>OY776673.1:14128350-18928350 GCA_963675555.1 Leptura quadrifasciata
CTACTTTAAGGTGAAATTTACCCTTTAACAGCTTCATCCTTCGAGCCAAATGAAACTAAAAAACAAAGTATCATTCTATAATGATACTGAGATCATTCGTGCTTCGTACCCTCCTATTCCCTTCTCTTGGGCAAGAACTAAGGTTTAAATTATGAAATCTTGAATAACCGAGAGATGTATACATATAATATTTTAGATATGTAATTCTTATTATTTTGAAATGTCTCACATTTTGCTTCCTGGGATCTGGTCACCGTATCCTACTTAGATACCTGCTGTAGTAGAATTAAGAAAAAAATTATAATGGGCAGTAAAGTGAATATCTGCAATTCTATCTATTGAAAGTAAATTTACATTCATCGGAGAAACAAATGTTGTACAGAAGGTTTGAAGGCAATTAAAGTTGATCCATTACTTTACAAAACTCGAAACGATGCCGACGCGATGGTCAGGATAATCATTCGATCAGCATGACTTAAAAGTTGACATTTAATACACAAAATGTTAAGTAAGTCATTTATAGAGATATATTTATAAACAATAAAAAAATTTGACCAAGAGCCAAGACCATTTAGTGTACCACTTGGTTCCAAGAGGCTGCTAATCCGTATCCCTCCAATGTGCTAAAAGTATTCCCAACATTTAAATTAAGCAAACGATTTTGGTTGATTCTTTTTGTCTAGAAATTTCGTACCGCTTAGCATCCAATTTAAGATATACAGCACACAATAAACCCCCTTAGTAGTTTTATTAAAATACACCATAGACAATAAATATAATTTAAAATTAATTGGATTGAATTTGCGGTAGGTTCTTGATGAAAAATATTCAATAGAATAATTATAAATATTCAAAAGAATAGTTACAATATGCACTTGGTTTATTGTTTCAAAAGTTTTGTTCAGTTTTGTATCTGACATATGTTTCGGCCTTGCGACCATTATCAAAGAGTCTTAGAAACTAACCTAAAAGTGATGGTTTACAATATATGTCCTTGAAATACTCTACCTACTTAAAGGGGTAGAGTGATAATAACTTGATTTGCTATTTCTTTAAATTTAATAATACAGCCCTGGACTAAGAACTTTTTAATTTTATTACGGTGTCTAGTGCAGGATTGTTCAAAAATTCTGTTTGTGTATTTGTAACGTTTTTATGGTTTCTTACGGCCTTCTTAACTTCTAAAATTTCAAGCGTGTCTAGGATTTTTCCTTTGTTTGCATTATGCAAAAGTTTAACACTACTACCGTTAAAAAAGTGATTTTGTTCAATGTAATGTTCGGCGAAACCAGTTAATTTTTTATTGTATAAAATAGACTTTTTGTGTTCTCTTAACCTCACATCTATGCTACGGCCACTCTGACCTATGTATACGGCATCACAGTCGTCACACTTTATTTCATATACCCCCGATTTTCAAATATTTTCTGTCTTTTTTTATTATTAACCAACAAGCGACTTAAATTATTTCTATTCATTGATATTGTATTAATGCCTAATTTATTTAATTTATTACATACTGAGTTGCTAACCTTATTTACATAATTTATACTATGCCACTTTTGGTTTTCTATATTTGCTACGTTATAAAAATGTTTTTGTAATAATTTTCTCTGTTTATTTTTTATTAATTTGTCTCATCATTGCCATTGTTTTTTGCTAGTGTTTTAAGAATTCTAACTTCTTTTTCAAAGTTAACCCTATTTAAATTTAGAGATAATAGTCTGTGTATATAGCTATGAAACGGTGACATTTTTATCTTCCAAAATTGATTACAATTTGCATGTGAAAGAGTGTCAGTAAAAGTTGGTTTCTATAAATATCAAGTTTTAACCCATGTTCTTTACGTGTCAGCGTAATATCTAAAAAGTTTATTGACCGTTCTTTTTCCATTTCAACTGTGAACTGAATTGTGTTGTTTAGGGAGTTAATAAAATGAATGAAATGTGACAATTGTCTCTCAGTACCGATCCATATACAAAACACATCGTCAACATATCTTACCCAAAAATGTATGTATTTAAGGAGATTATTGTTTGCGATAAAAAGACTGTTTTCAAAATTCGCCACGAATATTTCAGCTAATAATGGACTTAACGGACTACCCATAGGTAAGCCGTTTACTTGTGTATACATTTTATTATTGAATTTAAAATAATTTTGTTTAATGCACATATTAATTAATGTTTGTAAATGTTTTTGCTCATTTTGATTCAATTCACTGTTTGAGATAAGACATTGTAATATATTCTTAAGCTCATGAATAGGGATAGAGATAAATACACTTTTAACATCAAAAGAAACTAATTTGGTATTTTCGGGTAAGGTTATATTTTCCCATTTGTTTAGAAGTTCTAAAGAATTGTTTATACTATAAGGGGATTGAAACTGTGATAAAGTCGAATTGAGTTTATTACATAGTCTATAAGCCGGCAGAGGAGCATATTCTTAGCCTAACTAAACACTGCTTAAACAACACATACTTATATACAATGACCAGCGCTACAAGCAAACGGAAGGAGCACCGATGGGTTCATCGTTATCTCCAGTCATCACTAATCTCTTCATGGAGGACCTAGAAGTTCGTGCAATACAAACAGCACCACTCAAACCAAAACTTTGGTTGAGATATGTGGACGACACATTCGTAATCTGGACTCATGGAAGAGAACAACTAAATAGTTTCTTAGACCACCTGAATAGCATTCACGACAAGATCAAATTTACCATGGAGGTAGAAACAGAAGGCAAGCTTTTAGATGTATTAGTGAAAAAGAAACCAGATAGGGCACTAGATCACACAGTATACAGAAAACCCACTCACACGGACAGATACCTAAATGCGGCATCACATCACCATCCAGCACAATTAAATTCAGTAGTAAAGACTCTAGTGACACGTTCTCAGAGGTTGGCAGACGTCGACCATATCAACGAAGAGATGTCTTCACTTCAGAAAGCACTAATGAAAAATGGATTTTCGAGGTATACAATACAGAAGTCGCTGGGGCCATACAGACACAAAACCCAGGAGGAAACCGAGAAACCAATAGCAAAGGCATATCTACCTTACGTGAAAGGGACCACAGATAAAATTGGCAAACTTCTACGTAAACATAACATAGAAACAATATTCAAAACAGACCGAAAAATCAGTGCAGTCCTCCGTAATTCAAAATCAAAAACTACCCTAGAAAACCAAGGAGTATACGAAATCCCGTGCCAAGATTGCAACAAATCATACATAGGACAGACCAACAGACATATTAGTGTAAGAAAGGAAGAACATATGAATGCAGTAAGAAAAGAGGAGAAAAATCGTCCCTAGCATGTAAAATCCACAGGACACAAAATAGACTTCGACAACACCAGAACAGCAGCTAATATCGAGCATTATAGGTCAAGGATTACCAGAGAGGCCATAAAGATCGAAAAAAGGCCACAAAATCTTAATAAACGAGATGATACGCAGAGATTGCCCAGTTCCTGGAAGCCCGCTCTTGTGGGAAAATACGTAACTGAAGACACACGACGATCCACCGTGGACGAACCAATCACGAGGAGGCATGTTCAAGTATTGACAAATAGTGAAGAAGCACAGCAACCTGCCCGAAATGGACCTATCACGAGGAGTCAGAGCCGAGCGCGGACCAATCAAGGAGAACCACGGCATTCTGCGGCACCGATTGGACCCGAGGATGCCCGACCGCCGGCGAGAAGTCACGTGGAGCGTGACGTTTCAGCGAGGCCACTTGTCGGGTTGGCTCAGGCGCCCGCTACGTCTATTACAGGTAGTGGGGGACCGGTAACACGTAGCCAAACGCGCAGGCGCGTCCTAGACTGGAGCATATATGAGGAGCCGCACAAAGCGAGAAACGTCAGTTCAGTTCGAGCAACGAGAAGCAGCAGTAGGCAGCTTTCAGTGAGAACCTGAAGATGGCAGATGAGATTCTGCCGAAACATCGTTTAGACAACCGTGACTCCTGGAGGAGTCATCAGTGCGGTGTAGCTAAGTCGAAAGTATGGGCTCAACTTAGGAATCAAATGACACAAATTGATCACAGGCAGGAAGTCAGCTGCACATTTGGGACGCCGCTGGAAAGACCCTGCATTCCAGAGCAACAAAACAGCATTGTCCCGGAGGCTAACTATAGCAACCTGCGTGGATATCCATAGCCCAAGGATTATCACAAGATAAAAAGGATGGTAACACGGGTAACAAATTATCGGTAAAGAAAATTCATGGACAAGCCCGCCAAGAAAAAAGTGCAAACCGCAGACACGTGTTTCGGACTTTTTGGTCCTCATCAGTGCGGAGTAGCTATGTCGAGAGGATGGGCTCAACTTAGGAATCAAATGACACAAATGAATCACAGGCAGGAAGCCAGCTGCACATTTGTGACGCCGCTGGAAAGACCCTGCATTCCAGAGCAACAAAACAGCATTGCCACGGAGGCTTCCTATAGCAACCTGCGTGGGTATCCATAGCCCAAGGATTATCACAAGATACAAAGGATGGTAACACGGGTAACAAATTATCGGTAAAGAAAATTCATGGACAAGCCCGCCAAGAAAAAAGTGCAAACCGCAGACACGTGTTTCGGACTTTTTGGTCCTCATCAGTGCGGTGTAGCTAAGTCGAAAGGATGGGCTTAACTTAGGAATCAAACGACACAAATGGATCACAGGCAGGAAGCAAGCTGCACATTTGTGACGCCGCTGGAAAGACCCTGCATTCCAGAGCAAGTATCGATAAATGACCGATTCGAGAAAATTTTAAATAGAGAGAGACGATAGACCACAGTTTTTTGGAGATTCAAAAAGTGGCTAGCTAAGTTGTGTGTATTTGCAGGTAAAATTTGGTTATTACATGATTTATACGAATATTTCTCATCATAATTAGCAAAATAAGACGTTGCTTATTATACTTTATAATAGCTGTGTTGGTACCCTTTTGAATCAATTTCTTCTGATAGCCACTTACAAATAATTTTTTTACGTCTCCTTGGTTAGGGAATTCAGCATTGGAGATAAGCACACAATTAATTGCGTAAAAATGTTTGATCCATACACGTATGTATAAAAGTACACATATATATTTCGTATTTCAGGTTTTTATTGTGTGTGTTACATAACCCCCCCCCCCAAGTTATTAAAAAAATTTAATATTATACCTAAACTTGATACTCGGACTTCAGAACTGTGCGCCTACCGTTTTTAATAATACATTTGTAAGGAGATACAAGTTTCAATCACTATTGCCGCTTCCTATTTTTGGCTTTAGGGCAAACATGAATTAGAAAAAGGAATTATTTGACGCCCCTTCATAACTAGTTGATAATTTATTGTCCAAATTATTTTGTAATAAATAAGTAACATCCCGCTTTCGCCACCGACAAGCTAATGTAAGAATTATTAGTAAGATGATGTAGATATAAATAATTATATCAAGCAAGGGTCACAAGCTCATTTGCGGAAGAAAATGATTATGTTCTGTTTTTTAAAAAATATCCCCTATTTCCAATTCTTTGAGAAAATACTGGGAAACATTTTTCGTCTATTAAAATATTCTGAATTTAGCTAAGAAAAAACTCAGTCAAATGGGATACTTTGGTATAGAAGATATATAAAATTTAAGAATTTGTCGATCGGCTATTTTGTAATAGTCGACATATTGAATAGGGTTCTCCCACTAATTTTATTTTAACAATTTGTGTCGTGAAAATGATATAATAAAACATTTTAATAATTTACAACAATTTACTTTTCTAATAAGAATTATTTCTAAGAAAATATCGTTAAAACAACTTGCTGATAATTTCACTGCTTTTTAAAACGGGCATTTTTACGCGCCAGAATTATTATGGATATAATTAGTTTGTAATAGATTCTAATTGTGTGTTAAAGAAAGCTTTCCTCTAAAACTTCTCAGAATTTCAATTTGTAATGCTTGTACTGTGATTGGTCTAAAGCAGTGGACGTGTAAATATTGGCCAATCAGAATCCAGATAAATGCCGCACAAGTTATTCGTGAAAGCGTCGGACGTTAATATTTTGTACTGCAGTTTAGGTTTAACCTTCACCGACATTACACATCAGATGACTAACCTAAAACGTCAAATTTATATTTTTATGTTTGTATTGTTTGGAGTGAAAATATTATTTTATCAGTTTCTGGTTTATGTTTTATTAATTCTACAATCAAAATTGAATCAAGTGGAAGAGGGATATGTTAAAGGTGCCGCTGACATTTTACCTAAAGTAGAAAAGTGCTGAGTGCTGTCAATATAAAGGTTATGTTATGTTAACGGAGACCAAGATTAATAAACAATCTTGAACAGAGACAACCTCTGTGATTGGATTTTAGGGTGTTGACGTCACAACGCGCCAATTTATGGCTGTTTAAAATGAACCCAATATTTTTCAAACTTCAAGTTTTTTTTTGTTACTATTAGTAAAATTTATAAGATAATAAATATGCCACAAATCATTTTTTTACGTGAGTTAAGTATTTCAGCAATAACTTTTTTTCTGGGAAAACCCTATTCCTCTACTTTGGAAATAGATACTATTATTAGCCGTTACTCGAGTCCGAGTATAAAAATGTTACAGTCGATAGATTGTGTACAATAAAAAACAAGTAAAAGGTGTAGTCTATTGTAATTCCCATTCATCTACGGTGCACACGACTATGGCTATAGAGGCCAATTCGGGAGAGCACATGTCGACCGCAGTCAGGACAAACATAGACCTGGTTAGGTCTTGGATTCGGCCTTCTTGCAGCAACATTTCCTTGATAGCTGGCCACAACCCCTCGCCATTCGGTTCTGTCCGCTGCAAGTTGTTCCCATTGCTCGTCTGCAATACCGCAGGATTTTAGATTTTCATGGAGAGCGTCTTTGAACCTCTTTCGTTGACCGCCACGCCTTCTTCTACCGCTTAGCAATTCACCATAAAGTGTACATTTAGGAAGGCGGTTATCATGCATACGATGAACGTGACCTGCCCATCTTAGGCGTGCTCTTGAAATAAGCACCTCAATTGGAAGGCTCTTTGCTCTCCTGAGTACTTCCACGTTTGATATGTGATGGAACCAACGGATTTTCATCATACTTCTGAGGTGTCTTTGCTGAAAACGTTCTAATTCTTTCACATGACGACGGTAAGTGACCCAGCTTTCACATCCATATAGCAGTGTTGGAATGACAACTGCTCTGTAGACAGCCATTTTCGTTGACAAAGCAAGGTCGTGGTTGTCAAATACTCTCTCTCTAAGTCCCCAGAGTGCTCTAGATGCAGCGTTAATTCTATTGCGAATCTCGCTGTCCATGTTTGCTTTGTCATTAACAACGTTGCCTAAGTAATTGAACTGATCCACCACTTCAAGAGAATTTCCGTTAAGTGTAATGTCTATTTGGTTTACTTGATGAGGAGTTGACATAATCTTAGTCTTTCCAATGTTGATTTTAAGTCCCAAGGAATCATAGCTCTGGGCATACACATCTAAAAGTTCTTGAAGCTCTTCCGGCGTAGAGGCTAAAAGTGCACAGTCATCCGCATACTGGAGATCACAAATGAATCGTGTGCGTGTCTTCGTGAAAGCTCTAAAGCGCCCTATGTTAAAGAGACCGGCATCAAAACGGTATCTGAGACCTATTCCTCTGACTGTCAGTTTGTTGTCAACGATAATTGTTAGAGCAGTGGTAAACAAATTAAAGAGTAGGGGTGCCAGGACACATCCCTGCCTAACTCCAGTGAGGGTTTGGAAAGGTTCGGTTGCCTCATTATTATACATAACCTGGGCGTTGTTGTTTGTATGTAGACTGCGGCATACTTCCACAAATTTTCTAGGGATACCTAAGCGGAACATAATTTCATAATTTTCTAGTCCGAGTCAAACGCCTTGGTTAAATCAATGAAGGCCATGTGAATTTCTCCTTGATGTTCGAGTGCTTTTTCTTGAAGCTGTTTAAATGGGAAGATTAGATCCGATGTGCCTCGGTTTGGTCTAAAGCCACTCTGTGTTTCAGGAAGTAACAGCATCATACTAATACTGTATGCCTTAAAAAAAAAAAGCGAAAAAATTATTTTGCGAAACAGAACGTACGCCCCATATCAAGATGCATGGGGATTGATACTAACATGCTAATATTTCAGTATTTCTCAAGAGAAAATGAAAGAAGACACCATTTTTGAGTATCTCGTAAATAATTCGAAATGGGACCACTTCTGCGATTTGGGACATACGTCAATCGATTTGGCGTATTAAAATATACGAAAATGGACACTAAGACAGATTATTTCTGCGAAAATATGAAAAAATACCATTTTTGACAAATTTCACGCGAATAATTCGAGATGGGATCACTTCTGAGAACTGGGATACACGCCAATCGATTATAAAAGTGGATACCAATATATTAATATTTTTATATACCTCAAAAGAAAATGCAAAAATACTATTTTTGAAAGTTTCTCACAAATAATTCTAGATAGGACCAGTTCAGGGATCTGGAACCTACAGCAATCGATTCAGCGTATCAAAATATATAAAACTGGACACTAACATACTAATAATAGTTCTGTACTCCAAAAAATAAAATGAGAAATAACACCATTTTTTCCATTTTCTCGTAAATAACTCGAAATTGGACTACTATTGGAATGCGGGGCTTATCCCAATCGATTCTACGGAAGAAAATACATCAAGAACGATTGTAAAAGCTTTCGGACTTCTTATTGCCAGCGGAACCCGCATTCAGCGTCTTATCCAATGAAAACTATACCAAAGAACTACAAATACTAATACAAATTGGATCCAATAATGATGACAATCCAGAAATAACAGATAATACCATTGGAAAAAAGTATTTAATAAATCTATCGAGGTAGTATACCCAAAAGAAAAAGATAAAAATATCGATTTCACAACCTCCCAACATAACAAATTTCTTCTATTAAAAAAACGAAATAATAACGTAGCCTTTAAAATCAACAACTCCTTAGGAAAACATATAAAAAATGCAACAAAAAATAAGTCAAGTGTGTCTGAGTTGACTTGCGGTACTTGTCTCAAAGTATATATTGGACAAACTGGTAGAAATTTTGAAAAAATAATATTAGAACACAAGACAACAATAAAAAACAGAAGAACTTTCCAAACACAGCTTTTCGGAATGCCCCCTTGCATAGCTATTCTCCTGGATTAGCTGCTAATAATTCCAGAACTCTTTCCTCTACTTCTATGGTGCGAGAAAGTATCTTTTTCGGGAAGTCTGAGGAAGGACTTGTGGTAAGGAATCTGTCTGCCATTATCGAATACTTCTTCATAAAGCCTACGCGTTTCGGAATCGTTCCCGTTGGTCTTATCATGTATGGCATGGAATCTGCCATTTCATTCAAAAAATATTTTACAATTTTTCAGTCTTGAATTAAAACTTGACAGGTTTGACAGCAAAGTTTATTAATGACATTTCTGTCTGGTTGAAACAAGCCAACTTCTATTTTTTTTAAGACTCAATTAGTCAATCGCCGCTTTTACATCTAACTTTTCAGTGGGGGGGGGGGGTCTTAGAGGTAAACGATAAGTTTTATGAATTTTCACCGACGGTACATTTTCTTTATAAATTCATCACAAAAACCATCATTTTTAAAGTCAGAAATAGAAAGAGTGCCAAAGCAAAAAAATTATAGGTATTTTAATCAGCAGGCTCCCTATTTCCTAAGCCCCTGGTCGTTGTCCCCGTTTTCATCAGCACCAAATGATTCCACATCATAAAAGTACCACATATAACAACGTATTTTCCTAAGGGCGTAGGAGGCAATCGCCAGGGGCGGTCGGAAGCTATCCCCTGTCCCTCTAGGTTTTGGAGGGCACCCCCAATCGTTTCCGGCGGCTGCCCCTTTATCGTATAAAAAAATATTTTGGTGTAATAAAATCGGGTACATTACTGGAGCGGCCAATCATATTCACCCAGGGCGCAAAATTTAGAAATACGTCCCTAACTACATGTATGACATTTCATCCCTCTAGTAGTAGCAAGTTTTAAAATAATCAAGAAAAGAACCGATCATCATGAATTTACATTCAATTCGCTCATAGATTCCCTGAAAATAAAAAATGCAACAAAAACTTTACGAGCTCATTATTAAAGCCAGCGAACCAGTCGGTACGATGTCATCAAACTAGCCGACGTACATAAATCTATACAGGTAAGTGATTCAATTTGCCGGCGGAATAGTGTAGAGAGTAACACTATTTTAACGAGGTCGGAAAGTTTTTGTTGCATTTTTATTTGCAGGGAATCTTTGAACTATACTATATAAACAATTGCATGGCTCTGAAATTTGATTTAAATTTTGCACAAAATTTTAATAATACATATATATTTCTGTGCTAATTAGATGGCTCATTTGGTAACACTCCAGATGCAAATACTATTTATACATCTTTTAAATTATATTATTCCTACTCCGAAAATTGAAATTATATCCAAATCTCATTAATTTTGTTCGCGAACGCGCCAACTGTACAAACAAGTTTCAAATAATATACTTGATTCCTCTCTCATTTCATGTGGCTCCTGCTGAAAACACGCAGCAGGAAAACCCGATTGAGCGTCTGTATTAGCCGCTCCCACCTTGATAATTTCTACATAATATAAATGCGAACGTCGAGACCGACCGACGTCGTCAACCCCATCGCGGTCGCTGCAGGCGTCAGTGGCGTAGCGACTGCAAGGCCGGACAAATCCACACTTATATTAGTTCCCAAACAGCACCATTACCATTAACCAGTACCATTATATTCAAAATTGAATTCGTATGGACTTTGGTCTTATTAATAATTTATTAAGTAATATTTAGGTAATCAATAATTTCTTGGGAAATGTCTAGTAAGTTACATTGGCTTTGGTATAATTTATAAGAAAAAATTAATTATTAGAAAAATTTAACCATAGAGTTCAGGTCTATCTATAAGAAAATATTACGTAATTGTAAACTAAAGATAGAGATACAACCACCACATTGAGTTTTAGTGAAAAGAAAGCTAAATACTCTTTATTTTCTGCGTTTAGTTGTTCTAACACTGCATCCATAGCAATATTAGAGCAATCTACAGAAAGAATTAATGTTATATCACTGTCATTTTTAGGATACGACAGAGTGATTTAATGAGCAAGTGCTTGCTTCTTTTGCTGTTGTAAAATTGTCAGAATATTCATCTGTTCAGTTATCAATATTTTTAACATTATTCCGTTGTAATTCCTTATTGAAAATATGTAATGGATTTACAATTTTACCGAAGTTTGGAACGAAACGGTAATAAAAATTGGTCATTCCTATAAAATGCTGTAGTTGTTTGAGTGTAGAAGGGCAAGAAAAAGTTGTTGCTTCTACCCGTTCTTCCGTGAGTATACCTTTTGCTGCTCCATTATGTCCAAGAAAATCAAAATTATCACACCGAAAAAACGTTTGGATGTTTTAATATTAATCGAGAATGTTTTTAATTTGTGATCATCATCGGGCGCTATATGGCTAACAAGATCCATCTAGAACGACTACAAATTTTACAAAATAGAGCAATGAGAAGTTATATTAAAGTGTAGTGTCTACACTACAATAGATGATATTATGTTGAAATGTTTTTATTGGCTGAATATAGAGAATTTTTTTAAGTAATAATAATAATAATAAATAATAAATAAATACCACAGAAATTAGACAACCGTCAATTCCAGAAGCCAGGGCTTGTGCGGAAGGGGGTTACAAATTGAAAAAACGCGGACATACAACCATTTCCTCCGACAGTGCCGGAGCCAGGATTCGAACCCGGTGGTGCGATGTCCGTGTGATTAATCGCGATTGCCATCTCGCGCCTTAACCCACTCGGCTATCGAAGTACGGCTAATGTTTTAAATTTTCATACATAAAATCAACAAAGACATGTTTTTAATTGTTTTTACGTGTGTCTAAGGTCACTATTGTAAATCATACATGTACACTATGTTTTGATTGGACTAAAGCAATAAAATTAAATGTATTATTATTATCAAATTGTTAACTTTTGGGGTCTCTGTCTGTTACCTGAATAAAAACAGAGAAATTTTATCAATCCTTAAGATAGCCTGTGTTTTGTCTTTGTAGTAAGATTTAACTTCAAACCCAAATATTAACGCGATCATTTAGTTTTAGTTCTCTATTAATAACAAATCCTAAAAATTTCATATTTTTTACATGTTCCACATTTTCATTATTTAAAATAACATTTATGTTTAGTTCTTTAAAAGAGTTGTATAAACAATTTGAACTAATAAACATCCATTTTGATGTCATTTCATTTACTTTTTACTTATTTGAGACGTTACTTAATTCCAGGTTTACTGGCTCCAACAACTGATATCATTGTCAGCATAATATATCAACGTTTCATCTGCAAACACGTGGATTTTACATTTTTCCAAAGGTCAATGATATACAGTATAAACAGCAGTGGCCCAAGTACGCTTCCTTGGGGCACCCCATTCTAAGCATACGTGTTTGACCAAATGAAATTTGATGCTGTATTTACAATTTCTAAAATCCAAATAAGAATGAAAATATCAAATTCCGTGACATTCAGCAGATTAGTGTGAATTTCCCTAACTCGATCCAGATTTCTTTGACATTTCTCAAATTTCAAAATTCCCTGAGAATTCTTAGTTTTCCAAAAAAGTGACAGCCTTATCACAACAAAGGTTCCAAGGCTAAAGGCCTCAGGACTAACGATGGAGGGCAACGTACTGCGTAGATATACCTGATCTTTGAAGTTTGATATTTTTTAATTTCATCGTATTTTTCGCAAAATCTTTCCTATTTTTGTTTTGTTGTCCCCGTAGCGATACGGTCGTCGCGCCACTGGCAGCCATCGCACCCTTTTTACATTTTACAATGAACGAACGAATCCCTACTTGCACTTTATTATTACCAGCGTAGGAGTTTTGCAACTATAGTCTGTTCGACAAAACCAGCTCTGTGCTCCCCCTTCCCCGACGCGCGCTATAGTTCATTTGCCCGAGGGTCCGTGACCGCCCGTTTGCCCGACCTACTTCTCGGCAGTGCAAGGCGCCTTCGTTGACTCTCCCGCGTCGAACTTTGTGGTACCAGCGCATAGTGCACGTGTTTTCTACATGAGTTCGTCGTCGCGTTATTCGTTGTTGTGGTCCAAGGAATATTTTTTTCGTAAATAAGCGCGCTCACCCTGAACTGAAACCTAGAAAAAGTGTGCTCGTTTATGCCATCGAGGAAAATCGGTACAAACGAATTTTTATTTAATTGTAAATAATTGTTTCTCGACTTGTGTTCGTTATAATGTGTAAGTGTTTATGATTTAAATTTATTACAAACAATTTGTGGAATACTAATTTTAGTAGGTACGTAGTGAAATAAGTTTATCAACAAAACTTATTTTGGATAGAAAGTGTATCTAATTTTCCTGCTCCTGCACGAGTCCAATCAATATCTAATCATTTCAAATAGCTCGATATTGATATCTTTGTGTACATAGAATTAATCATAAAAAAATAGGTGAACTCCCATTTATGTCGACAATCAGCCTTGTTTATAATTTAATTAAATTAACTTACTTTAAAAATGTTTTTAGAATTATTTATTTTGAGTCTCCATTTGAATAAACATGTTGGTAAATATCAAAGTAAATAGTAGTATTCGGTAACATTTACAAGTATTGTTTGGACACACCTCGTTAACTATATCTATCTACTCTTGTTCTTTTCAAAATAAGCTAGGAACGGCTTCCAGTAAATTTCTATTCGTCATACCTACTGGGAATACACTTACGCATGCGCGTATTGACGGGCGGCGTAAAATTTACTTATTATTTATTAAAAATTTACTTCTTATTGGCTCTTATCTATTTCAAATTCTATTTAAATTCGTGTAGATCTTATAAATAATATTATTTTTTCAGGACCCACGAATTACTTGGAGATCGTAAACAATGAATCTGGAATTAATTTTAATTCAAAAAACGTTTTTAAAACTCATTTTTGCCGACTCAGTGCTTACGCGTTAGGGTTAGATCAAGAACTCCCGGATTCAAATCCTGGCTAGAGTATGGATGTTTAGTGGCGTCTTTAATGTGTTACAGTGTTGGTAGTAGTAGTCTAGAGGGGGTTGTACGAGGAGCAACACGGCTAGTCGCTGTACCACTTCTGAGTTCGAGTCTCAGCTGCGGCAGACGGTAATGTCGTAGGGCATGGTCGTTGTATCATTGTCTATGTGTCCTGGTTGAGTGGTGGAATAGTTAATGCTATACTGCCAGAGCAGTAATGTAAATAAGGCGATTAAAATAAAATAATTTAAAAAAAATCAATTTTTTAAGTGAATCCCCATTTTTTTATCAATATATGCATAACTGTGAAATTCATTTACAAAGTTTTTAGAACTATGCAAAATTGAATATTTTAACAGGGGAAAAATTGGAATAAATGAACCGGAAATTTTCGTCAATTCGCCATTTGAAATGGTTAAAATACGTCAACCGTAGTTGGCCTTGGCGTGCTAATTTTACTAAAGAGATACAGGAAATGCATATGTGTTTATTTACTATACCAAATCGAAGTATTATCTCGCTTTTAAGTTGTTTTGACAATATAAAATAAAATATATACCTTACGTTCATAAACAAACATGCAAACATGTTGATATTTATAAAACAGTCTTGAAAACAGCCAAATTATCTTTACCAACCTTGAGCAGAAGATAAATCAATTTTGTTCAAGTATAATGCCGTCTAATAAAGTTGCTAATGAATTCTCTGTGTTTGTTTTCTTTGTCCACATTTTCATCTAATTCAGAAAGAGATTTTAGGAAGGTTTTTTTAACCGTTTGCATATTTCCGCTATCAAGGCCAATCCTGGATTTGTCAATGTTACGTAAATGCTAGCACTCCTAACCTAGAACTCTGCCTTGTCGTAAGATATAGAATGTACTTTCAAGGACAATTTTTCGATCTTCCTGACGGTTTTAACCTGCCTTATTTTAAGTTCGCTCCACTCCCTATACATCTCATGGAGTCTATTTGTAATTTTATAAAACATGTAGGCACCTTACATAAATAAAAACAAATTTGAAACTATCAAATACCATATTCTTCAATATGCAGAATAAAGTCCATATTTAAAATATGTTTTTAATCTCATTCAAGCTCTATTACTATGCTCCTAGAAACGTAAATATTGTCACATGGAGGGTACCTCAAGGATCAGTTTTGGACTCCATATTGGCGTTTTTTCATTTTGATTTGCTCCAGAAAAGTTCTATGAACTTCATTAGTGTAGAGCGAGGTGTAAAGATAGTAGTCAAATGTATGCCTCGTTTAATCTACCCAGTGTAGATCAGTCAACGATTAAAATAAGGATATAGATTATATGTGTAATCAAAAAATGATATGGATTAAAACTTAGTGGTCACAAATCCAAATACAATCATTTCAAATTCAAGCGCCTAATTTTTTAAATCACTTACTGAAAAGAAAATCTCACGCAACACTGATTTCAGATTCTTGACTCGGTGATAATAAAAATAAAATTAACTTGGCGCCCAACGTGGGGTGGGGCCTTTTCTTATTTTTGTAATATAAAGGAAAAATTAAAGAATCGATGGAACTTTCATAAACATTAATTCTTCCCGACAACCTATGAATCTGCCTTATGATAAAAGATAATGTTTCTTAAGGGAGGTGGACAGAGGGTGGGAACGCCTCAAGAATAAATTTTGGTCCCTATATTCTTTGTATTTTTTCACATTTGATTTGCTCGACAAATAGTCTATAAATTTAATTAGTGTAGAAACGATAGTCAAATGTATACCATTAACAGGATTTAGATTGTATGTATAAATAACCAAATGATACGGATTAAAACTCAATGATCATAAATCCAGCTGCAATAGCTCAAATTCAAGTGTCTAACTTTTCTTAATCACTACATTAAGAGCAAAAGTTCATACAGCCCTCATTTAAGACTCTTGAATTCGGTGATCATTTTAATTTAACTTCGTGGCGCCCAACGTGGGGCCTTTCATAATTTTTGTAATAAAGGAAATAATTAAGGAATCAATGAAACTTTGCAGATATTAATATTTCTTGACTCTTCCAGAAACCTATAAGTCTGTCCCGTGATCGAAGACAATTTTTTTTCAATTAAACGATGCGGATAACAGTTCTGGTCGGTCACAAATCCAAATGCAATGATTTCGGTGATAATTTAAATTTAATTTCTTGGCGCCCAACGTGGGGTGGGGCCTTTTCTTGTTTTTGTAATAGAAAAGAAACTATTAAGAAATCAATGGATCTTTGCCTAGACATCCATTTTTTCTTACTCTTTCAAGAATCTCTGTATCTGCCTCAGGATCGGTGGCGAAAATTTTTTAGAGGGGGAAAAAGAAGCTTTCAATTTTATAGAGTATTTTTTATGTATAGCGGATCGCCGAGTAAACTGCGAAAGAAGGGTGTAAAAATTTGATTTAAAAGGGATGGGAAAAAGCCATAACTTCAATCTGGGACAATTATCATCGAAAATTGGTGTTACAAACGCCAAATCAACCGAAATTTAAATTTAGAAAGACTTTTTCGCTCTTGATTCTGAAGTAGAATCATGGGCTTCAGAAGTAATAAATAAAAATGAACATCTAAGAGAAATTTTGGCTTTTTTTGTTTCCTTTTCCTATAAAACTGAAAACCAATAGTTTAATTTTAGTTTGCAAATTAATGGTGGCAAATATGACACTATACTAAAATTACAAATTAATTTACAATCATTTCGTTTCCTAATTAGGGATTTTCGCAAATGCTATTCTTTCATATCATACCATGAAGTGTTTATATCAATGAAAAATTCATAAAGGTCGAGGTTAAACGGGCTCAATATACCTGTCATGTTGTATTATTATTATTATTATAATTGTCTGTATGGAGTATCTAATTCGATATATTTTTTTGCAGCTTGAATAAGATGCAGATAATGGAAGATGTAAGGGAAGGCTGCAATGTCCAACCTTCTTCTCCAGGCCATGCAGAACAAAGAAGTGACAATGATGCTCAGGTGAAAACAGAAACTCACACTGAAAACGGATACGGCGAGCAGAACTCGAATAATGAGAACAACGAAGAAACTTCTGAGGACCAAAAAGAAGATGTCAAACCACCCGAAACCGAGGGCGAGGTAGCAGAAATCGCCAAAAATGAATTTTCAGATGCCAATAACTTGAACGACGAAAGCTACAGCAACACTAGCTCCCCATCTGCGGAGAGCAGCAAGCGCAAGTCGGACAATGAAGACTTTCCAATTAAAAGACTGAGAACAGAAATTCAAGACAATTTTGTCTCACGCGATAAAATCTTGAATGAATTCATCGAAATGGCTGATTGTAACAACCTTGAGCAAATACAAGCGTTCAGCGAGCAATTGCTGGCCGAAATTAAAGCATGTAACGAACTCGCGAAGGACAAGGAAAGAGAATGGAACAGCATAATCCATTTGAAAAAAATAAAAGAAGAACTGCTGCTGCGGATGCAAAGGAAGAGGCAAATTATGTTGATGAGCGAGAAATCGGATTACTTGGACTTACCTGGAGAATCTCAAAATGACAATTCGGACGATCGTTTGGGCGGTTCACCTCACAGTATTTTAAAGTCTAATTTGACGCATCCTCAGAAATCCGGCTTGCGCATTCCTAATTTTAATATAAAGGGGGAGAAATCAAAACACAGGAACATTTTACCTAAGTTACCACAAAATGCCATGGAACTGAACGGATCGCTAGACCTTCGACAAGGCAAACAGAGGCCAGTGTTGGATGTACAGTCAATCATCGCCGATTATAGACAACGACATCCAGAGGCCGTACCTAGGAGAGGACGTAGGATTAGAAATTCACAATCCGATAGTTCAAACAAATCATCGATTCTCAATATCTCCTCTATGGCTTTGGGTTCAGGGTCGCAGGTTCGACATAATCTGCAAGGCGTTGATATGAGCAATGAATTAGGACTGCTGTTAAGTTCCATGAATGGGGTGAGTACCACTTTACGTAATATCATAGGGAATTTAAAAAAATAAAGCATAGAAAGTACTGTAAGACGTACACGAAAAATATATTATGAAACTTAGACACAAACGGTACTGCTTAGATATTAATACCAATTGTAAAGCAACGCTGAGCAACTATTAGTTGAATATTAATGAATAATATAAAAAAATGCTTTTTATTTTCATAGTGATAATTGTAATGTCTCTACCTCTACAGACCAGAACCATATATTCTTTGAACGTTTAAAATACATATCTGAAAGCAATCTCCTGCATAAAAAAATAAGCGATCAAAAGGTTAACTATCCTTATAATCCCCGCCATCTATTAATACTAAGTAAAAAAAGTATCTATGACGCAATTGTAGGATCTCTTAAAAACATCAAATTCAAAACAAACCCGAAAATCTGCCATACTAACCGATTTACTCAAACATAGGTGATTTTAAGCAGATACCGCCTGGGCTATTGTGTATAAAATTAGAATCGAGAAAAGCCACGTTGTAACTCATTTAATTTGAACGTGATTACGATACCCAGTGTCACAAGAATGACTTCTATCATTTATATTTATATATTTTAGTTGAGAAAAGTTATTTTAGGTAGTGAAATACCTAAAATTTCTGTAAATTTATTATCTAAATATTGTTATTTGCACGCCTACGCCACTGCCTCATAGAATATACGAGAAGGGACCGGAAACGCCGCGAATGATAGACTGGAAGGTTCGAGAAGAAAGTGCCTCAGATATATAAGAGTGAATTTCGCCGTACGGAACACAGTTTGATAGTGCCGTACTAATGTGCATAAGGACTTAATTATTGCAATTAACTATTAAATAAATTAGTGGATTTGTATTGCAATTTATTGAACCTACGTACAGGGTGTTTACTGGAGATTGCAAACACGTAACTATTGGTGTCAGAAGCGGAATTGCAACAGGATTTCTAAGGAATTCGAGGAAGTTCGAGAATGTTCTATTTGGAAACCACAGGACATATTGAAATGCTTGGAACTGGAAAGTGATATAGACATTAGACAAGACTTGCGCTAATGTAGGGAAATTTCCAGAACATTCTATTTGGAAACTAGTGCAATAGCTAAATTCTGTCAACTGGAAACTGATATAGACATCAAATAAGACCTACTTGTGACATTTTGAGAAAATTTCCAGGTCCTTCCATCTGGAAACTAGTGAAGTTAGCTAAATTATGTCAACTGGAAAGTGACATAGACATCAATTAAGACCTATTTGTCACATCTTGAGAAAATTTCCAGAACCTTCTATTTGGAAACTAGTGCAGTTAGCCAAGTTCTGTCAACTGGAAAGTGCTATAAGCACTAAATAATACCTCAGGAAGAAAAAGAAGAACAAGAAAAGAGACGGCAGAAAGAAAAGAATAAGAAAGACGTGAAGAATAAAAAGAAAGAAAACGTCAAGAAAGAGGGGAACAAGAAAAACGACCTTAAGAAGAACAAGAAAAACGACGTCAAGACGAAAAACAGAAAGAAAGGATATGCCAGGGAGGAATGAGACAAATTATGCAGGTGCAACAAGACGCTATCCTGGTGGCCACTGATAAAATCAAAAATGAAATTAAAGAGGATATAGGCAATGTAAAAGCTGACGTCAGTGAAGTCAAATAAAAAGTTGGTGATATTGAACAAAAAGTTACTAGCGTCGAAGGGAAAGTAAATTTGTTCGAAGTAGAACAACTTAAACGGCAGTTGAGGGAAAGAACTGGCCAGCCAGTAGTATCAGCATGCCTTTGATTACAACCCTCCTTTGATGGACAAACTTCTTGATCAACATATAAAAGACAGCTTGAGGCAACTGTATGCGCAAACAACTGGAGTAATGAGGACAAGGCTATGGCATTAGTGCTAGCATTAAGAGGCCAAGCCCCAGAATTGCCTCAGATAATCCTAGTGGCGCAGTAACAGAATTTGAAAGTTTTAGAGGCTGCATTAGATCTGAGATATGGCGCCTAGCACCTCGCCCAACTATATCGAACCCAGCTAAAATCACGTATGCAAAAAGCTGGGGAGAATTTACGAGAATTTGAAGCTCCGGTGGACAGATTGGCACATTGGCTTACCCAGATGCACCAAGGCAGTTACAAGAGCAATTGGCAGTTGAGCCGTTTATTGATGGCATAAAAGATGAGATCAGGCGGGTCTTAGACTATCTAAGCATAAGGCTAGTAGTGAAGCATCGATCCATGCACTTGAGGTAGAGACCGCCTATATGGATTCCACCTGGAACGAGCCGTTTCTGTGGAAGAAGCCCAATCAAAGGAAACGTATTCAGACACAAAACTCGAGGATTTACACAAGATACTTACTCAATTAATGATCAGGACAAGTTTCCCAGGAAAACAGGAAAATCGACAAGGAAGTGTAAATCCTAGCGGAGGTATCCGATGTTACCGCTTCAGCAAACCAGGGCATATGATGCGAGATTGTCGATAATGGAACCTTACGGAAGTAAACGCTGCAAGGAAAGAGGAAATCAGGATGAAAGTGATGGCTATGCTAAAGGACATACAGAAAATGGTCGCACAAATACTGAACGAATTGAGTTGGCGACCGGAGCCGAAACAGGAGCCTAAGCAGTGAAAGGCTTACAAGAGGAATCCGCTGTTATAATTGTGGCAAATTGGAACATATCAGAGGTACTGTCGTCAGAGGCACCCTAACGAAGTGAATGCCGATGTAGTAGAAGTAAAGGCGGTTAAGATTGAGGTTCCGAAGGACTGGACAAAGGCAGTTGTAAGTAAGGAACAACTAAATGACAATGATTGGACCACTGCTGAATGCAAAAGAAAAAGGAATCCGCGCGGAATGGAAGGACGTTTCTAGCAAAAGTATTGGACTGAAGGCTTTGTGGGCGCATTGAGATTCCTTAAGGCTAGAAGATGAACTATTATGGAGAGCATGTGAGAAGCCTGGATGGGAAGGAAGTTACAATGCGGCTGGTGATACCCAGGTGCCGGGTACCAAAGGTACCTACTTCAGGGAGTGCACGAAGGGAATATCCGAAGAGCATTTTGGCAAAAATCAGACCTTGGTTAGAGTACAGGATCGATTCTACTGGATAAATAGCCGTCAGGATATAGAGGCTTGATGTCGCAGATGCAAGGTTTGTACGGTTGCGGATACCAAGGGGTCACCTATAGGAAGTGATGACCGAATGAAGGCTCGATATAACCGTAACGTCAGTTCAGTGGGATTTAAGGTGTGGAACTTGGTTTGGGTGTACAACCTACAGCGGAGTGAAGAAGAAATCTCGAAGCCTCGCTCCCTTTGGGAAAGACCGTATTCTGTTATCGGATTCAAAGAAGTAAGAAGTCCAAGATGAAAATCGTGCACTTGTACAGACTGGCGAAGTATGTTGGGGACTTTGAATTGCCTGACCGGGATGTTCAGGCTTAAGGAGGGGCAGTGTTATGTGCACGCCTACGCCACTGCCTCATAGAATATACGAGAAGGGACCAAAAACGCCACGAAGGATAGACTGGAACGTTCGAGCAGAGAGCGCCTCAGATATATAAGAGTGAATTTCGCGTACAGTTTTATAAGAGACGAACAAGTGACCGGATAGAATAAAGAACAGTAATAAGCTGTGAATTATAGTAGTGAGACTATGGTAGATGAAACTTGTAATTAGTATGTACTAATGTGTATAATGACTTCGTCATTGTAACTAAGTATTAAATAAATTAGTCGCTTGTGAAGATTCTTGTTGCAATTTATTGAACCTACGAACCTTCTTTTTTCTTGATTTTTCACTCCTGTAAGACCCCATTAGAGTTTTCATTTTTGCTTTAAGAGTACCGACAGTATGCCCATTTTGATGTTCATTTCCTTCCACGCATCGTCCCTCTCGGTCTTATTATGATGACTTTTCTTTAGCTTCCCACAAAAATCGATAGCTCTGATACAGTTCAAAAGGGGAATGCAGTCCTTCTGGTTCATTTTGAAGCTCGAGACAAGTATGCGTTTACACGGAGCGAAACAAACAACGCGAAATATTTTGATGCGCAGTCAAAAACCGACTACTGGTCCGCTTACCTCGAAATGCCCTCGCGCAAAAGTTTCGGGGTGGGGACTAGGTATCCACAACGCGAATCTAGTTTCGCGAGTCAGTTTCGCGCAATGGAACTAGGTTTAGATACTTGGGGTACAAACTAGATAGGTTAGGTAGGATTATTCATTATAATTATTACATTTGTTATTTTTCTTATGTTAATGATGCAACAATGTTAAACATAGATTAACGAGGATGTATTTACTGCCTCACACAATACGAGGTCTCCTCAGAGGTGTTATCTTTTTCTGATTGTTAACTAGGTTAACACATTTTGTTTAGGTACTTTGTTGGATTGTTAAATAAATAAATAAATAAAATTATGATCGGGGAAATAGGTAAGGGAAAAGACGGAAAAGTCAGGGATTTTCCAATTGCTGAGATCCCTGGTCAAGAGGTTGAAAGGCAGGATCGAAATTGGTAATCAACAGCGTGAAAACCCTGGAAAATCCACAGATAATTTATTATTCCCTGCGGTGCACGAGCCGCCAGTCATGTACTATTGAAACTGGAGATAGCTTACTACTTCAGTAATACTCGTCTGTATTTATTTTATGAAATAATTTTATCCGTCTTTGTCAGATGACACAAACATTAATTAAGAGCAATCACCTATCCCCCGGGGGGAATGTGCCGCACAAAAATTAAAACGACAAAATCTTCCACCGCTGTAAACCTATTGTAAAGAAGATTTCTTAGTATGCACGTTTTTCCAGGGCACTCTGTATATTTTGATGGCTTTGGGTTATGTTGGTCTACAAATAAAATCTCTTTACTTGAGGTTTGCAAAAATCATAAGAATTCTTGAGTATGATTTTATTTCTATTTAGGTATTTACCCATTTTTAAATAAACTATTTAATTACTATAATGCATCTCTCTTCCTGTCTCTGAATATGTACCACACACATGTTTATCAGATAAGATAGTTATTTATAAAACTTTTCTATAGGGATTAATCGTACCTAAATGGGACAAACATAGAATTAACTAGAATTACATAAGTAGCAAAATAATTGTTTGTAAGTTACGATGTTCTTTGTAAATTTTTATTTTGCTTCGTTAAAATTTTATAGTTAAATGTATAATCATTATATCATACATATACTAGGTACCAATTTGTTACAATTTCAAGAACAGAAAAGGAAATAAAATCAATAGATAGGGTACGCAAAATCGTGAAGTTAGACAAAACAGTGTATATATAATCTTGTAATTGTGCAGGCGCATATTTTTTGTACTTTCATCGCGTCATTTCGCGTGAAATAATTTTGTTTACATTTCGTTCCTAATCTTGTTATTGTTGATGTTAAAAAAAAGGTGACTAAGAATTTACTTCTAATGTAGGCAAATAACGAACTGCGACTTTAAAAATTCAAATAGGTATATCAAAAATGTTTGCAAAATCTGGTTCGCACAGTTTTGGGGAAAATTTTAAAAGGTACCGGATTGGGTATATAAGATAGTTAAAAAAGTATATGAAATACAAAATATGTGGTGGCATTAAAATAGATAAGTTTTGTTCGGAAATTTGGACTGAGTCTGTTTTTTTAAAACTTGTTCATCAAAGTTTAAAGTTTAAGCTTTGGAGAATTTTCAATCTAGGTCGGGGATATATTTTTAACATTATTTTTGAAAATTAGCGTTTTTAACAGTATTCCATATATATATATTTTTATTTCCAATGGTCGGATCGCAAAATTGCAATAATAGAAAATGGTTTTAAGATAGGTTATCAAACAAAACTAACTTGATATTCGAGAATAAGTCAATCTGATTGCTATTAGTTGTTCTGAAAATGAATAAAATATTTGAGATTATTAAAATTTAAAAGCAGTTTTAATCATCTCCCCGACCCCGATGATACTTAGATGGTTAGCGAAAAGCGCATCGACTAGTGTAGTCTTCAAGTATTCCGGTGTTTTGTAATGGTAGTTTTAAAAATAATGTCTCAGACGAGAACCCGATAGGAGCTGCCTCATTAAACTGAAAAGAGGGCCATACAAGTTGAAAGAGGTTCTCAGACATTTTTTAACTTCAGTAACTCTTTGTCTAAGTATATTTATAACGTCTGCTGATTGCCAAGAATCCAAAAGCGATTTCGTAAAACGTCAAAAAATCCATGCGCTACTTCAGTTAAGTAAGTACCATCTTTTTTTAAGCAGTGAATGTTTAAAAATCGCGTGTTTGTAGATCGTTTGGAAAAATCTACGCGCCTGCTCTGCATTTTATATACATTTAGTAGGTACCTACTGTCGAAAATTCTATTCTTAAATGTGTTCCAACTTAGAAACATAATTTCGGCGACTCTTAAAATGCAGAGTATAAAGATAAAGTTACAACAAATTTTAACAATCCTAATCTCTAAAATTAACAACTTACCATTTCGAAAACAAATAACTTCTGACATGGACACAGGAAAACACGTCGATTAAAAACACATAAGACACTAAATTTAAAGTTTCACCAGTTCAACAAATCGCCAAACGTATAATAAAACAAAGCACTAATACTGATTTTGTAGGTACACGGAAAATTAAAAAAAAACTGTAAAATTCCTTAAAACTTCGAAATATTTAAAACAACTCACAAGCAAAATAACTTTGTTCGTCTACGAATCAGCGGTAACCGTAACTTATCTAAAAAAAACTATGAAAAAGGACAATTGAATGAAAAATCGCGCCACTAAACTTCTTAGATAAAAGCGTTCCAATGTCAAAACTCAAAACGTTAATGACTCGTGGGTGCGTGGTACGTTCAGAAATGATCACAAGCGTCTGGTTTTAGCGAAGAGGGAAAGAATTTAAAAAATCTTCATTAGCTATTAACTGATATTCCAAGGAACTCATTTTATATCTTGTAAATTATAAAATGCTTTAAAATGAATATTTGAAATGCAAAATACAACGGGTAAATAACACCCCCGTATTTAAAATACACAATACAAGTCTATTTTAAATATGTCTGATGGAAATATTAGCCAATCATGGATAGAGGCAAACGTCTTTCAACATGCAAAAGCAAATACAAATCGATATAGATTATATAAATTTAAAAATCAGTAAAGTAAAAGTAGCTAGCGCGCAGATCATAGAGCTGGGAAATATTGTGTAATATGCTACAACATTCTCAAGATAATTTTACATGAGATTCCTTAAATATATTATCAACGATATAAATATTCTCAGCAAATACAGATAATTGGCCCATCAATAAAATACTTGTCCTCACTTGATCATTGGGTGAATTACTGGTAAGGCGAGCGGCAAGAGCAACGCCGCGACCAGCACATTTATATATAGTTCCATATTAACATAGAGGGTTTGAGATGGACATACATATCCATCACTATAAAGGTGATATCAAAACCATTCAATAACATTGCGTGTTGCATAAACACGATTTCAGCAGATCAGAGACTCAAAATTTACTTGCGTAGCCAGTTCTGCTGTAAACATACATCAGATAGTTCGATAAAACAAACGGGCCTTCACGAGGAGCATTAAAGAAAATATTGAAGAAATTTGTTGGATTAGGTTTCGGTCTAATAAAAACATAGCGACGATATTAGTCAACCATAGTTACCTTAAAACCTAATCACCTATGGTCAAAACCCAACACCACCTATAAGAAGTGTATGTTATGTACTAACCTTCCACAAATAATTGTTATTTACATTTGCGGCATCTCTCCAACTAATTTGCATTTGACAAAAGAATTATAAGCATTTTGTCTGCCCCGTCCACAAATAATATATAAAATACTATTGTATTATTGTAAATGCACATTGCGCAAATCAAACCTAAGGTAAATGTACTTAACTAAACTTACAATATAGCCTCTGTCGCAAGATTTTAAATACATATATAATACAGACGAATAGTGAAAATGAGGCTGTGTGTGAGGTGTAATCGACATTTTCACAGACAGATTAAAAAGAAGGATGGAGCAGGACGTGGAATATACTCCAGAAGCCTGCAAATCCAATATAAATGGACTATGGGTCGACGAGCCAGTGTAATACAGAAGGAATTGGTGGGCGTAAACATAGCCGCAAAAGAGATTGTCCGCAGACACACTGCGGGCAAAAGAATCAGGCACTACAGATTGTAGACAATCACTGCTAGCCCTGAGAAGTTACAAAATTACCACAGGAGCAGTATGGGAATGTCATCAAACACTTGTGGGTACCTCCAGCACGAATAACATATCGATATGCTGGATGAAAGGGCATGCACGGTGCAGAGGCAACAAAGAATGAAATGAAATGTTTTCTTAACCGCCTCTCAAGTTACCGAAGTAACCCCCTGGAAGATCTCAAGAATCTTGTGCTAGGCAAAGAGAGACGAGGCCCTACAGTTTAATGTGGACTCCGAACCACTCTTGGGGCAATTTTTTTAATGAAAAATTGTTTCGCCTTGCGGGAATCGCACCCACTTCGCTAGGCAACTCAGTTTGCTAGCCAGTAGCTTTAACACACTGAACTACCATGAATAGTAATAATAATATCGAAAATAATATATTTATTGTACAATATATCCAATACATTTGCACAAAAGGATTAGACACAGAAACTGATATTAAACCTAACCCTAAAGTCAGAAGAATATGAAACAAAATTACAATTATTACAACAACAAAGACAAAAAAATATAGTGCAGCACAAAATAAATGTGGATTTGTAATACATTCACATTAAAACAATTGACGATCTAAAAATGACAGTTCCTCATTTAGGAGTTGGGACTTCAGTTTAAGTTTAGCTGAATTAATACAGCGAAGTTCAACTGGTAGGTTATTATAGCAATATGGAACTGAAAAAATAAATGTATTGCGGAATGCAGTGCTAGAATGGCTAGGAATTGAAAGATATGTATCAGTTTGTCTTAAGTCTATTGTGTGGATGTAACTTCCTTTTTTTATTTTGGCAAATAGGTATTTAGGAGACCTATGAGAAATAATATTGTTAATAAATATGACGGCGTGAAGTAAATGTCGATCCTCTAGTGTAAATCTTTTAGAAAGGGAATTATATGGTGAAATCTTGGGACGTCTGTTATGAATCTGACCGTGTGGTTTTTTAATACGATATTTATCTTAGTAAGACAAGGCTCGTATACTATGTCGGCATAATTAAAGTGAGATAGAACTAACGATTCTGTAAACATTATTTTAGTATTTTGGTGTAGTAGATTTCTGCAAAGAGAAAGACTTTTTAAGGAGCTGTAAGCTTTTTGATAGACATAACTAATGTGGTCTGTAAATTTTAAGTCATTATTCATGACAAGTCCCAAGTTCCGTATGGAAGTGATACAAGGAATTGCATCAGATACTTGAAAATTGGCCGTTCTCTGCAAACTACTACTAGTGCCAAAAGTAATGCATTTACTCTTTTTAGGATTGAGTACCGATAAGTTCTGCCTAGCCTATTTATTTATTAAGGAAGGAAGGATGAAGCCAACAGACTAGCCAAGAAAGCAGTGGGCCTGAAATATCTTTGAACATGGCCCGGTCAGTCTGATGTTACCAATCACAGCAATAACACAAATAATTAGAGCTCACCCACAACGAATATAAGAAGCTGTGGGATAAAACAAGTAGCTGCCAACTTGCTAGGGAAATATTAAATTATCCCAATAAGAGCACGGCAATGGAACAAGAAGATGAGATGGTCCAACATGTACTCTGTGACTGTCCTATCGTCACATCAATCAGAGAATCCATCTTGGGAGAACGTTGGCCTACTTTGGCAAATATAAGAGAGATGCAGCATCACCGCCTACTTCGCAAGATTAGGTTGGTTGGAGGCCTAGGTGAGGATCTGCCTACAGGGACTACAATATGTTCCTTTGACCACCCTCTTCCCAATTCCAAGCTTGTAAATCGTGTTGTAAATGGAATTAACTACCACAAGATTTCTATCATTGATAGACTCTGCAAAAATGCCATCTATTTGAACAGAATGCAGGTATCAACAATCATTAGTGCGTTCTAATTTTACAGCTAGAGTGAACAGGATAGTGATATAACACGTTGGTCTGATGAGGATCTTCTGAATTTCTCTGTGATACAAAAAGACAAACAATTCTGTCTGACTGCACTAGAAGTGCCACAGTGTTCAAAATGAAAAGCGCGACACTCATATTAGTCCACCAAAAAAGTTTGTCAATGAGAAATATTTTACAAATATTTTGATTCGTTTTAAAGGAAATTGCAAAGCAGTTTTTGGAAAATGTTTTAAAAGTAGGTATTAAAATGATGATGTTAGGGAAATGATTAAGAATCGCAATTCTTCTTGTCATTATAGCTCCATTCCAGCCTCTTGTATAATATATTTTCTATTCTGATACACAAAGTTGATAAATGACATGATGATGATACGTTTTTCATTGCTGAACTGAAACGATTATCTAAGGCTGTAGAGAACATTGTTCAAGGTTGTTCCCCTCGTTATTCCTCACTGTGTTAGGGTTACTCCCTCTCAATTTATTACTTGAAAGGATTGATTTTAAAAACGTGCAAGAGCAGCTCTTAGCTTTTGCGTTATTTCAAGTAATGTTTTCTTTCTCTCCATGCCAATTTGTAACAAAGTTTCTTCTTTATAAGCTGTCATTTCATCATATTGATTTTACTGTACTTCAAAGATGCGGAACCTCTTCCAATTCTTTTCTGTTTGTTCATTTTTCTTTCTACCAGCATTGAAATTACTATCAGATTATTATTTTTTAGTCTCCTGATTTTTGAATTATTTTATAATAAAATGGAATTAAAAGATTTATGCTTGTCCCAATTATCTATTCAGAACAATTAATACATACCCTGTCTGTTGTATAAAGCAAAGCTACAAATAATAAGGATTTGATTAATTGGTGTTTCATAAAAATGGTAAAAGACAGTACGTATATGTATATCCGATGTAATCATAAAATGTAATACCAGTTGCAATGAATGCTTTAGAATTATAGATATGATATAAAGCTATCTTATATTACATGCACATGCTGTTGGATGGTGTATCCTAAATAAATAAATAAAATAAACAAAAGCGTTTTTTTATCATTCTTAAATTTCAATGTTTCAGAATCGAACGGACCTCTCAAAATCAGTGAGTGGCGACTCTGCAGCTTTCACGATGCAAGACACCACATCATTTAAGGATATGCTAGTACAGTTCGCCAGACTATCGCAGAGTGAAAGGAACGAACTTATTCAAAACGCCATCAAACCCCCACCTCCATATCCAGAGGTAACTGTTCACCCAGTTGCCACAACAACGGCAGCACCGACGAATTCACTGCTTCATGGGATTTTGACCAAGGTTTGTTTCTTGCTTAAATACAGGGAGGGAAGGTCGATGGTAAATATTTCTGTTGCAGTAGTTTTTTGAACACTGAAGATCACGCTTGACTCGCCAATATAAGATGGCAACATCTGGAGATGAATAGAAAAGAATGCCGTCAACTTTAGTTGTTGACAAAACACATGTCAAGTGTGAAGTACAGTGTATTTAAAAAACTACTTCAATATCGTATTATATCCAAAGATTCTAGATTTTCCTTAGGAGAAAAATGTATGTATGTTAAATACCTTCAAAAGAGCTACTGATGAGTCTTAACTTTAGTTAATAATTGGTGCAGATAATACTCTCAATTAACCCCTAGAAAATAGCTCACTATTCACCAAGAAAAGGAAACTTTCAAGGTTGAAAATACCCAAATTAACAAGCTTCAAATCCATTTAATGAATGAGGTCGAGGACCCTGAAGCCATACTTGATTGTATTCTAAGTTAGAAGAGACAAGGAACTAAAGATAAAGAGAGAATGTACATTGACGTGATGTAAGACCTCTGCTTTGCTATGTAGCCACAGTCTGCAACACAGAGTAAAGGTAAAAACAGAAAGAAAGCAGGTAAACAAGCACCGATTTTCAGCTCCTATAACCAGCGCCTACCTGCTATTTAAGGTGCATATAAAGAACGGTTACCAGCAGCTCCAACCTGCCTGTTCTTGTTGAGGTGTCTGCGGGTAAACATATCGAATTCGTCGTCTGATAATGATTTATTTTTGCTTGACAACTGCACGGAATACATCCAATAAACCATAGTAGGTCAGTTTTTGATGAATATCACCATCCAGTAGATGATTTTAACCCTGTATGAAAATCGATTTTTTCAGTATATGAGAATGACTATCGAAACTTTCGATTATATTTTGAAAAAAGTTGAACATCATTTGTCAAAAACTTGGTGCAACTGGCATAAGCAACCCATTCTACCAATTTATCTCTCTTGTCCCAGATTGCACGTCTTTTGAGAACCGATGCGATTAATATCTCAATATTCATACTTATTCAATTAATCAAACATATAAATAAATCACTAAAGGGAATAGCCAGCGCCTAGAACCAGAGCGAACAAGAACTAAACGTGACTAAACATTCATTTCGATAAAATTGCCGGTGCTGGTTCATACCGGCTACAAGTTCCAACTTGCTTTATTTATGTGCGGTATCATTAGTAAACGTTATTATTTACTGGAGCTGATCGGCGCCGGCTACCAGTATGCAGACAACCTGCTTTCTTTCTGTTCTTACCTTAAGGCAGACAGGGCCGGTTATAGGCCCAAGCAACTGCCTAGGGCGCCACGATATTAGGGGTGCCAAATGCCAAACAAATTTCTATCTCGAGTAGACAACTAAAATAACAAAATGTTTTGTATGTATCAAGTAATTAAGAAAAAATAAAAAATCCTACAACCACTATCTGGTATTAATTACATATCTGGCAACAGTCGCTCATGGCGCTAGAGAATTGCGAATTGTTTGTATTTCACGAAACACAGCATGCTGTAACAATTGTGAGTGGTACAACGTGTGGCACTTGGAAATTTTGATCCAGTTTGCGTTGTTTAGCCCATATTTGAAGATGAAACCATCGCGGATCCCAAGATATCATTCAAAATTTTAAAAAAATTTATCTTGGACACAGCAATTAATTCACTATCCGAACGGTTTTGTCAGTTAAAGGAGCACAGTGATGTTTTTAATTTTCTGTTAGATATCTCGATACCCTTCCAACATGAAAATATATTGAAATACTGCAACATTTTATCAACTGTACTAACTGCTGTCGATAGCCTACGGATAGCCAAGAAACAGGTATAATAAATAATATAATAAAAAACCAGACATAGAGGGAATACCAACCAAGAAATATTATGAATTTTTTTGTCAACAAAACATATGATTGGTTCTTTCCTGTGGCAGATTAACCAGCAAGCAAAAGAAGCTAGCACTTTGGGCGCCAAAATTTGAGGGATGCAAAATTTCCTGCAATTTTTTAATAATTATTTAGTTTTAAATTATTTGATCATGTTTCATGAAATGGTAAAAATCTCAAAAAGATGGCATTTCAAAAATGTCTCTGCAAGTCTGAAAAGTCGGAATATAGGTAGCAGGTACGAGTACAGAGCCGGAAGTGCTTTTATTAGGATGTTAATAAAAACAAATATTCCCCTACCAAGAACAATAAAGCGAAATTTTTGTTAATTATGTCATATTGACTGATTGTTTCATTTAAATTTCACTTTTTTTTACTTGCTTTTCTTTAACTCACAATGTAGTTTCCATGTTTGTATTCAAATCTTGCTTCCTTTATTTAACACACTTCCTAACATAATCAATTAGTGAAATTATGCACAGTTGCTTAGATCAGATCACAATACAGTATACTGTTACTTTTGCAAATATCCCCATAGGGGGCGCAGGGGTGAAAAAATTGTTTAAATATACTATCCAACTGGCACCTTGGGCAAAACGTAGAATACAAAATGTTTCTCGCCTGATCAGAGGCTTCCATGTCCGTTTTTTCCCATACAAATGATGATGATTAGTTCCGGTGCACCTCGAAATCCAGCTCCAATAAATGAATTTATGTAAATTGGTTCTATACATTATAAATAATTCAAGTGTGATCAAAAAGTAGAAAATAATTTTTTTTAAACTTGCTTTTCTTAAAGTCATACAAAATGCGCACGCCTTGTTTATTATCTTTTTTTAGCTGTTTATTTACTTTTAAGAATGCCTTTTTATTTTTTACCGAGTTCAATTTTGACTGATTATCTTATTTCGTTTTTTGAGTTGTGTTCATTTTATATTGCAACATGGTTTAGTTCGTTTATTTAAAAAACTAATGGTTTTTTCGTTTGTTTTTCGTTTCTCATTTCATGTTTTAAGGTGGGGGGGAGGGGGAATTTTGGTTCAGCTTGGGGCGCAATATACCCTTGATCCGCCTCTGGTTCTTTCCCAAACTTAGAAATTTCTCTGCAGATTGTTGTTTTGACGTTGCCAGTTAGCGTTGCATTATAACAATAGTAATTCTCCAACCTTAAATTAATTAAGGCATACCTTCAATTATCCTTGTCTCAGGAGAGATTGGACGGAATTTCTCTCTTAGCAATAAAAAATAACACACTCAATCGTGTCAATATTGATGAACTAATTTCTGAATTACTTACTGAATTTGCAAGACGCAAAGCAAGACGGATGCAATTTTAGTATTTATAGTAATTAGTTTTAAAAAGTTATTTCGTTATTTTAGTTCATTTCAAATATAATTTTAAAAACAAGGTGCTTGCCTTGTTTTACAAGTTTTACTCTAATGCCTGTTGAATTAATATGAATGAGGGGTGCAGAATTTAACTTTGCCTAGGCTGAAAAATAGTTATTGGATCGGCCCTAAAGGCAGAGAATCTTAACTAGGGAATACTGAAAAGCTGGTATGCTTCCCACATACTAGGAGTCGCTGACAATCTCAACTGTAAGGGATGTAATCTAAAAGTCGAGCTTGTGTTAATAAAAAAAACTGCGACTTGATTCAAAATTACCACTATAAGTGGCGCCCTCAGGTTTTCCCCTCAAAAATGTGGGGGTTGACTTACGAAAGAGAAATTTGCCACTAATGCTGCAGATTATTTATTAAAATTTCATTAAAATATAAATTTTCACTGCCAGCGAGGAAATATACATAAATTCGGCAACGTGGTTAAAATTTAAACAAAGTTTATCACAATATATAGATCGCATCATGAATGTTGCCCTTTAATTTCTGAATCAAATCATCTCAAACTCACATAGGATGGCACTCATGGGCGTATCAACGCATGCAAAAGACGTTAGAGTTTAGTATTTTGTGATGAAAATATCTGGACAATAATAGCATGGGTTACAATGAATTTTAACCTCCATTGTCGCATTTAATTTTACAATTCAACTCATCGATTTCTTGCAAATGTAAAAGGGAACATCCGTTACGTTTTTCCTGATTAAAGAACACTCACTTAATTTCACCACCATGTCTCTGTCTACTGTATTCAGTCTTTTATTCACCACATGCTACTGAGTTGACAGAGAACTGACAGAATGCTCAACGTTGGTTAAGGCTATGACTAACACTTGTAATATTCATTTGTAAGACGAATCATTACACTCGGGGCTTCTGTCGTAGTCTCAGCATATATAACTTTCTGTTATTCACATCCTACGCACTTTGTATTTGCAAAGATAGAAAAATAGCATGTCGTTGATAAGTACATAAATTGAAGACTTGAACGACAACATTCGTGATTTCAACTATACACATACTTGCACACTATCTTATTTCTGATAACTAAGAGAGTGATATCTTCTATCTCATAATTTAGAAAAGTTTGCACAAAGGTATTATCAGTTCATTGGAGCAAAACAGCAAGCTAATACTAAGACTAATACTAAGATATGGCTATTTTAAATTTCAAGAACCACCACTGACTAAGACTCATTTTCATGCAGTTGTTTTTTCTTTTCAGACCCCACCAAAACAAAACAGCAAGACTTCATTTAGTCCGACGCTGGCTCGTCTTTTAACGGCACCTGAAAGAGCTGCTAATAATCACGCAACCTCAACTCCTACAATGACAAACAGTACAACTATTCATCCAGCAAACATGTCAATTTCAGAAATACTTTCTACAAGCAAGGTATGTAAAAATACATAAGTACAAACTTGTTTTGAATATTCTTTTGCCAAGTCATGTAGGATATGATTGCTTCTACATTTAAGTTAAAACGAAATGCACTTTTAAAAACTGGGAAACAGTCTTTCATAGAATATTAAATACAGCAGTCAAAATATGAAGACAGAAATTCTGTGGAATACTAAACCTAGATAACATCCAACATATAATTATAATAAAACCATTTGAATGCAAAAAAAAAACTGTAAAATTTCATAAATCTCTTTTCAAAGTGGCAACAACTTGATAATAGTTACTGTATTAGATTAAATTCACGAAACAATGAATTTCTATGTCAGTTACTTGTTATCATATTCTTGCTTAATTGATATAATTAATTGAGTTATTTTGGTAATCGGCATTCTATTTTTTCAGTATTTATCCTCATTTTATTTTACATTTATTTTTTGAGAACCTTTGGCCTTTTGATTGTATTTTATTGTTTTGCATATTAATACGATCAATAAAATTAACTTCTTTATTATTTTTCCTTTTCAGGCACGTAATGAAATAACCATTACTCCAGTTGGAACGCAATATGAAACAACGCCAAATAAAGGAAGATCAACGGTTAGTATTGAAATATAAATTGAAAGTGAAAATTTCTGTATGACCCTTAGTGGTATTTCGATGTAAATAGGTAGGTTGTTTTGCAACCTACATATTATTGTTATATATAAAATGATTGTTTTTCCATTAAATACTGCTTCTCATAGGACACAGTGAGCTTGCACATATACAGGGTAATTGAGTTGTCTTTTACCAAATCCTAATAATGGTGTATGACACACGCGATATGGGATATCTCCAGCCTGTCTTGTCCACTGCTGAACATAGGCCTCTCTTAGTATTTTCCATTTATTTCGATCCTGAGCATCCTGAATCCAATTTGTTGTGATTTGCTTTATGTCGTCTGTCCTAGTTGGTGGACGCCCTCTACTCCTAAATGCATCTTGCCTGGCTCGCCACTCCATAATCCATTTTGTACACTTATCACTGGGCATCCTTGCCACGTGTCCAGCCTAATTCCACTTCAAAGAGATCATGCATTCTATTGCATCACTGACCCAAGTTATTTGTCATATTTGCTCATTTGGAACTCCGTCTCTTATTGTAATTCCTAACATGGAACATTCCATGGCTCGTTACGCTTGAGGCATATGGGAATCTCGGATCTAAAGTCGTCTTTAAGCTTTCCATACGCGGCCCAGGTCAGTCCAATTCTTCAATCGACCTCACTAGTCTGATTATCCCTGCCAATTTTAATTTCATGGCCTAGATATTTGTAGGATGTAACTTGAAAAATCTCTTTCCTTTCTACTAAGATATTTCGGCTATATTTGACATATTGACTATTTTTAGATGTGTTTCTGCCTTATCTAACCTATCCGAAATCAGTACAGTATCGTCAGCGAATCGGAGCTAGTTAAGTTTTTCACCGTTGATATTTATACCCCTAGATTCTAATCGGATATTCTTAAACGTGTATTCTAAAAGGATTTTGAATAGTTTAGGAGAGATTGTAACACTTTGCCGGACACCACGTTCCACTCTAAAACGATCTGCTCGTGCACTCTTACACAAGCTGTTGCATTTCTGTATATATTCTGCAATGCAGCAGAAAATCTGTGGCCTATTCGGCAATCAGCAAACGCTTTGAATATCTCGCGGTGCTTAACGGCGTCGAAAGCGTTCTCGTAATTCACAAATTATAGCACGAGTGGCTTGTTGTATTCGATTTTAGTGAACAATTTATAGAGGTGCGAGAGCAAGCTAATTGGTTCTAGTTTTTCAGAACGGCAATATTACCCTTTTTGTGCATAATTACGATAACTGCATTATTCCAAACTGTAGGTGTTGTTGTTTCTATATGGCACTTGTTAAATTGAGTTGTTAAAGCCTCCAATAGCTCTTCTCCACCTTCCTTCACTGCCTCAATAATAATATCATCTTCGCTTGGTACCTTGTTATTTTTTATCTCAGAAATTGACTTCCAGACTTCATCCTTGGTTATCTCGGGCATTTCCTCCGACCCCTGATTTAAAACTAGGGGTGTGTTGCGAACATTTTTGGACTGTCCACTTTTGCAATATAGATTTGAATAAAACTCTTTTACCGTTTCTAATATCTCTTGTTGTTTGTGATAATTTGTCCGTGTGCGTTTTCCAGTTTAGTGATTTCCGTCTTTACTATTGTTAGTTTATTTCTAAGAACTTTCATGCTTTTATTTTCTTCTATGACTTTAATAATAATAAATAACACTACAGGTAATTACGACCCCCTTTATCCCGGAAGGCTCTAGAAGAGCCTTGTGTGAGAAGGGGCTACACATTTAGAGACAAGGGACACACATCCAATATCTATAGTGGAAAAATCCCTCTCACAGTATTTTCCACTGCTATGACCAGGGATCGAACCTGGAACTTTTGGGTGAGAGGCAAGTGCGCTCACCTCTCGACCACCAGTCATACTTTAGTTACCCAATTTTTATTAGTCTCTAATATCCTTCCAAATGGCTTTCGATATGTCTTTGTTCATTTTCCCCAGCTGATCCTTATTTATTGAGCATTTTTCTATATTCATTGAATCTATCCTCCTAAATTTTTTCTTATGGTTTGTTGGTACTCTTCTTTATTTTCAACTGCCGTCCACTTCTTCCTGTTTATCTTGGTAAGCATTCTTCTTTCCTTTTTTAGATTTATCTTTTTGTTGCTCTAACCATTTGATGATCACTTCCCATGGACAACCGATTTAATACTGTCACATCTTGCATGATTTCTTTCTTATCTGTCTTTCTAGTCATCCGTGGAATAAATATCTGGAATTCTCTCACTGCATATACCGTTTTTCCATAACAGCACAGTATCTCAGTTGGATAGGGCGTGTTGTGTGGCAAACGTGCTTGGTCAGACTGACTGCATATTCTAGGTTCAATCCCCAGTACCAACACTGGCAAGGTTAATAGGTTATGACTGTTATCTGTCCTTCTTCAAATATGTAGACCCCTGCCAGCACCGGCTTTGAACTTGGGAGTTGTCTACTATATGGTTGTTTTAATGTTTTTTTAAAACGCTTTAATAAGATTTTTTAAAATGTATTTTTTGGTAGTTTTAACTGTGATAAGACATTATCATTTTGTTTGTAATTAATAGGAGGAAGAAGAGGCCGAGGACAGTGCAGATCGCCTTGTCATAGATGAAAGCAATGAGGCAGCAGAAGCTAGAAGAGCCGCTGATAATAACTCCGAAACAGGCGATGATGTACCTCCATGTCAAGGTTGCAACCAGAGACCTGCTCAGTTTGTATGTGCTGGATGTGGAAATCAATGGTACTGCAGTCGGGATTGCCAGGTAAGAACATATTTATTCTGTAGATTAAAAATAGCTTTATATGGCAGTTCAGTTGTCCGATCAGGCTCAGTTTCAGCTAATTTGCCAGTACAGCTCAGAGAATGGCAGTATATTTATTCATTCTGTACTCGTGGGCTCTACTATATCCTATTTGGAAAAGATAGAGAGTAGTATGTGAAAAAAATAGTAGTACGCTTATGGCCGGTCCGCATCTGAGTGTTTTATTAATAATCTCTCCCTTTCCCAAATAGAAAAAATCAATGAAGAAAAGAAGTATAGAGGCCAAACCCCTTCTCTTTTGGGAAACCCATCGAACCACAACCTTACATAGATTTCAGTTAACTTTTTTGTTTTTACACACAAGCTTGACTGATGAATTAACTGAGACTGAGACCGAACAGGTAATGGACAAGGTAAATTCATAAGAAATTATAGACATTGTGAAAAATTTTCAAAAGCAAGCGTAGTAGTGGAGAAATAGTATTTTAAAAGTATGTATTCACTATATAATAGAGTAAATCCACCATATAATAAATATTTCGCAATATATCCTATATAATAAATAATTCCACAAACTCTGAAATTGTCTGCTGTTAAACCTATACATAAAAAAGGAGATATAGACAAATTTCAAAATTATCGTTCAATCATCCTTGTATCGCCCTTTTCTAAATTATTTGAAGCTGTGGTATGTAACCAGGTAATGGATTATATGATCTCAACAAATTAATTAAACGATATGCAACATGGTTACTTAAAAGATAAATCAACACAAACAGCCATATTTCAAATCACAGAGAAAATTGTATCAGCACTGGAAACTGAAAGCTTGGGGTTAGTATTATTTCTTGACTTGTCAAAAGCTTACAATGCACTGGATCGTTCAAATATTTAAAAAATTACAGCAGTATGGCATAGAATGAAACGCACTCCAGTGGCTTCAATCGTATTTATCAGATAGAAAACAGAGTTTCCATTGTAAAAGCTGGAAGGGAGATAAAATCAAAAAGTGTAATAGATCCTTTGTTGTTTATAATTTATGTACATGACCTGTCAAATGCAACCGTAGCTGCCACAGAAAGTTCACTTACCTTGTACGCTGATGATGCAAATTTTCAAATATATGCCACAGATTTTCCACAGCTATTAGCTAGGGCAAATCTCGTGTTAGAGTCAGCAAATGATTATTTCAGTAAGATTAAATTAATTTTAAACAAGGTAAAAAAAATGCAGTGAAATTTCTAGGGATTAAAATTGACTATAAACTTAACTGGTGTAGCCACATTAACCATCTTAACATTGTCTGAAAGTTATTTGTGGCATTTTACGAATATTCTTTCCTTTTATTTGGGTTTTCTACCACATGTATTATTCTCCAAAAACAAATCACCGAATCTGCAAAATAATAGAATTATTGGAAAAAAACCACGTCACAGGCGCAGAGTCTGTGACATTTACGTCAGAGGAACAATCAGCGGTTATTTTTGACAAATAATATGTATATATGTTAGATAGTGGATTGTTTGAATAACTTTTTAAAAAGATTTATTCACTTATAATGGAGTCGAGTTTGACTCTTGTAAAAATAACAATAATGATTTTGAATGTGTTTAATCGAAAATGAGTATAAGACTGAGGTTTACAATGGCAGTGGGTAATATTTATAATATCTGGAGAACAAAGAACATTGGATTTGCAATTCAGCATGATAACAGATTACTGAGAAAGAAATGTTAAGCTCAGCTAGCGTGAGCGGTTATTAGAGAAGAGCTGTTACGCAATCTGTAACATGATATGTTTGAGAAGGTTAAGCCTGTCTCAGTGATATTATATATCATAGTATATTTCTAATATAACAGCTTCCCCCTTATAAAAAAAGTTGGTGTTTTATGCAGCAACTTTTGAAATGAATATAAAATGTATATAAAAGATAATGGTACAATTTGGAAAAATATAAAGAGTACAAAAATGTTAAATCGTAAGGTTTAAAATACAGAATATAGCCTTAGCGTCTAAAATATGAAATGCAAGCACAATAAGCTTGATTCATAAAATAATATAACATAAAAATGTTAGAGTTAAAATATAGCTTTAGCAAGAAAGCGTAAAATACAAACATAATAAGTTTGTTGTAAAATGGGATAACATAAAAATATTCCCAGGGTTAAAATATGGCTTTACCTTGAAAGCCCAAAATATAAGCATGATAGGTTTAAATGAAAATGGTATAAAAATGTTAATGCAATTGAAATTAACAAGGGATAAGTAAAATAATGAAATGTAATGATTAAATGAATAAAATATGGTTCACTGAAGAGTCCAGCACTAAAAGTCAGTAAAAGGCACAAAACAGTTCATCTTTATGTAAGTTCTATGTCTTCGGCTTCGTTGTCTTCTCTCCTTAAGGTAGGTCGTCTTCGTGAAGGGAATAGGTTAGCAAATGTCCTGTGGGGTTTGCTAGGCCTAGGTGGAGATGGGGGTGATGCAGAAACATCGATGGCTAGTCTTCGTCTTTTTGTTCTGCACTTACAAAATAGGTACAGAAATAACAGTCCAAATATTAGCACAATGATGAAGTAGGTGAACCAGGATATGTGTTTTGTTACGAATGGTTCGTTGATTAAATCGTCTAGATCTCTGGAATATTGGTCCAATTTGTGTTTGGCAATTTCGAGATCTTCTGTGTTAAGGTTGTTTAATTTTAATGGTTTAAGGTTTGGTGCTCTAATGTTGTTTGGAATTTTGTTGCAGCATTCGAATGGAATTTGGATGGGATGAGTGTCGTCGTTTACGTCGGTTACTTCGTTGGTACTGGCTTGGATTTTTGTGATGCCTATAAAGGCGTAACAATTAGGTTGTAATTTCACTATTGAGTTTTTGTAGATGACTTCAGTTTTCGAACTTCTTTCTGGACAATTGATGGTTGCCTGTAATGGTTCTGCGTTGATAACCAGCCACGTATTTTCGTCTATCTTTTGGACGTTGTATCCTTGGCCGATGATGAATGATGTCTGGCAGCTTCCTGGCAGAGTTTTGAGGTTCTTGAAGAGACGGGCTTCGCAAATGGCATTATCATCAATGGGGTATGAAAATAGATTTAGACATAATTTAGTGTTGAAGTAGAGTGGTTTGCATTCTCTGAGGTCCGGGATGGTTAAGTACATTAAAGAATCATCATCTCTCGCGATATATTTCTGAGAGGTTGACAAGATATGATATAAGCCAGTTCTATTATCCAAAATAGGGATAGGATATAATTGAAATACTGAATAGGTTTGAGGGTCTACCAAAGGTATGTCTAATACGAATATTAAATCTGAATTTGTTTGAAAAGCTTTTAGTTCTATAATGTCTAAATACTGTGCAACTTTTGATAATTTGATTGGAAGTGGCAAATTGTTCCTTTGTAGGTTCTGTGAGATTTCCTGTAAGGAATTTACCAAGTCTTTTGGGTTTATAATCGATGTGTGAATTATTTTGAGCCTCGCGAAAGTGATAGAATTCAGGATATCGTTTAAGTTATCTTCGATAAATAGATAGCTTGCCATAAGCTGTTCGCAGATTTCTATAAATTTTAATTTTGCGTGAATATTTTCTATGTCTTTAGTCATGTCTAGAATTGAAGTTTCGATTTCTTTAATATCTTTATTGAAAGTTTCTTCATCAACCTGCAGTTTTTGAATTGTTGCGTTGAAATTTTTGATTACCGAAGTTGTGACAGATATTTGATTTTTGATTAAATTTTCGAGTTGGTGCTCGTCATTATTTAATTTGTTGATGCAATCAGAATAATACTGACCATCTTCTGCATCTAAATTTCCAGTTATTGATTTGAAAATTGTTCCAATACCGTTTAGTATTCCTCGCTTGTACCGTTTCGTGTCAAGGTAAATTTCGTCAAATTTTGATTGTATTGATTGAGAAATTTGTGTCAATAAACTGAGGTGAGTTTTTACATCTCCTAAAAAGACGTTCATGTAATGATACGTTGGGTCGAGTGTGTTGTATAGTGTCTGTAAGATCTTGTCGTTTTTGTCGAAAGCTATCTTAAAGGTAGATATGTTTTTGTGTACCAGTAAAGTCCATTTCTTGTGAGAAATCACAATGTCTGTGTCTCGGTGATAGTATACTCCAATTGTATTGTTAATTGGTGTTATTTTAAATTGAGCAAGTGCTGATCCGAACAGCAGGAAAAACCTGAAAATAAATTTAATTTTCAGTATAAGGTTTCATTCGGTCAAAGTTTACTTTAGTCGTTTGGTTTGTTTCCGGATTTAATAATGTTGCAGAATTTTGAGAAGTTTCTAAAATTTCGAAGGGGCCGTTAAATTTGTTCTGTAATTTGTTTTTTATTTGTGATTCTTTGACGTACACTTTGTCGCCAATATTATATGTGTGTCGATTTTCGGGAATGTTTTTGTCGAATCGAACTTTGGCTTTTTGTTTTTGTGCTTCTGTTCGACTTCGCGCAATTTTGTAATAGTGGGATATCCGGTTGTTAAGGTCTCTAACGTATTTGGTAATCAGGTCTTTCTGGTTATAAAGAGTTTCGGGTGGTCGGTTAGCTGTATGTCCGAAAATAAGCTCGTATGGCGTAAAGCCATGAGTTTTGTTTACCGAGTTGTTATAACATATTACCGCGTATGGTAATATTGTGAAAGGATGTTCGTTCGGATTCTCTGTTTTATGTATTCTGATCATTTCCGCTAGGGTGGCATGGAATCGTTCGATAGATCCATTGGATTGAGGGTGTCCTACGCTGGAGTATGTTAATTTTATGTCGTAGAGAGTACAAAGATCTTTTAATAAATTATTATCGAATTCACCGCCGTAATCACAATGAATTCTTAATGGGGTGCCATAGTGTTGGAAATATAGCAACAGGGTGTTTACAACTGATTTTGCACTTTTGTCTGGGACAGCATAAGCTTGAGTAAATTTCGTTAACTCGTCGCGGATGGTTAATGCATAGTTTCTCGTGGGAAATTCGAACAGATCGATATTAACTCTCTCAAATGGAGTTTTAGGGGTTTCGGTAATTACTAAGGGATTGTTGAGGTTCTTACGACAGACTTTTGTTCTTTGACATGTTTCGCAGTTTTTTATAAAATTTTCGACATCTTTTGTTAAACCTTGCCAATTATATTTATTTTTGATTCTACGTATTGTTTCGTTTATTCCACGATGTAAATTATTTTTTCCGGTGTGATGCTGGTCGAGAATGATCAGACGTTGGTCTTCATCGGGAGTTCGTAATAAATTTTGACAAATGATTAGTTTTAAATCTTTTTCTGCAAAAATAAATGATAGGATTTCGAGAATTGGAAAGTCTAGATTGTTTTCAACATGGTAAGTTTTGGAAAGGTCTAATTTGTTTCGATGTTTGTAAAGTGTTAAAAATAGATGTTCTACCACAGACTCTGGGTCGAAAGGTAGAGCGATAATGTAGTAGTTTCTTTGTCGGGTCGATTTGCTGGAAACGATATTAATTGTATTGTTATAGAATTCAGGGTTTTCTTCGAAAATATCCTCGATAATTTGATGGTTAAGGTCTGTCAAGTTGTTTTGTTGGAAAAACGTTATGATATTTTTATTTTCTCGATCTAATAGTTGTTTATTTGTGATTTGAATTTTGGAATAGTCTATTAGAGATTTGGTTTTGTAAAGTCGGGAAAATGTGTCAAATTCTCGGGCGATTTGTTCGTCGGTAATTTCGTCATCGTTGTCTGAAATTTCGTCTTCGTCTGAGTCTTCGTTTGCGGCTAGAATTTTTGAATAAAATTTGGAACATTCTGAAAAGTGATTAATTTTTATTCTGGACAACGCGTCCGCGTTTTTATTGATTTTTCCGGGTTTGTATATTATTTCGTAATCGTATTCTTCAAGTTTTAAGCGCCAACGCGCTAGTCTACTACCTGGGTCTTTTATGGAAAATAACCAAGTGAGTGGTCGGTGGTCGGTGACGAGTTTGAACTTCCTTCCGAATAGATATGGCCTAAAATGCTTTACACTCCAGACCAAAGATAAAAGTTCACGCTCAATGGTTGAATACTTAGTTTCCGCGCCGCATAAAGTTCGAGATGCGTATGAGATTGGCAAATCTTTTCCTATACTTCCTTGTGAAAGTACAGAACCTATTGCAAATGCACTAGCGTCTGTAGTTAGGACAAAAGGTTCATCAAAGTTGGGGTAGATCAATATCGGAGTAGTTGTCAAAGTTTGTTTTAGGGTTTCGAATGAATTTGTACAGTCATTGTCGAAATTGAAAGGTATATCTTTTTGTAGCAACTTAGTTAAGGGTTTTGAAATTTTGGAGAAATTAGGAATGAAGCGTCTATAGTAGCCTGCTAGACCTAGAAAAGATTTAATTTCTTTCTGATTTTTGGGTTGAGGAAAGTTTAGAATTGCTTCGACTTTGGCAGGGTTTGGTTTTACACCATCCTTTGTAATAAGATGCCCTAAATAGGCGACTTCCTTGCGAAGGAATTCGCATTTGTCTGGCTGAATTTTGAGGTTGGCTTTTTGTAGACGTTTGAAGACTTCTGTTAGTCGAGAAATATGTTCATGGATAGTAGGGGAATAAATAATAATATCGTCCATGTAGACGAGACAGCGTTCATTTTGGATGCCTAATAGAATATTGTCCATGACCCTCTGGAAAGTGGATGGAGCATTTTTTAGACCGAATGGCATACGTACAAATTCGTAGTGGCCATTCTCTACCGTGAAAGCTGTTTTTTGGATGTCCTTAGGATCGATTTCAATTTGGTGGAAGCCAGAGGCCAGGTCTAAAGTCGTGAAATATTGGCATTTGCCTAATTGATCTAAAAGGTCGGAAATGTTGGGTAGAGGATATTTATCACCTATCGTTACTTCGTTTAATTTTCGGTAGTCAACTACGACGCGCCATTTCTGTTTACCAGAAGCGTCTAGTTTTTTGGGGACTACCCAAACTGGGGAGGACCAGGGAGAAATTGAAGGCTGGATAATGCCTTGGTCGAGCATTTTGGAAACTTGTGATTTTACTTCTTGTTTGTGAATTTGGGGGTAACGATAAGATTTAGTGAAAATTGGTTTAGAATCGTTAGTGTCTATTGAATGCTTGATTTCGTTGGTAAATGTCAAGTTGTCACCTTCTAGATAAAATATGTCTGAAAAGTCTAAACAGAGTTGAGTAATTAATTCACTCTCCTCGTCGTTCAAGTGGTCTAAGCGTAATTGATTTTTTATTTCGTAGTTTCGGTCTATGTATTGGGAATCCGGATTTTGAAGATTTACATTAAATATTGACCTAAATTTTTGGACGGGTTCAAGTTTAAGATTTGAAAATTTTATTGTTTTCGGAATTGCATTTGAGTTTATTACTGTCGTCAAAAATTCACCATTGTTGTCTATTTTGACAATGGCGTTCGGTAAACGTACCTTTTCGTTTTCCTGGGCTATTAGTATAGCTTCGGTATTTTGTAAATTACATTTAAGCTTAAAAATCTTTTCTGTGCGTGGTTCGATAGAAATTACATTTTGGTTTTTAACATTTAAATTTGGGTTTGAAATTCTAATACCTGGATTATTGTTTTCGTTAGAATTATTGTGGTTCCTGATTGATGTTACCTCAGTCACCTCAAATAGTGGTACGGTTTTAAAATTGGTAATAAGTTGATTATTTTCAAAGTCCACATGACACTTATAATATTTTAAAAAGTCTGCACCTAATAGTCCATCGAATTCTATATCTAGGTCGTGAACATAAACCTTGTATGGGTCATTTATATTGAATGGTATTAGTACAGATTCGGTGATATTAATTTTTTCATCTGTTATACCCTGTATAATTACGTTTTCAGGATATCTTTGTTTGTACCTTTCCGCTGTTTTGGTTTTAAATACAGAAATACCTGCGCCTGAGTCGACAAGAATTTTGAAACGATTTGTGAAGTCTTTTATGTAAAATAGATTTTTGGAATTTACGACATTTAGTTTGTAGCGGGGTGTTTTTACATGAATTGGTTTTCCGGGAAGTTCAGGTTTGGGTCGAAACTGTCCTGGAGGTTTATCGCTTGGACTTGGCGAGAAATTTGGTCTAGTTCGTCCGTTTGTTGTGTTGGAGTATTCGTGGAATACTCCGGGCCTGTGCAAAAATCCGGAGGATTAGCAGTATAATCCTCGTATTGCTGAGAATTAACAGTATAATTCTCATGTTCCTGGGATTGGGAATTAGCAGTATAATGCCCACATTGTCCGTTTGGAAAATCGTAGTCATCATTATTTTGAGATTGATAATCAGGAGAATAATTGGTAGAATAATTTACGGATTGATTTGCAGAGTAATCTTCGTATTGGTTTGGGTAATCTGAATAATTATCATAAGTTTCTTGGTTTAGGTGATGGGTTTTTTGTTGGTTAAATCTATTGAAATTCGGGTTCGGTTGTATGGCAGAAGGTCTCTGCTGGTGGAAGTTAGGATTTGGCCTGATAGCTGAGGGCCTGTTTTGTTGTGGATAATTGCGTTGTTGATTAGAAAAATTTTGGGAATTCTGTGGTCTAAAGTTTGCTTGATTAGGTACACTCTGGAAGTGCTGTCTAGGAGCTTGTGCCTGATTGGAATAGGCGTTTGGTGTGAAATTGGGTTGTGAAAATTGGTGGTTTTGCCTCGTGCGGCATTCGTTAAAGCTGTGCCCATTCCTTTTACAGAATGTGCAAAATGGTGGGAGATTTGGGCGTCTTTGTTGATTTTGAACGGGACTTCTATTTTGAATTTTATTGGAGAATTTTTGCGATTCGAAGTACGACAATTGCAACTCACGTTTGATGCGATTTATTGCATCTAACATATCACTAGGGTTGCCAGCCCTGATAATTTGCCCTAACTTGGGTTCTAATCCAGTCAGTAAGGTGGTCAATGTCATGTTTTCGATGAGGTTACATTGAGCGGTTTTTTCCTCTAAAGTTAGAGTCTGCTTTTGCACTGCTGCGTGCATTTTCGCGTTGTGCGTTTGTAGTCTTGATACGAATATTAGTGCGGTTTCGTTGGGTAGTTGGTGAATGCGTTGTAAGTCCTGTATAAGGGCTGTCAAGTCGCGGGAGTCACCGAAGTGGGCCTCGAGTAGGCTTTTAATTTCTGCCCAGGTGGCAGGGTTCCTGGAGTTTACTAACTCGGCGGCTTTTCCCCGAAGTTTATTTTTAATGTGCAAAGCAAGTAAAACACGTTGGTCTTCTATAGACATTCCGTTCGCGTAAATACACGCACTAATAAAGGTTTGTAAAAATATCGGATTTCCATCGAATTCCGGGACTATCGAAAAAATCTCACTTAACCTGTAAGGTTCAATATTTATAGTTTCGTTCGCCGTGATTGAATTGTTTGCATTGGAATTGCTTACGTTTGTGGTGGTAGCCATTTTGTTTATATTATTTAGATAATTAAATAACTTAAAACACTTTTTTCAATTTGAGCTAGTACGCTACTGACAATTGGTAATTTTATATTATATGTAAAAGAATGTGTTGTTTATTTTATAATATTTCAAAATTTAATTACAAGGATAATTGGATTGATTTAAAAAGTGTTTTTAGTTGGGAATAATGTCACTGAAATTTTATATACTAATGTGCATTTAAACAGTATAGAACATGTGGGTTTTATTTTATTTCACAGTCAAGTAAGGCGTAAACTTAACCTTTATATGATATATGATATTATGATAAAAATAATGTTAAGATAAAAATGGTATGTGATTATAATTATTTATGTAGGAAATGTAGATAAGTTCGTACTTAAAGAGTATATGATATTACGATAAAAATAATGTTAAGATAGGAACGGTATAGTTATTTATGTAGGTCACATAAATTTTAAATGAAATATTATATTACTTCTGAATGAAATTATTATTTGAATATTAGAACTGCTGTTCGTTAAATTGAATTGTTTTTTTATAAGAAAAATATGCAAAATAATCGAGATGATTCTTAAAATCTACTTACATTAAAATTTCCATTCCACACGTCTGGATTGAAGTTGAATGCTGCTCCGTGAACTTTGTTACAATGCGGTCTTCTCTGCCAGGGGCGTTACCAGGTATTCCTTCCACAGAGGTCTCCTACACTGCCGAAGACACCAACTTCTCGACTGGGATGAATTCTTACTTGCTAATTTGTTGATTGATTGATATGTTGCTTTGTTGCTTGTTGAATTATTATTATTGTTTCTTTGTGAACGTAGATTCTTCTGAGTAAAGGATTGGGATCCACCACGACAGCTAAGGAATTTCTCCTTTTTCCAGGGGCTCTTTTCTTCAGGTTAGGCACCTTTTCCAGATGAACTCCTTGTTCCTTCCGATATGTTTTCCACTGGTTAGGCTCCCGAACTGTGCGTGTTCTTCAGATCCGCCACGACTGCGCCAATGTTAGATAGTGGATTGTTTGAATAACTTTTTAAAAAGATTTATTCACTTATAATGGAGTCGAGTTTGACTCTTGTAAAAATAACAATAATGATTTTGAATGTGTTTAATCGAAAATGAGTATAAGACTGAGGTTTACAATGGCAGTGGGTAATATTTATAATATCTGGAGAACAAAGAACATTGGATTTGCAATTCAGCATGATAACAGATTACTGAGAAAGAAATGTTAAGCTCAGCTAGCGTGAGCGGTTATTAGAGAAGAGCTGTTACGCAATCTGTAACATGATATGTTTGAGAAGGTTAAGCCTGTCTCAGTGATATTATATATCATAGTATATTTCTAATATAACATATATAATAAACACAGAAATAATGTATTTTGCTGATGATTCGGAAAGTAGTCTTTTTCCTTTTTCAAAGCTTCTTTCGAAGAACTCTTATTTGTTGTGGTATGTTAAATACACAGCTTTAAGATTCTGTTTATGTTACTTCCATAGATACTTACTACTCACACAGAACTGTTGTATTTTCTTTTAGATAATGTTGAGTTTGTTAAGTTCTCCTTTTAACATTGGTAGCCAGGTTGTACAAATATCTACAGTACAATTCGATACGCATTTATCTTCAATTAATAAGATTATTGCTGATTCTTTAATTTTTCTTTTTTTGTTATCTACCTCTTTTGCCGAGTCCCAGTTTATTCTATCTTCTACCATCTTTGCATAAAGTATGTTACACCATTAGAGTATTGGCTAAATATGTAAATAAACAAACATTGAAAATAGTGTATCATGTTAATTTTGAGTTCAACACACAATATGGTATAATTTTCTATGATAGCTGCAGTGAATTGGACAGGATATTTATAATTTAAAAAAAGGGTCCTAAGAATAATGTTAAATTAAGGATACAGAGAGTGAGTCATGTAGAGGTAAATTTAAAGACAATAAAATTTTAACAACTACTGCTATAGTTGAAATTACGAATGTTGTCCTTCACGTCATCAGTTTATGTACTTATCAATGAAATGCGATTTTTCTATCTTTGTCAATAGAAAGTGCATAGGATGTAAATAACAGAAAGTCATGTCTGCTAAGGCTATGACAGAAGTTCCGAGTGTAACTTTTACATGCATTTTACAAAAGAATATAATAAGCGTTAGTCGTAGCCGCAATCAACGTTCAGCATTCTGTCAGTTCACTGTCAATTCAGTAGCGTGCTGTGTATAAAAGACTGAATGCAATAGCCAAAAATACATGGTGGTGAAATTAAATGAGTACTTTAATCAGGGAAAACGTCCCTTTTACCTTTGCAAGAAATCCATGAGGTCAATTGTAAAATTATAAATAAAACACATAATAAATTAATACATTTATTGACCCAAAAGACTACAATACAGCATATAGGGTAAGTAAAAAAATGAACACTTGAAAAATTACAAACATACAAACAAAAATACAAGCAAACAATATAAATTTGTTCATCTAACTTCAAAAAAATTTAAAAAGAAACAATTACAATTAATTTAAAAAAACATGAGAAAGAAATTCATTGATAGAATAAAAAGCATGGAATAATAATAATTTTCTTACAAAGGAAATAAATTTGTTTAAACTAACATTTTTAATACCGGTGGGTAATTTGTTATAAAATTTAGCCGCCCCCATATAGTATGGGCTTGATTTATACAGTTCTAATCTGTGTATGTCATATTGCAAGTTTTGACCATATCTGGTATTATAATTCTGATGCTCATTTTGTAGGTTAAAACAGAATGTATTTTGCCTCACAAATTTTAGAATTTCGAATATATAGATGCAAGGGAAAGTGAGTATTTGTTCTCTAATAAAAACTTGTTTGCAGGACTCTCGATAATTTAACCCAAACATACAGCGAATAGCTCTTTTTTGCATCATGAAAACTCTATTTGCAGCTGACGAGCATCCATATGCGATAATTCCATACCTCATAACAGATTCGAAATTGGAGTAGTAAAAGGTCTTTGTGATATTTTTATTGGTAATGGTGGAGAGCCTTTTTAATGCAAAACAAGTACTTGCACATTTTTCATACATAGTTTACATGATCTCGCCATGTTTGCGATAGGTCTATATGTAACCCAAGTAGTTTGAAACTTGTTTTTTACTCAACAATAGATCTTCCATTCAGCTTAATTAATGGGCTGCTCATATAATTGACAATAATTGGCTGAAATTGTAATATACGTGTTTTTCCTGGTTAATTTTTAAGTGAAGACTACTACTAAGACAATTAAACAATGTTACTAAGTTGTTGTTTAGTTGGTGGGTTACATTTTCTTGATTTTGATTGTATGCGACCAGTGTCATGTCATCCGCAAATTCACAATGAGATATAGACAGATGATCATCTATATCATTACGATATAATAAAAACAGTAACGGACCCAAAACACTTCCCTGTGGAACACCATCATCTATTGTGAGCTCATCAGAATTTTGGCCAAGAAAATCTACAAACTGTTTTCGGTTTGTTAGATATGATCTTAACAGTTCGTTGCATTTACCACGCAGACCATATAGTTCCATATTATCCAACAGAACTTCATGGCCTACACAGTCAAAGGCTTTCGATAAATCAACAAAAAGATTCATTCATTGTATCGCATGCTATTATTGTCCATATATTTTTATTACAAAATACTTGTGTTTTGCAAACACTGATACACTCAAGAGTGCCATTCTGTGTGACCTTGAGTTGATTTGTTTCGGAAATTAAAGAATGATGACGCAACGGATAACATTCATGATTTTAACTATAGTTACATACAAGAACGCCTGCCATTTCTTTTTAAAAATAGAATGAATCTCGACATGAATATAATACAAGAATGTTAAATTACACATTTCCAATCCATCGACTGTCACTAACGGAAAAGAGCGCTAGTTATAAATGTTTAAAATTATTCAATAAACTCTCACATAATATACAAAATACTCAAGTTCTGGATTAGTTTAAATCTCAAATATATCAGTTATTACTAAGAGTGGAACCATACAATTTGAATGAGTACATGGCTTACCTATCATCATAGATCATATCGCATTATTGTTCAATTATTTTAATCTTAAAATTTTTATGTTTTATTTTAATATTTCAATGTTTTTAATATTTCTAATGTTGTTAAATGCATTTAATATCGTAATGTTCTTTATAGTAAGTGCCAATTATTTTAAAATATTTATACCTTATAATGAATATTTTGCATGTTGTTGACGCGCAAGTTCATTTTATGTTAACGTTTGAATGTAACATTCTGTGAATAGAGATTATTATTATTATTATTAATTGGCCCTATAACTTTAAAGTATAATCCAGTCATCAATTTTGTAAGGAAACAATTTAGAATGGATTTTGTTTCAAACCTTCCCTAAAAAAGGCTCAGCTCAAACTTATGAGCTTGAGAACATGAGAGAATTTTTTGGAGATATAAAAAATCACAAAATCGTTCACTTTAAAGGTTAGTCTAACATACAGTTGTGCACAAGAAGCGCAGTGGTAAAATCAAATTGGGTGGTGGGTTATTGAAATTTGTGCAATAAGAAAAAGAAAATTCTTTGACATGACAATGATTTGATTTATCAGAATACGTTACATCTATGCTGAGTTGGACTCTGGTCATGCTTGTTGCTAGCAGTGAGAGCCACATAACACATGCAGGAATGAGGAAATTTTAAAAAATCCCATTAAAAAACAATTCTTTTTTCTTTTGGAATTTCCTCGGTATCATCGCCAGATTTCAGATTCCTTTATCATCGACTTTCTCAAAAATAATGTACCATCTTTGTTGCTTAGACATAGAAGTTATAAAATGTGATAGCCAGAAGTAGTTTATTTATATGGTCTTGAAATAATCTGACACTGACGTAGTTTCCACACATACACCAAAAACACTATGCCTGAATACTACTATTGTCGCACGTTTTGCTAACCATGTTAACTTCATCAGAAGGTGATTAAAATTCGTCTTGAAATATCGGTCATAACCTTACAAATTCGCCATACTTTCAGCCACATTGCAACATAACATATGCATTCCTTATTTGGAATCTTTTGTACTTTTGAAAGTAGATCGTAATTAGCAATGAATTACTGTCAAAGATGAGACAGTTTGTAAGGTAATTGACAATTTTTTTTGGGACATCATTTCTTCATTGAACAATTTCCTATATTTTATTAATATATTTGTATTATCTGTATGAGGCATGATACAACTTATGTGCCATAATATATCCATTATCTAATTTAAAAGAATGAAGAACAATGAACCTATAATTATAGCATAGGAATGATCTGTCTGCTGGCGGCTTATTGCAATCAGATTTTTGTTTGCGTTTTCCGATTGAAGATGTAGTATGTCGCAAGTTTTAGAGTATTATTTTCAATCGCTTTAGAAACGCACATTGTGCACCTTGATGGGTGGCACTGAATTAAGTTCCTTTTGTCCTTACTTCTTGGCAAATTAAATGCATGTGGACTCAGGGGTAATATAAATAAGTGGATAGAATCATATCTTACTGAGAGGACGCAAATAGTGGAAATAGAAGGAACTAAATCGGAACAACTACATATAAAGTACGGTGTGCCGCAAAGTTCTGTCCTTGGGCCGTTATTATTTCTATTGTTTGTGAATGATCTCCCCGGTATTGATCAAGATAGTAACCTTGTCATGTTCGCGGATGATAACAGTTACTTATGTTACGATAATATCAGATCTGAGGCTATAAAAGAGGTGCAAATTATGCTTGATAAATTTATTAATTGGTTCAACGGCAACAGACTAGTTCTGAATAAAGACAAAACAGTCTTCATTAACTTTACCCCAAAATCAAATGTAATAAACGAAAGTTACATAGTCAGAATAAAGGGTAAAACTATTGAACAAGTATCTAATACAAGGTTTTTGGGAGTGTATTTAGATAATAACTTAGACTGGGAAACACATGTAGATGTGCTTTGCAGAAAATTGTCACCGGTTTGTTATGCGCTATATAGATTACGGGAACTCAGCAGCGGCCAGATATTAATGTCATACTATTATGCACAATTCTGCAGTAGAGTAAAATATGGAATTTTGTTTTGGGGCAATTCGTGTCATCGTGTCAAGAGTATTTTGCTTACAAAAAAAGGCAGTCCGATCGATACTGGGAATATCGAGATTGACTTCTTGCAGAACACTATTTAAACGATTAGGATTATTAACTATAACAGACATTTAAATTTTGGAAATGCTATTATTTGTTAAGCATAACTACATGTTATTTCATTCAAATAGTTTTTTTCATGACTATAATACCCGGAGAAACAATGATCTATCTATACCACTGCACAATCGAAATTTAACTGAAAGTAATCCTGCCTATATGGGAATAAAAATATATAATAAGTTACCTGATTACATAAAGAACACTGAAAATATCAAAAGAAACAAGTTTTAAATTTGCTCAAACAAGAAAACTTCTATAATCTCTCTGACTATTTTAATCATAGGTTTGTGTAACAATCTTGTATTATTATATTATTATTATTTTAACAATTTTAAGTGCTGAATGTACCGACTATTCTAATTATTGTCTATTCTAAATGTATTTTAACTCTTGTTTATTCAAATGTATGTAATTGACGTGTCCTATACAAATTATGTACTCCTTGTACGATGTCTTCGACTAAATAAATATTATTATTATTCTTTTATAGAAATTACTGGTATTTTTGGTCTATCGTAGTATTTAAATTACTTCATTTTTATTTTCATAACACAACTATTTTATTTATTTTAAAAAATGTTTTCTTAACCGCGTCTCAAGTTACCGAAGTAACCCCCTGGAAGATTTCAAGGATCTTGTGCTAGGTAAAGAGAGACGAGGCCTTACAGTTTAATGTGGACTCCGAACCACTCGTGGGGCAATTTTTTTAATGAAAATTGTTTCGCCTTGCTGGAATCGAACCCACTTTACTAGGCTCCTCAGTATGCTAGCTAGATGCTTTAACACACTGAGCTACCGAGTGAATCTATTGCCTCAAGTAAACAGATTGATACATCATACTTTTGTAAAGCTTTTAATATGATCAACCACTATCCTACTTAATAAATTGTGAAAATAATTGAAAGTAGGAGAAATGTATTTAATTTGGTTTTAATTTTTTTCAGGTTTCTGCATGGGACGAACACTCAGAAGTATGTTCTGGTTAAGGAGGTACATGAACAAGATGTTATTTTTATAAAAATACTATTTATTTACGCAATGATCTAATAATAAGTCAATGAACTACATACCGTTCTATATTCTAAAAGTAATGCACCAAACATAATTGGGTACCTGTATTAAAAGTCTCATTGATGCAAAGAGTACATTAATAAACATTCCTAAGAAGAATTATAGAATTAACGTACCCACTTGCTTTTGAAATTGTAGTGGACATTTTTGGTTTTCGTTAGCGTATTATTAGTATTACTGTATTAACTGCATCAATTTTGCTTTTAAATTATTGTAAGCTACTGATTTAGTACCAAAGAAATCCAAAGCTACAGCGTTTAGAATTTACTACTATCTTCTAATTTAAGACTAAGAACTAAATTCAAAAATCATATACGTAAAAAGTAATGGTCTAATTTTTGAAGTAAGGTAGAAGTACTTTCAAGTCTTTCATTGAAAGGAAAGGAATCAAACTATGAAGGTTGTTTTACAAATCTATTTCTACAAAATTTAATAGCATATACTTTTGATTAGGTATATCATTAACATGAAGTCTTCCTAATCCAGGGAAACATTAGTAAGATTGTAAATTCTTATCTTTTACGAGTATGAAACTAGGCGAATTTTTCAAAATATATCAAAAAATTTAAGAATGTATCGGATGATCCAAAAATTATACTCCATCTTAGGATAAATCCTGAGGATAATGAATGGAAATGAAGAAATAAATTGCTAATCATGCAGGCCGCAAAAAATGAACGGACTATCGTGATTAGAATAGAAACCTAAAATATGGTTAACATGTTGACTTCTCGGTCCTAGAAACAAATAAAGATGTTCTGGTCCCTAATTTATTTTCATATAATAAATTTATAATTACCCAAAATAATGACATTAGCTTAATATTATCACGTTGAAATTGAATATTTCCCATGAAAAATATAATGTTTTTAATTGCCTTTCTAAGTAACTCTATTAAGTCTAGATCTAGATTTGTCTGAGAACAGGAGACGGAGCCCTACAGTTTATAGTAGAATCTGGATCGATTCTTGGAGATAATTGAAAATTACTTTGCAGTAGACTTCATTAGGTACATGCAGAGAGAATAAGCTAAAAGCATTAATCACCGAATCCCGTTACATACAAATTTCGCTAATTTTTTGCTTCTGATATTTACTAAAAAGTATATCGATTTATCAGTTGTAGTGTCAGTATCAGTTGTTTTGGAAAAAATTTAAAATTACACACTTTAGACAAATTATGACAGCATTACAGACGAATTTTTAACCCGTTATCACACGTGTGTTAGATTTTATCTAACATCCTTAAAATTTCATTGGTTCGAATCAAAATATTAGTAAACTTGAAAACTTTTCAATTAAAATTCACAATGAGCAAATACCAACCATGTAAAAAACCTATAGGTGTCATATTCGATCAGAAACTTAAGTTTACAAAGCATGTTGATCTAATATGCTGCAAGGCCCACTTAAGTCTGAAACAATTTTTCCCCTTTAAAGAGTATTTAGACGTAGAAACAAAAAAGATGCTGATTAATAATTTCGTATTGTCACATATAAATTATGCTGATATTGTCTATGGACCTTGCTTGTTACTCACAAGATAAATCTCGTATTCAAAAAATGCAAAAGTATTGTATACGCTTTATAACTGGTGTATCACATAATGCCCATATTACCCCTTATATATACACGGCTAGGATGGAACTAGGTTTGTGCACTATTCTTGTTTCCTCAATAAAATTTTAACAACAGGTCTACCTAAATATCTGGCTGCAAAATTATCATCAGATATGATCAGGTCCAGAAATATCAATAGCAAACTCACATTACCTTCACATCTCTCAGAATACACAGTTAAGTCGAAACTGAAACAATTCTTGACTGTACATTAAATAATATTGACTTCACTAAATTTTAAAAATGTTATGTACTTTAAACTGTATTTAATTCTTTTGATTGTGACTAATATTTGGCTGTATTTTATATGTTTTACTGCAAAATTTTGGAGTTAGATTAGGATCATTTAATATGTACCTGATCCATTTGTGTTTCTCTTTATTAGCACAATAAATATATTATTATTATTATTATAAATTAACTTGGAGATAGCTGAAGCAGGGGATTTTAGGTTTCTATCAGCATTGAAGGATAAAAAAGTTAACCAATCTAGTGCTGAGGGTATCTCAATCAAATCAAGTTAAACTTTGATCGGGAATTGATCATCAAAATAAATTAATTTAGAAAATTCAGTCGGAGATTTAAGACAGAAGGGTCCACCATAGAATATGTTTTAGTCAACACAGTTGAAACTTTAATCAGCAACTTTAAACTATACTTCAACTTTATAAAAATACATGAACAATTATTAATAAGATAAAAATCATTAAGACAATTATTGTAAACAGCTTTTATATTTGGCACCTAAGTGACTAAAAACCTGTATGTACTGTGAAAGGGGATAAACTAAAAGGGACAATGATCAAATGTCTTGGAATTACTTGGTATTAATTCGTGGAGATGCACATGACATCAACCATCAAGTTATATGTGGATATATGCAATGTTCTTTTATCGGGTACACCAGCTTTTCACGGCCTTTTCATTACGCAAGACTAAAACACTTATACATCTCACGTGTTTAACTCTACAAATACCATCCCTTACCACAAGCTGGATCTTGAGACTTTTGTTTATTTTAACATCATCACTAGATTGTTCACTGTTTGGATTGTTTTATAGTTTTCTTTTCTTTTCATAAATATCAAATGAAAAGTTGTTTTTTTATGTAAAACATATTTTTTATGAACTCAATTTTCGCGAAATATCTAGAAAACGAATTTATACAATTTTTTATTATGTTATTATTTATTACTTTATACATCAAGGGAAAATAAGGAAAAGAGAGAGAGAAATCAGGAAAAGCCGGTAATTACAACTTCCAGATTTGATAGACACCCTGAAATGAATGTAAATAAAAAGTACTTTAAGATGACTACAAAATATGTAGAAATGAAATAGTTAATGTTTTAAAAGATAAGAAACAGATATCAAGAAACTATTGACAAGAACCGAAACGATTCAAAAGTCATGTAGAAAGTACTTAAATATCGTATAACACCAAACCATAAATCTAGCATTATATTGAAAATTAAACTTATTTATTAAATTTTAGATATTAAAATATCTGTAAGCAAAATTAATATCCTAACAACTGTTCACATATATTCGACAGTTTTTGCTGATACACTGCTTTCTAACAGAGCAGCCCTAGTACATAATTGCATAGATTTTTAGTCGGCCCTTTGATAATGAGTAAAATAAACTGATGATCAATTCAAATTCAGATTACGCACTGCTACCAGTTTTTCATTTGCGACTTTTTTAATATTGAAGTGGAATACTAATACATATGACTGGGTCAGATATGATAATTGTTATACCTACAGGATTTATTGATAACTTTGATGCAGAAAGGGTTGAATAAACGAAACATACGCAAATTAGCGCTTTATTAAATTTTACTCCTGATTTAAACAGTTGCAACTGTATAATAAATATTATTAAAAATTGTCTACATACTTCTCACATTGCTTAACATAGGAAGGCAAAAGCTTTGCCACTTAACTCGGCTAGCTCAAGTAATCACCGTAGAGTGACATCATGCAGTAGCCATGTTAAAACGCGCCTTAGCAATAATTTCGTGTCCATAGACAAGGAATAAAATGGATAAATTTAGTCTCATTGAATAATTATTTGTTTTCCTAACTAAGTTGACCTAAACAGTGCAGTTTTCTAGAGCTCTAGTCGAACACAAGTCAACATGTTACCCTGATTTACATCATAAAGTTTAAAAACCATTTGAATTTCTACAGATCCTAGTATCTCAATTTTTGTAATAAAGAGGAATGCTATTGTTGCCTCCTGTTGATATCAAATGTCAATATACCTATTTCCTTGTAGGATCTTTGATTTTTATTCAGACTATTAAAAGAGTTTGGAACAAACTTATGTATGGAGCCCGAGTTTCCCGGTACTCTATATTTGCCAACCCAGCGACTTATTCTACATTACGATTTGATTATGTGTGTGTGTGTAGTTTTTTGTTTATTTAGTTAGCATTAAGGTTTCCTATTTATAAAAAAGAATTACCCTAGTCATTATTTTATTATCGTTACCACCTATTATTTGCAATGTTTTTTTAAGTGTTGTGTAAGTGCCATTTTTATGTGTTTAGGGTTATGTAAATATTTTTTATTTGTAAGTTGCAATGGATTATTAAAAAAATTGTAAGATACAATTCTGTGATATCCAAGTAAGGATCAACGATACTTAAATAAAGCCAGTATCTTTCATATGCGAAGGTTTGTTTCATTTCTTACCCTTATGCTGAAGATCAAACGTCTCTGATGTAAATATAAATCGCCTTTGCATTTACGAGTAATGGTATATTTGTGTCTCTGATTACACAGCGCATTCGAAACCTTGATATTCTAATACATGTAGTGAGGAGCTTAGAGGTTATAATCATAAATACATCAGTAGTTTATCTACTAATATTATTTTACTGTGTGAAATTTGAATCATTATACAGCAACATATTAGCTCTAGTGCCTAGCAGACGCACTCGAGTCAGCCCGATATTTGTTTTTAACAATAATTAAACCCAAAACCAGGGTAGGCTCTAGGTGATCTCATAGACCAGTAATTGACTCTCCATTGGTAGAAACATAGATCAATAACTTTGCGGGAGAAATGCCAGCTCAACACGTATGTCAACGTATATCAATTTGCCGATGACACATCTGTGATAATGGCAGATCGTAATATACCCGGACTATCGCGAGAGTTATCACATGTAGCAGACAAGATGGTGAACTGGTGTAATGACAACTTTCTTAAATTAAATACAGCAAAAACAGGCTTAATATTTTTCAATAAACCCAGACCACAAAATCCAACCGAATCGCTTTATGTTTAAACTACAAAATACATCAGTAGAAGATCTAAATAGTATCAAGTTTTTAGGTGTTTATATAGACATCAATCTAAGTTGGAACATATTGAGAAACTTAACTCAAGGCTTAGTTCAATTTGTGGGGTGATACGTTGTCTAAGAGACCAGGTTTCGAACGACAGTCTAAGAGTTTACTATTTTTCTTACGTGCAATCAATTATTCAATATGGAATTACGTTTTGGGGGTCGTCACCTAACGCTGATAAAATATTCATAACTCAAAAGAGAATAATAAGATGTATCAAGAAAGTCTGTACAAGAACTTCTTGTAAGCCTTTTTTTACTGAATTCGGAGTTTTAACTGTCCCTTCATTGTATTTTTTATCACTAGTAATGTTTGTTAAAAAAAACTTATTGCTATTTCCAACAAATAGTGACTTTTACTCAAATGATATGTCGTTAATTACACGGCAGGCCAATGAAATTAGATTTCCTTTTCACAGAACCACGTTCTTTGAGAAAGGGCCATATTATGCAGCAATCAAGGCATATAGATCACTACCAGTGCTTATTAGAGACATCGCACATATAAAAAAATTTAGAGCATCTGTTATAAATTATCTAGAAGATAAATGTTTTTACTCATTTAATTGCTGGTGACAGCGAAATTTTAGCTATACACTATTTTTTATTAATGTTCGTTGTACTTATTAGTTTGTAGTCTATATTCTATTTTATTATACACTTGATATGTTTTTTTATTATTCTTTATTGTAGAAGACCAAATTTTTGACGTTGCTGTGTCCTTTGTAGACCTTATAGCAATAAAGTACTTTACTTTACACCACTGATTATATACGCATTAAAAAAGTAAATGTAATAAATTAAAATATCAGTTAACACTGCTTGACTATACTGCTCTCTATACAAGAAGGTTTACATTAACATGCGGAAAATAAAATGGTATATCAGCCTTCCATATGGGAAAGCCCTTGCAAAATTTTAATCTGAACTAATTTAGTACAGTATGGGGATCGCTACCAGTAGGCGAGCGGCGCACCCCTAAAAAGATGATTAGCTGAACTAATATGGGTATTGGACATTTTCTTTAATCAGTATTAGATGTTTTGAGGTGATTGTGTCATGTCCTGGTGAAGCGTTTCTGTTCAACTCATCAATGCACTCCCCGATTTTCATGTTATTTGTTTCTTCGACATATATAGAGTACAATAATACTTATATGAGTGCCAGCGTATTTTATTGACTCACCCCAGTCACATTCCATTAGATGATATTCTCATCCATATTGCACATTTACATAAGTGTGTAGAATTTCCCTATATGCCTATAGGCGAATAAAAAAGTCGCAGAACCTCCCAAATAAAGTTGCCGGATTGAAACCAATTGGAATCGATTAGTTACGTTTTAGGGAACAAAAAACCTAAATAAAATTTGTTTCTCAGAGTGGCATGTAATTTGTTATTAACAATGAAATTGCAAAGTAAAAAAAAATGTAAAAAATTCATTTGAATGTTTATTGTTAATAACAAATTACCTGTCACTTGGGACAAAAAAAATTTATTTAGATTTTTTGTTTCCCAAAAATTCCAATTGGTTTCAATCGGCAACTTTATTTGGGAGGTTCTGCGACTTTTTTATTCGCCTATAGGCATATAGGGAAATTCTACACGCTTATGTAAATGTGCAGTATGGATGAGAATATCTTAAAGTATTAGTGTTTTGATGGTAATATGCAATTATTACACTTAACGCGCCAGGCTTGTAACTTTTAATTCTGCGCTCGGCGGGGCACATAGCCCGGAGAGTAGCTGTTGGTTGCAGTCTGGTTATGTTCCTTATAGTAAAATAAGGATTTTATAGAGGAGTTTGCGACTAAAAATATTATGTTTTAATATTCTGCCCTCTAAAAGCACATTTGAACTATGATTTATATTTAGTTAATGGCGCTTCTCTTACAGATCTTGACAACTTGTTAAATAATTTTATGCCAATAAATGTTTTGTTAGTGTTTGTTAAGCTATGAGGAGGGATTACTAAATTCAACCTCGAGCGAGTCAAGTGATATTCCCTATTTGCATTTTTTTTTTTTTTTATACATTTATTTAACGTCGGCCTATTTCCGCTACTGAGGCCTAACACCGACGCCTGTAGACGAGCTACCCCCAACCAGGAATTTTGCCGAACCTCTTCCCTTAAGAAGAGTAGGGATCTTTTACTTACCTAACATTTAATAAACAAGGGACCGACGGCTTTACATCCCCTCCGAAGGATGGTATATCTCCTATACAACCCTCGCCTAAGGTTGTATAGCTTCCGCGCATCACTGATATACAAGCCGCTGGAAGATGTGTGAGGCGAGAACGCGGTTTCCGTTGGAATGGTCACCAATCCAAGTACTAACTGCGCCTGTCGTTGCTTTACATCGCATACCGAAGTATGTACATAGTAAAGACGCACCTACGCTGGCCCCTCTATTTGTATTAAACTTATCCAAATTGCTTCTTGCATAAACTAAATTGTAATATATAATTGCAGAGGGGAAGGTTAATATACTCAACTTTATAAACCATGGTTTACAACTGTCACGGTATGGAACACCAGCTAATGTTCTGATAGCTCTCTTTTGGAGAATAAAATTTTTTTGTATGTAATAAGAGGTTCCCCAGTTTATTATTTCGTAAGTCATAGTACTGTGGAATAAAGCATGATAACTTAATAGAGCTGGTTCTTCACTGCATATATGATGGATGATAGTTTTTTCAAGAGAGAATTAATATGACTTTGCCAATTTAATTTCGTATCAATATTAAGACCTAAAAATTTTACACCGTCGTTTTGATTTAAGTGAAAACTCTAAAGATTGAGTTTTGTCTCTATTAAGGCATAGATAATTTGCATTGAACCAATCAGAAGCAGTCTCAATCGTTTCCTCTCTGATAGGGTCCACATTTATGTTTTTTCCGATGTGTAAAGCTAAGGTTGTGTCATCTGCAAAAAGTACATTAAAGAAACCATTTGACATAGAGAAGTCGCTTATATAAATTAAGAAAAGTATTGGTCCAAGAACACTTCCTTGTGGGACTCCATGTTTTATTTGTAAGCTTGAACTTATCCCGCCTCCGCATGAAACTGAATGGTATCTGTTTGAAAGATAGGATTGTATTAACTCTATTGTAATTCCCCTAAAACCATAGTATCTCAATTTGGATAATAACACTTCATGTGATACACAATCAAATTTGGACTCCGCTCTCATTGCAGAATGAGCCCTACTTTTTAGCTGTCTCTAGTAGGTAACCCCAGCAAAATTGGGTGATGATAAAATCGATGATAAGGGTTGATTAAGCGAACTGACGACAAGAGTCGGTGCTAAAAGCTGGTTTTAAAAAAGCCCTACAAAGAAGAACAAGTCTTAGGCACTATTTCTCACCCCGCAAAAAAAGTTTGATAATTGCAGGAAAATAATCTGAATATAATGAGATGAACTTCCTTGGGGTTGTTTATCGGCTTAACGTAGCCTTCTCGTCCTAAGAGAAAGGTATATAAATGATATTGCAAAAACTTCAGCTGGAGGCGGTTTGGGGCGGCGCAAAACTGCTTCCCGTGGCAAGGACAGTAAATCAAACACACCAAAGAAAAATTAGGTTTGTTGCCACTTTTAAAAAAAACCTTTCCACCATAAATCCCCAAATTGGGTAAGCACAAATAGCTACAGAGGCAAAGGTCTCTCCCTTCGCGTTACGAATCGCCCAATCTGCGTATCCCTCTATCAAAAAAACCGGACAAAACCCCAGGCATTAAAAAAATTTGTTCAGCGCTATGCCAGACTCGACATATTTCTATAGCGGTCGCTTCTCTGTAAATATTCACTTGTTAAAATGAGACCAACTATACCTATATGAAATCAATTGCTAATAGTATATTTCAATTGTGTTGTGGTGCCTTAGAATGGACCGTAACACTACTCATGCGCCAAACTTTTGGAGGTCTGTTTTCATGGTTGGTGTATGCGTATTATCAAATTACGGATGTACTCCGCTGTGACAAGATTACTGTGATATACATTAACAAAAGTTAGCATTAGCACTAATTGCAAGCTTCATCGGCTTGTATAATGCACCTCTGAAGATGTAGACTTTCCAATACAGTATTCGCTTATAGTTACAAATAGTTTATGCTATAATGAACATTTTAAAATTGTTTTATTAATTTTATACTCGACGAAAATGATAATACACATCCTGATTTAATCATCTGTCAGGGATCAATTCATGTGCATAAGTTATCGAGTACGCTAGAGTCTTGGCTTAACAACATATTATGAACTAGCAGTATTGGTCTAATAAGTATATGATACTGTTACTATTAGATACCGCTCCCAGGCAGATTTAAGAACACTGTAGAACCCGAAAAGTTATTTTTGGGAGAAAGAAGAAACAAGTACAAAAAATATAAATATATATTTATCCGTGTATTTACCATTACAATTATGAATTTGATATAAAATATAAAATTATTTTTACTCTTGAATCTTAGCTAGTACGGCTGATCTTCTGTCAGTGTTTTGGAACAGTGCCCTAATCAGCTGCTTTAATTCACTAGGTTTAAATTGCAACACGAGAGGTCCTTTACCATCGGCCCACCGATCATTAATATCTAACAAACTAGCACCGAGAACAAAGTTCAACTCATTTAGTTTATACCAAGAAGACACATACAAACTTATTTCTTTTGGATCTGTAAATAGTTTCGGACCTCGATTCAAAATTATTTTTATTATTTCAACTAACTGCTCCGCTACATTGGAAGAAATATCCTCAAATTTAACGATAGAATTGATAATACAAAGACACATCGAATTTAAGATAACACCGAGTGTTTTATTATAAATAGGATATGAAAGTACCTTATGCCACACGGTTTTCAACAACTCCTGCTGCCGTAAACCCTGCCTTATACACTTCTCCGTTATTGGTTCTAGATCCTCCAAAGTCGATCCTCCAAGTCCGGCCTCCTTCATGATTTCATTAATTTGTTTAATCTGTCCTTCCACATAAGTAGCAAATATTTCAGAAGCCACCTTTTGTAACTGAACAGTTTCTTCCCCGAAACCACAATTTTCGGATTTTAAAATGGGGGACAATTTCGGTGAGTAAATCTGATTCCATGTGTTTAATTTGTGGGCTATATACATACAATTGTTGTGAAATAAAGCAATTTGCTGGGGTATAGTTTGCAAAAGTTTCTTGTGGTGTTCAGGAACAAATTTACCATATTTTCTGAATATATTTTGTACTGTACAAAATAATCGGCCCGCACAAACATCAGATGCGGTAGTTGCCTGCCGAATTATTTTCTCCGTAAACTGTAATAGCTCAATTACACTTTTTGATACTGAGCACTCGAGAAATTCATGACCATTACTACCCAATGGGTTATCTGGATTATATGGGGTGCCGACTTCCACCATATCATGTAAATCTTTCTTCATAATAGTTTGAGAGGTTAGTAGATATTCCTGGCATTTTTTATTAATAAATAATATATCCACGTTATTGGCATAGTCAAATATAGAAGTAGTATCTTTGGTAAATATATTACAATTCCTCAGGCTGTCTTCTAATAGTTTTGTATCTTGAATAACTATTGTATATTTCTGTAATTCCTCGGCAGTTGAGGGAATCGTATCTTGCAAACAATGCTTAATTATCAGTTCAGAAAGGTTGTCCCTAATATCTATGCCAATATACCCCAGCGATGTCAGTTCCTCATTTACTTTAAAATTGAAATGTTCATGGAGAAATCCCAAAATGGCTTTCAAGTTTGAGAAAACTTCTGTATAGTCCGACTTTTTTGAAGAATCTACTGTAATTACTTTCATAATATAATATTTATCATCTTCACTTATTTCAATCGTTGTTATGTTGTCCACAACTGGTACAAAAATATTGTTCCACAAAGATTTAGCGAAACTGTGCAGAGGATATATCACAGAATTTTTATAGTATAAAGCTAAAAGGACTTGCTCCAAATCAATTATTTCTTTTTTAATTTTCACAGAAACACACTTTTGTTCAGTATTTTCAGCTAGGATAACATTGTCGGTAAAAACATTTTTCAGTTCGTTCAAGAACATATTTTTTTTTGTATCAATTATTATACTCAATTCATGTAATATTTCGACATATTCATCGTCTGGTACTTGATTTAACTCTTCCAACTTGCATATCAACTTCATACAGTCTAAATACATTTTAGAACCTAGCAATTCTGTGAAGTTGATTAACAACTCATTTATTTGGCAAATATTATACACAACATGTAAGGCAAAGTTGATGCTTTCCAAGGATGCAATATGTTTTTCTAAATCAAGACCCGCAGTCAATAGTTCCTTCTTAGTTGCATATTCTGCATTCTTTTTCAGTTTTTTTATTTCATCTTCTAGTTCACGAGCTTTATTTAATAGTTGCCTGTTTTGTTTGGGTTGCTTACTATATTTTACATAAACATTCTCGATATACCGCACAACTTCAGTCTTGGTGTTTTCTATGGATGTTTTCAATTCCGGTACTTTTTGATTTATTTCATCAAGTTCAACTTGTTCAGCAGAAGATAACACTTCTGCGAGGAAATTCATTTTATTTTGTCTGGTGCCGCACTCACATACGTTTTACTTATTCAATCATATATTTTATTTAAATTTCAACTGTCACTACGGACACAAAGAATGTCAACTGTCAATTGCTGGTCGTATTCTTCTTCTTCTTCTGACACCAGACTACGAGCAAGGATTTACGAGATGTCTTCTAATCATGAAGCAGTGGCTGTGTTCGACAAATTTCCAATAGTCCTTGGGAGACTCAACATATTTCCTAAATTTTTGAGCCGCCATATAAAGTGTGTACAAGGTGGGGCAATAGTGCATCGGACCTCGATATCTCGAGTTCTACGATAGCTAGAAATTTTTAAAAAAAATTCAAGTAACTAGATAAAGAAGTCTCTATAACTGGAAATTATTTTAGAACATGTAGAGGACGAGTCAAGACGAAATTGCAGGACCAAGTGCCTTTTTTAAAATGGAATGCTATGTATATTATTGTATATCAGTACAATAATTCATTAGAAAAATTTATAGTAGGTGTTCGACGTGTTGCCCATTTTGATTGACACGCGTCTCAAATTCAAATTCTTTATTGCCGTAAATCGTTCACAAAAAGACATTGACATTGTCAAAAATACACACATTTTTAAAAACTACAACAAAACAGAAAATACACAAATATATATATATATATATATATATAAATACAAGTACAGTAAAACATGAATATACAAATACAAATATTTTTTAAAAAGCGGTTATGTGTTTAGAAACTCACTGAAGGAATAAAACACATTTTCACCTAAATAAGACTTGAGTCTTTTTTTAAAATAAATTGATATGTTTGTATGGATTTTAAATATTCTGGCAGGGTTTTGAAGGATTTAATTGCATTATAATATGGCCCTCTTTTGTAAAAAGTGTGATGGTGGATTGGTACTCTTAGATCAGCCCCACGACGTGTTGACATTGATTGATATATTTCGTTGTTTCTGACAAAGACACTGGGATTCTTTTTAACAAATGAAACAAGTTTATAAATATACAAAGATGGGACAGTAAGTAAGATTCAGTTTTTTAAAATACGGTCTACATATTTCTCGACTGGAAATTCCTACCATACATCTAACGAATCGTTCTTGAGTTAGAAATACTCTCTGCCAGTGTATGGAAGATCCCCAGAATACTATGGCGTATTCCAAAACATTTTGTACATACGAGAAATAAAATATTCGTAAACTCTATATCTATCGACAGTTCTGACGTCTTTATGCAATTTTGAAATGGGGACATTTAGTGGGACCATTTCTTCCAATCCATTGAAATGAGTAAATAGTATTTAACCGGTCCTTTACTGTCATATTTTTTTGTACATTTTTTGCTGTTTTCGTTATTCGACAAGCAATAAAACCTCAGTTTGGTATAAATTGTCGTGTACAAAGGAGCATTTATATCACACTTATCGGTCGTTACAATTTAGGAACAATGGGAACCGCATTTCAAAAGCGCATAGAGATGTGTGTCAATCAAAATGGGCAACATGTGGAACATTTATTATAATTTTTATTTGAGTTATTTAAAGAAATCTCTTTTTTTAAGTTTATTTTTGAATTTTATAATTATATTGCTTAATAAAACTAAATTGGTTGCAATTAGCCCTAGGGAAGTACTTAATATTCGTTTTTCATTTCTACATCACATCGTCGAAAAATATACATGGCGTTCCATTTGAAAAAATTGAGAAAATTCAATTTCTTGAAAAATAATTTTTGCCCGCCCTGTACACTTTTAGAAAATGAAAATGATTCAAAAACATTAATTAGATGTCTCGTAACTGGTATTCACATATTGCAACATTTCAACAAAAAAATTCATTACATCCAAGTGGTTGGGAGATATTCAATGCTAATATGGGAATTAATAGAGCCTAGAAAGAGGCTTAAAAAAATTTACTGATATACATAGCGCTCCTTTTAAAAAAAAGCACTTGATCCTGTAATTTCGTATTGGTTCGCCCTGTACGCTCGAAAATAATTTCTAGTTATAGACTTTTTTATGTAGTTTATTTGCAATGTTTTAAAAATTTCTAGCAATGGTAGAACTCGAGACATCGAGGGCCGATGCACTATATTGCCCCACCCTGTATATAATTTATTGCCCACTCTATTCGAAAGCAATCTATGTATATTAAGGCTACAGGCACCTCTTTATATTCACAACTGTGGGAAGCGATGGACACAATAGGACAGTTTAAGCCAATGCGAATTATAAATTCTTGACTCTCATTGGCTTATAGTCTGTTGCTGGTTACGGGCTTTAAGACTATAGGATAGGTTTGATTGTTGATAGTGAACGCACTCCTTAGTTATATGCAGGAAGAAGAAGAAGACGATCTTCTCCATTTGTCATCGTGTTTTTTAACCTCAATAAACTTTGTGATAATAATTATTTGTTGATGTTTTTGTGCCTTTAATTTATTATGTTAGAAGGATGGTATTGTCGATCACTTGCTAACGAAGCCGCTGCTGCTGAAGAAGAGGAACGTACGTTAGAGGAATCTAAGTTTAAAAAGGAGTATAAGTACCTAAAGAGAAAATTTCAAAATTTGGTATATGTAAGTCAAACAAAATGATCACCGAATCAAATGTGGTTTAATAAGTTTTTTATATAAATTTTTTAGGAAAATGAGGCTTTTCAACAAGCTCTACGCACAGCACAAAAGCGATTACTTACTGTTACAAGAGATCGTACATTTCTGTTGGACAGGCTGCTGATGCATGAAAAAGTTGAACATAGTACCTCTGAATCAGAAGAAACGGAATCCTCAGATGATGGAGAACCCGTCAAAACTGAACCAATTAGAAAGTAAGATTTTGATATTAAACTAGAATAGACTAATAACTTAGGGGTAAGGTGCATGCTGAATGGCAGTATCCACACCGACAGTACATTTTCAGAGGCAGAGACAACTCTGCCTGGTAGACTCTAGCCACGGATCAATAATCTAAAGAGAACCTAAGAAGGATTCCCTACAATCGGTCTTGTTTGGTTAGAGGTTGGAGACAAATTGGGGGCTTTGCTAGAAAATTTCAATGGTAACGAATGAAGGAACGCTAAATAGACGAGTGGACCTCTAATTGACCTACTAATCTACTGCGAGAGAAACAAACAGGCATATGCACAGGAGGCACATGGCACGATTATAATGGTTGTGGTGCGACATGCACGTTGGAGTATCATGCCTTCTTTCAATGACAGTTAAAAGTTACACTTCTAGAAGATGTAGGTATCTGGCAGATTACTTGTTCACAATGCCGCAAAGTTGCTCGCAAGTGGGAGGTTAATGTATAAATTGAAATGGTAGATTGTACCATCTGCCAGGATCATTTTAACTAGCCTGAGTACACAGTAGCTCAGTGAAGATACACAACAATGCTTTTTTATCCAACAGTGCTAAAGATCAGTAAATAGTAGTCTCTTTTATAAACTGATCGCTTGTAGCTTAGCTATTAAAATGAACTTGAAAATGTGGACGAGCAATATGGAATTAAACGTGTTTCAAAAGCCACAGTTTGTTATCAAGAATCTACTGAGGAAATCTACAAAAACACTAGAGTCCTTCAATATTACCACTCAGCTCAATGGTCTCTGCCTTAAATGCATTGAAAACGTTAGGTTAAAGTGAAATATGAGTGGGTCCATATTCGACCCTCCACCGTTATCATTCAGTCTATTGTGATACACATTTAATTATATTTCACCTAAAGCAGCGTTCTCCTATAAATTCGCTGGTAGCCGCTACCAGGTAGCTGTTACCAAGTATTAGTCTGGCGAATACCCTACAGTAGAAAATGAATATTAATAGAAAGGCACTTACTTTAATGTTATTACATTATCAAACTCGAGAGGAAAATCTATTACTCTTGACACTACAAAATGAGAGATGCAGAAAGAAAAAATTATCCATGTTTAATAACAGACAGACAGAAGGATTCTAATCAATTTTAATAAAAAATCATCTAAAAGACAATAAAACAAAATTTAAGGAATTTTTTCATATATCACAATATCAAACATATAAAAACAAACAAAATTCGCTGCGAATTGGGATGTTGCTCTGCTCTCGGATAAGACAAATGACTGACGAGCAGCTACTTAGTAGTCTGTAGAACAATCTCATTAAATCGCATTGGCGATGTCTTGGCGACTTGGTAGCAGCTACTCAGTAGTGGTTACCAGCAAATTTGTAGAGCGCTGCGTAATCAACTTGTTAATAAAGCTGGTAACCTTATTTCATGAGAGACCGTCCATGTCCTTTGCTGAATAGCGAGAACCTGGTTCTTTCTGCGGCAGGACAAGTGCACAGAACATGCCTTGTTTCATTTTCCTCCAAATACAGACAGCATTCAGCATCTTTTACCTTGATCTGCATGCCTAGTATATAGGCCAATTAGAGTTCGTAGGTGTAACTTGTTTAACTAGTAGTTTTTTATCTCACTTTCGATGTATATATGATAAATAAAGTGTACTTGGTATTTAAAATAAGTACCTATTGGTAACAAGGACTCTTCCTGTGTAACCCAAAAAATTTATAAACCGATTACTTTCCTCCACCTACTACAAGATTTTACATGTATCTTGTACGATAGAACACTGAGGTCTGTTGATGTTTATGCTAAAAAAAATACTTTTTTTATAAAATGAAGTTCTATAACATGCTGATCAATAATCTATTTGTTTGTAGGAAGAAACATGATACTGGATCACATTCTAATCTCCATCACATAAATTCTGGAAAGGTTCTACCGATAGCTAAAAAAAAGAGGCCTCCAGCACCCAGACCTCCTAAACAAGTGCAACAATCTATGGTACATAATTTTTCTTTTTCCCAAATAATAACTGGCCTTTTAAATTATTTATTAGTATTTTTTATCTTAATTTGCACTACAATAAGAACAAACTGTAGCTAGTCATAGTTTTTATTGGGTCTCTAATAATCGTGTATTGTTGTCGTGAATGGGGGTTGAGACTACGTTTTTTGATTGATAGAGGGCGCCAGTAGTCTAGTTAAATATTCCGGCAAGCTGGTGAGGACAAACTATGGCTCTCAGGGTCGATTTTTATAGATATGGCATGAGACTCCAATTGTAGGATGGTGTTGCTTATGACGTCAGAGTTCTCGAGACTTCTAGTGGCTTCTACGATGGCGGGAGAGCCCAGATTGACTGATTACAGTGCCAAGCTTCCCGAGATGTTGACTATTTTTATTGTGGATGCTAATACCCGTAGTTGCAATTAGGTTAAATAAATAAAAGACGAAAATCCATTAAAAACAATAACTAAAAGCAACTCGAACGTCGTTTGTACTGTCAAAAATGGTATTTGTTTAATTATTTAGGCCCTTACTGTACTGAGCTAGCACTGATTTTAATTTTCCCCGCACTACTATGCACCGATGAAACGTTTATGTCATGACTGTCGCTGTATGCTGTTCGTACTCTTCTACTCTTCTCCACATCAACAGAGCCTTGGATCATGCGCTGGTGGCAGACAAAGCGTCGTATTGAGGGTTGGTTCGTCGAGTAGACACTGGTAGGCTGGACTGGTTGCTTCTTATTGATCTGCTTTCACTGGACTGATGGTTGTAGTTGATGTTGTAGCGACGAGAACTGCGGAAGAATTGCCGATGGGGAAACCTTGCTGCATATAATTAGACATTGGGTCGAACGGGGCCCTGGACGTCTGGGCGGCTGGAGTATTGAACGTCGTGGATGGCCTCTGGCTTGATTTGGTGTTGGGACCGATGCGACAAGTCGAACTGGACGGGAGTCTAGACGGCAGGACGGTTGGAGTATTGAACGTTGTGGAAGGCCCCTGGCGTGTTTTGATGCTGTGATTGATGTGTTTTGTGCATAGTAGTGGTTTAAATATTATTTAATTCAATTATATTTATGAATTTTATGATTCGACAACAGTATTCATCACTCTTGTGCTACTGATTTAAATTTTACTACTGTTAGATATATTATAAAAAAAACAAGTCTCTTTCGATAAACGATTATTGCTACTTTTTTGTATATGTAAGTAAATGTGGCAGGTTGTTTTCTGATTTTATTAATTTTTGAAACGACAATTAGAGCAGATTTCCAACTTTGCTAAGCCTTGTGGCTCCTATACCGCTGCTCGGTTCTCAACTGTTTTTAGCTGAAATTGGGTGAGCAAAGTCGAAAAGATAGCTGGGTAAAGTACTCTGACAAAGTGCTTCAAGTACCAAACACTTAGTGCTTTAAAGCATGAAGTGTCAAGTACTTTTATTTATAAGAGCTTCAATTACCAAGTACAGTACTTGAAAAAGTGTGATATAAATGTTAAGTACAAAGTACTAGCCCTTAAAGTACTTTAAGTACTATCAAAGGTACAAATATTTAAATAACAACTCCTATCTGTTTGTTATCCAATTTGTAAAAGTTTGTTTAGTGAAATGGGAAATGTAATACCTATGAATCAGAGGTAATATGAGAATATAAAACAAAGGCAATATTATTTTCACACTCACACCCAGTCACACCTTTATGATATAACGTTCATGAAAAATTCAGGGAAAATAAATGCTCTAAAAGAAAATTATTGATGTATTTATTACTTAGAATAGTAAATAGTGTAGGTATATAATAATAAACATAGTGCATATTAAAATTAAAATAAACATTTCATATAAAAAAAATTTCTAAAAAAGTAAAACCTATATTCTAATAGTGTGGAGTGAAAATAAATTTCTTAAAAAGTGTTTGGGGAGGACACACACTACATGAAAAAAACGATTTCCGTCAAATTAGCCGAGTTTTTGATATGTTGTAGTTCAAATCATTCGAACAAAAAGTTCCTTTGGCAAAACTTCAAATTATGGACAGTTTTGGACAAGCTGCTTTGTGTTTCCTGTGTTCATGATAATTCATGATGAGACTTGTCTAGAAGGGCTTTGAATGAATTTTAAAAAGACTTTAGAAATACTTCAAGCACTTCAATTACTTAGTAATTGAAGCATTTTCGAAAGTAATTGAAGCACCTTCGAAAGTAATTGAAGCCCTAAGTACTTATGCAAAGTTATTGAAATGTCAAGTACCAAATACTCTCTCTTAAAAGTAATTGAAGCACAGTGCTTGAAGCCCTAAAAGTGCTTCAAGTACTACACAAAGCACCTTACCAGAGTACTTTACCCCAAGGACTGTTAACTATAAAGGATTGCTCATCTCCATAAGAGTAACGTTGCCCACTGCCCATTCTGTTTGGACTGTTAGTGACGTATTAAGCAGTCCATTTGTCGGTGCGACGGTAGTTGATCGTGCTACGGGCTCTACTGCTACGATATAATAGGCACACCATATTTGTGTTTTGGTTTCTTTCTATACATATGTATATGATAACTGTGTTAGAAAAAAAACTAGGAATTTTTAATTTATCGTTCATAAAATATCGAGATGTATATTTAGCCAAAAAAAAAATAAAATAAAACAGCATCAAACGAAATGTATCTATTTTGAAAAGGACCGCCGGTGCAAGCCACTAGCAGTCCGGGACTATTGTCGACGTCACAACTGGCTAATCACATATGACCTTGGGGGAATAAATCAGTGTAGATAAGCTATCCTTTGTAGTTAACAATAATGGACTTTACCTAACTCTGGTTAAAAATGATAACATTGGTTTTCCTGCGTGAACAAATTCCCCCAGACCGTTAATAATGTTTCATAATTTTTTTAAAGTAACGATAGAAGTGGTCTTCTTAATGTTTATAAACTGCTTGCCGAAATGCGATGTTCCTCTTGCTTTAGTGGGATAAGCAAACTATTATGTTCCTATAAGTAACTTATGTGCTCGACTAATGCCCTTAAATTGTTTTTTCTCTAAACGAATATCTCTAAATATTGATAAAATCATTGCTCACATTAGGAAAGTTAAATGCCGATCATTTTTATTTACTTACGCAGTTAGAGCAACCTCTACATTTATTTATATTTTTGTGTTACATATTCAAATATTCCTGAATTATTTGAATTCACCACTATTTTTAGCAGCTTCATATGCCTGTGACCAGTGCTAGTGTGTTATCGGATGGTCATATGACACCTGAAGAAGTAGAGAGGCATTTACAGAGTCAAAGTTTCATGGAATTTGTACCAGAAAGAGCACCACCCACTGTACCAACAGAAATGTTTAGTAATGAACCCTCACTCGACAGGTAATAATTTCTTAATTAATTTTGCGCTGATTGTAAAAGATAAATTAAGATTCAGTGTCAGTAAGTAATATAACAGATTATTTCTCTAAGCGTTATTGCAATAAGTATTACGAACTCTCTTGGTCTTAGTTGTAATTAATGAAATATTTTTGTACCGTGTTATTTTTATGTGTTAAATTGAGTTGTTTGTTTTGAGGGTAAACTATTAGCAGACTGTAAATGCTAATACTAACAAATATGTGAATGACGGCGATAAATGCTATAAAATCTAAAACTTACCATGCGTTGATCGAAGAAACTTTGTTATTGTCGGGCAATTGTAGAAAAGGGTTGAGAGATTATCAAGGAACGATGGAAAAATCGGCCACAATCGTAGACGCATTAAACCTCTCACAACACAAATAACTAATGGCTATAATTAATCTAAATATTCTAAATAAACATAAATTGAAGTTGCGAGGAAAATGTTTTGCTTGTCTCAATAAATGGTCTGTACTGTCATAAGCAGAAAAAAAATAGGACAACTTTTGTTTTCTAATGTAAATCTGTCTCTATTTGAATATGTAATGAGCAGCCGAAATAAAACAGATATCACTTTTAACTTATTTTTTATTTTAATGCTGTAGTTATTGCTATAGTAAATGATGGATGGTTAATGAAACAAATTGCACTGCGTTACAACATTAACAAAAATTTGGTGTGTGACATTTTAAGAAAGTGGAGAATAAACGGTACGATTAGTAGAAATCCTGGATCAAAGGACAAAGGATATCCTACTTAACAAGAAATTAACTGTTAATATTTCGTTATTGCACCATTTCTATTTATAACTTCTATAAGTATGTTTGGCATAGAATTAAATAACCTTATACAATAATCATTAGTAATAATATTTTCCCATGCATTATTTACTATTTCCAGTAATTCTTCGGCATTCCGTGGTCTCACATTTCGTTTTTGGATACTTCTTACGAGTAGTCCCCATACTTCTTCCACAGGGTTAAGATCTAGACTATGACTGGGCCAGTTAAGAACATTGATGTTGTTATCTTGAAACCAGTTAGTTACAGTATGAGCAGTATGAACGGAACAATTGTCTTGTTGAAATATGTACTCATTATTAAGAAATAATTGTGACACAGAAGGGACCATAATATTGTCTAAAATCCTAATATACATTTCACTATTAAATCGTTCCTCAATATGCCACAAAACACCAGGACCACGTGCCGATTTCCAAGCCCACATATTGACGGAAAATCTACCACTTTTATCATTGTTAGATATATATTTCTCATCGAATCGAGTATTCGGAGGGCGGTAAACACGAATACGACAGCTGTGTGTTGACTGGAAAGTTTTTTCGTCTGTAAAGATTACATTGTTCCAAAAATTTACATCATGTGCTAAAAATTCAAGCGCAAATCCTACTCGAGCTTCTTTATGTTCAGCTTTAAGTAAGTATTTCTGTGTGGCTCCGATTCTCTTACTCGCCGGCGACTAGTACTACTTGATCCAGGAAAATTCGTTTCTTCAGCAGCCCGAATAACTGAGTAAAATGGATTTTCTACTAAAGTATTTACAAATTGCAAATTTTGTTGTTGAGTTGATGTCTTTCGTCGCCCTGATCCAGGATTTTTACTAATCATACCGTTTATTCTTCACTTTCTTAAAATGTTACACACCGAATTTTTGTCAATATTATAACGCAGTGCAATTTGTCTCATTGACCATCCATCTTCTGCTTTAGCAATAACTCCAGATTTAACTAAATCGCTTATATGAGCATATTAGTTTTTTGCACACTCGCAATAAATTATGACAACTAACTGACAATATCACAAAAGTTAGGTGTACACAACTAGATTTTAGCAAAATACCGTTATAAGACTTGTCCTATTTTTTTTTGCTCATATTGTATTTTATCAACAGTGCATTTTTTGTTCCTTCTAAGAAAGTGCCTTTTGAATTCGGGAAATAAAGTACCTTTACAGAAAAAGGTTTACAAAAGTACAGCAAATGCCATGAGTGTTGTCGAGTGGTGGGGACTGTAGGGGAACATAGTCAACCTATCGGAGAACAGCACGATCACATGCTGTAATAATTTATCACTGACTACACCAATCATGATAGAGATGCGTATGCTGGGTCTATACAACTATCTACATACAGGTTCCCCTACCCTCGCCAATACTTATGGCGTTTGTAGTAAGTTTGTTGTGTTGCCTATAATCACAAGGATAATTTGACTAACAATTATTACAGAGTGGCGCAAATAGTTGTTTCTATTAATGGCTAAATTTTTATAAAAAAATTAAACACAAGGTTTTTGAGGAAACACTGAAATTTTATTTTTTAAATATTACATCAGTCAAATGATCTCTAGCTGACACTTTTGAAACTCAGCATGAAAGATTTTCATCACCCGCTTCAACATTTCAATTGGGGTTGCGTTAATCTTTGTCCGAATATTATATTTTAGTTGTTCCAAAGTTTGCGACCAATTAGAAAACACTTTTGACTTTAAGTAGCCTCATAAAAAGAAATCACAAGCCGAGAGATACGGCGACCGTTCGGGACTTCGTAGCAGAAATGCTTCTACCCTTTCAGCATTTTTAAGTGTGCGTACAGAACGAGTCATTCCTTTTAGGTATTCTTTGAAAAGTTTCAACCGCAAAAGAACGTTGAATATTTCACCAATGCTCCATATTCACAGCAAAACTGACTCTCGCAAACCCTTTGACAATTGCCTTAAATTTCCATTTATTGCGAAAGCATGGCTACTTGAATTAACTTTGAAAATGGATACTTCATTCTATCGGACCCGTTATAAACTATATCTTCTTTCAAAAATGTTTCTTTTCTATTGCAGTGAATCAAATGACGTTGGAGAATTAGAAACGTCTCCTAGCAATATGGGTGAAGAGTTAAGTATAGATATGATAGCAGAATAAGCATTTTAATAATTGTAATGAAATATGAAAAGTAATAATGTATAAAGTTTGCTTAATATAAATATCTTAGATTATTATTTTGTAATAATACCAATAAATTTTTATTATAGAATATATTGTTGCTTAATTCGATAATAATGAAAAATTATTTTAAGCACCATTACACTGCTATTTCACTTCAGTAACTATCAAATCATGGAAATAATTTTTTTTAAGCACTCGATCCACTTAAGGTGTTGGAATTTTGCAGACATCTATTCCCTCTGTTATATCTATTTAAAAAAATTATTGTCTTTCACAGTGCTTCATATTTGCAATATGCAATTCGATTCACATTGTGATAAGAGATGGGAGCTAATATGATTGGTAAGAAACCAAATGATATACTATTTTTAATACATAATTTTTTGTTTCATATATATATCGTTTCTTCCAGGTTTTCCTGTGGTCGTCAAATTTAACTGAACGTTTTCCTGATCATGCTGTTAGATTCTTGAAAAGGACTCCACCGGAAATGGAATTAAAGGAAATTGTTCAAATGCCGTATTAAAATGTGCGACAAATACAATCAAAATTACAGCTAAAAGAAAATAAGAAATTACAATTTTGTTGTAATTAAATGGTAAGAAGAAATTAAGGTGGCTTTGAAAACAATGAAATATTTAGCTTGTCAAACATTCGTTGGTTATTTTAGGTACGTATGGTGGAATAATTAAAATAAATGCAATGCAATTAACAGATAAAACATTAATTCATACTAACTAATGTCTGTTATCAAATTGCTGATCAAACACCCTGTAATGTCGAAAAACCATTCAGGATAGGTCACAGACCTTGAGCAACGTTCAACCGCAGAGATAGTGTGGGAGGGCGATAGAGGAGATTTTTAGCACATTGGATTCTAACTCATAACTGTTATTATTTCACTAAAGATATTTTTTTAAATGCTGTTGTAGTCAAAAAGCACCAGTTTTAAATTTTTTAAAAATGCTTCTTTTTTGATTTGAGGTTTAGTTTCCTAGTAATAGAGGAGGAATGTAAAAACACGGCAAAATACTCAATTTTTAACGAGCATCGAATGGAGATACACATGCTGTTAAAGTCTGCGTTTCCCATAAGACGCGATGCTTTTTTAAAAATAAATCATTTTTTATGTCCAACTGGCTACAGAAAATATAAAATTTTTACTGAAGGCAGAACTAACCTTCGACTACCACGCACTACATAACTCAAAAATTTTGAAAAAAGCCATTTTGCATAGGACATAATCTTTAGACAACTTTTTTTGGAAATTTACTTATATATAAGCTATCGATTTTGCCAGGTGTCAGCTGTTAGTGTTAAACCCTTACTGCATCATTTTTTTAGGCACTTTCAGAAGCAAGAGCTTTATACTATTAGTAAATTTGGGTTTCAGCTTTCATAAAGCTCGAAGTACCTACTATACTAGTATGTCACAATATATTTATTTGAGGTGAGCAGTTACTTTTTGGAGCCACTCTGTATAATTAATCTTAATGTTCAACCAGTGATATATTTTTACTTTCCCATATACGTAGTATATAAGGAAAGTATTGTGATCGTGAAAAAATTCGCCTTTGAGTTTTTGATGGATTTACACGTTTTCATGTCCCCTGAACCCAAAAAAAAAAAAAAATGTCTGTCTGTAGTCTGCCGTCTGTGATTGCACCTAGAGCCCAAACTACTGGATCGATATTGTTCAAACATGTGTATTCAAGACGGCCACACCTCGAGGCGAAATCGCAAAATCGATCCTAGCTCAAATGTGGGGGGGAGTAAATCCCTAAAAACAGGAAAAAAAAAATTGAAAATAATTTTTTTCTCTAAAACAGCTCTAACGATTTTGATTACATTTGACACATAAATACTTCTTTAGTACAAGGTTAAGATGGCATAACCAGTTGCTCCCAGAAAATGCAGGGAGGGGTGCTACGGGGGGTGAGCTTTAAAGAATTTAATAATTTTTTTATCTAAAACGGCTGTAACGATTTTGATCAAATTTGATATATGCTTACTTCATTACTTTATTTAATATTTCATCTTTTTTTCAATTTTATAATGTAAAAAAAAAGTTTAAAAAAATTGGGCCTCTCCTGCTTTCGAACCCAAGATTCAGTCTTACGAGGCAAAACGCTTAGCATTGCGCTAGCATGCCTCAAAGCGTCGATCACTAAAGTGAGTAGAAAACATTATTTATGCATTAAGTAAATCACAACCTTTTTATTTAATATAGGATTACCTACTTTACGAGTATTGGTATCTCAATCTAGTCACGCTAATATACTAGTTAGACAAATACTTATGGGAAAGTTTGTCTGAGTTTTCTAAAAAAAATTTGAATTACTTATTTTAATAATAAAAGACAACAATTTGCAGATTGTTTTTTTATATTGAACATTATTTATTTACAGCTAAAGCAAACAAATTAGTTATCGTGTGTAAAAAATTATTTAATTGTTTTACTTTTAAAGTCTTTCGGCTGGTGTTTGTTGCAATCGAAGCATTAGCGTTTTGTTGGTGCGATTCACTTAACGCGCCAGGCTGGTAACTTGTAATTCAGCGCTCGGCGGGGCACATAGCCCGGAGAGTAGCTGTTGGTTGCAGTCTGGTTACATTCCTTATAGTAAAATAAGGATTTTATAGAGGAGCTTGCGACTGAAATATTATGTTTTAATATATATATATATATATATTTATTTTTAATTTTTTTTTAAATTTATTAATACTGCAACATCTTTTACAATTTTACATTTTCACAATTGTTTATACTCTATATACTTATTATTACATTATAATTGCATATATTATTTGTATAGGTTATGACACCTGAGGAGACTTCGTGTTGTGTCTAGCAGTATAACATTTTTGCTCACATAATTTTATATTTAACTATATCTAATTTATTGCATTTATACTTAATATTACAATACTTATAATTACGTTTACTAAAGCTAGAAAGGTAGGAAGACAGGAGACAGATAATAATAAAAAGAAACACAAATAAGATAAGATAAAATGAGTTTGACTAATACTTATTTACATATTTACAAAGGGCGGATAGTTAAGTTTTTGATGGAACTACTTGCTTAATTAGGCTAAAAGTTGAAGACATATGGTATAATTTTTTACTAGATATTTTTTACATTGTTTTTTGAATTTCTTTTTATTCTGGGCTTTTATATGTTCTGGTAGCTGGTTGTATAGTTTGATTCCATTGTATTTGATTTGTTTCTGGCAGACTGCTTTGCTATATTTTGGAGTTTGATATTTGTTTTTGGTGTTATTTCTTGTTTCATATCGGTGATTAATACTCGAACCAAATATATGTTTCTTGTTGTGTGTATAAACTACAGCAGCGTGCATATACAGACCTCTCACATTCAGTATTTCATTTTCTACAAATATATTTCGGCAGCTATCTCTACTTTTCTTATTAAAAATTGTCCTTAATATATAATTTTGTGTGCTGATCCCCAAACACTAATGCCATACCTAATTGTGGATTCTGCTAGGCTGTTATACGTCACTAAAAGAGTTTTTCTATTTAGGACACTTTTCAGGTTGTAAAATTTATAAATTAGTTTCCTTAACTTCTCATTTAAGTGTTTGATATGCTTTTCCCATTTTAAATGTTTATCGAAGATAACGCCAAGGTATTTAATAGTAGTGGTGTTGTGTATGTAACTCTTTGTTTCTTCGTCAATCAGCATAGGTTCCATTGTTTGTGGCATTCCTGCCTTTGTTGGGGAGAATGTCATGAAGTTAGTTTTCGCAATATTTAGTTTTAGAGAGTTTATATCTAGCCATGTTTTAACTTTACTTATTGCATCAGTCGCTTTTTGTCTCGCTAGACTCCAGGTTTCACCCGAACAGATTAGTGCGGTGTCATCTGCATATGATATGATTTTGCAACCAAAGTTTTTCTCAAGCAAATCATTTATGAACAGCAGAAATAGGGTTGGTCCTAAAACGGTGCCCTGTGGCACACCCGTTTTTATTGTTTTCCTTGTGCTAAAAGCGTTGTCTATTTTTACTTGCTGGGGTCTATTTGATAGGTAATGTTATATAATAACATTGCACAATTTTGGTGTTTTTTTTTAATTTTTTATTATTTAGGCAAGGTCATTTAGTGTAGCGAGTTTTTGGGGCGGCCACAATTTTTTGGTTACTTACATAAATCTTCCTTCGGCTTTGATTTCAATATATTCTTTATACCAATGGTACATATTTCGTCGGATAATAAAACTTAAAAACATTATTACATCATTCTAAATTTAAACAGCAATTCTCCATTTTCATTTAAAAATTTCTTAATAGAAGTAAACGACATTGCTACACATTCTTGCCTTGGAAATATATTATTTGCATCGAGAATATCGTTTTCACATATCTTTGTCACTTTGAATGGGCCTTTGTCGTAGTAAAAATTCTTCGCTTGTTTCTCAGTTCCAACGAACTGAAAGGCCCAGTACGCCTTGGCTTTTTCAGTGTCCAATTTATGCGTGTAATAGAAGAAATAGATAGATAGATAGATATTTATTCACCAATAATAGATACATTTTGTACATTTGGCATGTCAATATAAACAACAAACAAGGGAGCAATGTATATACATATAAAAAAAAAACACACATATAAATGTATAAATAGAGAATAATACCATAAGTACATAAAAAAGAAGAACAGCGACAATATTATATTTATGAAATGTCCATTATAGGAGCAATGTCAGAAGTAATTAGAAAATTAACATAGTCAGTGAAATAAATATATGAAATACAATGTGTATGAAATGAGTCCTAATCAGTTATACATATCCTTATATAAGGAAGAGGGGAAATAAGAAAAACCACTTAATAAAAACAAGTCTAGCGATTGTTTTGCTTGTCTAAAAATTCTTTCATTGAATAGAAACCATTTCTTAGTAAGATTTCCCTTATTTCCTTCTTAAATGTGTTTGGTGGGAGGTCCCGTATGCTATGTGGCAGACTGTTGAATAATATTACGCAGTTGTAATAAGGGGAATCTTTAAACGTTGTCGTTTTATGGCTAGGGATCAGCAGTGTGTTACCTTGTCTTGTATTATATAAGTGTCCACTATTTAGACTAGTGAAATTTTGGAAATTATTTTTAACAAATAACAAGCATTTATATATATAAATACAAGGGGTGGTGAGAATCTTCTTTTCAAAGAAAATATTTCGACAGCTCTCTCTATAGTTCATGTTAAATAATAACCGCAGTATTCTTTTTTGTATAATAAAAACTCTACTACAATGCTTCCCCCATGCTTGTATATTAAAAGAGATATGCGAGAAAGCCATAGCATAATATATATCTAACAGACCAGATTCATTGAGGGTACCTTTCATTTGTAACAGTGCATAATAACATTTATTTAACAGTTTACATACATGTTCAACCTGGAATACCCAAGTTAATTTGTTGTCAACCTAGGTCCCTAGAAATTTAGTGATCTCTGAAAGTGGGTTACTTTTTAAGGCTATAGGTCTTCTCATATTAAAGTTTATAAACACTGTCTTGGTATCATTTAACATGAATTTATCTCGATCACACCATGCCTTCATACTATCAATCACAGAGTCTACTTTTCTTTCCAGTTCATTCATTGACATAGCAGATACAGTTATTGTTGTATCGTCGGCATACATTATAGTGAAACTGTCTCTTAAGTGTACTGGCAAGTCATTAATATAAAGTGTGAATAACAGTGGACCTAATATTGAGCCTTGGGGGACTCCTAAATTTACATCGTATGTTTCTGACAGTGTATTGTTACATTTAACTACAAGTTTCCGCCCCTCCATATATGAATTTATCCATTTCAATAGGTTTCCCCTTATACCAATATTGGATAGTTTGATTGAGAGTGTATCTTTGTCAACAGTATCGAAGGCCTTTGTTAGGTCAAAAAATATAGACACAACATATTTGCCTTCATCTAACTTCTGGTAAACATAATTTAAAAATTGACAAGATGCCGTTTCAATAGATTTTCCTGTCCTGAAACCATGCTGATATGTTGACAGTATATTTGTCTTCTCAACAAAAGACACTATTCTAACCGATACAATTTTTTCAATTAATTTAGATATTGAACTTAGGAGAGAAATCTGTCTGTAATTGTCAATCTGTTTGTAATTGTCAAATGTTGACTATTAAAAAAGAAACGATCCAGGAAATCCCTTTCTAGGTATTATTATGATAATCTTTGAAATATTTTGTAGGTTAGCATAATCTCCAGAATAATCACTTCTCCACTTTGCAAACTTCATTCCTTCATAGAGATCGGAATATACATTCATTTTCATGAGCTTCTTTTTCGAAAAGTTTTAATATAGATTTGCAACCTTTTACCCTGTAGATACAGGGCAGTTTAACGTTTTTCTGGATTTCGTGTATCATTTGCTCCATTTGGTAACATCTGGTGTCAGAAAGATCACTTCTGCATGTGGGACAAGTTTTAACACTGTAGAGTGCTATGCAATTTCCACATATGTTATGACCATTCTCACATTGCCTTAAGGGTTTGGTCATTATGTCCAAACATATTGGACACATTACAATTTCCTCAATTTGTGAACTCATGGCCTGAAAAAAAATAAATAAATAAATAGGTAAACTATCTACCTCTATATATTTAATTTATCAATTTAATATTCCCCTCATACCATGTAAAAACCGGGCAGTTTAACAACGTTCTTCTGGATTTCGTCTATCACTTGCTCCATTTGGAAACATCTAGTGTTTGTTAAATAACTTCTGCATGTGGAACATGTTTTAACACTGTTAGCTACTATGCAACTTCCACACATATTATGACCATTCTCACATTGCCTTATAGGTTTGGTCATTGTGTTTGAACATATTGGACACATTATAATTTTTTCAATTTCTTGTGAACTCATGGCCTGAAAAAAAAACTATCTGCCTATATAGATTCAACTGATTAATTTAATATTCCCCCCAATAAGTGAACTTATAAAAATTACCGTTATAGATGTAACTATTCCTCTAATAAATTAAACAATGGGTTCCTCTGCAGTCACCAATTTTATATGACAAATACTTCATCGGTTAATAAAAATTTGGTTTCACTTAACTTAATTTACTAATTTCACTACTATATGTACAACTTAACAACAGATGTTTCCCACAGCTAGTTTGCAGATAGAATGCTTCTTGTTGAATGACTGAGGTGGTTTAGTGAATTCTATCCTTACCTACCTACTTCTACATTACTACAGGTCATTAAAGAAGGGTAAATTATATGTAATAAATATAACAATAAAATAAAGGTTTAGGCAATACTTATTTACCTTTCAAAGAAATAGTTGAATTAATCCTAATTATATTATAAAATTAGATTATACAGGATGTTTTTGAAATTTAGGCACATATTCAGATTCATCAATTGTCATATTTTTAAGTAATATACTGAGTGATGCTTACGACATATAACTAATTATAATATAAAAATGCTTAACAAAAAGAGTAGTTTTACGTATAATATTAATGAATGACAAGTAGATAGAAATCTATTTGCACAGAAGTGTTCTAGGTAAAAAGATATTGGCTTCTACTCTACCTCGTGTCTCATACACATGAGTAACAATTGTCTATTTGTATGTAGAGTTGTCTCATGGCCATAAGCTTACTTTTACTGTAAAGTAGGTCAGGTACCTCAAGGGTTTTTGATATTGTTATATGCTGCCCTCTAACGGAGAGAGATGTGATTAAGTCCCTGGTCAAAGTGAGGGGAAACCTGTTATTCTGTTGATGGCCAGTAGGTGGGGTGGCGCCATCTCTGGGCCGATTGACGAACCGCCATCTAGCACGTAGTAGAAAATAGTGGAGGATTCCAACCTCTTCTAGAATGTTATGGAATGGGATTCTGGTACATTCTAAGGGTGTATAAAAAGAAGTGAAGTTGAGCAGGCAGCAGAGTTTAGGTTAGATAAGAGTTGACAAGTGATTTAAAAGTAAAGTACAGTTGTGATTTAAAAGTAGTGAATTTATATTAGATTAAAGTTATTAGTTGTGTGAGTTTTAAGGATTAACTATTGTAATTTTATTGATTAATAAAATAGGGGTTAGTGGAGATTCTTGTTGCAAGTTATTTGAACCTACAGAGTGTTTACTGAAAATTGTAAACACGTAACAATATATAATTTGTAAGATTGATGTCTGAATTCGCTCTAACTGAATTAGTATGTTTTATTGATCCCACCCCATCCAATAATCACATATCGAAGTATAGATTCCACAAGGCTGTGGTAAAGAATTTTTAAATGGTTGGCGGAAAGAAAATTATGAGATTTATAAAATTTAAAAACCACACCCCGCAGTTTGATAGTAACAGATATATTAGCAATCTATCGACTAAATTATCCAAAAAAGTATATGCCATCAGACAAATAAAATATAGAGTCAGCCTAGATGCGGCACTTATTGCATATCGTGCTTTCTTTCATAGTGCAATGGTATACGGTTTAATAAACTGGGGTACATCCAATCAAACTCGATGTATTTTTGTTACTCAAAAAAAAAAGCAATTAGAGCTTTGGCGGGCTTGAGTCAACTTGAAAGCTGTAAATTTTGCTTTATAAAATTCAATATATTGACGTTGCCATCCGAGGTTATTTACTGTAATTTAATCCACATAAAGGAGCATTTGAGCAACAATGCAACAAATGGCATAAATCATTGTTACGATATTCGAAATCGCAATGACTTACAAACACCCCATCAGAGACTAGAGTCAACAAAACGAAACAACTTTGGTATTGCTTTATTTAACTCACTTCCAGATACCTTAAAATCGTGACCTATCAAACAATTTAAAGCAAACCTAAGAAAGCATCTTTTGGCCAATGCCTACAATGTTTCAGACTTTAAATATATGTAAATCCAGGTAAAGATGTCTTCTGGTTATTTTACTGGATTTATTGGTTTGGATTTATTTTTGACAGTATCAGAATTATGTCCTAGTGTTTTATACATCTATGTTGTTTATTATTTTAGTGTTATTTATTTTTTCTATTAGTTCTGTTTGTTTTCTACATATTTCTATATCTATTAATCCTTTACTCTTGACTTGTCAAAACACTACGGTGTATTCTTAAATGACCAATAAAAATTATTATTATTATTATCTTTTTAGATAAAAGTAGAGATGGGAAAAACATACTATAAAAGACAAACGAATGATAATAATAAAAAATATTTCCACTTACTGTTGGCACAAGAAAACTGGAAAAATGTATTTGATCCTAATTTGGATGTAAACTCAGCTTTTGATTTATTTATAGATAACTTTTATAATTATCATTTCCACTAAAGAGAAAAATACAGGACAGCATACCAACAAGGGCTGGTTGTCAAAAGGGCATACAGGTATCAGTTAGAAAGTTAAAGGACTTATATATTTTGAGCCGATAAGGGGATGAAGAAATTAAAAAACATTACAATAAATATAAATCCATCTATAGGTAAGTAATAAATAAGGTCAAAGAAATTTATAATACTACTGTTATTCAGAATGCTAAAAATAAGTCAAAAGCGCGGCATGGAATATACTTAAATAAAAAAGATAGCCAGACAAATAATGATATCAAACTTACAGTCGATAATAACACATTAATTGATAATAGTGAAGTATCTAATCAATTCAATAAATATTTTAACAAAAATCTTATTGAATTAATACAAGATCTAGATAATGAAATAAAAGCACCTAATATCGATATGAGAAACCAAAAATCCTTCTTTTTTGAATCTGTCAATAAGAATAGGCCCATTTGGGGGTACTTGCCCGCTGAGTAGTTGTTTCCTGCAAATCATGTATAATAACAGTATATAGGTTAAGTCCACCAAGGGCTGAAGGTCGCCGCTCTCGGTACTTGCAAAATGGCAAGTCGCTATACACCATGGAGACATCTGTGATGTCTGGTGTATAGTAGCATTAGACCACATGAGAGGATTCACTTACCTCTCACCACTACACATATATATATATATATATATATATATATATATATTATATAATTATTATATATTATATTATATATCATGTAAATTATAATATATATAATTATAATTATATTATTATATATATAATTATAATTGTAATAATAAAATTATTACATAGTAATAATTTTCATATCACACATTTGACCACAATGTGTTTGGGCGGAATGTATAAGAAGCATGTAAGGACAATAATAATTTATCAAAAAACACAAAAAGTTGAGAATTACAATAATACACACTTATAATCTTTTAAAAAGTTTTAGACTTTTGCTGCCAAATTCGTGCTCTACGAATTTTTTTTTTTTTTTATTTATTTGGACGTCTTGAATAACACTTGGCAGTTATACCTAGAGGAATTCGTGAGAATCGCTTCGGAAGGTCTCGGATTCGCGATTAACTCAGTTTTTAAGGCCCAAAACGGAAACAACACCTGTTATGAAAATTGTACATCTGTAAGTTCTCTACCTTAAAGGTCCTATACATTTTTTTCGTACGCCTAAACGTTTTGGAGATATGACGCGAAATAAGTGAAAAATGCATTCAATAATAATAATAATAATAATAATTTATTTGCCAGAATCCAATACAAATATGTACCTATGGCACGTCAAATACATTATCAGTAAATAAACAAACATATAATATATATAACTAAAATAAAATAGTGAATATTTAAAAAGAAAGATCACATGAAACATAAAAGATCACAAATATTAATTTTTACATAAAAATTCTTCCTTTTTTTAATATTTTTGTTATATTGGACAGCACAGAATTGTTGAGATGTTCAAACATGGTTGGGAAAGACACTGATCCTGGATTAAGAAGAATGATATTTTGCAGTCAGTACCAATGCAGTTACCACCAGACATTCTTATATTAAATTTTTTGCAACTGTACGAAGGGTTGAGCAGGAAAATGCAGCCGTAGGAAAGTAGGACTGAATTGTTCAACAGCTTGTGGACATTTTCACGGTCACTCCTGCTTGAATACCGTACCTATAATTGCTATGAATGAGGAAATGGATGACATAGGATCTTATCAGAATGAAAGTAATTGTCATTGGACAATAACGTTTCAGATACCGAAGAAGTCGCAAATATTAATAATATTAATTTAAGACCCGGCTTGGATTAGAGCTCCTGGAGAAACCACGTAAAAAAAAGCGTGCCGAGCATTCTACCTCTAAGGTGGTGCGGAAATGAATACATTTTTTACCTTATTCACTTATATTCACAGCAATATTTAATATTCATTCTGAGACATAGAAAGCAAGATAATTGCGAAATATGTGGTGCAAAAGAGGTTTGGCGGAACTAAGTGCATTTTTCACTTACTCCGCGTCATATCTCCAAAACGTTCAGGCATACGAAAAAAATGTATAGAACCTTTAAGGTAGAGAATTTACAGATGTACAATTTTTATAATAGGTGTTGTTCCTGTTTGGGCCATAAAAACTAAGTTAATCGCGAATCTTCGACCTTTGAAGCGATTTTCACGAATTCCTCCAGGTGTATCATGGCGTAACTACCAAGTGTTATTCAGGACGTCCAAATAAACACAATAAGTAAAAAAATTTTCGTAGAGCACGAATTTAGCACAGAGGTCAATTTTACAGCTAAAACGCCTGGAGTATTACCAGTTCGTGAAAAGAAGCCATTAGAACTGTCTAGCTGACAGTAACAGAATTTCTGTTAGCCCATTGTTGAATTTTTTTATATTCTTTCTCATACAGTGATCGAGATTTTTTTGGTAGCAGTGCCTCATTTGTTTCTGTGGCCCTTTAGACAAGAATTTGTGAAATTTCTTCGTCCAGCATGATCACTTTTAGAAAGGTTTCAACACACTTTATTACTTCACTGGCAGAAATAAATAAAATAATAGTCGCATCATTATGGTTACAAAAACAAACGCAAGGACCGGCAACCGCAAAGCAATATCTATTTCATAAATATTAAATTAATTTATTAAATTTAAATCAGGTAGGTATCTAAAGTAGAGTGAAATATAAAACGTTGTATGCACCACTGGCAATATAGGATGTTTATGCCCTTGTGTGACTTTCTACTCTCGGGCCAAGGCCCTCGGATAGAAATTCTTCACCCACGGGGATAAACATCTCTATATCGCCCTCGGTACATAAATAACTATTTTATTCACATATTTTTTTCTACTTCATCAGAAAAATCATTGTACTGGCAACTTCAAAAACAATTTATTTCAAAAATCTCTTTTACGATTTGTTTAATCGAAGTTATTTCTTAATTTATACAAAATTTGAAAAACTGGAAGACCTATTTTATGAAGAAAAAGTGGTCTTTGTGCTAAAATTTTAGAATTGCTTAATAAATAATAGATTGGATACAATGGAGTCCAAAAAAAAACAACAAATGGAAATTTAAAAAACTGAGTCTTTATTTAAACTAATCATACAATTAATTTTTATTAATAACACAACTTAATATTATTTCATGGAATATTATTAAACCTAATAAAAAGAATCAAGAAAATAATTTAAAACTAAATATTGATGATAAAATAATAGATGATCCAGTCATTTTAGGAAATACTTTTAACACACATTTTAATGAAGTTCCTACTAAATTGTTAGAAAACATCCCACTTAGCAACTCTGACCCGTCAAATAACATAAAAAATAACCCTTATACGTTCTTCTTTGAACCTGCAACTGAATCTGAAGTCTTTGATATTTTACTTAACTTGAAAAATTCCAATTCTGCAGGAATAGATGAAATCAGCTCAAATCTCTTAAAGAAATGTAAAGATTATATCACGAAACCATTAACTTACTTGATAAATGTTTCGCTTAGTGCTGGGGTGTTCCCTGATAAATTAAAAATGGCAAAAATAGTACCCATTTTCAAATCCGGAAAGACTGATGACATCAATAATTACAGGCCAATAGCAATATTAAACACTTTTGCAAAAGTTTTTGAAAAATATGCAGCAATTAAAATCATAGCTTTTTTCGCAAAACACAAACTATTTAATGAAAACCAGTTTGGTTTTCGAAAAGAACGATCAACATCGAATTGTGTAAACAAATTTTTAAACTTACTTTATGATAAAATGGATAACGGCGAGAAAACCATTGGTATTTTTCTTGACCTTAGTAAAGCGTTTGATTTAGTCTCGCATAAAATTCTACTAGATAAGATGGCTAGATATGGGGTTAGAGGACTAGCACTAAACTGGTTTTTTAGCTATTTAGAAAATCGACCGCATCTGGTTAGTATCAATTCCCATCAATCGGAATCGCTTTATTCTACAGTTGGTGTCCCACAAGGATCTATACTAGGCCCTTTGTTATTTATCATTTATATAAATGACCTAACTGCCCATAACATATTTCTATTTGCTGATGACACATCTGTGATTGTAGCTGATAAAAACTTAAATAATGCTGTTCGTAGGAGTAATGAGGAATTAGAAGTAATTTATAAATGGCTAGTGAGTAACAGGCTTCTATTAAATACAAAAAAGTCGGTCTTAATTAATTTCAAAAATACTCTGCCAACCTCTGATAGCAGCCTATATATAAAAATCTCACACAAGTCGCTTATACAGGCTGATTCAATAAAGTTCTTAGGCTTATACATTGCTGAAGATTGTAGGTGGGGGACCCATATTGAACAGATGTGTAAGAAATTGGCTCCGGTTTGTTACTGTATCAAAAACCTGAGGGACGCTGTAAGCATTGATATCTTAAAAATGTACTACTATGCAAATTTTCATTCAATTATGTCATATGGAATCACTGCTTGGGGGTTTTCAAATGAGAGTTTAAGAGTGTTCAAACTTCAGAAAAAAGCAGTTAGATATATGTGTGGTGTAAAAATGCGGGATAGTTGCAAAGAGCATTTTGTAAATTTAAATATCCTTACGTTGCCCTCAACATTTATTATGAATATTCTCACATATGCTAAAACTGAAAACTTTCAAACTCTAAGTGAGTTTCATAGGTACAATACAAGAAACAATGAACTTCTAGAAATACCTCATCACAGAACCACGCTTTATGAACACTGTCCAAAATATCTGGCCATTAAGGCTTACAATAGACTACCAAATGAACTCAAATTATTAAATTCTAATCTTTTCAAAAAGCGTATAAAAAAACTGTTCATTGAAAAAGCATATTACTCAATCAATGAGTTTTTAAATGACAGATTGTGATTTTATTATAAATTACAATTTACTACCCCACATATACTTGTATCACTTGTATTGTATATACGTATATTATATACTATATGTTTTATGTATTTACTTAATATCATATATGTCTTTACACTTTTTTATCTTTATATATATTTTTTTTTATTTTTGACTTGTCCTATATTATTGTTTTAATGATCGATTGGACCAATAAATATTATTATTATTATTATTATTATTAATAAGTATTTTTGTTACGTAAATTTTATATGCAATGTGTATCAAAGAAAGGGCTCAGATGAAAGTGCTAGAAAAGACAGGGCCTTTCATCGACAAAAAATGTCAAGAGACGACTTGGTTTTATGTGTTTGTGGACCTCTCTATGGTTTTTCATAAATGAAAATACTAGTCAATTGTTTCGACTTTAGACGAGGCAATCTGTTCCTGGACTTCCTGGACCAGCTTAGAATCAGATGCTAGCCTGCAGCCTTTCTTGTACAATATAAACCAGTCCAGCCCAGTTCCACAGAGAGCCGTCACATCAAATGCAAGGAAAAATAAGAAAATTATAAAAGTATCTCATCCACATATCGCAAATAGTACTTAGAGTTACAAACTTCAAGGAATATGTTATTTATAGCGCATGTTAACATTCGCTCCCTGATCCCATCTTTAGAAGATCTTAAAAGGCACTAGCCGTAGAAAACAATTTTCACGTGTTGGGCCTAAGTGAAAGATGGCTATCACCAGATTATTCAACTGGCCTTTTGAAGATCCCTGGTGTTCAGGATACATAGACAATCACGTGGTTCTTTGTATTATCAAATAAAACTAAGGTTTTAGAAGTTACATTTATCGATTCGGTTAGAAACAGTGAGACAGAACAGCTATAGCTAAGTATTAATTTTAATAATTATATATATACAAACCTCCGTCACCAACGTGAAAGTATAGAAGATGTTCTATTTACTCTCGCAATGCAATTCGACGATAATATTTTCTTAGGTGATCTGAATGTATTTATTTTCTAGTGATGGCAGGAATGTAGCACTAATAACATACTCCAACAATTTAATATGTTATTGTGTGTTATTGAAGAACCCAGAATCAAACTGAGAAGAATCTCTAGATTTAAAAACTACCTGTTATTCGCTATAATAAACATTGAAAAAAATGTGGGCTAAAAAATTTGAGCAAATTAAATAAACATTTTATTAGCCTTGGTCATTTGGCCTGTCCAATTGAGATAGATCAGTGCTAAATTAATATAAAAAACTAAATTTCAGCTAAACAATGTATTTACTTACAAACTTTACAAAGAGCTTTTAAAAAAATAAAATCAAAAGTAATGGGTGTCGATAATATCGGTTATGCAATGTTAGAATGGAATTTGTTTCATTGTTCATATTCTTAAAGTTATCATTAACCAATTTTTTGAGTCGGCGGACTTTTCTAATGTCTGAAAAACATCAATTGTTAAACCGATCATTAAAGTTTCTAATGCTCAATCATACAATGATTTCTGACCAATCCATATCCTACTCATTTTATCCAAAATGTGTGAAATACTAGTGTGAGAAATGTTACTAGATTACATTAACACTTACCTACATATATTACCACACATACAATCGGGTTTTAGAATAATTTTCAGGACATCTACTGCATAACATAAGATCATAACTGACATAATACAGGGCATTGATGAATCCAAAGCATGTTACCGAGTACTACTGGATTATAGCAAAGCATTTGAGTTGCTTATTCAGGAACTACTAATTAAGAAATTAAGCTAATATGGCCTCTCAGATTCAGTGCGTCTATGGTTTTCAAATTACTTACATGATAGAACCCAAATAACATATGTGGATGGTTCAAGATCTATACCTGCCACAATCAAATATGGCATACCCCAAGGCAGCATGCTAGGGCAAATGTTATTTTGTTATTCGACCCTACCATTGGTAGTGTCGCTTTGCAGGAAATAAATATGGATCTGAAAGGGATATTGTATTGGTCAACAGATCACAGGCTTAGTCTAAATCTCAACGAAAGTAGTTTCCTGATAGTAATAGTAGTAGTTTCCTGAGAATAGGAACTTCACAACTATCCATATTAACCACATTGACATTTATACTCAACGGAAAAACCAAGTACAAGTTAGTCAAAACATTGTGATATCCACAAAGCAGTTGCTGTATGTGTATTTACTATAGCTTCCTAAATGCAGAGTATTGAAGTAAACTTCAAATGGCACAAAACCACTGTTTAAGATTTGTCTTTAACATAAAAAAAATATGACCACATTACTCCTACTTACATATCGATAACTATTCTAAAGATTGAATCTCGACTCAGGTAACTGGTTGGAGTCTACTTGTACAAAAATATCTTTACAATTATTTAAACCCTAGACATGCCATGCATAATCTTCAGCTTAGGGAGCGAGTGAGATACATGATACCACAGCACAAAACAGCTTTTGAGCATTGTTTTTGTCTATTTACAATTATTACACTTCGATATGTTAAAGCAGGATCCCTCATAACTTTTAAAAAGCAGTACAAGAAATTCCTGCTAGATGAGAAGAGGTTGAACTATTAATTAAGAGTGTAATTTCGTATCGTGTAGCTGATATTACTGTTTTTGTCAAATGTATGCTTTTTCTGGTGCTGTGTTTGTAGGCCAGTCGTCAGGGAGTTGAAAAAAACCGTTTTAAATCGGACAAGAGATTTTACTGTTGGAACCAATTCATTATAGACCTCTTTTAGATATACTAATTTTTCCAAAGAGTTGATCACTGAGCTTCCGCCAAATCGTCTGAAAGACTAGATTAAAGTCACAGAACAGGAAAAATCTGTTTAGATAAACACATACACGGTATTCTATAAGAACATAAAAACACTGGGTTCATCGACCAAGCTGACGTTCACCTTTTTTAGGTCAGCTGGGCTTAAGTGTGAGACCGAGGGATTCATTGCGGCCTGCCAAGATGGCGTTATCGATGGGTACCCTACCAATGCATCTGATAAAAGCACAAAATCTGTTGAGCGTCAACAACAAGCTCAGAGAAATGTTTCTGCAACCATAAATTTTGACGAGTCTATAACAACAACAATGCAACAGGAGAAGTTTCTATCAAACGATCGAAATAAAAATCGGCTTATCTCACTGTTACGTAAAAGCTTACCACTGCAGGTTTCGTTGTTGAGCAGGCTGCCGAAGATGCTGATTCTGTTATTATTAACAAGCAATAGATATATCACCTCATTAGGATTCGGTAATTATAGGTGAAGACGTTGACCTTTTAATCATTATAACAGGATTATCCACACATTGTTCAAACATATATTTTGTGAAGCCAAGCAAGGGGAAAACGGACGAACAAATTTATTCTTTGAACTCTTTTAAATACCCAAAAGAAGTTGCAGATAACATATTATTCCTCCACGCATTCAGTGGATGTCATGCAACTAGGGTATCCAGTCCCGGTATTTGGGACCATCGCGGGATCTCACCCAAAAAAATCGGGTCCTGGAACCAACAGAGGGTCCCGAGACCAATTAAAAGTCCTGAAATTGGTAGTATCATATGTAGCACCGCGAAAAATGGACTAAAGCTGCAGACAAAGCATGCACGCAGACCGTATGTATTACGAGAGTGAATCACTGGTGTATTACTTGTAGCCGCGCCAGTTGCATATTAAATTGGATAAACAGAGCCAGCCAGCCATGTGTGTGCTTTTGGTCATTCAATTCAATTCAATTCTTTATTGGTGTTAAAATACACATAGGTGTTTACACACGTCAATTTAACCATTTTAGTATTTGAGGTAGGAAAATCCATAGGTTTTAAATTATTTATAATTTTTTAAATTTTAAGCGATTATTTATGACAATATTTAAATTAAAATGAGTACCTCTAATAAATCTACAATCTTCATTTTAAATCCAAGCAAAAATAACGATCCAAAGTCAATATGGCAGCATTTTTATGTGTCTAAAGACAGACAATCTGCGAAATGCAAACCGTCCCAATAAAATTCCTATGACCAGAGGCGGCTCGACGAGAGAATTGCACAAGCACTTTTCTGTGCACAGAAAAGAAAAAAGCGAAGGAAAATCGGGACCGGTATTGTTAGCACCACGAAAAGACCGTATTAATGAAGATGAACAACAGCCCAGTTCCTCATCAACTCCCACCTCATTCTCAGTCGAATCAGCACCAAAAAAAAATTTAAAATTTCTGATTATTTCCTAACGGATAGCGAGCACAAAGACAACTCTCTGGATGCAATTATTGCCCGAATGACTTTACTAGACGGGCTCCCTTATCATTTCTAGGGATTTAAGGACAGCATTGGAAGCTAGAGGATTTGTGAATTTGCCAACATCTCCAACAACTATTAAAAACAGTGTTATGAAGTATTACGAGAAGGTGTTTGATAATTTTTCGGCAGTAATGAAGAATCTGCGAAAGGAAGGTCGACATTTTAGCTTATCCTTTAACGAGTGGATATCCACGGCAAACAAAAGATACATAAACATGAATGTTCATGGATGGTTAGTAGAAGAAAAATGCATTAAAATTTGGAATATTGGACTGATATCGGCTAAGGGTTCTATGCCTGCAGAGACGTGTGTCAATCTGTTTAAAATAAAATTTGAAAGATTCAGTTTGACCTTAGAGGACGATATAGTTTGTGTGATAACAGACGGTGCCAGTGTAATGGTGAGGATTCAACTTGCAGTTGTGGACATTTTGTATTCAAAAAATTATCAGAAAATTGATCCACCAGAAATTGATAATGATGATGATTATGAAGATGACAATATTGATAATGATGATACTGTGGAGGATTGACTTCAATTAATTGAAGCGGATGATGAAGAAGTCTCATTTGATTTAACTAACAATGATAATATTAATGCATTAGTGAGTGAAGTGCGAAAAATGATCAAATTATTTCGCCGCTCACAATTAAAAAACACTATTCTGCAAAACTACGTAAATTCAAAACATAATAAAGTATTCAATCTTATTTTGGACTGCAAAACTAGATGGAATAGTTTAGCTCAAATGTTGGAACGATTTGTTTTTTAAAGGATTGTGATCAGAAAGCCATCGATTGATTTATCCATTCCAATTAATTTGAGTGAGTACGATTTTGAAGTTTTAGAGGGCATTGTAAAAAGTCTAGAACCCATCAGACGCACAGTATTGGCACTGTGTAGATATGATGCCAACCTTTACACTGCTTTAAGTTTATGTTCAAAGAACTTTTGAAAATAAATATGTCTTTCAGCAGGGAGTTACAAGCTGCTTTAAAGCAATGGCTAGATGAGCAAAGAACTATAGCATCAAGTGTGCTTTCCTACTTATGTAACCCAGTAAAATACAAGAAGAATTCAGATGACAATGAGTTATTTGATTCCCCAGATACTAGGGATAAGGACATTTTGCTAAGTTTATCGAAAAATTACTGAAAAGGTTATCACCACCGGCACCACCAGTGCAGGAAAATGATAATTCTAATGAGGATAATGTACCGCTGGCCCAATTGAGGAATGAGCAAAGCCGGGAGGCGCCAGTTGCATCACTGAAAGAAAAATTAAACGTGGTAATTGAAAATGCAATGACTGCGTCTACAACTTCTACAAGGTTTGTGAATCTTGCGACACCAGATTCAAAAAGCTTGGCCACAATAATTAAAAAAGAAATGATACTCTTTGAAAATAAGGGTTGTCGTGGACAGAATCTTCAGTTATGCTATGAGCATTTAGTAACCATATCACCTACCAGCGTGCAATCAGAGAGGGCATTTTCAGTGGCAGGATATTTCTGCATGAAACTCCACTCGAAATTAGGGGATTAATCCTTAAATGCCCTCGTAGCTTCAAGGTCTCACTTTATGTCAAAATAATTTGATTTTCTCTTTTTCTTTGTTTATGTAATACCTATATATTTATTTTTTTAACTTAATTTTTTTTTATATTTTTTATTTTTATTAGTTGTTACGTCTCATTTTATGCCAAAATAATGTGCTATTTTTTTCTTTTACTATATGATTACTGAAATTTAAAATAATACATATTTATTTTTTCAACTTTCGTTGTCAAAATAATGCGATTTTTTTCTTTTACATAATTAAGTTTATATAATATATATTTATTTTTTTAACTTTCATTTTGTATATTTTTTATTTTTATTGTATCGTATCTACTCTACCAATATTTAAATAAAAATACTTACATTTTATCTATAACGTTCTTTTAGTCCATTTTTTCAGCAGTATGTTGATTTCGGGACCTTCTGAACAAGTCCCGTAACTTCTAATTTACTCTCTAAATCATTTTTAGTCCCGGGACCTGGATACCCTAGATGCAACTTCTATATTTTTTAGGCAAGGCAAAGCCTTTTGCGGCATGGACTGTAGTTCCAGCGTATTCAGCACTTCTGGATGCGCACGCAGCACGGAACTTTCCGCCAGGGGCGTGGCGACTACGGTCAGCTGACCAAACGAAAACAACTTGGTAAAAAAATCTCAAGAAATTGGTTAAAAAAAAATAGGCATCATAGAGGGATATTTCCCGTAACAAAATTGTAGAGAATTTCCTTCTCTACAACGTGATATATATTTTTTTATTATTAGAAGTATTTTATGGCCGTCATACCGCGTTAAAGTCGAGCAAGGCCAATGTGTTGATAGTTTTTATTTATTTACAAAATTGCTACAACAACCAAGTCTTAAACATTTCAGTATGTTGTTCCTGATAATTTTCCACATCGATTGATCATAAAATTATCCTTTGAGAAATAAAATCCAAAAGATGTGAAAAGTTGGTCTAGACATATTGTACTATATTCTGTATAATGTCTGTAAATATTAAGTATTGCAATTTATTTATTTTATTGGGTATAACCAACATCTTCAAATAGTTATTATACCTGATGTATTTACATTTATTATTGTTATTCACAAGGATATACATTTAGGAACTTCCATTAGACCTGTATTCTTTGAAACACTTTGGAAACTCACTTAATCATCAACTATTGTGTTAAATGCAACTGGAAAAAACCCTTTACCTTCCATTATCTTGGCAAGTAAGCAGATGTAATGGCTAACTCAGTCATATTTTGGTAATCACAACTCAGTTTAGGTTTAGACGAGAGTGTTGAGTAAGGGTTGCGCAAATGTACTTACTACGTACCCTTAGTATCTTGCAGAGATTAATACTCTGTAAGTCGTATAATGTTGAAATAAATGTATAATTGTTTTAATAAATGTTTAAGTTGGGCCTACTGCACTGGTCCACATATCGAAGGAAGCAAGCTAGACTATTTTCACAGTGGCCATTAAGGCTGTCTAAGCAAACTGCGTGTTAACAGCTCTTTCTAGCATTTTCATCTGATCACTTTATTTGGGACACATTTTATTTGCATATACAGGGTGTTCGTAATATTGTCTGAAAGTTATTTGTGGCATTCTTCGAATATTCTTTCCTATTATTTGGGTTTTCTACCACATGTATTATTATCCTCTTCAAAACAAATTACCGAATCTACAAAATAATAGAATTATTGGGAAAAAACCTCTGCGCCCGTGACGTTTACGCCAAAGGAAAAGTCAGAGGTTATGTTTTGCAAATAATATAAATCGGAATAAACACAGAAATAATGTATTTAGCTGACGTTTGGGAAAGTAATCTCTTTCCGTTTTCAAAGCTTTTTTTGAAGAACTCTTATTTTGCTGTGTATGTCAAATACACAGCTTTAAGATTCTGTTTATGTTATTTCCATAGATACTTACTACTTACACAGAACATAGAACTGATGATATTTTCTTTTATATAATGTTGAGTTTGTTAAGTTCTTCTTTTAACATTGGTAGCCAGGTTGTACAAATATCTACAGAACAATTCGATACGCACTTATCTTCATTTAATAAGATTATTGCTGATTCCTTAATTTTTCTTTTTTTGGTATCTGTTTCTTTTGTTAAAATTTTTGCCGAGTCCCAGTTTATTCTATGTCCGTTTTCCCAAGCATGTTCACAAATCTTTGATTTCTGAATTTCATTCCTTCTAATGTAATTCTTGTGCTCATCCAACCTCACACTGAAAGGTCTGGATGACTCACCCACATAACATTTATCACATTCACACGGGATATTGTAAATACAGTTTTTTGAATTCTGCTCCCTGTTTATCGGTTTTGTTTTTGTTAAAATAGATCTTAAAGTGTTCCCCGTTTGAAATACCGTCCTAACATCAAATTTGTCACCTATACGGCGTAGCTTTTCCGATAGTCCGTATACAGACTGAATTAGAATATCGTTTTGAAATTATGATCAAAAGGATTTTTGGAAGATCCACCACTTTAAAATATTTTTGGATTATTTTCATTTTAGCACTAGTTTTGTTATTTTGCCTTTGTTTTACATTTTTGGTATCCCCATTAAAATTAAGGGAAAGTTCGATAATACAAACCTACATTGATTCTCTGTTTTTTGTTAAAACATTTTTTCAAAATGTCTGCGTTTGCTTTTCTCCCTTTATTGTTGCTATCTTCAAGAATAATTGATAGAATTTAAGGATTTTTGTCATTTTAATATTTTAAATTATAAAAAGCGTGTCATAAATTTCAAATCTAAAAACTTCCATATTCCCCTTCATGTTTTATGTTAGGGATAGGTTGAAAACGAACACCTTGTATATATTTTTTTATTAGTGTCAATATACATATTTTAACTTAACTTATTAATATTATTGAAAACTTAATGTTTATCTACTTAAACTTTAAATCATGTAGGTATGCCAATAACTTTTTTGTTACTTACATAAATCTCCCTTCTTCTTTGATTTTAACATATTCTTTATATTATTGGTACATATTTCAACTTAAATATATCTCTTAGGATAATAAAACTTAAAAATACTATCACTTCGAATGCACCGTAGATTTTTTAATTGACATAATTCTAAATTTAAACGGCAACTCTCCATTTTCATTTAAAAATCTCTTAATAGAAGTGAACGACATTACAACACATTGCTCCCTTTGAAATATATTATTTGCATCGACAATATCGTTTTCACACATCTCTGTCACTTTGAATTTTTGAACAGGCCCCTGATGAACTTCAAATTCATAGTAAAAATTTTTTGCTTGTTTCCCAGTTCCAACGAACTGAAAGGTCCAGTACGCCTTGGCTTTTGCAACGTCCACTTTATGCTTGTAATAGAAGAAATGCTGGCCATTAAAAAAAGAAATGATCTGAATATCCACGAAATCTCTATCTAGGCATATTTTCATGCTAGCCTCTGTTCGATATTCCATCCATGTATGATTATTATGATAGTCTTTGAAATGATTATGTAGGTTAGCATAATCTCCAGACCAATCACATTTCCATTTTGCAAACTTCTTTCCTTCGCATAGAAATTTCCGGAATCTACATTCATTTTCATGAGCTTCTTTTTCGCTATGGCTTAATATAAATTTGCAACCTTTTGCCGTGTAAAAACAGGGCAGTTTAACGTGATTCTGTATTTCATCTATCATCTGCTCCATTTGGTAACATCTGGTGTCTGTTAAATCGCTTCTGCAAGTGGGACATATTTTAACACTGTTGGCTACTATGCAATTTCCACACATATTATGACCATTTTTGCATTGTTTTATAGGTTTAGTCATTGTGTCCAAACATATTGGACACATTATGATTTTTTCAATTTGTGAACTCATGACCTAAAAAAAAAAAAAGAAAATTATCTACTTATATATATATATATATATATATATATATATATATATATACAATTAATCGGTTTAATATCCTTGCTACCACTTACTACAATAGTAATTATAACAAAAACGATGGTATTTTAATACTGATAACGTCAGGACAATGCAGAAATATCACATATAAAACATCTCTGAGACAACAATTAGCAAAATCATTTTTAGGCATCACAATATCTCGCTTTGAGTACTACAGCCACCTCCTATAAACCACCCCCAATAAACGAACTCTTGTTTATTAATGATATAGATATAACTATAGTCGGGTGTATATTTACTGTGTAGGCAAAAAACGCAACAAAAACTTTACGAGCTGATTATTAACGCTGGCGAATCATTCGGCATGGTCTTATCAAACAAGCCGATGTACCTATAAAGATAAGTGATTCAATTTGCAGGCGAGATAGTAAGAGAGCATAACAGTATTTTAATGAGGTCGTAAAGTTTTTGTTGCGTTTTCTGACAGCCCAGTAAATATACACTCAACTATTTCTATTTCCCTAAAAAATTAAACAAATGTGTTGTGTGCCTCTCCTGCCACTATCTCATGTGATGGATACTTTGTTGATTAATGAAAACTTTATTTCACTCACTCTAATTTATTAACTTAACTATTATGTCTGCAACTTCTGACAGCTACTTATTTGCAGATTCAATGCTTAATGTTGAATGACTGAGATGGTTTAGTGAACTTTATCCCTACCTATTAATATATTACTATAGGTACTTTCGTTCGTCTTGAACAAACTGAACACAATCACTAAACAGCCAATTCAGTTGAGATATTTTTCAAATTCTTGATTTCTATTGGTTGCTTACTAATCACAATCACTTTGTTCAAGACGAACGAAAGCAACTTATATGTCATTAGAGAAAGTCAAATTACGTGATAACAATAACAATAATATAATAGTTTAAGCAAGACCCATTTATATTTCGTTTTAAAGGAATGGTTGAAATAATCCTAATTATGACTTACATTTAGAAGAACTTATGTTACTTAATGTCATTTTAAATAGGAGATTGATAATAACCTAAAGGATCATTAAAACTAAAATATATATAAATCCAGGACCAGAACCAATTCTTGGCATATCTTCAAGCACTGCCAAAACAAATATCCTAGACTGGGCCGAGAGCAAGACTCTCTACCACTGGCAGGAACTACCAGGATTAGCTCATTCGAAGGAATTTATTACAAATCCTTTGAAATCAAGAGCTAAAAAACTGCTAGAGTTGAATAGGTTACACCTAAGCACTCTAATCGGCCTATATACTGGACACTGCAGATTAAATCATCACTTACACAGACTGGGACTGGTGGAAAACACCGAATGCCGTCTGTGTCTAGAGGAAGATGAAACGGCAAGGCATGTCCTGTACACTTGTCCCGCTGCAGAAAGAACCCGGTTCTCATTATTTTGCAAAGGTCAGCTTTTGCCTGAGGACTTGGACAATTTCTCACCCAACAAGGTTATCAGCTTTATTAAAAGGCTGAACCTATTGGGTGAAATATAAATTAGGAGTGAGCCACAATAGACCGATTGGTCGCGGTGGAGGGTCTGGTATAGACCCACTCACATTTCATCATCTTAAGAGACTCAAGTCTGTTCTCGCATACCCTATTTCGCAAACTATTTTCTATGAATCTTAACATTGAAAATAACCTTTCAAATTTTACTTGAGTCATTGGTAACGTCAAAAGATACCATATGCAATGTCCAAACCAGGATAAATAATAGAAAATCAATGGTATCTAGAAACATTATTTTATTGTTAATGTCGATCTATTTTGCAGAATTTGAGACGAGCAAGTAGAATTAGGTTATTGGGTTAATAACTTTTTATAAATGACATCTGGTATTTATGTCAGTGGCCGAGCTTTTAAGCTAGTAGTCTGTAAATCATATCTGAGATTTCTTTTGTTCTAAGTAAGGACTAAGCAGGGAAAAGAGCTGCGGTTTAAATTTTTTTAGTCGTCGGGTTCTTTATTAGCTAGAATAAATGGCCATTTATCTCATTACCTATGCCCAATGACCCGGCTCTAGAGCCACCGGCTCGACGGACAGTTGCGCGTTTGCCTCCCCTGCCCTATCCAATCTTGTATATGGAAACAAATAAAGACCTTTATTATTACCGTTATTTAACAATACCATTTTTCAACTTATGTATCCTTTAATTGAAAAAGGAGTATAAGAAAGCAGTTTTAATTGTAGGAATGCCCAATATCACCTAACCGACCTAACCTAACTGCCACCTACTAGTGTTATCACTGCACTAGGTCATATTGAAAAGTTACAGATGTTCAAAAAAATTTATGCGCGTGTAAATGTAGAACAACAAATCTAAGAAGTATTGGATGAATTCTAATTCAGCGTAGATATCTCAAATCTGTATACTTTGTTGTTGATGGAATTTATCCTCGACGTGGAATACCTCAGGATACGCTATTGGCCAGGTTTGAACTAAACAGCTTATATGAGAGGCGTATTATGCATTCGATTATCTTTCTCCAAAAAAATCATACAAAATGCAGAGAGTTCAGAGTCACTTACATCAAGAATTTTATATCACGTGCCTAGAGCAAATTTGACATCCAACTCGACATTTTACTTACTTACAGCCCATACTAACTTACTCACTGCTTCAGCATTTTATCAAATGATTCAAAACTACCAGATGTACGAAGAAAGACTTGATATATTTGCTTGCTATATTCACTTAATTAAAATACTGTTTGTCTGATTTGTTAATCTGATGTAATGTTATATACTACTATAAGTTTTTAATGGTTCAATTTATTTGTGATTGTGGGTTTGTATATTTTTGTCTTTAATAATTTTTGTTTGTTATTTTAAGTTTTCCAATTCTTTATATATTTATGCATATCTACTTTTTGTCCTTATCCAGTAATTGGGCTTTAGTCCCGTTGGGTATTGTAATTTAAATAAATAAATAAATAAATTACAGCAAAATAGGGGACAACCGTACCTGACTGTGTATAACAAAATGCATGCATATTTTGTGGGTGTTTTTCCTGCAGATCGAGGCTAATATTCAGAAGATAAATCTTGCAACTTTTACATTTATGAGTATATATATAATTGTTGGATAATTTATATACTAACTTTTTATTACAAGTAAAATCGAAAACATTCATTGTTTTTAACGGATCCTATATATATAAGTAAAATATCCTTTGTCACTTTTCAATAATTTCAACTGAGTTGTCTGGTGTCGATGACTAATGGTATGTAGATTAGATATCACTATGGCAGGAACCAATGTATTGTGATATGATGTGATAAATGATATACTTAGAACACTAATAATGCTCATAAATAGCTCATTTATTTTCTTGAAAATTGAATTCATAAGAAAAATTTGTTGGCGAATATGAGGTTTAATTAAGTCGTTGGGTTTAATACCGTACAATTGTAGGCAAACCAGATCTATGCATTCAGCAAATATTTATCATTTTATCTTTCGTATACAACATAATCTCTAGTATGCACTCAATATAAAATATAATCGCCTAATAAATAAATAGTTATATTACATTACAATCATGTTGGAATCATCATTCACTCACTATACATCATTACAAAAAAGTATAATTTTGGGCAACTGCACTTTGACAATAAAGCAATAATGGATTCATGTAAACATTTAGCTATTCCTACGATTAATTCATTTTAAATTAGCCCATTTAAGGTTTTTATCTCTTTATAGAGCATAAAATTCTGATTCGAGGTTACTTCAATATTTAAACTTACCAGTAATGAAATGTAGTCCGCTTCGCTGCAATATTTAATTGGATAAAAACCAATTTTGCTAATGAAGCAACATTAACCACTTTCAAGCTGTCAGTTGCCAAGGTCAGCACACCGAATCCGCCGTGATTCCCAGCCACCTCACGATTAGCTGCTTTATTGCGATGAGCTACGATTACCTACTATATATTTCTGACTCAAACCGCTCTGTCGTATGTTTTTTATATACCTATATACACAATCTTATTTTTAATCTGTTGTTTTAACATTCAAGATCTCTCTAAACTAAGAAGTAAGAGGCTTCGCTTTAAACATGATATGTAAACTTAATGGTGAGTTCAGTATAACCAACTAAAATTGGGTTCTTATTATGTTATTTTAAAACTGTTATTTGCAAATAACATTAACAGATTGTTATTTGTTTTCGAAAATAACAGATATGTGAAAACTGCTATTTAGAAAACAGAAGCACGTAATATAGGGCGCGATTGTCAAACATCTATCAATGAGTAGCAGCAGCCGAGAGAGCGTATTGTTGCTATGAACAACATCGCTGCTGACGAGTGAAGGCAGCCAGTAGCATAGCAGTAGGATAAAATAATATTTACTACTGCGATACCAACACTCTCTGCTAGCTGTTATTTTAAACTGTTATTTAGAAATAACAATAACAGGTCGAACCTGTTATTGAAAAATAACAGTTCTCTCATCACTATAACCAACTTGTTGGAACCGCATACTTGTGTAGCGTATAGCACAAAGTTTAAAATTGAGCGGTACCATTCATTAAATTTCCAATCAATATAAAATTTCACTGATCACGTGGTACAGGTCGACCTACCGCTAAACGATTCTAACTTACCAGAAAACCGTTTAAATTTAGCTTAATATTAAGAAGTAAATAAAGACGCGGGCGCATTGTACTCCGACATAAATAATTAATAGGCACTCAACACTGGCATTACATTAGCAAAAACCATTCTTATGTTAAGAGATAAAAAATCCTAACTATCTGTTCGGAAATAATAGGGGTTTACGAAAATTCACTCGGAGTATAATTTCAGAGTATTATTTTCACTTTCTAAAACTATAAAAATAAGAAAGACAGAGATAGTGATTTAAATGCTCTGAGTCTTTCGCAAACCTCTAGTTATGTCGTAATAAACTTTGGCCGAGTCCTAACAATGTTGCCAAATTTACGCATATTTATCAACTGACGATGAACATTCATATTTTAATGATAGGTATTTAGATAAATAATCTGCAGCTTCAGGGGTACTTTTTACAGATTTATAGATTGTAAATGAAAAAGAATTAGGATGAAAGAGTTTCGACAATTATTTTAATAATATTCAAATGGTATGATCGACATATTAAAATAAATCTAAAACGAAAATAGTCCATGAGAAAGTTGAAACCCACAAAAGTTCTGCGACAGGGATGAAACATTGGTACCCCCCGTTTTCGAGGACGCTGAATACGATAGAACCCAGGTACCCATCTCTCAGCAACTGCCCCTAAACTCGAAACACCATCCCTATTTCGCGTTTTTTCCATCGTAGGCATGCGGATCGTTTCATGTTTCATCCCTGTTACAGAACTTTTGGGGTTTTTCAACTTTTTCATGAACTAAAAATGATGTTATCGCTCTGGGTACTCTTCGTATAAATGTTACTGTAACCTCAATTTACGGTCTGTCTTGAATGAAGTCAATTATGATAATTTCATTATAGTAAATTAATTTATATTTATTTTGTATGGTGTATTTCTACAAAATAAGTACGAAGGTCCATATTGTGTGCTGTGCTGTATATATTTGAATTGGACGCAAAGTCAGTATGGAAATTCCGGAATTAAGGAACAAATTTTCAGCACGTTGGAAAGTATACGAAAGAACAGTCCATTATAGTGTAAGCTTGAATGGTCTAAGTATAAAAGTAACTATTAAATATTTTTTATAGCAGCAAAATATTAAAATTGGTTATAGAATGTATTTGTAATTGACCATATACGCACGTAATTATCAGTGAACGTTAGAGTTCACTGGTAATTATTGGATCCGTTTCCATTGTTTCCATCCCCAAATAAAATAATCTGTTTTAGATATATTGCCAACATATCATTAAACTGTGGTCATATCATATTTTAAATTACGCGCCATAGTTCACGCACCTAATTGGTACAGCAACTTTCATTCTAGTCATAAAGGACATAATTATACTCTTTATAAGTTCTATTAAGTTGTAAGCCTGTCTCTCATGAACTTACGATTTAACTTTAAAACTATTGTACGATTGATTTGACAAATTCTATTTAAAATGCAAAATTCAAGGGCCATATGTGTTACCAAAGGGACCGTGGTCAAGAACGTTGCAAAATTTACCCAAAAATTTCAACGAAAGCAGTATAATAGATTATAAAGAACAAGCAACTGAAGGAAATTTAAAACATATCTAAAGTCTCCATCACTACGTTATAGTCTTAAATGATTGGGTCATAGTAAGAGACCAATGTTGCAGCGGCTACGAAAAAAAATATTTATGTTGTGTTAATGCGCCACCTAGGGGCACAAGAGAGAAAGAACCAGGACAGTGACCGGGGGTGGGGACGGGGAGTGCAAGCAAGATGGTAGAGAGAGCTGCAGGTGAAAAACATCAAGTCACGTAGATTAGTATTAGCAATAATATTAAAATTGGTTGGTTTAAAAATGATCTAAGAAGCATGAGAAATAAACTTGAGGCTATGTCTGTAATTAAAAATACTGTTAATTCTGCAGAAGTTAATAACCTATATAATGAATTAAGAAGCACATATAGAAAAGAGATCGCACTAGCAAAACAAACAGCAAATTCAAATTTTATAAAAAAGGCGTCAAATAAAAGCAAAGCTACATGGAAATTAATAAATTCTCAGGTAAAATCAAGTAAAAACCAGGAAATTAGCATACCAGCAGAAAATTTTTATAATTTTTTTATAAATGTAGCTAAACAAAGTAGTAGGCACTATTCCAGATACGCATTGTAATTTTGAAGAATTTCTAAAAAATGTTCATGTTTCTCCTGCAAATTGCTTTTATATAACACCTACTAATATATATGAGGTTGAAGAAGCTATAATGAAATTAAAAAACACCAACAGTGCAGATGTGTATGGTTTGAATTCAAAAACATTAAAATATATAAAAAATAATTTGATTGAAGTACTGACTTACATAATAAATAAATGCATAGAACAGTGCACTTTTCCAGACTTGTTGAAAGTGGCCAAAGTAGTATCCGTATATAAAAAAGGAGACACAAATGACGTCAATAATTATAGACCAATCTCTATATTACCTATTTTATAAAAAAATTTTGAAATTATTATAAAAAATAGGATAGTAAAATATTTTGAGACAAATAGCTTGTTTGCGTCTGAACAGTTTGGCTATAGGCAAAATAAATCGACAACTAAAGCAATAATTAGCATATTGGAGACTGTCCTAGATGCAATTGATAATAATAAAACATCATGTGCAACTTTAATAGATTTAAGCAAAGCCTTCGATTGTGTAAGTCATGATTATCTCCTAAAGAAATTGGAATTTTATGGCATTAGAGGCCATGGTCTAGATTTATTAAAATCCTATCTGCAAAATAGAATTCAGTATGTAGAAACACCTTCAGGACAATGCTCCTCAAAGCAGCTAATCACAGTCGGTGTCCCTCAGGGTTCAATACTTGGACCTATTTTTTTCTTAGTGTATATAAATGACTTGCCTGTAAATGTGACGTCAAACAAAACTGTTTTATTTGCTGATGACACTACTTTTATAAATATAGGAAAAAGTGTTGAAGTCCTCGACCAAACAAAGGACAGTTTAAACGACGCTGCTAGATGGTTTGAGGCAAACAAATTAAAAATGAATTCAGAAAAGACACAAAAAATTACTTTTTTAAGTTCTGAATCGAATTACGTGAAACTGTTAGGTATATACATTGACCCAAAATTAAATTGGCACCGACATATTGATCATCTAGCAAGTAATCTAAATAAGGTAATATATCAGATAAGGCAATTAATAAATCTAACCACACTTGACACAGCTTTAACATTTTACTACAGCAATTTCTATAGTCTTATAACTTACGGTCTTATTATTTGGGGAAATTCATCTGACAGTGACAGGATATTTAAAATACAGAAAAGAGCTGTGAGGGTTTTGGCTTCTGCAGGAGTTAATGAACATTGTAGGCCAATTTTTAAAAATATGAAAATACTAACACTCCCAAATATTTTTATACATAAGTGCATTATGCACATAAAAGAAAATTCCTTGTTGCCTAGAAATTCTAATTATCACGAATACAACACTCGAAATAGAAATAATTTAAGTATTCCGTATCATAGACTGTCAAGAACTCAACAACCAGTAAATTATACATCTGTGATACTATATAACAAACTTCCAAATTAGTTAAAGTTACTGACAACAAACAAACTAAATATATTCTTAAAAGAACTTTTAACAGAAAATATATTCTACAGTATACAAGAATTTCTTGATTTTGATTTCAATACAGTTCACAATATTATATAAAAATCTAGTCTATTAATGCAACTTTTGGAACTGAATGTATTCATTTTAGTGTAAATTTTAATTGTGAATTTAGATTTTGGTTATATAGAATTTTATTCAAATGTAGGTTTTAACTAATCATATAATGTGAATGTCTGTATAGTCTAATATAAAATTTTAATTATTTAATATTTAAATTTTATATATACATAATATACATATATTGTTTTCTCTACTATTGGCAACCTTAAACATTTATACGATGTATCTTGGGCAATAAATTTATTATTATTATAGTTAATATTCAATGTATGTTTTACTAGCTTTGTTACTTTGTGCTGTGAACAATAAAAGGCTGAAGATTATAAACTGTGTTATTAATGCCGAGACCAATAACAATACAATTTATAAAACTAATGTTACGCTCTTCTAGTGGTGAAAATGTAAATAGTGCAATATATGGTGGAATATTTGGCAGATTTTTGCCTTATATATAGTATGGTAACTGCTTGATTTTTTTAGATCTGGAACTTTTCGATTTCTTCCGATACCACTCGTTTATTCTTACAATTCCTTAATGCAGCGCCTTATTCCACCATTTATATGTTCCATTTTTTGCTTTACATTTTTCGTAATTAATTTTAATTTTAATTTTGTATCGTAACCAAGAAAGAACAAGGATTTCTATCGTGATGGAGCATAATTGTCAACCAATGAATGGTGAAAGAATTATTTACCAATTAGTTGAGTGTAATTGCGCGTAATTTAAAATATGGCATCACGATACATTATTTGTGTTGGTGGTATCTAACCATGATTGTTACAGGTTAGAGTTGCATTTTTAACCTGCACTAAAAATTTTAAAGTGCCCTAAAATTCAACATGTTTTAGAATAAATACTCAACTACTAATCAGTGAACTCTATACTAGAGTTCACTGCTACTAATAGATCATTCTGAACGAGCCTATTTAGGATTGAACAGAAGTGGATAGGGTAACTGCCAACTGTGTTTTTTTAAATAGGACCAATATAAGTCTGCGTGTAATGTTATTGTTTATTATGTTTCTTTAGTTTTCATGTGTTATGCGATGTTATAATTGAAGTAAATACTAATTACTTATTTAGAACATAACATGCATTGCTCAGTGAGTGATTGACTTTATAATTTCTTCTCTAAAATATCAACGGTAGTAGTGTAAGTTTTACATAAAGTGGCACCTTTAACTTATACCATTTTTTAATTAAACGCGTTGTAATTAATTTTGACCAGAGTATATAGAGCTACGGGAATATGTTTATATACAACAGTGAAAATATCGGTGATGATACACGTGATGGTGAATGATACTGGTTCAGAGAGTGTACTGGGTATGGGACAGTATGGGTACTGGTTGAAGTCGTTAACAGAAAATATAGAAATGCAGCTATGCTCGACAAGGTAAGTATAGCTGCATACCTGTTTTATATTTTGCATATACACAAATGGTTTTAAATTTTACGTAAATGGCACATGCTTACAAGATGTGTGTATATACTTATATAAACCTATACTTCCAATTTCTATCAATCATCGCATTTTGGAGTAACACTTATGTTAATGAAATAGGCGTAACTAACACTGAGTGGGTAGATAGACCCTCCCTGAAAAAAATATGTGTAATTCTATAGAACATCCCCTTCTGGAATTTTGCGTTTTTTTCTTCATAGACGTGTTCTACGCTGTTGTAGGAAGCATTTGTGACTTACGAAAATTTAGGCAATCGGGATTTTAACCGAGATTTTTTGTAAATTTTGTTTTATCCTTGCCCTTCATGTGTATTTATTGAAGGGCACCCCGTATACATACATTGCAATAGGATTTTCCCAGAAAAAAAAATATTGCTGAAATACTTAACTCACGTAAAAAAATGATTTATGGCATATTTATTATCTTATTAATTTTACTAATAGTAACAAAAAAAACTTGAAGTTTGAAAAATATTGGGTTCATTTTAAACAGCCATAAATTGGCGCGTTGTGACGTCAACACCCTGAAATCCAATCACAGAATTAACATCACAGAGGTTGTCTCTGTTCAAGATTGTTTATTAATCTTGGTCTCTGTTGACATAACATAACCTCTATTTATTGACAGCACTCAGCACTTTTCTACTTTAGGTAAATTATCAGCGGCACCTTTAATATATCCCTCTTCCACTTTACTCATTTTGAATGTAGAATTAATAAAACATAAACCAGAAACCGATAAAATAATATTTTCACTCCAAACACTACAAACATAAAAATATAAATTTAACGTTTTAGGTTAGTCATCTGATGTGTAATTTCGGTGAAGGTTAAACCTAAACTACAGTACAAATTACTAACGTCCGACGCTTTCACGAATAACTTGTGCGGCATTGATCTGGATTCTGATTGGCCAATATTTACACGTCCACTGCTTTAGACCAATCACAGTACAAGCATTATAAATTGAAATTCTGAGAAGTTTTAGAGGAAAGCTTTCTTTAACACACAGAATCTATTACAAACTAATTAATCCATAATCTCATTGGTTTTCCGGGTAGATACGTAATTCTGGCGCATAAAAATGCCCGTTTTAAAAAGCAGTGAAATTATCAGCAAGCTGTTTTAACGATATTTTCTTAGAAATAATTCTTATTAGAAAAGTAAATTGTTGTAAATTAATAAAATGTTTTATTATATCATTTTCACGACACAAATTGTTAAAATAAAATTAGTGGGAAAACCCTATTCTGTTCTCAGATGACAAATGGGATCGATTTTACAAATAAAAATGTGTCATCAGTTTTCTTATGGAAAATTTAATAGTGCTTATAGTCTTATTTTGCGTCCTCAACTTCTTTATACAGATTTGATGAAAAATGGATTAAAGTCTTTCAGATACAAGCACTATTGCTATATATTAACTAGAAAACTATTTAAGTATATGCATAGAAACTTTAATTACATTAATTTGTCTTTATATTATTACATTTGTGGGAAAAAAATATACTACAGTAAATATAATACACCCTTCACCAGCTTCGACTATCATATTATGTTAGACTATACTTACATATCTAATAGGCCCATTACTCCAAGATATAGGTACTTATGTCAGTGTTTTAAAAATCTGATTTTTAATAAGCAGAAATAATATATAAAAAAAATTTATTAAACTAAATATAAATATTATTTACAAAATAAAATGGTCATATCACGCTCATTTCGGCTGATGCGAGTGTAATTTGTAATATAATCCACGCTTCTCCAGAAGTTCTGTATGTGTGCCCATTTCTGCTATGGCTCCGTCATCAACCACGCATATAACGTCCGCATCTTGAATTGTTGTTAATCGGTGGGCAATTGTTATGCACGTTCTCCCCTTTTTAGCGTTGTCCAAAGCTTCTTGTACAATCTAAATAAGAAGAAAAACTCAGTTTAATGAATGCCAACCAAAGAAAGTTAGGTAGGTATAGCGTTATCAGAAAACAGTGTCAATGTCAAAACTACGTTCAGCCCTATCAAGTTCTAAGCTGCTGCATAAAACCGCATCGAGAAGGTACATCCGACAATGGAGTGAGAAGTAGGAAAAGCGATATTGTTCAAGACCGGATTGGAACCATTCATGGATAGTTAGTACTGACTCACTTAAAAGTTTTATATTCATTAAATTGTGGATTGGTTAATATTTAATTTCTCTACAACCTAAATGTAACCCAAAATATTAGATAATGACAGCCGGCCCTGTGCCCGCTTATTTAAACTTTATTTTGGCTGTATTTGACGAATCGAAATAAAGCACAAAGACCAAACCATTAGATTATATAATTTACGAACGAATTTGAATAAGCAATCGCCACTTATACTATCTATTTACGTTTTGATGACGTGGTGTGTATATATACGTGTCCAAAACCTTTTGAGCAGCTTCTTCATGTAAAACGAACAAAATTATATGTCCTCAAATACCCCTCTGGCTCTTTGAAGGCAATGACCAAATACTGACTTTAAAAACACCCCGGAACCTTTTTGACAAATAAATAAATAACACCACAGGTAATTACGACGCCCTTCATTCCGGAAGGATCTAGAAGGGACAAGGGACACACGCCCCATATCCGTGTAGTGAAAAAATCCCTTTCACAGTATTTTCCACTGCCACGACGGGAGATCGAACCCGGAACTTTTGGGTGAGAGGCAAGTGCGCTTACCTCTCGACCATCAGACAAGAAAGCAATTTTGTACGGATACTGATTCATAATATTTAATAAAATTAATTCTTATGACAAGTGAGAGGGTAATCGGTTTTTGCCCTATTTTTATTCTTTGTATTGTAATGGTTTATTTTCCCGCGAATTTTCATATTCATCGATACAAAATTGAAGCACGTATTGACAGATAGTGTAGAGATTGGGGCGCATAAAGTTGCTTAATAATTAATTGTATAAAGGTTTTAAAACTAAAAGCTGATACCTATCGGAAATGAAAGGTGATATTCAAAGTACACTTTAAATTTAAATTTTGATTCGCCCATTCATTTGATGGAATCTTATGATATTCTGGCATCTGGATCACATGCTCTGGTGTTCCTAATTCATTAAATATCATTTAAACAGCCTGTCGAATGTCTTCTGGTTGAGGGAATAGCAGTACTTATTAATATTGCAAATTGCTGATTAAGAAACTCTAGATCAGCTATGAATATCTGTAGTGAGGTCTGTGTGCTACTTTACCACTGCCCGTGGGTTTCTGGTCGTTCCTTGTACACATTGTTGGATAAATTATGAATTTGATTTTTCCTCCAGCCATTTTAGAACAGTAGTATTTTCCTTAATCGTGTGGCTTGTAGAAATCTTTCCTTGAGGGCCCTTCTTCAAGGATCTTTTTGATTATTTCAGTTCATATCTTAATTTTCGGGATCTCCTTGAGAATTTCTGGTTACACTGGTTATTCAGTAGTATTTCCCATCAATACTTGACAAAGTTTTTGCTTCTTATTTCATAGTCGCTAAATTGCTACGTCTCTTCGCAAATCCGGCTTATTGTATCGGCGCCTGTAGTTGCTTTGCTTGCTTTGTACTTCATAATAACATTAAATTTTCAACCCTTCAAATAAAAATCAAAATGTTCAATGGTCCTTTTCATCTCCAAGAACCCTTTTTCTATTATATCATTTTCTTTATCTGCGTCAGTAAGCTTTTTAGATGCGCGATCTTAGCTGATTTCCGATTCCTTGTTATAATACGGTGCCGATCCCTGCATTCGAAGCATCTGTTCGAAACTTTTGAGTAGTCAGGAAGGTATACTGATAAATTCTGCTTAGTTCTACCTTCCACTCCTGGATGGCTTGTTCTTCCTTATCTGTCCAGATTGTTTTCTGTCTTATTGTTCTTATTCTTGTTTTTGAATAATTGATATAGCGGAGCTGCTATCGTTGAAGGATTCGTTATGAATTTTCTGTAATAACTCGCAGTATGATTTTTTTTGTAGTAAGTCGCTGGTAAGCAGCTATAGAGAATCAAATTAATAAAAAAATCTTTGAGCCATGAACCATTACCAAATATGAGTAACTCGAGCATTTTGATAGCGCCTTTCTGTCAGGTTTACGGTATTTATGGGATATATTCTTTCACTTCCGATAAGTGCCAGTTGACAATGATTAACGCTCTACTATCGGTATCGATGACGTTACTGTCTCAAAATAAGGCACAAATATGTAATTATGTATGCCTTTTTCATGTTCTTACATGTAAAAACTATAATAGCTATTTGTAACCGGTATTTTCTGATAGTTTATAAAATAAATAATACCTTTTCGCTTTCAGCGTCTAAAGCAGATGTAGCTTCATCTAGTAGTAAAACTTTGGGATTCCTAACTAACGCTCTGGCAATGGCAATTCTTTGTTTCTGACCACCTGATAACTGCGTCGCCTTTTCTCCAAGCTTAGTCTCGTAACCCTAAAATTAAATTGTTGCAGTTTATGACTGTCTCATTTAGTTTTTACACTTACCATTGGCAACGATGATATAAAGTTATGTATGTTAGCATTTTTGGCAGCTTCGATAATTTCTGTAGTTGGGACGACTCGTGCGTTATCACCATAAGCAATGTTTTCGGCGATAGACTTGTTAAAAAGATTCGGTTCTTGGGAGACAATACCGAGATGGGCCCTAAGCGAGCTAAGCTTTAGGGTTCTTAACTCATCGTCATCTAAGAACACTTCACCAGCTGTTGGGTCGTAAAATCTTTCGGCCAGTTGTATAATTGTTGATTTTCCACATCCACTGGGTCCAACAAGTGCTACAGTCTTTCCCTGGAGAATACTGAGATCTAATCCTTTTAATACTGGTACATTTTCTCTTGTAGGATAAGAGAAATAGATGTTCGAATATTGGAAATTTCCATTTGACTGAAATCACCAGAAATGTAGTTTTATATGTATCAAATCAATCAATATTTACTCTCAATCTTACCGTTTCTTTAACCTTTGAATCAGGTGAATCCGTAATTTTTGGAACTCTAGAAAGTAACGCTTGCACTTTCCTTGCGGCCTCAATACCCTTGGTAAAGTTAGGAGTGAATGCCAATGCATTAGCAATTGATACAGTACCCATAATTAATGCTTGAGATACTCTAAAATAGTAACACATTGTATAGAAACGTTATCAAGATAGACGCTATAACTAACTAGTATGGATATTGCCATGCCGCTTATGTATAAATGAGAAAGAAAATAAAGTATCTTATACTAAAAACAAAGGCAATAGCTCCAAATATTTCCTCCAAAATACAAGGAACATTGTGATGTTTTGTGTTGTAGTGGCATTATAATATATTTTGTAAAAATTCCCGTACGTGTTGTCTGCGTTCAGCTACTTTAAATAAAATAACCCCACATAGAAAAGGAAAGAATTCTCCGTATTTTGGATATTACGACCTCAATTGTAGTTACAAACTTCATTTCACTTTCTTTACTAAGACTTACTATACTGTTAAATTGTATTTTGGTGGATGATTTCGTTTAAATAAATTATTCAAAATATTGCAATTAATATCAATTTTATAGATTGCAAAAAGAGCTCTCGAAATATTGCAAAGGCGCCTTCCCCCTTCAGATTTCCAAAAAAATTGTTTTACTCCGTTAAAAAAGTATATGTGGAGGCTATACAAAAAGTATTGATTATGCAAAACTTCGATTTTGATTATTTGGTAAATCCTTAAATTAATAAACTTCTTTTAAAAAAGATATTTTCGAAATACAGACACTTGTAATTTAAGGTAGGGGAAGAAATAAAGTAATTAGTACTCACTTGAACACATCTTCATAAGGCAAACCGTCCCTGATCAGATAACCTCCATAGTACATGCAGGCGGAGTATGCAAAGAACATTAAACTCCTTGCCAAACCAAACACAAAAGAACGCCAGTGAGTTGAACGTAAGTTGCTTTTGAAGTATGGAGTTAGTTCCGAAATGTATATGTCGTGGAACGTTTCTTCGCATCCTAATGAAGCCACAGTACGAATATTTCCGACGCCTTCAACTGCAATCTGGAAATGATGAAACATGTGTAACGATATTGTGGCATTGGATTTTATTTGTCGACAACGTCTATTTTGTTTGTTTTATGTTCAAATTTAACTCCAAAAATGCTTAATTGCATAATATTAATATTCTATGGTATTTAAATCTGGTCACTATGCTGGCTGGATGATATAATTAAAAATGTGCACCTACCTTTGTTGACTTCTGTAGAGATTGATCACGATTGTCCCTTAAACCGCTAGTGTTCCGCCTTTCAAAGAATGTAGCTACCAAAATTAAAGGTGTAAAAGCCATAGCAGTAAGTCCTAGTCTCCATTCGTAATACATAGAGAGACCAATAGATAGAACCAAGGTTGCTGCTGCTTGTAGAATTGTACCAACACGTTGTCCAGTAGCCTGGAGATAATAAAATATTAATTAATTTTTACGTGAAAGATTTCAATTAATGTGTGGAGTTTTTAAATTTACTGTCTATACTAGAAGAGCCGAATTAATAGGAATCGTATTAATACATATATTATTGTATTACTTACACCTTGAACATGTGCAGCATCTGCAGAAAGTCTGGAACATAAAGCACCTACACCGTTCGATTTCCTGTCAAAATATCCAATTTCTTGTCGAACCATAGCTTGGAACATTTGATAACGAATCCTTTTGGTAAGTTTTTCACCAGCTATACCAAACATGTACATCTGAAATTGAACAATTGGTAAATCTAGTTCTGTTGAAAAATGAATATTTAAGATTTTACTTATATATATTATAGAAAAACTAAAGTAGCCAACAAATTGAAGGGAGAGTAGAAATGTTTAATTTTACTAGTAACATTTCAAGATGACATGCTTGTAATTTTAGAGAATCTGTAATGTACCATACCTGGAAAAACGTGGCTAATCCAGCTGCAACACCAGCAATAACAAAATACATTGAAAATCTATTTGATTCGGTTCTAACTTCATCTTCATCTCCTATCGACAACGTCTAAAATAATAACTGTTTGTATTTTTTTTTTATTAAAAACATATATATTTACTCACCCCCAAAATGTTACCAAACAGAACAGCAAAGAGAGGCATAGCACAACCCATCAGAATTGATCCTAGACATCCAACCAATATTTGAGGCCATTCTGGAGAATTCATTTGTATTACCTTGAACACTGAGTTGTCTTTGTCTTCAACATCTTCTTCGAATTGGTCTAGCTATATAATTTCACAAATTCATAATGGAATTATTATTTGTTTGAATATCAGAATTATGCATAGATATCAATTAAATTTAGCTCAAACATAACTGATGATTTGAGAAATTAGATAAGTTTTAGCAGACGTAATTCTGTCATAAACCTAAAATATCAAATTTTATGGATTTTTATCGACCAAAGGAGCAAAAAATTGAGCAAAAATTTTGTGAGTTTAGATTTACATACACCATTACACCGTGCTAAGATATATTAATTGTGGATCTCAGACTTAAACCCAATTGGTAGCTGACCACAAGACAAATATTTGATTCTTCAATAAACCAATACTGCTGTGTTGATCTTAAAAGTACTGGAGAATGAAGTGACCTATAATTACCTGCTTCTCTCTGCCTACTGACAAATTGTCTAGTTCGTCGTCAACGCGAGCATTACTGTCTTTCCGTTGCGATTGGTCCACGGTTTCATTGCTCTTCACTTGTGTTGTAACCAAACCATAATATTCATTCTTCAGTGCCATCAATTCGTCATGAGTCCCTTGCTCCACTACGACACCTTTTGATATGACAACAATCTTATCCGCGCCTTGTATTGTTGATAGCCGATGGGCAACTATGATTGTTGTGCATTCTTTACTGGCCTGTGGAAAGTCTTATATTGATATAAAAAATAAAATAACTGGAATTTTTTCAAATAATGACTGTGTTAAAACTGGCTTAAAAGAGGATCTCGAAAATAGAGAGATCTGTAGCTCTTCAAATAAATATCAAGGATTAATCATATGATACTAAGTCAAAGATTGAGTGATGTGGAGTCACTGAAGATCTAATTCCTATCTAATCTATGAGTAAATTAAAAATGATATATTTTGCACCGCGGAGAAATATTACTAAATTTAATTGTAATTAGCTCGATGTGGAAATATGCAAGTCTTATATGTGCATTTTTCTGACCACAGTGTTACATCTTTAAGCAAGCTAAAAAAATATTTGAGGAGGGTGTTTTTTGGATAATTGTTATTATACATTTGAAATGAATATGCTAAATTGTCTTTTCTAAGAGCAATATTGCGCAAACAACCATATTGATTGATAAAATTACCGAATCTAAGGCTGCTTGGACTTTAGCCTCACTGGTGTTGTCCAAAGCCGAAGTCGCTTCATCTAACAATAATATAGACGGATTCCTCACTAAGGCTCTGGCGATTGCAATTCGTTGTTTTTGCCCTCCTGACAGTTGGGCTCCTCGCTCTCCCACTAGCGTATCATAACCGTTTGGTAATGCTTTAACGAACGAATGGGCGTTTGCTTTTTTGGCAGCAATTTTAATCTCTTCCTCTGTAGCATTTGGCTTTCCGTATTTGATGTTTTCAGCTATTGTTGTACCGAATAACACTGGTTCTTGGCCAACCACTCCTATGTTGCTTCTGAGCCATGTTAGATCTAAGTCTTTTATTTCATGTCCATCAACGTATATCTGAAACACAGAATCTTTAGTTGTACCGGATGTTATACTCAGATCATTACATTGTTATATTTTAATTAAAGAAGATATGATATATGGTAAGGAATACATGTTAATCAGAGGAATTCCAATTCTAGTTACTCTAAATTGTCTGACAGACTAGATGAGGATTTTGTGTTCGCGAAACAAATTAGAAACCGTATGGGGCAAAATTTATATTGGGCACGGAAATCTAAAGATTTCATTGTTGAATTGGAATCAATCCCATTTTAGAGTCGTAGTCCAAAAATTAAATGAGTTAAAGAAAAGAGGATGTACATGTTATATTCGCGGGACATGTAGATGTCGGTGAAAGTAAAAGTTGAAAATTTTATCTACCGAGTTGGATAAAGGTGAGAATTACTATCATAAATTCATGACACTTCATCTACGCAAAAGTCTTTGAAGATAAAATAGCAGTCTTTATTGAATTCTTATTCGACGTTTGAAGAAAATATAGCCTGTTATATGTGGGGTAAAGTGACTTTTGTGTGCCGGCTGTTCTTGCCACTCAACTACATCCTTATCACCGTTACTCCATGTAAAACAATGTACTATTTTAAAAAGGACACAGCAAATTTCCTTTTCCTATTTCATAAACGAAAAAATGGAAAAAATGGTTTTAAGTGATTATATTGCCTATAATCGTTATGATGTGGTATGTTTTTGGCTACAAACGATATGATTAAGTAAATATGTAGCTGTTTATTGGAATAGTATGAAATGTTAGTGGTTTCTCGGATAATATAGTAAATGCTTCAAGTATGTTAACGTGATAAATGCAAATAAATGAATGAATATCTACCTCTCCTTCGTGGGGGTCATAAAATCTTTGGATAAGTTGAATGACAGTCGATTTTCCACAACCTGAGGTACCAACAAGAGCTACTGTTTCTCCTGAATTGATTTCTAGGTCTAATCCTTGCAGAATCTGGAATATGCAGAAATCATAATTAACATATATAAAAATTTATGAAAATAAAGTAAACCTTCAGTAATACTTATGCCAAAATTACAACGAGAAACTATAATAATAATAATTTAATCATTTTTTGTTTACTTAAAATTGAAGTAAAGAATAATGATTGAAAAAGTGGAGTGCCTGTATATATCAATAAGAATGCACTGTTACGTGTTTACACCCTTCAGTAAACACCCTGTACATAGGTTCTATAAATTGCGACAAAAATCTTCACAAACCACTGATTTATTAATCACTTAAATTACAATAATTAAGCCGTAAAATAACACAACTAATACCTAATAACTTTAGTCTAACATAAATTCACTACTTTAAATCACAACTTGTTACTGTTCTTTTATTTCATCTGATCACTTGTCATCTAATATATATCTCTCCATAACAGAACTGTACTGTATACTGAACTGAACCATCCGCGTGCTCCGGATTCACTTCTTATATACCGTGGCAAAGGTACTCGAATTCTCTAAAATCATCCAGTGTTGTTCGTGGCGTTTCTGGCCTTTTCTCGTATATGCTTCTGTAGTTCACCAGTTGGCCCAAAGATGGCGCCACCCTACCGGCCGCCAACTAAACAGGTCTCCCTTCAATCTGTACCAGGGCCTAATTACATCTCTCTCCGTCATAGGGCAGCACATAACAACAGTTACAAGACAATAATGAATGAAATAGTTCTAATTTTATCTGATTACTAGGTATAGCAATTAAAATAGGAACAAAACATTTTCAAATGACTGTAATAAATAATTTAATATAAGATGTTGAAAATATTAATGAATATTTTTGGGGACGAGCGTAGGTGCGTCTTTACTATGTACATACTTCGGTATGCGATGTAAAGCAACGACAGGCGCAGTTAGTACTTGGATGGTGACCATTCCAACGGAAACCGCGTTCTCGCCTCACACATCTTCCAGCGGCTTGTATATCAGTGTATGCGCGGAAGCTATACAACCTTAGGCGAGGGTTGTATAGGAGATATACCATCCTTCGGAGGGGATGTAAAATTCCTGGTTGGGGGTAGCTCGTCTACAGGCGTCGGTGTTAGGCCTCAGTAGCGGAAATAGGCCGACGTTAAATAAATGTATATATAAAAAAAATGAATATTTAATTATAATCGGGGATTTTAACTTTGAATTAGAAAAAGAAACCTTTACAAAATTTTCCCTAAATATTATCATGAAAAACTCAACACTGTCAAATGGTGAATGATAGAAATTAGGCTTCCTCTTTGTTGTTTCATGCATTCTTGTATTCCATCATTTTAATTGCCTTCACTTATAATTCGCCAGCTATTTGGTGCTTCAATATGCAATTTTGGTTCAAATTTTTTATTTCCTCACTTGTTAGTTCATGTCTCATTTTTACAATTCTAAAATAAGCTCTTTTTCTGTACCCTTCTTTAGCTTTATAATGTATTTTATTTGCCATTTTGTTGAATCATTTTCCTTGCTATAGCCTGCTACCACACCGCTAGTGTTAGTAGTGTTTATTTTTTCCCCGCAAGACAAGTAGGTCATATTAACTTTTTTTGCTGGCCTGGAAATCAGACAATGAAAAATCTAATAAAGCCAGAAAATTACTTCTCAAGCCCGTAATCGAACAATTTTTCATCAAGCACCGGTCGATAAAAAGTACTTTTTAGCCTTTAACTAAAGAAGTGTATACGTTTGACGACCACGTTCGCCTGTCTGTCTGTGGGTTCATATTTATTCCGATTTGATACTGTTGCATCGTGTGAGAGTATATTGTGAGGAAAGTTTTTTAGCAAGGTTTCATGTCCGGTAGATCTTCAGGGAACCACACATCGTCACTTATTATTGTATCACCAGATCCTCCGCCACTTTTTAGAAAATATTTAAAACGGGTACAAATATTACTACCTTTTTTTTCCATATACGTGGTATATAAAGAAAGTATGGTGATCGTGGAAAATTCTATTTTTTAGTGTTTGATGGATTTACACGTTTTTATGTCCCCTGAAAGTGGTTTTTAAAAAATGTCTGTCTGCCGCCTGTGGTCCTACCTAGAGCCCAAACTGGATCGATCTTGTTCAAATTTTACATATGTATTCAAGACGGCCACATCTCGAGGCGAAATCGCAAAATCGATCCTAGCTCAGATGTGGGGGGGGGGGTAAACCCCTAAAAACAGGAAAAAAAGAAATAGAAACCAATTTTTTTTTCTAAAACGGCTCTAACGATTTTGATTAAATTTGGTACATGGACGCTCCCCTAGTACCGATATGAAATTGCAAGACCAGTTGGTCTTAGAAAATACAGTTTTAAATAATTTCAAATTTTTTTTTCTCAAACGGATCTAACAATTTTAATCAAATTTAACATATTAATATTGACTTAGTAGTAAGCATAAGGTAACATGACCGGTTGTATCTAAGAAATGCGGGAATTGCGGGGGGGCAAGGAATTAAATAATTTTTCCTCTAAAACGGTTCTAACGATTTTAATTAAATTTTTTGGCATATAGACAGTGCCCTAATACCTCTATGAAATGGCATGATCAGTTGCTCCTAGAAAATGCAGGGAGGGAAGCTGTGTTAGGTGAGTTTTAAATAATTTCATAATTTTGTTTCTCTAAAACGGATCTGGATCTAACAATGTTAATCAATCAAATTTAATACATGAATACTATAGTAGCATAATGTAATATGATCAGTTGCTCCTAAGAAATGCAGGAAGGGATGTCACGGGTGACAAGGAGTTAAAACAAAATGTTTAAAGATTGGTTGAGAAGAAATGAAGATTTGAAAATGAAAAGATTCGATGCCGGGACCAGGGTAGGTACATTAGACCGATCTACTCCTAAGTGGGAAAGTTTGTCCGAGTTGTCGCAGACCGATTTTTTTGCATAATTATTTTGTATAGATAATTAACTTAAACGATAGTAATTGATGATTACTTACTGGTACATCTTTCCTGGATGGATAATGGAATTTAACTTTCTTAAATCTGATGTTTCCCTTTAATTCTTCGATTTGTTGACCTTTGCCTTTAGACAAGTTAATTGTAGGGATACTGTCGATGATTTGGAATACTTTGTTTCCAGCAGCTTTCGAAATACCAAACGCCTCGATGAATGGAGATGATATTCCAAAGTTCATAGTTCCCGTCATTACGCTGAAGAAGACCTAAAACATACATTTATTTGTATGGTATAACTGAACTAGAAATTGAAGTACTATTTTTCCCTTTTATTGTAACCAACTAACAATTTGGTGGCTTACAAAAATTTAAACAACGTTTACAAAACAAATGTTATTAAACAGTATTTTTCTCGAAAACATTTTTTTTACAAATTTTTGGGATACGATTTTTTCGTTGCATAGATAAGAGCAACATCAATAAAATTTAACAATTTCCTAAATATGTGGTTTAAACTTTCAGTACTTTTTTACAATAATACAATATATTACGCTATATCACAATGTATTACAATATATCACATACCGTAACCATATTTCCAGGGGTATAGGTAGCATCATCAGAGCCTCTGTCTCGCAACACTAATTTTGTGCCATACCAAAAGGCCAAGGCATAACTTGCAAAAATCAGGAACCACAACAGGCCGAAACCTAGAGCGGCAAACAAAGACCGTTTGATGTTGTTATTTTTGGCAAATACTAAATTCTTGTCATATCGCTCTACTTCCTTCTTTTGGCCACCAAATGCAACCACTGTTCTTATGCAGGAAAACACTTCCTCGGCAATTGAACCTGCGTCGCCATAGGCATCCATTTCTTTTTTAGCCAGTCTTGAAGTTAACTAAAAAATATATTTTCAATTAGGATATTGTTAAGGAACAATCATGAAAAATATGTTTCTCTAGAAGTAAGGCGGTGAAGAAACTGCCTCTTCCAATTCTGTCATATTGTGAAAAGCCTACAGTGTATTACAGCATTAATAAAACTTGTCTTATTGTTTACTTAAAAGTGGGGGCTGCGCTCACCAAGATAACTGATATTGTATGCTTTCTGACGATTTTAACACTTGCAAAACGATATTTTCGTCTAAAGTATTTATTAATTTGCAATTCATTGCAAAGTTTTCTTCAATTAAATGAAACTACTTACCAGACCTATAATTCCTATTGCGATTAGCGATGCTGGCAAGGAAGTTAAACAAACAAGTGCCAATTCCCAACCCTTGACAAGGGCCACTATTAAAGATGTCAGAAACACAACTTGGAAATTCAAGAACATGGGTATTTTTTCTCCTATACCATCTTCAAATTTAGCGAGATCTCTAAAAATTGATGAATATATTAGAATTTATTTAAGGTACTTAAAATATGAGTATAATAGAACTAAATGTATTATTGTGAGCTTTTACAATACGTCACAGGTTGCATAAAAATGTATTTGGAAATTTTAATTTAAGCTGAAAATAAATTTTTTTAAATCTGTAAATATCGCGTCGAGGTATATATCGATATAAGAAATTTTTTTAAAAATAGTTGAATTCAATGCGTTTTCAACAAATAAATGGAAGTGAATTTTAAATAAATCGATTTCTGAGCAAGCCCTAGAATATTTTTTTTAGTAAAATACAGAGTTTGTAATTTCCAGTGCTTTTTATGGTAACATTTGTAGATAAATTCATTTAAATATTTTAGCACTTGCTCCTTTATGCTCTTGTGAAGCGTTTGACAATGATACGCTCTGTGTTAAAACTGCAGTAACATTAGATACTATAAACTAATAATAACAACAAAATAAAAATTGTTGTTAGACCATCTTGACTGATTGTCAATCTTTAACGATTTTCTCTATTTGATTTTAATAACTAGTTTCCTAAACTTACTCTGACATTCGACTAGCAAAATCTCCAGTTTGATGGACATCATACCATGCAATGTCTTGATTCAATATTCTGCTGAGGTACAACGATCTGATTTTGAATATCTGTAAAAAATTAAAACTTTAGTTTAGAAGTTTACAACCTTTGTAATAAATTATATAAATCTCATCGTCAAACGTGCTATATAGATGATGTTGCTGACATTTTCAGATATAGGTAACTTCTTATTTAAGCTTAACATTCAAATGATTACAATTTTGCTCTTTAATGAGTAAAAAATGTAACAACCTCCCTTTAGGATAGTAAATAGAAAACATTTACAAAAGTTCACAATTCTATAAGTTAACGGATCGGTTTCAAGCAAGCCCTTTCTACTTCTTTAAAATGTGCTAAATGTTCCATAATATTTTTAAATTTGTTCATAGGAGATTCTTTAGAACTTTATCTTGATTTGTAATTAATATGAAACCTTGAGTTCAAATATGCATATTTTGAGCTCGTATTGTCTAGAGGGTAGAACGTGTAGATGTACCCGAGCCAATGGCTGAATTTCGGATTGTTTAGGTTTAACTCTGTTAAGAGTACTTTGTAAAAGTTCCCGCATGTGAAATCTGCGTACAGCTACTTTGAACATCCCCTCATAGAAAGGAACTTTTCGTCTTTCTAACATATCGATTTAAACCTGCTCTCCCTTGCCATTGCTTAACTTATTTTTATTTCACTTTTAGGTCAATCTCATTTCGTAGTATTGCTATATCTGTAAATCTGCTCGCAACCAACTTTTCGAGTCACTTATATTCTCCTAAGCGAAAATGTAAAACCTAATAACCTCCTATTTTGAGAAAAGACCTCCAATGAAACACGAAATAACAAAGTATATCATTGCATTTGCGGAGATGTTATTTCTGCTTTGATACGATTTAAATTAGTTTTATTCTCGTTTTTGGCATTATGAGCACGTTCGATAATCAGCGGTATATGAGGAATCTCCTTTCCCTTTCACTATGGCTTCGCTTATAAATAAAGCTTAAATAAAATCATTTCCGTCCACCCGTTCAACTGTAGTTTATCTCAAGCAGTTTGAAGTGGTTAGAATTTTTTTAAAAATGTGTGATAATCAAGAAAATTTATTAGAAATTGAAAAAGTAGCAGCTAAAAGAGTTACTTTTAGCTTGTTATCGGAAACATCGAGACAACAGTACGAGATTGCCTATAATCATTTCATAGAATGGTGCATAAGTAAAAGTGTTATAAGGCAAATATAATGAAAATGTATTCTTAGCGTACTTTAAAGGCAAATCTAAAACCGAGTCTAAGACATGGAAGTTTTCAACACAGATCGAACTACTCTATGATCAAGGCGATGCTGAATATAAGAAACAAGTATTATAGCCAATTGTATTTTTGAAAAGGAAGGGCGAATGATACGGACAAAAAAATCCAAAATACTAACTAAGGAGCAGGTGGATAATTTTCTTACCGAAGTACCAGATGAAAACTATCTAAAATGCAGTCAAAATAGGATTTGAGTGAAACTTTTTCCATAAAAAATTTTATGGGTGGTTCCTGTTGGGGATGTGCTAAAGAGTACCCAAAAAAATTTTGTACTTAAAGTCCCTATGCTGCAATTGTTATTAACAATTTAATTTTTTTTACCGCGATTTTCAACCTAAAAATGTGAATAACTCGACATATATAGGTACGATCGGGACAAAAAAATCTTTGTAATTAAATTTTCTACAAATCTATGTTTAGTGTGGTCTTAGGAGCGCAATCATAACCTACAAAAGTGAAAAAAACTGTCCAAAAATGGTGTTTTTTTTTTATTTTGCTGCCCAGAGCCGCTGGATGAACCAATTAGCTTCAAACTTTCAGAAAATCTGCCTATTGCCCTAACAAAAACACCCTGAAAGTGTGGTGCAAAAATATTAAATCCAGTGTGGGCAACTGAATTTGTTATTTAATATTCGAATTGGCCGCCATTTTATGCCAAGTCCAAAAGGGATATTTTTTTTTTCAAAAGGTATGTGTCGATGCCAGCTTTTGATGCCGAAAAAAAAAAAATTAAACATTTTTGGCCATTTTTTTGCATTCGTTTAACATTCAATTAACAAAAAATGGAATTCTTCGGCCATTTAAAAATTTTTTTTATCAGATCAGAAAGAAAATTTTCATACCTTTATTTGAATAAAAAGGAAGTTTATTTTGGTCAAAGTAGATTCAAGATATTTAACTTCTTGCATTTTAGCTAATTGTTAATTAATATATGCATATTTTTGGCCAAAATTTGAACTGTATCATTTTGAAACATATCCAGTTCATATTAAAAAAAAATTTCTTTGTAGTTGTTGTTAATTTACCTGAAAAGAACTTTTTTCATTTATTTATCGATCCTACAAAATGCAATAACTTCCTTGGTTTTGAATTTTTTTATTACTTTTTTTTAATGTCATTTTTTCCCAATCGATGCAATAAGGAACATACTTTTTTGTTATAACCCCTCATTTAATTTTTAAATACTTAAATTATATTATTTATGAATTTATTTTTTTATCGAGCAGTAAATGCAGTAATAAAAGAAAATGATTTTTGGCCACTTTTAGGTTGAAAAACTCGGTTAAAAAAATTAAATTGTTAATAACAATTGGAGCACAAGGTCTTTGAAGTACAAAATTTTTTTGGGTATTCCCGAGCACCTCCCCAACATGATCCAACCATAAGCTTGCTTATAGAAAAAGTTCCCTTATATTGATTTTTTTGTGCTATTTTGACTGGGCTACTAATGCTTTTTTAATAGTTATGTGGTTTTAAATGTTAAATTTTCTTTTAACACTAGTGTCAAAAGTAGGTCATATTTAACACTGGTGTTATAAAATGACATTTTTAACATAATTTGCAAACGTTAAAAGCTTGCTTTACAAAAAAATTATTTCTATCTTAAATACGTTGATATTACTAATTCGTTGTTATCTGTGTTCTTAAAATAAATGATTCTACTCTTATCAAATAATCATATAAAATCGCGTGTAAAATGTCTGATAAATAATTTATGTCATTACCTGTCTTAAAGCAGAATAATTGAACGCTTCTGTTGATATATAACTGCATATAAGCATGGTTAGACCAATTAAAGAATTCATTATAGCAAAATACTGAATCCCGGCCAGGAAAGTGTCCGTCGCGTCTTGTATCTCTTGGTCCGTGCTATTTGGATTTCCTATTGCCATTGCATAATTGATTATATCACCTGTTAAACCACCAAATAGGATGGTGTTTAAGGGCTGTACTACCCCAGTAATCACTGCAGCTATCAAGCCCCAGGCGAGCAGAAACTTGTCCCATTTTGTTGTAAATCTATACTGAAATAAAAAAAAAAATGTTTTACTTTAGAAATATAGTTCTACCGGTTAACACTACGTGCGATTGTCGCGAATTTTACTATTCAAGTTGGCATCATGGGGAGATAATTAGTTTTAATCACCTCCCGCGACGATCCTGCTGTATTATCGAAATATATTCAGACTGATTCGGGAACAATGTAGCCTAATGGCAGATAGAGCACTTCAATGTAAGTCTAGATCAGCAAGGAAATTTTTTTTTGGCTAGCGGTTAAGAAAATACATAAATACAACGGTTGGATGTAACAGAATGAAATTTACCAGTAATATTACTCAGCTGGGACATGTCAGAATAGCCTACTTGATTTTGAAAAATCCATGAACAGACTCGGAAAAATCTGCCCTCCCCGTTTTTTACAAAAAAGTACATTTTCCTATCGCATTTCTGGAAAACTATTAGCGGATTCAGAAAGTTCAGAAAAAAAATGTCTGGTCGATAGCCGAGTGGGTTAGAGCGCGAGGTGACAATCGCAATTAATCACACGGACATCGCACCACCGGGTTCGAATCCTAGCTCCGGCACTGGCATTGTCGGAGAAAATGGTTGTATGTCCGCATTTTTTCAATGTGTAACCCCCTTCCGCACAAGTCCTGGCTTCTGTAATTGGGGGTTGTCTAATTTATGTGGTGTTTATTTATTATTAATGCTAGCAGAATAGCGATTCAATTTTGACGGCACACCTAAACCGTTTCGGCAAAAAAAATCACAAAACAATTTAGCGTATCACGACTAACACTTTGACCGGGCATTATTTTTTATGGAACAGTCTATTCAAACGCAACAGATCCACATCCATTTTAAGACTTCACATGTGACGATGAAGTAGGCTATTCTGACAAGTCCCAGCTGAGGAATATTACTGGTAAATTTTATTCGATTACATCCAACCTTTGCAGAGATAGAACTCATTGAATTTTCAGACCAAATACATACAACACCCTGTATCTTCTTAACCTTAACCCCTAGAAAAAAATTTTTCCTTGTTGATCTAGACTTATATTGAAGTGCTCCATCTGCCATTAAGCTATAGCACATTGTGTGTGAGTCACCCTATATAGTGATTTGAGATTTGTAAAAACTACGTTCAAATTTTATAGTAGAGACATATATATTTTTAATTGTAATAGCTTTTTAGAGAGTGAAAATAAGAGTAGCCGATTGAACATATTTTTTTTAAATTTCTGTAAATTATTTAGTTTCTGTCAGAACTTAAATGAAAACAAAACAACTCGATTCACTTTAATTACCCACTTAAATTTTGTACAAAACATGGCTTATGTTTGACCATCTAACCCAATTATTGATAAACATAAATTAATACAATTTAGTTTTGGAGGTTACATCATTACATGCAAAGAAAGTAAATTTTATATAATAATTATAAATATTCAAAAGAATAGTTATAATATGCACTTGGTTTATTGTTTCATTAGTTTTGTTCAGACTTCCCTGACATATGTTTCGGCCTTGCGATCGTTATCAAAGAGTCTTAAAAACTGACCTGAAAGTGGTGGTTACAAATCCTTTACCCATCTAGAGGGGGATTATAACTTGATTTGCTATTTCTTAAAATTTAACAATACAGGCCGGAACTACGAACTTAATTTTATTTTTATTACTGTGTCTAGTACAGGATTGTTCATAAATTCTGTTTGTGTATTTGTAACGTTTTTATGGTTTCTTAGGGCCTTCTTAATTTCTAAAATTTCAAGCATGTCTAGGATTTTTCCTTTATTTGCATTATGCAAAAGTTTAACACTACTACCGTTAAAAACGTGATTTTGCTCAATGCAATGTTTGGCGAAACCAGTTGATTTTTTATTATATAAAATAGACTGTTTGTGTTCTCTTAACCTCACATCTATGCTATGGCCATCTGACCTTGTCCTGTATTGTTAAAGTTTAAGAAGTAGCAAATCGAGTTATTATCCCCCTCTAGGTGGGTAGAGGATTTGTAAGATATATACTGTAAACCACCACTTTCAGGTCAGTTTTTAAGGGTCTTTGATAATGGTCGCAAGGCCGAAACATATGTCAGAGAAATTTGAACAAAACTAATGAAACAGTAAACCAAGTGCGTATTGTAACTATTCTTTTGAATATTTATAATTATTATTATATTGAATATGTTTCATCAAGAACCTACCGCAGAGTACATCCAATTAAGTAAATTTTAACTTACCAGATCGAGAAATGAGTAATTTGGTTGTTCTTCTTTTGGTTCATCTTTTGATACAAATTCACTACAACAAGAAAGAAACAGTTTAGGAAAATGTATATACTTGCTTAGGTATGTTTGATACAGAGCCTAACCTGAAGATGAGTTGATACAATGATAACTTGGGGCGGGATTTCGATAGAATTCGTTTTGTATACTTACACATCCAGAGGATTTTTCTTTTCGTCTTTGACCTCATACGTTTTTTTCCCCATTATAACCTAGAAGAAAAGTTAAGATATAATAAATAAACAGAATTCAGAATATCAAACAAACGTGTCTACAACAAATAAAGTAATTGATCTTTTTATTTTAACTACGTTTGGGTTAACATCGAGTTAAATTAATGTTTGATAAAGTAGTATGAGTATTACAACGCGAAACAAAAAAGTAGTTAAGCATCAAAACAATTGCAAATAAATCATTTCAACCTCATATAGCTATTTAAATTCTGGTATGGTTTTAAATAAAACTATTTCTATTAAAATTATAGAAATATTTTTCACGAGTGGTAGCAGTAGTTCTTATAGTGGGTGTGAATGGTAGTTATTTTGGGAACCTTGTATGTATTCTTTATAAGAGTGTAACGAATCTACATTCAACAGTGTATTAATACTGTTAATATTGAGCAGACGCAAATTGTTTCATACTTGATCAAACTAATAAATAAAGAATTATAAATAGAACACATCAAAACTTACACGGATTACTTTCATGCGTTATACAAGGAGACGTTCCATTTTTGTAATTAATTCTTTTTATATTAAGTGTTAGGTAAGCTGAACACCAAATATACATACCAAAATTGTGGCGTTACATTTATGCGAAAATTTACTACTGAAAATTTTATTTTAGTGAAAGAAATTTGCGTCGATCACAGAGGCGTGTAATATATGTAAGCTGTGGTAGAATGCGCACAAGGCGGGCTTTCCACCGTTCGACCTTCAAAATATTCGAACAGCACACTTGAAATAACAAATAAAAACATAAATGTGCACCAATATTGCACAGAAAAATTCTCGCTATAATATTAATTTGATACTAAGGGATTTTGACAATACTGTGCGTATTAGCAATTTAAGGATGTGAATAAGGGAGAAGCTTATATGTGATATCTTTGAGAAAGCAAAAATAGGTTAAAACATATTTTTTCGTCAACCGTCAGTGACTTTAATGACAATTTTTATGAACTTAAACCGTCATTTGTCTGACACTCTGCCTGAGCGGAACTACATATATTTTACTTCCACCCTCATCATTGTGAGCTACAGTAAAAGTATTTTACTGCCGCTCACGAGCAGCAATAAAAGCAGTTGAAGAAAAAACTCATTTCGTTCGTCAAGTACATTCTTGACACATAACTCACTTTTAATCCATATAAAACAATATACTGTTGCCGCCATTTAACGGAGAGAGGTTTAATCAATCCCCGGTAGCAGAGTGAAAGGAGGCCTGCCTAGTTGACTACCGGTAAAGCGGCGCCTTCCCTGAGTCAACTGGCGAACTACCATTACCACAGATACGAGAAAATGGTGGAATATGCTAGAAAAATCTCAAGTCATGGACTGGAAAGATCGAGAATAGAGCGCCACGGATATATAAGCAGTGGATCCCGCGCACGGAGTGCAGTTGTTTCGGTTTCGTGTTTTATAATAATGGCCTCTTCCCTTTTCCAACCATATTTCTGAATGTTCCCAGAACGTTCAATAACATGCATGACGGTGTGATCGACTCGAATGATTGTTCTTCGATATATATACCTGTTAGTCTGAGTGTAATTTAGCCGCGTAGATGGTGCTCAAAGTAGCGTTGAAGGTACATACTGTAGGGTGCCCAGGGATCTGTCCTAGAAAACTTACTGTATTCCCTACATAATAACCTATGGAGCTGTGGTCTGGTGACCTAAGAGCAAACAGACTACACCTGAGGTCAAGCTCAGCCAAGTTCAGGGAGTTGCTTGCCTAAGCATAACCGGAGCTATGCGAACAACGCCAACGAGAGCAACGGAGGTAATGTCGTGTCTGCCACCACTAGATATATATCTAGGAGAAACGGCTCTGACAACAATGGTACCTACACCTCAAATCCGTTGGCATATAACCAAATGTAGGTTGTGGAGAGGCCAGGAGTCGCCTGAAGGTTAAGGTTGTAAGGAAGACGTCTCTTCTACAGGTATGTACAGATGGCATTTCTCCCAGGTTTGTCTCCGACAGACCCTACATAATACAGACGAACAGTGAGAACCAGGTTGCCAGCGAAGGTGTGATTGTCAATAAACATCATTTAATCAGCAATTTTTTTAAATTTTGAATCTAGCAAATATCCAATTTTGACATCTTCACCACTAAACATACTTAAACACAATAAAAAAGACTAAAACTATTTTATTTTTGCACTCACAAATGTAATATCCTTCGGTTCTTGGTTCCATAAACAAGTATTCCATATAATATATGATTTGCAGGAAACAACTACTCAGCGGGCAAATACCCCGACCTGCATTGAATTACACCTTACAAATCATTAAAGAATGGTAACCAATATCATTTGTCAACTCCCTGACCAGACATAGACCGGTTTCGAACTTATTAGTTCTCATCAGTATGCCATAGGTCATGGAGCAGACAAATGATAGTGGCCAACCTGCTAGTTTTATACAAACTATAGTAAATTGAGTAGTGGTGAGAGGTAAGTGAAACCTCTCAAATGGTCAATGACCTATGGCATACTGATGAGAACTAATAAGTTCGAAACCGGTCTATGTCTGGTCAGGGAGTTGACAAATGATATTGGTTACCATTCTTTAATGATTTGTAAGGTGTAATTCAATGCAGGTCGGGGTATTTGCCCGCTGAGTAGTTGTTTCCTGCAAATCATATATTATAACAGTAGGTTAAGTCCACCTAGGACTGAAAGGTCGCCGCTCTCAGGTACTTGCAGAATCGCAAGTCGCTATACGCCCATAGAGACATCTATGGTGTATAGTAGCAATTGACCATTTGAGAGGTTTCACTTACCTCTCACCACTACTTAAGTATTCCATATAGTTTTATATAAAATTTATTTACTAACTACATGCTTTATCTTCCAACTGCTTAATAATTAATGTTTTTACAGCCTAATTAGTTCATTATTGCAACGTATTTTGCTTGCTTAATGTTTTCCTATCAATAATATATACAATAACGAGTAGTGCTGTGCTGGACTTTGCAATACTTGACCTAGATAGATAAATTACTAATTATGTATTTTACCATCCAGTGCACAAACCTCCGATTAAGTAAAAATCCTCATTACAGTAAAATTTTAACATAAATCAATTAATAAATCTACGACGCAATCTAGTTCCAGGAAGCTAGCCGGCTTTCGCAGAAGCAGCCGGGTTAGGCTCCTCCCATCGCGCTACAATATGCAGCAATTCAGCTCGGGCGGCGCAGAAAAGTATAAAAGCGCGCGGAAATCGCCTCCGAGACACACAGTTCACGTACCGAATAGGACATTCCACCGAACTCCAAGTACTTCGCCTCACCGAGGAGATTACTAAGGGGTTCAACCAGCGGCAAGTCACCGCGGCGCTGTTCCTAGACGTTGCCAAAGCGTTCGACAGGGTCTGGCACGACGGCCTCCTAGCTAAAATGATGAGTATGGGTTACCCCATCGAACTCGTCAAACTAGTGAGGTCCTACCTGCACCGCAGACAGCTAAGGGTGAAAATTTCGGACCAACTCTCCACTTACAGGACCGTGGAGGCGGGAGTCCCGCAAGGTTCGGTGCTGTCACCGCACCTGTTCGCTGTCTACACCTCAAACCTCCCCAGGACCGACCACACAGCCCTGGCCCTGTATGCAGATGACACAGCAATAATTGCCAGATCCTGGAAAGCCAGGAACGCAACCATAAAACTCCAGGAAACGGCCACACTCCTGGAAGAATGGTGCACGAAGTGGAAAGTCGCCGTCAACGCCGACAAAAGCCAAGCCATTCTCTTCAGACGAGTGCGGAAAGAAATTCCCACAGGACACGTCTCCATGAACGGCGAGGACATCCAATGGCACGACACCGTCAAGTACCTTGGCGTGGTCATGGACAGAAGCCTAACGTGGAGACAGAACACGGACGCTATCACAGCCAAGGCCCGGCGCACGAGAGCCCTCATCTACCCGATGATGGGAAACGGCAGCAGTCTCAACTTGAGGAATAAGCTCACGCTTATCAAGACCCTCATCAGGCCTCAGCTGACGTACGCCTCGGTAGCGTGGGGCTACCAGGCAAAGTCCTACATGAAGAAAATCCAGGTAGTGGAAAATATCGCCCTCAGGACGGCAGTCGACGCCCCATGGTACGTGAGAACCGCAGATATCGTCAGAGACCTGGAGTACACCACGGTCACTGAAGTCATCCGGGAACGAGCGAAGAAGCTGTACGCCCAAGCCGAGGAGCATGGGAACCCGCTGATCAGACAGGCCACTGATTATGACCCTGCCGACGCCCCGAGGCATAAACGGCCGAGGGTACAGCTGTATCAACAGTAGCTACTGGACAACGGGTGAGTATAACTTATATTTCCCGCTAACCGATCTGTTTCAGATATCCCAGGACGGACCACCACTACCAGAGACATGACGTTTTTCTACCCTAACCCAACCTCCTTGCGGGCGTCGGACAACATACCGTCCAACGCCCGTTGTCCCACCTGCTCCGTGGAGTCCGAAAGTGCTAAAATAAGCACTTAGGGTCTCCACACTCCCGAGCTACACAGCTCATATCCTTACCTTTCCGATGATCCGGGGTAGGATATCAATTGATGTCCTACGTACCGGCAGTCAGTCCCAGCCAAAACTTCCTAAACCCAACTCGACCGATGACTACCCCCGGGGGTGACAAGCTGGCGAAGAAAGAAAATATCAAGACAAGAAGAGCGCCAGAAGAGACCTCAGCCAGCGAGGTTCAACAGCCAGGACCAGGGGAGGTCCGCAGAAAATACCACGACACATCTCGCATTTGCGAGCTGGGTCTGGTAGAAGTAAGCGGGCCCACCTATCACGAAGGCCGGTCCAGGTCTACAGAGATAATCTAGGAGCAAAGAGTAGTAGTCCTACTCGGCCCTAGTTATCGAGACCGACATCCAGCCAATGGATATTGGCGCGCTCCGAGACACAATTTTCCTCCGGTGTTCATCGACGTAACTTCAACAGTATTCAGTCCACGGCGACCATTTTTAAGTACGACATCCTAACTAGTAACGCACTTAGCTACAGAAAGTGCTAAATATACCATTTCTTTTGTATTTTAAACAAAGTGTTATTATACGGAGTTTTGGAGAACGTGACTTTTAATTCGTCGGCGCTCGTCTACACCTATCTACCCTAGTAGAGACTCCTCTCTGAAAACTTTATAAGGAAATTTGCATCTCATACTCTAGCAGGGACCTCTTCTCTGAAATCTAATAAGAAAGAAATCGCATGACCATCTAGGGACATCTTCCCTAGCAGGGTTAACTTCCCTGAAACTAAAGTAGGCATCATCAGGGACACCTTCCCTGCCTTAAACCTAAAATTACTATCTAAACCAAATACACCGAAGCTTTCTCTGCGAAGAAACAATTCCCTGGTCTCTCACACACGGACTCAATCCAAGGGGAAAACACCCTGAGATATAACGCAGTTCGACTCTGGTGCTTCAACGAATCCCTGGAATCGGTACTGACGCCCACCAACATCTCTAAGAAATTTGTATCAAACCCCTGACGACGTCCGCCATAACGGCGGGATTTTCATCTATCGAACACCAGTTCTGTTGACAGGAGCCCACTCAATGAGGGGACTATGGAGACCTATCCATCTATTGTAATAATGATCGTTAATCCACTCCCATACAATAAGAGCGTTATGAATTGAAGTTCCATCTAATTGAAGAAATATGTTGAAGTATAAATTGAGAGGAACAAGTTCTTTTAGCGCCTCTGTAAAAGTGGCCCTAAAGAATTGCAACAGTTTAGCTACAGTCAAATTTTCCATAAAAAAATGTGGACCGATCAAATTATCACCAATATTCCCACAAGATACGTTCACTTTTTCAGAATACTGTCTTTTGCAATTAATTACCGACTGAGGATTGTCAAATGACCAATATTTACTATTTTGAACAGACACGGTGCCATTAGTAGTGAGAGTTGCTTCATCAGTCAGTATAATTTTTTTCAAAAATCTACAATAATTTAAAATTTCTCCTTGAAGTTATAAACAAACTTCCAAACTCCTCACCAGATCTACCTCCTCCAAGGTATCGAGAAACTTTGGTTTAAATGGCTTTATTGTATTTCTTTTGAAACAGAATTTTATGAATAGAAATACCTAAAATTCGAAACATCTGCCTAAGATTTAAGACATTTTTATCATAAACATGATTTCGGTTTGGGTTTGTTCGCTCCTCTTGTATAATTAAACATTTGATTTACTCTAAGTACTGTCGTGTTAGATATTGAGAGACGTCATCTTCCATCGCGTTTTGCAGTAGACTAATCTGCTCCCGTGTCCGCCAATAGTGACGAAGACAACAGTCTAAGACAGTACCACCGTTTATTCTTCGGAATGTTCAAATTTTAAAAATAGAACGGCACGAATATAAACGAATGCCCTAGAACATTTGCCCTGTCTTTTCTGCATGAAGAACCGATCATGACTAACATTATTCGGTGAAGAATATAGAACCATTACGACCATATTGATTCCATCAGTATTTCCCGCTGCTAAATTCCCTGGAGACTCTAGTTTTAGTGTGTAGCAGCAAAAAATGAGAAGACACTGCTTAGAAGGAAATGTGAAGTTCTTTCGCACGCCCCAGCAAAGCCAACTATTAACATTACTATTGATCAGTATTTTTGACCTTTTTCTTTATCTTCTGAGTATCGCTTAAGAAAGGCAATAAAATTCATATACCTAGCGATGTTAACATTATTTTTTATGGAGAGGATGGTGTATGTCAGGAAATAGTCCATAAAGATGAGGCTTTGGGCAAGTTGCTTAAATATAGTTCAAATGTGCTTTTTAGTCGCAAACTCCTCTATAAAATCCTTATTTTACTATAAGGAACGTAACCAGACTGTAACCAACAGTTACTCTCCGGGCTATGTGCCCCGCCGAGCGTTGAATTACAAGTGAGAAGTCTGGCGCGTTAAGTGTATTAATTTTATATTACCAACAGAACGCTAATGCTTCGATTGCAACAAACACCAGCCGAAGAGTAGCTGTTGGTTGCAGTCTGGTTACGATTCTTATAGTAAAATAAGGATTTTATAGAGGAGTTTGCGACTTAAAATATGATGTTTTAATATTCTGTCCTCTAAAAGCACATTTGAGTTATGCTAAGCCCAGTCAGCTATTTATTTTTCGTTTGCAACAGACACTGGAACATTAGATGGCGCATGCTAATTGTTTTGCATGTCGTTGTCCTGTGGATACCGAGATGTATCAAATAGTCCAAAGATACTCGTGTCGGGCGTCACATGCCTACGTTGCACTGACGAGAGCCACAGCTCGGAACTGCAGTTTGCAAGTGGTGTGGGACGACTGGCACGAGAGCTCCTTTGATCAGTCTGGTGTTTGTTACAATCGAAGCATTAGCGTTCTCTTAGTAAAATACAATTATAACACTTCACGCGCCAGGCTTGTAACTTGTAATTCAGCGCTCGGCGGATCACATAGCCCGGAGAGTAGCTGTAAGGATTTTATAGAGGAGTTTGCGGCTAAAAATATTATGTTTTAAGTTGTATGCCACGATCCCAATAACATGCGATAAATTTTCTTTGACGTCTTGGACTGAGGATTACCTATTTTTGCGGTTTTTATCACTAATACTTAATATGTTGGCAAACAAAAAAAAACAATTTGTTGAACAAGCGAGAGAAATTATACGTTGATTGCAGCATTAGATAGATATATTCCTGGAATTTTTTTAACGTTCTTCATAATTTTTAATCCACGTTATCTCAATACCTTATCAAAAGTAGATAAAAAACTCAATTGATAAAATAGTCAAATGTGACTAATTTTACATGTTATCAATATCAGTTAATATGGCTTGAGAAGTGTATTTTCATCTAATAAATCATATAAATACGTATTTTGGCGTTAGTTTTTTAATTTGGGCATTGCGTTGATTGAAATATACTTCAGTCAACTATTTATTTAGTGTGTAGGATGAAGTAGAAATTCCATAAATATGTAGAGTATAATTTAAAGACAATGTAAAATAAATATTTGCTGTGACAATATCTATCACCAAAACAAAGGAGGCACCTAAGTTTTATTAAATATATTTAATAAAGAATAGTATTTTAAATTCATATACTGTATAACAGTCGCATTTATTTATTTATTTATTAATGCGTAACTTATTTACATAAAAATTGCAAAATATATAGGGTGTTTCTTAAGTAAGTACATTAAAGGACTCCGTATTATTCTGATGGAAAATGACGTTCTGCCGATTTGGCTCAAACTATGCCAGTTTGTCTTCTACTAATACTGATTATTACTTAACATTACCACAACTCAATGTTACCTTTGAATAGTTTTCAAATTTGGATAAATTGATGCTTGGTAAAACACACAAGACAAGTCAAAAAGAAATAATAGAGGGACACACTACTTAGGATTAAGTTTCTACTTGTAGATACTGATTTAGGGGCAGTGCCGGATTAAGCCAGTTTGAGGCCTATAGCAAATGCTAACAAGAGACCATTGGTTTGCTTTCGGGCCGGTCCAAAAAAACTTTTCTCGAATTAACGTGAGCAAATTTAGAGATAACACTAATCATATCAACGTCTCTAAGCTAATCATATTCTATGTTCATTAAGCTGAGGTCATTTAGACGTTATTGTCCCATCGTGTTCCTTAACCCATTTTTAACGCGATTTATTGTTGAAAAAGAACGTTCTTCGCTGCAGTTGGTGATTATCACAGACAAGAAATGCATAAGACTATTTCTACATTTGGAAAACACGAGTCTTTCCATAAAATCGTAGCTCCAGAGCCTCGTGCTTTTTGTTGTCAATAGCAGCAGCCACAGCTCAACGAACTGCACCAATTCATCTCCTAGACTTTCTTCTAAATTGTCTGGGTAAACCCTGACAATAATTTGAGTTCTTTTCAAGATCTCTTCTGCTGTAAAAGATTTTAATTGCCGAAGCATTCCAAATACAGTAGTACGCTTCCATGTGTTTAGCTAATGCAGACAGTACATTACCAATTATGACAATAGATATCTGAATTTTAAAATGTTGTCCAGATATTAGATTTTCTACAACGCCATCGGGTGTAGTACGCCGCTGAAATAGTCGTACCTTGTATTTCGCTTACGTCGTATTGAAGTCTGTTCCGAATATTCTTTGCAGCCGGTTAGGACTTTGGCTTTTGCATTAATATCTGAAAATGTGGACCGCATTGCTTGGACGTACCCATATAACGATTTATAAAGGGCGTGTCCCGTGTTAAGATCTTGATCAGATGATTACAGCGAAGCGCTAGTCCATGCAATAGTCTTTATTCCCGTTTTCAACTTATTCATCTTCGAAACTAGTCCATAAGTCTGATTACCTCTACCTTTTGATCCAAGTTATTAGATATGTCATCCAAAACTTGGTTGATAATGTTAAAACTACATAAAAGCGCCTTCGTTGCATCAATTCGGGCCGACCACCTAATGTCACAACTTTTCAAAATCGGAATTTTTGAATTAATATCTTTCACTTTCAGAAAGCAGAAAAAAAGGTATAAAGACTTTCAACGAAATCGTAGAAAATGGATTCTGCAGCGCACTTGGCAACCAAATTTAATGAATGTGCAAAACAGGGAATGTATTCTGCGTACTTATTAATCTCCTTAATTCGTGCTTGTAAGCCGCTGTACTTACCGCTCATGTTGCTGATATTGTCATAGCTTTTCCCACGACAATCTTTGATATTAATGCCATTTTCATTTAAATAATCTAGTAAACTTTGGACGAGCTCTGCAGTATGGCCTTGCATATCCAAGAACCTTACAAATCTTTCCACCGGCCCAGATGGCTTTACAAGTTCGTGCGCGACCGTCCTGCGGGCGGGGCGAGAGGTAGCGGAGGGCGGGTGGCAATACGTGTTATAGAGTCTGTGACGCATTACGTTCGATGCACATGAGATTACGATTTGAGGATGACCAAAGTTGATAGATTTTTGTACGCCTAGACGCGGGTCCCCCCAATGCGCAGGGCCCGTAGCATTTGCTAACTCTTGCTATGTGGCTAATCCGGCACTGTTTAGGAGTCATTCGATGACAAGTAAACACATTGGCCTTAACCTCGCAAATATATGCCAATGACGATATCATCATAAGTTAAATAGCAAAAGCCCAAAGGGCGAACCTTAGGGAATACAGGATGTTGCTGCGATATCTATGGATCAAAACCTATGTATTGCACGGGTAATTGTCTAAGTAGGATTCCAAAAAGTTTAGAAAGTGTCCATTTAGTCGAAATTCAATATTCCAGGAAAATTTCCTAATCTGATCCCCTGACTGCCCTTGAAAAATACATGTAAATAACGTCCTGACCTTCAGCATTCAGGTATTCAGCTAGGAAATGAATAATACATACCGCGTTGCTGGCGGTAAAGCGAATCAGCATAAACCCGTGTTGGTTGGGGCAAATTTAAGATTTAACATGACATTACCTCAATTATTTTAGAATTAAGAGAGAAATGGGTCGATAAAAAGTTAATAAAACTGATTTTAAAAAGTTAAATCATTTATTATAGCAAGAAACTTGGGTAGAAATAATAAATTGTACTCAAGTTCAAGATTGTTACAACATTTTAACCTCTCCACAATAAAATTGTGAGAGGTTACTAAAATTGGTTCAAAAACGCAAATTGACATAACATGAAATTTTTATGTTTTGAGGTCCTAGGAATCCAAAAAAGTGGTTTTTGAAAAATGTCTGTGTGTGTGTGTATGTGTGTTAGCACGATAACGCCGAAACTACTGAACCAATTTGAACGAAACTTTGCATGTGCGTTTCTTTAGTTCCCCAAAAGATCCGAAAATGTTTTGGTTGAGATCGGATTACGTTTAGTGCCATTTTGACGCAACAGGTTGTTTATTTTATAGTTACTTTCAATTTGTAATGGGACCATTGAAAAGCAGTTAAAATTCTGATTTCAACGATATATCATACTTCCACCCTTTCGATTTGGTTTCCGTGAAAAAAATTAAAAATAAAGCAAATATGAAGTATAGATCGCATTTCGTATGACATGATCGATGCGCGTAGCCGTTACGTCTTGAAACTCGCCACATCACGTGTCAGTTCACGTGTGAGGGTTTCTTCACCGCTCTAGAAGTAGAGCGGATTACGTTTAGTGCCGTTTTTAAATATATATACAGACAAATCGAAGAATTAAACTACAAATATTCCTCTAAAATCTAGTCAAATTACTGAAATGCTAATGTTTCATTTAACAAAGACAGCCGCGAGCGATCAGATTGCAATGAGCAAATTTTGACGATTGTCATTGTCATCGTTTGTCATCCGATAACGTTGGTGTCATGTCATGTTAATAAGATTTCGGCATATTTGTAACTTTTAGTGAATTGTCACAAACTTTAAAGGTAGATGTAACAATATCAATATCATATGCCTTCTGTACCTTCGTTGGTGAATTTATTACAGATTATCACTTTACCAATTTTCAGTTTGTTGCTTTACAAATCTGTAGTATTTAGGATAACTAGACTTTCTTAGACGTTAAAGTGATGTTAAAGTTGTTAATATTCTAATAGTATATTATTCAACGAGCGATAATGTAGGTAATAACTGGCATAGATGATTGTAAATTCATTAAGTTGTGGGTTTTTTTAGTACCCCAGAAGATCTGAAAAGGTTTTGGATGAGATCCGATTACGTTTAGTTCCGTTTTGTCACACAATTTAATGCTCTTTTCGGCTTCAAAGATCCACCGAGTGGGGAGGTTCTAGCCGCTTCCAATAGCTGCCGAATTTTTAATACATTGATAAGAAATGTCAAAAATCAGTAAGTAAATGACGCTTCAAATTCAACAACTCATAAACAAATTAAAAATATTACTACAAATAACAACGAGGGGCTAGAAGTGACGGATAATATGGATACAAACTAATAAAATCCATGGATTCATACAGGGAGGCATAAAAATACGGGAACAGCAGGATAACTTCAAAAGTGCAAATCCTAGAAAAAATACAAAAGTTGTAGGAAATTTCCCTGGCTATCTGAATGCGACCTTGGATTTGACCTTGACAATGGCCTTCAAAGTCATATGAAGGCCAAGTCTGCTTTCCAAATGCTTTTAACCCCGGAAATGAAACGAGCGGAAAATTTCACGTTCGGATATGAACTTCAATTTTATAAGTGCCGATGGTTATATCCGAACGTAAAATTTTCCTCCCGTTTCATTTCCGGGATTAAAAGTAGGGGGTCCCATTTGAAAAAATCGACTTGACCTTCAAATGACCTGAATGACCTAGGTCAAATCCCAGGTCACCTGCAGATAGTCAGGGGAATTTTCTACAACTTCTGTATTTCAAGTTTTTTTCTAGAATTATAATACCGTATCAGTTGAAGTAATCAAGTGTAACCCCAGTACACAAATCTGACGATTATGAACATTTGAACAGTCACAGACCTATCCTATTTATCAGTAATTTTGCAAAAATATTTGAAAAATGCCTTAGAAACATAATGGTGGAATTTTTTGGTAAACATGACGTGATCACAAATTGATAGTTTAGTGAAAGTAAAGCTTAAAATATGTACTTAGATATTAATCAACTAACATTGAACTCCCGTATTTTTTTAATTCAAGAAGTGGTGGATTCTTCTACGGAATCAAAGTTTATATGCTTGTTTATAGCTCTTTATACCAATATACATATTCCATATTATTTATTTCATATCACGATTAAACTTTCTCTGAGTTTAACAACTATTTTTTTGGATCAGCATCCTACTACATTCACTCTGCTTACGTTAATCATAATCTGGTTCTATATTTGTACATACAAGGTAGCAACAAGATAAAAATTCGACACTATCTTTTGAGTTAATAACAACAAAAATTGATACACTGTCCGTCACCGTTTATTTCGAATATACATTTTACAAAAAAAGAAATTAATGTTGAGATGTGCCAATAAATCTGTTTTATGGTATCATAATCCTCAAGTTCTTATTGATTGAGGGTCTATGCATTACCCTTTATTACTCTATTATATTAGTCTGTTTTAGTTCTAGTAAAAAATTAGAAAACTTATATTTAAGCAGGAGATATAAGTTAAACGGCTATTAATAATCTAAGAACTACACTGTAATAAACCTAACGAAATTTTGCTGAATTTACTGTAGGGACTATCTTATACTATATGAAATTACCAATTTAATTCATGTAAATAATGATGTTTTAAATTTTATGCAAATTCATCTACGGTAGCTATTTCCAATTTACTTTGAAGCGATCTTGCTATATTTGGCAGAAGCAGTTCAATAAGTTTTTATTTTATAACTAATATATTTTGTTGTGAAAATAATTCTTTTGTGTGAGAGTGAATGTTTAATATTATTGTTACCTACGAGTCCCAGAGGGTTATCTATCCCTTAAAAACACAAATCCGAAAGTCATACACCTGAAAACTTGTTTACTGCTTTGTCACTGTCGATTTTTTCTTCAGTAACACCTCTAAATCACAACACTTGTACCTAAATATGTTTGCTGAGGAGTGTACCATCAGCCAGTATTACAATCGAACTGATCTCGTATCAGTTGATGTCAGTATCAAATTATCTGCCCCCTCTTATTTTGGTCATTTTCGCTGTTTCATTCCAAAGATATTACTCATAATCATACCTAGAAAGGATGGCTTTATCGACCGTCTTGTTTTTAGATTATCGAGATGTCTTTTTCTTCTTATTATATTCAGCCTAAAGAGGGCATGGATTTTTCATTGATTATTTATGCGTGGGTGAAATTTGCTTTGCTCGTGAAAGAAATAGTCCTGCTGGTTTTGATGCTATGCCAACTATCGACTTAGTAGGGGCGAACTCTCGTTTGCCAATCAGTCATTATTAATCTTTGTTGTTTACATACCGAACATAACTGTTACTGGATTTGAGATATTCTTTGAGTAGTTTAGCACATTTAAATATAGTCAAGCGAATAATGTGATTGCAGTGGGCGATTTTAACATTACACAGTATGCTTCCTATATACCGTCGACGAATAGGTCAGCTTTAGCACTCGTCAATTTTATGCATACCTGTGCTTTGCCCCAACACAATTTTGAATATGATGATAATAACATTCTTTATCTCGTCCTTTGTAACACAAATTGTGTGGTAGAAAAATATCTTGTTCATGAAATTCAGAAATCAAAGATTTGTGAACATGCTTGTGAAAATGGACATAGAATAAACTGGGACTCGGCAAAAATTTTAACAAAAGAAGCAGATACCAGAAAAAGAGAAATTAAAGAATCAGCAATAATCTTATTAAATGAAGATAAGTGCGTATCGAATTGTTCTGTAGATATTTGTACAACCTGGCTGCCAATGTTATAAGAAGAACTTAACAAACTCAACATTATCTAAAAGAAAATGTAATCAGTTCTGTGTAAGTAGTAAGTATCTATGGAAATAACATAAACATAATCTTAAAGCTGTGTATTTGACATACACAGCAAAATAAGAGTTCTTCCAAAAAAAAAGTTTTGAAAACGGAAAGAGACTACTTTCCGAAACGTCAGCAAAATACATTATTTCTGTGTTTATTCCGATTTATATTATTTGCAAAACATAACCTCTGACTATTCCTTTGACGTAAATGTCACGGGCGCAGAGGCTTTTTTCCAATAATTCTATTATTTTGTAGATTCGGTGATTTGTTATTGAAGAGGATAATAATACATGTGGTAGAAAACCCAAATAATAGGAAAGAATATAGGAACTAACTTTTTATACACCAACAGCGTGGACTAACATATTAAAAATTTTTCATTTTTATTCAATTTTTAATAACTACAACATACACTGTATCTGTATAGATATATTTTGTCGCGGCCTTAATGACATTAAGTCATATCTTAAAGATGAGTGTGTCAAAGATATTGTGTATGGTTTTTCATGGTTTATGTGTATTATATCTCATATATGATATATGTTATAAGCATTTTGTATATGTATTTTAGTTATATGCCACACTATTTCTGAACTTAACAGTCAATTGGAGGAAGCTGATCTTCGTGTTGCGCACATGTTGAGCAGACTGTCCGAAATGGTTCCAACCGAGTCATTATACTGTCAATAACACAAATGTTATTATTGCCTTGCTTAGATTTGTTGCAATATTTAAGTTAAGGAATGTCAGATTTATGGGTACGTTATGAAGCGGGAAATAAAGGACTCTAAAGTGTTTTTCGTATTATCTACGAGAAACTTGATAATACCGTGAGAAAAATTGGAGCAAAGCTTGGAGCTTTGACTACCGAACCTGTGAGGTTTATAAAATAATTTTCCTGTAACAAAAGAATAACATGATTTTAAAGATGTAGAAAATGCTTCGTGTATGCTTGGAGACGAAGTTATGGCTGTGACACATTTGACGCTCTTCGGTATAGTGAACTGAAACGATCAGTTCTGCTAACTCTTCTTACACTGACATCATATTCTATGTCTGAACAGATTAAAAAAGTGTTCTTGTTAATTCGAAGATGTGTAAGTATTTGATATACAACGACCCATGTCTATTTGGTTGGGAAGATGTTGATGGAGTCTTTAGGTCAACGAAATTTATAAAGTTTTACCCTTAGAATATATCCGTACATCTAATTGCAAAACTTGGCTATAGAACAATGACCCTGCTGATTTATTCGCAGGGTTATAAATATTAATTGCCTTTTTCGTAAACATTGTTTGCGTGACCACTGATGTATTTGTTATCATAAAAAAATAAATAGATTAACAGCATGAAATCAGCTTCATAACCACATTAGTGTTGTGATTGATCTAGCAAGAAGACTTATGGGGACAATGTCAGTGAATGAATGATACCTAAAGAATGAAATGCTTGTATACAAGGTGATGGAATAAGTCACTAGGTTTTAAGTAATAATTTAGGTAAATAACACACAGAACTCTCCATATTGAGAAGTCGTGGCTAATAATTGGCAACAGTCATCTTTTGTATATTATTCTAAGGTAGTTAGTTGGCGAGGTTGTTCGTTTCTCTTTAATATAAGAAAGATATTTTTAGTTTGAAAGTTTAAAAACATATAGCTGGCTTACACGTGAAAAAACAGACAGTAGAAATTGAAATGATAGAAAAAGGATATGCATGCAATACTACAACAAACTTGCATATCAGTAAAAATTTTCATAAGAAAATACTTTTTTATTGGCCTACCAACAGCTCTGACATCACTAGTAAGTCATGGCACGTGTAAGTCCTCTAATGTAATATTTTCTGAAATTTACTTTCAAATGCGCTGATATTTAATATGCATGAATTATCTTTTCTACAGAGACAGTAATTTCTTAAAATCTGGCTTGTCAGTTAAACTCTTAATATCTTCACTATTAGACGGCATACATGGTTGTAAAGATTGGTAACTTTGCCGATCATCACAGATTTGTTGTTTTGTTCATTCGAATTCTGTTATAGAAATGTTTGAATTTTAACTTTTGATTTGTTTAATTTGTATTTTACCACATTAACTAGTTTTATAATTACCTACCTAAGATAAGTTAATCAACTGTGATATTCACTACACACTGATCTGGCTACACTAGGTTCAGACGATCAGAAGATAAAGGAAGAGAAACAATTATCACATACACATTACACCACTCGTTACAATATTATGAGCAGATTACGCACACATGGTTTATTTAATACAATAGGGTTATCAAGTAATAGACATATCGCATTTTATTATTTTATCAGATTACAATCTAGATATTGTAATTAGTCTAGAAGGTCGATATAATGTTTTATATGAATTTCGGTATGCTTCAGTTTTATGATTTACTTTGATTCTAATAATAAGAACACCTGATGGTATTTCTCTGATGAATGATATGCATAAAGGTATATTATTAAAATAGGCCAATCTGAAGTAGGCATGATTTTGGTGAGAAACGAGGCTTTAGAGAGAAGTGTCCGATCTTTTCACCGTCACTTCAAATGTTATCTTTTTCTTCTGATTATGGCATACAAAGTCTTGTATTTTACAAAGAAGCAAAAGTTTACATGGACTCATCCGTTTTTAAGATGGAGTCAGGATTTTTTTTTTTGGGAATTAATCAAGGTGTTCCACAAGGTAGTATAACATGGCCACTTTTGTTTTCTATATATGCGCCATACTTGACAATTTATGCAAAATTCTTCTATACGCGAATGATGTACAATTCAGTTTTTCGTTCTAACCTTGTGAAACACAGAACATGTTGTTAAATGAATCGGATAAGGATATGTTGGTATTTGTACAATCGGATGTATATTTACTGGGCAGTCAAAAAACTCAACAAAAACTTTACCAGCTAATTATTAACGGCGGTGAACCATTTGGCATGGTTTTATCAAACAAGCCGACGTACTGTCGTGAGCAGAAAAAATAGGACAACTTTTTTTTCTAAAGTAAATCTGTCTCTATTTGAATATGTAATGAGTAGCCGAAATAAAACAGATATCACTTTTAATTTATTTTTTATTTTAATGCTGTAGTTATTGCTATAGTAAATGATGGATGGTTAATGAGACATTGCACTGCGTTATAACATTAACAAAAATTTGGTGTGTAACATTTTAAGAAAGTGGAGAATAAACGGTACGATTAGTAGACATCCTGGATCAAAGGACAAAGGATATCCTACTTAACAAGAAACTAACTATTAATATTTCGTTATTGCACCATTTCTATTTATAACTTCTATAAGTCTGTTTGGCATAGAATTAAATAACCTTATACAATAATCATTAGTATTTTCCCGTACATTATTTACTATTTCCAGTAATTCTTCGGCATTCCGTGGTCTAATATTTCGTTTTTGGATACTACTTACGAGTAGTTCCCATAGTTCTTCCACTGGGTTAAGATTTGGACTATGACTGGGCTAGTTAAGAACATTGATGTTGGTATCTCGAAACCAGTTAGTTACGGTGTGAGCAGTATGAACAGAACAATTGTCTTGTTGAAATATGAACTCATTATTAGGAAATAATTGTGACACAGAAGGTAGCATAATATTGTCTACAATCCTAATATACGTTTCACTATTAAATCGTTCCTCAATATGTCACAAAACACCACGTGCCGATATCCAAGTTCACATATTGACGGAAAATCTACTGCTTTTATCATTGTTAGATATATATTTCTCATCGAATCAAGTATTCGGAGGGCGGTAAACACGAATACGACCGCTGTGTGTTGACTGGAAAATTTTTTCTTCTGTAAAGATTAGATTGTTCCAAAAATTTACATTATGCGCTAAAAATTCAAGCGCAAATCCTACTCGAGCTTCTTTATGTTCAGCTTTAAGAAAGTATTTCTGTGCTGCTGCATGACAGCGTAGCTCCGATTCTCTTACTCGCCGGCGACCAGTACTAATCGATCCAGGAAAATTCGTTTCTTCAGCAGCCTGAATAACTGAGTAAAATGGATTTTCTACTAAAGCATTTACCAATTGCAAATCTTGTTGTTGAGGTGATATCCTTCGTCGCCCTGATCCAGGATTTCTACTAATCGTACCGTTTATTCTCCACTTTCTTAAAATGTGAACACTGAATTTTTGTCAATATTATAATGCAGTGCAATTTGTCTCATTGACCATCTATCTTCTGCTTTAGCAATAACTCCAGATTTAACTAAATCGCTTATATGAGGCATATTAGTTTTTTGCACACTTGCAATAAATTATGACAACTAACTGACAATGTCACAAAAATTAAAGTTAGATGTACACAACTTGATTTTAGCAAGATAACGTTATAAGACTTGTCCTATTTTTTTTGCTCACGACCGTACTTTAAAAATGTATAAAGGTAAATGATTCAATTTGTAGGCGGGATAGTACAGCGAGTGAGGTGGTAAGTTTTTTTGCGTTTTTTGGCTCAGTAAATATACACCCGAGTATATGAAGCAAAGATGATATTATTGAATCCTTCAAAATAGTTCGTAACAATCAGATAGTTAAGTCCAATGATTTTTGTAAACATATAAGAGTTGATTGATGGTTTGAAATGGTCTGTGGAGCTGAAACCGAGATTTGCTATATCAAGCAAGGAGTTCCACAGGGTTCAATTTTGGGGCCACTATTATATATTTTGTTTGCCAATGACATATCAGTTAATTACAAAGAACATCAAATGTTCATACCGTGTGCTACGCAGATGATACAAATGTTCTAATTATAGGAAATAACTCAATGGAAGTAAAAACATCCACTGAAATAGTTTATCAGGAAATTATATGCTGGTCTCATAAGAACAATTTAAATTTAAATGAAACTAAAACTGTTTCCATACAATTTACACTAAATAACAATCCCGAAGGCCTAACACTTTTTCAATGGTACTGACCTTGAGTTAAATACCTGTGATGCTAATAATTTGTTAGGTGTCACTTTTGACAAACACTTGCAATGGACTCATCGCATTGGACATTTGTATATAAAGCTAAGAAAAAGTTGTTATGCGCTAAAATTTATGTCTAAACATTGTAGTCAAGATATCCTTAAAACCCTTTATTTTGCCAATTTTCATTCTCATCTGAGGTATGGAATTGTAAACTGGGGTAATAGTAATAACGTAGCTAGAGTATTTTTACTGCAAAAATATGCAATTCGTACATTGTTAAATTTGAGATACAGAGAAACTTGTAGAGATGCTCTCAAAATTTTAAAAATTAATAGCGTTGATCATGAGACGAAATATTAGGATGGTTTTATTTGGGGCTAATTAACTTATATAAATAACTTGATTACAGTGGGTGATGTAAACATAAACTTATTTAATTTGGAACATCCTATTACAGAGCTTTTTGATACTCGTGGTTGAATAAATAAACCAACCCAGATTGCACAAAATAATTCTACGTTATTAGAACCTATTTATGCAAATTGCCCTGATGCAGTAAACAAATATGGAACTTTAATACTTTATACCAAAAACAAGACACTGGAAAGCTCATAAAAATATTCGTAATTTTGCCCTTGTATCGCCGTGGAGAGAAAAATTGCGTAAATTTAAGTTCATTACAAAATTAAAGTTCTAATGGTGAACTCTGGAAATGGCTACAGTAACTGATAATAAACGTGATAATACTGTGCCTCCTAGTTTACATAATGCTGTGGATATTAATGATATTTTCTTAGCGTCTTTTGCAAGAATGATAACTGCAATAGAGCAACAGACTTCTATGCTAATACAAAATTTAACGACAATTTAACATACACTTTCACCCTCGTTGATACTGATACTTTTTCTAATGCAATTAGAAGTATAAATTTCAGTGCTGCCGGAAAAGATAAAATAACACTGAACAATGAACATGCTAAAACTATGCCTGCCAAAAATTTGGAATCATATCGCTCATAATAATCAAATGGATGTAATCTATAAGTACTGGCTTTGCCTAAGCATTTGATAAAGTTGACCCCTGCATATTGTTAAATAAGCTTAGAAATTTATCTATTCTAGAATCTCTAGTAATAATAGTGATAATAGATCTATGTTAGCCTTGAAAATCACCCCCGATGCAAACCCACCCTCTAAACAGCCAAAAACGCTCCGGAAAAGGGGATGAAACACGAAGGAGCGGACTTCCGTCCGACAAACATTGGTTTATCCCCGTTTTTGAGGATACTGAGACGGACGCCAGCTTTGGAAATCATCCCCGATGCAAACCCACCCTCCAAACAGCCAAAAAAAACCGGAAAAGGATGTAAAACGTGAAGGAGCGGGCTTCCGTCTAACAAACATTGGTTTACCCCCATTTTCGAGGATGCTGAGACCGAAGCCGGCCTTGAAAATAATCTCCGGTGTAAAAGTCACCTCACAAATGGCCAAAAACACCTCGGAAATGGGGTGAAACGTGAATGAGCGGACTTCCGCCCGACAAAAATTGGTTTATTCCAGTTTTCGAGGATGCTGAGACCAACGCCGGCCTTGAAAATCATCCCCGATTTAATTGAAAATCATCCCCGATGTAAAACCCACCCCACAAACGGGCAAAACCGCCCTCGAATGTTGTGAAACTGCAGTTCCCTCCTCCCCACGGCAAAACTAGTGCACTAGCCCGTTTTCGAGAATGCTGAAACCGACGCCAGCGTTGAAAATCACACCCGAGATGAGTCCATTTATCAAACGGCAAAAAAACCGTTACTTTAACGGATGTCTGTGTACGCGAAGTATAGGAGATGCAAGAAAATCATTTATTCTTTCGTACTGCATGCAACTAATATATCTGTGGATTAAATGTCAAACAGAAAAAAACCCAAATGGGTTCCAGTACCATAAAATCTGCAATATCGTGTTCAGTATCGTTTTGGTTATCATTTTCAAAGTTTTCTTCGTCATCTTTAACGTTAATATTTTGACATATCTCACCCCGACAGCCTTTGCAAAAAACGCTGCAGGGTAGACCTAGATTTATGCATGTATATCTTTTCGAACAAACGTTTTTGCAAGAACAATTATATTCTTTCGCAAAGAAATCAGATACCAATGGCTGATTTAATGTTATAAACAAAATAAAATCTATGTGCAATAATTCTGTATACATGATTTTTCCACGTCAACCCTTCAGACGCAGTATACGCCGATTTTTTCTGTTTGACATTTAATCCAGAGAATAGATGATTTCCTTGCATCTCCTATACTTCGCGTACACAGACATTCGTCAAAGTAAGCTTTTCTGCCGTTTGATAGATGGACTCATCTCAGGTGAGGTTTTCAAGGCTGGCGTCGGTCTCAGCATCCTCGAAAAAGGGCGAGTGCACTGGTTTTGCCGTGGGGGGAAGGGAACTTCAGTTTCACCCCTTTCGAGAGTGGATCATTTGTGAGGTGGGTTTTACATCGGGGATGATTTTCAAGGCCAGGGTTGGTCTCAGCATTCTCGAAAACGGGGGTAAACCAATGTTTGTCGGACGGATACCCGTTCCTTCACGTTTCACTCTCTTTTCCGAGGCGTTTTTTGCTTTTTGGTTTGGGGGGGGAGTTGCATCGGGGATGATTTTCAAGGCTGGTGTCGGTCTCAGCATCCTCGAAAATGGGGATAAACTAATGTTTGTCGGACGAAAGTTCGCTCCTTCACGTTTCACCCCCTTTTCAGGGGCGTTTTTGGCTGTTTGGAGGGTGGGCTTGCATCGGGGATGATTTTCAAGTCTGGCGTCTGTCTCAGCATCCTCTAAACTGGGGATAAACCGGTGTTTGTCCGACGGAAGCGCGCTCCTTTGCGTTTCACCCACATTTGGGGGTGTTCTTTGACCGTTTGGGGGGTTGTGCATGCTTAAAAACAATTTCCTCCACCACTATCGTTTTCAGCATCCTTGAAAACGGGGAGGGGAGGTGGTCTAGTCGCGTCAGAAAATACTTACATGTTCGTCCGACTCACAAAATCCACTTCTATGGTTTGGCGTCCTTTCTGTATCAAATATATACCAACTTTGGAAAATATCCAGAAAAAGTTTATAAAACATTAATTTGAGTAATTCAATCATATCAACAGCGTTAATATAGTTTCATTTTCAGCAAATGAAGTGTTATTGGCACTTAAAATAAATAAAACCTAAGCTTACCATGGGTGCTGATGAGATCCCCGCATTTCTACTGTGCCGCTATCTTTGCTCACCCACTTATGATATTATTTAATTTATCTATTAAATGCTGCTGTTTTCCGGATATTTGGAAATACTCTAAAGTCTGTGCGGTGTATAAAAAGGGAAATAAAAACCAAATAATAAACTTCCGTCCAAATAATATAATCTGTAACTTTGGCAAATTCTTTGAAATATTATTACATAACTCTATTACATTTACTCTAATGTTAAAAATATCATTTCTAGTTAGCAACACGGATTTATGAAAGGTCGCTCTACTACCAATCTTATCTATACTACACAATTCATATCTGAGTCCATCGAAATGCAGATGCAAGCGGACGTAATATACTTTGATTTTACCAACACTTTTGAATTTTGATAGGATTAATCATAGTATATTGATTGCAAAACTTTCCAACTTTGGTATTTCGGACCTGTTCATAACCTTCTTTAGATCTTATCTAACTGATAGATATCAATATGTCGCGCATAATAGGTTTAATTTCTATGATTATGGCTCATGCTCAGGTGTTCCCCAGGGCTCTATTCTTGGGCCACTGCTTTCCAATGTATTTATAAACGACATAGGCAATACTTTAAATGTGCACTTCTTAATGTATGCTGATGATATAAAACTTCTACACAGAATCTCTGGTTTAAACGACTTCATTATAATGCAAAATAATATCTCTTAATCTGAATTCCTGGTGTGTTAATAACAATCTATCGTTAAATACGCGAAAGTGCAATGTAATGCCATTTACAGCTAGAGATTCTGAGTATACCTACACGCTGAACGACGAACAACTAACGCATTCGTCTGTGTTTAAAAACCTTGGTTTAACTTGTGATAAAAACTAACTTTTGTCGATCACATCGATACGTCTGTATGTGACGTTAGCAAAACTCTAGGTTTTATCATACGTAATGGCCGTAATTTCTCTCATACTTCAACCTTAAAGTTCTTATACTTTTCATTTCTGAGGTCTAAGCTGTATGAATCTCTTGTTTGGCTGCCCTGCTATAATACTCATATTACGAAATTAGAACACATGCAGCAACACTTTTTTAAATATCTCTACTCCAAATCTTTAAATACATATCCGCCTATTGGTTTTCCTTAGTCAAACTTACTTGACATTTTTTCTATGTGCGGCTTAAGTGTTAGACGTAATAACATCGCTATCAACTTTTTGAATAGTCATTCACCATGAAATTGATTGCAACGTGATACTTCAAAAATTAAAATTTCATATTCCTAGAGTTAATTCTCGTCATAATCAAACTTTTTACCTGCCTAGAGGTCGGACTAATGCCCTAAAATTCTCACCTATATATATTTGCTCCTCTTACGATAACAATCAGAATTTTTCAAGAATAGGGCTTCCTGCCTATGTTCGCCTATCAGTCTTCCTCATTATATTTTATCTATTCCTTATGTACAACAATCTTGCTATTTTTTCGGTGCACTATACAGTTTTTCTTAGCTGTCCTCTTTACTTCTCTAATATTAGTCAGTTTAAATTTTAGACTCATGTCTCCCCCACTTTATTATATACATTTAAGTTACTCACCTACTATACTATATATTAAATATGTGATGTTTCCCATCTTGTAAATGGTCATTGTACTGTTAGATGGTGTATAAAGTAAATAAATATATAAATGAATGAATAAATGAATGAACGAACAAATAAATAAATTTCATACTACAGACTTATTATCTTTCTAAGCATAATTTATTGACACTAAATAACAGAAGAACTTACTTTGATATTGTTTATTTGTATAAACTTCTACACAATCTTTCGTATAATGTAACTATTTTAAATAAAATAATAGTCAATGTTCTTCACGAAAGAGCACGTTTTCATAGAACATTTTCTTATATTATATCAAGAAGAAACTATAAACTGAAGTTACTTCCCGTTAGAATTGCAAAAAATTATAATTCATTACAACGATACCTAGACATAATCGAGATACATATGAATTGTTCACAATAAAATTAGAAAATAGATTATATTTAATATGCAGAGCAGTAGAAATTTTGTAAGAATTTGTTCTAGCATTTAGTATTTCTGCAATGTATTTTTTCGTATTATAAGTGCCCTTATCTTCTCTCCCTCTCTGAATACTTTAATTTAGTTTAAGTTTAGTCTAGTTTAAGTAAAGTATATAAAATTAAGCAATTGCGTTTTCTTATAATTCGCTAGCAAATACTTAAGTTCTGATGAATAAAGTAACAAGCAATTGCTACACACCCAAGAAAATACTTAAAGTAAAAGGTTTTGCTTAAAAAAAGTTAGCATTTGCATAAAATTGAACTGCCTAAGTAATTGCTTATAAATGTTTAAGTACTCTACCCCAGCCTGACATTTGATAAAGTAGTATTTGCCACATTCTCATGTTGTAAAATGGCACAGTTGGAATGTATAGACGACGATTATAAAAAATTATATCGATTTAGTCATAAGAACGTTGAGTGGCTAGCAAACTATTTTCTCGAAGATAGTGGCGAAAAACGTGGTGGTGCATTGTCATTTGTAGAAAAAATTAAAATTTTTCTTCGTGTCTTGTCCCATACAGAATGCAGTTGGTGAAAAAAATTGGTATTCACCAAACCACTGTGTCTAAAGTGTACACATCGGTTAGGGCTAAAATTTCAAATAAGGCAAATTTATGGACACATTTTGCTACAACTGCCGCCTAAATTGTTGAAGTTAAGAACAAATAGTCTCACAAATATGAATTTCCCGATGCTATCGGTGTGATTGACTACACACACAAAATTTAGGGAATATGGAGACGAATCTGTAAATAGAAAATGATTTAACAGTATAAATATGCAAGCGACATGTAATGCCCGAGAAATATTTACAAGCATTGATTATCAGTGGCCAAGTCGTGCTGTGCATGATAACAGAATTTTTTTAAACTCCATTATCTATAATTTTCTAAAAAATACAGAGGAAGATTGTGTATTACTCTATAACACCCTGGCTTATGATACCTTGGAGAAATCCATCTCAACAGCATTATAATAATATTTTTTACAGCAATCGTGTTACAATTGAAAGATATTTTGGGCAGTTGAATGCTAGACTTCCTATTTTACAATATATAGTGCGAAGTAAAATGGAAACAATTGCAACACTTATTATTTGTTGGGTTGTTTTGCATAATATCGTAAAATGGCTTAAATGTGAAGAATTTAATTGAGCAGAAGAAGCTAATCATCTTGCTGTAGATAAACAAAATGAACAATGACTTTCAATATAATTCGTCGTTTAGGTTAGCAGAAAAGAGAACTAATTACGGGAAGATTATTCAATAATTATTTGTAGTTGATCTTTTAGGATTTGTTAAAAAAATAATGTTATTTACGTATTTGTTCAGTCGAGTAAAAGCTGGAAAAATTGGTGGAAAACGTTTTATTCAACAACAAACAAATGTTTTACCATAATAAAAGGATAAATACGTTCCATTTAATTTTAGCGCTATTCTTCTTAAACCTATAAATAAATACGTACTCTGTATACTAAAATGAAACTCAAATTAGTGAAAGTGACAAATGAACAAAATAAATATCAAAATGAAGTTAAGTCTTATCATTATGTACTGGAGTTACAGGATTTGCCCTATTTTTAATATTTCTCCCTGTTGCATCCGAATTAATTTCAATTGTTCCAGCAACACTAAATATTGCAATTGTGCTGTTGTCAGTTTCTTCATTTCATCCGTTTGTTTGTGGAGACTCGAGACCAATTTATTGACATTACACCTAAAAATTTCAATTTGGTCGCATTTATGTCTTATTTATGTAAATAAGAAAAGCACTAGCCTCCCAGTTCCGACATCGCAATAAATCTTTTCGTTACTTTAACTGTTCACAAGTTTTGGTATTTAAGTTTACAAATGAAGCATTTGCAAATATTTTATTTGATAATAAAGCCGACATTGATACGAATTCTATACCATTTACAACTTCATTTCACATTTATGAAATCAAATTTCAATGTGATGAAAACAAATTTCATACAAACGAAATATAAATTTACTTCATGAAAACATATTTCGAACACATGAAAATAGATTTTAAATTAAATGAAAATGTAATCAGTTAAAAAACTAATATCTATTTCAAACACAAGAGTAATAATCAAACAATTCACCAGTTCGAAAAACATTTAACAGTAAGATGTAACATAATATTTAACAATAGCATATCCAACTATGATTCAATTAAATCTTGGTTTCTTAATACGACTGCAAAACATCTGTCTACATGGTTTGCATATCCCAAGAGGTTCTGCTGTGGAACATCTCTTATGGAGGCGTCAGTAATGTTCTCCAAAATGCGTATTCTGTGCTCAGAATAGTTGGTGCCTGATTGTTTAAACGAACGTAATTCAAAATGTTTGGCATCCTGTCTTGTAGCTGTCTCTTAACTTTGAATTTAAAGTAACTCCATAAGAGTTCAATAGGATTTAGTAAATATGAATAAGGAGCAAGCCGTATAATTTCGATATCTTCTTCAGGTTCCAAAACGGTCTCAAGGTTTGCATGAACAGGGGCATTATCAATAATAAATGTTGGAAGCAAAATACCATTATTATTGCAAGTTTCAATCAATCGCCTAAGCCAAAATTTACAATCTTCGGCTCTGTACGAACCCTTTCTGTGCTCGAAAGTTACAATTTGTGTCGAACTTATTGCTCCAATGCAGTGCAAATTATTACCTTTACTCGCAGGAACAATTACATGAGCTCTGTGGCCAATTTTGGATCTGCCTTCTTTTAGTCGGCAATATAAGTTAAAGTTGCATTCATCTACCCAAATAAGTGTTCTGCCATTTGCTCTGCTTTCCAAAATTTTTTCAACGTAATCTGTGCGCTTTGACTTATTGACTTCGTTATTCATATTTGCAATTCGTGGTCTAATCGCTTTCAGCGAAAGTTGTTTCCAATCCAACCAGTTCCTTATGGTGTTATAACAAACTCCATATTCATTATGAACGTGATCAGCCAAATTTATAATAATTAAGGTGCTGTCCTCTTCTATCTACCGTACCAATGGATCTTCTATTGCAGGAGTTCTCTTTTTGGAACCAGCACCCCCTTTAGGTTTAGGAAGTGTTGCTCAATTTTTAGTCAATCGTATGCAGTACGAATATATACACCCGAGTCTTTAGCAGTTTGTTGCCAATCCTTATTCTCTTCGTAAGATTTTACAATTCTTTCTCTATCATTACGTGTGGATTTATTATACTTCCTTATAATAGGTATATTTTACTGAAGATTGAAACAAAACTTCAAAACTAATTTGACATTATTTGTAAAAACTGATGCGTGTAATTGTATATCTAGAGCATTATGCCACTTTATTAAACAGTGAAATCTGTTTTAATGACACTGAATTCTGATTTCGTGAGTGAAAAATTAATTAAATTTGATATCTATTCTCATTTGTGCGAAATCTTTTTTCATGAAAATTAATTCATATTTCATTTGTGTGAAATTTGTTAGTCAAATTGAAATTTGATTCCATAAATGTGAAATAAAGTTGTAAATGGTCTAGAACTGGATTGTAATTTTAAATATTCAAAAGAATGGTTACAATACGCACTTGGTTTATTGTTTCATTAGTTTTGTTCAGATTTCTCTGACATAAAACATAAAAAACAACAGTAAACGATATCCGTAGTAAATTGTCTTCTAACGAGTTAATTTTATGTAAAGCAGATAAAGGTAATACTGTGGCAGTTTTATCTAGATCTGATTATAATAATAAAATGAACGAATTATTAAATGCTGATGATTTTAAAGAACTAAAACATGACCTTACGAAAAAATTTCAGTCAGAAATCCAGGTACTACTAAAGAAAAATACACCCAATATAACAAATTTTCAAACAAACAACTTTCTATTAATTAATGCTACAGCCTCCATACTTTATGGTTTACCAAAAGTTCATAAGGAGGGTTTTCCTATGAGACCGGTAGTGTCTTATATTAATGCACCGGCTTATAGACTATGTAATAAACTCAATTCGACTTTACCACAGTTGATCAAGCTTCAATCCCCTTACAGTATAAAAATTTCTTTAGAACTTGTGTCCAAATTGGAAAATATAACCTTACCCGAAAATGCCAAATTAGTTTCCTTTGATGTTAAAAGTTTATTTACCTCTATCCCTTTTCATGAGCTTAAGGATATATTACAACATCTTATCTCAAATAGTGAATTGAATCAAAATGAACAAAAAGATTTACAAACATTAATTAATATGTGTATCAAACAAAATTATTTTAAATTCGATAATAAAATGTATACACAGGTAAACGGCTTACCTAAGGGTAATCCGTTAAGCCCATTATTAGCTGAAATATTCATGGTAAATTTTGAAAACAATCTTTTTACCACAGACAATAATCTCCTTAAATACATAAATTTTTGGGTAAGATATGTTGACGATGTGTTTTGTATATGGATCGGTACTGAGAGACAATTGTCACATTTCATCCATTTTATTAACTCAGTAAAATTCAGTTTACAGTTGAAATGGAAAAAGAACGGTCAATAAACTTTTTAGATATTACGCTGACACGTAAAGAGCATGGGCTAGAACTTGATATTTACAAAAAGCCAACTTTTACTGACACTCTTACACATGCAAATTGTAATCAATCTTGGAAGATAAAAATGTCACCGTTTCATAGCTATGTACATAGACTTTTATCTCTAAATTTAAATAGGGTTAACTTTGAAAAACAAGTTAGAATTCTTCTATCTATATGATTTATATTAATGAAGTAGATTCTTCCGCGTCTTGCCCTGGTCGTCGAACTTGACTTGACGTTTCGCTGATCATCCTGTCAGCTTCTTCAGAAGGATTCTAAAGACTGAATCTGTTGTGTTACACTCCTCGTTATATACCTAGGCGCCGCTTGGCTTCGCTGGTCATTGGTCACGCTTGGTTCGCTTCGCTGCTCATTCGTCGTGTTTGGTTGACCGTGACTTACTACGGTGCTGGTACTTGGCAATACCAGTCTCCACGTGTTACTAAGTCGATACCCATCCTCTGTGTTAAAGTTGTTCACGTTTTTCATAATTTCCAGTGATTCCCTAATAATTCGCGGATAATAGCGCTTATTCCTGTCTAATATATTGACGTCCTCGTAGTCGATTTTATGGTTCTCGTTATTATGGACATGTTCTGCTATCGCCGACCTATCCGTGTATCCAAATCTGGTATTTCTCTGGTGTTCTTTGATTCTGCACTGGATACTCCGTCCTGTTTGTCCGATGTAGCTCTTACCACATGTGCACTTCAACTGGTAAACACCTTTTAATAAAAGTTTGGGGACAGGGTCTTTTGAATATGTTTCATCAAGAACCTACCGGAGTTTCCATCCAATTAATAGAACTGAATTGCTGGTTCATATATAAAGAATAAGCTATAGATATATACTCTACCTTCAATTTTATTGAACGCCGGATTTTTTTCCACTTTCAGTAGGTTCATCAACATTTTCTTCCATGACTTAAATATAATTTTCTTTTGTGCCGGTTTTGTTGATATCAATTTTTTTTCACTTACACTTTCATATTACTTATTTTTTGGCAACTTGTTTCCTTGTAAGAGTAATATTAAAAATTTCTTTGTAATGCTGAGTCATAATATCCAAGGCTCTTTCTTTTCCTTTTTTAATTTGAGGTAATTGTGATTTATTAAAAACAATGTTCTTTTCTTTTAATTTCTTAATAAAAATACTTTATTTATCTACTTTATCTACAAAATTATATCAGACATTTTAAATTAAATTAAGAAATCGTACAAAATTCTGACCTACACTAATTCGATAACGTCAAAAATGACAATCAGGTCTGTTCATGTCAAAACTAGCAATTGCTTAATCGATAACGAAAAGCTAGCAAATGCTTAAAATTTTTATTCTTATTATACTTGAGCAATTGCTTTTTCTTAAAGCATTTGCTTTTGCAGGTTTTGCTTTTGCTAATAAGCAATAACTAGAAGTAATTGCTTTATTTTTATTCATACAGCTCAATTCCCGGTACCAAAAATAGCACATCCTACATCCGCAGAGGATCTGCGGCCTATCTGTTTATTACCGGTTCTTTCCAAAATTCTAAAAAGAGTAATTAACGATCGTTAATGCTGATCGATTGCTGCATATCTGTTATTACAAAACTATTACGCCAATCAGGATTTCGTAAAGCACATAACACCACGATTGATTTACCGAACCTTAGAGGCAATATCGTCAGTGTGCTAGACACACGCATAACAGCTAATGTTGTTTTACTGGGGGTTTTTGAGAAAATTTGTTTTGATAACTATTTGAAATTAAACATTTTTTTTTCTCCAACTGTCAATAGGCATTGTCGTATCCATATCCATTTTCTGTACCGAAAGTAGCCTAGAAAGCGACGGCCCTTGTTTGACGGTCGTATTAAAACAATTGACGTATTTTTTTTAACATTTATTTAACGTCGAAGTATTTTCGCTACTGAGGCCTATCACCGACACCTGTAGACGAGCTACCTCCAACCAGGAATTTTGCCGAACCTCTTCCCTTAAGAAGAGTAGGGAATTAACGTATTAAAATAATACCCATAATACTCAAATACGCAGTAACCATTTGCATTTGAGTGTTTCTACAAACTGTTGAAATGTTACATTATAGTACAATACAACGTAAAAATAATACAATGAATCAATCAATCAGGGAGCCCCACCATGTTCTTGGGAAAAATTATAATGATTTTTAAAAATGACGCGATTCCGTCAAATCATGCTATTACTATCTTATCATTTTAGTGATATTTTTTATTAATAATCAACAATACGATGACTGGAGATAAAACGCCGGATTAAAATCGACTGACACAAATCATCATAAAGAATATACCTACGAGTGATAATGTCTTATAACACATATTTTCCTAATATTGCATTGTTTGTTACGTCGTAAGATCGATAAGAACTGAAGAAGTGGGGTCCTCGATCAAAAATTATAAATAAACACGTAGGTAGATTTGTACATTTACTTAATAATAATCGACACTTGATTTTATTTTACATCTTCAAATTAAGTTTTATGTTGTGATGCATAAAATTTTATTTATTTTATTTCTATACATACGAACTAAAGAGATTTTACATTTCATTTATAGGGACAACAATGGTTATAAATTAAACTATAAACAATAACTAATTAGAATTATATAGTTGTTTAATTTGACTTACGGCAGCTAATCGTAAAGACCATGGAATGTTTGCTATCTATGTAGGTATGTATACTTTAAACGAGGATAATTGAAATTGGTCAGTGTTAAAGCACAGGACCGTGCGCACTGAACTTGATATTTTGTCTTATATATTTATTAATGGTATCGAGATTCGAATGGTAGTTGAAACTGTGCAGGCGAGTCCGAGACTGGCAATGTAATCAGTCTGAATGAACCATCTACGACTGCACTGGTTTAAAGATAATGAAACGGACAGGCCTACTAGCATAAAAAACTCGTAAATCGTTTCTCCGTAGTCAACGGTGGAGTGTTGTCAATGTGCCAGTGTAGTGCGTAAATACCTGTTATAATATCAAGCGTAGGAATTTAGTTAGTTATTGTTCATATTTATAAATATTTACTACTATGTAAAAGGTAAAATATTTTAATTATTTACTAATTTATCATCGCTTTCTGGAGACCATTTGAAACAGAGGATAATATAATAACGCCCGAAAATCTTATCATTTTCTTATGACAAGCATTTCTATTTACCTCCGCCCATGTTATTATTATTATTATTAGCCGTTACTCGAGTCCGAGTATAAAAATGTTACAGTCGATAAATTGTGTACAATAAAAAACAAGTAAAAGGTGTAGTCTATTGTAATTCCCATTCATCTACGGTGCACACGACTATGGCTATAGAGGCCAATTCGGGAGAGCACATGTCGACCGCAGTCAGGACAAACATAGACCTGGTTAGGTCTTGGATTCGGCCTTCTTGCAGCAACTTTCCTTGATAGCTGGCCACAACCCCTCGCCATTCGGTTCTGTCCGCTGCAAGTTGTTCCCATTGCTCGTCTGCAATACCGCAGGATTTTAGATTTTCATGGAGAGCGTCTTTGAACCTCTTTCGTTGACCGCCACGCCTTCTTCTACCGCTTAGCAATTCACCATAAAGTGTACATTTAGGAAGGCGGTTATCATGCATACGATGAACGTGACCTGCCCATCTTAGGCGTGCTCTTGAAATAAGCACCTCAATTGGAAGGCTGTTTGCTCTCCTGAGTACTTCCACGTTTGATATGTGATGGAACCAACGGATTTTCATCATACTTCTGAGGTGTCTTTGCTGAAAACGTTCTAATTCTTTCACATGACGACGGTAAGTGACCCAGCTTTCACATCCATATAGCAGTGTTGGAATGACAACTGCTCTGTAGACAGCCATTTTCGTTGACAAGGCAAGGTCGTGGTTGTCAACTACTCTCTCTCTAAGTCCCCAGAGTGCTCTAGATGCAGCGTTAATTCTATTGCGAATCTCGCTGTCCATGTTTGCTTTGTCATTAACAACGTTGCCTAAGTAATTGAACTGATCCACCACTTCAAGAGAATTTCCGTTAAGTGTAATGTCTATTTGGTTCACTTGATGAGGAGTTGACATAATCTTAGTCTTTCCAATGTTGATTTTAAGTCCCAAGGAATCATAGCTCTGGGCATACACATCTAAAAGTTCTTGAAGCTCTTCCGGCGTAGAGGCTAAAAGTGCACAGTCATCCGCATACTGGAGATCACAAATGAATCGTGTGCGTGTCTTCGTGAAAGCTCTAAAGCGCCCATGTACAATAAAGAGATGCCGACTGTTTTTGCCGGCTTTTAGTTTTTATACGGTTTCAATTAAGTTCGTTTATACTTTACTTACATTTATTTCGCAGGCTGCCTAGGGGGGGCCACCAACTGTGGATCTCATCTTCAATAAACATTGAAGATGAGATCGTGTAGAAATCTGGTCTTTATTATTTAATTGCTGATATCTTCATGTTGACGAGTCGTATAGTTCATTTTACAAAATTGCCGTCATATAGAGAAGCAACTAGCTTAAAATCTCGTTTAAAATAAAAAACAAAAACGCTAAACCCAAGGCATACTAATCGCTATATGAAAACGTGATAAACTTAAACAAGAACTTCTCAAAAACAAACATAACGTGGAATTCAAGGAGAGATAGCTGCAGAAATATATTGTGGCCATTTAATTACTAAATGTGACAGGTCTGTATATGAACGATGCTGTATTTATACACGCAACAAGAAACACACAGTCAGTTCGACCAATAAGAGACAAAAATTAAACCAAAAACGCATATTATATTACAGAGTATAGCAAAACAATGTGTCAAAAACAATTCAAATACAATGGAATCAGGCTATGTAGTATCAGAACGTCTCAATGTCCAAAATAAAAATAAATTCAAAGTAGAATATGTGAAAAGTGTTGAATAAAAAACAAAACCACAATCTTCGCCTAATAAAACTACATCAATAATGTGCACACATTACATACTATAGGTATAATAATCTAAAATAAATAAAAAATAAAAATACATAGCACTGACATAGAAATTGACCAGGCTGTTTATATAAATAACTTGGGAATTATCCTTGATTCACACTTGAAATGGGATCTAGAAATTGAAAATATATGCAAAAATTGAGACATTTATTTTATATATTTAGACAAGCGAGCAATATCCTCAAAGAACATCAGTTAGTATTATGGTCTAGTAGAGTTTATCATACAGTCATCATACCCATGTAAAATAAAAGATTCTCAATATCAAGCAAATTTATTGCACACAAGTATTAAGTTACGAAATCAAAAACAAAAATTATGTCAACAAAACCACAAGATGTTAGTGATCTGTTTAAATTTAAAATTATAGATATTCCGCCCGCTAGAAGCGCCTTAGAGCAATTGTGGATTAGTTTAAAAATTCAAGGTAAGAAGGTGTGCCTGGGATCTTTGTATAGACCGCCAAATGAAAATTTAAACCATTGTATAGATGATCTTGAGAACGTTTTAGTTACTGTCATACCCAATTATAATTATGTGTTGTTTGGAAGTGACTTTAATGTAAATTTTCTTTGTAAAAATAATGGTCTAATACTTCTACAAAACTTTTAAAATAAATATAGTCTTCATCAAATTGTTACAGAGCCTTCACGTATTACAGATAATAGTCAAACCCTTATTGATATTTTGGTTACTTCATCTGCAGATCTTACTCCGGAACATGAAGTTATTAGAATGGACGATTTGTCCGATCATTGTCTTGTGAAATGTACTATAAATCTTGAAAAACCTGCTGCAACAATAAAATATAGAACATATCGTGATTATAGGAATTTTAACTATGATAATTTCCTAACTGATCTTCGTAATTTTGATTGGAATATCTTATATACATTAAATAATGTGGACGATATGGTATAGTATTTTAATAACATGGTAAGTAGCCTTTTTGATAAGCAGGCGCCTTATAGAATAGTCCGATTTTCGAAGCCCCCTGCTCCTTGGATTACTGATAATATTAAGTTTATGATGCGCCTTAGAGACAACGCACTATCTAAATATAAAAAAGTTAAAACTGTGGCTGCTTGGGAGGAGTATAAGCAGCTTAGAAATCTTGTAACAATGTCAGTCAGAAATGAAAAAAAAGCTTATTTGAATCATCAATTTAAAATCGATCCTAAAGGATTCTGACGTACATTGAAATGGCTAAACATTAACTCTGCTCCTGTCAGCCATCCTGAAAATGTAGGCAATCCGAATGACTTTAATAGTTATTTCTTGAACAGTATTCCATCTATTAACATCGATTACAACAATAATGAATTTGTTTAATTATTATAATGATAACTTACTTTCTAACATTACTAGCCAGTTTGAATTTACTGCAGTTAATGAAGAGAAAGTTGAAAAAATTATCTCACAGATCAGATCAAATGCTAAAGGGATTGATGGTATTGATATGAAAATGATATCTCTTCTCATTCATTTTCTTACGGCTCATATTACTTTTATAATAAATACATGTTTATTGACTAAAACTTTCCCATCAAACTGGAAACAAGCTAATGTTATTCCTATTGCCAAAATCAAGAATTCAAATGAATTTTCCCACTTCAGGCCAATAAGCATATTACCAGTTTTGTCCAAAGTTTTAGAAACAATCATGTATGAACAGTTAATCTCACACTTCACCATTAATAATGTTATACCAAGTACACAGTCAGGGTTCCGAGATCAACATAGCACCACCACAGCATTACTGCAGGTTAGCGATGACATAATGAGGGCTTGTGATGAGGGAAAAAATACTTGCCTTATTTTGCTTGATTATAGTAAGGCATTTGATACCCTTGATCATAGAATTCTATGTACTAAACTTAAGTATTTCGGATTGAGCCCCCTTTCATTAGATTTTATCAGCAATTACTTAGATAATCGGCTAGAAAAAGTTATAATAGGCAATAAAACCTCGGATTTTGAAATTTTGAGTAAAGGTGTACCGCAAGGAAGTGTATTGTTCCCCTTGTTTTTACTGTGTACACTGCAGACTTTAGTAATCATTTAAAATATTCTTCTAGTCACCAGTATGCAGATGATATGCAGATTTACCATTCATTTAAGTTCGATAATATTGACCTGAGTAAAAAATTTATTAACGAAGATTTGGATCAAATTTTCAAAATTTCAAAATTTCATGGACTCAAATTAAATGAGGGTAAAACCCAAATGGTTATTTTTGGTAAAAATAGATCTGAAATTATGAATAGTGACAGTTTTATTATACACATTAATAATGCCAACTTAAATTTTTCTGAATCTTGTAAAAACTTAGGAGTATTTTTTGATAATAACCTGGGATTTGAATGTCACGTATCTAAGATCTTACAGAAAAGCTTTGCGAAACTGCGTACCCTCTACTTATTTAAGAATTTTCTCTCTGTGCATATAAAGCTAAAAGTCTGTGACACAATCGTCTTGTCTGTGCTTGCATACTGTGATGTTATTTACTGGCCTGCTTTGCTATATAAGGTTAAACAGAGTCTTCAGAAACTGCAGAATAGTTATATTAGATATTGCTATGGACTAAAAAAATTTGATCATGTTTCTGCGTATTAATAGGAAGCTGGATGGTTTAAACTGGAGCAAAGGTTTTTTGGGCATTTATGTATGTTAATATATAAAATTGATAAGTTTCACCAACCGGTATATCTTTACAACAAACTTGTTAAAGGATCTGACATACATATTGTTATAAAAGCTCGACTGTTATGTTGTTTAAAAAACGTTTAAAAGAATTTTGTAAGTAATTATAATGTATCGTAATTTTATTTGTTTAATAGCTGTATATTATTTGCATTATATCCTTACTTCCTATTGCTTCTATAGATTGTGTTTCTATATTTAATTTCTATACTTAATTCAATGTGTTTCTTTTTTGTGTTTTTCCCGTTTAAAATAACACATGTGCACAATTCTGCTATTATACTATTTTCTTTGGAAATGGTCTTAATTCTGATTTTCTTGCCGGGTAGTTAGGTGAGTAGCTATGCTAGATCTCGCCACCTTCTAAATAATTCTGTATTATGTTGTATTTTTAATTAATTAAAGTAAAGTCATATTATTATTATTATTATTATTAACAAGAACTAATGTAATCATACACAGGGCTAAAAAATCAATCATTAAAAAGTTTTACATATTTAGGTCCAAAACTGTATAACATAATACCAAAAATAACACTAAAAAAAAAGACAAAGAGAAAACACCAAAAACTGGCTATTTAGCTTACCTAATTCTCGAGGTACATGTAACAAACTACTTCAGTCGTACCTTACAAATAGATCACAAGTTACTGCACTAACAACTTGCAAGGATGGAGTACTTCAAACTGTTTTTTCAGATAAAACTTGTATACTGCAGGGTGTGCCTCAAGGATCTATACTTGGGCCCCTCCTATTTATTTTGTGTACAAATGATTTAAAAGATTATATTAATATAGATTTTTTATATCAATATGCAGATGATAACTCCTGTGCTGCAACCGAAGAATCCTTAGTGGCTTGTGCAAGTAAACTTACCACAATATCCTCAAATATGTATAAATATTGTAATTCGAATGGCTTAAACTTAAATATAATAAAACTAATCTTGTGATGTTTTCCCCAACTACTGATCTTGATTATTCGTTGTATGTTCAATTAAATGGTTCTTCAATCACACAAACGGAAAATGTAAACTTTCTTGGCATAACGCTAGATAGTAAGTTAAATTGGGAAGCTTATACTAATACTTTAATATCAAGAATTAATTCGTCCTGTTACCTAATACGATTCATCAACTATCAGTAGACTCTCTAAGAATGTTTTATTTTTCATACGTACAAAGTATTCTAGAATATGCGATAATATTGTGGGGTTCCTCCCTACATTGGCAGAAAGTATTTGTTTGTCAATAACGCATAATTAGGTGTATGATGAAGGTATCTTGCAGAGATTCATATAGACCTTTGTTTAAAGAATTGAAAATACTTACCATCCCGTCTCTTATATTTATAAATTAGTTTTGTTCGGTAAAAAAAATACTGATGAATTTACAAGAAATATTGATGTGTACAGATTGATGACAACAAGACATAGGAATGATCTCAGAATACCAGTACACCATCATAGTTTTTATGAAAAAAGTCCATATTATAACGCTATCAAAGCCTACAATGCCTTACCACAAGAATTAAAATCTATTAAAAACATTCATACCTTCAAAAATCAACTTAAATTGTATTTACTTGAAAATACATTTTACTCTTACAGTGATTTTTTAAATGCATAAAACTTTTGTTTGTAACTTCAATAGTGCAACTGAGTATAATGTTTTCTACAGTTTTAGTTTTAGGGTTGTTTTAGTTGTGTGTTTTCTTTTTGCTGCTCTCCTTGTTTTTATGTATTTTATACATGTTATATATTTTGTGTTCTAATGTTTTATATTTTACTGTATTGTAATAACTTTTAATATTTAATTACCCTGACAATGCTAATGTCTTTTTTGTAAGATCTATAGCAATAAAGTTTATTCTATTCTATTCTATTCTAACAATTTTATGGACAATTTAATAAATACGTGACAGTTGTACGCATAATTTGATACATGATGTCAGTTAAGTCTTTTTGTATCTGTTTTTTTTAGTCTTTTTTTCTTTCATGTATATTTATGTTAATTATCCTTTTGTTTTTCATCTATTATTTTTATAAAACATATCTTTTGATATAAAAAAAGAAATAAATGTAACAAAAACACCCAAACAAATTTTTTCTAAAGAAACTTAGGTGGGGCTAAACTAAATATTTATTATCATGAATTCTCTCTTAAGAAAACATGTTACAACATAAATTGTACACAAATAGATGAAATTAAATTATTATATATGAATGTAAAAATGTTATAATAGTAAATAAATAAAAGAAATAACATCACTACTCTTATTCTGATGACCTCACCATCATATTGTGAACATGAAAATATACGCATTCAAATTCATTCATTCATTCATATCGACCAATCCCAGGAATTTTTAATTCATACGTTTTGAAAATAAGAATTTTATTCCTTATTTCCATAAAATTCTGCCCCCGAAAAGATGATTTATAATGAAAGAATGTTTTTTTTAAATAAATATACTACAGGAACCAGAATTAGTATATGATTTTTCGAAATATACAGAGGGTTTCTAAAAGGTTTGTACAAGACGCTACCATAGTCGGGTGTATATTTACTGGACAGTCAAGAAACGCAACAAAAACTTTACGACCTCATTAAAATACCGTTACTCTATGTACTATCTCGCCTGCAAATTGAATCACTTATCTTATAGGTTTTTAACGTACGTCATACGAATGGTTCACCGGCGTTGAAAATTAGTTCGTAAAGTTTTTGTTTCGTTTTTTGGCTGCCAAATAAATATACACCCGACTCTACCTGATATCAATTATTTAAATTTTACAGCATATTATTTTAAAATAAATACAACTTAAGCAAGTTTTCTCCGTATTGATAAAAATGCATAATGATCCTAGTTTTTAAACAAATTAATATAATATATAATTTCAACTGAAACGCCTTGTATATGGAATGCAATTTTTATAGTGAAATTCCCATCATAGATAATGTATTATCTGGAGTACCGAAAAATTTCGGTTAGAATCGGAAAAAAATTTTCTGACCAATTTGAAATGCTACTTGGTGTTCCGCAAGGATCTGTGCTGGGTTCTCTCGTATTATACACAAATAAATTAAATAACATGATAGCCAATTAATCGAAACATATTATGAGGTTAGTTCCTTCTCTTCTACGACAAATCTGGGGAACAAATCTCTAAATCTTATCACCCACCATTCAGAATAAATTTAACCCTGATTAAATTACTAAGCATAAAATACACGTTATGAAATACGTATATGTGTTTACTAATAGTTAACTTTCAGGTTCAGGTTATTCAACCAAAGAGATAATCAATGATTATGAAATTGGCTGATAGTATTATTTTGATATTAATGTTTCTGCAACGTCTGTATTCATATCACCTTTTTAATACGCCGTGAGATTTTTTACTAAGTTATTTGCGTGGTTGGTACAGAAGCTGATAATCATCAAACTTAGTTGTTTTATGGGATATCTGGAAATTGCTGTATTGTCATAATAGACTAAGAACAGAAATCCAATTTCGAGCTAGGAGAGGCATTTCTTTATAACAATTTGGCAACTGGTGCTTATAGGGGCTTTGGAACAATCTGAATCCGAAAATGCCTGTTGCCATATCAAAAAATAAACCGAAAGCCCGTTAGCAAGATGGCGTCCAAGATGGCGGCAAGTTTTAAAATATTGCTAATATGAACATATAAAAGGAATCCAGTGCATATCTGGGGGTTGTCGACATCGTTAAATCCAAATTTGATAATACCATAGTCATATGACTCACCGGAAGTCCGTAATTAAAGATGGTGGTCAATATGGCGGCTATTTTTAAATGTTGCAAATATGTACTTATAGAGGAATATCAGGGCGTATCGGGGGTTTTCGACACCGCTGAAATTAAATATGACAATATCATAGTAAAAAACCCACTGCGAGTCAATAATTCATTATTGTCGTCAGTATCAAACGTTTAAATGCCATAAAATGAAAGTATTTTTTCACCCCCGACGTGAACGCTTTTCGATTTGAGTACAAACTAATAGACTGTATAGAGTGCCAGGGATGCCGAATGCATTTTGCTTTGCGAAACAGGTGTATTCTAACCCGCGCGGCGCAAGTCATTTCAGGCCGCCGGCTCAGCGATGGGCCCAGGACCTGCCTGCAAGTGTAAACTTACATTAGTGAAAAGTAGGGGGCGATGTCATAAAGTTCTGAAACACGTGATCAGAAAGTTTGCACTGAGAAAAAAATTAGTAGCGGCAAGTGAAAATTTAATTATAGCAGCTAAAAAGTGGCATAGTATATGGGACAGGTAAGCGGGTTAATTGTGGTAAGTAAATGAATATTTCTAAAACTGATGACTTACCACAGGTGAACAACTTAAATTGGAAATAATTCGACTAATTTAGTAGTGATAAGTGAAGTTTATTGCTGGAGTCATTAAACTATGTTTTAGTGGCATTAAACTTTTCAGCTAGGGTAATTAAATTATTTTCCGAGGTAAGTAGCAATAAGTAAGCATTGCAGCTGCTATGATTAAACTGTTGACTTATCCTTATTCATCTGTTTGCATATCATTATGAAATGCTACACCTGTCTTAATTGAAGTATTCATTTGCAAATACTAAAGTATTCTAATTAAAAATAAGAGGCAAATATACAGTTTACTTACCTTTATTGATCTAATTCACTTGTGACTGGTGAAAAACTGCATAGAATACGTAATTCAGTCACTTGATGATGATACCATCACGCGAGTTATCTTTGAAGCCCCAGTTCCATGAAAAAGTGTGCTGTGACCTAACTAAAGGTCAGAAATAACGTTACTGGCGGATAACTAGGACCTCGATACACCTTCTTCACCACTTTTGATCGACCGCCCAGATTTTGACCAGGATACTTAGTGACTCTGGGAAAAGGAGTTAAAGGTAACGCGACCTGGGAGGTCAAGAAATGCTAAGACTAAAATCAGTAAGTTCTTAGATACCATCGAGACCAGTAGTAATGCACTCATCGATTTTCTGTACTCCTATTCCAAAAAAATTCAAGTGGATCAACTAAGGAGAATACCATGAAAAAAATAAGCGAAATCACCCCCCCTCCCCCCTCACAACACATCTATCATGTTTATCTTATTGACTATATACTTCATGATAAGCAACATAACCTTTGCTTAAACCAAACTGGAAGACAATAACAAAAAGTGCTTTACCGCTATCGTAGACCCCTGCACCTTCTGACCACCTTTACTTTCTGATACAGATTAAAAATTCATAAAATCGTGAAAGCTCATTTTTATCCTTATTTATTTTATTTTAACAGACTAAAATTTCTCCTATTGATGTGCATTGAAGGAAGAGAATAAAATATAACAAAAATCGCGTTACTGTTACCGCAACAAAATACAGATTAGAAATTTATGAAATCGTGTAGAGCTGATTTTTGCCCTTATTTATTTTAACAGACTAATAAAATATTACCGATCAGAAACTTCTAAAATCGCGTGGAGCTGATTTTCAACCTGATTTATTACGAAATACATTTTATTAATACATAATGATAGCCAAAAGCAAAATATTGCAGGTTATAAATTGATACATCATGTGCAGTTAATGTTTCAACATTGTTTTCATAACAATACAACCAAAAATCTGAACTTGGATTTTACAGGTGGAGTCTAATACGGGACTTGTTGGAGAAAAACTTTATTTTCCAAACGTAGGTAAATAATTGATTACTTTACTTGAATTTCTATTTTGTCTTTACTTCTAGTAGTACTACCGTAGTAGGGGTACCTTTTTCGCTGGCTGGGATATCCATTGAATTATGCAAGAAAAGCAGCAGCACAAAACACATTCCATATGTAATAGAAAATATTAGCGCTACTCATTTTTTCGCTGTACTTACTTGTTGACGGGATTAAAGCATTATTTTTATTTGTAATAAATTCTACTTGTATACTTTTAATTAGCCCACATTTATGAGTATGGGTCATATGCGTATATTTATATTTCTTGCAAAACGTGTATTGATAAGGGTTCATTGTAGATCTGATGCACGGGCTGAAGGTGTCGGATTTCAGACCGACCACGATATGACTCGGAGAAGGTTCAAAATTCCTAGCAACGAACAGATACATATTTTTACAACGGCACAAAAACTCAACTTTTTATGCCTGTGAAGCGGACATAAATGTAACGGCCTTGCTAAAAAATTCAGTTGGCATTTGCAACTGAAACACTGTCGAGTCGAAGCACTGCCGACAAAACGCTGCAGTTCCGGAAAAAAAAAGCCAAATAAGAGTAATTTACAGTTGGTTTTGGAACTGAAACACTGTATTTCTGGCAATGCCTGGTACTTTCTCTATTTTTTTCCTCTTCTGGCATTAAATTTCATATAATAACAGAAAAGGACGGAAGATATGGGAAGTACCAGGCATTATTGCGCTAGACTGTATATGTATTAATTATACTATATATGTATTCCCCTACATATGTAAAGGAATTTCTTTGGAATTGTTTGTACGTAGAAAAAATGAGCAGCGCTAATTTTTTCTATGATATATGGAATGTGTTTTGTGCTGCTGCTTTTCTTGCATAATTCAATGGGTATCCCAGCCAGAGAAAAAGGTACCCCCTACTACGGTAGTACTACTAGAAGTAAAGACAAAATAGAAATTCAAGTAAAGTAATCAATTATTTACCTACGTTTTGAAAATAAAGTTTTTATCCAACAAGTCCCGTGTTAGATTCCAACTGTGAAATCCAGGTTCAGATTTTTTGTTGTATTGTTATGAAAACAATGTTGAAACATTAACTGCACATGATTTCAACAATTTATAACCTGCAACATTTTGCTTTTGGCTTTCACAATATTTCAGGTTTAAATCGAGCTCTATACGATTTTAGAAGTTACTGATCGGTAATATTTTAATTCTTACCATTTCAGTGTATATTAATAGAAAAAATAGAAAAAAGACTTAGTCTGTTAAAATAAATAAGGGCAAAAATCACCTCTACACGATTTCATAAATTTCTAAACTGTATTTTGTTGTGGTAACAGTAACGCGATTTTTGTTATATTTTATTCTCTACCATCAATGCACATTAATAAGAGAAATTTTAGTCTATTAAAATAAAATAAATAGGGACAAAAATGAACTTTCACGATTTTATGAATTTTTAATCTATATTATCTGAAAGTATTTGTGGCATTCTACGAATATTCTTTCCTATTATTTGGGTTTTCTACCACATGTATTGTTATCCTCTTCAAAACAAATCACCGAATCTACAAAATAATAGAATTATTGGAAAAAAGCCTTTGCGCCCGTGACGTTTACGCCAAAGGAAAAGTCAGAGGTTATGTTTTGCAAATAATATAAATCGGAATAAACACAGAAATAATGTATTTTGCTGACGTTTCGGAAAGTAATCTCTTTCCGTTTTCAAAGCTTTTTTTTTGGAAGAACTCTTATTTTGCTGCGTATGTCAAATACACAGCTTTAAGATTCTGTTTATGTTATTTCCATAGATACTTACTACTTACACAGAACATAGAACTGATGATATTTTCTTTTAGATAATCTTGAGTTTGTTAAGTTCTTCTTTTAACATTGGTAGCCAGGTTGTACAAATATCTACAGAACAATTCGATACACACTTATCTTCATTTAATAAGATTATTGCTGATTCTTTAATTTTTCTTTTTTTGGTATCTGTTTCTTTTGTTAAAATTTTTGCCGAGTCCCAGTTTATTCTATGTCCGTTTTCCCAAGCATGTTCACAAATCTTTGATTTCTGAATTTCATTCTTTCTAATGTAATTCTTGTGCTCATCCAACCTCACACTGAAACGTCCGAAACGTCAGCAAAATACATTATTTCTGTGTTTATTCCGATTTATATTATTTGCAAAACATAACCTCTGATTTTTCCTTTGACGTCACGGGCGCAGAGGTTTTTTTCCAATAATTCTATTATTTTGTAGATTCGGTGATTTGTTTTGAAGAGGATAACAATATATGTGGTAGAAAACCCAAATAATAGGAAAGAATATTTTAATCTGTATCAGAAAGTAGAGGTGGTCAGAAGGTGCAGGGGACTACGATAGCGGTAAAGCGCTTTTTGTTATTGTCTTCCAGTTTGGTTTAGGCAAAGGTTATGTTGCTTATCATGAAGTATATAGTCAAAAAGATAAACATGATGGATGGTCATGGGGTGCGGGGAAGCCACATAGAAAATTAGCTTGTAGTATTATATATTGGAAGTGTTGTGAGGGGGGGGGGTTATAATGTTGCTCCTCCATATTGGTAAATGTTGAAGGCCAACACACAGACCACTTCAACATTGCATATTTTTAGTTTTTGACTCATTGATACCCTTTATCCCGGAATTCTCTAGAAGAGCCTTGTGTGGGAGGGGGCTATTCATTTAGAGACAAGGGACACACACTCAATATTCGTGTATAGTGGAAAAAACCCTCTCACAGTATTTTCCACTGTCACGACCGGAAATCGAACCCGGAACTTTTGGGTGAGAGACAAGTGCGCTTACCTCTCGACCATCAGTCATATGATGTTGATGTTACCCTATGAGGCCAATTATTGCCTAATGTTAATTTCAACTGAATTAATGTGGTATTTACAAACCAATTCAGTAATTATTTTATTGTCGCGTTTAGTTTTTGTCAGATCATTCTGATTGAATGCCACATACTTTATCATTATTTGGCGACCAATATGGAATTTATTATCGCATCTGGTTTTAAGCAGTTTTGAGCACTCGATGCGATTATCATGTCTGGAAATTAGTTTTTAATATATCCCGCAATATACTAAATAATGTAATAATAATTGAAAAATGAAATTGAAAATTTAATAATCCTCAATATAGATAGACTTTGATTGGATCGTTCAGGTCATAGGCTTTGTTTATTTGACAAAAGTTTAAATCGTTGCAAAGAATTGGCGTAAAAATTAACTGCCTATACCTTAATCAAGATTATATCGTTGCGTTCCAATGTCTCAAAAATAAACTTGGTGGTTCCGCATCCAGTATCCTCCGACAGCGTGTACGACCGCTATAATGAGTAACGGGTTGAAAATGACCATGGTCTCTTAAATGTTGAACAGCTGACATAAACATTCTTTCATGGGTAACGCGGATACCGGGATAACGTTCCGTGTAAAAATGTGAGCTTGAGAGCCATTTTCACCTGCCGCACCCTAAACAATGTTTGTCCAATCAATGTTTGTAAAATTCTTCATCGTTAAAAACTTTAAACCCCTGTAATTCGCTATTTACATGCAGAGATCTGTCGTAAACTATCGATGGATCGCTACTACTGCCTGCTACTTGGCGACGGCGCACTAAATATAAGCAATAAATTCACGGTCAATCACCATATGGAAACTGATCAGAGGCGTAGCTCGGTAATAATAATATAATAATTATTTGCAACACTAAAAATTTATTTTCTTATTTATTTTTTGGCTTCTGTATAAATAAACATTATTCTACGAATTTTAAAAATATGGCATTGATGAATCTGAATATATGCATGTATTTCAAAAACACCCTGGATATGATAAGTACCGAATATCAGGGTCGGCGGAAGGTACAAGCAATACAAGCAGCTGCTTGGAGCCCAATTACTAATTTTATTAATTAATAATTAGAATTAAAATTTTCCCAAGTACAAGAAAAATTAAAAGTTATAAAAACTCACCTAGCGTTCCGTCATGTATAGGGAAAATAGAAAGTTATAAAAGGAAATTAAAATTTCTAAAAAACTGGACATATTATCACTTTCAAATTTTTATGGCACATAGTCTACACCAGTATAAACAATGCCAGTTGAAAAAATCAACTCTCAGATCGTTCCGTCACAGCAAAAAATTTTCATTGTTTCAGCTGACATTCTTTATACTGTAGACTGTATGCTACATAAGTTTTAAAGGAAAAATATATCCCAGTTTTTGAGAAATTTATATTTCTTTTTCATAACTTTCTGTTTTGCCTGCATCTGACGGAACGATTCGAAAGGTTATTTTTTCAGATATTTAGATTTTTTTATAAGAATTTTAATTTTCTCTGTATATGGCTGAATCATCCGAGAGTTGATTTTTTGAGTAAAGTTCTTTGTACTGGTGCAGTATATCAGTATAAATGTTTGAAAGTGATAACGCCCTTAATTATCAATTAAAAAACAAGGGGTTGCAATAACATAATAGCCTAAAACGCTTTGGGGCTTTGTCAAGGGGTATTTAAAGAATACTTAAGGACTTTAGCAATATGAAAATTTTTTGTTTTACATATTGTTCTTCAGGGTTGAAAATGGCCATTTTTGCGTTATTTCGAACTTTAAATAATTAATATCTCCAAAACTATCAACTTTAGAGAAAAGTTGCAAGAGATTTTCTTTATTCAAAATAGCCCAAAAAACCTTAGAAAATGGTCCGGAGCAAAATAAACAATTTTTGCAATTTGTTTAAAAAAAATTGTTTAAACAATGTTTGGCCCATTTTTAGACCTGGCAACATGTAGATTTGTTTTCAGGGAACCATTTTGCATAAGATTGTGCAAAAAACCGACTGACGATATTTTCCCCAACGGGTGCGAAGATACTTCCCGGACTATTCGAACTTCGTTAATATAAAAAAATCCTTTTTCAGTGCCGATGCAGTGATATAATTTTCATATCAAAATTTAACATTTTTAATTTTTCTGGTGCAATATTGCTCAATCGAGTTCGCACGGAATGGGCGGGGATATTTCCAGACCTCTGCACGTCGTGTCTCCGAGCCGAGCGCGATGAGCTCTGACAAGTCTAGTTCGATACGTGCACCACGAACGACCCACTACAGCAATCTACTCCAGGACTTATACGGAGCGTAGCATTTGACCCTATCCGACGTTTTACGAGTGACTCTTCTCAAATTCAAAAATTAAGTGCACGACAGGCCCCCAGGGTCTCTATCAAGCTCTAAGGCTCAAAGCTATGCCGAAACTTTTTAATTTTACCAAACAAGGTAGCATTTTCGTATTCACTATCTGCGGCGGCTGCTTTCATGATCTTGATCGAAGCTTGTTACAAAATTCGACGTCATTTGCACATAGACGTCTAAATCGTTTGATAGTGTCTATTATGAACTGTGGATTAATGGACTGGCTGCCATTGGTGTTTCAGGGAACTGCTTACAGTGGACAATCGTCTAGATACCTCGCAAGGCTCTCATCTTGCTCCTTTTCCTATTTATAAATGTTATGTTGATGTTATGTTTTTGATTTCTGCAAGTGTGTTTTATATACAAACTATTTAAAATTTTAATCAATTGTAAGGGAGAGCACCCAAATTGTAGTACTAATTTTACAGACATTAGTAAAGACATTATGACTATTATTACTATAGTCGGGTACAGTTTTACTGGGCAGTCAAAAAATGCAACAAATACTTTACGAGCTAATTATTAACGCCGGCGAACCATTCGGCATGGTCTCATCAAACAAGCAGACGTAGATTAAAAGCTATAAAGATAAGTGATTCAATTTGCAGGTGAGATAATACAGAGAGTAACGGTGTTTTAATAAGGTAGTAAAGTTTTTGTTGCGTTTTTTGACTGCCCAGTAAAACTGCACCCGACTATAATAATTATAATCATAATGTCTTTACTAATTTCTGCAAAATTAGAACTACAATTTGGGTGAAGTTTAGCCATTAAAGGTTACTTACACTTAACCGTTCCTAACCTAGTTTATATTAATCTAGAATAATTAACCTAAAGAGAGAGAGAGAAATAAATGTTCACTGATTTAAAGTGAGGTATTATTTTAATTATTTCCTAAATAAAGTAACAGATAAACCTGTAATATCAGCACTTAAGCAATATCACTGCATTTTACGTAAAGGAACGTTGAAGCTGGCTGTCTTATGTTGGGGGCATAGTTAACATTGTTTGATAACGACCATTTCTATTATGAATGACTTCCCGTGATAAAAGCTTTTCCCGTAAAAATTTTGGTGTTGCATTTTTTTTAGAAAATTTTGTACAAAAACAATAAAGTGGTGTTAATTTTATTTTTTATGCATTCAACTCAATTTAATCACAGACATTCCAGCTTTTGCAAGAACACTCCGCAGGTAATAATAACTCACTTCACCAATGAATAATCTATTTCCATGAAACAGGTATTAAATTTTTAATTCCATGTTTATTTTAATTCGTTAAATTGTTGATTGTGCAATATTTCAAAAACAAATTTAAAATCATGATAATCGCAATGTGTAATAATAATAAATAAATGATTAAGGCTTAGAAAAATCTGGGGGTAGGGAAATTCCGTACTTGAATGATATGATGTAATTTAAAGGAATTGTTTTTTAAGGTGTAAGTATATTTATACCATTGGTTGTAAGTAAAGGTAGGTATTTTTGTAACATTGTTTCTTGTTTTTTGGATGTTTTCGGGATTGTTTAATGATATCAAAGTGATAAATGTAACGTCAGACCGCACGTTAGAAAGAGAGAAAATATTTTTGGAGCAATTTTTTCTCTTTTTATAGACCGAGTGGGTATTAAAGAACACGCCAAAGTCCTCGATGAACTTTTCGAAACTGTAACAAAATCCGAACATTTCGTATAAAAAGCGTGCTTCACGTAAAAATGCCGTTGGAAGAGGTTCTTATATATTCAATCACATTTTCGCTCTACGGAGCCTTTTTTATGCAAAAATATCAGAAACTCATCAATGAGTAATTTTAGAAAGTATACTAAATGTCGCGGCACGGGGGCGTAATGTCGCCCCGACCACAAAATTTAGAAAGTGTAACGAAAACCGAGTTTTTGAAAATAAAAACCTTTTTACGAATCCACGTTAAGCACTGCAACTCATGCGTTGTGTTAAATATGAGGACAAGTTAATCCAATCTCTAGTCAAAGTATTTCGAGAGTTTTAGCGAAAATAGCCCATAGCGTCGAGGGTGCCCTATCATTTTCTAGCAGTCGATTTTGACGGGAAAATGATGGATTTTAACGGGATTTGTCCTAAATCGGTTCCTCAGTGATTCGGTGTCAGAAAAGTATCTTTACCATGTACTCAGACGTGCATGGGACCGCCTTGTCTGAACGTATGAATATATAATGGCACAATATAATTCAAAATCGTTGCGATTCAAGCATTTTTAAGCTCCGAGGAGCGACCATAATTGATATTGAACTGAAAATACGTCAATAGACAGGCAAGCAAAAGCCCACCAAAAAATTATAAACATTGAACTTTTTTTAAATCTTTTTGTGTAATCGTTAGCTAAAGACTAAATATTGGATGGTAGTTGGTACATTATGAGTCGTTCTGTTCCTCACTATGTGTTGTACACGGGCCAGGCTATAGTTTGTCAATCAATTTTTCTTGGACGTTTTGTAAAAACATAATTTTTTAAAAGATTTAATATATATTTTTGAACTTTATATTGTCTATTTCTTGTGTTTCAAAATTCATTTTCAGGTTTAAATTTTAGTATTTACTGTGTTGGATTTATAGTGTTACGACGTCCAATTAGTACCATCAGTTAAAATTATTTCATGTTGAAACTTTAAGCATTTATTTCTCATAGTATAAGCTTAAGAGTAAGATTTGTCCGAAATTCCCGCGACATTTATTTATTTTGCGACGAATTTTCAAAGTACACACCGCCAGTGTTTGCAAATTTTCACAAACCATTGCAAAAGTTGAGTGAGGAAGTTTCGAATTTTAAATAACTAATTATCCACCATTAAAATATAATACAGCATGATGTTTTGTGGAAAGTTTCAGTCTTTCATATTTAAATTAAAAAAATATATGCGCGTTCAAAGTTCAGCGTCGAATCTGATGACGATTTTCAAAAGCGCCTACAATTTTGTAATTGGGCCAGAGGTGAAATGCAACATGATGTCAACTTCTTCAATATCGTTTTATTCAGTGATGAGACAACTTTTCATAAAAATGGATTTGTTAATAGGCACAATTTCCATTAGTATGCTTCGGAGAATCCTCACTTTTTATGCAAGTTGATAACCAACACAGATGGTCTATAAACGTTTGGGGAGGAATTATTGGAGGACATGTAATAGGGCCACATTTCTTTGATGATACATTGCCTGGAGCTATTTATCTTCATTTTTTGGAAAACTATCTACCACAATTATTGGTAAATCTCCCTGAAAGAATTCGAAATAGGATGTGATTGCCACATTATTTAAATGCAGTTAGAGACCACTTAAATAATACCTACCCTAATCGATGAATTGGAAGAAATGGACCCATTAAATGGTCTGCTAGATCTCCAGATCTTACAAAAATGGACTTCTTTTTATGGGGATACGTGAAGGAAATTGCTTATGGAGACACACCAATAACAGTACAAAATATGAAGGAGAGAATAATAACTGCCTTTACATCTACCACACAGGCAAGTTTAGGAACAGTGGGAACCTCATTTCAAAAGCGCATAGAGATGTGTGTCAATCAAAATGGGCAATAGCCAAATTTTCGGTCTGTTTTATAAACTGCTTTTATTACTGTAAATAATTCTGTCTGCTTCGGATTTTCTGGTATCCTTACACGGCCTGCTTAACAACCGTTTTATCATAAACTCGCTAATTCCCTCGCTTGCACGCTTTCACCGCTCGATTAACCGTTTCTACGCTTTTGCCGCTAATGTTACCACATTGCTTGCTATTCTCCCTCTACTATTATTGCTTATCTGTACATAAATTTGTATTAATTGTGATTTTTCTGTTTATTTAGGACTGTAACCACAGGTTTACTGTAATATACTTAAATATTATTGAACTTCTGCGTTTTACTGTTGTGTTTGTGAAAGTCTATTTTCCCTTATTGACCCACTGGAATTAACTGTGTCTTCACTGAGCTGCCTAGTCTCGCTCATTCGACTTGTGGGTAGTGTTGTTCAACCACTTTGAACTTGAACGGGCGCCCGAGTACTGAATAAAGCTCGAGTGTCAAAGTGACAGCCTTAGTTCTCTCACTGTACGAGGAAAAGAGCGTCACAATTCACATAAAAACATTTCTTGAGAAATGGTTAAAGCAGTAGAATCGGAAATGGAAATATCAGCACAGACATTTGGATGACGACGTAATTGCTACTGGTTTTTAGTGGTCACTGTTTGACAACTGTCGAAAACAAATATGCAATTTGTGCACATATTCAATATATTTGAGATATTGAGAAAAGACGTTGCCATATGTAGAGGGAAACTGCCACACAACTTACAGAAACTCAGACTATTTGCCGGCCTATAAGGAGCCAGATACAAAGATTATTTTGAAAATAATTCCAAAAATTATACTACATATTAGAAAAATGCTGTAGGTTAGTTATTATAATGCCTACCTGATATACATTTACAATATCAATAAGAACGAATAGAAAAATAGCAAATTTTAGTAAGAACTTAAATTCGAACACCTCTATATCTGTTACAACGTTACTTAAAAAGGTAAGTTTGGTACCAGAAAATGCAGAATTTGATTTAAAAAAAAATGCATTTTCTTAAAATTCCGCTTGGTTTTCGAGTTAGAGTTAATAAAGAAGAAGAAGAAGAAGTCTTTAGAATCCTTCTGAAGAAGCTGACAGGATGATCAGCGAAACGTCAAGTCAAATTCGACGACCACGGCAAGACTTTTAGTATGTTAATCAGTGCACAAAGCCAAAACAATTGCAAGTAGTATCATCTTTATATTAATTTGTTCCAGGTCAACCATGTAATAATTTATAAATGCATTCGCCTAGGCTTTATTAGTACCAAATCCTCCTCGACAACCCCCTTTCTTGAGATCTACTAAGTATGTCAGGTTTGACTTTGACTCTCAACGTCAAACAACCATTAGCAAGAACAAAACTACATGACCAGTGCGACTGTTAAAGAACGCTATAACACCGATATACTTTTCGACGTTGTAACAAAATCCGACTTAGGAAATACTTCATAAGAAAAGCATGCTTCACGTAAAAACGCCGTGGAGGAGGTTTTTAATTCTTGGAAATATATTTTTGCTCTTCGGAGCGTTTTTTATGCCAAATTTTCGCTAACTCTTCGAGGAGCGTTAATTTGGTAAGTGTAGTAAATGTCGCTGCACAGGGACGTAATGTCGCCCCGACCACCCAATTTTAGAAAGTATACTAAAATTGGAAAATTTCCAAGATTAAAAACCCTTTTACGAATCCACGTTGTCAAGCACTGCAACTCTTACGAGGTATTGAATATGAGGACAAGTTAATCCAACGACTATTCAAAGTATATCGGAAGTTATAGCGAAAATAGCCCTTAGCGACATGGGACCCCCATCATTTCCTAACAGTCGGATTTGACGGGGAAATGATGTATTTTGACGGGGTTTGCCCTAAACCGGTTCCTCAGTGATTCGGAGTCAAAAAAGTATTATTACCATGTACTCACACGTGCATGGGATCTGCCTTGCCTGAACGTAAAATTTGTTATTTTAGCCATTAAAGGTTACTTACACTTAACCGTTCCTAACCTAGTTTATATTAATCTAGAATAATTAACCTAAAGAGAGAGAGAGAAATAAATGTTCACTGATTTAAAGTGAGGTATTATTTTAATTATTTCCTAAATAAAGTAACAGATAAACCTGTAATATCAGCACTTAAGCAATATCACTGCATTTTACGTAAAGGAACGTTGAAGCTGGCTGTCTTATGTTGGGGGCATAGTTAACATTGTTTGATAACGACCATTTCTATTATGAATGACTTCCCGTGATAAAAGCTTTTCCCGTAAAAATTTTGGTGTTGCATTTTTTTTAGAAAATTTTGTACAAAAACAATAAAGTGGTGTTAATTTTATTTTTTATGCATTCAACTCAATTTAATCACAGACATTCCAGCTTTTGCAAGAACACTCCGCAGGTAATAATAACTCACTTCACCAATGAATAATCTATTTCCATGAAACAGGTATTAAATTTTTAATTCCATGTTTATTTTAATTCGTTAAATTGTTGATTGTGCAATATTTCAAAAACAAATTTAAAATCATGATAATCGCAATGTGTAATAATAATAAATAAATGATTAAGGCTTAGAAAAATCTGGGGGTAGGGAAATTCCGTACTTGAATGATATGATGTAATTTAAAGGAATTGTTTTTTAAGGTGTAAGTATATTTATACCATTGGTTGTAAGTAAAGGTAGGTATTTTTGTAACATTGTTTCTTGTTTTTTGGATGTTTTCGGGATTGTTTAATGATATCAAAGTGATAAATGTAACGTCAGACCGCACGTTAGAAAGAGAGAAAATATTTTTGGAGCAATTTTTTCTCTTTTTATAGACCGAGTGGGTATTAAAGAACACGCCAAAGTCCTCGATGAACTTTTCGAAACTGTAACAAAATCCGAACATTTCGTATAAAAAGCGTGCTTCACGTAAAAATGCCGTTGGAAGAGGTTCTTATATATTCAATCACATTTTCGCTCTACGGAGCCTTTTTTATGCAAAAATATCAGAAACTCATCAATGAGTAATTTTAGAAAGTATACTAAATGTCGCGGCACGGGGGCGTAATGTCGCCCCGACCACAAAATTTAGAAAGTGTAACGAAAACCGAGTTTTTGAAAATAAAAACCTTTTTACGAATCCACGTTAAGCACTGCAACTCATGCGTTGTGTTAAATATGAGGACAAGTTAATCCAATCTCTAGTCAAAGTATTTCGAGAGTTTTAGCGAAAATAGCCCATAGCGTCGAGGGTGCCCTATCATTTTCTAGCAGTCGATTTTGACGGGAAAATGATGGATTTTAACGGGATTTGTCCTAAATCGGTTCCTCAGTGATTCGGTGTCAGAAAAGTATCTTTACCATGTACTCAGACGTGCATGGGACCGCCTTGTCTGAACGTATGAATATATAATGGCACAATATAATTCAAAATCGTTGCGATTCAAGCATTTTTAAGCTCCGAGGAGCGACCATAATTGATATTGAACTGAAAATACGTCAATAGACAGGCAAGCAAAAGCCCACCAAAAAATTATAAACATTGAACTTTTTTTAAATCTTTTTGTGTAATCGTTAGCTAAAGACTAAATATTGGATGGTAGTTGGTACATTATGAGTCGTTCTGTTCCTCACTATGTGTTGTACACGGGCCAGGCTATAGTTTGTCAATCAATTTTTCTTGGACGTTTTGTAAAAACATAATTTTTTAAAAGATTTAATATATATTTTTGAACTTTATATTGTCTATTTCTTGTGTTTCAAAATTCATTTTCAGGTTTAAATTTTAGTATTTACTGTGTTGGATTTATAGTGTTACGACGTCCAATTAGTACCATCAGTTAAAATTATTTCATGTTGAAACTTTAAGCATTTATTTCTCATAGTATAAGCTTAAGAGTAAGATTTGTCCGAAATTCCCGCGACATTTATTTATTTTGCGACGAATTTTCAAAGTACACACCGCCAGTGTTTGCAAATTTTCACAAACCATTGCAAAAGTTGAGTGAGGAAGTTTCGAATTTTAAATAACTAATTATCCACCATTAAAATATAATACAGCATGATGTTTTGTGGAAAGTTTCAGTCTTTCATATTTAAATTAAAAAAATATATGCGCGTTCAAAGTTCAGCGTCGAATCTGATGACGATTTTCAAAAGCGCCTACAATTTTGTAATTGGGCCAGAGGTGAAATGCAACATGATGTCAACTTCTTCAATATCGTTTTATTCAGTGATGAGACAACTTTTCATAAAAATGGATTTGTTAATAGGCACAATTTCCATTAGTATGCTTCGGAGAATCCTCACTTTTTATGCAAGTTGATAACCAACACAGATGGTCTATAAACGTTTGGGGAGGAATTATTGGAGGACATGTAATAGGGCCACATTTCTTTGATGATACATTGCCTGGAGCTATTTATCTTCATTTTTTGGAAAACTATCTACCACAATTATTGGTAAATCTCCCTGAAAGAATTCGAAATAGGATGTGATTGCCACATTATTTAAATGCAGTTAGAGACCACTTAAATAATACCTACCCTAATCGATGAATTGGAAGAAATGGACCCATTAAATGGTCTGCTAGATCTCCAGATCTTACAAAAATGGACTTCTTTTTATGGGGATACGTGAAGGAAATTGCTTATGGAGACACACCAATAACAGTACAAAATATGAAGGAGAGAATAATAACTGCCTTTACATCTACCACACAGGCAAGTTTAGGAACAGTGGGAACCTCATTTCAAAAGCGCATAGAGATGTGTGTCAATCAAAATGGGCAATAGCCAAATTTTCGGTCTGTTTTATAAACTGCTTTTATTACTGTAAATAATTCTGTCTGCTTCGCATTTTCTGGTATCCTTACACGGCCTGCTTAACAACCGTTTTATCATAAACTCGCTAATTCCCTCGCTTGCACGCTTTCACCGCTCGATTAACCGTTTCTACGCTTTTGCCGCTAATGTTACCACATTGCTTGCTATTCTCCCTCTACTATTATTGCTTATCTGTACATAAATTTGTATTAATTGTGATTTTTCTGTTTATTTAGGACTGTAACCACAGGTTTACTGTAATATACTTAAATATTATTGAACTTCTGCGTTTTACTGTTGTGTTTGTGAAAGTCTATTTTCCCTTATTGACCCACTGGAATTAACTGTGTCTTCACTGAGCTGCCTAGTCTCGCTCATTCGACTTGTGGGTAGTGTTGTTCAACCACTTTGAACTTGAACGGGCGCCCGAGTACTGAATAAAGCTCGAGTGTCAAAGTGACAGCCTTAGTTCTCTCACTGTACGAGGAAAAGAGCGTCACAATTCACATAAAAACATTTCTTGAGAAATGGTTAAAGCAGTAGAATCGGAAATGGAAATATCAGCACAGACATTTGGATGACGACGTAATTGCTACTGGTTTTTAGTGGTCACTGTTTGACAACTGTCGAAAACAAATATGCAATTTGTGCACATATTCAATATATTTGAGATATTGAGAAAAGACGTTGCCATATGTAGAGGGAAACTGCCACACAACTTACAGAAACTCAGACTATTTGCCGGCCTATAAGGAGCCAGATACAAAGATTATTTTGAAAATAATTCCAAAAATTATACTACATATTAGAAAAATGCTGTAGGTTAGTTATTATAATGCCTACCTGATATACATTTACAATATCAATAAGAACGAATAGAAAAATAGCAAATTTTAGTAAGAACTTAAATTCGAACACCTCTATATCTGTTACAACGTTACTTAAAAAGGTAAGTTTGGTACCAGAAAATGCAGAATTTGATTTAAAAAAAAATGCATTTTCTTAAAATTCCGCTTGGTTTTCGAGTTAGAGTTAATAAAGAAGAAGAAGAAGAAGTCTTTAGAATCCTTCTGAAGAAGCTGACAGGATGATCAGCGAAACGTCAAGTCAAATTCGACGACCACGGCAAGACTTTTAGTATGTTAATCAGTGCACAAAGCCAAAACAATTGCAAGTAGTATCATCTTTATATTAATTTGTTCCAGGTCAACCATGTAATAATTTATAAATGCATTCGCCTAGGCTTTATTAGTACCAAATCCTCCTCGACAACCCCCTTTCTTGAGATCTACTAAGTATGTCAGGTTTGACTTTGACTCTCAACGTCAAACAACCATTAGCAAGAACAAAACTACATGACCAGTGCGACTGTTAAAGAACGCTATAACACCGATATACTTTTCGACGTTGTAACAAAATCCGACTTAGGAAATACTTCATAAGAAAAGCATGCTTCACGTAAAAACGCCGTGGAGGAGGTTTTTAATTCTTGGAAATATATTTTTGCTCTTCGGAGCGTTTTTTATGCCAAATTTTCGCTAACTCTTCGAGGAGCGTTAATTTGGTAAGTGTAGTAAATGTCGCTGCACAGGGACGTAATGTCGCCCCGACCACCCAATTTTAGAAAGTATACTAAAATTGGAAAATTTCCAAGATTAAAAACCCTTTTACGAATCCACGTTGTCAAGCACTGCAACTCTTACGAGGTATTGAATATGAGGACAAGTTAATCCAACGACTATTCAAAGTATATCGGAAGTTATAGCGAAAATAGCCCTTAGCGACATGGGACCCCCATCATTTCCTAACAGTCGGATTTGACGGGGAAATGATGTATTTTGACGGGGTTTGCCCTAAACCGGTTCCTCAGTGATTCGGAGTCAAAAAAGTATTATTACCATGTACTCACACGTGCATGGGATCTGCCTTGCCTGAACGTAAAATTTGTTATTGCATAAAATCAAACGAAGTAGATACGCTTCAAGCAATTTTAAGCTCCGAGGAGCGACCAAAATTTATGTGAATTAATAAAATACGTTTATAAGACAGGCAAGCATAAGCCCACCAAAATTTCAGTTACATGAAACTTTTCTTGAATCTTTTTGTGCATCGTTAGCTTATCAAACTGCATATTGGATGGTAGTTGGTACCGTATGAATCGTCCCGTTCCGAGCCATGTGTTGTACACGGGTCAGACCATTGTTTGTTAACATTTTCTCTGAAGAAGTTGTTGTAAAAACATAAATTTTTTTAAAGATTTAATATACATTTTTTGAACTTTATATTGTCTTTTACTTGTGTTTTCTAACAAAATTCCCTTTCAGATTTAATTTTAAGAGAGTGTGAAACAGACAGTGTTAGATTTATAGTGTTACGACGTCTTCCAATCGATACCATCAGAGCCGCAGTTAAGCATAAACGACAGTTAGTATGATTTATCCATTAATCTCCGTCTGAAACAGTCACGTTGAACCCTAAAAATTTTGTGAACGTAATATTTTTATTTAGAATTAAGAAAAGGTTGAGGAAGAAGAAAATTAATTTTTTCTTTTTCCTATTTTTTTTAATTTTTCTAAGTTTTTCGAGCAGAAAATACGTCCTTCAGACTTCCATCAAAGCATGGATCGTTCACACGACCACCGCATAACTACCACAAACCTAAAACCAATTATACCAGGATTTCTGACCAATCAGAAGCGTTACGGTCCATTTCAGGTGGGTAACGGAACGTCCCTCCGCAGTGAAATAAGGGGACGCGCAATTAGAATAAGGTGAGTGCTATTTGTGCCATGCGCAATTATCTCCTTCCTTCTATGTTAGCGGTAACGGAGGTATAGTGTTAGTGGGCAAAAACTCTCTAATAACTCACGCAGATGAAGTTTGGGGGGCGGGCGAGGGGGAAAAATTAGTACGTCTAAAAGAGGTCTATGATGAACTGGTTCCAATAGTAAAATCTTTTGTCCGATTTAAAACGATGTTAATCTACCTGACGTCTGGCCTAATTCTGAACTGGGGTAAAATTGCTCTTTCCACTCTATCGATCACACAAACAATAATGACTTTTTAATTATGCTCTTACCTTCTAGTTAATTTTACTTCTCTAGTCGGCCTCCAGAGAAGCTGTTCCTTCTGACTTGTGTAAATGTTTCTTGTGGTAATACCAAGAAACTATTACTATTGTAATGGGTCGGACAAAAATTGATTTGAATAAGAATACTTGGTTTAGAATAATTTTATTTAAAATGTGTAATCAAAATATATAGGTTAGTATTTTAGATTTTTTTAAATAATAGAAAAATATATTTAATGCAGAGCTAGTACAAAAATATATACCATCAGAACATAATATATAGTGACTTGTTCTGAACTTATTATGAATTTGGAAACCGAAATTTTAAAAAAGCAATCGTTTTATCAACATTTGAATATATCTTTTGCCGGTACAATTTGTGATGGAGTCCTATAATAATGGGTATATCCTAGCTCTGTATACATTAAAAATATTTTATTAATTGTTAATTTATTTAATAAATCAATCACCACGACTAAACAAACTAAAACTTGCAAACAAACCAAAATCAGATATAATTATATAGTGAGTCATCAATGTTTTTTTAAAAACAACCTGTTTTTGTATAATATTTCAACAAATTAGAAAATATATAATTTCACGATAAAATATTTCATGTAATATTTTTATGTACACTTTTTACAAAATATTATAACAACCTTTGTTCCGTACTAGAAAAATCTACAAATCTCATTACAAAAAATAGTGTCCCTTATATTAAAATTGCATTAAAATCTTATCTACATTTAGTACAAATATCATTTTCGACCTGCAAAAATGATTAATAACAATTTTATACACGCAATTCTTTGATTTAGAATATTTCCTACATGTATGCATATTGCATTCGTTTTATTATTGTAAATTATTTAGTGTATCGAAGCTTGTATAAAAATTTATTAGAAAAAATCTGTTAGACTTAATTGTTATTTAGGAAATTCTTAGGAGTTCCTTTCAGGGTCCCTTGAACGATGATTCTGATTGATGACAGGCACTGGCCTTGCTTCTTCTATTGCTTCTAAATGTTTTAGTTTCTTGTGTTTTTCTGCAAATAAAAAAATACTAGGGTGGTAAAATAATTACAACTAAAATTATTATTAAACAAACCACCCCATGCACTTAATATCGATTCAACTAAAGAATAGTAAAAAATGAACATAATTTTGTGAGTTAGAATTTCCTTTAGATTACAAAATTTATAAATAACTTGTCTGAACCTTTTTATAATATAGAAGGCATGTTGATCCTATCTTAAATGTTGATCCATTGTAACACCAAGTTATCTGATTTTATCTGTTTTTTCTATTATTGGACATGTACAATGTGTGTTATCTGCGCAGGTTATATTATGTATTTTTAGTGTGTTTTCTATAGGTTGATCTTTTCGTAATTAAGTGAAAGTTATATATCTGGTTTTAGAAACATTTAATGTTAATAAATTGAAATTTAGCTATGCGTGTATATTATTTATATGTTGAGCAGCATGATATAATTCGTTCCCGATATCACAAATAATGCAAATAATGATAGTATCACCAGCATGGAAGATAAAATGACCTTTAAAATTATTTATTCGGTTTATACTAATGATGTCTTCGGGAAACATTATTGGACCCAATACTGTTCCCTGTGGAACACTAACTGTGACTTTCCATGGTTCACTTATCTATTTTTACACGTTGCACTCTGTGTGTTAACAAATCCCGCAAAATTTAAAGGCAGTCCTCGAATATCAAAGTTATGAAATTGATTTAATAGATTATCGTGTGAAACTGTATCGAATGTGCCTTGATCAAATGAAGAAAAATGCCCAAACATTTTTTTCGACTCGTCCAAGGCATCCACGGTTGTTCTGAGAAACTCTACAACAGCGTTTTCGGTATTAGAGTTGTAAATAAAACCAAATTGTCTTTTTGTTATTACATCGTGTAGGTCAAAGAATGAAGTTAAGCTTTTTTTTTTGTAGTTTGCTCGAAAATTTTTGCGAAGTTATTTATCACAGAGATGTGTCGGTAATTTGTTAGCTATTCTAGATCGCCTGATTTATGTACGCGTGTAATAAGTGATTTTTTCCACTGTGCGGGCAGGTTACCGTTTATATATCTCAAATTGATAATGTGGACCAGCGGTTTGACAATGTGTTTACATACATTGCATTATTTTTAAAACTCGTTGAGTAAAGCGTCAGAAAGTAATTCAGTTCTAACAATATACTTACTCGCTATTTTTAACATAATAATTCCCCACCATATGGACCAACCCCATCCCACCAGGCAAAAAAGTACTGTGAAGAATTGACCAAAGCCAATTATTGCATTTATAAAGAACGAGCCAACTCTTTGCTTTGCTCCATCTTTCTGAGAGAATCTGGGTTTTCCAATGCACAAACAGAAGAAACCACTTAGTACGGTACCTAGAAGAGACAAAAATATAACAGTTATTTCTTACATTTAATTAAATATTGCATCAGAATTGCACCTTCGCATGATTTAACAAATTTATATTATAGATTATTACCTGTTCCAGGAGCAATACAATTCATAATTAAGCAAAACCAGGCCAAACACACAGGAAGAACTGGTATAGCTCCTTTCATAGCAGACGTATGTTCTACCAAACTCATATCTATTTTTGGCCTGGTATCCTGTAACAAGAAATACATTGTAAATGCTCGTATAGGTATTATCATAACTAGATAAACCCATTGCAAAAAGTTTTGCAAATTTGCAACACTTTTTCTGACATTTGTCATCTGGGACATTGTTTTATGTAATAGTTCGAAAATTTGCTTTACTTTTATTTGTTTAACAATTTTTAAATAATAAGTAGGTCTTGCATTTTCGTTTTCATAAATAGATGTTTCTAAAAATAAGTTATTTATAGTTTTTGTGTTGCATTAGTAGTATAGTGACAAGAAAATCCTAATACCAATCTCAATCCGGGGAAATAAAATTCCTACCAACCGATACTTGAAGAACTTGGGGGGTCAGACTGGACCAGCGACTGACATTTAACACGCATATAAATGAGATAGTACAGACGGTCTACTCCCTGTCCAGGATTCTGTATCCGCTCATGGTTAGGGGTAGCAAACTTAACCGATAAAATAAAAAATTATTGTACACAATGGTGGTCAGGCTGTCCATCACATACGCGGCGCGGATGTAGTGTAGCACATCGGCCACAACAATGAAAAAACTAAAAGTGCCCGAGCACAAATTTATCCGCCTCATATCAAATTCTGGAATGTACATCTCCCTCAGAGACCTATACGATCTAACTTCGTCGTGGGAAATTGTAGTTACAATCGATGTCTGTACAATTTGTTTTTAAAGAAGAGTTGGAGCTAATGGAGACCTCGACACCTATTTAATTAATGATAAATGTAAAATAAAAGATATAATATTCCATTCCATCATGTAATGTCAATTATTTCAAACACTATAGTAATATTGTATCTAAAATCCATAAATTATCTAGCAAATCAATCCACCATAAATAGTTGTCATCCAAATTATTATAATTATGTTTTGAGCTTGGGAATATCTGTTAGAATCATTGGTCTAAGTACTCCTAAACTACCCCCTAATAGTCAAATCTACTGAAACTTCCTCGCTGTATTTTCACGTCTTGAATTTTAAAAGCGATGCTTGGAGCAATTATACATATGGTCTCTAACAGACTGATGCTTCTTTGTGGGATGGAGCCAAGTATTCTTATGTATTTACTGTGTGCTACTTATACAGGGTGGGGCAATATTACGTCGGACCTCGATATCTTGAGTTCTATGATAGTTAGAAATTTTTTTAAAAATTGCAAGTAAACTAGATAAAAAAGTCTATAACTGGACATTATTTTCGAACATACAGGGCGAGTCAAGACGAAATTACAGGACCAAGTGCCTTTTTTAAATGGAATGCTATATATATCAGTACATTTTTTGAAACCTCTTTCTAGGCTCTATTCATTCCTGTATTAGCATTGAATATCTCCCAACCACTTGGATGTAATGATTTTTTTTGTTGAAATAATGCAATCTGCAGATGGATATTAAAAAAATCACCACAGTCAGATGTAAAGGCAGTTATTATTCTTTTCTTCATATTTTGTACTGTTGTTGGTGTGTTTCTATAAACAATTTCCTTCAAGTATCCCCATAAAAAGAAATCCATTTTTATAAGATCTAGGGATCTAGCAAGCCATTTAGTGGGTCCATTTCTTCCAATCCATTAATGAGGGTAGGTATTATTTAAGTGGTCTCTAACTGCATTTAAATAATGTGGTGGAGCACCATCTTGCTGAAACCATATCCTATTTCGAATTCTTTCAGAGAGATTTACCAATAATTGTGGTAGATAGTTTTCCAAGAAATGAAGATAAATAGCTCCAGGCAATGTACCATCAAAGAAATGTGGCCCTATTACATGTTCTCCAATAATTCCTCACCAAACGTTTATAGACCATCTGTGTTGGTTAACAACTTGCATAAAAAAGTGAGGATTCTCCTAAGCATACTAATGGAAATTGTGCCTATTAACAATCCATTTATATGAAAAGTTGTCTCATCACTGAATAAAACAATATTGAAGAAGTTGACATCATGTTGCATTTCACCTCTGGCCCAATTACAAAATTGTAGGCGCTTTTGAAAATCAGATAATTCCTGGTGCATTTGAATATGATATGCATGCAACTTATTTGTTTTTAAGATTCGACCCACAGACCGTCTACTTATTCCTATTAATGAGCTCACTTCTCTTTGACTAACATGGGGATTCTCAACCGTTGCCAGCACCACATAAGACTCATTTTCTTCGTTCACAACACATTTTATTCTTTCACTTTTTTATATTCGACATTTCCAGTTTCCAGAAATCTATCGAGAAGGTTTTGGAAGTTGCTAACATCAGGAAACCTTCTTTCAGAATAACGTTGGTGATAAATTCTATTGGCAAGTAAACAATTTCTGTCCGACTCGCCCAAAACAAAAGTCATGTCTACAAGTTGCGTTTTTGATTTCTACATCACATCGTCGAAAAATATACAGGGTGTTCCATTTGAAGAAATTGAGAAAATTTAATTTAAAAAGTTCCTAATTGAAAAATAAACACTTATTTATTTATAAAACGAAAATACTCATTTGTACACGACAATTTATACCAAACTGAGGTTTTATTGCTCATCGAATAACGAAAATAGCAAAAAAATGTAAAAAAAAACATTGCAGTAAAGGACTGGTTAAATACTATTTACTCATTTCAATGGATTGGAAAAAATAGTCCCACTAAATGGCCTCATTTCAAAACTGCATAAAGACGTGTGTCAGTCAAAATGGGCAACACGTCGAACACCTATTATAAATTTTTCTAATGAATTATTTGAGGGAACCTCTTTTTTAAAGTTTATTGTTGAATTTGACACTTATTTATTTATAAAACGAAAATGGTTTCAATTATCCATAGGGAAGTATTTACAAAAAATATTCGTTTTTCATTTCTACATCACATCGTCGAAAAATATACAAAGTGTTCCATTTGAGAAAATTGAGAAAATTCAATTTAAAACGTTTTTAATTGAAAAATAATGTTTGGCCACCCTGTACATTTTTATGAAATGAAAATGATTCAAAAACATTCATTAGATGTCTCGTAACGGGTATTCACATACGTTTTTCTTAAAACTCATAATTGTGACTGTGGTAATTGTTTTAATATCCATCTGCAGATTGCATTATTTCAACAAAAAAATTCATTACATCGAAGTGGTTGGGAGATATTCAATGCTAATATAGGAATGAATAGAGCCTGGCTTGAATGTACTGATATACATAGCAATCCATTTAAAAAAAGGCACTTGGTTCTGTAATTTCGTCTTGGCTCTCCCTGTATGTTCTAAAATAGTTTCCAGTTATAGACCTTTTTATCTAGTTTATTTATTATCGTAGAACTCGAGATATCGAGGTCCGACGCGCTATTACTCCAACCTGTATATTGATTTGTGGTCTTCAGATCGAATTACACTAATGCTCTAACTTGGTATCTATACAACATGATGCTAATCATTGTAATTTTCTCGTTTTCTGATCGGCTGCTATTTTACGCCAATAATAATAATTGGTACCACATCTTTGTTGTATAGCTAGTGCACCAAGTATAGCATTAATACTATGCGTCAGTAAGCTCGTAAGACTTTATTTGTATTGGTAATTATTCTGGTAGATGTTTTCTAAAGCTTAGTTTGACATCTCAAATATTTGGCCTAACTGCTTACCTATAGTTTTTCTCTAAAGATACTTTTTTAGAGTCTGGAGTTTTTTTGTGATTTACACGACAATGAACTGTAATGGATTTATGGATAGATGGGCGCACCAATTGTCTAGCAGATTCCAATATATCTCAGGCAACACTTTTCATCTTACTAGAACAATGCATGTTTTTCGCATATATTAATTTCTCTTCCTGTTCTTATTGTACCAGGAGTTCAGCTGGTGATGACCAGCCATCACAGAAAGGGCGATGAGATTGCTTATTAAAGTTGAATTGACGTTATACAAGTCGCCAAGTAAAAAAAAATGCATATATGAAAATAGTTTAGTTATCTTTTAGACAGGCAAATTTATTTTTCTACTCCCTACATAGAAAATACTATTTTGCTCCCTCATTTCAGGGAGCAAAGTATTACTTTCCCTCCCTCGGGAGGAAAATACTTTGGCTCCTTCTGGAAGCAAACAGGTAGAAACTACAAATGGTAATAGCTTTTTCATATTTTTCACGAGGCTTTAACGGCAATAGATTTAACGTTTGCTTCTTCCAGAATATCTTGAGGAACTTCATCTTCACATTCGGAATACATTATTATAAACTTTTTGGAAGTTTGTTTATTTTGTAAACAAGAAGCAACCTTAGCAACGTTCCATGTACTTTGATCTTTAAGAATATTTACGTATCTAAATACGTATTATGACATTTTGACATATTTGGTTTTTTGATTGTCATGCATAAGAAAATATAATAAAATATCTGTAAAACCAATGTAAAACACTATGCAATTTCCTCCCTTGGATATTGAACTATCCGCGGGAGGAAATTATGCACCACTTTTCTCCCTTGTCATACAAATAGCTATTTATTTAAATAAACTGCTGGCCACTCGAACTTACACATAGAGAATTTTAGGCAAAATTTAAAGTTCAATATTTTCAACAGGAATGCAAATTTTTGAACGCGGCTTGCAAATTTTAAGAGCTAGTTTTTTTCGGATTAAGCTGCATGACGTATATTTATCGTAGGACCATAAGTTTATTATATACGGGGTGACCAATGAAGTCATGTAAAAAATCAAAAAGTTTGTATGAGTGAAATTTCCGCAAAAAATTTTTTTGGTCGTTGCAATATGGTTCGTTACTAAGGTAACATCAATATCTCTAGACGGTTTTGTCGGTTTTTGGATTAAGGCCCTTAGGCCTTGTACACACTACTCAATATAAAATTTGGATACCGAAATTTTTAAAATGCTATAACTTGACATTGGATTGACGGTTCTTGATGATTTTTGCGGATTTGGAATCCTTACTTCACGTAGATTTTCTATGGTCTAAGCATTTTATTTGAGGGTTGAAATTTACACATTATGCCGGGTCGATAATAAACAAAAACGTAGCGACAAGAACAAGTTTATTACATTATATTCTACAATGTACAAGATTGCTTAACAACGGCCAAAAGTCAATTCTTAAAAAATTTATAATTCTAATTCTGGTAATTTTTAATAATTAAAAAAAAATTAACTAAAAAACTAAAAATGAATTTAATTTAAACTTAAATTAAAATTACCTAATTAAAATTAGGTACATTAATTTTAAAAAAGAGAAGCTAATATTTTGTTGGTCCTCCTGCTCGTAATATTATTTCCCGACATTGATTTGGTAGAGTATCCACAAGATTATTTATAAAATCTTGTGGAATATTCTCCCAGTCTTCACGAATGGCCTCACTGAGCGTTTCTAAGGTTTCAGGGGGTACATCAAGAGATCTTACTTTAAGTTTTAAATAAGACCAAACGTGTTCGATGACATTAACATCCGGAGACTTTGCAGGCCAGTCCATCCTATTGATGTTTTGTGTCTGCAAAAACTCTGTGATCCTTCGCGCTCTGTGAGGTCGAGCGTTGTCATCCACCAATAGAAATTCTGGGCCGTAATGTCGAGCAAAAGGAACAACAATAGGTTCCAAAATTTCCTCCTGATAAACAGTAGCATTAATGGTTTGGTTGGTAATGAATAGCTCGGTTTTACCATTTCTTATGATACCTCCCCACACTGTAACACCTCCGCCACCAAATGCTTCTTGAAGGTCCATATTTTCCTCCAAATATCGCTGATTTGGCCTTCTCCAAACTAAAATTCGGCCATCGGAGTGAAACAAATTAAATCTTGTTTCGTCAGTAAATAAACAATGGCTCCACTCTGCATTACCCCAATTCGCATGCCGATTTGCCCATGCCCGCCTATTCGCTCTATGGTGTTGTAATAACCGCACACATTTTGCTCTGCGACGGGCTCTATAATTTAAAATGTTTGGCATTATGTTATGTTTTTTAAAAAAAAAATCTCACCTCAAGTTGTTTTTATTTAATGTTCTTCTCACTGCTCTGTCCGAAACTCTCACCCCAGTTTGTTGTCTTAAAGAGTCATTTAGTTTTCTAGAGTTCTTTGTTCTATTCCGCATAGTTTCTCTCATTAAAATTCTTTCGGTTCTTTCGTTTATTTTTTTTGTATGTCCACCCCCATGCCCATAAATATGATCACCAGTAGTTTCGACGCGGCGGATCAAATTATAAATTGTCTTTCGGCTGACATTGTAAATGTGCGCAATTTGCTGTTTTGACATTCCTTCGTTGAGAAGTCGAATGCAATTTTCCCTTTCTGCCGTGGTTAAACGCCTCATATTAATTAAACTTTACAAAATTATAATATTGAAATGTGTCAGATTATTTCTAAAATAATGTAAACAGTTTTTAATTGCATAGCAACAAATTTGTTTTTCCAATGCCTACTTTGAAATTGACGCGTCGCGTAGAAATTACACCCGATCATAATTATGGGCTTGGGGGTGGACAAAGAACTCTGTAAAACTGAATGACTCTTTAAGACAACAAACTGGGGTGTGAGTTTCGGACAGAACAGTGAGAGGAACATTAAATAAAAACAACTTGAGGTGAGAATTTATTTTTACAAAAACTTAAATAATGCCAAACCTTAGAGCGCGTCGTACCCTACGTTTTTGTTTATTATCGACCCGGCATAATGTGTAAATTTCAACCCTCAAATAAAATGCTTAGGCCATAGAAAATCTACGTGAAATAAGGGTTCCAAATCCGCAAAAATCATCAAGAACCGTCAATCCAATGTCAAGTTATAGCATTTTAAAAATTTCGGTATCCAAATTTTATGTTGAGTAGTGTGTACAAGGCCTAAGGGCCTTAATCCAAAAACTGACAAAACCGTCTAGAGATATTGATGTTACCTTACGAACCATATTGCAACGACCAAAAAAATTTTTTGCGGAAATTTCACTCATACAAACTTTTTGATTTTTTGCATGACTTCATTGATCACCCCGTATATAATAAACTTATGTTCCTACGATAAATATACGTCATGCAGCTTAATCCGAAAAAAACTAGCTCTTAAAATTTGCAAGCCGCGTTCAAAAATTTGCATTCCTGTTGAAAATATTGAACTTTAAATTTTGCCTAAAATTCTCTATGTGTAAGTTCGAGTGGCCAGCAGTTTAGTTTAGGTATAACTACACTCATTTCGCATGTAAAATGCGCCGTAATTCATTAATACCTGCCAAAGTCATTAAAATATTAGTTATGGCAGAGTTATAAAGATTAACAACTACATCTTAAAAGCAACGCGACGAAATTTTATGATTGGTTTGTAATTTATTGATAATCAAATATTAGTTTACCCGGATTAAGTTTTATCATATTTTATCTGACAGTAAGTAAAAGTTCTCTTAAAAACAATGAATATACGTTTTGATAATAACATGATAGAAATAAAGAACTTACTTCTGGAGGAGGAGCAGTAGTAGGAGTTAAACTTTTCTTCTTACTAATGATGGATGCTTTCCTGCTTATGGGATCTTCCTGCACTTTTTTCTTGCAACATAAATCCATGCAAAACAATTTTCTGAAGAAACCCTTGCAACAATCTCTTGAACACTTTGACCTGAAAAGTGAAAGGAGGATATTAAAAAAGGTTGACTTTACCGTCGCGGAAGAGATCTGAAATTCGAGTTTCATAGGTTTAGTATCTATGAACTGTATAATTGGTGGAAGTGATGGTCCTTTTCCCAATAGATTTGTAGAAAAGTCTGATAATTATTCTGATATTTATTCAATAAAACTGACAAAGTGTGCAACAAACAAGAACAACGTGTGAGGGATCATATTAGAGATGCAGAATTCTTCAGTTTGCAAAGAAAATCGAAGGTGTAGCCTAAGGAGAATGTCCACAATTTTAAATGTACCCAAGGATACAATTTGGCGATGATCCAGTTGAAATAAATTACGTCCCTTCAAGCCTGTTTTCTTACACACATTAGAAGAAGTAGACGAAGAAATGCGGCTAGAATATTGCTTTTGGTGTCAGGGAGAATTTTTGAACAACCCTAATTATTTTTTAAATATATTATTCTCAGATCAAGCGACATTTACAACAAATGACACAGTTAAACACTCAAAATACTAGATATTGATCCGTTGAAAACCCTGATTTGGGTGTAAACTGTCTACGTCAGTATTCAGAAAAGGTGAATGTTTGGTGCGGTATTTTGAATAAACAATTGGCCCATATTTTCAAATTTTTTTGAAAACTGAATTTTCAATCGAAATTGAAAACTTGTCCCTTATTGCATTCAAAAATGTGATATTTCAACTTGATGGAGCCCCAATCCACAATGCAATGGTACTACGAAATTGGCTAAACGGCAACTTTTCTCAGAGGTGGATTGGAAGAAATAACCCTTTTGTTACTTGGCCTCCGAGGTCACCTGACCTCACGCCCTTGGACTATTTTTTATGGGGTTTCTAAAGAATGAAGTTCACAAAACGCAGCCACTAAATGGACTACAGATGGAAACTGGATTAGCCAAGCTTACGCTGAAATTACATTTGGTTGTATTTATTATTCATTTACGTAAATTGTTTCAAAAAAATAAATTTAGAAATAATTTTTATTAAAATGCTTAAAATGATTTTTTTCATGAAAACCTAATTTTTTTAGAATTCAACTTAACTTTGGATTCAGGGTTTTTGAATGAGTTTTGTTAATAAAATGTTTTAATAGTAATCCTTGAATATTTCAGCAAAATAGAGAGCTATATTTTCATTTCATTAATTTCATGAGGTTCAGTTTGCTTAGACCTTCCATTGCTGCATACATTTTTGACTCTCTTTCGTGTGGTTGTATACAATTGGGTGTTTTGACTAGCTTTGACGTCATTACTACTATTTATCTTATAGCAAACATGTATTTCGGTTTGATGCCTCGGTTACCGGAATGATATAACTGGAAGAGTTAATAAAGATATGTTTTTTTATTTATTTTTTCTTTATAAAAATGATTGTAAAAATTAACAGTATACTGAAATTGTTTTTAAATTCAAGTCAATTTCAAGCCATACCTCTGCATCTTACATTAATATTAACTTATTGGCTAATTTTTCGACATATGTGGATTGTACAGATTTTTACAATTACTGAGAACATCGTTACTGCGATAACTGTTAATTATTCAATATACTTCAATATTCAATACACAACATGCAATTGGATCAGATGTAAACGTTTTTATAGCAATGTCTTAAGTATTTCAATTCATACCTTGGTGGAGATTGCTGTTGTGAAGGGTCACTGAGAATGCTGTCTCTTCTTTCAACCCAGCTATCTTTCCTATTCCCCGTAGGAAAACAGTTAGTATCCCTTACTCTATGTTTGTTGCAACATTTAAGTTTGTCCCATAATTTCGATTTCTTTTCAGTTTCGTCTTCAATGTTTATCCTAACCGATTCCTCTTTCTTCTCCTTCTTTTTCATACAACTGAAACAGCCAGGTTTGTCCTCCCTTTCTTCCTCTTTATCTTGAGGTTCTGTTTCTGTTTGTTTTTTGCAACATTGGCAAGCCATTTTATTTGTGCAGTTGGAGAAGAATCTAGTGCACGCATTTTTCGGCGGCGGCTCTTTCGCTGGCTCATTAGGAGGTGTTTGCTGGGCAGGTGGTAAACTGAAAATAAATAATATTTATTTACACAGTACTATTGTAAATTAACATACAAAAATTAAACTGAAAGCAAAGTAAGCGTTAGATATGTGACCGTTTCAAAGTAGATCGTGTGCTCGCCTCAAATTTTCCAGCGGCTTGTATATCAGTGTATGCGCGGAAGCAATCTTAGGCGAGGATTGTGTAGTGGATCCTTCGGAGGGGTGTAAAGCCGTCGGTCGGTCCCTTATCTATTAAATGTTAGGCAGGTAAAAGATCCCTACTCTTCTAAAGAGAAGGGGTTCGGCAAAATTCCTGGTTCAGTGGTAGAAATAGGCCGAAGTTAAATAAATGTTAAAACAAATAATAATAATAATAAAAAACAAAGTAAGCGTGCACAACTCATTTTAATTCAAAATTTAAAAATCTTTATTGAAATGTACTAATTAAAAATAAGAAAATAAAATAATATAAATTATGATAATATCCTAATTTTTTTTAATTGTTTCCTTTTTAGACCAATAAAATGCGATGAAATTTGTCGATTTGGATGAAATAATTTAGAGCGGGCTGAAATTTTGGGAACAGGCTTATTTTGTGGTACTTTTTGACATATCAAAAATACTCACCCATAGACGCTGGCGGAGGGGGGGGGGATAAGTTAAAAAACGGCTTTTCACAAAAAACTCTGAAAGTACCAATTTTACTGTAAAATATATACACATGAAAATTGCAATGGACGTGGAAGTAATAAAGCTTATAAAACGGCGATGAATTTGCTTTTTTCTAATTTTTATAGAGTTAGTAGTTTCGAAATGGCGACCGAGCATTTTGACGAAGAACTATATAAAATGGCAAGAAGCAGCATATCAGTGACACTTACGTTCAATATGGTAGTGACAAAAATTAAAACTAATAATAATAAACAATAAACTTCATTGATCCTTTATAATATACTATAAAGTATTGTAAATAGGATACGTCAAAAGGGGATACAGGAGAACTATATAACAAAACATTGTAGACACATACATACAAATATAAAATCGGAAAATATGAAGACATACTACATTATCAGGGGAGACTTTTGAATATTGTAAATTCTTTAATTGAATAAAAAGGTTGTGATGAGCAGTTTTTTAAACATACTTTGAAAGTTATTAAGCAAACGACGTTTCGAATATCTTCAGGTATTATTATCATTGCCTCAAGTGCTGTACGAATGATTAATCGATATTAGTAATAAAATTGTTTTCTTTTTATGTGTGTACAAAAGTAATATCAGAAATATATGGAGGTAATAATAATTAATTTGTTAGCTTTAAAACAGTTACGACAAGGTGACTACTGGGTAAATCCATTTTTGAAGATCAAACACGCCATTAATATCTTTGACCGTCCCAAAAGACTATGTTGTAAATCATCTCCGAATAGATAGCTGAATAATAAAAATTTAGCAATATTATTTATGTAATGAGTTTTTTCAGTTAGATCAATAGATAAAATCTTTGGTTTAGTTTGCTGCCTACTGTCTCAATATACAGGTCTCAGGTAAAGTGAGGATTTACGCCTAAAAGTTTAACTGCAGTACTTGATGACAATTCGCATTCAAAATTGAAACTTAAATTATTGGCAGGTTGATGTTTACTATAAATTGGTGAGCATATTGTTTTACTGTGACTTATCATCATAAGTTTGCTTTTTGTACACCATAGAGATAATTCTCTGGGAACAATATTGACTTTAGTGTGAATATTTGTCTGGTTTTGAGTCTTATATGGCGACAACGTATCATCCGCTTATATAAAAACATGCCTTTGTGAGATATTTTGGGAAGGTCAATGATAAACAGTAAAAATAAGCAATCGAAGGACACTGTCTTGTGAGGTGTCTATATTCAGGTAAGATTAAAATTTTCTTATATGTACAGGGTGTCTCACCGGGAACTGAATCGATCGATATAGAGAAAAATACGCATCAGAAAATTTTGAAAATTTAGATAATTACTAATGTCGGTGTGGCCAATCCAACTAAAATAATTACAAGCAGCTGGCGCTTCCGCTTATACCGGAAGTCGATACCAACTTGCTTATTTGTTATAGAAACCTATATATTTTAGGGTTTTCGAAAAGACCATAAAAGTCGAAAATATGCAGCATATCCTATACCTAAATCTAGCCGTTTCAGAGATATTTGACATTTTATAGAAAATTTGACAGGTGCTACGGTTTGCAAGATCGGTTATAACTTTCTTCATGTAAAATATCTTCATTTGCTTCTTGTCACGTAAAAAGAACACAAGGAGAACTACGTTTTACAACTGAAACAAATTCAATAATATTATACCAAGTGTTCCGTTTTTCGCGTTACATTTTGTCAACTTCAAATCGCAAAAACTTGTTTAGGTCAAATGGGACACCCTGTATTTTTTTACGTCCAGTTGTGTAAAATTGAATTCCCTTTTTTCTGATAGTAGCATTGTGGGGGTTAAAGTTACAACTTTTGAAATATTTGCGATTTTATTAGAAATTCATGAATTGTTGTAATCATTTCATCAAAATAGCCATGATTAGAAACAATCAGTCATTATCTTATGTCAAAAAATGCCAGCGCGTTTAAATTATATCAACGAAAACTTTCTAAGTTTGTTTATTATTTATGGAGAATGTGATAAAGTAATATCAAGAACTTGCAGCACATTTGCTACTCGATATCCACAAAAACGCAAAATAACACTAACACTGTAACATGCGTATTAATCGAATTGAAGATATGGCATGAACTAAAATAGCAGAGATAAGATCAATTTAAAATATGATTTCATTTCAATTTAATAATTGCTCAAAATTCCGCCCTCAAACCTCGACATATTTTTCGCACCTTCGGATTAGTTGCTCATGGGTGGCTCTTCTAATTGAATCCTGTGATATGTTTTGAAATGCATTTCTTACTCTTTGCATACAATCTTCAATGGTTGTTAATGGGCTCTCATAAACTTTATTTTTAATAGTTCCCCAAATGAAATAATCCAGAACTGATAAATCGGGCGACCGAGGAGGCCATAAGAAAGGTCCATTATTGGCAATCCATTGATCATAAAAAGTTTCTGGTAAATAATTAATAATTAAATATGCGTTATGTGGGGGAGCACCGTCTTGCTGATAAAAAATGTTTCTATGTTCGGCGAGAGGTAAATTTTCTAAAGAGTTATTATTCAACTTTTGTAAGATATTCAGGTATCTTTCACCTAAAAAAAAAATAAAAATTACCTATACATATTAGCAGAAGAGTAAATTTAATTTACCGTTTAAATTTTCCTGATAAAATTGTAATGCCACCACTCTATCCTTTCTTACGGCACAGTAAACATTGAACTGCCAACTTTCCTGAAAGTTTCGCTCTCTGAACATTTGAGGATTTGAGTCACTCCAATAATACGAATTGTGTCTATTAAAAAGTCCATTTTTAGTAAATTTTGCTTCATCTGTCCATATAATACTTCCCATATAAGAATCGTGACCCTTAGACCTTATTAGAATAAACTCACAAAAATTCTGTCTTCTTAGGAAATCTGTTTCTTTTAATCCTTGAACCATATGGAATGAAAAAGGGTGAAACTTATGTTTTAATAAGATTCTATGAATTGAATCTTTGCATAGTCCCGATTCCAGAGCAGCTTGTCTTAATTACATCCTTGGAAATGCATGAAAATATCCCAGAATGACTATTTCAATGTTTCATCAACAATAGGCTTTCTTCTTTGCATTTTTGCCTTGACAGAGCCATAATTTTTAAAATTTTCCAGTATGCGTTTTACAGTGTTTGGTGACCGTTTCCGTTCTTCTGGATATCAAGTAGCAAATGTGCTGCAAGTTCTTGATATTACTTTATCACATTCTCCACAAATAATAAACAAATTTAGAAAGTTTTCGTGGGTGTAATTTAAACGTGTTGGCATTTTTTGACATAAGATAATGACTGATTGTTTATGATCATGGCTATTTTGATGAAATGATTACAACCATTCATGAATTTCTAATAAAATCGCAAATATTTCAAAAAGTTGTAACTTTAACCCCCACAATGCTAATATCAGAGAAAAGGGAATTTAATTTTACACAACTTGACGTAAAAAAATACAGGGCGTTCAATTTGATCTAAACAAGTTTTCGCGGTTTGAAGTTGACAAAATGTAACGCGAAAAACGGAACACTTGGTATGATATTATTGAATTTATTTCAGTTGTAGAACGTAGTTCTCCTTGTGTTCTTTTTATGTGACAAGAAGCAAATGATTATCTTTTACACAAAGAAAGTTATAACGGTTATTGCAAATCGTTGCCCCTCGCGTTGCCCCCGTCAAATTTTCTATAAAATGTCAAATATCTCTGAAACGACAAGGTTTAGGTATAGGATATGCTACATATTTTCGACTCAGAATTTTATGTTCTTTTCGAAAACCCTAAAATATATAGGGTATTCCATTTGAAATAAGCAAGTTGGTATCGACTTCCGGTATAAGCGGAAGTGTCAGCTGCTTCTAATTATTTTAGTTGGATTGGTCACATCGACATTAGTAATTATCTAAATTTTCAAAATTTTCTGATGCGTACTTTTCTTTATATCGATTGATTCATTTCCCGGTGAGACACCCTGTATTGTCAATGTTGACACAAAATTTTCTATCAAATACAAAGATGTAAACCAACTATTTAATCGTCGTCTAATACCCAGTGTATGTAATTTCACGGAAACAAATTATTTATTAACCGTGTCAAATGCGCCGCCAGTTTCCGCTGAACAACTTCTTATAGATCACTTTTCAAAAATAAAAAAAACGCTTAAGTACCCAATAGGTCTATAGTTTTTAATATCTTGATTACCTTTTTTTTAAATTGGCACGATTGGCCGATCGCAATTGGTTCAACAGTATATGTAGAGAGTTTTCATATTAGATTTTGAATGAACGATGGTTATCTACTTGAACCCCCCCCCCCCATTATTTGCACCATATTCTTACTACAATTTGCTTGAATATTTAAGGCCCATCATTATAAAAGTTTTACTTTAGCTCCCTAAAATTTGGAAGCTCACCCCCTTTCATTTGATTATTATCGTCGCCGCTAGAGGCCGTTATTTGACATGTCAACAAATATCAAAATCAAATCCCCACCCATGATAAAAAGTTTCTAATACCTATTGACACCAAGTTATAAAAAAGCGAAGTCCGTTCAATACTCTATATATACTAATATACTGAAAGTGGTTCGTATCAACTAAATAAGGTTGCCACAGGTGTATAACTGTCTTAAATCAAAACTGAATTTTAATTTTCTTCAAACGATTGATGAAAAGGCGTGACGGCATTTCATTCTAAGTATGATCTCATCAAATCCAAAAATCTGAAATGGTAACAGTTTTGCATGATCATATCTGATCCATGTTGATCTATAATGATCAAGCAACTTTGAACATTTACATTCCATATAAATTATCTTTATTGTTTTCGATTAGCGCACGTTAACTATTTATAGTAATCTTGGATTAATGAATATCTATAACCCAACAATTAACGGTGCATAAAATATGCGTGTAATATCTATGTGTAAGCTTCATTTATGGAATTTTATGATATTGATAATGTATTTTTAGAAAGAAGATGCAGGTGTTTATAAGATGCCTTATTTGCAAAAATACAAAAGCCACAAAATATGACACTTTAACTACTGAGACAAGAAGACAACTAAAGTGATAATTAGATTTTAATGACTCCCGAGAAAAACCTAACCTAACCATCATATCAGTTCAAATTATTAATTTAAACAGATAACAAAATCTAAAAATTGTTTCGTTGTTTCGTTAAGTGCATTAAGTAGTATGACAACTGTTTTTTAATTATAGGTTTTATGCCATTTTACTGCGGCAACCACAATTTTTTTCCTTCCTATTTTTGAAAGTGTGCTAAAACCAAGAGGTAAAAAATAAATCTATTATATTTTCCATTTTAGACGTTTGGAAATAAGAAATTTGATATTTTCTATTAATATTTGTACCCCCAACTGTTCCATTATACTACTAACATTAATTTTGGCCGATATATTGCAACGTTCCATTGAATTAAAGAAGTAGAGAACACAGTGCAGTATGAAGTACCGTGACGGTCTCCTGCATATGAGTTATCAACGCCGACGTGTGCCCGAGGACCTGATTCAATTTTTATGATTTGTAAGCAGTTCTATTTAAGGACCCTTAGTCGAGTTTTCAACTTTTTTTTTAATATCTGCAGGTCCATTGGTTCTATCAGAGCGGGTAAGGTCTCAAAATCTTTATCTTTGAAAGGGCAACAAAACTAGAGGAGTTAGATAGCTCAAAAGTTTAACATAACCTTAAAAAAGCAACAAATATGCGTTAGCGAGTCATTTTTCTACTTTCTTCTATTACTCGAGTTCTAGTGAACTGATTTTGATGAAATTTGGAGAGAAGGCCTTATCAGTACTAAAGTGTACTTACAATTCAAAGCGGTATATAGCAAGAAACAGAAAATACGTAACCTTAAGGCTTCTAAGAGCATGTTACTTTGACAGGCTGTCATTTTGGTTCTAGATGAGATATCTATTTTTTTTTATCTTCTTTCAAATGAAGCCAGTGAAAACCCTCTAAAGCTAGTCATTACAAAATGGCGGGTAATTTTCTGGAAAACTATTCTTTTTTTGAACAGCTTCTGTATAGTTTTAATTTAATGAATATATTATTGAATATTTTTAACCGTTACATACTCTTAGTTTCTGTCACAAAAAATTACATAAATATAAGAAAACATGCATAAAGTAATGAGGTATTAATTAAAACTGAACATCGTTCATTTTATTTTTTATTTCAAAATTTTACATTGTTATTTTTAATACAGTTTTCAATATTTCGTATAGGACTGAAGTTACATGCTCTTAGAACCTTTAAGGTTACGTATTTTCTGTTCTTGGATCTCACTCTCTCTCTTTCTCTCTCTCTCTGAAATTTTAGGCACCCTTTGGTCTACTAGAACCCGAATAACAGAAAAAGTTGAAAAATCATCCGCTAACGAATGTTTGTTGGTCTTTTGACGTTCCGTTTAACTTTTGAGACATGGGGCCCGATTAATAGATTAAAGAAAAGAAATCGTTATTATCAGCTACATCCATTTTCAGAAAGTTTTGGCTTAATATTATCCACTATATGTTGTATCCGGGGCTTGATGGTGGAAGCCTTTTCGTTCGAGGTTTATTTCTCACAAATCAATATCTTTCGTGTCTACAAACCACTTTCACAACACGCTAAAATATTTGTAAGCTACATACGAACGCACTATTCGATGCGCATTTCGCTAACCATGTCAACATCATCGGAAAACGAATAAAACTTGTTTTCAGTTTTAATCATGATGATGCTAATATGGTTACCGAGACGCGCGTCGAGTAGTGTATTCGGGAATAGGGTTGAAACTATTTGGCGCTTTGTAAAAGTGTTGTCCCCTGCAACAGGACTGCGGATCATAAAAAGTGAAGAATGTTCTGATACGCTTTCAAAGTGTCCGCAGTTTTTGATTTATTAAAAATATTGATGAGGAAATAAATGATTGATATTCTGAAATATCCTCATAGCATGTTAGGGGAACATTAAGTATTTTCTTTATCTTTAACGTGTGGATAATTCCCGTGATATGATATTTTTAATTGTTTTCTGTTGATTAAAGTTTCTATCTTTTTCGTTGACATCCATTGTCAAAGGTTATTGCCTTTATGATATCTAATTAGAGCTTTTTATGGAAGAGGAAATGAGAAATCATCTATGAATTATAGAGGTTAGACTTTAATCAATAAATAGCAATAAAAAAATGGCACATCTCGGGATATATTCATGCATTAAAGATTTAAAATATATTAAACACGTTTCGTATCTACATTTGCCAAAAATAATTCAGTTAACAAACGGGAAATAAGTGAACCCACTGACAATCTATTTTTTGTCTGTAAAATTCACCATTAAATTGAAAGTAATTTTGTTTAATACAACTTTTTGAAATATTTTTAATTCAATTTCTCTTTAATTATTTTTTCGTCATCAGTTTTTTAAAAGCAATTTTTTACTACATCTAACAAATGCGCAAAACAGAATATAGTTTTATTAAGTATATCCCAAAATAAGCGACAAAATTTCTGAAAAATCCAATTATTTAAGTATTTTACAATAAGGCTGAATAAATCACAAGAAATAATAAGAGCACAAAAATTAGTTTTAAATAACAAAAAAATACATGAACATCAGCACATTGCACTGAAAATTACGATTGTATAGACATAGATAATATAAATTTACTTCATACAGAAAGAAAAGATAAACGTTTATAATTGTCCTTTTTGATGGGGGATATACCAGGACGTTTCGATTTAGTTTAAATCATCCTCAGGACTCTGTGAAAACAATAATACATAATAATTGATGTAATCTTTGGCCTATGCATATTGTAAATCTATTTAAATATCTTTATGAAATTTTCAGTAATAAATATTAATTTGAAAATCAGGAAGTTTCAAATGGGAATAAGTGTGTCCATAAAATTTGGTTTTTAATTGAAAATGATAGATTTTTGTTTGTCATAAACCCTTATAAAGTTTTTAAAAAGTAGTCATTTATTTTCGGCGTTATTTGTAATAGAAATTATCTCAACGCGTCGAAACTAGAAAACGCTCTCTTCGCTCGAGGCTAGACTGGTGACGTCACATGCCTGCTACGTGATATGCGCTACGCATTCTATGTGTTGTTATAGTGGTGTAGTTAGTTTTGCAACTGTTGTGAGCCAGGATGGGCCAGATATTTTTACCGATATTTATCGCAGTCATATTCATCTCATCAAAGAAATATGGTCGCAAGAAAATGGTGTTTCGTACCTGGATGTGCAAACTCAGCATAGTTCCCTGTCAACTGCAGAAAAAAGCGAAAAACGTTAAAGTACTGGGAAAGTAGCAAAAGACATCTCCCTACCACGTTGATGAAGAATATGATGATAGCAAAGATTTACACCCCAATTTAGCGCAAACCACTCCTTTATGCGAAAAATGGGGGGGGGGGTAACTCTTTACCGGTTTTCGGGTCTGTCTAGCCAGATCGGTTTTTTTGCTTAATTTCAGAAAATTAACCAACTTTCGACCAAAAGTCATCTCTCCCGACCCCAGGGATTTAAACCACCCTCACCCCTAAAACCGCAATACCATCAGAAAGCTCGAATTTGAACAGAAATGGGTATACCCCATTTTCGTGAACGAGAAAAACGATGGTGACAATTTTCGACAAGTGACAAGTTTTTGCGTTTGGGACTGGTTAGGGAGGGATAGGTGAGAAAATATAGCAGTGTTTCTCACCCTCGAAAGTGGTGGTATACCAATTTCTGTGCAATTTGAAGGTATTTTGGTTTTTGGGGGTGTTGCTTCAATCCCTCAATAATTTATTGAAATTCCGCAAAAAAAATCTCGACCCAACAAGCCCTCGCACGCCAAGACCCGAAAAAACAGAAAAGCGAGAGATTTCTTGAATAAGGGGTGGTTTGCGCTAAATTGGGTGCAAACCATTGCTACCATCGTATTTCTCATTCACGAAAACGGGAAGGAGATGTCTTTTGCTGCGTTTCCAGTACTTTAACGATCTTTGCATTTTCACAAGAGACTAACAATTAGGACGGCAACAAAAAGATTTGCAAGCGTCCCAAAGCAAATAATAAAGAAAAAAATGGTTTGCGACTGTAACAAGACCTGACATTGAAAAAGTTTCCTCGACATCAACTTTGTATTGTTGCCAGGATCATTTGAATGTATATTATATCTAGGCAAGTAGGTACCCATTGTCGAACATAATTGCATATAATGGTAATCCTTGTTAAAAGCTTTTATTAAACTTGCAATGTTTGTTAGTTAGTTTGTTTAGGGCAAATCTTGCAATCAAAATTTCGATTAGTTCTAATTGAGCTAGAGCTTTGAAATTTTGCACATGTGTATAAGTCCGGTGACGATACACTTTATCATTTTCATATAAGAAAAAACAAGATGGACAACTTTATCGTTTATGATCAGATTCGACTCAGAATCGATATCTGAGTGTTTTCGAGATCGCTAATTATGAATTCTTGGTCGAAATTCAAAATGGCGGCGCCAATATGGCCGACGAATTTTGTCATTTAGAACCAAATCGAACAAAATCGATATCTGGGTGTTCTCGGGTTCGCCGATTACGAATTTCTAGTCAAAAACTTTGTTCAGGATGACGACTTCAAGATAGCGGACGACTTTATCCTTTATAATCTGATTCGACTCAAAATCGATATCTGGGGGTTTTCGAGATCGCCAATTTTGAATTTTTGGTCGAAATTCAAAGTGGCGGCGCGCCAATATGGTTGACGACTTTTGTCATTTAGATCCAAATCGATCAAAATCGATATCTGGGGGTTTTCGTTTTTGCCTACGAATTTCTAGTAAAAAATTTAGTTCAGGATGGCGGCTTCAAGATGGCGGACGACTTTATCGTTTATTATCCGATTCGACTCAAAATTGGTAGCTGGGGGTCGTCGAGATCGCCAATTATGTATTCTTGCTCAAAATTCAGAATTCAAAATGGCGGCGCCAATATGGCTAACGACTTTTGTTATTTAGATCCAAATCGATCGAAATCGATATCTGGGGTTTTCGAGGTCGCGGATTACGAATTTCTAGTCAAAAATTTTGTTCAAGATGGCGGACGACTTTACCGTTTATGATCCGATTCGTCTCAAAATCGATATCTGGGGATTACAGCATACCAAAAGACTAAAAAGTAAAAAATAAAATTACATAAAAAATATTTTTAAAAAAAGCTTTTATTTAAATGCTCTAAGAAGTAAAAAATAAACTTTGAAGTAAATCAAACCCATCATTTACATTGCAATCCCCTTTACATAGGAAAATCTCGCGACAAGCTTTTATATCATAAAAAAATATATAATGTAACAAAATGGTGAGCTTTTTTCTTATATAATTTTATTTAGCTTGAACAAGACATGGAAAATTATTTGGAGTATAAACTTACTAAAGGCACGTGTAAAAGGTGATGTGGTGCCTCATATATTTGCCTGTCAAGCAGGTAAAGCAGCACACAAAACAACTCGATTAACTAGTGAAAGGAGGTTCAAAAAAAGAAAAGTTGAAGAGTTACTGTGCAAATTTACCAAATGTTTGGAATACGTGCCGGAACCATCAACTTCTCATAATGCAGAAGACATTGAGCTGTAGAACAGTAGAACTAACTGACTTGGCAGTAAGATGTGATGTATCGACTCAAACCCGAATATTATCTTATCATGGAAGTAAGAGTAATCAAGTTTCATTTTCAAACTTGAGTAAAGATATAGTCCCGTCCTCATAAAATCTGAATTACTTCTACAAAAGCCATTTAATAAACCTGTGATTCAAACACAGATACCGACTAGCTTTGACACCACTGGATTGAGGTTGGTTAAAATCAATATTTGACGCGAGAAATCGGATACCATAATCACGTTTATGTTCCACAAATTATGTGAATCTCCTTTCTGGAAACCCTCTTCCACATCTGACAATAAACAAACTCTATTTAACGTTCTGAATAGTAAAGACGCTGTTACTGCCGTGAATCCAAACTTTGTTCTAACGAGAACGATACGAAATAAACCTAACGCAGTTTAGAGATGATTTGGCGCCTGCCGAACCAGCAAGCATGTGACGTCAAACGAATAAGCGTTTATCTGACTGAATTAACGCAAGCAATTTCTACGGCCGCTGTTGTAGTTCGAATTGACTTTTTTCTATCATAGTTCCAATAATATTATTAGGTCAAATCTTTATTTTTCAGTACTTTAACGTATTTTAATTTTGTTGTGCGAGGTAGAGGGGTATTTCAAAAAATCAAATATAGTATTGTTTCAAAAAAGAATTAAAGTTCTTACAATGTCACCCTAGTAAAAGTAATAAACTAATTTTGTCAACAAAAAAGAAAAGCTAATTTTATCGGTACTACTTATATCTAATATAAAAAAGTGTTTCTAATAAAAGCATATATAAAAGCTTATCCATGCACTCATAACCTAATTGAGCTAACCAAATGTTTATGGCACTATACAAAGCATTAACTGTGAAATGATCGTATCAGTGTAAAAATATCTCTTCCAGTAATATTCTATCAGAATATTTAAAAATATAAATTATTTTGCACGAAGCTACATTTTAGCAATTTTTTCTAAAAAATAAATTGTGAGTCATTGAAATTTTATAGAGTTGGCGTATATTACACGAAAGCTTCTTACGTGAGTGTAAAAAGTTGTTTAAATAAATAATAGCGAGCTGTGCCCTGTATAAACGCAATGACCTAACACGCGCTAGATTATATCATAAAAATTAAGAGTTTTTAATCATACCCTCCGTTTTCAAGATTTCCGTAGCCATCATATTCTTCATGCAAAGGCATAACATATATAAAAGTCATTTTGGCTTTTTAGCGATTTCTTCCCAAGGCACAATTCTGTTTAAATTGTTCTGATGAACACAGTAATGAGCAACAAAGTTGAAGCACTAATTAGGACAATTTTAAACAAATAGAGTTTCTTTTATACTGAATTCGGTTTTCAAGAATATTCGTGTTAACAGTATAATTACATATGCAGCAAATTATTGATTCAAATTTACATTTTTCCGCAAAGTAATACAATTATACAGTTTTCGTAAGATTTATATGTATTATTATAAAGAATTATAATTTGAATTTTGCCGTGTTGCCTAAAAAATATCATAATGCGTCTCTAAAATCGCGCATGTGGACTAGCAACTGACTTGTTAACTTAAGAAAAAATTTTGTTTCAGAAATTTTACAAATTGTCTTCGAAGATATTTGTAGTTATGTTGTTTTATTTAGTTGTGAGTAGATTTATCTAAATCCTCCACGTCCTTCCCACGGCGTGATTTAGGAAATAATTTATTTTTTATTGGTACCTTTAAAACAACCGGAAAATAAATTGAAAAATGGAACAGAAGGAACTGAAGAGATAAAAAACTGCTAGACCATTCTCTATCTCTGAATTATAACATTCATATTCATTAAAATACATGTGAGTTCTCAAGGATACATCGTGGAGCATTCACAAACTATTTTTTTATGTCAAAGATGACCTTTTAAAATTATTTACTTATAAGTTGGCGGTATTGTCAAGTGCAGTTCTAGCTCTTCTGACTAAACCTAAGTCCCGGATCCGCATATCATTTTTGAATGAACCATTGCCATTGGTGTAAATCGACACAGGTGTCGTAACCGTATTCGTATTTCATTGATCTACTGTAATGAAGCATTTTTCGTTACCGAAAATATGCCCTGGATATTTATGTATAATTTTTGAATATTTATTTTTGTGTGTATATATATATTTATACGTCTAGTCAGGGAATTCACAAATGACATTGGCTACCAATTTTTCATGATTTGTAAGGTATAATTCAATGCAGGTCAGGGTATTTGCCCACTGAGTAGTTGTTTCCTGCAAATCATGTATAATAACAGTATATAGGTTAAGTCCACCAAGGGCTGAAGGTCGCTGCTCTCGTTACTTGCAAAATGGCAAGTCGCTATATACCATGGAGACATCTATGATGTCTGGTGCATAGTGGCATTAGACCACATGAGAGGATTCACTTACCTCTCACCACTACACCATTTACATTAGTCTGTATAAGACTAGCAGGTTGGCCACTGTCATTTGTCTGTTCCATGACCTATAGCATACTGATGAGAACTAATAAGTGCGAAACCGGTCTATGTCAGGTCAGGGAATTGACAAATGACATGATTTGTAAGGTATAATTCAATGCAGGTCGGAGTATTTGCCCGCTGAGTAGTTGTTTCCTGCAAATCTATTATAATATATATATACGTATATACGTTGTGCGACTCCTTATATATGCTGCTTTCTAGGGCGCGCCTGCGCGTTTGGCTACGTGTTACCGGGCCCCCACCACCTGTGGTAGGCGTAGCGGGCGCCTGAGCCAACCTGACAAGTGGTCTCGCTGAAACGTCACGCCCCACGTTACTTCTCGCTGGTGGTCGGGCATTCTAGTGTCCAATCGGTGCCGCAGAATGCCGTGGTTCTCCTTGATTGGTCAACGCTCGGCTCTAACTCCTCGTAATAGGTCCATAAACACAGCAACCTGCCCGAAATGGACCTGTCACGTATATCCCCGTATAACGGTAAAGGGGATAATTGAAGCCGTCTGACAGTTCACCAATTGCCGCTCCACACATTAGACGCATCCACCTGCCCGTTCCGATCTGCAGTCAATCGATAAATAAGGAGCTTCTCGAACTGCTTCTTATTTATCTGGCTGTCATTGCGGTAGAGGAATTCCCACTTTCCAAATTAAATTGTATCCATCTATGATCTGATAAGAAAACCTCTGTTGATACATGCTAGTCCTTCATGTAAATTGAGATTCCCCGGAAAGTCAGAGTGATATTGATCATAGGCTTGTTACCTGAGGTGACGAACATGAGCTCTGTAGAGTACCTCTAATTTAGTGGTTGTTAAGTACTCCACTATTTATTATTGTTGTATTTGTTATCCCATAAAATATGGAGAGCATTAGAATTATTACCAATAACATGGTGTAATTTTATTGCCTCGCAGTGTTCTACCAAGCGCACCTTCAGGCATATCTTACCACAGAATTACTGGGGAAGAAGAAATACGTTATTATGACTTGCCATTTGCCGTTGTTTACGTCACACTCTAGGTGCAGAATTTTTACGTCACGTGAGCTAGACTTTGGTATATTAGCTTGTATACTTTTGGATATACAAATGCAAAGTCCTGGGTTTTTCTGCAGGAGTATACTTAGGAATCGTGGGACCATGTGATCCATCGTTATGCCTGACATGCCTCTTCCTGATCTGATTCTGCCTCAATCCTGCATAACTGCCACTTGGTTCGTTTTGCAACCTGAAACATCATATCCTCCCCTCCCCCGTTACGATTACGTGAACGTGGGGGTACAGCATCACCTTCATTCTATGGATGTACAAGAAACTTGCAATCCTTTAAGCAAGAAACATACAGAGTGCAGTGTGGTCACTCTTAAAAATTAGATAACTAAGAAGCAACGGAGGAAAGTAATATTAGAAACATTGTCAAGAAAGAATACGTGAAGAACTTCTAGTGAAATAATATACAGGGTAATCAGCGGTAAGGAAAAATAATAAATAAACGGTACCAAGTAGAGAGGAAAGTTTTGGCAAAATAGTAAATAGTTATTGCCTGAAAGTTATTTGAGGCATTCTACGAATATTCCAAATAAAAGGAAAGAATAGTAAACAGTTTTCTAGAATTTCTCATTTTAAATGCGTTTTTCGCCGTGGATAAAGGTACGAATTCGTAGCTGCATGACACTTGGTATGATATTATTGAATTTATTTCAGTTGTAGAACGTAATTATCGTGTTCTTTTTATGTGACAAGAAGCAAATGAGGATCATTTACACGAAAAAAGTTATAACGGTTCTTGCAAACCATTGCACCTATCAAAATATTTTCGACTCATAATTTTATGCTCTTTTCGAAAACCCTAAAATATATAGGGTGTTCCATTTGAAATAAGCAAGTTGGTGTCGACTTCCGGTATAAGCGGAAGTACCAGCTGCTTGTAATTATTTTAGTTGGATTGGCCACACCGACATTAGTAATTATCTAAATTTTCAAAATATTCTGATGCGTACTTTTCTCTATATCGGTCGATTCAGTTCCCGGTGAGACACCCTGTATACATAACACATTTATACATACATATGTGTATAGTGAAACAGGATATGAAGGTGTTAAAAACAAAATGGATGTATGGCGTATCCCTCCTATGATTTCTAGGTGTTTTTAAACTTTACAAACATTCTAGTTAGTTTTCATTTACTATATTGATTTTTTTCGCCTTTTTTTAAATAATAGATAATCTTAACTCAATTGTCTAAATGTCTAGCCGATAGCCGCGTTGATTAAGGCGCGAGGTGGCAATCGCGATTAATCGAACGGATATCGCGCTACCGGTTCGAGCTTCGCACTGACGCTGTATAAGGATATAGTTGTATGTCCGCATTTTCCGATGTATAACCCCCTTCCGCACAAGCCTCTGGCTTCTGGAATTGAGGGTTGACTAATTTCTGTGGTGTTTTATTATTATTATTGTTAATTACCACTGCTGTATAAGTCATGAGTAAACGAGAAAAAGCACATTTGGCAATTGATAAATTCTGAATACCCCACATTAATGTTTGAAAACTCTGACATTAGCATCCTGTCAAATTATTATTTTATAGGAAAAAAAATTTGAAAAAAATGTTGTATAAAATTTTTTCTTTAACAAAATACCTACGGGCTAGTATACATTTAGAGCCATTTTAGAGACGTGGTGTGCTTATCGACAAATTGACCTTTTATCAGCTAATCATGCATAATTTCAATGTTAATTTTAAACAAAATCTTGAAATCATTATTGTTAATGTGTCATGAGTCTGTAATGATGTAAATGAAATTATAAATTTATAAAATATCATAGATCTTGAAAAATATTAGTTATTTTTCGCGCTTCTTGGAAATTCCCTTGGAGCTTCTGGATCGACTTCAGCCAATCCTCATGCCCTGCGGGGTTAGTGAGTGTAGACGCTAAAATCGTGTGACTCCAGGATAACTGTTAATTTTTATTATTTATACATACGAGTATAAGTATTTCCCTTATCCATGTAATTGTCAAATTAATTAGATATGTAGATAATATTTCTTATCATAACAACAAAATATGAGAAGGTGATGTTTTTCTTTTCATATTCGTTTATCTCAAGCTATTTAAAATCATAAATCAGAATAGGTTTTGTATAAAATATAATATTTTCGTATGTCAGCAGCTGTAAAATATATTATCAGTTAAGCAAATCCTTTAATTGCCGAATCGAGTTTATTAATGCTGCGCACATAACTATAATAATTACGATTAGGAAATAATTTTAATTTATGTAAGTTGGTATATAATTAAATCTGTTTTTGGCATCACCTGCAAAATTTGGACTAAAGAGAACTTCAAAAAAATAAAAGTATGAGGAACAGGAGTTCTTCCATAATGTTATAGGGGAGAGTGGGGCACATTGGGCCGTTTCGGATATTTCTTTAGACTGAAGCCTTTATTTATAATCAAAATCTTTTCTATTTCGGTATGTACGAATTAACCCTTTGTTTTTAAAATATAATGTTTGCAAAAGTGAGATCTGCTCACAAAAATTGTATATTGTTATTTTAAAAATATAATGTAATTGGTCCAATGTATATCCACGGTGGGGTACGTTTTGACACGTGAACACGTAAGTAAAGTTAAATATAATATTTTAGTCGCAAACTCCTCTATAAATCCTTATTTTACTATAAGGAAAGTAACCAGACTGCAACCAAAGTCACAAATCTGGCGCGTTAAGTGTAATAATTGCATATTACCATCAAAACGCTAATGCTAAAAATATTATGTTTAATATTCCGCCCTCTAAAAGCACATTTGAACTATGCTAAGCCAAGTCAGGCTATTTATTTTTCGATTGCAACAGACACTGGACCGCTAGATGGCGCCTGCTGGCTGTTTTACATGTCGCTATTGTAAAAATACCGGGATGTACTATAGTCAAAGGATTCTCATGTCGGTCGTTGCATACCTACCTTGCACTGACGAGAGCCATCAGCTCGCAACTGCAGTCTGCAAGTGGTGTGTGACGACTGGCAAGGGAGCTCCTTTAAGTAGGATCAGTCTTTCGGCTGGTGTTTGTTGCAATCGAAGCATTAGCGTTTTGATGGTAATATGCAATTATTACACTTAACGCGCCAGATTTGTGACTTTGGTTGAAGTCTGGTTACTTTCCTTATAGTAAAATAAGGATTTATAGAGGAGTTTGCGACTAAAAATATTATGTTTAATATTCCGCCCTCTAAAAGCACATTTGAACGTAAGTAAAGTGCAAACAATTCTTAAATGGAATTAATATCAAAACATCAATATATTAATTAAGAAGTTTTATGAATATTTTTTAAAGGAGTATAAAATGTCAACACATTGTTTGCATTATTCTCTCCTATTTTTGAATCTGTATTTTCGTATCTTCGACATATGTTTTGTTCTTTCCAACCTGTGTCTCAACATAGATATCTTAGCAAGCTTAGTTCAATAATTCTTAAAGACAGCCTCTCTTCTAATACATCCTTAACTGCCGAGGCAATAACAGCGTCCAAATGTGAAAATTCCTTAAGTTATTAAAAAATATAACTAAATACTACAATAATATACGCTATTTACATAATTTAAGAAGAAGTTAAAACAAGTATATTCAGAGTTCAAGAATTCTCAAGATAGAATTGCAAATAAAGGAGAAATATATAAAATCTATATTTTATAGAGATGCAATAGGAAACTGTATAATAATTGCACCAATAAATCTCACCTTATTTTAAGAATAAGTCTCTTTAATAAGTTCCAAATAATACTAAACACATATCTTATTTAAAACACTTCAATAAGGATATAAAAGGTCTATTGCTCTGTAAGTGCATTTACAAATAAGTGAATACGCACAATAACTTCAATTGGTCTCTCTATTCGGTCACTGTATTTTCGTTAAATTCTTCACAATTACGGATAATATAACCTAAATTTTTGAAGGAATTAGCGGTGATTTGATTGATATGGCTAACAAAAGATAACTTTGGGTCAAATATAACTCCTAGATCCTTGAGATGACTACAGCTCTTCAGTTCTTTATTATTAATTGTATAGATAATTTTTTTGGATTTTGTGCACGAGAGTATATCGTAGAGCTACACTTGAAATATTTAACTGTAAATTGTTTACGCTACACCACCACAACCAAGACCGTTTTGCAAATCAGCGCAGTCTTCTACATTAGTGGTAGATGTAAAAATTTTAAGGTCATCGTCATTAATGTTTTGCAGTATAAGCCAATGATAATATCGTTTATAAAAATGTTAAATAGCAAAGGCCCAAGCACAGGACCTTGGGGAACACTCGCTGAGAAATCTGTAGACCAAAATCCACTGTATTGCACATTTTGTGGTCTATTTACTAAGTAGGGTTCAAAAAAGTTTAGGAAGTGTTCAGTTAGTTCAAATTCGGATAATTTGTTCAGCAAAATTCCGTGGTCTACTCTGCCTCCAGCATCCAAATGTTCAGCTACGAACTGATTAATGCACACCAAATTGCTGGTGGTAGAGCGATTTGGCGTGAATCTGTGTTGATTGAGGCAAATATAAGATTTGACGTGATTAAAGAGAATATCATATATTATGTTTTCAAATAATTTACTAAAATTGCACAATATTACTATTGGTCCATAGTTTTCAACAACACATTTTTTTTAAAAACAAGAGACTGATACCAACTGACTATAAAATTTATATTTCGAATTTTTCTAGTCTTAATTTGAATCCACTACCTGTATAATTAAGAATATGAATCATGGATTAATTATAAAGAATACTATTATTTAGTGAAAACCCTGAATTAGAATTAATTTCAACTAACAAAATTCAAATTATATTCCTTTGTAATAAATCGCATAAATGCTAATTTTTTTCTCCCTTCTTTAATTCTTGCCCATTCAGTACTTATTGTTTATTAAACTTTATTTTCACGATTTGTTTCATGTCCTATTTGCCATTCCCGTACCCTAGATAACACTTCTTGAATAAATTTGAATAATATTAACAGAAACCTGCTAAACATTCATGAACACATTCTGAAGGAAACAATATTTGAATCAATATCGAAAAAAAATTTAAAATTTTTATGCAATGTTTTAGGTATTTAGAATTCCCCGTTGATTTACATGATAGGTCCAATTCAAGGTTCGTTAAATAATTTACCTGTTAATATTTGTACTCTTTCCAGAACATCTTATATAAAATACATGCTAAACTTATTCTGATTTAATTTTCTATACAACAAATAGACATACATCACAATCGAACACATTTTCTTAAGTAGATCAATAAATGTATTACATTCAAAAAAAAAAATGTTCTGCTTTGAGGTCAGTTTTTTTCATGAACACAAACCATGTTCTTTACATTTATTTATTTTGAAACTTACTGCAAGAATTAGAATGCAAGTATCATAATTTTTATGATAGCAATCGAAATAAATATTTTCTTCGCCTTGCACACATTAAAAATTTATTTATGACAATTATATTCACAGAGAAAGTAGTGCAAGAGAAACTTTTTCTAACTTAACCATTTTATAAATTCATTATCTACTGAATTTTCTAATGACGATGTAATGAACTAAAAGCCAAAAAAGCTACAACAATGTAATTTATATCTAACTCCACAACTAGAAAGAAATCTAATTTGTACCATTTATATTTGTCGACTACGCTTACAGTTATGAGCGTCATATTGTACAAATAAATGATACGCTTTACATTAATTAGCACTATCACTTAATTTAATCGCGGTTAATTAGGTTTAATATGAACTTTTAGGTAATAGCGGAGGAGTTGCTAAAGCGCGCGGTTTTATAAAGAGCAAATTATAGAACAAAATTTAAGTATCGCGCTCTGTAAAGCGTCGATCGGCACTTTCACAACTTCAATGCGGCTGAAGGGGTCTTACATTATGTTGCTGGACACCGTCCAACCATTAGCCATGGGCGTGCCACATTTCCAGTGACCCTGGTCCGTGAACCTTATGATCCATTATGAATATGGATTCCTTCAAATTAATATGAATTACACACTTAACCGAGGAAAGTGAACGTAATTAAAGAAGAAAGTACGCAAAGTTGATTGGAAAACTGATCAACGTCAAATAGTTTCAGCAAAGAAATTTTCTACCATAATTACTGAGCGGGGTTGATTGAACGTTGCAACTGTCTGAATATAAAATAAATTATAATACATAGAACAAAAGTAACTTATAATGGAAACATGATTTAATGATCATAGCAATTCAAAAATATAAGTAGAGTAATTAAGTTTTAATGTATCACTAGAAAGCACACTTTTACTTATTTTGTAACGAGTTATAATAAAATATTAGCAAGAGAAATGGTTATTTAAGAAGTTGCGGAAGATTTAATGGGTAGAATTGGAAAAGTTAATATAAGCTCAACGATGGAGAAAATGTAATAGATGAAGCCGATGTGGATGGGATATGAAAATAAGTGACCACTGAAGCGGAGGAAAAGAGGACAATCAAGAAGGAACTACCGATACAAAATGATGGGATGAGACCCAGTGAAGTCGGACGAACTTGTAAATATTTAGCTAGGCACGAGAGTACTGCCCCCTCTCGTTTTTGACTATGCTGAACACGATGGTGCTGGTAGAATTTCTCTTTGCAGTTGCGCAACCTCCTAAATGGCCAAAAACCACTCTCAAAAGGGGTTAAACGCTTATCACATCTTTTTCGCTGCTGAAACTTAGGGGACCCCCGTTTTCGAGGATACTGAACACGGTGGCGATGCTCAAAATTTTTTCTGGCCCTCTCCAAACCATCTAACGGCTAATAAACACCCCCGAAAGGGGTGTAAACCGTTTTTTATATGACCGGCAAAATATATGTATCGCCCGTATTCGAGGATGCATAGCACGGTGGTGATGGTCAACATTTCTTCCGACCCCCCTCCAACTACTCTAACGGCTAACGAACACCCCCAAAAGGGATGAAAATCATCATCACTGGCGGTACATGAATTTTTTCCGCTGATATTTTACAAAAAATATTTTCACCTCTTTCGGGGGTGTTTATTAGCCGTTAGCGGGGTTGGAGGGTTCGAAAAAAATATTCAGCATCACCACCGTGCTCAGCATCCTCAAAAACGGTCGGCGTATGCATTTTACCGGTGAGAGTTTTGTTACCCATTAGGGGGGTTGGAGGGCATCAGAAAAACCATTCAGCACCACCACCGTATTCAGCATCCTCGAAAACGGGCGTTACATGCATTTTGCCGGTGATATATAAATAATAAAATTTTCACCACTTTTGGGGGTGTTTATTAACCGGTAGAGAGGTTGGAGGGTATCGGAAGAAACCTTCAGCATCACCACTGTGTTCAGCATTCGAAAACGAGGTTCACCGTTGGAAAAGATGTGATAAGCGTTTAAACCATTTTGGGGGTGGTTTTTGGCCATTTGGGGGTTGCGCAATTCCAAAGAGAAATTCTACCAGCACCGTCGTATTCAGCATCGTCGAAAACAGGGGATGGAGGTACTCTCGTTGCATAGCAAAATATTTACAATTTTCAGCTTTTTTCCGGCTCACACTCTCTACTATATATGTTGTTAAGCGAATATTTAATGTGGGTTCGACTACTACTGATGGCAGATATGAGCAGGAATGACAATACAGTCACAATATTAACGTCCTAAAATCAGAATTATGGGTACTTAATACATGGACCAATAGATTAAAAGAAGATTCATCCTAGCTATAAATCCTCGATTACTTTACTGTTACTTCTAATTTGTTGATGTATACTTCAGCCATATAATTTATTACTTCTGTGACTTCATTGTTGTGTCAGATTGAAAATTGAAAGACATACAATCTAGCTGAAATAGGGGTTGTAGATTGTTTTAAAAAATATAATTCTAAAAAAATTATTGTGATATGTGCAGTGTATTGTAAATTTACCCTGTTGTACGAACTCACTCATCAACTGATAAATGAAAGGATTCAACGTGCGTTAAGGGGCGAGCGTAGGTGCATCTTTATTATGTACATACTTCGGTATGCGATGTAAAGCAACGACAAGCGCAGTTAGTACTTGGATGGGTGACCATTCCAACGGAAACCGCGTTCTGGCCTCACACATCTTCCAGCGGCTTGTATATCAGTGTATGCGCGGAAGCTATACAACCTTAGGCGAGGGTTGTATAGGAGATATACCATCCTTCGGAGGGGATGTAAAGCCGTCGGTCCCTTGTCTATTAAATGTTAGGCAAGTAAGAGATCCCTATTCTTCTTAAGGGAAGAGGTTCGGCAAAATTCCTGGTTGGGGGTACCTCGTCTACATGCGTCGGTGTTAGGCCTCAGTAGCGGAAATAGGTCGACGTTAAATAAATGTATAAAAAAGAAAACGTGCATTAAATAAACTTTGGTCAATGCCTCAACCAGATATTATTATTATTATTATTATTATATCCACTTCGAGGAAATGCAATGATGTTTCAATGTATTCATGATACGATACTTTTCTGCCTACCAAATTCTCATACTCTAACTATTTATATAACTACTGAGGTGGAACCAATCTGATGTAAAAGATGAGGACAAGCTAAGAGTTTATAAATAATTTGTATTTGACGTCTTCGAATACCTCCTCTGTTCGTTTATTTAGTCTTCAAACCGTCCGAAAGGTAATCTCAGATATGGTTTTAAAGTTCATCATTTTTTGTCATTTTTACATTTATTTATAAAATACCTTAAATATTTTTTATTCCAAGATTTCGATTTGAAAAAAATTCCAAAAATCAGTGCAGCTGCAACTGATGTTATATTGGATTCGTAGTAATCTAATCAAAGGCAATTATTGATAAATCGCATCAAATGCCCTTCATCATGTTCTTTTTTTAGTTACTAGATAAGTATGTATTTCTTTAAACCAGTGTAATCTATTCATTTGAATCTTTACTCGGAATTTGCAAATATCCAAACTAAATCAAAACTAAATGTGAACCGGTCCGTGGAAAAGAAAACTAAATTAAACAAATAATAACGTACCAAATGTAAAATCGGTACTCAGCTTATACGCGGCGCATTCGCCATTTTATAGAATAATCTTAATTTAACCTCCAAGAGGCTTATTCTATACTTCTGCAAGAAGTTTTTATTTCAGTAAGTAACCATAAAACACATTACATACATTTTACAACACGACGGAAAGCACATGTGTTTATAAACGTTTTAAATAAATCTGATACACGGTGGCTTCTTAGACATAGACGCAATTAAACTTGGCTTGTGTACATTTGTTACATGGATGTTTACCAAGTAAGTCCAGTCAATCAACCTTGTAAGTTTATTATTAAAATATTAGATTTGTGGATTCGTAAGGCAAAAACCACTTATTTGGGTTAATTTATAAGCATTTTCGTGTTATATAAAATACTAATTTCCATAACAGGATATATAATATGTATATGCTTATTTATATAAACGCTGTGAATAAAAAACGATAAAGTTCTGGTTTAATCAAGGAGCAAATGCGAGGTATCTTATTGTGGATATTAAGATATATTAATACTTGCATGTCTTGTAGTAAAACTTATTTAATATATATTTTTGAAAAATAGTGATTCCTCCCATTTTTGCTGTTTGACATTTAGGAAGAATTATGAAAAAATAAAAATAACTTGAAAAGTTATGTTCTGCTCATATTTTATCTGAATTTTGTTACCCTGTTAAATAGGAGGTAAAAATATCCAATTAAAGAATAGGAAAAGTGCAAATGGATATACTCTAAATCAATAAAACACTGATATTTGAAGTATTGCACAGAGAGAAAATTAAGCAAAGAATACGCGTAATGGAATAGTCAAAGAAATTTTTTTTTTAAGGACGTATGAGAAACTAATCTTTTTGGGTTTTTCTACCACATGTATTTTGTTCTGAAAATGATCACAGAATCTACAAGCAATAACAAAATTAACCAGTGGGTTGCAAAAATAACTTCCACGCATTTGTCAATGAAACGGTTATTCTTGTTTGTCGTGTATGTTAAATACACAGCCTTAAGATTGTGTTTGTGTTATATCCATAAATATTCGCTACTAACACAGAATTGTTCATGTTCTATTCCAAATGTAATTTCGTTTGTTAAGTTTTTCTTTTAACATTGGTAATTATTTTGCATACAGATCTACGACATTAGTTTCCGGAACGTTGGAAATATGTGTTCTTACTTTTACTATCATTTATATTGGTTGACAAAATACCCTCTGGCTGTTTCTTTGGCATTAACAGCACAGACTGGTCAATTTTGTTATTTTTTATAGATTCTGTGAAAATTATCAAAAGAAGATACACGCGCATGTGGTAGAAAACCCCAATGAAATAAGAGAATTCCACAGAGTAGACCCCAAGTGAGTTATTGTTCATAATGAATAAAACAAAAAGGCCCTGTCTCACGAAATTCTATTTTCCTATGGCGACCGGTTTCGTGAACTACAAACTTTCTTCACCACATCAGGCCACAAGACTGCAACAATGGTAGGATTTTTTTTATTGTAGTTCAAGAAAACTTCCTGCGTAATATTACACATATTGTACATAGGGGATCACTTCTTGTATTGGTTCAAGTATCTGGCAAATAGTATAAATTTATTTCTAGTATACCCGCTCTAGGAATATGAATATTTAAAATTAGGGTACAGATTATGTTGTTATAGACAATCGTAGAAAAATTAGATGTGCTTTACGCGTCTATGCTTAAGTCAGCTGAAGCCAAAATTTAACAGATCATACTGAGAGAAGCAAAATTTATTCTTTTTTTAACATATTCAAAACATTTGCTTTTAATTCATTTCCAACTGCCAATACGTTGCATTATATTTCTTGATGTTTATTTGAAAATATTTTTTAAACACCAAAAAACATTGACAAAAATTACTGAAATCCGAAACTGTCATCGATAATTGCAATTCTATAAATATTTTTAAATTATCATACAATAGAAACGGTGTTGTTAGGCTGTTGGTAATGTCTTTAGTGAATAAAATGAAGAATGATCCTAAAATTAATACTTGAGGGAACGCCTAAAGTAGCATATGCTTCGACACGCTTCAATTTAAACCGAACGAAATTCTGCATTTTTTTAAAATGAAATAATATTAAGCCGAAAGTCCACCTGGTCCATTTGCAAGTTTAAACTTAGAAAAGCTAGAACATTAATTTTAGATATTAAAGGCGAATTTAGTTGATCATAATATTTAATATTCTTGACATGACCTCATTATTTGTTGACTAAGGTGCTGTAGAATTGTTGTAGGAAGTTTGCGTTCAGTCACAATCATTATTACTTATTATTATGTGTGCTTTTTATATAGGTAATGATCGTAGAAGGGCCTAAAGTTACTAGTGATGCTTTAAAAGAGGTTTAGAGTATTTTGGATAAATGCATTTTTTTCGTCCGATTTTTATTTATCATTTAAATGGTGATAATAACAAGGTTGATATGATTTTCCTCAAATTTCCTTTTATTTTGAACACTCCAGGTTTTTTTATCAGAATTATCGGCCCAATATTTTCTGAAATAAAAGAAACATCTTTGAGAAAATATTTGAGAAAGATTTTGAAAATGTATACTTTGGGTCAATCTTAAAAAAAAATACCAATTTTCTTCACAATGCGTCAGAAATAAACCCATACCTCAGTTGCTTCCAAAATACCAAACTCAGCTAACTCGTGAAATTTCAAGGTCTTAACTGTAATAATTTTGGAGATAAACCTCTGTGACAGACGGAATGGACGTACAGACAAATGAGTGATCCAATCAGGGATTTATTTTTCACCTCATCTCGATTGCGAGGTCTTTTGATTTGTACACCTTATTTTTCAGTGCCCCAGAAATAAAAATCTAAGGGTGTAATATCTGGAGAACTATGAGATTACAATTTCTGTTAATCCACCGTAATGGAAAATATCCATTCAATCATTGGCGAACAATCCCTGAATTATGAATGGATGCATCATTTAACTGGAAGTACATTTCTTCTTGTACATTGAGGGGGAGATTCGCAATAGCACCCGATAATTCAGTGTTAAAAAAATGTAATAATCGTTCACCGTTTAAGGTGTTTTCGAAGAAAAAAGGACCAATTAATTTACCAAAAATTCCATACCATTCATTACTTCTCTGTGAGACTGGTATTCGCATTAATAATCCAATGAGGGTTTTCCGTAGCCCAGTACCCACAGTTTTGAGAGCACATTTCTGGGTCTTTCAGGCCCTATTTCTGGGACTATTTATTGTACGAAATTGTGAATTTTGTTCAGTTCCTTTCTTCATAGCCGCTTTGGTTAAGGCGCGAGGTCTCAATCGCGATTAATCACACGGGTATGGCGCCACCGGGTTCGAATCCTGGATCCGGCACTGTCGGGGAAATGGTTGTATGTCTGCGTTTTTTTTCAATATGTAACCCCCTTCCGTACAAGCCTCAGGCTTCTGGAATTGGGGATTGTCTAATTTCTGTGGTGTTTATTTATTATTTATTTATGTAGTCCGATTTCGTCCATTCATGTTTTTCCATGTAAAATAGATGTTGACAATTAAAAAATATTTTTATGAACCCTGCAAATTATATGATAATAGTGTTTGTTTTTGTTTATACTATTTTATTTTCAACGTTGACACCTTAATACAAATTATTTTTAAAATATAGGCAATTTTAACGTGATCTAATAGAGAGGATACTGCGCAGTACTGTCATCCCTAATAATAGAATTACGCGTATTAAAATTAATTTTGAACAATAAAGAATTGATGTACGCCAATGCATAATCTGGACACGCCATTTTCCACTTGCCGGCCACTCCAGACGCTAATATCACGCAAACGAGTATTAAGAAAACCCTCCCACACCCCACTCGCTTGATTTCCACCTAATCACTCCTAACCTGCCTTAAAAATGCTTATGCTAATCTATGTCAGGGTTGTACGTTTCCTTTCTTCCAAGTGCGAGGGGACGCCGGGTTTTTACGATGCCGCAAATAATTAAATTCGATTTTGTTATAGCCATTTTGTTTAAACTACCCTTTATTTATTATTGGATTTATCTAGATTATAAAAATATACCTAGTACTTTCTAGTGTTCCTATTATAACGATCAATATTATTTGTCTTCATTTCTGAACTAGTCTTGCATGTTTTCTTTTTGCCCTTCTCAAATCTGTATACAGTGTATTTTTTCTTACGTGTTGAAGAATTGAATATCCGCTGTATTGAAGCTTAAACTAAGTTTCATTATTACATTCGACTTGTTTCTTCCAAAATGGTGACCATACTGTTACATGTTTACAATCTCCAGTAAACACTTCCAAGCGTAGGTTCAAATAATTGCAACAAGAATTTTCACTAAACACTACTTTATTTAATAGTTAATTACAACAATTAAATAGTTCACAACGTATTACTGTTCTTGCTTTATCTGTTCACTTGTTTATCTCATATCAAACTGAACTGTCCACGTGCGTTGGATCCACCTCTTATATATCCGTGGCGAACGTACTCGAATTTTCTATCTCATTCGGACAACTTCTCGATTTTGCGGGTTAACCATCTTCGAACAATCTCGATCTTTCAGGTTCTGTGGCCGTTCGCCAGTTATCGCAGAGATGGCGCTGCCTCACCATTAGCCAAATTAAGCAGGCTATCTTTCACCCTGCTACCGGGGATTAATTAAATCTTTCTCCGTTAGAGGGCGGCACATAATACGATTGATAAGAGCTTTGATTATATCTTTCGGTGTTCCCGAAATAGTGCAACTATTTTAGCTGTCAAGATTGGGCATTCACACGAGGAGTTTATTGCATCCACATTTTCCCTTCGTCCTCATGTTGGTTAGCTGTTCACTTAGCTCATAGTGCGCTGTCAAAATCCCACTGCGCAACTCAACAGTTTTCTGCTCTAGCAAAGTATTTGGTTTGAGTGGTTCACCAATGAATGTGCGAGATTGTATTGTCCCTGGTGTACAAGTAAAGTTTTTGACTTAGCAAATACTTTACTGTTTTCTTTTAGTTTTTGTTGCTTTGAGTTAGAGCACAGTGCTAGCAAAAGGTTTTTTCTTTCTTCCGTATTATTAACTAGGGCTTTGTTCTGGTTCTATGATTTATCGCTCTTTTCTGCTTCGTCTACCACTTTGCGAGTTCCACTCTAAAGCCTAACGGGTGATGTTATTTAGGTCTCTTCAAGGTATGTGGCCAATCCATTATCACTTTCTTAATTTTATCTCTGGAAATTTTGCTCGGGCCCGTTCTGCGCGGGTCTTCGCACCTTTTAGCTTTCTAGGTGTTCAGATTTACATTCGTATAAGACAAGTGGTACTTGCTTCACGTTAGTCCTGAAGATCTTTCGTTTTCCTCGTTATAATAGAAGAGTTTAACACCCAACCTAGAAGACCGAATTTTTTATTAGCATTTAATATTCTCTTTGCGATATCAGTTGTAGATCATACCTCTGTAGAAATTAGGTTTCTCTATTAACAAAATTCACTGAAATCTTCCAATTTTCCGTAGGTTGCTTCGGGTTATATCAAGATGTATCTCTATTGCCTCCAAAGCTTTCCAATATCTGCTTGACTAAATTTTTTTTATCGTAATATAGTTTGTTCCTTTTTTTCTTATTGACTTGAAAACTGAGGTTTGTATATAATGTAGTCAAATAAAATATTTATCTATCTATAATTCAACAGAACTAGAGTCGCTAGAAGATTTGGGACGTCATGTTGTTGAAAAATGTAATTTAATTTACTTATTTCCAGAATCTTCTATTTGGAAACTAGTGCAGTTAGCTAAATTCTGTCAACTGGAAAGTAATATAGACATTCAATAATACCTACTTGTGACATACTGAGAAAAAATCCAGAACCTTCTATTTGGAATCTAGCGCAGTTAGCTGAATTCTGTCAATTGTAAAGTGATATAGACATCAAATAAGGTCTATTTGTAATATTTCGATAAAATTTCTAGAATATTCTATTCCGGGATTTGTATAAATATTTAATTATAATTAATATAGACTTTAAAGAAGACCTGTTAGTGCTGTTCGAGCACCTTTTAATGGAAATAAGAAATATGGCTGCCGAAAAACAACTGCAAGATATTAAACATAATATTTTAGTCACAAAGTCCTCTATAAATCCTTATTTTACTATAAGGAAAGTAAGCAGACTGCAACCAAAGTTACAAATCTGGCGCGTTAAGTGTAATAATTGCATATTACCATCAAAACGCTAATGCTTCGATTGCAACAAACACCAGCCGAAAGACTGATCCTACTTAAAGGAGCTCCCTTGCCAGTCGTCACACACCACTTGCAGACTGCAGTTTCGAGCTGTTGGCTCTCGCCAGTGCAAGGTAGGTATGCGACGACCGACATGAGACTCCTTTGACTATAGTACATCCCGGTATTTTCACAATAGCGACATGTAAAACAGCCAGCAGGCGCCATCTAGCGGTCCAGTGTCTGTTGCAATCGAAAAATAAATAGCCTGACTCGGCTTAGCATAGCTCAAATGTGCTTTTAGAGGGCGGAATATTAAACATAATATTTTAGTCGCAAACTCCTCTATAAATCCTTATTTTACTATAAGGAAAGTAACCAGACTGCAACCAAAGTTACAAATCTCTTTCGGCTGGTGTTTGTTGCAATCGAAGCATTAGCGTTTTGATGGTAATATGCAATTATTACACTTAACGCGCCAGATTTGTAACTTTGGTTGCAGTCTGGTTACTTTCCTTATAGTAAAATAAGGATTTATAGAGGAGTTTGCGACTAAAATATTATGTTTAATATTCCGCCCTCTAAAAGCATATTTGAACTGCAAGATATGTTTACCGAACTGAGAAAAATTATGTTAGATCAGGAAAGACGACGTCAAGAAGAAAAAGAACTCGAGAAAAAAGGACAAGAAAGACGTGAGGAAGAAAAAAAGAGAAAATGTTAAGAAGAAAAAGAACTCGAGAAAGAAGAAAAAGAAAGAGAACGTCGGGAAGAAATGACGCCAGGAAGAATTAAGAAATACTATACAGGCGCAACAAGATGCCATCCTTTCAGCCACCGAAGACCACAAACGTGAATTAACTAAGGAGGGTATGAGCAACATAAAGATTGACAAAAGGAATCCGTTGTTATAATTGCGGCAAATTGGGGCATATCAAGAGGCGCTGTCGCCAGAGGCACCCTAAAGAAGTGAATGCCGAGGATGTAAAAAAACAGCAAGATGTACAAGGGCGGTTAAGATAAAGGTTACGAAGGGCTGGACAAAGAAAGTTGTAAGGAAAGAACAACTGAGTGACGATGAGATTGGACCACTACTAAAGACAAAAAAAGAAGGAATCCGCCCGGAAGGGAAGGATGTTTCTAGCAGAAGTGTTGGACTGAAGGCTTTATGCACACAATGGGATTTCCCAAGGCTTGAAGATGGACTATTACGGAGAGCTAAGGAGAGCCGGATGGATAGGAAATCCATGCGGCTGGTGCTGAGTACCAAAAGTACTTCGGGAAATGCACGAACTCCGGAGAGCATTTTGATAAAAATAGGATCTTGGCTAGAGACGAGAACGATTTTTTTGGATAAATAGCCATCAGGACGTAGAGGCTTGGTATCGCAGTTGAAAGGTTTATGTGGATGTGGTTACCAAGGGGTCACTTATAAGAAGTGGTGACCGAATGAAGGCTGAATATGACCGTAATGTCAGTTCAGCAGCATTCAAGGTGGGGGACTTGGTTTGGCTGTATAACCCACAGCGGAATGAAGAAGGATTCTCGAAGCTTCACCCAACTTGGGAAGGGCCATATTCTATCATCACCCGAATTAATGAAGTTGTTTATCGGATTCAATGAAGTAAGAAGTCCAAGATGAAAATCGTGCACTTAGATTGGCGAAGTACGTTGGGGATTCTGAATTGCCTAACTGGGACCTTCAGAGTTAAGGATGTGGCAGTGTTATGTGCGCGCATACGTCACTGCCTCATAAAATATACGAGAAGGGAAGGTTAGACGAACAAGTGACCAGACAGAATAGGAACAGTAATAAATTGTGAATTGTATTAATGTCTATAGTTGTACTTAATGTGTTATAATAACGATTAATTATTGTAATTAAGTATTAAGTAGTGGTTAGTGAAAGGTCTTGTTGCAATTATTTGAACCTATGTACAGGGTGTTTATTGGAAATTGTCAACACGTAACAGTATTATATTTGATAGTTCCCTTAAAAAAATGAATTTTACCCAGCAGTTGTATGCACCTTTTATAAAAAATTGCCTCTCCCTTTTGGGTTGTATCGGTGAATATTTTGAAATATTTATAAAATATTTTGTGTACCTATTGCAGCAGGGGCGGATTTAGTGATTGGTAGGCCACGTGCTAATAAATTTATCAAGGTCCCCTCTTTCTACATTAAAGAATTATCGGAATTTTGAAGATTCAAACCTTTGATAAATCACGAAAAATCTCACTAATGCTAAAAAATGTATTAGATTAATATATTTAATATATAGTTGTATATAATTTGATCTAAGAGAATTCGGGATACTGAGAAACGATGTAAATTCCTAGTAGGGTAGGGTAGGATTATATTGCCCTACTTTAGCCCATATTACCCTATATTACCCTCCTAGACTAGACGGATTGCCCCCGTCGGGGGATAAAATAGGATATTACTCTACTAGGAATTTATACCGGTTACCGTCAGTCTCTCGAATAGCACTGGATCAAATTATAAACAACTGCACATTAAATATAAGTATAATATTTGGTGTGGTCCGATAGTTCTTTGTGCTGAGTCAAAATTTTAAAAAATGAACCTCCATAAGAAAATACATGGGATTTTGGTCCAGAACTGTCACATCTTATCTACTGATGCATTGCCAATCAGTTTAAGTACACCTGGAATTTCACATAATTATTATTAATTTCAGTAATACTTATCGATTTTTTTATTCATTTTTGCATGCTTATGGCCTACTGTGATATTGTATTGAAACGGGTCGCAGACATTAATAATCAATATATTAAAGAGAAATCGATAGAATTTGTAAATGTGTCTTTACTGTTATTCAGAGGAGGCACATATTTCATGCTACTTAAATGGTTGTGCTTACAGCGTTAAGGGATGAAATAATTTGTAGGTGAGTTATGTTGCAAAAGATACCCTCTTCAAAAATGAAGCTGACGTACCTGCTACACGAAACATCATCTGTTTCATTTTTGATAGCTCACCCTGTATATTTAAGGCTTTATTTATTTCATGTTTGTAAATAATAGCTGATGAGCTACGTTCTAAATACGCAATACATTTCTTGTCATAAATTATACTAGGAAAATATCCAAACAGAGGGGTTTCTTCATTTATGTCATAGAGTTTTGCGTAAAAAAATAAGTGGTTCATTTCGTGTAACATAATAAAATCTAAATTAGTTTCATAAAATGCCTTACTACGCTCTATTAAGTATAAAGTAGTAATTTATTTCATTTTTGCAAATATGCATGGTATATCCCTTTGTAGATTATCATTAATCCTTCTGATCGACAACAGGACAATGATTTATTTTCTTGGAAACTATCTATAACCTATACAAAAAATAAAATGTATATGGGCCTCACCTTGAAATGTACGAAAAATTTTGATTAATGACCAGCTAATTTATTGATTTACCGTGACCACATAAGTTAGCAATATTCGATGTTTTTTAGTATTTTTCTAACCGTAAACTGAACTACGCCTTACTTAAATCTTGTAGAATTAGTATTCTCAAGGGAAGTTTTTAAAAGCAAAATATATGATTATTGAAAGTATTATCTTCTTAATGCATTTGCATCATATGTTTATTCGACAAATTATAAACTAAAGAGCAGGTTTTCAAAAAGATATTTAAAAATATTGTTTTTAGCAAAAAACATTAACAGTGTCGTACAAAAAAAAATATTTTTACGAAAATTGTGCCGATTTATATAACCTACAAAATGGTTTAAAGACATTTGAAATCCATGGCCTACTTTAAGAGTTATGGCGGAAAATATCGAAAATGCGGAAAACGTCTAGATCAAATATCTCCGTTATTTGAAGAGATACGAGAAAAATTCTAAGGCGAAAATTTTTTGCAAAATAGAGTGTTTCAACGAGGTTTTATCTATTTTTTTTCAAAACCTCTGTATTTTGAGATTTACTCTTCAGGCTGTTAAAAAAATTATTTAGAAACGGGCGGGAAATGGCGCCATTAAATGGAGTATTTTTCTCCCTTTTCAATGATATATCACATGCCATATTTATTCATTGGTACTACGTTAGTAATTATAAAAACATTTTTTTTAAAACCAATAATATTTTTTTTTAACAAGCATTATACTTGCCGTGGAGAAGTATGATTAAATAAAACGATAAAATAATTCAATAAGTTGTTCAAATCTTTGCTATAATAAAACATTAACACAATTAAGAAGAATAAAGTAAATTCAGGTAACAAAAACAAAATAATAATCAAGGAAGCAACATGGAGAAATTATGGAAAGAGTATTCGCAGTTATGCCAATGTATAGAGGTCCCCCATAAAAGCGTCACTCCTTGCTCAGTAAATATCTTTACCAATTAATTTAAGTATAATATCCATTTGTTTGTATTTCATGATTTCACTATTATTTCAATCCTTTTAAAATAGTTGACTATGAAAAAACTTGACAATTTAATTTCTTGACAGATCATCTCAGTTAATACTTAAACTCTCACTCGTTTAAGAATTTAGAATTTTCAAAAATGATTTTCACTCACATTGATCGTTATAATATGTTCGTTACATATTGCCAATGCAATTTTAACTCTGGATTAGCTCAAGTAGAATATAGAAAGAGATTTCCACAAGAACTACAGCCGAACAGAACTCTGTTCAGAAAATTAGCTACGAAACTGAAAAATAATGGTTAATTTTTAAAGAAGAAGACAGTGTTACTGATAATGTAAATAAAGTAAACCGAGTTATGTAAGAAATAAAAATACAGAAAATTTGGAAACATCAAGAGAAATTCAAATTGCTTATCATATAAATAAAACAAGTGCTAGAAAAACTTTAAAAAAAAATTGTTACCGGTGTTAAAATCTAAAAAAGTTCACAATTTACAAGCGGGGGACAAATCAAGGAGTACAGGGGAAAATACACACTGGCATAGACCGACTGGATTTCAAAATCGTTTTTCAATAAATGTGTGGATAGGTATTTTAGGTACCAATTTAATAGGTCCTTATTTTTATGATAGTCACTTCAGTGGTCAAAGGTACCTAAACTTTTTGAGAAATGAATTTAATGAATTCTTAGATGACCTACCTTTAGAGAATCGACACAATTTTCAATATTTTCAACAAGATGGAGCTCCTCCCTACAATTCCCAGATTTGCCTAGATTATTTAGACGAAATTTTGCCTCAACATTGGATGGGTACCAATGGATTTATTCGATGGCCCCCTCGTTCTCCAGATATAACCCCAACGGATTTTTTTCTATGGGAGTATATTAAAGATAAGGTGTTTTCGACGACACCGCAAAATGTAGAGAACCTAAAAGCTCGAATTCAACAGGCATGTATTATAGTTACCCCCGAAATGCTGAGCAATGTTTTAAATGCAGTGCCTCGCCGCGCTCGATTGTGTATAAGAAATCGCGGTGGACATTTTATACACTTGATGTGATATCTTAAAAATTATTTTGAGAATTAGATTGATATTAATGTTCTGTGTGCTATATTCTTTTTATTATTAATTTGTTTTTGTTACCTTATCAATATGACTTTCTTGAAAAACGTTCAACATCAAATCTCGCAATAATAAATCAGTTCATCTCTGATTCGATGGATAACAGAGAACAAGTCGATGTGATCTACACAGATCTAAGGCGTTTGACCGATTTGACCACAATACTCTGTTAAATAAATTAGATGGCTATGGAGTTAGTAATTCACTGGTTCTCCTCTTATTTACTACCTACTTAGATAATAGGCTACAATATGTAACATATAATGGATTTAAATCCAATTTGTATTATTCAACGTCTGTCCATTTCTTTATAAAAAACTGTACTCAAATCAGTATGTACATCGAGGAACATCTCATTATCTCCTGAATTTGCAATAAAAATTTAAAATATTATACACCAATTTGACGCCCTTTAAGCGCTCTATAATTTCTATTTAAAACTTTTTCCTATGTTTTTTGTTTAGAAAATTTGATACTCAAAAGAAAATGAGTAGAGTGGACCAGAAAAAAATTTAATGAGAAAAGTAGGACAATTAAGGAAACCGTTGACTGTAGGGAAAGACTTATTGACTAATTGAATTTTATTTTCGCAACGCAAAAAGATGAGCGGTTTTTTTTTAAATGTATTGTCTGGTCTAGTTGTTTCCAAGATACGAGCGAAAGTAGCTTGGTTAATGAACTGGTATTGTTTAGATAAGAGCACTAAGGTTAGCAAAATCGATAAGGACGAAACAATTAAGTAGAACTTTGAGTGCACATTTTTGCAATAACATACGTTAGAATAAATCTCGCGATTAATGTACAGCTTTATTTCTCGATTGACTTATGTTGCTAAAAATAAAATAGATGTTAGATCGACAGAGCGCAACTTGTGTTTCTATTGTTGATAAATATCTGATGCAAGGTCGGTAATGTAAACTGAGCACTACTGAAATTAAATCGCCTCCAGGAAGTTGAAATAGAATATTATTTATTTAGCTAAAAATATATTTATGATCTAAATAATTAAATTCAATGATACAATAAATGAGATACCGCTGGCTTTTATGCACTCATCCTTGCGACATAGTGTGTTTTGATGTTGCCTTGAGGAATCTGCATTCAAGGATCATTTAGTGTCGTTCTGAACATTGTCAACTTGTCCGTATTTACGAACCATTTATCCAGGCCCTACTTATAGATGTTCTATAGATGACAAGTATAGCAATCCGAAAGGTATGTATAGTGTTAATTTTCGGGCCTCAATGTTATTTTTCACTTCTATTCGGTATACCGGTTGTAACAGGATCATGGTATATGCCCCTTTCTCCTTTAGTTTTGAAGATAATTGATTGCAATTTAGGATATACTACATACATAATACGCGGTACTTTTTGACATGCAATTGATTTTCTCACTTCCGGTTTCGCCGGAAGTGACACTAACTTTAGATTTTTAAATGGAATACCCTGTATATTATTGCATTGCATTTTTGAATTCTGCATAATTTTCTGAATCCAACGATGCCAAATAAGTGACATTTCAAGCATCAATTTTTTTTTATAATATAATTTTTAGTTTTCCATGACGGTTCCGATTTATTCTAAATGACCCGTCTAATGCTACAAAAATCGAAATCCCGTTAAAAACACTAAATTACGTGATTTATGAGCAAATAAAATTCACCAAAATTGTTTTTGGGGCAAAACTCAATTTTTTCAAATGGAACCATATCGGACCGTGGTACCATTTATTAGTACTATTAATAAGGAATTTATTCATATGTCGTATTAAAATGTGCGATAAATACAAATAAAATTACAGCTAAAAGAAAATAAGAAAATATAATTTTGTTCTAATTAAATCAGCCGGCGCTCGGCGGGATACATAGCCCGGAGAGTAGCTGTTGGTTGCAGTCTGCTTGTATTCCTTATAGTAAAATAAGGATTTTATAAAGGAATTTTACGACTCAAATATTATGTTTTAATATTTTGCCCTCTAAAAGCATATTTGAATTATATATTCTACATAATTAATGACTGAAATGATGGATTTCAATGTGATGATAGGGTTATTGCTTGAAATCGGACGCCACGCCAGCAGAAGAGGAAAATGTATCCTCCAAAGAAACTACTATGTCATCAAATTCTTCATCCTCTTCATGCTCTTTTATGGAGACTTCATTGTGCCAGTCGCCAGTTGAGGCATGCTGACGAACAATTTAATGATGCCTTTCTGCATCCGCATCTTCCAAAGTCACAATCTTTTTGACAACGACAAGACAAATTGCAAAATTTCGTTGAGGGCATCATTTTTGTCTATTAGTTTGGTCACCAGCTCCCCATTTTTCTCCTCCCAGCCAGGAATTAATAAACCCCACACATGTGAGGACAGTATGGTTCCTATCCACTGCTGGATTTGGTAGTACACCCTATAGGAATGGTATTTCGTGACCCCCTCAGTTGGTGGGAGAGTGGAAATGTCTGGCTTGATCGAAGCGACTGATTTTATAAATGATCGATATCTGTAGTCATCTAAGGATATCTCCTTAGATGGACTACCATACCATCTTAGGATGCCATTATGTCCTGCACTTTCCACCTCAGATTGTGTCGATGAACGGCTGGTAAATACATCAGCCGCTTCTTTTATTGATATGTCTTTTTTGTATAATTTGGCAAACCTGACTTTGCTCTTCCTGAAGGCTGCGGAGGTGGTATCACAGCCTGTGAAAGCATGTAATAACAGAATGTGCTCCAGCCCCGGCGACTGCAACTCTTGTGAAGAGTATGTTGCTGTGCATACTTTTCCTGTGTCAGATTTCACGAGGAATATATCACGCTGGGGAGAGGTTTTCGCCAACAACAGGACTGCCAAGTCCACAGCTTCGCGTATCACAGCTACTGAAGAGGAAACTGGCTTTTCTATGGCTGTGGATATAATTGCCTCATCTGCATCATCCCCTGATAGGGGGGTATTGATATTATTTTCCTCCAGTTTTTTCATCAAGAACTTGATGAAAAAGCTCTTGCTGTTGACGTTCGAGAGGAAGATTTCTGTTTCCATGGTGAACTACATAAACGAACTTCTTCAGTTAATATCTACAATTCTGTTCAGCAACTTCTAACAGTACAACTTCTTCCCAGAGAGTGGTTCATTACGAATTGTTCAAAACTACCCTTCTTTTCTATAGGCAGGTATCGTTTATGGGTTCATTTTTGTCCCCAAGAGTCTTTTCCTATTACGCGGAGCCAGGCAAACATCCCAACCCCACATTGTTCTACGAACACCAGAATTTCTGTTGAAATAATATTTTTCTGCTCTCTTTATAATTTTTGTTGAGGTTTATTTTATAATGAAGTATTACATACAATAATTTACACCAATAAATAGTTTTTCAAAAATGGTAAATGGATGCAATAAAATGTAGGTACTGATTTCAAGCAATAATCCTATCACATTACAGCAATAAATCTTGAAATCCATCATTTCAGCCATTAATTATATGTAGAATATATAATTTTCAAGTAAATTTAATCCTCTTCACTTGGTTTGGTTGTCTTTTATTTTACAAAGAAGATTTGAGGGGTTAAGAGCAGAGTATGACGAAAAATGTTATCCGAAACAACGTTTTCCGAGAATCGGCGATTTTCAGAAGCTGATAACTCGAGAACGGTTGAAGATAGAAACTTTTCCGCCCTCCATGCAGTCTACACCCTCATATTGAAAATTCGTTGACTGGACTAACAATGTAATTAAGTATTTAGATGATTGTTTTTTAAAATATTATTTATTCAATACGGACCTTTTGGAATCACCTGGGTTTATATCAGATCGCCAATTTACTAAATCTGTGAATGCATTACATATTTTTGTAATTGGTAGGTGGGCATTTGTGAAATTTATTTCACAATCAGTAGTATACTTTATACGGGCAAAATTGAAACTGGTCAGTGTTAAAGCACAATACCGTGCGCACTGAACTTGATATTTTGTCCTATATATTTAGCAATGCTATCGAGATTCGAACGGTAGTTGAAACTGTGCAGGCGAATTCGAGACTGGCAATGTAATCAGCCTGAATGAACCATCTACGACTGCACTGGTTTAAAGATAATAAAACGGTCAGGCCTACTAGCATAAAAAACTCGTAAATCGTTTCTCATCAGTCAACGTGGAACTTGTGAGATGTACTGTCAATGTGCCAGTGCAGTGCATAAATACCTATTATAATATCACGTGTAGGAGTTTAGTTAGTTACTGTTCATATTTATAAATATTTACTACTGCATAAAAGGTAAAATATTTTAATTATTTATTAATTTACCATGACTTTCTGGAGACCATTTGAAACAGAGGATAATATAATAACGTCCGAAAATCCCGAAATAGTTGAACCGGCTGTTGTCGAAAAAGCCGAAATAAATTTAGAGTTTAAAAACACGTACAAAGTCAACGTATTATTTTAAATATACGTGAATGTTTGAAAAGCGAAAATCCTGAACAATATGAGAAAGAAATAATACGACGTATTAACGAATTAACTAAAATATCGAAATCAACAATTTATCGCGTAATTCAAGAAGGCGATGTTATAGATCACAATGCAAAGAGAAAACGGAAAAATACGAAATTAAAAAATATTGATGATGCTACTAGAGATGTAATACGACGTATAATTTGTAATATGTATGAAGAAAATATAGTTCCTACGTTAAAAATGATTCAAGAAAAATTAAGCGATTATCCTGATTATAATTATAGGTCTTTAGATACACTACGACATGTCTTATTAGAATGCTGTTTTAAACGTAAAAAAACTTGACAGTCGTATGGTAATTTGGAATCGCGACGTATAGTTTCACTTCGGGTAGATTATTTGGAAAAAATAGAGAATATCGTAAACTAAACAGGCATATAGTGTATCTAGACAAGACGTGGTTTGACACGCATGATGTTCAGTATGGTTGGGTAGATAGTTCACACAATTGTGTTTTAAATACTCCGTGTTCTAGAGGAAAACGCGTTATCATACTTCATACGGGAAGTGAAAACGGGTTTGTACCCAATGCGTTGCTCTTGTCGGCCAAAAAAATATCGCAGTCTTCTGCAGACTATCACGAAGACATGACAGCCGATCTATTCGATAATGGTTTTCTCAACAGCTTCTACCAAATATTCCGCCTAATTCGGTAATTGGATTAGATAATGTTTCTTATCACTCGCGTATATTAAATAAAATACCAAATAACAGTACAAAAAAGGAAGACATTTTAAAATTCATGAGAAAAAATATGGAAATTCCTGTAAAAGTTCCAATAAAACGCGAATTACTGAAAAGAATAAAAGAAGAGAATTTCCAAAAGGAATATGTTATTGATAACATATCCAATATACACGGTCATACACTTTTGCAGTTACCTCCATACTATTGCAGATTTAATCCTATCGAGATGGTTTGGGGAACACTAAAACAACGTTTACGAAAATGTAGTAACTCTCCAACGTTAAGCGCGATAGTAGTTGATCATATAAGAGAAATAATAAGTGACATTAACAATAATACTGATTTATGGAAAAATTGCGTAAGGCATGTAATTGGAGAAGAAAATCGATATCCAGTGCGTCGATTTTAATTCAACTGGATAATGATTCCTCCTCAGAAAGTGAAGATTTGGACGCGTCAATTAACATTTAAGTTTTTTTTCACTTTTTCGTTCACTTTTTTATTGTTACATTTCTTTGAATATATTTTATTTAGTTGACAAGATATTTTAATTTAAGTTACTTTATTCTAGAGAAATATTTTAATTTTGTTTTTATTTATGTTTTATCTATACAAATATTTATATTTGTTTTCATATAATAATTCTTCGCTTTGTTCAAGAAACTTAAATTTTTATTTTATTTTTGACTAAAATCGTTGCCCCTCGTTAATATAACCTGTCCCATCCCCGCCTGGCAAGATATGTTCATGCCTTCTCGTTGGTCCTTGCTGAGCAATATAATACGGGTTTACTTTAAAACTAAAACCAATAAATTTAAATATTTAAACTTTATATCTAAAACTGATATAACACCTCAAAAATATGTTATTGGCGAAATGAACCTAATAAACAAAAAATAATAAAAATGAATACAATTTTAACATTTTATTATGACAATCATTTCTATTTACCTCCGCCCATGTACCATAAAGAGATGCCGACTGTTTTTGCCGGCTTTTAGTTTTTATACGGTTTCAATTCTGGTCGTATACACTTTATCTGTTTTCATTTCCTCGAGTCGAGTTAAATTTTTCATACATTTTTATTGAGTTTTTCAATAAATTTCTAATAGATAATTACAAGGTAGGAGTTCGCGACACCCGTACACTTTCTTGTTCCAACCGTACATCCGTTCATTCATTCAAAATCTAGTTAATGAACGCTTTGTATAACATATGTGGCTAAATGTAATGGAGAGCGAGTAGTAATCTTTACCACGCCACAATACTAATGACCACAGATGGAGCTGCTTGGCTTTGCTAGAAGTTCCATTCTCTCTTTCCTACATTTACTATGTTTACAGTTCTGTGCATATATTTATTTTGGAATAAATTTGCAATGTAAAATAAGAATCGATTTAAGTGCATCATACCTTCGGCTTCGGTCTTTGTACTTCGATTCAGATATTCATTTTTCGGTTCTCGTGCTTTGGACACCCCTAAATAGAGTTAAACAAATTTGCCTCTACAAAATGCTTTAAAAATAAATTACTTCGATTCGGTTATTATCTCGAATCTGACATTGATCTTCTAAATTGGTAGAACATGGATTTAACGTTAGCTCTGCTTTATTGCCGCTTCTTTTTATCAGCGCATGTTAGAAACATTGGTACGAGGGCAGTTGGTATGTATTTCTTCGGCTTCTTCGGCGGAAGTCATACACACTTATATTTCGCTTCGCAATTTTTACACGATGAGAAGCATTGAACGTGATTAAACGCACCATTTTTTTTTCTTTTCTTGACAGAAATGGTTAAATGTAGACATCATTGAAATTTAAATAATTGATTGTCTTCAATTTTAAATGCCTCATTTAAATCAATGTCGTGGAGACGTTTAGCCACGACCACCATTTCAACCAGAGTTGGCAGGAATTGAAGAAGAGCATTGAATTAACTGATATACACAATTAACAAGCAATAAAATCCTAAAAGATACACAGTCTACAGAGGTACATGTGCGCAGTAAAAATTCTTAAAAGAAAGTGCGATTTAGCTTAATTCTTATCCTCCGCTGTTGTCTGCTGTTGTCCCACATGAATATATTACCCCAGTCTATATAAAAACACGGATGATTTAATTTATTACAGGTACCTGAGGGTTGTAAGTCATATAGGGTGGTTAGTAAATGCTAAATTCGTACAGACGTACAGCCAGATTTGCCCCATTTTTTATAAACAACGACCAAAGTCGGAAAATTCAGTTTTTTGGGCCGTAGAATTTCCCAATTACGTTTTGGAGAAAAGCTGTATTAGTGAAAGTTGTAGGTATTAAAAATACCTTTAATTTCATTTTTTATGCGTTAAAATCTATAAATAAGTTATCGAGAAAATGGCGGAAAACCATGTACTATTTTGTAAATGACATAAATATTAATAACTTTTGCAATAATGGCAGTAAGTGACACATAACATCTTGGTGACCATTATGGGTCTTTAAAAGTGTGCGAAATTTCAGCCAGATCGGTTTGATAGTCTATGAATAATTGCATTTGTTTATCAAAGAGAGCGTCTGTTTAAACAATCGTCATAAGCAAGATAATGGATCTAGAGATGTTTAACAAAGTGGAATGGATTTTTCAAAGCTCGAACTACAAGGCAAGTTGAAAAAATAAACGATTTGTTAAAAAAATTGTTGTTAAAAAGTTCGTGTAAAAGGTGCTTGTTTTTTGCTTATAAACAAATAGAATAACTTTGTTATTTTTTATGATGAACGCTTGTAAGTAAGCGCATCAAAAAGCCGTCTGAAAAACACGTACTTGAAAAAAATTAACCCTGTGCGAACAATAACAGTTAAGATAGCAACTTTAAAAAAAAAATCATATCTGTATTATTTATAAACATTAAGAGTTGAAATTTTCACAGATTTTCAATGAAGATCTATATTTTATGATTCAATTGATAAGTATTCAATTTATGCAATGAAGTCCTAGCCTTTGAAAGTGAAGGTACTCTTGCAAGAGCGCCGGTGATGAGGAGGTGGGGAAAGTAGCTCGAGCTCCGTTTTCATGCGGCGACTTGTTGAGATCGAAACTTCAAATTGGAGCGCTTATGAAAATTATACAATAGTGTGGAGGTCGTATTGGGGGTCAAAGGGGGGGGTGGGTGGTCTGATGACAAAAAAATTTTGAGACCTTGACTTTTCGTACATGCCCTAAATTGCAATTGTATGGACTCTTACTTGCTTGCTTTGTCTATTTACCCTTATTTACCCCCCGAACTCCCCAACGGAAGTAGATCAAAATATAATCTAGTTCCAGATCTCGTTATAATACATAAGTGTGCCAAATTTCAAGTCAATGTCATAAACGGTTCCAGAGTAAACGTGCGCATAAAAAAGTTACAGACAGACCGACCGACAGACAGACCGACCGACAGACAGGATTTTTTTTTTCGCTCAGATTTAAAATCTCGACGTTTCATAACATTTTAGGCATATTTCAACGAAAAAAAATATTTTTTTTTGCGTTAATATACTCCACTGGACGTGGAAGTAATTGAGTCAAAATGAATCAAATCCTATCAAAAAAAACTGTGTTCTAAATATTATTGGCAACTTTTTTTCGTTGGAGTAGATAAAAATAAATCATTTGTACTTTTCGCAAAATGGTTAGCTTTTATAAAATTATTCTAGATTATCTACTGATTACCATGATTATTATTCAAATTTCACAGAACAACCGCGTTGCCTCTTACTTCCTTATAAAACACAAAATTATAGAGACTTATTTACATTATTTTCCAATATAAGTTGATGAATTATTCAATAACATAAATTGTATTTAAATAAATATGTACAGCTGAAAGGATTGAAAATGGTAAGTGGAAAAACGATTGTGTCAGTCATATTTTAGGAGCGTATCAACAGTGCTATAATTTTAATCAATTATTTTAGGTCGTTAAACAATCCATACACTTACATAAAGCTAATTTCAAACGGCGCCGACGGCGGTGCAAATTTCAAGCAATCCGCTCTGATCCATGACGTATTAAAATGTAAAAAACTGTGCATAAAGTTTGGAGAATCGTATTTAACCAAAAGATAAGAACCAACCCAAGCCTCCTTTGGTATGTATGAAAACGAATAATAAAGCAACAAGAAGGCTTCACAAAGGTTGGCTAACTGATGAAATTATCAATCAAGAAGAACTGTTACGCCAATTATTTAAAGTAACTAACGATGAGAAACTCAAGAAGCGTTACAATATAGTTTTTAAAAATCGTGAAAAGGCTATTCGTATGACTAAACGCTCGCTTAATGACTTAAAATATTTATATGGCAACAATAAATCTAAAACAGTGTGACAAATAATTAGAAATGAGACCAATAGTAATCTCCTGGAACGTTATCCCCAGCTATTTAACGATAAAAATGGAAATCAATCATTAGATCTGCCTAGTGCTACTAAGGAATTCAACGACTTTTTTGGAGACTCTATTGATAATCTCATCCAACTATTAGGTATTGGTGGTGGAGAATTCTGTCAACCCAAGTATATTTTAAGTCCAATAAACATTAATGAAACCAAAGAGATTATAAGGAAAGTTGCAGTAAGAAATTCTGCAGGTTACGATGTTATTCCCTGCTCAAATCTTATACATGTAATTGATTTGATTGCCTCAGTTTTAACAGAGTTGTTCCTTTTATCAGGGCATCTTTCCTGAACATCTTAAAACCGCGATTGTAATTCCAATTCATAAGAAAAATGATAAAATGGATATAGCCAATTATCGAGCAGTATGTCTTTTATATGTGTTCTCTAATTTTATAATAGATTAATTAAAATGATTAGGTATAAAAGAGCACTATGGCAAAGATTTAGACGCAGCAGAAGTGAGGACGTCCATGCTCACAGACTGTTTTCAAATCATCTGTCGCTATATATATCACGTGCCAGGACTGAATTTGAACAAGGGTTGGCAGTTAGTAATGATCCTAACAGACTGTACAAGTATGTTCGCTGTCAACTAGACTCGATAGTTACTATGCCTCAACTCAGAATGGCGGATGGATCCATTTCTAATAATCACAGCGAAGTAGCTAATTTGTTAGCCAACACTTTCTCTCAGGCCTATACAGTGGAATCTTCTGATGCTTTGCCCAACATTCATCATTTTCCTCGAGTGCTCGCTGATCTGACAAATATTGATTTCCAAGAGAACAAATTGCTGAGAAAATTCGTGCACTAGACCCGTCGGCTGCACCTGGCATTGATGAAATATCCACCATGTTACCTAAAGCTTGCATTAACTCCATCTGCAAACCACTCAGTATAACAATGAAACTGTTCCTTCTGGAGAGTGGAAACAAGCATGTGCTAAAGCCATTTTTAAGAACGGGGATAAGTTTAGCTCTGCCAGTTTTCGTCCAATTAGTCTTACTTCCGTTGTTGTCAAGATAATGGAGTCTATGCGACATTTTCTCCTTGCACATCAAATTATCCTTGCCGAACAACACGGGTTCATCTCAGGTCGCTCAGTTGACACTAATTTGCTGTGTTTGTATCAGACTAGTCTCTCAGGTTGGATTGTGGTGAATGTGTTGACATCATATACTTAGATTTCCGCAAAGCCTTTGATAAAGTGCCTAAAAATCGCTTATTACAGAAATTGGAACAGTTTGGCATACGTGGGAGTTTACACATGTGGATTCAAGATTTCCTTACCGATCGTATGTTTTCTGTTAAAGTTGGTAATGCAGTGAGTGACAGCAGAAACGTACTCAGTGGGGTCCCCCAGGGATCTGTCTTAGGACCCCTGCTGTTTGTCGCATACACATCCGATCTGCGGCAGTCTATCAAATCCCAGTGTTCTTTACTCACAATCTTTCCTGGTCCAGCCATATTGCCCGACAAGTTAATAAAGCCAACACCAAAGTATATCTTCTGAATAAAACTTTCGTCCACTTGAGTCCCACCATTTTATCCAAACTTTATAAAACATACGTTCGTCCAGTACTCGAATTCGCAAACAGTGTATGGTTTTCTATCTTGGTACGCGATTCAAACCTTTTAGAGAACGTTCAACGCCGCATAAGCCGGATACCATTTGGACGCTTTCGCCCATGTTACGGAGATCGGCTTGCACAGTTTAAACTTACCTCACTAGCTGCTAGAAGACGCCAGGGTGACCTTATGACTAGCTTCAAAGGATTAGGAAATGAACTATCTCCAATTCACAACTTATTTACTCTCGCTAACGACAACAGGTTACGTGGACATTCATTTAAGATCACCAGGGACTCCTTCAAAACCTCTGTTTGCGAATGATTACTTTCAGTGCGCGTATTCGACGCGTGGAACACTCTCCCATCTTGTGTTGTGTCCGCACCCAGTGTAAACTCGTTTAAATATAGATATGACAGACATGTATCGAATTGGTTTGTTTTTGATCATTTACTTTGTATTTTTTTTTCTCTTGTAATGTAATATATTGCTGTTTGACCTATTGTCTTTTGTTGTTGAGCACAATGGGTATATTTCCAATGATCTTATTGCTGTATAATAAATAAATAAGTTCGTACATATTAACAATATACTTTATAAATATCAATTTGGTTTTCGTAAAGGGCTGTCAACTAAAGATGCTCAGATCTCTTTTACTAATCATATTTTGGAACAACTTGACAAAAACCAAAAACAACAACGGTATTAGAGGACCAGCCTATAATTGGCTATATTCTTACCTGGTAGATAGAACACAAAAAGTCATTTTAAAAACTTATAACCTGTATAACAATTTACGTGACGATTAAACATAAAAAAGCAGGGTAAAGGAAGACTGAAAATTAAGAGCTACTTCATGCATATCCATTATGTATACGTTAATATGTTAATAGCCCCAACTTAACACTGTATAGCGTGTTTATTAATTGGAATATACATTAATTGTTTTTTCTTGATTGTGTATTGTAAATTACATGAAATAACATATAAGACATAATAATTAATTACTCAATTATATGTAGAATATTAGGCGAATGTGACACAAATGTACCAGATTTTCAAAAAATTTAAAGGGCATGAAATAGAGCTCTCTTGGTTTGATAAGTTGTTAAGAAAGTCTTTCCGATAGAAAGCAATTACCAGGATCTGCACTAAAGTTGCAGTGTTTTTAAAATAGTATTCCAGGAGAGAGGTAGTGGGCGAAGAATGAATATTTATTGAATGAAACGGAAATGACTGTGTAAAATGGTTTGCTAATTAATGTACATTGTTGTATGGGTTCCCTGTGCGCTGAAAGGGAGGCAAAACGAGGTAACATGGGTGAAAAATATAATATGAGTAAGTAGTAAGAGTAGTAGGCACGGTTCTTTTTATCATTTGAAGTGGCCGAGCGAGCTTCCGATTACAAAACATTGAATTTTTCTAATGAAATCTTTAAATATTAATCTGAATTTTGTTTGTGCTTCATTAATCAGCTTCTGGGTATCTTTAGTACAATTGTGTCTCAATCTGTAAAAAGCTTACCTAGATATGGCTTCTAGTTTCTTTATTATTATACCATTTGGACTGAACAGTTGGATAAGAAAGTTCTAGCCATCTTTTTAAATTTACAACAGGCTTTCGACGCAGTATGTCATATCCACAAAACTAGACAGACTAAAACAGGTACCAGATGGAAAGTATATGACTTATTCGAAGAATAGAGCACAACAAGTTAAAACAGAAAATGCTTATAGCTCAAAAAAATATTATAACTGTGGTTCTTCTTACCGAGATCCTCGTTTAGACTACGTTTTTTGAGTTTGTTTTGGGATATCCGAGGGCGCCAGTGGCCTAGTTGAGGGATTGGTACGCTGCTGTGGACGAACTGCTGCTTTCAGGTTTGATTTTGACTGTTATAGTGATGAGATTGCTGCGTCGTCTCAGGTGACGTAGTATTTACGATTTGCATTGACTTCTACGATGGCAGGAGGACCCAGGCTGACTGTTTACAGCGCCTAGCGTCCTGAGATATTGGCTTATAAGGGCGCTAATGCCCAGAACTGCAATTATAATTAAAATAAAAGGCGATATTCTTCCAGAAATAACTAATAGCTACTCGAACGGCATTCGTGATGTTAGAAAAAAATGTTAATATGGTTAAATTATTGCAGCCCTAAGTTTACTGAGCTGAAACTGACTACTGGTTCCTGCACTACTATGCACTTGTGTTTAGTTTGAAAGTCGCGGTTGTCGCTGAACTGCTGATTGTACTCTTCTCCGTCTTCTATTGTGCGCTGTTGGTAGACAGAACGTCGTGTTAAAAGTTTTGGTGTGTCGAGCAGATGCTGCTATGCTGGGCTGTAGCTGACTGGTAGGCTAGATTGTAGTTGGTTGGTAGACTGAATACTCTCATAGTTGATTTGAAGTTCTCGAAGTAGCGACGGCGAACTGAGATGATGCTAACGGTAGAGTAGGAGCGCGCCCAAGGCTGCGTGAGGTGTCAGCCCATTGGCTTTTATGTTTTGTCTATCTGCGGGGTGCAAATAGGAGGGATGATTTATAGAGAGGTGTGATTATTGTTAGATGTTGAGACGTTGAAAAAGATGTTGAAAGGTGTGTGTGCTTGAGGAGAATGCGACGCAAAATAGGGGTGTATGATAGGTGTGTTTTATGTTTATAGATATAATTTAAAGAGGGGTATTTGGGTGCTTGTGCGAATTTGACTGTTAAGGGACCTTTCAGAAGTGGGTTACTGTGTTTAAATATTTTTTCTGCGAAATTGAGAATTAATTGTGAGTATATGAATTCATCTAGAGTGGGTGTTCCTGTGGCATTAAGGAAGTATTTTACTGATGTAATTAGTGGAAGTTCGGGTTCACTATCAGGCCCCAATTTTCAAGGAATGTTGTTACTTTGTCCGTTTGCTTTTGCAGATGTATTATTAGCAGATTGGGATCTTTTGATGTGCCTATTATGGCGGTGTCGTCGACGTATGTCGCGTAGGTTAGTCTGTGGTCTTTCGGGGAGGGGATATCATTAACATAGAGAAGGAAAAGGGCGGGACCAAGGGCTGATCCCTGTTGGACACCAGGGAAAGAGGGAAATGAATTAGAGCACTTCTCTTGGATTACTACTCAGAATTGGCGATTTGAGACGTATGATTGTATTATCTTGGTATAACGAATCGGAGCATCCGCGATGTGGAGTTTATATAGCAACCCGGAGTGCCAGACTTTGTCAAACGCCTTCTCGAAATCCAGGGATACTATCCCTGTTAGGTGACTACGATTGGTATTTATGGACAGGATTTCGCCGACTCGGAACAGCTGGTGGGTGGTGGAATGTTCCGGACGGAAGCCGAAATGAAAATCGCCAAGGACTTTCTTGTTTTCGACTCTGTCCAGAAGGTGTGTCAGGTTAAGGGAATCAAGGACTTTCCCCAGGATTGATAATAGGTTTATAAGACGATAACTATCGGGTAGGTTTGTGCGTTTGTTGGGTTTCGGTATCGGGATTATCTTAGCTGTTTTCCAAGCCGTTGGATAGTGGGAAAACTGGAGACATGCATTATATAGTTTTGTTAAGAACAATATAGCCTTGGGAGGGAGGTGACGGAGGGCGTATGGAGGGATGTTAAGGGATTTCCTCCATAAGTAGTTTTATGACCACTGCAGGTAACACAGAACTATATTTTGAGAATAATTTTTGAAAAAACTGCAGGAATATTTTCATTGGAAATATCTACTTGATGTGGCGGGTTTATACATGCATGCTGCAATAGCTTATATGCACATATCAAAATGGAAAAATGAATCAATATTATCGTTTTGTGTTGAAAAGGCACACAACTAGCTATTTATAACGCATAAAACTATGTATATGCGGGGAATGCTTACAGAGACAGCTATGCATATTATCGTGCACAACGTGAAGGCGGAGGTGAGTTTAGTAGTATTTTCCGATATCAAAGCCAATTTGTTTGTGTTGATTATGTTCGAAAACTATTAATCAGATGGATAACATCTATTTTGATTAGATACGCGGAAAAAGGACTACCAGTTGTATGGTGGGTTCAAGGGGATGAAAATAATAGTGAACAGTTGAGGTTAAAAATGACGTATACTCTTGCTTTGTAAGATAGATGTGAGTGGGTGGAAGAGTTAGTAAGTTCCCTCTTGACCTCGCTGATACTTATATGGCTGATAGGTAATGAAAGGAAGCAGGGAAAGAAAGGGAAAGCATACCAAAGTATTCCACTGGATGTTACCATAGTGCTAAGATGTGAAGTACACTATGAGGAATGCATCTGCTTCGGTAGCTGTCAGTAATCAGCTGCTTGAGTTTATGCACACGTTAAAGTTCCAGAAGGCAAAAGAACTTGTTTAATTTGTAGCCAGAGGTTGGTGTGCAGTTGACCTTCATTACGTCGGTCAATGAGGCAGTACAGTTTTTGATGGGGGTACATGAAACCTTTCATGCTTTGTCTCAAGACGTTTCTTAAGGCGGAAATGAACTTCATTTTAGATACATTTTGACCATCTATCTAATCTAAGAAAGTTGAAAATGGTTAAATAAATGATTGAGAAGATATGTGACTAATATGTTACTGAGATTACAACTTTAATTATTTGTAATAATTACATTGCCTACAATGTTTAGTCCAAGCCAAATCATTTTAGAACTGGAATAATAATTTATTGTATACTTTTAATACTACCTATTTATTTAGTTGTTAAACAGATATTTATTTACGAGCGAATGCGGTTATTAGATATAGTTTAAAGCAGATTTATGTTCTCCATGCACAGTACTGTTCATATAATCTGCGTTCTGTGTTTACAATATTTGCATATTTGTATTTCGAATTTTGTGCACCCCTGTATTGTCGCGTGACCCTTGGCAGTATCACAACATCACTGACCAGTCACGTGACTTACCATGAGACTTAACTGTTTTACCCTTAAGATTTTAATATTTCTACACTTTTATAAGAATTCATTTTATTTGAAGGTTATAAATAATCTGAAATATGATATGGCATTTAAATAACGCAATTAAGTAAAGTTTTTTAAATTGTGTTCCTACTTGCGGCGTAAGTTATAAATTTCCCGTTCATAAAGGATATAATAATAGTAGATATTTTCAGGGCAGCAGAATTTACTCATTTAAATAATTCGATACATTTTCTATCAGGGATCTTGTCGAATTATATTTACATACGTTTCATGATGGGTTTGTTTATTACATAGTTCCAGATTCAGCAAATTTACTCCATCGGATAGGGTAACACATGGTAATAATATCGTTATTTATGACACTCATGTTTTAGTTAAATATCCACTATTTCAAAACTGAATGTGGTTACTAGATAAAACTAGATTCATGTGTGGACTGTTCTCTTAAGGCGAGTGTGAACTACAATGGAAAAAAACAATAAACATGACAAAGGTCAGTACAGACTCGATAGGAATAGATGTACGATGGAGACAATTGGAAGGCTTCGAAAATAAAAATGTGACGGTGGTTGTGACGTTAGACATTAAGAATGCATTTAATACAGCTGGGGTGTCCTTAATCGACGAAGCGATGAAACATTCATGATAACACTCGTAAAATGATAGTAATCTTGCAACTAGATTGATAGAATCTGAAAATCAAACACAAACCATTCATAGGGGGTATCCTCCGAGTTCCATCTTTGCATCGGCATTTCAGACTCTCTTAAACGAATTAGTATTTTAAGAAATGCACACATTGAGGAATGCCACATACAAGTTTCTGGAGATGACCAAGCAATAATGTTGAGGGAGAGAGTTCTTGAAGAACCATGATTGCAAAAAGGCGTGCAAAAATATCTGAAATGAGGCAGAAGAGTCATAACGACATTAATAATATAAGTAAAATTAAGGTCATGTTTATCTCCATACAGATGCGATGAGGAATACGCGAATAAAAAATAGATGGGGAAAACGTAAACATCATATCATATAACTAGGAATATTTGTAGATTAATTTTATCTATAAGTTAAATCTAAAACAACGTCAGGGGTGTAGTAATTTTTACCGTACTAACTGCATTACGTATATAGATTCATCTAGGCATACGTCTTGGACTGCAATAGGAAAATTGGGTACGATATTTAGAATAAAGACCAATTAATCTAAAAAGGAAAATGTTTAATATGTGTATTGTGTACTCCGCCAGTCATGATATATGGAGTTATATACGTTACTAGTACAACAACACAAAATTGATCAAAATAGTGATTCAGTGATGTCTAAGATTGTACACAAGTAACGTAGAGCACCCATAGTAAAGTTGGTTGAACGTAAAGAAGAAATGGTGCCATAGGAAAAGAATAAAACAGAATTGAAGAGGATGCCTATTTTCTGAAGAAGAAGAAAAGACAATTTTACATCAAAAGACGGATATAAATAACAAATTAATGACTTTTTGTAATATTTAAGGCCATCAGTTTACGAAACTTAGTTTCCAATTTAGATATTATTCTTGTAACGCAGTAAGCTGACAGACGTTTAAGATTAATATGCTCAATTGTCCCATAAATGTTACGCTAACTTTTTATTCATAAACAGTACAAAATAAAAAACGATGTCTATCATTCATCATGCAACGACGGAGGAACCCAACAAGTACTGCTGACGTTTTTCAAGTTGACATATTTGCATTAATAAGTGAAATATCATTATGATATGCTAATTTATACCTGAATTGTTTTCTGTTCTATTGAGATTTTTATGCATAATACGCCTGGGAATGTTGGTTTATATGGGTTTAAAATACATACTGCAAAATGAATAAGAGAAACATTCACATTTGTAACTGGAACAAAATTAAACAAAAAATATCTTCCATTCGGTAAAATAAAAATAAATATATTGATTAAAAGAACTAATCGCTGCCTGTTTATGGCAGAGACTTATCATATCATGTATCAATAAAAAACGGTTTTACAAATTCATCGATTTCTTCTGAAAAATAAGGGATCGCACAGTGGTTCAAAGAGAGAATTTAGACAAACACAGGTGTATCTTCAGTTTGGGGTTATAATAATAGGAAAAATATCAAAAAAACATTGGATATGGGATTAGAACTTACAAAATGTGCTATGGAAAATACAGTCATATTGATTTAAAACTTCTAGCTTCTAGGGATATTCATTAAGAGTTAGAATTTTTATCAAACGTACTATGAGAAAATGGGCAAAATTATATTGCCTCTTCCGAGGCTTTGATTACATTATTGATTGAAAGTGGCGTTGTGTTATAACAATGCGTCTTTATACTACAACTTATATGATCCATTGTACCTCTCCCAGATCGATATGGATAGCTATGATGAACTGCTAAATCAGTTTGAAAAGCATGTTTTACACTGCAGTGAGGTCGACAATCCCAAGTGACAATGTCTAAGTATATAGAAGGCTTTACAGTTGCACATAATGTGACAATAAATTTAAAAATTTTGTTCTGCGACGAAACAAGATTTATTAATAATGGTATGGTCAACCGACACAACACGCGGTAGTGGGCTCGAGAATATCCGACATTATTAAAGCAAGGAGATTTTCAAGGCAAGATTGGTTTTAGCGTATGGCTGGGATAATTCAATTAAAAAAATGTTTTCTTAACCGCCTCTCAAGTTACCGAAGTAACCCCCTGGAAGATCTCAAGGATCTTGTGCTAGGTAAAGAGAGACGAGGCCCTACAGTTTAATGTGGACTCCGAACCACTCTTGGGGCAATTTTTTTAATGAAAAATTGTTTCGCCTTGTGGGTATCGAACCCACTTCGCTAGGCAACTCAGTTTGCTAGCCAGACGCTTTAACCAACTGAGCTACCATCCCCCCTCAATTGAAGGGAGAATTACTGGTTCCATATTTTTTATGGTTCTTTAAATAAAATGAAATTCAAGATGAAATTTACAACCTACCCCAGAATTTAAAAAATGATGTGTACTTCCATCAAGATAAGGCAGGCCCCACACAAGGCTGATACCGTTCGTAATTACCTAAATGAAACTTATGAGGAACGATATATTAGTACCAATGGTCAAGTAAGGTGGCCACCTAGGCCACCTGATCTGACTTCTCCTTTTTATTTGTTAAGATATTTGAAACATAAAGTTTACTTCAGACCACTAACAACATTAAAAGGCTTGCGAATTCTAGAATAACAAACATTACGGCGTCCCCTAAAAAACAAATGCATTATCTTATTTGAACAGCCAAACTAAACTGCTGGCCACTCGAACTTACACATAGAGAATTTTAGGCAAAATTTAAAGTTCAATATTTTCAACAGGAATGCAAATTTTTGAACGCGGCTTGCAAATTTTAAGAGCTAGTTTTTTTCGGATTAAGCTGCATGACGTATATTTATCGTAGGACCATAAGTTTATTATATACGGGGTGATCAATGAAGTCATGCAAAAAATCAAAAAGTTTGTATGAGTGAAATTTCCGCAAAAAATTTTTTTGGTCGTTGCAATATGGTTCGTTACTAAGGTAACATCAATATCTCTAGACGGTTTTGTCAGTTTTTGGATTAAGGCCCTTAGGCCTTGTACACACTACTCAACATAAAATTTGGATACCGAAATTTTTAAAATGTTATAACTTGACATTGGATTGACGGTTCTTGATGATTTTTGCGGATTTGGAATCCTTATTTCACGTAGATTTTCTATGGTCTAAGCATTTTATTTGAGGGTTGAAATTTACACATTATGCCGGGTCGATAATAAACAAAAACGTAGGGTACGACGCGCTCTAAGGTTTGGCATTATTTAAGTTTTTGTAAAAATAAATTCTCACCTCAAGTTGTTTTTATTTAATGTTCCTCTCACTGTTCTGTCCGAAACTCACACCCCAGTTTGTTGTCTTAAAGAGTCATTCAGTTTTACAGAGTTCTTTGTCCACCCCCAAGCCCATAATTATGATCGGGTGTAATTTCTACGCGACGCGTCAGTTTCAAAGTAGGCATTGGAAAAACAAATTTGTTGCTATGCAATTAAAAACTGTTTACATTATTTTAGAAATAATCTGACACATTTCAATGTTATAATTTTGTAAAGTTTAATTAAATATGAGGCGTTTAACCACGGCAGAAAGGGAAAATTGCATTCGACTTCTCAACGAAGGAATGTCAAAACAGCAAATTGCGCACATTTACAATGTCAGCCGAAAGACAATTTATAATTTGATCCGCCGCGTCGAAACTACTGGTGATCATATTTATGGGCAGGGGGTGGACATACAAAAAAAATAAACGAAAGAACCGACAGAATTTTAATGAGAGAAACTATGCGGAATAGAACAAAGAACTCTAGAAAACTAAATGACTCTTTAAGAAAACAAACGGGGGTGAGAGATTCGGACAAAACAGTGAGAAGGACATTAAATAAAAACAACTTGAGGTGAGATTTTTTTTTTTAAAAAACATAACATAATGCCAAACATTTTAAATTATAGAGCCCGTCGCAGAGCAAAATGTGTGCGGTTATTACAACACCATAGAGCGAATAGGCGGGCATGGGCAAATCGGCATGCGAATTGGGGTAATGCAGAGCGGAGCCATTGTTTATTGACTGACGAAACAAGATTTAATTTGTTTCACTCCGATGGCCGAATTTTAGTTTGGAGAAGGCCAAATCAGCGATATTTGGAGGAAAATATGGACCCTCAAGAAGCATTTGGTGGCGGAGGTGTTACAGTGTGGGAAGATATCATAAGAAATGGTAAAACCGAGCTATTCATTACCAACCAAACCATTAATGCTACTGTTTATCAGGAGGAAATTTTGGAACCTATTGTTCCTTTTGCTCGACATTACGGCCCAGAACTTCTATTGGTGGATGACAACGCTCGACCTCACAGAGCGCGAAGGATCACAGAGTTCTTGCAGGCACAAAACATCAATAGGATGGACTGGCCTGCAAAGTCTCCGGATGTTAATGTCATCGAACACGTTTGGTCTTATTTAAAACTTAAAGTAAGATCTCTTGATGTACCCCCTGAAACCTTAGAAACGCTCAGTGAGGCCATTCGTGAAGAATGGGAGAATATTCCACAAGATTTTATAAATAATCTTGTGGATACTCTACCAAATCGATGTCGGGAAATAATATTACGAGCAGGAGGACCAACAAAATATTAGCTTATCTTTTTTTTAATTAATGTACCTAATTTTAATTAGGTAATTTTAATTTAAGTTTAAATTAAATTCATTTTTAGTTAAATTTTTTTTTAATTATTAAAAATTACCAGAATTAGAATTATAAATTTTTTAAGAATTGACTTTTGGCCGTTTGTTAAGCAATCTTGTACATTGTAGAATATAATGTAATAAACTTGTTCTTGTCGCTCTGGGGTGTGAGTTTCGGACAGAACAGTGAGAGGAACATTAAATAAAAACAACTTGAGGTGAGAATTTATTTTTACAAAAACTTAAATAATGCCAAACCTTAGAGCGCGTCGTACCCTACGTTTTTGTTTATTATCGACCCGGTATAATGTGTAAATTTCAACCCTCAAATAAAATGCTTAGACCATAGAAAATCTACGTGAAATAAGGATTCCAAATCCGCAAAAATCATCAAGAATCGTCAATCCAATGTCAAGTTATAGCATTTTAAAAATTTCGGTATCCAAATTTTATGTTGAGTAGTGTGTACAAGGCCTAAGGGCCTTAATCCAAAAACTGACAAAACCGTCTAGAGATATTGATGTTACCTTAGTAACGAACCATATTGCAACGACCAAAAAAATTTTTTGCGGAAATTTCACTCATACAAACTTTTTGATTTTTTGCATGACTTCATTGATCACCCCGTATATAATAAACTTATGTTCCTACGATAAATATACGTCATGCAGCTTAATCCGAAAAAAACTAGCTCTTAAAATTTGCAAGCCGCGTTCAAAAATTTGCATTCCTGTATATTGTATATTGAACTTTAAATTTTGCCTAAAATTCTCTATGTGTAAGTTCGAGTGGCCAGCAGTTTAGATATGCTTGGGGATCTCTACTACAACTAACAGATACAGTTAGCTACTAACAATCGCACAGATGAGTAACCTTAACCTTAGCGTAATAATTTCAACTTTCCTCAGTTCCTAAGTATTTAAGCACATAACATATTCTGTCACGCTTTTTATATAGTTAGAGACACGTAACAATAAACAACAGCTTGTAATAAGCGGCAATTGTTTTATTTATTGTTCCTGATTACACAATATTGAACGCTCTAATTTAGTCGTTATAACTGTGCCGAAAATAATTTTCCTCGTTAAATAGTATTTAACGCAATTGTGGTTCTCCACAATTCTTTAAAGTATTTTTTACGTCCTTTCCAAAATGTGATTGAATCTATATGTTTTGATGTAAAACTAGTTGATAATAGTGATAGCCGGATTAGGAAATTTTAAAACGTAAGCATTTAATTACTATGAAACTGAAATTTTGATCAAAATTATAACCCGGAGAAAATGATATACTTGGTAACTAAAATAATTAGCACTTGAACATTCTCAGACATCAGCTTTTTATCTTTACTTACTTATACCACTATGGCGTAAAGAAATGGTATTTCACAAGCATAAATATAGATATTATGTTTATTATTATATAAAGCGTTTAAAAGTAAATTAAAATAAATTAAATATCTACTCAAAAAACTCAGTGACTACGAACAATACGAATAATTTTAAACAAAACAATTACTTAAACCCTGGCTTGAGAAATTTCGTTCAGAAATAGGATGGTTTATTGCATCAACTAATAGTACTTTTGTTTGTCAAATTAATCGAGCGATAAAAACTTTTGCTGTTAAAATTCGATTTCCGAATTTCATTTCCTCCCAGAAAAGAAATTAGTTCTATTAAGAGTAGTTCCATTGTGTCAAATGTCTGATTCCTCAAGCATATCATTATGCTGTAGTTTTTGTTTGTTATATTTATGACATCTGATCCTAATTTTATTCTCAAATCATAAATGCTGCTTATTTTTGAGAACAGTTATAATAATAATAATAATATTAAGACTTTATGTCCATTAAGTGATTATAAAAAAATTTACTACAAAAATGAGTTAGAAGAAGAAGATGGAATTGTAAAAAATGATGGGATGTAGTAAAAAGTTCCACCAATATTAAAACTAAATATACAGCAAATAATATAAATAACGGAGATGAAAAGGGCTCAATAATAACCAGTGATCATCAAAAAGTGGAACTTTTTTATAGGTACTTCTTAAATATGGCGAAAAACATACACACAAACAATAAACTCAAGATAAATGATGACAGTATACCTCAGTCAGTCTCTCTTAAACCCATTGAAGACAATAATACTAAGTATAAGTTCTCTAAAAAATTATAATTTAAATTAAGATTTTGTTCAACAGCAATAGAAAGTCCACTAACTCAATATAATTAAATGATTTTTAATAAGTTTAAAAGTAATTGACAAAAAAAAATCATTTGATTGTAAAAAGAGTGGGTGTTTGATATCAATTGTTATAAATATTTTATTGGTATACTTTAAACGAAGATAATTGAAACTGGTCAGTGTTAAAGCTCAGGACCGTGCGCACTGAACTTGATATTTTGTCCTATACATTTAGCAATGGTATCGAGATTCGAATGGCAGTTGAAACTGTGCAGGCGAGTCCGAGACTGGCAATGTAATCAGTCTGAATGAACCATCTACGACTGCACTGGTTTAAAGATAATGAAACGGACAGGCCTACTAGCATAAAAAACTCGTAAATCGCTTCTCCGTAGTCAACGGTGGAGTGCTGTGCCAGTGCAGTGCGTAAATACCTGTTATAATATCAAGCGTAGGAGTTTAATTAGTTATTGTTCATATTTATAAATATTTACTACTATATAAAAGGTAAAATATTTTAATTATTTACTAATTTATCATGGCTTTCTGGAGACCATTTGAAACAGAGGATAATATAATAACGCCCGAAAATCTTATCATTTTCTTATGACAAGCATTTCTATTTACCTCCGTCCATGTACAATAAAGAGATGCCGACTGTTTTTGCCGGCTTTTAGTTTTTATACGGTTTCAATTAAGTTCGTTTATACTTTAGCTATTGATAAAAGTAGAATTATAGAAATATAGTAAGAAGCACCCCACGCTTTTTACAATAAAATGATTTTTTTTTGTCAATAATTTCATTCTTATTTTAAACTTTTAAAATCATTTAATTATATTCAGTTAGTGGACTATTTAAACATTATTTTTTACTTTTTAGTTCGGTTTGCTATTAAAGCGTGTTTTTTTTTTTTAGTTTTTTTAAACAATAATGTTTTTTTCATATAGAGTCGTCTTTTGTTCTTTTTCTCTCCTAATTCTTCGCTAGAGTTCTGATATTTTTTCTGTTAACTTTTGCCTTTTTTTTCGTCAATCTCCTCTTTTTTTGTTATAGTTTCATTTTTCATTGTTGTTCCCACGAGTAATGGACAATTAAACGGTCAACCCTCCCAGAGGTCTGATAGAATGGTAAGGCTCTTATACAACAGGGTGTGCCCGGTTCCCTGAGGTTGACGCTAGCGACATGACATTTTTAGTCACCCTCTTGCCATTCATCCCTAGGCACGTTTCTTACCAACATATTGGATTGGGTGAAGTTTAGAATTAGCATTATGAACACCGATACATATAGAAACCAGCTGATACCCGCCTGCTTTTCGAAACCGCTGAGTATCCGCTAGTAGTACATAATTAATATTACATCATAATGTATGTATTAAAGTTGGAACTAGCGTTTAACAAGGGTTTATACAACGGCAAACACGTTACAGACAATTCCGAAGTTACGTATATATACTCTGGTATGCAATGATTACAAACTGTACCGCGGTTGCTTAACTCTCGTCAAGCGCTGGGTGTTGATGCTTATATAATAATACAAGAAACGTCCAAAACTCATACCGTTTTTGCGTTCTGCGATATAAATAATAATAAAATATATATTAATAACAATGGCGCCTCCGGCAAAATTGCGACAATAGATTAGTCTTTTTTTTTTTTTATCCTGATGATCCTGTTGAGGACATTACGAGAAAGTTGTCAAATTATTATATTGTTATCGGTCCTTGATAAGCATTCAAAATTTCAGTTTAATCTGACGTTTTGAAACATACAGGTGAAGCTAATAAAAGCGTATTAACAAATAAATGTAGTACTGGGTTAGACGGAATTACTACAAAATTATTAGGAAACATCAACATATAGAAACTCCCTTAAAGCATAAAAAACAAAATATTCGTAACGGGTACAGTCCCATGTCATTTCAAAGAATCTGGGAAAGTAACGAAAATTCATAAATATAAACTTATCACTTTAGTAAATAATGTTGCAAAATATTAAAAACATGCTTAAAAAACTTTTAATAAATTATTTATATTTCAATCTGCTGTCACATAATCAACATGGAGTAAATAAAAATACTATATGGGCAATATACAAGGTTACAAATTTTATTAGTGATACACTGAACGAAGATAAAAAGTGTGTTGGTATATTCTTAAATCTTGCCAAGGTCTTTGATACTGTTTCCAACCAGATTTTGACTGGTAGATTGTAGAGTATTGAAATAAATTGTTGATAAGCACTTGAAGTGGGAAAACATAAAAGAAATAACCGCCAAAATAAGAACGTTAATACCGGTGTTCGACCAGTTGAGAAATATATTTCAACAGAACCCATTAATAATTATTAATAAGGCTTTAGTAGAATCCTTATCAAGGTACAATATTGATGAATATGTAATACTAGGTTGCAAATGTTAAAAGTTCTCAGATTTACATTATTAGAATGATGTTTAAAAAGGATAAGAGATATAATATCAAATTGTTATAAATAATACAAAGTTGCTCAACGTGAAAATGAATTATATATTTCAACCTATTAACTTTATTCAGTTTAGATACATATGAAACACAATTCAGCGTAGCCATAATACTAAAGCAATATTTAATAGTGAAATAGAAGATGATTTATATACAAAACATATCAAATATTTGTTATATACTTGGACGCAAAGTATTGTAATAAAATTCCCACCCAAATAAGAAATATTAAAGATGGAAGTAAATTTGGTCTCAGCCCCAATTTTAACTTTATTATCTCTTTGGCATCACGTTTAATTACCACGCCACCTTCTTTTACCGTTATAGTGTCAGTTATTCCAAAATAGTAGGATTTACATGTTTTTGCGTTTTGTTTTGCGGTATTTTTAGGCCTTATGAGTAGTATTTCACTAGCAGCCTTTCTCACTTATATTTGGAGAAAGCGTCGATAGAATGTTGTATTTGAGTAAATCGAAAAATTGAGACAGTTTTGAGAGAGTTTTTTGAGGTAGCTCACTTCGACGTTTGCTCCCCTGTTTTTAGTCCCCTATAAAAACTTGACGGTTCAGTTTTAACTCGAATACTAATTCACACTACCCCATTCATAGCTATTTAACTATGTACCATAATTAATTGATAATTAGAGACTGTGCTGCGGTGTTTGTTACTCCGCTGCGTATTATTTTTAACATGATACTTTCCGCGTCCAAGTTTCCGGATATCTGGAAAATTACCAAAACATGTCCAATTTTAAAAGCTGGCAATCCATCGTCCATAATCAATTACAGGCTCATTGCGGTTTTATGCAATTTTGCAAAAGCATTGGAAATAATTTTGTATAGAAGTCATATTTACAGTACAATAAAATTATCCATATCACCCATGCAACACGGATTCATTGCATAAAGGCCCACAATAACAAATCCGGCTTATATTGCCCAAATCATATGTGACAACCTGGATTGAGAGGGGCAGGTGGATATCATGTACACGGATATCCAAAAAACCTTCGATCCGATAAATTATTATTTGTTATCATCCAAGTTAAGTGCTTTTGGATTTTCGAATACGTTAACCTTGATTTTCACATCTTGTTCCCAAGGAAGCAATAGGTGCAACACGGCGGTCACAGATCTCTTAATTATACAACAACGTCAGGCGTCCCTCAGAGTTCGAACTTGGGGCCCCTGCTGCTTTTGATTTCATAAATGACATAACATCAGTAATTAGCTGTAAGCGTCTAGTTGTTGCGGATGATCTCAAAATTTTTACAAATATAAATAGTCTCAGTAACTCTTCGCTCTAAGGAGTAGGAAGATTGAAGCCTTAGAGATGGATCGTGGTGAGATCTAGGGAGTAGGCAGATTGAGACCCCAGAATTGAACCAGTCCTACGAACTCCTAGCATTATTTCGTTTAACAAACACATTTTTTCTGTCGCAAGCTCCTCTATAAAATCCTTATTTTACTATAAGGAACGTAACCAACAGCTACTTTCCGGGCTATGTGCCCCGTCGAGCGCTGAATTTTAAGTTACAAGCCTTAAGTGTAATAATCGCATATTACCAACAAAACGCTAATGCTTCGATTGCAACAAACACCAGTCGAAAGACATCCTACTTAAAGGAGCTCTCGTGCCAGTCGTCCCATACCACTTGCAGACTGCAGTTTCGAACTGTTGGCTCTCGTCAGTTCAAGGTAGGCATGTGACGAACGACACGAGGATCCCTTGACTATTTGGTATATCTCGGTATCTTTACGATAGCGACATGTAAATATATTATATATATGACGCTAACATGTGAAATATTAACCGACTCAGGCGCAGGATTATTCATAATCATTTGTTACAGTTGACATGAATCTTTCTCATTCTACTGTTAACTTAACTTGAGTTTAATTAATAATTTAGCGGGACGCCAACTTATATCTATCATGACGAAAATAAGACTTGTCATTTCTGATTAAATAGAGATAGTCGAAACAGTGTTTTCGAGGAAATGCAAGTTAAACGTATAATCTATTTATATCTTTTTGTCGTCGGTCGTGTCAATTTTGTACTTCTGTGATTGCCAGTATAACAATGCCTATCAGTATGGTGATAGAAAATTTATATTTACACATGCTATAGTGTCTACAATATCCTGAATGAAACTGTTAAAGTTAAAATGGTATTACGATTTACAATGAACTACAGGAACACATATTTCGTTCATGTTTTCAGATTTTAATATACAAAAATATTGTGATGGCTTTTTATCTTTCGTTCACATGTTAAACAGAACTAACGAATAAAATTCGTTCTGTAATTATCTTGATGTAAAACAATTTAAGGTTGCAAAAAATATATATGGTAACTTATTAGACTTGGTTCTCTGTAATAATGCTTTACTTATAAATATTTTGTAGTAATATTTAAAACCAACACCTTCTTCATACAAAAGAAATAATTATACGCGCTGTTTTAATCGGCAAAAAATTCAAGGCTTCTAACAAGAAACGGTAATGCTTAATTATAATGTCTCAGCAATTTAAGGTAGACCGCTACTAATTTTAGCACATATTGGGGTTAGTGGTCCATTGAAATGGGGAAATCTATAATTTGTTGGGTCAAATATATACGTTCGTGTAAAAAATGCTGATAGTGACCTAACATGAATAAACTTATAGCCAAAGGTCACAATTATATACTCCCTAGGCTCTATAGCAGTAGCTAGTAAATTACACTCAAAGTATCATTTTGACTAATACGGAAAGTGAGAGAAGCAAAGTTAAATAATATCGAATTTATTGTATATTGTGGATAGGTAGTTATTTCACTTTAATTTTGAAACACAATTTTCTTTCTCATTACCAAAATTTGGATCCTAACTGATATAATGATATACATATTTTTATCTTAATGGCTGATCTAAATAACTATATATTAATTAACAATTCTGCTAATGTGTATGTAAATTACTTGTTACATGTTATTATAAGCAACTAATTAATAATAATTCCACTAGAATAAATTATCAAAGCGAAATATTTCTAGATGTAATTATGACTGAAACGATAAGCTTCAAATACGAAGGAGGAAGACCACAAAAGAGAATATAGAGAAGCTATATCCAGATTTAAAGCTGCTGTGATAAATTCTAAGAATCAAAGCTGGGATAATAAATATCAAGAATTGGACACCTACTTAGGAGGACGAAAATTCAGAGAATCATGGAGGTTCCTAAAAAAACATTAGATCTGCAAAAAAAGAAGAAATAAAAATAAACCATATCACCAGAAAAAATGACAAGACTATTATAAATCATTGCTTGTAGAACATATACCCGAAATAAGACCTTGTCTCATAATGGAATACAATTTTATGGTGAATTAATAGAATTAACATCGAAAGAACAGAAAAAGCAATAGCACAATTAAAAAACTGTCGTGCTCCAGGCCCAGAGAGGATCTCTGCAGAGTTGATAAAGAACGGAACAGATAAATTACTTAGTATTCTAACATTAATTTTTTACAGACACCTTAACAGAGAACCATTGCCAGAAACATGGAAAAAAGGATGGATTAATCCCTACACAAAAAGGGAAATAATGAAGAATGCAATAATTACAGAGGCATAACGGTAACTAGCCTGCTATATGGAAAAATAATAAAAGAATTTATCTGCGAAAAAATCACCCGTACGAATCCGAAGAACAAAATGGTTTCAGAGCAGGCCGATCAACAATTGACAGTATATTTTGCTTATCCCAGGTAATAGAAAAACGAACCGCAAGGTCACAAGAAGTGCATCTACTAGTGGTAAATCTGAAGACGGCATCCGACATCGTACTGGTCTCAAAACTATAGGAAGTCCTGGAAAAGACTAGCATAAACATAACACTAATAGATGCTATCAAGGTATTATACAGAGACACGATAGCCAAAATAAAAAAGGGAAACAAAATATTAGACGGCTCCATGAGACAGGGATATTGTTTGTTTCGAATACTATTCAACATATATACAGGATGTCTCACCGGGAACTGATCCGATCGATATAGAGAAAAATATGCATCAGAAAATTTTGAAAATTTAGATAATTACTAACGTCGGTGTGGCCAATCCATCTAAAATAATTACAAGAAGCTGGCACTTCCGTTTATACCGGAAGTCGATACCAACTTGCTTATTTCAAATGGAACACCCTATATATTTTAGGGTTTTCGAAAAGAGCATAAAATAGGTAGCATATCCTATACCTAAACCTAGCCGTTTCAGAGATTTTGACATTTTATAGAAAATTTGACGTTACATTTTGTCAACTTCAAACCGCGAAAACTTGTTTAGGTCAAATAGAACACCCTGTATTTTTTTACGTCAAGTTGTGTAAAATTGAATTCTCTTTTTTCTGATATTAGCATTGTGGGGGTTAAAGTTACAACTTTTTGAAATATTTTCGATTTTATTGGAAATCCATGAATTGTTGTAATCATTTCATCAAAATAGCCATGATTAGAAACAATCAGTCATTATCTTATGTCAAATGCCAGCACTTGGTATGATATTATTGAATTTATTTCAGTTGTAGAACGTAGTTCTCCTTGCGTTCTTTTTATGTGACAAGAAACAAATGAAGATCTATTACACGAAGAAAGTTATAACGGTTCCTGCAAACCATTGCAAATGTCAAATATCTCTGAAACGGCTAGGTTTAGGTATAGGATATGCTACATATTTGCGACTCAGAATTTTATGCTCTTTTCGAAAACCCTAAAATATATAGAGTGTTCCATTTGAAATATGCAAGTTGGTATCGACTTCCGGTATAAGCGAAAGTGCCAGCTGCTTGTAATTATTTTAGTTGGATTGGCCACACCGACATTAGTACTTATCTAAATTTTCAAAATATTCTGATGTGTAATTTTCTCTATATCGATCGATTCAGTTCCCGGTGAGACACCCTGTATAGGGTGTTCCAATTAAAAAAAATAGCCTAGAAGATGCTCCGCTGTAGCGAGTCACGCTGTATATTTTAAAATATTTCTAAATTGTGCGCCTTTTGACACTATGTCACTTCCATAAAAAAATTATTTTTCAAAGTCTTCCAATAAGGCTGATATTGGACTTTGACACAATATTGGAACACCGTGTATATTCAAATGCTTGTCATTCGACAGCGCCTTAACGGAGCATCTATACACAGAGGCAAGTTTGGTTGGATTGATGGTAGCTTCTTCTATAGATTTTCTAAGGACTCCCTGTATGGTTCACTATATTTTTTTCAGCATAGCTATTGTGATTATTATTACATAAATATTAAGTAGAGCATTAGAAATACTTTGACAGTTTAATGAATGTTTAAAATTGCGTTTAAAATGTATCGGATTATAATTATTATAATATATTATAATGAGAACGTACCCACACTAGTTTTTTAATGAGAAATAATAAGTTCTTTCTCGAACGTGCTAATAATAAGAAAAACAATATTGTGTATTTTGTTTGTGTTTAAAAATAGCGTGCTGATAAAATTATTTTATTTTATTACTTTCGTGAAGGTTGATCCCAGGCTGATAAAATAACACTGAAACGAAGCAGGGAATAATCATTTAATCAAGAGCTACTCACCCAGGCCTTTCGTTAAGTCCATTAGACACACTAACTGGAAGTCGGACGTTACCACTTTGCAAGTCGACGTCGGATGGTTTTTCTTTCACGGTTATTCTTATCGGCTTGACGTCTGCGGCGATTACTGTTCGAGCCTCTTTTATCCTGTCGTTTACACTTTTTTGCACCGAGTTGACTGAATTGCCCAGAACATGCTCGGGCGAGATCAACTTGCTCATATTTCTCTGCACTTCCATTTCCAAAGCTTTGGAACTTATGAAACCAGCATGGGTGACGTGGTTAGTATGATTATTGCCTCTACCATTATTAATAGTATCAATAACTTTATCCTCGGGTATACTCACTACTGGTTCAACTTTGGGTAAGGCACTGGTAGCGTTCTTAGTATCCAATGCAGGATTAATCGTCTTGCCGGGTTCATTAGCTACAGATATAATGGCATTCGCAGCTGGTGAAAGCTTCGTAAATCCATGCTCTTTAAACACGGTCTGTGTATTTAACACTGTATCATTCATTTTGTTCATGGCATTCGATACACTTGTAGCACTTAATACTCTGCCATCCACCATTGGCGAAACTGGTTTTGGCTTCTCCAGTGACTTTGCAAGATTGATATTTGCCTCAATTTTCAATGGCTGTGTCACTGTAGAAGTTGTGCTCGACACGACAGTTGTTGTCGAAGGAAGTATATCAGCCAATTTTACCGGACTCTCGGACTTCCTTGTTGGTTGATCTGCTAATTTCACCGGACTTCCGAATTTCCTTAATTGTTGGTCTGCTAATTTTATTGGGCTTCCAGATTTTCGTACTAGTTGTTCTTCGGAGTTATTTGCCGTTCTCCCGACACTGTAGTTAGAACTATCTGTAGCATCAGCGTCAGTAGTTGTATTTTTGTTGTTCATTCTGGTATTATCTTTTCTAGTTAAGGAACTGTCAGTATTGGTATTTTTTCTTTTCTCGCTGCTGTCCTTTGTAGTAAAGGTGCTATCAACATTGTTGTTTCTTTTCATTTCTGTTATATCTTTTGTAGTTAACGAATCATCACTATTGTTATTTCTTCTCCGTCTCTCATTTGTATCTTTTACATTTACTGAAGCATCATGAGTTGTTTTATTTTCCTCTTTTTGTGGAGATTCATTAACCTTCTTTGTATCTACTCTCTCTTTTTTGATTTTGTCGAGAGTGCTATTGGCATTGTTATTGTTCATGTTTGTTTTTGTAGAGTTTTTGTTTATTTTACTGACTACACTTGAAGAACTATCACTTGTATTATTGTTAATATTATTGCTATTGTTTTCAGTTTTCGTTAACAAATTAGACTTAGAGTTCGTTCTTATTCTATTTACACTTTCCTTTCTGCTTAAGTTAGGTCTAGCTTTTGTAATTTGATTTATATCTGAGTCTTCGGATTGTTCGCTTAACACTTGAGGTTTAGGAGGCACTTTTGGTTTAGGTTTATTAAACGTGTTAACTTTAGCTTGAATGTTTTTATATTTTGTTACTGGAATTCTAGTAGGTGACATCGGATTTTTTGCAGGACTTGTTTCCCTACTTGCATTTCTCGACTGACTTCTAGACTGACTTCTAGACTGACTTCTAGATTGACTTCGGGATACCGTTCTGGAAGAATTTTTTGATGGAGGAGGTTTACCCGTTAACGATGGTGGGTTTCTAGTAGGCGATGCTCTTCTGCTCGGTGGCGTGCTACGGCTTTTCGGTATCCTAGACGGGGAAGACGATGATTGACTTGGTTCCGGAGAACTACCTACAATTGGCGAAAGTCTTTGAAAGGCTGGCGTTCTACTATATACATTTTTTCTTGGACTATGAGGGGGCCGGTCAGCCGCACTTTTAACGTCTAAATTAGTCATGCTTTGACTTAAATTACTATCAAGATTTTTTCTTGGCTTAGATGGTTCGTAATGGTAAACTTTCTCTCCAAATGCTAAGGTACTCCCCTTTCTCTTAAGTTTAGGTATCTTCGAAGTATGTCGGGGAGAGATATTGGTCGGTGTAAGTCTTGCATCCTCAGGTGGTGGTGGCGAAGGGTTTGGCGAAACATGTCTAGAGCCAGATGGATTAAATCCGCGTCCTCGAAAAGGGCTGACTCTGCCTGTAGGCGATGGGCTTCTGGAATTTGGTCTACTTCTGTCTACTTCGCCTATAATAGCGAAGGATTGATTCTTGTGCCTTCGAGTCGCCGGCGTCAATCTAGAAATTAAAATAAAATGTAGTTAATATTGAGTTCTGCTCTGTTTAAACAAATCGTGTTGCAAACATGCAATCTAAACTGTGAAAAACATTTCTGAACAACATTCCAAAACGATAAAAGTTAACATTCCTTTGCAGCTTTTATTTCGCTACAAAAATATTTACCTCGATAGCTCCGGAAGGCTAGAGTAGAAAGAAAATGTTATTTAACGTTTACTTGTAATGAAACATTCACGATCTTAAATCAAAGTTCGTGGAAATATTACTTTCTACTGCCCGAAACTATTGATGTGCGTGTTGGGAATATACTACGTACAAGTAGTACTTATGTTATCGGTCACTTATTTGAGTAGGTAATGTTAATAAAAACATTTATTATTCTACAGAGAGAATCAGCATAGCGGCACCATCCTTTAATCTCTAAGATCCTAACCGGGTTTCCATGCAAAATCTGCTCCCAAATCTAATTTGGTATCAAATCTTTCGAAGCACTTGGCCTGAGATTGTTTTTTGTATCCATGAGTACGTACTGCCAAATGTAAAAGAAAATGCAATAGGCAGTAAATAGTAGCAAACTCGATAGTGTAGTGTTTATATTCTGATTGTTATGCGTTCGTTAATGGAGTGTTTGAACGGTTTTAATAATGAATATTAAAAAAATTTAGTGCATTGTTATGTTATGAAGACAGCGTCTTGATATGGTGGCATGGTAGTCCGGGATATGCTTAATATATTTTGAAAAATGCTTGATTCCATGCTAAAAGCAGGTCAAGCATGTATGGACAATGGTGGATTGCACTTTTTAAAAACTTACTCGCTTCGCCATTGTCTAACATTCAGGTAGCTTTTTTTTGAGCTAGTGAGAGTCGAATTTAGTGGGAGAATACCACTTGGTCTTGGCATCAGTTCTGAGCAATGTTACTTTTGTCAAACGATTTATTTATTTTCTTCTTAGTTATAAAAAAACAGAAATTGTAAAAGCGATTTAAATTTATATGTTGGATATCTCCTAAACAAAACCTTCTTACACATTAATTCCCCTACATTCAGTTATAGTTAAGGGTAACTTTCAGATTAAATATCACTAGTTTCAACAACTATGCTGTACTAATATCAAGACGATGAACATAGCATACTTATAGTTCAAATGTGCTTTTAGAGGGCGGAATATTAAAAGATAATATTTTAGTCGCAAACTCTTCTATAAAATCCTTATTTACTATAAGGAACGTAACCAGACTGCAATCAACAGCTACTCTCCGGGCTATATGCCCCGCCGAGCGCTGAATTACAAGTTACAAGCCTGGCGCGTTAAGTGTAATAATTGCATATTACCATCAAAACGCTAATACTTCGATTGCAACAAACACCAGCCGAAAGACTGATCCTACTTAAAGGAGCTCCCGTGCCAGTCGTCACACACCACTTGCAAGTAAAATAAGGGATTTTATAGAGGAGTTTGCGACTAAAATATTATGTTTTAATAGCATACTTATATATATAAACGATTTTCACAATATGTATACTGTATATATACAACTTATATCACATCAAATGTTTCCTGCCAACTGTTTTAGAAATATCCATTGTATCGTTATAAATAGGAAAATTCAAAATAATCCAAGCATAGCAGTTTATTGCTGAGTCATATAATTTTTGGAAAAACAACTGTTAAGCCTAAGTTACACGAAGAATGCTCTTAATCATTTCCGATATGAGGAAATAATAAAGAACGCATTCCTGAAAATTTTTAGACTGTCCTTTACAGCAAATATTATTGGTTGACGAAATGAAAAACAAATTTAATGCACCAGTTAATAAAATATCTGTCGCTAACGCAGAAGAAGTGATTTGAATTTAATTTTATTGAAACTAAACTATACTCCTGCTCGGTCCATCACTTTTGAAATTGAGTTTTTACTGGGATTCTATTCGAATTAATATATTACATACATCTCGGTAGCTCCATATTCAGCACTAGATAATAGGCCACCAGATGGTATATATGTGAAAATCGTTTATTATACTGGAAATTTGACTAATATAATAAATTGGATTACATAATATGTGCTCAGATATAATGGTATGCCAGTGTTTTTGAAACGTGTACCAATACGGAAATTCGTCAGTCTTTAAGTTTACTGTTACTTACCTATATAACCGCGTACTGTCAACAATACTCACATACTTAGCGAATTAATCAAAGTAATAAGACTATAAAATAATAGATTTAAGTGATAATAAATGTTTATTCATTCTCTCATGTCTATCCAAAATTATTGTTGTTAATACATCAGATTCTGTCAAATTTTTCTTCTTTTAATGATCTAGTTACCGAAAAATATAGTTTCTAGTTGGTCACCAAGTGGCTAGTACACGTTAGGTAGGAGTGTACGTCACAGATACTCCCCCTGCAATAGAAAAAATCAATCTGCCAAAGAATCAATATTGAAATGTACTTTTTTGAAGACAAGTTTGACAGGGGAATCAGTAATACCATGTAACAAGTACACAGGCTCTGTCAAGACTGACGGTAAAGTGCTTAAAGACCGTAATCATTTTGTTGCCCTAATCGCCAGTGTGGCGCAAGGGCAAGTTACATTTGGAGATTTCTTTTCTAGGACTGCGCTCATAGATACATTTGAACAATCTACAGATAAAGTAAGTGTGACGTTATTATTGTTTGGATGAGACAAAACTCTCGCGACCACTATGGCTTGCTTAGCTTTGAGAAAACTATCAGTGCAGTCTGTTGGTCGAAAACTATAAATTATCAGCTTACAAATAGTAACTGACTCATCAGCCATGTTGGTATCCAGATCAATGACTTTAGTGAAATAAGGCTATTTTTGAATAAAAAATCCTATATAGACAATATAAGGTATATTCGGAATTTGTAAAATTGGTTTAGTAATAGCTTGTTGGAAATAATAATAATCTGTAAAATGTAACAATTTTAAAAATGATTATATCGGCTTAGAAATAACTAATTTAATTTTTTATTGTAATTATTAAACCATGATTAAGGAAATTCATTTTTATTCTGTACTAAGGTAATTCAATTGTTAAAATCTACTCAGATTGTTATAAATTATTAAAGATAATTGTTTATATCAATTTGCTCCGGAGTAATGAATACCTGATCGTGTATATCGTTTCTAGGGAGCCGCATATAATCTGCGTAGAAATGTGAATAGTTTTCCTTTTTTCCTTCTTGTCTTCTACCACCCTCTACGTGACAATTTAAATTTCTTCAAAAATAATCCTGTGCAAAATGGCAAATTTCAAATTTTCTAATTATTAATAATGGATAGCCGGTTTTATATTTTATATTCTGCCAAATTTTGTAAACGATATCTGTGGCTGCTTAGATGTATCAAATACTTCTCAAAAAGCATTGTCTCTATAGATTTCCAACTTTAAACGCTCATATATCTCCGTTTGAGGAGTTGCCAAAATTAATTTTGTTTCAAGTTGTGGGCCAGGTGTACAGGGATGATGATGAGAGAGAAACATCGACAGGCTAGCTATCTATAGCGGTAGATGAAAAGAATGGTGTTATTGATTCTAGTTAATTACTATATCTCGCTTATTATTAATGATAAACTGTTAAGCGACACAGCATAGCAATCAGGAAGGAAGAAACAACAACTTTGCAAAATAGGGATATTTTTACTTAAAACTTGGTTTTTGAGTAAATTGATGAGTAAGGAAAGACAGTAGCAAAACGAATTAATTTCAGTAACATCTCGAACGGAGATTGTTACCCTTGCGCAAACAGTTCCACGCCATATATATTTTTACACTCCACATTGCCACACTGTTGACTGTAACCTGTAGTTTTAAAATGTAAGTATATGCTTAGAGATTCTTTTCTTCAACGTGAATATGAAGGAAAAACCCTTCTGTGTACTCCCAGTTCAACTAGAGATTGTATTCGGGTGCGTGTCTTGTGAATGTGCATTTGCTTGTGTGCTTTTTTCTTGTGTCGACATGCTATATTTCTTATTCTTTCCTGAAGCCAAAGGTCAACAGAGCAATATTGTATAGATTTCCAAGTGCGAGTGCTACAGGTGTAAGCATAGTCTTGATATTAGCAGTAAATTACACTGATACAATTATTATTAAGGTAATAATTATTGTGAGACCACTTTCATATGTATAAATTGTAACACAACTAATTTTACTGTCATTTCGGCATAGTATACCCAATAAGTATTTAGATAATTTTGAAGAATAAAAATTTTTTTTCTTCAAAAGGGATAATCTTTTCTTAACGAAAGAAGGTTTTGTGTTTTCTGAGGAGTTTTAGCTACTACACTTTTAAATATTTTTTTAATCTAAATTTTAACTAGTGATGAGTGATGAGTAAACATTGCAACTAAGGTTATAATTAAAACGTGTTTACGAAAGGTTTGTTCTTAATATTTTGTAGAATATGTTTAGAAGAACTTTCTTGTCATTTTTGTAGAAGATCAATCGTGTAAAAAATGTTGTATTGAAAACTAATGTCTAAGAGCTATATTGAAAAAATACTAGTAAAAAATATTCACCATATAATATGGCACTAGTTTAATAGAGGCGCTTATTTTAGAAAGAGCTTAGTCCAACAATTTTCTTTTGAAACAACACAATTGCATATTGAAGACTGGTGTACCCCAAAGGTCCATGCTTCACCCAATATAATTTTTTATTGTACGTAAATGATATTATTGCAAATGTTTGTTTGCGGATGGTACAAGCATTTTATATCATTTCAATCCAAGATGAGCTACTGAATATGGCAAAAAATACAATCTAAAATTTAAGATTGGTTGGCAGCAAATAAGATATATTTCAAACAAACACAAATCTACAAATCTACTGGCAAAATTGTTGGGTCTTCATATGAACCAACTCGAGTAAAAACGTCAGACAAAAAAAAATATATAAAGCATTATTTGCAACGAAAACAGAAAAGAACTATATTTTAAATATTTATTTTTACAATATACTGTTACTGACAATTTCAGAGACAGTACATTTTCACATTGTGCATAATTTGGAGCCAAGTGATCTAACTAACTTCATGCTAACTGCTCGTCAACCTGTTGTGAATGTCTGTTAACATATTATGACACAAACAAGTAAATGAAGTGAAATATATAGCGATATTTTTCCCATACCAAATGCCATCCGCTTGATATAGTAATGGTACAATGCATTAACTAACACATATATATCTGTAGAGTAAGTACCGATTTGAAAAGATTTAAAAGTCATCGTATTATGATGGGAAACATGTATCTGAATCCTGTTATTTGCTTCTTCATGCCATGATGACAAGCCAAATTCTTCTTCTATTAATCCAGTATCTAATAACTTGACTTCCCATTGTTGAATATGAGGTTGAATACTCTTTCCAAATTAACTGCAAACAATTTGTTTTCTGCGTCGTCCTTCTAGATAAGTGGCGTTCGATCATATAATGCACCATACGCCAGAATTTCTTGATTACATAGCCTTTTCAAAACCCGTTGTATTCTTTTGTAAGATTTTGGTAAAGCAGCTTTAAATAAGATAGGGAAATAGGGGAAGAAAAGATTTTAATCATATCACTTCATCACATATCAGTTTGTATATAGAACACTTATTAATACTATCGTAAAAATCTTGGGACTCTCAAGGTGTGTCTCCTCATCAACTTATATTCTTTTTTACACAAAAATAAGTTACATTCACTAGATGTACATGAGGAACCCAGTCCCTTAGGGCAAAAGATCATTGCCTCAAGCCTCGACTAAGGACTCGGTTCAAATAGCTACACTATCTTGGAACAAACACTCGTAGATAAATATATTCGGCTCAGAAATCACACTTACTGCACCGTGTTTGGAGCTGATCTTCTAGTTGATGCTACTTTATTGTGCTATGTGTCAAATTGGTCACTCAGGTCTGACCGTGGTAAATGTGTTGACATCGTGCATCTAGTCTTCCTGGATTTCCTCCCCAATCGAAAGTTTTTCGTTAAAACTACAGCCTACAGTGGATGACAGTATAGCCCTGCTTAGTAGGACCACCCAGAAATCTGCTCTAGAACCCTTGCTTTTTATCATATTCACCTAGAACCTACGACACATCAATATCTCCTTGTCTTTTTCGTAGACGACACGACAAAAAGGCCTAGCGCAATCTTCTAGTTGATCAAAGATACTCAGCTAGGAGGTTCCAAGTAGATTTTATAACATCCAGAAATGGGATAAAATATGGCTACTTCTAATAAATATGTATTACATTCAGAAAAAAAACAATCAACATTTTCGATACGATATTACGATCAACAACTGCTTTCCTCTAATTCTCATGATAATCGAATTATCATCACTTATATTCTTTCCTGGACTACATTGTCCAGCAGATTAAGGAAGCAAACACAAAAGTATATCTTTATAGGTGGTATATGTTCTTCCAGATGTTTCCAGTTTTATTCTAGACGGGTGGGCCACTTCATCCACTTGATTTATTTTTTCCATATACGTCCATGAGTTTTTAGTTTGAGTTGCACGGTAACTGAATGTTGAGAGAAGGCATATGAAGAATACTAGCTCGTGTCTTGGATTTCCAGTAAACGTCTGATGTTTGCAAGCCCTCTTCAGAAAAATAACATCCCACTAGTTGTTTTATTATTCTCCAGGATGGCATGGTTCTGCTACTTGGCATGAGGCCTTGGACAAGACACTCAGTTTATTCATTATTCAGTACGGTTTAGAATGTTAAGAAACTTCTACAAACGTAGAAAGAAACCCTGGAAAAGCGTTTGTGACACAACTCAATCAGACCAAGCTTATTTTGAAAACTAACTAGTTACATATCTTTGCAAATTTGTGTATATATCGACTGGCTTTTATAACAATCTTGAATTCTTGCATTCAATGCAAATACTTCCTGATATACATATTTATAATACACGTCATGACGATAAATTTTTACAACCACCATATAATTATGTGGTAAATAGAAAAGGACCAGTGTATATGAGAACGGTGATTATAAATCATTTGCCTGGATTTAAAGAAATCGATAGTTTAAATGAATGCATAAATTACTAATTTATATACTTATTTATTAATTTATTTTGTGTTCTTTAGTTGAAATGAACAATGACAGATCGCAATAGAAATTCCGCAGTTGTATACTTGCTCTTTTTAAAATAAAACCTCAATCATTTCATCATATTATGTTAATAATTCGGAATAAAGATACACACCAAATTATTCTTAAAAATAATTTAAGCCGTAGATGGGCATATGTATATACAATAGACCTGTCTATTGTGTTAATAACAATAAGTAAACAAATCCATATAACAATGAGACTCTATTTGTAGATTGTGTTATTTCCAATATAATAGATACTTTTTTTTCTCGATATGGATCGAACTATAGACACATTATTTTTGGTTAGCGATTTATAAAGTTGACTATCCTCAAATTAATAACGTTCAGTTCAGTAGCGTCAAATATAAGCAAGATTATTCGTGACATTACTGAAAATACAATATACGGAACACCGATCTTAAATGGTTAAATAATTACTAAGTATAATGTATAATTAAAGCAATTCAGGTTATTATTTACTGATACTCAACAATTTACAGGCTCAAAGGATCGCTGTTTACGAGAAAACTAAAAATATATTCTTCGTTGTTCTGAAAAAATGGTGTGAATCTTTATTTGACTAACACAGTTTCTCAAAAAAAAAAAAACATATTTTTATTTACTGTGTCGAAATAGACATTTATCTTTTACCTGTACGGCTCCGGGGCAGTTGGTGGATCCGGTGGTGGATTGTCAGGTGGCAGTACGGTAAAGGCACCCGGAGACATGTATCTAAGTTGCAGTTCATCCTCAAATTGTTTTCCTGCCCTCGGGTGAGCAATCCTGTGCTCTGGCGATCGCATCCTTTTTCAAAATAAAAATCAAGGTACTCGGTTTGACATCTTGATGATTTCATTCCATCAGATTTCCCCAACGTCATCTACCAGCCAATCTCTAGAAATACAAAAATATATTGTAATCATATTGATGTGCTAAATGAAAGTAGAAATAGGATAAAGAAAACATTGAAATTGTCAAAATTAATTATAGTAATAAACGACTTTATTGGGAAAACGTAAATGTATTTACAGGGTGAACCATTAATAATAGGCCATAGTTCAGGGGTAGATTCTTTGGGCCAAAATATGAGGATATAACCAAAAATGACATTTTTTATGAGCATAATTTTATACCTCCCCTACAACCCCCTTGGAGTGACAACTACCCCTTTAAAATTTTAAATGGAACGAGGATGCATGTGATAGCTCATTTGAAAGGGTTCTTAATTATCTATCCAGCAATATAAGGTTTTTTGAATTTGGATATTCTTCATCAAGAAAATTAAATTTGAAAAGATGATTTAAAAAACAGAATAAGGCAAGAATTTAATCAAATCGCCCCGGAAACGATACAAAATGTTTTAGAAGATTTTTGAAAACTACATTTATTGCTCTAATATGTTTATTTACTTAAAATCATCAACATAATGAAACGCCCAGTATATAGGGCATTTACAAATTTAATTTTCTCCTATTTATGCTTCCAAATTCAAGTAATCATTGCAGTTAATTCATTTCATTTTACATTTATTTGGTCATTTAATATTGGACACAATAAAGTTACCAGAATGCATTTTAAAATTATATTTTTAAAGCAAAGTTAAACGCTACAATTTTGAGACAGAATTTACATAAAATCTAGTCGAGTCGCAGGGTTTATTTATCGTATATTCAGATAAACATCAAGTACTTCGTGTATTCCCATAGTGTGAAATCACCTGCCCTTTTCTATCTTAACCATAGGAGATAGAAAGTGGAGTTTTCAATCTGAAACGCTGCACAAAACTACGCCGTATCAAATATTGAAGTTGTTAACGTAAACAATTCCCACGTCCGACTTGGGGGACGCTTAAACTGTGACGTTATTTACAATATAAAAGAAACTGCTGTTGCTCTCTGAAGATTACAATTGCACCACACCTTAATTACATCGCTGGACATTGAGTTCGCTGTACCGATGCCGCAGATAACCATTCTTTGGCGTACTCTTTATGAAGTACCATTTTAACCTCTCTGTTATGCTCGACGAGTACACTAAACATGAAGAAGCTGAGGGAGAGCATTCACGGGCGATATAACGCTATACAGGGCGCACAGAAATTCAGCTGGCATAAATTTTTAAAGGTGATTACTTTCTTATTTCGAGACTACTTTATTATTTGCAATTGCATTTATATTCTGGTTATGGGGTGTTTAAAAAAGTTTGAAATGACGCATTTGTGGTACCAAAAGAATATTAGATTAATATTTTTAATGGAATATTATTTATGATTTTATTAACGATTTTAATTCATAAAATTTTATTTTCTGAATATTTTACTAGGGAAGTTTGCGGTTGCAAAATAACAAGTTTATATTCAAGAACTATAGCTTTTGAACATACACTACAAGTTTAAAAGTATAAGAGCTGTTATAAGAGTCTTTGTCGACTTCAACCAATTTTATTTATTTAACTACTAAATTGTCAACGATGTAAAGTTCTCGTGACTACGAGAACGTAATTGCTTGTGAACTGTGTTTGCACAACATAACAGTAAAATGGGTGCATTACGGACTATCGGGGTTCGATCTAAATTTAAAATTAACAGTCCGCTGTTTTTAAAGACACTTGTCTACACCAATCTGTAAGGTCGTCGATCTTTTCGGCCACCCCATGTTAACATCTGTTCGGTGCTAAACACTTACTACTGCTGTTTAGTTTATCAGTCAATTGACGCAAAATTAAATTTCCAGCGTTGTTTAGATTGTTCTTTCCAATACTATTTAAACCGATTGGTTAGATGCAGTCGGTAATTGCCATATACTGTATCCTGCTATCTTTCTTGTCAGTAGACGAGAGCACAACTATAAGAAAACTGAAAATTTACTTGCAAAAGGGAGTTTTATTTCCCACAGCTGGTGAGTGTTTTCACTGAAACCTGGCGCCGTAGCCAACTACTACAGAAAGAATATATCAAATAAATTTTGTTAGGTTGAAACACTTATTCTCTGTTATGTTCGTAAATTTTGACACTGCAGTTGCGTTCTCTTTGTTTCGAAGTAACATCTTTGACGTTTGTTCACTCATGTTATTATCCATTCCCAGACTATTGTCACAACTGTTTAAAATAAGTATTGTCTGGCCGATAGCCGTGTTGTTTGAGATGCGAGGTGGCAATCGCTATTAATCACACGAGTATCGCGCCACTGGGTTCGAATCCCGACCCCGGCCTTGGCACCGTCGAAGGAAATGGTTGTCTAATTTCTGTGTAGTTTAATTATTAATTATTATGTACATAGACTTTTGTCACTGCTCTTCTTCTTGTCTATATTAATTTCTCAATGTAGACATGTGATATGTTTATTCAGGCATTTGCCACAACTCTAATTATTATTAAAATAACACAGCACACTTTTGTATAAGTTCTTGTTATTGTATCAAGACATATCTATAGTATGGTCATTACTATAGCAGCGCAGATTTTCCTATTATAGTATTTAGACAATTATCTCAAATATTTGGATTATTTTGATTTCATGTTCGACTATTGTTGCATCAATTTATATAAAATAAAATGGGTTTTTTTTTACTATTTTTTCCCATCAATTATTGTCTTATTCTCTCACCTTTACATTTTCGTCATATAAGTAATAACCTAAATAAATGTTTTAATTTTAAAAGCAAAATAGAAAACAAACTTCAACTATAAATGTACAGTGCAATCTTGAGTAATAAGATACTACATAAATAACATATAGGTCGCTCAATTAATAGACAGTGTGTTCAAGTTTACCAGGTATTTAAATTAACAGAGTGATTAATTTTCTAATGTATATAGTATCAGACAGAAACAAGTAATATTAAACTTTATATAAAAGAACCTGGGGAAACATAAGAGGGTTACTACACACACAACGAAATTTGGGTCCTACACTAACAAAACTAGAAGATCACGCAAATGGCCAATCTTATTTGTTTATCCTTCAGATAAATAAATAGTAATTAAATATACTGGTGTCATAATTACCAGGATTTCATTTATAATTAATTGGGGTGGGATTAAACCTCTTCAATATGAAAGTTGGAAAAATTGCCAATGAACCTAAATTAACTGAAAACAGTTTTTTATTCAAAATTAAAAAACATTTTTGTGGATAACTAGTTATATACTTAAAAAATGGTTTATAATTACAGTCTTGCCACAATACTAGTACAAAATATTTAATTAGATATAGGAAATTATTTAATTCTCCCTTTTTATCTTTTTAATTAGAAAACACTCGTAACATAGTGAGTTTAATTGGGTTATAAAGTTATTTATCTTCGTCTTCTTCATTTATTTACAAAACATTCGAGATACAGTGAGTATTTGATGCATTATGTATGTTAATGGGATTTACAATTTTATTTTTAAAGCAGGCGGAAGGCATGTCATCAAAATTGAACGCAACTTAATTATATCTCTTCATTTATAACCTTCTCAATATAAAAGTGTTCCGGATATACCTTTTCGTTTGTAAGATAGTGCGGCTGGGGAGTTATTAAGATACAAAAATAGCTGTGCAGCTAAATTAGTTTTCGGAAGCCTGCAAGTAGGTGCTTGAATATAAGTAGTTTCATGTTAGACATCATTAAGGCATACCTACATTATTAGAAATTAGTTAATTCACATTTTCATGGAGAGACGTGAAACGTAATTATTTTTGGAAATATTCCTACAGCGTAGATTGTTAAAATAGAAATATCCATTTTGCTGCATAATTAGCGGGGATAGTTCTAAAAAACAAAAGACGTCAGTACATAGAATCGAAAAGTTGTCTTTTCCTTATAATGGAAAAATAGAGACGACTTAATAATAGTATATTGTTTTATTTAATTTTATATTTTATTGTCGTATGACTGATGATGGAGACGTGAGCGCACTTGCCTCTCATCCAAAAGTTCCGAGTTCGATCCGCGGTCGTGGCAGTGGAAAATACTGTGAGAGGGATTTCTCCACTATACACGAATATTGGGTCTGCGTCCCTTGTCTCTAAATGAGTAGCCCCCTCCCACACAAGGCTCTCCTGGAGCCTTCCGGGGTAAAGGGGGTCGTCATTACCTGTGGTGTATTTATTTATTATTAGGAGTAAAAGTGTTACTTTTGTGACTATAAAAAATCTCGAATTTCACCACCAAAAACACATTGTATTAATATCACATGGCCGACTTATTAAGCAAAATACGAATTGCTATGGATATATTGTACAAGTTGCTCGAATTCACAAATAAAAGTTTAAATTATACTGTGAGCGCCCTCACGATTTGTAAGTATTTTAATAAATATTCTTTGACATTTTAGACGGCTGTGCGTTACCATTAGAAGCGGAGGTAAAAGTACTTTCTTGACGCTGTGAGCGGCAGAAAAAGCACTTTTACCTCCACTGCTAATGTCATTGCACAGCCGTCTAAAATGTCAAAACTGTAATGTCACTAGATGAGTTAAGAAATGTCATGTTTTTCTGACATTTGAAGGAATTATTTACTAATTTTAGAGACCAGTCTTGCACGTTTGTTTTCTTACTGAAATCTTCATTAAATACGAACTTAGAACGATTCAAACTTCCAAAAATCATATATTAGGCTGCCGGGTGCCGGGGTCCAATAGTTACTTTCAACAGGTTGTTTCGCTGAGGTTTTTCCTATATCAGTAACCAAAATTAAATTCAGTGTGCGCTTCAATTTATTAGTTATTAAATTTTAATTATTATCTTTAGCATTATTGGCATTTTTAATTTTATTACCTTTTTTAATTCAACTTTGTAATAAGGAGAATAAAGTTAGAATTTTATTCCATCCATCCATAAAATTTCCGACATATATCATTATTGTCCACGTTGTCAAAAATAATCGAAAAACTTGTAACAAAGAGAATGGTAAATTTGAAAATGAATATATTAGGTAAATAAAAACCCGTTCGGATTTCAAAATTACAAAAACACATTCGATGCTATTCCGACATTTTTAGAAAAGAAGTACCTCAACTTAAATGATGGTGTGGTTGTCGGTGTAGTGTTTTGCGATTTTTCGAAAGCGTTTAACAGCGTAAATCATAAAATATTGCTTCAAAAACTTTTGCGCTGTGGTTTAGGGGGTGATTTTTTCAATTGGATTAAATCGTACATGTCTCGGCGTACTCAAGTTGTAAAAACTATCGGCGATATATCGGATGTGGCAGATATTAACTGTGGTGTGCCAGAAGGATCTGTACTAGGGCCCATTTTATTTTTGTTATATATAAACGACTTTACCACCATTGATATTCCAGGAACCTTTACACTTTTTGAAGATGATACTACCATTCTGTGGTATAGTAAAAATTTAACAGTCTACAAGACATAAAGTCAGACATATGTAAAGTAAAAAAAATAGTGTGATTCTACTTCACTTGTATTCAATATAAACAAAGCGAATATACTTACTTTCAAGTTTACCTATACTGATCTTTTCTTGGATAATCAACCTATTGACAATAAACCTCATACTAAATTTCTTGGATTATATATAAACACACAAACAAACATTTATAAACATTATATTGATAAGCTAAAATTTGATAGGGCAACAAAGTATGTAATCAGCATATGTATATATACTAAGTGTTTTACTGATATTTCTAGTAATTCATTCTTTAAAATATAATATTTCAGTCGAAAACTTCTTTATAAAATTCCTATTTTACTATAGGGAATGTAACCAGACTACAACCAACAGCTATTCTCCGGGTTATGTGCCCCGCCGAGCGCTGAATTACAAGTTGACGCGTTAAGTGTAATAACTGTGTATTACCAACAAACCGCTAATGCAACAAACACCAACCGAAAGACTGATCCTACTTAAAGGAGCTCTCGTGCCTGTCGAATGTTTAGTAGCGTCTATCATGTATTGCCGAGACGGTAGCAGTGAATTAGATCAGGGTTATCTGAGAGACAACAGGGCTAGCCGCTGTTAGCACTCCTCGAATATCAGCTGCGGCAGATGACAAGGTTGCAAGAAATGGTTGTTGTGTATCTGTCTGTATGTACGTGGGTCCTGATTGAGTGGTGGAATAGCAGATGCTAAATCCCACCAGGGCGTTAATCTAAATAAGACCATTAAAAAAATAGATCTTTAGTTTTTTGTTATTAGGTTTCTTCATTACTTCGCTCATCACATTTATATTGGAAGATCACATTAGATGGCGTTGTATACTCTTGTCCTCCTAGGTGGGATGTATAAGGCTTACTGTCCCATTGATTTATTTAAAAGCCTTCTATGAGACTTATACTATCTATCAAGTTTTGAAACATTTTACAAATCGTGTCATATATTTATTACTATTATGACTGGTGGTCGAGAGGTGAGCGCACTTGCCTCTCACCCAAAAGTTCCGGGTTCGATTCCCGGTCGTGACAGTGGAAAATACTGTGAGGGGAATTTTTCCACTATACGCGGATATTGGGTGTGTCTCTCTTGTCTCTAAATGTGTAACCTCCTCCCACACAAGGTTCTTCAAGAGCCTTCCGGGATAAAGGGGGTCGTAATTACCTCTTGTGTTGTTTATTTATTTATTTATTACCTTTTCACAACACAATTTCCCTTAGGCAAGGTGTGAGGAACAAATGAACTAATTAATTAGTCACATTTTAAAATAAGGTAAATGAAATAGATGTTAACTTTTGTTACACAATAATTATAATATTTCTCATTAAGAATTAATGCACCGTGATATGGAGCATAACATGAAATTTCTAATTAAATAATTACAAAACACGTATATAAAAACCTAGCATTAAAGAAATTATTTCTTTCGTTTTTTATAAAGCGAACTAGAACATAACATCGGTAATTGCGCACCCAGTGCTGCAAGAAATGCATTTTGAGAGACCTAGACCAGATATGATTTAGAATCGTTAGTCACACTTAGTAATCGCAAATGTAAACATATATTTTTTTCCTTCTTGCTATGTGACAGTTAACTTAATGTACGGCGATACATTACTCGACGATTTTTTATAACTTCACTGTTTTATGATGTCTACATGTAGGCCAATGTTCCCTCACTTTTAGCTAAATAAAGTATAAACTAGTAAACAGAGTAGAACAAATAAATTAAATGACGAAACAATTGGAAAACGACAGGTGTTGTTGTAACAAACAGCTAAAAACCATATAAATGGTGTGTTTACAGCCCCTCAATTGAAATCCTGCAAGAATTTTTTTATCGAAATTTGCATATTTTAGAAAAAATACTGATATTTCATTGTATTAATTAAAAATGTTGTGTTACAGGCTGTCATTGGAGACTGCAAAATTATTTTTCTCAAAATTTGTATGTTTTGAAAAAATGCTAAGATTTTGGTGGTATTTTATCACCATCTTGAGGGGCGTTTTGTGATAGACATAAATTTTTTCACATATTTACGTATGTAACTTTTTGTTCCCTTGAAGATTCCTACGGTTAATCCAATCAATAGGTATGAGAGGGTACCAAAAATCCTAACAGCAAACAAAAAATATGGTCGTATAGAATAAAAAGAAGCACAGCGTCAAAAGCCCGTGGATCCTCGATGTCCTTCATAACCTAACAAATTCGTAAAGTTAAAAAAAAACTGTTTTTCACGTAAAAAAACTAAAGCTCGTAGAGAAAAAAGTTAAATGAGAAAGTTGTAGGTATTAAAAAGGTCTATCGATTCACTTTTTGTCGATGTCGATCGGTGCATTAGATTTCGGGATAGAAAAAAAACCGTCAAAAATCGACTTTTTTTGTTTTGTGTGTATCTTTTTCAAATTAATGTTGTTAAACTTGCTACTCGTTGAAAATGTAGCCTGTCGCAGACAAATAAGTGCCTTTTTTTCAAAATTGATTTTTTAAAATTTTTCGAGATATCGATTTTTCGAAAAAAAAAAAAAAGGTCTCGGAAATCGGCTCCTTTTGCTCGACGGATATTCCTACAGAAACGATTTTGGGCTTGTTTTTTTCTTCAAGAGTTGTACTATCAGGGTAAAAAAAATTTAACGACGATTTTTCAAATTTTAAGGGTACAAAAATTTTTTTCGGTCAAGTTATTTTCAAATATCTTTTCCAGTTTTCATTTCTCGATGATGGATATTACGGCAATCGATTGCTAGCATTTTTACACGAATTTAAAAAAAAAATTCTACGACCCTCTGGAGCCGAGATAATTTTTTTTTTACATGAAATTTTTGGTTTTTTTTTTTTAATTATTCGTATTAAAAAGTGATACCGTTCTTATATCTTCCTGTACCTTAAGTTAACATTTTTACATTACAATAATTAATTACTAACACCCTACTTTTGAACAATATTTTGTAAAATTATTAATTACAATGTTACTGCTTATTGATTTATCACCTTTTCACTTACGAGAAAAACAAAAAAATTCGAAATTTACGAATTTTTTAGGATATGAAGGACATCGAGGATCCACGGGCTTCTGACGCTACCATAATACGACCTTTTTTCTTGTTTGCTGTTAAGATTTTTGGTAAATTTAACATTGGGCCGTTCCCTATTGATTGGACTAGGTAGCTATTCTTAAGTTGTGCGATCAACGTTCTCATGAGAAAGTGGGCGGAGTTCACATGAAAATTTGACGCACAGCAAATTTGCTATTCTTGAATCGAGGAAACAATCGCATCACCAGTTTTGCAAACGGTAAAAAAATTTAAGTGGTAATACCAATTGGAGCACAAAGTCTTTGAAGTACAACATTTTTTTGGGTGCTTCTGAGCACCTCCCCAACAGGATCCAACTATAAAATTGCTTATTTAAAAAAGTTCGTTCATATTGTTTTTTTGTGGTATTTTGACTGCGCTAATGGGAGCACTGCTTCCCATGTTATTTTCACGTGATGTGGATGATTGCGTGAAAAATTTTTGTTTTGGCATTTGTTAATATCACAATTAAAATTTAATTTCGAGGTCAGTTATAATCATTATTAGCATCTAATTTATGCTATTTGGTGGATGTGTTGCAGAATAGTATATTCTGTAATAAATTTGGGATGAAGCATGTTCTGCGTGAGCGGAAGTTTGTCACCCGAGCGAAGCGAGAGGGACGGTCCGCGAGCGCAGAATATGCCATCCCAAACGAATTACAGACTATACTTTTTCTACTCCTATAAATTAGGTTTATTTGTGTCTATATGTCTATTTGTTTCACCACTGCAACGGTGAAACGTGAAAGGTTAACTGTCAATAGAAACGTTAACTGTCAACAAAAACGCAAACTATTACAAATTGCACTACTACTGGATGGCGCCACCTATGCTTGTTACATTCTTGAGGCATGTAATAAATATTACATATCAGCCACTAGAATATAGGTAATTCCTTATTTAAAATCGACATCATAATGCTCATATTACATAATAGGCGTAGAAAAAAAACATTATTATTGTGTAGTTCTATGTAATAGACAAAATTACTGAAGAATTTAGTCAAAGCAATTACCTTTTTTAATTAAAAAATTGACTAGCTTTACAACAAATTGATTAATATTCTGGTTTGTAATAAGTAGCAAGAACACCAATTTTAATATCCATTGGCATAAACTCCCATAAGACATCTTCATTTACCGCATCACATGAACTCGAGAATAGCTCCCAATTTATTATTATTACTATTATTAAAACCCTTGAGGTGAGTAGTAATGTTATGCCCTAAATCTCTTACGGATGTAATTGAATAATGTAAACTCTCTTTGCAAATTACATTGAAGCATGTTGGCATGTTAGAAACACATAAAATCATATCTAATTCTGGGAACAATATCAGCGTTAACACATTATTCCATAATTTGAAATATTATTAATTAACAAAGTCATAAGCTTTAAAGATATTAAAAACATTGGCAATGTAATAATAGACAGCACGATTTTACTTTCGGTTTCGTAATTTTTTCTGTTGCTATTTTATAAAAGTGAAACTAGTGCATAAAGTATTATTTATAAATGCTACTTTAAACGATAAGCACATGAATTTAATTATGATTAAATTGCAACCATGGAAAAAATATATTATAGTATATAATTTAACAGAGATATTAGAATCGTAAACTAATTTAGATGCCTTAAATATATACACATTGCTTAGTTAATCATTGCAATTAATTACCCTGGTAGAAGAAGATTACGGCCAATTCACTTTTACATGGTGCCACATAGATTAAGTACACCGTCAATATATTTTCAGAATTTAATTTCATGTTTGTTAAAATTAGTTTTTTATAATGTTTAGAAACATGGAAAAAATTAATAAGTTATGAGAAAAATAGTGACAGTCACCCCCTAAAACTCCGCCTTAAGCAGAATAAAGGGTTTAACTGATACCATGTAAACTAGTGCTCGGATGGCCTATGACTAAGTTTGAAAAATGAATTTGATATTTTTAGGAAGATATTGCAGAAAAACTGAAATTTATTATCCACCTTTTAAGGGGTTTCTCTATATATATATATATATATATGCAAAATGGCAAGTCGCTATACATCATGGAGACATCTATGATGTCTGCTGTATAGTAGCATTAGACCACATGAGAGGATTCACTTACCTCTCACCACTACACCATTTACATTAGTCTGTATAAGACTAGCAGGTTGGCCACTGTCATTTGTCTATTCCACGACCTATGGCATACTGATGAGAACTAATAAGTTCGAAACCGGTCTATGTCTGGTCGGGGAATTGACAAATGACATTGGCTACCAAATGATTTGTAAGGTATAATTCAATGCAGGTCGGGGTATTTGCCCGCTGAGTAGTTGTTTCCTGCAAATCATTTATAATAATACCATATATATATATATATATATATATATCGAATTTTGTTTACGTTTTATATTGCTATACCCAGGCGCCACCCGGGGGCTACTCTACAAACTACACCACTATAACTTCCCTACTTACTTCATCAAGCTCATTCACTCGTTCTTGACGGGCAGATCCCTGCAGGTTCGAGTGAATAACAAACTCTCAACGCTGAGGGACATTCGCACGGGAGTCCCGCAAGGATCGTGTCTGTCGCCAAAGTTGTACAACCTGTATGTCCGCGACTTCTCAGAGTTCCCGAATACAAAGCTGGCCAAGTACGCCGATGACACGGCCGTGTATGAGCATTCCCACAATGCACAGACGGCGAATATGCTGCTGAAGGCGCACATGGCTCGTGCCACGGCTTATTACGACCGATGGAAGATTCGGGTGAACGCTAAAAAATCGGAGGCGATAGTCTTCACGCGCCGATTCACAGAAAGTAAAATTCTAACACCAATCTCGATCCGGGGAAACAAAATTCCTACCAAGAGGTGCGTGAAGTACTTGGGGGTGAGACTAGATCGATCAACGACTGACGTTTAATATCAATGAGACAATACGGATGGTCTACTCCCTGTCCAGGAGTCTGTATCCACTCGTGGTCAGGGGTAGCAGACTTAACCGACATAATAAAAAACTGTTGTACACAATGGTGGTCAGGCCGTCCATCACATACGCGGCGCCGGTGTGGTGCAGCATACCGACCACGACAATGAAAAAACTCCCTCAGAGACCTGCACGCACTTTGCAGCGACATAACCCCGATAACGGATTACGTCTAGCAGATCTCTCAAAACTTCTACTCTTTCAAGCTGGGCGATAGTCCGTTAACAAGACACATAACACAAATTAGACAGCATAATGCCCCATTTCTGATTAAACACCCCTTACCGTACCAGACGTTACCGATTTTCCGGCAACTCCTGTAGCCAAACTTCACCAACTATAACTTCAGCGTACCCTATTCACCCTTTCACCTTTCATATCTTTAAATCTTTCCTGTCCCCCTCTTCCTTTTTGTTTGTAATCTTTTTGTCGCGTTTATTTTTCTTGCTTTCTTTTTGTACATTTTTGTCTCTCAATTCATTTCTCATCGCACATTTTTACAAAATCAATACCTTGTGAAATCAAAATTTTTAAAATCAAAGTTTTGGCCCGCTTTTGCGCAGCCCGGCATTTATACACCTCGCGGAAGGCTCCTCGTTTGGATTGAGGTGCCTGCGTCAGCTACGAAATTTTTCAAAAGTGATAAGTGCACAAGTTTTCTAAAAAATGTGTAGTTTTAAGTGTTGTTAAATCTTTTATGTTAGATGTAAGTAATTTTAATACCTTTTTAATCTGTTTGCCTCAGAAGGAGTTTAGATTTAAGTTTTTAATTGTTTTTTAACCGAACCAGACCCGTTCCACCCGACCCTGCAATCCGCTATCGCGTAGCGCGGTGGTTGCACGGTCGGTCCCGGGATGGGTTCTTGGGGAGGTACATATTATATTATAAATGTTAATAAAGTTATGTTGAATTGAATTGAATACCCAGGCGCCACCTATGCCTGCATAGGATAAACTCAGCGGTGTTGACACACAAAACCTTATTTTCTTAGACAAGTAAGTGAAACTAGCTGTCATACATTGTTTTCATATTAGTTAAATGGTTTTAGTAGGGAATTTGGGGTTTTATAACAAAATTTGATTTGTCAGAATAAACATTGTTCTTGTCGTTGAATTTTATTCCTGATTTGTGTTTTAATTATAACCAACCAATAAAATTTTACTTTCTTTTTAAAAATAAAAGTGAGTGATTAATCTTGGTGACGAGAATATCATATCAATATATAGGTATGTATATATAAATATGTTTCCCGTATTAAGCTAAAATTGTATAGCGATTAACCCTGTATACAATGTTCAAATTACGCATTTATATGCATGCATATTCAATGTAGGGGATGAATTAGTTTTTGTCCAAAACTTCCCCTTGCGTGTTTCTCAAGAGTTAATGTTAACCAAAATCGCATTTAATGATGCGCGGGTGGATTTTCACGACGCTCACGAATCTGTGGCTCGAAATTAATGCTTTATTAAAAACATTTCTTTGATGTGAAAATGACAAGATTAATATCGATTTTGAATTGTCCGCATTCGTAAATTAGTTAAATAGTCTACATTTGGATTTTACCTGGAATCTATGCAGATATTTTTTATGATTACTATTAAAAATTCCCTGTCTGGTTATATTTGACTAATTATTGTTAAATCAAACAAATATAGCAACATGTATGACCTTTAACTTTCTTCGAGTTCATGGCAAATGATATCAACTTGAAGATGTCTAATTGTTTCGGTTTCGGTTTTGTGAAAGTGGATATCAGCCATCAATCTGCATCAAAACTGTATGATGAGAAACAGAAATAATAAAAATATTTGCAAAAAAATGGACAAACAGCCTTCAAAATCACTAAATGTCCTCAGATGTTTTTAAACGGCATATAGATTTTATCCTTTTAATACCTTGTATCTTGTATGCCTTCAGGAGATTATGTCATTTATTTTACTGACAAATTATTCATCACCCTGTATATTATTCTCAAACAGCAAAGTCGTATCAGATATTTTTTTACTAGGCTGCTGCATTTATTTGAATGTTTGGTCATGTGGTGTCGTTTGAACATGCTTAGTTTATTGGTATATGCCAGATCACAATTGAGTGATAATACCATTAATGCGAATCATTTATATAATACGGGAAATAATCATACACTGAAAATTTCGTATCACTATTAAATCGTTCCTCAATATGCCACAAAACACCAGGACCACGTGACGATATCCAAGCCCACATATTGACGGAAAATCTACCACTTTTATCATTGTTAGATATATATTTTCTGACTGGAAAGATTTTTCGTCTGTAAAGATTACATTGTTGCAAATATTTACATCATGCGCTATAAATTCAAGCTCAAATCCTACTCGAGCTTTTTTATGTTCAGCTTTAAGTAAGTATTTCTGTGCTGCTGCATTACAGCGTAGCTCCGATTCTCTTACTCGCCGGCGACCAGTACTACTCGATCCAGGAAAATTCGTTTCTTCAGCAGCCTGAATAACTGATGAGAGCCAACAGTTCGAAACTGCAGTCTGCAAGTGGTGTGTGACGACTGGCACGAGAGCTCCTTTAAGTAGGATCAGTCTTTCGGCTGGTGATTGTTGCAATCGAAGCATTAGCGTTTTGATGGAAATGTGCAATTATTACACTTCACGCGCCAGGCTTGTAACTTGTAATTCAGCGCTCGGCGGGGCATATAGCCCGGAGAGTAACTGTTGGTTGCAGTATGGTTACGTTCTGTATAATAAAATAAGGATTTTATAGAGGAGTTTGCGACTAAAAATATTATGTTTTAATTTTGAAAGTTATTCAGGATCCAACAACTAATGCAATGATATTTTTTTCTCCACGATTTTCTCTGACAAATACACTATAACATAATAAATTAATTGGATTGAATCTGTGGTAGGTTCTTGATGAAACATATTCAATAGCATAATTATAAATATTCAAAAGAATAGTTACAATATGCACTTGGTTTATTGTTTCATTAGTTTTGTTCACATTTTTCTGACATATACATATATGATTACAAAAATATTTTGTAAAACTTAATTTTAATTTTGGTATACTGGAGATGTATTTATGTTGTATATGTTATATTTGTTTGTTCATTTGTTTATTGTGTATTTCTGATATTTTATACCATTCTGACATATCCTGTATCATGTTAATAATCTTGGTTAAAAAGAAATTGAATTGAATTTCACTGTATATTATGCTTCTGGTTGAAGTATAAAAGAAAAGGTAGAAATAATATGACAAGCACATGTCGTAGCATTTTGTGCATAGAACACGGACCAGTATTCGAGTTTTTGTTATTACCGAAGTTTAAAACATTCACACTAAGTACAGAAAAGATAAATTTTGTAAAACTTGGCAAGCGCTGTGCTTCAGCTCCCGGAACTAAAAGTTGTTATATCGAATAAATTTATTATATGAGGTTTTTCCATCATGTCATTTACATTCGCCGGTGTGATAAAGTTTTAGATATGAAAGAGATATTTTACGACGCTAAGCTCACAATATAAGTGAAATAAACACACTATGCATTTAATATTCAGCCTTCAAGGTAATATCTAAGAGGTATTGTTTTCAGCTGAAAGTTTAACGCACCATTTATTATGTAGAATAATTATAAATATTCAAAAGAATAGTTACAATACGCACTTGGTTTATTGTTTCATTAGTTTTGTTCAGATTTGTCTGGCATATATTTCGGCCTTGCGAGCATTATCAAAGAGTCTTAAAAACTGACCTGGAAGTGGTAGTTTACAGTATATATTTTAGAAATATTCTACCTACTTAGAGGGGGATAATAACTTGATTTGCTCTTTCTTTAAATTTAACAATACAGGCCGGAACTATGAACTTAATTTTAATTTTATTACTGTGTCTAGTACAGGGTTGATCATGAATACTGTTTGTGGATTTGTAACGTTTTTATAGTTTCTTAGGGCCTTCTTAATTTCAGAAATTTCAAGTATGTCTAGGATTTTTCCTTTCTTTGCATTATGCAAAAGTTTAACACTACTACCGTTAAAAATGTGATTTTGCTCAATGCAATGTTCAGCGAAACCAGTTTTTTTATTGTATAAAATAGACTTTTTGTGTTCTCTTAAACTCACGTCTATGCTACGGCCACTCTGACCTATATATACGGCATCACAGTCGTCACATTCTATTTCAAATACCCCCGATTTTTTAATATCTTCTGTATTTTCTTTATTATTAACCAACAAGCGACCTAAATTATTTCTGTTCGTTGATATTGTATTAATACCTAATTTATTTAATCTATTACATACTGAGTTGCTAACCTTATTTACATAATTTATACTATGCCACTTTTTGTTTTCTATATGTGGCACGTTATAAAAATGTTTTTGTAATAATTTTCTGTTTGTTTTTTTTTATTTTTTTTATTAATTTGTCAGTAAGTAACACTAGCAAAAAACAATGGCTATGAAGAGTTACTTGGCCGAACATTGCATTGCGGAAAATCACATTTTTAACGGTAGTAGTGTTAAACTTTTGCATAATGCAAACAAAGGAAAAATCCTAGACATGCTTGAAATTTTAGAAATTAAGAAGGCCCTAAGAAACCATATAAACGTTACAAATACACAAACAGAATTTATGAACAACCCTGTACTAGACAGTAATAAAATTAAAATTAAGTTCGTAGTTCCGGCCTGTATTGTTAAATTTAAAGAAATAGCAAATCAAGTTATTATCCCCCTCTAAGTAGGTAGAATATTTCTAAGATATATACTGTAAACCACCACTTTCAGGTCAATTTTTAAGACTCTTTCATAATGGTCGCAAGGCCGAAACATATCTCAGAGAAATCTGAACAAAACTAATGAAACAATAAACCAAGTGCGTATTGTAACTATTATTTTGAATATTTATAATTACTCTATTGAATATGTTTCATCAAGAACCTACCACAGATTCAATCCAATTAGTTTATTATGTTATAGTGTATTTATCAAAGAAAATCGTGGAGAAAAAAATAATATCATTGCATTAGTTGTTGAATCCTGAACAACTTTCAAAATGTCCCTCAATCTGTATATACGTTTTTCAACCCCCATGTTTAAACATAGAGAAAAGTCTCTCAATTGAAATAAACTAAATTGTTTAATTCTTGCACTCACTTGTGATGTATCTGTAACCTACCTATTAATTTTTAAGCGATTCTTATGTATTCTTTTGGTACGTTCAGGTATAAATTAGTACAGTGTGGACCGATTTTGGTAAGTCTATTTTCTGGTAGTTTCGTACAAATTTATTTTTAAACAAGGATTTTATATTCGAAAATTTGGTGAATGCGCAGGGATCCGCAAATAAACAACTATTCATTAGAAACCTTGACATGTTAATACCATAATATTTCTTATGTTATGAATAAGCTAGAAAAGAGGTCATTGGAAGGAGTGGAATCATTAATTCATTTTTAATTAAACCATTTTTTGAAGATGGTTCAACATTTGAAAATGTTTTCGTATTTAGCTTATACTCCAAAGAAATTTTTTGCAATATCAAAGAAAAGAAATATAAATTTCAAAACATGAAGCTGCCTGATAATATAATAACACTGCATTTAGAATATCTAATATAATCCCAGGTACAACATAATATTGGCTGGACCGTGGTTCAATTGTGGATCAACATAGATACATTGAAATTGTAACAAAAATGTTGGACTAATATTAATAAATACTGGTATTAAAATATGCCTATATATTGTTTTAACTCTTTACAATCCAGATATATACCAATACCAAGAGACACTAATTTTACAATATTGGAAAGTGTTTATTTTATTATGTTGTTATTGAATTTTTTAAGTAATATTGCACAACAAACATCGATTGATAATGGCAAATATTAATTTGAAAATATCGGGATACTCATTATATTATTAAACTCTTTCAAATTATATTATTTAACCAATTTATATCGATTAGATTATTATTAATAGAAACTTTATTTAGCAAAAAATACTAATACAAACAATGTCAGTAACATATAGTAAACACTATTTATCCTAGAAGGCAATATTAATAAACTAACAACAACTTTGACAGGCATATTAAACAACTAAGTATATTACACATTCACGTTTAGCTTTCCAGGTATTCCTTTAGCTTCCTCTTGAAGACAAGCAAATTTCTGTCTTGTATAATTTCCTGTAAACCATTGCAAGCGGTTCTGTTTTAAGCAAAGGCATTTGAAAATTTTTATCAGTTCTGATGTAATGTTCATGCTTTTCACAATTTGTTTTTAACAAGAGCCTTAAACCTGGTGCAGTAAAATTATTATATGCTTTCAAAAAAAAATCAACACTATATTGACAAAACTGCCTCACACTCAACCATTTCAGCGTATTCAATATGTCGCATTTCTTCCCATCTTTTCTGGCTATCCTAACGAAATTGATAGATACATTTGATATCAACAGGATTGATCTACATCAGATTTTCATTCGATTTTCCATTGGAAGTATAATTTTTCCAATATCAAAATAAAGAAAAGAATTCAAAACACTTAAAATTTTAGCCATGTTAATGAGATACAGAGGTTTAAAAATATTTTCTTCATAGGCAAAGCCAAAACTATTATATAGCGATTTCAAAAGAAACAAAATCCAGTACCCTTAAAATTTTAACCGGTGGCTTAGATATAAGGGTAGAAAGTGTTATTTACACAGGCAAAGAAACTAAATAATAAAAATATAAATAAATACTTCTTTAAGGGTTTTAAAAGCATAGCCCATATTTGCGTCAAATCTCAATTATATTGCTTAGATGGAATTTGTTTTTTATTACAGGACAAAGATACTTTCAGCTTCCCATATTACCTAAATAACATTTTGTCATCATTATTACATTTTCGTAATTTTTATTTAATTCAAACAATACAATCTTTTAATACTCAACATCAACGCCGATCAAGCGGCACCATCTCTGGGCCAAGTGGCGATGGGCCATTACCACAAAACCCGAAAAATCGAGAAGTTGTCTGAATAGTCTGCAGTGATGACAGGCGATTCGAGAACATTTGCCATGGATATATAAGACACGGATCCAACGCACGGAGGACAGTTCTAAATAAGAATAGTATTAAGTAGTGAATTATATTAGTGTCTATAGTTGTAGTTAGTGTTTTATGATAACGATTAATTATTGTAATTAAACATTAAATAAAGTAGTGGCTAGTAAAAATTCTTGTTGCAATTACTTGAATCTACGCTTAGAAGTATTTACTGGAGATTGTAAGCACATAACAGTACGTTAAGGTTTTAATTTATACACAATTTCATTAACCTTATCTCTAGAAATATGGCTAATAAATGAATCATCAATACTTTTCTCAATACGTTCTCTTGCAATGTTTGGACATTAGATTTTTCAACTAACAAGGAGATCTTACAGCTGGGGGGTCGCCAATTTCATTTTTGAAAGTAGAGTATAAAAAAAAGATTTTCTGGGTTTGCTCAAATGGGCGTTTGTTTGTTGAGTTTTAATAAAAGAAAACTACATCAAATGCTCTAAAATTAAGCATCTTCTCTAAATTTTTGGGTACATATATAGATGACTTAGATGAGGAATTATGGTGTGTAGATGAAGATTGTGGGGCTAGCCTGGAAATCAATGGTTTCCAAGCGACTGAAAGACGGAGACCGTCATCCCTTTTGTTTGCCTCGCGGACGATTCGCGTTTTCTGGAAAAATGAGGGTGCTATGGTTTTGGCATCGTCGAAGTCTATATTATGGCCTGTTAGGAGGTCGTGTTGAGCAAGTGATGATGTAGGATCCGATTTTCTAACAGCAAGACGATGTTCATATGTTCTATTGTTAAGCCATCTGTTAGTTTGTCCAATGTAGGTGTGCGAACAGTTTGAACAAGGTATTTCGTATACACCGTGGAAATCGTTAGGGATTTGGTCTTTTGCAGTTCTGATTAAATTGAAAATTGTTTGTTATGTTAGTTGTGAATATGGTTTTTATGTTATTGGATTTCAGGGCTTTCGAAAATTCTTTAATCATATGCACCCCCAGATCCAGTTCACTATGGAAATCGAAAACAATTGTTCACTGTATATTTATAGCATGTCGTAAATGCTATATAAATTCGATCTATTCTGTCATTTGTTTAACAATACTAACATCTACTCCAGATTTAGATTAAGAAAATAAAACTGCGCATGAAGGCTGTTTGGAGGCGAGATGATTTGTTTTTTTCACACCAAGGCCTTCTAAACTTTTACGGCGTGGACCTAATTAACTTTATTAATTTGCGTATCAAGGTTTATTACACCTGATACGTTTAAAAATCTGTGTTAAGAACATTGCTGGCATTGACATAACCAAATAGTCGGTCAGCTGTGGAAATTAACATGCACTCGTAGTTTCTATGAAAATATGAACCGATGGCTGTGATAAGGAATTATCGACACGAGACCTGAAACGTGGGATATTTATAATTTTGCACTGAACCGCAAAACGCTATTAATCAATTGATATATAATTATTTGAAATGTTGATACCGAATGAAGTACTTATACGTATTATACGTCTAATTTTCTATCGATTTCTTTCACTTAATTTATTCTTTCTTTCCAGGTGAACTTATTATTCAATGGAACGTTGGGTGGAACGTTTGAAATTCATGTGGCTAAATAAAAATTGTACCTTTTACTTTGGTAATTTTACCATTCTAACTATAATTAATGAAGTTAAATACCGTGTGCTTAGGATTCGCAGTTTTAGTATATAAAAAGATGAGAGGAATTGCGCTAGATAATAATTTTTATACGCTGCCTCACGAAATTAATGCATTTTCAAATTTTTTAAAAGAAATAAATGAATGAATATGCGCCGTGTTTTTTTTTAATGTAGCTTTGTAATATAAGCTATCCCAGGTAGAACACTAATATTGAACCAATATTGGTTTAATATTGCAAAAACGTTGGCTCAATGTAAAGAACGCAACATCGAACCAATAGAAAATGTGAACCCTTTTCTATTTAGATTCAATATTGATTAAGCTATGTTCAACAAATATTAAAAAGCATGTCATATAATATTTTATTCCAATATAAATTATTATCTGAAATCATATATTGGCCCAATATTTAATGCAAATTTAGCCGAATGCCCCAAAATGGTAAAGCTGTTTCTTGTAATTTTCATAATGTACAATTTAGGTTAGTGAATTAGGCAGGAATTGGTGGCATCTTTTCTGACTAGTGAAACGAATAAAAATGGATCTTTTCGTGTTTCGTGGCCTGAAGGGCAATGTAATTTGGTAATAGAATTGTTTTTTTATATATATTTTTTAGATTATTTTGTTATTTTTTTTGTTTATTTGATGGTACTGTCGTGAGCAAAAAAAAATAGGACAACTTTTTTTTTCTAATGTAAATCTGTCTATATTTGAATATGTAATGAGTAGCCGAAATAAAACAGATGTCACTTTTAACTTATTTTTTATTTTAATGCTGTAGTTATTGCTATAGTAAATGGTGGATGATTAATGAGACAAATTGCACTGCGTTATAACATTAACAAAAATTTAGTGTGTAACATTTTAGGAAAGTGGAGAATAAACTAAACGGTACGATTAGTAGAAATCCTGGATCAAAGGACAAAGGATATCCTACTTAACAAGAAACTAACTATTAATATTTCGTTATTGCACCATTTCTATTTATAACTTCTATAAGTCTGTTTGGCATAGAATTAAATAAGCTTATACAATAATCATTAGTAATAATATTTTCCCATGCATTATTTACTATTTCCAGTAATTCTTCGGCATTCCGTGGTCTCACATTTCGTTTTTGGATACTTCTTACGAGTAGTCCCCATACTTCTTCCATAGGGTTACGATCTGGACTATGACTAGGCTAGTTAAGAACATTGATGTTGTTATCTTGAAACCAGTTAGTTACGGTATGAGCAGTATGAACGGAATAATTGTCTTGTTGAAATATGAACTCATTGTTAGGAAATAATTGTGACACATAAGGGAGCATAATATTGTCTAAAATCCTAATATACGTTTCACTATTAAATCGTTCCTCAATATGCCACAAAACACCAGGACCATGTGCCAATATCCAAGCCCACATATTGACGGAAAATCTACCAGTCTTATCATTGTTAGATATATATTTCTCATCGAATCGAGTATTCGGAGGGCGGTAAACACGAATACGACCACTGTGTGTTGGCTAGAAAGTTTGTTCGTCTGTAAAGATTACATTGTTCCAAAAATTTACATCATGCGCAAGAAATTCAAGCGCAAATCCTACTCGAGCTTCTTTATGTTCAGCTTTAAGTAAATATTTCTGTGCTGCTGCATGGCAGCGTAGCTCCGATTCTCTTACTCGCCGGCGACCAGGACTACTCGACCCAGGAAAATTCGTTTATTCAGCAGCCTGAATAACTGAGTAAAATGGATTTTCTACTAAAGCATTTACCAATTGCAAATCTTGTTGTTGAGTTGATATCCTTCGTCGCCCTGATCCAGGATTTCTACTAATCGTACCGTTTATTCTCCACTTTCTTTAAATGTTACACACCGAATTTTTGTCAATATTATAACGCAGTGCAATTTGTCTCATTGACCATCCATCTTCTGCTTTAGCAATAACTCCAGATTTAACTAAATCGCTTATATGAGGCATATTAGTTTTTTGCACACTTGCAATAAATTATAACAACTAACTAACAATGTCATAAAAATTAGAGTTAGATGTACACAACTAAATTTTAGCAAAATACCATTATAAGACTATTTCTTTTTGCTCACGACCGTACTACCTATCTTAGTTTTTTTTAAGTTTTGTATTTTTTTTTCATGTATTTTTATTTATTTTTTGTTTTTTGTATGTTTTTTGCATGTTTTTTTTTCGAACAACATATACATAATTAAGGGGTGAGTATGAAATTTAAGGATGAGTACTTTGGGGCTCTGTAAAATTTAGGAGTGAGAGGATCAAGGAGTGTAGGGTTGTCGGAAGTTACTAGCGTTGTGGCGAAATTTAGCAGCGATTTTTAAAAATGAAATACGAAAGTAATGGGGTTTCTGTGAGTTGATGTAGGTCTGAGTTACGTGTGCGTGTTGGTAGGCGAAGTGGGATATTTAATATTTTGTTTAGGACTGTTTGAAGCTGTGATTGTAGTGAGGGGGAGATTAAGGGGAACTATACAGGAGAAGCATCGGTTAGGATGGGTCGTATATGAGACTTATAAAGGAGGGAAAAAATGTGGATTGGGGAGTTTTTAAGGATGCAACTAACTAGAGCCCTTAATCAAGAAATTGTACATTTGTACAAGCATATTGCAAGGAGAGCAATCTACTGCAACTTATTGCAAACAGCCTAGGTGCAGCATAACTATCCAATATAGATATAAATCGGTTAAATTATATTATTTAAAAGAGAGTTTAACGATATAATCGCAATACGAATATCCCGATATTTCATAATTAATATTTGTCATTATCAATCGATGTTTGTTGTGCAATGTTAGTAAAAAATTAAATAATATAATAATAAATAAATACACTTAATAATAATAAAAAATACTTTTTCCAATATTGCAAAATCAGTATTCATTGGTATTACAAAATATTACCTAAACAATATAATTTTACACATAGTTGACAAATATACCAGGTGTCAACGGATCATGGTAGACCCCCTTCTTTCCATATTTTTAAGAATATCAGAATGAAACTTGGTAGATGTGTTATGACACTTGTGGCATAACAGTCATTTTTTACCACTTCCGGTTTTACCGGAAATGACCCCAACTTTTGATTTTTAAATGTAACACCCTGTATATTATTGTATATTTGGAATCCTTGAAAAGTTCTGAGTACGGTAATGCCCCATAAGCGACATTTCGACTTCATGAGAAAAATTTGACTCGAAATTTGATGGTACATCTAGAGTGCCATGACCAGAAAAAATGCTTCTAATGGACAGGTGTGATGTCAGAAAAATCAAATCCAGCATAAGAATTTGAGAATGTGTATTTTGTGGGCCATCAAATTAAGCCTGAACAGTTTTTTACCAAAACTTAATTTTTTAAAAATGGAACCGTAATGGTAGAGTACCTACTACCATAAAATAGCAGATGTTCTAAGGAATCGGTGAATGTGCCCAAAAGCAATTTTTTTCTTATTTTTTGTTTGTTTTTTTAATTTTGACAATTTTTTTTTCATGGAGTCAAAATGGCACTTATGGAGCATCACCATACTCAGGATTTTTTAGGGATTCCAAAAATATAATAATGTACAGGATGTTCCATTTAAAAATCAAAAGTTGCGGTCATATCCGGTAAAAACGGAAATGGGAAAAGTGACAGTTATGCCACAGTGTCTTCTAAGTGGTATAACACATCTACCAGGTTTCATTCCGATATTCTTAAAAATAAGGAAAAAAACGGGGGTCTACCATGATCCATTGACCCCCGGTATACGTGCTAAATATTTTAAAATCAATTCTTTATCAATTGATATTTGTTGCACAATATTATCAAAAAATATATAGAATATATATAGAATATAGACTTTTCAGTGTTGTAAAAGTAGTATTAATAGATATTTATCAATATTGTCTGCGTATATTTGGATTAGAATGAGTTAACACAATGTACTGCCAACATAGACAGACCAATATTTTAATACCAATGTTTATTAATTTTAATCCAATATTTTTTTACAATTTCAATCTATATTGATCCAATATTGAACCGCGGTCCAGCCAATATTATGTTCTACATGAGATTTGACGTAAAAATATCCATCGTAATCACACCCAGTTAGAAAATATTTTCGTAAATTTTTCCATAGCTGATGGTGACAAATGAAAACAAAACCATCTGGTGACTAGAAAATATGAGTGTAAAATTTTCATAGCAATAACATCTACGCCTGTAAATTTACGTCACAGAAACAGCGGTGTTTTTTGATTAACTCAAGGCATGAATACAAAAAAAGTAGAACGCGAAACGCCGTCGTTTCCGACCAAATTTATTGTTGGATTAAATGTATTCTTATTAGCACAAAATACGGTATAACATGTCCTTACTTAAACCTCTCCCTCAACTTTCTTATCCGACGTTAAATTGTTTTCACACCGATGTATGTCATGAAGAAAAAAGCTTTGTAAGATTAATTTGGAGTTTTCTTTTTACTATATAATAAACCCAGGAAATTGAGGGCACCTGTTAGCGTTTCCAGTCGGTAAAGGTCAAATACACATTTATGCAAACTTAGTTCCTCACAAACCTACGAATTCTAAGGAAAGTGTTCGAAAAGAATGGATGACAGAGTTCCAACAAAATGTTTGATGATATCATGTATTCATTTTCTTTACAACTGTTGGTAAATTTATAGTAATGTTCTAGGAAGGACTTTGGATCATTATTAGTACAGTTCTTTAATTCGACATTATATTTTACATCTTTGTGAAAATTTGCACTTTTATAGATATTGTTCCTTTCATCATATAACTTTTCAAAATATATATACAGTATGACCCATTTGTTTTGGAGTCATATTGTGAAATCTTTATTTAGATTGCGATTTAAATTGTAGAGCTTGTTGAACTGTATCTTTGGAGCAAGAAACGCAGATTCCTACAAAATCCAAGGCCTACTATATCAGGTTTTAGGAGAAAAGTTTTAATAATTCATATTAGAGATTTTTTTGATAACTTTATTCTAAGACATAATGTTGTGCCGCCCTCTAACGGAGAGAGGTTAAATCAATCCCAGGTAGCGGGGTGAAAAGTGGCCTACCTAGTTGGCTACTGGTAAAGTGGCGCCATCCTTGGACCAACTGGCGAACCATTACCACAGATATGAAAACAACGGTGGAATATCCTAGACGGGCTAGAAAGATCTCGAATCAGGGACTGGAAAGATCGAAAATAAAGCACCACAGATCCACAGAAAATAGTCAGCAGGCGCCATCTAGCGGTCCAGTGTCTGTTGCAATCGAAAATTAAATAGCCTGACTGGGCTTAGCATAGTTCAAATGTACTTTGTATTTTACATGTCGCTATTGTAAAAATACCGGGATGTACCAAATAGTCAAAGGATCCTCGTGTCGGTCGTCACATGCCTACCTTGCACTGACGAGAGCCAACAGCTCGAAACTGCAGTCTGCAAGTCGTGTGTGACGGCTGGCAAGAGAGCTCCTTTAAGTAGGATCAGTCTTTCGGCTGGTGTTTGTTGCAATCGAAGCATTAGCGTTTTGATGGTAATATGCAATTATTACACTTAACGCGCCAGACTTGTAACTTGTAATTCAGCGCTCAGCGGGGCACATAGCCCGGAGAGTAGTTGTTGGTTGCAGTCTAGTTACATTCCTTATAGTAAAATAAGGATTTTATAGAGGAGTTTGCGATTAAAAATATTATGTTTAATATTCCGCCCTCTAAAAGCACATTTGAACTATGCTAAGCCCAGTCAGGCTATTTAATTTTCGATTGCAACAGACACTGGACCGCTAGATGGCGCCTGCTGACTATTTTACATGTCGCTATTGTAAAAATACCGGGATGTACCAAATAGTCAAAGGATCCTTGTGCCGGTCGTCACATGCCTACCTTGCACTGACGAGAGCCAACAGCTCGAAACTGCAGTCTGCAAGTGATGTGTGACGGCTGGCAAGAGAGCTCCTTTAAGTAGGATCAGTCTTTCGGCTGGTGTTTGTTGCAATCGAAGCATTAGCGTTTTGATGGAAATATGCAATTATTACACTTAACGCGCCAGACTTGTAACTTGTAATTCAGCGCTCAGCAGGGCACATAGCCCGGAGAGTAGTTGTTGGTTGCAGTCTGGTTACATTCCTTATAGTAAAATAAGGATTTTATAGAGGAGTTTGCGATTAAAAGTATTACGTATCTAACTGGTTTCGAGATAACAACATCAATATTCTTAACTGGCCCAGTCATAGTCCAGATCTTAACCCTGTGGGAGAAGTATGGAGACTACTCGTAAGAAGTATCCAAAAACGAAATGTGAGACCACGGAATGCCGAAGAAGATAGAAGTTATAAATAGAAATGGTGCAATAACGAAATATTAATAGTTAGTTTCTTATTAAGTGGGATATCCTTTGTCCTTTGATCCAGGATTTCTACTAATCGTACCGTTTATTCTCCACTTTCTTAAAATGTTACACACAAAATTTTTGTTAATGTTATAACCAATGCAATTTGTCTCATTAACCATCCATCATTTACTATAGCAATAACTACAGCATTAAAATAAAAAAGAAATTAAAAGTGCTGTTTTATTTCGTCTACTCCTTACATATTCAAATAGAGACAGATTTACATTAGAAAAAAAAAAGTTGTCACATTTTTTTCTGCCCACATTACAAATTTTTTATAAATTATCCTTCCTTTCGATTCCGCCGTTCATTCGATTTCGCGTCTTAAATATCAACATGCAATCAATCTCCATTCGTAATGTTCCAATACGTACCGGTACTTTCGTTCCCCATTGTCATCAAAATTTACTTCTACTTTATTCGCCGTAGACCTACCGGAACATCCTCATATCATTCAATTCTAAGTGCCGAACCTTCGAGACGACTTTAAGGGATCGTTTCAGAATAAATAAATTTAATAAAACAAAAGATTTCATCAATAACTTCAAAAATCAATTCAAACTTCCTTCATACATCAAACAAGTCCTTATTTTAATGCCTAAACAGTCGTATAATTTCCATTTCCGAATTTTTCCATTTTCACATTTTCTGATGCAGTATTGCGCAATCGTGCCAAAATGACTGACTGGGGACATTTCCAGAACTCATAAAAACAGCCAAAAAACATCAGTGTGAGCTCAAGGTCCTCGTTCAAACGAAACGCACTGAAACATATAAAAGGCCGAGCCCAGCGAGCTCAAACAAGTCCAGTTCGGCACGTGCTCCGCGAAAGTTGAATCTACAGCCATGCCATAGGCCATAGCAACTGCTTCCTTGGCTGTACCAAGAAAAAGCTCAAATCTGTTTTGCCCTCGCGCATTTAATAAAAAAGTGATTTTTTCAGATTCTCTTAATCTCGTGTTAATACATTTTTACATTTTATTTTTAATATTTCCAAAACGGAATTTCAGTGTACGAAAAGTTATCGTTTTACAACCTGTGTAAATTAAGTATTTAAGTTAAACCCATTTTACTAACTTTGTTTAGTTATATTAAATAAATTATTCTTGTTCATTTTAAACAAAGTGTCTTCATCCACGAAAAACATATACAGGATGAAGCTTTGGACCCTGATATAGACCATAAATTAAATCATAGTAATAAATAATCTATTTCAACTAAACACAACTAAATCAACCAACTCCAGGGTTTATACAGGGTGTAGCATTTGACCCTATCCGACGTTTTACGAGTGACTCCCACCAATATCTCAAACTCAAAATTAAGTGCACAAAGGGCTCCCAGGATCTCTATCAAGCTCTAACGCTCATCGCTCTGTTCAAACTTTTTTATTTTTCCAAACTGGGTGTTCATCCTATGCTCCAATTTCACTTCAATGTACAAGACTGGAGCAAAATTTCAAGGTATAGAATAAAGCTTGATTGAATTATTCTGGCGTTTTCTGACAAATTCCGATGCTATTCCAATCCTGTTGAGTAATATTACTATTACTTAACTTAAGTCAAATATTACAAAAAATTTATTATGAACTCATTAAATGACTTGCCTATTAAACAAAAGTAACCTTTAAGAAATATTACAATATTATATTTTACAATTACAATATAATTGCATATACTTGTACATACCGCTGAATATAGGAATTTCTATATGTGGGAATTGTTTAATTTACCACGTATTTCTTAATTATTTGCGGCTTGCCTCACGCATGCATATAAAACATTAATTTAACTCATATACACGCATTAAATTTGTAAATTTAGTATTCAACTTAATAGGTTGGTAGTAAATTAAGATATTAACTAAATTAACTAATGCAAAGATGATACCTTAATTAGTTATGATTAGTTTTATTTAAATGTTCCCTAGGTTTGCGTTTGAAAATAAAATTAATGTTTCCGTTGTAGATCAAATTATACAGTTACGTGTTTACACCCTTCATTAAACACCCCCAAACGTAGGTCCAATAATTGCAACGATAAATTCACTGACCACTAATTATTAATAACAAAATTACAATAATAAGTTCTTGCAATTACATACTAATCATAACTTTAAACTACTATAGATTCATTACTTTAATTCACAACTTGTTACTGTTCCTTATTCATCTTATCACTTGCTCATCTAATCACTGACTCCGTGCGTTGGATCCGCTTCTTATATATCCGTGGCTCCTATTCACGATCCATCTATTTCCCTCCAAATTGTTCCAGTCAACTTTTCCTTCCAATCTGTCATATGTCAATAATGGTAGTTGGCCCAGAGACGGCGCCTTTTTATCGGTAGCTAACTAGGCAGGCCTGCTTTCACTGTAGTACCAGGGATTGATTAAACCGCTTTCTATTAGAGGGCGGTACATAACAATACATTTCTTGACTGCAGTCTAAAAAATCTAGCAGAAATAGAATAATTACAAATATTCAAAAGAATAGTTACAATACGCACTTGGTTTATTGTTTCATTAGTTTTTTTCAGATGTTTCGGCATTGCGATCATTATCAAAGATTCTTAAAGACTCTTTGATAATGGTCTTACAGACTCTTTGATAATAGTCGCAAGGCCGAAACATATGTTAGAGAAATCTGAACAAAACTAATGAAACAATAAACCAAGTGCGTATTGTAACTATTCTTTTGAATATTTGTAATTATTCTATTGAATATGTTTCATCAAGAACCTACCGCAGATTCCATCCAATTAATTTCTAGCAGAAATGATGTCACTAATACAAAATAAAGTTGTACAAATTGTAGTACTGGGAAGTTGCTTACTAAGAACACTTAATTAACTGATGTTTTATTGTAACATAATTAATTCATAATAAGAAGTGTTTTCAGTTTGCTTGAAGAGTCTCCAAAAATTATTCTGAAACGTTGTCAACAAACTATGATGGCATTAGGTCACTTAGCATTTTATTATAGGACACTTATGCAGTTTTCAATTATTTAAGTTTAATTAATTTTTTAGGCTCGGGGGCCCTCAAAAGCTGGAGTCCCTCATGCATTGTCACATGACAAAAATGTTTCAACTGTGATGTAAAAATCTTTAATCCCTCATCTATTAAACTACTTAAGTAGTACCACTTAATGAAAAGGAATCAATTTTGATAATACTTATATTTATTTTGTCCAAGTATTAAACTGTCTTAACAAGCGTTCCTACATAAAATATATTCTTTCAATTGAATACAGTAATTGATTTAACTCAATGTTAAGAATGTTAGATTAATTCGTTCTATTTTCCAATATTAAATTATCATTGTTTCATTAACTGTTCTAATTAATCCTTAAAATTTAATTTAGTTTGATATATCTGTAGGAGCGTCAACCAGGAGTGGCCCCTGAATTAGGGAAACCAAATGCTCTTGTACACATTTTTAATAACGTCTAAATATTTCAATTTATTGTGTACAACTTAATCTTAATAGAACGAGCTCAGCGAATGAGTCTTATTTACTTACGAACTTTGAAACATGTACCGTTCGGTATCTAAGGAATTCTAATACGTACAGTTTTTTCAATCATTATTTAATATGACCATCTTATCGGCAGAATGAATAATCAATTTTCAAAGTTAATGCATGCCATAATATGAGATATAAATTATTGAAATCAAGTCGCCATGCTTTTGCGATAAATTTCAATTTTGCGAAAAATGTCAAATTAGCTTTGAATGTGAAGCGTTCCTAATCGAATAACAATTAAAAAGTGGGTACGCAAGTTTCGTAGTACTGCTTCATATGCCAGAGAAAAACCAAAAGGAAGAACTCATTCTGGACGCACACTTAAAAAAGCTGAAAGTGTAAGCTGTGCTACGAAGTACTAAACGATCTGCAAAACGACAATCATTAGCACTCAATAGTTATCGCCGCATTCTGAAAGACTTACATTTCCATACCTACAAAATTCATGTCGTGCAAAAACTTTTGTCTCAAGATTTGGAATCACGGCGTTGATTTTTGCTCATTTTAATCTTTCCGCATACGTTAACAAACAGAACTTTCGTTACTGGGTGACGGAAAATCCTCTGCAATTCCACGAAGTACCGCTTCATAGCAAAAATGTTACTGTTTTTCTTTGACGAAAATGACTTGACGGTTTATTTATTCATCATATTATATCTACAGGAAAGACTCCCAAATTATGTAATATAATACCTCGTATATACATACACATATAACAGAAAAAAATAAAATAAACATATGATAATGTGTCAAGTATCACAAAACCAGAATAAATTAATGGCAAAAACTAATAAAATACAATATACTAAACCAGATTGTTACTAACGGAGAAGCAATTTAAGAATTTTCTACAAGAACAAAAATTGACTTCAATATTAGCTGGTAGATTATTAATAGCTGAAGTGACTTTTCCAAGCGACTTACTATAGTTAGAATGAAAATTGTCAGCATAGGACAAATCATGATTTCTTGTACTAAATCTAGGAACTAAACTAAAATAATTGCCGAATTTCTGCAGAATCTATTTTATTATTGACATTATTATTCATTATTTATGTTAATGACTTATGTTATTTCATGTTGCCTAAAAATTGTGTGATGACACAACATTATTAAATTCTGATAAAGAAATAAATCATTTAATAGGCTCATCAAATGACACTGGCTCTCGAGCTGAAGAATGGTTCACCGCTGATAAGCTAAAACTAAATAAGCAAAAAAACTCAAAAACTTATATTTTCTTCACACACGGATATTACGCAAGGTTTGAGTGCGAAATTACTGAGTATCGTCCTGGATGACAAACTAAACTGGTCCAATCATGTAGAACAGTTAATCCACAAGCTCGCCATTGTGATCTTCATCATTCGTCAGTTGAAGAATTTATCGAATTTTGATATTCTTAAAGCTATATACTTTTCCTTATTTTACAGCTATCTAACTTATGGTACTGTACTTTGGGGAAATTCATACAGTGCACAAACAATTTTTCATTTGCAAAAAAAAGTGGTGAGAATAATGGCAGGTGCCGAGATAAGGGATCATTGTCATCCCGTTTTTGTCAGTTTTGGCATAATGCCTCTTCCATCTGTTTTTATTTACTCCACTTTATTAGATATCCATAAAAACATTAATGGCTATGACATACAATCAAGTTCTCATAATTACTGGACAAGATCTGGTTATTTATTAAAAAAGCCTCGATTTAGATTAGCGATGTCAGAGAATTAGATTTATACAATAAGCTGCCTTTTAAAATGAGATCCTTGATCCACTGTTTTAAAGGTACATTGAAATCGTTTATATTAAGAAACTCCATGACGGTAACTCAAATAAAATATAATAATTTTAATTAATTAATAGCCAATAATATAGATTGTATTAACATAACTATAAAATAATAAATATAATCATAAATATTAAAATAAATATACATATTATAAACACATATACTGGATGTGAACGAATCATGGTAGATCCCTTTTTTTCCGTATTTTAAGAATATCAGAAACTTGGTAGATGTATTATATGAGCAAGAAGACACTTTGTGGCATAACTGTCATTTTTTCCCACTTCCGGTTTCATCGGAAATGACCCCAAATTTTGATTTTTAAATGGAACACCCTGTATATTATTATATTTTTTGAATCCTTGAAAAATTCTGAGTACGGTAATGCCCCATAGGTTACATTTCGACTCCATGAAAAAACTTTGACTCAAAATTTGTTGGCACATCTTAGAGTGCCATGACCAGAAAAAATTGCTTGTAATGGACCGGTGTGATTGTTAAAGAACACGATAAAACCCTCGGTGTACTTTTCGAAACTGTAACAAAATCCGACGTACGAAAAGCGTGCTTCACGTAAAAATATCGTGGAAAAGGTTTTTAATATTCTTAATCATATTTTCGCTCTACGGAGCGATTTTTAGGCACAAATTTCAATAACTCATCAAGGAGCGTCATTTTAGAAAGTGTAGTAAATGTCGCTGCACAGGGACGTAATGTCGCCCCGACTACCAAAATTTAGAAAGTATAACAAAATTTGACAATTTCGGAAATTTCAAAATTAAAAACCCTTTTACGAATCCACGTTGTTAAGCACTGCAACTCATGCGCGGTATTAAATATGAGGACAAGTTAGTCTAGCTTCTATTCAAAGTATATCGTGAGTTTTAGCGAAAATAGCCTTTAGCAACATGGGACCCCCATCATTTCCTAGCAGTCGATTTTGACGGGAAAATGATGAGATTTAACGGGATTTGCCCTAAACCGGTTCCTCAGTGATTCGGTGTCAGAAAAGTATCTTCACCATGTGCTCATATGTGCATGGGACTGCCTTGCCTGAACGTATGAAATTGTAATTGCCCAAATATAATTCAAAGTCGTTGCGATTCAAGCATTTTAAAGCTCAGAGGAGCGACCAAAGTTGATATTGAAATAAAAATACGTGAATAGACAGGCAAGCAAAAGCCCACCAAAATTTTATAAGCATTGAGCTTTTCTTGAATCTTTTTGTGTAATCGTTAGCTCAAAAACCGCATATTGGATGGTAGTTGGTACATTATAAGTCATCCGTTCCTCACCATGTGTTGTACACGGGCCAGACTATTGTTTGTCAAAACATATTTCTTGAAGTTGTTGTAAAACATAAATTTTTGAAGAGATTTAATATATATTTTTGAACTTTATATTGTCTTTTACTTGTGTTTTCAAAATTCCCTTTCAGGTATAATTTTAAGAAAGTGTTAGTACCTACAGTGTTAGATTTATAGTGTTACGACGTCCAATAGATACCATCAGAGCAGCAGTTAAGCAAAAACGAACAGTAAGTAGAAATTTTATATTATTCTCCATCTGAAACAGTCGTTTTGAACCCTTATTTTGTGAACGTTAACATTCATTTTTGATAAATATAGTAAAAGTCCTTTAGACTCCAAAAGATGGATCGTTCACATGATGTCAGAAAAATCAACTCGAGCATAAAAATTCGAGAATGTGTATTTTGTGGGCCATCAAATTTGTCCTGAACAGTTTTTTTTACTAAAACTTATTTTTTTCAAGTGGAATCATAATGGCAGAGTAAGTACTACCATAAATTAGTGGATGTTCTAAGAAATCGGTGGATGTACTCAAAAGCATTTTTTTTTATTTCTTTTTTTTTATATTTTAAGTCGATTTTTTATGGAGTCGAAATGTCACCTATGGGGGCTCACCGTACTCAGAATTGTTCGAGGATTCCAAAAATATAATAAATACAGGGTGTTCTATTTAAAAATCAAAAGTTGGGGTCATTTCCGGTGAAACCGGAAGTGGGGAAAACTGACAGTATTGCCATAAAGTGTCTTCCTGGCCATATAATACATCTACTAAGTTTCATTCCGATATTCTTAAAAATAAGGGAAAAAGGGGGTCTACCATGACCCCGGTATACACATCGTGTATACATGACGTATACTTAATATTTGCATATACATATGCAGACATGAATATTATAGATACATCAAAATTAACTCAAAATAAGAGGCGTACAGACCATGGTAAGAAACAATTTGGGTACGTGGGTAATTATGAGACCATAACTGCCCGTATGTATCATAAGTTTAAAAAAGTATAGGTTAATAAAATAATAAATACATTAGGTTTTAGATACAGAAAATGACATAAAAAGTATTTTATATATTAGAGATAAGTTGCGAAGGAGTAATTTCTACACAACTAGGGAAAAAGTGTTATAATTATGTACAATTGACATGCGTCCTGATTTTTTTTATGTTCTCTATTAGTTTGAGATTTAATGGAAGAAGATTACATAGAATTAGGTCCTAACTAATTCATCGACTTTTTGTTTATGTTTTTTTCTGTTTACTGGTATGGTTAACTGTTGATTTATTTTTAGATGAAAGTAACTTATATAACCAAGAAATAGCCTGCCAAATTTTAGCAAAAGATATCGAATAATTTGTTCGCAATTCCAATTTTAGTCCAAATTCCACAAAATTTTCCTTCCTTCCTTCCATTGTACTGTTTGCTGCCATCCAAAATTGGCAGAATTTTGGATGGTAACAAACAACAGATAACGGACTGATGCCGACAAGGATTGATAAGGCTCCTCTTCCTAATGAATTACCCAATGTAATTGCTTGTGATTGTAAGGTCGCTTACAAAACTAAATGTTGCTCATGCAAACCAATAGCGTCGTCACATACAGCAATTTATGCCGCAATGGAAGGAATACTTTGTGTCAAAATGCAGGAAATCTTGTTGACGAAGCTGTAGTGGATTAAGAGCCTGAACAATTACAAATTAGTCCTGATATTTATGATATTGAAGAATTCGAAGAAGTTGATAATTATGAAGAAGATGTTTGTACTTCAGAGAATATCTCAGATGTATGCGATTTTAGTGATGACAAGGTGAAGAAATATTCCAAACTCCAGTTACCGATTCGGAAGTAGACACTTCTTGAAGTAGCACATCTAGTACAACTATTAAAAAAGAAAACACGAATAAAATATAATAATATTCAATATATTATATGTAAAAAGTTTAATAAAAATTTTCGAAAAAAAAATTATATTTTACCTTCAAGAGTTTTGTTATCTAAATATTTAAAACCTGCTCACAATCACTTTTTATTATTAATATTGAAATTTTTATAATGAATAATTACACGTACGTATACTTGTGTGCGCATATATAGGTACACCAAAAATAAGAAAAAATCGACTAAATTACAAAAAAAAAAATTTTAGTTACATCACGTGAACGTACATAAAAAAATCTTCATTATAGTAAAAAAAAATTCGTACGACCATTTAGGCAAATTGGGGAACGTTTTGAAAATTTTGTGGAATTTGGACTAAAAATTGAATTGCGAACAAATTACTGGATACTTTTTGCTCAAATTTGACGGGCTATTTCTTGGTTATATAAGTTAGTTTCATCTAATATTTCATCAAATTCGTTTGAATTTTGTCCAAGTTAGCCGTAATTCACTTTTTTACGTTTTTTCAGTATATATATGTACATATCGTGGGGGGCGGGGCAGTGAACCGATTTTCATGAAATTTGAACTGAAGGTTCCTTAACCATCGACAGTAAAAGGATACCATTCACGTTTCTTAACTAGCATTTTAATAGGTCCAAAATATACTAAAACAGAAAAACTACCCTTAAAAATGACCAATTTACCCCTTTGCTCCATGTAAAATTTCCTTTATAAATCTAAATTTACTCCACTAAGTGTTCTGTATTCTCTCAAAATATAATAAAATTGTTGAATATAACCCATATTTCTTTAAAATTATTTTCAGAATTCAATTTGTGCTACCGTGCTTTTTAAAGGTTATTGTGTAGACCTCATATCATTAGGCCATAACGAATAGGTGACTCAACTAATGTTTAATACAATGCTAGTAATAAGTTTCGACCTTAAACCTTACCTTAAAAGATCAAAGTGTATGAGACATCTATTTTTTTTAAATATGTTACATGGTAGTTCTATTTTAGATTTTTGTCAATTAAAATTACCTAAGTAATTAGTAATTATGGTCTCCTATATTGTGTCATTTAAGCTGTCTATTTTTATGTTGTTATAATTAGGATGATTTGCAGATGTTATAGGAAAAGCACTATGTTTAACGATGATTTATAAGTATCTAGTCATTTTTTGACCCCCGATATTACTCGATTTGTGTATCATCCCAGAGAGTTTTATTAAAAATTAGTACATCGTCATCTTGATATGAAATGACTTTCCAATTGATGTTTGTGTTGGTTAAGGAATCAGTGTCCAGATTGAAAAGCATTAGTCATAATACTTGTAACGGTTCCACATCGCACAATGAGGATATTAATTATTCGGACTTAAAGGTAACAATTAGGTTCTAAATTAGATTGCCAAAAGTAACTATTCGGTATTTTGTGGGTTGCCTAGTTAGTTGGATTCAATGGGTGACGATATCAATCCTTCAAACGCTACAGAGTCCTACCGGCAAATTCCACTAAGATCTGCGATACAGAACTCGCACATAGGCGCCGTGCAGTAAACTGCAACTTCTAAATTAATCTACCGCGATATCACGGCTTCCCGAATAAAATCTATGATTGCCCTTTTTAGGGAATAGATCGTTATTTTGTTTCTTAATAACATCTCAGCTGTAAATAACTTTTCAATTTTATATACCCCTATTTTCAACCCGCTGTTCCGACAATTTCGCTACCAAATCTCGACACCAGCAATCCATGTTCATAAATTGTAACCTTTAGATCTCATTTTACGGTATGGTATGTCCGTCCCCTCCAATATATACTTTTTTTGAAAAAAAAACTAGGTAATAAAAAAAAGAGAAGAGAGATATACGTGAGACTGCTGCGGAGACATATTGGTGAAAGGACTAAAATTTTCCTTACCTTTCTGGGATTTAGTTACTTTTTACGCAAATATATTTCGTGCCTTTTTGGGATTAGCACGTCTCCACGAGCGTTTTCTTGGCCACGTGAAAACGTCTCACTGTAGTTGCACTCGGCAAATTTGGAAAAGAAAACCCTCTGTGGTAGTGGAATGTACCTTCAGTATATAAATTAAAGTTCTTTCTATTACGTAATTTGGAAATCGTTGGTGATAAAAAAAATATTATTTATAGAGTTTCTCTTGTACCTTTTTGGAACCCTTGCTGTGGAACTTTTCGAGAGTTTTAATTGATTTTCGCGAAGATTATTCACTGGCTTTCATCCTGGTACCTGGTTATAAGGAGAAATATTTAACCATTCACTTGGAATGGAGCAAATCCACCCAAATCTACCCTCAATCTACGACCATCATTTGGATATTAATTTCACCCTGCAGTTACCCGTACGAAGACCGGAATATTGCAGATAAGTTTTGTGTTTTGTCTATTTTTTTTTCTCATTATATACGCCAAACCTTTAAACAATTAATTTTTTGTAAGTCATGCTCTATTTTAGTTCATAGGATAAGAATAGGTCACCTGGTATTGTACCAGATTTAAATAATTCTTTTTTTTAAAGACTTTTGGGGAAAATATATTCCTGTTTTGTATATTTTAAAAGAGTCTGTCTACAAATTTATAAAACCACATAAATTCCTTTGTCAACCAAATTATAGACGTCTTTAACCTTAGGCCGTACTGTTAATTGTACATAATAAGTAATGTCTTTATAAAATATACTTTTTTGGGGAATATTTTGTATATAACATCTTGAAATAAACTGACTGTATTAGTGTGCACATGCATATATTTTATTTTAAAGGTAAGCACATTATTCATACCAGGAGACCAATTACCTCTTGTCAAAGCAATTTAGATATTTTTGGTTTGCAATTTAGCATTATTTTAAACCTCTATAGGTAGTTCTTTTCGTAGTTCTCGAGTACTTGTTTAGATTTTTATTAACTATATACATGGCACCCAAACTAAATCACATGGCGTCCAAAATAAATTAAAATCAAAACAACTTTGCCATACAGCGATATTGGCACAGGTCCTAGTATATATAGGAGGGTTGAGCAAGTAGTATCCAAGAATATATTAAGACAGATCGGCAGAACTTGCCTGGGAAATTTATGCCACCTCGTATTTGTTAGTTATTGGAGAATTGTTAAATTTGTTATAAACGACCCTGAGATACATGGCATACTATACCCTGCAGAACACCACAAATTTGAACATTTCTTGGATCACTTAATACGTTCCTAATTTTAACACTGATTTTTGTTTGTGAAGTAGGATTTAAAGGCTTCCAGCACGATGCCTCTAACTTCGACACTTAGAAGTTTCTCTTGAGGTACCGTGTCGAAAGCTTTAGCCAAATCTAAAGAGACATACATTTTATTACTTTTATCAAGTTGCTTCATCGCGTCATCAGTGTTTAATCCCTCCATTAATCAAAAAGTGATTGGGAGAGGGTGAATTGTTTGTTGTTCTTTAGGAAGTTAACTAATAGTTCCTTAAGACATTCTTCAAATACTTTTGCTATATTATTGATTAGGCATATTGGCCGAATATTACTCATTATTTTATGAATGCCGGATTTATAAATAAGGATTTCGTGGACACTTTAAATTGACTAGGAACTACATCGGTTTTAAAAACTAAGGTTTTTATGTACCCTAATGCTGAGGTATAATGTGCAAGTGTGTAGTTTTTAAGATTTTTGAACTAATTCCGTCTAGTCCAGAAGTTTATTTTTAAACTGTTTATTCGTCTAATTAATTCATTATTATCTACATACATCTTATTACATTGTGGGATTTTATTCAACATCTCCATAACTGTACTTGAGGAATAATTGTTACAAACATTTCTAGTCTAGTCTTTATGACTATTAAAATTATTGCTGCTGTCATCAAGAATTTGAACATTTATTATTTCAATACCCTTTGCTCTCATTTGTTACCTCAGATATGAGTTGATATATATTTTTTAATATCGTTAACGTTTTCAGTTCAGTTCAATTCTATTTTGGTAATAATTGTTTCTTCTAACTAGATTTGGTATAGAAGATCTTGAAGCCCGAAGAAATAAACAAACTTTATTATATTATTATTTAAATTAATTCACATGTTAAGGTTTCTCCCACTTTTAGAAAAATTTTCTTTAACGCGTATTAAGTCTAGACATACCAATGAATTGTATCTTCCTACGGACAAATTTTCTAAAATGTTCTCTTTATTTTATTTACAATACCTACGATCATCTGCAGAATAGGTTTGATATCTTTCATACAAATATAAATGCAATAAAAAAACTTAAAATTGTAAATTCCTGTATATAAAATATTTTATGTTGGTATTTACTTTAATTTTCAAATTCAGAAGTATGACCTTCTTTACAAGGATCTTACTTATACAAAACTATTAATAAATTCCGTAATATAACTGTTCAATAACTAATAGTAACAAAAGTAATACATTTATTAATTTTACTTTAAATCGTTTTACTCCAAATATTCCTGAACTAATCGGCAGAAGTTATCAAAACATTTGCATATGTAATAATACAATAAAATACTGATTAATTGCGTAGATAAATATTGTTAATAAAGTTACACTTCAAGTTCTAATTATTCTTATGTAAATTATTATAAAACGCGTACTTAGACTATTTCGTGAGACAGATAACCGTTACAATGTATCAATTATGTATCAGTGTATATTGTGAATAATACTAGTTATATTTTATTTGAGTTTACGCGAAGAAGTTTGAGGAAGTCAAATCAATCATTCGAAACTCTACTTAACTTAATTAGCAAAGTTCAACACGATTTATTTCTAACGCGTTGCAATTTCTGGCAATTTATAACGGCAAAGGAAACACATCTACTATACGCATTTAAATATATGGTTTTGATTTCAAATCAGCACTGCTTATTTTTCTTATTAAAGATCTTACCTAATTTAACGCATGGCATGACTCGTTGGTCCTGACAATGCAGGGATGGAGGCTGTGAGGGTAAATTTGGCACACGAATAGTTCCTTAGTATCACTACAAGATGGCATGATTACTTGTTTCTAGAAAATTTAGGGTTTGGTTTAAAGATTTAAATAATTTTTTCTCAAAAATGATCCTAACGATTTAAATTAAATTTAACAATTAAATAGGGAGTATTTAGAGGAAGAGCTTCACAAATATTTTCATCCTATCTTAACAACAGAAATCGCACTATCAAAATAGCCAGTGTAGTTGAGAGTCAACTTGCTATATCAAACTAGGAGTTCCCCAGGGTTCAATTTTGGGACCTCTATTAGATGTCCTGTTCGCTAATGATCTTATTATTTACCAAATGTTCATGTGGTCTACTATGCAGGTTATAGAAACCTTCTAATTACAAGAAATAACTCAAGAGAAATAATGTATGAAAAAATTATATGTTAGTCTCATAAGAATGACATAAATTTGTTTGGTCGATAGCCGCGTTGGTTAAGATGCTAGGTGGCAATCGCGATTAATCAGACGGGCATCGCCCTACCAGGTTCGAATTCCGGCACTGGCACTGTCGGAGGAAATGGTTATATGTCCGCGTTTTCTCAAGTGTAACCCACTTCCGCACAAGCCTCTGACTTCTGGAATTGGGAGTTGTTTAATTTCGGTGGTGTTATTTATTTATTATTATATCTAAATAAGATGAAAACTATGTCCATACAATTTTCAACACTTTTTAATGGTACGGACCTTGAATTAGAAACTTGCGATGCTAATGTTTTATTAGGTGTTACCTTTGACAAACATTTGCCACCATTTTGAAAATTTATGTATGAAGCTACGAAAAAGTTGTATGTTCTGAAATTTATTTCCAAACAGCCAGGAAATTCTTAAAGCTCTTTATTATGCCAATTTTCATTCGCATATTATCTATGAAACTGTAAACTGGGTTAATAGTAGTAGTCGTATATTGATAAATTTCAATTAAAGTGTATACGAACTTAATTGAAACCGTATAAAAGCGAAAATCCGGCAAAAACAGTCGGCATCTCTTTATTGTACATGGACGGAGGTAAATGGAAATACTTGTCATAAGAAAATGATCAGATTTTCGGGCGTTATTATATTATCCTCTGTTTCAAATGGTCTCCAGAAAGCCATGGTAAATTAGTAAATAATTAAAATATTTTACCTTTTATATAGTAGTAAATATTTATAAATATGAACAATAACTAACTAAACTCCTATGCTTGATATTATAACAGGTATTTATGCACTGCACTGGCACATTGACAGCACATCTCATAAGTCCACCGTTGACTACTGAGAAACGATTTACGAGTTTTTTTATGCTAGTAGGCCTGTCCGTTTTATTATCTTTAAACCAGTGCAGTCGTAGATGGTTCATTCAGGCTGATTACATTGCCAGTCTCGGACTCGCCTGCACAGTTTCAACTACCATTGAAATCTCGATACCATTGCTAAATATATAGGACAAAATATCAAGTTCAGTGCGCACGGCCCTATGCTTTAACACTGACCAGTTTCAATTGTCCTCGTATAAAGTATGCAGGAAGATTTGCAGAGATGCTTTCAAAAATTTTAAAATTTTAACTGTTACTAGTCTATGCATTCTAGAAATACGTTTCCATAAACATAAATCCAATTTTTTAAGTATTCAAGTCCTAGATTCAGGCATATTCTACTGCCTGATTTTCATAGAACTACCATATACCAGAGATGTTTTCTTAACTAAGGATGTAAATTTTATAATTCATTATATGAATATATTAAGTATTAAGTCGTCTGGTAAGTATTTTTAAACGGAAACTTAAAAAATTATTGCTAGAGAAAAATTATTACGCAACTAATGATTTTTTGAAATTAATTTTTTGCTATTATTTTTTTCTGTATCAAACTTTTTTTTTAAATTCATCTGATATAAATCTAACGTGTGCGATTTTATATTTTAGTGCATTACTAGATTTAAAATATTTTGTATTTTTTAGCCATATTATGTTATATTGTATCGTCTTATTTTTTTGTGCTATTTTTTCAAATATTTCTTATGACGTTTTCTTCGTCGATCTTATGTATACCTTTTTGTGCACATATTGTTTTACAATGGAGAAACCTGTTAAAAATATGAGCAACTACCCCATTAAATTAAAATATTTTTTCATACACTGAATGTCAACAGAAACAGTAGAAAAGCCACAGCTTTTTTCAAGGTATAGGACTTAAACTAGTATATACAAAATGCCTCCAATTTTTCATTATTTTACACTTGTCCATCACTTCCGGTTTACCCGAAAATGACCCCACCCCATCTTTAAAATTTTAAATGGAACATCCTGTATATTCTTACATTTTTTAATTCCGGAGACGATTTTAAGTACGACTGCATAGTTATAAAGGAATTTTTACATTACTTGATATTTTAGGGCCATTCTTATTTTTACATCTGGAGTAAAGTAAATGCACTAAAATCAATCAAATGTACCAAAACGACAAGAGAAAAATATAAACGTGAGATTGGTTTAGTAACTACGACCAACCAACATTTCTGAAATCACCAATTTGTAATGACGTCAACTTTTCCAAATCTTTTAGACACCCAAGTAGTTAGATTGTAATTTTCACGACAAATCCATTAGTATCTACGAAAATCAGCTTGATATTAGCGCAAATACACAAGTTGTTTGATGAATGGTAATTAAAAAATCGAGAGGTGTGTCATGGAAATTCAAGAAAACTAGGTACTAAGCATGCATTTTGTCAACAAAACAATACTGCAAATATAAAAAGTGTGCTGTGGAAACAAAAAGAAGTTTAATAAACAATAAATAATACGTGTTTATTATAAACTTAAAAAATTTGTTTTATTGTTTTATTTTATTTCTTAATTAATTTAATTATTATTGTTTAACAATACAAAGGATGAAAAATTGGACATGTTATTCGTTTTTGGAGAATGTCACAAAAATTCCAGAAACGCCGCAGAATTGTATGCCCAAAGGTATCCAAACAGACATTATCCATGTTTTCAATATTTTCCGGAGAAACAAATCAGGAAAGGAATTGATAACAATCGTGAAGCTTTTTTCTACCCCTTTATGTAAATTTGCTGTTTTCTGTACAGTTTGTAGAATGGATAAGTGGGCAATTCCAGTTAACTTAAGGGATATATTTCATGTACTGTCTAGGATGGATATGGAATCGACCAATCACAGTTCGTGTATTAAGTACATAGGCAACTATTCGTTTAAAAAAATTCAAGTTAGTGCGTAAGCTGTCAAAGCAATTGTCAGTGTTTATTTGTGTAGTTATTGAGCTAAAAATAATTAAAAATGAGTGATTCCAGTGAATTAGAAAAAAAGAAAGCAATGCTTATAAAAATTGTACATTTAATAAATGTACGTTTGTTATACAAAATAGTAATACTGAATAAGAAAAACTTACACTGACAAATTAAGAATGAGTTAATTACGTTTATAATAAGTTTATTTTATAATACAGTAATGTTTAATAATTTTGTAGTTTATTCCTAAGCCGGTCGTAGAAAAAGTATACTGTATAACCCGAGTGAATTATCCATATCGCTTCTTTGCGGTATTGATATCATATCCACTCTTGTTGCACAAACTACTATTATCGTTGATGAAGTGATATAAATTAATGTGTTGGCTTTTGTAGAAGTGAATCCTACTGCCTCTACTAGGAAAACTGGCCACGAGGTGCAAGTTACTCATGAGTCAGGAAGAAAGATTCTCAAAAAATATGGCTACCGCTCTTTTAAATATCAATTGCACCGGCATTTGTACGAAGATGATAGTAACTGAAGACTAGCTCATTGTGACTGGCTACTTCAGAACGATACCAAGAACCCGAATTTTCTTTCTTTCATATAGTTTTCTGATGAGTCGAAATTCACCAACAATGGAATGTTCAATAAACAAAACAATATAGATATTGGGCGCAGGAAAATCAGCATTTACTGAGGTAAGGAAAGATTTGGAGTAAATGTGTTGGCTGGGGTGATTGGGGCAAGAATTATTGGACCTATTTTCTTTCAAGGGCCTTTGACAGGGGAGAGATATTTAAAATTTCTACCAAATAGTATTGAAGAAATTTTGATAGACTTACCACTTGATATCTCAGAACAAATGTAATTTCAACAAGATGGAATTGTCCCATTTAGTGAACCGGTATAATGGGCGAGTAACTGCAGCAATTGGAACTGTATCGCCCGCTTACCGCATTTTAGATTTTTTGTGTGGGGTTGTGAAAGAACAAATTTTGTATACACCCCTCAAACACTCGAAATTTTACATACCTTATGTGAAATATCATTGACCGAGGTATAAAATGCTAAGATGAAGGGAGGATGCATTTTCAATATTTACTATCTATTAATTAAGTTTTTAATGTCTTATTTATTGTTAAAATAAATCATTTCGGACAGAACACTTGTTATTTGATTGATTGATTTGTCGTGAAAATTAGTATGTAACTACCGATCTACTGGGTGTTTAAAAGATATAGTCATTTGAAAAAGTTGACTTAATTACAAATTAGTGATTTTGAAAATTTTGGTTGGTCGTAGGTATTAAATCAATTCGAAGAATCTCACGTTTACATTTCTCTCTTATCGTTTTGATCCATTTAATTGATTTGAGTACATTCACCGCATTCTAGATGTAAAAATAATAACAGCCTTAAAAAATCAAGTAGCCTCGCAAATGTTTTTAAAACTATGCAATTGTACTTAAAATCATCCCCGGAATCCAAAAATGTAAAAATATACTGGTTGTTCCATTTAAAATTTGAAAGTTGGAGTCGTTTTCAGGGAAATTGCAAATAATGGAAAAGCGTCAAATATTAAAAAATGGCCGTTTTGGTATATAGTACAGTTGATTTAAAAAAAACTGGTATACTTTCTTTTAGCTATGTAAATCATTCGTTCTTTGATTGATATTAATAATCTTACAAATGTCACTTTGACGTTAATCAGTGGCGTCATTATTAAAAATGGTTCGACATCTAACAGATCTTCAAAAACTTCGAATTGTTTCTAAAATTGAAAATGGTTGGTCCATAAGAAGACTTGCTGCTGAATGCAATGTGAGTAAAACCATGATAATGAGTGTTAAAAAACCATAGGGAAGTAACCAATCGGTATCCCGTAAAGTTGGTTCCGGTAGGCCCAGAAAGAGTAATAATTAAGAAGATGAAAATCTTATAAATTACCTGATAGAAAACCCTTTTCAGACTGCAGTAAATGCAATTTCAGAGACAAATTTCCCTGCTTCGGTGCCTACTGCTTGCAGAAGAATAAAACTAGGAAGCGAATTGAAGAGTTGTTCAGCGGCTAAAAAATACAAGCTTTCAGAGGAAAAGAAGCAGGGTAGGACTATTTTTGCACTGAACTATATAATCAATGATGAAAACTTCTGGGGACAAGTTGTCCTTTCTGACGAAAAGGTTTTAAATCCTGAACGATGGACATGTTCGCGTATATAGGCCTCCTTCCACTAGATACGACGAAAAATATACTTTCGATCCACAAATATCAGGAAGGTTTTCAGTCAATGTCTGGGCTTGGATGAGCCTTAATGGGTTAGGTGTGTGTTGGAACAGTGGTGGTCATCTCAATTGCATTAAATATATTGAAATATTAGACAATATTATGTTGCCGTCAGTAATAGAGGTGTTTCTGGAAAATAATTTTATTTTCCAACAAGACAACTGCTCCATACATACGGCCCATCGTGTCAGGCAATGGTTTCTTAATAAAAACATAGAGTTGATACCGCGGCCATCTAAAAATCCGGATTTAAATCCAATTGAAAATGTTTGGGGATTAATGGTGAAACATATAAGAAAATAAAATAACCATCCAAATAATGCCCAAGAATTGGAAGCGATAATTGAAGACGCTTGGGAGAACATGTCGCAAGAAGTTGACCTTGCAAGAAATCTGATTTTGTCCATGCCTGCAAGACTTCAGGCAGTTTTAGACGCTAATGGAGCAATGACAGAATATTAGTTAATTCTGTATTACGTAGTTGAAGTTCATTTATTTTATTTTTTTTATTGTATTTTTATGTTCATTTTGCATTGTTTACATTTTTTTTAATCTCAAGTGGTATTTTTGTGTTCTTATTTTAAAAATAGAATTATCATTATTCAATTAGTATTTTAATTACAACCATTAGTAGAATTTTCCGTAACAAATATTATTTTTTTAAACGATATAATGGCAGGCTTAAAAATGTTTTGAAAAGGTTATTTTCTAATTATTTTTTTAAATTCCATTTGAATAAAATTAAATAGAAAGGTTTAATAAGTTTAAAAACACTAAGAAAACTGGTCTCCTCCAAAAAAACCAGATCCGGGGTAAATCACCTCTTCTCCACCCCCCTCTCGACATGCCTGGCCAGTCCTATTTACAGACATATGCACACAACTAAACTATTAAGATTTTCGATTACAAGAGTTGTATCAGTTTTTTTTTTAAATCAACTGTACCCCTGCCAAGTTTAAGATTTATATCTCGAAAATTCTGAAATCTATGACTTGTCTAATGACTTCCATAACTGCATTAAAAACTAAATTTTCTGTAACGAACTCTATATACATGCTTGGGAAAGTTTTATTACAATTAAAAATGGTTGTAAACATTTATTGTCTTCCTCGGGACTACAAAATATATTAAAATAAATTTAGCCGTATTAAGAACAGATTAAAATAAAACAATGATAGTTAATCATTTTTAAACATCACAATGTTAATTTTTAGTAAAAATTTTAAGATTAAATTTTGTTTTCAAGATAGACATATCTACAATCTTCCAATAAATGTAGCATCAGATTACTTCAAACAACCAAACTCATAACATATTGAAAAAAAATCATAGACTAAGTTTGCGAATGGATATATGTTTATCTTTTTGTTAAATTGGTAACGAGGATATTATGTCTGATTTTAATGACTGATAACTTTTCAACTTATTAGGTAAGTGTGATTATCTTAATAAAATTATAAAAGAAAAAAATTATAAGTATATAGATAATGTTCAAAATTATTTTTCAAATTTTAAAATCTTTAAAAAAAATTCTTTTAATCTTTAAATTTTTACTATAAATTAATATTGTGATGTTTAAAAAAGATCGACTAGCATTGCTTTATTTTAATCTGTTCTTAATACAGCTAATATATTTTGTAGGAAGACATAAACATTGTCGAAACGTCGACTCTAAAGAAGAAATAAGGTTTGCTCTTTTTTTATCTAATTACCGACGAAACATTATAATATACTTTTTATGATAGTATATTTACAAACAGATCACCAAAATTATTTTAAATATTGATAGTCTGCTATGATTATATCAAAAGTTTTACAAGTTTACTTAATTTTTCTACATTTTTCTTCAGTTTCTTTATTGACATTTGTAATATTCAATATGATTTTACTTTTGTTATCAGATATCTCACATGACTTATCATTCTTCAACATTTTGATAGCTACCACAGCAATGTTTATCAGTGATCATTGTAATATATCCATTAAAATAAAGGTCTCTATAAGCAAATACAAAAAATAAAAATCAGGAAACTGTTTTTTATTCAATAGTTGACTTATTCTATTATGTATTTTTTATCTGAAAAATGTTACTTTATTCTCAAGTAAAGTTGAATCTGGTGCTCAATATTCTTGTAAAATATATTTCCAATAACAATATAATGTAATTGGAAATATAAAGGTTAGGTTAGAACACGTATCTTAAATGTGTTTTTATTAAATTCAAATGTCATTCATTCAAATAATAATTTAACATACGCAGTACAAGAAAGTGAAAAGTCTACGAGAAAAATGCAACAAGTCATCTTCCACATCTTCAAAAAAATGTTGTATTTCAGTATACTGTCATAACTATGTAAACTTTGTTATAAATAATTATAAAAATTTCAAATTAGATAAACTATAGTTTTTTATAAATCTGCTTCAACAACACATGCTCACAGTTATTTTTTATTATGAATTCAAACTTACCCTCATATTTGCCTCAGCGAATGAAAAAAGCATATAAATATCGTACAGATAATAAAAACAAACAGTGTGCAAGGACCCCAGGATTTTCGCAAAAAGGGGTGTCAAGATGCATCTACATTTTCGTTAAAAAATTTGGACAACAGTTATTTAAATCGTTCGCAATCAGTCACATTTAAGAACGAAATTTTTCACTAAATCACAATAACATTGCACCACAATACGGTATAAACTAAATGTGTTGATGAATGTTAATGGACGATTGTAGCGCCACTTAAAGGCGGCGGCAAACTGCGGGCGAAACAACTAAGAAAGCTCCTACGACCTACTTGCCACCCGTTACCGCTTTAACACATCCCCTTCTTTTCTTTGCCACGCGACTCCGACACAATATAGAATGTAGTTCGCGCTGGACGCCGCACCGCAACGGTATGACTACAAATGATTTATTATTTTTATAGTGGCCACTATTTTAGCAGACTGTTAGATCCACTCTTTGAATTTCAGCAGCCGATAAAGAGGTCACGGTTGAAGATGTTGAGCGGGAATTACTGGGACTCTATGCTGAAATGATATGGTACGGTGTGAAAATGTACACTTGATGAATATTTTTTATAAACAATCTTTTACATACTGCTCCATATTATATGAAAAATAATTGTATAACTGCGTATAGTAATTTTGATATTATTAATATTTAAAATATTTTTGTCAACATTCTACTAAATGTCCAACAATAAAATTGCATGCCATATCTCTATACAATATTTATTGGTGGAACATTTTATCCATTTTCAATATTTTTATTGATTTGTGATGTCACCAGATGAACATTTTGTATGCAGTGTATAATACTTCATTTATTAGATACTCCTATGTAACAGCGTGACATTAAAAAAATCGTCAATTAATTTTCTAAATTATACGTACTCGTATACTGGAGTAGTCATGAGAATGTTAAAGAACACGCCAAAACCCCCGATAAACTTTTCGAAACTGTAACAAAATCCGCATGAAAAGTGCGCTTCACGAAATAATACCGTTGGAAGAGGTTTTTATATTTTAAATCATATTTTTGCTCTACGGAGCGTTTTTTATGCAAAAATCTTAGAAACTCATCAAGGAGTGTAATTTTAGAAAGTGTAGTAAATGTCGCTGCACGGGGACGTAATGTCGTCCCGACCACCAAAATTTAGAAAGTGTAACAAAAATCGACAAAATTAAAAACCCTTTTACGAATCCACGTTGTTAAGCACTGAAACTCATGCGTTGTGTTAAATATGAGGACAAGTTAATCCAGTCTCTATTCAAAGTATATCGAGAGTTCTAGCGAAAATAGCCTTTAGCGACAAAGGTTCCCTATCATTTCCTAGCAGTCGATTTTGACGGTAAAATTATGGGTTTTAACGGGATTTGCCCTAAACCGGTTCCTCAGTGATTCGGTGTCAGAAAAGTATAGTTACCATGTACTCATATCTGCAGGGGACCGCCTTGCCTGAACGTATGAAATTGTAATTGCAAAATATTATTCAAAGTCGTTGCGATTCAAGCATTTTTAAGCTCCGACGAGCGATCAAAATTGATATTGAACTGAAAATACGTAAATAGACAGGCAAGCAAAAGCCCACCAAAAATTTATAAACATTGAACTTTTCTTGAATCTTTCTGTGTAATCGTTAGCTCAAAAACCGCATATTGGATGGTAGTTGGTACATTATAAGGCGTTCCGTTCCTCACCATGTGTTGTACACGGGCCAGACTATAGTTTGTCAAAAACATTTTTCTTGAAGTTGTTGTAAGACATGATTTTTTAAAGAGATTTAATATATATTTTTGAACTTTATATTGTTTTTTCTTGTGTTTTCAAAATTCCTTTTCAGGTTTAATTTTAAGAAAGTGTTAGATTTATAGTGTTACGACGTCCAATTAATACCATCAGTGAAGCAGTTAAGCATAAACGAACAGTAAGTATAAATTTTGTATTATTCTCCATGTGAAACAGTCGATTTGAACCCTTCTTTGTGAACGTTAATATTCATTTTTGGAAAACATAGTAGAAGTCCTTCAGACGCAAAAGATGGATCGTTCACAAGAACAGGCTCAGGCTTATAGATTTTACTGTGCTCATGAACCAAATTGTGTTCAAATTTGAAACAATATACAAGATTGTCCAAAATTAATTCGCTGTGTGTGTATTACTATTAATTAAGAAGATTTATTTTGCAATTATGTAGACAAAGGATATACTACAACGACCAATCACCAAATATTGATGATAATTATACAGAGTGTATGTTATACTAATGTTAATTCAGGACATTTCAAAGTGAGTTTTCTCAATTTTTTCAAATGGAACACTGTATATTGTTGTATTTTTGAATTGGCACGTTAATTCTCTACGATTTTTGTGAATAATATCCTATACCTAAAATTGATACTTCCAGAGATCTTTTTACTTTTTCGTTAAAAATCGTTAAATTATAATACTTTTCATTTGGAACTGATCTAGTGACCATGACTTTGACATAAAGTGAGAATAATTGAAAGTCGTATTAAATTTTTCTCTGGGTGCCTCAACAGTATTTTTCTTCACAGTTTAATTAAATCACATTTGAGTCTGTCTTAAAAATTTATAAATAATCGTTTAATATTACAGAATAGTTGACATAAATAAAAGGAACAGAAAATACCGTATTCAAAATTATTTTGAACCTAATTTAATGAAATAAATAATACCTAGTGTTTATAGAAATTGTTTAAAGTGGCCTCCCAGTACGTCTACGCATTTGTGTAGACGATTTTCGAATGATCTACCGACATTTCCTAAAATATTATTATTATTATTACTATTATTATTAAATATAAATAAGAGCAGAGGAAAATCCTATTATGCTCACATCTAACAAAATTTAGTTCACAGTGCCATATTATCAAGTCTAGCTTTAAAACTGTTCAAAGATGGTGCACAAACTATTTCATATGGCAAAGAGTTCCACTTATAAAACACTCTCAACGTTAAGAAATTTTGACGGACCACTGATCGAAATGGATCTCGCGAAAGCTTCAAAGGATGACCACGAAGACGCTCATCATTGTTCAATTTATAAAGATGTCGAATTGATGATGTGTTGCTATGAAGTGTCTTCTATCTATATCTATATATATCTATATCTACAGTAATTTCCTGAAAAACTTCTCTGATTCTTCCTTTCATATTTTCTTTTGCAATGGGGAACATTCTCTTTTACTTTATCCGCCAGAGTGCACCAGCTGTACTCGATTGTTTGTCCGTCAATGTGAATACGAAAAAATATGTCTTTGCTGTGTACCAAAGTGCTCTACTTTAAGTGTACTAACTAAAATATTTATATTTATATATATATATAAAGTATGAAGAGGGGGTGGTTTATGTACATTGGGGGTAGTTGCAGGAGGGTAGGGTGGAAAATAACACCACCATCGTGATCCTTGCCCACGAAAATCTATAAAGAAACCTTGTCGAGTCCCTATTTCTTATTTCTTGAGTATATTGTTATTACGGGCGAGAGTAGGTTCAACCCCCGGATGTCGATCCGGGGCATTCTAGCTTAAATTAACTGAACTTATTATTACTCACAAAAAAAACGATCCGACGAGCCCTCGCAAACCCAAGATCGAGAGGTTAGAAAATTGGGGTGGTTTTCCTTGATAGAAGAAGTACGCAAGAGTTTCAGAACTCGAAACTATCACCATCATTTTTCTCACCCTCGAAATGTAGGGGAAATGTATCCTACAAACTTTTGATGTTTTGGCCTTTTTGGAACCCCGTTAAATGGACTATTAATGGTTCTGTCTTCAACAAGTAGTGGCTTGCGCTATATTGACTTTTGAGCATTGTGCCCATGAGAACTATTGTTCAGAAGGCCAAGACCTATAACATACTAAAATTTGGTGCAACTCAACCTAGGACCATTTTCCTATCATTCCGTGCGGGGTCCTTTTAACCCGAAATAACACTACTAAGTACAATAAAATTAGTACAGCTATCAATTGGGGGCCAATACACTAATCAAATTCAAGAACATTTTTAAAATCTTAGAATGAGTTTGTGTGGAACATAAGATGACTTGCGTCCTCCTTTTTTCTAGTTAATATGTACACGATTTAAATAATATGTACATCTGTATTCAATTCTGTCATTGATTCCCACGAATATAATTTATCACTGATTATAACAATGGAATAACTCATATTCCGAAAGAAAAGGTACGCCAACTACTCAATAAAATGCTCATTAATTAGATATTTATTGGTTGATTTAACCAATTAACCACTGATGCATACATCAATGTATTTTTCTTTGAATGCATAATCTTATTAAAAAGTGTGAATTTTATATGCTTCGTTTAACAGACATTTAACACGCGCATTTTATAAGTTTTTTAGAGTCGATGATTCCTGATTTTTTTCAGTGTATTTGTGTGTGTATTTTTTCGAGTAAATTATAACAAATTGTTAATTATCCATTCAGTTATACAATATTTTATGAAACACTTGTAGAGCTTTTAGATTTATGTTTTGTATAATAATAAACGATAACAAAATTTAGTACAATTAAATGCACGGTTTGGTGATAACAGTAACCAACTCACGTTATTATGAAGTAAGATGTATTGTTCAGTCATGAAGTGACTGACAAAAGAATTTCAGTAATTATTATTAGTATTATGTTACATGTTTACTCCCTACAGTAAAAACCCCCAAACGTATGTTCATTAATTGCAACACAAATTGTCACTAACTACAGATTTATTTATCACTTAAATATTTTACAAAAATTAGCCATTATAATTACACACTAACTATAACTCTTAACTGCTTTAAATTTCACTGCATTTTATCTGATCACTTGGCTCATCTCAGTACTGCACTGAACAGACCGTCCTATGCCCGGGTCCCACTTCTTATAACTCCATGGCGCTTATTCTCGATTCATCCATTTCACTCGAGGCTATTCCGGACGAATTCCCCTCCGTTCTAGTACACTCTAGAGGAAGCGCCATTTCTGGCCCGGCTGGCAAACCATCATCCCATGCCTATCTTCTTACTCTTAGGAGATTAACCCTCTCTTCGAAAGAGGGTGCTGGCGTACACACAACAATATCTCACTATAATTGTTTCTCTGCCATGGCTTACTTCATCGCTACGCTGAGTATTTGTTTTCCTATATATTATCCCAATGAATCCTTTATGTAAGGAAAGACATATCCTAAATAATAATCAGCGAATAAAGTCGATGTATCACTCATATTCAAGACCTAAAATAGTAAATTTATTAAATAACTTAGCATTTTTTTCTTTGAATTGCCGGGATACTTTAAATCAAATCACAAAAAATTACATCGAACAGATAAACAAATTTTGTTCACGATCTTCGAATCGCTCAAATAAATGTGATTCAGCTAGCGACCAGACGAGTAATCAAAGATAAATACTTCGTCGTTCTCGTTAGAACAAAATTTGAATTCACAGCAGTAACAATGCCTTTACTATTTAGAACGTCGAATAGAGTTTGTTTATTGTTATCAAATATGGAGGAGAGTTTCCAGAAAGCAGACTCACATAATTTTCCGAACATAGACGTGATTATGATATCCGATTTTCTTTCAAAGCACAGATAAATATGACTATGACAAATACCGGCAAAAATATCCGACCCGTCCTAGCTCAGGACAGTCGCAAAATTAACTCCACTACTATAGCAACACTTAGAGTATCGCAACGCATATCGCGTAGCAGGTATGTGACGTCACTCGCCTAGCTTCGCACCAAGGGCGCGTTTTCTAGCCTCGACGTGTTGAGGCAATTTCTATTACAAATAACGCCGAAAGTAAATAACTATTTTTTTAAAAAATTTGTAGAGGTTCATAACACCCATAAATCTATCATTTTCAATTAAAAACTGGACAGACCTATTACATTATAGGATAACACTGAATTAATGAGGGTATAAAAAACATTTATTAGAGATTTTTTTGTCCAGAACATTTTTAAGTTGTAGGATTGTATAGCCCCTGCTCATTTCACGACAAGTATTGTTAATGTGATGTTTCCACTTCATATCAGAGTCAATATATATGTCAAAACATTTTGTTGTTTCAGTTGAAGTAAGACTTAATTGATTCAATGTAATATTTATGGAAATTTGGAACGTTCTCCTACCAAAAAGTTGTAACAACACAGTTTTATCTTTGTTGACAATTAATTAATTAATTCGTTAATATCGCACCAGTTAATAAATTGTTGAAAGAGAGTTGCAGTTCCTCAGGGGAGTCTGCCTCTTCTGCTATGGAAACATCATCTGCGAACAGCAACAAGGCACTTGGTACCAATAGATAGATAGACAGATAGATATTTATTAGTTCTCGAAAAAAATACCCTTACGGTGTAGAACATGTCTAACATTTACAGCAAGCATAATAGTGTATAAAACGTAATAAATATATAAAACATAATAAATGTATAAAACATAATAAATATTACATATACAACAACTACATTAAAGTTACAGTTATAATAATAAAATGCAATATGCCTAATTGGCGCAGAAATGAGGATCACTATAAAATTCTCCAATGCTGTAGTAGGTCTTCTTTATTAGACGTTATACAGTATTGTTTTTAACTTTTCTACTGGATGATTTCTGATTGGAATTGGTAATTTATTACAGATCTTTATTATGGAAAATTTCACTTTTTTTTGCAAGTAAGTATATTTCATTCTGTCACTAATCAAGTCAGACTTATTTCTGGTGTTGTGGCTGTGCTGCCTATCACAGTTCCCAAGAAGGTCCCTGTTATTACAGATAAATATCACAGATTCATAAATGTAAATGCATGGTAGGGTAAGTATTTTGTTATTTCTAAAGTATATATGGAGAGGTAAATCATTTATAAACAGAAGAAAAATAAGTGGTCCCAATACAGAGCCTTGGGGAACTACTAGGTTAACGTCATGCCAATGTGAATTCTTCGTGCAGAATTCCGGTAAATTTGATGTAAAAGCAGTCTAGAAGGAAACTGTATTTATGAATCCGAAACTGCTTCTGCAGTACATATTATATGTTTGGTATTTCTGTACTCAGGAAGTGCTGAAAAGTAACATTGTTGATATAGTTCCTTTTGAGAAAATTTGTAGTTGTACTACTTATTTTTCTCAATAAAGGTATTGTATTGTATTGATATTTTGAGGACTATTAAAATAGCATGTATAATTTCAGAACTGTTTTTGTAAACGTTTCAGATTCAAAAGTAAAATTGCTGTATGCCGCCATAAATACTTTTAAACTAAATTTATCGGAATTCCGCGCGAAGATTGAATGCTTAGCAAAGGAAATAGAAGATAAACATAGGTATATAATGGCCCCTCTTATCATCTGATCCACCCATGCTAAAACTGTTTGGGGAAGTCTATGATTATTGTTTTATCATACAATCTATATAATCAACGATCAAACAAGCACTTAGATCAAGAAACGCCATACAATGACACAATTTTAACGCTTACGGTGCATTCTTCTAATATATTGCTTTGAGTACAGGTATTAGAGCATCTACAAAAACAGTTCATTTCCTACCACCACGGTAAAATGTGAGCCCATATCAGCACCAGATGAAAGTACTGATACTGAGTGATGTGCCACTTGGCCTCAACCGCGAATGTATGTATATTTTACCAAATGAAACATATTCGTTAAACTTCGTTTAAAAAGTGTTATAAATCTGTTGCAACTGATGCAAGTAGTAGTTATTAAAACTCTTATGCAAAGAAATGCAATGTAGATATATTCGTAATAGGTTTCTCGTGCAGAGCCAAGCTTGAATATGCATAACGCCACTTCGCAAGACGCTATCATGATATATTTTCCCTGTTCACTTTTTTCTAATAAAATAATTGGTCTAGTGCAAAACCACACTTCGCAGGAAATAGTATATTTAAGAATATTTTTAAAGGCAAAATGTTTTTTTTTATTTTGTTCTCTCTCCGTGACAGTCGACCTACTGTAAAATAAGGTGAATCGTTTTATTTCTTTAGTTAAGCGTAAATGTATTTTATTGTGACTAATTTAGCGGAAAATTGACTTCACTTTTATTTACAAACAAATAAGCAGGTCACGGTTGTAATAGTATTATTGATAGTAACTTATAAAATGTAGTAAACAAATGATAATATTAATGGAGTGAGTAAATTCCCGTACGCGTTCATCTATGAGCATTAAAAATAAATAAATAATAATAATAATTGACTTTTCAGTATATCAAGTGAACATACATATAAAAGTTATGTAACCTTAGGACTGCCAGTTTTATTAACAAAGCTAAATGTAAATCGAGTAAATTAATAGTAAATCTGTAAACAATTAAGTGAAAATAAACGAATTTATATAGTGCGGAAAGCATACTATATTAACTACTTTTTTTTAAATATAAAACAAAGTATTCCTAGTAACTTTCATGATCGTGTTATAAATTTCAAATAAACTCACAGGAAGAAGAAAAAAGATTCATCATTATTTTTATGTTTGTATTTTTCCTCCAGGTCCATTAAGTGTAATAATTGCACGTTACCAACAGAACGCTTAATACTTCGATTGCAACAAACGCCGGCCGAAAGACTAATTCCTACTTTCGATTGCAACAGACACTGGACCGCTAGATGGCGCCTGTAAAGATATCGAGATGTACCAAATTCTTCTTCTTCTTCTTCTTCTTCTTAGCGGTGCAATCATAAATCGCGGCACTCAGGCCTAGTGGCCCATTGTGCATCCGCTAACTGATCAGTGGATGTCCCCATCCAGGCCGGACTCCAGACCGAAGGCCAGAATCCTTCCCAGCGGGGCATTCCTTACCTCCTCCGACATAGGGAAGCCTATACTGAAGTGCTTGTGTCTCAAATTCATGAGACTGGGGCATGAAGTTAGGAGGTGGATGGAAGTTTCCTCCTCCTCTCCACAAAACCTACACTCGGGGTTGTTAACCACTCCGATGTTGTGCAGGTGTTTCCTGAAAGGGCCGTGTCCAGTCAGGAGACTAACCACGATCCTAACTTGCTTTCTGCCTAAATGCAGTAAATGTTCCGCCCTTTTTGGCAAGGGTCCTGGGATGAGGAGCTTCGCTTGCCGAAGTCCTGGGCGGGAGTTCCAGAGGTCCACAAACTGGGAGTGAGACCAGTCTTCTATTGACCTATTGGCGTTTGTTTTAGGATAAGCCAGTGCTGGCTCCGGGCCCCTCAAGGGCCGTTGAGAACCCTCTCTGGCCAGAGCATCTGCCTGCTCATTACCCTGAACCTGCACTTCAGCCTGTAGGCCGCTTTCCTAGCCTCGGCCTCGATCAGCACATGAAGGGGCACAAGATTCAGAAGGGCCTCCAGTGCTGCCGTGGGAGTAGTGCGAATGACTCCCGCGACTCCCAAGCAGGCAAGTCGTTGGAGCTGCTCAAGTTTCCGTTGAATGTGTAGTCTAGCAACTGCCGGCCACCAGACAACGGAAGCATATGTTACCATGGGTCTCACTATAACAGTGTAGTACCACATTGCTACTCTGGGGTTCAAACCCCAAGTTTTTCCAAAGGTCCTTCTATATACCCAGAGGGTATTGGTGGCCCTTTGTATTTGTCTCTCTATGTGATCTTTCCAGGACAGCTTGGAGTCCAGGATGACGCCTAGATACTTCACCATCCTGGAGACCCTCAGACAGCGGCGGATCCAGGGGGGGGTCATTGGGGTCATGACCCCCCCCCCCCTGGGCTGGGTCTAGATCAACCACTGATAATTTTTCTAATCTCATTGATAAATTTAGGTCCTTTTCAACTCTCAGGAGGCTCAAAACTTGGCTGAGAGCGTCAATGGCAGAAGACCGTCTAACTGGATTGGCACTTCTCCACGTTCACAAAAACATACCAATTCAAGTGGTGGAAGTCATAACTCGTTTCGCGAGAAGACAAAAGAGAAAAATTGATTATGTTATTTGATCAAATTTTTTTTTACGTAAAACAATAAAATACTATTTCTTTTTAATTTAGATTTATTATTATAATCGAATTGGAGCCTGTCCTGACTGAACCTCGACTATGTGACCCCCCCCGACTCGAAGGCTGGATCCGCCCTTGCCCTCAGAGTGGTGTCATAAAGAACAGGCTTGACAAAACCGACCAGCACACGTTTTCTGGTAAAAACGACCAGTTCTACCTTAGAGGGATTTACTCAAAGGCCCTGGTCGTCACACCATTGCTGTACGATTCGCAGGCCATTTAGGCATTCTTTCCCCTCTGTTATGGTGCCTCGTCCTTAATGGCCTTCTCAAGGTACTTGAGGATGAAGGTCTTTACACGCAAGGCTACGCCGACGACTTAGCCATTGTCATACCGGGAAAATTCCCTAATACGGGAAATTCCCTTGTGTCGGTCATCACAGCCTACCTTGCACTGATGAGAGCCAATAGCTCGAAACTACAGTCTGCAATTGGTGTGGGACGACTAGCACGAGAGCTTCTCTAAGTAGGCTTGTAACTCGTAAGTCGGCGCTCGGCGGAGCACATAACCCGGAGAGTAGCTGTTGGTTGCAATCTTGTTACGTTCCCTATATTAAAATAAGGACTTTATAAAGGAGTTTGTGATTGAAATATTATGTTTTAACATTCTGCCCTCTAGAAAGACATTTGAACTTGTTTATTGTTTTTATTTGACTCTCGATTTCATTGGTTCCCGTAGTTATAAACGTCACATGACCTTTGTAGTTTGTTTTCTTCTGCCGCCATATTTGTTAGTACTGTGTATTGCTATTATAAACTATTTTATGCTTATGCGGTTTGATCAGCTGCAAAAATGAACAAAAGTTTTTTACTTTGTTATGCACCTACAAAAAGGAAGAATCTCGTTCATTTCACATGTAAGTTTGTTTATACATAGGCGAAGATTAGGGTTATGATGTTTGTATTTTGAGAATACGTTTTCATCGTGCCCTCTCGTGCCTTTACTTTAAATTTGATGAAAAAGCAGAAGTAACTCATTTATGAACTTAGTACATAGATGATAAATAGATTTACATTAATTTTCTTAAAATTAAAATTTTGCAAGAGCAGATTTTATTTAAAATATGTGTAAATAACAGTAGATACTTATAAGAACCAATACTGCTATCTTCCTATATTTCCCATGCAGTAAAATTAGGTCAACACTTTGCGTACCGCGAAACTTCTACTCATACGCTAAACTTTTGGCGGTTAGATTTCAGATTTGTAGTGTATGTGTATTATCAAATTAGATACGTAGGGTACTCCATTGTGCCAAGATTACTGTGAAATATGTGATTAATTTGCAATCTATCTTAAAATTATGGGAAGAATTTGTTTTATATGCAATAGAAAAGTAAATTGCAGGATTATCGATGCATAAGTAAGTGATTGGAAATTATCTGTTAGAAAATAATTATTTCTTATCATAACATAACCTAATCTATATGTGAGGATTATATCCTGGCAAATTACTGTTAAATTTTAATGAAAACCTACCTAAAGGTAATCTGTAATCTTTGCTACATATTTTCACACTTTAAATATATATCTTTTAAACATATTGTAGTTGAACAATTAGAAGAATTTGCAAACCTAGATATATAGGCGATGTTAATTCTACTGATGTATCAACACCCAGAAGAGCGAAAAGGACGCTAAAGTTGACCAAAATAATTCTGTCAATAAAAAATAAATATAGTTATATCAACAAAACAGCACAATTGAAAAAAATTCAATCGTTACAAAATCTTCTTACCCACTTAAATAATTAGAAATTAAAACTGAAGATGCACAAAATGTAATTATAGTTAGTTCTTAACGAATTTATAGGTATCTCGACATTTCATATTCACAGATGTTAAACAAATTGAATGCACAACGATACAAAGGAATGTAAATGATGGGGGCTCCGTCCTCCGTCCAAGGGCTCCGTCGAGTTGGTTGCCCATTTATTTCGCATGTAAGCGCTACCCGATGTACACACTTGCTTGCCGCTTACTGTATACAGGGTGGACCATTAATATTGGGCCAAAATATGATGATATAACCAAATATGCTTTAAAACATAATATTTATAGTCGCAAACTCCTCTATAAAATCCTTATTTTACTATAAGGAACATAACCAGACTGCAACCAACAGCTACTCTCCGGGCTATGTGCCCCGCCGAGCGCTGAATTACAAATTACAAGCCTGGCGCGTTAAGTGCAATAATTGCATATTACCATCAAAACGCTAATGTTTCGATTGCAACAAATACCCGCCGAAAGTCTGATCCTATTTAAAGAAGCTCTCGTACCAGTCGTCACACACCACTTGCAGACTGCAGTTTCGAGCTGTTGGCTCTCGTCAGTGCAAGGTAGGCATGTGTGTTAACGCGCCAGGCTTGTAACTTGTAATTCAGCGCTCGGCGGGGCACATAGCCCGGAGAGTAGCTGTTGGTTGCAGTGTGGTTACGTTCCTTATAGTAAAATTAGAATTTTATAGAGGAGTTAGAGACTAAAAATATTATGTTTTAATATTACGCCCTCTAAAAGCACATTTGAAATATGCTTTAGTAAAATATTGCTGTGGAAAAAAATACAGGGTGTTAAAATTCAAATTATTTTTTCGTTTTTTTGAAATTAAATAATAAGTTTTGACTGATCTTCACCAAATTTTCTAGAAGAACTTTTTTTATTCTAAGAAACAATAATTTATGTATACATCACTGTATGACTGATGGTCGAGGGGTGAGCGCACTTGCCTCTCACCCAAAAGTTCCGGGTTCGATCCCCGGTCGTGGCAGTGGAAAATACTGTGAGAGGGATTTTTTCACTATACACGGATATTGGGTGTGTGTCCCTTGTCTCTAAATGTGTACCCCCTCCCACACAAGGCTCTTCTAGAGCCTTCCGGGATAAAGGGGGTCGTCATTACCTGTGGTGTATTTATTATTATTTATCACGTTAGATCATAGAGAGCGCCGCAGGACCTGTATATGATGATGAATTTTAAGTTATTTGAACCTACAGAGTGTTTACTGAAAATTGTAAACACGTAACAGTATTTAAGAAGATACTTTCTCCACGTCCATTATAGAATGTAATAATTCCGAAATCATTTTTAATAACAGAAAGTAAAAATTCTCACTCTTGAGATAGCATATTTATTCTCTCTTGTTTAGATTTAATTGTTTTTTATACTAATGGTCGTGGAGAATAATATATTGTAATAAGTTTGGAAGAGCGGAAGTTTGTCTCTCCAACGGAAGCGAGGAGGACGGTCTGCGAGCGCAGAATAAACCATTCCAAACGAATTACAGGCTATACTCTTTCTACGCCTTAAATTAGGTTTATTTGTGTCTACATGTCTATTTGTTTTACCACTGCAACGATGAAGCGTGAAAGGTTAACTGTCAATAGAAACGTCAACTGTCAACAGAAACGCAAACAGTATAACAAATTGCACTACTACTGGATGGCGCCACCTAAGCTCGTTATATTATAGAGGTATGTAATAAATATTACATATCAACCACTGGAATATAGGTCATTTCTTATTTGAAGTCGACATCATAATGCTCATATTATATAATAGGCATAGAAAAAATACAGTCTGCTACTCGGTAACCTTGTTACAGAATATACTATTCCAGAACCTCCAGTGGAATTCTTTTCAACTTTAGATACAAGAATTACTTAATTTTATACTTGCTGTCAATTATTACTAACTGCAACTTAAGACAATGTCAATTGGAGATTTGCTGACTAATGAATGTGTATGGAGTCAAGGTCAATATGACTGGATGAGATCCAAGGGCGCATTGCCTGAAATCCACAATATTTTGAGCCCTTTCAGTTGTTTTTTTTTAGGTTAGGTCACCACTTCGTTGTTGCTTTAAGAGTTAAATATCTACTACTAATAATTTATTTATCAAAACCTTTACTCTGTGACAAATAACTAAAAATTTCAATTTTCAAGGCCTACTATGATTGTGTTTTCAGTGTCAAAAATTTACAAATTTGATTAGTGATTTTGTATTGAAAATCTAACTATACCACTGGATTCAAGAACCTTTCAAATGGGTAAATCCCAAATTTTGTTACACTCCATGATCACCTTTGACCAAGACAATTTTTGGATATCACGGTATTATTTTTAGTAATTTTAATAACCAAAATCTTAATAATATTAGTTATTAAATTTATGAAGATAATTTATATATTTTCTTTCATATATTGTTCATGGGTTGCTCGTGGGATGTATTTCATATTTCAAAAGAGCGATTAAAAGATTATTGATATATTTTTTTTAATTACTGTGCAAAATTAACTCAAATGGCAGGTTAGAGTTCGACGACTGATAAGTTAAATAAACAATGAAAATTCAATAAGTTGATTTGTAATAAAAAAAATTCACGTATAAAAGTGGACAAGACAATCAAAAATCTAAAATTTCCACGTTAAGATGTTGATGGATTTGAGACCGATTTAAGATATACGACATTATTCAGCCAAACTGAACTGGTTGGAGTTCCGCACCGGCCGGAGTTTTATGTTTTTTTTGTGTTCTGCAAACGAATGGTATATATAATACATTCACATACTTTGGCTATAATTCATTATATCTAGGTACTCTATCGTGACTAGAAGTAGATTGCTATATAAAACCGAAATATTTATAGGTCTTCCGGTAACAATTTCTCCGAGAATAGAATACTCGTGTAGTTCATTCACCCATTCCCAAAAGGGCCCAAAAAAAACGACATTGAAAATTTATTTAACGACATGTATAATATGTCTGTGTAAATAGGATATTTCAATTTACTTCTTAAATTAAATGAGGCAGATATTCGAATGTTCGTGAATGATGTATAATTAAGTTAGCTTAAAGATTGTCACTATTTTTTTTGTCTATATCATATAATGTGATGATAGCATCCAAATTTATTTTTGGTAACTTTTGGAAATATAAAAATATGCCAAGAAAATAAATTTATAAAATCGTCTAAATTTATGTTTACATTTTTATATTAATCTATTAAACCATATTACTGGGGTAGTCGTGCACATAACAATATAATAAATACTGGTATCCTACAGGAGAATTTCTAAACTGCTGAAAAAACGCCATAGTTAAAACTTCAGTTAAGATTTTCAATATTAAAGATATTCCCAATCGTATCAAAAGAATTAGAAAAACACGTCCACAATCAAGTTAATTCCTATTTTCGAGAAAGTAACTTGTTACCTGAAAGTCAGTCTTGTTTGCAGAAAAATCACAGTGTACTCACTCTTGTTTGTCTCATTGATAACACACAAAAACATAGAGGGTGTCCTAATAGTGCGTCGAAGTCCAATATCGCCCTCATTAGAAGACTTTGGAAAATTATTGTTTTTATGGAAGTGGCATAGTGTGAAAAGACGCACATTTTACAAATATTTTGAAATATACAGAGGGACTCGTTACAGTGGAACATCTTCGAGGTCATTTTTTTTTAATGGAACACCCTATATATTTTTACATTTATGAATTCAGCGTAAAATTACCTCTCCAACGACCTCCAAATATTTTGTTTTTGACGTGGTGTTGCCGAGTTATTAGAAAAAATATGAAAATTTTGGTCAGAACAAGATTTAACATGTTGGGGACCTGTTGCATATGCAACCCGCGATACATATTTGCATTTTGTGGGCCACATAATAGCAATCGTACCGACGAAAACGTTAGTAACGGAATTCCAGCAGTTCCAGAGAGAGAGACGTTTGATGGCGTGTACATGTTGGTAATTTCTCAAAAACTTGATTTATTCAAGGCATCTTTGTGGGTTTTGGAGTTATCAACAAGAAGAAAATTTCCTCCGTTTTTTGTTGTTCTGTTGAGCAGAATATTTTCTTGTTGAGAGCGAATTTTAACTGCTGGTGCAGGATTTAAGTGTACAGGTGAGTTTACCTCACTATCGCCAACTTACCAGGTACCAGGTACCTTATATTGTGGGGTAACAAAGAAACTATTTTTAATTCAAAAAGATGCATACGTGCTATCTTAAATAAATGCCGAAACTTATTTGCACAGTTATAGTAGTTTGTGCAAGAAGAGTGGATATGATGGCCATATCGCACGAGAAAGAAAATTGAGCACGACGCCGTAGGCGGAGTGCCTCAATCTTTCGAGTGCGATATGGATAATCCACTCGAGTTGTACAGCATACTTTTTCTACGACCGGATTAAGAAAAAACTACAAATAATAGTTTTAATCAAATTTTAATATACAAACTTAGCTACTGCTCAACCTTATGCTCTAGGTGAAAGCATTTTATAAAAGCGGCAGTAGCCTAGTGGTTATATCTACGCTTCGAAAATTTCTTAAAGTCATGACCAAGCCTTCGGAGGTGAAAGACATTGTCAAAGACTTACCAAACAATAAAGCATCCGGGGCGGACTGTATTAAATACAGGCTGCTCAAATATCTCCCGAGGAAAGATATTGTGCAATTAACTTACATCGTTAATGGGATCCTGCGACTCCAGCACTGGCCTAGCCAGTGGAAGGGCGCCGTGGTCGTACCCATCCTGAAGCCGAAGAAGAACGCGCAGTTCGTCGGCAGCTACAGGCCCATCTCGTTGCTGTCGGCGATCTCCAAGTTGGTGGAGAAGATCATCCTGATCAGACTCGATGCTGTTCAGAATGAGCTTTACATCGACGACGAGTCCCAATTTGGCTTCAGGAGGGGCAGGAGCACGGTGCAGCAGGTCGTTAGGATAGTTAACGATGTGAAGATACAATACAACCTCGGGAAGAGTACCGCCATGGTGCTCCTCGATATTGAGAACTCCTTCGATACCGTTTGGATCCCGGGCCTACTCTACAAGCTACACCACTACAACTTCCCGACCCACATCACCAAACTTATTCACTCGTTCCTGACGGGCAGAACCATACAGGTTCGGGTGAATAACAGGCTATCAACTCGGCGGGACATACGTGCGGGCGTCCCGCAAGGATCGTGCCTGTCACCAAAGTTGTACAACCTGTACGTCTCCGACTTCCCAGAGTTCCCGAATACCAAGCTGGCGACACGGCCATGTACGCGCATTCGCACAACGCACAGGCGGCAAACATGCTGCTGAAGGCGCACATGGCTCGTGCCATGGCTTATTACGACCAGTGGAAGATTCGGGTCAACGCTGAGAAGTCTGAGGCGATATGCTTCACGCGTCGCTTCACGGAGTATACCGCAAGTATTTGGGGGTGAGACTCGACCAAAGACTAACGTTTAATACGCACATTAATGAAACCATACGGACAGTCTACTCCCTGTCCAGGAGTCTGTATCCGCTCATGGTCAGGGGTAGCAGACTTAACAGACAAAATAAAAAAATTGTTGTACACGACTGTGGTCAGGCCGTCTATCACATACGCGGCGCCGGTGTGATGCAGCATATCGGCCAAGACAATGAAAAAACTAAAAGTGCTAGAACACAAATATATGCGCCTCATATCAAATTCTGGAAGATACACCTCCTTCAGAGACCTCTACGAACGCTGCAACGACATAACCCCGATAGCCGACTACGTTCAGCATAACTCTCAAAACTTCTATCCTTTCAAGCTGGGCGATAGTCCGCTAACAAGACACATTACACAAGTTAGACAACATAATGCCCCATTTCGGATTAAACACCCCTTACCTCACCAGACGTTGCCAATCTTCCGGCAGCCACTCTAGCCAAACTTTCACCTACTATACCTTCTCTAATACTATCCACCTTTCACTGATATTTCATACCTTTCATCCACTTTAATTCTTTCCTGTCCCCCTCTTCTTTTGTTTTTGTGTATTTTTGTGTGTGTCGCGTTTGGATCCCGGGCCTACTCTACAAGCTACACCACTACAACTTCGTTTCTGTTTGTACATTTTTGTCTGTAAATTTATCCTTCCTTCATTAAACTCGTAACAGAGTCCAAATTTTATATCAGAACAATCAAAATTTTTAGAATCCCAGTTTAGGCCTGCCTTGCGCAACCCGTAATTGGAGCAATTCGCGGATGGCACCCCGTGCAAGTTACGGAGTCAGCGTCAGTGCCCAAATTAAATTCAGTGAAGTGCACGAACGGCGAAAGCCAAGTGATCGTTTTAACCAGTTTTAAGTTAAGCTTTCTTTTTTAAGCATTTTTTGTCACAGCACTTAATTTTATTTACTTTTGTAAAAGGAGTTTTGAGTTTTTATCGTTTTCATTTTTACCTAGCCAAACCAGTCCCGCCTCGGCCCGACTTTGCGCTACACCACCGCGTTAACGCGGTGGTCGCAGGGTCGGTCCCGATGGGCTCTGGGGAGGCACATTTACTGTATATTAATATTAATAAAGTTGTTTTGAATTGAATTGAATTCGTTCAATCCCCACATATAGCTATTTTTTTTGTCATAATATATCTCTAAAATTTTGTCTGTATATAATAATTTCAATAAAATTTTAGGTGGTATACCGTTTATCGATTCTTCACTGGAATCACTCATTTAAAATTATTTTCTAGCCCAAACTGCACGAATATACACACTGACAACTACTGACAATTACTTTGACAGCTTACGCACCAACTTGAATTTTTTAAAACGAATAGTTGCCTATGTACTTAATACACGAACTGTGATTGGTCGATTTCATATCCATCCTAGAACGTATAGGAAATATATCCGTTCAGTTAACTGGAATGGCCCACTTATCCATTCTACAGATTGTACGGAAAACAGCAAATTTACATAAGAGAGTAGAAAAAATATGTATACTTCCCCTATGCTGCCTTTACAGCCAAGAAGTTGCATGTTACATATTCAAAATTACATGTAGCATTCCTCATCAAAGTGACGTGACAATCATCACACAAGAAACCGTGACCTACTCTGTACACCCCATAACAATTTAAGCTTAACTCTAAGAGGGCCCCTAAGTACGGGCATCAGAATCTATAACAAAATTTCAACCTCTATAAAGGGACAACCCACCTGCTTCAGATTCAAAAGGTCACTGAGAAAATACCTTATTCAAGGCATGTAATTTGGATGGATTTTTCGCAAATTAATCTTGAATTTTTCTTTTCTCATGTATTCGATAGATGTGACTGTGTCTTTAGTCTCACTTGTTTTATGTTTTATGTAGTTTGTGAAACATTTTTTTTGACTTGTTTTATTCCTATGTCGGTCCTTCTAAAATCGATAAAGTGTATTGTATTGTAAGTGATTAATAAATCAGTGGTTTGTAAAAATTCTTGTTGCAAATTGTTGAACCTACATACAGGGTGTTTCCTGGAGTTTCCTATGCTATTCACTTATCATCCTTAACTTATAGTGATATTATAAAGATAAAGTTAATTTGAGGTAATCCAAAATGCGTGTTTGAAGTTTGGTTATAATCTGCGTAATATGACCATATTGCGACCAGTTTTTTGGAATCTAATTGGCTCAATCTTGCAGAAAGATTTAACTTACATATGTCTATATACTCTTGTAGTATCTTAAACCGGAATACTTGGTTACTAAATTAATGAGAAATAGTGGTTTACACACAGGTTCCAGTGTCACTCGCCAACGTGATTGTCTTAGAATCCCTCATAGAATAGCATTCTTTTAGTTACAATCCGGTAAAAATTTTCAATGCTTTACCCAACAATGTATTCTCTACATTCTTTTAAAAAAACGTGCGAAAGATATTATGTAATATCTATTAATAGTTAACGTAGTTTTAGGTTTGGTTCTTTTTATTCGCGTATGATACTGTTTATCTTTATCTCAATATATTTTTATTTGCATTTTTACTTTAATATATTCTCTTTATACGGATCTTTGTATGGAAGAGCATATAATATATGAATACCGCCATCCCTTTCCAATTTGTATTTTTTACTTGTTTTTCTTTTAGTGTTATAAGACATATTATTATTACTTTTCTACCCCTTGTATAATATTTGCATTCTATGCATATTTTTAGAAGGTGCCACATATATGGACTTGTGTCACAATGTCTTACCATCTTCTACAAAAGAAAGGCAAAGTTGGCGTATGAAATTCTCTTTAGATATCTTATCTCTTATCTCCCAGTATTTAAAGAATTTTCTAAAAATGTAGAATTTTTGAACAACAATTTTTAATTCGCTTCCAGTGCGTGCCTCCGAAAAATGTACGTATACATTTAATTTCTGCCCAAATTATTCAAAAGAAGAAAGTTTCCGAAGCTCTATGGAACTAAAAGATAACGTATTATGTCGCGCCGTACACATGAAGAATTAAAAAGACAATCCAGTGAAAGTAAACTGTAGTAAAATTTATACAGCCCTTATATAAAAGGGGTAGCAGTAAATGACGTGTTGTTGTAAAATTACCGCGTATCATGCATTATGCAATGGCGGAGGCGGCAATGGTAATAGGAACAACTTGAAAGGAGTTTTACGGCTGGCTATATTTTCTGGAGGCCGGGAGAAGAACGTACAAGAGTCCGGTAACCCGGAAGCTTTACGGTCAGTGCCCTCTGGAATGGCAGAGATAAACCTTAATTTTGCATATGCTAATTATAAATCATTATGCAGAGTTTCACACAAAGAGCTCCGTTTTGTTTACTGACATAAGTTGGCAAGAAATAGAAAAGAAAAAGTTATCTTATAGTACAGTACCTAGAGGTGAAAGAGGAGCAAAACTTAGAGATCAGTGATATTTTTTAAGGGCGATTTTTGTAGTTAAAGGTATCTTCGTCAGTTTTTATATGATCTCGAGAAAGTATTGCCGATTTATTTTTGAAACGTGGTAGTTTTTGGGTTTGTTGATGTATGAATTTGAAGTCAAGATCAATAAATCAAAAATGGCTGCTCCAGTATGGAGGAAACGTGGTGCGATTTTTATAAAGTAAGTACTTTAATCTACAAAAAAATTGAGTATCTCGGCAATGCTATATTAAAAAATATCACAATATTTGAGTGTTTTATTAGTGGACAATAGGTCTGTCCACAAAAAATTAATATACATTAAAAGTAGTGAAAAATAAAGATGTTTACCCAATAATAACAATATTAGAACTGTGGTTGAAAAAAGTTAATCAGTTTTCTAACCTCGACGCTTTGAGGTAATTTCTATTACAAATGCCCACTTTCAAAAAAATAAACCCATAAATCTATCATTTCCAAAAACTAAATTTTATGGACAGAGCTTTTACAGTAACAAAATTCCTAATCAATATTTTACAAGGTCGGCTCTAGACTTTTCACCGCCCTAGGTGATGTTATAAATTGTCGCTTCATTAAATTTAGTAAGATTGGATTTTTGTAAAAAAAACACTTGTGCTTTATTATACAAATATTTAACATTTTCAAAATATGGCGAACAAAGTATTGATTTCATTTGATTTATTAACATACGGTAGGTATTGTTGCTACTCCTGAAAAACCATCGGACGGGTCACGTTTACGCTATGCTGGGCCGAGATAATGCTTGTTGTTAAATAACTTACCATCATACACCAAAGACCGTTCTTTTCGAATACCATGAAAATCTATTTGAAAAGAATTTTTAGGAACTACGATGAAATCTGACAACAGGTATTTTGTAACTGCGTGCGACATGCAAAAATGCCTTTAGGAAAGTACTTGGACGTACAGTAAACGCCACGAGTGTTGGCGACGGTGGGGACTGTAGGAGAATATAGTGGACCTATCGTAGAACGGTACAGCCGGCACTATTTAGAATTTATACTACACCAATTAGAATAGCGATGCGTACCCTCGGTCTTACCACTCTCTACATACAGCTTCCCCTTTGGCCGCCATCACTCGTGGCGTTTATAGTATAATGAAAATCAACTTCGAAAATGCTTATTAAAACTTACTCGTTTCTAAACTACAAATATTAATGCACATTGTAGTGGAGCGCCTGGGGGTTTTGATCTCGGAATACAATTACAGTGAATGAATTTGTATGATCGAGCTGGGATTTTGTTTTTTATGGTATAAATTGCAAAGTTTACCAAAAATTTTTTTGTGCTCTCGATTTTTTCATTGTTTAAACAAAAAACTATAAAAAATTTATTATTTGAGCATATAATTTTATTTTAAATAGTATTTTTTTATGTATACGTTGAATTTCACTTAAATAGACATAGAGAAACATCTGTCAAAGATACCTGTGTGTATTAAGGGTCATAGGGGCCTTGAACAAGTAGGAAGACGCGGAGGGGTGAACGACAGGGGCACCTGCAATGTACAAATAAACCGAATTTTTCTAACTAGTTTAGTTATAATTGTGTGATTATGTAGTCCGATGAGAAAATTAGAATGGCGCAAACGTACCTTATTCCCATTTCGAGATATCGTCCTCGGAATGTCGGAAAAATCTAAATTTTTACCTTCCGCCGAATTTGAACGGCCGTATCTCGGAAACCGGAAGGGACACGGAGCTGCGGTTTGCGCCATTCGATTTCCCGTTCAATTATTTTTTATATAAGATTATTTTCGCGCTGGGTCTTGCCATTTCTGAGATACGGCCCTCCAAATGGGGACGTGTCGGACGAAGAGCGATATCCTCGCACTTCCAACTTTGAGAGCTCGTAACTAATGTCAGGGACCATCAAAAAAATTTGTGCCCCCATCATTCTATAGGAAATTTAATTTCAAATCGATCTAGTGCAAAAAAGGGGTGTCAATTTTCTCATTCAAAAATTACAGCAGTTCAAGTGAAAAGATGTCAAAATCCGATGAAATTTTTAATACTTAGACAGCCAAAAATACAAGTGTTCTTTTATCATCATTACCTCCTACAGCTGATGCAGAATTTGAACACCTACAAAGAGTATATCTGCAAATCCAGATATGGCTAGGAAATGACGTAGATATTGAAAATTGGGGATGGAAGTATTCCAATAACATATTCATTCCAATAACAATGAATCAATTACCATTAATTAATACCTCTATATAAATATATACGTTAACTTAATTTTTATGTACAAAAATATTCTACAGCCTAATAGCATTATAGTATTTGAATTATTGCAATTATCAGTTTTTTTTTCAAAAACAAGATCACAATTTTTTAATAGGTAAACTTTATATATATTATTAGCTAAACATTCCATATATATTTTTTAAATTTCATTCACTGTAACTGTAATCCGAGGTTTTTATGTTTTTAACGCTCCGGGCGCTCCACTATTGATCCTTAAAATCTTTGTTCTTCCTGATAGAAAATTTAACAGAATTCGAGTGTTAAACTGCATTAAAAACTTTGTTTGAAACTACATCAAAGAGTAATTTCATACTTCCAAAATAAATTTCTCTTATACTCACTATGTGTGATATGGGGGACCTACATAATTTATTTATGTTAACCCATATTTATTTCTTCTATATGTACAATATACATTTTGAAGGAATACAATATACATTATTTACCTAGATCGCCTGTTTCATTTGTGCTTAAAATTCTATTTTTGCAATCCTAAGAAAGCGTTAGACAATAGAAAATGTAATAAAAGATTCAGTTAATGGCATTTTTAAGAGTTACAGTTGTGCAAAAATCGAAGTAAGATTAAATTCTGTATTTCATCTATCTGAGCTAATTGAACCTAAACAAAATGAATCTTTTTTTTTTTTGGGGAAAGTATACAGAATACTTTAAAATAATAAAAAGTCCTTCAGACACCAACAGGATGGATCATTGTCATTGCCAGCAGCTAGAGCCACATAACGTATGGTACAAAAGTATGGGATAGAGAGAGTGAATGTTTGTGAAATGCGTTGAGGCATTATGTTTTGCTCCTCATCTTAATTCTAATTTAGTTTCCACAGACACTTGAACTTTACGCTCGAATATACTACTCATAGCTCAATATATAAAAATGAAAAGTTGACTAGCAGAAACAACACAACTTCACTTTCTTCCTAATGTGTAACATAACATTCATGCTTCAAGTCATTTTAACTGGTACCTCTTGCGCCACTTATTAATTAAAATTAATTAGATATTTAACACTAATTTTGTAACGATAAAATTATTAGTTTTCATTTATTTTGCAACAAAGTATAATGATATGTCCCTTCCTATTATAGTACCTATGTTACGGCTTGTTAATTCTTGTGCATGTGGAAATGTCATGCAGATTTTTGAATTGAATATAGAAGTTATGTAAAGTAACATTCTAAAGTAGTTGAATTTTCTTTTATTTTAAAGACAAGACCTTTGCTAAACATACTGGAAATCTGTTGTTGACAAAAGTGTTCTTTTTAGGTAGACATTTCTCAAGAAGTTTAGTGTATCATAAAAACTATCACAACCATCGGCACTACGTATATATTCGACCCAATTATATCGGGAGAGCATCTGATAGAGCTAGATGTAACCGCCTTTTAAATCTAAGTAAGGCATTTGACTGTGCATCTGGATCAATATTGTTGCAGAAACTAACATTTAATGACTCTCATGGAATAATAATTGAATTGAAATCCAATCAGAATGAATTAGTATGTAGGGGTTCCTCTTGTTTAAGAATTACTATTTAATAGTTCAATACTATACCTATATGTATCTACTTGATTCTTGTTTGTTGACATTTCACGGCAGTCCTCGACATATTCACTCGTATAAGAAGGAAAATTTTATTTCATTTTTTTTGTTAAAGTTTCGCTTATTTATTCTCTATTAGCTCTTTAATCAATATTTTTTGTTGAAGTTTTTTTAAGCGTGTAATTTAATTTTATAGTTCTTAAACTACTAATAAAATTAATTATCACCAGATCCTCCACCATTTTATAGTATATATGTAGAAATACCCTACAAACTCTCACTGTGTTAATTGGACAACTGCCCCATATCGATATTGACGCCAGATAAAACTGCGTTTAGTTTTTTATATTTATTTTACACAGATTCTAATATCGATATAAATTAACAAGGTCCAACCAACAGTGAAATATTTTTAAATATTTAGTGATTTTTTTTGGGAGAAGTTAAATTTTCTTCCAAAAATTGTTTAGAGAATCCCACAAGATATGTGGTTTCTCGTAATTTTTGTATGTTTAGCCAACATATTTTAATGACTTTTTTGTATGTGCTTCATATTTAGTCGAATAAAGTTTTTACCGTCTTTTACTGCGCCTCCGGTAAATATTATCCCAAGGAATTCCCAAATTGCCACGTGAAATTTATAAGTGCGTCATATCTAAATGCATTTGACAATAATAATTAATTAATTAATTAGTGAAATTAGTGAAAAGTGTGCAAAGTGCAATGGCGGGTTTACGACGAAGAAGCCAGCCGTTACTTGCAACGGTTTCTGTAAAACGTGTTACCATATCCAATGTGTCGATATACCAAACGAAATATTAGCGCGCCAATATCCATTGGCTTGATGACGGTCTCGATAACTAGGGCCGAGTAGGACTACTACTCTTTGCTCCTAGATTATCTCTGTAGACCTGGACCGGCCTTCGTGATAGGTGGGCCCGCTTACTTCTACCAGACCCAGCCCGCAAATGCGAGATGTGTCGTGGTATTTTCTGCGGACCTCCCCTGGTCCTGGCTCTTCAACCTCGCTGGCAGAGGTCTCTTCTGGCGCTCTTCTTGTCTTGATATTTTCTTTCTTCGCCAGCTTGTCACCCCCGTGGGTAGTCATCGGTCTAGTTGGGTTTTAGGAAGTTTTGGCTGGGATTGACTGCCGGTACGTAGGACACAGTAAAGGTGTGTCCTACCCCGGATCATCGGAAAGGTAAGGATATGAGCTGTGTAGCTCGGGAGTGTGGAGACCCTAAGTGCTTTTTTTTTAGCACTTTCGGACTCCACGGAGCAGGTAGGACAACGGGCGTTGGACGGTATGTTGTCCGACGCCCGCAAGGAGGTTGGGTTTGGGTAGAAATACGTCATGTCTCTGGTAGTGGTGGTCCGTCCTGGGGTATATGAAACAGATCGGTTAGCGGGAAATATAAGTTATACTCACCCGTTGTCCAGAAGCTGTACCCTCGGCCGTTTGTGCTTCGGGGCGTCGGCAGGGTCGTAATCAGTGGCCTGTCTGATTAGCGGGTTCCCGTGCTCCTCTGCTTGGGCGTACAGCTTCTTCGCTCGTTCCCGGATGACTTCAGTGACCGTGGTGTACTCCAGGTCTCTGACGATGTCTGCGTTTCTCACGTACCATGGTGCGTCGACCGCCGTCCTGAGGGCGATGTTTTCCACTGCTTGGATTTTCTTCATGTAGGACTTTGCCTGGTAACCCCACGCTACCGAGGCGTACGTCAGCTGCGGCCTGATGAGGGTTTTGATAAGCGTGAGCTTATTCCTCAGGTTGAGACGGCTACCATTTCCCATCATCGGGTAGATGAGGGCTCTTGTGCGCCGCGCCTTGGCTGTAATAGCGTCCGTGTTCTGTCTCCACGTTAGGCTTTTGTCCATGACCACGCCAAGGTATTTGACGGTGTCGTGCCATTGGATGTCCTCGCCGTTCATGGAGACGTGTCCTGTGGGAATTTCTTTCCGCACTCGTCTGAAGAGTATGGCTTGGCTTTTGTCGGCGTTGACGGCGACTTTCCACTTCGTGCACCATTCTTCCAGGAGTGTGGCCATTTCCTGGAGTTTTCTGGTTGCGTTCCTGGCTTTCCAGGATCTGGCAATTATTGCTGTGTCGTCTGCATACAGGGCCAGGGCTGTGTGGTCGGTCCTGGGGAGGTCTGAGGTGTAGATAGCGAACAGGTGCGGTGACAGCACCGAACCTTGCGGGACTCCCGCCTCCACGGTCCTGTAAGTGGAGAGTTGGTCCGAGATTTTGACCCTTAGCTGTCTGCGGTGCAGGTAGGACCTCACTAGTTTGACGAGTTCGATGGGGTAACCCATACTCATCATTTTAGCTAGGAGGCCGTCGTGCCAGACCCTGTCGAACGCTTTGGCAACATCTAGGAACAGCGCCGCGGTGACTTGCCGCTGGTTGAACCCCTTAGTAATCTCCTCGGTGAGGCGAAGTACTTGGAGTTCGGTGGAATGTCCTGTTCGGTACGCGAACTGTTCATCCGGGATGATATTCAGCTCTTCTGTCTTTTCTGTGAGCCTCTTCAAGATGACCCGTTCTGCAACCTTGCTCATGGCTGGGAGGAGGCTGATGGGCCTGTAAGAAGACGGGAAAATTAGTTCTTTCCCTGATTTAGGGATCATAATGACGTCGGCCTTTTTCCACCTGGCTGGAAAATGCCGTAACCTTAACATCGCGTTTACGATGTTGACTAGCGCCGCTACTCCTTTCCTGGGTAGCTTTTTGAGAGCGATGTTTCCTATCTTGTCACATCCCGGAGCCTTTCTCGGCTTTAGGCTCCTAAGGATTTCCTTGACTTCCTCGGGGGTAGTCGGGCGGATGTGGTCGTCATCAGGCAGGCGGTGGATCCTACGTACTCTGCGCTCGACATCGTCCACCCAGTCCTCGTCCTCGTCATCGAGCTCGTTCTCTCTACACTGCAGTTCTAAGCTGTCGGCAAACGCCTCGGCTTTTTCCTTGTTAGTGTAGACGATCCTCCCTCGCTCTCCGTGAATCGGGGGTATAGGTTTCCTCCGGTTTCGCAGGGCACGTTGGGTATTCTACATACTTCTGTCCTGTGGATCGAGTGACACAAGATGGCGTTGCCACCCCTCCTGACGGTGTTCTTGGAGGGCGGCTTTCACTCTTCGGCTGAGAACGTTATACTCCCTTCTGTCGGCGGGGAGCCTCGTCCTCTGAGCCCGTCTCTTGGCGCTTCTTCTATCCCTTATCAGCTGCCTGGTGACCTCTGGTAGGTTCGCCATCGGTGCTGGGTGTCTTCTTACTTCTGTTTCTGTTGTGCTGGCCCTTATTGCTCCCAGGATCTGCTCCTCTAGGGTAATGACGGCCCTCTCAACGTCCCCCACGGTATCTAGCCTGGGAATTTGTGCAATGTACTGCTGCAGGTGCAGCCGGTACGATTCCCAGTCCGTTCGTCGCTTCGTGAAGGTAGCGTTGTCGTCACCCGCCTGTCCTCCTAGAGTTAGGAAGATCGGGTTGTGCTCGGTAGATCCCTCCGTTCTGGTGGAGATCTCCGCTTCGAGGGTCATCTCCTTTAGGATGGCTATGTCCAGTACGTCTGGCCTGTTTCTACCGTTGTCAAAGGTGGGCTGGACTGGTCCTACCACCAGCAGTTCGCCGGCGTGCCGTCCCAGGAACCGCAGCAGTTCTCGTCCTCGAGTGTTGGTTACGCCGCTGTTCCATTGCTGGGATTTGGCGTTAAAATCGCCAATTGCGACGACCTGTGTCCTAGCGGGTAGAATTGCGTCCAGATCCCCCTCGGTTAGCGTGCTGTGGGGTGGCTGGTAACATGAAACCACTTGGACGTCACCGTTTCGTGCTGTGGACACTACTACGGCGGTGGCATTCATATTTTCTAGCTCAGGTAGTACCGTCGGATGGTGGGCTATGGTCTTTTTAACGAGTAGAGCCACTCCTCTTGCGGGTCGCCGAGGTATGTTTACCCAGTCCATCCTGTACGTGTGGTATCCTGGGAAGTTGATCTCCTTGGCCGGGGTCATCTTGGTTTCCTGCAGTGCCATGATGTCTATATCGTACCTGGTCAGGAGCTCTTCGACTTCAAGTCTCCTTTGTTGCAGGCCGTTTACATTCCAGGCCGCCATCTGCAGGAATTCCGGTTTAATCTGTAAAGGCATTACAGATTAGTAAAGTTTGGCATTTGAGCAAAAAATGCACTCATCGCTGAGCACATTTGTTGCATCTGTGCTAGCACCGCTGTGAGGTTTTTGGCCTCTGGCGATGCTTGTTGTTTTGAGGCAGGGACGGTGTTCTGTCCTGCCTTGCTCTGGGCTACTTTTGCGTAGCTAGTGCCTGGCGCTACGCCGCCCTTCTTTGTTCAGGTCGTCGTCGGCCTCTGTACCGGCCTTAGAGTGGCGCTGGCTGATTGCTTGGGGTATTTTGGACACCCCTTGTAGCTGGCCGGGTGGGCCCCTTGGCAGTTCGCACACTTGGCCGGTTCGTCTGCCTTCTTCTTGCAGTCAGTCGTCCGGTGTGCCTCGCCGCACTTCACGCATTTCGGTTGCGCGGTACACCTGGATTGTCCGTGGCCGAAACGCTGGCAGCGGTGGCATTGGGATGCCGCTACCTTGGCTCTCTGTCCTTACGACTAGAGAGCAGCACCTCGTGACTTGGAGTATCTTGTCCTGGTCCTGTGGGACTAGGACAAGTACGAGTGGCACCTCCTGTTTCGTCCGTCTGGACGTCATCCGTTGCACTGCGGCAGGTGCGAAACCTTGGTCTTGGAGGTCTTCTGCCACCTCTGTACAAGTAACGCCGCTCGGGATCCCCCTGATTACTACACGTAGCAGCCGTTCCTCTGGCAGGGTGTACGTGTGATACTCCCTTTTCTCGTTTGCGAACATCCTAGTCATCTTGCGATAATCTTCGGATGTCGCGGGCTCGATGGAGATTCCCTCCGCGGTAACTTTAGCCTTGCTAAAGTTAATGCCGGTTTCGGTTAGACGACGGCTCACCGTTGTCCATGTCTCCTTGTTTCTCAGCACTACCGGCGGTATGCGCTGGCTTCTTGTTTTTGTTTGAGGGGCCTCAGTCTCCTCTGTCCTGGCGTTTTGTCTGGGGACATTAGCCTCCTGCTGGGGAGCTCTAGATCCCGATCTACTTCGTCTGGATGGCTCTGGGGGGCACTTGAGGGGCTCTTCAGCCACCTTCTTTGCCGCCTTAGGGGCCTCTTCATCGGAGTCCGTATTAGTGGCGGGTGGGTTTTTCCGCTTCCGCGTTTGCGATTCTCCTCGAATCGCACGCAGAAGTTCTTCGTGCTGGGACTTTTGCTCCCTCTGCATTAGCTCCAACCTCTCGGTGAGCTCCTCTATTTTCTTTCTGAGGGTTTTGTTTTCCTCTGTGAGACGTTTTATCGTCTCTTTATCGTCCCTTCTGTCATCCCTTGGGGTATCCCCTCGGGAGCTACCGCTCTGGGACGTTTCGTCTTCACTGTAATCCATGCTACCGTCCTCCACGGTAACGTCGCTGTGGGTGTTCTGCAAGGGAATACCTATAATATTATTGGGAAAATTTATGGTTAGTAACAGTAAAAATGGTGTCTCCAAGGGAGGGAGACTTTATTTATCTTTTTAGTACACCGTCTTGAAAAAGACGTGTGTACTTCCTCTTCTTAGAACTGTCGACGACGACACTAACTGTGGGGCTGCCACTTCACTGTGCACTTTCCTGGCTCGGTACGTCTGCACTCGGTCACCTCTCGATGCACACTGTCACTGTCTGTGGGGCTTCCACTTCGCTGTGCTCTCTGATGGCTCGGCACACGTCCGCACGCTTTCACCTCTCGATGCACACTGAAATATTAGCAGCAGTGACCAAATATCCTTCGCTATCCTGGAGATGTGAGGACTGTTTAAAAAAATTGCCGACTTGTGATCTCGAACACCTGGAAACTTTGCTGGAAGAAAAATTCAAAATACTTGTGCAAGAAATGCCAGATAAATTTAACTGCATTAAAAATGACATAACTCACTCTACTACCAAAGTTATATGTGATATAAATGCCGAAAAAAAAGTTGAAATTAAAGAAGCTATTCCTCTGCTGTAAAGACTGAAGCGGTTATCATAATAAAACCTAAAGACCAGACGCAAAAATTCAGAAACCAAGACGGATATTCTCAGCAATGTAAACCCTGTGAAAAATAACATTAATATCTCAAGCGTAAAAAATATCAAAGATGGTGGTATCCTAGCAGGATGTTCTAGTGCAGAAGAAGTTACGAAACTTAGGAAAATCGCTATGAACAAACTGAATCAAAATTATGACATCAAGGACGTTAAAACCTTAAATCCACGTGTGAGAATAGTAGGAATGTCAGAGAAGCTGGAAGAAAGTGACTTAATTGAATATATCAAGTTTCAGAACAAACATCTAATAGGTGAAAAGTTTGAATGTAAAATCTTGAAATTGTGGTCAACGAAAAAAAATGATAAAATATATCAAGCCATTATGCAAGTCGACGTAAATTTCTATAACAAAATCTTGTCTGATGGAGAAGCCCAATATGTGCTGGTGAGCACAATGTAAAAGATTGTGATAATCAATCATTAAAGTGCCCCAATTGTTTAGATTACTCTATTAATAATAAACTTGAGCTTAATGTCGAACATGCTGCATGGGACAACAACTGTTTCGTATATAAACAAAAAATTAATGAGTTTAAGGCAAAAATGTCATTTTCTGCATAACTAGGCGTGAAAACAAACAAGAATATTTCAAATAACAATGATCCGAGTATAACACTAACCCCAATCGAAACCACTGCCTCTTCACCAACTCATATCATAAACATATATTATCAAAATGTACGCGGGTTGAACACAAAATTAAAAGACTTATTTCTTGCCTCTACGGCATGCCATTATGATATATATGCTTTCACAGAGACTTGGCTAAACTCGCAAGTACTGAATACAGAAATATTGTCCTCTAATTATAATATCATACGGTGTGACCGGAACTTTACGGAAACTAATAAAAATAAAGCCGGCGGTGTACTAATTGCGCTAAATATTAAGTATATTTATGAGGAACTTAATGTCAGTCTTATACGTGAGATATTTCCTCAAATAGATATCGTTGGTGTTAAAGTGACTTTTCGTTTTCAAAATATTTTCATTTTCATCCTTTATATCCCCCCAAATTTACCGTATGCATCCTACCAAGGTCTTTTTGAATGTATTGAGTCTCTAGACTATTTAAACGATGAAAATATTTATTTTATAGGAGATTTTAATGTCGCAGAGTATAACAATCAAAATATTGCACCAAGCAGTCGTGTAGCTGCTGTACAACACTTTTCTGAATACCTTGACCTCAAACAATTTAATAATGTACTAAATACTAATGAGACTACTCTTCATCTGGTACTGTCAAATGCAAATTGTGACGTAAACAGATCATTAGAGTGTCTATTAATAGAGGATTTACATCATCCCCCCTTAGAAATATCACTAAAAATTACTAATTCTCATCCTGAAAAGTTCCCATGTAATTTAATGGAAATATAATATAACTTTTAAAAAGCCAATTACCCTCTCTTATATGAAAATCTATTTCAGATAAACTGGTCATTTCTAACTGAACTAAATGACGTTAACATGGCTTGCACTGCTTTTTACTCTAAACTAACTGAAATTTTTGATCAATTTGTGCCTAAGTCTAATCCCAAACAACCCAAATATCCAACTTGGTACACAAATGATATTGTAAGAGATATAAAGCAAAAAAATATTCAGAGGAGAAAGTATAAACAAACAAAAAGTGAAGATGATTATAATAAATTCAGGAACATAAGAGAGAAAATAAAGCAGGACGTAAAACAAGCATATGAAAATTATTTATTGAATATTCAAAATAATATAAAAAATGATCCAAAAAAATGTTGGTCATATGTAAACAGTAAAAGGAATAGTAGCGCCATTCCTGATAATATTACATATAATAACATTCGACACACAAATCCTCAAAATATTGTTGATGCTTTTGGAACCGTTTTCAAATCGACTTATCTTAATCCTAATAATAACAGCAATAAATATCCTCCCTGTGGTGATGTAAACAGTAATAATTTATGCATAACGACGTTTTCGGAATCGGACGTGCTAAAATCGCTTAAGAAGATAAAACCCAAATTTACAAAAGGTCTAGACAATATACCTGCATTTATAGTTAAAGACTATGCACATGTCTTCGCCCTGCCCCTTAAAATAATTTTTAATCGGTCCCTGAAGTTACAGGTATTCCCTGATGTATGGAAATACTCTCGTTTATGTCCTGTTTATAAGAAAGATAACAAATATAATGCTGAGAATTATAGGCCAATAACAATAATTTGCAATTTTGCAAAGAGTTTACCTTAAATGCGTCATTATCCAGCACGTAACAAATCAACATGGATTTGTACCAGGTAGATCCAGTGAAACTAATCTAACCTGTGTTACACAATATCTTTCCGAAAAACTGGATGACAACAAACAGGTTGACATTATATACTGATTTTTCCAAAGCTTTTGATCGCTTGGACCACGGTATTCTTATACAGAAGTAATTTCGGATTATCGTTAGCATTATTAGATTTAATCACTTCATATTTAACAAACAGGCGACAGTATGTAGAATACCGTGGTTTCAAGTCTTTTGATATTATAGCTAGCTCAGGTGTTCCTCAGGGATCGGTACTGGGACCACTACTGTTTAATATTTTTATTAACGATATTGTTATAGACCTGGATGTTTCAAGTCTATTATACGCAGATGACTTGAAAATCTATCATGTAATTGAAACTGAGGCAGATTGTGATAAGCTGCAGAATAACTTGGATAAGATAAATCATTGGTGTATATTAAATCAATTGCCTCTTAATGTATCTAAATGCAACGCGTTTACATTTTGTAGAGCCCGCACTCATGTCACCTACAATTACCATTTAAATAGCCAAGAGTTACAAAGACCTGATATCATTAAAGATCTTGGTGTTACTTTTGACAGAAATCTAAGTTTCAATGAGCATATGAACTTAACTGTATCGTCAGCGTTAAAAAACTTAGGGTTCGTAATTAGGAATTGTAAGGGTTTTAATAATACGGACATTATGAAACTGTTATATTTTTTCTTTGTGCGGTCGAAACTAGAATATTGTTCACTGGTATGGCCTCCGGTTTATGCTACATACATAAACAATATAGAGAACATCCAGCGTCGTCTGGTTAAGTATTTATGTTTTGTTGAAGATGGCAACTATCCTACAATCGGTTACCCACAAAGCATTATGTTAGAAAGGTTTCACATATCGAGTCTACAAAACAGAAGAATAGCACACTCCGTGGATATTTTTATATAAAATTATTCACAATATCTTTGATTGCTCATCTATTTTGGAATAACTATGTTTTCGGGTACCTCGTATAGAAAGTAGAAATCGTGAAACTTTTTATCTCGTTACCCCTCGGACTAATCTATTAAAAACTTCACCCATATATTTTATGTGTACAAATTATAATTCGCTGCAAAATGAGCTTGATATATTTAATTGTAGCCTTGCCTCGATAAAAAATCTATTATCTGTGTAACATGAATATTAGTGTATAATAAGCTTAATATTATTTGCAGGATAATTGTATCTTTTCTCTGTCTTTTTCACCGATTCTGTTTTCTATAACTCTACATTCTGTTTATTGTATTATATTCTACTGATCTGTAGTATATTTGTACCTTATATACATTATTATTGTAATTGTTCCCACCCTGTAACTGGTTACCTGTTGGGTGGTTGTATCTAATAAATAAATAAATAAATAATTGAATACAAAGTTATTATTTTTGTAACTTTCACTTAAATTAACTATCCCTATCCACCTTTACTAATATTTCATATCTTTGCCTATCTTTCAATCTTTTCTGTCCCCCTCTTGCTTTCTGTTTGTATCCTTTTTGTCGCGTTTATTATTCTTGTTTCTTTTTGTGCATTTTTATGTCTAAATTCACTTCTTGTCACGAATCTCTAGCAAATTAAAACATAATGAAATCAAAATTCTTAAAGCTAAAAGTTTATGCCAGCCTTGCGCAGCCCGGCGTTCATGCGTTTCGCAGAAGGTATCTCGTTTAAATTGAGGTATCTGCGTCAATTGAAAGAATTTTTAAAAAAGTGTTACAGTGAATAAGTTGTTTAAAGTATGTGTAATTTTAAGGTTTTTAAAATCTTTTATATTTGATGTTTTTAATGGTATTACCTATTTTTATTTGCTTTGTTAAAAGGTGTTTAGGTTAAGTCTTAAAATTTGTTTTTAACCAAGCCAGATCCGGTCCGCCCGGCCTTGCAACCAACCACTGCGATCAGTGCGGTGGTTGCACGGCCGGTCCCCGGACGGGTTCTGGGGTGGTATTATTTATTGAAAATTTGAATAAATCTGTTTTGATTTATTGATTTGGTCGAAGTAGCACAAAGAGTAATGGTATTTTAATAAGGTCGTAAAGTTTTTGTTGCGTTTTTTATGTCTCGAGATATTCCTACTTCAACAATACGTATAGATATGTCGAGCAGGCAACTCTGTATAGTATGCACTTTCCTTGCGGGTTTTCAACTTTTGCGATGCATGCCAAACGGTGTATTGACTAGCAGTTATTTTGTTCGAAGTTGTCTATATTCTTGGGGTGTAGTTAAGTTGGTTTATGTTTTTTGAAGCTGATTATTTGTGGCTGATATTAGTTAGTATTTTCGTCAGTTAAAACTAAACTAAAGTTTAGTATGTGATTGTGTATTCTTGGCTCTTTTGAGAAGAACCCTTTTGTAGTGAAGTCGAATAACTTTATAACGTGGAGGAATTTGTTTTATATGGCTTGCAGTTTTTATTGTAGGAATGGGCTTATAAAGAAGAACCAAATGAGGGATACATAAGTGGGAATGGGACGAATATAAGATTTACAGATAAGTGAGCATATGTGATGTAGAAATGAGTATAGGGGCGAGGTTTTTTTGCGTTACTACACTTCCACTGGACGTGGAAGTAATAAAAATTCAAATGAAACGATTATTTCCAAAACCTCTAACCCTTGAGGGAAAAAAATATTTCTTTCAAAAAATGCCAATAACTCAAGATATGCATACATATTTAGTAGTAAATTGTTAGAATTGGCATTGGTTTCCATTACATACTTGAAAAACCAAGCAGCATCTCTGCAAGATAAGGTATTTCTTGATTTTTATTGAATAACTCGATTGGGGGTGAAGTTAGGTATAGGGAATGCTTAAGTAACTCAACCTAAAATTCAATTTTCTATCGAATGATATCAAAAAACAGCAGATGCCATTTGAAAAAATCGACTACTTGACGATTTTTTATTGCAACATTTAAAAATCAGCTACGCCCATATGGTACAAGATGAGACCACCGATAGGACATCAGGTGACTACCTGGACTTCCAGCTAACTGCTTCATCAATTTGGTTTCATGTTTTTGAACGGTTTGTGATAGGTATACAAATTAAACTGAGAATTGGAAGGCCTATCGAGCCGCGTAAAAAAAACTGTAGATTTACATTTAAAATAAGAAAGTTGGTACCGACTTTTGGCACATCCTGTATAGCTGGAGGACTGAGAATATAGAACGGGCATGATCAGTTATGGCTGCAACCATATAATATTACTTCGTGCTGCATACCAAGTTTCAAATTTATAATCGAACTGCAAGTTGAGAAACTTCTAACGAACGGCCTACGTGAATTACCCTGTATATACATACCCTGTGCTTAATTTACAGTCACATTATAAAACAAAAGAAAAATGATATTACAAGTAATTATTAACACTATTTTTAAATTTCTCTTTTACTTCTTTTCAACAGAGGAAAGGAAATTATAATTATCTTGATTTATTTTAGGAAATGCAAGCGACTGATTTATACGTTTAAGACGTCTTAAGTTAGTTTGTTATGAGGAACTAAAAAAGTAACTTTATTTTTACAGTTTTGTGACCATTTTAGTGAACACAGATATTTTGAATGTATCTAAGAATAAAAAAATTCTTTCAACCACAATCTTAATGGATTTATTACTTAGTTCATTATTTAAGTATTTATATGTTTTTTCGACGTAGGTTAAAATGAATGCAAAATACATCGATTGTTTCCGATATCTTAAAGTGAGAGATTATTTTAAAGTGAGTATAGTCTGTTCTAATAAATTTTTAGGTAGATATTGACTAGCCTTATATTTAGATTCTGAAAAAAGTACAAAATTTAGAAATTAATGTTTTGATAAATACATAGTTACTTTTTATAATTTTTGCTTACTTTTATTATTTCTTGTTTACTACTTACTTTTATCAAACCGATTTTTGATTTGGTGGATTTACCGCGAAAATTAGTAGTGCTTAAAAGATGACATTTGAAAAATTTCACTTAATTACATAATTAGCGGTTTCAGAAATTTTGGTTGGTTGTAAGTACTAAACCAATTCGAAAGATCTCACGTTCACATTTTGTTCGTGCTATTTTGAACCATTGGATTGATTTGGGTGTATTCAATGTATTCCAAATATGAAAATAAAAAGGTCCAAAGATAATCAAGTAGCTTCAATTTATTGTTGGGGTTCATTTCTGGAGAAAGTGATGGAAGACTGCTAAATAATAAAAAAATACAATTTTTGGTATAGATTATCCCTGCCGAGTCTTATACCTTGAATACTGTAAAAACTATGACTGATTGTCTAATGAGTCCCATAGAAGTGTGGGATAAATTGTTAGATTTTATTTAACTTTATTTATTCTAAGATGATGCCAATATGATTGCCGAGCGGATAACTATAGAGTATAATAAGTAAAGTAAGTAATTTTATTTAAAGATTCGTTGGTATCTAAATACAATTTTCATATAAAATACAATATATGAAACAGATGGTCCACCTAAACTTCTATAAAGTTTGTTTGTGGGCCACTGATTTTCTTTATAGTATTAACTCAGATATTCTCTTAATTTCAAATATTTAATACAATTCATATTCTTTGGATACTAAAGCGTACTTGTCCAGAGAGGAGGAAGAGAGTAAACAATACTCTACACATAAATAAATAAATAAAATGCTTATAACTTTTAATGCAACCAGTAATATAACAAGCATTTAAATCAATCTATACTAAGATGTCAAATATATTGCTGTTTTTAATTATAAATTTTTTAATCTCAGTCTTATATTTTTTTGAAATTTTTTATTTCTTTTATAGGTTGTTAAACAATTTATAGCCATGGAAAAATACAAATCTTTGTGCATGGACTTTATTCAATTTGGGAACAGTAATGTTTTTATTTTCTTTAAACCTCGTTAAATAATTAAGGTACTGATTAAATTTCTCCTCGGCCTTAAAAGCCCACAAGAAACAGTGGTATGAATAATGGTTTCTTACTGTAAGTAGGCTTGCCTCTTTATAAAGTTGTTCAGATGAGACTTAAATATTCCTTGAGCTGTATTTTAATTATTAAATTTTGTGCAACTTGCAGGATATGTAGTGCGTTATTATATAGATCAGTCTTTCGGCTGGTGTTTGTTGCAATCGAGGCATTAGCATTTTGATGGTAATATGCAATTATTACACTTAATGCGCCAGACTTGTAACTTGTAATTTACCGCTCGGCGGGGCACATAACCTGGAGAGTAGCTGTTGGTTGCAGTTTGGTTACGTTCCTTATAGTAAAATAAGGATTTTATAGAGGAGTTTGCGACTGAAAATATTATGTTTTAATATTCCGCTCTCTAAAAGCACATTTGAACTATGCTAAGCCCAGTGAGGCTATTTATTTTTCGATTGCAACAGACACTGGACCGCTAGATGGCGCCTGCTGACTATTTTACATATCGCTATCCCAAAGATACCGAAATGTACTAAATAGTCAAGTGATCCTCGTGTCGGTCGCCACATGCCTACTTTACACTGACGAGAGCCAACAGCTCAAAACTGCAGTCTGCCAGTGGTGTGTGACGACTGGCACAAGAGCTCTTTTAAGTAGGATCAGTCTTTCGGGTGGTATTTGTTGCAATCGAAGCATTAGCGTTTGTAACTTGTAATTCAGTGCTCGGCGGGGCACATAGCCCTGAGAATAGCTGTTGGTTGCGGTCTGGTTACGTTCCTTATAGTAAAATAAGGATTTTATAGAGGAGTTTGCGATTAAAAATATTATGTTTTAAGGACTTATAATATTTGGTACTTGCTTATCGCTTTGTCTGTTTGTAGAATTTGATGCATCATTTATTATTTTCCAAATTTGTTTTTGATTATTATTTGCCCCCAGCAACTTATCAGTATAAAAATAATTACTTGTTTTTTTAATTAATTTATTTAGCTTGTATATTTTGTTTTAAGTTCAAAAGTATAATTTTTTATTAATCTTCTCTATAGCATATCTTTATATTTTATAGAATTGATAAGCCCTGTAGTAATCCAGGGCTTAATTTTACGGTTTTTATTTGCTACTTTTATTACATCCGTTGAATTTTTTATCGCCGATTTAAATTTATTTATAAAGTTTCCATAAGCCTCTTCAACGTTATTTTTATTGAGTACCTCATTCCATATTTCTTCCTTTAATTGTTTCTTCAATTTCAGTTTTCAGTGTTTTGATAGTTGTATAGTTCATCGTTAACCAAAGAACTATTTATTTGATAAATATTTTTTCTTAAATTCAATGTCTTCAATATCAAGGAATAATGTTTTTAGAATTAGCTTAATACTATGATTGTATTGTTTCTCTTTTCATTTATTTGAACTGAATCCTTTCAGCATAAACTGACCACCCTCTGTGAAATTCGCGCAAAGGTAAATCCTTTCACCACTTAATAAGGGTCTATTATAATAGACAATGAAAACGTATTAGTTTATCCAGTGAATGAATATTCATGAGTATCGGTTCAAAAGTACCATCCACCTTAAGGCAGCACACAAAAGAAGATATGTTCATTGTGTTCGTTTTCCTGTTATTAACGAATTTAAATACATTTTGATCGATTTTGCATTAATACATGTGCGTATTCAACTTTTAAATTAAGGTTTTTTCTATCCTGCAAATTAAGTTTTGATAAAAGGAGGGTAACGAATTCCTCGGCACAAAAAATGAGGTGAACTGCATAGCTTGGTAGTGCTTGTTGGTTTATGCAAATTTGACTTTCATTAAGCTTTTATAATAGTTTTTCAAGCAACGAAATTTCTTAATTAGAAATGAGACGGGGAAGGCACCTTGTGTTATTTTAGCTAAATGTTTCCAAAAAAAAAAAAAAAACGTTGATAGGTGCAACATAATTAATAATCCACATCTAGAGTTCGAGGAAAACGGTAGTTCTACACAGTGTCTCAACTTCTACCTGAAATAACTTACCGGTTAATCAATTTTTAATTTTGTCAATTTGTTTTGATAGTTTGTCTATTGGAGGTTCACACATGTCAACAAATTTTTATTAATAATCATCGTACAAAATACGATTTTCAATTCAAACTATTTTCTATTGGATAACATTTTTACTCTGCGAAATAAAGAAAACTTGGCCGGCACTACAGTTTTCTAGGTTCTTTTAACTTTTCACCTCCCTTTGCAACACCCCGTGCCACTAAAAGTGATATAGGTCTATGATTGGAATTATTTCCAATTCTATTTGTATATCACAGAAATGTTGTATATTCTGTGAGCCAGGGCCTCAAAATTGAATGCGATGTGGTCTACCATTTCTGGTTCTTTCTCGCATAATTTGAAGTTTAGGTTGCATTCGTCTTTGGCGTTTGAGCGGGTGTTTCTTGATAAGGAAAGAGAAGGCGCCTTATTATTTTTAACTGCAACCTGTTCCTTGAGAACAGGTTCTCTGTTTGTTTTGGGCATGGTTCTTTGATAAGTGTTTCCCGTGTTGATTTCTTGGAATATTCTTCCAGTGATTTTTATGTTTGTTTTTGATTCAGTTTTTGATAACCGTTTTAGCTGAACCTTTATTACTTCTCAGATTATGGTTCTGGGCCTTAGAGTCATTTAGCTATTAATTGTCTGGAAAGTTTGATAAATTATTCATTGCCAGGTCTTCATAGCAGTCCCATGCTAGTATGGATGACACCTGATACCCTCAGTGTTGCCTGACTGGGCTCAAGTATGGGTTGCCTGGATACCATGTAGTCGTGCCCCTAAGACAGAGTCAGACTCATCCCTTTTCCATGTATTATTCCTGCTTGAGCTTGTGTTTCAGTCCTAGATCTCTCTACATACCAGACTAGTCGTTTACTTAATACGTCGGAAGTTCCAGTTGGCCAATCCTTTCTATCTCAAACGATAATGCTGTAAGACTTGTTGTCATGTAGTCTAACCTTATGTTCTTCAAAGGGTCTTCAACCAAATTTACTATTCCCATGTGTCGTGATCTTGCTCCATAGAGTCTCGTATTGTTTGATTTGAATTTCAAATAAAATCTAATCGTACTTGTTTTTAGTCATTCATTAATAATATGCGTAATATATCTACGAATTCAATGTCTTATGATAACATCCCGCTAAATAATCCACAAAGCACAGTCAACGCATTTGCTAGTTATTTCCAGTTCACTTTTACTTCATCATCTATATACGTTAAAGCAGATGACAACGCACTCAATATCCCACAGTTTAATATACCACTAATTAGAGAGAAAGATCTGCTCATAGCTTTGAAAAAGTTTTAAAGCAATTTAACCATTGGTCCTGATGGGATTCCATCATTTATGTAAAGAGATTGCACCATTAGCTTTGCTGTACCACTAACTACTATTTTTAATTTAGCTTTTTAGTCTGAAACATTTCCTCAAATTTAGTGTAGGTCAATAAGAATACAATTGAGAACTACAGACGTATAGTTATCCTCTGTAGCTTTGGAAAGCTCTTTGAAATTATTTTACACATTTTATCTTTTCATGTTAAATCTCAAGTTTCAGTTTATCAACATGGTTTCTTAGCTGGTAGATCAACAACCAGTAATCTTATAAGTATTACCAATTTTCTCGCCACATCATTTGATCAGGGTGGTCAAGTTGATGTAATTTATACTGACCACTCCAAGGCTTTTGATAGGCTTGATCATAGCATTTTATTGAAAAAAATAGCAAGATTTAGATTAACCTCGCACTTTATTAATTTATTTTGTTCATATTTGTCTAATAGGCTATTAAATGTGCATTATCATGGTTTCACATCTGTTCAAATCTCGGCACCTTCAGGAGTACCGCAGGATTTAATTCTTGGACCCCTACATTTTGTAATATTTATTAATTTATACTATATCTGTTTTGTGCTTGTATGCCCCCATTCTAGCCTTCACTGGATCTCTATACTAAATGGAGGACTGTTTAATAGAGGGTCTCCATGATCGCCGTAGGGGCGGTTTCCGCAATACCCGTGATTGTCAAGAAAGTGAGTCTCTGTACCCGGCATAGTGTACAATTTGCAAGATTCCACATACATTTAGAATTGTTAAGTTAAGTTATTATAATAATTGGTCTTCGATTCCTCTAATTTTTTTTACTGTAAAATTGCCCATTTGGCTTTGGTATTTTATTTAAACTCTGTCAGTTTTCATGGACTATCTCATATGTAAAGTATTTCACTTTTTTTTGCAGAGAATGCTCTACTATAATCGAGGGCATTCTTATCATATGAATCTAAAGTATTTTTCAGTTTGTAGTTTCAATTGCAAAATACATGTTTAGATCACCTATCAATATTAATGTTTTATTTTCTGTTTTCAATTTTATTTTGAAGGCGTATCAATAAGTAAAGTATACTTGTTTAAGCAAAAAAATGTCTAATCATATCTTCTTTCAGCGGACTATAAATACAAATAATGATCTCATCTAGACATTGATTCCTGGTTAATTTGAAGTATGTGTTGACCGTAAGCTCTCTCCCGATATCTACAACAGTGTAGTTGGAGTACCTCGATCCCTCTAGGTTTCTCCTACGAGTTTGGATTTTGATTGGCTTATCAACCCTTTTCATCGGTCCATTTCTATGAAATTCAAGGCATCTCTTTATATGATCCCTAATTATATGGCTGAATTTTTCCTTGATTATGTTGACTATATCGTCACCAGTATATCAATCAATCAGTCAATCAATCAGTCAATCAAAATATACTTTATTGTCCAGAGAAGAACAATCTTATTGACAAAGCATACAAATAAAAATATAAATATACATATACACATATAATTTATATAAAATATAAATATTTAAAACTATAAATATATATAAACATAAGGTCACATATACAAACAAACTACAAATCACATTCAGTCAAACATTAGAAACATATATATCTACATCAGAATGTAACTTTCCTGTGTGATTAATTATTGTAGTTAGGTCATTGATATACAATAAAAATATAACTGGACCAAGAAAAGAACAGAGACTTAAGGTACCCCACAGTTAATGTTAAATTCATCGGACCTACTTGGATTTTTAACAATTTGCTTACGGCCTGATAGATAAGATTTAAACCATTCAAGAGTACCGCCTACTGAAACCATAGCACAATATTTCATGTTGAATATCCTTGGACTGTCAGTCCTTTTTAAAGTCCTTTTAGTAGGATGTCAACCAGTAAGTTCCATAACAAGAATAAAAATTTTTATTCTAGCACATTTTATTTGTGATCAGCAAATTCTTACGTTGAAATTTAAAATTTCTCCTGTTTTAAATTGATTCTTAACAATGGGCAAGTAGACAATTTTTTAATTATTATTTTAATAACATCTACGTATAAAAACAGTTGACCCGTATTTTTTATTTTATTTTTTTAATAATGCCTTATAGTAAAAAAAAAATCATGAAGTTTAAACTATGTTTAAATGGTTAGATATTGCCGCAAATGTTCTAGTTATTCTACTGGCTATGACGTAATAACATAATCAGCAGAGAAACGAGCGTTAGTGGAAAGGCGGAGCTAACAAAGTTGTGCAAAACGTATGTGCGGCTCTGTCGAGGTTATATTAAATGCGCGCGTATGTGACACTATTACGTCACGAGATAACCGGCAAACTGCCGTATTTTAAATACGCTCTAATCGTAAGCCTATTCGTTTTACAATAAAACCAATAATAGTCGGTAAAACTACCTTCAAATTATATCTATAACATATTGAAGAGTCATACTGTAATGCTATATTATTACTTTTGTCATTTTCGTTATTGTCTATTAGCCCATTTAACTTTGTAATAACAATGGTGTTGATTGGCCTGAAAATATTTAAGTAGTTTACAATAAAATTTAGGTTCTGTTCCACCTTTTTGTTTTTATTTTCTAATATCTTGTCTGTATTTGAGACACTAATAATGGAATAGCCAAGGCCAGGACCTACTACGTATAATTTAGTAAATATATATTTCACCGCTTTACAATAGGTTTGAGGGTTGGTTTCATTACAAGCCGTATAAAATTCTTCATGGTTAAAATATATAATTTCGAACTGCGTAATATACACAATGGGGGTGAAGGTTCTTCTACATAACACTATACAAAATATTGATATCGAATTAAATTAAATCCGGAAAATCATATTTGCATATAGCATAAAATAAAAAATAAAACAAGCAAACAACTTGATTCAGGCCTAGGCATGAATACCTATAGTATATATATTCTATACTAGACTTTATTTATACCTATTTCAACTAGAGCCAATGGAAAAATAGAAAAATTAATAAAGAAATGAGCAAAATATAGAAATTGAATTTATCTTTTGTAGGATGTAACCGAAGTTATAATTTACTTTCGGAAACTGGAAATTTTCCAGAATATTGAAGGGCATACAGGACAAGTAGTTCAAGACAACCTAAGAAGTTCCATCATATAAAAGATCTGAAATGTTTTTCGAATATTTTGAATAATACTGATAGAAGCGCTATGATTTTTGATATCATTATAGACAGTTTTCTTAAAAACAGCCTGTCTTCATTATTGTAATACATAGTGAACGGGATGCAATGGCTGTAGTGTTTTTTTTTTAGAATTAATGAATATTCCAAAGTTATTAAAATTATTTTTACTTCGGCGCTGCTCACAAACCTGTTATATGCTGCCTAGTAGGTATTTGTTTTAACTGGCGTCCTAAGACGTTTAAATTCATTATAATATTTACCTTGTTTGAAGGATTTGCCATTTATTTTAGTTTTTTCTTTTGCTTTTCGCTGACTTATAAGTTCATTTGAAAACCACTTTGGAAATTATCTGGTATAATTCGGTTTGTATTTTACGGGAACATATTTCTTAAAAATGTTTCTTAGCATATTACGGAACATACATATCTACTACATTGTTTGCATCAGTAAAATAGGATAAACATGACTAATCAGTTGAGAATAGCTCTAAATATAAAGCACGAAAGTTACCTTTCTCAAAAATGAAAATCTAGTACCTAGGCCATTAGTTGAGCTACTTAAAGGATATTCCTCATTTTTCCGGCTGATTAGACCATTTATTTTGATGGGGAGAGCTAGAGAATAGCACATGTTGTAATATTTGTTATACAACACAAGATTTAACATTCTATTGTTAGAATTAAGAACAGAATTTTATTGGTCTGTACTAAAATAAGTTTTACAATAATAATATAATAATAATAAACACCACAGAAATTAGACAACCCTCAATTCCAGAAGCTAGGGCTTGTGCGGAAGGGGTTACACATTGAAAAAACGTGGACATACAACCATTTCCTCCAACAGTGCCGGAGCCGGGATTCGAACCCGGTGATGCGATGTCCGTGTGATTAATCGCGATTGCCACCTCGCGCCTTAACCCACTCGGCTATATCGACCAGACGATGAGTTGATATTTCGATTTAGGACTTCGTTATCAAGATAAGCAGAATATTAGGGATAGCTAGCAAAATTTCATCGGTTATATTACTTATTACTGTAGAAATACTAAATCCTTTTCAAAATAATAAAACAAACAACGTTTATTCACAAATCAAAATACATTACACAGAAATATACATGCACCTAAGCCACCAGCGGGCTTGTTGCTTGTTTGTGCATATTTGTTTATAGTTCAAATGTGCTTTTAGAGGGCGGAATATTAAACATAATATTTTTAATCGCAAACTCCTCTATAAATTCTTATTTTACTATAAGGAAAATAACCAGACTGCAACCAAAGTTACAAGTCTGGCGCGTTAAGTGTAATAATTGAATATTACCATCAAAACGCTAATGTTTCGATTGCAACAAACACCAGCCGAACGAAAGACTGATCCTACTTAAAGGAACTCTCTTGCCAGTCGTCACACACCACTTGCAGACTGCAGTTTCGAGCTGTTGGCTCTCGTCAGTACAAGGTAGGCATGCGACGACCGGCACGAGAATCCGTTGACTACTTAGTACATCCCGCTATTTCTACAACAGCGACATGTAAAATAGCCAGCAGGCGCCATCCAGCGGTCCAGTGTCTGTTGCAATCGAGAAATAAATAGCCTGACTTGGCTTAGCATAGTTCAAATGTGCTTTTAGAGGGCGGAATATTAAACATAATATTTTTAGTCGCAAACTCCTCTATAAATCCTTATTTTACTATAAGGAAAATAACCAGACTGCAACCAAAGTTACAAGTCTGGCGCGTTAAGTGTAATAATTGCATATTACCATCAAAACGCTAATGTTTCGATTGCAACAAACACCAGCCGAAAGACTGATCCTACTTAAAGGAGCTCTCTTGCCAGTCGTCACACACCACTTGCAGACTGCAGTTTCGAGCTGTTGGCTTGTCACTGTTGTAGAAATAGCGGGATGTACTAAGTAGTCAAAGGATTCTCGTGCCGGCCGTCGCATGCCTACCTTGCACTGACGAGTACTAAATTATTAATAAATATTATGATATATATGGGCATATGAACCTACCTTATACCATATAAAAGTTATACAAAAACATATATTATTAAAGTAATTTTCAACAAATCAAAATTTTATCCTACTGAGGTATTAGCTATAGATACTGTTTTATTTGATTAGGATAGTCTATATATATAATATCATCTCTAAATTTTATTCAGAAGAACAAAAAAACTAAGAATAAAATACTACATGACTACTCCACACGGCCAAAAGTAAATAAAAATTATGTGCCAAAACGGGAATAAAACAGTTTTCTTTAAACTCATTGATTATAATGGTATAAAGTTATATAATCTATTACCAAAATAAATAAGATATAAAAAATATAAAAAGAAAACCAAAAGTTTTGTGCGTGAGAATATGAATCTTTTTAAGTACGCGTTTAGTTTTTTTTATTAGTTTTGTATGTGAAACTGTATCGAAGGCTTTCGCCAAGTCGAAAAAAATAGCTAATGGTTTTTGATCTTCATTTATTGATTGATATAATTTATTTGTTAAGTTATAGGTGGCATCAACTGTTGATGATCCTTCTCTGAAACCAAATTGGGATAGTGGATATAATTTTAAATTTATTTAAACGTTCTAATATTCTGATTTTTATACATTTTTCTATAATTTTTGCAATGTTGCTAATAAGGGATATCGGTCTGTAATTGAATCGGTTAGTTCTGTCCCCTTGTTTAAATATTGGGGCACTGATGGTTTTAGTGTTGTGACCTTGTTTGCTTTATAGCATATGTATTAGAAGCACTAGAATTAATGATAAATCTAAATTTTGCTATGAATTTATTGAAGGCTATTTCCAGTTTTCTTTTGTAACTTTTTTGTCAGCTTGTTAGAATTTTTTTTTATTTATATACCTAAGTACTTCTGTTTTATTTTGTTGCCTTTTATTATTTGTAGATAATGTTAAAGACAAAATAGTAGCATAATGGCCTGTTATATTTGACTTTAATACAAAGGGAATTAAGCATGCTTGTTTTTGTATTTTTTTAAAATATATGAACTAAACAGGGAGTATCAGTTTCACTCGTCGGTTTGTTGATTTGGGGCACAAAACTTTTTCACTTATTAAATTTAAATATTGCTGTATAGTTTTATTGTTATTGTCTCATATGTCAATATTTATATCTCCTGTAATTATTTTGACATCATATGTTTCATTAGCTGTTAAAATTTCCGGACTTAATGGAAGGAATTATTGAGTTTTGAAAAGCATATCCAGAGAATCGTTCATGTGTAGCTGATTAAGCAATTTTTAGCGGAAGTGAAAGAGATAAGCTAATAGTGCATAGGGCTGCAAGTTTTTCAGGATTTTTTCTTAGGTACTTATAGGCCGTGGAATCAGGCATAGGCTCAACATAAGCTGTATTCCATTGAAGAGGAAAATCACCTAATTCTAGTGAAATATCTTTATGTTTCGTAAAATATTTACTTCTAAGTTTGTATGGTGTATTTTATATGCATTTACCTGTACATTTCCTGCCCTCTAATTGGATGCTTATCTATATAGGCGCCTGTATCCTTAAATTAGTAAATATAAGCTACATATTATTATGTGAGTACCTCTGTCTTTACATATTTTTAAGCGTCTGCCGATAAATGTATCCTCATTGATGATTCTCTCATTCACCTTTTGCCTTTGCTTCTTGCTCCTATCAACTTTCAAGGGTTTCCAATAAATATAAGTACCATGGCGTTGAAAAATAATTGAAACAATTAATATTAATAGTACAGATGCGATGATAGAGATAAATATAGAAATATAAGCATTTAATGTAATTAACCTTGACATGGTTATCGACGGCCTACCCTTAAAATTGGCGCTTGGCATAATGGCGTAAAACATGTTTCTTATCGTGGTAAGTATAATAAAGAGGGAAAGGGCTTGGTCTGCGGTTAATTTTGTTTCGAAATCCAATAACTTCATGTACTTAACACTGCATTGCACTCCACGTTAATACCATTTTATAACCGACCTACCCTGTCATGATTGTGATCCATATATCAAAATAAAGTATGCTATCAATAATGCATTATCTGAATTAATCCTGGTTACAGAAGATATGCTTCAGGAAAGGATTGTAGATGGTATAGATAATGTTTTAATAAACGTATCTGTATTTTGTAGGATGGTCCTGTCAAAATTCCAGTCAGTTTTTGGGTAAAATATTCAGTATATTGCTTATCCAATGTCAGTTTAAAATATTATAAATGCACATGTTTCTACCAGGATGTCCGTTACTATCCCTTTGTACCAATGGTATACAGCAAGCAGCGCCGCGTTATCGATATAATTTTTCTCCTCGTATATGAGATGAAGTCAAGCAGATGTGCAATTGCGTCGATGCGAGAGGCCGGTAAAGAATTCAAGCTGATGTTTGGAACGACCATTGTTACATGGCCTATGTATATTTAACAGTTTTATATAAAAACTAGTATTTGTTTATATTTAGCACGATCTGTGTAACATTTTGATTATATTCTATTCTAAATCATTTCACAATGTTTTATGTACATATTTTTATATCTTAGGAACTCAGTCATGTTTTTCTTTGCACTATTATGTATTTCCGTTCTATTATAGCATCCCAAGAAACGATTGTTGGTTGTCTAAAAACATTTATTTACATCGTTACTATATATAGTATATCCTATAAGATGTAATATATTTACTGAGTTCTCACAATATGTTTTACTATTTATTACAGCTGTTCTTATTTTTGGTTATGTATTTACAAATTGTTGCAATCTAAGTCAGCTGTGGAATGAAAACTAAACTATTATTATAGATTCCTTTTATCGATCATATGCCACTATTTTAGTTGTGAGTAAAGGAAATTTTAGAATTTGCGACCTGCTAGTTGTTGCGCTTAACTCAACCATTGACAGATGGCCATACCTGTACTATTTCTATATTTTATAGCTTTCAATTTAATTAGGGGAAATAGATTTTTCAAGTTTATCGAGTAGCATTATTTTGCAGTAAGTAGGACAAAAAAAGTTTACTTTATTAGTAAAACTCACCAGGAAATCATTTTGCTTGCAGCCTTTGTACTGATTCGAACGTATATAAATTTTAACTGTGGACTTCAGTAATTGATAGTACATTTTTATAGCCGCGTTAAGAAGTGTTTAACACCCAGTTTACGAAATCAGCTTATATACTTATATTCTTATATTCTATATATGTACTTATAAATTTACACACTTATGTATTTATATATTTCTACATTTATATACTTATACATTTCTGTATACGTTTCTGCTTAGCTTATCTTTCTTCATATAGATAAAATTTCATTAACCTTTCAAAAACCACATAGTTGGCTTCACTCCATTTCATTAAGAGACGTAAATTGCCAAGGAAACCTTTAGACTCCATTCTTGCAACAAGAGACAATTGTGGGCCTGGATTGCTGTCCCAGAACCAGTCACCTCAACAATAGTCAATCTAGGATCCTGGTATATATTTTAAAATTTGAATTAGTCTTTATAAACTGATTTATCTATTATTCATGTAATATATTTTAACATTAATTTTAAACTATCTTTTTATTACTCTTACCAACAATTTCAGTCTGATCTATAGTAGACTGATTATTCGAAAAAAAGAGACATTTCTACTTATTTTCACTATAGATGGTGCCAATTTAACATCAATTTTTCTTTGTCTCCTTTTCTCGAACTAAACAAAAATCTGTCATTTATGCTGTACATTTCAGAAAGGGTAAGTTTCTCCACTCTTACGAATACTCTGGATCCACGGCTCTCTGCTCCGACTTAAACCAGCTAGTCATATGTTGCCTCAATTCTTTCTCACAAATAAATAATAAGGGAAAGGAGGTAACACCATCTAAAACAAGAAAGTGCTGTGCGAAACTGTTTTCATGTAACCGGGTAATGCCGTACATTTATGTAACCTTGGGCGGTGGTTTTCTCCTAATAAAAAATAACGTAAGTTGTTTGTGTTATATTTACCTAAAATAATTATTATTATCTGTAATATTTTTTTCGAAAAATATTCTTAAAATGGCTTTATGGAGTCCATTTGGTACAGAAGAAAATTTACAGAATGAAAATGTTCGATCGATCGAATCGAATTGGGGGTTTAAGAACCAACATTAGATTTTATATGAAAATAATATTGAACATAAAATACAGCTCCTATCAAACGTTATTATTGAAATTTTTAATAAGCATGCTCCACGGAGGACAGTTCGTGTAACAAAGGGCAGAGCTCCTTGGCTTACAGATACTATCAAAATAATGATAATCTAACCTAGATTCGGATTGGTCAAGCTATAAAACGTTACGTAATTTAACCATAACAGCTATTCGGAATGAGAAAAAGCATATTTAACCAGTATTCATATGAAAAATGATGCTAAAGAAACTTTTAAAACTTTAAAAAATATGAATATTCAGAACAAATCTTCTGGAGAAGTTCCTGAAAATTTAGCAAATCCTGACGAAATAAGTACTTTTCCTCAGTTTTTGTTCTGAATGATGACGGCAAAGAACAAATAGCATTCTACAACTCCAATAGATATATATAATGCTGCTAATTTTGAATTTAAACTAGATAGTATTCAACAAATTAACACAATACTGCGCAGTTTAAAGTCAAATGCCCGGGGTAATGATACAATTAGTGCCTCAATGCTAAAATATCGTAGTCCATCCATAGATACGTATATAACACATATCATTAACTGTTGTATCGAACGTGGTTATTTTCCCAATTAATGGAAGGAGGGTATAGTTTTACCCTTACCTAAAATTAATAACCCCCTTACAATTTCTGATTTGAGACCAGTTTAGTGTCTTGCCCTCATTATCCAAAATTTTTGAAAAAGTTATGTTTGAACAAATTTTCACATTTTTAATAGAAAATAATATATTATCTAGGTTTCAATCTGGGTTCATAGTACAGGGTCTGCCTTAGCTCATATTACTGATGATATCATAACTGCATGTGACAATCAAAAGGTAACAGCTATGGTACTACTCGATTATTCAAAAACATTCGACACAATAGATCATCTTTTACTATGTGCAAAATTAAAATATTACGGGTTCAATGAAATTGGTGAAAGTCTTGTAAGATCTTACTTGACTGGTCGTACGCAGCGCGTCAAAATACACGACAAATTTTCTGAGCCTTGTCACTTAGATACTGGAGTCCCTCGGGGATCTATTTTAGGTCCGCTTTTCTTTATCCTGTATTCAACTGATATTTTAAACTCAATTAACATTAAAAAGCATGTTTATGCTAATGATACGTAGATCTATGAAAGTTTCTTAGCTGAGGATGTTATGACTGCTCAAAATATAATTAACGAAAATCTAAGAAATGTCTTACAATTGTCCCTCAGTCACAACCTGACGTTAAATCCAAATAAATGCTGAGTTTTGATTTTTGGGAATAAGAAGAAAGTGGATTACGCAAAAAATAATATAGAGGTAAAAATTAATAATGAAATTTTGGCAATTCAGTCTTCCGCAAAAAATTTAGGTGTATTATTCGATTCACATTTGAAATTCTCATTACATGTAAACAAGCTAATTCAAAGATCTTATTACACATTAAAATTATTATATAGCAATAGACAAATCTTAAATTTTAAGCTCAAGAAAATATTAGTGGATGCTCTTGTTTTATCAGTCTTAAATTACCGTGTTGTGGTGTACGGTCCCTGCTTGAATTCTGCCGATAGAGTCCAAAAAATACAAAGTGCATGTTGCAGATTTTTTTATATAATTTGAGAAAATATGACCATGTTTCTCAAAAAATAAAAGAATCTAAATGGCTTTCTATGGAGAAACGTAGGAAATTACAATTATTATGCTTCACACATTCTATATTAAAATCAGATACTCCTAGTTACCTTAAAAACAAATTGAATTTTAGAAAGACATTACAGCCGGCTAACGTAAGATTTAAAGATTTATTAAGTACTCCGAAATATATTACTACCACATATTGCAAAAATTTTACTTATAACGCTGCTAACGCATACAAATCTTTACCATCACATTTTAAATCTTTAAATCTAACTTTAAAATCTAAAATAACCTACCCTACGTCGCGGGAGTCACAGATAGGCTGAAGAAGATTTTATTCAAAAAGAAAGTAGGCGTACGGTTTCGAACAGTGAAGAAATACAGCAGATGTTTCCCTCAATCAAAGATCCTGTCCCCAAACTGTTATTAAAAGGTGTTTACGAGTTGAAGTGCACATGTGGTAAGAGCTACATCGGACAAACAGGACGGAGTGTCCAGTGCAGAATCAAAGAACACCAGAGAAATACCAAATTTGGATATACCGGATAGGTCGGCGATAGCAGAGCATGTCCATAATAACGAGAACCATAAAATCGAGTACGAGGATATCAATATATTAGACAGTAACACGCACCATTATCCGCGAATCATTAGGGAATCACTGGAAATTATGAAAAACGTGAACAACTTTAACAGAGAGGATGGGTATCGACTTGTAACACGTGGAAACTGGTATTGCCAAGTACCAGCACCGTAATAAGTCACGGTCAACCAAACACGACGAATGAGCAGTGAAGCGAACCAAGCACGACCAATGACCAGCGAAGCGAAGCGGCGCCTAGGTATATAACGAGGAGGGTAACACAACAAATTCAGTCTTTAGAATCCTTCTGAAGAAGCTGACAGGATGATCAGCGAAACGTCAAGTCAAGTTCGACGACCACGGCAAGATGGTCCACGGTCAGCTGATTGAGCGAAACGGTCGAGCATGTTGTAACGTACCCCATAAACAAACAAAAATACATTAATTGTTTTTCGGTTTTGTCATTGTAATTGTAAATCATCCAGTAAAATGGAAAAGATGCAGAAAGTTATTATTGAGCCAAAGAAGATTTACGCACATAAATCTTCTTTGATTGAGCACCCAAGCAGTCAATGTTTCACCGTATTTTTAGGTAACTACAAGATTGAGAGGGTTGAAAATGGTAAATAGATTTTTTTGCAAGATTCATATTCATAATCAAATATTTTGTTTGAAAAACTGATTACATTAACATAGCATACAAAAACAGATCATCATAATTCAAAAACCTTGCCAATTAAATTTGATATTGCCGCCCAATATTGCGCCGTCACATCTATGGTCAGACCATTGGTAAAATACTGCTTAACAATCTTACCAAAAACATCAAGCGGCAGGTCGGACCGCGGCGGTCAGTCGGACTCGTATCTGAACGCAGCCTTAGCAACTATACCGCCACAGTAGAGAATAGACCAGTACTTCCACTCGGCCGGAACAGAGGAATAAGATTTTCAGTGCGCAAGCATGCTCCTGGGCTTAAATTATCTGATGAGCACTGGACAGCAGTGATGTTATTGGGTTGATGTTTATTGTTTACTTGAGCAGTGCACATGCAAATACGCGTGGGATGGAAATAGTGGATGCGCAGTGGAATAAAAAAAATAAAATCGAGTACAACAAACATTAAAGGGACCGCCGAAGAGTGAAACTACTGGTCTAAGAGATCAACCCTGATCTGTGACTATACAACTTTATTGTCAAGTGGCTCTAACAAGAGTGCTCATTTATTTCATTTAGTGTTCTTTTCAGCTTCAAAGATCCACCGGGTGAGGAGGTTCCAGCCGCTTCCAGTTAGAGACCCTATAAACTAGAGTCTGGCCACTCGAGTGGGAGGCACTAATTGGCCCGTATGAAAACTGGTTGCATAATGGCAGCGTCAATAAGGGTTTTTTTTTATGTAGCTTTTAGACCTACTCAGAAATATTTTTTATTATTATTAGCCGTTACTCGAGTCCGAGTATAAAAATGTTACAGTCGATAAATTGTGCAATAAAAAACAAGTAAAAGGTGTAGTCTATTGTAATTCCCATTCATCTACGGTGCACACGACTATGGCTATAGAGGCCAATTCGGGAGAGCACATGTCGACCGCAGTCAGGACAAACATAGACCTGGTTAGGTCTTGGATCTGGCCTTCTTGCAGCAACATTTCCTTGATAGCTGGCCACAACCCCTCGCCATTCGGTTTTGTCCGCTGCAAGTTGTTCCCATTGCTCGTCTGCAACACCGCAGGATTTTAGATTTTCATGGAGAGCGTCTTTGAACCTCTTTCGTTGACCGCCACGCCTTCTTCTACCGCTTAGCAATTCACCATAAAGTGTACATTTAGGAAGGCGGTTATCATGCATACGATGAACGTGACCTGCCCATCTTAGGCGTGCTCTTGAAATAAGCACCTCAATTGGAAGGCTGTTTGCCCTCCTGAGTACTTCCACGTTTGATATGTGATGGAACCAACGGATTTTCATCATACTTCTGAGGTGTCTTTGCTGAAAACGTCCTAATTCTTTCACATGACGACGGTAAGTGACCCAGCTTTCACATCCATATAGCAGTGTTGGAATGACAACTGCTCTGTAGACAGCCATTTTCGTTGACAAAGCAAGGTCGTGGTTGTCAAATACTCTCTCTCTAAGTCCCCAGAGTGCTCTAGATGCAGCGTTAATTCTATTGCGAATCTCGCTGTCCATGTTTGCTTTGTCATTAACAACGTTGCCTAAGTAATTGAACTGATCCACCACTTCAAGAGAATTTCCGTTAAGTGTAATGTCTATTTGGTTCACTTGATGAGGAGTTGACATAATCTTAGTCTTTCCAATGTTGATTTTAAGTCCCAAGGAATCATAGCTCTGGGCATACACATCTAAAAGTTCTTGAAACTCTTCCGGCGTAGAGGCTAAAAGTGCACAGTCATCCGCATACTGGAGATCACAAATGAATCGTGTGCGTGTCTTCGTGAAAGCTCTAAAGCGCCCTATGTTAAAGAGACCGCCATCAAAACGGTATCTGAGACCTATTCCTCTGACTGTCAGTTTGTTGTCAACAATAATTGTTAGAGCAGTGGTAAACAAATTAAAAAGTAGGGGTGCCAGGACACATCCCTGCCTAACTCCAGTGAGGGTTTGGAAAGGTTCGGTTGCCTCATTATTATACATAACCTGGGCGTTGTTGTTTGTATGTAGACTGCGACATACTTCCACAAATTTTCTAGGGATACCTAAGCGGAACATAATTTTCCAGAGCACTTCCCTGTCCACCGAGTCAAACGCCTTGGTTAAATCAATGAAGGCCATGTGAATTTCTCCTTGATGTTCGAGTGCTTTTTCTTGAAGCTGTTTAAGTGTGAAGATTAAATCCGATGTGCCTCGGTTTGGTCTAAAGCCACTCTGTGTTTCAGGAAGTAGCTTTTCCATAACAGGTGTTAGCCTATTTGCCATCGCTTTAGTGAGTATCTTCCCTCCAACAGCCAGGAGAGCTATACCCCTGTAATTTCCACAGTCTGCAGCGCTCCCTTTGTTTTTGAAGAGGTTGATTAAAAGTGTATCACGAAACTCCTGCGGAGCTTGACCACTTTCCCACACGACATCAAACAGTTTTTTGAGGTAGGGTATGACCTCTGACGACACAGCTTTAAAGATCTCAGCTGGGAGTGAGTCGGCGCCGGGAGATTTGTTATTTTTTAGCTGCCCAATGGCGGTTAAGATCTCTTCCGTTGTTAGTGGTTTATCTAAGTCTTCGAAGGTGTCATACTGAGGGATAAGATTTATAATATCGTGATCGGCTTGACTTTGCTGGTTAAGAATGTTAGAGTAGTGTTCTTTCCATCGGGCTCTTATTTCCTGGTCTTCTTTGAGGAGATTTCCATTTAAATCTTTAATAGGGCACATATTTTTCCGACTGGGGCCGTACACTGCTTTTACTCCTTGAGAGAAATTCCTGTAGTCGTGTGAATCGGCGTACCTTTGAATTTCTCTGGCCTTGCTTGCCCACCACTCGTTCTTTATTCTTCTGATTTCGCGTTGCGTTTCATACTTAGATTGGGTAAAAGCTTCTGCTTTTGATGAGTCGTTGGGGTGGTTGATAGCGTTTTGGAAGGCAATATGTTTGCGGTCAAGAAGTTCTTGTATAAACGCTTCATTATCATTGAACCAGTCCTCCTGTTTTTTACTTGCTGCAGTGCCAAGAATTTCCTCACTCGCACTTTTTAAACTGTCTTTAATTTGTGTCCAGGTAGCAGCGACATCTACAGAATTGGTTTCTTCTAGTGCACTCAAATTCTCTTGAACTTTTTGCTTTAGCTGTTCGGCGGTTTGTTGGTCACGCAATTTACTAATACAGAGACGGAGTCTACGTTTTACTTGAGTTCTTCGGTGTTTGGGACTCATAACAATTTTCATTTTAGAGACAACAGGACGATGATCGGTCCAACATTCGCTATCAATGCGCGCCTTTGTAATTTGGACGTCCTTGAGATGCTTCCTACGTACGATAACATAGTCCAGTAGATGCCAGTGACCTGATCTGGGGTGACGCCAGGTGCCTTTAAATTTATCCTTTTGTCGGAAAATGGTGTTTGTTATAACTAGATCATGTTCGGCGCATTTAGTTAGGAGTAGTTGACCGTTAGCGTTCATGTTGCCCAAACCGTTCTTGCCTATGATGCCTGGCCAGGTGTCTGCATCTCTCCCTACTCTAGCGTTAAAATCGCCAAGAATAACGAGTCGTTCCGTTTTAGGTATTCTACAGAGGGTTTCTTCCAGCTGTTGATAGAAGCTTTCCTTGGTTTCGTGACTTGCATCCAGAGTGGGAGCGTAGGCGCTTATTAGATTTACCGCGTTGCCATCTGATAGCTCATAGCGTAGCAGCATTAGTCGCTCGGATATGCCTTGTGGTACTTGTGTTAAGTTGGATACAAGTTGATTCCGAACGGCAAATCCTACTCCATGTTGTCTTCTTGAATTGGTGGGAAGACCTTTCCAATAGAAGGTGTAGTACTTTTCTGTGAGAGAACCTTCCTCCAAAAATCGAGTTTCGCTGAGAGCTGCAACGTCAACATTGAGTCGGTGAAGTTCTCTATCTATTAGAGCAGTTCTTCTTTCAGGCCGATCGGTGCGAGTGCTGTCGTTCAAAGTACGAACATTCCAAGCGCCGTAGATGAAAGAATTAGTTTTGTTGGATTTAACTTGTCGGTGTTTTTTCGACATTCGATGAGGTGTCCCTGTGGGCACCCTCCCCCGGAGATCCGATCGGGAGGGTATTTTACCTCCGGATGATTTTGTCCCACTTGAACGCTCCATCATTTTTTAAAGCCTTAATCGACTGAAAACGAAGCTGCATTTGAAGTTTTAGCTGGAGCAGGTATGCAACTGACCAGCTCGGTTGCGGAAGGCGAGTGGTGTGGTCCCATGGCACAGAAGGAGACTGCGACGATGGGGTAACCAAACGATTCCAAAAGCAACCTTTGTGTGCGGTCGGTTATTTTTACCGCACTCTTCGTGAGAAGGTGGATGTGCTCACGGCAAAAGGTAAGGGTTATTCCGCCCTTACTCGGTCGTTAGAGCCTCGTTAGTGAAAACAGGGCGCACCAAGTTCAAATTGAACTCATCGCGAAGGTGAGGTTAACAATTGAGTAGGAGAGGCTATAACTTGCGCTTCACTACCCCATTACACCCCAGAAATATTTTAACAGCAAGGTTAAATTCAATATTTTTAACGAACGCATGTTAATTTTCATTTTGTAGAATACAATTTAATGTTGATTTGCAATCATTTAGCGTGCAGTTAAATTTAACATAATATGTAGTTACAGAATTGCCACTATACTGGATATATACATTTGATGGACATGCGAACACTCAGATCATCGCCGCCATTATGCAACCAGTAACCAGTCTCTACTTTATAGGGTAGCTGCCGATTTTCTTTTCTCGAAGTTATATGAGAATCTCTTTTATTATCTAAACCTTCTTACTTTAATAAAAGTTTTATTATAATGGGGAACAATCCAAGCCAGTTCCTAATATATCTAATAGATGACTCCATGCGTACTCGGTTTAATATCATTCTCAATTTGTATCATATAATATATGATACAAATTGAGAATGACATTAAACAACAATTTAAAAGTTATTTATAACTTTTAAATTGTTTAAATTTCTCAATTTCTGAGAGCTTCCACATCTCTTATTCGTAGAAAAAAGCCAAATTGATAAAAAGAATTAGGAACAATCCATGCCAGTATATCCTGCGTACTCGGTTCCCGATTTCCGAGAGTTTCCCAATCTCTTTGTTCGTAGAAATGACAATCACTAAACTCCCATGAGTTGAGATATTTTTCAAATTCTTGATTTCTATTGGTTGCTTACTAATCACAATCACTTTGTTCAAGACGAACGAAACAGCTTTGATAAAAAGGATTACGGTAGTAACACAGCAACAAGTTTTCATTTTACATTCTAATTAACTTTGTTTATTCAAAGATATATTTTTTCGTATTGACATTGACGGACAAACAACCGAGCAAGGAGTTAACCATCCTTGACAACCGAGTACTGCTGGTGCACTCTCGCGGATAAAATAAAAGAGAATGTGCCCCATTGAGGTAAAATACCTTAACTCAAATAACTAATGCTGTTTTAGTTGATAGATTGGACCTTTACTTGGTGAAAATCCTTGTTGCAAGTACACAAAAAACAAGTTTCATTGTTTGATTTTCACAAATTTATTTAAATTTAAAAATATAACCTAAAACATAACAATTGTTTGCCACACTGTAGCTTCTTCAGATGAATCTAAAATAATTACTAACATCATAGGGTATTTATAGTCTAAAACAGGTAATAATCTAACGAAGTATATAAATAAAGACCTTAACTTAAAAATAATTTAAAAATAATTTAAAAGTGTATATTTATAGTTTAAAACCGGTAATCTTCTAAGAAATATATAATAGCTGAATGATACAGTTTAGAACAAATTTAAAAGTGGTGAATGATTTAAATCTAATTGATCATTTAATATTACATAACTGTATTTTTAAATTTGTTGATTTCTAAAAATTCTAATAATGTCAATTTTATTCCTTTATTTTGTTGATATAAAATTTCGAAATTATTATTAAAACTATCGGTTTCTTCAATTAAATGGTTTGCTTATGTCGGATCTTTGGTTTCTTTTTTTTATTGATGCTCCATGCATGTTCCTTCAATCTTTTTTAAAAGTGTTTCCCTGTCTGTTCAATGTATATTTTAGGGCATGTACCACATGCCAGCTATAGACTTGAAACATCCTGTATATACCCCATATATAAATTTAGTTTTTTCCTGTTTATGTTTCCAAATTCAAGTAATTATTGCAGTTGATTCATTTCATTTTTACATTTATTTACTCGTTTAATATTGGACACAATAAAGTTACCAGAATGCATTTTAAAATTATATTTTGAAAGCGAAGTTAAACGCTACAGTTTTGAGACAGAATTTACATAAAATCTAGTCGAGTCGCAGGGTTTGTTTAACGTACTTTTTATGAAGTGCCGTTTCAACGTCTCTACGATGCTCAGCGAGTACGTTAAACATGAAGAAGCTGGTGAAGAGCATTCACGGGCGACGTAACGCTATACAGGGCGTACATAAATTCAGCTGGCATAAATTTCTAAAGGTGATTACTTTCTTATTTCTACTTTCTCTACTTTATTATTTGCAATTGCATTTATATTCTGATTTCGTCGGGGTGTAATGGGGAAAATTGGCGCATTTGTGGTACCAAAAGAATATTAGATTAATATTTTAAATGGAATATTAGCTTTGCTTTTTAACTATCATAATATTATATTACCAGTTATTCAGTTATGATTTTATTCACGATTTTAATTCATAAAATTTCATTTTCTGGATGTTTTACTACGGAAGTTTGCGTTTGCAAAATAACAAGTTTATATTCAAGAACTATAGCTTTTGACCATACACTACAAGTTTACAAATACTTTTTCTTAGGCGCTTTACGCTGATATAAGAGCTGTTATAAGAGTCTTTGGCGACTTCAACCAATTTTATTTATTTAACTACTAAATTGTCAACGATGTAAAGTTCTCGTGACTACGAGAACGTAATTGTTTGTGAACTGTGTTTGTATAACATAATAGTAAAATGGGTGCATTACGGACTATCGGAGTTCCATCTAAATTTAAAATTAACAGTCCGCTGTTTTAAGGACACTTGTCTACACCAATCTGTAAGGTCGTCGATCTTTTCGACCACCCCATATTAACATCTGTTCAGTGCTAAACACTTACTACTGCTGTTTAGTTTATCAGTCAATTGACACAAAATCAAATTTCCAGCGTTGTTTATATTGTTCTTTCTAATACTGTTTAAGCCAATTGGTTAGGTGCAGTCGGTAATTGCCATATACTGTATCCTGCTATCTTTCTTATCAGTAGACGAGAGCACAATTATAATAAAACTGGAAATTTCCACAACCATTAATTACTTGCAAAAGGGAGTTTAATTTCCCACAGCTCGTGAGTGTTTTCACTGAAACCAGGCGCCGTAGCCAACTACTACAGAAAATATCAAATAAACTTTTGTTAGATTGAAACACTTATTTTCTGTTATGTTTGTAAACTTTGACACTGCAGTTGCGTTCTCTTTGTTTCGAAGTAACATCTTTGACGTTTGTTCACTCATGTTATTATCATTCCCAGACTATTGTCACAACTGTTTAAAATAAGTATTGTCTGGCCGATAGCCGTCTTGTTTGAGATGCGAAGTGGCAATCGCTATTAATCACACGAGTATCGCGCCACTGGGTTCGGATCCCGGCTCCGGCCTTGGCACCGTCGGAGGAAATGGTAGTCTCATTTCTGTGTAGTTTAATTATTAATCATTATGTACATAGACTATTGTCACTGCTCTTATTCTTGTCTATATTAATTTCTCAATGTAGACATGTGATATGTTTATTCAGGCATTTGCCACAACTCTAATTACTATTAAAATAACACAGCATACTTTTGTATCTCAGTTCTTGTTATTACATCAAAACACTCAGTATATCTATAGTATGGTCTTTACTATAGCGATGCAAATTTTCCCATTATAATGTTTAGACAATTGTCTCAAATATTTGGATTACTTTCGATTTCATGTATAGCTATTTGCTACATCAATTTATATAAAATAAAATGGGTTTTTTTACTATCTTTTCCCATCAATTTTTGTCTTATTCTTTCACCTTTACCTTTTCGTCTTATAAGTAATAAACTAAATAAATGTTTTAATTTCAAAAGCAAAATAGAAAACAAACTTCAACTATAAAAGTACAGTGCAATCTTGAGTAATAAAATACTACCTAAATAACATATATAATTAACTAGGTACCTCAATTAATAAACAGTGTGTTCAAGTTTACCAGGTATTTAAATTAACAGAGTGATTAATTTTCGAAGGTAGATCGTATCAGACAGAAGCAAGTAATATTAAACTTTATATAAAAGAACCTGGGGTAATTATAAAAGGGTTACTACACACACAACGAAATTTGGGTCCTACACTAACAAAACTAGATGATCACGCAAATGGCCAATCTTATTTGTTTATCCTTCAGATAAATAAATAGTAATGAAATTAACTGATTACATAATTACCAGGATTTCATTTGTAATTAAATAGGGTACCCCATAACCGTTACAAACTCCACTCTTATTTTCTTTTTTGTTTAAACTTTATTATTTTTAACCAGATTTTTAACATATTTTCCAAGGGTATTATTCGTTTTGTAAGCAATTCTTAAATTGTGTTTTTCCTTCAAATGATACACAATTTTCTGTATGTACTCCAATATGTTAATGTTTTGTATTTAGAGACCTCTTCTTCAACTTTAGGAAAAACAAGATTTATTGCTTTTTTGTAATTAATTTTAGTTAATAAGTACAATCATAGATTCATTAAAATTATTATTTACTGCAATTTATTTTATAATATTAAGCTCTTTATTATAATTTTCTGTAGATAATGGAATATGAGTCAATCCGTTTAACATACTAACATAACCCGCCTGTTGTGTTTAGCTGGACGAGTTGAATTATTATTTATTGTAATATCTGTATATGAAAGTTTATGGCAAAATCATATGTGATTTATTAATTTTTGTAATTATTAAATCTAGGAAATTAATAGAATTATCTTCTTCCACAGTAAAATTAATGTTTGAATGTAAACTACTCATAAACTGTAGGAAAATGTTTAATTGTCTGTTGGTACCTGTGTAACATACAATAATATCACCTACATGCCTGTACCATCAGTATAAGCAATTTGTACTTAACTTACTTTTGTGCATTTTTTTTTTCTAAAAATCCATAAAAATCTCCGCTAAAATTGGGCTTAAAGGGTTTCCCATAATTATACCTTCTGTAGATGAGTATATTTCGTTGTTAAATTGGAAATAATTTAAGAAAATAGTTAACAAAGAAGTTATTTCGGATTTTATGACCGGATTAGTTTTATTATTGTCTAATAAATCCTTAATTATATTTACAATTTCTTTTGGTGGTATACTAGGACTGTTTTGTCTGAGATACGACGGCGTTTTATGAGAATTAGCCCCTTTTCACACTGGACGACTTAGCAGCATGATTTGGTAGTGCGGCTGAGTGAAAGGATATGCGACTAAGGGCCGGTTTATCAATACACTTAATACTTAACAATAGGATAATTGTCAAACGAAACAATGGGTATCTATTGTTTTGTTTGACATTTATCCTTTGGTTACGAGTTAACCTTGCATTGATAAACCGACTCTGAGTCGCGCGGTTCTAATTTAAAGACACGAGCCATGTGAGTCGTCGCTGCTAGCTGTGGCTGCACCTCCGATTGCGCTGCAATCGCCCAGTGTGAAAAGGATCTTCTTTTGTTTTTGTCGTTTTTAACAAGAAAAAATTATACCTACCTATCATTTCACTACTTTCAGTCATAATGTATTAATTAATAAGTCTGCAAACACATGTACATGTATAATAAATGCTTTTTCAAATATTGTAGAGCATGTATTGTCTTGAAAAGTAAGTTACGCGCGCCAATGGATGGCACGCGTTCGAGGTCGGTTTACAAAGGAATGCCGCGCTCTTGATTTTTATATCGTTTTAAACTGAAATTGGATAAACTCTAATATGTGTTGGTGAAAATGATATATTTAATGTCGAAACTACAGTAACATACAGTTACAATTAACTATCGATAAAAACAAAGTAAAAAGTGTTTTATTAGATCTTGATCGATCACAAGGTAACGGCTTCCACTATAAAAGTACTAGTACTATTCAAAAAGGGTGACTCTAAACAAATATGCAATTATCGTCCCATCTCGCTGTTATCAGTTTTCTCTAAAATAATTGAAAAAATACTTGCAAATAGAATTGTATTTTTTCTTGAGTCAAATAACATTCTTGACAAGGGTAATAAAGTCATGGCCTTATTTGTTGATTATCTAAAGCATTCGATTGCATAGACCATGATATTTTGCTCAAAAAAGTGGTGTTATGGTTTGCGCGGTCAGTTGCAATATGATTTTGCGATCATACCTTCTCAACAGAAAGGAAAAAATATTACGGAAAAAGATCCCATGAAATGGAAGTTGATATTGGAGTTCCCCAGGGTAGTATTCTGGGCCCACTTCTATTCTTGTTATATATAAACGATGTTGAAAATTTCATATCCACTTTTTACTGTGCCTTTGCTGATGATATGTCCTTTGTCTCATGTAATCAAAATTTAAATTTAGTATCTGAACTTCTGCAGATTAATTTGTTTTCTCTTTTTAAATGTTTTAATTCAAATAACATGGCAATAAACCAAGAAAAAACGTTTTCGATGCAATTTCATCCTGTTACTGCTAACTATATATCTAGTCCACTTATTAAACTTCAGCATAAAACAATCCAACAAGTTACAGATTTTAAGCTACTAGGTGTATATGTTGATATGTCATTAAACTGGAAAGTTCACATTGACTATGTAAGCAAGAAGTGTGCAAGTATTTGTTTTGCTCTAAAGAGATTGTGCCAAATTTCAAGTAAAAATGTTGTTAAAATTTTTTATCATTCAAATTTTGAATCAATAATTAGGTATGGAGTGATTTGTTGGGGTAATGCTAGTACAGCTAGCCGTGTATTTGTGCTGCAGAAAAGAGCATTACGTTCTATGTACGGTTTGCAGTTTCGTGAATCCTGCAAACAAACCTTTATTGCACAAAAGATTTTAACATTGCCCTGTTTATATATACTTGAAATATTAACTTTTGTAAAAAAAAATCTCAATCTATTCACTTTTCAAAATATCTCTCATGAATACTACACACGTCACGGAGAAAATTTGCAGCATACATTACACAGGCTAGAACTTTATAAATCCAATCCTTACTATGTCGGTACGATTCTGTATAATAAATTAGATCTAAGTATTAAAAAATTTATATCTACTGTTAAAAATATATTACTCATCAATGCCTTCTATAGTGTAGATGAATATTTAGCTTTTTAATTTCAATTTCGGGGGGCGAGCGTAGGTGCATCTTTACTATGTACATACTTCGGTATGGTATGGTACTTGGATGGGTGACCATTCCAACGGAAACCGCGTTCTCGCCTCACCCATCTTCCAGCGGCTTGTATATCAGTGTATCCGCGGAAGCTATACAACCTTAGGCGAGGGTTGTATAGGAGATATACCATCCTTCGGAGGGGATGTAAAGCCGTCGGTCCCTTGTCTATTAAATGTTAGGCAAGTAAAAGATCCCTACTCTTCTTAAGGGAAGAGGTTCGGCAAAATTCCTGGTTGGGGGTAGCTCGTCTACAGGCGTCGGTGTTAGGCCTCAGTAGCGGAAATAGGCCGACGTTAAATAAATGTATAAAAAAAAAAAATTCAATTTCTTTGTTGTTGTTTATACTATTTTTTCTTTCTTTCTTTTGACATATCCTATATCAATATCTGTTGATCTTTTGGATTAATAAAGAATTATTATTATTATTATTACTATAATTTTGGCCCTTTTCTGTTTTTGATACCCATGCAATCCTTATGTTATGCAATGCTGATGAGGAAAAATAGTTTTGGAACAGCAATATTTGTACCTGCTACATGTTGTGGCGTAAACACGATTTTCTCATCACACTATTTGCAAACATTTACTTATTTATAATAATTACTGATAATAAAACCATGAAAAAACAAAAAGAAATAATAAAAAACGTTTGTATTAAGGAATATAAGATTTATTTTCCTTTAAATATTACAAATACCCATATAAAGACGACGTTAATATAATTTCCTCTTAGATTTGTTCTGAAAAATAAGTTACAAGTTTGGAAACTTTCAATTAATAATAAATCTTACATTTTTCTTAAATCTTAAAATATTTAAACAACTTTATTGAACAGAAATATCACTTTTTCATAAATTAATTATTGTATGATAATTAAGTGAATAACACTTAAAATAATTACGGTTTAAAAGACATTCGCTAACTAACTAAAATATATTACAAGGCCATATTCCTTCCTTCTATAGAAATTTCCACTGCCCTTCTAGTCTGCTTCAACCTTTTACCATCCAAGAAATTCTTATAATGCTTCTCGAACCTGTTGAGCCCTTTCTTTGTGCTCTGAAAAAAAGGAAAGCCATGATAGAAGTCACATATAGGCATAAAATAGAGCTACCAATTTTAGGGGGAAAATTTTCACTGCTGTGGCTGAAATATATTTTATTTAAAATGAAACCAAAATACTTGCGAAGCTTTTGCTATTTTTTCCGACTGATGGAGCTTACTGGGAATTTTTCAAATTCTTTAGGGTTGGAGATTGTCATTATTTTTGAACCTATATTTGGCTTGTAAATCAGCCAGAGGCAAAGGATAAAAAAAATCACATAAGGAGACTCCATTCGGAGATATCATAAAATTTGAATTGGTAAAATATTCGCGATCGCGTGCAGCCTCGAGCAACATCTTACCATGAAACTTAAAAACTCTTCTCAACATTTTTAATCGAAACTACATCAAAAATTAATTTTATAAATAGGAATATTAGCGACGACGTCAAAAACCTGCTGAAGAAATATATTTCGAAATTGCAAAGAAATGTAACTGATTAATTCCATAAAATTGAACATTTCATTTTTCGGACAAAATTTTGTATCAATACGATTAATGCTGAGTCTTTGTCGTTCCAGTTTGAATGCGAAGAATTTGTAGGAAATTGCATTTTACGTTCGAAATGGTGGGATTAGGAACCACAACGAAAGTTGACTTGATAGATAAGATTTGTCGCGATGACATCAAAGAACATTTGATATATTTTTCAAAACTAAAACAAAATATAACTTGTGCCCATTGAAAAAAATTGAACCTTTCCCTTTTCGGATGAAATATTACATCCAAGTGACTAATACTTATACTCTGCCGAGTTGATGGTTGTACGAGTTTCGATTGGAAAGCAACGGAATCGTCGGCAACGCTTTTTATGTCCAAAAGTAACATAATTAGCAACTGCAATGAAAAGTGACATTTTTTCCAAACGGTATTATCGTACGTATTTTACGGCTGACCTTCACAAAGCATTTATCCAGTTGAACGACGTGCTGTACGGAGGATTTTTTGAAAGAATTAAAATTTATATAGTCAAAATTTGCCAGAAAAGGCAAATATCATAGGTCACATTTGCCTAAGGTCAGATCAAAGGTGACCTGTGGCTCAAAAACCTTTATGTTCATGTCGTCAGTACGCTTTACCGCAGGAATGCTACATGTAACATTGGTGAAGTGGGGTACGGTCATCGGTTGAAGCGCTGAAACCTCGATAAACAAAGTTAAACAGCATTGGTCGGGTCCGTCACTTCGCCGTTCTGGTTGTGTGGTAGAGTAGCTGTAGCTAAACTTCGCCAGGACGTTAATATAACTAAGGCACTAAAATAAAATAAAAATGTCTAGGCGGTAAAACCTAACCCGTTGAATCGCAGATACTCTCAAATGCCTCAGTTCTGTTGAACAAAATTAAATAAATGTTAAATTCGATCATAGAGACTTATTAAAATTTCAACATTACATTCATAGTGAATGCGCAGGTACATGAGCCTAAGCCATTAGGAACTGCAACAAAAAAATTCTCATATTGAATCTCTCTATGCCATCGATTGCTCTCTGTCAGCTAATTCTTGGGTAGTAGTTGGAAACTAAGTTTCACGAGTTTCCTATACTCACCCTGTGTGGTATGGAACCAAGAATTCCATATTAAATTGCATATTTTCGAAGAATAAATATAATCTTTTTGTATTACATTTCTGAAAGAAAACATACAAATTTTTACCGCAAATACTACCTCAAATTATTTCAATCTATAATTTAAGAAACCTTAACTTGGTTAATCCTTGAGTGTAATTGGTCTACTTAAAATACAGGGAACTACTTCCTAGTTCCCCCCAAGTCTGTAAGGGCAACCGTCTAGTACTCTAGGGTCAAATGAGTAAAGGAAAATCTAAGTAACTAGAAATATAAGCATATAAAATCACGAGGCGATAGTGAATCAAAAAATTCCTAGTGAAGTGAAATATCCAAGAGCAGTAAAATCAGGGAAAATAGCTGGTAGCAATTGATAGTAATTATAAATTTTGTATTATCGTCTATTAACATCTGTTGAGCTGAAGAACCCCCTTGAGAGTAGAAACCCTACCTATAGCTGTGTACTTGAAGATGCAACAAACGCACCAGATATTAAATTTAAAATCGAGTCCATCAGACAGGATGTGGATGGATTGTTTACATCGCAACCCCCATACCCCTCTAGGACCGTATCATGCCATATCAGTTATTTTATTAGAAACTCCACAAATGAGTTAAGGATTCAAATGTTGTTAATGCCCACAATAAAATGAATATAGTACTTACCCTGCTAATATCTACTTCAGATTGCCACTTCGGTCTTACTAAATAGTCTTTACTGGAAGGTATTGGAACTCTCGCTCTAGCAACCCAACCTTTTTCGCCAGGTCTGAGGGGTCTGAAAAATTAAACGTGTTATAATCACAATTTTCAAACAAATTTTTGTAACTTACTTTCCCTCCGCGTTTAATGCTTTGGTAAGTTCTTTCCTCTCCTGAGCTGTAGTTTCTTCATCCGTCCTACGCTTCTTTGGGCCCATCTGTTCGTAGTCTCTTTGCAGACGTTCTTCTCGACTCAAAGCTAACAAATTTAAAACAATAAAATTACACCATTTTTTTAAATTTCCACGAGTCCACAAGCTACCATTCTAATTTTTGGGTTCAGTAAAAGAAAAACTAAATGTGTCTTACCTTTAAAATCTGTGGATAAATTGAAAATTGGCCTGGCCCATTCGCTAATCAATTTACCAGCTCTCTCTCTGTTTTCTTTTGTTTCTTTGGGGTGCTTATATAAATACATCACAGCTTTTCCGATACCAGAATGTTTCAAAGTCGACTGATCAACTCTGGGAAACTGTAAAATACATATCGATTATTTTTTCAGCAAATTATGTGTTTGTCACATTGAGATGTCAACTAGACCACCGGATAAGAGGCACAATGCAGCAATTGTTGGATTTCTATAATGCTCTTTGAGGATTTGCTTAATTAGTTGTTTGATATAGCATATTGGAAACCTTTCGATACTAATGACAACGAAATGGACAATGTTAGTACTGATTTAGTACCTATACAAGAGGAATGTGTAAATAGTGACTTACACGTTCAAACTCAAAGGATTATTTTGAATATTCGTGTCTAAAAGGAGATAACCAAATTGTGGAGAGATTTGTGGAATAATTAAACTTTTCCGTCCTCCAATTTATAGGATTATTGGAGCCGGGGATATAGGTTGACCATTGTGTTAAATGGAAAAGAGTTGGACAAAAACTCAAAAAACTTGATAACGCTTCCGGTTAATCTATCATAAGCAACTTTATTTTTTTATATTATTTTAACGCCTTATTTATATAACGTCCTGGCGGTGTTTAGCATTAACTATCCCATCACTCAACCAGGACACATACACATAGACAATTCCCTACGACATTGCCATTTGCCTCAGCTGAGACTCGAACTCAGGACTGGTACAGCAACTATCCGTGTTGTCTCTCACACAACTTTTTCTAGTCCACTGCTACCAACTCGGCAACACATGAAAAACACCACTAAATATCCATATACTTTAGCCAGGATTCAAACCCGGGACTCCTTGGTTGCAAGCCTAACGCGTAAGCTTTGAGCCATTGAGCCGGTAAGTTTTTAAGAAAAAACAAGATGGCGGACGACTTTACCGTTTATGATGCGATTCGACTCAAAATCGATATCTGGGGGTTTTCGAGATCGCCAATTATGAGTTCTTGGTCAAAGTTTGGAGATTCAAAATGGCGGCGCCAATATGGCGGATGAATTTTGTGATTTACGATTCATATCGATCAAAGTCGATGTCTGGAGGTTTTCGAGTTCGCCGATTACGAATTTCTAGTCAAAAATTTAGCTCAGAATGGCGACTCCAAGATGGCGGACGATTTTACCGTTTAAGACCCGATTCAACACAAAATCGATATCTGGGGGTTTTCTAAGTCGCTGATTATGAATTTTTAGTCAAAAATTCAGATATTCAAAATAGCGGCGCCAATATGGCTGACGACTTTTGTCAATTAAATCTAAATCGATCAAAATCGATATCTGGGGGTTTTCGGGGTCGCAGATTACGAATTTCTAATCAAAAATTTAGTTCAAGATGACGGACGACTTTACTTTTTATGATCCGATTCATCTCAAAATCGATATCTGGGGATTACAGCATATCAAAAGACTAAAAAGTAAAAAATATTTTCATCAAAAGCTTTTATTTAAATGCTCTAAAATGTAGAAAATATACTTTGAAGTAAATCAAACTCATCATTTTGTTACATTATATAATTTCTTTGCGATATAAAAGCTTGACGCGAGCAATCTCCTTTACACAGGAAAATCTATACTTTTTAGAGCGTTTAAATAAAAGCTTTTTTTAAAAGTATTTTTTTAACTTAATGAAAAAGTTAGTTTTATAAAATTATTGAAAAAATTAATTGAAAATGAAAGCCTCTCTCTCGTTTGAAAAATGCTATAATTTTTTTAAAATTAGGTTCATATTATGCAAAATGCAATTAACTTCACTAATATTAAATTTAAAATGAAGCAGTTTTCTCTGTAATATTTGATTTTCGACGATGAAAGATCCATCCATAAAGTTTTGCCATAATTTTCAGACATCCAGTATTACATACCTCTGCAATCAAGCACGGAGCATTGTTGTCTGATATAAGAGAGCCTATTATGTCCATTACCAGAATACTCATAGTGTAAGCATTCTTTCACCTAAATTAAATTTGAACTTTCTATTACAATATTGGTCGTACGGTATGGATAATATTTCTAGAAATACAAAAAACTCGATGCAACGTTTTCCTCTACAAAATTTCAAAACCTTTGTGTTCTTTATTGTTTCTTGGGAGACAGCAAAAAAAAAAGGTGTATTTATGTTTGAATTTATATTTAAGTAATAAATATCAATAAAAGTGAGACTGACAGCGACTGAGGCTTTTGACCGACACCTCTTGATAGGCTAGTGTAGAAACTGGGGATTGATTCCTGTATATGTTAAACAGCTGACCGCTAAGCTACCATATCCGCATATAAACAATATGGGAACAAAAATATTAATTTTTATTTTTTGTTTATTTAAGTCTATGTTTTTTTGTCTCGAAACTTATTGATGTGTTTTGGGAGAGCGCATGGTTAATGCGTAGGGGCCAAATTACATTTGGCGCCAACGGGGCCAAATGGAGCCAGTCCGACACTGCAAATAGGAAGGTGTGAGCATTAGAAATGATTTGGGATAAGTTATAGGACTATCCATATGACTAAAAATCCTTAGATAATTTATTTTAATGAAATGTGGTTTGGCACCCATGATGCTGTCCAGTAGGATTGGGTAGATAACAGCAAGAAGTGTCATTTAAGTGCCTCATGTTCTAGGGGAAAAAGAATACTTGGTCATGCCGGAGGTAAGAACAGTTTTATTCCAAATGAGATATTGTCTGCCAAAAATATCAAGCAATCCTCTGCTGACTATTACAATGGACAATAAATAAATAAACTGGTCGATAGCCCAGTGGGATAAGGCACGACGTGGCAATCGCGATTAATCACACGGACATCGCACCACCGGGTTCGAATCCTGGCTCCGGCACTGGCACTGTTAGAGGAAATGGTTGTATGTCCTTGTCTTTTCAATGTGTAACCCCCTTCCACACAAGCCCTGGCTTCTGGAATTGGGGGTTGTCTAATTTCTCTGGTGTTTATTTATTATTATTTAAACACCACAGAAATTGGACAAAACACCACAGAAATTGGACAACCCCCATTCTAGAAGCCAGGGGCTTGTGCGGAAGGGGGTTACACATTGAAAAACGCGGACATACAACCATTTCCTCTGACAATGCCTGTGCTGGAGCCGAGATTCGAACCTGGTGGCGCAATACCTGTGTGATTAATCGCGATTGCCACCTCACGCCTTAACCAACATGGCTATCGGCAATGTGTTATACCATTTCGAGTCAAGAAATAAAAATGGAAAGTAAAGGCTCGTAAGGGACTCTTCAGAATGTAAATCAGACTGTGAAACTGTCTCTAAAGCTTTATTAATATTACCATATGGCAAGGACTGACCATTGCAAAATTCTCTGTGACCTAAGCTAATATGTAGTATACTTACATCAGCAAGAAGTTTAAGCAAAGCCTCTCTAACTTGTAAAGAAGGCATTGAACGATCAGGCATGGGCGCAAGCCAGTCCGTCAAAACACTTAGGACATTGTGTTCTATGAAAGCCAATTGCAGGTCGTGTTTTTTCAGCTGGGACATTACTTTAGCTAACATTCCTATCTTCTTAGTTGCTGGTTTCGATAGTTGGTTCAGTCTTCTATCTTCCTGTAAATGAAAAAACATATTTAACTAATACTGTGACAAAACGTTGGGATGTTATATGTTGGAATTTGGCCAAATTGATTCAATAAACACTATACTATACCTGGGCCAATAATTCGAGTCAGTAATTGTGACCAACAAGAATGGAGCGGACAAGCAAGACGGCCGCGCACGCACTGCCATAAGCATACTAAAAGCATGTGCCGCTCCGCCTATACATGGGTCATCTAGCATTCCTTTACTGACTCGAATTATTGGCCCTAGTTTAGAGCTAAGTGTTCGGAAATGATGTCTAATGCAGGCCTACAATTGGAGAATATTTGACTTCCCATCACATACTCCTGCACCGTGCACGATGCGGCTCTGAACACAAGCATGACCTCGGTCCAACCAGCGCAGACTTATTCGGCCCTGCGATGGACCAGCACTCAAAACTACCAAAGTTGACCTTAATATCTAGAGATATCACATGATTTCAATAGGTAAAATCTACCCTTGGAACGGCTTAGTATTTATATGTTACACGTCCTACTCCAAAACTTGATATTTATTTATTAACGGTTGTCTTCTCTTCTCTCAACCAAAGAGACTATGTAGAGTTGTGAAGACACAATAATGATCAAATGCTTTGGCGTCCTATTATTGTATTAAATCTATATAAATGTAATTAAAGAAACAAACTTACATCTGCAGCACTCCTCATATCTGAAAGTAGTCCTGCAATTATGTCATCATTGTCATTGATTATATCAATATCTTTTCTTTTTCTTCTCTTAGACTGTTCTTCACGTTTCCTTTGAAGCATCGCATCGAAATCTGAGAGGCCATTATTATCATCATCTCTACAACAGACAGTAAATTAGAACAGTTATAGTTAGGATAACATCATTCAAGGGATTTTGACCGATCAAGCAGCATTCAAGTTTCACAAGAAAGAAACAATCTGAAAAATAATTACCTTCCATGTCTATCTACTCCTTCATCGGAATCATATTCCTCTTGTGCAGGAACTTTTTGTGCTTCCTCTGGCTCTATTTCTTTCTGTAAATCCGATGGGCCAGGACCTTCCTCGTCATCGCTTACCATAGCTCTCTTAGCTGCATGTGGTTCTACATCCTCATCCTCCGAATCAGACAGTAAATGACGCTTGCGATTGACTTTAGCACCTTAAATGATACATATTTTTAGTTCCAATTGTTCAAAGTTACATCATAATAGGGTTCATATATACATTTTTTTATTTGCTTACCTTCACCGCCTGATCGTGGAGAACCTGATCTAGATCTTGACTTCGATTTAACTGACCCTGACCTCGACCGTCTTGAACCTGAACGTGACCTAGATTTTCTTGAACCCGACTTCGATCGAGATCTCGACTTCGAACGAGTCCTAGATACTACAGAACCTGACTTGGAGCGTCTAGAACCTGACCTAGACTTTCTTGATCCAGACCTAGATCTTCTTGATCCAGACCTTGATTTTCTTGATCCTGATCTTGACTTTCTTGATCCTGATCTGGAGTGCCTTGAGCCTGACCTGGATTTTCTTGATCCCGATCTCGAGCGCCTTGATCCTGATCTCGATCTCCTTGATCCTGATCTCGATCTTCTTGATCCTGATCTAGATCGAGCTGAACCCGATCTAGATCTCCGCGATCCTGACCTAGATCTAGCCGAACCCGACCTTGATCTAGCTGAACCTGATCTCGACCTGGCCGAACCAGATCTGGATCTCGCAGAACCTGATCTCGATCTTTGTGAACCAGACCTAGACCTTTTAGATCCTGATCGAGAACGTACAGACCCTGACTTTGATCTTCTCGAACCAGATCTAGACTTTCTGGACCCTGTAATACAATTTTTAATTATTATGTAAACTAAATCCTTATCAATATTCCGTTAGATATGAAATATACACCTATTAAATAATTCTTCTTACGGTAGTTTTTCAAAAATTTATAAATTACCATTTAAAACTTAACAGAAATAAAGAAACAGAATCGATTTTATTTCCCAAAATTATCGATAATTATAACCTAAATAAGTTTTTAAGGTCATTATTTAGATCCGCTCAACCCACTTTCGACATTCACACGCATATACACCTATACTAGACTCTGGCCAGAAATATAATAGTCGCTTTTAAATTTTGCGCTAATTATCCTTTGATGAGATATGAGGATTTAAAATATTTGAGATTGCGTAAATTTTGTCTCCCTTATAAATGTGTTATTGTATAATAGCGGAAAACAATATATGAAAACAATCACAGACTTACTGGGGAATAAAGATGGTAAAGGCGATAGCTGTTTCTATCACATCACGTCTTTTATGTAATGTGTATTCAAATGAGAGAGAGGGGCATGCTCGTATTGCTTGCCAACAGGCGCGAACGACAGGTGGGATATGATACGTCAGTGACGGACTTTGTTTACTTTCATATACGGCGAAGTAAGATATACAGGTAAATACAATTAATATATTAATACATAATAGCTTATACTTTTGCTACTACTTTTTGCTGATATGTAACTTATTCATTGTAAAAATGATTCGATCGGGGGATTATGAATGTGAAAATGACAGTTATAGTGATTTCAGAGATAAATAAATAGACATACACAATATAGTTAAGTCCGAGTCTGCCTTCTTAGCGTCTTACCTTGCACCTCCCTTCTCAATTAAAGCTTTCCGCAGCTATACCTGGAACTCTCAGATATCACCAAGAGATACTTAGTGCAAAGTTTAAATATGTGCACTGTCCTGGCGAATTAGTGATTATGGGTGTGAGTGTCGGGAATGAGATGACACAGATCTATATAATTACACCATATTTAAGAAAAAATTAAATAATAATACTGGAATGTTAATTCATTTGGTATTAAGCTAACTGGACAAAAATATGTGAGATTATGTATTAATAAAAGTAAATATTTTCCACAGAGAATTAGTGTTTTAAAATTTTTTTTTTTAATTATGTGGACATTTTTCGTTTCACTTCTACATATCTATAAATAAAGTGAAGCAGGTGAACTTACCTGATCTAGATCTTCTAGATCCACTTCTGGATTTCCTGGAGGCAGTTGACTTTACCGAGGCAGACCGTGAGTTTCTAGAACCTGAGCGAGATCTTGACTTTCTAGAAGGTGACCTTGATCTTGACCGCGAAGCAATTCTAACGGAACCTGAACGTGACCTGGACTTTGATTTTCTGGATCCAGATCTAGACCGAGACTTTGATTTTCTGGATCCTGATCTAGACCGAGACTTTGATTTTCTGGATCCTGATCTAGACCGAGACTTTGATTTCCTGGACCCTGATCTAGACCTAGACTTTCTGGAACCTGATCTAGACCTAGATTTTATAGATCCTGACCTTGATCTGGATTTTCTGGACCCTGATCTGGATCTAGATCTAGAACCTTTCCGAATGGATCTTGAAGGAGACCTTGATTTTGCTGATCCAGATCTTGACCTGGATCTTGATCCTTTTCTTGAACCTGAACCAGCCCTGGGTGATGCCGAACGAGATCGGGACCTAGACTTTCTCGATCCTGATCTAGACCTGGAGGCTCTGACTGAACCAGATCTAGATCTTGACCCATTTCTGGAGCCAGATGCTGCTCTAGCTGAACCTGAATGAGATCTCGACCTTGATTTCCTAGAACCTGACCTTGATCTGGATCCCTTCCTGGACCCAGATTCAGGTCTAGCTGATCCTGAACGAGATCTTGAACGTGACTTCGATGGTGATTTTCTTGAACCTAAAATTGATGTTAAATATAATACACATATATATATATATATATTATCTTTAAGAAATGTTGATTAAACCAATTTATAACAAATACAATAAAAAACTGATTAATAAACTAAATGAATATTTTGCCGCACACATTGCCAAGAGAGAGAAAAGCTGCATTTTTCTCCTAAAAATATATTGATTGCTTTCTGTGATAAATATTCAATGATTTCGATTTTTATTTAATTTCCCCTTTATTTATCAATTTAAAGGAAAATGAAAACTAATCTTTTATTTGGCCCATAAATTTTACCAAGTTGTCTTCCCATGAGTAGTTTACAAATACTCGCCTTCAGTTCAACAGAGCAGATTTGGACTGGAAATAACTATATTACAGCACAGCAAAGACTTACAAGAAACTAAACAAGACTATACAATCTACAATTACTCTCGTTCCACTGACTACACGAATAGGTAGGTATACCGCCATGCTTTGCTTCAATATCAAAATCTGAGAAGTTTTTATGGGCAGCGTAAAAAAATATGGTAGGTATCATTTTTAAATTAGGCGTCTTTGTATTACTTTGTTGTTCCAAAGGTGGTACGTTAATGGTTTTATAGAGACACGATTTAATTTTCCTTATTGAGCTAAGAAAAGGGCGCAGAATTGTCTCCTCTATCAATTGGTTACAAATTAATTTTGGTCAAAAATGCAAATACCCATTTTAAGCTTAACATGGCAGTAGAGTTCCACACCTCGGCTCAAAAACCATCTAATATATGCAAAATACCAATCAAAGATGCTGCGCTTTTAATTAAACAAGCTAAACTGATTTAAAAAATTGAAATATTTTAATTGCCCTTCCAGTACGTTGTTTTTAACTCGGCTTTTAAATGTCAAATTTCAACTAACAGCAAAAACAATAATACAGGATAATCAGAACACCGCATAAAACTTATTTTTTGACAGACTGTATGGACGTGAACTAAACGAAAGCATTAAACAGAATGCAATCACAGGTTATCCAAGCCTTAACAATCTGTACTTTATCTTAGATTTAAATGGTCAAAATAACTAATTTACCTGAACGTGACCGTGATTTTGATCTAGATGCTCTTCGACTTCCACTATGTGATCTAGCTGAGCCAGATGGTGAACGATTTGAACCAACTGAACGGGACCTAGATCTTGATACGTGGGACCCAGCTTTGCTTGACTGTGAAAGTACAGATTCAGATCTGGACCTTGATCGAGAAGCCCTGTTGCTTCCTGCACTTTGTGGTCTGGAACCGCTACGAGAGCGTGAACGCGAGCGAGATTTTCTTGGTGAAGCGTTTCCATTTACCTGAGGCGAACCTGACCGAGACCTAGACGCTGAGTGTGATCTAGTTGGAGAAGCACTTTTTGCAGATTTAAGTGACTCAGCAGATGGCGATCGTGATCTTACACTTCTATCAGGCGATTCAAGAATTTTTCCGGCCAATTTTGATTCATTTAAATCTGAACCTTCTGGAAAGTTAATAGAGGATCATAATGTACACATGGAAGTAAAAATAAAGCTAATGATTAATTAACTAACATATTTACCTGTTTCGACTTCCATTGTCAACAAAAAAGCTTAGTTTAGTGCAAATTTTTCACTATTTCTAGATTTTCACAATATAACAAAAACAGCAGCTTTATTTTATTGTGACAGCTGACAACGCAGTGCAACCACAGCCGCAAACTTCACGCGTGCAGGTAGGCAACTTTGTAAAGAACACGTTACCGGAAACTAGGAGTTCACTTACTGGGACCGGACTAGATATTTGTGTTCGTTTATAATGTTTTATAAAATAATCACGGCGTTTGCAGTAAATGAATCGATCACTGTATGAAAAATAAACAATATTTATCCTAGTACGTAGTTGATTTATATATAATTGCCTTAACTTTGGTACCTGAGCTCTGAAGGCGGGTTTAAGAGCCAGCCAATCACAGTTCAGTCGATGTGAGATGCCAAATGTCGGTGTTGCTATAGAAGCGAATAGTGGTGCCTTCCGAGAACTACGATAATCGCCGGCGATAGCTTTAGTTCTCAGAAAGGCGCCCTAAAATACGCGACCATGTTACTCTTAACCACCCAGACAGCACAAGATATTTTCAGAATAATCTTCCCAATGAATAATATTACTTTTAACATTATCTCAAAATATATGGTAGCAAATGTGTCTTAAAAAACTTTACTACCCTATTGAAAGGTAAAAAGTAGCAAGTCAATGGCACCTATGATGAAAATGGTAATAATAGAAACAAAAAGCAATGAAGCTTTCAAATAAGCTTTGCGCAAAAACTAAAAAGTTATGGCCGAATAAATGTGTCATTTTATAATTCTTATTTGTAAATTCCGCCATCATGTGAATGTAAATTTTGCTAATTATAAATAACAAACAGAAATTATAAATACAGTTTTTTTATTAACATTCTACTACATGTGTAAACCCTCTAGTAAACACCTCCAGCGTAGGTAAAAACTTTTAAAATAAACCATTTTATTCAACTAAAGGCGCGTTAGTAACGTGTTGCTAACAATTTAGGAACATTTTGGAAAACAGTTCTGCATTTGTTACCAACAAGCTGTGTTAGCAACGAAAATACCGTGTTATTAACAATAATTTTGTTCTCATTACATGTCGGTAAAGATCAAAGAATGTTGATAACATTTATTAGCAATATGTTTGTACCACGGCTCTTATTCAATGTTAATAATAGTTCTCCTGCCGCCGTTGCTGCATGGCTCCCCCCATATGTAAAGAGAACGGCGAGACCATCGGTGATGTATCAAAATGTTGTTAGCGGCCAAAAAATCAGATTAGTATTTGGTTAACAACATTTGTTATTTAAACGTGGTTACTAACTAAAATGTTAGCAACATATGTTACTAACACTGGTGTAAACGAGACTTTAGTTGAACATTATTCTATAGTGCGAGAAACCTATAATTGAGAAGGGGTGCGAGGTGAGACGCTAAGAAAGCGGACCACATGGTTGACCTTCTCTCTCATTTTAATGCACGCGACATAAAAGACATAAGACGTGATGATGCATCGGCACTACCCACCACTATGCCCACTACGTCTGTGATTGTTTTCATTTATCGTTTTCCTCTACAATACATGTGTAGACCTCCTACTGGTACACATTTTTCTAATCTTTTTCTGAATTCTCTTATTTATATACAGATGAGATCACATCTTTATTTATGGTTGTAAAAGCTTCCAGAATTTTTTGCTTTAATAAATATACGTCGTCTTCGAAATCGTTTGAGTGTAAGTTTCTGTTTTTAAATACCCCCATAACAAACTAATCAGCCGGGGCTGGAGGTCTACATGTAAAATAGCGTTCAACTTAAAAATGAACACCCCGCTAGGACCGGTCCTACCCACTTTTAGCATGGGCCCATCAGGCATTTGCCCGAATACCCTACATAATTTATCTTAAGTTTTACAACTATTTATAACTTCCAAAAATAAGCAGAACTATTTACAAACAATGAGTTTTTCTCAGAAAATCAAAAAGAAGAAAAGTTTACATAAGAGCTTGGTATCCTATCCGGGGACGCATTGTCTAACTTACAAGCCAATTTTTTGACAAAGCTAAGTGCTTTAAAAAGCCTAAAAAAAATTAACGTCTGCGTAATAAACATTTATCAACGAAAAACAGTAATTGAAATTTCATCTATAATTAGCAAACGGCCAGTCCGGCCCTGCTTTCCTACAGTTAGAAAGGGAAATAAAGTCTGCTTACGACTTTGCTCCCTCTGTCGAAATATTTCCACATAACTGATTATTCTCTCTTCTCTCTATATTTAGATTTTTTGAGGTGTGGGGCAGTTTTGTTTTTTGTAGCCGGTTTTCGATTTCGAGTCTTCTTAATATACATGCTTAAGTGCTCTATTTATTTTGTTAATATTTAAACATTATTTTTATATATTGTGGTATGTATGTTGTAATGAAATTTAAAATTGTTGTATATGTTAAGGTAAAAATAGTCCATGCATGTTTGAATTTTTAGTAAAAAATGGTCGATACTAAGCCACCTGAAGGTGCCGAGAAATCAGACAGTAAGAAAGCGTTGAAGAAAGAGGCTAAGAAGGCCGAGAAAGCTGCGAAAAAGGCTGAACATAAAGGAACCTCTTTGCAAAATGAATCTAGTATCTCCGAAGAAGGTACCGTACCCATATGTCCTAAAAGGTTAATTTCAGTTACAAGTATGGCCCTATATACATTGATTTATAGGTGATGTATCGTCAGGAAAGTATGGTAGTTTGCCACTTATTCGATCAGACACAACATCAATTATAAGAAAATTTACTTACGTTAAGGACTTGAATAAATCGCTAAATGGTCAAGTAATATGGGTCCGTGCAAGACTGCACACAGTGAGAGCCAGAGGCAAGCAGTGTTTTATTGTACTTAGGCAGCGAGAATTTACCGTCCAAGTACTGATTAATGTGTCGGAGACTGTTTCCAAATCCATGGTGAAATTTTCAAGCAAGTAAATAATTTTGTTTCTAAAAATCTGTATTTTTTTCCTTTTATCACAATAAGGAGTTTGGCAAAATATGAGTTACGTTTGCATGTAGGACATAATAGAGAAGAATTTTTTTAGAAGTTTGAAAATATTTTAAATCATGCGGTATTTATTTTACAGTATTACAAAGGAAAGTATAGTTGATTTAGAAGCCAAAGTTGCTGAAGCACCTAGTGGAGTAGCTGGATGTAGTCAGCGTGAAGTCGAGTTGTTGGCTTCTCAGATATGGGTAGTTTCATCATCTGCATCACAGCTACCATTGCAAATTGAAGACGCTAGTAGACCAGAAAAGCCAGAAGTAAGTGTTAAACTTTGTTAGATAAATATAATCAAAATGGTCAGCTTATAGTGACCTCGTGGACAAAATAAAAATTCGGATTTTTTAGTGTTATGAACCATTGGAATTAACATTTAAAAGAAAATTGTACACTTCATCATTTGCTCAATATTGTAAAATATAATTTATTTGCAACTGTGTGGCTACAAAATTTAATAATATTGCACAATGCATATCTACATTACACAAGTGTAATTTATTAGAGATTAGAATTCAAACTATATAAACAAATATAGCCAAGTAAATGTATGTAGTTAATAATATCCTTAGTTTTTATTTATTGGTTATTAAATGATTATTCATTTGGATCATCATGCCCTATGTTTCATAACATATCGTTAAGTGAAGAGCATCAGGAACTCAAACATTAATGTAAAGGAAAAAGTTTCCATCACAGATAATTTTAAAAAACGACAAATTAACACAATTCCAAACTATTTCATCTTTTTAGGATGAAGAAGGGTTGAATATCCGTGTAAATCAGGATACGAGACTTGACAATAGAGTTCTTGATCTGCGTACACCAACGAATCAGGCTATATTTAGAATAGAGGCAGGCGTTTGCCGTCTGTTCCGTGAAATATTAACCAAGAAAGGATTTGTTGAAATTCATACCCCAAAAATAATACCGGCTGCATCTGAAGGAGGTGCTAATGTATTTACCGTCAGTTACTTTAAAGGTAATCGCTAATCATAAGTTGTAACCTTGAATTGAAAGGAACATAACCTAAATGTACAAAGTGACAGGTTGCAAATTTAATATAATTCAATCAAAATGCATCATATTTAAGGTGGTTGTGGTACAATAATGTCAAAAATTGAGTCTAGGGTGAATAGAACTCAGACGCATCATGATCACAGGAAGAGAATTTGTTTCTCAGTTGCTTTGTCATGCGAAGAACATTTAGAAATTAATTATTATTCTCCAAATTTCATGAAGTTTCACAGAAAAATAATTTGAACAATTACTTTGCCAGTTTAGAAATTATGGATACTGATATTTAAAAATTTACTTATTAGGTTCTGCCTATTTGGCTCAAAGTCCTCAGTTGTACAAACAAATGGCTATCGCTGCTGATTTTGACAAGGTCTTCACGGTGGGGGCAGTCTTCAGGGCAGAAGATTCTAACACGCACAGGCATTTGACTGAATTTGTCGGACTGGATTTGGAAATGGCCTTCCACTATCACTATCATGAAGTTATGCTCACAATAGGTGATTTATTTACGGAGATTTTCAAAGGGTTACGTGATCAGTATGTTGCTTTCAAAACAGAATTTCAGTAGGTGCTAATTCAAAATAAACTTTCAGATATAGTACAGAGATTGCGATAGTGGGTCAGCAATTTGCTGTGGAGCCGTTCACATTTTTAGAACCCCCACTTGTCTTGCAATACCCTCAGGCTCGTAAAATGCTCGCCGAGGCCGGCGTGGAAATTGGCGAGGAAGAAGATTTAAGCACACCGGCTGAAAAATTGCTGGGTCGTCTAGTTAAAGCCAAATATGATACAGATTTTTATATTCTTGACAAGTATCCGTTAGCAGTGAGGCCGTTCTATACCATGCCTGACCCTCAAGATCCTATTGCGTCAAATTCTTACGATATGTTTATGAGAGGGGAAGAAATAATTAGTGGCGCTCAACGTATTCACGATCCTGAATTTCTTACGGAAAGAGCAAAGCATCATGGTATAGGTAGGTAGTATTATTTTTATTTTTAACTTAATAAATTATTTTATTCTGAATCGAACTGTTACGAGTGCAACTTTTCAAATTTGTTAAGTGAAGATATGGCTATTAAATGGCCTGTTAGATGACCTGAGTTATGTCCGATTAATTCTTTTCTGTGGTTGTGGTTACTGCAAAGAAATAACTTACCAACATGAGCAATTTTCAATGAGTTAAAACTAAAAATCGGTGAGTTCTTTTAGATATACAGGGTGTTTTTGAAAGACATGCATATATCTTAATTTGTGAGTCCTTATGTAAAGTGTAGGCCAATATCGCTTTTTAGATTTAAACAACTAGATGCCTTTTGTATAAAAAAATATAAAATATCGTCTGAAAACTTGTCTGCTTTTCTCATAATATATTTTTGATCATAGTTAACCGACTGGAAATTGATTAATAATGTATGCAGATGTCAATGATTGAAGTGCACTAAGTGTATTGAAATTTTTACTAGCATACCAGGTGTCAACATATCATGGTAGACCCCCTTTTTTCCTTATTTTTTATAGTATCAGAATGATACTTGGTAGATGTATTATATGACAAAGAAGACACTTTGTGGCATAACTGTCATTTTTTCCACTTCTGGTCTCACCGGAAATGACCCCAACTTTTGATTTTGATTATATTTTTGGAAACCTTGAAAAACTCTGAGTACGGTGACACCCTATAAGTGACATTTTGACTCCATGAAAAAAATTCCTTAGAACATCCGATATTTTATAGTAGTACTCTACCATTATGGTTCCATTTGAAAAAGTTAAGTTTTGGTTGGTAAGTTTGGTTAAGAAACAGTTCAGGCCAAATTTGATGGCCCACAAAATACACATTTTCAAATTTTTATGCTCGATTTGATTTTTCTGACATCACAGGTCCATTACAAGCAATATTTTCTGGTCATGGCACTCTAGATGTACCAACAAATTTCGAATCAAATTTTTTTTTAATGGAGTTGAAATATCACTTACGGTACTGAGAATTTTTCAAGGATTCCAAAAATATAATAATATACACGGTGTTCCATGTATAAATCAAAAGATGGTGTCATTTCTGGTCAAACCGGAGGGTGAAAAAATGACAGTTATGTAACAAAGAGTCTTCTTGGTCACATAATACATCTACCAAGTTTCATTCTGATATTCTTAAAAATAAGGAAAAAAAGGGGGTCTACCATGGTCCATTGACACCCGGTATAATAAGAGCAAAATTGAAATTGTTTTAATTTAATCTAATTCATGTAAGCTAAAAAAATAAGTAAATATATACACAAAAGTAAAATCTATAAAACATGATATAATTTAACAAGTCGAAACTGGTATTCATTGAAATATTCATCAATAGTATAGTAGCTTTTGTTTGTTAGAAGAGTTTTTAGTTTGTTCTTTAGTACTTTGATTGACCGCATCTTTATATCATTAAACACTTTTATGATAGAAAGGGCACATTTTTTTGAATGTATATAAAATTTGGAGCATATTTGCTACCAGATCATGTTTCTTGTATGACATAATAGTCTTCTTTCATGATTTTCAAACAAAGTAGTATTTTTTGCTATAAAAATGATTGTTTCATAAATGTAGAGGCTTATTAGCGTAAGTAGTTTTTCTTGGAGAAATATTGCTTTACAGGATTCTATCTGATTCATATTTAATATATTTCTCAAGCATCTCTTCTAAAGGATAAAAATTTTATTTGCCTCGGAAGAAACACCTCAGAAAATAATGCCATATCGGATTCTTGATTGTGTGTAAGCGAAATATGCCATAAAAGCAGCTTCACTCGAATCTTAGAATCTCCTAACCATCGGAAAAAGTTCATATAACAAAACTCCTAAGTACTTGGCTGTAAAAATGTTTGATAATAAATTGCCAAACTCATACGGAGCAGTTAGTGACAAGGAATTTAAAAGTATAATCAAGTTCTGACTGAGGGAAAAACCTTATTATTCTTTAAACAAATATTTTAGTGACGAATTTTATTTGAAATTTAAATGTCAATATCCAATTTTAATACTCAACTGCAATATACTTTTTAGGGTGTGTTTTTCATTTCAATATTGTATCTGAACAAATATGAACAATTGTTTAGATTTCAGACTTATCATGTTATATAAAATAATTGTTGGACGAATAATATTATTATTATTATTATTATCAGCTCCAATTTTGAATGTACTGCAGGTACTCCTTAAATTTTTTATAAGTTCTGAATCACCATATATAATGTGGTCATTTTTTTGCGTATAATTATGTCTTTTTTCTGTTTTGGTAGATATTTCCACGATCGCCTCATATATCGATGCTTTCAAGTATGGTTGCCCACCACATGCAGGCGGTGGCATTGGACTGGAGAGAGTGGTGATGTTATATTTGGGTCTTGACAACATTAGAAAAACGTCAATGTTCCCTCGTGATCCTAAGCGAACCACACCTTGAAATATTTTTGTATATATCTACATGCGATAATAGTTGATGACAAGTGTAGTGTTATTGCTTTTACAGTGTGTGCAAATTTTATTTCATGTTTTGTATTTTGTATACAAAAATAAAAAGTAGCAGAAAATTATGCTTGTTTGATGTATCTATTTAGAGATCTGGACATCACCATCCTTCTGTTTCCACTTATGAGGTAAAAACAACAGGGAAGTTGTAGAGGAGCACCCCCCGATAAATGATTAATTCTTGTTAAACAGGGTGTTCGGTTCAACGATGTATATTTGAAAGGCGATATGTAACAGTGGCGGAAAAAAGGCGGTTCAGAGGATTCCAAGATTGCAATGAGGTTTATATCGAGCATTATATTGTTACGTGCTTACAATTTTCAGTAAACACTTTGTGGATTCCAAATAACTTGCAACAAGAATTTTCACAAACCACTGATTTATTTAATCACTAAAATTACACTAGCAAATACTTAAAAATCACACAACTAATAATAACTAAATCTAATATAATTTCACTACTTTTAAAACACTAAGCACTTTACTTTTCTTCTTAAACTTGTCAACTCTTGTCTAACCTAAAAACTCTCTTGTCTGTTTACTTCACTAAACTGCATACTTCACTCAACTGAACTGTTCCCCCATCTGCTGGATTCATCTCCTTATATACACCCATAGAAATGTACCACAGTATTCTACAATTTTCTGGAATTCTACAGAGTTTTCTACCATGTAATAGATGTTCGTCAATTGGCTCATAGACGGCGCCACCCTACTAGTCAGGGAAGTAACTAAGCTTCTGAGGAAAACTTTGAACATGAACTTAATCACATCTTTCCTTGTTAGAGGGCAGCACATAACAATATCATAGAAATAATGCAATATTTATTTTTATTATAGAAAACTTTCAGTACAGAAATATTTCGGCAAGAACAGGCGGTAATCCAGTGGAAACAATGGGGAATCCTAAATTCCCAAAAAAAGGGAACAAAAAACCCTCAATATGCTTCAAAAACCGAATATTGACCCCCATGAAATTTAATGAGTTTTTCACGTGTTGCCGATGAGCTCATAAAAATCTTCCTAAAACAAATCATGACCCATTTGATTATCTCAACTCCCATACGAACATACCAACAATTTCGTTTCTGTGAGATGACATATATCCTGGTGAGAGATATAATAAACTCTAAGAAATAGTCCTAGTGAAGATATTTATGGCTTAAACTTATCACACTAATAAAAACCATCAAAGATGTAATAATAATTCCTGTTAACAAATTAATGTTTAACCACTGATATATTGCGAGATGCTCTTAGAATAACTTCTGTCATACCAATCTTCAGAAAAGAAAAATTGGATGATCAAAGACACTAGACTATTTTGAGAGAGGTATGTAAGAAAGACAGAAAGATCTTTATTTAGGCACGTAACCTATTACAAAAAGATAAATAGTTACAAAACTTTACACAATTTACATCGAGTCTATTATACAACAGTAAACAAAACACAAATATAAGTTAAATAAATACGTTAAAATAAATTGCACAAATATAACTATTAATACAACTGGTTTACCTATTTAAAAATGTTGAGGCAACAACTATTAAAGGGAATGACTAGAGGAGAAAAAAACCTTTACAATATTTTTATATGACTAATTAAACTGCTCTTAACATTTGCTAAATTTGCTGCATCCTTTATTTTTTGAGGCAATGAATTATATTCATTTAGCCCTTTAAAAAACATAGAATTCATAGCCTTTTTTGAGTTAGTCCGTTCAATATGTATATTATTTCGATACCTTGTATTATACTCGTGAATTTCACGGTTAAAAGTGACAAATGATTTCAAATAAGAAGGCAATAGGCCCTTTAATATTTTATATATAAATATCATGGTGAAGTAGTACAACCTATGATGTACTGATTGCCAATTTAATACCTCAAGCATCAAGTTTATCGGAGTATACCTATTACACCGTAGTATTATTCTCATACTCCGGTTCTGAAGCTTTTGTAGTGCTGATTGGCTGTTTTCGTCTAATAAATATAATAACGATGAACAGTAGTTAAAATGAGGTTGAATGATTGTGTTATACACTAATAATCTACTTGCCATTGATAAATTAGCAGATACCCTATAAAAGAAAAATAGTTTCTTTCTTATCTTTTTTTGAATATACTGGAAGTGACTTAAATGACAGAGTATTGTCCAAAATAAATCCCAGGTATTTAAACTCTGACACAATTTCGATTGAACTATTATTTATTTGTAAGTTGATATTATTAATATCAATATTTGCATGTTTGTATGATGTTGCTATTATCATCGCCTTGGTTTTGTTTGTATTAAGGACTAATTTGTTAGCATTAAAGTATTTTTGAATATTTATTAGTTCAACATTCATTCTCTGGATGGCTAATTCTATATTTTCATCTGATATGACAACGAGGGTATCATCAGCAAATAAATTTAAAAGTGTACAATTTGTTGACAAATTAATATCATTAATATAGATATTGAAGAGTAACGATCCTAAAGCACTGCCTTGGGGCACACCGTACTCTGTTTTCAAATTATTTGAAAAAGTATTATTAATTTTACACCTTTGAGTTCTCTCATTTAAATAATTTCTTAACCACATAAGCACATTGCCAGTTATTCCATATTTCGATAATTTGTTTAAAAGAATTGATTTATCAATAGTTTCAAAAGCTCTTCTTAAGTCAACAAAAACTGCAACAATATATTTGCCATTATCAAGATCTTTTAGCCAGTTAGTAACAGTTAGCTGTAAACTAGCTTCGCAGGAATGGTTAGCTCTGAAACCAGACTGATATTGCATAAGGATATTGTTATCATTGAAATACTTCACTAATTGGTTATAAGCAGCCACTTCAATTATTTTTTCAATTGGTGGCAAAGTGTTTATGGGTCGAAATTCACTGGCCAGACTTGTATTAGCTACCTTTGGTATTGGGGTTATAGTGCTCAGTTTTAACTCATTTGGAAATTGTCCTGTGACTAGTGATGTATTTACAATATGTAGTAATATATGTCCTACTGATCTTATAATGCTTTTAAGAAATTTTGTATTTAATAATACGCTGGTGTCTGAACTATTTTTTAGATCTTTAACTATATTACTAACCGCCTGTATCGTAATTGGCTGAAATTCATTTAAATTTAATTCGAATGTTATACATATCCATATCTACATTTCCTACATCACTAACACTGTTAACAATTTCATTTATGCTACTAATAAAATAGTTATTAAAATGGTTTGCCAGTTCAGTTGGTATGTACCTCAATATTATGCTGGTCTCACATAAGTTATTAATAAAAAATGCATCAAATAATTTCAGCTAAGAAATTTCATACTTGACTCAAATCTTACCTCAATAACAGACAGCAAATAGAAATTATTTTCTTCATAATTGAAAAAAATATATTAAACCAAATTGTCCTTAAAAATGTATAAAAGGTAGTTTGCTTAAAGTAAATTTCATATTTGCTAATTTTTAGAATACCTATATAATTTATCTTAAGTTTGACAACTGCCCGGCAGAAATTAGAGAATTGTTGCTCAAAACAACGAAAAAATCTGCTGCAGGGATAGATGAAGTAGAGATGGTCAAGTACTAAGGGCGGTAGTTGATGAAATCTGTACCCCACTGTCTTATCTGATTAATGAGTCATTTGCCAGGTGCCAGTATCCAGATATTCTTAAAATTTCGAAATCCATACTGATTTATAAAAATAAGGGATCTAGACTATACCGTGTAATTATAGAAATGTTAGTGTCCAAAACCAGTTAGCTAAAATTTTTGAACTTTGTTATAACAATAGATTAATCAGCTTTTTAGAACGTCACAATCTTTTAACCGCATGTCAGAATGTGTTCAGAAAAACCAAATCAACCATAACCACCATTGAACAGTTATGTGAATATATTTATAATGCACTGAACAACAAACAGCAACCAATAGCCTTATTTTTTTATCTCAGCAGAGCTTTTGATACCATTGATCATGACTTACTCTTAGATAAACTCTTTAGATTTGAAATACGTGGTGTGGTCCACGAATGAATCACTTCTTATTTAAAAAACAGAAAGCAGGCTGTAGTCATAGGCTCATACCAATCAGATAGGGACGATGCCACTGGTGTGCCTCAAGGCTCTATTCTAGGTCCCTTATTGTTTTTAATTTTTGTAGACGACATGCCCAATTCTTGTACCTCACCGAATGCTGCAATTGTTTATGCAGTAAAACAATTTTTTTAATATTTAGTAACACTTTGAAGTTGACAATCAGTAGAGCTAATAAATCAGTAGGTGAATTTTCTGATCGGTGTTTGAGCAATAGTTTGGTTCTAAATGCTGGCAAAACATTTTGTACGTCATTTTTGCCCAAAAATGTTGATCACAATTTAAGTGTTTTAGTTAAAGCTGGTCATCAGACAATTGTACAAACATGAAATAAAATTCTTGGGACTAAGGATAGATCACAAAATGACATGGGAGAAACAATAAACTGATGATTTATCAGAGAAATTAAGTAAATCCTGCTTCATTATTAGATATCTAAAATCCACTGTATCACTTAATATGCTGAAGCTAGCTTATTTTGGTCTGGTTCAGTCTAACTTATCTTATGGATTGATGTTTTGGGAAAACTCTCCACATGCTTCTAAAGTATTTATAGCACAAAAGAAAATTATACGGTGTATGCTTGGTTTACCTGCTCAGACCCATTGTAAAGAGGCATTTATAGCACTATCAATTTTAACGTTACAATCTCTGTACATATTCTTAATTACAACAAATATAAAAAAAAGGAAAATATCTTTTTAAAAAATAGTAATGTTCACGGCTATGATACTCGCAGCAACAATCAGCTTCGGGTGCCTTTTTCGAGACTAAGTGTGGGCCAAAATTCTCACATCTTTCAAGGCATTCATTGTTAGAATAAATTTACCCAACTGTTTGGCCCATTCGACAATTTTAATTTATTTAGAAATGCCCTGCTAAAATTTTTAAGTAGAGTAGAGCTTTTTATTCTGTAGATGACTATTTACACTCTTAGTTTTATATTTAATTTTAAAGTGTAATATATTGTGCTTAATATGATTCAGAGCTGTATGTCATATTGTTGTTATACTTGTATGTTTTATTATTGTTATTATCTTTGTTTTTTATCTTTATGTGTTATTTACCGCCGACTAGTCTAATAAGTTATAATACCATGTGTGTAACTTGATATGACGAATAAAATACATTATTATTATTATTATTTATGACTTCCTAAGACAATAAAGAATGACTTTATCGGCAAATCAAAAATAAAAAAGTTTCCGAGAGTGCAGTAACCCATTTCCGCAAGAACACACTGTATACATAGGTATATTTTTGTATAAAAATAAACTTTCTTCACTAATTAACACTTTTATTAAAATTTAATTATTTTACAGTAATATAATCACAAGTTTATCGTTATCATATCAGTCTATATCATTTTATTCGACTACAAATATTTCTAATTGTGTAACATTTTATTTATAAAGTATATTCAAAAATAGTAGTAAACCTAAAATTTACCTTCTGGCAGCCTTTTTTTCTCAGAAAAAATTTGGATACAATTTCCTATGTTATAATACTGGTAAAATAAAATATTACAGTTGTTTATGCTTCCATAAAATAGACAAAACGCTAGGTAAAACGTTGCAAATTAATGGAACTGAAAATTTGTCACCTAAAGCCATTTGCCTGACAAGAATGGTTTTTCTTTAAGATCTATTTAAAAATTGTAACTTCTACAATTATACATACAATAAAATATCATATGAGGAACACGACGATAACATTAATTATAAACATTAATAGTTATGGGTAAGTTTAAAATTAAGACGAAACCTCTGCCGAATTCAACAGTTTTCAGAGGTATCGGTTTAAAAAATAAAAATCACATCACAATGAAAAAAGTAAGAGACAGGTCTTAATTTATCGGTTAATAAACAATGATTAGTATGAGTACAGTTAATAAATAAATACATATATGCTTTTACATATTTATCAATAAAACCAGCAAATTTCTCTATAACTTTTTCTTAAACATAATATATACAAAATAGTCACTGTAAAAATATCACAATAAAGAATTCATCTTTATCATATACATTTATTTTTTTTATTGAGTGTCCATTTCTGATTCTACTTGAGATCGTTTTGAATTTCTGCGGTGTCTAAAACGGTTCCGTTTTTTCAAGTAAGTTTCCATACAATCATAATCTTTTGGCTTTTTGACCATATTGTCTAGACCGACATCTATATGCAACTTTTCGGGTAGCATATAAGAAGCTAGCCATCCTACCAATGGCGTATATCCAAAAGTATAATGGGATTCTTTGTGGTAGAAAACAACACCATCATAAGGAAGAGAGTGATTTGTGAATGACAAAACATTAAACATTTCATCTTGGATCAAAGGTCTTTGCGCAGCCATATAATCTAATAATATGAAGTTGTATATTCCCCTTTTAGTAAAATCTGGGTTTTCTGCAAATTTACTTTTTAACCAGGGAAATCTAAAACTTACTTCACTGTCTAGCATAGACATTGCATTCCAAAATAAACAATCCAAAACAAAAACTGTTTTAGTCTGATCGTTAAAAATACAGTCTAAAACAGTAAATTTGTTTGATTGCTTATTGCCACCTGGAAAATTACTCTCTATTTTAAACAAATATGTACCACACTTTTTATAACAAATCGTAGTACGGTTTTTGGCTACAATTAAAACACGAAAACCTTCGGGACACATTTTCACCCACCAATTTTCCTCCAAGTCGTCGGGAATTTCTGTAAACCATTCAGACTTCATAAGTTCAAATCCACATTTTTTTCTCTTTAATGTCTTTTTTTGATCACATTCCATTTGTTCTTCCCTATCGATTCTTTGTATAAATTGTTCGCATAATCGTCGATGTTGGTCGATAATTTCATGCCTTTTCTGCTTTTGTTCCTCAAGTAATTTCTCTCTTCTCTGCTGTTGTGACATTTTAACATTTTTTCTATTATATTTGTATAAAGCGAAAAACTGGTTTTCAGCTTCACAACTAGCTTCCAGTTGGTCTTCCATTTTTGTTGATAATTAGGACATTAGGTTTTTGAATAGCATTTCTGACATGACAACGACAAGCCACGCCAAATGTCAAGCAGAATGACCAACGCACAGACCAAAAAAAGTTAAATTTTTGCGATTCTCGCTGTTCCACTAATATCTTTAAGCGTCTTGAAGCATGACGTCATGACTTATTCGCTCAAATGGCACCGCTTATCGCGTCTAATGCGCAAAAATATTAAGTTGGTTATTTGCTCAGACAAACAAACATTTGTGGGTGGACCAACGTCAAGGATTGTAAAACAAAGAGGATGGCCAGATCCCTATGCTTCAATGTTCACCACTTCTCAACGAGCTGTGACGTCACTGTGAGGCCTGGAGAGTTTTATTTACATTCGTTTCTCCATGTTTTGTGGTGTTATATCAGAGTTTATTTAATCTATTGTACTTGTTATTTCGTGGTGAATTGTGTATTTATAGATCTTTTGTGTTTTATAAGTTTATTAAATTATAAAAAACTTTTTTTAGTAGTAATTTCGTGAGTGCGGAAGGACAATATTTCCTATACTATTTTGAACTTCGTTAAGATTTCAAAGACAATTATTGTTAGTGTTCTATAATAATTTTGTATATATTTATGTAAGCTAAAAGAGACTTCAGATTTTATTTATCAAATTTACATATTAAACGTTATTTTTCAGTTATAGACCTAAAAGAAAATGCCAGGAATAATTCGTGCGATTTACGGGTGTAAGGGCCACTACAAAGAAAAGTACTGAGCAAAGTATAATTTTCCATGTTTTTCCGAAATCCAAATATCTGGTGTTCCAAACTATGAAAGAGGCGAATGGATAAACACATGTAAAAGGCAGGGTAAATTTAACTAAATTTAACTCAGATACAAATAGAATTTGCTCGGTTAATTTTGTGGAGAGTGATTATGAACGAGACATACAAAATGAATTACAAGGTAAAAATTTGCATTTTCCATATACCTATACTTGTACCTTTACATATGTATTAGATTAGGGTTGCATGACACTACATGGAATTTTTTGGGGAATTTAATAAAAATTTACTACAACTTAAATTACATTTTATATCTTTCAGATTGACTGAGACGTTATCATTTAAGTTGTCATCGTACGGTTAATTTTCTAATAAATTTTATATAAAATTTTACATAGTTAGTGTCATACAGCCCTAACATAAAATTGAAATTATACTAACTTTTGTTTTAGGTTTATAGGTAACTTTGAAAAGGGCATTGAAAAAAACGACAGTTCCTACACTGGGAATAAATACTGCAACGAAAACTAACTAACTCAGTTCAGTCTGATAGGCTTTTCATGAGAGAGAGAAAACAGGAAATAGCTGAGCTCGTTTTTTTTATAACTACTCCTGTGTCTGGTAACAGTAAGCGGTCAATTTTGTAGGCAGTTTGGAAATTGAAAGTCCTACAACTTCTGCAGCTAATTTTGCAGAAAGATCTGGACGGGATAAAACCCCAGGAGGAAGGAGTATTAATAGATTTCAGATTTTACAATTAACTTTAATACACTAAAGTTTAACTTTGAATTATTTGAATATATTTATAACATATACAGTAAAACTTTCTATAATATAAAGAACTTAAACCAATTCAGTTACTCCTTCAAATAAAGAAATTAATTTTCTCAGCCGATTTAAATAATTCATAATCACTAAATCACAATATACTAATTCATTCAGTAAGTACATTTACATTTTTTTTTCTTTTAGGCCCAAAATATGTAAAGCACCTTTTTCTTTAATATAATTTGTAATCATTTAATTAATTTTTAATTATTTTTGTTTGCTTGTACGTAGATATGTATATTTGCATGCATGATTATAGCTTGCTTTTTCCGGTTTACTAGAGTACTTCTTATATTGTTATATAAGGAAACAAACTCTGTCACTTGGTAAAAAATATGTAAGTTGCTTTTATGTCCACCCTCTCTGTAGACATATATATATATATATATATATATATATATATCAATTATTTATTATCAATATAAAGACTATCTTTATTTTTTTTTTAATTTTTTTTTATTTTTGGCATTCGGCCATTAGCCATGCAGCCAACCGCTACTTAAATTAAAAAATTGCTCGAAAACTTAATAAATATTGCGCTGCTGAAAATCATTCATTACATTCACTATCTTTATTATTATTATTGTTTATTTACCTATTACCTTTAGTATAACACTTAGTTACTGCTTTAACTTGTCTGATAAGTAGGTATTTTAATTTGAGTTTTACATTATTTGTTTCATATTGTGATAGATATAAACATGATAAAATAGAGCTTTTTATTGCCGTATTTATGTACAAAAATCATTGAAAATGTTGCATTCCTCAGTCATATCAATAAATCGTATGTGTGTGTTAATTTTATAAAGAAAATATGCTTTCCTCCACGTATTTTAAACGGACGAGCGCTGAAAGAGGCCTCGTGACTACGTCACAGCGATGGCGGCAGATTTGGTCGATCTGGCCCAAGGATGGTTAACCATCCTTGGATCTGGCCATCCTCTTTGTTTACAATCCTTGGACCAACGTAACGTATAGATCATAAGATGGTAAGAAAAGAAACGTGTGATACTAATAAGCATTTTTTCGCGACTGAAGTCGTAACTTCGTTTTCGCGACTAGTAGCTAGAGAGTCTGTGCTAGCAGGTGCTAGTAGTATGTTATTTGATCTACAATGTGACGTCACATTTTAGGTCAAATATCTTACTACTTCACATTTCAACAAAGCATCTGCGGCACGTGATCATATGGGCGTGGCTAATTGGCTTGGAGGATAAACAAAGCAGATATCATAACCTAAACGCATTTGGATAGCATTGTGTGAAAAGTTTCAGTTTATTGTGAACGCTATATTTGCTTAGTTTGTGTGCCTATAACAAAAATTTTATTTTAATAATGTTTAGTGATTATTACTACACCTTAGACGCTGAAAGTGCGGTTAGATATAGGGAAAAAATCGCTGTAATTGGTATAGATCCGTACTTGGTAGACATCAAACAATGCAGTAGTAAAATCGAAGATTTTCCCAAGACGATATATCCAGATATTGTTAATTATTTACTATATACTAAGAGTGCGTACACCCATGAAGATTTTAAAGCTTATAAAGGACTTGATGCCTACAAACAAGCTACTTATGGATGGGTTAAAAATATACATGTAAAGAAAATGTATGAAAACTTCTTGATATTGGGAAGAGTAAGTTACTATAGTTGAGGTTTAAGCATGTCAAGCATTATTCTACTTTTTTACAGGTTATGCATTCCCAAAAACTAAGTGAGCAATTTTTAAAACCGTGGATTGTAACAAAAAGTGATGGTAGTATAATATGCGCTCACTGCAATTGCATGGCAGGGCTAGGCGAAACATGTACTCATGTTTGTGCTGTATTGTTTTACTTAGATGTAGCACATAGAAGGTCTCTTGAAATATGTTCTCATGTTCAATTTCAGGATTTACAGATTCTGGTGGTGGTCTTTGACCTAATCTGGTTTGCTGAAAAAAGAACTATCTATAAAAAGCATAATATGTTTTCAAAAAGATTTCCCAACCTCTAAAAATAAAATAATTTTCTGAAATGTAAATGTACACATAATCTACTCTAAAATATTTTTTAAAGCACCATACCTACCTATTCAAAAAAGTATAGCAAAGCAAATATTTAAACGTTCGTATCACATATAAAACAAAGGCACAGGAAAGAGCAAAGCATTATCTTCCTAATATTTGAATATCAACCATTTCATAATTGAAAACAAAATAAATCATATTAAACGTGCAACCTACATATTTATTGATGTAGACAAAAAAATCATGCAAAAGCAAAATTTCAAAATTCACTGCAACCTCTACATCGTCTCGTAATCTTTTCCTTTTCTCCATTCTAACAAATCTATCTTTACTAGAAGGTTTTGATAAGCTAATAGATTTATAACCCATATTTAAAGACGGTATCCAGTCTGGGTTATTGTGATCTTCTAACTTTGAAGATTTACCTAAATATATTTATTTGTCATACTTACGAAACAATAATTTAGGTACATCCATGTATTTATTAGATACGAATAGTGTAAAGTATTACCTGAAATGAAATGTTTGGAGCATATTCTACCATAATCAATCCTTGATTTGGTTAGATCGTCCCTTTTTAAGGCATTTATCCAAGCATTCCGTCTATCACAGGCAAGTTGAGTAAATTGTTTATGATTGTTAAAAACTGAGGGAATTCGAAAAAAACTGACAGCATCTCTCGCCCCGTTGCTTCCACAACCAACTACCATACAAAAACTTGGCATTTTCAGTAAAATGTGAGGAAATAAAAACCCAAATAGATATAAATGTGCCTTGTTTCTGTTATGGTTAAGGTTATGTTATTTATTTGTATATCCTCCAGGCCACGACCTTGAAAAATGTGACGTCACGTGCAGATGCCCTACTGACTATGCTCTTGCAAGGTTTGTAAAGTAAGATTACAAACCTTGATGCTCTTGCTCTTCCCGTATTCAGTGATGTTCAGAAAACATTTTCACTGGTGAAACATAACCTACATTATCTTTTACTTGTCAGTGCAAACGCAAAATAGAGGAATTAGTGCCTTTACTTACTACAGAGGTGTAGATATATGATTAATGCGGATTTAAAAACAGCCAATATGTTACTTAATGGTGTGTTAATTTCTTTTTAACTACTTTATAGAGACAAAAATGTTTGAAATTCCTCGATATTTCATTTCAAATCTCTATATGCACCCAACCACGTTTCAGGTTGTTTAAATGTCAAATATATAATATATAACTTCTAATAATTCTAAACAATTGGCAGAAAAAGACTTGTTCAATATGGAAAAATACATATTTACTGCCTTGGCTACAATCATAGCATCGGTTATGAAACACAGCTGTCTCTGTATTTTTGTTTGTTAAACAAATTTAAGTATTACTTAACATCGTCAGTACCAATATTAAAATCAATAAAACTGAAAAAGTGACCTCTCTCACACTGAAATAAAAAAAAATAATCCTCTTTTTTAATGGTCGTAGAAGTAATTGTGTGCATGAAACTTCTGTTTTCAAAGCATTTTTACACTCGTCCAATAAACCTCTCATTAGTGACAAAGAGCAACACTTCCAACACTGGTTCTATAAGTATTTATGGAAGTTTATTATTTATTCATGGAAGTATTCTGCAATAATAATAATAATAACTAATATAAAAATAGACTGAGCCACTGCTAGCGCTTTACTATATATCTATGTTATTATAATTTTCACTCCGATTTTGAATTCATGCCACCACAAATTTAGTTGTCGTTTTCTTTAGATATGAAACATATAATTCTGCATCCTCCTCATAATTATCCATGTCCGTTGTCTTAAATATTATTGATAAATAAAAGGTTGCTACGTATCAATAAATATTGACAGATATATTACAAGTTTATTTTTGTAGATAACAAAAAAAATACTATGTGAGCCGTAAACAGAGAAAAATCTTTATGAATTCAGTAAAATTAAAGAACCCAAGTTAATAACATAGGTACCTACCGATATTATACTTTTCCATTCAAATAAAGAATTAATAATTTTGTAAAAGGTTTAATCGATGTAGGTAATTTACTTTTTTTACTCATATTTTCATTACTAAATTTTTACACTGCTATTAATTACCATACTAATAGAAAAATATGTGTATTAATTTTGTTTTCTTTAAAAATGTCTGCTTGTATAAATAAAAATATAGACTTGCTTTTTGCAGATAAATTTATTCAAATGTTTTTTAACAACATATTTATTACCTATATGACACAGTAATTTATGCTACACATTATGTTGTCCCTGATGCACACACATATCTGAAACAAGAAATGGCAATATTTCAGTAGAAAATTTCGGTGTAAATGATAAGAAACTTATTTGTTAATAAATACAGTTATAATTCAGATACTTTCTCTATAAGAGGCGTTATTAAAGTATATAAATTAAGCACAAAACCCTAAAAAATAAACCAACAATAAAAAAGCAAACTATTCATAAACCACTATTCTGTACTACACATTTGAATTTTTTGTCAATTGCATTACAACCGTATTGTTATTAACTAATAAGTGCGCATACAGATAAATATTATTATATTAGGGCCCATGCAGCATGCAGTTTAAATAACATTTCTATCAGCTCGGCTTTGACAAATATATGCTATATGATGGTATTTTGTCATATATTACACAGGTAACAGAAAGTAACTAGGTATCATCAGTATTTAACTACTAGATAGACCCTATAGGCTATAGGTATATAATAATACAATAAATGTGTAAGAAATGATAAAAATTAAATAATTATTTCAATTTTCATAGCACAAAACAAACAATGTAAAGTCACAAAAGAAAAGAAGAGCCTTGAATTTCAAATAGAATAAATTGAAAGATCAAAGTTGTGTGAATGGGGTTTTCCAAAAAAGAGCTTTAATTATTATGTGCAATATTCAGTTGCATCTTTTTAGTCTTTTTTAGCCGACATTACTTATTAACCGATATCGACACTAGGTAGGTACCCAGCGTATAGACTATAGGTATAACATTACTAATTTTACCACCATGCAACGACTGCACCGCCAAAACTCATGCTGCAATCTAGTTGAAAATTCCTTGCAAGTGTATAAAAACATTCTACTTACATTATTTTGCTCTATTTTTATCCACACACGGTACGTACACAATACAAAACTTTTATAAATACCTAATGATCTCTTGTAACACTAATTTATTTACACAGCACCCTACAGAAGCACAAAACCAACAAGAACAAACATTCAAAATGGCAGTTACAGTCTATATTTTTTAACATCGCACTGCGCAAATGCGTTTTAGATAATGCATATGAGGAAATGTGTGAGACATTAAAATTACATACATAAAACGTTTGATTATGGATATTCTTCGAACTTGATGATGATAATATAGTTAGTACAACATAAAATTTACTACGTTATAAGAACGTTTAGATAAAATGTAGGATGAGGGAATGTTTGACAAACGTTAAAATTACAATTATAAAAATGTTTGTTTAACAATTACTCTTTACCTAATTTTTACCTTCAACAAATGTTGAAAGAATGTTTTATAAATGTTGCTTTTCAATGTTAAAATTCCAAAAATTCGTAACATAATTTGAATGTTCGACAACAGAATGTTTTTTAGAAAACGTTTATGAGATAATTTGAATGAGGTTATTGAAATACGTTTTAAGTATTACCTGTTTAAAACGTTACACAACATTATTCTCATGTTTATGTTTAGTGGGATGGGGCTCTCTATGCTTTTTTTTTTCTAATTAAAAGGATGCTAGAAGTTGTATTGTTCTCATTTAAGAAATATCTCATGGCATGGATATTGTATCCTCGTTATTTAAAAAGGAAATAAATTAATTCCGAAATAAAAATTGTTTTGATAAAAATATCATCAAATTCAAATATCAATTTTGATAAACAGACCGATCGGATACTACTCTTATTTCTATTTTCTCGAGAAATCGAAGTATGAGACATAGCAATATCTCCGGACTGAAAAGACGTGACGTCATCAATTCTTATAACATTTCGTCCAGAGTGACACTCTAGCCAGAGCTCTAGCTTTCTAAACGCACCGCAGAACAGGTGTATTTTAGCTTTAGTCTAACCACAGTAACCACGGAGTTTGACGAAGATAGAATATAAATACAGAAATCAAATAGGCTTGTTTTGCCAGGCTTATCTATTCTAATACCATTTTTGACGGATACTACTGACGTGTACTTGCTGAATTTTGAAGTGCATGTCTGATATGATAACTAAAAAGTTAGGTTAGGGTGACCGGATTTTTCTGTAGTTTGCGGCACAGGTACTGGAGGAGAAGTGTTTGCGGTGCCATCATGGCGTTGATATTGAAGTAAGTATTTAAATAATTAAATAAATACATTTTGTAAAAACCTTTATTATAATAATATATTAATCTCAGAATTTGTTTTCTTTTTTTTAGATATACTCCGTTTTTATTGTGTTTTATTGGATCAGTTTTAGCAGTAGACAAAAATAACTTTAAAACTTGTGAACAAAGCAGTTTTTGCAGGTAATATTTTACTTTTGAACATAAACAAATAAATCCAGAGTTGTTGAAGTTATTTGTTAAAATACAATCTTTCATTTAGACGTTTAAGGAGCATCAAAGCCGGGGAAAGTAAATATGAATTAGATCTATCGTCACTCCAAGTTTCTGATAATTCTGTTGAGGCAAAACTAATTAATACAGAAGTTGGAGCTCAATTTAAATTTTCACTCACGTCTATTGCTGGAAGCATCTTCCGGGTACAAGTAGATGAAGTTAATCCTTTATACCCGAGATATCGACCTCAATATGCATTAAAAGGCGAACCTCAAGTTGCTAAGTGAGTTATTATTGACATTAGTAAATTGCATTGGATAATTTTAATGGTTTTTTAGACTAGAAGTTTTAGACAGAAATAAAGATAACATAATAGTTATATCTGGTGATAATAAGGCATCAATTCATTCAAGGCCGCTAAAAATAGAGTTCTTTAGAAATGACGATTTGGTCAGTGTTGTCAATGGAAGAGGATTGTTTGCTTTTGAGCATTATAGAGCAAAAGCCCCAGAGAAGTGAGTAATAATAGACGTATGGAATGATGGTCGTTTAGATACAATGTACTATATCAAATATTGAGTCTGTAAAACTCCTCTGTTAAATTATATTACAGGGTTTACTCTGAGGTTTTAAAGTTTGTTAACATTGATTTTAGTGCTGCAGAAGGGGAAGTGCAACAGACAAATGAGGATCCAGGGGCATGGGAGGAGAACTTCAAGTCCCATCATGACAGTAAGCCAAAGGGACCATCGGCGATTGGCCTTGATATCACTTTCCCTGGCGCCCTCCGTGCTTACGGATTACCAGAACATGCTGACTCGCTTGCCTTAAGGACCACTAGCACTGGTGGTGTGGATCCCTATAGATTATATAATTTGGATGTGTTTGAATATGAAGTAGACTCTACCATGGCAATTTATGGAGCTGTGCCTGTTCTCTATGCTCATTCGTAAGTTTTTAATGTTGTAAATTTCTGTGCATTTTTAAGTCTAGATTTCTTAAGAAACACAAATGGAAAAACTTTATTAAAAAAACTATCTATTATTTTTTCTTAACATTTTTTTCTGGACATGTCAAGGACAGTTGAGAAGAAGTAGTGGATTATAAGAAGTACATTATATTAAAACAATATGACATATGTGGAACTTAAATTACTAAACTCAAATTCAATTAATAGTTGAGTAAAATTAGATTTGCAGAGAAAATTTTACATGGAGCAATGCAACATAAAAAATAAGTTTGTTTTGGTGAGACTAAGAATACCCTGAGTTTTCCACTTCGAGTAGGTGGGAGAACCCTTTTTTTATTTGCGAAAAAGGGGCAAATTGGTCATTTTTTAAGGGTGGTTTTCAGTTTTAATTTATTTTGGACCCTTTAAAATGCTAGTTAAAAAACAAGTACGGGACCCTTTTATTGTAGATGGTCAAGGAACCTTCAGTTCCAATTTCGTGAAAATCAGTTCACCGCCTCCCATGATATGTATATAAGTATACTGAAAAAACGTCAAAAATTGGGTGTTGTAGCAATTTTGCAAATAAATAAAAACTATCAACAGATTGGCCTCACTCAAGTTTAACACGGTAAGACGGCCATAAAATGCATAAAATATTTTTTAATTATTAAAAATATTTTATGGCCGTCGTACCGCGTTTAAGTCGAGCAAGGCCAATTTGTTGATAGTTTTTATTTATTTACAAAATTGCTACAACACCCAAGTCTTTAACATTTCAATATGTTGTTTCTGACATTTTTCCCCATTGATTGATTATAAAATTATCCCCTTAGAGGTAAAATCCAAACAATAGATTAATTTTATTCAGTGTCGGACTGGCCTCATTTTGCCCCGTCGGCATCAAATGTAATTTGGCCCCTATGCCTTAACCAACCTCCCAAAGCACATCAATAAATTTCAAGATAAAAAAATCATAGATTTAAGTACACAAAAAATTAAAATTAATATTTTTGTTTCCATATTGTTTATCTGCGGATATGGTAGCTCAGCGGTCAGCTGTTTAACATATACAGGAATCAATCCCCAGCTTCTACACTAGCCTATCAAGAGGCGTCGGACATAAGCCTCAGTCACGGAAAGAAAGTGTATTAAAGAAAACCTCCGAGACAGTCTTACTTTTAGACTTGGGGGTTGTCGGTTATATGCAGTGTATTTATATTTATCACTTAAAGATAAAATCGAACATAAATACACCTTTTTTTTTACTGTCTCCCAAGAAACAATAAAAAAACATAAGGGTTTTGAAATTTTATAGAGAAAAACATTGCATCGAGCTTCTTGTATTTCTAGAAATATTATCCATGCCGTAGGAGCATTATTATTGTAATAGAAAGTTCAAATTTAATTTAGGTGAAAGAATGCTTACAATACGAATATTCCGGTAATAGACATAATAATTATTTTATATCGGAGAACGAAGCTCCGTGCTCGATTGCAGAGGTATGTAGTGCGGGTTGTCTGAAAATTGTGGCAAAACTTTATGGACGGGCATATCTTTCATCGTCGAAAATCAAATATTATAGAGAAAACTGCTTCATTTCAAATCTAATATTATTGAAGTTAGTTGCATTTTGCATAATATGAACCTAATTTTAAAAAAGTGATATTTAGTGAGGAATATTAAGTTAAAGAACGGTGTATTATTGTCCAAAATTTCTTATGCATTGTTCTACAAACGTTATGGTCAGTATGTTAAAACCTTACTACTTTAGATATATTTCTTCCGTGTTCTGTTAACACAAAATTGACTGTAATTCGGATTTTTCTTAATGAATCTAAATGCCGAAAAAGGACTGTAGAAAATTTAATTTCATATTGGACTCGTGAAAAAAGTTACACACAAAAGATACCAGCTCAGTGGCTCAAAGCTTACGTGTCAGGCTTGCAATCAAGGAGTCCCGGGTTCGAATCCTGGCTAGAGTATGAATGTTTAGTGGTGTTTTTCATGTGTTGCCGAGTTGGTAGCAGTGTACTAGCCGAGGTGTATGAGAGACAACACAGCTAGTTGCTATACCACTCCTGAGTTCGAGTTGCAGTTGCGGCAGATGGCAATGCCGTAGGAAATGGTCGTTGTATAATTGTCTATGTGTATGTGTCCTGGTTGAGTGGTGGGATAGCTAATACTAAACACCGCCAGGACAGAATTCTAAATAAGACGTTAAAATAAAAAAATTAAAATAAAGCTGATTGGAATGGATTAAGCGGAAATAGAAAAAACCGTTTAGTATGACAAAAGTAGCGGATTTATTTCCTTATAAACATATTCAATTCTAAAAATTATATTTTGAAGAATAAAAAAGTTACTAGACCCGCTACATGCTCCTGTATCACCTGGTATATGCCCCTTAATACCTTAAAGATATAGTGTTATGAGCCCAAATATGTATTTTCAACTATATGTATACATGGTTATGGTATCTTCCTTGAGAAGAAATAATTATGCACAATCTAACGGTTAATTTTTTACTACTAGAAGATTAATTCCAGTTTATTATTAAAGAAATGTAAATAAACATTATTTACATTGTTTTTGTTTGCGGTTTGGTCCCCAAAAGTGATTTGGCCCCCAAAAGTGTTTGGCCCCGTCGGCAATTGCCGACCTGCCGACCGGGCCAGTCTGACCCTGATTTTATTGTACTATCTAATATAATATTCCGTAAACATGAACTGGATATATTTATCCGAATAAAAAAAAATTCCAGATCCAAATATACAGTTGGAGTATTCTGGCACAATGCTGCGGAAACTTGGATTGATATCAACAACAGTAAAGATGGGAACGTAATGTCCTCCTTGGTTAATTTAGTTTCTGGCAGCAAATCGGACAATAGCGTTGAGGCTCATTTTATGAGTGAGAGTGGGGTACTAGATATGTTTGTTCTCATGGGGCCAAAACCTAAGGATGCCGTGAGACAGTACGCCTCCCTTACTGGTGTTGCACCATTACCGCAGGTACATTAAATTTTTTGGCCCCTGTCATTTTGCATATTTTCTTTGCATTACATATTATGAGTTGTCAGTGAAACATTTATATTGTAGTACTTTACGTTGGCATACCATCAGTGTAGATGGAATTATAATGATGAGGATGATGTAACTAATGTAGTTGAAAATTTTGATTCCCATGATATACCAGTAGACATTATGTGGCTAGATATTGAATACACAGATGGTAAAAAGTACTTTACTTGGGACCCTATTAAGTTCGCCCATCCAGATGTTATGATCAACAACCTCACTGCTAGTGGCAGGAAATTAGTTGTTATCATTGATCCACATATAAAGAGAGAATCTGGGTATTTCTTGCATGAGGATGCACTTGCTAATGACTATTACGTGAAAAACAAAGATGGAAGCGTCTACGAAGGTATGTGTTGTACGTTCAAAATAACAAAAGATCTTAATGTTTCATTTACAAGTTTCCATTAGTAGTAGTCGAAACTTTACATGTGTGTAGTCTAATTTCAAATGTAATTAAATAAAAAAATCTATGTCAAAATGCTGTTTAAATTAAGAACATATTTGGCAGACATCTAAAATTCTATGACTGCTGCCTTCAGGTCATATCAACCATAAAAGAATCTTTATACCCCTTTTTTTTTTTTAAATCAAGTGCTGTTTTGAGATCACTGGACATCATCACCACACTTTGTACAATTCTAAGACTTTCAACTTGGGGAATCCGAGTTTCTAAATTTGCTTGGTGAATTTTTGTAGGATGGTGCTGGCCAGGCTCCAGCAGCTATTTGGACTTTTATGATCCAAAAGTAGTTGAATATTATAAAGGTCTGTACTCCCTGGACAAATTTAAAGGAACTACTAATGAGGTATATATTTGGAATGATATGAATGAGCCCTCCGTATTTAATGGACCAGAAGTAACAATGCCCAAAGATTGTCTGCATTATGGCGGGTGGGAACATAGAGATATACATAATGAATTTGCCTTAGCACATGTGAGTAGATCATGAATTTGTATTTTACACTGCAATATTTTCGAGAAAAACATATTTTCGATTTATTTGGTTTTGTGTTCAAAGCCTACTTAAATTTTGTGGAAAACCATAAAAACTTAGGATTATGGTCATAAAAATAATGAATAATTCCAAACTTCTTGCCAATCAGCTGCTTATGACAACATTAAACATTATGACATGCAGGATTCTGATTGGATGTTCAGTTTTAATATGCCAAGGTTATCAGTGTTCTTGTATACTACACTTTTCAAATGACCCTACAAATAAAAATTCAGAGGGATTAAATCTGGAGAGTTTGGTGGTTACTCATAATTTTTGTCAAAATTCGTTATTTTCTATTACATTCAAAATCAGATATGTTGTACCTGATATTACAAGTAATTGAGAAGATACCAATATTTACAAATGAAAATAATGTAATTCTTACCTTTATTTTCTAGACTATCGGGACTTTCAAAGGTTTACTCCAGCGATCAAATAACAGGAGGCCTTTCATTCTGACAAGAGGTCATTTTGCTGGTTCTCAAAGGTATGTTTCAGTATGGACGGGAGATAATGCGGCGGAATGGTCACATTTAGCAGCTAGTTATCCCATGTGTCTTTCTGAGGCCCTCGGCGGTATCAGCTTCTGTGGGGCCGATATTGGAGGTTTCTTCAATAATCCTGATAGTGAACTACTCCAGAGATGGTATCAGGTAAGATTAATATAATTATTATTCATACTGTTACATGTTTACACCCTCCAGTAAATACCCCCAAGCGTAGGTCCAATAATTACACCACTAATTGTCACTAACCACCGATTTATTTAATAATTAGCCCTTATAATAACACACTAATTATAACTCTTATCTACTATAGACTCACTACTATAATTCACAACTTGTTACTGTTCTTTTTCTTATCTGATCACTTAGCTCATCTCAGAACTGTACTAAACTCACTCCAATGCATTGGCTCTGCTCCCATATGGTTCTAGTCTGCGATTCTATACGGGGCTCATCTTATCTCGTCTTTCTAGGGTAGGAAATACCAAGCTCTTGGTAGCGCCACCTCTGGACTGACTGACGAACTACCATTATATTGCTAGCTTCTCTCTACCAAAGGGACTGCTTACAAATCCCTCTCTTTGTAGAGGAGTGTACACATAAAAGTACATTTATGTCAATTCTGTTCTATCTATTTTCTCCAATTTTTTACAACAAACAACTGACATTCACTACTTGTAATAATCAAATGAGAAATAAAGTATTATTATATTATTACTATCATAAAATATTTAACAGTTAAAGGTAAATAGAAGTTCAATTTAGACTTTATCCAACTCCAATAATAATTTCTGACATCATAACACCTCTTCTCAAAAGCCAAGTAGCACCTTGACAACATTGTATTTGTTAAATTGAAACCTATTTCTATTTTCCTTATTCATACATGCAATCTGAAGTTGCCAAGGAAAAAACATGTTACTATCCTCTATTGTAAAAGTAGGCATAAATTATTTCATTTCAGGCCGGTATCTGGTTACCATTCTACAGAGCACATGCCCACATTGATACAAGACGCAGGGAACCCTATTTATTTAGCGAAGATGTGCAGAATAGAATTAGAACGGCTCTCAGATTAAGATACGCCCATCTCCCATTGTGGTATACACTATTCTGGGAACACGAAAGTACTGGAGATCCAGTGATAAGGCCTCTGTTCTATCAATATCCAGAAGATGAGAATGTTGTTGATATCGACAATGAGCTTCTTGTTGGTATGTTATTTGTTTCTTATGGTTTTTTCCCCAACTATCAATATGGTATTTTATAAAAGCAGCACAAATATTTCTGACATAACATTACTTTCTACCTATGTATAGCTGTTAGAAGGTAAAATTAGTTTAAAGATATATCACGGGCCACAGTAACTGAAGTTTTTGATGTGAAGGAAATTTTACTGTGAATTGCGCCTTGGTTTTAGTACATTTTAAATGCGTACTATGTTCTCTGATGGCTTCTAATAATTTTTTAAATTTTGTAAAGTCGATTTCATGAATTAGACTTTTTTGCAGTGAAATTTACACCAATTTGTCTGTTATTCATTATAACTTTGTAATTATGTTTTAAACTGTCATATATATTTATAAACATGGACTTTTTAAACTTTCTATGTCATCATATTTGCAATCTTTGACAATGGCATTGTAAACATGTTCATAACCTGGAAAAGTCACAGAATTTTGATAACATTTTGAGACATCAGGGAATCTTAATTTTAACATTCGAAATATAAAATTATGAATTTTCTAGTATTTCGTTTATTATATATTCATTTGTTCACCTGAGTGTGACTCAAATTTTGCAACTCAACTTTTTCTCACCCTGCCAAATTTGCATAATGGGAAATGCTTACGCTATAGAGTGAAAATTAAATATTTCTTTTGACATTATAATATGTCAATATTAATAAAACAACTAAATCAGCATTTACATGCAGTTCTGTCACTGTATAGCTCCATATACAGCTTTATCATGTAAAATGTATTACAGCCATTGATGTATACTTTATACGAGGACAATTGAAACTGGTCAGTGTTAAAGCACAGGACTGTGCACACTGAACTTGATATTTTGTCCTATATATTTAGCAATTGTATCGAGATTCGAATGATAGTTGAAACTGTGCAGGCGAGTCCGAGACTGGCAATGTAATCGGCCTGAATGAATCATCTACGACTGCACTGGTTTAAAGAAAATAAAACGGACACTCCTATTAGCATAAAAAAACTCGTAAATCGTTTCTCAGTAGTCAACGGTGGACTTATGAGATGTGCTGTCAATGTGCCAGTGTAGTGCATAAATACCTGTTATAATATCAAACGTAGGAGTTTAGTTAGTTATTGTTCATATTTATAAATATTTACTACTATATAAAAGGTACAATATTTTAATTATTTACTAATTTACCATGGCTTTCTGGAGACCATTTGAAACAGAGGATAATATAATAACGCCCGAAAATCTTATCATTTTCTTATGACAAGCATTTCTATTTACCTCCGCCCATGTACAATAAAGAGATGCCGACTGTTTTTGCCGGCTTTTAGTTTTTATACGGTTTCAATTAAGTTCGTTTACACTATATGTCATATTTTATTGTGTGAAAATTCTTTCCAAATACTGCCCGTGCTTTTAAATTTTATCTGGAATTTTTTTTCTCACCGTACATTGGCCAAGAGTAATTTTAAATCATGTAAATTGGCTCGACTTTTATTTTCACATATTTAAATCTCTCGTACTGAGGCACTTGGAATTTAATGGGGGAATAAATTGTTACATACTTCATATTACTACACAATTAGGCACGGAAAAAAAATTGCTGATAAAGTTGTAGGCACTAGTAATATTACATACGGTAATACTTCTACAAAACGATAACTTATCTAAAGCATTTTGGTTATTATTTCTTCGTTTATGTCAGTAAAATGCCTATGAAATTCAATAACAATTAAAATATAAATTGCCACTGTTGTTTATAGCAAATATAAATAGATAGATTACAGGGGTCCTAAATCTAATATATACCATATATTTAAAATCTTAAAGAGAATATGAACGGATTATATATTTGCTTCGATTTTGCTCAACAGTACTCTAGTAGATGGCATCAACTGGGACTTACACTACATTTTCTAATATCTAACATTTACTATTGTCTAACACTTGATATTATTTCCTTGAAGGAAGAATTTTCTGTTAGTAACTTCAGTAAAACGCAAATGAAAAAGGTCGGAATTTAAGTAAAAATGAGTATATTGTGTCTTTGAAAATTGTTAGCTGTATAAATATGTATATATGAAAGTAAAATGTTAACAAAGATATCAGTCCTTACCACACATGGTGAGTATCTGGAAGACCTCGTGCAATGCAGTTTGCAGTTACCATCCAATGGTTTATGTTGGGGCAAACGACTGACACCAAAAAGATTTAATTTTAATGGTTTCATGTTTGCAACTTTGGGGCTTTTTCTTGCCTGTCTGTATATGCAATTTAACATAGGTAATTTCAGGCATTCGGTTATAGGGCTTAGAAATGCTTGAGTCGTAACTAATTAAAAAAATTTATTCTTACGTTTAGGCAAGGCGAATCCCATCCCATGTATACAATAGTACATGGGGAAAGGACGACTTGCACTCCGAGTCACTGAGGAACCACATATAATAATAATAATAATAAATGCCTTTATTTAACCTGGCGGGATGTCAGCGTAAAGCTGCTATTAACTCCAACCAGGGGTAACACATATGGGTAAATGTGGCATAAAACATGTTAGTTTTCCTCCATAATCGACTGCTATTATTTATAAATTGATTTTGAAACAATTTGACGTCCTTGAGAAAATTCTCTCCTAGGATTTTCTTGACGTACTACCAATCCATCCTCATAGGTTATACCTTGCAGTGCTACGCAACATCGTATAAAGAATTCATTCTGGAAGTACTATTTTGTACAGTTTTTAGTTTTTAACGTAGTTTCTAAAATAGAATTTCGATGCAGTTTTGAAAATTAAGTTCAATTGAAATTTTGTTATAGTTTCGAATAGGGATGTTATTAAATTTTACCTGCTTGTTTATGTTTTAAGAAGAAATGACAAACAACATGAAACAAGTTTTCATGGTATAGTTCAAATGTGTTTTTAGAAGGCGGAATATTAAACATAATATTTTTAGTCGCAAACTCCTCTATAAATCCTTATTTTACTATAAGGAAAGTAACCAGACTGCAACCAAAGTTACAAGTCTGGCGCGTTAAGTGTAATAAAATAATTGCATATTACCATCAAAACACTAATGCTTCGATTGCAACAAACACCAGCCGAAAGACTGATCCTACTTAAAGGAGCTCTCTCGCCAGCCGTCACACACCACTTGCAGACTGCAGTTTCGAGCTGTTGGCTCTCGTCAGTGCAAGGTAGGCATGCGACGACCAGCACGAGAATCCTTTGACTATTTGGTACATCCCGGTATTTTTACAATAGCGACATGTAAAATAGCCAGCAGGTGCCATCTAGCGGTCCAGTGTCTGTTGCAATCGAAAAATAAATAGCCTGACTGGGCTTAGCATAGTTCAAATGTGCTTTTAGAGGGCGGAATATTAAACATAATATTTTTAGTCGCAAACTCCTCTATAAATCCTTATTTTACTATAAGGAAAGTAACCAGACTGCAACCAAAGTTACAAGTCTGGCGCGTTAAGTGTAATAATTGCATATTACCATCAAAACGCTAATGCTTCGATTGCGACTAAAAATATTATGTTTAATATTCTGCCCTCTAAAAGCACATTGGAACTATGCTAAGCCAAGTCAGGCTATTTATTTTTCGATTGCAACAGACACTGGACAGCTAGATGGCGCCTGCTGGCTATTTTACATGTCGCTATTGTAAAAATACCGGGATGTACCAAATAGTCAAAGGATTCTCGTGCCGGTCGTCGAATGCCTACCTTGCACTGACGAGAGCCAACAGCTCGAAACTGCAGTCTGCAAGTGGTGTGTGACGGCCGGCAAGAGAGCTCCTTTAAGTAGGATCAGTCTTTCGGCTGGTGTTTGTTGCAATCGAAGCATTAGCGTTTTGATGGTAATATGCAATTATTACATTTAACGCGCCAGACTTGTAACTTTGGTTGCAGTCTGGTTACTTTCCTTATAGTAAAATAAGGATTTATAGAGGAGTTTGCGACTAAAAATATTATGTTTAAGTTTTCATGGTAGTTACAAAAATAAGAACTTCAAGTGGATTTTTATTATACTTACAAAGAAAATCATCCCGACGGTGTTAGATCTCATTGCAGTTCTGCAAAATCCATCTGAAGGAGATTTTCACTGGTTGGTGTTGGTAGGTTTAATAGGAACACATAACTAAAAAGGTATATAAAGAAATACCACTGTGTTTTGCATTATTGTTTGATTCTTGCTTGTTAACTATTCATAGACAGAAAGAATTCTTGGAATATTTTTTAGTTTAGAGTCATATGACCGAATATTGTTTTTTTTCCTCTGTTTGGGTAAAGTAATTTCATGCGGATGTCATTTTCAGAGTTGATATGATGGTTATTAGGGTGTTCCTTATTTTGCAACTTTCAAAAAAATCGTGTATTAATTCGTTTTTCTTCAAACTTATAAAGAACGCCATGACTTTTATGACAATTTTTTTTTGAGTTTAAACTGTCATTTCTCTAACATGTCATATCATCGGATTATTTAGTCTCTTATTGCCATTAACGAGCTCTGAGCAGCAGTAAAAGTCTCAAGAGAGGTATTAGAAGTAGTCGAAGAAAAAATAACAGTGTTTGTTTACTTCATATTCGACGTTTAAAGAAAAAATAACATGTTTTGTGAACAGTAAAGTGAATTTATGTGTCTCGGCTGTTCTTGCCAAACTCACTTCGCTCGTCTGTTAAGTTCATCCTTGACACAAAAAATTGTCACTTTTATCCCATATAAAACAGTATTCTAGCACTTATTTTACAAAACAATGTGATTAATAGGTATGGGGAATGATTTTTTTTTCAATAAAATACAGCAATCTTTACTAGTTTTTCGGAATAAAAACCGTGTATAAATTAGTTTCTAACGCTTTTTTTATAACTAAATAAAAATTATCAATATAGATTTCTGTTAGGTACAATTTTTGGAAATTCAATTTTTTGCTTTTTATAAAAAAATTGTGAAAATATATGCATATCTCTTTTTAATAAAATACCCAATTATTCCTTCTTTTACGGTTATGCATTGTAAATATCACAGATGAAAAGTGTTAGTTTTGGTTTATTTGCCTGCATACAAACAACTACCCAACCAAGAGCTTGTATAGTAGAGCTGGTAAGAAATACAACAAAACAAGAAATTTTTAAAAATGTGGCACAGCTAAAAGGCACAGGTATTAGTATTGCACATGATTTGACACCAGAGGAAAGAAATGAACAAAAACTATTATACTACCACCTGAAACAAGCTAGAGAAAAGAAGTACCATGCTAAAATCTCTAAAAATAAACTAATAGTAAATGGAGAATCCTACACATACGAAGATCTAAGAAATAGAGGAACGCTTATTACATCCGAAATTCCCGCTACAAGCCTTGATTGCAAAAGTGACAGTGCGCCAGCAACCCCAACATCCCATGTAAATGTAAATAAAAATTATACCTCTGAGAATGATTCGAATGTAGATGAAAATAAGAATAGTTCCGAGCCTAATATCAAAGGGAAAAGAACAGAGCAGAAAGAGGCCAAACAGATGTCCATGGCAGGTCTAACTATAAGCACAAGATCCACCAAAAAGTCTTCCAGTCAAGGTGATGTTGCTACTTCCTCTCCATTTGCAAATAAATTTAAAAAATAATTTCACTATGTACGTAAATGTCTTAACTTTAAGATATTCTATGTAAATAACAATCCTTATCCTTATAATATTATCGTTATGGCATATGTTCTATAAATAAATATATTCATGGACCCATACATCAGAGACTTAGAATTTAAACCAGTAGAAACCTATATAGTTAATAGCAGTCAAGATTATAAAAAATGTACAGTAAGTACGAACCAAAACTTTATACTGGTTCATAATAATATAAGGAGTATCGCAAAAAACTTAGACGAATTCAATTTGTTCTTGAACAGTCATGATATTACGTACGATATACTAATTTTCACTGAATGTTGGAGAATCTATAATCTAACCTTATTCAGTAAACCAGGTTATGACATACTATATAATGAGGGTGCAATAAACCAGAATGATGGAGTTTTAGTTTACATAAAAAATGACATATCTTATGAACACAACATCTTAAATATTGGGAATATAAAAACCTTCAACATCAACTTCTCAATTAGCGGCAAATCAATAAATATTTTAGCTGTTTATAGACCCCCATCTACTTGCCCCTATAGCTTCAACAATGAACTTAGACAATTACTAATTAATAATAAACCTAGAAAAGATGTCAATATTTTTGTAGGCGACATAAATATTAATATAAACAATCACGGTATTGAATATGCCCAAGAGTACCTAAATATAATGAGGGAGGAAGGGTTTGTATCTTTTATTAATAAAACTACTCGGGAAGAAGGGAACACGAGGTCCTGCATCGACCATATCTTTATAAAAACCAAAGAAGACCAAAAGAAATTTATACCTTTAATTTGGGACATAAAAATAACAGATCACTTTCCAATTATCTTGCACTACGACTTAGGTAAACATAAAGAAAAAATAATAGACAAAATTGAACACAAAAAATATATAGACTACGAAAAACTTAAAACAAACCAAAAAAATGAGAACTGGCAGGAATTTTACTCGACAAGTGATGTTAATGTTGCAGCTGATTTGTTAATAAACAAATTAAAAAATAACTTAGAAAAAGTGACGCGATATGTTAAACAAAAAAGGAAAGAAATCAAAAAAAGCCCGTGGATAACTACAGCAATAATTAAATCGACTGAAACAAAAAAATAATATGTATAAAAAGATGAAAAAAAATCCCAATCAGACAGAACTACAAACTAAATACAAGGCATATCGTAATAAATTGAATTTGATTATAAAAAACACAAAAATAGAGTATTATAAATCGCAAATAAACGAAAACAGTTCATCTTCAAAAAAACTATACCAATGTGTAAAAACCATTTGTAACGAATATATTAATAAAAACGATATAAAACAAATTAAATTACAAGACGGCACAGTTCTGTCTGAAAAATTGGAAATAGCAAATTCGTTCGCAGCACATTACGCTAATGACGGTAAAAATCTTGCCAGTAAAATTACAAAATCAGAAGAACCTAATATTAGCACAGAGGCTAGAGTTAACTCAATCTTTATTACGCCAACAGATAAAAATGAAATTAAAAACATTATTCTTCAACTAAAAACTGGCAAAGCTCCAGGCAAGGATGGTATTACAGGAGACATTCTAAAACATATCACTGAGGCAATAGTAGACCCACTAACTTATTTAATTAATTTCATTATAGACCAGGGTATATGTCCAGACGCGTTTAAAGTGGGATTGGTCAAGCCGCTATTCAAAAGTGGAGATAAACAAAAAATAATAAATTATAGGCCTATTTCACTAATTTCAACAATTGCAAAAATTTTTGAGAAAATCATAAAAATCAGAATCGACAGTTACCTAACTAAGTACAACATTCTCTCAGATAAACAATTTGGGTTTAAAAGCGGTCTGTCTACAGAAGATGCGATATCATACCTAACAAATGAGATATATACAGCCTTAGATAATAAAAAACCCACCTTATGTATTTTCATCGACCTTGCCAAGGCTTTCAATACGGTTAACCACCCCCAGCTTTTAAAGAAATTAGAGAAAATTGGGTTTAGAGATAAGGCTTATCGATTAATGGAAAGCTATTTAACCAACCGAAGCCAATGCGTGAAAATTGACGATGTTATAAGTAACCACGAAAATATTGAGTACGGAGTACCCCAGGGAACGGTATTGGGACCGATATTGTTTAATATTTATATTAACGAACTACTAACGACTGAAATTGAGGGGGAAATACTTAGTTTTCCAGATGACACAGTCATCATAAATAAAGCCGATAATTGGATTGATCTCAAAAACCTAGCTGAAAAAAATTTTAAAATAGTGAAAAATTGGTTTGATTATAACTATCTTACAATTAATGGTGACAAAACTAAATATCTCCCATTCACATCGTACCAAAACAACTTACCCAACTTTGGTCCTCTCCAGATCAGCCACGATGGTAAGTTATTAATGACCATTAGTGAAGCAGAACATATAAAATATTTAGGTATTACAATAGATAAACATCTTAGATGGAACATACAAGTAAATAACATTGTTAGAAAACTACGGCCTCTCCTTTCAAAATTTAAATACCTAAAGTCGTTCTTAAGCATACGTCACCTTGATATATTATACTTCTCCCTTGTCCAGTCACAACTTGCCTATGGAATTATTGGATGGGGTGGGGTTAACAACAACTATCTAAGAATATCTGTCTGTTTATATATTTATTTATAGTAAATGTCGTTTGTCTTATTTTGTTAAGCTGTTTGTTATATTTACTGTTGTTATATATTCATTACTTCTTTGCTACTTTTATTGTATTTTTTATTTTGACTTACCATAATATATACTATTGTATCATTCCATATGGTGAATAAATTATTATTATTATTATTATTACTAAATACCATCCAAAAATGGATTTTAAAAATAATCTACAATAAAAATATTACTTACCCCACTAATGCCTTATTAAATGAGGCCAAAAAATTGGATATTAGACAACTTTTTTGCAAAAAATTTTTACTAAATTTATTCAAGAACAAGCAGCAAACAATAATGTATCACGAACATTGCCACAATACCCGTAACAAACACATAATTACACTAAAAACCAAAGTAAATAAATCAATAGGTCAAAAAAATTTCTCTTACCTTGCTGCTCATATCTATGATACCCACCTGACATAAAAACTGCATCTTCATATAATATGTATAAAAAGAAAATTAATGTATGGTTACTGAATACACCAAGACCAGTAGTACATCAAATATTTGAGAAAAGAAATATATAAACTTACCTGAAAAAAAAAAAAATTCTAATTCTCATGCATGTACACCTATTGCGTTAACATGTATCAGTATGGGAAAGTCCAAGTGTGTATATTTATTTATCATTTATAACTTGGTTGTTTTTTTTTTTTTCTTCCTTTTTTATTGTTCTTCACTAAAATGTCATGCTCTCCTTTCCCTCTCTTCTCCTCAAGGATTGCACTCCCATTACAGCTAAATACATTGTGTAATAAACTGTAAGTAATTAGCATATACCCCATTATACAAGTACCTAGTACTTCCTGGGGTCTTCATGTTTATTTACAAAATGAGACGAGTGAAAAATTGTAAAATTGTAAATGTTTCCTTTTCCCTTTACATGAAAACTGTTGTTAAAATTTCCCTTCCTTTTTTTTGGGAAAACATATTATTGTTGTTATATTTATTATTATGTATTTATGTATTTTAGTAAATAAACATTATTATTATTATTATTATTATTATTATTATACTATGGATATAGGATGTGTGGAAGAGGTGGACGATAATGATATAGAGGACAGAAGTCATAATGTTTGCTATTGACCTGCTAAAATGTCACTTACCCACTTATTATAATCTTGTATGTGTGGCGAAACCGGAAGTGAAAGAAAAGTCAATTGTGTCAAAAAGTGCCGCTTATTATGTATGTATATCCTAAATTTCAATCAATTATCTTCAAAACTGAGAAAATGGGGTATACCTTGATCCTGTTACACTCGATATACTGTTTTTCAATTTTGTAGTGTATTTGTACCTTTTATTTATGTTGTAAATGTTGAATTGAATTTCCCATAATTGTTAATTTATTTTTCTTATTGACAAGTGTATACGTTCTTTGTAATTTTTTTACATGAAATAAATCTATCTATCTATGCGGCATGATCATAACTAATATATCTATTATGGTTTTTAATAATAAATTTATAAAACAGTTCAATTGCATACGATTCTAATATTATTAATTAACAATAAAACAAAGTCATAATCGTAGAACATTCCAATTATAAATTTATAAAATAAATTTGCTGGTTGGGGTTTTATGCCAACTATTTGATTTTTATAAAATATAGACGGATGATATTGACTGTGTAGTATTTATTAGTTTCATCTTCCCTCTTGTTTTCATAATGTTTAATTGTTTTCTTCAGGAACTTCAGTATTGGCACGTGCCATAGCAGAACCTGGTGTTTCTTCTGTTAGCGTATATCTACCAGGAGGACCTTCAGAGTATTGGTATGACATTGAAGATTACAGACTCTACCAAGGTACCGGAAACCATAATATCCCAGTTTCTCTAGACAAGGTATGCTGCATCTTTGCTTAGGCCGATTGTCTTCTTTTTGTACGTTTTTATATATTTATTTTTTTAGAATTTGGCATTCTATAGGGGTGGTAGCATTATACCTAGAAAAAATAGACCAAGACGAGCGTCCTCCTTGATGCACAACGATCCTTTCACTTTGTATGTCGCGCTGGATAGCAAGGTCAGTATGCATGCCTTTTAAAGACGCATTTGTATTTTACATTGTCTACTTTCTTTACTACAGAAATCTGCATCTGGAACTCTTTATGTGGATGATAATGAAAGTTATGACTATAAGAACAGTAACAAATATATATACGTGCACTATAGTTTTGAGGATAACGCCTTAATTAGCAAGTAAGTAAAATATAGTAAAATTTTGAATTATCATGAAAATGTTACAGGGATTCCACTAAGTAATTATACTGTTATCCTGTTTCTATAGTATTAAAAACACGTCTACACACAATCACTTTGAACTAATCCCTAAATGAAAATATCAGCTGTCTTAGGGTCGATATTTTATAAAAGATAAATCAACTAGAGTATTCCAGACTAATCTCTTAAAACCACTTTACAGTCGTCAATTTTCTTGTAAGCAAGATGTGGCAGTGGCAATTTCTTGCAGGCAATGTTTCTTGATGGTACTTTTTACAGCTGGCAATTTATGTAATTGCAATAATATTGCGCAAGATTTGCCAACATTGTAGAAATAAATTGTACTGTCTAAACAAAGTAAACAATAATTTATTAACCCAACTTATTCTGCTCACCTTGGTCATCGAGAATATTCATATTGTTATGTGCTGCCCTCTAACGAGGAAAGATGTGATTAAGTCCCTGTTCAAGGTGAAGGGAAACCTGTTATTCTGTTACTCCCTGACTAGTAGGGTGGCGGCATCTATGAATCCAGCAGATGGGGGAACAGTTCAGTTTAGTGTCCAGTACAGTTCTGGTTACAGAGACAGTTTGTAGGTTGGAAGAGTTCAGTTCAGTGAAGTAAACAGTTCAGTTGAGAGAGTTTTTAGGTTAGACAAGAGTTGACAATTTTAAGAAGAAAAGTAAAGTACATAGTGTTTTAAAAGTAGTGAATTTATATTAGATTAAGTTATTATTAGTTGTGTGATTTTTAAGTATTTACTAGTGTAATTTTAGTGATTAATAAAATAGTGGTTAGTGAAGATTCTTGTTGCAAGTTATTTGAATCCACAAGGTGTTTACTGAAGACTGTAAACACGTAACAATATGAATATAATTTCGTTTACTTTTATCGTCTAACCTTTCAGTCGGGCCCCGCAGTATAAAGCAATACTCGAGTAACTTTTTTTCTGTCTGCAAACCCCATATGAATCGTGTTAGTAGCAGACTCATGGTCGACCCGCCAGATTTGATATGTACCTGAAGAGAGATAACGAAATGTTAATTGTTTTCGCATCTAAACATGTGTTAGAACTAAAATTTGAATTTTTCTAAAAGTTAATGAATAGATAACTCGAAAAACATGATAAAACATACACTCCTATCTTAATAAGAATTAACTTTAACTGACCGTGTTTCTTGTACATTATTGAAAGCTCTGCATCACGATCTGTTAATTTTAGCATTTTTTAATTAGGTTTGATTCCACAATAACTTTCATCGTATTGTTTTTAGCCTGATTGATAAAACTGATTACCCTACCAAAGAATGGATTGAAAGAGTGATAATTTTGGGCCCACCAAGTGGGATAACTGGTGCTAAACTCACGAGTAAAAGTAAGTAAAGGCCATTTTATTTTTTCATATAAACTGTTATCCGTAAAATGTTATCGAAAATGATAGTATGCAGACTTTCGCAGTTGTTGTCCAATACAACAGTTTCTTCCTTGTTTTGCAGTGGTTGTTGAATTTGACTTATCATTTTGTACCATATTGGCAGTTTCCTCATAAGGCTTCATTGTTCTTTGATCCTAAACTGTATACTCCGCCCTGTTTGTCCGATGTAACGGGCCGTCCCACATATACGTTCTAAGCGCTTCTCTAAAGCAAGCACTCCACCTTTAAACTATTATTGACAAAATGTGTGTACCAGTTGAAGTGTATATTATTATATGGGAAGAGTTTCGTCAGACAAACGGGATGTAGTATCCAGTGCAAAATCAAAAAACACAAGATAAACATCAGGTCCAAGAACACAGATAAGTTGACTGTCGCAGAACATGTTCATCATAGTGAAAAGTAAAGAATCAACTACGCTACATTTATAAAAAAAATGTTATAGAGCTTTTTTCATAAGGAATTTTCTGCCCTTCAGTTTTCCAGTTAATTGCTATAAACAGTTTTTTTAACCTTTGGCCCCAAGAATGGGGATAGAGGTTCATACTCATCACTGAAACAAGCAGTTCGTGAAAAAACCTATCAATTTTTAGTATTTTCTCAGATATTTAAAGGTACTAGACACTATAAAAGATATTCACTTTAGATACTTTGGTACTGAATTTGAGACCAACCTGTGTAATTAGTCTAGTCCAGAAGGGCTTCTAGACAGACCTTTTGTACAATTTTGTTTGGCTTGAGGGATTTGTTTGGAGATGAATATATTAAGTCCCTGAATGTAAGAGGTGAGCTAATTCCAGGGCATCTCCAAATGTGTTTAGTTTTTCCTAACTATCCCGCGAACGATTGGTCGTAGGCCAAAAATAGGTATGGCAAAAATAAAGCTGACAATATTTGCTACAAGAACGTTACTACTCATTGTTTGTGTATTTCATAATTTTCGAGAAATTCTTCTGTCAATATCCTACTTAAAAAAAATACGCCACGTTTTTTGAGGAACATTGCCTTGTAACTTTTGAACCTTTGGTTCTCTAGAAACCTCCAAATCAGAAAAATATTCCAAAAGGTGTGATCTAGAACCCCTTCTAAGCGCTTGTTGACTGGACAGCATTTCAAATACCTCAAATATAAATATTCGCCTCATTTTTAGGTTTGGGCACTGTAACTTTGGAGACTTACTATGATGGTGAGCAAAAATCTTTAACAATACGGAAGCCTGGTGTTAGCATTAGAGAACCATTTACAATAAAACTTTTTTAATTTATTCTAAAGAAAATCATTCCATAGGTTTATAGGTATTGTACTAATCATCCGTTCTTTTTATTTATGTGATTTTTACCGGTTCATCTGTGTCAAGTCTGTAGGAATAAATTATTGTTTACATTATGCAGTTGTTTCATTTATTTTCTTCTAAATCAATACTTAGCTAAAGTGTAGCAAACTTGACGTGTGTATGAACTGACACTACGCATACGATTTCATTTCTTTTGCAAAGTTAAAGTAATAGCCCAAATACATTGTTCACGTGTGTCTACCAAGTTTTTCTCTCATCTAAAGAGAGATACATAGTATATCCTTCCATAAATTCAGCAATTTTTAACATCTAAAGACGGGGCGAGCGTAGGTGCGTCTTTACTATGTACATACTTCGGTATGCGATGTAAAGCAACGACAGGCGCGGTTAGTACTTGGATTGGTGACCATTCCAACGGAAACCGCGTTCTCGCCTCACACATCTTCCAGCGGCTTGTATATCAGTGTATGCGCGGAAGCTATACAACCTTAGGCGAGGGTTGTATAGGAGATATACCTACCATCCTTCGGAGGGGATGTAAAGCCGTCGGTCCCTTGTCTATTAAATGTTAGGCAAGTAAAAGATCCCTACTCTTCTTAAGGGAAGAGGTTCGGCAAAATTCCTGGTTGGGGGTAGCTCGTCTACAGGCGTCGGTGTTAGGCCTCAGTAGCGGAAATAGGCCGATGTTAAATAAATGTATAAAAAAAAAAAAAAACATTTAAAGACTTGTCAATTGTTATTATGAACTATTATTTATTTGGGTTAAAAGTCATCTCAAATTGGAATTAAATTCGTCTTTATATGAAATATTTAAGTTATTTTCACTGTTAAATAGTGGATATTCATTCGACAAAGGGACATTGTCAAACCACTAAATGTATTACATTTTTCTAGTACTTATAGTTGAAATCACGAATGTTGTCATTCACGTCATCAATTTATGTACTTATCAACGATATGCGATTTTTCTATCTTTGCAAATACAAAGCGGATAGGATTGAATAATAGAAAGTCACGTCTGCTGAGGCTACGACAGAAGTTCCGAGCGCAACGATTCGTTTTACAAAAGAATATAAACAATAGTCGTACCCGCAACCAACATTGAGCATTCTGTCAGTTTTCTGTCAACTCTGTAGCTTGTGGTGGATAAATGACTGAATGCAGTAGCCAGAGACATGGTGGTGAAATTAAATGAGTGCTTTAATCAGGAAAAATGGAACGGATGTTCCCTTTTACCTTTGTAAGAAATCCCATGAGGTGAATTGTAGAATTAAATGCAGCAATGGCTGTTAAAATTCACGCTATGCATGCATGCTATTATTGTCCAGATATTTTCATCACAAAATATTTTCTTTTGCATATGTTGATTCACACGTGTGCCATTCTGTGTGACCTTGAGATTATTTGATTCGGAAATTAAATGATGACGTGAACGACAACATTCATGATTTGAAGTGTACATATTACAAGTTTTATAACAGAATGATAGTCCTCGTGTAGCTCAGAGTGTAAAGATACTCAAATTGAATTATGGGTATATTATATTATAAGTATAGGTTAAGTTATTGAATTGTCGTTTTAGCTGAACTAGGCCTGTTTCGCCTGATCTTGCGATCTGCCACCGCGTCAACGCAGGGTTGGTCCCGAGGCAGGTCCTGGGGATGCAGCTGTATTGGTTCCTTAATATTAATAAAGTCTTTTGAAATTGAAATTGAATTGAATTAGAAATGGAATACATTCGAATTCAATTCCTGTTGGCGTCTTCCATTTTTAAAATTTTATTTTATTAATCTGTGTTGCGAGTTTTGTTAATCTTGATATTCCTAATGCAAAAATAGATGTAATAGATTTAAAAGAAGAGATCTGGATTTTCTTTTGGATAAACTTTCAAATCAAAATAATTTGCTGAAATGAAAATAAACATGTCAATAAATAACAGGTGGATGATTTATTGATCAGGCAAATTGTATTAAAAAATAAACTTGTGCTATGGTTTTTATTAAATATTACGATTTCTTTTAATATTTAGCCTTAAATTTGGCGTTTTTTTATGAAAGATTATTTTAAAGGAAAATGAAAATGTAAACTTCAGCACTTACTGTTTTAAAGAATGATTTGAATGATAAAATATTTTTGACAGTTTACTAATATTAGCAGATATTTATACTTTAAATTACCCTATATTTTGTATATCGTTCGTTACCTAAGAACTTCTGTGAAAAACAAAGTGAATTTGTTTTAAAATATACCCAAGTAGCAAGAAATAGGTTAAATATCGAAGAGAGCAAGTAGAATTATTTCAAATTAGGATAAATTTGTTTTGACATATTAGCCTTATATGTAAAATGTCGTTCAATAATATTGACCCAACGGGTAAACCTACAGTGCTACCAATATAGTTCAGATACTATTATGTTGGCGCTATTTCAGCGAATACCCATAATTAGTCTGTCAATAATAATTACTTGCTGAAGATATACCAAATGGTGATATCTAAATGAACTCGGTTACTTCATATTGGGAAACTTATGCTTATGCAGCCAATTTTACTGTAAACTTATATAATGTAGCCCCGTTACTCATTAAGTGGGGTGTAGAACATGTAACACAGTTTAAAAATACCGCACAAAAAAATTATTCTCGTTTCAGTATATTTATATGTAGATTTCTCGGAAGGTATATCTTTGTAATCGAAAATTCAACATTTTTTTGAATATATGAAAAATTTATTGTTAGTGGATAAATTTTTTTATACTTTGTATTGTGCTCATGTTCTAGTCTTGAAAGCAAGATGCTTTCTTTAACAAAAATTACAACTTCATAGATGTATAGACAAATTAGTGTTAATACTTTTTTTTCACGAAATATATTGGTACAGCTATCTCTTCTCTTGGTCTTTTACCAAGTATATGCCTAAGGTATTTTTTTGTAAATTAAGTATTCTGTATGCATCACTCGCGTTTGCCCAAAATATAATACCATATCGGACCAGGGATTGAATATAGGCATGGTATGCAATAAAGGCTGTTTCGACGTTAACAAAATGTGTCACTACCCCCAGTGCTTAGCAATACTGGGTCGTATTCTGTGCCAGATTGTCGATATGAAATTTCCAGTCTAGTCTGGAATCCGCCGCTTTTTATATTCAACCGATCGTATTTAAGTATAGTGTCATGTTGGGGTAAGTATGAAAATTTTGCAGATTGTTATCCTTAATTTGTTGATCCACAATATTGGGTAGCTTATTTGTATAAAGAATGTATAGTAGCGGTCCTAAGATAGATCCTTGGGGTACTCCCCTCTTTATAATTTTCTTAGAGATAGATTTTATAATTCCTTGTTTGTCCCTTTCAATTACACATTGTTTTCTGTTTCTTAGATAGGATTAAATTAATTTCACCGCTAATTTTTTTATCAGTAAATCATGTTCAGCACTGTCAAAACAAGACATACTGCTATTGTTTATTTATTGTTGTTTAAGGATTCTAGTATGCAGCTCAAAGCTTTGTACATTGCAATTACTGTTGATTTACCTGTCCTAAATCCATTCTGTGAATCAGAAATTAGTTTATTTTTTTCAAGTTTATAAATCTAGTATAGATTATTTTTAAAAAAATTTTATTACAATGGACAGTAGTACAATTGGACGATAGTTTTTCCAGTGCGATTTATCCCCTTTTTTTGTACATAGCTTTAATTTGTGCTATTTTTAGTTGTTCTGGAAAAATGCCTGTATGTAACATTAGGTTGATAATATGAGCAAGTGGTTCAGATATAATATCTCTGCAACATATTTTAAGAACTTTACGTGTAATTTCATCTTCTCCCACAGATTTTTTATTTCTTAAGCTAGCTACTTTATACACCTCCTCAAGATCGGTAGGTTCTAAAAATAAAGATTTATCTAAGCAAGTGTTTTTTGTTTCTATTGTAGTATAAGGTGCGAACTTTTATTTATATCATGTAAGATTTCCTTTGAATTTTTATTATGTTGCATATTTTTGAGAATTTGTTCAGAGTTTTTAGTTTTACCCGTACAGTTCCTAACAATATCCCAAACAGCCTTACCTTTATTATAAACCAAATCTATATAACGTTTGTATATGCTGATTTTTTAGTCATTTTGATTACATTTCTCAATACCTTCGCGTATTTATCAAAAAAGTGCTGGGAGATTGAATCTGATAGCATTTGTTTGTAAAGGATGCGTTTCCTTTTACAGAAGTTTTTAATACCAATCATTTTACTTGATCTACTTTTCATGTGGTCTAATAGAAATGTATCTCCATCTTAGTTGCCACAACACTGACACGCGGTGGTAATTGGTGCAACAAAACTTCGAACAAAATATATCCATATGGGTTTTACAACCAAATTGCATATGTTTCCAATGCTCACCATGTTATGCTAGTGCTACACGTTGGAACAAGTGTAGAAAGCCTCGGCCAAAGTCAACGTGTGGAGTTTGTCTTAATTGGCCGCGAATGGCCAAATTTGCCTGTGATCGCCTCGGTGTCGGTAAATACTACACAAATCAAAGGGATTTTGGGCGGGCTTCAGTCAGATACCAATTCCCGTCCACATTTTGGTCCATGTCAGTGCATAAATACACCGCAAGCATATACCATACGTATCTATGTTTCCTGTCGTTAGTGTTGCATTAAAATGGCAGTTCGGAACAACTATAATATTTTTAAGTTTTTAGAACTATGTCAGGGAGAATCTACGATATGGGAACTGAAAAATAATTTTGTTAGTTGCGATATTCGCTTGTAATAAATAATCAATACACCTAAAACGGCCATTACTGTTGCAGCAGCAATTTTCACTGCTGCCATCTTCTAGATTCTAGCAAGCATTTGGATGGTTTATTTATAGACAAATGTTGCGGCAATTGTTTTGGCAAAAGTAAGGTCCAACGCGTAGCGCCAGCATTACATATTGGTTAGGTAAATCACTATTGATTTCATCATTATGTATATTGGTATAAACTTGTAACTATTGTTGCAGTATGTAAATACTGGGCCAATATGTCATCAGGCTATATATCCTCATTGCTAGTAATGGTCAGTAATTCTCTCATTGGTACGAGAGCATAGGCAACCCTCCCCCTTATTCGAATTAGAGATGTACATGACTTCTAAATAAGAAAAGGAGGAAATAAAACACTTGGGAATGAAATAGGAATGTCGTATATTAATCAACATTTATAAAATATTTTAAATTGTAACAAACATGACTAGATTCATACTGATTCACAAATAAATGACAATGAGCGGCGTCTGTTCGGACGCGCGCAGTTGATGTGTGTCAGCTGCAGGTAGCGAGAGTGGCCGGGGTTCCCCCGCGGCCTGCAGCCGCAAACGAACGAAACAACAATAATAACATTAACATACACAAGTATACCGCCTGATACAAAGAAATAAATCATTGTTCGGTGTTTTGATTATTGATTATCTACACAGTAATGATTATTAGCATTCGAATTCGATTTAAATAGTGATATATTGCGAGGGCCGGGCGGGTGCAGGTCATCGCAGCCCGGCCGGCGAACCTAGAGCGGTGGTCCCTGGGACGGGTCGCCGCTCTTCGACCGCACGCGCCCGGTCTGTCCGTCTACGCGGGTGGATATGTAACAAGGGCTAAAGCTAATCCACTCCTAGGTATTAAGCTTCACACAGCCCAAAAATACAAGCACTTAAAACAGTGCCGAGAACTAATAAAGAGTTCGGTGTGAGCACTACACAGCATTCATCGCATCGCGACGCGCCGCCCCGCTGGCGGCCTCTCTCGGCCGCGCTAACAGCCGATGGCGTTGTTTTACTCAATATTTATTACGTTATCATTATTATTATAAATTATTTATTATTATTTATGGGTATTTTATTATTATGTAGTAATTATGTTATATGTTTGGCAGGATATCTCACCCAAAAACAATCGTTATGGTAATACAAAAGTACCGAGAAAAAGTCCTATGAATTTGATGTAACAGTTCAGGAAGCGTCCGGAGCACTGCGCACAAACACTCGCGATTAAAAATGATGATGGTCGTTCTGCTAGATGTTGTCGATGGAAATGGCACAGTAGATGTTGCTGTCGATGATGCTGGTGGAGTAGCTGATGCAGAAAATGGCACTGATGGGGACGGCTGGCGGTACCTATCGCGATAGCGGCGGCAAAGTAGACAGCAACTGGAAACGCTAAGCAGCCGCGGGCGCAGCGCGTCCGTCACTGAAAAAAAAGAAAACAATAATTAATACCTAATAGCAAACTATAGTCATTTCATACGTTGACTTGAATTAAAACTAACGGGTCTGGCAGAATGAAGCATCCATTTTCACAAAATTAATTCATGGCATAATATAATGAGATATACATTCAAATCATGTCGCTATGTTGTCACGATAAATGGAAATTTAAGACAGTTGTCAAGCGTTTGCGAAAAATGTCAGTTTAGCTGTGAATATGGAGAGCGTTGCTCAAATATTCAACGTTATTTTGTGGTTGAAGCTTATTTAAGAAATAACTATTTTGTTGTAGTCACTCAGCGTCTATTTTCGTCGTCAGTTTTATTTCAATCCAGAGATCCAGTTCCTAGCCGAATAACAATTAAAAAGTAGGTACAAGGGTAAAAATGTGTGGGGATGTCTGGAGCTGCTATCACAATGTTATTTTCTGCAAATTCTTGCACAACATTGGCATTGCCATTGTTTCGGTTATTGTAACCGCGGATAAGTTTCGCAGTACTGCTTTATGTGCCAGAGAAAAACCAAAAGGAAGAACTTGTTCTGTTGAAGATGCTGAAAGAGCTTTACTACGAAGTCTGGCACGGTCACTAGATCTCTCAGCTTGTGATTTCTTTTCATGAGGCTACTTAAAGTCAAAAGTGTTTTCTAATCGACCGAAACTGAGCGGTTGATGATAAACTTTCGTGCTAGGCTTCAAGAATGTCGGCAGCGAGGGGGAGGTCATTTGATAATAATAATAATAATAATAATAAGCTTTATTCAATAAAAAATTATACAAAGTATAAAACACGTCAAGACAAGAAAATGTAATCTGCAGTAGTCATATAAAACACCTTACCTAACAAATAAAGAAAAGGAAAGAAAAAGTACACAGAAGAACATATTAAAAATCAAAGACAAAAAATATTCATTCAATGTATAGTAGCATTTTTTTGTTGAAATTTGTTCAAAATTCTTTTTAAAAGTATATAAAGGTAGCATTGTCAGTGCGTTCGGCAAGTGACTATATGCTTCAATCACTGAGGTCATTACACCTTTTTGAACTTGCATGAGACTGGTATTATATGGCACTAGGATATCTCTGTGGGAGTTTGATGCGAATGTGTTTGTTTATATTGTTCAAAAAAATGTGTAGTTTTTTTGTAGAGCACTGTACACTCAAGATGTAGAGAGACATCAAGGTTAGTATGTTATAGTTTTTAAAATATAATTTACAGGAGTCTATCTGTGAATATGTTACGAATACATTTTACATACATACATAGTACAATATACACTACTGTGTGGCATTGGATTCCTATGGAGAATTCTCAATACTGGACTGATGAAATCGTTCCCATGTTTTTATTACATCGAAAAGTAATGTAAATTTACCTATATATTATTAAATGCTTCTTGTGATGGCCCGTTTGTTTTTTCAAGCTATCTTATGTATGTTTACAGTAAAACTGCCTGCACAAGTAAATTTTGAATATGTGATCAACTATAAATCGAGGCCACGTAATACGTATATAATAGTTTAGATATCGCCATTTGATATGTATATCCCCTACATCAGTATGAAAAAATATATAGGTAAATGTGTACTACCAATAACTCGCCCAATGATGAAGTGAGGGCAAGTGCTTTATATTATGGGTCAATAACGGTGTTTGCTTGCGAAAATATATATGGTTGATACGATATTTCAAAAATATTTGAAAATACTTATGTAACTGAAAAAATATTTTCATTACGTTAAATTCAAAGTTGTAGAATATACCAATATTAGTTCCGGTACCCACACAATATTTTAAAAATAGGGCATCTTCATGTGACATAATGTTTTTCAAGGTCGTTGCTTGAAGGGAAAACAACACACAACCTCACTTTAGTTCCTTATAAAGTCAAATTGTCAAATATCGCGCAAGCCACTACTTAACATTTTGAAGCCAATTAATATCTATGACCATGATTTGTTTTGTCTGCAGGCAATCAACTAACTAAAGTGAAGTTAAGGGCATCTGCACGTGACGTCACATTTTTCAAGGTCGTGGCTTGGAGGATATACAAATAAATAACATAACCTTAACCATAACAGAAACAAGGCACATTTATATCTATTTGGGTTTATATTTCCTCACATTTTACTGAAAATGCCAAGTTTTTGTATGGTAGTTGGTTGAGGAAGCAACGGGGCGAGAGATGCTGTCAGTTTTTTTCGAATTCCCTCAGTTTTTAACAATCATAAACAATTTACTCAACTTGCCTGTGATAGACGGAATGCTTGGATAAATGCCTTAAAAAGGGACGATCTAACCAAATCAAAGATTGATTATGGTAGAATATGCTCCAACCATTTCATTTCAGGTAATACTTTACACTATTCGTATCTAGTAAATACATGGATGTACCTAAATTATTGTTTCGTAAGTATGACAAATAAATATATTTAGGTAAACCTTCAAAGTTAGAAGATCACAATAACCCAGACTGGATACCGTCTTTAAATATGGGTTATAAATCTATTAGCTTATCAAAACCTTCTAGTAAAGATAGATTTGTTAGAATGGAGAAAAGGAAAAGATTACGAGACGATGTAGAGGTTGCAGTGAATTTTGAAATTTTGCTTTTGCATGATTTTTTTGTCTACATCAATAAATATGTAGGTTGCACGTTTAATATGATTTATTTTGTTTTCAATTATGAAATGGTTGATATTCAAATATTAGGAAGATAATGCTTTGCTCTTTCCTGTGCCTTTGTTTTATATGTGATACGAACGTTTAAATATTTGCTTTGCTATACTTTTTTGAATAGGTAGGTATGGTGCTTTAAAAAATATTTTAGAGTAGATTATGTGTACATTTACATTTCAGAAAATTATTTTATTTTTAGAGGTTGGGAAATCTTTTTGAAAACATATTATGCTTTTTATAGATAGTTCTTTTTTCAGCAAACCAGATTAGGTCAAAGACCACCACCAGAATCTGTAAATCCTGAAATTGAACATGAGAACATATTTCAAAAGACCTTCTATGTGCTACATCTAAGTAAAACAATACAGCACAAACATGAGTACATGTTTCGCCTAGCCCTGCCATGCAATTGCAGTGAGCGCATATTATACTACCATCACTTTTTGTTACAATCCACGGTTTTAAAAATTGCTCACTTAGTTTTTGGGAATGCATAACCTGTAAAAAAGTAGAATAATGCTTGACATGCTTAAACCTCAACTATAGTAACTTACTCTTCCCAATATCAAGAAGTTTTCATACATTTTCTTTACATGTATATTTTTAACCCATCCACAAGTAGCTTGTTTGTAGGCATCAAGTCCTTTATAAGCTTTAAAATCTTCATGGGTGTACGCACTCTTAGTATATAGTAAATAATTAACAATATCTGGATATATCGTCTTGGGAAAATCTTCGATTTTACTACTGCATTGTTTGATGTCTACCAAGTACGGATCTATACCAATTACAGCGATTTTTTCCCTATATCTAACCGCACTTTCAGCGTCTAAGGTGTAGTAATAATCACTAAACATTATTAAAATAAAATTTTTGTTATAGGCACACAAACTAAGCAAATATAGCGTTCACAATAAACTGAAACTTTTCACACAATGCTATCCAAATGCGTTTAGGTTATGGTATCTGCTTTGTTTATCCTCCAAGCCAATTAGCCACGCCCATATGATCACGTGCCGCAGATGCTTTATTATTTGCTTTCCCTCCCAACAAAGACCTTGAAAAGCTTGCAGATCCTCTATTTTCCATTTTCATCAGGAGAATAAACCATGGCCACAGTAGAGAATAGACTCTCTACTGTGCCAGTGTGCCATGGCTTCGGCGGGATTGGTCGGACTAACGAGCTGCGCACATGGGTATCAAAATCGTGGCCTCTGATCATATTTTCTAACTGTCAGTCGTGTTTATTTGCCCAGCATATCTTTTTAGGTATGTGATAGGTTATAACTATTTCAGATTTCATGTAAGTAGGTATATTTAGAGACGTAGTTAATATAATAATACTTCCTTATCGTCTATAATAATGACAGTTTTGAGGTAATAAAGAGTACACAGTAATTTTATTGATCATTTGTTTCCTTTTTTTTTTGAGAAAATATGGATTTTTATTTTAAATCGTATTTTTTTATCTAAAAACTTTATTTGTCTATGATCATTTGCCTGTGTTTTGGGCGCCTTTATGATTATGAAATTTACGTAAACTAATAAAGCGATTTATGATTTATACAGAAAATATATCAGAGTTAAAATTACACAAACCGCTTAGTTATGCCCTTACACGCTGAGATTTTTTATGACAAACAACTCAAACAAGTAAACATAAAGCTTAGTTTGTATACTTAATTAAGTATAGGTAGGTACTCATATCATACCTTATAACAAAAACTTTAAAAAATCATACCTATATGCTTAATATATTCAATAATGATTTTATGATAAAATTCGAGCCCGTATAGATATGTTGGATATAAGTTGTTAAATAACCCGAAATTGTAAGATACCTAGATCGCTTATTCCATCCCCCTTGTAGGTACATACGATGAAAGACAATAAATATAAATCAAAGTCAATAAAAATTAGTCCAAAAGAAACTCGCGTGTTCGAACATTTAGGTAGGTAAGTACATAATTCCACCAATAGATTTATTTACTGAAAACAACGTGGGCCTGGCAAAAAACAAAAAACTGAATAACGCTTCTGATCATTTTCATTGGGTAGGTACCTAATGTATTGGAAGCTTCGTACGATTGCTGTGTTTAAAAATTTTGTGTGTAGGTGTAAACGTTTTAAATACGTTGAGTGGTGAGTGTTACTTTGAAAAATTGTGTTCTCATTTGTGTTAATTTGTGACGTGTTATCGTTATTAAGTGTGGTGGTTAATGTGCTGCATAACCTGTGCAGATGGATTCACGCTTGATTCACGCTATAGGAAAGGCGAATTAAGGTAAATTATTTTATTATTTGTATTTATCGTATTTTTTTCGTCCGCTTTCGGACTATTTTTAATAAGCGCCTACTGCCCCAGAATTTATAACTTTTTCTCTCAAATATAAAGAGCATTCATAATCTAGATAGGTACCTATAGTTTACTAGTATGATTAAGCAGGGTTTAGGGTGTTTATATAATAGTCGGAATTGCCAAAATTGATTCTAAATTATATGTTTTATACACATAAAACGCGTGTCCCTAAAGTAGATTAAGAACCATCACTTTTAGGTATACCTCTGGGTTAGCTGTAATTATTAATTTCATGGGTATCTTTGATACCTAAACACTTTTGATTAATTTCAGGTTAAAATGTAGGTAGATTACGTATTATAGTGTAGGTATATTAGAAATATCGCTGCCTTAATAGTAATTGTAAAACCGTCTAACTCATCGTAACACATCTTCAGTTTTTACTTGAGTTTTTTCACAAACATCTGCAGTGAAGTGCCGTTACCACGCAAAATCGATAAACCTCCAAACTCGGTTCCAATGAATGGAATTTTATAAAATTTTCAGAATTGTTTAGTTGAGACTAAATATAAAAAGTTTACCTACCACTTAAAATAGCCGTTTTTTACCTTCCCACGCCCCTTCTAGAGGGAGGACAAAAAATTAAGTAACCACTATATTTGATAGACAAATTTTAAGCAAAACATGTGACATACCTACATTTTTTTATGATAATTTTATGAGATTTTTTCCAAGTTATAACGATTTGAAGTTTGTGAACAATTGGTGTACTTCAAGATGGTTTTTAGTAAATAACTTAAAAAGTATTATATTTAGTGGAAAAATGGCATGGACCAAAAAAGAAGCTCAAAAACTCGGAGTTTAAAAATGACAAATATTTCGTAAAATTTTTCTTTCTGTGCGACGAACAGTTCTAAAGATGTGGCTATTTAAAGATGGCATTCGTATGTTTTTAAGTTACAATGGATTGTTTAAATTTCAAATAGGTATCTCAAAAACAACAAGCCTGATGTTAAAATGAATATAATGAAAATTAAAGGTATAGTCAAGTAGGAAGAAACTAACACGTAAAAAACATAACAAAAACTTTACGACCTCATTAAAATACCGGTGCTCTTTTTTCTGCTGTTCGCAAATTGATTCGCTTTCCTTTATAGGTTTTTAATGTGCGTCGGGAATGTTACGTGTCAGGCTTGGCACCATGGCCCGCGGCGATATAATTATGTCGTAAAGTTTTTTTTGCGTTTTTTTATTTACTGGGATCTATTTATTTCAACTAGCGCCATGGCCCGCGGCGATAATAATTATGTCGTAAAATTTTTGTTAGGTTTTCTGTCTCGGGAATTTATTACTTGGACTATAATAAAATTCTTTTTAAAATGATTTTTTCACAGCCCCCATAGTTTTAAAAATATCGAAATTATGAGGAGAAAACATTTTTTCGAATTCTCTTTCCTTGAAAAGTTTTCCTGCTGCCATTGGCCGTAGAATGAAAATTTAAATAAATACCTATTTGTTTTTAATAACATGCAGTATCACGAACATGTTAACATTTTTTAGGATTTTTAAAGCACTTATTCTACCTAATATTTTACTAATTATTATACTTTGAATTCAACTTTGAATCAAAGTTTTGCTATTTTGCTGGAAAAATTCCTTTTCTTGTAAATTAATTAAAAAACTATATTGTATTAAACGAAAAAATGATAGGATATTAAAATAAAGCATAGGAAAGGATAAATAATTGTCTTGCCATAATTTTTTCATTTAGTTTTTATGTGGAAGTGTAACGAAAAAAAATATTATTTTTTTTTTATTGAAATAGGCTTAAAATGTCATGGGACGTCGAGATTTTAAATTTGAGAGAAAAAAATCCTGTCTGTCGGTCTGTCTGTCTGTAACTTTTTTTGTGCGCACGTTTACTCTGGAACCGTTCATGATATTAACTTGAAATTTGGTACACTTGTGTATTGTAATGAGATTTGGAACTAGATTATATTTTGATCTAATTCCGTTGAAAGGTTCGGGGGTAAATGGGGTAAATAAGGGTAAATAGGCAAAGCAAGCAGGCAAAAGTCCATAAAATTGCAATTTAGGGCATGTACGAAAAGTCAAGGTCTTAAAATTTTTTGTTGGTATCAGACACCCCACACCCCACCCCCCACTGTCACCCCCAATACCTCCCCCACACTATTATGAAAAGGAGGAAAAAAATTAAAATGTGATTTAGTGTGTATACAAGAACGAAACGTCCCAAAAAATTTTACCACCCCCATTGCCACCCCCCCCCCTATTACTAAAGGAGTAAAAAAATAAATTGGGATTTAGTGTGTATACGAGAACCAATAAGGGACTCTATATTTTTTTGGCATTAGCCACCGCCTTTGCCACCCCCACCCTATTATTAAACGGAGTAAAAATTTGGTGTGTGTACGAGAACCAAAGGCCTCTAAAATTTATTTTGGCATTAGTTACCCCTTCTACCACCCCCATTGCCACCCCCACCCTATTGTTTAAGGGAATATACTTTTATTGACAAAGCCGATATTGTTGGGTTTATAACAAGATTATGGTTAATAGAATTTATTCCATTCCATTCTCCTAAGAAATCTTTTCGCTAGCTTCTTTATTCGCGCATCTTTAAAGACGTTATATTTTATCATCAAACCCCATTTTTTTTACCTTTGAAAATAATCGACAGTGATTTTATTGATTTTGTACGGTCCCTACAAGACTAATAATAGTAATAATAACATCAGGGGCCGCTCTAGCTCTTTTGCCGCTCTGGGCGAAATGGCATTTTGCCGCTCTGCACTATAAGTAATCTACTTATACCACACAACCAGCTCCGCCTTTTTGTTGAAATAGGCTTAAAATGTCATGAAACGTCGAGATTTTAAATTTGAGCGGAAAAAATTTCTGTTTGTCTGTCGGTCTGTAACTTTTTTGTGTGCACGTTTACTCTGGAACCGTTTATGATATTGATTTGGAATTGAAGGGTTCGGCGGTAAATAGGGTAAATAAAGGTAAATAGGCAAAGCAAGCAAAGCGAGAGTCCATAAAATTGCAATTTAGGGCATGTACGAAAAGTCAAGGATTCAAATTTTTTTTGGCATCAGCCATCCCCACTATCACCCCCAGTACGACCACCCTCACACTATCATGAAAGGGAGTAAAAAAATTAAAATATGATTTAGTGTGTCTCAAAAAATTTTTTTGGCGTTAGCTACTCCCTCTACCACCGCCACCCTATTATTAAAGGGAGTAAAATATTATATTGGGATTTAGTGTGTATAAGACTTGGATACAAAATCTGGATGTGGTAGTAGTGATTCTTTGGGCAGCGGTTTTTTAATATTCCTTCTGTCTAAAAAGTTATTAATGTCAAAGCTGACCATTCTAAGGGGTTGAAAAATGACGATTTTACACATGAATTCAGCTTTTTTAGTTACAAAAAAGTCATTTGCAATTTTATAAATAACACTAAAAATTTACGAAAATAGACCAATCTTGAAGTGTAGTTTATTGAAAAATGCTACTTTTATTTTCAGTCCTTTTTTCTTTTTCTGAATTTATGGTAACTCTAAAAAGGGGTTGATTTTTTACGTAGTATGAATGTGTACAAGTGTTAATAAAGTTTCCTAAAAATATGAGAATATGTAGAATTATATTATTTAAATATTTTATTAATAAAGAAAATATCAATTTTTAAATAATAACGACCGAGTTATTGTAGTAGTAGAAATATTTGAGTCATTAGTGGAAAAAATATATATCTGTCTCTTTAGTGGACTTTAGTAAAGCATGTGATAAGGCGAATCAATCTCTTCTTATAAAAAAAACTTCATAACATTGGACTCAGTCGTTCTTTATTATCGTGGATTCAGTCGTATCTCCCTGAGAGAACTCAACAAGTTCTCGTTGACGGTTATATATTTTCTGTAACATCTGGAGTGTCTCAGGGTTCCCATATTGGTCCCTTATTGTTTAACTTGTTCATCAAGGACATTGCTAAGTGTATCAACTGAAAATTTTTACTGTTTGCGGATGACCTGAAAATATTTAGTAATATCTGTTCTCAGGTTGATTGTGCACAGATTCAAAAAGACCTTTAAACAGTTTATGCTTGGTGTGTTGATAATGATGTGCTTCTAAATGTCGATAAATGCTATTCTATGTCATTTAGTCGCAGGCTGTCGCCCATTAATTCTGACTACAACATTAACAACGTGAGATTACGTAATGTAACCACTGTGAAAGACTTAGGAGTTGATTCTAAACTTTCTTTCTCGTAGCATTTTGAAAAAATGATTGCGAAAGCAAATAAAATGTTTAGTTTTCTTAAATGAATGGTTCAAGACTTTTCAGATTCTCGTGCGCAGTTAGTAGTTGGGTGGGTGACCGTTCCAACGAAGACCGCGTTCTCGCCTCACACATCTTTCAGCGGCTTGTATATCAGTGTATGCGCGGAAGCTATACAACCTTAGGCGAGGGTTGTATAGGGGATATACCATCCTTCGGAGGAGATGTAAAGCCGTCGGTCCCTTGTCTATTAAATGTTAGGCAAGTAAAAGATCCCTACTCTTCTTAAGGGAAGAGGTTTGGCAAAATTCCTGGTTGGGGGTAGCTCGTCTACAGGCGTCGTTATTAGGCCTCAGTAGCGGAAATAGGCCGACGTTAAATAAATGTATAAAAAATAAATAAATAAATAAATAAATAAATAAATAAAAATATAATAATATAAAGATAAAATACAATAATAATTCATTTTACACAACAAAATCTTTTTAAAATGACACTATAAACAATACAATTACTTAATAGGAACTCAAATGCATAATAGGTTTACCCCAGAAAGAGCTGATTCCATACACTGAATTATAGTATTTGTTTTTTAACAAAAAAATGTATATTTTTTCACGATATTTAAAAAAATATATTGTACGCAGCATGTCCTGAAAGTGTCATAATCTTCCCCTTGCCTACTCGCTTTAAATTAGTAGTTGATTTCCAAATCGGATGTACGAAGAACATCTTGCCGTCCAGAAACGCTCATACTGTACATGTACAATTTCTGCTTTTGGCGGTTACGCCAGGTCAAATGTAAATTATTATTTTATTTAAGCGTGTTAAAATTTCGTTCTTCGTTGGCTTATAATTAAACGAACTATTTTAGAGTGTTAAGAATACAGAAACGTGGAATCAAAAGCTTTTTAGCTTTCATATATATCAAAATGCATGGTCGGCAGATCATGGTAAATGGAGCCCTAGTTTATTGCTAACTTCTTTAGTTCAACTGTACATCCCCTCAAGTCGCAGTCAAGTCGGCAATAACTAGTGATGATATTAATATAGAAGCGCCTAAGATAACTGAGATGGATGTGGTTAATATCTTCAAAAAAATTAAACCAAAATTTACGGTCAGACACCCGATGGCTTACCAGCTTTCTTCTTAAAATAATGCTCAGGTATATTAGCTGTTAGTACATATTTTTAACTTGTCCTTGCAGACTTGTGCATATCCTGATAAATGGAAAACATTTCAAATTTGTCCTATACATAAAAAATAGCATATCAGATATAGAAAATTACCGCCCTATTACAATCATCATAAATGATTTTGGCAAGGTATTTGAAATCGTCCTGCATACGGCACTTTATTCTCAGATTCACCACAGAATATGCAACAACAAACATGGTTTTGTCTCTCGAAGATCCACAACAACGAATCGACTTTTTATAACACATTCTTAGCTGAAGTTATGGATGTCGGTGGACAAGTCGATATAATTTATATGGATTTCTCTAAGGCTTTTGATAGGTTGTGTTTTGTTGACAAAATTAGTTTCTTTTGGTTTTATCTTAGGCTAATAACTTTTTTAAATCCTATCTGTTTAATAGAAGTCAGTTTGTACAATATCAAGGTCATAGGTCTATCGAATTTATATCTCAATCAGGAATTCCACAAGGGTCGGCATTAGGGTCATTATTGTTTATCATTTTCATTAACGACATCGCCATTGATCTCAGTTGTACAGCTCTCTTATATGCTGATGACTTGAAGATATACTATAAGATCAACAACGAATCAGATTGCAAAAAGCTGCACATTTCACGAGTGGTGTAACAGATTCGGATTGTATCTGAACATAAATAAATGCAACGTATGTAGTGTCGTTTACGAGGATATTAAAAAAATACTATTAATGGGGCTAATCTGACATGTCGTGATAGTTTTATAGATCTAAGCGTCACATTTGACTCACATCTTTCCTTTGGAGAACACATAAGTAACATAGTGACATCATCTTTTAAAATGTTAGGGTTTCTCATATGAAATGCTCGAGACTTTTAAAATACAAGTACCATATGAACTCTATATAACACCTTGGTGCGACCCAGACTAGAATACGCGAGCGTGATATGTAACCCTCAATGCGACGTATATATTAAAATATTGAAGGCATTCAAAGAGGTTTCTTAAAATTCCAAATAAATAAATTTTTAAAAATGTCTAAATAGAGTTACTCAATTTTTCAATGAGCATGTAAGAATCTTTTTCAAGTTTTATGATGCGTAATCGTGTTTAGGGAGACAACCCTACGTTAGGTCCGGATCCTGACGGTTGCAGGATTTTCGTATAAGGACTTTTCACAATCAGTTTAGCATTATCAGGAGATGACTAATACTGAAAAAAAGATTTATTCGTCTCTAGATGATGTTAACATGGTTAGCGAAACGCTCGGTTAATTAAACAGGATTACGCACCATGAAAATTGAAGGAGATTCGCAGACACTCATTGCATTGTCTGGTCGATAGCCGACTGGGTTAAGGCGTGAGGTGGCGATCACGATTAATCACACGGACATCGCACCACCAGGTTCGAATCCTGGCTCCGGCACTGTCGGAGGAAATGGTTGTATGTCCGCGTTTCTTCAATGTGTAACCCCCTTCCACACAAGCCCTGGCTTCTGGAATTGGGAGTTGTCTAATTTCTGTGGTGTTTATTTATTTATTTATTAAAACGCAGTAACTCTTGGTCTATACAGGTTTTTATTTATTTTTGTCTGTGCGCGCTATATTGAATCTGCCATTTTATTTTAAACACTTTTGATATCAAATTTGTAACCGTTATATAATAAATTTCCATCAAACTGATATTATTTTCGCATTTCTGGCCGCCATATTGGATCCGCAATTTTGTTTTTGACACTTTTGACGTCAAATTTGAAATTGGCGACCGCAAAAATCCTTGCATACAAATTTTCATCAATCTCCGATATTGTTTTCGTGTTTCCGATCGCCATGTTGGATCTGGCATTTTGGTTTTCACATTTTTTACACCAAATTTGTAGTCAGCAACCTCAAGCATCCTTCAATATAATCTGTTTGAATTGAAGTGCGCTTAAGGTTTTGGCCAAGATTTTGTGATATGTCGTCTGTGTGCGGCGCATTGATATGCGGATTGCAGCACTGTGCAGGCTAAACATTGCGTATGTATTTGTTCTAATAAAAATGATTATTATTACTATTAAAATATCTCAACGTATTATTATAGTTATCGTCGGCATCGCGTTTTATTCAAAATGAATACACATTAGAACATACAGCTTCGTATTTTTCACTATAGAAAAATTTGCCAGTTGGTGCACGTATTGCTTTCAAAAGTATACTTGCCTACCGTATAAACCAATTTATATAACCGCACAAATCAACTGATCTCAAATTATTCCGCTCAATTCACCAATCAACTGATAATTTGTTTAATCCATAAATCACCGGTCACTAACCGCTTTATAACACATTTTTCACAGTGATCTTTGATCTAGTTAATTTTGGTTTAAACTATGCCATTACAATTCGCCGTTGGTGAGTTAATAGTGAAGTGAAATTAAGGCTATTTTTTTCACATTTTTTCCCAATATTTATATTTGTTACGACATAAGTATTGGATTAAAGCTTTTATCTACCCGTATTAATTAATGAACTACTTTTGAACAATTAATAGTATGCATAAACAAATAGCGTGAGTTATAATACTTCACTTGTGAGTTATTTTAACTTACTAGCTCCTTTACCTTCTAGTTCAGGTAAATAGGCGGAAAAGCTAGACACTTCTGGGTCAGGGCTAAAAGACATTTCTCCTCCCCGTTTTTTGGGGCGGAGAATCGATTGCTAAAGGTCCGAGGGTGAAAAAACCTGCCTTCATCCCCTACTGGCCAAAAACCACCCCCAAATGAGGTTTTCTGTGGTGTAGTAAATGGAGGCGCAGTTTTCGTGCGGAATTTTTCCTGTAAAAGTGATTTTTGAGACGACGCCACCAAGAGGGTTCATCAAAGAGGGTGAAAATAATAGCTTAAGGCAGAAAACGGTCGTAACTTATTTTTTCGCGCTGTCCGGAGGGAATTAAAAACAGGTCGAGGAGGATGAGGGAGGTAAAATCAACCCACCCCTAGTTTCCAGTCAAGGGGCGAAAACTATCATCCCCTGCTAGGATCACGGGCCCCTCTCAATTTTTCTGCCGGTATTCCAAAAGGAATTCGATTGTGAGGGAAGTAAAATTCCTTCATCCACCTCTCATTTCCAGTCAAAGGGGTGAAAGCTACTCCATGCCGGGAGCACTACCTACCAATCGAATTCGTTTTGGAAAACCGGTAGAAAAATAGATGGGGCCCTTGATCCCTGCGGAGGGTAGTTTTCACCCCCTTGATTGGAAATAAGAGGTGGATGGTTGAATTTTACCTCCCTCATCCTCCTCGGTCATCTTTTAATTACATTTCCTCCGAACAGTGCGAAAAAATCAGTTACGACCGTTTCTGGTTCAAAGGGTTTGTTTTCACCCTCCTTGATGAACCCTCTCGGTGGCGCCGTATCAAAAATCATTTTTACAGGAAAAATTCCGCACAAAATCTCCGCCTCCACTTGCTACACCACGTTAAACCCGTTTGGAGAGTGGTTTTTGCTAATAGGGGATGAAGGCAGGTTTCTCCACCCTCGGACCTATCACAATCGATTCCCCGCCCCAAAAAAATGGGGAGGAATGTCTCTTAGCTGCGGCTCATGCTAAAACTTCATCTGCGTGAGTTATTACCTACATTACCGCTCATTGAATAATATACTGACTGTAATCTTTTTATTAGTTTTATTAGAAATGGCTCTTTCTATCTTTACAAAAAACTTAACGTATGTTCATTTCGAGGGGATAATCACTCGTGAAATGTATTGACCACCGTTATGTGAAGTATCGTGTAGTACTCATTAGTACCATGAGGTAACAGTATAGTGCCATGAAGTATATTTTTCCACATGGGGTTAAAGAAGTCTAGAAAATTGTTTTGAAAAATATAATTTTAAGCTTTAAATAAACCTTTTTTCAAATCATTCAAACAGGAATTTGTTTTAACATTAAATAATTTCATATAGTGAAAAACGTAAAAGTTTCTAAACTTATCAATAAATTAATATTAGATTATTTGTGAATCTATAATACAAACAAATGAACAGAAATATGAGTACGTTCTGAATTCATAATAGAAGGAATGAAACAGTGCTAAGGTTTGAATTTATTAGAGTGAGACGGAAGCTGACCGGCCGTGTGATGCTGGTAAAATCTATTCTAATTCTTTCTTCAAAAATTAATTTGCTTTAATAATTGAACAATTATTACTATACCCGTTTTTACACACATGGCAGATTTCTATGTGCTGTTTTGCAAACAAAGTACCATTCTTATGGGTCATTGGCTGTATATAAAAAAACGTGTTCACGAATGAACACAAACGGAAAATTTTCTTTTTGTCGATTTTCGAAAATAAGTTATTCATAAAAAGTTTTGATGAAAAGTTCAAAAATATATCAGATTCTCAAACACATGCAAAATGTAAAAGTAGCTCAAACGGCAACTATCCCTGTATTTCACTTTAGAGCAGAACGTTATTGTTTTTTTTTTTAAATTCGAAAATAAGCCTTGACACTAAATCTCATTGAATTTCTTTCAGGTATTAATACACAAGGATCGGATATTTTTTTTGACAAAAACCTGTTTTCCCATGAAAATTATTCGAGAATTAAGTGTAGGAAAAATCTCGACACGAATTGGAGCGATTTTTCCTATGTTTCTTAATCGAGCAAAATATTCGTGAACACAGGTTTGTCACTCAAAAAAAATTTACCCGAGTAGAAAGTCAACCTCGTGTATTACAGAAGATTAATATATGATTAAAAAAATATTATCTAAAATAATTATTAGAACAACAATAAAAAAATGAATAAAAAATAAAAAGTTTACTTTTCTGTTAAAAGTCGTACGAAAAAGTAAAAAATAAAAAAATACTAATGTACGAATGCAAGAAAAGCAAAGCGTGCGCACTTTGTATGATTGTACGCATGATTGTATGAAAGAGAATCGTTGTATTGCAGAGGAACACGATAAATGAAAACAGTCACAGACGTAGTGGGGAATAGAGAGGGTAGTGGCTATGCATAACGCATAGCTGTTTGTATCACATCATGTTTTACGTCTTTTATGTCGCGTGCATTAGAATGAGAGAGAAGGTCAGGCTTGTGTTGTTTGCCAACTAGCACGAACGACATGTGAGATATGGTATTTCAGAGGCGGACTTAGTTTACTTTCATATACGGCGGAGTGTACAGGTGTAAGTGCAATTAATACATTAATACATTAGTTTATATTTGTCTTTTTACTGGTATGTAACTTATTTATTACAAAAATGAGTCGATCGAGTGATTGTGAGTGTGAAAGTGACAGTTATAGTGATTTCAGTGATAAAGAAAATAAAATTCCAAATGAGTTTCAAGGGAGAAAAAAACGGCATTTAAGCAGTGACGGGAAACAAATTTGTTTAAATGTGTATAATACTCTTTTACAGCGACAAACTAATGACTTTAACTTGCGTGATTTAGATATATTAAGGGAAACAGAATCTTTAACCCACGTTCCCTATTCCACATTATACAAACTAGTGAAAACAGGTGTTACCGAAAGAAAGCAACGTTGCGACGCTGGTATATCAAAAATTTTAGATCCATCAATAGCAAAACTTTAAAAAAATGTAATTTATGATGCATATCAGAAAAATGAAATCCCGACTGTTGACGTGGTAGACAGAAAACTAAAGGAAATGGATTGTTCTTTGAAATATACGACAAGAACTTTAAGGAACTGGCTGAAAAAAAATGGATTTAAATTTAAAACAATTAATAAACGCGTGGCGATTATGGAAAGCAGACGAATAGTGGATTGGCGACATTCATATCTAGAGGAGTTTAAAAAGTTCAGAAGGGAAAATAGAACAATTTATTACCTAGATGAAACTTGGTATGACACTCACGATACCGTAAAAAAAAGGATGGACTGATGGAACTAAAAAATGTCTACCACAGTCATTGCCTCCAAATAAGGGGACTCGATTGGTTATATTACACTGTGGATCAGGTGATGGATGGGTAGATAATGCATTGAAACTATGCGGGAAAAACATGGAAGAGTGTAACGTGGATTATCACAAGAATATGGAGGGAGTAATTTTTTAAAAATGGTTTGAAAATATTCTAATTCCAAAATTAAAGCCAAATAGTGTTATTGTTCTTGACAATGCGAAGTACAATTCAAGAGAATTATATAAAATTCCTAATAAGAGTTCGACTAAATTGGAGTTGCAAATTTTTTTAACGGATCACGACGTATATTATATGGACAGTTATACTAAAGCAGAATTGTTGGAAGTCCTTCATACGAAAACATTTGAGAAGAATTATTTTATAGACAGTATAGCTGAAAGATTTGGCCACACAGTTTTAAGATTACCACCATATTATTGTATTTTCAACCCAATAGAATTGATTTGGGGAAAATTGAAAAAAATATCAGAAAAGGAAATACTTTTCCAAAATTCGACAAAAAAGTGATAGAGTTAATTAAAAACGAAGTGTCCAAAATTACCAAGGAAGATTGGGAAAAGAGAATTGCCAAAGTGATTAGAATTGAGGATGTTTATTTGAAACTTTGTGAATTTAATAAAAATGGGGAAAATAAATTCATTATAAATTTAGAAGAGGATAGTTCATCATCTGAAAATGAAGAAGAGGGGGAGAACGCACAGGATTCTGAGGAAGAAGTGATTGTGATGACTTGTGATTGAAGAAGTGGTAGTGATATATATAAGTTTAGTATTTGTGTCCGTTTTTGTGTTCAATGATAGTGATCGTGATATCAAGCTTATTATTTATGTCATTTTGTGTGTTCGTAAGTATTTTAATCTATTTTTATTTATTTAAAGAATTCAATTATATTTAATTTTATTTATTTGGACATAACAATAAACATCTAAAAACAAAATAAAAAACTTAAAATAGTAACAGTAAAAAAATATATAGGTATTCTCAAAATAAATTAAAAAATAACAATAAACCTCTAAAAACAGAAACAAAACTCGAAATAGTAAATTTTCGTAAATAAAATATGTATTATATTTTATTTACGAAAATTTACTATTAATAATAAACCTCTAAAAACCTCTAAAAACAGAAACAAAACTCGAAATAGTAAATCTTCGTAAATAAAATATGTATTATATTTTATTTACGAAAATTTACTATTTCGAGTTTTGTTTCTGTTTTTAGAGGTTTATTGTTATTTTTTAATTTATTTTGAGAATACCTATATATTTTTTTACTGTTACTATTTTAAGTTTTTTTTTTGTTTTTAGATGTTTATTGTTATTTTTTTTATTTATTTTGAGGATACCTATATATTTTTTTACTGTTACTATTTTTAATTTTTTTTGTTTTTAGAGGTTTGGTTTTATTTTTTTGTATAATTTTCTTTATCCTGTACTAATATTCTTTACCCATCCTATCATGGCAAGATATGCTCATACCTCCCCGTGGTTCTTGCTAGGTAGTAACAATTTACTCAAATATTAAGTGAACTAGGATACTGTAACTACTGTATAGTCAGTAGTGTAAATTGTTGCCAGCTAAACTGAGCCCACACAACAAAAGCCAACACAATTTCTTATGGAAAAGTGATTTCCGTTAAATTGGTTGAATTTTTGATATGTTGTGTATCCTATCTCTGTATCAAATGCATCAATGTCTCAGATTTGTTTAATAACACCTAAACAGTATAATTGATTGTCTTATCATATCATATGACGTCATAGCAGGTCATGTCGTGTCACAGAACCTCATAGTGGTCACTTTGAATTTTATTGTGAACTGAGCACCTAGAAGTAAGAGAAAAGAATGTTATTTAAATCATGATGTTCTATGACACGATATTACATGCTATGACGTCATATGACGTAACGACGTTTGAGATTATATGATGTAATATTTCAATAAATAAACCATGACAGTTATGAGGTGTTTTCAAACCACTGTGAGACCCTAGAAGCAAAAAAAAGAGTACTGATTTAACCCAGACCCATACACCTCAAATAAACGATAATTCTTACTTTAGCAAGCTTTATCTCAAGACTGTGAAAGTTTGTCAATTTGTGCCAATTGAGACATTTGATCAGAGAGATGGGATACACAACATATCAAAATTTCAACCAATTTAACGCAAGTCACTTTTCCATAAGAAAATTGCGTGGTCCTTTAAAAGCGTAAACAGACATACGTACACAATATAGTTAAGTCCGGGCCTGCCTTCTTAGCGTCTCACCTCGCACCCCCCCTCTCAATTTCCTCTTTCCCGCACTATATGCATATTGCCTTTCAATCACGCGTACATAAAGATGATACATATACTTATACAGGGTGTCTCACCGGGAACTGAATAGATCGATATAGAGAAAAGTACAAATCAGAAAATTTTGAAAATTTAGATAATTACTAATGTCGGTGTGGCCAATCTATCTAAAATAATTACAAGCAGCTGGCAATTCCGCTTATACCGGAAGTCGATACCAACTTGCTTATTTCAAATGGAACACCCTATATATTTTAGGATTTTCGAAAAGAGCATAAAATTCTGAGTCGGAAATATGTAGCATATCCTATACCTAAACCTAGCCGTTTCAGAGATATTTGACATTTTATAGAAAATTTGCAACGGTTTGCAAGAACCATTATAACTTTCTTCGTGTAAAAGATCCTCATTTGCTTCTTGTCACGTAAAAAGAACACAAGGAGAACTACGTTCTACAACTGAAATAAATTCAGTAATATCATACCAAGTGTTCCGTTTTTCGCGTTACATTTTGTCAACTTCAAACCGCGAAAACTTGTTTAGGTAAAATGGAATGCATTTTTTTACGTCAAGTTGTGTAAAATTGAATTCTCTTTTTTCTGATATTAGCATTGTGGGGGTTAAAGTTACAACTTTTTGAAATATTTGCGATTTTATTAGAAATTCATAAATTGTTGTAATCATTTCATCAAAATAGCCATGATTAGAAACAATCAGTCATTATCTTATGTCAAAAAATGCCAGCACGTTTAAATTATACCAACGAAAACTTTTTAAATTTGTTTATCATTTATGGAAAATGTGATAAAGTAATATCAAGAACTTGCAGCACATTTGGTACTCGATATCCAGAAAAACGGAAACCGTCACCAAACACTGTAAAACGCATACTGGAAAATTTTAAAAATTATGGCTCTGTCAAGGCAAAAATTTAAAAAGTTTTCGCTGGTATAATTTAAACGTGCTGACATTTTTTGACATAAGATAATGACTGATTGTTTCTAATCATGGCTATTTTGATGAAATGATTACAACAATTTATGAATTTCTAATAAAATCGCAAATATTTCAAAAAGTTGTAACTTTAACCCCCACAATGCTAATATCAGAAAAAAGAGAATTCAATTTTACACAACTTGACGTAAAAAAATGCATTCCATTTTACCTAAACAAGTTTTCGCGGTTTGAAGTTGACAAAATGTAACGCGAAAAACGGAACACTTGGTATGATATTACTGAATTTATTTCAGTTGTAGAACGTAGTTCTCCTTGTGTTCTTTTTACGTGACAAGAAGCAAATGAGGATCTTTTACACGAAAAAAGTTACAACGGTTCTTGCAAACCGTTGCACCTGTAAAATTTTCTATAAAATGTCAAATATCCCTGAAACGCCTAGGTTTAGATATAGGATATGCTACATATTTTCGACTCAGAATTTTATGCTCTTTCCGAAAACCCTAAAATATATAAGGTGTTCCATTTGAAATAAGCAAGTTGGTATCGACTTCCGGCTTGTTATTATTTTAGTTGGATTGGCCACACCGACATTAGTAATTGTCCAAATTTTAAAAATTTTCTGATGCGTACTTTTCTCCATATCGATCGATTCAGTTCCCGGTGAGACACCCTGTGTAGTAATGTTTATAATGAGAGAACAATTGGTATCTACTGATTTTACTGCAGCCAAAGTGTGTAGCACCATTCGCATGTCTACCTCATCTTGGCTTGAGTTTGAAGCATCCAGATTTATTAAGTCCTTATTTTTATTTATAAGATCAACTTTTGTAGATCTTGGAAGCCTCCTGTCCAGTTGTTCTTTGCGAATCAATTATTATTGGTTATTGGTGGTAAGATCCAGGTAAAGGTTTCATTTGGGTTACAAATGCTGATACAATTTCATTATTTGTTTTAGATCGATCTGTAAACATTCCTTTTGCGTTGGGGTATCGGTTAAATGTGTTGTAGGATATATTTTTCAGGATCCCGGGGTTTGTTTGCTCTTTCTTTTAGAAATGAACACTCTAGATAGCATTTAGGCGGTGTAAGATGCCATGGAGGGACTTCAGAAAAGCCTTTATGGTATATTTTTGGAATGGTCATACCTTGTTCCACACGCATAGGGCTTTGTTATTGTAGATCTAGACTCATAGAGATGAGCCAAATTATGGTCGACAATAATTTTGTAGTTTAGATGTTCTGGTTGAACTTTAATAGAAATCATATTATGTGCACAATTACGCCACTGCCTCATAGAAAATTCGAAAACGGCTCAGAAACGCCGCGAATGATAGACTGGAACATTCTAGAATAATCGAGTAATTCGACGCAGGTATAGTGTATACGACCAGAATTGAAACCGTATAAAAACTAAAAGACGGCAAAAACAGTCGGCATCTCTTGCGCAGGTAAATAGAAATGCTTGTCATAAGAAAAACAATAAAGAGTCGCCGGCTGTTTTTGCCGGCTTTTAGTTTTTATGCGGTTTCAATTCTGGTCGTATACACTATATATATAGAGTGGATCCACGCGCACTGAGTTCAGTTATGTATGAGATGAGCAAGTGATAGGATAAGATGGAGAACAGTAACTAGTTGTGAATTATAGTAGTGAGACTATAGTAGATTAAACTTGTAATTAGTGTGTACTAATGTGTAATTGTAAGGACTAGTTATTGTAGTTAAGGGATTAATGGTGGTTTATGGCGGTTTATGAAAGTTCTTGTTGCAATTTATTGAACCCTACGTACAGGGTGTTTACTGGAGGGCGTAAACACGTAATAATATAATTATTCATTAGCCGTTCGCTTCTTAAGTTGAGTGGTGGAATGCCTCCTAGCGTAGATATTGGACTTGTCCTAAAAGCTTCTGTAACTAGCTTGAGAATTGTGCTCTGAATAGAGTCTAGCAATTTAAGACATGAAGGGCGTGCTGGGGAGTATACTATGGAATCATAGTCCATTTTGGATAGTAGGAGAATTTTATATAGGGTAAGTAAAATTTCTCGTGGTGGCTAGACATCTCAATACATTAGGGTGGATTTACATCTTTTTACTAGTTCCTCGATATATAGCCTCCAGGTAAATTTTTTGTCAAATCTGATATACTCTACAGTTACGGTAGGTAAGTTATTTAGTGTTAATTGAGGTTCATTGTGTTCTGTTCTTAAGCGGCAAAAATGTATTACTTTAGTTTTTGTTTCAGAGAAGCGGAACTATGCTTGTTGTGCTTGTCTACTTATAGTGTCTATAGCTCCTTGCAGAGTGTTTTGGATTTCGTTCATAGATGAAGTCGAGTAGCATATAAGAAGATCTACATATAAACAAGCAAGAGTAGTAGGCTTGATTCTATTCTGATCTATTTTACACTATATTGGGCTCACTGAAGACGCTATTAAATTTTTTGAAAATTACTTAAAAGGTAGACAGCAGAAAGTTTTAATAAATAATAATTTTTCGAATTACATTGCTTTAAGATCTGGAGTACCACAAGGTTCTATTCTGGGTCCCCTGCTTTTCTCTATATATACAAGCCAATTTACTAAGTGCCTTACTAACTGTCAGATACACTTATATGCCGACGACACCCAGCTCTATTACTCATTTAATCCCTCTGATGTAGATGGTGCTTGTTATCATATAAATGAAGATCTAAAATTATTTGTTGACTCAGCCAGAGAGCACAGTCTATTTATTAATACAAGCAAATCAAATCTTATAATCTTTGGGCCCAAAAAAATTCGGAGCAACATTAAAAACCTCGCTAAAATAAAAATTGATGGTAACGAACTAGAAATAGTAGAAAAAGCTAAAAGTCTCGGTGTTATAATAGATTGTGACCTCAGGTTTGTGGATTATATTAACACTTTAATCCGAAAGGCATATGCAACTATTAAATTAATATATGGTAACAGGCGCTTTCTACCTCGGAACACAAAAATACTATTATGCGAAAGTCTAGTCCTATCTATATTAAATTATGCTGACTCACTTTATGGGCCTAATTTAACAATCGCATATAAATCTAAAATTCAAAAAATTCAGAATTCTTGCCTACGTTTAATTTACGGTATTCGTAGGCGTGAGAGAATTTCTTATAAATTGAGTGAACTAGGGTGGTTGAACATGGAGCGTCTTAGGTCGCTACATACAGCATGTTTGCATCATAAAATAATTATAAATAAATGTCCTCCATATTTATATCAAAGATTACAATTTCGGACTGACGTGCATTCCCTAAATTTAAGATTTAGAGGCTTACTGACGCCTCCTGTACATCGTACAGAATTTTTCAAACGGTCTTTTTCATATCAAATATGCAAAGTCTATAATTCTCTCCCTGGTTATTTGAAACTTTTAAAAATAGGCAATTTTAAACGAAAATATAAACAACTATTATTTAATTCACAATGTGAAGAATTGAATCACTAGTTATGTTAAAAAATATAGTGTGTATATATTTATGTATATGTGTATTATTGTGTATTTAATATATAATTATGTATGTATAATGTGTGTTTATATGTGTGTATATATGTGTGTGTATATATGTATGTATATATGTCTATGTATATATATGTGTGTATGTATATATACGAGGGCATATGAATATTTATGTGAATTGCAATTGTTTTAACAGTAAAAGTCTTTTTAGTGTTGTAGGTTAGTTTGGTTGTGATAGTATTGGCTAGACTTCGACGACTATCTGCGTCGAGGTCTGTCCATTACTATTGCAGCCGTTCAGGGTTAAGTGGTAGAGCAGATTTTACAGTACCTGTATTGTAGAAACTGAACTTCGCCCTTTTATGCCACATTTTTCAAGCCAAATTATTGTATAAATATGTTTGTATACTTTATTCTGTGGTTATAAATAAAGACATTTATTATTATTATTATTATTATTATTATTATTATTATTATTCGAGTGTAGTGTTAAAGACACTACAGATATTGTGAAAAATAACTCTCATGCGAAAACGCCCCCACCACCAGAACTCGGACCCAGCATAAGGTTGTCTTCTTAAATAAGACTAGGTACCACAAAAGTTGGAGGTTCTTAGACCCTCATTGAAAAATTCAGCAGCTCTTGGTCTATTAGCAGAATTAGTTCTTTCTTTGTTCACAGCACAATCAGTATCGCGTTGGGTGCCTGAATCTTGAGCGGTATATATAAACTAGAGAAATTGTTAGTTTTATTATTTGTTGGTTTGATGACAAATAAATTTTTTTAAAAAACTTGCTTTTCCTACAAAGTCGTACTAAAATTTAAAAAATATTTTTTTTTTGTACGACTGCAAGAAAAGCAAGTCGTGCGCACTGTGTATTACCCCTTTCATACAAACATGCGTACAATCATACATTATAAGAAAAGCAAGCTTTTAAAAGTTTTTTATAGTACTTTTTTTCTACTTTTTAGTCATACTTTAATTAAATTATTACCACACATGAATATTGTGATACCCCCATAAAATTCTCTATTCAGGAAGACATTTTTTGTATTCTACTTTTTGCCGGAGGTGCCGGTTGGATAGTATATATAATCAATTTTCACCCCCGCACCCTCTACGTGCGGATATTTACAAAAGTAACGGTGGAATACTGTATTGTCGTCCGATATTAGTAACTGTGCAAAATTTTATCAATTGATTACGTCGGGAAGTGTGTTAAATAAAGGGTGCAAGATCTGGACAAACATGAAAAATACACTGCGAGTTAAAGAAAAGCAAGTAAAAAAGCCTCTTTCACTACGGAAAATGTTTTGATACTATTTTTTCTGCTTTCCTGCAAAATGCATCACTTTTTTCAATTTTTGATAACAATTGACTAGTATACAGTGTTTTGAATTTATAATCTTTTCACAGAATCAAATTTTTACGCTCTATATTCTCAATTTACTCAAAAACGTAAATGTTGAAAGCTTATTCAAATACCTTTCATTTGAGACACGTTATTACAACCCTTAGGCAAGATATGGCAAAAGTTCCCAAAAACTGCATGTTAGTTAAATTTTAATGTAGTTCAGGTCTCTTTAGGATTTGTCTCTAATGAGCTTATGAGTCTATTGTTCAGTTTATTTCTAGGTCGAAAGTTGAAACTTATCTACCCTGTACGCTCACTTTTATCTCTAATTCTATTCTAATCACTTTAATTATCTGCATTATATATATTTTTGTATTAATTTACTAATATAAACTTTACATCAATTGTTATGATTTAATATTTATGGTATACGTTAATAATTTTTCTAGTTTCTTATGTGTTTGTTTCAGAGATGTTGACTTTCCTACATAGGCATTCACGCTTTAATTCACACCTTACAGGACTAAAAACATCCATGAATGGCTGTTGGCTTTCATTTCAGGTGCAGTTCGTCCTGAAAGGTCCTGAAACTGTTTGTATCCGTTATGTCTATTATATCTCTATTGATTAAATATCGAAGCAACTTTCGAATGATACCAAAGACTTGTTCTGTAGTAACAGTGACTCAAATGCTGCATGACCTCATGGTGCTGCATTGTCGGATGATGGCGGTCCAGGGCCAGGGTCGGGGCAGGGGTGGTTTTGCACCTCTCGTATCGAGCGCTGGCGGCGCATCACTGGTCGTCATGGCTACGTACAGCGGCGGCGCCGTCAATGCAGAACTCACGTTGCCTCATCGTTCGCAGCCGATAACCCAATGAATATAATAGCGGATTGTGACACTGACAAAGCGGGTTGTTCTTATAGCGTTTCACTTCGCAGAAATACAGGTTTTTCTTTGCCAAACTTCAATTATATTTACGAGTCTCCTAGTTATACTTGCAGTTTTCATCGACCTTGGCGACTTGAGGTTTTCAGATTCCGTGACTGTTGAGGTTGTTTTCTGCATCTCGCATTGATCACAGGGCAGTAAATTTGTTGGAATAAAATGGGATAGCATGTTTCTTATTACATCCAGTTATGTTTGCGCCTATGGATCGTAGAAAAATATGACTGTCATCTCAGTAAAATACCTATTCATATTCTTGAGGAGGAATTGCCGATTGTTACAAATATAACACTCTCTCAGCTGCTATTAGTCGAAATCTAAATAATTTCTTGCTAAGTGAGACTTCTATAGTATATTGTGTCACAAGGGCGTTTTCTGCATGTGCGACACACAACTGTTTTTCGCCTAGCATTAAACAAAACCAAAAAAGGAAGGGTACAACAAAAATCTTTAACTTTATAATTACAAACAGAATTTAATAAGAAACTTAAGAATAACAATTTGCGAATTTATTTATTATAGTAATTAATATTAATTAGTTATGGATAGTAATACCAGAATTTGTAGACATTCGGTAAGTGTTTGAAGTGGTAGTAGCATGGTGACTTATTTCTATAGATGAAGTTGATGGTTCATTGGAATTGTCTAGATTAACTGGTATTTCATTTATTTGGTCTGAAATATTTAACACTTCAGTTGTGTTATTTTCTCTAGTACTGGACTGTTGTTTTTGGTTTGTCAGGATTTTTTGAGAAATGCCAATCTTATTTGCTAAGCAGTCATCGATACATCCTTCTGCAACTGCAGAAGAACGCCAACCTCCATGTTTTTTAAGTGTTAGCAAATCACTCCCAGAGTTAGCTAGTAGGGTTGCAGAACTACGGCGGAAGCAATGACCTGTGTATGTATTAGGTTCAGGCAGTTTCAAAAAAGTGGGCTATTTTGCTTGGAATTTTGCTAAATACATTTATTCCGATTGGTTGTACTGTGCATTTATTATTCTTGTAATAAATAAATAGGCGATTATGAGAAGTGTGGGTGGGTCTAAGGGAAACATATTTGTTGTATATTTTAAGTAGATTCAATCCATCAACTGTTTTGTTTGTGACTGTAAACGTTCTTGTAATATTACTTTTTGTTTCTGGAATTGTAACAATCAATATGTCTCCTCTATTATCTATATGATCAAGTTTCATATTCAACAACTCATTTCGACGACAAGCTCCGTATAGTCCCATAATAAGAGAAATCTACAATGCAATGTTAATAAAAAAACATAATTAATTCATCTTTGTTTATTTGTTTACCTTGATCATAAGATATTCCGAATCATCTGCTTCCTTAAAAAATTCAATGCATTGTTCCTGAGTCAATATTTTTAACTTTTTGGGCAGGTAATTTACAGAATTTTTTTTCAAAAATGCTCGAACTTTATGAAAATTATCAAAATTAATATTTTCCTCGACTTTAAAAGTGCTTTTCAACATTGAAAATTCAGACCATAGGGTACCTGCATTTACAATCTTTGATCTTTCCGATAAATAAGCAAGTACCTAATACATTTTCTGTTACGATTTTTGCTTTTTTATTCTTTTTCCAGTTATTGAATAATTCATAGCATTTTTCGTACCGTTGTCTTGACTTTGTAGGTAACAAATTCAGATAAACATTGATAGCTTCTTCTTGCAAGTCCGGTGGAGTATTCGTAAATTCTTCGTCACTGTCTGAGTTGTCATTCATTTTAACTTATGCACCACAGAATTACAATTGTTCACAACTTATTGTTATTCTACACTTTTGTTGTTTGTTTTGATTCAAAATTTTGGTTTAAATTCACATTTAATAAAAAATTATGTGAAACGTCAAAGTATGCAAATGACAACATGTGTCTAGATTGTGAAAAACTACAAAATCATGTTGTTATGAGTTTAGAGGCCCAAGGGACGATACATTTTATTTTCGATCAAATTTTTAGGGTTAATATGATCCGTTTTCATATATGCTAGGCGAAAAACTACTTATATAGAACATCCCGTAATAACGTGCAAAAAAATTAACTACCAATTACTTATCGAAAATGAAGGTGGGTTCTTCATATAAAATTTTTCAAAATAACACCTTCCTGGCTAGCTACACCCTCTTAAAAGGGTGTGCCAAAAACGATTTTCAATTTCAATCTCAAAGTAACGTAATCGGATAGAGACTAAATTTGGCAGATCTCAGTTACTAATCAATAGGAAATACAAAATTTTTAAAATAAGTAATAATCAAAATAATTGGTTAAATTATAAAACTAGTAGAAACAATATTGTCACGATAATCAGACAAGAAAAATGTAAGTATTATGAGGAAAGAATTGATAAATGCAAACCCAAAGAAAATGTGGCGCGACGAACCTTTTAAAGAAATTCAATTCGAAAATGAAACGTGTAAAAACCCAAAACTAATGCCCGAAAAATAGAATGAATTCTATATATCTCGTATTAACGGCATAGTGCATAGTACACCTCATAGCCATTATCAGTCTCAACTTGTAAGTTAGGAGGAGCAAAAATGCAAAATTTTAAGCTGTTGACAAAAAATGAATTAAAAACAATCGTATTTAATCTAAAAAACAAGAACAGTCCGATGAAATTGATATAATCCAGGCGTTTTAGACTTTTGATGCCAAATTCGTGCTCTACGAATTTTTATTTAATTGTGTTTATTTGGACGTCTGTCCTTAATAACACTTGGTAGTTACGCCACGATACACCTGGAGGAATTCGTGAAAATCGCTTCAGAAGGTCGCGGATATCGGGGATTCGCGATTAACTCAGTTTTTATGGCCCAAAACGGGAACAACACCTATTATAAAAATTGTGCATCTGTAAATTCTCTACCTTAAAGGTCCTATACATTTTTTTCGTACGCCTAAACGTTTTGGAGATATGACGCGAAATAAGTGAAACATGCATTTAGTTCTTTTTTTTATATTTTTTAAATATTTTTGTTATATTGGACAGCACAGAATTGTTGAGACGTTCAAACACGGTTGGGAAAAGACACTGATCCTGAGCAATGGGGCTGGATTAGGAAGAATGATATTTTGCAGTCAGTATACTAACGCAGTTACCACCAGGACCAGACATATTGATAAATTAAATTTTTTGCAACTGTACGAAGGGTTGTGCAGGAAAATGTAGCCGTTAGAAAGTAGGACTGAATTGTTCAACAGCTTGTGGACATTTTCACGGTCACTTCTGCTTGAATACCGCACCTAGAATTGCTATGAATGAGGAAATGGACGGCGTAGAATCTTATCAGAATAAAAGTAATGACAACGATTTGTCATTGGACAACGTTTCAGATACCGAAGAAGTCGCAAATATTGACTAATTTAAGATCCGGCATGGATTAGGACTTCTGGGGAAACCATGTAAAAAAAAAGCGTGCCGAGCATTCTACCTCTAAGGTGGCGCGGAAATGAATGCATTTTTTTGCCTTATTCACTGTAAATAAATGTAAATAAAATGTATAAAATATTCTAGTGGAGAATAAAGATCACCAAGCTCTATAGCAGCAATATTTAATATTCATTCTGAGATATAGAAAGCAAGATATTTGCGAGATATGTGGTGCAAAAGAGGTTTGGTGTCAGTTGGTATCTATCAATAAATGCAAAAAAAAACTGTTTATGATGCTATAATACTACTGCATTTTAACTACTGTAGCACAATCATGTATATGGCTAATCAGATCCATCTAGAGTGATTGCAACAGAGCGATGCGAGCTATACTAAAATGCTGTATATACATTAGGATAGATGACATGCTAAAATGTCTTAAGCTATATTTTTGCGCATTAGACGCGATAAGCGGTGCCATTCGAGCGAATAAGTCATGACGTCACGCTTAAAGCCACTTGCAGCGGTATCGCGCATCGCGAGATTGCAAAAATTTAACTTTAGTTGGATGAACATAGAGAACTTCTGAAAGTATAACGTTTTAATTTTCATATACTGTTCAAAGTTTGAACTGGTACACCAAATATTAATTTTTCCTAAACTATTTGTCCAATTTGGATGATTTTTTTTTTTGTATTGTAGGCTGATTTGTTATTATGTAAGTGAGTTTTATCGGTCATTTAATTTTGTATGAATACCGAGTGTAAAAATTAAAACGTGTTTTTTTTAAGAAATTTTATAACACCCTGTGGGGTAAATCAGTAGCAACATCAAATTAGAATTAAAGTCAAACGCTAGCCTCACCTTTTCTTAATATTTTCGTTTTTAATTTACTTCATTATCTCTGTTATTAGAGGAGATGCACTATTTTGTAACACAACTTATTTTCATTGAGTTAACACATTTTAGGAAACATTATTTTTTATTTTGTAGGAAACAAATAAACAAACACCACTAATGTAGGCAATAAAAATCAATAAGAAATTAACTTTAATAATGTGTTGGACCTCTCCTCTAGCTCTTATTATCGCTTGACAACGTCTTGGCATGCTGGAAATTAATTAAATTAATTGCAACGGTATGTTTCCCCATTGTTCCAAAATGGCCATCCGAAGCTTCGTGATTATGTGGGTCACGTCCTCATAATCTTATTAATCTCTTCATATAGTCCCAGGCATTTTCTATGGGATTGAGATCTGGTGAATTTGCTGGCCAGTTCATACGAGTAATCAAGTTTAGCTGAAAAAGTGCATTTACTTGCCTTGTGCGATGAGGACTAGCGTTGTCATCGGCGAACACAAATCTATTGCCAATTTTATTTACAAGTGGTAACACAACAGGTTGCAACACATCGTTAAGGTATCTTTAACCATTCATAGTCATGTTTCCAAGAACAACCAACTGTACAGGACGAGCCCAACAAATACAACTCCAAGCTGTTATTGAACCACCTCCGAAAGCTTGATGATAAGTCACATGATTTGTACTATAGCGTTCACCTCTACTTCTCCATACTCTTAATCTTCCATCTGAGCTATGAAGACGAACTCTAGTCTCGTCAGAAAACAAAAAGCGACCCCAGTCCTCAACACACCAATTCTGATATTGGCGCGCCCATTGTAATCTTCTTTTTTTGTGAGCTATGGTTAACAAAGAAAATTTTTCTGAAGATCTGGATTTCAAATTTGCTTTATGGAGCCTATTTCATATGGTTTGGGTTGATATCATCGTACCAGTTGCGTTCAGTAAGTTATTCTGAAGCACTCTAGCCGTAGAAAATCTACGTCTACGGCAATCATTTCCCAAAAAACGACCCTGCCTGGTCGTTGTGCTGCGTTGCCGTCCTCCACTATGCCGATGTCCAACAGATCCAGTGCCATCAAAACGCATTCGAACTCTTCTAATTACATTGTGACTCACATTGAAACGAGCTGCAACATTTCTCAGTGATGCACCGATCATAATCATTCCGATGGCTTGGTTCATATCATCAACGTCTTAACACGATTCTTGAAACGTAAAATATTGTTAGATTTATTACTCGACAATAATATCTATGTTGCGAGGTAAGATTACAGCAGTGACAACTGACAATTGTAAATGTACTACGCACTTCAAATATGTATTTAGACACAGATGTCAGATTTTGAGCGATTGTTTTTAATTCTAGAGTATATATGTAAACTTTGCAGTAAGCCATGGTAAAAATCAAAACTTCTTAGTTTAGTCTAAGGAAATTTATGTTAATGTCAATGAAAACAAGTTGTGTTATAAAATAGTGTATCTCCTCTAATAACAGAGATAATGAAGTGAATCAAAAACGAAAATATTAAGAAAAGGTGAGGCTAGCGTTTGACTTTAATTCTAATTTGATGTTGTTACCGATTCACCTCAAGGGTATTACAAAATTTCGTAAAAAACACGTTTTAATTTTTATACTCGGTATTCGTACCAAATTAAATGACCAATAAAATTCACTTACATAATAACAATCTCGACAAATCAGCCTACAATACAAAAAAAAACATCCAAATTGGGCAAATAGTTTAGGTAAAATTAACATTGGAACTTTGCTTAATATTTGGTGCACTAGTTCAAACTTTGAGCAGTGTATATGTCGTAGTCACATGGTGAAATACGGCTTTTCAGGAAAAGCCTAGGCAGTTCATGAAATGCCGGCAGATTGTGCGAAACACCTCATGTTATATCATATGACTAGGCTTTTCATGAAGTGCCTTAAAATTTTAGTATTTTCGTGTAATGAGAAGTTTAGCAGGATCTGCCGTGATTTAGACAATCGGCATTTCATGAAATGACGTGATGCTGTCATTTCATGAACTGCCTAGGCTTTTCCCGAAAAGCCTATGTTGTAGACACATAGTGCAATATGGCTTTTTGGGAAAAGCCTAAACAGTTCTTGAAATGCCAGCAGATAGTGTAAAACGCCTCATGTTATATCATCTGACTAGGCTTTTCATGAAGCACCTTTAAATGTAGTATATTCGTGTAATGAGAAGATTAACATGATCTGTCGTGATTTAGGGCATCGGTATTTCATGAAATGCCGGCAAATAGTGCGTAATCTGTACACTATTCGCCTAGGCTGAGAGCCTGGTTAGTCAGTTAATGTTATGATTCGTGCTTTACATGATCTGCCGGCTTCATCGCTAGGCTCATTCACGATATGACTAAATCACATCATTTCATGAAATGCCGATGGCCTAAATCACGGCAGGTTATGTAAAGCATGAATCATAACATTACCTGACTAAATAAATCAGGTTCTTCATGAACAGCCTAGGCGAATCGTGTAGCATACAGATTCCACACTGTCTGCCGGCATTTCACGAACCGCCTAGGCTTTTTCCGAAAAGCTGTATTTCACCATATGACTACGATATAGAACACAATCTGCCGGGCAACGGTGGTCACTTCACGAACAGTCGATATGTAATTTCTTGAAACATCATGTGCCGAGACGAGCACAGCGTTTCATGAAATGCCTAGGCAGATTGTGTAACATTAAGAATTTACATAATATGCCGGCAGTTCATGTGCTGCCTAAGCTTTTCATGAATTGACGTATTTCACCATGAGACTACGACATATACATATATAAAATTAATAAGAACCTAGTTCTTCATTACACAAAAAATATCCAGAGGTACATGACTATAACACCCGAGGAAAGGGATATTTTGTAATTAAAAACGGGCCAATGTTTCTTAATGTAAAACAGAGATTATATTATGTATTTTTGATGCTAAATAAACGTATTATCTATCTATCTATCTATCTATCTATTAATCAAAAGGCATCTAACGAAATTATTTCATTCACCCAGCGTGTATGCAAATTGGTGAAATTAATTACCCCTCTTATAATTTCGTAAATACAGTTCTGCCTGCTATTATTTTTTGCAATTAAAAAAACCAACTAAACATTGGATGGCATTGGGTGTAACTAGACAGGAAAGTATTATTTTGAAAAATTTTATACGAAGAACCCACCTTCATTGTTGATAAGTAATTGGTGGCTACATTTTTTGCACGTTATTAACATGCTGTCATTAATACCCTATATATTATTCTGTTAGATTCTTTCCTTAGAAGTTTTTCCACTCTATAAAACAAACTTGAAAACTTCATACTTAAATGGTGTAAAATAATTTTTTCGATACATAACTATTTTTATGACCACGTGTTAACGCCGGAAATAATTTTTGGCAACGACAGTAAATTCTGATTTTGTCTGCGCTTACCTCGTAGTCAAACGTCAGTCTCGATGCTCATGGCGTTGATGTTGTTGTTGTGGCGCGGGTTACAGTTCTGCTTTTGGGCCAGCTGGTCGCGCGTTACCAGCAGGCCCTCCTCCAATTCAACCAGATCGCTGGAGGACTCACTTAACGAGCTCTTCTTCATATGTTGGCCTAAAGTGCCTGGCAGGTACGGGCAGCTGGTCACATGGTTGAAGTTCTGCGACTGCATCTCCTCCTGGTCGGTCTCACGATGGTAGAAGTAATTGAAATTTGATACTATTACAGGCACTGGCAGGGCAATGGTTAACACACCAGCGATCGCACACAGCGAACCCACGATCTTGCCCCAGACACCCACCGGCCTGCAGACAGAGAAAAACAGGTTAGAAACGTGGTAGGTTATCATTTTGGATGTTAACAGGCACTATTTCCGCAAAAAAGCAACACAAACACGAGCAGGAACAAGGATTGTGTTTGAAAGTGTTAGAGGCTTAGCGCACGGGAAAAGGTAAAGGGATGCTAGCACATGCAGGACAAGTATGTAGCATTCCAAAGTAAAGTCACTACTGTAATACCATTTATTAAACGTACACATGTAAACAATAAGCAACGTTGTGATCGTACAAGGCACCACCCTTCATGGTTTTCACAGAACATGCAGTAACAACACAAGCCAACGCGCCCGGTTTAAACATTCTTATAATGGAACCATGGCAGGTGTGGCTTTGTACGCCGACTGTTTTGTAAAACTTATAGTTCTTATGTGTGTACACTTAACGAATGGCATTAACTTCAAAACATGTGAATTGGCAACTTTAAACTTAGAAAATTCTTTGTTCCTCATTTCGGATAAACAAGCAACATCGAGCACACATCGAGCGTCACGACATCAAGAGAGGTCATTGGGGGCTGGATTGTGTCGTCTAGAGAAACCGGACGCGTCCTCGGAGCAAAGAATTTTCTGGTGGTCTCGAATCTCATGTGTCACGGTGTATAGCTACGGTGGAGGCAACTAAATCTGAATTAGGTGTGTACATCATACGTCATGTCGCCGTAGCCCACGGTCGTCATGGTGACCACTGCCCACCAGAACGCGTCTGGGATAGACTTGAAGAAGGAATTCTCGGAGCCCGCCTCGGCGAAGTAGACGGCACTAGAGAAGAGCACGACACCTGCAAGGAGGAGGAGGGGTGAGTGTAGCTCTGTGTGACACTGTACCTCATGTCGCCGTAACCGACGGTCGTCATTGTGACCACGGCCCACCAGAACCCGTCGGGAATGGACTTGAAGAAGGACTGCTCGGCACCGGCCTCTGCGAAGTACACAATGCTGGAGAAGAGGACCACACCTGCAACACACAAAGGAAGAGGGCCAAACGGGCCATGTCGTCGTCGTCAGTTGTCACACCTACTCATAACTAAGTATAATTTTAAGTTAACACGTGCCATTCACACCAGCAAGCGTTCCAAACCATTCATTCGACACATCCGCCGATCATTCACTGCACACAGCTTTATTTTCACACAGTCAAAATAAATTTGGGAATACCAACCTATGAATAGGAAGAAAATTAGTAAGCCTAACTCGCGCATGCTCGCCTTCAGCGTGCGCCCGAGAATTTGCAGTCCTTTGCTATGCCGGCTGAGTTTGAAGATTCGGAAGACTCGCACGAGCCGAATGACACGAAGAATGGCCAACGACATGGCCTGATTGGTGCTTTTATCTTGCGGACTAACAGGCGCACGCGGCAAGTTCAACGTATCCTCCTCCTCCGCCACTACGGTGGCTAAAGTTATAAAGTACGGAATGATGGCGATGATGTCGATAAAGTTCATGACGTCTCGGAAAAAGTGGAGCTTGTTGGGACACGCCAGGAAGCGCACGGACAATTCGAACGTAAACCAGATGATGCAAATGGTTTCTATGAGGAAGAACGGGTCCGTAATGTCGGGCACTTCATCCTCCTCTATCTTGGTGCCGTTGGTTGTTGTATTGAACACCTTATAATGCTTAAATTCCGGCAGCGTTTCCAAGCAGAAGATAACGATGGACAGCAGAATAACGAACACTGATATGATTGCGACAACCCGCGCCGCCTGCGAGGACTCGGGATATTCAAAAAGCAGCCACACGTTGCGTTGGAACTCGTGCGAAGGCAGTGGTTTCTCCTCTTCCTTGATGAAGCCCTCGTCCTCCCGAAACTTGTTGATCGCCAGCTCCCCCAACTCATAGAACTTGATCTCTTCGGAGAAGACATCCAATGGCACGTTGACAGGCCTCCGCAACCTTCCGCCACTTTGATAGTAGTATAGGATGGCGTCGAAAGAGGGCCGGTTTCTATCGAAGAAGTATTCATTACGAAGTGGGTCGAAGTAGCGAATTCGGCGCGCCGGATCGCCCAGCAGCGTGTCGGGGAACTGGTTAAGCGTCCTCAGCTGTGTCTCGAACCGAAGGCCGCTGACCTGTCACAGAAAATACTTTTTCCATATTCGCTCCTCCACGCGAGACATTTCTACTTACGTTTATCACCACCCTCTCACAAAAGTCGTGGTCGTGCGGGATGGGCTCGAAGTGGGCTACACCAGTGAACTGGGAGTGGGGGGTGTGCCCGTCCTCGTCCTGGCTGCTGAGCTTGGGCAGCGACCTGAAACAAATTTTTGATTACTCGCATCTGCTAAATATCAAGCTAAAATGTAGGGGCCATAATAAAAATAGTATTTATGTTTATAAACATTCTGAATTCAGGATTATATAATCTTTTTCCTTATTTTTAGCACATTTAGTTTGTTCCAATTCGATTTTTGGTATATATCAAATCAAATATTAACCTGAAAATTAACTTTAATCATTTTTCGGCTATACTGATATGGTTAGAGGCATGCGCGCATCGAGTAGTATATTCGATGGAAAGGATTTGGGTAAAATGATCCTCATATGAAAACGCTCCCACCTTTGGGTCCCGGATTCCGCGTGGGAAAGATGACCAAGTTGAAGACAATGCAGACAAAAACTTGGATTTATCAGAACGGGTCTCCAATTCGTCGCTGGGTACACAATACAGATGCACTTATGCTAAACTTAGGCGGTTGGTATGGTTGTGACTATTTTTTAATTCTAAAAATAATGGCAAAGATTACCACAGAACAGACATTCTTGAAATAGCTAGAAAACCAACTTATTCCTGCATTGGCATATCTGAAGTGTAATGCTACAGGTTTTCTACTCCTTGGGAGAGATTACTAATAGGGTAACCAAAAGTGCTCATAACTAAAAAGTTATAACCCAGCTCAGTATCCCAGAGTTTTTCTGTACCCAGTACTTACAATAATTCAAAAGACAACTGCTACAACTTTTCCTGATATAGTGAGGAAATAAAACACTTAATCTTCAAAAGATAACACGAACCAGACAATATTTACAAGTTCAATTCAATTCAATTCAAGTATTCAATTTATTATCATTATTATTAAGGTTTCAGATTCAAGACCCAAGAGATGGAAAGTCCTTGGAGGCGGCCCCCTTGAATCAGATTACTCTCAAAGAAGGTGGCCTTAAAACCCCGAAAGCCAAAGTGAAAGCGGAAGGCCCACATAGTGGCCTAAAATAATGAACATATGTTTACTGGCGAAGAAGAAAATGGAAGAGCAGCTTACCGTTTGTGTTGAACTATATTCCAAAGTGGCAAAAGTTTTCCTCAATATCTCCAAAACAACAATAAGCAACAACAATTGGAGAATCTGCTGTCTCAACTCCAAATCCCAGAACGATGGCAACAGATGGACAGCTCATCAGCACAACAACGGTCGCAGTGAACTCAGGATAAATGTCAAATGGAACAATAGTTATCTATTGTATTGTTTGACTTTTATCCTTTAATTGCGAGTTAACTCTGCACTGATAAACCACACCTTAGGCATAATGAGTTGCTCTTAACCAAGCCACCAACATTTACCTCTAAGAAGTGCGAATGTAGAAATGGCTGACTAACACAACTGAAATAGACTGTCAACATTTTTATAATGAACTGGAAGTTAATAAGACCCATTAAACACGATTGCAACAAGATTTACGTAGTTGACGAAATATTAAGACGAAAAGAACACGAAGTCTTTCGTTTTCCACCCATTATCAATTTAACCCAATTGAAATATCGTGGCACGTTTAAATGTTTATTAATTGCCTTCCAAGTCACCGGAGTGACACTTTTAAGTCTAGGAGATCTAGATTTGTCTGAGTAAAGGAGAAGGGGCCCTACAGTTTATAGTGTAATCCGAACCACTTCTTGGGGATAATTTGAAAATTACTTCGCAGTAGAAAAAAGCTAGACGCGTTAAACCCACTGAGCTAGTGTCCCCTAATTAAGAATTATTAATAACAAGCACACAAACCCTTTATCGTATTCTCTAAAGCAAGTTGTGGATTTATGGTTGTTTTGCGTCAGTGCAATGCTGAGATATGGAAAAATCGTGACCATTGTGAAGACCTGGTGGACCTTGAGTTATGCTTTCCTTAGTCCTGGAGACCTGGTGTGACATAACGTAATATCCGCAGCTACTTTTACAAGTTTTAATCATCTCCCGATAGAGTTAACATGGTTAGTGAAACGCGCATCGAGTAGTGTATTCGAGTGTAGTGTTCAAATATTTTTTTGGTATTCATGGAAACTACGTCAGTGTTTGTACAAGCCAAAATTGTACTTAAAATTTGTCAAGAAAATTATGTTTAATGTAGCGAACTGAACAGAAATAGACAAATTGAATAGAATTGACCAAGTCACTAGTACGCAAAATGAAACAATTCTAGTTTAAACTAGGTACTGTCCGATGTTTCGTACAGACAGACTGCTGAATAAATTACTCCAAATACAGACAAAAATTAATTCGTCCTTTCATAGCTACATTATTACGGTTTTGTATAATGTGCGTTACAGTAGAACTTTTAAATCAAAATTAATTAATTTATTATGCTGCTACTCTGCTGGAATGTCCCCTATAAAGGCAGCGTCCCTAATGAATAATATTGATGAAAATATAATGTCGCTGTTTTAAAAAGTATCAAAACATAGCAAACGTTAAGTAGCCTTATAAACTCGATTTTACGGACAGACGACTGATCAATGTTAAATAATTTACAGACGAAAATAAATTCGTCTTTTACTAGATGAATTAACGCTGTTTTGTACAATGCATTCTGTAGTGAACGTTGCATTAAAATTAATTAATTAATTCATCATCGAATTTCTGTGGTGTTTATTATTTATCATGGTTCGACTCCGACATAATGGTAGTGTCCCCAGTGGGCATTATTCCGAGAAAAGCTGGTTTTAAATAACAATACTAAAATTTCAAAATCGAAAATGACGATACAATTCTCCTGGTTTGTCCCATATAAAGGCAGTATCTCCAGCGAGTAGTATTTTCGCGATGTTCATTAATAACGTTCATATGTATGCAACACAGTAGTGCAATACATAAAACGTGGCAATATAATAATTTTATATATTGTAAGTTCAGTGTAAGCTTAAAGGTGTTTTAATTTTTTTGTTAATTTACTTAATTAAATAATCAACGTGTTGCTTAAATGATAATTCATTGTATATTGTCACTATAATTATTACTATTAAATATATCAACTTGGGTTTTGTTAATATCACCATACATTTACATTTTGATGCATTTTTTCTTAATTTTCTTGTATTTAAAATACCTATACTCGAGAACAGCTTGGCTTTTTATTTCCAATGATCTAAAAATTAGTTTTTTATAATAATTTTTAGAAATATGAAATAAATTAAAAAGTTATGAGGAAAAATCTGATAGCCACCCCCTAAAACTACCCCTTAAGAACAAGGACTTGACTGATACAACGTAAAATAGTGTCCGAATAGCCTATAACTAAGTTTAAAATATGAATTTAATATTTTAAGGAAGGCGAAAGATATTGCAGAAAAACTGAAATTTATTATCGCAAAATAAGTATAAAAGACTACCATTATTTTTGGATGTACTATCAGCCGCAGAAATATCAGGAGATAATTTTGGACCACCTTGTAGAATACAAATAAATATTTTTTTTTTATTCATTTATTTGACGTCGGCCTATTTCCGCTACTGAGGCCTAAAACCGACGCCTGTAGACGAGCTACCCACAACCAGGAATTTTGCCGAACTTCTTCCCTTAAGAAGAGTAGGAATCTTTTACTTGCCTAACATTAAATAGACAAGGACCGACGGCTTTACATCCCCTCCGAAGGATGGTATATCCCCTATACAACCCTCGCCTAAGGTTGTATAGTTTCCGCGCATACACTGATATACAAGCCGCTGGAAGATGTGTGAGGCGAGGACGCGGTCTTCGTTGGAACGGTCACCCATCCAACTACTAACCACGCCTTACGTTGCTTTACATCGCATATCGAAGTATGTAAAGTGTAAACGAACTTAATTGAAACCGTATAAAAACTAGAAGCCGGAAAAAACAGTCGGCATTTCTTTATTGTACATGGGCGGAGGTAAATAGCAATGCTTGTCATAAGAAAATGATAAGATTTTCTGGCGTTATTATATTAATCTCTGTTTCAAATGGTCTCCAGAAAGCCATGGTAAATTAGTAAATAATTAAAATACTTTACCTTTTATATAGTAGTAAATATTTATAAATATGAACAATAACTAACTAAACTCCTACGCTTGATATTATAACAAGTATTTACGCACTGCACTGGCACAGACAGCACATCTCATAAGTCCACCGTTGAAACGATTTACGAGTTTTTTTATGCTAGTAGGCCTGTCCGTTTTATTATCTTTAAACCAGTGCAGTCGTAGATGGTTCATTCAGGCTGATTACATTGCCAGTCTCGGACTCGCCTGCACAGTTTCAACTACCATTCGAATCTCGATATCATTGCTAAATATATAGAACAAAATATCAAGTTCAGTGCGCACGGTCCTGTGCTTTAACACTGACCAGTTTCAATTATCCTCGTAATAACTATACATAGTAAAGACGCACCCACGCTCGCCCCAATAAATAATTTATACAAATATATTTTTATGTTTATTTCAGACTTATCATACAGCCACTCAGCTATAATAATTTCATGTATTTGCAGGCGGGCACTAAAATTAATTCAGTTAATTTTCGACTGCAGCTAAATAACTGAGACTACTTCCGCGAAGTTTATTTAAAATAGAAAAAATAAGAAAAGCCGAGTTGCAAATAAAAACAAAAGGAAGTGCCTATTTAACGGGAAGCTCAGATAAATAGCCGTAGGCACGAAATACCGCGGAGCACCGCGGCGCGCCTTTAAATAGTTGTCGGCACTAAACATCGGGAGTTTGGTATATAAACTCACTCTACAGAATTTTTAAGAAAGAAAACAATAGTTGGTAAAGGGTCTTTATATCTTCTGTGATGCAGTATGTAGTTTATTTTCCGCATCGTTGCTTGCAGTAAAGCTTTATACTTATGTATTTGACTGTTTAAGGTTAATGATATGCCTTTATCAATTTAAATGTATGCTACACAAAGAAATCGTTTAAATCAAGAAAAAAATAATTATCAGGTTTGCTAAAGTTAATCAGATTTTAACAAATTTATATTTTTAGGAGGTGTTAGATTATCAAGTAACTTTTGATTGATAACATAATTAGAAAAAATCAATTTAAGGAAACGCTCTGGAACTCTCTCATCTTTTCAAACCGCACGGAAGAATTTATATTAGGTCTATATGTATGCCAATTTATCATTGTCTCAGTAGCATTTTTAAAAATTAGATTACTGCTCATCCTGCGGGAAATAAATCGCAACTACTTTTACATAGTCCAAAAAATAAAATTGAACTAAATATAGGGTCTAGAATTAACGAAATTATTTGTAGTTTGAAACATACAGCTCAAAGTAAATATGGAAGAATTTAAAAGACGGTGTTGCTCAACATTAAAATTTATAATAACAAATTTTTATTTTACTGCTGATGTTCCGGAAATACTGATTTTATAGATAATAGCAGGGACGACAAATTAAAGTTGATATAATTAAATAACGAACACAAAATTTCTTTGTTAAATATCACTATATTTTTTAATGAAGTAGATTCTTCCAGGTCTTGCCGTGGTCGTCGAACTGGACATGTTCTGCTATCCATAATAACGAGAACCATAAAATCGACTACGAGGACGTCAACTTTAACAGAGAGGATGGGTATCGACTTAGTAAGACGTGGAGATTGGTATTGCCAAGTACCAGCACCGTAGTAAGTCACGGTCAACCAAACACGACGAATGAGCAGCGAAGCGAACCAAGCGCGACCAATGACCAGAGAAGCGAAGCGGCGCCTAGGTATATAACGAGGAGTGTAACACAACAGATTCAGCCTTTAGAATCCTTCTGAAGAAGCTGACAGGATGATCAGCGAAACGTCAAGTCAAGTTCGACGACCACGGCAAGACCTGGAAGAATCTACTTCATTAGACAACGGCCGTGAAAACCTGCATTCTACTATATTTTTTAATGTTTGCGACCGTAGATTCGCATATCTAGTCTACGTTTTCATGCACAGCCTGTGCTTAATTTTTATTTTGCACGTTTCTACAGATAATCGTTTAAAACGAATAGGTATATTATTATACATATTTACCGACCAGGAAGAATTTTTTTTTTGAAATTGGTTGTTGAATGGCGTAGAGTAGTATCTCACATTACTAGTCGATCTTCTGACTAGCTTATTGTGAAGGTAAGGAGGTATTGAAGTTTTAACTATTTTACGAATAAATACAAGCCTATGTAGTTTACGGCGATTTGACATAGTTAACCAATTAAGTTCTTTAAATGTATGAGATACGTGATCATATTTTGTCAGATTGTAGATTAAGTGGCAAAGAGAATTCTGTATTGTCTTAATGTGATTTTTTTCCAAAGAGTCTATGCAGTGCCCATAAATCGAATCACAATAATTAAAATGGCTTAAGACTAGCGTTTCACATAAAATTTTTTAATATTTAAGTTTAAGATGTCTTTGTTCACATAACATTTTTAATCAACAGTAGGCCTTAGTTAATAAGGAGCTAATGTGAGAGGAAAATTTCAGGTTACTCTCAAGAATGAGACCAAGGTTCTTTGCTGAGCTAACTGGGAATAAAAGGTTATTGTCAATTTTTATAGTAAAATTAGGCGTTCACAACTGAACATGCTTTTTTGTCCAAATAAAAGTAACTTTCATTTATTGGGCTTTAGATCAGAAGATTTTTGCTCAATTATTTCTAGATCACTGTTTATTCTAACTATGGCTTCAGGTGCTAGTTCAACGGGGAAACTATGATAAATAGTCCGGTAAAGTTAGACATAAAAAGACGGAATAAGCGAACTTTTTTACTCTGAAATTTTTTCATATACTATGTACATAATATTAAAATCAGTAGTAGAAAATATGGATTTTGTTTCGATTATTTTAAGATGTTCAATCTTTTTACATACAAGGTTTGGTTTTATTGCTGTAATAATTATGAAAAAATTCAATATGTAAACGACTATCTTAGCCAGAAAGATATGAATTTGATATGTATTGCCAACACATATTTGATGGGTCTAACTATAATATTTTTTGATATATCGGACATAAGACCATTGAATATGCATATAGGTATTTTAGGGTTTCTGTGAAAGTGCAGTAATTAATTACTACGCAGTAGGCTGCGACTGATGACACTATGATAATACTGACATTTTGCATTATTATTTCATCAAAATACCGGGTGTAAACGAATAGTGGGGTAAGTTCCTTGTTTTTAAAGATATCGCGATAGAATTTTGTATGATGAAATTAGGTAAGATTTCCAACTTTTTGAGACATATCCACCATATTTGTCACTTCCGGTTTCACTGGAAATGACCCCAATAGTCTTTTCTAAATGGACCATCTTGTATGTTTTTACATTTTTGAAATAAAGATCACATTTTGGATACATTTATACTATTTTGAACATTTAATACAGGATTGCATGAAAAATAATTTGAATTTTATTTGCCAATCTAGATGGCTGCGAATATGTGAATTCAAGGAATTCTTAGATGACCTACCTTTAGAGAATCGACACAACTTTCAATATTTTTAACAAGATGGAGCTCCTCCCCACAATTCCCAGATTTGCCTAGATTATTTAGACGAAATTTTGCCTCAACATTGGATAGGTACCAATGGATATATTCGATGGCCCCCTCGTTCTCCAGATATAACCCCAATGGATTTTTTCTATGGGGGTATATTAAAGATAAGGTGTTTTCGACGACACCGCAAAATATAGAGGACCTAAAAGCTCGAATTCAACAGGCATGTATTACAGTTACCCCCGAAATGATGAGTGATGTTTTAAATGCAGTGCAGCGCTCGATTGTGCATAAGAAATCGCGGTAGACGCTTTGAACACTTGATATGATATCTTAAACATTATTTTGAGGATTAGATAAATATTCATATTCTGTGTGCTATATTCCTTTTATTATTAATTTGTTTTTGTTACCTGAATTTACTTTATTCTTCTTAATTGTGTTAATGGTTTATTATAGCAAATATTTGAACAATTTATTGAATTATTTTATCGTTTTATTTAATCATACTTGTCCACGGCAAGTATAATGCTTGTTACAAAAAAATATTGATTTTAAAAAAATGTTTTTATAATTACTAACGTAGTACCAATGAAAAATATGGCCTGTGATATATCGTTGAAAAGGGAGGAAAATACTCTCTTTAATGGCTCCATTTTCCGCCCATTTGAAAATAATTTTTTTAACAGCCTGAAGAGTAAACTCAAAATACAGCGGTATTGAAAAAAATTAGATAAAACCTCGTTGAAACACTCTGTTTTGCAAAAAAATGTTCGCCTTAGAATTTTTCTCGTATCTCTTCAAATAACGGAGATATTTGACCTAGACGTTTTCCGTATTTTCGATATTTTCCGCTATAACTCTTAAAGTAGGCCATGGATTTCAAATGTCTTTAAACCATTTTGTAGGTTATATAAATCAGCACAATTTTCGTAAAAATAATTTTTTTGTACGACCGATATTAATTGAGATATTCTCGAAGGCCCTGATAAAGTGGACAGCCTGTATTTCACTTGATGTTCTTCTTAACCTGCAAGAAGAACCAAAACACTTCAGTACCAAAACTATTTAAAATATCTTTTTCAGATAGCCTTGATAATTAAGGTGTAAACAACCATCTATAATTGTTGAAAAAGTGTCTATCTGAAAATGTAAAAAAATATACATGGTTAGCGAGAAAATAGATGTTCCACACATTTGCCCAACCCTGTATTATATCTAAATCGTTCGCCTCCTAGTAAAAATACAATTTTAAATACTTATCGTCATGTGAGAGAAACTGATAGCTCGACTGATAGTTTTAAAAGAAAAGAATGTAGCAACAGAGCAAACGAAAATGAAAAATGTTGTATTTAAACTTCAACTACATTTAAGCGTTCTCACCCTTAGAAAGCACTTTCGAAAAAAGTTTATAGGAAGTTTTCTTACTATTTTTGCATATAAAATCAGTATCTAAAGGTGAATACGGGTATTTTGGAACATCCTGTAAGTATTTTTTTTCTGGATTCACAGAATAACACGTATATTCGAATTAAAATTTGTTTAATAAGAGGAAAATAGTTTTCTGTTAAAATAATTAACAGTAGTAAGACTAATCAACTAAGTTTTGGCAATATTTTGTATTGTATATAGACACAGCATTTGCTACTAGTTATACGTTACATATTGAATATTGTACATAGTTAATACACACAATTATTGCAGCAAAATATGTACAAACTGTCACTAAGTTAATTAAATTTTGTGGAAATTTTCGAACTTAATTAATTCTACTTACGCTTCATTAAATTCACGCATCGCATTGTTACGAATCTGTGCACTAACAAAGTTACGTCGTCAAATCTAGTTGTTATTTATAAACAACAATCGTTTAAATTCGCGATAATTTTCTGTCGGTAAATTTTCACTGCAGTTTGGGGAAGTAACATGTGTAATTACCGTTTGGTTGTTTTAGGGCACAATGTATGAAGTGCAATTTCACAACACTTTGTCATTTTGTGTTGCACATAAATAAACCACTTGTCAACATTGATATAAATATTAAAAGCGCAGAATCGCTTTGTCTATACGTTAAAGCGCAAAAAGGACATGACTAATACTTGGACAGGATGAAGGTAAATCTCAGATAAGCCTATCGATGTTAGCTGTAAAAAGTAGCACAAGAAAATGTCTTTCTTTCGGCGGTTCATGTTCCATTAAGGCTTGTGTAAAGTTTGGTTTACAAAAATATATGAATGTACTTGGAACTAATTAAGAGTAACTGCTATTATTTAGGAGAAGATTGTAGGGATTATGACAGACAGACATTTTTTTAGCTTTTCGATACATTGTAGAGTTTGACCTCTAGAACAAGTTTCAGTGTGCTCGAACAGGGAGTGAATAGTTTTAAAAATTTCTATTACTTTAGACAACCAATACTATTCCTCTTAAATCATTAACATTAGGAAAGTATTGCGAGAGTAAGAACATGTTTTTATGTCTAATAATGCTTAGGATTTTTTTCAAAATATTTAATCAACTTTTAATTTTCAGTAAAAAATATATACATGGTTCTCTAAAAGTTTTGAAGCGGCTGATTTTCTCGAGAACTTGGCGAAAAGAAAATCAATTTAACAACTAAAACTAGGAAATAGTAAATAATTTAAACTATATAATGTTTTTGTAAACCATTATCTAAATTATTAAAATGGTCCGAGGTTATGTGCATGGCGAATATTCGTCCATATTTGTTGTAAAATTCAGAATAGGAAATAAATTTCTGTAATCCTGCAATAAATGTTTTGGTACTGAATATTCTCGCTTCTCAGTCAATGCTACTTCCACCAAAAGAATTCAAAGAATATTTGAAGCTTTTGATAATCCAATTAAATTTTTCCTTCTTTGAAAATAAAACTTACAGAATCTCCACTTCAACAGTAAACTGTTAACACAAGAGTCAGTCTTAATGGGACTAATGGTTTTGTTATAAGTTGACATGGAATGATAATATTTTCCTATTGAAACCATCCAATGTTCAGATCTATATAGTAGTATAGTGTTAAATTGATGTGTGAATTCATGGAATAAATAGGAAATGTGTTGAATTTACTTTTAAATATATTCACAAGTGTAAAAGTTCATGTATCTGCTTAATCATAAAATGTAAATCTAACATTAGTTTCAATTTGAAATACACAATATAGTTTTACAATTTTTATGCACCATCCCAATCAGTAAAATTTGTATACGGTAAGTGGTTATTCTATTCTACTAACTTTAAAGCAAAGTAATTTAATAGATTTCTTTTGTTTGACGTCAGCAATTGCAGTGAATGTTTTCCGGTCAGGTATCTTGACACAGTTACCAATTTCAAACTAAATATACTTCAAAACATAATATTTTTAGTCGGAAACTTTCGGTATCTTTGGGATTGCGACATGTAAAATAGTCAGCAGGCGCCACCTAGCGGTCCAGTGTCTGTTGCAATCGAAAAATAAATAGCCTGACTGGGCTTAGCATGGTTCAAATGTGCTTTTAGAGGGCGGAATATTAAAACATAATATTTTTAGTCGCAAACTCGCTAAACTATTTTTAGTCGCAAAGTTTGGTTTTAGGAGCAAATGTTCCACCACCATGGCTGTTTTTAATTTAGTGAGTGACATCGTCGGAGGTCTTGAAAAGAGAGAGCATGTGGCCATCAGCTTATGCGATCTATCCAAGGCCTTTGACTGTGTCTCACATGTTATTCTTTTGGAAAAGTTGAGTTTCTATGGTATTAGAGGTCTGCCATTAAATCTCTTCTCCTCTTATCTGAAGAACAGGCAACAGTGCGTCTCTGTGGCCAATGTAAATTCTGAATTACTTTCGGTTAAGCATGGAGTGCCCCAAGGCTCTGTCTTGGGGCCATTACTTTTTATATTATATGTTAATGACTTTTTTCACTTCATGTCACCTAAACAGTGCATAGCTTATGCCGATGATACGTCTATTATTGACTTTAATTTAAACATTCATAATTTAACAGATGACAGCATTAGTTCAATCAAACAAGCGGCTGCTTGGTTTTCTTCAAATAATTTATAATTAAATGAAGACAAAACACAGAAACTTGTTTTGTCTACAAATAATTCGCTTATTAAAGGTAGCAGTGTTAAAATCCTTGGAATTGTTTTAGACGACACTCTCAGTTGGTACAAACATGTAGAGCAACTATCACACAAATTAGCAAGCTCTATATTCATGCTACGTAGACTAAAAAATCAACTATGTATTAAAACTTTAAAAGCTTGTTATTTTTCGGTATTCCACGCTCACATTAATTATGCAATTCTTCTTTGGGGTGGTTCTGCTCATGCAGTTAAAATCTTTCGTTTGCAGAAGAGAGCAGTCAGATTAATTGTTAATGCGGGCTGGAGGGATCATTGTCTACCGATATTCAAAAGCCTGGGTATAATGCCAGTTCCTTCTCTTTACATTTATGTTACGTTACAAGAAATTCATAAAAATATAAACTCATTTTCTTCAAACTCTGATTTTCATCCTTATAGCACCAGGTCTGCTAATCAACTCAGAGAGCCTCGTTTTCGTTTAACTAAATCACAAAAGAACTCTCTAAACTTTCAGTTATACAATCACTTTCCTAATACCATAAAATCTCTTAATTTTAATAGTTCCAAATATACAATAAAAAAACACATTTTAAACAATTGTTTTTATTCTACTGAAGAATTTTTAAACACACGAATTAACATTTAATTAACATTTTTTATTGTTTTTTTTTTACTATTGTTCCAACTTGTTTAGTGTGTTATAGTCGATATATTTTATGAAGTTGCTCCATTTTTTTTGTTCCTTGTATTTTATAATGTATAATTGTATATTGGAAATACTTTATCCTTATGTATTACTAATTGTTTGTCCAAATATTTTACAATGATTTATGTTTATATTTTCATGTTTTATAGTGTTTTGTTATACTGCTCTATTGGGCTCTAGACTTGCCAAAAACTCTATTGTAACTTGGTCAAATAAATTATCTTATCTTATCTTATAAAATTCTTATTTTACTATAAGGAACGTAACCAGACTGTAACCAAAAGCTCCGGGCCATGTTTCTTATATTAAATCGGAAATCGTATATACCTTCAATCGTAATGATAAAACTACAGTTTTCTGATTTCATACTTATTAATGCTGAGGCGTACCTAAAAAATGATTTTTCAAAGGTGGATATCGCTGAATGAAGGCTATCATAGAAATAGTAAATGCAAAGTTACTTCAGTTTTTTTTTTTTTTTTTTTATACATTTATTTAACGTCGGCCTATTTTCGCTACTGAGGCCTAACACCGACGCCTGTAGACGAGCTACCCCCAACCAGGAATTTTGCCGAACCTCTTCCCTTAAGAAGAGTAGGGATCTTTTACTTGCCTAACATTTAATAGACAAGGGACCGACGGCTTTACATCCCCTCCGAAGGATGGTATATCTCCTATACAACCCTCGCCTAAGGTTGTATAGCTTCCGCGCATACACTGATATACAAGCCGCTGGAAGATGTGTGAGACGAGAACGCGGTTTCCGTTGGAATGGTCACCAATCCAAGTACTAACTGCGCCTGTCGTTGCTTTACATCGCATACCGAAGTATGTACATAGTAAAGACGCACCTACGCTCGCCCCCGTTACTTCAGTTCTTTGGGGAAAAAAGCTTAACCCAGTATTCACACCTTTCGTCCTAGATTGTAACTCGTTTGTCATAACCCTATAACATTTTGTTTTGTTCTCCATTTTTAGTATTAGTATTTTTATACTAAAAAAAAATCATTATTCAACATAACACACGTATGACACGACGCATAGCATCAAGCAGTCGCAATTGTTTTCTATAGACTAAGCAAAGTAAAAAAAAACTGTTTAATAAACAATTTTTTTAATTTTTTTTTACAACTATGTTGTTATAGTACCGAGCTATTTTTAATAATAGTAAAGTTAGCTGGCGACTGCATTTGATTCTGCAAATATAAAATTACGTTTCTTCTGTTTTCGTTTTTTGATAGAGCAAATTAATTTTCTCGAATTTTTCACTGTGTTCATACCGACGTAAGCGATACGGAAGTATTTAAATATTGCCTGTATGATATTGAATAGTAATAAAGTTTTTAATTCAGATAGGGCAAGTTAAGCAAATAATGTGAGGAAACCGCAGTTCCAAATTAATTTTCGAGCTAAAAATTCCTCGAGTAGTATACAAGGTATGCAATTAAGATATCTCGGTTTCCAACTATAACGCCAAGTCAATGTGTTCCTTTACTATTATTTGTGGTTTGATTATCGCAAGCTGAAAATACAAATAACATAACGATGCAAATACCGATAATTGTTTAATTAACTTTTCCTGTATAATAGAAAACCAACAATATGTATTACTTCTTTTTTTTAATAGCGGATAAAATGGTGTTACGTAGACATAAAGGATTGGATATAGATCATCTAATAAATTTAGTTTAGTTTTTGGCTACCATTTTGAATTTGGGTTTATCAAGGGACCACACAGAGGGTAGCAATTTGTTATGCATTTTTGACGGTAGGAATCTAGTACCTGTTTATGTATTCTTCTCTCGGTTAAAAGAAATGTAGATATTATTTTTGTTCCTCTTTGTTACATAGTCATGCACATTTTCGTGAGTGGTGTATGATATCGTATTATCTTTAACGTACAGCAAGCAGTGAAATATTAATAAACAAGGAAATGTTAAGATTTTCAGTTTTATAAACACCGATCTACAATCATCTCTGTACGCTAAACTCCTAATTATTCTAATAGTTTTTCTTTGTAGAGAGAATATTCTACATGTTGACGTTGCACGACTCCATATAACAATTGCATAGGACGTATGAGATTGTACTAGCACAGTAGAGAATAAACCAGTAGTTTCAGTCCTCGGTGGTCCCTTTGATGTTTGTTCTACTCGATTTAATTTTTTTTATTCCACTGCATATCCACTATTTCCATCCCACGCGCATTTGCATGTACATTGCTCCAGTAAACAATAAACATCAATCCAATAACATCACTGCTGTCGACTGCGCATCAGATAATTTAAGCCCAGGAGCATGCTTGCGCACTGAAAATCTTATCTCGCTGTTCCGCCCGAGTGGGAGTACTGGTCTATTCTCTACTGTGGTACTAGCGCGAAATATGCTGTAATTGGTGTTGTTTTGGAGGCCACTCTAGTGAGGTTCCATGAAACTAGTTTCTTGCATACAGCATCTGTATGGTGTTGCCAGGTTAACTTAGAGTCCAGATGAACGTCCAGAAATTTCACAGGCCCATCATTATTTAAGGAATTTATTGAAAGTGTAAAATACATTAAGCTAGTTTTTTTTTTTTAAGAAAGTTGATTAAAAACCAATCAGTGACATTTGACTGAGCCTTCTTGTGTTTGTATATAATATTGGTGTCGTCTGTATAAAGTATAAAATCCGTGCTGGGATTACAGCCAATGATATAATTAATGTAGATCAAGAACAACACTGGCCCCAGCACGGAGCCTTGCGGCACCCCATGGGTGGTGTTTAGGAATGGCGAGTTCTCTTCATTGAGTTCCACAGACTGTCTACGATCTTCTATAAGACTGCATTAAGTCAGGACTCTTCGAGGAGAATTTGTAGTGAGCCATTTTATCAATCAGAATATCGAAGGAGACACAGTCAAATGCTTTGATAAGTCACACATCAGACTTCCAGTGAATTCCTTGTTGTGATAGCCATCCACAATGGTGGAGACTTATTGAATAAGTTACGTGTATCAAATGTGTTACAATTCTTTGTTTCAGTGCTTTTTCTAATATTTTGCCATGAATGGATATGATTGTAATAGGTCTAAAATTATCTTTTTTATGTAAAGGTATAATTTTAGATTGCTTAAAAGCATCCGGAAATATATCATGCTTGATACATAGGTTAAGAAGTTTGGTGAGTGGTATCGCTAGTTCATTTCCAATGCATTTTAATATTTGTGTATTTAGCCTTGAATGTAAGTTTTTCAGACTATATATAATGTCTCTTTTTTTAACAATTGATAACTCAACAATGGAACCTGTCAAAATGTTTTATATTATATTTTATATGGTTCTCGGTATTATCTGTATGTGATATATCGTTAATGATATCTTGAACAATGTTTACAACAAATATATTGAAGTTGTTTGCTCTTAAGTCTGTTTTGAGTGTGTTGTGTTTTATTGTGCCACCATTAATGATATTCCACATAGTTTTCTGCTTGTTGGTGGAATTTTTAATGAAGTTGTTGTTGTTGGCAATAATTTAGCACTTCTAAGCGCATGCTTATATTGGAGACGATACCTATTGTACATCAGCTTATAGTTCGACAATGTTTTTGATATATCATATAGAAAGTTTAAGTTATCTCTCTTCGCTTTTAATTCTGTATTAAACCATGCAATTTTACTATTATTGTTTTGTTTATTTCTTTTATTTTTGTAGAAAAGGCAATATCAGTACCGTTTTGTAAGTTATTGACAAATCTGTTATATTTTTCATTGACATTTGTGTTTTTGTCCTCTAAGAAGTCCCAATTTATATTTTTAATATAATTATTTAAAGTAAATAAACCAGTTTGTGTGATGGGCTTGAAAATATGTACTATACGGACGGAGTTAAATTAGAAAAAAGCTAAAAATAATATTGGGACAAAATAACCAATCAGCAGAGCTGGAAAGTTTTTATCAAAGGGCCATGCAAATAGTACAAAGGGGTAGGCCAAAGTATATCACGCATAGTAGTTTCTAAATAGGATTTCACAATTCTATTATATGTACTTTCGTTTATAGGACAGCGATCGTTTAAATTGTAGTAATGTGCAATAAGTTAGTGGTAAAAAACAAAATACTTAACTTATTCCTGTTCTATCATTCTACTTATTTATTTCCGTCAAACGCAAAGATATTTTTAAAACGAATCTTCATTTATATCTATTATATTAAATTCTTTAAGAAATCAGCTTTCTACTTGGTTTATTGACTTGGCTTTTATTTCAAATAAATTTGAGAAATGTATGAAATGATCGTTAACGAAATGTCCATCACAATATACGTTGATTTATTTATTTTGCAAAAAATAAAACCGTCGGATCTCGTTTCGTTAAATATCTTGAAGGTTAAAAATACTGCCTTTACAAATAAATTTATTATTTATAACTTGTTTTTACTTTCATTCTTTTGTTAATTTAGTATATTCTCAATATTATAATTATTTGACCGACGAAGCGAAAAATAAGAATATAAATTTTAGTTGTAATTATTGGTGTTTCTTTATTTGACGCCTCCACATTTCTACACGAGTCCATGAATGAACATATAAGGTATACGTTGAACAAATCGATATCTATCATCTTCTGAAGTGTGTTTATCAATGCTTAAGGTAAGGGTAGGTATGTTGTCTCACTGTTGTTCGACCTTTCAAAGCAGTTGACAGTGTCAATAAACGTATATAAAATAAATTAAATAGTGCTGGAATTAGGGGTGATGGTCTATAGTGTTTAATCTCCGACATTGATCATTAAGGGTAAGGTTAGGTTACCGAAAATATCCACAAAACTGTTTAATATTGCACTTGGGGTTCCCCAGGGTTCAGTAGTGACAATGACAGTGACAGTGACAATTTTTGAGGCCGGCACATTTAATGTGTTAATTACAACTGGAAAGATTAATATTGAAACAAAATTATTAATACATGGTGTCGAAAGAACAAAACTGATTCTAAATTTTATTTTTGTAACGAAGCATTTTTCGTTACGGAAATCTGCATAAAATTTATAGTTAATTGTACTTTATATAATTATGTTTCTTGTTTTCGGTACCGCCTTAAGCGACTTACTGTATATTATCCGAAAATATTCACTATTTGAATACCTGAGTATTTATTTAAAGCAGCAAATATTTGTAAACGGAATTATTGTTTATTATTTAAAGTAATTAATTCAATAATTAGTTATCTGTGGCCGATTAAATCCGTTTCTTTTTCGTAGTTGGTTAGAATAATTATTTGAAACCGATTCTATACATTACAAAAGTCAGAATACTTTATTTATACTAACCAACGCACGTAATAATAATTTACCAGTAGTTTAACAACTTAATATAGCCGTCCTCGCTGGCTTGTATTCAATACAGTGGGCCATGCGCGATACTAGAGCACGTGGGACTCCTCGCACTACCCCGAGTGGGAATCTGGCTATAAAACTGACTGAAAAGACCTGAGAAATGAGAATGTGTTCCAATTCTCGAAACAACCAGACGTCTACCAGTACCCAGGGTCCACCGCTGATACTGTAAAGAGTAAGAAAACTTATATATATTTGGCTAGTGCATTTATTATTCCGTATATATTCTGATTGAAATTTTTATCCTGTTTGAATATTTTTGGTATTTATTTCATATTTACCGACTGATAATTTTTAACTTTGTCACCGGAACTTTATGCATATTTTCTGATTGAAATTTTTACGCGGTTTAACTATTCTTGATATTTATTTCATTATAAAACTTAGTCACCGGGATTTTATTGCTTATATTCTGATTGAAATTTTTACGCTGCTTAAATACTCTACTATTTATTTCATATTTACTGATTGCCGTTTTGACACTTAGCTTGTTAAATTTCACTGTTTATTTTCTGATTGAAAATTTTATACTGTGCATCCAGGTCTGTTACCTATAATTCGGTTTCAATTCATATTTAATTATTAGAATATTTTCACTTTCATATTTTCACCTTGTGACTACCTTTTTACCCTTACTTGTATATTTTTTAAGGACCTGCGTCCCTACAAGTTCCTATTTTCCCCCTGTATTTTAGGACTTGCTTCCCTACAGGGTTCTCTCACCTCTTTTTTTTAGTCACATTATTGTTTGCTCCGAACTAAACCTTAGTAAAAAGGATAGTTTTAATTAAGCTTTTGTTTGCACAGTGTATTGAGTTCATGACAGGAAAATTTGCTCACTCTGCCGATACTTAATCTCCGGTACTATTACTATTGATAAGCACTAGCCAAATTTTTCGGTCTGTTTTATAAACTGTTTTTATTACTATAAATAATTCTGCTTGCTTCGCATTTTCTGGTATCCGTATACTGACTGTTTGCTTAACAACCGTTTTTTTTATAAACTCGCTAAATTCGCCGCTTCTACGCTTTTGCCGCTAACGTTACCACATTACTTGCTACTCTCCCTCTACTATTATTGTTTATTTATATATATATATATATATATATATATATATATATATATATATATATATATATCTGTACATGGATTTGTGTTAATTGTGATTTTTCTGTTTATTTAGGACTGTAACCACAGGTTTACTGTAATATATACTTAAATATTATTGGAACTTCTGCGTTTTACTGTTGTGTTTGTGAAAGTCTATTTTCCCTTATTGACCCACTGGAATTAACTGATTCTTCACTAAGCTGCTTAGTCTCGCTCATTCGACTTGTGGGTAGTGTTGTTCAAACACTTTAAACTTGAACTGGCGCCCGAGTACTGAATAAAGCTCGAGTGCCAAAGTGACAGCCTTAGTTCTCGCACTGTACGAGGAAAAGAGCGTCACATTTTCACGTCCAAAAACTTTTGTAAAAAATACATTTGGATTGGATAAAGGTAATAAATATTACGTTAATTGGAGTATTACGGATAAAAGCTACTCTTACACAAGACAGGTTTAATCTACCTATCGTACTCTGACTTGACAGTCAAATCTTTTAATGTTTTTACGTGGGGTAATGCCGTCGACTTTAAGAGAGTGGTTTATTTCTCAAAAAAATCACGCTATTATAATCGTGAACAGATCACTTGAGATTTGTTCAGATTTTTATGTTTCGGGCTATGTAAATTGTGAAAAGTAAAATCTCTAAATGCTGTAAATATGCATCTCTGTCTCATATCTATCTGTTGCAAACATTAAAAATAATATTTATCAGGCGAACGTCTTGAAGAACGAAAGTAGCAAATATATCAAAATCGGCATACCGACTGTGTGTCTATTTGTCTGTCTGTCAGTCTGTCTTTGGGCGATGCTTTTTTCTTGAAGGTCAAGGTCGAAACGTCAAATTAAAAATTATTTTAAATTAAATTGTGTGATATGAAAAAGTGTATCCAAAGGACCTTTCGTATATTTCTCGTCAGAGCACCAGGAGGGAGGTACCAAAAACAATTTTTCGTCAAATAACAAATAATTTTAAATAAAAATATTTTCGGACGAAAAGTTATATCGAAAACATTTTTTGCAAATTCCTTGTCAGAGTAGGCTTCAAGGAAGGTCCAAAACAATTTTTCGTCAAATCAAAAATAGCTAAAACTATTTGTTATTTACAAAACTTTGTACTTTTGCCCTTGCTGTAACTTCAAAATAAAAGGTTTTCAACCCTTGGTTCCATTTGAACTTCATCGGGAAGGTCTGAACTACAACATATCTCAATTTCGACCATTTTCACCGGGATCCTAAATCACGTTTCTGTGCGGGATCCTTTCTCGCCGAAATACCAGGGGCAGCTTAAAAGAACAACTAAAAACAAGTCAAGAATCAAAGAATTTTTAAATAAAATTTGCTTGCAGTGGAAGATTGTATCGAAGAGTTTTTTGTAAATTTCCTCTAAGAGTACCAGGGGAGACTCCAAAGAGGGTCTGAAAACAATGTGTCGTCGAATTAAAAATTATTTCCATTAAGAATTGTTCAGGATCGATAATTTTATCGAAAAAAGTATTTTTAAGTTTCTCATTAGAGCACCAGGGACGGCCCAAGGGAAAAATTGTTTACTACTGGGTACTGTATCGAGTAGAATCTTTGCTAATTTTTCGTGAGATTAAGAGCGCTCCGGACATAAGCCGGAAAGACGGTGCAATTTACTCTCATATAAATTATTATTTTAAAAAACGGCTTTCACTAAAATACATTAAAAACATGTTACAATGTGGGACGATGAGAGAAAAAAAAGTATATATAAAAAAAATTCTTTTTCTTCTATTTTCGATTTGCAAAAATAATTCTTATCATCCCACATAGGTATTATTAAAATAAACATTTTCCCTTTTGTAGAACTAAAATAAAATTAGCCCTAATGTCCTCAAATGCACCGAGAAATTTAAAGACTAGGTATAATAAATTTGTCCGATGTCATATTCTATTACATCTCTATCTCTCGCTTTCCAAGCACGCCGTACATTCGGCTGCGTCATTTTATTGACGTGAAGTCATTTACAATTAAAATTGGAAGTATGGATGACTAATACACTCCGAACAACTCTTAACCGTTAAAAATTTGGGATATGGGATGATGAGATAGTGAGTTAGTTTATGCCTTATGATATAGTAATCTTGATATTTTGTATCACTTCTTTCGCGCGAAGTTAAAAACAACGTTGTAAGTGTAAATAGCATAATGGAACTCTTAACACTGTGTATAAAAACAACCTATTTTCAATCGGACAATGAGTTCTATCAGCAGGATTTTGGTATGGCTATGGGGGTCTGCATTATCACCAATTTTAAGCAACATATTTATGGAGAACTTTGAGAATACACATGTTCAAAATTGTATAAACAAACCGGTTGTCTGGTGGAGATATGTTGACGACATCGTTGCAATTTGGCCTCATGGTGTCGATTTATTAGATAGTTTTTTAGAAAATATAAATAGTAAGGAACCGTCTATTAAATTCACATTAGAAGTAGAAAGTAGGAATGAACTACCGTTTTTAGATGTTTTAATTAGAAGGGTAAATAATACAATTGAAACAAGCGTTTATAGAAAACCAACACATACTAATAGATATCTAAATTTTAACTCGAATCAGTCAATAAATGTTAAAAGAGGTGTTGTAAAATGTTTATACGATAGGGCCAAAATAATTTCATCTAATAATGAAATATTAAATAACGAGAAAAAATTTATCAAAGAGGTTCTAGTACAAAATCAATATCCTGAAGCCTTTGTTGATAGAGTTTTCATAAATGTTGAAAATAGGGACAATCAGGTACGACAAAAATCCGAACGTCATTATACAGCAATAATTCCTTATGTATACGGACTATCGGAAAAGCTACGCCGTATAGCTGACAAATTTGATGTTAGGACGATATTTCAAACGGGGAACACTTTAAGATCTATTTTAACAAAAACAATACCGATAAACAGGGAGCAGAATTCAAAAAACTGTATTTACAATATCCCGTGCGAATGTGATAAATGTTATGTGGGTGAGTCATCCAGACCTTTCAGTGTGAGGTTGGATGAGCACAAGAATTACATTAGAAAGAATGAAATTCAGAAATCAAAGATTTGTGAACATGCTTGGGAAAACGGACATAGAATAAACTGGGACTCGGCAAAAATTTTAACAAAAGAAACAGATATCAAAAAAAGAAAAATTAAAGAATCAGCAATAATCTTATTAAATGAAGATAAGTGCGTATCGAATTGTTCTGTAGATATTTGTACAACCTGACTACCAATGTTAAAAGAAGAACTTAACAAACTCAACATTGTCTAAAAGAAAATATCATCAGTTCTATGTTCTGTGTAATTAGCAGGTATCTATGGAAATGACATAAACAGAATCTTAAAGCTATGTATTTGACATACACAGCAAAATAAGTGTTCTTCCAAAAAAATAGCTTTGAAAACGGAAAGAGATTACTTTCCGAAACATCAGCAAAATACATTGTTTCTGTGTTTATTCCGATTTATATTTTTTGCAAAACATAACTTCTGACTTTTCCTTTGGCGTAAACGTCACGGGCGCAGAGGTTTTTTCCAATAATTCTATTATTTTGTAGATTCGGTGATTTGTTTTGAAGAGGATAATAATATATGTGGTAGAAAATCCAAATAATAGGAAAGAATATTCGTAGAATGCCACAAATAACTTTCAGACAATGTTGTCGATACTTTCGCTGCAAGTTGACATTATATTAAACGAATTTAACGTGTATGTATATATTTCAAACAAAGAGTTATTAGTGTTTAAGTACTTTTACGCACTACATAACATTTTGAACATATATACAGATTCGGTGAAAGTAGTTTTATATATTCTCAAGTAAACGAGTGCAAGAAAGAAAACATAAATTAAGAATAGAGTCAGATATATTACTCCCAGCACGCTCCACACTTAGTGAAGTCTTATCTTTACCACCTTGTTGTGTATCAACGCAGGGCATGGGTATTATCACGGAAACGGTATAGTAGAATGCGGTCACGGTGAGACAAGATGTTGAGAAACTTTCATTCGTGCGCTAATAATATAACAATCATCTGTCTCGCTCGCTTTCACGTAAGCGATTTTTGTTTTCTTTCTAGCACTCGTTCACTTCAGGATATATAAAACTAAGTAGTTTTGCCGAACCTGTATAATTCATGCTATATATTCGAATAAAAAATTTCTAAATAATTTCGTATAAAACGAATTTAGTTGACCTATGGAAGACTGTTTATCTGAATTAATTTTAACCATTATGTTTAACGTTCATAAGGTTCACAATACCACACGATAAACTTTTAGAGAATGAGCTGTGACCCCATGCATTGCGGATTGCCTAATACTTGAGTTAAATATTAACTCTGCGCTGGAACTTCGCTAGCCTCAACGCTTGTTGTCGAAAGACCGAACTATATGCGCTTTATTTGCCGCCTTAAATAATGTCGCACTAACATCTACTGTCTCGCATACATTGACACATCTCCCCCCCATATTTTTGAGTGGGATGGATGATTCAGCATGGAAGCTCTTAAGATATATAAATACAATTATTTAAAGCACGTTAGCTTCAAAGTATTAAAAATAAATTTCTTGGATGTCAAATATATCATACAGTATGTTACCGGTTTATTTTATGTTACGTAGACGTTCAATTAGATGAAAATGAAATCCATACCAAACACGATTTCGTCTCCGACTCCGTTTCAATCTTTTAACGTTTGGATATTGGAAATTTCTAAAGTGCTTAGCCATTAATAGTAGCTCTTTCAAGTAGTAAATCAATACCAGAGATCTTCTTAAATGCATCTACGAGTATACCCAGACGATGAACCTCTTCTGTACTCAATACCAACACTTTATTTAAGGCACACTGACACTTCTATCTTCGTTTAACTACTAATTGATTACACGGGAACATGGACTAAGGACAATAAAAGATTATCTAATCAACTGAGGTATAATATCCTTGGTTCTGTATAAACTCTCAGCTCTCGTTTCTAGGACTTCCTTATAATCCTTGTATATGCATCTGGCATTAATTGCAACGGTTAAAATGCATGTTTCATAAAATGAAACATTCAAATAATAAGATTTTCCGACTACTTTACATCTCCATGTTTTTTTTATTGATATACGTATTTGTGCTAGATTTTCGAAATTATAAAAAATATTTCAGATTGTCTTAAATTCATTCTATCCAACAGCATAAACAAAAAGGTCACTACATTAAATACTCATGGCATACTGTTATGTGCTGCCCTCTAACGGAGAGAGATGTAATTAGTCCCTGGTCAGTAGGGTGGCGCCATCTCTAGGCCAACTGATGAATCATCATTTAGCGCCTAGAAAATTCCACCATATTCGAGAGGGTTTTAGAGGGAGATTCGAGTACGTCCCACGTGTGTATATAAGGAGGTGAATCCGGCACACACAGGCAGTTCAGTTCAGTATACAGTACAGTTCTGATATACAGGAGAGTTAGATATGAGATGATAAATGATCTGATGAAATAAAGAACAGTAACAAGTTGTGATTTAAAGTAGTGAATTTACGTTAGATTAAAATTATTATTAGTTGTGTTATTTTTAAGGGTTCATTATTGTAATTTAAGTGATTAATAAATCAGTGGTTTGTGAAAATTGTTATTGCAATTTATCGATCCTAAAGGGTATTTACTGGAGGATGTAAACACGTAACGATTGGTGTCAGAAGTGGGATTGCAACAGGATTTCTGAAGAATTCGACGAAATTCAATTTGGAAACCACCGGAGGCAATGAAGTTCTTCTAGCTGGAAAGTGATATAGATATTAGACAAAACTTGTTTGTGACATTTTGAGAAAATTTCTAGAAGATTCTATTTAGAAATTAGTGTAGTTATTTAAGTGCTTTCAACTGAGAAGTGATATAGACACTAAATAAGACCTATCTGTGACATTCCGAAAAAATTTCTAGAACATTCTATTCTGAATTGTGTGGAAATATTTAACTTGTACCTGGCATAGACTTTAAATACGATTTGTTAGTGCTGTTTCGAATTAATTGCTAATGGAAACAAATTGTATGGCTGGATATGCAGGATATTTTTGCCGAACTAAGGAAAATGATGTTAGACCACGAAAAGAGACAACAAGAACAAGAAAAGAGACGTCAGGAAGAAAAAGATGAAGTCGAAAAATGGTGCTAGATCAGGAAAAGAGATGTCGAGAAGAAAAGGAAGAATAAGAAAGAAAACATCAAAAGAAAAAGAACTCGAGAGAGAAAAACAAGAAAGACGGCGTCGGGAAGAGAAAGAAGAACAAGAAAGGTGACGTCAGGAAGAAAAAGAAGAACAAGAGACACGTGAAGAAGAATTAAGAAAAATTATACATGGGCAACAAAATGTTATCCTTTCACCCACAGAAGACCTCAAAAGTGAGATTAAAGAGGATATGGGCAACATAAAGACTGAAGTAAGTGAAGTCAAACGAAAAGTAAATAAGGTTGAAGAGGAAGTAACTGAAGTCATAGAAAAAGTTACTGGCGTCGAAGGGAAAGTTACCGATATAGAAGAAAAATTTCGGGTAGTTGAAGGAGAAGTAGAACGACTTGAGCGACAGTTAAGAGAATAAGGAGGCCAGCTAGTATTATCATCGTCAGGTCCTCGATTACAACCGCCTTCCTTTGCTGGTCGAACTTCTTGGTCAACTTATATTAGATCTACGATATGGAAACCAACACTTTGCTCAACTATATCGGACCCGGCTGAAATCACGTATACAGAGAGCTGGAGAAGTTTACAAGAATTTGAGGCTGCAGTAGCGAGACTGGCACACTTGGCCTACCCAATTGCACCAAGGCAGTTCCAGGAGCCATTGGCAGTTGACGTATTTGTTGATGGCATGAAAGACTAGGAGATCAGGAGGGTCCTTAGACTATCTTGGCATAAGAGTAGTAGCGAAGCATTGATCCATGCACTTGAGATAGAAGCCGCTGCATAAAATGCATGTTTCATAAAATGAAACATTCAAATAATAAGATTTTCCGACTACTTTACACCTCCATGTTTTTTTGTTGATATACGTATTTGTGCTAAATTTTCGAAATTATACGACCTTAAATCTTCCTTAAGCTCATATAAGTACAATCACCATATAAAATAGTTCATATTGTCTTAAATCCATTCTATCCAACAGCATAAACAAAAAGATCACTACAATAAATACTCATGGCATACTGTTATGTGCTGCCCTCTAACGGAGAGAGATGTAATTAGTCCCTGGTCAGTTGAGTGGCGCCACCTCTAGGCCAACTGATGAACCATCATTTAGAGGGTTCTAGAGGGAGATTCGAGTACGTCCCACGTGTGTATATAAGGAGGTGAATCCGGCACACACAGGCAATTCAGTTCAGTATACAGTACAGTTCTGATATACAGGAGAGTTAGATATGAGATGATAAATGATCTGATGAAATAAAGAACAGTAACAAGTTGTGATTTAAAGTAGTGTATTTACGTTAGATTAAAATTATTATTAGTTGTGTTATTTTTAAGGGTTCATTGTTGTAATTTAAGTGATTAATAAATCAGTTGTTTATGTAAATTGTAATTGCAATTTATCGATCCTAAAGGGTGTTTACTGGAGGGTGTAAACACGTAACGATTAGTGTCAGAAGTGGGATTGCAACAGGATTTCTGAAGAATTCGACGAAATTCAATTTGGAAACCACCGGAGACAGTTCTTCTAGCTGGAAAGTGATATAGATATTAGACAAAACTTGTTTGTGACATTTTGAGAAAATTTCTAGAAGATTCTATTTAGAAATTAGTGTAGTTATTTAAGTGCTTTCAACTGGGAAGTGATATAGATACTAAACAAGATCTATTTGTGATATTTCGAGAAAATTTCTAGAACATTCTATTCTGAATTTTGTGGAAATATTTAACTTGTACCTGGCATAGGCTTTAAATAAGATTTGTTAGTGCTGTTTCGAATTAATTGCTAATGGAAACAAGAAGTATGGCTGCTGAAAAACATATGCAGGATATGTTTGCCGAACTAAGGAAAATGATGTTACCTCGAAAAGAGAAACCAGAAAAGAGACGACTGGAAGAAAAAGATGAACTAAGAAAAATGATGCTAGATCAGGAAAAAAGACGTAGAGAAGAAAAGGAAGAATAAGAAAACATCAAAAAGAAAAAGAACTCGAGAGAGAAAAACAAGAAAGGTGGTCAGGAAGAAGAAGAAGAACAAGAGAGAATTAAGGAAAATTATACATGGGCAAGAAGATGTTATCCTTTCACCCACAGACGACCCCAAAAGTGAAATTAAAGAAGATATGTGCAACATAAAGACTGAAGTAAGTGAAGTCAAAGGAAAAGTAAATAAGGTTGAAGAGGAAGTAACTGAAGTCATAGAAAAAGTTACTGGCATCGAAGGGAAAGTTACCGATATAGAAGGAAAATGTCGGGTAATTGAGCGAGAAGTAGAACGACTTAAGCGACAGTTAAGAGAGTAAGGAGGCCAGCTAGTATCGTCATCGTCAGGTCCTCGATTACAACCGCCTTCCTTTGCTGGTCAAACTTCTTGGTCAACTTACATTAGATCTGCGATATGGAAACCAACACTTTGCTCAACTATATGGGACACGGCTGAAATCACGTATACAGAAAACTGGATTTACAAGAATTTCAGGCTGAAGTAGAGAGATTGGCACACTTGGCTTACCCGAATGCACAGTTCCAGGAGCAATGGCAGTTGACGTATTTATTGATGGCATGAAAGACTAGGAGATCAGGCGGGTCCTTAGACTATCTCGGCATAAGAGTAGTAGCGAAGCATTGATCCATGCACTTGAGATATAAGCTGCCTATATGAATTCCGCATGGCACAGAGTACGAGCTGTCTCTGTGGAAGAAGCCCAAGAAGAGGAAATGAATTTAGACACCAAACTCAAGGATTTGCATGAAATGTTTACTCAATTAATGAACAAGACAATTTTCCCAGGAAAACAGGAAAATCGACAAGGAGGTGTAAAGCCTAGCGGAGGTATCCGATGTTACCGTTGTGAGTTTGTCGACAATGGAACCTTATGATAGTATAAAAGACGAGGAGATCAGGCGGGTTCTTAGATTATCTAGGCATAAGACTAGTAGTGAAATATTGATCCATGCATTTGAGGTAGATGCCGGCTATATGGATTCTTCGTGGCACAGAGTATGAGCCATTTCTGTGGAAGAAGCCCAATCAGGGGAAACGAATTTAGATACCAAGCTCAAGGACTTACACAAAATGTTCACTCAATTAATGACAGAGACGGGTTTCCCAGGAAAACAGGAAAATCGACAAGGAGGTATCCGTTGTTACCATTGCAGCAAACCAGGGCATATGATGCGAGATTGTCGACAATGGGATCTTGGGAAAGTAAACGGTGCAAGGAAAGAGGAAATCAGCTCCGAAAGGGCAAAAGTGATGGCTATGCTAAAAGACATATAGAAAATGGTCGCACAAGTATTGAATGAATTAAGTTCGCGACCGGAGCCGAAACAGGGACGGCAATCGCCGAAACAGGAGCCTAAGCAGCAAAGAAGCAGTGAAAGGCTTATGAAGGGAATCCGTTGTTATAATTGTGGCAAATTGGGACATATCAAGAGGTTCTGTCGTCAGAGGTACCTTAAGGAAGTGAATACCGATGATGTAAAGAAACAGCAGGATGTAGCAGAAGTGAAGGCGGTTAAGATTGAGGTTCCGAAGGATTGGACAAAGAAATTTGTAAAAAAGGAACAACTGAATGATGACGAGACTGGACCACTACTGAAGGCAAAAGAAAAAGGAATCCGCCCAGAATGGAAGGACGTTTTTAGCAAAAGTGTTGGACTGAAGGCTTTGTGGGCGCAATGGGATTCCCTAAGGTTTGAAAATGGACTATTATGGAGAGTATGGGAGAGCCCGGGCGGGAAAGAAGTTACCATGCGGTTGCTGATACCCAGGTGCCAAGTACCAAAAGTACTTCGGGAAGTGCACGAAGGAATATCCGGAGGGCATTTTGGCGAGAATAAGACCTTGATTAGGGTACGGGAATGATTCTACTGGATAAATAGCCGTCAGGACGTAGAGGCTTGGTGCCACAGTTGCAAGGTTTGTGCTGATGTGGCTGCCAAGATGTCACCTATAAGGAGTGGTGGCCGAATGAAGGCTCGATATGACCATAACGTCAGTTCGGCGGAATTCAAAGTGGGGGACTTAGTTTGGCTCTACAACCCACAGCGGAGTTAAGAAGAATTCTCGAAGTCTCGCTCACCTTGGGAAGGGGCCTTATTCTATCATCACTGGGATTAATGATGTTGTTTACCGAATTGAACATAATAAGAAGTCCAAGTCGTGCACTTGGACAGATTGGCGCAGTATATGGGGGACTCTGAATTGCCTGACCGGGACGTTTAGGCTTAAGAAGTGTTATGTGTACGACTACGCCACTGTCTCATGGAGCGTGCGAGAAAGAGCCGGAGGCTTCGACGCGGATATATATACAGTGGATTCAAACGCACTGGAAACAGTTTGATATTAGATAAGCAAGTGATAAGATGAAATAAGAACAGTATCAAGTTGTGAATTATAGTAGTGAGCTTATAGTAGATGGAACTTGTAATTAGGGTATACTAATGTGTATAAGGACTTAATTATTGTAATTAAGTGATTAATAAACCAGTGATTTATAAAAGCTCTTGCTGCAATTTATTGAACCTACATACAGAGTGTTTACTGGAGATTGTAAACAAACAATATTTTAATCGCTTTATTTAATCATACTTCTCCACGGCAAGTATGATGCTAGTTAAAAAAATTGTTTTATGTTGATATAAAAGGGAGGAGAATACTCCATTTAATGCCGTCATTTCCCGCCCATTTCAAAAAAAAAAAATTCACACCCTGAAGAGAAAATCTTAAAATACAGGGTTTCAAAAAACATTCAGATAAAACCTCGTTGATATACTCTGTTTTGCAAAAAAATGTCGCCTTAGAGTTTTCGTCGTATCTCTTATAACGGAAATATTTGGCTTAGACATATTCCGCATTTTCGATATTTTCCGTCATAATTCTTAAAGTAGGCCATGGATTTCAAATGTCCTTAAACAATTTTTTTGCGCGACCGATATTAAGTAAAATAATTTTGAGGGCCCTGACAGACTGGACAGCCTGTATATTAGATTGGTAACATTGAAAACGGAAAATAGACAATAATTATAATTATGTCTCAATGTTATACAACCATTTGAAGGCAACTTTAGTCCCTCGCCTCGTCGTAACTAAAAGGTGATTTCGAAATTGGGGGTGTAAATTTTCAAAGGCCAGGCGTATATCAGAGAACAATCGGTTAAATAAGCATTTGCTCTCGAGAAAGCCTGAGTACGGCAGATATTAAGGTCTCTTGCCAAATTAAATACTTTCCAGCATTTACAACGTCCGAGTCCAATTATTTGAACTAGCTTTATGTTTCAAATTGAAACTGAAACAAAACGATAAAATTTCCTTTGGAACGCCGCGGCGCCGTGTTAGAAATTTTACTTACCAATCGCCACAGTGAAAACCAATCATTCAATAAAAATAAAGTGAGCAAGATTTACAAAGATAATATTCACTCTAGCTCCCGTTGGGATGAAATGGAATATTCTTACAGACATCAGTTGAAATTGCAAGGAGATAGCTATATAGAAATCGTGTTTAATGTGACGATTGAAATGGAGTGTCAACTAAATCTTTTTCATTTTGTGCAATTGTCCTGTTCGTTTCAAGTAAGCACAAAGAACGAAAATTAGCAGCCCGAATTGATCGCCCTTCAGCCATATATTCCAACACAATTCAGATTGAGATCTTGAGTAAATACTCCAGTGGACAAGTGCCTGTGCTTATGGTGCTGTAATCTGAGGATTGTAAGGCGCGTCTGAAAATTAGGATCAATTGGCTTTTTGTGTCGGCATTCACGCGCCTTTAAAAGTGACACCTACTTTTATTTTATTTCCCAAGAATATTAAACAAAAACTCCCTTTGGATGATTTTATGACACACTTTACATCAAAGTAAAGCGTTTTATATTAGATTTACGAAAACTAATTAGGTTTCATTTACTATACTTACTTGAGGTCAATTATTATATTATTTATTTAATTAATTATATTTATTACCGAGTAAAAACAAACAATGTCTTATTTCACTAAATTCTTTAATTTAGTAATGACGACCGGTTTGGTGAACTATAACTTCCTTCACATCATCGGGCCACAAGACTATAACAATAGGGAGTTTATGCCAATTTCTTTAATACCACTCACGTTAACCTTAAATGTCACGTGATCAAATACGGTCAACGGGGTTGTTGTATTAGAGTTTTTGCACGAGCTCCGAACAGCAGACGCTATTTGACAGATTTGGTGTGTAAAATGACAATTAACATTTCTATAACCTGTAAAATTGGGTATGTACATAACACATTTTTGAACAATACAAACAACCATAATCTAAAGCAAATTTTCCGCAGCTATGGAAGGTGTGTTAAATTTAGTTGTAAATTTGGAGAGTGAGGTGGAAGATGCGCTGATACAGTCTTTGAATACCAAATCCTCCTCGACAACACCCTTTCCTAAGTATGAGAGGGAAGTTTGACTTTGACTCTCAACATCAAACAACCATTAGCAAGAACAAAACTACGTGACCAGTGTGCGACTACCGCATACCACAAACCTAAAACTAAATATACTAGGATTTCTGACCAATCAGAAGCGTTACGGTCCATTTAAGGTGGGTAACCGAACGTGCCTTATCCGCAGCGAAATAAGGGGACTAGTAATTAGAATAAGGTGAACGCTATTTGTGCACATGCGCAATTATCTCCTTCCTTCTACGTTAGCGGTAACGGAGGCATAGCGTTAGCGGGCAAAAACTCTCTAATATATATATATATATATATATATATATATATATATATATATTGTTATATATATATATATATATATTGTTTTATATATATATATATACAGAGTTACTGGCAATTCGATACATTCCTTTGGAGATGTGATGGGGCATGAGCTAAGGAGTAAATCTAGCCCTACCATACATTATGCAAAACTCAATAGTTTTTGAGATATTTCAATTTTTTTGTTTTTCTCAAAAAAGTAGATCTTAATGTCTTAAAAGTTAATTTCCGAAAAACCTATTTGACATTTTTAATTTTTTTTTTACTGGATTACTTGTCCAATATTATAGATATCCGTTTGGAATGAAAAATATCCGGAAACATTTCGATCATGTGAACATTTAAAATAAAAACTTGTAAATTTTTTTTTTTTAAATCAGTTATGAAATTTACCTATTAGGTTTTCTTCAAAAAAATATTAATGTAGCACGCGTACAAATTATTATAAAAACTTCCTTATTTCAATAGCTATCTAACTAGGTAGAAATGTTTAATGTACCCTTGATAGTTCTAATAAAAAATTAGTAAAGATAATGCTGGTGGCGGAATTTATTAAAGGACTAATCGTTAATTTTCATTTAAGTCAGTTAGTCCTTGACTTTGACGTTTGCGCATATATGTCATTAACTGACATTCTTATCTCCGTGTCCCTTAAGTTTGTTGGTCTTCTTAAATTAGTTATCGAAGATTTTGATTTTGCTCGTAGTTGTTGTTATTAGTTGTTGTTATTGTATTTTCTGTGCCATGGCTGCGTATGCCAACGCAGAATACGCTGATATCTTGTTTGTCTATGGATACTGTGGCGGCAACGCTGCTGAAGCTCGCCAAGAATATGGTCTTTGGTACCCTAACCGCCGCTTACCAAATGCACGTGTATTCAGTACGGCATATCGAAATATCGCTGAAACTGGCTCCGTGAAATGTAGAAGAAGTGACGCTGGTGCTCCTCCCGTTTATGAACCAGATGATGAGGAAGAAATATTGAGGTATTTTGAGGAAGACCCAAATATTTCAACTAATAAAGTCGCAAGACTAACCGGAGCGTCACAATGGAATGTTTGGTCTACGATACGTAGAGTTGGATGTCATCCTTACCACTATACCCCGTGATCCTGGAAGGAGAGTGGAATTCTGCCGCTTTATGTTAAATTCAGATGCAGAAAGTGCAAATTTTTTAACAAGTATTTTATGGACGGGCGAGTCGAAATTTAATCGCGAGGGTATAACAAATTTCCACCACCTACATTATTGGGCAGAGGAAAATCCCAAGTTAACACGTGAAACTAGTTTCCAAATGAAGTTTTCTATTAATGTGTGGATGGGAGTCATTGGCCACTATTTAATAGGGCCACACTTTCTTCCTCAAAATTTAAACGGGGAAATCTATAAAAAAAATTTAAGAAATGATCTGGCGGTGATTTTAGAAGATGTTCCTCTCGCCGTCAGACAGCGAATGATGTTTCAGAACGACGGTTGTCCAGCACATTATCGGCTGACAATACGACAGTTACTTGATCAACGTTTCCCTAACCGTTGGATTGGAAGAGCGGGCCCAATACCTTGGCCAGCGCGAAGCCGCCCGGACTTAACACCCCTTGATTATTACGTATGGGGTCATATGAAGGAGATGGTCTATGCCACACCAGTCAATACTATAGAAAACCTTAGACAAAGGATAGTCGATGCTGCCCAACACATAAGGCATAATCTGACAACCAGAGTAACAAGGACGGAAATAAGAAGACGCTGTCGTGTCTGTATACGGAATAGGGGCTCCCATTGTGAGCAAGACATATAAAAAATAAAGTACAACTTTGAAATTAATGAAGAATTAAACTCTAGTTTTAAAATGTTTTTTACTGTTTATCTAAAAATAAAATTCGTACTACTTGTGTTATTTTTACTAGTATTTTCTTAGAACTATTAAGGGTACATTGAACATTTGTACCTTGTTAGATAGTTATTGAAATAAGGCAGTTTTTATAATAATTTATACGCGTTACGTTAATATTTTTTTGAAAAAACCTAATAGGTAAATTTCATAGCTGATTTAAAAAAAAAATTTTTAAAGTTTTTATTTCAGATGTTCACATGATCGAAATGTTTCCAGATATTTTTCATTCCAAACGGATATCTATAATATTGGACAAGTAATTCAGTAAAAAAAAATTTAAAAATGTCAAATAGATTTTTCGAAAATTAACTTTTAGGACATTAAGATCTACTTTTTGAGAAAAACAAAAAAAAAATTAAATATCTCAAAAACTATTGAGTTTTGCATAATATATGTTAGGGCTAAATTTACTTCTTAGATCATGCCCCATCACATCTCCAAAGGAATGTATCGAATTACCAGTAACCTTGTATATTGTTATTATACATGATTTGCAGGAAACAACTACTCAGCGGGCAAATACCCCGACCTGCATTGAATTACACCTTACAAATCATGAAAAATTGGTAGCCAATGTCATTCGTCAACTCCCTGACCAGACATAGACCGGTTTCGAAGTATAGGTTAAGTCCACCAAGGGCTGAAGGGCGCCGCTCTCGGTACCTGCAAAATGGCAAGTCGCTATGCACCACGGAGACATCTATGATGTCTGGTGTATAGTAGCATTAGACCACATGAGAGGATTCAATTACCTCTCACCACTATACCATATATATATATATATATATATATATATATATATATATTTACCCAACGGTAATGATCTAATTGGAGGGTAGAAGATTAACAAACAGCGTATGAATAATGTATGCATAAAAAATAAGTAGATATGAAGACAAAATTAGCAACAAAAACAGGTACTAAAAAAAGCACACAAAATTGTATTTCCTTATTTTCCTTTTGCTATAATTTTGATTAACATAAGTCTACTCACCGTGCATGCACCCACGGAGGAAAAGCAAAAGAAGATAAAGAAACCTTCTAAGACAACTTAGAAAAAGCATACGATGAATGCCCTAAACAAGACAAAGATAATCTCAGGAGACTTCAATTGCCTTCATAGGCAAAGAAGCCTGCTATCAAAATATCATTGGAACATGGAGCCTCCATGACTAATGACAATGGAACTTCAAGGCAGCTTATGACACCATTGTAAGAACCAAACTCTATCAAGCCATAGATGAGCCTCGTAAACTCATAGAACTCGTCAAAATGATGACAAAAGTCATATGTAGGGTCCGAATCCAAAGTGAGACATCAGCCCCATTCCAAACTAACAGAGGACTAGGACAGGGGGATGCGTGCTTCCTGTTCAACATAATCCTAGAGAAAACGAGAAACGGACAATTATGAACAAATCGAGCCAAGTAATGGCATACGTCGACGGGTTGAGTGGAAGAGAAGCTGTAGTTAAACTCCGCCAGGACGTAAATATAAACAAGGCATTAAAATAAAAATAAAATAAATAAATATTGACCTAGTTACTTAGAACCTACACCAGTCAAAAGAAATGTTCAATGCATTTACTACATCTGCAGAAAGAATGGGCCTAAGAATAAACGAGGAAAAGACAAAATTGATGATCTCAAACACAGACAATAGACTCTGAGGCATAGGACAGACCGTTAAGATGGGAGAATATAACCTTGAAACAGTAGACAACTTTGTATACCTAGGATCCCTAGTTACCAAAGAAAACAAAACCTCTTAAGAAAAGAATACCAGCCAATCGGTGCTACTACGGCTTAAGTAAACAGCTAGAGTCGCTGTATTCGCAAAATACCAAACTGAGGATATATAGAAGGCTAATTATACCAGTACTGATTTATGGCTCCGAAACTTGGACCTTGTGCAAATTAGATGAAAACCTATTGACCTTCGAAAGAAAGATTCTGAGCAAAATATTTGTAGCAGTATTTGAAAACAGAGCTTGGCGCATACGATATAATTTCTAACACTACAAAAAATACGAGGATGCTACAAACGCAACTAATATTGTAAACACAATAAAGGCAGATCGCCTTAGATGGGCGGGACATATCACCCGAGCCAACGAGAATTACCCACCCCAAAAGATTTTCAAAGCAGAACCAGAGGGAACTAGACGAAGAGGACGACCATGTTTGCGTTAGAGGGATTTAGTCAATGAGGATGCGAAAAAAATAGAAGTAGTAAACTGGCAAAGGTTGGCGACGGATAGGACGGAATGGCGGAGGAAGCTAAAGGAAGTCGGGGCCCACCCAGGGCTGTAGCAATAAGGATGATTATGATGAATTTTAATTAATAATAATCGGAACATTCATATGTCATGACACACTTAAATGGAAAACTAAAAATTAAATTAAAATAATATTACCGTTTGAAATATCACTCATGTAGTATCATTGGATTCAGAATATTATGCAGAATTAAAAAAAGGAATATACAGGGTACGACAATGCCGAAACACCTATCGCTATGTCTAAGTTCTGCGACACAATCGCAACAGTCATGCGCGCAATACAAAGAAAACCACACGCGAACCAACAGCCCGTACAGAGGCCAAGCCAGATTACACTAGACCACACATATTACTCACACAACATGCACAATATAACAAAATTACTGTTTTTGTAATAAATTAGTTTTTATCCTAGTTTTAAAAGTGTTTAGCAAAATTTTTAAAACCATATTCAACATTATTGTACAAATGAACAGCATTATAGGAAAAAGATCTTCTAAATATTGCTGTAGAGTGATTTGGTATTGTGAGAGTTTGACGATGCCTAATATCACCAATATGAATTTCATCCCTAAATAACAACTTCTTTCACAAATATACGAGTACAGATGTTAATAACAATTGATGCACAAAGATAAGTAAGTGATATTCACAATTATTTTTAATGATTAACCACTTTAATTGACGAAATTTATCTGCGATATGATCAAATTTTCCAAAATTATTAATGAACTGACAGCAGGTGTTCTGTACTCTTTGAATGCGGTTTTTTGTGTTCGAATCCAAGCTTGGATAGTTATAATATCTGTATAGAAGAAAATTGGGCAACACAAATGATTCACACAGTTTTTCCTGTCTTTATAGTTAAGAATATGTTTATTTGCACACAGTAGATTTAAACTTATACAAGACTTCTTTATTAAATTATTAATGTGATCGCTGAATCTTAAGTTAACATATATTATAACCCCTAAGTTTTTGCACTGTCAATAAATGATAACTTTTCATCATTTAGTATAACATTTAAGTTAGACTTTCATATTAATTTTTCGAACAAAAGTTAAGTTTTGATTTATGTTTTTTACAATTAGAAACTATTTTACTACGATCCTCGTTAATATTTTATGGTTACTAACTTATATTCTTGGCATTAAACTTAGTGTAAATAAGTTGACTTCTGCATAGCAATGAAGTTCTGAAAATTTAGTAACGCTATATTACATCAAATGTGTATAATAGAAATAAAAATGGACCCAATATGGAGCCTTGCGGAACTTCAAGTGTGATTAGCTCAGAAGAGGACATATCTAAGTTCGCGCGGACAATTTGATGGCGATTTTCCAAATATGAACGAAAAAACATTAACTACATAATATCATCTAAACCGTAATATTGCAATTTTGTTATCAGTAAGTCATAATCCACTGAGTCAAAAGCCCCTTTGAAATTCTAACAGAACCAGTATGCTCACCAGTCTCTCATCAAGATCTCTGACTAGCACATCTAAAATATTTATCAAGGCTGTACTCTTGCTGTGTCCGGCTCTGAAACCTGAATATATTATAACTGAAATTTATATATTCAATAAAGAAATTAAAATTATAGTCTATGAATAAAATATTTCTTTACGTCAGAATATTTTATTTATAATTATTCATTCTATTAAATATATTTTCTAATACCTACCCGTAAGTGGAATTTGTTTTTGCTGATTGCTGGGTAATGTATAATATAAAAGTAAAGTAAATTGAAAAACCCCTGTAAACTATATCAATTGAAACATTTATTATGTTTTGCAAAATATAGTCTTAATAACAGACACTAAAACTGAGGTAATGTCCTTACATGAAGAAGAAGTGTATTGCTTCCGAGCTTGTAACTCGATAAAGACTATCGATATATTTTGTCAATAACTTCCAACACGAAGGAAATTATGAATCACAGAAAATTCTTGCGACGCCAAATTTGACACCGTTCGCGTTCTAGATAAGAACTTGGGAAGATGAGAATTTAACAAGAACCGACAATCGTAAATATAAGCGTTTTCTGTCGACTACAATAGCTCTACATGCATCTACTTATGAATATTTAACGTCAAGTTTATAATTTTCTTTACATACAGAGAGGTAACTTTAGCAGACTTTCACTTTCTACCTATTTTATTTCTTGTAATGAATATTAACTGATGTTTATCGTGTAAATTTTTTTAGAACTGACTTTTTTAAATACGTACTTCAACATAAAACGTGCATATTATGTATGTATATCTATGAAGGTCTTAACACTGTCAATTTAATTTTTTTAGGCATATGTGGTTTGACTGGGTGTGACTCAATGGAAATTTACATCGATTAAAATTTGCGCAAAGAACTAAATTACATGTTTTCAAAGCTAACCAATTTTAAGTCTAAATTCTCTACATATATATATATATATATATATATATATATATATTGTTATTATACATGATTTGCAGGAAACAACTACTCAGCGGGCAAATACCCCGACCTGCATTGAATTACACCTTACAAATCATGAAAAATTGGTAGCCAATGTCATTTGTCAACTCCCTGACCAGACATAGACCGGTTTCGAACTTATTAGTTCTCCTCAGTATGCCATAGGTCATGGAGCAGACAAATGACAGTGGCCAACCTGCTAGTCTTATACAGACTAATGTAAATGGTATAGTGGTGAGAGGTAATTGAATCCTCTCATGTGGTCTAATGCTACTATACACCAGACATCATAGATGTCTCCGTGGTGCATAGCGACTTGCCATTTTGCAAGTACCGAGAGCGGCGACCTTCAGCCCTTGGTGGACTTAACCTATATACTGTTATTATACATGATTTGCAGGAAACAACTACTCAGCGGGCAAATACCCCGACCTGCATTGAATTACACCTTACAAATCATGAAAAATTGGTAGCCAATGTCATTTGTCAACTCCCTGACCAGACATAGACCGGTTTCGAACTTATTAGTTCTCCTCAGTATGCCATAGGTCATGGAGCAGACAAATGACAGTGGCCAACCTGCTAGTCTTATACAGACTAATGTAAATGGTATAGTGGTGAGAGGTAATTGAATCCTCTCATGTGGTCTAATGCTACTATACACCAGACATCATAGATGTCTCCGTGGTGCATAGCGACTTGCCATTTTGCAAGTACCGAGAGCGGCGACCTTCAGCCCTTGGTGGACTTAACCTATATACTGTTATTATACATGATTTGCAGGAAACAACTACTCAGCGGGCAAATACCCCGACCTGCATTGAATTACACCTTACAAATCATGAAAAATTGGTAGCCAATGTCATTTGTCAACTCCCTGACCAGACATAGACCAGTTTCGAACTTATTAGTTCTCCTCAGTATGCCATAGGTCATGGAGCAGACAAATGACAGTGGCCAACCTGCTAGTCTTATACAGACTAATGTAAATGGTATAGTGGTGAGAGGTAATTGAATCCTCTCATGTGGTCTAATGCTACTATACACCAGACATCATAGATGTCTCCGTGGTGCATAGCGACTTGCCATTTTGCAAGTACCGAGAGCGGCGACCTTCAGCCCTTGGTGGACTTAACCTATATACTGTTATTATACATGATTTGCAGGAAACAACTACTCAGCGGGCAAATACCCCGACCTGCATTGAATTACACCTTACAAATCATGAAAAATTGGTAGCCAATGTCATTTGTCAACTCCCTGACCAGACATAGACAATGGCTACCAATTTTTCATGATTTGTAAGGTGTAATTCAATGCAGGTCGGGGTATTTGCCCGCTGAGTAGTTGTTTCCTGCAAATCATGTATAATAACAGTATATAGGTTAAGTCCACCAAGGGCTGAAGGTCGCCGCTCTCGGTACTTGCAAAATGGCAAGTCGCTATGCACCACGGAGACATCTATGATGTCTGGTGTATAGTAGCATTAGACCACATGAGAGGATTCAATTACCTCTCACCACTATACCATTTACATTAGTCTGTATAAGACTAGCAGGTTGGCCACTGTCATTTGTCTGCTCCATGACCTATGGCATACTGAGGAGAACTAATAAGTTCGAAACCGGTCTATGTCTGGTCAGGGAGTTGACAAATGACATTGGCTACCAATTTTTCATGATTTGTAAGGTGTAATTCAATGCAGGTCGGGGTATTTGCCCGCTGAGTAGTTGTTTCCTGCAAATCATGTATAATAACAGTATATAGGTTAAGTCCACCAAGGGCTGAAGGTCGCCGCTCTCGGTACTTGCAAAATGGCAAGTCGCTATGCACCACGGAGACATCTATGATGTCTGGTGTATAGTAGCATTAGACCACATGAGAGGATTCAATTACCTCTCACCACTATACCATATATATATATATATATATATATTTTCTAAAGGAAATGATATAAGTCATATACAGGCTGTCCATTTTATCAGGGTACTCGAGAATATCTCACTTAATATCGGTCGTATAAAAAAAAATACTTTTACGAAAATTGTGGCGATTTATATAATCTACAAAACGGTTTACAGACATTTGAAATCCATGGCCTACTTTAAGAGTTATGGCGGAAAATATCGAAAATGCGGAAAACGTCTAGGCCAAATATCCCCGTTATTTGAAGAGATACGAGAAGAATTTTAAGGCGAAAAATTTTTTGCAATACAGAGTGTTTCAACGAGGTTTTATCTAATTTTTTTCAAAACCGCTGTATTTTGAGATTTACCCTTCAGGCTGTAAAAAAAATATTTTGAAACGGGCGGGAAATGGCGCCATTAAATAGAGCATTTTCCTCCCTTTTCAACGATATATCACATGCCATATTTATTCATAGGTACTACGTTAGTAATTATAAAAACATTTTTTTAAAACCAATAATTTTTTTTTAACAAGCTTTATACTTGCCGTGGAGAAGTATGATTAAATAAAACGATAAAATAATTCAATAAGTTGTCCAAATCTTTGCTATAATAAAACATTAATACAATTAAGAAGAATAAAGTAACTTCAGGTAACAAAAACAAAATAATAATCAAGAAAGCAACATGGAGCAATTATGGAAAGAGTATTCACAGTTACGCCAATGTATAGAGGTCCTCCATAAAAGCGTCACTCCTTGCTCAGAAAGTTAAAATGTCTTTCCCAATTAATTTAAGTATAATATCCATTTGTTTGTATTTCATTATTTCACTATTATTTCAATTATTTTAAAATAGTTGGCTATGAACAAACTTGACAATTTAATTTTTTGACAGATCATCGCAGTTAATACTTAAACTCTCACTCAATCGCACTCGCTTAAGAATTTAAAATTTTCAAAAATAGTTTTCACTCACACTGACCGTTATAATATGTTCGTTACATATTGCCAATGCATTTTTAACTCTGGATTAGCTCAAGTAGAATATAGAAATAGATTTCCACAAGCACTACAGCCGAATAAAACTCTGTTCCGAAAATTAGCTATGAAACTGAAAAATAATGGTTCATTTTTAAAGAATAAGACAAGGTTGAACAGTGTTACTGTTAGTGTAAATAAGGTAAGCCGAGTTATTAATTATGTAGGAAATGAAAATACAGACAATTTGGAAACATCATTAAGAGAAATTCAAATAGCTTGTCATATAAATAAAACAAGTGCTAGAAAAATTTTAAAGAAAAATGGTTGACGGTGTTATAAAGCCAAAAAAGTTCACAACCGAGTTATTAATTATGTAAGAAATAAAAATACAGAAAATTTGGAAACATCATTAAGAGAAATTCAAATTGCTTATCATATAAATAAAACAAGTGCTAGAAAAATTTTAAAGAAAAATAGTTGCCGGTGTTATAAAGCCAAAAAAGTTCACAACCGAGTTATTAATTATGTAAGAAATAAAAATACAGAAAATTTGGAAGCATCATTAAAAGAAATTCAAATTGCTTGTCATATAAATAAAACAAGTGCTAGACTAACACATAGACTTACAAACTTCCCTTTAGACGAAAATGATTTTACAATAGAACTGACTATAATTAAACGAATTTCAAAATATAATATATACAACAAATCGCTTTTAGATAATATGGTTAAAAACAAACAACGTAAAATGCTGCAAAAGAAATTTATTAGCGATAAGTTGAACTAATAAATGTCATACATGTGTGAGAAAGTATACTTCGATATAATGTAATATTAGAAATTCACGTAAGAGCTCGTACTACATGCCATATCAATAATCTAAGTTGAGTGCACTAGATGTGGATTTTTATAGCAAAAAGGACAATAAGTATTCATGAGTGCAGAGGCATGAACAACTAATTTTGTTGAATTTTTCCCTTGTGATTGTATAGAAGATTACAAAGCGGCCCTTGCTTATAATAAATTTTCAGAAATACAATAGGATGACACTCGGACCTTCATAAATATAGCGTTAAATTTGAACTTTGGATGTAGTTATAGAACTAGAGACGCAAGCGGTCTTGCGTTTTTAAAAAATATTTATGTAATTGATTAACATATTGCTGAGGGTTGCGATGGTCTAATATAATTAAATTATTTTATTGTAAATTATATTTTAAAACACTCTGTAAGTTTGTTGTTTAAGTTTATTTGTTATTCTTCAATTTTAATATGCTATTAACAATAACATGACAAATCTACAACTGGCAAATTTATTGCACGATTGGACGAATCGTTTCGACAGCATATTCATTATTATTATTAAGAAGTTTAGTCAAGAAAGCAATGGGTAATTAAATTGTAATATACATAGTTTTAGAACTGTGTTATTTTATTTTAACTCCTTATACTGGAACCTGGACAGTTCTAACGAGAACATCACATGGCGATCTTGCAGTCAATATAAGGTAAATAAACTAAATAGAAATCACACACAAAAAATGGGAACTTAACAGTCAAAAGAAGAGGTTATTACACAAGCTGGAAATAGTGTAGGCAATACAGTTGGATATGCAAATGGATTTTTAATAAAAATTGCCATAGAAGATGCAGTAATTATCATAAGTTGATTATGTTTTGGAACATGTAAAAAAAGATTGGAAAAGAAGATAAGAGCAGAAATTACTAGAAGCCAGGAGATTGTTTAAGAAGATACCCAGAGATTTTTTTTAGGTTTTTAGGTGATGATTAGGACATAGTAATAGTAACAATAATTTATTGGTATGGAGCTAGAATTGAAATAATTAAACCAAATGTCTGATGGAAATGAATTTGGATATTTATTGGAGGAAATAAAGATATTCTATCGAAATATAAATAAGGACGAAGAAAAGACATTAGACTCTACTTTTATAAAATTAGATAAACTAAGAAGTGATTTTTTAAAGTTAAAGGACATATGTAATAAATCTAAGTTAGATATAAAAGTAAAATATGAAATTAAGAGTTTTGCAAATGCCATAAACAAATATTTAGAGGGTATTAATAAACTTTTAGATGAAAGAAAGGCATTGTCTCGCGCAGAGCAACCTAAACTGGTGAATCAAAATTTAAATTCAATTAACATTGACACTCAGCCAAGTTCAGATTCCTCCGACACCTCCCATTTTGGTTATTTTGGTAAATAAGCGAAGCAACATATGCGCGCGACTAGCTGATTTTAGCAGGAGCAAAGAGTCGTGGGTTCTGAGAACTTTCAAATGAAATGAAACTTACTATTTTTTTTATGTGTATGACAAAACACAAATTTTGTTTTATTTGGAGAAAAGAGGCAATGAAATATTGATGTTAAGTGGGCTCCATCTATAGTAAAAAATGAGATTTGTCTCTTATTCCTTAAAACCAGTCTCGTATAGATAAGACTGAAATTTATTGACAAGGAAAGAAATAGTTGTTAAAATGAATAATACAATATATATAAAATAATTGAAGTTTACAAGATAAATTTAAAAAGAAAATGTGTAAAAATGTATGTACCAATGTCCTATGATTGCAAAATGGACGTGTGTGAAGTTGGAAAGTCCTCATACAGCAGTCCAGATTCTATGGTTTCGGCAGCAAATCTAAATGTTTTTAGCAATTTATTCAATCATCAGGTATTAATTAATAAAAATAACTAAGAGCCTCTTAGCATAAAAGGATCAAAGCTAAAGGTTTGATTTAAATGATATATTTATTATTATTACAAATGTATTCTCACAGGATTGTCAAAGTTGGCGGAAAAAATAATTGAGATTCAGCTTAGGGAACACGTTGATACCTTTAACATACTGCCAGCAATCCAGTCAGGTTTTAGGGCTGGTTATAGTTGCTCTACAGCTTTAATGCATATTACGGATGATGTTGTTGAGGCCACTGATCAAGGTAAATGTACTATTTTGATATTATTAGATTTTAGTAAGGCGTTCGATACAATTGATCACGAACTACTCTTAGCAATTTTAAAGTCATGTGGTGTTAATAATACAGGTTGTAAACTGCTCAAATCATATCTTGAGGGACGCTCACAAATGGTAAGGATATCCGATCAACTTTCCCAGGCAAGGGCGACGAATAAAGGTGTTCCACAAGGATCTATTTTAGGCCCCCTGTTGTTTACAATTTACACGTCTCAATTTGTAAATTTTGTTAAATCTTGTTCGGTTCATATGTATGCAGACGATACCCAAATGTACTATTCTTTTTATGCTAAGGATTATGAAGCTGCTGTGCAACAAGTCAACAAGGACCTAAAAAGTTTATCGGACATTTCTTTGCAGCATTCACTTATTTTAAATCCATTAAAATCAGCTATGCTTTTATTCGGTAAGAAGCCAGACTGTGCTAATTTGAAAAATCTAATTAATATTGAAATAAACGGATGTCGTTTAGAATTTTCGCAACATGCCCGAAATTTAGGATTAATTTTAGACACAACTTTAAGATTTAGAGAACAGGTTTGTAAATTTATACAAAAAGCTTACTCCGCCCTAAGGCTTCTTTATCCACACAGAAGTTACTTAAGCATAAATACTAAAAAGATGCTTTGTGAAACATTGGTATTGTCGCAGTTCACATACTGTGCCCCAGTTTATGGCCCTTGTTTGGACAGGGATTGTAGCAGTCGTATACAGCGCGTGCAAAACTCGTGTATTCGATTTATCTATGGTATACGTAAATATGAACATGTTTCACATAAGCTGCCTGAACTCATGTGGCTGAACATGCAAGATCGGAGAAACTTTTATTCAGCTTGTACCTTTCACAAGATTATCACAATGAAGGCTCCGTCTTATCTCTACAATAAAATAACTTTTCGCAGCGATGTTCATAACCTAAATATCAGGTCTAAAGGTTTACTTAGTCCACCTATGCTCAGAACTTTCTTCTACGAGAGAGGTTTCAGATATTGTATTTATAAATTATATAATCAGGTCTCATTTAGTGCCAAGTCATTTAGTGTTGCAAAATTTAAAAGATATTTTAAAACTACTTTGTTAGGTTAGTCAGAATAGTTTTATGTGCCTATTTATTTTATTTACTTGTTTATTTATTGCTCATGCATATAATGTTTTAGTTTTTCTATACTACCTTACACTTATTGTAAATGTACTTTGTGCGTAATTTTTCATTTTTAATGTATACCAAGGGTTAAGTGGTAGAGCACACTTGTTGTGAACTTCCCCTTGAGATTTCCTAAAATATATCTTTTCTGTTCTTTTTTTTCTCTATGTAGAATATTATTGGAAATAAAGGCATTTATTATTATTATTATTATTATTATTATGTATATGTAGCTAAAGTTGCTCAAATAAACAATAAAATTAGTTAATGCTAATGTTTGCAAATACTACAGTTTACAATATTCAACTAATTGCAATATGCTTACCTGAAACATTTAAAGTGTCAATAATATACTTGCTAAATGCAAATACCCTCAATAATGCTCTTAATAAATGAAATGACGGAACGGCGACAAAATAGCGGAAAATTTTGATTTGAAAACTGCTGCAATTTTATGGCCTATGATGAACAGTAACGAAAATGTAACTAAACAAGGAATAGATATCATCGAATTATATGATAATATGTTAAACCAAACGGGATAAAGTTATTAAAAATACATACCTATTTTAAAAACTAGGTTATCACAAAATGCGAAGATTAGATTAAGCAAAACGTACGAATCTAAAACACTAATCATAACCAAAAATTCGGCACCAGCATTATCCTCAAAATGAAATAATGCAAAGCAGGGTAACAAAACTATTGAATCTGTCGAATCAAATGAATCATATATTTGTTGCGGGACCCTCAATCAACATTAAACTTTAACTAAGAATGAAAATAACGCGCTATTGCTTAAAGAACTTTTAAAATTTTTTATTTAAATAAAAAATTCACTTATGAAAATATTTATAATAAAAGATGTTAATAACATCAGCGACTTAGAGACTAGACATAAATATTCCATTTTAAATAAGGAACCTATGTCAATCACTAGCACAGCTTCTTCCGGATTTCAAAAGATATATTTGGATCTTGTTGGACACAGAGGAAGACCGCGAAAGTAATCGCTATATTTTGATATTGCAGTGTGAGTTAAATTCGTAGAGGGATATCCTTTAAAATATAAAGTTACACGGTAGCCAAAGCTTTTGTGGAAAACTTTATCCTACGGTATGGAACTCCTTAAGAAATTGTTTCAGATCGTGGTACAGAATTTTTAGCTTCTACTCTAAATGAAAGATGCAAATGCAAATAAAGATTAAAAATTGCACTCGACCGCTTATCAACACCATGTGATGTTCTAGTTACAGCATAAATAGAACTACAAACACCCTTATTCATATTTTTTAATTCGTCAGATGATATATTGATCTGTGATAGTTGATATGCAACTACGTTTTCTTTCTCTTTAATATCTTTTACCACAAAGTCGTATTCTTCCAAAATTAATCTAAATTTTGTTAATCGGATTGGTCATTTCGAATAAATAAATCAATGGTCTATGGTCTGTTAGGATAAAGAATTTCCTAACAAATAAAAGGGCATAGAATGTTTTACAGCCTAGGTTAAAGCTAAAAGTTCTTTGGAAATAATACTGTAAATTTTCTCCGGTTTATTGAGGATATTGGGATCTTCTTGCATACGCCATTGGTTCATCTGAATTTGAGATTACAGCACCAATGCATGATGCCGAAGCATCAGTCTATGAGATAAATATACTATCTTGACAAAAATTTGGATACTGTAATATATGAGGGTTTATTAGCGCTTGTTTCAATATTTCAAAAGACTGCTGACATTTATCTGTTCATACAAATTTTTGTCCTTTTTTGACTTTTCCTTAGCAAACAAAAATCTTACACATTAGTTAAAAATAAAATAAAAAAAGTAATAACAAGACGAGTTATTCTACATAACTAGGGCTTTTGTGTTATCAACTCTAGATGCCATAAAAAAAGATATCTAGATAGCGATGGAATTTTCCACTTGTATAAACATGGCTCAATCAAAGTTTAGTTGAAGCAGATTCAAAATCTAGTGATATTATTGTAGTAATAGGCCAGTCAATGAGGAGAAAAGTAGCCTTAGTTCCAATTTGTTAATATTTTGTATAGGTCTAGGCACTAATTTTAAGTTCTTGGCCTTGAGGGGTTGCAGCTTAAATCGCTATTTTGAATTAAAGGTGTAAAAAATTGATTTTTTTCAAAATATCTCCAACGGTTGACATCCCGACAAAAATACATCTGCTAAACTTAAGAAATAATGCCTCATTTAGCGTATACCAACAACAGACTTCCGAATTTACAATTTAATTTTTTAAATAATTATGTCTTGTGTTTTGAGGAGGCTAAAACAAACAATACTGAACAGTGTAACGAGGAGTATTTTCTCAAGCAAGCCGGTATCATCAATAGATAATCAGGATTGTAAGTATATAAGTTATACCCGGGGCGAGCGTAGGTGCGTCTTTACTATGTACATACTTCGGTATGCGATGTAAAGCAACGGCAGGCGCAGTTAGTACTTGGATGGGTGACCATTCCAACGGAAACCGCATTCTCGCCTCACACATCTTCCAGCGGCTTGTATATCAGTGTATGCGCGGAAGCTATACAACCTTAGGCGAGGGTTGTATAGGAGATATACCATCCTTCGGAGGGGATGTAAAGCCGTCGGTCCCTAGTCTATTAAATGTTAGGCAAGTAAAAGATCCCTACCCTTCTTAAGGGAAGAGGTTCGGCAAAATTCCTGGTTGGGGGTAGCTCGTCTACAGGCGTCGGTGTTAGGCCTCAGTAGCGGAAATAGGCCGACGCGACGTTAAATAAATATAGAAAAAAAAAGTTATACCCAAAATATTAACTATTCTTCGAAAAACTGCGAAGAGTATCATAAAAAATGTTCAACCATCATACATAAATTTCAATAAACCGAGACGAATAATGTTTCCATCTACTCATTACTAACTATGTTAAGCAGTTTCATTTGACATCCGTATGTATTAAATTAAAAATATTCTGTATTAATAGTTGGTAAAAGCAAGTAAAGAAATACACAGATCTAAATACGTATAGCCTAATATTTAATAAAGTAAACAAAGACCAAAGCATATCGATATTTATATTATTTAATTTCTAGGAAAATATAAACTGAGTGAACTATATAAATACCAATGACTCAGATTTATAATATCTATATAGGCAAGATATGTTTGCATGTCAAGATTATTATACGGTTTAAAAATTAAATATTAATTACTTTTTAGAAGTATTTGCGGGAGAAAATTAGCGTGAAATATAATTCGATGCAAAACACAATTTTAATATCATGCTCGTCACTTCAAGGAAGCATTTCTTGTTGAATATTAATACATAATTAGCTAAGAACATCCGTATAATAGTTTGTCTGATTTAAAAAAAAAATAACAAGTATATACTACTTTAGAATGATACGAGAAACATATGCTAGTTTGTTATATAGAATCCGACATATGCGTGAGATAATTTTTAAACATAAGACTAGATGTATTAAAATTGTTTTTATTCAAAGGAGGAATGTTGAAATACAAGTTTTTTGTTGATTTCTTTGTATATTCTAACGAGTTTGAATTTTTTTTTAAATTTGCTCAAGTCTTGTTGTTGTGGCAGTCAAGTTTGTTTTTTAATAACGCAAAGTCTTGGAGCAAGTCATAAAATTAAACTATATTTTATACAGGAAAGTAACATGTCAATATTTTGCTTTGTAACTAGAGAGTATAGAAGCAGTTTGAAGTTCTTCTACTAACTGTACTGATGATGTTTGATTTCAACTAGTTGGGATCCCTTCACTTTGAATTAAATAATGTTTTTCTAGATAGGTCGATTGAATGTAGAGGAGTAGAGTGGTCGATCCCATCACCTGATTTAATCCTCTATAATTTTATTTATGGGGTAACGTAAAACACCTAATTTAAAGGAATGTCCAATCGACTTAAACGAGCTGAGAGCTAGAATTGTAGTACACCGAGGGCAGTAGGAAATTAAATATATACATACAATTGATGTCACACATACTTAATTGTTTTGTCATTATTACTGCTTTCACTAAATCTAACTCTTAGTTTATGCATTTCTTAGTTTATCGTCGCTAATTCTCAAACATATTATAAGCATATTTTTTTAAAATAACTGCTATAAAAAAAATCTGTACACAAAAATTTGTTTCCGCTGAACGCAAATGTAGAATAAAAAATTTCCGTGGGTATGTGTTTTTCATGAACGCGTAAATTTGTGTTAGATTTGAAATATCTATTTTCGTATCCGTCACACAGAGAAATTGCTAGAGACATAAATTATCGGGTGTTATTATAATTTTAAAGCAAGATGTAACTAAGGCGTTAACTGTAGAGTAGACTAGTCGATGGTGGATGCTCTTTTATCAAGCTACATCTAGTGTAAGGTGAGCAGAAAGTGAAAAAATTGTTTTATATTAAATTGTTCTCACATTTGGCGGATGCGCCAGTGATAGACAAGAAAATGCAATTCTTTGAGGTTATAGCACGCTAAAATATTATCACTAAAAGTTCCGTCCCTATCTGTAAATACTAAATATCTAACTTTTTCCTATGCTCTTCTTCGTTTCTATTTGTTTATTTATGTTTTATAAATTCTTCTACAATAAACCTAAACTCCATTAAAACAAAAACTTCTCAAAATTCAAAATCTAAAAAAGATATGGCAGCTGGCGATGCTGTCGTTGCGATAGTTATCTCGAAAGGTGTCTTTCTGCTTTTTCCCGCATTAACTTACCTACATTAAATCATTGTGCTTTTACTTTTGTTAGTTTTTTATTATTTTTGTTCCCTCTTAGAAATATCTTCATTTAAGTGAAAAAATCGAAATAAAAGATTATTTGGTGATGAGGCTTGTACTAGCGGAAAAGTATCCGCAGAACTTAACCGAAAACATCCTTTTCTAGTCGATATTAGTCATGGACTGCAGCCGCAATAAATGATGTTATCAGTGAAACTGGCAGTGTTAGTAAAAGATTGAGAATGACCGACCAACCTCGTGAATACATCCACATTCTGAAGATAACGTAATCTTAGCTGCAAATCAAGCGAATCCAAGATTGAGTTTCTAAATACTTCGAAAGAAGCTGAGAAAATAAAAGGTTATATTATTGTTATTGGGTCCAGGGAAATTTTTTAGACGATCGGAAAATTATAAGTAAAATTTTGTTTACTGATGAGGCTACATTTACCACTAATGGCGCGGTGCTTCTCAAAATTGTAGATACTGGGCTACGAAAAATCCTCATTGGGTTTATAATTGTATATACCAGTATTTCAGAATTTCAGGAGACCGAATAATTGTTCTTCCTCTTAATTTGTGACAGGAGATGTTTCTCTAACTAGATGGTGCGTCAATTTATAATTCTGTAATAATTGTTCGCCAGTGATTGAACGAACATTTTATAATGCTCTGGATGATAGGAAATAGCCCTTTTAAAATCTGGCCTCCTAGGTCCCTCGATATTACACCACTAAATTTTTACTTATGGCGAATATTGAAGGATAGAATTTACAAAACAAGGCCCAGAAAGCGAGGAGAACTTTGTGCTAAATTAAGACGAGCCTGTCGCGAAATCAGCATTCCAGAGCTGAGAGGAGTGGTCAATCATAATCGTAAAAGAATAATTGAGAAATGTATTCAAATTGAAGATGGATTAGTTGAGGGAGGCTATATCCGATAATTTATTAAAATTTTTAATTACGTGTAATGAGTGGTTATCTCAAAAACTGATTGTTACTTTGAATTGCTGTTTCTTTAATTATTTCAATTACCAAAAGTTTGTTTCCTTTCCTCTTAAAATGTAATTTTTGTCAAATTGACACTTCTGTTCAGTAATCTGGTGTTTAATTTCCTTTTAGGGAATCCCTTTTCTTATTGAATATATTAGTCCAATTATCCAAGGTTATATCTTGCAATTTTTGTTATTGAATGTCACATATTATGTTACAAATGTTTGAATATTACTGTTTGAGCAAACTATTATTATTCTCTGCACTATATTTATATATCTTCATTTAACATGTTCGCTTGTTGCCGTTGTTGTATAATTGCTTAATTTATTATTAAAATTATTGTAAGATATTTGTGTCATCACAATGGGTAACTTCAGTCCATGTTTCATTGTCACCAAGAGAATTTAATTCATCATAATAAATTTTTACCGTAAGCCTATACTTAGTTCAAATGTGCTTTTAGAGGGCGGAATATTAAACATAATATTTTTAGTCGCAAACTCCTCTATAAATCCTTATTTTACTATAAGGAAAGTAACCAGACTGCAACCGAAGTTACAAAAATCTGGCGCGTTAAGTGTAATAATTGCATATTACCATCAAAACGCTAATGCTTCGATTGCAACAAACACCAGCCGAAAGACTGATCCTACTTAAAGGAGCTCCCTTGCCAGTCGTCACACACCACTTGCAGACTGCAGTTTCGAGCTGTTGGCTCTCGTCAGTGCAAGGTAGGTATGCGACGACCGACATGAGAATCCTTTGACTATAGTACATCCCGGCATTTTTACAATAGCGACATGTAAAACAGCCAGCAGGCGCCATCCAGCAGTCCAGTGTCTGTTGCAATCGAAAAATAAATAGCCTGACTTGGCTTAGCATAGTTCAAATGTGCTTTTAGAGGGCGGAATATTAAACATAATATTTTTAGTCGCAAACTCCTCTATAAATCCTTATTTTACTATAAGGAAAGTAACCAGACTGCAACCGAAGTTACAAAAATCTGGCGCGTTAAGTGTAATAATTGCATATTACCATCAAAACGCTAATGCTTCGATTGCAACATTAGCATTAGCGTTTTGATGGTAATATGCAATTATTACACTTAACGCGCCAGATTTTTGTAACTTCGGTTGCAGTCTGGTTACTTTCCTTATAGTAAAATAAGGATTTATAGAGGAGTTTGCGACTAAAAATATTATGTTTAATATTCCGCCCTCTAAAAGCACATTTGAACTATGCTAAGCCAAGTCAGGCTATTTATTTTTCGATTGCAACAGACACTGGACTGCTGGATGGCGCCTGCTGGCTGTTTTACATGTCGCTATTGTAAAAATGCCGGGATGTACTATAGTCAAAGGATTCTCATGTCGGTCGTCGCATACCTACCTTGCACTGACGAGAGCCAACAGCTCGAAACTGCAGTCTGCAAGTGGTGTGTGACGACTGGCAAGGGAGCTCCTTTAAGTAGGATCAGTCTTTCGGCTGGTGTTTGTTGCAATCGAAGCATTAGCGTTTTGATGGTAATATGCAATTATTACACTTAACGCGCCAGATTTTTGTAACTTCGGTTGCAGTCTGGTTACTTTCCTTATAGTAAAATAAGGATTTATAGAGGAGTTTGCGACTAAAAATATTATGTTTAAGCCTATACTTGTTAAAAGTAGTATTTCTTTTGTTATTAGGAAATGCTATATTTAAAAAAGTGGTGTTATAGTCAGGTTTATATGATTGGTGGTCGAGAGGTGAGCGCACTTGCCTCTCACCCAAAAGTTTCGGGTTCGATCCCCGGTCATGGCAGTGGAAAATACTGTGAGAGGGATTTTTCCACTATACACGGACATTGGGCGTGTCCCCCTTGTCTCTAAATGTGTAGCCCCCTCCCACACAAGGCTCTTCTAGAGCCTTCCGGGATAAAGGGGGTCGTAATTACCTGTGGTGTTATTTATTTATTTATATATTTGAGAAACAGCAGGTGTCAGTAAAATATTTTTTTACAATTTACTCTGCGAACAAATATATGGTTGATTAAACTTTGTGACTGTTGTGTTATCCCGATTCCATCCATCCATTAATATACAGATTGCGGCAGTATACCTATACGGACGAATTGATGGGTATCTTCCCAGGTACTAAGCATATTGAATGTACAACGAGATTAAGGAAAGTAAATGATGGGGGCTCGATCGAGACGGCTGTGGATTATCGCATGCTGTATGAAGGTATTTACATTTATTCCACTTTGAGCAGAAGCGTATAAACGTTTGTTTTGTGGGAATATTTTAAATTATTAATTTAATAAAATGCATGGATATCAGTTTACCGAAAAAATCCAGATAATTAAGTGGTATTATGGTGGCCATTCAGTGCGAACGGTTAAGGAATGGAACCGATGCGCCCAGCTAAAAAATTTATATAGTTATTTATACAATTTGAGCCTTTGTCCAATAAACTTATATTTATGTCTCCTGCAAACAATTCAGGTCTTTTACTTAAGTTTGATAAAAACATTTGTAAGTCATCTTGATATGTTTGTACATTTATAGAATCTATTCTCAATAATTTAATTTCAGTTGGAGGATATATTTGCACATTTGCGGAAATACCATTTTTTAAAAAAGCAGACAATAATTTTCATTTATTTTCGAGTAGGAATAGTTAATGCGAAATTCCATTGAGAAGACAATTAGTTTCAAAAATAAATTTACTTGCGACATTAAATTTGAGAAAGAAGATTAGTTCAACTCTCTAAGAAAAATAAACTTGTGATGCTTAAAATAAATCGTGTGAAAAGCATTATTATTTTTGTTGGCTGTCGATTTAACTTTTTGCAGTTTTTTATTACCGTTGCAGTCAACTCCTTCGTTTCTCCTGAAAGTATTTTTATTTAAGCTTCTACACACGAATTTTCTATCTATAAATCTATAATGATTTTTCCAAATTTCATTTTAGTGCAATCAATATGGTGTAAAAATTCCCTTGACCTGGGGAAAATTGCAACACAAATGATTTTCTTTGCATTCTATTGTGAAAAGTGTCTATTTTAACATATTCAAAATCCCCATTAATCCCTTCGCAGGAAATCCGTCAAAATCCAAGATGGCGGCTGAATTTTGTATTTTTCATTACAAAATTTATAACTGTGTATAACTTTGTATTTATAAGGTGTAACTTGGCAAAAATGTTTAAAATACAAAGATAAAAAAGCATAAAATAGGTATTGAATAGGTAAGATAGGTATTGAATCACTCAAATTGCCTATTATACGTCAGAGAAAACTTTAATACACATTAGACTTACAAGAACAAAAAAACTATTATTTCAAAGTATGGGTTATTTTCCATTATTGAACAAAAATTAAAATGATTAGGCTGTTTTTTCACAATTCATCATAATCTTCACCTCTACTTTCCATTTCTTCATCTTCATCATACAAATTTGCAAATATGCACGGAGGCTATAGTACTTGACAGCTGATTCCGTTGGGGGAAGGTTCTGTGGCTGAATGAAACATTTTGCCTACGATACTTTATCAATAATAGTTCTGTACCTAAGTGTATTTAGTGTATCATCTGGATTTCCACCAAAAATACATACCATTATCGTCTTTCCAAATTCTTCAACCTGACTGGGATTAACGTTTGTTGAGCTGAACGTTAGTGCAAGTTCACGAAAGTATTGATCTTCAACAACACGTTTCAAAACTGATTGCTTTCCAATATGAAATATTCTGGAGATGCTATCACATCCTGTATACGAATGTATAAAGAATAGACTGTTCACTAAGTCATTTCCGAACGAATATCTAATGGCATTGATATCATAAATGTTATTCTGTTTGGAAGATTTTTTATCACTTCTGAAAACCAGCGTGTGTTATGCTTGATTACACCAATAAATCAGCAATACCAATAGGACAGTGTCTTCTCCTATCACTGTTGCATTTTTAATTTTTGAAGATTCCACTGCAGTTTTAACAATGTCAATATCAGCATCATCAACTGCATGAATTATTGAACATCCCTGTTATCGAATTTCTTCAGCGATTAGAGTAATTATTTTTTGCTTGTTTCCCTTATTACCTACTAAATAACTTATTATTTAAATGGCCGCCATTTTGAAAAAAAAATTAAGTAAAGTCAATGGTTATTTTTTTATACTTTTATCTTTGTATTTTAAACATTTTTGCCAAGTTATACATTATAAATACAAAGTTATAAATTTTATAATAAAAAAAAAAAATCAACCGCCATCTTGGATTTTCACTGATTTCCTGGGCCGGCATTAATGGGGATTTTGAATATGTTAAAGAGACACTTCACACAGTATAATGCAAAAAGAATCATTTGTATTGCAATTTTGCCCAGGTCATAATTTATTTTTACTGCACTATTTCTACTTATTTCCCGTGTATTTGAACTTGCACTATATAAAAATAAAAAATTATTTTTTTTTATTATCGATAGGAAGATCCATACCAATTAAAGATATCGGATGAATAAAAAATCCCGGTCAAATCCCGGTCAAATATCTCGAGAAATTTATATCGTATAAAAAAATAAAAAAATTACATATTGAATATTTTTGAAAAAGCTATTCAATGATACCAAACTTGACCCCTACCCCTGCTCTCTAGGGTGGGAGGGGGCAACAATCTTAAATAGAAAATTTATATTTCAGATTTGGATTCCACACTACAAAATACGTAGATTTTGTCTCAAACTTTTTTTGATTCGCGATAGATGACGTAATCGCAAAAAATAAGATTTTTTGCAATTCTAGAAAAATACATATTGGATTGAAAAATAAAATAATATGTGTGTGTATTAGAAAACCTATCCACTGATAACAGTTGACTTTCAACTATAGATAGCGTTTAATTTGTTCAAGAAACCATTTTTAGCGTTACACAGGAACAACGACGTGGGTGTAGTAGGTTTTGGTTCCCACGGGATGCTTGTTTTGGGTGAGTTCCCTCGCTTCTCACCATCGGGGTGTTTGTTGTATGTGAGTCCTATCGCCTCTCACTAAACCCTACGAAACAAGTAAAACTCTATGCTATAAGATGTTCAAATTGACCACCTTCCTGCGCTTGGCAATGTGCTAATCGAAAGTAAACTTATTGAGAAACGTTTTCCAATATGTCTGGTATTATTGAGTTTGAAAGATAGCGTATTCTCTCTTTCGGCTCATCAATGTCGGTTTTCACTTCATCAGAAAAACAAGTCCAGAAAAAAAACCTATTGTCAACAACATATCGCTCATCTTCCATAAGCTCTTGTACCAGTTTGATTTTATATGGATGGTAGTGGTGCTACTTCATAACTTTTATGGACCTTTGTACGATAAGCTACCATTACAAATCAGGAATCTCCCTATTAAGAAGCATTCTACAGTATTGACGAATTTTTAAATCTCAACTTTAAAAAAAACTATAGTATATTTTTCTGAAGTTATAAACGCCGTCATGTTTTCTTCTGTTCTAACATCTTTATCTGATATTTTATATACATTATTACCATTTTTATAACATTGTTTGTTCTGTTGTATAGTATCTTATAAAACTTTACATGTATTTTTTTTATTGTTTACATATAATGAGAATTTCTAAGTCTCGTAACTATAGTTTGGTATATATTTATATATTTGTCATTTCTCTATAGTTTTCTTGCTTTCCCCTGACGGTGTAAAACATTTATGTTATCAACACCAATATTTTAAATAAATAAATAAATAACCTTGATTTATTCGGACGGATGAGCTACTTTTCTACTCGACGTATGACAATTTTCTTGAAAATGCAGTGTAACATTCCTAAAGACTTCTTCATTTGTAGAGGTTTATATCTTCCAGATCTTACTTCATCTTTAACAGAACCAGTTTGTTCAAAACGATGATTAACTGTTCGAAATACAGTAGATTTTGAAATATGTTCACAGTCACCATTAGTTGCAATGAATAAATCTGCAACATCCCGGTATGATCTTTTTTTATCCCCATATCCCCGCCTCATAAGGACTGTTATTCTTTCCCTTTCTGAAAGAGACATTACAAACAAATTTTGCAAAGTAGTTAGTGGATGATGGAAAACGACAAATCGAAACAGACCCCACAAAATAGTGATGGGTAAATTCAGCAGATAGATCTCAAAATCAATGGAAGTACAAATTAAGCTCTAGTCTCCCCGAAAGCTGGAAATGAAATGAACTTTGGAAAATGAAACTAGTGAAATGGAATACATATTGATGTGGATTGAAACAAGCTTCAGAAAATGGTAAACTAGTATGTCTAGTATTTAATTCTGCAATGATAGGGGTTGCCATTTTTCGAGAGTTGAAAGTCAACTGTTATCAATGGATAGGTTTCTTAAAAAGTATTAAACACGTATTATTTTATTTCTTAACCCAACATGTATTTCTCGACTAGTAGGAAATATCTTATGTTTTGCGATTATAATGCCATCTATCGTGAATCAAAAAAAAAGTTTCAGGCAAAATCTACGTATTTTGTAGTGTATAATCCGAATTTGCAATAAAAAATGGGGTTTCTATTTAAATTATTCTTTGCAACAGAACAAAAAAAAAATGTTGGAAATCCTTTCGTGATTTAAATATTTATAATCGCCAAGTTTCGAGAGAAATACCTTCGGCTTTAGGGAGGGTTGATGATGACAGACAACGTTGATGAACCCACTGTTTTATTTCTTAGAGGTAATGTTAAGCCCAATGTAATAGATTTCCATTTATCGACGGTTACTGAGGAGGAAATTCATAAAACGCTCCTTTCGGTAACATGCGGATCTGATTACATCTGTTTAACCATGCTTTTATATTGTTGTCCAACCGTTTTACCATTTATAACTCATTTGATAAATTATTGCACTGAAACTAGTGCCTTCCCTTTTAAATGGAAAAGGAGATCTCAGACCAATTAGTATTTTACCTGTGATATCTAAAATCCTAGACAAAAATATTAAATGTTCAAATAAAAAAATCACTTAAAAGCATGTGATCTATTGCCTCAAAATCAATCAGGATTTAGAGTAAATCACAGTTGCACTACAGCTTTGCTGAAGGTTATTGATGACATGGTATTGGAGTGCGATAAAGATAACTTAACTATATTGGTCTTGCTTGATTACTCCAAGCCCTTCTGGTCAAATTTGGTAACAATATTTCAAATCCATTAAATGCGTTCTCCGGAGTTCCTCAGGGTTCCATATTAGGTCCTCTACTGTTTACTTAGTACACATCGACCTTCCAAGATAGCTTACAGTATTGTTCTAGTCACTTCTATGCAGATGATACCCAAATTTATTATTCGTTTGGACAAAATGACTGTCTTGAGGCATACGTACAAGTAAATCAGGATTTACGGAAACTAGTACCTATGTCGGAAAAATATTCTCTAACTATTAATCCCACCAAATCCAAAGTAATGCTATTTGGTCGCAGAGCATCATGCGGTTTGTATACTGAGATAGTATTCATATTAATATAAATGATCAGGACTTGCAACATTTCTAAAAATCTTAGCCTCTTTATAGATTCTAAATTGAAATAACTTTCGAAGCTTATTACACATATTGTTAAAAATACATACAGTAAACTAAAATTAATATATATCAGTAGCCATTTTTTGTCTATTAAAAACCGAATAATACTTTAATATTATGTCGCATCTGAGTTATTCAGATGTGGTGTATGAGCCTCTTCTAAATCACTACGACCATACACGTCTGCAGCAGATACAGAACACCTTTATATTATTTATATATGGCTTAAAAAAATATGACCATATTTCAGTAAAATTTCATGAATTAAAGTGGTTAACAGTTAAACAAGGAAGAGGTTTGCATATTTGCTCCCTAATTTATAAAATTTTTAAAAATGGCGATCCGCGGTATTTGCTAAGTAAAATCAGGTTTAGGACAGATGCACATAATATTAATGTTAGACATAAACGTATATTGACTATACCAGCACATAAAACCTCACATATTCAGTGCTCCTTTTCCTACTACGTTGCAAAATATTATAACAAAATTCCAATCGTTTTAAAGGATTTGTCTTTAGTCAGTTTTAAGAAAAAATTAAAACACTGGGTGCTCGAAGGTCTGATAACTTTTTTTGTAACTGCACGGTTTCGATTTATTGTGGTTTTAGATTCATAGTCTTTTTTTTCTGTAAATATATATTTTGTAAATATTAAACATCGTTATTTTTTTGTGTGCCAGTAAGATGGTGAACTATTTGTGCTATGTGATACCTTACAATGTTAATATTACTGTTTTTATTCTTTGTTTGCTAATTTTGTATCTTCATGGTTGAGTGGAAGAATGAAACTTAGTTCCAAACTCTGCCTTTTGGCGCAGTAGTACTTGTAGTTTCTTTTATTTTTTGTGTAGTACTCTCTTGATGCCAATAAAAATCTATTATTAGTTTTATTATTTCAAAGTTACCTCCACCCCAGCCCCATGGGGTGGGCGGAAGGGGTCAAGTTTGGTATCACTGGATAGCTTTTCAAAAATATTCAATAAGTGTTTTTTGTTTTTCGATCCGATGTGTATTTCTCGAGATATTTGACCGTTCCCAGACTTTTAATTCTCTCTGTATATAAGCATTAATTATACCGAATCAAATAGACATTTGCAATCAATATCCGGCCTTAACCTTTAACTACATAGTTTGTTAACCTAATAGAATACTGATTTTAACTATTTGCACTGACATTAAATTTAACCAAACAACCTTACTTTACGGTTAATCTTTGCCACTTCTTAAGTAACCACTACACGTCTCTTTCATCGATTACAATTATATTTTCAGTGGCTCTTTCCCTGGCAAATATTAACAACGTCGGATAGGATAATTAACTTTGTTTCCCGCGTTATTGGCAGTGGCATGTTAACGAGGCAGATCGTCCCAGGTTAAGAGAGGCGACTGAGATGCGGAACAATCACACCCACTCGTTTTGACTCCAACCTGTCTGGAGAGTCAAAAAGACACGTGACCAAGTATGAATTCGAGCTAATTATAAAATAAACATACTGGAATTGTAAGAGGCAGCAATCACTTGATGCACTCAGTTCTAAAATTAGATATTGTCAAGATGTGGGGTCGCAGATCGCAGGACGGAATTCGTTTCAGTCGGGTTTTCAGGTTGCGCCTCATCCCGACATTTACAGCGACCTACTTTTCGACCGCTGACGTCACTGGATGCGGGTGGAAGGAGGCAAATCGTTGGTCGGCCAACAACACTTCTGACGTCATTGTTCGACGCGTTATCAGCTCCACAATAAAACGCATCTACACACGCTAAATTTCTTGTTTGATACGTCCACCAAATATGTGATGCTCGCAGATTTGACGGATATGTTTCATTTTATTTACAGCTTCGCGCCAGTTCAATAACGAGCTAACACAAAGAGAAATGATAGCGTTTGCTACACGTTATTATAACCGCATTCAGTGCCGAACATGTGCTTATGATATAATATATATTTGTATCGCATATCAGATAAATAGGCATTTGATTTCCCATAATGTGTTATTTGGAAATGTTGGAGATTATTCGTGTTATTATTCTAAAGTATGTTACGCCGATTTACAAACCGTTATCTGCAACACGTTTGTGTTTGTGCCATTGTGCCACTTTATTAACTGGACTCTATCAAAAAGAGACTAGAGAATTCGCAGAACGGTAAACAAATAATACATCGGTGTTAGAGTTTAAAGGCTGTGATATAATCGATGATCTGTCTGTCATGAGCTTAACAACAGGGTTTTTATTACAATTTACTTTAACAGTAGTGTGCTTAGCATTCAGAAAGCGGTTTAAAATATAATTTTGGGGACCCCGAAAGGCTGGAAGCTGGCATATGGCACAATCGACAGCTTAGCTTATGCCCTAAGTACTAACTTGTCCGGTCATTTTTCAGTTTATCCACTACTCGATTTTTGAATTTTTTTTTTGTGAATACGTTAGTAAGAGAGTTTCAGTGTTTGTGACTAATGAAACGTTGTGCAATTGTACAATAATCGAGGAAATTGACGGGAAAGTGGAGCGAATACCACTACTCGATTTTTGAAATTTTTTTTGTGAATACGTTAGTAAGAGAGTTTCAGTGTTTGTGACTAATGAAACGTTGTGCAATTGTACAATAATCGAGGAAATTGACGGGAAAGTGGAGCGAATAGGGGTACTGGGTGGATAAAAATGAGGGAAAATAGATTTTTATGTCACTTTGAAATGATTGGCATTGAAAAAGTCGTTTTAGGGCAAAGATAAATAAGATAAGAGTCATTACAGCATTATATCTACTAAATATGTCTAACCTAACCTAACTTTTTCGGTTTGCAATGACCAAAAAGGAGTGAAAATAATACGAAAATTTTAGGTCACTTTCACATGAAAAGCATTTAAATAGTCATTTCAGGGCAACAAAAATAAGCATTACGACAAATTTGAATGTTTATTGGGGTACGACGGGACTCAATGAAATCAATGAATTGCAGTAATAAGCAATCAAGCGTTTCATCCTTCAACCACTTACCTATATTGTCAATTTATCTTTTGAAACAGGAACATTTCCAAATAGTTCGAAAACTGGGAAATTAGTACCTATTTTTAAGAAAAAAGACAAAGAAATTTTAGAAAATTATAGGCCTGTAATTGTGCCTTTTGGTCTCTCGAAAATAATTGAGTACTGTTATTTAGACCGATTATTGAATTTCTTAGAGGCTTTTAAAATAATTACAAAAAATCAACATGGTTTTTTTAATGGTATGTCAACTAGTACTGCTATACATTCTTTTTTAAATAAAATATTGGAACTTGTTGATGCAGGGGAGTGTCCTGTTGGGATCTTTTGTGATTTAAGCAGGGCATTCGACTGTGTTAATCACAATTTACTTATATCTAAATTATTTGAGTATGGAATAAGGGGTCCTGCATTAAATTTTGTTACCACATTCTTGGAAGGTCGGAGACAATATGCTAGTTTACTACATAAAACACAAAACTCCGTACGCAGAGTTGCTGCAGATTGTGTAGATCTTACTATTGGTGCTCCACAGGGGTCCATATTGGGCCCTGTGTTATTTCTTATTTATATAAATGATGCAGATTCTTTACCATCAAGTGTACATTTCACAATGTATGCAAACGACATCTCTGTTATTATTTCTAATCCTACGGACAATATTTTAGAAAGTAATTACAATAATGTTTTAACTAAATTAAATAATTGGTTTTTACATAATTCTCTACATTTCAATGCCGAAAAAACTCACATGATTAGATTTCATAACAGACAAAAAAAATGTAACAGACTAGATATTAACATGAATGGCACCACTATCTCCAATAGTGAGGAAAATATAAAGTTTTTAGGGGTGTACTTGGTTGAATCCCTGAACTGGAAGCATCATTGTGAGATCTTGATTTCTAAAATCGCATCAATCACTTATTTATTTCAAAATAGCAGAGCGTTTTTAAATAAAGACCAACTAATTAATTTATATTATGCTCAAGTTCACACGCTTAAGGTATGGAGTCTGTTTCTGGGGACATTCCACTTTAGCATCTAATGTTTTTATTGCCCAAAAACGCATTATCCGATGTATTGCTGGCGTGCCGATCGCCCACTCATGTAAAAATATTTTTAAAGAACTTAGAATTTTTAGCTTGCCGTGTCTGTATATTTTTGAAATTTATATGTATGTTTTTAGGAATAGAAATAATTTTATTTTAAATAGCGAGTACCATGACGTTAATACAAGACAAAAAAATAAGTTTCATGTGCCTTATGCCAGACTTAAAGTTACTTCTGAGTCTCCAAGATTTGTGGGAGCTAAAATATTCAACCACTTACCGGATGAAATAAAATGTAATAAGTCAGAATATGTATTTAAGAAAAGGTTAAAGCTTTTTCTATTAGACAAATCTTATTATTCAGTGTCCGAATATTTTTTATTGTAGTTTAATGTAAGCTAACCATGACTATTCCTATACAATATTTTGTATTGTCAAGAAGGAGAATAAATTATTATTATTATTATTATAAATGCCATGACTCTTATTTACCTTTTCCCTAAAATGATTTTTTCAATACTAATCGTTTCAAAATGATCTAACAACGTCGTATATTCACTCATTTTTACACATCCAGCATCCCTATTTGCTCCACTTTCTTCGATTATTAAACATTTGCGCAATGTTTCAGTAGTCACAAACGGTTCATATAACTCTCTTATTAATATATCCCCCCCAAAAAACAAAAAAAATCGAGAAGTGCATAAAATGCAAAATTACCAATTATTGTCCTGCATAATTTATTTATTTTCTACTTATTTATTTGAATATAATCACACAACTGGTAAACAATTACAGGGTGGGAACATTACAGTGAAGAAATATAAGAAACATTAGAACAAAATGGAACTACAATAGAAAGAACATCTCAGCTGTCGTTGACACTAAATAGATTTTCAAAAAACCATTTTGAAGGTTTAAAAATTTCCTACAACTTCACTAATGTAGCATTACCGAAGGATCAATATTTCTTTATTACATCGCGCGAAAAGCATTATGAAAAAAAAAAATTTAATTTCATTATACATAAAATTTCAGTAAGAATAGACAGAAAAGACCCTAAGCCTCGGATTAAGTACAAACAAGCTGAATTTTGGTAGAGACCTTTATTTTATCATTATAAACATATTCTGAAAAGTAATGATGTTTTAGAATCTTACATAGGTTCTCTGTTCTTATTATTCCTAGAACAACGAAGAAATATGCAAAAAATCAAGAAAATCATTCCCTAGCGAAAAGGTCATATTACGTTCTTTGTACAAGCGAAAGTTTACTATAAAAAGTGCGTTTTCGAGTATTTTGGACAGTCTATTACACGCCACCCATGAGGGTGAATACAAGATGCGTGTTTATTTTAAATGGCATACCTTGTGGGTCTATTTCCGTGATATACAATATGAAATTTTAAATAAAATATATATGAAAATAAAAAAAAAACAATCCCGAGGAAAACACATTTCGAGTTTTGTCGTCAGCAACTGCAGTACTTCGAGAGGATATGTGCACTAAAATATGTCAAAATCATATTTATTCAGCAAGTAGTTCTTTGCTTGACGATATAAATGCCTCCGTTCAACTATCGGATCGAAAATCTGTATCTGATTTAAAGAACACATCTTTTGTCATCGATGGTGGGTGTCTGCATAGTGTTGTCTGGCATCAGAATGATACTGTCCATTCAATTTGTGCGATTTATATTAACTACGTACAAGAGCATAGTATTAGATGGCTATGACAACACGCTCAAAATGATGCTGATGTCCTCATCATTGAAACCGCCATCGAATAATCATCCATCAAAACAACCGTTGTTGCTGGGGAAGATATTGATCTCCTGGCCATTCTTACATATTCTTCATCAAGCCAGGAAAATCCAATGTGGAGAGAAAAATTTTTTCTCAAAATTTTGGCCACCATTTAAGTGCGAAGATAACATTGCATTTTTGCATGCGTTCATTGGATGTGATAAAACATCTACTTTTTTCATATTGAAAATAACGAGATTGTAAGATTTGCAAAATGTGATTGACGTTTTCAACCAAGCTGAATTCTCTCGTGAATTGATTTCTACTAATAGAATGGAATTCATCTCGAGACTATATGGTGCTCGAATCCATTGAGAATCATTTCGCGTTTTGCCAAATTTATGGATAAAAATAAACCTGCGAAACTTAGTACCCAACAATCTACGGCTAACGCAGCTGAAGAACGTCTATTTCAGGTTTTTTACCAAATGGAAATTGGCACGGTAATGAGATGAGCCCCGAGGATCTAGGATTGGAATTGAGGGATGGTTTTTTGGTGCTAGCTAGAAAGAACATCAGGATCTCGCGCCCTCGATTGCCTCTTGGAAATTATTTTCTGCAATTGTTTCAAAGAGTGCAGACCAAGGTGAACCTGTCGATAGCTGTTTGTGGAGGTTGCTGTGGGCAATCTTGTATGAATGCTGCACTAATAGAAAGTGAATTGCAAAGATAAATCACTGCGGATGATCAGAATTAAAATGTAGAAATCGATCAAGTTTCTTGGAACAGAGTGTCCCCAGTGCTTCATTTAAAAGTAAAAGAAAGCAAATAGAAGATGAAGAATAGAACGATGAAGTAGAATACGAGGAAAATGAAGAAATGAGGAAGATGAAAATTAATTTTAAATGATTAAGACAAATAAAAGCAAATTAAAACAATTTAAAAAAAAATAATGAAAAATTACAAAGGAAACCATTTTCCAGTTCTAGAAGAGAGGAATAGACCTATAAAGGAGACCGCTTAAAAAAGAACGCGCTTTGTACTCAACCTCATGGGTGGTGTGGAATAAAATACTCAAAATACTCGAAAATGCACTATTCACAGTTTAAATGGCCGATTCCCCGAAAACTATCGCTCGTACAAAAAACTAAACTAAAACTTTTCGATAGAGGATAATTTTTTTGATTTCTTGCATAGTTATTGTCATAGGACCAATAGGGCCGGAGTCATCCACCAAAAACCAATAATCCACTCCTCTCGAGGGGTGTACCGAGTAAAATCATCGGACTTTTCAGAATATACTTATAATGATAATATAGATTGAAATCGGGTTGTTTACATGTGATCCGAAGTTAAAATGCTTTCTTACTGAATTATAAGTTCCACGTTAAATAGTATATATGCAGAACTTGTAGAGAACTGAAAACTACGTCGTTTAAGTACATACTAAACACAATTGATCCAGAAATGTTTCCTGTGGTGGACCGTGACTTAGTGTGTCCGCTACTTTAGCTATATGAGTTCAGTTGTGCAAGTAACTGGTCAATAACTTGTGTATTTTACTCCTAAATATCATGTTTCAGAGTTTCTCTAATAAATTTTTGTGATGTATTATGTCAAACGCGTTAGCAGGGTCAATAAAATCGAAAATAAAATGAAGGATTTGATCAACAGCGTTATACAGTGCGTGTACCGAATCATTAGCCATATACCTCCACATAGAGCGAGAAATGTGACAACCTCGCCAGCTTACAACACCATCTCGCATTTCGGCAACTTCTCAGTGTCTCAGTCAGTAGTCAGTGTTAGTATCTATTTTTCAGCGTGGAGGGTTGGTTGATTTTTATTTAAACATCACGCGTAGTACGCACATTGCCAAGACCCTAGTACCTACCTAATTAATGAAAGAGTTTATGGTGGTTTTAATGAAACCAAAAGCGTTATTTAACAGAAAATGAACTCTTTATAATACAATTAATTAAAGGAACACTCGATTAAAAAATTAATTAAATGAACTGTCAATTAAAAAATTAAATAAACTCTCATTAAAAAATAAATAAACATCTTCATTATTCTAAAAACAAAAGAAACAAACTCTCGATAAGAAAATTAATTAAATAAAATCATTAAAAATAAATAAAAACTCCGTACAAGAAATTTTTTTACAATAACGGTTCAAATAATCCACCTTCCTGTGCTAGGCAATAACCTAACCTATCATAAAAATTTCTCCTTACATTTGCAAGCATTTCTGGCAAAATTAAGTTGCAGGCATTCCTTGAATTTAATTTTAACTCTTCTAAGTTACTCGCCCTGCCAAATTCAGGGCCATAAACAGAGGATTTCATATGCCCCCCAAAAAAAAGTCCATTGGAGCTAGATCTGGAGATCTAGCTGGCCATTTAATACCCCTTGTTCCACTTATAATACGGTCGTGGAAAGTATTTCTCAAATACTGTGACACGTCATTTGCATTATGAACGGAACAACCGTCCTGTTGGAGCCACACTGTATTTAAATTTACCCCTTGAAAATTTTGAATGGCGGGAATCACATTGTCTTGTAAAAGAGTGAGATATTTAGCCGTATTTAAATTCCCTTCTATAAAAAATGGACCAACTACATGGTCGCTTAAAATACCGGTCCAAACGTTAAGTTTTTGAGGACGTTGGGTGCGATACACAATACTTCTGTGCTGGTTTTCTTGAGACCAATATCGAGAAATAGATGAATTGTGTTTACCATGTAAAGAAAATGAAGACTCATCGGTAAAAAGAATATTTTTTATGAAATTTTCATTCTGATTTGCCTTTTCCAAAATAATTTCACAAAACTCCATTCTCCGAAATTGGTCCCCTGGATGCAATTCATGTGTCTTGGTATACCTAAAACATCCAAACGACCGCCACAGTTCTATTGTTAACACCCAACTCCTCGGGAACGCTTCTAGTAGTCCTCGAGCTATCTAACTCGAGTGTAGCACAAATCTGTTCATCCCGTCTTTCTCTTTCTTCGATTCTTTCAGGAGGAATCTCTCTTTTTTGGTGGCATTTTTTACACTCTTTCAAACAAAAACAATTTTCAAAACTATTTACAGTGTTGTAAATTGTCTGTTTACAGGGGACAGGTCTTTCTTGAAATGTAAGAGAAAAAAGCTCCCCGCACCGCGTTGCTGAATTGCCTGCATAAAACCATTTAATTATTTGTACCTTTTCCTCTGGTGTGTAAACAGACATTATATACTATGGATTATTTGAATCGAAAATAACGCTCTTGGTTTCACCGTCGCCACTCAAGGAATGAAATAAACAGTGCAATGCAACCCAAGCTGGTCTCAATAGGCCGCGCGCCGGCCTATCGGCCTCATGCAGAGCTGACATGGGTACAAGACACAAGCGACGTTGCAATTTTCATTCCCTATGGCTAATCGACAAGTAAACGCACTGTATATTGTTCCAACTAATTTTGACATTGCGAAGTTCCTTCACGAAAACAAAATTGTTTGCTCGACAATAATTTAACTCATTTACGAATGTTTCCATTCTGCTTTTCACCGCCCTCTCAAAGATTTTGTTGTGGGGTAGATAGGTCTATATACATTATTACCTCTAGTTTATCTTTAATATTATGTACTGGTAAAAGTCGCAGTTTTCAAATGTGATGAACATATGCCAGTATAAAAAATATTACTTACTAGATGAATAATTAGTGGAATTATGGTCTCAACAAGAGTTTCCGTTTTTATGTTGTCATCCCCATTTTCTATTTTTAAAGTATAATAATTATTTTTGAATCTGTACTGGTTCCAAAAGAAAATGATTTTCCCGGATCATATTTTTAAAAGTTCTGGATTGTTTTCTAATATTATTTGCCATGTGATAACCTATTTCAAAATACTGATTATTAAAATGATAAGCTACTTCCTTTTTAAAAGGCACTACTCAAAATCTCTAGAGTTTCAATATATACGCAGAATAAAAGCGCCCCTAAATTGGAACCTTGCAGGACACTGGCTTTTATGGAAATACATGACTTGTTTGCCGGGGTTCATATAAAACATAATATTTTTAGTCGCAAACTCCTCTATAAAATCCTTATTTTTACTGTAAAGAACGTAACCAGACTGCAACCAGCAGCTACTATCCGGGCTATGTGCCCCGCCGAGCGCTGAATTTCAAGTTACAAGTCTGGCGCTTTAAGTACAATAATTGCATATTACCATCATGCTAGCATTAGCGTTTTGATGGTAATATCTTAACGCGCCAGACTTGTAACTTGTAATTCAGCGCTCGGCGGGGCACATAGCCCAGAGAGTATCTGTTGGTTGCAGTCTGGTTACGTTCCTTATAGTTTTTTTTTATACATTTATTTAACGCCGGCCTATTTCCGCTACTGAGGCCTAACACCAACGCCTGTAGACGAGCTACCCCCAACTAGGAATCGAACGATGCCGAACCTCTTCCCTTAAGAATAGTAGGGATCTTTTACTTGCCTAACATTTAATAGACAAGGGACCGACGGCTTTACATCCCCTCCGAAGGATGGTATATCTCCTATACAACCCCCGCCTAAGGTTGTATAGCTTCCGCGCATACACTGATATACAAGCCGCTGGAAGATGTGTGAGGCGAGGACGCGGTTTCCGTTGGAATGGTCACCCATCCAAGTAGTAACTGCGCCTGTCGTTGCTTTACATCGCATACCGAAGTACGTACATAGTAAAGACGCACCTACGCTCGCCCCCTTCCTTATAGTAAAAATAAGGATTTTATAGAGGAGTTTGCGACTAAAAATATTGTTTAATATTCCACCCACTAAAAGCACATTTGAACGGGGTTCATATAGTCATGTATTAGGTAAAATATATTCCAAACCAACATACTGACAAAGCTTTTTATAACTATAGAAGAAGACTAAAAGTACATATATAAATAAAAGACAAACTAAAACAATGTGCTGGGAAGATAGGTTCGAACAAACTTTTGCAATTTGTATTTAAATTTTTTTCGTCGTATATTCCATTGTTGTCCAAAATATGATAAAAACTTCATCATCAATATGACGGCGTTTCATTTCGCAATTAAATTTGAAATAACAAATGGCTGACTCACAAAAATTTCACGTTTTTGTTTTAGCATATTATAAACAGTTTTACTTTAAGATATTGTAATTTCAAATCAGTAAATAACAATTAAGTTTATGATGTTTTTATTACTCTCCAATTTATAATATAAACTATGTAAAATTTTTATTACCCATTATATTGTCTATTAATAGGCATATTCCTGATTTATGTAGTTGTATAACGTTTTACTTAAAGCAATAAGTTGTTTTATTAAAGTTTTTATAAGCCGCACATGGCCTAAGTTTACCAACATTGGGGTAAACAATAAATTTTTTTTAGTAAAAAATAATTTTTACTGAAACCTAGCAGGATGAGTAAGTTGATATTTTGATTCAACTATTTTCTGTGCAAAAATAATTAAAAAATGGAGGAAATATCCGAGCATTTATCTCAGAAACAGATAAATACAAAAGCAAATGTACGTGTCTTCTAGTTAGACTGGGAACACAGAGATTTAGCTTGCTAGAGAGTTCAATTTGATTATGCAATATTTTAAACAAGGAAGTTACTGAGTAGTATAGTGTAAACGACCGTAATTGAAACCGTATAAAAACTAAAAGCCGGCAAAAACAGTGGGCATCTCTTGCGGAGGTAAATAGAAATGCTTGTCATAAGAAAAACAATAAAGACATGCCGACTGTTTTTGCCGGCTTTTAGTTTTTACATGGTTTCAATTATGGTCGTATACACTATAACTTCCTTATTTTTAAATCAATAATATTAAATCTTGCCTAAAGTTCATTATGAAGAACCCGGTTACTAGATAAACACCACAAATACTTTACAAATCATCTCTGAACTGGTTCAATAGCTAATGCATATATTTAGGACCCTAGATTCCATAGCACTGATACATATTCTAACCTGGAGTCTACATATGCTCGAACAGTAGTATTTTATATACAACAGTCCTTTAGTAGATTCTTCTCGTCTTGAAGTCTGTGGCAGTCAGCACCAGCATAAAGTAATACTTTACAGTGATGTCGTCTATAAATATAACGAAAAATAGGGGCCCTAGTATGGACCTTGGGGTACCCCTGAGGTAGCAATGTCCCACGGAGCAAACTAATAGAAAAGCATTATGTGTGTTATGTCCTAAAAGCGCATTTTATTAAGAGGAGTCCTTATATCTGTCATCCTCATATGAGGTGTTTTTGATGACAGCTGAAATTTGATGCTCCAAGTGGTAAGTAATAATACGAGGTTGATCGTAGTTGTTAACCTTAAAGTCATTCATTTCTAGTAGGTAAATACTCTACTATAAGGAAATTAGATCTAGAATATTCAAATTTCTGACGAAGAGAAGCCAACAGATAGAGAGGTGAATTTTCAAATCTTGAGATTTTCCACATAATAATGTTAATAGAAAAGTTAACGTTTGATTATTTGTCTTCTACGAAACACACTAATTCAATTTCTCGTGTGTCTGTCGAAGCAAATAGTACTTCTTTTCCAGAGAACGAGTTATTGCTTTCAATTTCGATAGGAGCTTTATTATCATCATAAAGTTTTATGTAATAAATAACGCTTCTTGTTATGAATATAAATTCCAATAAGATAAATTCGTTGGATCATAAACTATTAATAATTTATTCATTTTAACAAATCTATATTTCAGTAATTTTATGGCATACTTTATGACTCGATGTGGCCTGGTGTCTGTATGTTTAATGAATAAAAAAAATTTAATGGCATTTTCTTGATTTATTAGGGTTAATTATTGCTGTAGTGGTAAGATCATATCAGTTTTCTTCTAAAATTAATAATATTAATGATACTATCAATAATTCTGTCGTTAACTGTATACATCACTGCACTTCAAAACGTAAAGTAACAAGATTTTAATATATTAAAATTACTAGTGTCAGTCTATTTCATAGAGAGTTTGAATTCTGATGTGTAGGATAGGTCGAAAAATCTTTAGATCTTCTTGTTTCTAGAGCTTATGCCTCTATCTCAAAGGACATGGGCCCATCTAACTTTGTGCGAATTGGGTCAATTGATGGTATCCCCATTGTAACGAATGAACGCTGTCTTCTATATTTTCACTTATAAATAAATAATAATAATAAATAAATAAACACCACAGAAATTAGACAACCCCCAATTCCAGAAGCCAGCAGCTTGTGCGGAAGGGGGTTACACATTGAAAAACGTGGACATACAAACATTTCCTCTGACAGTGCCGGATCCAGGATTCGAACCCGGTGGTGCGATGACCGTGCGATTAATCGCGATTGCCACCTCGTGCCTTAACCCACTCGGCTATCGACTTTTATATCGAAATTTGCTATTCCGCATAACATGTTCACAGTACGACAGCTTCTTGTTTTTGGCTCGTCTGGTAGACGCCTGTTTATTTTTGGAACAAACGGTAACTTGACTTCCCTCCAAGCTTGGGGAATATACCCAAGAGTGTAGCTTGCTATGAATATGCTTCTCAGGCGTGTGATGAGTTCCTCAATTTCATGTTGAAACAAGACCAGCTCTGCCTGATGATTTAAAGGGCTTGAAAGCAGATACTGCCCATATCATTCTGTTAGGGGTGAATATTTTTCCATCTAGTCCTTTCCCTTCTCTGGTAGGATGGTATGTATCCTCATCCAGATGGGCCTGTTACCTAATCGAACTAGAGTTCGCTCTAAGGAGTAGGCAGATTGAGGCCTTAGAGACGGATCGTGGTGAGATCTGGGGAGTAGGCAGATTGAGACCCCGGAATCGAACCAATACTACGAACTCCTAGCATTATTTTCTTTAACAATTTTTTCTTGACCCCCCTTTTCTCTCTTGAAAATGGCTCCAAAACGGGAGCCGAAACGTCGAGACATTAACAATCTCAGACGCGGTTCAACCCGAGAACCTAGTATTTTACATAGCAACGACCGCGGAAGCTTCTCGGAACATATATATATATATATATATATATATATATATATATATATATATATATATATATATATATATATATATTAAGTCGCGAGCTCCTCTATAAAATCCTTATTTTACTATAAGGAATGTAACCAGACTGCAACCAAGAGCTACTCTCCGGGCTATGTGCCCCGCCGAGCACTGAATTACAAGTTACAAGCCGTGCGCTAATGCTTCGATTGCAACAAACACCAGCCGAAAGACTGATCCTACTTAAAGGAGCTCTTGTGCCAGTCGTCCCATACCACTTGCAGACTGCAGTATCGAGCTTTTAGCTCTCGTCAGTGTAAGGTAGGCATGTGACGAACGACACGAGGATCCCTTGACTATTTGGTACAGCTCGGTATTTTTATGATAGCGAGATGTAAAATAGTAAGCAGGCGCCATCTAGCAGTCCAGTGTCTGTTGCAATCGAAAAATAAATAGCCTGACTGGGCTTTGCATAGATCAAGTGTTTCGGCTGGTGTTTGTTGCAATCGAAGCATTATCGTTTTGTTGGTAATATGTGACTTAGACAAAAATAAATAATATTTTGAGTTTCTGGATCTATGTAATTTGACTTTGAAATAACCTTGAGCACCTAGTGAGTTCTATTCCCTTTTAAATACAAATAATTTTTGTCCAAAATATTTTTCCTTGTATTCGGTAAATTTTGGTGTTTCAGCTTAAATGCACTCACCCGATATATTTACGCATATAACGTCGTTAAATAACTTCTGTTGACAGACGCAATGTTTATCTACAAAAACATTTTATTACAATTGACGTGGCGTTCTCCTCATTGTTTCAATTAGTATAAAAATAGAAAAATAAACATCGTTAATTTTTAGTTTCCATTAATATCATTAAAATCTATACAACCTATTTAAAAAGTAAAGGTAGTTAAACTTGTGTAAGTTAAATATGTATTGATTATGTAATGTCAAATCACATTATTTTATGAAAAATCATACCAAGGCAGTACTTTTCTTGTGCGACTTTCTGCTGTATATGTACAAATCTGGATGAAGTAACAAAAATTCCGCTGGAAGTTATTTTTATGTCTACAAACAACAAAGCAAGTATAGTTCAAAGTAAACGCATTATAATTTGTTTTATTATTCTCCGATTTGATGGTATTTATTTCATGAAATCACATACATTTGTAATTAGTTTTTAACATTGCTGTAAATACTTTTTCTGAGCATTTCCGTACGCTGTGCACGCTACGGGTATGCTGTACATGCTTGTTCTATTTCAATAAAATAATGATACCCTAATTTAAAATAAATTTACCGTTGAATATGAGTATTTGAATTTAAAAATAGAAAACTAATAAAATTTGAAATGCTCAGAATTTAATATTTATTAAAAATGTGTGTAATGACCGGATTTAATTTTCCTCTCCACGTGTTAATGATATTTAACGCCACATGAATGGATTATATAGATAACCAAGGATAATGTACGTATGTAATTTGAATTATGCTAGCGTGGGTATAACTCGGATAGATGGCCTTAAAATTTTCCCAGTAAACATTTTTGTAATACTTACATAGCAGTGATATAACATTGGAGAAACATAGTCAGTTGTTATGTTAAATTTACGTAATAAATATATAAAAGAAAAACAATATTTAAAAGTAACATTTTCACGTAATGTAAGTCAGTACATATTTTTAGTAGTTAGATAGTGGTGGAATATGAGCTGTATTCTCTTATGTTAGCTCATATGCTATACAGGGTGGAGCAATAGTGCGCCGGACCTCGATATCTCGAGTTCTACGATAGCTAGAAATTTTTTTAAAAATTGCAGGTAAACTAGATAAAAAAGTCTATAACTGGAAATTATTTTCGAACATACAGGGCGAGCTAAGACGAAATTACAGGACCAAATGCCCTTTTTTATATCAGTACATTTCCCTTTCTAGGCCCTATTCATTCCTATATTAGCATTGAATATCTCCCAACCTTCTTCTTCTTCTTAGCGATGCAACCATAAATCGCGGCACTCAGGCCTAGTGGCCCATTGTGCATCCGCTAACTGATCAGAGGATGTCCCCATCCAGGCCGGACTCCAGGCCAAAGGCCAGAATCTTTCCCAGCGGGGCATTCCTTACCTCCTCTGGCATAGGGAAGCCTATACCGAAGTGCTTGTGTCTCAAGTTCATGAGACTGGGGCATGAGGTTAGGAAGTGGATGGAAGTTTCCTCCTCCTCTCCACAAAACCTACACTCGGGGTTGTTGACCACTCCGATGTTGTGCAGGTGTTTCCTGAAAGAGCCGTGTCCAGTCAGGAGACTAACCACGATCCTAACTTGCTTTCTACCTAAATGCAATAAATGTTCCGCCCTCTTCGGCAAGGGTCCTGGGATGAGGAGCTTCGCTTGCTGAAGTCCTGGGTGGGAGTTCCAGAGGTCCACAAACTGGGAGTGAGACCAGTCCTCTATTGACCTATTGGCGTTTACTTTAGGGTAAGCCAGTGCTGGCTCCGGGCCCCTCAAGGGCTGTTGAGAACCCTCTCTGGCCAGAGCATCTGCCTGCTCATTACCCTCAATGTTACTGTGCCCAGGCACCCAGAGAAGCCTGACCCAATTGGATGAGCCAAGTTCGCAGAGCGCCTTTTTTACAGTCCTGAACCAAAGAAGATTTGGTTTTAACTGATGCCAGGGCCTTGAGGGCCGCTTGGCTGTCACTACATATGTATATATATATATATATATATATATATATATATATATGTGTGTGTTTGTTAGAATATTCCCTGCGGATATAGCGAATATCTCGGTCTGGAATACCGTTGCGAATTATCTCCCAACCACTTGGATGTAATAAATTTCTTTGTTGAAACAATGCAATCTGCAGATGGATATTAAAAAAATCACCAGTCACAATTATGTGTTTTAAGAAAAACGTATGTGAATACCAGTTACGAGACATCTAATTAATGTTTTTGAATCATTCTCATTTCCTAAAAAGGTACAGTGTGGCCAAAAATTATTTTTCAATTAAGAACATTTTAAATTGAATTTTCTCAATTGTTTCAAATGGAACACCCTGTATATTTTTCGAAGATGTGATGTAGAAATGAAAAACAAACATTTTTCGTGAGTACTTCCCTAGGGCTAATTGCAACCAATTTCGTTTTATTGATCAATAATTACAAAATTCAAAAACAAACTTAAAAAGAGGTTTCTTCAAATAATTCAGTAGAAAAAGTTATAATAAATGTTCCACATGTTGCCCATTTTGATTGACACGCATCTTCATGCGTTTTTGAAATGAGGTTCCCACTGTTCCTAAATCTGTCGGTGTGATAGATGTAAAGGCAGTTATTATTATTTCCTTCATATTTTGTACTGCTGTTGGCGTGCCTCTATAAACAATTTCCTTCACGTATCCCCAGAAAAATCCATTTTTGTAAGATCTGGGGAACTAGCAGACCATTTAGTGGGTCCATTTCTTCCAATCCATTGATTAGGGTAGGTATTATTTAAGTGGTCTCTAACTACATTTAAATAATGTGGTGGAGCACCATCTTGTTGAAACCACATCCTATTTCGAATTCTTTCAGGGAGATTTACCAATAATTGTGGCAGATAGTTTTCCAAAAAATGAAGATAAATACCTCCAGTCAATGTACCATCAAAGAAATGCGGCCCTATCATATGTTCTCCAATAATTTCTCCCCAAACGTTTATAGATCATCTGTGTTGGTTATCAACTTGCATAAAAAAGTGAGGATTTTCCGAAGCATAATAATGAAAATTTTGCCTATTAACACATCCATTTTTATGCAAAGTTGCCTCCGCATCACTGAACAAAACAGTACAAGTGACATCATGTGGCATTTCACCTCTGGCCCAATCATCATCAGATAATTCCTGGTCCATTTGAATATGATATGCATGCAACTTATTTGTTTTTAAGATTCGACCCACAGATCGTTTACTTATTCCTACTAAAGAGCTCACTTCTCTTTGACTAACATGGGGATTCTCAACCGTTGCCAGCACCACAGAAAACTCGTTTTCTTCGTTCACAACACGTTTTATTCTTTCACTTTTTTTATATTCGACATTTCCAGTTTCCAGAAATCTATCGAGAAGGTTTTGGAAGCTGCTAACATTAGGAATTCTTCTTTCAGGATAACGTTGGTGATAAATTCTATTGGCAAGTAAACAATTTCTGTTTGACTCGCCCGAAACAAAAGTTATGTCTACAAGTTCCGCTTTATTAAAATTCATATTGTAAAATTCCAGATATTTTAAATCCAATACAAATTGTAACGACCGATAAGTGTGATAAATACTCCATTGTACTTGACAATTCATACCAAACTGAGGTTTTATTGCTTGTCGAATAACGAAAACAGCAAAAAATGTACAAAAAAAACGTTACAGTAAAGGACCGGTTAAATACTATTTACTCATTTCAATGGATCAGAAGAAATGGTCCCACTAAATGGCTTCATTTCAAAATTGCATAAAGGCGTGTGTTAATCAAAATGGGCAACACGTCGAACACCTGTTATAAATTTTTCTAATGGATTATTTGAGAAAACCTCTTTTTTTAAGTTTATTTTTGAATTTGACAGATACGGACAGTCTAAGACTTTGTGGGTTATTCAGTTTATTTGTAAACCCTTATCAATTTAATTATGATGCTAATTGTACGATTATTGTAAGATTTGTAATATAATTTTAAGGCATTTTAATGTATCATGGATTTTAAAGCATTGTGAATTTTTTGTTTTTATTATGCAAATAAACTATTATTATTATTATTATTATTTATTTATAAAAAGTGGTTGCAATTAGTCATAGGGAAGTACTTACAAACAAATTTTGGTTTTTCATTTCTATATCACATCGTCGAAAAATATACAGGGTGGTTCCATTTGAAAAAATTTAGAAAATTTAATTTAAAAAGTTCTTAATTGAAAAATAAACACTTATTTATTTATAAAACGAAAATGGTTGCAATTAGCCATAGGGGTGTCCTACGTGTCTTAACTTTTGTGATATTTGTTGTAAAATTCATTACATTATTAATACAGGATAGCGAAGCAATTTTTTCTTATTCTAATTTTTTTTGATTATTTGAAATTTTAAGTCAATTTTTTTTTCATGGAGTCGAAATGTCACTTATGGGGCATCACCGTACTCAGAATTTTCCAAGGATTCCAAAAATATAATAATATACAGGGTGTTCCACTTAAGAATCAAAAGTTGGGGTCATTTCCGGTTAAACCGGAAGCGGTAAAACTTGACAGTTATGCCACAAATTATCTACTTGGTCATATAATATATCGACCAAGTTTCATTCCGATATTCTTAAAAGTACGGGAAAAAAGAGGGTCTACCATGATCCGTTGACACCCAGTAGGTATAGAAATTGAAGGACGGGAAACAAAAATCAATTGCGATTAGCTACGAGATATAAATTTAGAAAGTAATTTATCTGTTAAGTATCTTAGATGAAATAAATTATTATTTTAATGGCCTTTATGTAAGCAAGAACATTTTAACTACCAATCTGATTTAATTAAATTGTATACTGTAACCGGAGAAAATAACGCTTATCAAAACAACAAATATTTTTCCACAAAAATCTTTGTATAGCATTCTAGACTCAAATTATTGTATCTATTTAATCAAATAGAAATATTATAACCGCACAAATATTTCAATTAATTTCAATTTTAAAAACATCGGATAAAAAATTTCCAACTTCTTTTAATTAAAAAATGTTTATTTTAAATTTGGTATATGACTGATAAGAAACTACTATCTAGTTTTCATCCTTATACCGACGTTCTGTCATCTGAACATGCCATATAAGAGTACTAAGTATAAAATCCCATTATTAACAAATACAAACTAATAAAATTGCCCTGTTTTTCTGCATTTATATGAACATTCTACCTTTTCAATGTATCGACACATTTAACCCTTAGGTAAAAATTATTAGCCATTTTAAAAAGCAAACCATGGTAGAGTAACCATAGAATAGAATGGTCTTTATTAGTTCGTGTAAATAATCTAATTTCTAATTCATAGATTTTAAATATATAGGTCCTTATCCTTGTAGTACTCATCCAGACTGTAGTAGACCTTGTGTAGTAGTTATTGCTTGAGTTTCACTTTTAATTTATTTATAGGCAACTTTCAATGAAGAGTTTGAAAAATGAAATGACCAGTGGTCCGGACGGTATTCCCAGCTTTTCAAGACTGTGCACATGTCTTAGAGCAACCATTAACAACCCTATTTAACTTATCTCTGAGCTAAGGTGTTTTCCTCGATATTTGGAAAACTGTTAGTGTCTGTCCCATTCTGAAGAACGGTAATAGCTCTGAGGTAACGAACTATTGGCCTATCACCTTTCTGTGTAACTTCGCAAAGGCTTTTGAAATGTCTTTATATAATCGTATTTACGCACTCGCTAAAAATGTTATATCATTTGACCAGCATGGATTTATGGAAAAACGTTCTACCAATACAAATCTAATATGTTTCACACAACTACTGTCTAAAATTGTTGATTAAAAGGAACAAGTAGATGAGATATATACCGATTTCTCGAAAGCTTTTGATCGTATTGATCTCAAAATATTAATAAAACTAGAAGAACAACGTTTTTCTGCGTCGCTACTTACTTTCTTTCGCTCATACTTGACAGATCGTCTCCAGTACGTTACATATAACTGTTTAAAATCAAACCAATATGCCAGACCTCAGGAGTTCCACAAGGATCTAACCTGGGTCCTCTATTCTTTTGTCTTTTGTTTATCGCAGATGACTTAAAAATAATTTCATCAATTAAATCAGCTGACAGCTGTAATCTACTTCAAGCCAAGCTAGATAAGATGGTATATTTGTGTAATAAAAATCATCTTGATAAGAACATCCCCATATGTAAAGTCATGACTTATTCCCGTAAAGTCAACATAGTTACATGCGACTATCAAATTGAATCGCAGGCTCTAGTTCGCACCGATTCAGTGAGAGATTTAGGAATTTATTTTTATTGTAAATTAAATTTTCCCACACATATCAGCAAACCGGTCCTGGCCTGGTCAAGATTTTAGCGATGCCGATGTTCTCATTACGTTGTACTCTGCCTATGTTCGTTCCAAGCTCGAATACTGCTCTCCTGTCTGGAACTCCATTTATGATTGCTATAGAAATCCATCGAGTTTGTTCAAAGGAAATTCCTAAAATATCGCATTTACCGGGTCGATGGCAGGTATCCTAACAGAGGTTGTGACAACCAGTATTTATTAAATAGACTTAATTTCAATTCGTTAGAATTTAGGAAACATTTTTACGGATTAAAGTTTTTACACGTGCTATTACATAATAGGGCTGACTCTCCCGAAATATAAAGGCAATTAAATTTCTTGGTGCCAAGGCTTAATAGTTGCAACTCTGCTACATTTTACAACCCATTGGCAAACACAAATGCTATGCTAAGATCCCCCATAAATATGATTTGCTGTAATTATAATACAATATCCGATATTTGTGATATATTTAGGTGTTCACCCAAAAACCCGTATGCGTCTTTCAGGAATACTACCAATTTCTAATCTTCCATTGATAGATAATTCCTTATTACTCAGCTTGTTTATATTCTATTAGCTGGGATTCGATTCTCAAATGTCATTACACCGATGTCGTGGACGACATATACCGTTTGTCTAATGAAATGAACATTTCATTATTCTCTAATGTCGTAGTAGACAATTTTTAATAGACATAAAGGAGAGTGGGTATAAATCGTCGACAATCAAATGTCATGATCGACACCATAGATAAGAAAGGATAATAATTGGCGTGCTCTCTCTACTGCGCTAGGGAGAGGGGTCAAAAACGTTTCTACATCTGTGTTTCTGTGGTTATGTTTAACTCAGTAGTAGTACAGAGATATTTTCGATTTTCGCTGTTTAACTATTTATTATTTTCTACAAATATGATGAATGAAGACATAGAAATTTTAAATGTAGACAAAAATGTGGAAAATAATGAAGTTGCCCTACAAAATCAGAGAAAACCCATGTGTATGAGAACGGCTATCTTGCCAATTCTAACAAAACAATTTTCTGTGAAATTAATTACATTTCAAGATTTGGCTTCGTAGTTTTCTCCATCGTTTCCAATCTTTCTTTGATCATGGCATTGAATTCAGGATCACTGCTATTTCTTCCCATTTTTTTAGCGTAATTGTCTACTAAAATTTGTTGTCGCAGAGCTCTCGAGAATACGTTCCTCACAGGTTACTCGACATTAGTGACCGACAATTTGTCACAAGTGACAATTTTGATCGTCTTTGAGAATCGGGCCCCTGAAGACTCATATTATAGCTCACTGGTTTCTTTGCTATCTGTTATAATAATATAGTATAGATATAGATATACTTATAAGCAAGTTTACTGTATTACTTTGTCCTGTAAATAGTTATGTACTGTTAGACAAATAAACGATTATTATTATTATAATAATAACTACCTTCTACAGACTGGTTTCGGCCTAGATAGTGCAGAACAAGCAGTCGAGTAACAAGTGCCACTTCATTTTGTTGGACAATATTTTTTGCGTAGTTTAGTTTATTAGTTTAGCAATTTAATTTAATTTAAATTCTTAAAGTTCCTTATACATACCATCTTTGTTTAAAGGAATGAAAAACTAAATATATTTCCGAGTTTGCCTTCCATAAGGCATTTTGTTAATGTATGACTTTATCATTGGAACAAGTCGATTTATCGTGTACTATACATCAGTTGTACTTTAGTGAAATCGCGAAACTAAAGGCATAATTAACAACTGTTAATTACGGTCCGCGTGTTCGTACAAGCATTTTAATATCAGTAACATTTCGCAATTAAATTTTATTACAGAATTTCACATATGAGCAGTTATAGTACTGGAAAAACGAATTCTCGTTTTGTAGAAATCTGGAGACAGAAAATGTATGTTGTAAAATAAGAAAATATTCTTTTCATAATCTGTCTAAAATTTAAATTATTTATAACTTATTGCTTCTGATTACTGACTTCAAACTGTCTTGTTTATGAAAATAGAAATGTGACGTAGTTCATAATACTTAGGGCCAGTTGCTGCAACAATCGTAACTTTAGATTTTATATGAAGTTGAAGGATATCAACTCAACAACAAGATTTGCAATTAGTAAATGCTTTAGCAGAAAATCCATTTAACTCAGTTATTCAGGCTGCTGAAGAAACGAATTTTCCTGGATCGAGTAGTACTGGTCGCTGGCGAGTAAGAGAATCGGAGCTACGCTGTCAAGCAGCAGCACAGAAATACTTACTTAAAGTTGAACATAAAGAAGCTCGAGTATGATTTGCGCTTGAATTTTTAGCGCATGATGTAATTTTTTGAAACAATGTAATATTTACAGACGACACACAGCGGTCATATTCGTGTTTACTGCCCTCCGAATACTCGATTCGATGAGAAATATGTATCTAACAATGATAAAAGTGGTAGATTTTCCGTCAATATGTGGGCTTGGATATCGGTACGTGGTCCTGGTGTTTTGTGGCATATTGAGGAACGATTTAATAGTGAAGCGTGTATTAGGATATTATGCCCCCTTCTGTGTCACAATTATTTCCTAATAATGAGTTCATATTTCAACAAGACAATTGTTCCGTTCATACTGCTCATACCGTAATTAACTGGTTTCAAGATAACATCAATGTTCTTAACGGGCCCAGTCATAGTCCAGATCTTAACCCCTTAATTTTTGATTGGTTTGTCAAAAAGCGTTTGTAGTATTAGTGCGTTTTTAAATTCTTCTGCGAGGAATATTTCATCAATTAGATTAAGCATCTTAATTCGCCCTGCGCGGCGAAAGGTGTTGCCTTTTAAAAATTGTTTTTAGCTGCCGAACCAGACGCGCCCTGTCCTGTCTTTCACCCGCCGTGCCAACTCACGTCACGGTTGATCGGCTGGTCCCGGGACGTGCGCTGGCGAAGCCATAATTTTAATTTTAATTAAAAATAGAATTAATTAGAATTGAATTCAATTGGTCTTTATTGTGGGGAAAAACAATAATTAAAAATAATTTTAAAAACGTCTCGAATGTTATAAATTTAAAACCTAAAATACTCATTTGAGGGAAAATAGAAGGGGAATTTATTTGAAATAAAGTTGATGGTGGCTTCCGGTGTAACTGGAAGTGATAAGAATTCGAAAACATTTCAAATGTCTTTTCTGACTACTCATTCGGTCAACATTTCAAAAATATACTCCAGTTCAGTCCGGAACGTTGGTTGATTGGTTGGTTGAAAACGAACCTCTTGTATAACATAATTAGAGGAAAAGTCCATTTGAATTTTGAAATTTTATATCTCTTAAATTGTTATAATCTGACTTATAAAATATCAACACGTTGTATATTCACTTTAATTAAAATTGGTAATAACCATGCACAACCTATATTATTTATTTCACACCGCGTATCCACTCAAACGAGTAGGAAAAGAAATAAACTCTCGTAAAATTACTTTGCAAGAAATAAGAACACAAAAGGCAGCGAGCCTGTCTGGTACTTAATGTAAGGGCTCCAGTTCAGTGTTCGTTTCGAGAATTACCACTTAAGATGGATTATGTAACCACAGGTGGAAGGATAACATTTCCAAACCAACTGAGCTTAATGATCTGTTTAGCGAATATTTCACATGACTGAGTAATTAAATTGTCCGTATAGTTTTCAGATTTGTGGATTCTCTGTTGCAGAATGACCACTAAATTAACATACAGACTCGACTGAATGATCAGCGCAATCGCGAATAATGTTAATGGCACAATTGGTTAATTCGTTAATTATTGATTAATATTTCAGTCAGTGAGCTGCTAAAACTTATGGAACCAGATGGAAATGGGTCAAAAAAGCGTATTCGTCATCGCTAGATGAATTCGTCATACAAGTGTCATGCATGTAGAAGACAAATTTTAAAATAAAATAAAAAAAATATACGCAACTTAACAAACATTTTTAGAACTTTTATAAAAGATATGTAGGTGCAGCGGTATATCACCTAATGTCCGTTTCTCTAAAATATTTGAAAAATATGTGGCACAAGAAATTACGGAATTCGTTGATAAACCTAACCTCTCTAAGAATAATCAATTTGACTGATTTCGACAACTATAACTGTTATTATACACTTTTTAAATCGTCTGTATGAAAAAAAGATAAAAAAGTGTTTATTTATATATTGTTTGAACTAAGTAAAATATTCGATCTTATGCCATGCTAACACTAAGAAACTTAGAAAGCTGTAGTATGTCATGCATGCTGTATAAGAACATCATTTCGGAAAAAAACGTTTTATTTCATACCTAAGTACCCTAGAATTTTAAATCACGCTCAAACGTAGTATGAAACTTTCGTACATACGGAGACAAGAGTTATGTGTTTTGTTTATATATTAAAATCTTTTCAGCACATTGAAAGGTATACGTGTTATCAGTCCATTACAGCGAAGCGGTGTGCTGATCCAGTGTTCTTTCATATATTATGAAAACTGTAATAATGTTCAAATATAAGAGATACTGGAGAGAGTTATAAGTATTATTAATAATAATGAAATTAAATACAACGCGGGAAACATTAAGAAACATGCGTTACAATGCGACAATGTCTTTTAACACAAGATGTTTTCTTAAGACGCCCACTGGAACGTTTGACCTCATCGGCCATTTTGGTCTGGATTGCCTAATAAATATTATGTCAAAAGAAATTATATGTTTCTGTGTTGTGGGACTACAAAATTGAAAGAAAACAATATAGTTGCAGGTATCCCCGAAAAGCTTTAAAAAATATCTTATGCCTTGTCGAGAAGAAACTATAACCTCGATATTCAAATAACTGAATCTGATGAAGAAACTATGCCACTGGAAGTCTAATGTAAAGTTAAATAACATTTATTTCACCCACTATGAGTCAAACCACAATTATTATTAACCCAGGTTAATGATTTGAAGCACGAAAATTGAAAATTTGTCTACTGATATTGTTTTCGTCGTGTTCAGTGATCTTAATTTTGATTTATTACTTTGGGGAACCTACAATTTGAGGTAAGGTGTTTTAATTAATGGTTTAATATCTCTTTTAAGCAAGAGATTTGTAGGTGTATCAAAAGCTGATCGTAGAATTATTATTATTTTTTGTTGTAAGTTAAGCATATTTTTTTCATTATAAGATGAAATATATTTATTTCTCTTTAATTACATGTGTTTTTCTTTAATAATTTAAACCAATGTCAGAGGATTCACTTACCTCTCACCACTATACCATTTACATTAGTCTGTATAAGACTAGCAGGTTGGCCACTGTCATTTGTCTGCTCCATGACCTATGGCATACTGATGAGAACTAATAAGTTCGAAACCGGTCTATGTCTGGTCAGGGAGTTGACAAGTGAGCTGCTAAAACTTATGGAACCAGATGGAAATGGGTCAAGAAAGCGTATTCGTCATCGCTAGATGAATTCGTGTGTGTGTGTCATGCATGTAGAAGACAAATTTTAAAATAAAATAAAAAAAATATACACAACTTAACAAACATTTTTAGAACTTTTATAAAAGATATGTAGGTGCAGCGGTATATCACCTAATGTCTGTTTCTCTAAAATATTTGAAAAATATGTGGCACAAGAAATTACGGAATTCGTTGATAAACCTAACCTCTCTAAGAATAATCAATTTGACTGATTTCGACAACTATAACTGTTATTATACACTTTTTAAATCGTCTGTATGAAAAAAAGATAAAAAAGTGTTTATTTATATATTGTTTGAACTAAGTAAAATATTCGATCTTATGCCATGCTAACACTAAGAAACTTAGAAAGCTGTAGTATGTCATGCATGCTGTATAAGAACATCATTTCGGAAAAAAACGTTTTATTTCATACCTAAGTACCCTAGAATTTTAAATCACGCTCAAACGTAGTATGAAACTTTCGTACATACGGAGACAAGAGTTATGTGTTTTGTTTATATATTAAAATCTTTTCAGCACATTGAAACGTATACGTGTTATCAGTCCATTACAGCGAAGCGGTGTGCTGATCCAGTGTTCTTTCATATATTATGAAAACTGTAATAATGTTCAAATATAAGAGATACTGGAGAGAGTTATAAGTATTATTAATAATAATGAAATTAAATACAACGCGGGAAACATTAAGAAACATGCGTTACAATGCGACAATGTCTTTTAACACAAGATGTTTTCTTAAGACGCCCACTGGAACGTTGACCTCATCGGCCATTTTGATCTGGATTGCCTAATAAATATTATGTCAAAAGAAATTATATGTTTCTGTGTTGTGGGACTACAAAATTGAAAGAAAACAATATAGTTGCAGGTATCCCCGAAAAGCTTTAAAAAATATCTTATGTCTTGTCGAGAAGAAACTATAACCTCGATATTCAAATAACTGAATCTGATGAAGAAACTATGCCACTGGAAGTTTAATGTAAAGTTAAATAACATTTATTTCACCCACTATGAGTCAAACCACAATTATTATTAACCCAGGTTAATGATTTGAAGCACGAAAATTGAAAATTTGTCTACTGATAGTGTTTTCGTCGTGTTCAGTGATCTTAATTTTGATTTATTACTTTGGGAAATCTACAATTTGAGGTAAGGTGTTTTAATTAATGGTTTAATATCTCTTTTAAGCAAGAGATTTGTAGGTGTATCAAAAGCTGATCGTAGAATTATTATTATTTTTTGTTGTAAGTTAAGCATATTTTTTTCATTATAAGATGAAATATATTTATTTCTCTTTAATTACATGTGTTTTTCTTTAATAATTTAAACCGTTGTGAGATTTCCTTAAAAAAGGCTAATCTCAAGTTAATTTCTACTTGTAACTTATTAAAAAAATAAAACTAAAATAACATGCATATCCTTGGTTTCATCACCATCCATTTGTGGAGATGTAGTCTACAACTACAATCCATGCTTAATAAATCCTGACAGTTCATGAATACAATACATTCAAAATACTTGTGTAAGACTCATCTATAGGGTAAAAAACTCGAGCCGGTATCCCCTTCAGTTGAAGTGTTGGGGTGGCTGAAAATGAAAAACTGGCGTTTTCTCATCGTGATATAAGAGAAAATAATTAACATCACGGTACTTATATAATAGAATAAGATATAAATAATGTGTATCAGTTAAAAACACGTAATAAAAAATATTTCAACGGTACCAATATGCATCGGGCAAGTCTGTTCGAAATATTGATGTCCTATAATTTCCTCAATATATATATATATATATATATATATATATATAAACAGACCCTTAATGGTGGAAATAATCAGTAATTGCCATGGACTAAATTTTTGTCTGACTGTGATCTTTTTCTTACAGTCTGAGGTCCCACGCCCCTTTTCCAAAGTGATTACTAACAGGCTTAATTTTCGTGAGTGGCTTCGTTTTGACGAGTCTTCCAACTTTTTCTCTGCGAGAATTTTCGGTAGAGGTAGATAAAGTTCTACGCAGCTGCTAAACATGTTGATCGTGGAACTGATACTTTCATGGCGTAGCGTTTCAAATATTTACATCGCTTTTGTAAGACAAGCGCAGCTCCCTGCTTTTCTACATTAACGGGTTGATTTTTATACTATTGTTTAATTAATATTTCTGAAATCGAATGGTCAAATTGCCCTACAAATTTTCTGGCAGGTTTTCCAGTCCTACGTCATGAAAGTGTCATAGAATAGAATAGAATAGAATAGAATAGAACAGAATAGATATAATACAATATAATGTAATGTAATGCAATGCAATGCAATATTGTAATAGAATGGAGTAGAGTAGAATAGAATAGAGCAGAATATAGGAGAATAGATGAGTATAGAGCAGAATAGGATAGAATAGAGTAGAGCAGAGCAGAGTAGAATAGACTGGAGTAGAGTGAAGTGGAGTAGAGTACAGTAGAGTATAGTATAGTAGAGTGGAGTAGAGTAGAATAGAGGTATGACCTGAGGCAATCCAAAGCAACACTTCTTACCCCATAAGTCTCAGGTTTTTGTAGTAGAATTTCGTGGTTTAAGGTATCCAATGCACTGAAAAGAACAAAAATACGCCGCACGTCACATTTCTTCCTTCAAGTATTTCTGTTATTGATTTTGTCAATTCACTTAGAGCCGAGCCAGTAAATCTGTGTTTTAAAAATCCATGTTGTGATTTGTTAAAGAGTGAGTGGGTGTAAAAGACAAAGTGTCAGTTCCACGATCAACATGTTTAACGGCTGCGTAGAACTTTGCTTACCTTTATCGAGAATTTCCGCAGAGAGAAAAGTTGGAAGACTCATCAAAACGAATCCACTCACGAAAATCCCGCCTATTAGTAATCACTTTAAAAAAGGGGCGTTGGATCACGGACTAGTTGTAACTACAACTAAATAACTATTTATATCACCTTTCTTGTAAAGTGGTAGTATAATCGCAGATTTTCAGGTACAATTTTTTGCTAGTATCGACATATTTATGATATGGGCTAAGGGGCCAGCAATGACTTTAATACATTTTTTAAATATTTATAGTTGGTATTCCACCATTTCCTGGGCTCTGTTTATTTTTGAGTTTGCTAGATAAACTGATAATTCCATCCTCATTTGTGGGATAATAATAGAAAGAATTGGGATTTTTCTCGAACTTCTATACATAAGACTCGTTATAGAGTTGATTGTTCAATATAAGTTTAGGGGTCCGTTTGTACGAAACTTTTTTTTATCTCGAATAATAACAAATGAACAACTCTGTACATTTTCGTACCTCCTCTACCATGCCGATGCCGTAGAAAACGATAATTTGATATTTTAGTTGAATAAATAAATAAATGACATCATAGGTAATTACGACCCCCTTTATCCCGGAAGGCTCTAGGAAAGCCTTGTGTGGGAGAGGGCTACACATTTAGAGACAAGGGACACATACCCAATATCCGTGTATAGTGGAAAAAAACCCTCTCACAGTATTTTCCACTGCCACGACCGGGGATCGAACCCGGAAGCAGATATATTATCATTCAGCCATGTTTCTGAAACTGTCATAAGTTAAAAATTATTTTTGTTAACAAAATCAGAAAATTGTGCTATGAAGCAACGAACGCATGTTTAAATAACCGATTTTAATTTTTTTGATGGATAAGTTAGGAATCATGGATTAGGAATAGCTTAATTTAGTTTGTAATTGCATATATTTCATATGCACGAAAGTGATATTGTGGATCACATCAGAATCAATTACACGATTCTATCTTGAAAAATCTTGATCTGATTTTGACTTACCGTCTAATAGGTACCATACAGTCAAAAAGAGGGATACGGCCGCCCGCCATGGATTTATGATCAATTCTACTCTTAAATTACACAACACTATTAATTTTCCTGCAGTTGTAATTACAAATAATGCTAATTTTCCGTCCCTACGAGTACTTTCTCTAATCCTGTGACTCGGTACTATAAACATCACAATACACAGTTATTATCCAATGTTACTTTCAATTAATTTATCAAATCGACGCGTTACAAGGGAAATGACTCCACGGAAAGAACACAGATATTTGTAATCCAAAAAGTTGCACTTACTCATATTTAAGATTAAGTGATTTTTTTAAAACAATAAACAACGTTATTAATTCGCCCATTTTTTAAGGAACAATCGAACACAAACACAACGTTATTCCAATTGATGATTAACGATTCGACTGTATATCTAAGTGCTTAATGAAGGAAAAATGTATCGCATAAATAAATACTTCATTTGTTTCTAATCCGGCGCAATATATCTGAACTTTTCTGACAGAATATTTCAAAATAAAAACTTCAAGTCCATTAAATTTTTTCCTATTACTTGTCCGTCATAAAATAATCAAAACATAATGTCAGTTGCTAAGAGCACATTTCGCATCAGAAATCAATCTACTACTCTCTTTGCTACATGTATAAAGTAAATATTTATTTCAAAGTCCGCGAAACTGTGCGTTGGATTTATTATATTCTAAATAAACACGGATCATTTATATATTTTGAATTGGCTTCAATCGAATTTCAAGCGTCAGACTGACAAAGCTGTTCCTTGTGCGTACAACAAAAAACTGAGTGTTGTATAGTGACGTGACGTTAAAATAAATATAACGTAGTTAGTCGGAAAACCGACTGTGAATGACTGACAGAGGAATCGGAGCATGTTTATGATATTCTCTATGCGGATTATGTTCAGAAACGTAAAATGAAGGAGAAAGCTGTATGAAAACTACACTGGGTGTTTATTTAGAAAAAAAAAGTAATAGTGAAGAATTTAGTCAGTCACTCATCTTGAACTGTGTTTAAAATTTAAGTTTGCCATGAATAATAATCATTACACTAAGGAGGAACTAAAATTTGTTTGAAAGGACCCCACAAACTTTTGATATGATATTCTACACATCATCCAGATCAAAAGTCCCAATGGACATAAAGTCCTAGGACCCCAAGTTTCTGTGGTACAGACCTTCAAAGATCCGTATTTTAGCCATATGCTAACATACAAAAGTAAAAACAGCGAGGTAGCCTATCCAAGACATTGTACGGCAATTAAAGTATTCTTCTAATAATATTTTGGTGTATTTTCTGGTGGTTTAACTCTTAGCGATACTCATGGTAGTACTACTAGCTCTTTCCATTCAACCGTGTTACAAGCATATACGTAATTACAAGAGTATAAATAAGAGTTCAGAGAGTACTGCTGAAAGTAGCTCAAAGTTACAAGCAAAACATTCCGTGATAATGTTGACGAGTGCGCCGTAAAAATGGAACTGTTAAACTGCTGCTAAAAGTTTTACCAAAAATCTCACAAAAAGTACTCTTATAAGTACCACCATGATTACTGCTAAGAGCACCGTTAGTTAAACCAGCATTATTAGAAAAAAACTTAAATTGCCGTACAATGTTTTCGATCCGGATGATGCATAGAATATCATATAAAAAAATAAGCAAAATTAACGGGAAGTTTGCGGCATCCTTTAACTCACAAATTTGGTAATTTTTGGCCCATACAGTAAAGTACGGAAGTTGAACCGAGGAAGCTATGTACATTTTTGCTGAGGTTTCTGGAAAGGGTGTGGCGCTAACTCTGACGTAGTTTCCACAAACACCAAATTAGATCGCGTGCAAAGCAGATCTAGCAATATTTTCATTAAATATACATATTTGTGAAGGCCCGTTTGTTTTTTGGAACTAACTTGTACAAGTTCAAACGTATTTTAAGTCTATGAACGTGTGTAAATTGTGTTCATACAAAATTGTGCAATAGTCTAAATAGCACCATTTGGTATGTGTATGTACCCCTTTACTGTCTAATGGCAGTACTCTCCAAATAATAAAGAGAAAACAATAGATTGTTAATGATGGGATATTAACATCCTCTCCACCAAATGAAACCTTTAAAAATCTGTACTTTATTCTAGATGGCGTATTCGTAAAAAGCGTGTCGAAAAGTACCATTAGACAGAAAAAATATCCTCCGTGGCTCAATAAAAATATTAGACGTGATATTTGCCTCGACAAAAAATTAAAGGATAACTCAAATCCGGTCGATTGAAATTGCTTTAAAGAATTGCGAGTTAAAATAAAAATTTATATCAAGATGACGCAAAATTATCTCTATTAAAAATCAAATAAAAAAACAATCCTTCGTACACTACGTTTTCTAAGTGACCACAAAGGAAAGTAGAGCGGAAAGCGGAGTAAGATCCGGTAACCTTGGTGGTTATTCAATACTTCCACGTCTTCCAATCTACCTATTTGGGAATTCCTGATTAAGATATCTTTGAATAGCAAATGAATAAAGCAGAGGTTCATCGTCTTGCTGATACCATAAATTTTCATTAGGCGTTCTACAATTGTTTCTACTCGGAAATAAGGTCACAAAAGTAGGGATTAGATATCCTTGTAAAAATTGTAGATATCTTGGTCCATTTATACTATCATCGGAAAAGTAGGGACCGATTATCATATTCTCGTCCGCATATTTACCTTTTGTGGATACTGAGTGTGCTGCTCTTGCACCCATCGACGGTTTTCCTGTATCCAATATCTAAAATTTTGACGGTTAACTTCACCATTTAATGTGAAGTTGTCTCATCCGAAAAAAATATATTTTCATTTTCAAAAATCAAGAAAATCTCGACATTTTTTTACCTTTTTTCAGTTTTTGTCGATTTCGACTCAGAAGGACTGGCTTTTCATCAAATACCGTTATAATCATTTTTGAAGTAGATTGAATTTGCAATAACTTGAGACTTGAGCGGTTATTGTAGGTCCAATAGTTTCAGAGATACAGTTTTTCAAAATTTGGCCAATTTCTCAAGTTACATAATCTTCAGCAATTTTCATTTTCAGAATTATTTATGTTTTATTAAAGATCGCATTTCTAATGACACTGACTTGGTAGCAGTAGAAGCGAGATATCACCGATTTTGCCACAAGAAACTGTACTTGCCCTCAACACAAGAAGTTATGAAGAGGGGAGGTCGCAAGCACATCACGATTGAGGATGCCATGTAACAAATTTTAGCACATCTCCAAGAGAACTCAGAATAATGTCAGTTTTCTCTGGGTGAACTGGTTAGCCAGATAGAAGGGGAAATACCTGATAATCGAACAATAAAAAGTCGTCTGTTTAAGAAGTATGGAGAGAATAATATAATTGCATAAGCTGCTTCGAAAAAAACCTAGCATATCAAAAAATCAAAAATACCTGATTTGATGCATCGCTCAATGCATAATCTGATTGTACGGTCGTGAGAAAAAAAATAGTCTTATAACGGTATCTTGCTAAAATCTAGTTGTATACATCTAACTCTAACTTTAATTTTTGCGACATTGTCAGTTAATTGTCATAATTTATTGCAAGTGTGCAAAAACTAATATGCCTCATATAAGCGATTTAGTTAAATCTGGAGTTATTACTAAAGCAGAAGATGGATGGTTAATGAGACAATTTGCACTGCGGTTTAATATTGACAAAAATTCGGTGTGTAACATTTTAAGAAAGTGGTACGGTACGATTAGTAGAAATCCTGGATCAACTCAACAACAAGATTTGCAATTGGTAAATCTATTAGTAGAAAATCCATTTTACTCAGTTATTCGGGCTGCTGAAGAAATGAATTTTCCTGGATAGAGTAGTACTGGTCGCCGGCGAGTAAGAGAATAAGAGTTACGCTGTCATGCAGCAGCACAGAAATACTTATTTAAAACTGAACATAAAGAAGCCCGAGTAGGATTTGCGCTTGAATTTTTAGCGCAATGATGTAAATTTTTGGAATAATGTAATCTTTACAGACGAAAAAACTTTCCAATCAACACAGAGCGGTCGTATTCATGGTTACCGCCATCCTAATACTCGATTCGATGAGAAATATATATCTAACAATGATGAAAGTGCTAGGTTTTCCGTCAATATGTGGGCTTGGATATCGGCACGTGGTCCTGGTGTTTTGTGGCATATTGAGGAACGATTTAATAGTGAAACGTATATTAGTATTTTAGACAATATTATTCTCCCTTCTGTGTCACAATTATTTTCTAATAATGAGTTCATATATCAACAAGACAATTGTTCCATTCATACTGCTCATACCGTAACTAACTGGTTTCAAGATAACAACATCAATGTTCTTAAACTGGCCCAGTCATAGTCCAGATTTTAACCCTGTGGAAGAAGTATGGAGACTATTCGTAAGAAGTATCCAAAAACGAAATGTGAGACCACGGAATGCCGAAGAATTACTGGAAATAGTAAATAGTGCCTGGGAAAATATTTACTAATGATTATTGTATAAGGTTATTTAATTTTATGCCAAACAGACTTTTATTTCATTGTGAATATGTATAAATAATGATTGTCTAAATAAAAATGACTAATAATTATTTGTCTGGCTTTCACATATTCCTATTTGAATGCGCTGTTTCCTATTATATATATTTTTATTAATAACATATGTTTTTTTAAATTATAATTTTTGTTTTCATTTTTTCATTGCATTTAACAATCAATCATCACTTTTATCATAAGGGAAAACTATAAATTATGACTAAAATAATCATTAAACTGACTCCATAACATGTACCTCATCGATTTTCTTTATATGTAAAAGGAGAGGGGGGACAAAAAATAGACCGGCAAGATCCGGATTATTAATCTTTGAACTATATCCATTGATAAAATGTGGTCCTCACATTTTGCATACTCACTTCCTTCTAGCTCCCGGCCTAACTAGTTTTTGTAAGGTTATCTAAAAACGTGCTATGAAAATGAAATCCATACCTTAAGTTAATTTTTTATGTTATTATTTACTGTTCACTAGCTATTTTATTGTAAAATACTACAGTAGGACAAGAATTATGTTACTTCAAAAAATAATATTTTCAAATGTCTGTAATTTCAAACTTATGGACTTTAGACCCTAAGTAGTATAGGTTTTTGGAATCAGCTTTCCAAAAAGGTTCTAAAGATGGAAAATATACAGGATGTTTCATTTAAAAAATTAGAAGATGCCAGAACCGAAGCAGCGTTGACATCATATCTAAAAATCAAAGAAGATGCGCAATGAAAATTATAATCAACCTGTCCAATGATTCTTTCAAATTATTTTCGTTCCCAGAAATAACGAATTTATTCCATACTGTATGTACACACTGTGGAAATAAATAAATACATTTTATTTAGCAAACATTTTAGTTATATTTTACTCAGTTTCGTTTCGTAGAAACTCTGGTATTTATTTACTTAAATTATATTTCTATGTACAACGGTACAATTATATATTTTATTAGAAACTTTAATGTAAAACTATATAACAACTACTATTGTATTTTAGTACAACAGAGGCAAAAATAAGTAACGATAACACATTACTTTTAGCCGATATATTATTAGGTGTTTATATACTTTTGATGCAGTTTAAAATTATAAACTACAGAAATTGGGAAAAATAAACACTATGCACTCATAAAACTTCTATTTTTATCCACACTAAACTGTAAGCAATTCATGAAGATATGTTGAAAACATTGATACTTATTCCCACGGATTGATATTTTCATACCGATACTTGATTTAAATTGGACTGCTGAAGGTCTCAAAATTGAATGCACAGATATTTCCTTCATTGTTAAGATTATTATTTTTAGAATTATTGACATTAAACTAGCTATAATTTTAATCAATACTGGACAATGCTCCTCTCGATCTGACAGAAGAGGGTTACGTCGGTGACTTGAAAGACGGTTCAAAAATATTTTAATTTTGTGGATGTAAGAGCCTTTAATAGGCAGAATTGTTTAAACTTTTCTTGTGCCAATGTAGATGAAGAAGTTGATGTGAATGAACTTGCAGAAGATTCTTTGAAAAGTTAATGCATGCTTTTACATATTTGTGTTGTATTTTCACAATAAAAGATTTGTGTATTACTTATTATCTATATTTATAAATATTTCTATTGATGTTATTTGTCGTATTGAATTTCTTATTTTATCACATATTTGTAATACGAACAATTTGTGCATTCCCTATATTACCAAAAATGACGTACTCAAGGAACTTAAGAAAATTAAACCGAAAAACACTACAGGTCCTGATGGTATGCCAGCCTTTCTCCTTAAAGATTGTGCCATATTATTTGCAAAACCATTAGATAGCATTTTTAATTTATCTATTAAAACTGCTACTTTTCCAGAAGTCTGGAAAACATCCGGAATCTCTCCGGTATTCAAAAAGAATGGTAGATGTGCTGTTGAAAACTATAGACCAATAGTAATATCGTGCAATTTTAGAAAATTATTTTAAAACATAATATTTGGGGGCAATTTGGTGTGTATTACTCAGTTCATAGCTGAACATTTGGATGCTGGAGGCCAAGTAGATGTCATTTATAAAGATTTTTCTAAAGCCTTCGACAAACTGGACCACGGAATTTTGCTGAACAAACTGTCCGAATTTGGACTAACTGAGCACTTCCTAAACTTTCTTGAATCCTACTTAGTAAACGGATGACTGAATGTGCAATAACGTGGATTTCGGTCTAAAGATATCTCAGCAACATCTGGTGTTCCCCAAGGTTCTGTTCTTGGGCCTTTGCTATTTAACATTTTCATAAATGACACCGTCATTGGCTTACACCGCAAAACATTACTTTATGTCGATGACCTAAAATTTTTTACATCTATCACTAATGTAGAAGACTGCGCTGATTTGCAAAACGGTCTTATATAGCTATGGTCTTGGTGTAGCGTAAACAACTTAAATATCTTAAATACATATATATAAATATGTAATATCTTAAATATCTTAAATACATATATATAAATATGTAATATCTTAAATATCTCAAAGTGTAATTCTATACAAAATCCAATAAAATGTATCTATACAATTAATAATGAGGAGCCGAAGAACTGTAGTCATCTCAAAGATCTAGGAGTTATATTCGATCCAAAGTTATTTTTGTTAGCCAAATCAATCATATCACCGCTAATTCCTTCAAAAATTTAGGCTACATTATGCGTAATTTTAAAGAATTTAACGAAAATACACTAAAACTTTTCTTTAATTCATTTGTGAGGTGAAGACTTGAATATGCTTTAATGGTATGGGGTCCTGGTTATGAAAATCATAAATATGGCATTGAAAAACCTCAGAGATGTTATTTTAAATACCTTTGATTCAAAAGTTCTAGAAATTATCCAGAGAGAGGTTTTCCACATTGTGACTTATTACATAGATTCAACACAAGTGATCTTCCACTACGTCGGGTGTATCACTCTCTTGTATTCCTTTTAAGATTGCAAATGGCACTGTTGACTGCCCTGTTATTCATAGTTGCATAAGATTTCATGTTCCTAATTTGCAGACTCGCTCCTCTCTATTCTATTTGCCTGCCTCAAGATCAAATATGTGTTCCAAATATGATTCATTTTAATAATACAGATATTTTTAATACTAGTATATCCAAAATACGAAATGTTATTCTCAATTATGTACAATAACTGTAGCTTCTAAAATATTAGATTACAATTTTTAGGATTATAATAATGATATATTTATTTTGTTAATTTTTATTATCATTTAATCGTTTAGCTAAGTTATTTAGTTCTAATTATTATTTAATTTTTTATGTTTCTAAAATTCCTGCTATATAATTGGATTTCTGTATGGGCAGTCGAAACCAAAATAAAAAATGAAAATTAAATAAAAATATTTATAATCAGGGCCATTTAGTGCTTAGTTTTAAATAGAACACCCTGTACACATATTTTTCATTTCATCTTTTAATTTTTTTATTATTTTACGCAATATGCAGCAGACAAATATATAATTATTGAATTGAAATTAATTTTATTATAAATCTGACTTAATTTAAACAATTTTTGTGAGCTCTGTAACTAAGGTAATTTTTTGACCACTATTAGTTAAGTTAAATTTTTTTTCTTATTACTAATTCTATCTCCTCTTCAGCTACCGGACTGTTATTCTCGATGGATGCTACATAATATGAGTGTGGATGAATTTAGACGCGAGAATTAGGGGTTGAGTACCCAGTCGAGATCGTAGGACCGGCAAAAGTTGCGTAGAGTAAAAATTTAATACACGTGGCCTTACCCACGTGGATGTATTGGATCAATAACGAACACGCTTACGCCCAAATACATAGCCGCGAGACGGCATTCCTGGTGCAAGATCAAATTTGACTAAAACTCATTTATTTAAGTGATCAGATTCGATGTTTATTGGTATTTAAATAGTATATACAGAAGAGAAAGAGAATTATTTACACTACATTTATAGAACAGAAGACTAAATATTTTCGCAAGGTAGCCAATTGTACATTATTATTATTGGACTGTGGAAAATCCTGCACGAGATTTTCTTGAGGACGATATTCTAATTTTGTTCTTCAAATTCTTGCAAATGTATTTATAATAATACCAATTTAAAGAAAAATGAAAAGATATGGACCTGAAATGCATCGTAGTGATGATCTCTATATGGATAGCCTTTTAAATCGTATTTTGCGAAGAGGATAATGGTTTATTTTTTAAATAAACTGGATAAGGTTACGACGCGGGAGTATAAATATTTTGGTAGTGAGGACTTGTATTTATGTTTACACATTGAAAAATAATCTGTGCAAAGTGGTTTTTAAAATGTTAAGTTAGTTATTTTGGTCTCTTTTTCAACTTTGAGTAGAGTACTACACCTACAGTTTCTTACGTTTTAATTGCCCATTCGGGATGTTAAAGAAAATTGCTAATAATAAGATAGTATTTTTAGACTTTTAGTGATTTCCTAGTATAGTAAAAACTGTGTAATCTTGAATTTTGGAGTAAAAAGCGGCTAAAATTAGTCCTAAAGGGGGCTAGAACGTGCTCTGTAACACTACCTACGAAATAGTGTGCATGAAGGTATTATGCGAAGATGGTCATCTTCAGATGGCGGATGAATTGTTGGTGAAAGGCGCGACGATCATTTGACGAGCATTCGAATGTAGTGTTCCAATTGTTACAGTAATTAGAGTGGTGGTGGGTGGTCACAAAGCCACTGTAAATGAATTATGTGTTTTTACATTACTGTAACAATTCTAATTAACCCCCCACTAGTCTAATTGCCTTAGATCACACTAATTATAGTGGGGGAAACATATAATTGAGAAGGGGGTGAGGCGGACCACATGGTTGACCTTCTCTCTCATATTAATACACGCCACATAAAAGACGTAAAGCTTTCATCGAGAAGAGAGGTGCCAGGTGAGAGGCTAAGAAGACAAGCCTCCAAACCTTCTCTCTCATTTTAATGCACGCGACATAAAAGACGTAAGACGTGATGATGCATCAGCACTACTCACCAATATTCCCACTACGTCTGTGATTGTTTTCAGTTATCCTTTTCCTCTACAATACCTACTACTTTATTCTATTGATATTAAGTTACTCCTCCTATGAGTGGTGGTGGTATACAGGAGAAAATACTAGATAGGGCTCAAAATTGCATTATTTAATAACCGGACGCAACATTAGGCACATATAAAGTCGATAAATTGCATGCCTCTTGGATAATCCAATATCTAAAAAAAATTATTACAAGAAATAGTGCCAATGGCTTCCTTTACCGTGGCCCAATCAGAAAATATAGAGAACGAGGAATAGCTCTGATACTCATGGAAAACAAAACACCTGAAGAATTCATAAATGCTGCTTTTTTCTAATTATGACGAGAAAGGAGCCTTTTTGTGAGAACTTATGATTCATGTATAGTGGTTCTGTGACCACACATCATCACTGTAATTACTGTAACAACTCCAATTACCCCCCACTAATTTATTTGCCTCACACCACACCAACTACCCAGCACCCTACGTCACTCTTACTGGACCACGCCTCCTATGACGTTGCATAGGCCACATCCATGAGTGGTGGGGGCCGTTATGGAACCGCTATACACTTTCTACTGTAGACAGTCTACTAAAAGCGGAGCAATTGTTTTTAAAACAAGGAATATTGACCACATCCAAATCAGAAAATTTAGAAACAAGGAATAGCGCTGAAATTCATGGAAAATAAAACGATGAAATTGTAATTAAGAGTAGAATTCAGTTCTATACGAATGGCATTGATGAACTCTATCTTCACCATAAAGTTGAACTGCATTAAATTTCATCATAGTCAATCAATATTGGACATTGAGTAACTAATTAACTTTATTTAAAAATTTCATATTTACCATACCATATTTACATTCTCTTTAGAATTAAAGTATGAATGTTTGTGAAATATAATTTTTTAATCGTTCGAACGAACTTTTTAGGATATAAAGTAACTTGCGTTTTTCTTATCCTCGATTTTATAACATTCATCATCAGTTTAAATGGATACTCGCGATATGTTTCCTGCTGCTTTATGTTAGTGGAAAGTCATTTGTATAATAGCGTGACTGATATATTCTTTGGTATTCTTCGGCGAGTTAGGTTGCGGATTAAAGTTTGACCTAGAGATAAGAATTTAGCACGGCTACTTAAGAACCTTATCTTGATCTAAGAAGAATATTTCAAGGACGTTATAAAAGACAAATTATACAACATCACAAAGTTTGGAAAACCCCAAGAAACTATTTTATTATTGATAATAATAATAATACATTTATTTTATATCAAAATTACAAAGTTTGCTAACACATATGATGATTGACATTGTGTTGTAATTGAGAGACAAAAGGCAAGTAGTCAGTCATGTGCGTGCGCAGATACTGATCTTCCATACAAGCATCAACATGTATATAAATCAATGCAACACTGAGATGAATGAGAGTAAAATGTGGATGAAAATAAGAAAGAGAGGGAAATATGAGGAAAGATGACACAAGATTAATGTTATATGTATACACGTGTACGAGGGTACTGTTACCTCCTTTCCCTTGTTATTTATTTTTGAGGAAGAATTGAGGCAACATATGCGGACGACTAGCTGGTTTAAGTCGGAGCAGAAAGCCGTGGGTATTCGTAAGAGTGGAGAAACTTATCCTTTTTAAAATGTACGGCATAAATGATAGATTTTTGTTTATTTCGAGTAAAGGAGACAAAGAAAAATTGATGTTAAATTGGGCAACATCTATAATGAAAATAAGTAGAATTGTCTCTTTTTCTCGAATAACCAGTCTACTATAGATCAGATTGAAATTGTTGGTAAGAGAAATAAGAAGATAGTTTAAAATGAATGACAAAATATATTACATGACTAATAAATAAATAGCTTTATAAAGACTAATTGAAATTTAAAAAATATATATAACAAATTTATACCAAGATCCTAGATTGATTATTGTTGAGGTGACTGGTTCTGGGACAGCAATCTAGGCCCACAATTGTCTCTTGTTGCGAGAATGGATTCTAAAGTTTCCTTGGCAATTTACGTCTCCTAATGAAATAGAGTGAAAGTTGTAGGAAAATTAACCAATTATGTGGTTTTTGAGCTATGCAGAAATGTAGAAGCTATGCAGAAACGTAGGCAGAAATGTATAAGTATATAAATGTGCATAAACATATAAGTACATATAAATATATAAGTATATAAAAGCATATATATATATATATATATATATATATATATATATATAGAATATAAGAATATAAGTATATAAGAATTTAAGTATATAAATATCTAAGAATTTAAATATCTAAATATTTAAGCTGATTTCATAAACCATAAATTGCCAAAAAATGAAAGAGAAAGAAAAAATATGTTTTAACCATGTGGTACATATAGTATTTTAACTACTTATTAAATTAAAAAGAATTGACCTTGAATTTAAATTTATTAAAAAAAAATAATTGAAACTGCATCAAAGACAAAAATTTAAGGTTAAATTAAATTTTAAATGAGTAATAAATGAAATTTATCTGGATGTTATTGTTAACGCGGATATAAAAATGTAATGTCAATTACTGAAGTCCACAGTTAAAATTTATATACGTTCGAATCACTACAAAGGCTGCAGGCAAATGATTTCCTGGTGAGTTTTACTGAAAAGGTAAACTTTTTTTTGTCCTACTTACTGGAAAATAATGCTACCAAATAAACTTGAGAAATCTAATTCCCTAATTAAATTGAAAGCTATAAAATACAGAAATAGTACAGGTATGGCCATCTGTCAATGGTTGAGTTAAGCGCAACAACTTGCAGGTCGCAAATTCTACAATTTCCTTTACTCACAACTAAAATAGTGGCATATGATCGATAAAAGGAATCTATAATAAAAGTTTTTATTACTTCCATACCACAGCTGATTTGCCTTTGCCTCAGTTTGTAATTTCTATTTTGTACATAACCAACAATATGAACAGCTGTAATAAATGATAAAACATATTGTGAGAACTCAGTAAATATATTACGTCTTATAGGATATACTATATATACCTAGTAATGAGAAAAGGTAAAGAAAATAACCATATGTACTTACATAGTAAATAAAAATATAAAAATTGAAATATAGGTATCTGATGTAAATAAATGTTTTGTAGACAATTGTTTCCTGGGATGCTATAATATAACGAAACAGAGATACATAATAGTTAATAGAGTATGACTGAGTTCCTAAGATATAAAAATATGTACATAAAACAGTGTGAAATGGTTTAGCAGTTATACAAGTAAAATTCTGTTAGTTGAAAACAGTTTCACGTACAAAAACTGAATCAAAATGTTACACAGATCGTGCTAAATATAAACAAAACACTAGTTTTTATATAAAACTGTTAAATGGACATAGGCCATGTAACAGAATGTCAAATCATATACACGCTCACACCTACGGATCTAACTGTTAACGTGTTGGAAATCTTACTACCAATTTTTACTTGTTGTGTTCTGTCAGATAGCAATGAGCCCATAAAATCTCGGGCGCTATCACAAAACCCTATAAAATGTAACAGATTTAGTAAAATATCATGATTTAACACGCCAGTCTTTAGAATAGTCCAAGTAACATTAAAGTGCTAATTTTATTGTCATCACAGGCTCTGAATACGTCATCAGTTATGTCAGAAAGAGCAGAGGCACAGCTGAAGCCTGACCTAGAACCAGACTGTTTTTTGGGCAAACTATTATTTGAACCCAAAAATTTTAATTTGAGACTCCATGATTTTTTCTAAGATTTTAGAGAAAGTAAGGAACACACTGATAGATCTTATGTGACTAAATTCCGTGGGACGAATAATTTTAGGTAACGGTAACACATAAGCCTGTTTCCACTGATTGGGAAAATGGGACGTAGTTAAATATTGATTTAAAATATGCAAAATAAATGGTAATAAAAAAGGGTAACGGAGATGGATCATAATGACGTTAAGATGATGGCGACCAGAGGCTCCAGTTTTTATATATTGTATAATTTTTAAAACGTCTAAATTATTTACTTATTTTTTAATCACCTATGAATTAAAAGCAAAGTTGCTAGAATCGAAACAGTTTCATCAAATCTAACACTTACTCACAAATTTTAAGTAATACCCAGGATCTCGCATATTTAAATCTAGCATAGTTATTGGCCAATATAACGTTTGTTGTTTGTTGTAAAAACTAAATTTGAACAATGTTTTAGTCTAATAACTCTGCATATTTTGACAAATTATGGCAAAGTTTACACCTTTAAAGAGCATACTTTTATATGGAGATACGTTGAATAGAGTAAATTTTTCGGGATTAGCAATATCATGTTATAATTTTAAGTGGATAAATACCATCCAATTTTCAAGATAATTATAAAATATGTAACAGCAGACGTTAACTTTTTGCCAAATACTTTCTGCCTAAGTTGTGGATAAAACCTTAATAATAGGGATTTAAAATGTACAAGCAGTCATGGCTTATAATTAACATGAAACATAAAACAAGTATTAAAAATCAATTAGTGATGTAAGATTAAGCAGTTCTTGGAAATATGTTCCAAAAGATTAATTCGTTAATAAATTAATAACTTAGGTATGCTTATTTTCACGATTATCAGCGATTTAATATAATAACCGTAAAATATTATAAAGAAGCTTACTTATATTATGATGTCACAAAATATAAAATATGAGAAAGCTGTGAAATATCGAGCTATAATAAATAAAATGGACATTGCTTATATGTTAATATAATTTTACATCCTAATCCTAACTGATATTATTAGATATAATGGTTTATCCATTATTTGTTTATCAACACCACATGTCTTTATACTCCTTTCAATCAAAACTGTTGAATTGTCATGGGGTATATTCCTACATTTTTTTCTTGGTTGGTGCGAAAAGGCATCATAATATTTATGAACTATTATATATTTTATATAATTTTTTATGCTGTTTAACTCTTCACAAACATATTTAGGGACATACATATATGACAAAAATGTATTATTTGACGCGGCTAGTGAAATAAACTATCTTGAACTTCGATCTGAACTTGAACTTCAGCTCGAGCAACAAGAAGCAGCAGTAAGCAGTCACCAGCGAGAACCTGAAGATTAGAGGTGATATTCTGTCGAAACGTCGGCGTCGTTTCGGTAACCAGGACTCCAACAGGAGCCTACCAGCTACGACCCGGAAGTATATGGGGTGTTCAGTTAGTGTTCCATCGAAGATTGTGCAAAAACGGCTAACTGTATAAATGAATTTTCTTAACAAAACTTTCAATGTTTTATCTTTACTACAACGTTAAATTATTTTCATTTATAGCAATGTGTCATAAAAACGAGTTACACAAGAAAGTATAATGTTTTTAAATGAACACCCTATATTACTTAGCGCTAGTTAAGACTCCAAGGGTTCTGTGTTACACCCTAAAATGTTTCGTCAATCGGATAACGCGTTGCCAAGTTATGACTTTTTATATAATTGAAAATAATTTAACGTTGTGGTAAAGATGAAACATTAACTGGACACCCTGTATACTTGTCCATAAGCTCTCCAAAATCAAAGAATTCAAAAGAACAATTTGGGGATCACTTCTTAGTGTAATTTGTGTGAGTATGATTTTAGTGACTATTTTTAATAGACATTTATACCACAATTAATGTGCATTCTCATGAACTCAAATCGCTGTATAAATAGTGTTGGGAGACCCTATAAACATTCACTTCAGTAAAATCAGTAAGAAAAAAGAAGTTTGTTTATTAATTTTAAATAAAACAAATAGCGAAAGAACTAAATTAAATAGAGATTGATATTTTTCTAAGAAAATAAATATTCGCTCCAAAGGTTAAAGAAAATATGTTTAATTTCCTACACACTGGCATGTAGTTTATAACAAATATCTATCTTACCTAATTCCTACCTCTTACTGATCAAGAAAATATGTTTCATTCAAATTTCAAACAATAGCGGTATTGACCTGACCTTGCAGGAAAAAAATACTTGAACACTACGAAAATAAATTCAATGTTTACATTACTTTATTATTAGAATTTGATTTTAAAATATATACTGGTTTTGAAAAAGTGCTGCGATTTGTTCAAATCAAACGTACTTTCGAGTCTTCCGAGTATTGCTTGTTTAATTTAAGACACGTTGAAGTCTTGGTAATAATTTAAAGTTTACATCATCATGACGTTACAACTGTGATGGTGCTTTAAATATAAACCGAGAAAAATGTTTAAAAATCATTCACAGGTGGTTCGGATGGTGCATTGTCATTTAGGTTATCCTGATGCTGATCGCGGCAACTCAATTTACAACATACGTAAAAAATAGGAGACTTGTTCAACATATTGAAGCCCAAATGCAATCGCGATATATATGAATTATGTGATATACTTTAGTGTCACATACAAAAATGAAAATAGGAATGGCGGCGTTCTTTTAGCGGTAAATTCGATATTAAAGCCATAAAATTAATAGAATAATTATAAATATTCAAAAGAATAGTTACAATACACACTTGATTTATTGTTTCATTAGTTTTTTTCAGATTTCTCTGACATATGTATCGGTCTTGCGACCATTATCAAAGAGTTTTAAGAACATTTTTAAGACTCTTTGATAATGGTCGCAAGGCCGAAACATATGTCAGAGAAATCTGAAAAAAAACTATTTATAATTATTGTATTGAATATATTTCGTCAAGAACCTACCGCAGATTCTATCCAATTAATATCAAATTAATATTATATTATTATTATTATTATTATTATTAGCCGTTACTCGAGTCCGAGTATAAAAATGTTACAGTCGATAAATTGTGTACAATAAAAAACAAGTAAAAGGTGTAGTCCATTGTAATTCCCATTCATCTACGGTGCACACGACTATGGCTATAGAGGCCAATTCGGGAGAGCACATGTCGACCGCAGTCAGGACAAACATAGACCTGGTTAGGTCTTGGATTCGGCCTTCTTGCAGCAACATTTCCTTGATAGCTGGCCACAACCCCTCGCCATTCGGTTCTATCCGCTGCAAGTTGTTCCCATTGCTCGTCTGCAATACCGCAGGATTTTAGATTTTCATGGAGAGTGTCTTTGAACCTCTTTCGTTGACCGCCACGCCTTCTTCTACCGCTTAGCAATTCACCATAAAGTGTACATTTAGGAAGGCGGTTATCATGCATACGATGAACGTGACCTGCCCATCTTAGGCGTGCTCTTGAAATAAGCACCTCAATTGGAAGGCTGTTTGCTCTCCTGAGTACTTCCACGTTTGATATGTGATGGAACCAACGGATTTTCATCATACTTCTGAGGTGTCTTTGCTGAAAACGTTCTAATTCTTTCACATGACGACGGTAAGTAACCCAGCTTTCACATCCATATAGCAGCATTATATATTATACATTTAATGATCTGATATTTTTAGACATTTTGTGTGTAAGAATAAATTTCCTAAGTAATATATTGATTGTATCTTATAGTCTTATATTTCCGAAGACGAAATAATAAAAAATATAAACAATTTGAAAATATATCTTTCTCAGGTGAAGATAATATATCCTAAAAAATATTGAAGTTTTTGAATGCAATCATTGCTAAACTCCTATGTTACATATTTAACTTATGTTTTGAAAAAGGTTCCTTTCCAAACATGCTAAAAATATCAACTGTGACACCTAAATACAAAACGGGTGATAGGACGTCAGTAGTAAGTAACTACATACCCATGTCGGTAATCAACAATATTGCAAGAGTTTTAGAAAAATATATAAAAAATGGAGTAGTAGAGCATTTAAACTATAATAAAATACTTTCTACTAATCAATGTAGCTTTAAGGAAGTATGAGTACTGATGATGATATGTATGAGGTGGTAAAAACTACATATATAGTATTATAAATAATTTATTAAAGAAACAAATCGTAATATTTTTTGATTTGGCCAAGGCCTTCAATACGCATGACATTTTACTTAAGCAACTCAACAAATATGGCATAAGGGGTATAGTTAATAATTTGTTCAGAAGTTATCTTCAAAATAGGGAACAATGTGTAAAAATTGGTGAAAGTAGAAGTAATTTCAAATTAATAAAATATGTCATTCCTCAAGGAACAGTTCTAGGGCCAGTTCTTTTTAATATTTATGTCAATGAATTACTTCAACTTCCAATTAATGGAATAGTAGTAGCATGTGCAGATGCCACTGTTCTTCTTATTGAGGATGACTCCTGGGCAAATGTTGCATATAAAGCGGTGATAGAGTTTTCAAAACTGCAACAGTGGCTATCGGAAAATGACCTAACAGTTAACCAAGATAAGATTAAATTTATGTGCTTTGGTATATATGACAGAAAAGAACATAAGATAGATACACTTCAGTTACATACATACTCTTGTATAAATAAATGAAAGCGTGCCTGTATATGTGCTATCAGCAAACAAAGAACACTAAATATCTCGGAATTATTATAGCTCAAAACTTAAAATAGACAGAGCACATTCAACAATTAAAAGCAACAATGCACAAGTTGATTTTGAAATTCTATCACCTAAAGAATATTTTGCCTATTAACATTTTAAAGTCATTGTATCATGGATTGGTCGAATCAATTATTAGATATTGAATAATAACATGGGGAACTGCATATTCGGCAAATTTAAATATATTGAAAAAACATATAATACAAATTATCTTAGGAGAAAATAAATATACTCGACTGAACTACTTCTCAAATAATTTAATGTATTTAATCTGCAACTCCTATATATACCAGGTTTGTTCCAATATTTATACATAAACATAAAAATTTACCGAGTACAATACAACATGTACACAAAACAAGACAAAAATATAATTTAAATGTCAGAATACTTCAAATTAGATACACAATAACACAAAGATTTATAACGTATTATGGTCCAAAATTTTATAATATTTTATCTGTCCACTTTAAGCAATATAATAACATAGGATATTGTGTGAGGGAATAACTGAATACTTAATAAATAACGAACAGAAATTCACGAAATTATTGGTAGGTAGTTAGAATATTGAATATAGAAATAATATAATAGTGTCATCTACTGATCGTATATTTCGCTTAGGGGAATTTTAAATACTAATTAAGGTTTTGCAATATAATTAAGTTGTTACTGGTACACATACAGATTGTTTATGCAATCTAGGTGTACTACATACATTAACGATAAAATGTAAATTAAAATAGATACTAAATATGTAAAAAGTGGAACAATTTTCATTTGATTTTATTGATATATTCATCCGCAAATGTGTTGCCAAAGTTGTGATAATTACGATTTTAGATTCAATGCCATTGAGTTACTGTTTGCGTATAAAATACCAACAAATTAACTATTATTGGCTACTTTAATCCCTAACTATATTGCTAATTCTGACCTCCCCTTGATTAAATCTCTGAATAATTTTACTGCGTTTCCGGATTTGAAGCAAACACTCTTGACAAAAGCGAACTCACCGAGATGGAAAATACAAGCCGATATTTGTATCGAATATTCCTCGAAGGTGATTGAGTCCATGTATAGAAATTCATGGAATATTTTAAATAACATTGTAATGAACGGTCAAATACCAAACATGGCTTTAGACCCCAAAAGTCCATAGAAACGGCGTCGTTGATTGTACAGAATTCCTCCACAACCAATTAACAAAACCGTACAGCGTTAAGACTTTTCCTTGAGTTTGCGAGAGCTTGTAGCTGCACAGATCATACGTTTGCTGAACGAACATTGTACTGTACAACTTTGGAGTTATCGGAACCGCAGTTTGTTGCCTGAAAGAAAACTAGAGGTGAAAATAAATAGTGTTACACATGAAGGAAACATTGGCATGTCGTAGAGATTTTTCAATGGTAGGATTAAGGCTATCAAAATTTTGCACGTTTCACGGGGGTTTGAGAATTATTAGGCTTATTAATATAATTTTTTTTTTGTCACTATATTTAAAAATATTTCTCTGATATTAATAACTCTCTCAATTTAATAGTTTCAATTTAAGTAAAGGATTAAAATCCGCATTGAGGAAGTTTCTGAAGAATTTCTTGACCAAATAAATACTTTTAAAAAATGTTGCAATTTTTGATAATAAGTTGTTTGTCGTTTTTTCCATGTTCTTTTTCGAAAACCTTTAATACAACTCGTTTAGAATTAGTTTCATTCAACTCAGGCAATGTTAAAAACAGCAATTTTTTTTTAAATCACTACAAGCCATGCAAATTTCATCATACCTACCAGAAAAAAAAGTATTGGCAATATATCGAAACATTGATATATTATATTGTTATGTGCCTCCCTCTAATGGAGAGACATTGTATCAATCCCAGGCAGCAGAGTGAAAGGAGGCCTGCCTAGTTGGTTACCGGTAAAGCGGCACCATCCCTGGGCCAACTGGCGAACTACCATTACAACAGATACGAGAAAGCGGTGGAAGATGCTAGACAGACTTGAGAGATCTCGAGTCACAGAACTGGAATGATTGAGAATAAAGCGACACGGATATATAAAGAGTGGATTCCGCGCACGGAGGGCGGTTTTATATTAGATGAAGAAATGAACAGATAAAATAAGAACAGTAATAAGTTGTGAATTATATTGGTGTTTATAGTTGTAATTATTGTGTTATGATGACGATTAATTATTATAATTAAGTTTTAAATAAAGTAGTGGTTAGTGAAAATTCTTGTTGCAATTATTGTTCAAATAATTCCACTTAACAGGCCAGGCTTGCAATTCGTAATTCAGTACTCAGCGGCGCACATAGCCTGAGAAATAGTTGTAGGTTGCAATCTGGTTATATTCCTTATACTAAAATAAGTACAATTGAAATATTTCATTTCATGACATTAGATTTAAATGTTTATATTTTTCTGCCAGTTTAACAGTTCTCTAAGTAATTTATTTTAAAATTTAATATTGACTACATACTGTTACGTGTTTACAAGCTCTAGTAAACACTTCCAAGCTAGGTTCACTAGTATAATATGCATACGGATAAGCTGACACACATGCACAATAAAACATACACCAAATATACATCAACAAATTAATCAAAGGAAACTTAGCAACAGTAGTGTAAACAGATGTAAAAATACAATAATAAAAATATAAAAATACAATAAAAGTACTAGGCAAGTTCAACACCTGCATGTATCTCAAATATATCTCAAAATTTGCAGTTACTTAGACTTAATAAAAATGGTTAGTTGTTTCTTGAATTGTCTAACACTATTTACATTTTTTATCTCATATGGAAGGGCATTAAAATTGATTAAGCCATTATGAAAAATTGAATTCATTGTACGTGAGAAATTTGTTCTGGTAACATGAAAGCCATTTATTCTTTTAATGGGATAATTATGAATTTGATTGTTAAAGGTAATAAACTGGTCAAAGTATTTGGGAGCATTTCCTGATAATATTTTATATATAAATATCATAGAGAACAAAAACAATCTATCCTTTACTGAAAGAAAAATCTAGAGTGGAAAGTATTAACGTAATGGGTGTATATCTGTTACACTTAAGTATAATTCTTATCCCTCTGTTTTGGAGCTTTTGCAAAGAACCAATACTATTAGAGTTTAGTACAGCTAATAAGCTTGAGCAATAGTCAAAATGAGGTTGTATAATTGTTTTATAGACTGTAAGTGATGATTTTAGACTAAGCTTATTGCAAACGCGACTGAAAAAAAGCAATTTTTTAGAAATTTTATTATATATATACTGAAAATGTTTTTTAAGATTCAACGTATTGTCGACTATAATATCTAGATATTTAATATCTTCAACCAAAATAATGCTTTCATTATTAATTCGGACATTAATAGTATATTTGTCAATTAGATTGTATTTATAACTAGTGGTAATTATCATGGCCTTTGTTTTGGATATTATTTAGTTTAAGCTTATTTACATTTAGAAATTGCGAAATTTTTTCAAGCGAACGGTTGACTTTGCTAACAGCATTTTCCAAATTATAATCACTAGCGGCAATTAGTGTGTCATCAGCAAATACATTTAAAAATTCACAATCTTCAATACAATGAATATCATTTAGATATAATATAAACAAAAGAGGTCCCAACACGCTGCCCTGTGGGACTCCAGAGAGTACTGGTATTTCAGAAGAAAAACATAATTAATTTTTGTTCTTTAGCGCCTGTTTACAAGATAGCTTTGAAACCAAGCGTATGCATTTTCTGTAATACCGTAGTATTTAAGTTTTTTTAATAGTATATCAATGTCAATAGTCTCAAAAGCTCTTTTAAAGTCGAGAAATACAGCTACAATGTATTTATTTTCATCTACCGTTAATTTCCATTTACCGAGTGTTAACTGAATGGCTGTTTCGCATGAATGCTTAACACGAAAACCAGATTGGTAATCCATAAGGAGATTATTATTTTCAATATAACTACAGACCTGATTGTACGCAGAAATTTCTAATATCTTTTCTAACCCAGGCAAAGTATTAATTGGTCTGAAATTAATGGCTTCGTTGGTATTGCAGATCTTAGGAATCGGTATAACAGTACTTAATTTAAGTTCAGCAGGAAATACACCAGTAACAAGGGAAGAATTTACGAAATTTTATATTACATGACCAATGACTGGGAACACAGATTTTATTATTTTATTATTAATTATATCTTGACTACAACTACATTTATTATCCAGATCATTAACAATCACTCTTAACTCATTTAATGTTAAAGTATGAAATTCACTCATTCTATGTTCAATTTGTGGAAGATTTATTTGTGTCCAATCATTCGCAAGAGGTATGCTGGCTTTAATTTCAATTATACTGTTGACAAAAAACGAGTTAAACAAGTCCACGTTCACTGTATCTAATTTAGCTATAGTATTAATATCTTGTATTTTGAAAACAATTTCATCGGGTAATGTTTCATTTGAGGGTTTAACCAATTTTTTTTTAGAGTCTTTTTAATAAATTAACAACTGCATTTCTGCAGTTTTATATCTTTTCCCACATTTACCTTTTTTGTTATGACTCCCAAAGATTTGAAAATCTCTTCAATTGTTTCATTTAATGATCTAAAAAGGTAAGCTTGGAGTCGAATAAAATAATATAATAATAAATAAATTAATAAACACCACAGAAATAAGACAAGAAGAGAGAATAACATACCTAGATCTTTAAATGTACTACAGCGGTTTGTATTAACATTATCTGTGTTATGTGACAAGTTATGGCGTCTGTCTCCTAGAGTATGTAACAATATTGCACTTGCTTAGGTTAAGTATAGTTTGTTTGCCCGCAACAGTAGCCAAGTTGATTAAGATCGTCTTGAAATCTGTGGCAGTCGTCAGCAGTATTAATTCCATAGTGTAACTTTAAGTCATCAGCGTAAAGTAGGGCTTTACATTGCAGGTTTGTGATGAAGTCGTTTATAAAAATAAGAAAAAGTAGAGGCCTACGGGAAATCTGTTCCCATAAAATAAATAAATTCTTTCGGATATTATAAAATTTGTATAAATGGTTATTTCGTCTCCATGACTCTTAAAAACTACATTAATACAAAGATGGCTGAAAGTAGCTTATGTAAGTGAATACGCTACAAGGCCCCAGTACAGAACTTTGGGTCACTCCCGTGGTAATAGTGATACTAGTAGACTGAAAGTCCTGTATTGCGTATATAGACTTTTATTAGTTATATATGTCATAGAAAAAACAAAAAATATCTATTAAGACTACAGCACCCAATCTGTAAAATGATATAGCCCAACTTGGGAAAAGCTTTTGAAAAATCCGATAAACAACATCAACTGCCAACTCGTAAAGTTGTATGTTATGGTTTCAGCATGATGGGGCAAGTATCCATAGCACTGTTCTACTGAGACATTTCCTATACAACTTTGGAGACCAATGGATTGATAGGTATTCAAATTTACACTGGCCAGATAGGTCCCCAGACCTTTCTACTATGGATTACTTTTTATAGAGATATCTTCGAAATAAAGTATACATAAAACGTTGAGGAATTATAAACCGTTGTAAGGGAATTTTCGGAAACAACGAGTTAATGTGTGGAACGTCAGGAACGAGATATTGAAAAGTGGTAGAAATGTTTTAAGTATAGCGTAAAAATTACTAAACCCAAAAGTTTCCTATCCTAAATAGTGTGCTTCATCCTTAAGACATCGTTTCCACCCCCATTTTGAGGTTTTCTAGATTACTTCAAGTACGGTGCGCTTTTTGATAAAAATATACAAAATTATTTTTTATAAAATTCTCTATGAAAACGTCTTTACACTTTTTCCTAAAATTAGTAGTACTGTACGAAATAAGGCGCACACATAAGGCTTGGTTTCAGTTAACATAATAAATTGTAATCTTCACCATAATTTACTTTAAAGTTCAATGCTTAACGCTAAAGAGGTAGCTATTAAACTCGACTTAAAATTATGTCTTTTAACAAACTTGTTGCGAACAATTGTGTAATGTTATCAAAACTACCACCAACTTCTGCTGCTGCGTTTCTCACCAAATTCAAACGTGGAGAAACGTCAAGCTAGAAGCTACTGATTGGGAATGGAAAATAGTCGGCGGCATATTAACACCAACTATGACAACAAAAGAACTAGCTCCCGAATCTGTTTTAACACTAATTTCTTGTTCATGCAAATTAGGATGTGAAAACAGGTGAAGATGTAGAAAAGCAGGCTTAAGTTGCTCCACGATGTGTTTCCAGTGACACGGACAAGCATGCATGAATGTCGAAACTATGGAAGACGACGAAAATTAATTTACGTAGGTAACCTTCTGATAATTAGTGGATTAGGCATGCAGCGGACACCATGTAAAAAAAATGCGCAAAATATTTTACCTTTAAGGTGGCGTGGCATCAAGAACGATCATTTCTTTAAAAATCGGATTATTTTATAAGGATGAAAGGGTGGAAGCGATACATTTATTATAATATTAAGTGAAGTTTAGTAGTTACTGCTTTAGCATTAAACACAGAACCTTAAAAGTAGATTATAGTAAAGATTACAATTTATTGTTTTAACAGGAACTACGCCTTATGTATGCAGCTTATTTACAACAGTACCATTAATTTTAGGAGAAAAGTGAAGATACTTTTTCATAGAAAATTTTATAAGTAAATTTTTTTAAATTTCGTATTTTTAACCAGAAAATGAACAAAAAATCCGACTAATTGGAAAGACAAATCATATGAGAAAATAAGATCATGATAGAAATACTTCTGGCACCTGCCTTCGCAAATATCCCTTCAAATGTCAACCCAAAATAACACAAGAATACTATTTTTGAGCAGTTTTGGAGACTTGTACATTCTAAAAGTTTACTTTTTACAGCAAGCTGTTAAAAACACTTAAGAGACGTCAAGGTAAAAGTGACAAGATTATTTAAAAAAATATAGTTACCAATACAAGTTCTTTGCAAACGAAGATGAAGTACAAGTTTGTAGACAATGCTTCTTGACCACCCATTCTGCTTAGAGTTTCTCCAAACAAATCAACAACCATTGAAGTATGTGCGGCTATTAACGTGGTACCTAGCGAATGTAAGCATATTTCATATGAAGGTTTTTAAACATAAACACAAAAGTCGCGGGCCTATCTTGGTATTATCATATCGAAGATAGACTTCTCTATTACAGAAGAGATTAGTTATATTTTTAGCAACTCTCCTTGAGACACCAAAATTGGAAATTTTTTGTTTAAGTATGAAGAGATCAACAGGCACCTTTCTATCGAAAAGTTCCAGAGATAATCTAGAACACCTCAAAATGGGGGTGGGAATGACGATCAGGGGATGAAGCATACTATTTAAGGGTGGGAACTTTTCGGTTTAATAATACTTATGCTACCCTCATTATTTCTACCAATTCTAGAAACTTTATGAATTTTGTCCGATATATTAACAATTTTCACTGTTGTATTACTGAATTAATTTATTATAGACTCGTTACAGTAAATATTAATAGAGCACTGATCAACTCACTGTCATTTACTGACCATAAAGTACCGATAATTTTTTTAATATTACAGATAAACATAAACTAAATCCTTGATCAGGTAATACGCTTATTATAATTAACTGTCACTTACAAGAAAGTGTTAGCAACCTCAACTGCTTCATTCTTATATTTATCCACAGAAACACTGTCAGTATCTAAAGCTTCACATTTTGGATTAATAATTTTAATGCACATATTTCCACTGTCAATGAGATTTCGTTTTTCTCTAATAACAAGTTCAACGATCTTTTGGCAAACTAAGCAAGACATTTTAAAAATACCATTAGGCGCACTTCTAAAACGAAGTATTTGTAAAAGGCGGCACAACCAACGCGGCAGTACACTAGAACTGGCCCGATTAACGTGTACCGCTTTATACAGGGCCTGGCAAATGTACTCGGCGTTTTAAAAATTGAGTTAATTTGTCAGAATTAATTTAGTGTTGCTGTATTTATTTAACATTCAACTTCCGCAGGCAATGCTCTGTTCCAAAACAATGGCTGCAAAATGATTCTCTAGATCAGTCTAATGAAAATCGTAGCCTTCGCACAAGGTAACACTTATATTTACTCACAAACCTTGCACTGAAAATAATGAAGATCCATGTGATAACTGCCAAAATGAGAATTAATGCTTTTAAAATAAATATTATTAACATATCATTCGACTGTTTGATTCATCTGTTACCTTGATTATGTCTCAGCATTTGCAACTGAACAAAAAGCTCACTAGGATGTTTATAATACTGGTCGTCATGGGAAAACGACTAGCTGATATAAATATCATCATAAGAATTTAGTCTTCTAAGAACCCGACTAGAGAATTTAACATTTCCAAGTAGCTTAAGAATTACCATGATATATTTATGCTCTAGTTTTTTTAAAATTTTCGCTTTCATTTTTTATGGGTACGCTGCTTATTAAGCCATTATTTGTAGAGAAAGACTGTGGGAATATTTATAATCATTCATTACAAGAGAATCCAGATATTATTTTCGATTTCTTCAAATATTTGCAACTGAACCATGGAAAAGTCAAACGATAAAGTAATATAATAACAACAATGAAATATAAAAAGCATTATTTTAAAAAAATGCCCCTAATAGAGAATCATATGATGCAAATGAACACGTGATCCTTTTTCCAACATTCTGATATTTTCATTGATCATTAGGAAATTGTTATACATGACAATAGATATTCACCACTAAACCTCAAAGATCGGCAGTACATTATAATGATTCGTGCGAGAGAAGACACTTAAACATCATAGCAAGACGAGGTGATTCACGAAACGTATCCCAAGGCTGTCAGTAATTAAGAGATTGAAAATTAGTCCCTTTTTTATTTTTATTTATTTTTATTTTCAAATACATACATACATACATACAATTCCGTAATACATGCAAACAGTAATTTTAAAATAGTTTAAAACAATTACATAATATTGCAATATATATATGTGTATGTTAAGCCTCAATTGAGGCATTTAGAAAGTTGCTTAGTTGTAAAATATAAATTAGTTACAGCAGTGCTCTGATAAAAATTCGTGTAAATTATAGTATATAATATTCAGGCTGCTGAAGAAACGAATTTTCCTGGATCGAGTAGTACTGGTCGCCAGCGAGTAAGAGAATCGGAGCTACGCTGTCATGCAGCAGCACAGAAATACTTACTTAAAGCTGAACATAAAAAAGCTCGAGTAGGATTTGCGCTTGAATTTTTAGCGCATGGTGTAAATTTTTGGAACAATGTAATCTTTACAGACGAAAAAACTTCCGAATACTCGATTCGATGAGAAATATATATCAACAATGATAAAAGTGGTAGATTTTCCGTCAATATGTGGGCTTGGATATCGGCACGTGGTCCTGTGGCATATTGAGGAACGATTTAATAGTGAAACGTATATTACGATTTTAGACAATATTATGCTCCCTTCTGTGTCACAATTATTTCCTAATAATGAGTTCATATTTCAACAAGACAATTGTTCCGTTCATACTGCTCATACCGTAACTAACTGATTTCAAGATAACAACATCAATGTTCTTAACTGGTCCAGTCATAGTCCAGATCTTAACCATGTGGAAGAAATATGGGGACTACTCGTAAGAAGTATCCAAAAACGAAATGTGAGACCACGGAATGCCGAAGAAGATAGAAGTTATAAATAGAAATGGTGCAATAACGAAATATTAATAGTTAGTTTCTTGTTAAGTAGGATATCCTTTATCCTTTGATCCAGGATTTCTACTAATCGTACCGTTTATTCTCCACTTTCTTAAAATGTTACACCAAATTTTTGTTAATGTTATAACGCAGTGTAATTTGTCTCATTAACCATCCATCATTTATTATAGCAATAACTACAGCATTAAAATAAAAAATAAATTAAAAGTGATATCTGTTTTATTTCGGCTACTCATTACATATTCAAATAGAGACAGATTTACATTAGAAAAAAAAAGTTGTCCTATTTTTTTCGACGACAATACTTATACCTTTTGTTTCAAAAAATTTTTTAGTTGTCTTCTAGGAGTTACTAAGTTGTCAATATTTTTTTATCGTAGATGGTAGGTTATTAGAAATCCTTATGCCGGCGTACAAAATCCCTCTTCTTGTAATATTGTAAGTAAAATCTGGCGTAACGAAAAGAGATTTGTTTCTAGTGTCGTATCCCTGGGAGTCTGAGTGAGTTCTGGGGTTGTGTGCGTTTTTGAAATGTCACAATTGCCAATTTATAGATGTACTTGTTTACAATGGTCAATATACCGAGACTAAAAGCATTGCCTGCAAGAGTCTTGTGGTTTTAGTCCCACAAGAATACGAACAGCCCTTTTTTGACTTACTAAATTTTTTGTGATAAATTACTTCCACCCCAAAACTTCAACCATACTGTAATAAGTTATGGAAATATACATAGTAAACATTAAGTGCACATCGGTAACCTAATTCGCTTTTTATTTTGAATATAGTATAAATAGCTTTATATAATCTGGACATCTTATTTCAGTTGCTTGTCAATATGAACTCCCAAAAATTTTAAATCATTTGTAGAGCTGATGATACCATTTGTAGTTATTATGTATGTGTTCTTTTCTATCGAAGTTTGAAGTTTCATGTTGAAAGTTTTTTCTACATTCAACAACAATTTATTTGGACTAAACCAATCAATCATTTCGTCATTAATATTTGACTAAGTCTTATTAAGCCCTCGTAATTTCGGTTATCGTTATCATCGGCAAAAGAAGAAAAATGTAAGTAGGGAAAACTGTGGACAATATCGTTTATGTAAATCAGAAAGAGAATTGGGCCAATAGGGAATCATGTGGAACACCGCATTTTATCATATTTTCCGCGAATTCACTTTACTAATAAAATCATTGTTCTGATGTTCAATTTCTACAAGAATTTTGCGAACCGCCAAGTCAAACCATTACTGCAATATTCTTGTTATAGCGTAGTAATTAAGTTTTTCAAGTAAAACAGTATGGCCCACGCAGTCCTTTGACAGATCACAAAAAATACCTAGAGTAACTTCCTTTTCCTCCAGGGTCTGAGATATTTTTTTTATTAATGAGGATATGGCGTCACCGGTATTTTTCCCTTTTTGGAAGCCAAATTACGTGGTAGTCAATATACGTGTTTGTATAAATAATTTACCAATTGCTCCTCCACAACCTTTTCCAAAATTTTGGAAAAGTTGGAAGAAGAGAGATTGGCCTATAATTATTTATTTCAAATATTCCATATTTTTTAAATAATGGTTGCTAATTTAAATTTGTTGGAAAACTGGCCTGTACTTAATGATAGATTAATAAGGTAGGTTAGCGGTTTTTTAAATAAACCAATATTTTCCTTTAATTATTATAACGGGAATACCATAAAAACAACAAGGACAATTTGGTTTTAATATCTTTACAATTATTCTAGTTGTATCGTTTTCAGTGACGGGCTGAAAGAAAAAGGAAGATGTGTTATTAAATTCTGAATTTTCAGTTAATTTTTAAAAGATGTATTACTTTTTAAATACTCTGTTAAGTTGTTTTCCATAACTAAAATATGTTCATAACTTTTTGTATTATTTTTTAATAATGAATTTAAAATTTTCCAGGTTGTTTTAATTTTTATTTTGTTTTAACTGATTTATCTCATTAATAAAATACTTTTCTTTAGCTATTTTTATTAACTGCCTTAAAACTTTGCAATATTTTGTTATATATTCAGTGGTGACTTTATCATTACCGTACTTTTTGATACGAAATAAAGTTCGTTTAGATTTACAAGATATCTGAATGCCTTTAGTTAACCTTGATTTTCGTGGGTTTCCTTTCATCAAATTAATCTTAATTTCTGGGAAGCTGGTTTCCAAGGATGAGTTAAATAGGTTATAATAAATTTCAAGTGCATTACATCATATTTTAGGTATAACTGTGTCCAGTCTGTAGATTCCGGTAGATTACAAAAAGTTTTTTTATTTTTGTTACTAAACAGTCTGCACAATTTGTAACAATTTTTTATTGAATTTTCATCAGTATTTGTAAGCTTTATGATTTGGCCATTATGATCAGACACTCCAATTTCTATGACATCGGCTATAAATTCATATTTTATATTGATTAAGATGTTGTCGATAGTAGTTGAGGACGATTTCTATACTCTGGTATCAATAGTAACTATAAGATGAAATTGATTTAATATATTGAAAAATTAATGATTGATGAAGAAGTCTTGTAAAAATTTGCGGTATTTTGAACACAATTAACAAGAATTTTAAACAATTTTTAAAGAAACAATAAAAACACCGTTAAACCAACAAATGTTTGACAAGCTAAATATTTCATTGTTTTCAAAGCCACCTTAGTTACTTCTCAACATTTAATTAGAACAAAATTGTATATTCTTATTGTCTTTTAGTTGTAATTTTGTTTGTATTTATCGAACATTTTAATACGACATATGAATAAATTCCTTATTAATCGTACTAATAAATGGTACCACGGTATCGATATGGCTCCATTTGAAAAAATTGAGTTTTGCCCCGAAAAACAATTTTGGTGAATTTTATTTGCTCATAAATCACGTAATTTAGTGTTTTTAACGAGATTTCGATTTTTGTAGCATTACACGGGTCATTTAGAATAAATTGGAACCGTCATGGCACACTTAAATGGAAAACTAAAAATTATATTATTAAAAAAATCGATGTTTGAAATGTCACTTATTTGGCATCGTTGGATTCAGAAAATTATGCAGAATTCAAAAATGCAATATTATACAGGGTGTTTTATTTAAAAATCGAAAGTTAGTGTCACTTCCGGCGAAACCGGAGGTGAAAAAAGATCAATTGTATGTCAAAAAGTGCCGCTTATTATATATGTAGTATATCCTAAATTTCAATCAATTATCTTAAAAACTAAAGGTGAAAAGAGGGGTATACCATGATCCTGTTACAACCGGTATATTCCGATGATAATAGTTTTTAATTCATGACTTTTTAACTCAAAAAAGGGAGGCTTCATTCGGAGACAAAGGGATTCACAGCAACCATCCAGAACAGGATACATTTTGAAAGTCTTCGAAGTGAAAGATATATGCAAGAGGTGCAAAGCACTGGGCGAAACTACTGAATATGCCATTGTCGTACTGCTTTTGTCACAGGAATGTAATAAAGGAGACACAATGAAATGGTAAAGATCCGACTTTACTTTCTATAAATACACACCACCATATGAAGAAACATTGCTGCGGACAAATCAGTCTAGTCCCATAAAACTTTACATAACAACGTCCGCGACGTCTTGGTGGTCAAGACGAAAGAAAAGACTATTGCCTATTAGAAGAAACCCGAACAATTTCAATCATAATCTCAGCCGCTGGTATTGCAACAGAGAAGTTTTTGATATACTTAAAACAACTTGACATGCCCAGAGACCTCATAAAGATTATTCACGATGATGATCCTCCAAACGTGTCACACCACGAGAAAGTTTTTGGATGATGATGGGATATAAGTTTCATCATTAGCGCAGCCGATTCTAAATCTTTGATACTATTTCATGACATACATTTGTTGGAATCGAAAAAATGGGTACATCATCCTTAAAAAAATTCAGTCGCATATAAATAAGTACCTACAAATTGTTACCAAATTAACGATCATTTTATTTTTATTTTAATTAAATGAAGTATGTTATACATAAACAGCGGCACCGCCAACTTTGCAAATGACTATTGTATAAATGACAAGTTCAAACATACTAAATAATAATCAAGCAATTCATGTTATTACATGTTAAAATGTATGTTACACTGTTTAATTGTTATTGTTACTATCTTACAGTTATTGGATAGTGAGTATGATCCGTACAATAATAATTATGATTTATCAATTAGCGATTGTACGAGAGCATATGGAGATTGTCAAATATATATCCATAACCAACGTTTACATATACTTTATACGAGTTTGAAAAATTAAAACTAAAACTTGATCAATATATAACAAATAAATAAATAAACACCACAGAAACTAGACAACCCCCAATTCCAGAAGCCAGGGCTTGTGCGGAAGGGGGTTATACATTGAAAAAACGCGGACACACAACCATTTCCTCTAACAATGTTACACTGTTTAATTGTTATTGTTACTATCTTACAGTTATTGGATAGTGAGTATGATCCGTACAATAATAATTATGATTTATCAATTAGCGATTGTACGAGAGCATATGGAGATTGTCAAATATATATCCATAACCAACGTTTACATATACTTTATACGAGTTTGAAAAATTAAAACTAAAACTTGATCAATATATAACAAATAAATAAATAAACACCACAGAAACTAGACAACCCCCAATTCCAGAAGCCAGGGCTTGTGCGGAAGGGGGTTATACATTGAAAAAACGCGGACACACAACCATTTCCTCTAACAATGCCAGAGCCAGGATTCGAACCCGGTGGTGCGATGTCCGTGTGATTAATCGCGATTGCCACCTCGCGCCTTAACCCACTCGGCTACCGACCAGACTTAATAATAATTTTATTTCTTTAAAAGTAATTGACAATAGTATATATTATTAGTTCAAACATATAGCACAATAATTGAACTAATAATATATACTAATAATAATAATATAATAATAAGTTTTACTTGCTCAAAATTATGAATAATTACATACAAAACATTATAATATATAACAGTAAATACAATACAATACAATACGCAGTTCACTAGTAAACAAAACCTTGAATCCCACTAAAATACAAAGTATTTGAGCGTGGGCCAGGCAATTTGAAAATCGTGTAGGGAGGTGTTAATTACCTGTGGAATTCTAATAAAGTGATAAAAATAATAGGGATAGATTTTCCTTCCCACCCCCTCTTCTCTCCACCCTCCTTCCTTTCTCTCCCCCTCTTCCCCCCCCCTTTTTGGTATCCATGTTAATCTTTGAATAAGTTAGTTATTTCATTATTTCATGAAGCACTGATCTTGGTGTGTCGAGGATCCAAGACTTTACTTTTTTCTTATATTTTAAGAAGTACGGTATATTTTTTATATCCGGTGGTACTTTATCTATTAATTTTAGGCTTATATTAATATAATTTCTCTCTCCCACTGTTTATTAATTTTTGTTTTCTACTATTGTCTTATAATTGTGTTTGTTAATTTTTCATAAAAACATTTAAATATTGTTATTTATTAAGTATCAAATACTTATATATTAAGTATTAAAAGATTCAAATATGACATCTAAGCTCATAGGGAGCTTGTTTTGTGCCTACCCATTCCTAATTATTTAATGTATTTACTTACCGAGCACTGAAAATGTATATATTTGTGCATCATACTAATACATCTAAATACGATAGAGAAAAAAAGAAATAAAACTAAAATAAAAAGTATCTATACTAGCGAAATGAATCGAGTACAGAGGGTAACCAATAATACTATTTTCTCAAAATTTGTTTAAATTTATCTATATTTTCATTTATATTATTATATACTAGTTCTCCTTTTATATTTAAAAAAATATTTTATGTCTTTTATTGATACAGATAAAACGTTATGCAATTTAATTCCCATATAATCTATACACTTTGAGAAGGCTGTGTTAGTTGGTGTTGGTCTTATACTTTCTTCGTTTGCCATCGCGCAAGTTAAGTAGTTATGATCTGATTTATTCTTTATCTTGGGATTTTTTTTATACATAATTAAGAATATTCACGTGTTTATCCCATTTCAAACACTGGCCAATATATTAAGCTTAAGTATTTGATGTTTTCAGTTGATTCAATATAATCTTCACAACTGTCGCAAGTAATGAGGTTTTTACATTTATGAAATTTTAATTTATTAATATGGGATTTTCCTACTGAGTTTAAAGAAAATGTTAAAAATTTTGTTCTTGTTTTGTTAAAAGTTAATAAATTTTTTGTTAACCAAATTTTTATGTTGTGAAGTCCCTTTTCCGCTTTAATTGTGACTTCCTTCCAGCTGACATCGGAAAATGTTAAAACTGTGTCATCGGCATAGGAAATGATTTCCTCTGAAATATCTAAATTAAGCATGTCATTTATGTAAATTTGAAAAAGAATTGGACCTATAACTGTTCCTTGAGGTATTCCATAAATAACTAGTTTTTCTTCACTTTATTTCTGAGTGTATGCCGACAATCTGTTTTCGATTTGTTAAATAGTTTCTGAGTAAATCACTGCACATGCCTCTGAAACAATATGTATCTAATTTTTGATTAGCTTTTGATGAGAAATTATGTCAAAAGCCTTTGCTAAATCTAAAAATCTTGCCAATGACTTTTGATTAATTTTAATTATTTAGAGCTTTTGATATAAATAACTTGACACTTTATACTCTGCATCGACCATAGACACTTTTTCTCTAAATCCAAATTGAGAATTTGATATTATATTACATTTAAGATGTTTTAAAAGCCGCTTATTAATGCATTTTTCTATATTTTTTGCAGTATTAATAATAAGAGATATGGGACGGTAGTTTGAGATAACATTTGCGTTGCTTTGTCTAAATAATGGCTATATAATAGTTTCCTTTAATTCTTGTTGAAATATCAACTTTATAATGTATTGCAACGGTTTTAATATATAAATCAAAGATTCCTTGATTGTTTTTACCTGAATAGCATCAAGGCCCAGTACACTATTTTTTTTAGACTATACTATTTATGATTTCATTTTCTGAGACTGGATATAAAAATATTGAGTTTTTATTATAGTTCTGTCAAAATTTCATTCTGATTATTTTTTATTATATCTTGAGCCATTTTGCGTCCAGTTTCAGAAAAATAGGTATTAAATTCAAGCAATCTCTTTGGGTTCGGTTAATAGTTTATAATCTGTTTGAATTTGGTTTATTACTGTTCTATTTTATTTTATATTTTCGTTTGTTGATTCTTTTATAAGCTCCCCTACTTTTTTAAATTATGACTAGTTTCTTTGAATTGAACTTTATAATATTCACTTTTTCTTTTTCTAATTAATTTGTTTATCATATTCCCGTGCTTTGTGTATTTAATATTTTTATTTCTAAATTATTTTGATATTTTAATCATGTCTGTTTTAATTTGTCACTGTTTTGTATAGATTTTATTAACCCCTGAGTTATCCATGGTTTTAGTTTCTGTTCATTATTAATTTTAGAGCATATTATTTTTGAGCAATTTTTTTATTTTATATTTATATTTAATTATGAACTTATTTGTCGCAATATCTCGTAATTATTACAATAATGGCGTAATTAAAAAAATAACTGAATTTTACTCTATTTACGGTAACAATGCTAAGAATAATCTTAAACAAATGTGGACTGGACTTACTTAGTCATGGGGAGTAGTAAAGGATAACATTCTACCAAATCTTCTTCCAGATATTTATAATGCTGATATATCAACAATTATTTTACGGATTCCATACCATATTTAAAATCTTATGAGCAACATAATGATACATTTTTATAAACCAAGTTTACGTACGTAATCGATTTTTAACCGGAAATTTTAGATATAAATAAACATAAATTCCACACTACAGATCTTGTTAGGTTATCAACAAAAAAAATATTTCAACTTGCATTACTATGAACATAGGTTCCATTTTATGTAAATAATAGTTTGAACAAAATATTCATGTTGGAAATCCAAAAATAATTGAAATTCGACTTTACAAGCGAAAATTTTAGGTCAACTTTCAAACTTTATTAGGAAGTAAATATATTAGAAATTATATTTCTAAGAACAAGTTTGCTCTGATGTATGAAGGTTTGGGCAATATTTTTTGACACCCTGTATGTTGGTTTGATATTATTAGGGCTAATGTAATATTACATTTTATTCTTTTGAGAAGGCAATTTAACATGTTATCTTATTACACTCATTCTTAAGTATTTACATGTGTTATGGAGAACAAATTTGAGGGTGTAGTATAAAAATCACTGTTACCATTTAAATTTATCATTAAAAGTGTAGGTATAATGCACATTGATATAAGAATAAGATATGTAATTTAAAGTGTTAATTATAACATAATTAATTGCAAAATATTTGGGACTTCAATTAAACAAAGTTTAGTACCGTTTGTTTTTAAATCGGATCAAATTAAAGGGTGTTTCCCCTATTTTTAAACAACTTGCGATTTTTGCAATACAGCAAAACGAAGGACGCAGCGAATTGACGATTATTTATTCGGTAGATGTCACTGTCAAATAACACGAACATAAATAATTCTTCAAGTATTATTTACGATTTTTCTCAATTTCTGTTGGACATAATTCCCACGCATATAATGGATAAACTTTTTAATAAAATTTCAATATTTATGTGCTATATTCGAAAAAAAAAATAATATAAAAATATAATTTAATGGATTTAGAGGATGTTGATGTAGTTATGAATATATGAAACATTTTTCTATCAATACTGTGAAGTGAAATTATTAATAACGTTAATAAGTCAAAACTTTACGGCACCTAATCACTTAAAAACGTATAAAATTAAAACTAATTTTATTATTAGGCATTAAATCAAATTAAGTATACTAACTGTAATAAACGTACCGTAAACCAACGGCTTTTACTGTGATGAGAGTTAATAATTGGTTGCTAATAGGGGAGCAGGGAGTTATAGTCATTGTATTAGTAATAATTAATAAGTTAATTTGTGTGGAGTATGCCCGTGACCACACGATGACATTCATTCGGATTTGACTAGAGAAAGAAATGTGGGTTATGTTGACTGAAAATATCTCAACGGTGGTAAATATAGTATGTAGTGGTGTCGGAACAGAAATAGATGGGCGAGGGAAGGTTAAGAATAAGATAACAGTGAGACATTGTAATTGGGCCTAATTGTGGTGCATGCGGCATTGTTGAAGGTACCTCTGTACTGCAGAGGAAGAACTTTGGCTAATTTCCAGCATTCCACATAAACATGATTCTTTCTGAGCGTGTGTCCTGTCAAAACATCGCACTAGATAATTAGTGGGTCACGAGAGCGCCTTTCGTCGAAAAGGGAGTACGTCTTACATCACTGTGAGCATCATCTGCAGCGGACTGCGAGCCATGCGGGCGCTATCCGCAAGGTCGAGGTTGAATAATCAGTCAATTGACGAGAGACAGTCGCATACGTCTTACATAAACCGACCTGGGGGACAAACTACGAACTCGAGGGGTCTAGTGAGGGTCATCTGTGTGGTCAGGTGCGTGTTTGGGGATGCCGCGAGACGCAGCATCCGCAAGGAGTCAAGGCGGGAGTGGTCGCGGTGTGTCATACCTGGCGCCTTCAGGGGGCCGTGGGTCCTGCCTCGGCTTGAGGACAGGGGTCAGCCCCCATTTCTCCACCAATTCGAAGCGGGAAATGTTGGCGGATCACGAGAGGGGAGCCGCTTCCCCCCCCTCGAGCCCCATGCCGGACTTCAGGGGCTGCACTCTCACTCGGCCGCGATCACACACAGACTGCGCCCGGCCGACGCTCTCGGACGCCGTCGTCGCGCCTCGGGCCCTACCGGCGTCGCACTGCTACCAACTTGATAACCTACAACCGTACATGCTCGTACACAAATGCTTATTTTACTTTTTACCTAAATAATTAGTCCGACATCGTTCGCCAATTTGCAACTGTCATAATATTTTACTTTCCGAACTAGCACATAATTCGATCTGGCGAACGGGATGTATTTCGACGGCGGGCACATTCTAACTACGGCCAAGTTACGGCATCACTGAGAACGCCTCTGCGGGCAATATTTGCACTACATGATTGTGCACCGACTACTAAAAAACAACCTGGATCCACTGGATCATGTGAATAAATCGCTACACGGCGGTTTAATTTGGTACATGTAACACGCTACGTAGTTTTTTATTTATTTTTCACGTGCTATAAATGAAAATAGTTGTTAAACTTTCGATTATAATTTAAAATTATCAAAAAAATCTCATGGAATTTGACCAAGACCAAGATATTTAGTTGCGGATAATCTTAATCCGTCCCGGAAACAATATTAATATTTATAACTAACGACGATACGCAAATCAGTCGGTATAGTAAAAATGACCTTGACAAATTTACCTGTAGTAAAGCTGACACATTCTTTACTTGGATTAAATAAATAATAATAAATAACACCACAGGTAATTACGACCCCCTTTATCCCGGAAGGCTCTAGAAGAGCCTTGTGTGGGAGGGGGCTACACATTTAGAGACAAGGGACACACACCCAATATCCGTGTATAGTGAAAAAATCCCTCTCACAGTATTTTCCACTGCCACGGCCGGGGATCGAACCCGGAACTTTTAGGTGAGAGGCAAGTGCGCTCACCTCTCGACCACCAGTCATTAGGTTATTGTTTACTGGCATGCAGTGATTTTAACTGTTTAATACTTCGTAGTATTACGACTGTCTTTTCTTAACATATCATTTTATTATTAGATTTAAAAATATATTAAAATGCATTATACAAAAACGTTGAAGCACAAATAGTTTCATTTTAGTACTTATGAAAAAAAGTGGGTACATTATTAAATTTCAAAAAGTAGTAATTTTATACACTCAAGGATATAATTAATATATACAAAATTTACCACGATTGTGAGGTTGATTTTTTTCTAAACGGTTTTTGACGATTTTTATTTTGTGTCATTGTCATTGGTGATTTTGAGTAAAAATTGTTTTTTGTTTAAAAACAAGGCAAACAAATACAATTGTTTTTTTCAATGTCTCAAATGAGAAAGAACCACTAGCAAGAAAATTAAAATCCAGTTTAAATCCAATTGTAGCCTCATCTTTTCTTAGTCTTCTCGTTTTTGATACAGTAATTTTAGTAAGCGGTATACCGAATGAGAGGAAAAATCCAAATGTTATTTTTGTGGGTGTAACAATTTTGTTGCTTTAAATAACTTGATGTCAGTATCTACACAACAAAATCTATAGTTAAAGATGACGCCGTTAAAAAATGGAATTTTTATGTTTTCGTTCAGGGTGCATAGCGACCTGAAAATCTGGAAAAGTCGGAGAATATGAGGTTGTTTAAAAAATCAGGGGAAGGTCAGAACATTTGTAAAATTCTTTAAACAATTGAGGAATGTTAATAATCCTTATAAAAAGTCAGGGTTTCTTTTCATCTTTCTTAGTGGTATGTTGTATACTCGTAGCCTTTCCATAGCACCAAGAAAATATAGAAATGGCAAGTCAGAAAATGAATATTTTATTTGTGTATTCCTCGCGCATTCGCCAAAACGGATGAAAAATTTTAAACTATATTTTCAATTTTAGTTATTGCGAAACAAATTTACTGTGAACCACCACGAACGTCGCTATTTGCAAACAAAAAAAGTCATAAAATTAGCTTGGAGCATTATGAAATTATACGTAGACATTCCCAAAAAAATGTAAATGTACGCACGAGTCGAATAAAAAACATCTTCCTTTTTTTGAGTCATTCGAAAAGATTGAATTTTATAAACAGTCATGAAAATTGGCGAAATATGTCAAGGTGGTAACGATTTAGTGTTACCATCACCAGGTTCATTTTTAAATCAATCAATCAATCAATTTTATGGCACCTGCCAAGATATTTTATTGTGATTTCAATTAAACAAGATGATTCATGACGAACTGTTCCTAAATAAGGGTAATAAAGTATGAATATTCAGGAAGGAACCACCATAGAAATTTATCTCTCGTGGTTAGTTTCTGAGATACAAGGTGATATATTAATTTTGCCCTAACGTCGTTACAATTGATCATTAGTGGAGTAAATATAGATTTGTAGAGAAAATTTTACATGGAGGAAGACGACATAGAAAAATTAGTTTGTTTTGGGGAAACTAAGAATACCCTGAGTTGGTTATTTTTAAGGGTGGTTTTTCAGTTTTAATTTATTTTGTACCTTTAAAAATGCTAGCTAAGAATCGAGAATAGTACCTTTTTATTGTCGATGGTCAAGGAACCTTTAGTTAAAATTTCGTGAAAATTAGTTCACCGCCTCCCACGATATGTGGGAGGTCAAAATTAAACCGAATTTGATGAAACTTTAGAAGAAACTAACCTATATAACCGAGAAATAGTCTGCCAAATTTTAGCAAAAAATATCCAACAGTTTGGCCGCAATTTCATTTTTAGTCCAAATTCCACAAAATTTTCAAAACTTTCCCCAATTTGTCCAAATGGTTGAACGAATTTTTTTTTTACCAGAATGAAGGTATTTTTATGTACTTTCACGCGAGTTTGGAACATTTCTTCACCCGCGTCATCACTAAAGTCATATACATCTGAGATATTTTCTGAAGTACCAAAATTGACAGAAGTTTGGATGTCAGCAAACAACAGATAATGAACTGATGTCGATAAGAACTGATAAAGCTCCTCTTCCTAATAAATTACTCAATCTAATTGTTTGTGATGGTAAGGTCGGCTGCAAAACTAAACTAAACGGTGCTCATGCAAAACCATTGGCATCACATGCAGCAATTTATGCTACAATGGAATGAAATGGATTCTTTGTGTCAAAATGTAGATAATATTGTTGACGAAGCTGTGGTTGATGAAGAGCCTGAGCAATTAGAAATCATTTATGATATCGAAGAACTCGAAAAAGTTGATAACTATGAAGAAGATGTTTGTAATTCAGAGAATATCTCAGATGTATACGATTTTAGCGATGACGAGGTTGAAGAAATATTCCAAACTCCAGTTACCGATTCAGAAGTAGACACTTCTTGCAGTAGCACATCTAGTACAACTACTAGAAAAAGAAAACGAATAAAATAAAATAATAAGCAATATATGTAAAAAGTTGAATAAGAATCAAGTGAGTTTTCGAAGAAAGAAAATTATATCTTACCTTCGAGGGTTTTTTAAATCTAAATATTTAAAACCTGCTCACAATCACTTTTTATTGTTAATATTGAATACACGTATATTTGCGTGCGCATACGTATAATACCAAAATGACGGGAAACCACCGTGTGCATATAGGTACCAAAAAGGACAAAAAAATGGGCTAAATTAAAAATAAGTAATTTTTTAGTTACATCACGTGAAAGTACATATAAAACCTTTATTTTGCTCAGAAAAATTTCGTACGGCCATTTGGACAAATTGGAGAACTTTTAAAAATTTTGTGGGATTCGGACAAAAAATAGAATTGCGGCCAAACTATTGAATATTTTTCAGCAGGTTATTTCTTGGTTATATATGTTACTTTCGTCTAAAATTTCATCAAATTCGGTTGAATTTTGGCCAAGTTAGCCGTAAATCAGTTTTTACGTTTTTTCAGTATTTATATATACAGGCTGTCCATTTTATCAGGGCCCTCGAAGATATCTCACTTAATATCGGTCGTACAAAAAAAAATATTTTTACGAAAATTGAGCCGATTTATATAACCTACAAAATGGTTTAATACATTTGAAATCCATGGCCCACTTTAAGCGTTATGGCGTGAAATATCGAAAATGCGGAAAAAGTCTAGGCCAAATATCTCCGTCAATTGAAGATATACGAGAAAAATTCTAAGGCGAAAATTTCTTGCAAAACAGAGTGTTTCAACGAGGTTTCATCTAATTTTTTTCAAAACCGCTGTATTTTGAGATTTACTCTTCAGGCTGTTAAAAAAATTATTTTGAAACGGGCGGGAAATGGCGCCATTAAATAGAGTATATCTCAAAATACAGCGGTTTTGAAAAAAAATAGATAAAACCTCGCTGAAACACTCTCTTTTTGCAAAAAATTTCGCTTTAGAATCGTTCTCGTATCTCTTCAAATAGCGGAGATATTTGGCCTAGACGTTTTCCGCATTTTCGATATTTTCCGCCGTAGGATTTGGATTTCAAATATCTTTAATCCATTTTGTAAATTATATAAATCGGCACAACTTTCGTAAAAATAATTTTTTTTGTACGACCGATATTAAGTGAGATATTCTCGAGGGCCCTGATAAAATGGGCAGCCTGCATATACACATATCGTGGGAGGCAGTAAACCGATTTTCACGAAATTTGAACTGAAGTTTCCTTGGCCATCTGTAAAAAAAGAGTATCATTCTTGTTTCTTAACTAACATTTTAAAGGGTCCAAAATAATTTAATACTGAAAAACCACCCTTCAAAATGATCAATTTACCCCTTTTTCGCGAAAAAGGAAATGGTTCCCCTACCCATTCGATGTAGAAAACTCAGCTTATTCTTAGTTTTACAAAAACAAACTTATTTTTCTATATCGCGTTGCTCTATGTAAAATTTTTTCTATTGCCTTATTTTTGGCTATTTTGACTTCAGTATTATATAAACTGTGACAAGTATTACAAAGTGTTTAAAATCTAACTATTGTCAATTATCAATCCATTTTTAGGTAAAGTGAAGCGTCATCTTTTAGTCACTGTTGTACAAAAATTTCTATAATTTGGATTTTAGTACCTAAAACTGACCTTCACACTATTTTGAAACTAATAATTTATGTATGTAAAAAGTGAACTGTAGAAAGCATAAATAATATTATCCTGTCACTGAAAATAAAGAAAACAAATAAAATGCATGATTTCTTACTGAATAGTTTAGTTTTTATGAATCTATAAAATCTATAAAATTAGTTTTGGTATTTATGTAAGAGACTTCTTAAATCTCGATTTTATTTTTATCTGCTTGCTTGCATGCTTTTATATAATGTGTTTGAAAGATTACTATCCGACCACAAATATCTTCTCAAAAACTAGTTTATCAGAATGATTACATATTTGATAATAAAAGCAGAAACAGAATAATTGTATTTACAAAAAAGAGATCACTTTTATAAAGTGGGTTATTACAATTAGCACTAAAGAAATTGCTTGTTGAATTATATTTGTTTGTACTGATACATTTAGGTTTTAAATTATTTAAAACCAGAGTTATGTACGAAGATGATATATTGACATCAAATCATATTCTAACAGAGTTCGGACTTCTTGTAGCCGAAAAAATTCCCTGAGTTTTCCAGGTTTTCCATGACCAAAAAAAATTTTTTTTTACATTTATATTAAACATAATTTTAAGTATAATAACTACTACTTAATTTTACTTCGAAATTTGAGTACAGAATTAAGAAGGGCGTCTCTTATGCAATTTTACGAGTTTTTTTTTTCATAGACGTGTTCTATGGAAGCATTTGTGAGGAAAATTTGCGTATTTTAAAAAAAATCTTTGTGGGAGGTGTGAAGGTGATTTTTGACCGAGATTTTCTGTAAATTTTGTTTTTATAGTTACCCTTCAAAAGATATATGTATTTTGTGAACATTGATTCTGATTCCTAATATCTAATTATTATTATTCCCATTCTTAAGAGCATACGATTCCAATTCTGCCCATCACTAGAATAATAATAATAATAATAATAATATGGTTTATTGTGCATAAAAAAACAGGTTTTCACACAAAAGGAAGAGGTTAGCCTAGCTTTCTTCCACCTCTCCTAAAAAATTATAATATATATATTAAAAAAGAATCTAAATGAAAATATTTTACAATAAAATGCCTAACTAATTTATAAAGCTCTTAACGTAAATATTGTAAGTGTTGATATATGAATATTAATTAGACCTAAAGTTCTCGAAAACTATATCTTCAACAACAATGTTATTTTATTTTTAAATTGTCCTAAAGATAAATTTAAGTAATCAACAACTTTATTCAAATATACAGGTGCCAAGTAAGAAAAACATCCTTCGAATCTGCTTGTGTTATGTTGTGGGGTCGTAAATGTATTGTATCTTAAGTTAGCATTATGGACATCTGATCTCCTCTGAATTAAAACATATAAATAATTTGGTGTTTTATATTTTAATAATTTGTACAAAAAGATTGTTATTAAATATTGCATTCGCTGTTGAACATTCAACTCATTAAGTTGTACAAGATATGGCGTTACATGTTCCTGATATGGAATACAACATACAAATCGCATAATGCATTTTGTATGCGCTGTAGCTTGTTTTTGTTGTATTGAGGCAAGAAACTGTAATACACAGATCCACAGTAATCTAAATGAGGGTATATAAGGGTTTTAACTAATTTAACTTCTTTATTTAATTGGTATTTAAATCTATATAGTAATTTTAATTTTAAAAATGAAATTTTGAATATGTATTCGACATGTTCGTTAAATGATAAACTGTTATCCATGATTACACCTAAATTTTTTGCTGATGTTCCCCAGTTAATATCGCTATTGTTTATATTTAGTTTGAAGTTATTTTCTATTTCAAGTTTTTGTCTTTATGGCCCAATGCGCATAGCAACTGTCTTGTTGGGGTTTATTCTTAATCCATGATCTTCAGAATATTGTACAGTACGTTGCAAGTCTCTTTTTATATTTTCTACAGATATTTCAGAATTTTTGAAGGGGAAGGATATATATATTTCAATGTCGTCTGCGTACAAAAGAACATTATATTGATCTAACGCTCTAGGAAAATCAAATATATAAATAGGAAACAAAATAGGTCCTAAAATGCTACCTTGTGGTACACCGGAAGTGGTTTCTCTCGTGGAGGAAATTAAGTCCCTATCAATTATAACCCTTTGAGTTCTACCTACCATGTAACTTTGTAACCAATTGAGAGCTATATTTCCGAAGTGAAGATACTTTAGCTTAGCAATAAGTAGATCAGAATGTACCAAATCAAAAGCTTTACTTTGATCTAGCAACACTAATATACTACACCAAGATTTATCCAGTGCTGTAGCTACATCATTAACAACTTTTATTAGGGCAGTATGTGTTCCATGTTTTCTACGAAAACCTGATTGTACTTCAAGTAGGATTCTGTTAACGTCTAAATATTCTTTTATTTGAAATGATAAAATTTTTTCAAATAATTTTGAGACTGCTGGTAATATACATATTGGTCTGAGATCATTGTGCTCAGATGGAGACGATATTTTAGGAATTGGTAACACATTTGCCGATTTCCAAATATCTGGAAAAACACCTTGCCTGACAGAGTTATTAAATATATATTTTACAAATTCGACACAGTAGGGCATGACTATAGAGACCATTTTGATGTCGATATTAACGACCCCTAAAGCTTGAGATTTTATGCATTTTATGGCTTGAAATATATCGTCATTGTTAATTTCATTAAAATTAAACGACACATCCTGATTAAATTGATTGGTGTTATAAAAATCTAACATGTCGTTACTTATTAAAGAGGGTCCGGCCACATTTAGGAAATAGTTATTAATCTTTTCTGGTTTACGCAAATCATTAGGTCGATTATTTTTAAAAGAGGACTGTGTGCTTATTCCCCAGTCAGACAGATTTTTCCAAATCATTTTGGAATTGTAATTGGAATGTAACTTTCTTTGTTGTTGACAAAATAATAAACAGATATCCTTATTCGTCATTAGACAGAGACACGCGGTCATATCCGCACAATACAATAACCAATCAAATGCAGTGGCATAGCCAACTTTTTTAAATTACTTTTTGTTTAATTAAATCTACAACCGTAATTTTGAAAACAATTTAAGGTAACAATGGGAAGTCCTAGGAAATGTATTGTTTTCCATATCGAGACTTAATATTCCAGGTTTTTTGCAAAATTTATAAATTTCCCTGTGATTTCCATGCTTTTTTAGGTATTTTAAAATTCACTGAGTTTTCCATAATTTCAAGGTTTTCCATGTAAGTCCGAACCCTGTCTAAGCTCTAACAGTTTTTGGTTTGTGGGCTCTATTATTATTTGCACAATTCTCCAACAGGTTTGATAATAAAAATAATTGCAGGACTTGCTATTAATAATAATACTTTTATTTGTACAGGATATACCCAATAACAGGACAAAAATTACACAATTTCATAATAATTACAAACTTTATAATAATTGGAGAGGTTGCAAAAATTACAAAAATGACGTAAAAAAAATGAAATAAAATATTAACGTTATATATAATATTGTATGCATACATAACATAAAAATAGGATATTATTATTAGCCGTTACTCGAGTCCGAGTATAAAAATGTTACAGTCGATAAATTGTGTACAATAAAAAACAAGTAAAAGGTGTAGTCTATTGTAATTCCCATTCATCTACGGTGCACACGACTATGGCTATAGAGGCCAATTCGGGAGAGCACATGTCGACCGCAGTCAGGACAAACATAGACCTGGTTAGGTCTCGGATTCGGCCTTCTTGCAGCAACATTTCCTTGATAGCTGGCCACAACCCCTCGCCATTCGGTTCTGTCCGCTGCAAGTTGTTCCCATTGCTCGTCTGCAATACCGCAGGATTTTAGATTTTCATGGAGAGTGTCTTTGAACCTCTTTCGTTGACCGCCACGCCTTCTTCTACCGCTTAGCAATTCACCATATAGTGTACATTTAGGAAGGCGGTTATCATGCATACGATGAACGTGACCAGCCCATCTTAGGCGTGCTCTTGAAATAAGCACCTCAATTGGAAGGCTGTTTACTCTCCTGAGTACTTCCACGTTTGATATGTGATGGAACCAACGGATTTTCATCATACTTCTGAGGTGTCTTTGCTGAAAACGTTCTAATTCTTTGACATGACGACGGTAAGTGACCCAGCTTTCACATCCATATAGCAGTGTTGGAATGACAACTGCTCTGTAGACAGCCATTTTCGTTGACAAAGCAAGGTCGTGGTTGTCAAATACTCTCTCTCTAAGTCCCCAGAGTGCTCTAGATGCAGCGTTAATTCTATTGCGAATCTCGCTGTCCATGTTTGCTTTGTCATTAACAACGTTGCCTAATTGAACTGATCCACCACTTCAAGAGAATTTCCGTTAAGTGTAATGTCTATTTGGTTCACTTGATGAGGAGTTGACATAATCTTAGTCTTTCCAATGTTGATTTTAAGTCCCAAGGAATCATAGCTCTGGGCATACACATCTAAAAGTTCTTGAAGCTCTTCCGGCGTAGAGGCTAAAAGTGCACAGTCATCCGCATACTGGAGATCACAAATGAATCGTGTGCGTGTCTTCGTGAAAGCTCTAAAGCGCCCTATGTTAAAGAGACCGCCATCAAAACGGTATCTGAGACCTATTCCTCTGACTGCCAGTTTGTTGTCAACAATAATTGTTAGAGCAGTGCTAAACAAATTAAAGAGTAGGGGTGCCAGGACACATCCCTGCCTAACTCCAGTGAGGGTTTGGAAAGGTTCGGTTGCCTCATTATTATACATAACCTGGGCGTTGTTGTTTGTATGTAGACTGCGACATACTTCCACAAATTTTCTAGGGATACCTAAGCGGAACATAATTTTCCAGAGCACTTCCCTGTCCACCGAGTCAAACGCCTTGGTTAAATCAATGAAGGCCATGTGAATTTCTCCTTGATGTTCGAGTGCTTTTTCTTGAAGCTGTTTAAGTGTGAAGATTAAATCCGATGTGCCTCGGTTTGGTCTAAAGCCACTCTATGTTTCAGGAAGTAACTTTTCCATAACAGGTGTTAGCCTATTTGCCATCGCTTTAGTGAGTATCTTCCCTCCAACAGCCAGGAGAGCTATACCCCTGTAATTTCCACAGTCCGCAGCGCTCCCTTTGTTTTGAAGAGGTTGATTAAAAGTGTATCACGAAACTCCTGCGGAGCTTGACCACTTTCCCACACGACATCAAACAGTTTTTTGAGGTAGGGTATGAGCTCTGACGACACAGCTTTAAAGATCTCAGCTGGGAGTGAGTCGGCGCCGGGAGATTTGTTATTTTTTAGCTGCCCAATGGCGGTTAAGATCTCTTCCGTTGTTAGTGGTTTATCTAAGTCTTCGAAGGTGTCATATTGAGGGATAAGATTTATAATATCGTGATCGGCTTGACTTTGCTGGTTAAGAGTGTTAGAGTAGTGTTCCTTCCATCGGGCTCTTATTTCCTGGTCTTCTTTGAGGAGATTTCCATTTAAATCTTTAATAGGGCACATATTTTTCCGACTGGGGCCGTACACTGCTTTTACTCCTTGAAAGAAATTCCTGTAGTCGTGTGAATCGGCGTACCTTTGAATTTCTCTGGCCTTGCTTGCCCACCACTCGTTCTTTATTCTTCTGATTTCGCGTTGCGTTTCATACTTAGATTGGGTAAAAGCTTCTGCTTTTGGTGAATCGTTGGGGTGGTTGATAGCGTTTTGGAAGGCAATATGTTTGCGGTCAAGAAGTTCTTGTATAAAAGCTTCATTATCATTGAACCAGTCCTCCTGTTTTTTATTTGCTGCAGTGCCAAGAATTTCCTCACTCGCACTTTTTAAACTGTCTTTAATTTGTGTCCAGGTAGCAACGACATCTACAGAATTGGTTTCTTCTAGTGCACTCAAATTCTCTTGAACTTTTTGCTTTAGCTGTTCGACGGTTTGTTGGTCACGCAATTTACTAATACAGAGACGGAGTCTACGTTTTACTTGAGTTCTTCGGTGTTTGGGTCTCATAACAATTTTCATTTTAGAGGCAACAGGACGATGATCGGTCCAACATTCGCTATCAATGCGCGCCTTTGTAATTTGGATGTCCTTGAGATGCGTACGATAACATAGTCCAGTAGATGCCAGTGACCTGATCTGGGGTGACGCCAGGTGCCTTTAAATTTATCCTTTTGTCGGAAAATGGTGTTTGTTATAACTAGATCATGTTCGGCGCACTTAGTTAGGAGTAGTTGACCGTTAGCGTTCATGTTGCCCAAACCGTTCTTGCCTATGATGCCTGGCCAGGTGTCTGCATCTCTCCCTACTCTAGCGTTAAAATCGCCAAGAATAACGAGTCGTTCTGTTTTAGGTATTCTACAGAGGGTTTCTTCCAGCTGTTGATAGAAGCTTTCCTTGGTTTCGTGACTTGCATCCAGAGTGGGAGCGTAGGCGCTTATTAGATTTACCGCGTTGCCATCTGATAGCTCATAGCGTAGCAGCATTAGACGCTCGGATAGGCCTTGTGGTACTTGTGTTAAGTTGGATACAAGTTGATTCCGAACGGCAAAAAATAGGATAAAATAGTTTACGTTTAACCTGTTGCTAAAATATATCCACACGCATATATAGGCAATATAGGCATGCACGCATACATAATATATACATATAAATTTCCATACGCCCATATAGCGCATTTGTTTGCAATAAAAAAAAGAAAGTTTCGTATCAACCTATAACAATACAAGAGAAGCAAGTAGATATTACTTAAAACTGTCAATAGCAAGTCTCATTATCTTACCATACGAATCACAATTGATATCGCAGATATGACGTATTTTGTTATAATTGTCGCAATTAATTAATTACGGGAATATTTAATAATGCATTGGTTCTAGAATAGGAACAATAAAATGTGAAATTTTGACTTGAATTCGGCCGTGGTACTAGAATGCTTAATTGAGATAATAAACTCGGAACATCTATTAGGTTATGAATTAATTTATATATAAACAAAACTGAGTTATATTTCCTTCTAGATTCTAGACTTTTAACGTCATACCTTGTAAGAAGCGTTCATGATCACATCCGCTCGCAGGATACAAGCTGTCCTCTTTATATACTAACAATTTTAAGAATTTTCTCTGTATACTTTCGAGAGAGGATATATGACAAATGTAATTAGTGGAGTAAGACAAACTGAAAATAGCTGAGAATATTACCTACAATTTTTCGTAGAGATTCTAAACTTTGGGTAGTTGTTAGTTGTCTTAAAAATAAGATATTCCTAGAATACCTACCTTCTGCAAGTGTCGAAACGTTGTTTGAAACTCGAAAAAGGGGTAAATTAACTCCCTTTTGGGGAAATTTTCGATTTTAAATTTGAATTGAAGAGCTTAACTTTGTGTTAAATATAATTCCAAGATCTTTGACTAATTCAGAGCGCGCTAGTGTGCTTCCATCGATCTTGTAGGCGAATGCTAAACTAGATTGTTTTCTTGTAAAAGTTGAAACCTTACATTTAGAAATACTAAAACTAAGCTTATTGGTAAACACTCCAATCATTATGTACTTGCTGTACATTACTTTGCAGTTTTACTCAGTCCCTTAAAGTGTTGATGCTCATAAAAATTTTCAGCCCATCCATGAAAATGAGTTTTTTTACAATCAATCATGTAAGTAATGTCATTGATAAATATCGTGAACAGGTGGGGCCCAAGGTTAGAGCCTTGAGGAACTCCTGAGGTTGCTATAATGATTGTGGAATTATAACCATTATAGGAAACAAATTGCCTTCTATTAGTGAGGCACGACAGAAAAAAGTGTGTTAAAGACGTAGAAAAACCGAAGTGATCTAGTTTAACTATGATTGTGATGGCGTATGCGATCAAAAGCCTTCGAGAAGTCTGTCTAAATCGCATCCTCTTGGCCCAGCTTGTCAATAGCCTGTGAGACAAATTGTGTAAAGACAGCTAAATTGATGACAGTTGATTTATTATTAACAAAGCCATTTTGCGATGGAGAAATTTGAAGCGCGACAGAAAGCTGAATGCGATTATACAAAACTATCTCGAAGACTTTAACAACATTACAAAGCAGGGGGGTTGCACAATAATCTGTTACATCTGAAACATCACCACTTTTAAAAGTAGGATAAATTCTAGCTAGTTTCCAAGTGTCCGGAAACGTCGCTGTGTTTAAATTTAAATTAAAAATTATGCATAAAGGCACAGCTAATACGTTTGCCCAATCTTTTAATGAAAATGATGGTAATAAATCAGGTCCCGATGTCATTTTATTTTTTAGATTTTTTATTGCAACTTGAATTTCAGAAATGGTAATGTTAGTTATGTTTACCAAAATATTGTGAGTTTCCTTGCATAGTCAGCACCCCCAAATTTCATATTTCCCGATATACGAGATATATATTTTTTGGACTGTACGAATGCCCAAAAATTCTTTGCATCGTTTAATCGACTCCTGCACTTTTAATGTGTAAATTTCGTAGGCATTTTCGATTTGCAGTTTAATTAATGCTCTTAAGCGTTTATGAAAATGTTGCGGAGTTTTATATTTTTTGTATTTATCAAATTAGTTCAAATTAGCTTTTAGAGGGCGGAATATTAAAACATAATATTTTTAACCGCAAACTCCTCTATAAAAATCCTTATTTTATTATAAGGAACGTAACCAGACTGCAACCAACAGCTACTCTCCGGGCTATGTGCCCAGCCGAGCGGTGAATTACAAGTTACAAGCCTGGCGCGTTAAGTGTAATAATTGCACTTAACGCGTCAGGATTGTAACTTGTAATTGAGCGCTCGGTGGGGCACATAGCCCGGAGAGTAGCGGTTGGTTGCAGTCTGGTTACGTTCCTTAAAGTAAAATAAGGATTTTATAGAGGAGTTTGCGACTAAAAATATTGTTTTAATTTATCAAATTGTTTCGATTTTTGCCAAACATTACTGATTATCTCGGAAGTATACCATTTAGGATAAGTTCTCTTATAAGTCTTATAAAGTGGCACATGAGCATCTAAAAGTGAATATATTTTACTATACAAATATTCTACAGATTCGTTTACATCGACAAAAGTTTCCAGATTTGACCAATCAACAAATTAATTAATTTCTATTTTAATCTAAAAGTACATAGATATGCAAATAATGTCTAAAATATCAAATATAAACTGATACAAAATTACAAATTTTTAAGGCCCGAAGAAATTTGGTAGAACATAATTTTAAACATCTAATTATATAATTTACTGGGGCATTCAAGATCAATCGGTGCAAAATTAAACGCTAAATATTTTGTCGGTAAATATAGAACACAGGCTAATTGAAATCGTTTAGTAAGAAAATGTTGAATAGAGAAAAACAACATAATAGTGTGTTCTCAGTTAGTGAGATTTGACCATTCCCTTTGAATATGTCAATGATTGTGTATGGTTACATTTTCAGAATATAAGTCGTCTAAGCTCAATAGTCTCGGATATTATTATTTATAGTTTCCGCCACCTGAGAAATCTGTAATCGCATTAGGACTGAGATTTGATTGGTTTTATTTCAATAGGATAATTTGACCAAATACCAATAGCAATTATTTTACATTTTTTAAATCTGCAAGATCTCACCATTAACGAAATATAAGACTTCTAATAACATTTATAAGTTCTTCAAAAAGCTCAAGCTAATCGTGATGTCACACCACTCGCCCGTTGACATGAGAGTCTCGAACGTCTTAAGAGTTGTTCGGAGTGTATTAGTCATCCATGCTTCCAATTTTAATTGTAAATGACTTCACGTCAATAAAATGACGCAGCCTAATGTACGGTGTGATTGGAAAGAGAGAGATAGAGATGCAATAGAATATGATATTGGACAAATTTATTATACCTAATCTTTAAATTTCTCGGTACATTTGAGGACATTAGGGCTAATTTTATTTTAGTTCTACAAAAGGGAAAATGTTTATTTTAATAATACCTATGTGGGATGATAAGAATTATTTTTACAAATAGAAAATAGAAGAAAAATATTTTTTTTTGTATATACTTTTTTCTCTCTCTTCATTCCACATTGTAACATGTTTTTAATGTCTTTTAATGAAAGCCGTTTTTTAAAATAATGATTTATATGAGAATAAATTGAACCGTCTTTCCGGCTTATATCATAACCGGCTTATATCATAACATTTCATAATTTTGCACTTGTATGTGTCTTGGCTTCTTTACATCTAGTCATAATTTATCTTATAACACGAGTCAGATAAGCTCCTTTTTTCACTACGTGTCGCGAACAACTTGACTTGGAATATTTGGCCAGTGTACCCGCTAACCCTACCAATACAGTATTCAGTATTTCCAACTCTATTCCAATATTCCCACTCAGCCCTCCCAAAAGGCTCACAAATATTAAAACCTTGACTAGAGGAACTAATCTCACTAAAACATCTGTTAACACCATTTCACACATACCACTTCCGGTTACGTTCCGTTACTAACTCTTCATGTAAATATATTAAGGATTAAACTTCTCTAACACCGTCCTTAAGCAAACCTTCTTAGAGATAAGAAATACAGAACAGTTCGATAATATCCTATATATAATTCAAGCAACGAAGGAGTTGAAAAAACATTAAAATATAATATAGTTTTCAAAATTGATATACATATTCATTGTGATGTCCTGTCAAATATACTAAAAGCCCCCAAGGGTGGAGTTAAGAGGTAAGTCGCTTTATGATTACATTACCCGTAACAACCTTAGCGTAAGTAATAGGCACTGTACACCGACATTTATTAACTCTAGAAATTAGGCTATAATAGATATAACACTAACAACGTGGCGTATATCCAACCTAATCCAGAATTGGCATATGTCTGACGTGTAACACTATCAAATCATCAATGGATAAACTTTGAAATTAATCTTATCAAGGCACCCAAAAAACCATTCCGAGATCCCGGAGAACTGATAAAGATAAATATCTATGTCAACTCAGGGAGAACTTGGAAGGAATTCATAAGAGAGTGCCCAGAAGGAGTGGCGAAATAGAGCAATATGTTAAAATCTTGCAAATAGCCACGAGGCAAGCTCTTGAAACATCCTGCCCCTTGAGGTCCTTGCAACAGCCCAATAAGGCTACCAAGTGGTGGTGTCAATGACTAACTGACCTCAAGAAGACGGCTAGGACTTCGTTTAACAAAGCAAAACTGACAAGACAGAAATCCGATTGGGAATCATATAAAACCAATCTGAAACAGTTTAAGAAACTAATCAGACAGAGACAAAGCGATGCGTGGATAACCTACTGTGAGGAAATCGATGATTACTCAGCCTGTAGATTATGCAAAATCCTCGCCAAAGACAAAAACCATGACCTCTGCCTATTAAAAAGGAGTGATGGTACAAGAACCACCGACTTTCGTGAATGCCTAGAGTTACTCATGGAGATTCACTTCCCGGTATCTGTGATAAGATGGGCAATACAGAGCTTCTCCCCTTTTAAGTCGTCAAGCATTGACGGAATCTATCCCTTTCTACTGCAATGGCGACTGGACGAGTTACTGCCGCACCTGGTTGGAGCATTTAGGGCGTGCTTATCACACCTTTATATTCCAGAGATATGGAGAGAAGTGAAGGTTGTGTTCATCTCAAAGGTAGGGCGGATGAACTATACCACCCCCAAAGCTTTAACCTAACGTCGTTGCTGCTCAAGACGATGGAGAAGCTATGTAAACGATACATAAGGGATGTTGTAGTGAAAGACAACCCTATACATCCTAACCAGCACGCATCCACCGACACATCCATGCAGTCGCGAGCCGGATTGACAGATCCTTGGACAATAAAGAGTCCACCCCAGGTGTCTTCAAAGACATAGAAGGTGCGTTTGACACGACCACCTTTCCAAAAATTACAGCGGCCCTATTGGAGAAGAATGTCTCTAAGATCATGGAAAGGAGTGGTAATAAAGTAGCCGACATACTGGCTAAGAAGGAAGCAGGCCTAAGCATCTTTGGACCAGGCCCGGCCAGTCTGTTACCGATCACGGCGATAACACAATTAATTAAAGAGAACACCCACAATGAATGAATAAGTTGTGGGATGAAACAAGCAGCTGTCAATTTGCTAGGGAACTACTAAAATATCCCAACAAGAGTACAGCAATGGACTACCTGGCAATGCCAGGAACCTACCTAAATTTTATAACGGGAATCCAGACTTTACATTGTCCGTTAATAAGGCCGGATTAACATGGATGGGGGCCTGTAGGCAAAATTGTGGTGGAGGCTTCTGATAATAATTGCGAGCACAATAAGCATTCATTTCTTTCATTTGTAGTAAAATAAATTTTCAAGGCAAGTTGGTGAGGGCTCCATTTTGGTGGGGGTCCTGAGACAATGCCTCATTGCCTTGGGGTTAATCCGGCGCTATCCGTTAAGGAAATATCTACATAATATGAAATTAAGCGAAACACCTCGCTGTAGAGGTTGTAAACAAGAAGATGAGACGTTTCAACGTGTACTCTGCGACTGTTCTGCCGTCTCAGCAAAGAGAATATATTTTGGGAGAAAGTTGTCCTATTTTGGCCGATGTAAGGGAGATGCCCCTAGGCAGCATAACCACCTATTTCGCAAGATTAGGTTGGTTCGAGGCCTAGGCGAGGATCTGCCTACAGATATACAAGGGGCTCAGTGGGGCCTAAGTGCTGTGGTTCAATAATTTTCATTGACCACCCTCCCAACCAATTTCAAATTTCAGGGTGGGGGTGTGAGCTCGAGCTGCCATCTTGATTTTTAGGTGCAACTTTTCGATTTTTCCTAGATATCTCGAAAAGTAACTGATTTTCGGAAAATATTTTACACTAAATTAAAGAATATAAAATTATCTACAAAAATATTCTATTAATTTTTGTACTACCTCTAATAATTACAGAGAAAATTAATTCTAAAGTTGGTGAATTTTAAAAAATTGTCCTTACCTTAAAGTTGAGCTTATTCATCAAGTCAGTCAATTGACTCGTATGTTCAACGATAATAATACAATAACATTCATAGGTAAGTATACTCAGTAAATGGAAATGAACATGAAATGAAATAAAACATAAATGCAGATAAAGCCGAAAAATTGAACCTAAAAATCAAGATGGCGTACAAGAGCAACAGATTCACATCTCTCCACTACACAGAGAACCTGTACATTAAAAACCTTCTGGCCCAAAAATACATGAAAATCATTTGTTCGTCTTTCCATAAAGATCATGAGCTATTTGAAGCAATATATTAAAACTAAAAGGAAAAATCTGTGGAACCAGTGCAATGCCAAATTACTCGGGATACAACCTTGAATTAATTCAAACAAATTACCACCCAAAAAAACAGAAGAGGCAAACTGATACTTCCAAGGCTAAAAATTAGACACACCCGTTCCACACACCTGATGGATCTGAACATTCTCCACTTTCCTACCGTTGTAGGTGCCAAGCATAAAATTACAACATACCGAAGCTAGATAACGTCACAACCTCAAAGGAGACTTCAAACAAGACCTTAGGTAACTCTTTAATAACATGATTGATTTCTTTCACCTCATTTTTGAATGTCTTACAGTTAACTTCATTTATACTTTGTACTAGTGCAATGACCACAACCAGCCAAGACGGTGAAGTTAAAATGAATAAAAATTTCTTTAAAGTATATTAGCCATGTGATGAAAGATGTACATGTAATAAATTAACTGTCAAAATATTTATTACTACGTTGGTTTTCAAATAAATTCCTTAGACTAGTCAAACAAAAAATATTAACTGCTATTTCAAATATAAAACTATTGCATGCCAAAATTTGTCAATGTCTGTTGCATTTAAAGAGATACATTTAAAATAAATATGACATTTAGTTTAGCAAATAATTGGCATAAATTTTTTACCTAAGCTCAATTAATTAACATTTTCTGCATATTTCACAAATATGTATGTTCTAGGTATGTTGATTATGATAAATCGTTGTCTAAATTGTCCTGGTTAGCGGCAGGTAAGCCAAATGAAAAACCTTGCAAATAAACGCCCAATTTCACTTTATTTATGGCATATATAACTTTAGTTAATCGATATGTTGCCATATATATTTTTTCGCATTTTGACTGATAATAAGCTATTTTACTAAATTCAAAATGGTTTAATAAAGTGGCACTTTACCACATCGAACTGTCACTTTACTATATAGTAATGTCAGTGTTAATAAAAACAGAAAATTGTATATTTAAATATTGGAAACATTGTTATATCTTTGTTATATATATTAATAAAAGTACAATTAAATAAATTTGAAAAGTTAACCACACAATATTTATTCAATTCCACTTGTTCTTCCTGAAAACTATTATGATTATCCGTATTCTTGAATGATAAACAGAAGTGGGTAAATAGAGCATCTCGTGCCGTGACACATCATTCATAAATGGCAAGGGAAATTATCTATCATAAGCAACTATACTACATCAAATAATATCAACATATTTAACTTAACGAACTAACCCAAAGAAATACTCATATTACTATTTTAGTACTACAACAAAATGTAGTAAAAAGGTGATAGAATATTACCTCGTAAACCAAGTACATAGAGCTTATTTAAAATGAAATCTAAATTAAGGATATCAAAAGTTTTGAATAAATAAAAAATATACCGCAACATTTTTGTCAAGATTTTTGTATATACTCAATAATATCCAAGAATGCTATGAATAGTTGACCTTTTGAAGAATAGAAGAATACTAAGTTTGCATCAATCCCATATGGACCTCGATTTGTTCGGAGTTTAAGGTAGGCAGCACCGCTCGTGGACGTAATTTGACTACATCCCTGCAACGATTAAACTTTTTTTTTTATATTCTTTTAGAAAAAACTCGATAGAATGGTACTGTGCTATATTTTCTTGTGTGAAAAACAAAATAGTAGGTACTGGACTTTTTCTCCTGTGAAAAACATTTTTTTACTGTTGAATTTTTAATAGTCCAGTACCATTCTGTCTGGTGTTCTCTAAACACATCAATTTTTTTATTGGTTCAGGGATGTAAGAGAGATGATCGAATTACGAAATAATATTTTTAAAAACGGGGCCGCCATCCTTAAATAATATTTTTAAAAGATTAGACATTACAGTTATCCATCCGCCCTGAAATAAATATCAACTTTTAAACAACTTAAAGGATAAAATTGAATTAAACGAAAGGTCCGGAATTTAAGATATCACTTGTAAAGATTATAATTTGGAGTATGTTGGACAAACTTTACGGCCAACCATAACTAGATTCAAGAAGCATATGGCCCATTCTGAAGTAGAAAGATGTAGTGTTGCCCAACATACCTTTAACAATAACCATAGAATAGATATTAATTAACTTAAGATTAATTAGGAATGTAACAATGGATGCATTTGAACAATTAGAAATTACAAAATGTAAAAATAGTATGAATAGTGACAAAAGGTATAGTTAGATGATGATTCGTTGAACAAATCTAGAATTTACGTAGACGTAGGGGTAATTAGATTAGTTAAATTCATTGGATCATGATATTAATTTAGTGTAAAGTTAGAATACTTTGTTAGGCCTACTTAGTTTCAATGATCTGATGGGCTTAACATGGTTGGCGAAACGCGTGTCGAGTGGTGTATTCGAGTGTAGTGTTCAAGTAAATTGGTGTTTGTGGAACTACGTCAGAGTTGACACAATATGATTAATTTCTTCTCTATCCTCAAACATTTTCATTTTTGGAACCATAAATGACAATGAGGGCTAAACGCCCATCTTTCACAATAATAATAATAAACACCACAGAAATTAGACAATCCCCAACTGCAGACGCCGGAGGCTTATGCGTAAGGGGGTTACATATGAAAAACGCGGACATACAACCATATCCTCCGACAGCGTCAGTGCCGGAGCCGGGATTCGAACCCGATAGCGCGATACCCGGTTGATTAATCACAATTGCCACCTCGAGCCTTAACGGTTGTCTGCTAGACATAGAGCAATATAAGATCACGGTTAGTATAGATACGGTTGGATTAATGGGCGGGGACTATGACGTTACGGTAGACCTCGGAACGCGCCATATTTCTATCGTTTGTTTTCATTGTAAACGATTTACATACTGCTGGATATATTTTCATTGCTCAAATAGGTACTCGCAGTTGGCTAAGTTCGATTACCAAACTTTCACTCATTTCCTAATAGTCTTAATTAAAAATATCTTTAAATAAATTTAATATATCAACAAATATAAAATCGGTTCGTACGTGAGAAACATACTGTATATTATATTTTCCTTATACTGTCTTCATATTTTTGTGTGCTATGCTATAACCTAAAACCTTGCGGTAACATATATTTTGCTTTAAATTATAAGAGAGGATGACAGTTTACACGCCTTTGGGCAATGTTAAAGTAAGAAATGCAGACATTTTTTGTGCGGCAACTTAAAATTTTTTTGTCCGATTATAGTGCGTCCCTTTCTTTTTAAATCAAATTTGTATAAAATAAATTATTGTCATTAAAATAAAATAATAATTGCAATGAAATAAATGAATATAATAGAGATATAAGTGGAAGCAAGAACGACTTAAGAGAATATTAATGAGGGGGAATGAGACAGCATTATATGCGAGCGCAAACGAGGTCTACTTTGACGTCACTACACTAAACGTTTTCTGATTGGTAGGGGCGGGCATAATCCAACTGTATCTATATGAATCCTGATATAAAATGTCTCCTGAAGTTCGCGCGACAATTGATATACATACCTTTTACAAAAGGCTACCAAATTTATATGTTCATATTCTTTGGTCAAATAGGGAGGGTCGCAACGTTTGAAACAAACATCAGTGATACGACATGGCAACAGCTGAAAAAGTCTCGATTATTGGATTGTCTTCCTGTTTAATCATGGCATACTATTTAACATAAAAATTCATTTACAATAAACAGAACGAATCCGTTACGTTTTTCATTTTGACGACGCGACAGTAGTAGATGTTTTTTGTATTTTGTATACACTGACAAAATTAAACTTAAACACATTAAAATTCATCTTCGATGACCATGAGTTTATTTAAAGGAAGTGAATGTACTATATATATTTTTAGAATGTTTAAAAAGTAAAGAGGTCAAAGTCAACTATACTTGGACAATAACTCGGTCCAAACAATTTTATTTGAATACATCATGCGATCCATGTAAAAATAATTCACGCAAATCATTGGTACAATTTGTACAATTGAGATGCCGTAATGTTTGTTTATAAACTAAACCAGAAAACAAATGAACCATGTGTTAGAAAATAGGAGAGAGAATTTGTTTTAAGATATTTAAAAACAAGAATTTATATACACAGCATTGACGTAATTCCGATAAAAAGGAGCTATGGTTATCAAACTACAAATACAACAAAATTAGGCAACATCTGATATGGTATATAATTTTATAACCACCTTTCGTTCGGTATAGAAAATGCCAAAAGCATTTAAAATGATATAGTAGTATTTAAAAAAAAAACTATTTTAAATACTACTTCACGTTAATATTTTCTATAGTAATTTGAATTCTTAAAACTCAGTTTTCATAACAATGGAGTCAATCTATCCAAATTTTTGCCGTCTATTAAATTATCCGGAAAGGTTCCAGAAATATTAATATACATCATAGAATTTTTCCCCAAGTTCCTCGTCTTTTGATAAACTTTTATGATAGGTACGTAAAAATATTTTATATTTCAAGTCTGTTTGCATGTTATAATTTATTTTATTCGTAAACGATTTTTTTGAAATGCAAGAAAAATTGTCAAAAATTAAAAAAAAAAATTTTTGTTGGGTATCTTAAGTTCTCATTAAAATGCTACAATATGAGCTTTTGCGCACATTTCTCGATTATAATAGTAAGATTTCACAAGAGTGCAAAGTTATCATCTGCCACTTTGGTTTGCCGAAGGGCGAACTGTACTATAGCGATCACTTGCCTCAGTTCTTGCTACAACTTATCTATACCTATCTTGTATTCTAGTACATTGGGGTCAGTAGAGCCGGTCTTCCAGCAGGTACACGAGCAGCGTGATGACAAGAAAGGTGTAGCAGGTTGTAAACATAACCTATTGATAGACCGCTGTTTTGCTCAAGATGCCGTGCAATACAAGCGTAATCGATCAATGGCGTGGATCGATTACCGCAAGGCATTCAATACAATGTCGCATGCACTATTGTTTAATTTGTTGTAATACCTTGCGGTACTTTCTCCGTTAGTGAGATGCATCGAACAGCTGATGCCATTCTGGAGAACCCACTTCACCATGACATCTAGTGCTCAGTGGGTTTCGATCGAGCTGGCAACATTTAGGAGAGGAATTCCTCTCCTGTTCTGCATCTCACTGTTGCCGTTATCTGTCGCATTGGGCCAAACCCGCGGATACTATTGCGATCCAGAATTCTCTCAGGGTGGTCCAGATGTACACGTGGGTTATTAGCGTGGATAATAAGCGTGCAGTCATCCATCTCAGGAGAGGACGAAACGAGATATTCTTTGAAGATGTGCATCTTGCAGCCGAAAGCATCTTACGACATCTGGATGCCGGAGACACCTATGCATACCTGAGTGTACAACAACCAGGACACGAAACCAATTAAGGACACTCTTCGTGGCAAGTATAGACACCGGCTCAGAAAGATTTCAGGGTTCTCTTCTCCTTCGGGGTAGTCAAATGTACACTAGATGAGCTGCTCAGTTGAATAGGGATATTTTAAGGTGATGCATATCCATAGGAGTATTTATCCTAGATCGTCCGTTCCTCGAATATACATCCCACGTCAAGGGGGGGGGGGGGAGTCGATTAAATTTGAGCCTGGAGTGTATGCATGGCAGAGTAGCGCTAAGTATGGCGTGTAACATACTGAGGAGCTGGGAACCACCTACACCTACATAAACCATGAAACCGTGGGAGAGGGCACACTTTTATTTTTTTTCAATAAGGTCTGTGAATACAAAATCAACCTGACTATTATTATCTATATTTTCAGCAGTAAATTGTGTAGCAAGACATAAGTCAGTCTTGTACTGATCTTCTATCCATGAAGTCATATTTAAAATGGGCACACTTTGCTACAATCACCAATCGTACCACTCGGCGTTTAACGGGCCGCGTGAACACGGTCTTCTTTGGAGGTAGTTTTACGACGGTTTCATGATCCTATTAAAATACCACAAGTGCTTATTGAGTATAGAATCATCTGCGTTGTGTACAATATATAGCGAATGACGAAAAAATGATATGATTACTGTTAGCCGGGAAACATTAAGAAGGTTTACAAAACTAAAACCAGCCCAGTCCCTCCTTCTCTATCTCTGACAGACTAGTGGAGGCAACATTGTTCAAAGTTTTTGCGCGTTTTTTTATACCAAATAAACTGCTCTGGCAAGCTGTAATTGAGTGGTTTACGTCTAATAGGATATCATCACGCAGAAACATTTCAAATGCCATTTCAAAATTGCATAGAATTGAATTAGGTTTATAATTACTAACTATGGATGGATTGTGTATTAAAAATTGGACTAATTTTAAGCTTTTCCACAAAGGGAATGTTTCTCCTTAGCTTAAAAAAATGACCAGAAATTACAAGAGTATATTTAAGAAATAAATGTACAGTTTGCCACAGCAGTTTAGTCGTATAAAAAAATCACACAAAAACCACCAATCTTACCTTTCGTCGCTTAGTAGCTGCGTGGCCCCGCCTATCGATTTAAATAACAGACCGTGTGGACACTGTCATCTTTGGTGATAGTTTTACGACTGTTTTATGACCCTATTGAAACACTGCACGTGCTACTGGAATACAGAGTCGGCTCCATTGTGTACAATATATAACGAATTATGAAAAAATAGTATGATTACTGTTAGTCAGGAAACATTAAGAAGGTTGATGAAAACTAAAGCCAGCCATGTTCTTAATTTTCTATCTATAACTGACAAGCAGGCGCGGCATCATTGCAGATTTTTGCGTGATTTTTTATACTAACTAAACTGCTGTGGCAAACTGTACCTATCCATGTATGTACCAAAAATGTCATTGTTACGGTAACTGATGGTATAGAGTCGATGTTTAGTAAGAAGAATGTTTTCAAGTAACTAACATAAAACTGTACGATTTTGAATCTCCTCATATTGATAACGAAATTGAGGAAAATTTTCCCATAATCATAACTACCGGTGACATTTTCACGAAATAATGTCAAAATCTGGTACTACCGTGAGCAGAAGAAAATAGGACAACTCTTTTTTTCTAATGTAAATCTGTCTCTATTTGAGTATGTAATGAGTAGCCGAAATAAAACAGATATCACTTTTAATTTATTTTTTATTTTAATGCTGTAGTTATTGCTATAGTAAATGATGGATGGTTAATGAGACAAATTGCACTGCGTTATAACATTAAAAAAAATTTTGTGTGTAACATTTTAAGAAAGTGGAGAATAAACGGTACGATTAGTAGAAATCCTGGATCAAAGGACAAAGGATATCCTACTTAAGAAACTAACTATTAATATTTCGTTATTGCACCATTTCTATTTATAACTTCTATAAGTCTATTTGGCATGGAATTAAATAACCTTATACAATAATCATTAGTAATAATATTTTCCCATGCATTATTTACTAGTTCCAGTAATTCTTCGGCATTCTACGGTCTCACATTTCGTTTTTGGATACTTCTTACGAGTAGTCCCCATACGTCTTCCACAGGGTCACGATCTGGACTATGACTGGGCCAAGAACATTGATGTTGTTATCTTGAAACCAGTTACTTACGGTATGAGCAGTATGAACGGAACAATTGTCTTGTTGAAATATGAACTCATTATTAGGAAATAATTGTGACAGAAGGGAGACTAATATTGTCTAAAATCCTAATATACGTCGCACTATTAAGTCGTTCCTCAATATGCTTCAAAACACCAGTACCACGTGCCGATATCCAAGCCCACATATTGACGAAAAATCTACCACTTTTATCATTATTAGATATATATTTCTCATTAAATCGAGCATTCGGAGGGCGGTAAACACGAATACGACTGCCGTGTGTTGACTGGAAAGTTTTTTCGCCTGTAAAGGTTACATTGTTCCAAAAATTTACATCATGCGCTAAAAATTCAAGCGCAAATCCTACTCGAGCTTCTTTATGTTCAGCTTTAAGTAAATATTTCTGTGCTGCTGCATGATAGCGTAGCTCCGATTCTCTTACTTGCCGGCGACCAGTACTACTCGGTCCAGGAAAATTCGTTTCTTCAGCAACCTGAATAACCGAATAAAATGGATTTTCTACTAAAGCATTTACCAATTGCAAATTTTGTTGTTGAGTTGATATCCTTCGTCGTCCTGATCCAGAATTTCTACTAATCGTACCGTTTATTCTCCAGTTTCTTAAACTTTTACACACCGAATTTTTGTCAATATTATAACGCAGTGCAATTTGTCTCATTGACCATCCATCTTCTGCTTTAGCAACAACACCAGATTTAACTAAATCGTTTATATGAGGCATATTAGTTTTTTGCACACTTGCAATAAATTATGACTACTTACAATGTCACAAAAATTAAAATTAGATGTACACAACTAGATTTTAGCAAAATACCGTTATAAGACGTCCTATTATTTTTGCTCACGACCGTAATCTAAATTAACAACTGGTTAGATTTTCAAACTATTTCGTTACAGTTAAATATTAAAGCAGTCTTATATACTAAAATGTTATACATAGTTCCAATCACATATTAATGCAGAAGTATTAGCACAGTAAGTGAATCATAAGTATGCACATGTAGGTATTCAACACTGTAATAGCTTCATTCTGTGGCGGCATATTGGTCAGATATAATACTACTTTATTTATATACTACGTGGGAGAGAAATTAGTCTATTTTACATCAGAATGTCACATTGGGGTTTTACCAGTGAATATTTTTGAAGTTTATCACATCGAAGGAATTAGATACTAACTTTTTATAGAACTTTCTTCTTATATCCAAAATAATAATTTCATCAGTCTGCGCGAAATTACTGTGATTTATTAATTTTTTGTTATGAAGTTTGAATTGTTACGATATTTTTCTGACTCAGATGATAAAATACTTCAAGCATAGAACTGAACGTTGAATTGCTTTTGATTGTGTGTTATTTTGTAACAGAAACGTCATCAATGACGTGCATTCTTGACGTGTTCAGTTTTATAAATAAATTTGTTTTAGTAATTTGTCTTTTTATATTTAGAGATTCAGAAGTATGGGGTGTAATAGTTGCAGTTCTATTTTACACCGTTCAAAATAACTTTGAAATTGTAAAGGAAACTAAACACATCTTCATAAAGTAAACAAAATTATATTTCAGCTTTATTTTAATTGAACGTTCAGAATTTTTCAAATGTGCACATTTAAATATTATGTAAAACAAAATTTTGTATCTGTTTTAGAGATATTTCAATCAAGACAATATTAAAAAATCTTATAAAAATCTTTCTAAGTTAAGAGCAATTTTTTTTTCATTATCATTCAAGACTGAATTTGATTTTATATTGTGTGCTGAATATAACTCTACATTGTTTAAAACGAGAATCGTCATGATAAACTTATTAGGTAAAATTGCTGAAATTGTTTCCTAACAGAGGCACAATCCTTTAAATAATAATAAAAAAACAACTATTTTAATTGCTATTTGAATTTTATAAAATGTCAGTTACTCTTAAGAAAACTGTGGCATTATGGAAATAATAATATTAACATTATAACTGATTTCTATGTTATCTCCAAAATAGAACAATTGTTACTAAAATTGAAAAACTCGGACAAATTTTCCCATTTACGAATAGTAGTGTGTTTTATGGAGTAAAAATAATATTTTTTCTGTAGAGGATGTTTTGAAGCGAGCCTAGCAAGAACAGCCGAAGCCCAAAAATAGCATATTATGTGTGACATAATATGCTATTTTTTCGTTAGACGTCGAATAAGAATTAAATAAATACCGATATTTTTTTTCTTCGGATCCTTATTCTCATGAGTGCAGAGCTCCTTAGCGGCAATAAGAGACGGCGCCTGCCTACTGTTTTGCATGTCAAAGATATCGAGATGTACCAAATAGTCGAAAGATCCTCGTATCGGTCGTCACAGCCTACCTTGCACTGATAAGAGCCAACAGCTCGAAACTGCAGTCTGTGCTTTATGCGAAATGGTGTATTATGCTCCCCAATTTGAGTGATGTTGGTTGTTCGCGGGCTATTACCAAGTTTGAATTGATAGAATTTTTGTGCTGTAATTTTGATGTAGTCCACTAGTGGTGTTATGTTGAAACGTGCATATAGGTTTCGTACTACACCGGCGACGCATATGTAAGAACCGGCCTTATATTAATTCTTTATTGCTCTGCTGAGTCTGCTATTTCTGACTAAGAGCGGGTACAGACCCCTAGACATATAATATACTGTCCGTATTATTTCGTTAATGTCGATCGAACGTCGTTTTTCTAAACGTGCACACAAGTACTTCACGTACTTTCTTTCTAGAATTTTGTTACCCCTTATCGACATTGGTGTTATGATTTTATTTTCTGTGAATCTGCGCGTGAAGACTATAGATTCCTACTTCTCGACGTTTATCCGGACCTTGCACTGATCGTAGTATGCCATGGCACGGCCGCTGTGCGCCTTAAGTAACATATTTGCTGCTTGAGTATTGTGACTATGTGCATATATGGCCGTATCATCGGCGTACTTGGCTGGTTTAGTATTTGGGAACGTAGAGTAATCGGAAATGTATAGATTGTACAGTTTAGGGGCGGGCACCGACCCTTGCGTGTCGCCTTCGCGAATATCCCGTTGTGTAGACAGTTTGTTATTCACTCGCACCTTCAGTGTTCTGCCATACAGATACGAGTGCATGAGCTTTGTGATGTAAAGCGGAAAATGATAGCTGTTCATTTTGTATATTAGCCCCGGGATCCAGACAGTGTCGAAGGCTTTCTCAATATCTAAGAGTACCATGGTGGTACTCTTACTATTTACCACTGCCACGCCATTGACGATTCTAACAATTTGCTGCACTGTACTTCTTCAAGCTCTGAAGCCGAACTGATGCCCATCATTTATGTGAAGTCTCTCCTGAGCAGAGTTTTAGCCTGTCCAGGATGACCTTTTCTACTAATTTTGAGATCTCCGGCAGTAGGGAAATTTGTCGATAACTACCTGCGATTTTGGCATTCAAACTCGCCTTGAGAATGAGAACAATTATGGCGTACTTCCACTGGCTGGGCCAGTGTTCTAGCTGTAGAATAATGTTAAAGTTCTAAGTAAGTTGTACAGTACACTTTATCGGGAGATATTTGAGCAGCATATATTCGATATTATCCTCGCCAAGTAGCGTCTTGATAAGCTTTGCTAATTCCGAGGGTTGACCTTGACGTTTAAAAATTCTCGTCTGGTCAATTGGAAGTCATGGCCAATAACATCGTTAATGTCATTTTCAATGCGGTCATGATCTGGATTGTTTGGTGCATTAAAGTTTTGTATTCTTTCAAAGTTGTCAGTTAGTTCGTATGCTTTTTGTAAGTTCGTTACAGCTGTTTGCCCGTTCTGTTTGGTCAGCGCGGGCATGGCTACCCATGTAGTTTCCAATCATCTGGTTAATTTCTACAGTTATTTGTTTTTAGACCTAGTGCTTGCAACCTCTCACTCTATTTCCTGTTTTTCCAGGTAGTTATGGCAGCTCTAATCCGCCATCGCATTTCGATCATCTCTATTTTAACGTCGATATCACGATTTAGCTGCAAACGCCGTCTTAATCTGTTCTTTTCCTTAATGTCTCGTTTGACCGCCTCGTCGAGTTCGCCTTTGTAAAAATCTGTAGTTATGGTTGTTTCAACACACTGTTTGACATACTGCAGTACTCTTGTAAAATTCGCGACTACATCCTCCAGTTGGGCGGTTGTGTCAATAGTGTTAGTGAGTGTTGATGTGTGTCTTATAGAGGATATCGGTCGGCGTCTTTATAAGAAGGAAATTTCAGTGTAACGTCTTCCCTTCTTATATTTTTTAGTTCAATCTAAATTGTTTTGTGGTCACGCCCTTATTGACCACTATGTCAATGATTGTTGGTGTACCGCCGTTACTTGAAAAGTGAGTCGGTTGATCCGGATACTGCAAGATGACATTGTGATTATTTACATATTGGAACAGTGTATTGCCCTTCGTGTTGTTCCATGCAATAGTCAAATGCTCTATCACTAAGCCACCAGCCATCCTTGGTAAAACGGAGCTCTTCATGGTACTTAACACTACAGTTGCGTGTATATTTTCAAAATTTGATATTGCCCAAATAAGGACATATTTGAATAAAGGGAGCAAGACGTATTTTTAATGTATGTTCTAGTTCTACAAAAAAATATGACAGAAGTCGGTCGGAAAAACAAAAATTTAACCTTATCCTCCAGAGACTCAGTCCCTGCAGTTTTTGGTATATTTTGGTTTTCCTGTTTTGGTTTTCTTGTTACGCCAAAAATTCTGAAGAAAATGAAACCCATCTTAAGAGTGCACACAGGAATTTTTCCAGATTTTTGAACTCAAATTTAGTCTGCTCACAATTTTTGTAATTTTGAAATACATTTTTTTTTAAAATCATTTACATAGTTGTAGAAAGATTTGCCCTTAAACGAGGTATCACTTGACCTCTATTCCCACTGAAAATTTTTGAGGAGGTGCTTTCCGCGCGAAAGAGATAAAATATAAAGCTTGAATTTATCACGGTTATACATCCCCTCGAAAATAAAATCGACGTTTCAGAGCGCTCTTCTCAAATAATTAAAGGATGAGGAAACAAGAGGGTGGAAAGCTTTAAATAGCTACTCTGTATATTAACACTTGATGTGAAATGCAGGATTTTTATTCCCATATAAGCCCATGCAAACGTAAATTTCATTAATTTAAAAAACAGGAATTCTGTGCGGAATATTGTGATTTTTCGAAAATTATTCTTCATGATTAGGTCTAACGCATCGCGTAGTTTAAAACATTCAGCTGTGTCTGGTCGATAGCCGAGTGGGTTAAGGCGCGAAGTGGCAATCGCGATTAAGCACACGGACATCGCACCACCAGGTTCGAATCCTGGCTCCGGCACTGGCACTGTTGGAGGAAATGGTTGTATGTCCGCGTTTTTTCAATGTGTAACCCCCTTCCGCATAATAGGGGGTTGACTAATTTCTGTGGTGTTATTATTATTTATTATTATGAATTACGTAATTTTTTGACAACTGGATTTGTAATCTACACGACACAAGCAACATAAGCCAGGACGTGTCCACAGAATCAGAATCCAAAGTACTTTTTCTAGCACGGACATTCTACAGTTAGTAAAGATGATATAACCCTTAGATGTTACTGGAGTTTTAGAAGCAAAATTTTTAAAAACTGCAAATACTGAAATCATGTTACTGACGTACATCGGCGTATAATACACGTGTGGCAATTAAACATTTCCAACTAATTGTCATTAGCGAAGCATTTTAACTAATTTAAAGGGGTGATTCATTAAAATTCTTGAATTGCCGAGCAGTTTAGAAGTCGTGTTCATTAAAATCCACCAATCGGCGTGACGGCGCAAATTGTTACGTAGGCATGAACTTAATGTAGGCACGTGTAAATGAATCCATTGAAATATGATATTATATATTTATAGATGAACTGATTTTACAGCTACAAAGCGACGTAAAAGACGAAATCAAGTAGACATTCTCGTTCTAATTTGATTATAAGTTGACAAGTCTAAAGAAAGAAAGCCTCCTTAAACGGATGATACCGCTTTCCGTGGGTTACTACAGAATCTAAAGACAGGACCTACGCTAGGATCCCCTTCGAATATAATTTTTAATTATAAGTATAGGATTTATTTTTATTGGACCTTTTAACTGCACCCCAGGTCATCTGAATAACCTTCTTAAGTTTAGAAAAATCTAGATTTATTTGAGAAAGGCGACGGGGCCCTACAGTTAATAATGGGATTCGAACCGATTTTTGGGGATAATTTATAATTAAAAATTAGAGCTACTGTCCCATCGAGAAGGCTAAAAAAATCCTGCACGGAAATAACGACCATTTCTAGAACTTGAAGCCCACAACATTCCCACAAAATATTTTTCCATAAAAATTAAACCACGAAACGCTAGAGATCCAGGTATGCGATAGGCAGGATCTAACGTGCACTCCTCGCTTAGATATTTGAAATATGGCATAGTTTGTATACGAGGACTCCGCTGCCTGGACAAGCGTAATTGCATATTGACATAATTACACGCCTCTCAAATCTAGATTATAAACGATTTAAATCCCGAAGTTAAACTTAGACAGCTAAGAAGCTGTAATATAAATAAATAAATAAACACCTTTCTTGCCCAATAGATTACAAGAATCCACTAAAGGGTAGAATTTTTAAATAGTAATTAAATAATACAATAAGACACATTAATTTTATATTTATCTAAATCGTTTTCGATTTTATTTACATGCCTATGAATTTATCATTCATCTTTTAATTTTTTATATACTTGGTGGTCCAAATATTTTTGTGATAATACATAAAGGTACAGCGGCCCTAGTGGAGAGGAAAGTCGAAGAGAGCTGTATAAATCAGTGTGGGAGATGCTTCTGTACGAGGAATGGTTGCGAGAGGTTGTCCGCAGGAATGTATAATATTACAATTGCTATGGAACGTTGTTCTTGATAGCCTTCTGTGCCGCCTCAGAAGGATTCCATACAATTACCTACGCAGATGATTTAACAATAACGCTTAGCGGAAAATTCGAAGGAGTTCTTTGTGAGAGAATGCCTAGGGGGCCCTAAGAATAATTGAAAAATAGTGCAGAAAATACCTGTCCATTAATTCCAGAAAGACGGAGATCGTTCTCTTCACAAGGAGAGGGAAACTAGAAGCAATAAAGGCACGTGCCCTTCTGGATACAACACTAAATTTCGCACTAGAAGTGAATTATCTTGGGGTAACTTTCAATACTAAACCGTGGGGAATGAAATCCAAAATGGTCATGTGGATATACACTACCGTTTAAGACCAATGATAACCTATGGAGCTGTGGTCTGGTGGCCTAAGAACAAACAGACTACAGCTAAAGTCAAGCTCAGCCAAGAGCAGACAGTTGCCTGCCTAAGCATAATCAGAGCTATGCGAATAACGCCAACGAGAGCTATGGACGTAATGCTGTGTCTGTCACTATTAGATATATATCTAGGAGAAGTGGCTCTGACAACAATGGTATGTCTCAAACCGTTGGCATACAACCAAATGTAGGCTGTGGAGAGACCAGAAGTCGTCTGTGGAATAAGGCTCTCAGGAAGATGCTTCTTCTACAGGTGTGCACAGATGATATTCCTCCTTGGTTCGTCTTCGACAGACCCAAATAATACAGACGAATAAAGAACACAAGGGCGTTGGCGAAGGTGTGGTCAACATCTTCACATAGACGGATAAAAAAAGGGATGGGCAGGATGTAGAATATACTCCAGAAGCCTGTAAATCCAATATAAATTGACTATTGATGGGCGAGCCAACTTAATACAACGGAACCGGCGAGCATTAACCATAGCCTCAAAAGAGATTGTCCCTAGACAAACTACGGACAATACAGTCAGAATCTACAGAGATTGTAGACAATTGCTAGTAGCCCTGAAAAGTTACGAAATTACCACAGGAGTAGTATGGGAATGTCACCAGGAACTTGTGGGTGCCTCCAGCATGAATAACATACTGGTATGCTGAGTGAAAGAACATGCACAGTGTAGTGGCAACAAAGTAGCTGACAGACTGATCAAGAAAGCAGCAGGCCTAAACATCTTTGGACCAGGCCTGGTTAGTCACCACAAATTTAAGAACCTGCGGGATGGAACAAGTAGCTGCCAACTTGCTTGTGAACTGTTAAAATATTCCAACAAGAGCACAGCAATGGACTTCCTGGCGATGCCCAGAAGGAATCTACGTTTTATAACGGGAATTCAGACTGGACACTATCCGTTAAGGAAACATCTATACAGTATGAGATTAAACGAAACACCTCTCTGCAAAGGTTGTGAACAAGAAGATGAGACGGTCCAACATGTATACTGTGACTGTTCTGCCGTCTTATTAATCAGAGAATTTATTTTGAGAGAACGCTGACCTACTTTGGCTGCTGTAAGGGAGATGCCCCTAGACAGCATCATCACTTTCTTCGCAAGATTAGGTTGGCTGGATGCCTAGGATGCCTACAGGGAGGAAGTACAAGGGGCCCAATGGGGCTTAAGTGCTGTGGTTCTTCCCAACCAATTCCAATTCCATAAAGGTACTCGTTATTCGTTATATAAAATTATTTCCGAAAAAGGATCACAGATATACCACCCCATTAAAAAATATATCCATTACAATATATGAATAAAATAAACAAATAGTTATTTAAGATACATGCTTCGCTCGTATTTTTAATCTAGCCATTCGTGCAATGAAGACGCTTTTTACAAGTGTGTCTTACATCGTTTTATCTTCGATCGTTCCAATTATTGTAAGAAATGGGCAATTTTTAATGAATGTTTGTAAAACTGTATCAACTTTTTGTGAATGTTACTTTGACGGTTAGTATTATTCGAATTGTAGTTGAAGTCTTCATTTTAATTATGTTACTTCATGGTCGTGACTGAAAATCTGTGATGATAGTAATTAAGGAAACGATGTTATAAATAATCTGGCGTAGTTTTTAATTTTTTAGAAATTGTTCAATAAAAGCGTGCAATAAAATTTTGTATTGTATCTTATAAAAGGACACTTTTTACACTGAAAATGATGTAAAAAACTGTTACTTTTTACACGATCGTAGATAAATGTAATTTTATAAGAGGAAAGAAAGAAAAAAAAAATACAATTATACAAATACTAAGCTAATTAGATATTTATATTCATATTACACATATTAATATATTTTTAATAAAGGAAATACTACAATTAAATATATCAAGCTCATTTTATAGCGAAGTATAACTTTTACACATAAAATGTATGGGTCAGTTTTTTAATAAATTAGCAAGACAAAATGTTTCACTATTTCTACTCTTCATACAAGGTACACAAAAACCTAGTTGTTCCATAATAGATGGGCAGTCAAAGATATTGTGAATAATTTTACATATGAAGACTATAAATAGAATACTTATTCTTTTGCTTTGTAAACTCCTTTTTAATGTATTCAGTCTTCATGTAGGACCTATGTATTTATTTTTAAATAATTAATTATTACTTATTGTATACTAATTTTTGTAAATCATCCATTACCTACCGACATTGCCAGGGTCGGTGCCGGGAATCGAACCCAGCATACAGCAGAGCCACACCAAACCGAATTTACGACATAACGCGATCTAGCCGACCGAGCTGCTACCGTGTCGGTAAAATGTAATCGATGTTGTATAATATTTTCGAGAAGTTTCTGTGTAATGTGAACTTGTTGATTATGAATAATTTCTGAAATGAATTTATTTATTACTTGCTTTTCTTTAACTCACAATGCGTGCACAAAGTTTATGTTCAATCCTTGCATCCCTTATTTAAGAGTTGTCCGGAGTGTACTAGTCATCCATGCTTCCAATTTTAATTGTAAATGACTTCATGTCAATAAAATGACGCAGCCGAATGTACGTTGTGCTTGGAAAAAGAGAGATAGAAATGTAATAGAATATGACATTGTATAAATTTGTTATACCTAATCTTTAAATCTCTCTTTACTCCTAAGGACATTAGGGCTAGTTTTATTTTAGTTCTACAAAAGGAAAATTGTTTATTTTAATAATACCTATTTGGGATGATGAAAATTAGAAATAGAAGAAAAAAATTATATTTTGTTATATATACTTTTTTTTCTCTCATCATCCCATATTGTAACATGTTTTTAATGTCTTTTAGTGAAAGCCGTTTTTTAAAATAATGATTTATATGAGAGTAAATCGAAGCGCCTTGTTGGCTTATATCCGAAGCGCTCTTAACGCACTTCCTGACATAATCAATTGATGAAATTTTGCACAGTTACTAAGATTGGATGCCAATACAGTATTCCACCATTACTTTTGCTAATATCCACACATAGGGGGCGCGGGGGTGAAAATTGAAAAAGCTGCAAAACGAAGGAGCGAGAAATCAAAACAAATCGTTAAGAGATGAATTTTTATAGAGCGCTCTCTGGGGGTAAACCCCCCAAAAAGTATGATTAAAAAGTAGAAAATAGTTTTTTTAAATATTTTTTTAAAACTTGCTTTTCTGTAAAAAGTCGTACTAGAAAGTAAAAAACGAAAAAAATACTACTATGTACGACTGCAAGAAAAGCAAGGCGTGCGCACTTTGTATATAAGTATATCTATCATCTTTATGTACGCATGAATTATGGCACTATGTGTACAATGATTCCATCCCTTTCATACAATCATGAGTACAATCATACAAAGTGCGCACGCCTTGTTTTTTTGCAGTTGTACATTAGTATTTTTTTATTTTTTTACTTTTCAGTACAACTTTTTACAGAAAAGCAAGTTTAAAAAAATAATAATTTCTATTATAAACATAACAGCTGACCGATATTCAACAAAGCTACGCTACTGGAGGAAAATGAATAGTAAAATTATAAAAAAGGCAATACGCCGGTAATTTTTGTTTCCTGCCCTTCCACATTTTGACACACACATACGTATATTTCTAGTTTTGTTTAAGCATCTGTGATAAAAATGACGTTGAAAATAATTAACATAGGCGGGATGAGTTCTGGGGTATATCTTTAACAAGAAAACTAGTTATTAATTCGTAATCTGACGTCATTTCGTTGGATGGCTTTTTAATTGAATTTTCCAGAATACTCTCTTTAAATGCACTAAGATTTACACAGACAGCCAATTTATTTTCTTGGCGTCGGTGTTATATTTATCTAAATAAATGCATAACTTGTGAAATTCGTATCATAGAAAATATCAAGAACTCTTGTAATGCTGTCTTTATTTTAATAAGTCTGAAAATGTTAAAATGATTTTCAGGGAACATAATGAAGTGGAAGTGCTTGTTATCTAGCCTAATAAATTTTTAGTTGAAATTGTACATGACTAAAAATTAGGTTAAACAATAATTTTAGAACTCCTTCAGGTGTCTTTTGTAACTTTTTCGTCACATAATTTTATTAATAAATATAACTCCATGTTACTAATTCGTTCGTACGGATTTAACGTTAACAATGTATTTAAGCATTGTATTTTTTAAAGTAAATTTGGATCTCTGAGAAAACTGATCAATCTAAAATTTCTATTACAAATTGTAATATACAGGGTTACTGGTAATTCGATACATTCCTTTGGAGATGTGATGGGGCATGATCTAAGAAGTAAATTTAGCCCTAACATATGCAAAACTCAATAGTTTTTGAGATATTTAATTTTTTTTGTTTTTATCAAAAAGTAGATCTTAATGTCCTAAAAGTTAATTTTCGAAAAATCCATTTGACATTTTTTATTTTTTTTTACTGGATTACTTGTCCAATATTATAGATATCCGTTTGGAATGAAAAATATCTGGAAACATTTCGATCATGTGAACATCTGAAATAAAAACTAACGTAACACGCGTATAAATTAATATAAAAACTGCCTTATTTCAATAGCTATCTAACAAGGTACAAATGTTCAATATACCCTTAATAGTTCTAAGAAAATACTAGTAAAAATATCACAAATAGTACGAATTTTATTTTTAGATAAACAGTAAAAAACATTTTAAAAGTATAGTTTAATTCTTCATTAATTTCAAAGTTGTACTTTATTTTTTATATGTCTTGCTCAAAATGGGAGCACCTATTCCGTATACAGACACGGCAGCGTCTTCTTATTTCCGTCCTTGTTGCTCTGGTTGTCAGATTATGCCTTATGTGTTGGGCAGCATCGACTATCCTTTGTCTAAGGTTTTCTATAGTATTGACTGGACCATCTCCTTCATATGACCCCATACGTAATAATCAACGGGTGTTAAGTCAGGGCTTCGCGCTGGCCAAGGTATTGGACCCGCTCTTCCAATCCAACGGTTAGGGAAACGTTGATCAAGTAACTGTCGTACTGTCAGCCGATAATGTGCTGGACAACCGTCGTTCTGAAACATCATTCGCTGTCTGACGGCGAGAGGAACATCTTCTAAAATCACCGCCAGATCATTTCTTAAAAAATTTTCATAGATTTTCCCGTTTAAATTTTGAGGAAGAAAGTGTGGCCTTATTAAATAGTGGCCAATGACTCCCATCCACACATTAATAGAAAACTTCATTTGGAAACTAGTTTCACATGTTAACTTGGGATTTTCCTCTGCCCAATAATGTAGGTTGTGGAAATTTGTTATACCCTCGCGATTAAATTTCGACTCGTCCGTCCATAAAATACTTGTTAAAAAATTTGCACTTTCTGCATCTGAATTTAACATAAGGCGGCAGAATTCCACTCTCCTTCCAGGATCACCTTCCTCCAAGCCTTGGACAGTGGTATAGTGATAATGATGACATCCAACTCTACGGTTAGTAGACCAAACTTTCCATTGTGACGCTCCGGTTAGTCTTGCGACTTTATTAGTTGAAATAGTTGGGTCTTCCTCAAAATACCTCAATATTTCTTCCTCATCATCTGGTTCATAACCGGGAGGAGCACCAGCGTCACTTATTCTCGGGGAGCTTCAGCAGCGTTGCCGCCACAGTATCCATAGACAAACAAGATATCAGCGTATTATGCGTTGGCATACGCGGCCATGGCACAGAAAATACAATAACAACAACTACGAGCAAAATCAAAATCTTCGATAACTAATTTAACAAGACCAACAAACTTAAGGGACACGGAGATAAGAATGTCAGTTAATGACATATATGCACAAACGTCAAAGTCAAGGACTGACTGACTTAAATGAAAATGAACGATTAGTCGTTTAATAAATTCCGCCACCAGCATTATCTTTACTAATTTTTTATTAGAACTATCAAGGGTACATTAAACATTTCTAGTTAGATAGCTATTGAAATAAGGAAGTTTTTATAATAATTTGTACGCGTGCTACATTAATATTTTTTTGAAAAAACCTAAATAGGTAAATTTCATAACTGATTTAAAAAAAAAATTTTTACAAGTTTTTATTTTAAATGTTCACATGATCCAAATGTTTCCGGATATTTTTCATTCCAAACGGATATCTATAATATTGGACAAGTAATCCAGTAAAAAAAAATTTAAAAATGTCAAGTAGATTTTTCGGAAATTAACTTTTAACACATTAAGATCTACTTTTTTGAGAAAAACAAAAAAATTGAAATATCTCAAAAACTATTGAGTTTTGCATAATGTATGTTAGGGCTAGATTTACTCCTTAGCTCATGCCCCATCACATCTCCAAAGGAATGTATCGAATTACCAGTAACCCTGTATGTTTATAATACACTAATATACATACATACAATAGTAGCCTTAAATTTGCTTCAAATATCTCAATCGTATGAATCGTCAGAAATATTGAATTTTCTCGTTCATGACAAGCATAAATACAATAAGATATATACGTAGAACTGTACTTGATAAAAATAGTATAACATAACAAAAGTGTAACAAACATTTTATTTTTAACCTGCTTTTTAAAGATGCAAAGAGCTCTTAAGCATAACAAAAATGTCACAATCAACACACCATTTTTGAACCTGTAGTTCACATATTGTCTTTTTCTTCGAAAATGTTACGACACTTAGCTTTATTAGTAGAATGCAGGTTTTCACGGCCGTTGTCTAATGAAGTAGTTTCTTCCGGGTCTTGCCGTGGTCGTCGAACTTGACTTGACGTTTCACTGATCATCCTGTCAGCTTCTTCAGAAAGATTCTAAAGACTGAATTTGATTCCCAGACCAGATTGATGACCAGATTTGGATACACGGATAGATCGGCGATAGCAGAACATGTCCATAATAACGAGAACCATAAAATCGACTACGAGGACGTCAATATATTAGACAGGAATACGCGCTATTCTCCGCGAATCATCAGGAAATCACTGGAAATTATGAAAACCGTGAACAACTTTAACAGAGAGGATGGGTATCGACTTAGTAACACGTGGAGACTGGTATTGCCAAGTACCAGCACCGTAGTAAATCACGGTCAACTAAACACGACGAATGAGCAGCGAAGCGAACCAAGCGCGACCAATGACCAGCGAAGCGAAGCGGCGCCTAGGTATATAACGAGGAGTGTACACAACAAATTCAGTTTTTAGAATCCTTCTGAAGAAGCTGACAGGATGATCAGCGCGAAACGTCAAGTCAAGTTCGACGACCACGGCAAGACCTGGAAGAAACTACTTCACTTAGCTTTATTGTTACCATTGTCCCTCACTTTATATCAGCACATATAACCTTGTTTTAGGAAAGTATCGATAAATTTCGAACACAAAACAATTTTATAAAATGTGACATTTGTGTACAATGGTTGATAAACATACAAACATCACCTCATAGAACTGTCAGTTGTCCTCGAACTACGTCATTACTTAGAGAAAAATAGCAATACGTGTATGTGAGTGTATCTCCTAAATCTTAGTATCATGATATTACAAATGACTGAAAAAATTGTAATGATTTAAAATACTACAAAAAAAACTTTAAATGTTACAAAGCAGTAGTACTAATAATAAAAAAATGCGTACGGTCCTCCACTGTTAATAGTAAAGTGCTTTCGATTACTAAGCACTCTGAAAAAGTACTTCACGAGCACTAAGCACCAAAAATTAAAAAAATAGTGTGTATATCGAGGCTAGAGGTTAAATGTTATTATTAGATACTTGTTTGAAGATGAGGTTTTGTATTTTCCCATAGTTGACCTTTAATTTATTTAATGTAAACCAATTTTGATGGAGTTTTTTTGTGAGATGAAGAGAGATCTAACAAGTTGTTAATATCAGAACACAGAAGCGTGGCAAACAGAATAGTCTTCGTAGGGTCTATGAATTGAGAAAAGTTATTCACATATACTATAAATAATAGAGGCCCCAAGACAGAACCTTGAAGCGCACCGTGTTTAACATTAAAAAAAAATAGAGTTTTTATTATTTATGGGCACACACTGTGTGTGATTTGTTAAATACGACTCAAAAAGGGTAAGAGGTGAACCTCATACCACATAATCGCAACTTTTTTATTAGTATGTTGTGAGAGACACAGTCGAAGGCCTTGGAGAGATCACACAGTGATTGGTAACTGTGTGAAAGCCTACCTCAAGACCCTCAACTATGTCACTCACGACCTTAAGAATAGCTTAGGAGGTCGAACGCAAAGAGCGAAAACCAAACTGATCAGGACTGATGAGCGAATGTCTGTCAAGATAGCTGGTCAATATCTTTACCAGAATCTCAAAAATGGGAAAGACAGATAGGGGACGATAGTTATCAGGGGAGGTGTTATCTCCTTTTTCCTGGTATGACGTGAGGACATTTGAGTACGTCCGGAAGAACTCCTTGTGCGATACAAGCGTTAAATAGCGCAGTTAATGGAGCTGCAATAATATCTTCGACGATTATTATTATTTTTGCATTGGGTTCAAAAATATCAAAATAACTTTAATTTTTTAATGACTTGATTGCTGTCCTCACTTCTTCCTCGGTGAATGTATGTAGAAAGTATGAGAAATCAGGTACTTGTAAACTATTCATAAAATCAGATCAAAATTTTTTGTTTAATTCACGCAGCGAATTTATTAAATTTCCTGCCATAGATGTGAAATGGTTGTTAAAAACGTCATGGGAGATATCAGGCTTTATGGTATTAGCCTAATAACTGTTTACCTCATCTCAGAATTTATGATCCTCAAGCTCTGTTAATTGAATCACTTATAGATTTGTTATAAGCCATTTTTTTGGAATTTTTTTCCAGTACTCTTTTTTTAACGTATTAAATGTAGAGTAATGTTCGGGATTTCTGGTAACATTACAGATTACTTTAATAGACAATGCGTCTCTCTTTTCGCGTAGTCATTATCCAAGATTTTGGATATAAATGTTTTCTTATAAGATTTTTTTAGAGGAGGAATATGTTTAACTAATAAGCTAAATGTGTATGCGAGATGTTCAGTCAGGTAAACAGGGTCAAGATTTTCGTTATAAAATATACTCCAATCAGTAACTAGCATATGAATTTTTGAACAACATATCCATCCCGTCCTAGATTTGTCAAAACATTATCGATACAATTGGCGGAATAGGCTGTAACTCTGGTAACTCAGAAATACTGATAGGCCAAAGGAATTAAAAAGAAAAACTAATTCATTAAGGTTGCCAGAAGCAGCATTAAAGTTTACATTAAAATCTCCAGCCAGCACTACTTTATTATATGTATTGCTAAGAAATTCCAAGAGCGCCTTGAACCTCTTCACGAACACTCCGAATTCCCCAACACAAGATCTATATATATTTATATAAACTGTATTTATATATAAAATTTCAACACCACATAATTCTGCATTAAGTTCACTGCAAAATTTTTGGAGTAATGAAGGCAGCTGCCTCATATATTTTTTTTATTGCCTTGTTTAGATTAACATGGTGGAGTTTAGCATTAGCTATTTCATCGCTCAACCAGGTCACATACACTAGATAATTATACAACAACCATTCCCGTCGTCATTGCCATCTGCCGCAGCTGAGACTCGTATTCAGGAGCGGTACAGCAACTAGCCATGTTGTCTCTTACACAACCTGGTCTAGTCCACTGCACAAGCTCGGTAACACATGAAAAATACCACTAAACATCCATACCCTAGCCAGGATTCGAACTCGAGACTCCTCGGTTGCAAGCCTAACACGTAAGCGTTGAGCCGGCATATAAATGAGACAGTGGCAAAGACAAAGACAATTTGAAAAGGATTACATTTTTACGACCGAAGCAGTTATAATTTTATCCAAGAACTACCACAGTATGGGTATTTACAATGACATTTTTTTAAAATGCCAATTTAGACATTAAACTTACTTATAGTCACCTTGACTATGCTTTTAGAGGATTTACATCTATTAGCTATTATTACTATATCCCATGTCCAAGCAAGCCATAACTAAAAAACTAACACATCACAAGCATTTCAAAAATTAAAGAAGTATAAATAATACACGACGAACTTAATCTCATTATGAATTGAGCTATCTTGAACTTAAATGTTAATAAAACAGATATCTGCAATCGGCAAAATCCAACTGCAACATTTATTCTTTCAGGACTGAGATAAAATCTTATTTTTTAAAGTGACGTAAGCATCAATTCTTGCATAGTATTGTTATTTTTTAACTCTGAATTAAATATGTTAATCGATTCGCTCAGATGCCGCGGTTTGTTTTTATGAATATTATAATTCCACCGTCCACATGTTTTTCTTGGTGATTTACAGCGTGTAATGTTGGTAGCAATAGAGGACTGGGTGGTGGGGGAGAAGTGAGTGATCATTGATCAGAAGAGGAGTGTTGTGTGCGCGCTGCAGGAGCGATCAATAGAAAACCCCCGCACTGCTACAGCTGATCTCGGCCGACAACCGCAACAGCAGGCGGAGAGACGGCGCCCACCTCTTCATCTCCCTATCCTCTGCCGAAGTATATGTTGGCCATGTGACCGGAAAGCGTATAATATTAATATTATTGTCTAAGTATTTTTATAGGGTTCGTGTTCAGCGAATATTCGGACTGGACAGTCGTTTGTCGCTTTATTTATATCTAGCGTGCCTTAGATAACAGTTTGAGGAAATAAAAATGTTTGTACAGACACTGGTATTGGGCGGTTGATAATGATAAAAGGATGTGTCAAATAAAAACAAGGCTTTTATAGTAGCCCATTTTGATAAAAGATTAATTAGAATAAGGTACTGGGTGTTTCTTTAAAGAGAAACATCTCTCAACAACTTTTTACGACGCTTCAAATAGTATTTAATAACGATGGGAGGTGTTTTTACTGAAAATGATTTTAGAAAATTTAATAGGATATGTGTGTTTTTTTATAAAATGTTGTACCTGAACCAATGTTAACCTATTTTGGAAAAAAAAATTACAGATTTTAGGAAGTATCGTAAAAGAAATACTTGACTCAGCTGCTAGTTTAATTATTTAATATTTAATAAAAATTGTAGAAGCTTTAAATCCCTTAACATGATTGCTTCTATTTTTTTGTGACAGAAACTTAAAGCATGTAATGCTTAAAATATTCTTCTATAGGTTATGGATGAATATATATGCCTCGTTACGTCATATGGGTGCAAATAATATTAAATATGCAATAATATCTGTTTTAAATTAAAATTATATAAAAGTGGTTTAAAAAAATAAGACAAATGTTACTATTTCAGAAAAATAACTGCCATTTTGTAATGACTAGCTTTAGAGAGTTTTCATTGGTCTCATTTGAAAGAAGATAAAAAAAAAGAAACTTAAAAAAATATCGATATCCTACCTAGAACCAAAATAACAGAGTGCCAAAGTTACCTTTCAGGTTAGGTATTTTCTGTTTCTTGACATATACCGCTTTGAAATTTTAGGTACACTTCAGCATATAGATAAGAGGCGCTTCCTTCCAATTTTCATTAAAATCAGTCGACTGGAACCCGAATAATAGAAGAAAGTTGAAAAATAACTCGTTAACGCATGTTTGTTGTTTTTTTTTTAGGTTATGTTATACTGTTCAGCTTTATATTTAAAATGAAGATAAAAAAGCAGTTATATCATCTAGATACTATCGTTTGCGTCGGGTATATATTCTCCACTTTGGCAGAATCTTCAGTTTTAATACCCTGAATCCTTAAGATTCCTATTTTCTATCGGTATTTTCAATTTTCCTATATTTTTATTGAATAATTACTACTTGATAATACATAATACATTCCTATAGGGAACTTTTCCAGGATTTGAAGATAACGAGTTTATCATCAATAGGTTTGAACACTATAAGAATACTACTAAGTCATGGTTCTTGCAATGAAATGAATGAAAAAATGTGGTGAACACGTTTGATTACATTAGCTGTTGTGAATTGGGTGCTCCAAATCCCAAGTGTTATCAAAATCTGGGAAAATTTGAATTTCCATGCAAATAAAAGTAATAAAAATTTGAAAATTGGAAAAACCCGTTTATTATTATAACATTCAATTTAAATTACAATTTTATCGACCACCCTCAGACAAAATACGTTTTTCAATATGTCTCCTTAAATTCAGTGTTGCGTTTCTCAGTTGTTGTGGAGTCACATCTCGAATGCCTCTCTTAATCTCTCGCACAACTCTTCCCTGTTTGGTGGTTTTGTCAATTTTTTCTTTAAGCGTTCCCCGCAGAAAGAAATCTAAGGGTGTAATATCCGGAGACCTTGGAGCCCACTCAATGAGGGGGCTATTGTGACCTATCCATCTTTTGTAAAAATGATCTTTAATCCGTTCCCGTAGAATAAGAGCGTTATGAATCGAAGCTCCATCTAATAATGAATAACAGTTGACGATATTTTCAAAATACCACAGTTAAAAATATGGAAAATATCACCTGTGACTTTTCTTTATTGCCAAATACGATACAAATTACCAAAAATTGGTTTTGAGGTTGTAAAGCATGGTGTGTCCCAGTGTTCAAACTTGGGATCATTACTGTTCATAATTTATATCAATGATATATGTAACATCCTTTTACCTAATAATTGTGTTCTATCTGCAGACGACAACATTAATTTGTACAGATAATAATTTTAATGATTTAAAAGACACATTGAAAGCGAGCCCAAGAGTGGTTTTTAACCAATAGGCTTATATTAAATGAGGACAAGACTAAAAAGTTATTCCTTTCTACTAATAATAAATTTGCTAATGGAGATAATGTTAATTTGTTTGGCATAGTCATTGATGATAGACTGAATTTGAGTTGTAATATTTGATTTGCAAGAAGCAACTACTCAGCGGGCAAATACCCCGACCTGCATTGAATTATACCTTACAAATCATGAAATATTGGTAGCCAATATCATTTGTTAACTCCTTGACTAGCTATAGACCGATTTCGAACTTATTAGTTCCCATCAGTATGCCACAGGTCATAACCTGCCGTCGATCGGTAAACGTCCCTTATCGTTCTTGATACTCAATATACTATTTACATAAAATAGTCAAACGATTCTATTATATTCTATAACTAATTGTTTTCAAGATGATTTCCAATATGTACTGTATATATAATTGTATTGCCTAATATATTTTTATACAAATAAATAACAAAGTTCCTTCTTTATTAAATACTTTCTGCTCTTGGAAAATGTCTTTACACCATTTGTCGGTCACTTGTACAATGGATACAATGACTTTTGTTGAAACTTCCACCGAATTATGGCATTGTACTCGTGTACCTTGATAGATTAGTTCTGTTGGAAAATAACTTAACCTGGAAAACTTAATAACAACAGTGTGCTACGGCTTTTTGTAAAATAAAATCTTTTAATGCTGACAAGTATTAATGAAGTATGTAGTAGTAGTAGTAAAAATAGGTAGCGATGCAATTTAAAAAAAAAATATACGTTAAGGTAGGTCGTTTGCTATTATGTGTGGTACATTCCATTCTAGGCTGTACGCACTGAAATGTATACGTTGGTAAATGAGACGATCAATAATTCTGACAAAGTCTTAAGTTTGTGGTTAATACAAAAAACTGATAAGTCTACTATGTATCTATCGTGCGATTGAGACAAATTATATATAATATAGAACAGGATAATATTTAAAACTGTTTCTGCTACCATATTCTTGCACAGTAATTTATTATTACAATATATATTGACATTGAGTAAAAAAGAAGTATGCCGTATTGTTAAAATTTACTATGTGTTACAATAACATTAAAATTTAACAGAAAGAAACTAATTTTTAGTATGACTCCAGATAAGAAACTAAATTACTAAAGAACTTACAGTACATTGCCCTAGACTACGTGATAGATCCAAATAGATAGATAGTTTGTCGACTTACCTGAAAAAGAAAGACAATATATAAGTACACCATTGAATATGAGGCAATAGTGTAACGAAACGTTTTTCGTTACCGAAAATATGCCCAGGATATTTATATTTATTTATGTCCTCTATATGAGTTATACTTTTATATCTACTGTTGTACTGCCCTAAGCAAATTAGCTTAAAAATCAATAAAACTATTAATTTGTAGATGCATCAATTAACCCTATTAGTTGTAAATACAGATGAACTCAGGTGACGGGGGAGTGAGGCGACGGGATTCTACATTCACGAGAGCCAAATGTGGAGCTCTCCGTTTTGTACCGATCTATACAAAATATTCTAAGTATCAAAGTAAGGTAATAGAAATATTTTCGAAGTCGATCTGACGACACCCGTATAACGTCATCCTCTCGGTGACAGTCCGACAGTCAGTTCGCAGTAGCCATTCCAAGCGTTAGACGTGCCCACCTGCGCCCGTTTATCGCTTTGCTAGTTGCCATGGGTTACCGCCTATTCTGTGCTACCATGTTGTCATTTGAGTCATCTAGTACTACCTCTGTCCTTGCACCGCTTACTTTCATAACTGCATTTAGTAAACTATGGTATAGGTTTAATTGAATAAACTAATATTATTTATCAAATTCTGAGGTTTACTGTTTGTGTGTGAACGTCTAATTTATCAAACTGACCCACTGGAGTACCGTTTCTCCACTTGAGCTAGTCAGCCTCGCTTATCCGGCTTGTGGGTAGTGTGTCCTATTACTTAAACTAGGACTGGCGCTCGAGCTAAATCCGAAAACCCATTTCCGAAGCTAGAGTGTCAAAGAGTGGCCCTCTTTCTCCTCGCCACCGGCTCAGGTGGAGAAAAACGCATCACAATAGTAATAATAATAATAATAAATAATAATAAACACCACAGAAATTAGATAATCCCCAATTCCAGAAGCCAGGGGCCTGTGCGGAAGGGTGTTACACATTGAAAAAAACGCGGACATTCAACCATTTCCTCTGACAGTGCCAGTGCCGGAGCCAGGATGCGAACCCGGTGGTGCGATGTCCATGTGATTAATGGCGATTGCCACCTCGCGCCTTAACCCACTTAGCTATCGATCAGACAAAGAGTAAGAGTAAATATATTAATTTCTTTTAATTTTTCGTCAGTAAATGATGTAAATACTTTAGGTTTTATCATACGTAATGGCCGAAATTTGCCAAGCACTCCATCAATATTAAAATTATACTTTTCATTGAGATCTACTTTGTTGTATATAGTAAAACTATTCATGATGTGCACTTTATATTACATATGTGTTGTTTCTCATCTTCTAAATGGTCTTTGTATTGTTAGATGGTGTATAAATAAATGAATAAACAAAAAAAAAGTTACACGTCTTGGCGCATTTTTTGGTGCGTCTAGCTCCCAATTATTAAGATGCATAGTCAATATTGTTATGTGCTGCCCTCTCGCGGAGAGAGATGTAATTAGGCCCGGGTACAAAGTGAAGGGAGACCGGTTTAGTTGACGGTCGGCAGGGTGGCGCCATCTCTGGGTCAACTGGCGAACTACAGAAGCACAGAATATACTAGAAAGGGTCAGAAACGCCGCGAACAACGCACGCTGATTCTTGAGAATTCGAATACCTTTGCCACACTATATAAGAGGTGAATCTGGCGCACACGGACAGTTCAGTTCAGTATAAAGTGCAGTTCTGATATGGAGAGTTTATATTAGATTAGTACAATACAGTTTTGATATTCGAGATCAGATAGGATAAAGAACAGTAACAAGTTATGAATTATAATACTGAATTTATAGTAGTTTAGCGTTAATGTGTAATAATAAGGACTTATTATTGTAATTTAGTGAATGAATTAGTGGTTAGTGGGAATTTTTGTTGAAATTTATTGGACCTACGTATGGGGTCTTTACTGGACGGTGAAAACACGTAACAATATATTGGCCAATAATTGAGGGTCGCGTTGTGTACTTGTTTAGTAATGCCGTAATTGCAGCCTTGGCTAGATTAGAGTTTTAATATAAAAACATTAGGATGTGATCATCGCGTCCTACCCATTTCAAAATTGACAATAGTTCTAAACCGTATAATAAAGTATTCGTTCGGTGTTTCCTGCTCTATATCACGTAAAGTGTCCCGTTCCGGAGGCGTTCCGCCCATGACAAGCACTATAGCGAATGCTCGAATAGAGAATCGTTTCTTGGCATTGGAGCTGAACTCTCAAGACATTGCTACGACTTCCTAAAGTCCTCGAATAATCTTATGCAATAACAAACCGACTGACACAGTTTCCTGCTCATGCCAATGCGATTTTCTTACTGACTTGTGTACTGCAGTAAACCTGCAAAGTCTAAACACCCGCTATCAGGGCAACATGGCACCACCGACAAATAACTTGTACTAGGGCAGATTGATTAACATATCTAAGGGGGTGAAGAATCATATTATCTCAACTAAAGTATAGATTTTGGTGGTAAGCCAAACCTGTATTATTTATTTACTTATTATCAACCAGAAAATCTTATAATAAGGTAATCTACATACAGGGCCGTCCCGTAATAACGTGCAAAAATTCAACTGTAGATTCCCCCGTCGAAAATTAAAATGGGTTCTTCGTATAAAATTTTTCAAAATGACCCTTTCCTGTCCAACTACACCCCCTTAAAGGAGTGTGCCAAAAAACGGTTTTTAATTTCTGTATACCCTTTGTATACACGCTCGGTGAATGAAATAATTTTTTTAGATGCCTTTTGATGAGTAACTGAGATGTGCCAAATTTCGTATTTTTCTGATTACGTTATTTTGAGATAGAAATTAAAAATCGTTTTTTGGCACACCCCTTTAAGGGGGTGTATGTAGATAAACAAGAAAAATTTTATACGAATAACCCGTTTTAATTTTTGTCAGGGAATCTACAGTTAAATTGTTTGCACGTTATTGCGGGACACCCTGTGTATAAAATATAATATGCCTACATGTTTCCAAAAATCAATAAACATATAAGAAATTAAAAGCTCGGCCGTAAAGAGCAAACTAAAATGAACCAGATAAGACTACCTTAATTCACAATAAAAATTTAGGCTGATTGTCGGCAAATGGAGGCCTAGTATATGTATAAGCGTATTTGCGGCAACAGTTTATTAATTGTCTTTCTTATAGTGAATTCTGTAAGTCGGACAGGAATATGAATATTTTCTAATCTATCGAGACTCTGTCTCTCCCCCGTTTTTGAGGATGCTGAATACGATGGCGGCGGTTAAATCTCTCTCCGAGGTCACCCCGCCCCCCAAACTGCCAAAAACCACCTCCGAAAGGCGTAATCCGCGTATCCGCCATCTCCTACCAACCAAACCCGTGTTACCCCCGTTTTCGAGGATGCTGAGCACGATGATGACGTCAAGACCCCTCCTCAACCCCCACCAACTCACCAAACGGCCAAAAACCACCACCCCAAAGGGGTAAACCGCGGATAGGCCGTCTTCTCTCGGCTACACCCGTGTTGCCCCCCGTTTTTGAGGATACTGAGCACGGGGGTAGGTTTTGGCCATCTGGGGGGTTGGCGGGGATCGAGTAGGGGTGTCGACATTACTATCGTACTCAGCATCCTCGAAAACGGGGGGATAACACGGATTTAGCCGAGAGAAGACGGTATATCTGCGAAATACCCCATTCGGCGGTAGTTCTTAGCCGTTTGGGGGTTTGGCGAGGATCGAAGAGGGGTTTCGTCATCATCATCATACTCAGCATCCTCGAAAACGGGGGGTTACATGGTTTTAACAGAGAGAAGGCGGCCTATCCGCAGTTTACCCCTTTCGGGGGTGGTTTTTTGTCGTTTCGGGGTGAGGTGACCTAGAAAAGAGATTTAACCACCACCATAGCATCCTTGAAAACGGGGGAGAGACATAGTCTCGTTAGGTTCGAAAATATTCATATTTTTCGAGGTTCTATCTGACTCACAGAATGCACTATTAGACCATGTTTTAATTTTTTTTTAATAAATAAAGAATATCAAAAGCCTTACTTAAACCTCATGTGTTAGCTTTTCCAATGAGATTCTTATGCCCTTAGTTGCCCAAGGTTCTTATTTGATTTATTAACTTAAATTTTTTTTACAGGAAAAGCTATATCAATATCAATGTAGTATATTAAAGTATTTACAAATAAATCAAATGCTTTGTTAACACCAGAATAATTGTATACGACCGGACAGGATGCGTTTCTCATATAAGTAATAAATCTTTCAAAATTATTGTGACCTAAAAATCTGCTGGTAATAAACTTTTTATCAAGATGTCCTTTTCTATCACACTATATTCACACAATATTTCTTGTAATCTGATTCACTAGTGTTCCTCATACCATTTGCAAAATCTGTTGGTTTAGCCATTATTTCTTTAATTGATTCTGCTTCTAGTATGTACCCCTTTTGTTAGCTTCACCAGTATGTTTGTTTGTTTGTTTGTAACGGAACCTTTGTACGTAATTCTCACCCACTCAACTGAAACTTTGCACACTTATCAAGGACCGATAACAATACAACAATTTGACAACTTTGTCCTAATGCTCTCACCAGGATCATCAGGATAAAAAAAAATGATTAATCTATTGTCGAGATTTTGCCGGAGGCGCCGCTGTTATTAATAATACCAGCGGCGCTAAAACGCTAGTTCCAACTTTAATACATACATTATTATGTAATATTAATTATATACTACTAGCTGATAGTCAGTGGTTTCGAAAAGCAGGCGGGTATCAGCTGGTTTCTATATGTATCAGTGTTCATGATGCTAATTCTAAAATTCACCCAATCCAATATATTGGTAAGAAATGTGACTAAAAATGTCATGTCGCTAGCGTCAACCTCAGGGAACCGGGCACACCCTGTTGTATAAGAGCTTTACCGTTCTATCGGACCTCTGGGAGGATTGATCGTTTAATAGTCCATTACTCGTGGGAACAATAATGAAAAATGAAACTACAACACAAAAAAAGAGGAGATTGGCGAAAAAAATTATAGTTTAAAAAACTAAAAAAACATACTTTAATAGAAAACCGAACTAAAAAGTAAAAAATAATGTGTAAATATTAAGATTTTGTTCAACAGCGATAGAAAGTCCATTAACTCAATATAATTAAATGATTTTTAATAAGTTTAAAATAAGAATGACGTGATTGATAAAAAAATTCATTTTATTGTAAAAAACGTGGGGTGTTTTTTACTATATTTTTATTATTCTACTTTTATCAATAGCTACCAATAAAATATTTATAACAATTGACATCAATCACCCCACGCTTTTTACAATAAAATAATTTTTGTTTGTCAATCACTTCATCCTTATTTTAAACTTATTAAAAATCTTTTACGTTAGTGGAATTTCTAACGCTGATGAACTAGATCTTAATATTTAAACATTATTTTTTACTTTTTAGTTCGGTTCGCTATTAAAGCGTGTTTTTTTAGTTTTTTTAAACTATAATTTTCTTTACAGAAGTTGAAAACATTGCAAATACTATTGTTTTTGTTTCTTACTGTATTATAAAATACTTTATTGTCAACATGATTCTCAATGTCGACGACTGATTTTATAATTTTAAATAAATAAAATTTGAAAAATAAAGAAATTGCTGTTAAAACATTACTACAACTTATTAGATACCGCTGTAGCAACCAAGAAGCGGCCAGCCATTGTTTCACTTCGGGCGAATAATAATATGTCCATTAAAAATAATTAAAAAGCCCATTATAGGAAAGAAAACGCCAAATTATTCTTTAAATATCCAAACTAAACAATAAGTCTTCAATGAAATTTATGTATAAATAAAACGTGTTTGCACAAAGGATAACAATGACTATATATATCTCGGTAAAATTTCCACAATTGCATTTATTTTCATATCTGCAAATAATCGCCTAGCATTTTAAGCTAATTTCATTTCATTTATTAAACATAAAACAGATATGCGAGGATATAACATAACGTAGAACGTGATCTTAAACATTCCACAACACGCCAACATAAAAATTGTAATGCTTCCCTTCCCTTCGGCTTTAACAATTCATAGGATTCTATTCTATTTTTATTCGGGTTCCCTCTTAATTTCCTATTCAGTGGCAAAGCTGCTGCTGACCTTGCGTTCAGTGCCAGCCGGCGTTTGCCTGAATTAAACGAATTTGTGCTGGAAACACCAGATGGCGACGGGAATCAGACGATCTCATTAACAGCTTTCAGCAACGTGCGTCACATGCGCACGGCTCGTTCGTCAATGCGACGTTGCCACATCGCTTACCGAAATCGCGAATTTTAGGGAAACACAAATTACGAATTACAAATTACCAGACTTAAAAAATATTATATATATTTTTAGCGTATAGCAAATTAAGAGGCTTAAGTTAAAAAAGATACAGAAACTTTGGAAAATTTAGTAATATTTTTCTTTTCCTTTTCGGGTATCTAAAAATAACATTCAAGAAATCGAGAAATATTATTGTTTAGAACAAAAATAGCCACTATAATCCAGTCACATTAGGGGTTTCACCTCGGAATGAGAAATAATAAGCTGTAAACTTGTATAAACCTTTATCTTGGCATTCTAAAAATTGTCTAAAAAATCTCATAAAATCTCGTGTCCGCGTCTTAAGATATTCAAGGTCAAAGATCACAAAAGTCGTTTTTTCGCAGATATCTGGCTTCCTATGGTTTTACGATATCTATTATGAAAATTGTAGAGCATAAAATTCTCTACAAATTTTGTTTCAAACATTTTTTTATGCGCTTAACTGTTTTTGAGATACATACATAGCATAATGCAAGGTCAACCGTAAGTCCCGATAAATAATACGTCTTTTAAAGTTAATTAATCACAAAAAAATACATAATTATGAATAACTCGTATTATTTATTAATTAATATATTATATTTAATATTTTTCATTTATCAAATATATTCGTTTAATAATCGAAGAAAAGAAAATCTGCTAATTTTAAGAATTCCCGACACTTATACTTCTAGAACAATTTCGGCATCAATATTGGCTGATTGTGGCGAAGAAATATCTAGCATGAAACGACTTGGGACTTCGAAATCAACATCTGTTGAAGAGGGAGGAATCTACTGAACACAGAAAGGACATATCAAATAAGATATTGGCAATTTGCTATTAACTTGCAAAATGCCTCTAGCTGTACATGTAATATAAACATTATTAACAACAAATAATATTAGATGATGCATGTTTCCTTTTCATGAGAATAAAAGTTCATGTTATTTATTCTTATTTTCATTATGCTTGTAGAAAAAATGCTGTTTCTAACACATGCAGAAAATGTTTTTCCCGCACTTGACCTCTTGGCCGAACTCCGCTCGCATTTACTGCCTATACCAGTGCCGGGGGAGTTCTAGGAATGGAAAATTCATCATCACTTATCATAATTTTGCACTTTCACTCAATTCAATTCAACAAGGCTTTATTTAAATTAAAATATAGACAGGATCCTCCCCTGATCCCACATCTAACCTAAGCTCCTTTCATCGCAGACGGATTAAAAGAGGTGTTAAAATTGAAAAACATGTTTAACAGAATTAACTTAATATAATTGAATAAAAACTACATACTAGATTAAAACACTTGCGCACTGATCACTTGTAATTTGGTATCTGACGCTAACACCTCAATTTGAACGAGGCGCCTTCCGCGAGATACGTCAATGCTGGGATGCGCATGGCTGGCCTAAACTTTGATTTAAAAAATTTGGATTGTATATAATATTCTGACTTCCTAAAAAATTTATGAAGTGAAATAAATTTAGAGAAAAAATGTACAAAGAGAAACCAAGAAAAATAAACGCTACAAAAAGGGAAACAGAAAGCATGAGGGGGACAGAAAATTTAAAGATACGATAGTTATGAAATATCAGTAAAGGTGGATAGAGTAAGCGGAAGTTATATTTGGTGACGTTTTGGCTACGGGGGTTGCCGGTAACGTCTGGTATGGTAGAGGGTGTTTAATCCGAAATGGGGCATTATACTGGCTAATTTGTGTTATGTGCATTGTTAACGGACTATCGTCCAGTTTGAACAAGTAGAAAGTTTAAGAGATCTGCTGGACTTAATCCGCTATCGGAGTTATTTCGTTGCAACATGCGCATAGGTCTCTGAGGGAGGTGTATCTTCCAGAATTTGATATGAGGCGCATAAATTTGTGTTCTAGCATTTTAAGTTTTTCATTGTCGTGGGCGGTATGTTCGCATATGTGATGGACGGCCACCATAGTGTACAACAATTTTTTATTTTGTCTGTTGAGTCTGCTACCCTTGACCATGAGCAGATACAGACTCCTGGACAGGGAGTAGACCCTCTGTACAGTCTCATTTACGTGGGTGTTAAACGTCAGTCGTTGGTCCAGTCCAACCTCCAAGTACTTCACGCATCTCTTAGTTGGAATTTTGTTTCTCCTGACCAAAATGGGTGTTATGATTTTATTCTCTTTTATTCGCTATAGCTTGAATTTTCGAAAACACCAGCAATCAAATATACGTGAAGTGTAGCAATTCAATATTGATACAACTAAAATCCAACTATCCAACTAAAAAGTTAACATTTGAGTACAGAATTGTTAAATTGCAAAAATTTCACTCGTAACTGAATTTTTTGCACTGAATTCTGAACTACAGAAAAAGTACATCAAAAGTACGTCGTCTTGATATTAATAATACCAGAAAAATTGATATTTCAGTATATACTTGCAGTTCTAGGGTGGTACAAGATACAAGTTAGTACAAGGGATCAGAATATTGGAATTGATATCATAAAGAAAGTGAGAGATTAATACAATACCAGGGGGCTGCAAAAGACTAAAGCTTCGCTCTCTATAGTTATTTTTTTCATCAATAAATACATTTATTTTTATAATCATTATTATATTCACCCACGAGCTCTAATCCTTTCACAATACCATTTTGTTATGCATAAATAATCTGTGAAAGATGTAGTAGAAACGCCAATGGAATAAAAATAAGATAAACTGATATTTGAAGGTATACTAATATATATGGCAACACCGCATTGCATTTCATGGCGGAAATAGCCCTTAAAGCATTAAGATACTGGACGACGCCGACGCCAACCGACGCCTGTGTGGAAAGGTTAGTTGCTAGAGAAGCTTCCATTCGGACAGTCGTTGCACTTGTTGAAACATCAGTGAGATACTTATTGAGCGTAAGCTACACTTCTGTACACAGGGTGAAAATACTTAAGCTGAAACATCGTAATTTCAGATCTTTTTTAAAACATAAATAAAGAAACAAGTCGAATGTTTACAGACTTATTTTTTGAATTTAATATTAATGGTTTTGTTTTAAACAAAGTTATGTCATGATTGACTTAAAAGATACGTTAACACAGACTTTAAAATGTTAACTCAGGGATATTAATAAATATAGAAAGTTTAACTGGAATAAATTTTAGATATATATTGGATTGGATATAGTTCTGTAAAAAACTTAAAATACGGCAAATTTTACTTTTTATTGACGATGCTCTTAGTTTACGCTCATTTATCTTTAACTTTTTTAAAATACCAGGGCATATCAAACAGCCTCTCATATGGAGAGGAATACGATACATTCTTCATTTTCTAAATTTTAAGTTAAACGCGGGTTAATGTGTGAGATATTCAAAATTTTTACCAAATCTTTATTGGCAGAAAGCAAGTCGATATTACCCATCCCTTACATTTTAAAACATTTCAAGAAAAATTGCTCGATTTCATGGAAGTAAGAACTAATCTATGTATAGCATTATAAAACAATTTGTCAGTCAGTCTGCATCACTATGCTCACTATTACCTAATATCCTGAGAACCACCTTAACTAATTGCAGATGGGATGCACTTTCCTTACCTTTCAAAATATTTATCTAGGTCGGTTCTAATATTCACAGTGCAATAAGGTATCCAGGAAGAATAATATAGGCAAGTGGTGAAAACTCCGAGGTGAAGAGTAGCGAATAATTTTCTGGAAGTTAGAGTAAAAAATTTTTGTAATGCTACTAAATATCCTATTACAAGTTCTCATTTTATTTTATTCAATAAAAATAATCTAAAATATCGAAATTATTACTTCTTCAAATTATTTATTATTACACTATAATTTCTATCATTAATTTAAAATTTTCTTAGCCAGGTCGAACATCTACATACTGTTACGTATTTGCACTCATCAGTAAACACCTCAAGCGTAGATTCAATAATTGCAACACGAAAACAGTAACTACTGATTTACTTAACAATTAATTAACTTACAATAATTGGTCCTTATAATTACAACACCAATTATACTTGTCACTATACTTTCTACTAGTCTGGTCACTTTGTTCTCTCTCTTGATTTGATCACTTTACTATCCGAACTAAAATTACTCCAATGTGTTGGTACCACTTCTTTTATACACCGTGACTCTTACCCCACATTCTTATTTATTCTGGCCCATGGATATAGATAGATTCCGAATTATATATTATAAAATTACTCTGTCGTGGCAGCCTCATTTCTAGGCGGACTGGTAAACTACTATTTTATTGCTAACTTCTTTTGGATGGACTACTATAGTTGTACTATACTACACAATATTTTGATAAAAAAAATGCTTTTCTCCACGACCATTATAGAATATAATAATTCCCAAATCATTTTTAATAATAGAAAGTAAAAATTCTCACTCTTGAGATAGATAGATAAACAGAGGAGCTAGTTATTTAGCCTTTACCTCCTCGACCTTTCCACAGCTTTGATAAAGGCTCTTTGGTATAGCTGTCCGCCTTTGGTTTTTCTTCTCCGAGTACTTGGAATCTCAGTCTCACCAGGCCTTCACAGTGGCACAATACTGTGAAATGAGGTTTCCTTTTCCTCTTGATAGAACCTGCATGTTGCATCCTCTACCAGGCCCATTAGACTCATGTGTTTATTGAGCCGGCAGTGCCCAGTTAGAAGGCCTACTATTACTCTACCTTTCTATTCTAGCTTCGTAGATCTTCCGTGAATTTGGCCGAACGTTCTTTAACGAACTCTTTGGCCTGTCTCTGTCTTGGTAGATTTTTCCACCATTCCAGAGATTCATTTTGCACCCATTCCTTAATGGCTGTTCGTATGCATGTGGCCACGCCACAAAAGGGCTCAGGTCATATTGGGGCTTTGAGTGCACTTTACTCGGCCAGTTGATCAATCTTCTCATTTCCTCTGTGTCCCTCGTGTCGTGGTACCCATGCTAAGGTCCCTCTGTCCTGACTTCCCAGCTCTGTAAGGGCCGTCAAGCAGTCTCATATCAATCTTGAGTCGATTTGCATGAAACTGATTGCTTTTATTGCCGCTTGGCTATCAGAGAAGATGGCAATTGACTGGTTAATAGTACCTTGTCCTATTATCTTCCTTGCGCAACAGTGTATGGCGATCACTTCAGCCTGAAACACCGTTGCGTATTGCTAGATCATCAGCATATCCTAATAGAGGCCTTCTGTGGACAGTTTCCAGGGTTGCCCACAGTAGTGGAGATAGTACTCCTCCCTGGGGACAGGCTGTGCTCATTTTCGCCTCAATGGAGGAATCTCCTAGATTGGATATTATGATCTTACTGTCTAGGCTGGCTTTAATCCACCAGCAGATCACTGTTGGGACTACTCTGTTTGATAATGCCCTCGTGCGTGAGTGCGTTGTCGCATAATTAAACGCTCCTTCTATGTCTAGAAATGTTACTACTGTCATTTCCTTGTCATCTAAGGACTTTGCTAGTAGTCTGTTTAATTCATCCAGCGCAAGGTCTGTCGACCTCCTCGGCTGGTATTCATATTTGGCGTTCACTCAGGGGATATTTTTGGTATGTATCTCCAGGCCAAGCAAGCCCTGAATATTTTACATTAATACCTCTAGCCCCTTTTGGAGCAATATTGGATATATTCCGTCAATTCCAGGAGATTTGCGTGGTTGGAACTTACTAATTGCTCATCTGATTTTGTCAGGTTTTTATAACCTCGGTGGCCAACCTCCTTCGCGAGTTTGGGCCGTTCTGACTTTTGGACTGGATAATGCCTATCCTCTAGGTTTGTTAATATCAGTGAGCCAGGAAAGTGTGCCTTCCATGAGCAATTTGATACTTTCCGTCATTGTTTATGTGTAGGTTTCATCATCTTTTTTGATAAAACCTACTATATTTGCAATAGAACATTCCTTGGCCAGGACGTTTGGCTTGGATTCTGGAAGCTGCGGGGTCATCACTGACCTCTTCGCAGAGTTTTTCTATGTAGGTATCCTAGTCTTGGTTGGATTTGGGCCTATTAAATAGCCTTCTAACCTCAGCCCTAAGGACTTTTAGGTGATTATTCCACCACTGTTCTGCTGTCTCATCAATCATTTTGGGAGAACGTTGGCCTACTTTGGCCGAAGTAATGAGATGCACCTAGGCAATATCACCACCTATTTCGTATAATTAGGTTGGTTGGAGGCTTAGGTGAGGATGTACCTACAGGGAGGAGGCACAAGGCGCCCAATGGAGCCTAAGTGCTGTTGTTCAATAATTTTCATTGGCCACCCTCCCAACCAATTCAAATTCCAACCATACTGAAATAAGAAAACTATTTTGTGCCAAATATGTATGTCGGTCAGCCTTCACGGCTTTACCTGTTGACGAATATACAGACGCACGGACACACAGTTTGTAAAAATATTTGACAAACATATTCTGGTAAAGTATTCTAAAGGCGAAATCATTATATTGATTAATACGATGTTATAAGTTAAAAGTAATGTTTAGGTGGGCCTACGACAACCACTTAGTAATAATTGATGGATAATAATATAGCTTGGGTATTTGATTAAATCGATATTATATCTGATAAGTTATGTACATTCTATTTCCTCCTTTTTGTAAGGAATATTGTAATTATTGATAGTCGATATATTTGATGTCTTTAACTTTACCCGTCAAGTATGGGATGGAAGTGTAAATCTTTCAGAATGCGGCGATACCTACGGTTCGAAATATTGAGTGCTAATGCTTGTCGTTTTGCAGATCATTTAGAACTTCGTAGTACAGCTGCTTTTGACATTTCAACATTTTCAATGTGCATACAGAACCAGTTCTTCATTTTGGCACTACTGCGAAACTTGTATACCCACTTTTTAATCGTTATTCGACTAGGAACTGGATCTCGTGGATTTAAATGAAAGCGATGACGAATTAAACGCTGGGTGATTACAACAAAGTAGTTATTATTATTATTTTTTAATAAGGCTTTCGGTCGAAGTCCATACTGCCAGTCACGAAATATCTAATTGATAGTTACAATAAGATTAAATTAATTTATTAAATATACCTGATAATGACACCAAACAGTATGAGAAAATATTCTATCCCAACTCCAACCTAAAAACGTAGAAGAAAAAAGAAAAAAATGAAGAAAACAAAAAGGGATATAACAGGGACACACGCTTCTCGTCTTGGGGTTTGCCAGGACATTTAAAATTAGACAATATAGGGAGAACTACTATTGACAAGGGAAGAACAACAGAGTGAAAAACATACAGCAACCATATATAATCTAAAGCTTAATACCAGTTTCTTTTCCGAAATCTAAAATATACGTATAAACTTTACGAGATCTTAAAGACAAAAAGCAGAGCATATTAGATGGAGCCAATATTGCAATATTAGTAATTAATGTATTAGAGGCATTTTGATATTTCGCACATCCAAAAAATATATGGTCGAGATCTGAGCTATGATGTTGCATTGATCACAATTTGGCAAGGTATATATACCAATCTTGTATAGGTGTGCGGGATAACATGCGTGATCAAATTTTAATTTAATGAGAGACGTTATATATTTTCTCGATAGCTGGAGGTCTTCATGACAAAGTTTACTAGGTATACTGGAATGAATCATCGTGTACCTGGTAGGGTTGGTAAAGCAATAATTTTTCCACTGGTAATTCCATTTGACGCTCAACTTTATTTTAAGAACACTATGTATGTCTGCTAAGCTAATTTTATGGTCTAGAATGTATCTTGAAGCTCCCTTTTTTGTATCTACGTGCCCGTTGTGTTTTATTCCTATATGTGCTTTGATCCAGATGAATGTAACTTTTTTCCCAGATAAGTGTATTTGATGAATGATATTTTTTACTTTGAAGATATATGGATTGACTTTGTAACTAAAGGTGTTTGTATTACCTAATGCATTGAGGTAAGACAAGGAATTCGGATAAAATAATTATTGAATTTGGGGATTGCATCGATTGATAAATTGTAGTGTCTCATATATAGGCTATGGCCTCTGCAGTGAAGATAGAGCAATTTATGTTCAATTGAAAATAGTTCTCAACATTCAATGATGGAACGAAGTAAGCCCCGCCAGTCTGAGAATTAATTTTAAATGCATCTGTGTAAATAAGCAGTGGGTCATCAAATTGATTCAGTAAATTTTTTAGAGTGTTAGAGTTGATTAAATAATTTTGCGTATAAGATGGTATGATGAAGTCCGTATCGGTGAATAAATCAAAGAAATTAAAATTATTAATGGAAAATTGCTCAAGGTCTGGAAGTTCAGAACAGTATCGAAAAGATGTAGTCAAAAGAGGTGAAGGTTTTTTAATCCAAAACTTATTACATAAGTCGAAGATGTTTTTGCCCAGTAGTGGAGTATTGAAATAAAATTGTATCCATATATGACACATCCATAATCTATGACTGATCTAATATAAGGTCTATAGAAAAGCAATGCAACCTTTACATCTGCGCCCCATCAGGTTTTAGTGACTAATTTTAAGAAATTGATTCCTTTGTTGCGTCGATAGCCAAGTGGGTTAAGGCGTGAGGTGGCAATCGCAGTTAATCACACGGACATCGCACCACCGGGTTCGAATCCTGGCTCCGGCACTGTCGGAGGAAATGGTTGTATGTCCGCGTTTTTTTAATGTGTAACCCCCTTCCGCACAAGCCCTGGCTTCTGGAATTGGGGGTTGTCTAATTTCTGTGGTGTTTATTTATTATTATTTATTATCTAGTTATAATCGACTCAATGAAAGATTTCCACGTTAACTTTTTGTGTAGCACCACACCTAACTATTTGACCACTGCTGATATGGGAATTTATAACCTCCCAACTGGATATCTAAAATATTTGGAGTATTGTGTCTGGAAAATATTGTAAAAATCGATTTCCCTTGTGACAATTCAAAACCGTTTGTGGTAAATCACTTCTTTTTAGACGGAGAGCAAGGTTAAAAATTTGTACAGTGATGAATTAAAATACACTAAGCATGAAAATCATGACCTGGCAGGCATCAGCCCTGCACATCATCATCCCATCTGCATTTATATTTTTGAAAGTGTAAAAAAAAATAAACTTGTCGCCTACCCTAAATTAATATCCGTATTACGTATTTTACGTGTTAATCGAACCGAAATACATCTCGTACAAATAAAAAAAAACTGAAAGAAGTTACTCGAACCCTCGACCTCACGCGCGAGAAGCTGTTAATCTAACTATTACACCACGGATGGCTATTAAGAAACTGACATACTTTAGGCTGTACCAATACGATTTAATGAATATGCCAACGCGCACATGTTTGCTTATCTGTAAGGTGCTACTGCTCATCAAAATCGCCAATTAACTATGGATAAACTAAATCATATTAAAATTTCAAACTTACAGCGACATGCGTGCCAAGTTATCGTTTTCATGTTTAGTGTATTTTTCATCACTATACAAATTTCTAGCCTTACAGAAAGACCGTTATATAGAGGGTTCGCGAGCTCTTGGACTATTAGTAGTTATTTTTTAAATAAGCCTCAACCGCAAAAGAACGTTAATTATTTGACCAATGCTCCATATTCGCAGTTAATCTGACATTTCTCGCAAACACTTTGACAACGCTTTAAATTTTCATTCATCGCGACAGCATGGCGAATTGATTTGAATTTATATCTCATTATATATGAACATGACATGAATTAACTTTGAAAATAGATACTTCATTTTGTCGGACCCGTTATTATTGATTTTTTCTGCTGCTTCTTCTTCTATTTGCTTTCGTCGTTACTGCGTTTTTAATCCCGTATATTGTCGTTGGTAATATAATGGTTGTGAATCTTGGTCAGACTCCATATTGGTTTAGTTTTTCGATGAGTTTTCGTCCCTACATTCTCACGTTTTCAAGTAAATTTTTCTGAAATAGATTTTTATTGCTGGAGAAATTTAGTTTTTTTAGTTTTTTCGTGACAGCAATTGTTGTTAATAGTTTATTTTTATTGTTAATAGTTTATTTTGAAAACCAAACTGATCGGCATTGAGAAACTTATTGTTTTCCAAATAAGTTGTTAACCAATTTTTTAGAATGATCTCATTAATTTTATTAATACATGGTATGACTGATATTGGTTTGTGATTTAAAGGGCCTTCGATATTATCTTTTTTATCGATTATACGTTCTCCTGCTGATTTTTTAGTAATTTTAAGAAACATATATTTTGTGCCTAGATAATGGATAGTGTTCAAGTTTTGTAGAACATACTCAATCATTTTATAAAATCTGAATAAATATAGACAATTTTTCCTTTATATTTCATTGTGTATGCACGAATTCAATTTAGTTGATATGAAACCCTGAAGGAGGAAATTGAACACGGACTGGTCATTGTTAGCAAAACAATATAATTTCCTATAGCAAAGTCGCTAATACTTCTTATATTGCTATTCTATTTTTAGAACGGGGTCAACAAACCTGTAACAGTAGACAAGCCTACACATTTTAATATGATTTGTGGGATTGAAAGGAGTTGATATCGAATAGCTGATGGCATATTTACAGCTTCACGTTTATTTGTATATTTCAGACAAATATAGCACTTAAATGAAATATTTAAAGATATGTCTTGTTCGAGTATGTCTCACTTTTTAAAGGGTATATGGAACAAAGTACAAGCGTGATATTACTCGGAAGAACTACCTAATAAAACCCAAAATTATTTCTACTAAAACTTTTTAAATTATATACTGGCATCTGGGATGCCTTGTGGTAGTTGTTTGCTTAGCTCCTTTTCCCGAATCAACTACCAAACTTTGTCAGTGTTCCTGTTAGTCTTTCAAATATTTTAATTACCTTTGTAAGATCATGTTCCAATGTTATTAATCATTTTGATTTATCATGTGAAGAAAGGTATATTTTTATGTTGTGGGTAAAAAAAAAACTCTTCCAAGAAATTCATGTACCTAACAAAAACTATTAATTTAGCTTACAGCTAATTAAAATAGGAAAATAGGATTCAATTGTTTCATTCTAAGGCCCACTTGAAGAAAAGTTGGATAACCAGTCGACCATGATTCGAAATTGTAGCAATTTTGATATCTACTTCTTTCTGTGTATGAGTGAAAGGTTTTTCTTATTTAATTTATTTCTATTTCATTTAAATATATTTATGAACATGAGGATCCAAATAACTTGTGTACATTTCCAAAAAATGTTTGCAAGAAATTGAACTACCTTCAGAAATGTCACTAAAATTATAAAATATTTCAGGTGCTAATTGAACAACTGCCTAATATCGATATTGACGTGAGATACATGTGTGTTTGGTTTTGTTATTTCTTTTAGACAGATTCCAATATCGATATTAATTAACAAGGTCCAACCAACAGTGAAATATTTTATAATTTTTAGTTTTTTTTGGAAGAAGTTAAATTTTTTGCAAAAAATTGTTTAGAGAATACTACAAGGTTCCTCATACCTTTCTTGTGTTCAGCCAACATATTTTAATAACTTCTTTGTATGTGATTCATATTTAGCGGAATAAAGTTTTTGATTCTCTTTTACTTGCCTATGCAGTGAATTTAGGTTTATTACCAGCGGCGCCTCCGGTAAATAATTGAATATATTCGAATACAACGTTTATATTTTTGTAACTTCCACTTACATTAACTAGAAAAAATTTGCATGGGACCTCCGGAAAGTTGAGTTCCTGGAAACACAAAAAAAATTGTCGAAATGACGATGCATTACAGAATTACGTATAGTTTATATGCATTACGTACGTATGCGAATCATATAGGGACTTCCTCCTTTTTGAAGTAGCGTAGTACACGAGTAGCGAAAACAATATAAAGCAACACACGTAAGTTGTTGATCAGAATGGCAATAATGTTGACAATATGTCCAGTGCAGCAGATGCGTCCACACAATGCAAATATAATTAAGTCAGTTTCAACTAAAAATTCATCTAGAGAGGACGAAATTCCTTGTTCGCTTCTAATAAAAGTAGCCGAATTTATAGCTGAATCGTTGGCTCCTCTTGTCAACTTTTCTTTTATTTCTTTTACAGAAGGTGTATTTCCAGCTAGCTTAAAAAACGCGTTAGTCCTGCTTACTCATAAAAAAAATTACAAGTTAATCATTTCAAATTATAGAGGTATTGCACTTTTATCAGCTTTTTCTAAAATCCTTGAAAAATCTTACTATATCAGACTGAATGAATTTATAATCAAACACAATTTATTGTCTGATCGCCAATTTGGATTTCGGAAAGGGCTGGCAACCAAAGATGCTGCATTATCACTTTATAATTATATTTTAGATAATTTTGAGAACAGGCCAAAGGCAGCGTGTTTAATCTTCGATCTAACACGAGCTTTCAACACCGTCGATCATAATTTACTGATAAATAAACTTTTCAAATATGGAATCCGCGGCCCAGTCATAAGTTGGATCAAATCTTATTTAAGTGGGAGAGCTCAATCTGTTGTAAAAAAGATGTCGGTAACACCTACAAATTCGGTCCTTTAAATGTGTCGACAGGTGTTCCTCGTGGGCGTATTCTGGGACCACTTCTATTTCTTATTTTTATGAACAGTATTACACAGCACATGACAGATGTCTTCATAATGTTGTTTGCTGATGATACCACGATGGCAGTTGATTCCAGCAGGATTAATGAGCTTAGCATTAAAACTAGTCACACTGTAAGGACTATGCAAAATTACTGTGCATCCTCTGGTCTGTTCCTGAATAATTCAAAAACTGACCTTCTAGTCTTTTCAACTACGAAACTTCATTACAGCCTGTTAAAATAGATAATAACAGCGTAAAGCACAATAATACTGTCAAGTTCCTAGGAGTTTATATGGATCCTTTATTAAAATGGAGAGATATTGATTTTGTAGTTGGTAAGTTAGCTACCCATTGCTTTGTTATCTGGCAAGTCCGTCGTTCTGTAACCCTCCATATATTGAAGATGTATTATTTTGCCCATATTCAGTCCCGTCTGAACTATTGCAATATATGCTGGGGTAACTGCTCACGGTACACTCAAAAAAAAAAAATAGTTCGCACAATGTTATTTAAACCACGTTGACATTCATGTAAAAGTATTTTTATTGAATAAGGAATTTTAACTGTACCAAGCCTTTATATATTAAACTGTGTTTTATACATAAAGGAACATTCTGATCAATTCAATGGGCGAATCTCTCCTAATGGTAATAATCTAAAACGAAATTATAATTTAAATACACCAAGTCATACGTTATCCGGCGTAGCAAAAGGTCCCAAACTAATGGCAATAAAACTATTTAACAAATTACCAATTCACCATTAAAATACTTAATGTTATTCCTTTGTTTAAAAACGAAGTTAAATCCCTTTTGCTTAATAACGCCTTTTATTCAGCGGAAGAGTACTAACCTAAATATCCAATGACGGGGTCACACACCCAAGGAATCACTACTTCCATATCCAGATTTTATAGCCAAGTCTTATACACATTAAATCCCAATATAATATTTTATTCTCTTTAATAATAGAGTGGGTGCGATAGAGGGGGTGGCAAATGTAAAAAAAATTAGAAGCCCTTGGTCCGATTTAATTTTTTATTCCCTTAAACAATAGGGTGGGGGATGGAAAGGGGGTGGTAGAAGGGGTAACCAATGTCAAAAAAATTTTAGAGGCCCCTGGTTCTCGTATACACTAAATCCCAATTTATTTTTTTACTCCCATTATTAATGGGGTGGTAGAGAGGGTAGTTAATGCCAGAAATTTTTTTGAGGAGACGTTTCGTTTTTGTATACACACTAAATCATATTTTAATTATTTTTAATCCCTTTCATAATAGTGTGGGGGTGGTATTGGCGGTCACAGTGGGGTTGGGGGGTGGGGCTAATGCCAAAAAAAATTTTGAGACCTTAACTTTTCGTACATGCCCTAAATTACAATTTTATGGACTCTTACCTGCTTGCTTTGCCTATTTACCCTTATTTACCCCATTTACCCCCGAAACTTTCAACGGAATTAGATCAAAATATAATCTAGTTCCAGATCTCGTTACAATACATGAGTGTACCAAATTTCAAGTCAATATCACAAACGGTTCCAGAGTAAACTTGCGCATAAAAAATGTTGCAGGCAGACCGACAGACAGACAGAGTGACAGACAGGAAATTTTTTTGCTCAAATTTAAAATCTGGGCGTTTCGTGACATTTTAAGCCTATTTCAACAAAAAAAAATATATTTTTTTTTGCGTTAAGTACTATACTTCCACTGGACGTGGAATTTAAACAAAAATTCAATAGAAACATTGAACATAAAAACTAAACCAATAAAATTAATACATCAAGTAATAAAACAAGAGCGCTCTGTCAATTGCAAAAGAAGCTTGGTAACTCAAAACCAAAAGAAACAGAATTTAAGATTATATCAGATAACAAACTAGTATATTGTTTCATAAGGAGTAAAGTGATATTATTTGTGTCGAGGATATACTTAACGGGCGAGCAAAGCAAGTTCATTTCATTCATTTTACTTCACATATAACATGCACAGCAAATATAATTAAATAAAGACTATTATTATTTTTTCTTCAGATGCTATAAATGCTTGCGATGTCGCATGCGAGAAGCTTTTACTGCCGCTCAGATGAAGCGGCAGATAAATGACAGTATAAGTTCATGAATTTTGTCATAAATGTCATACTTTTTTGACGTTTGAAGAAAAAATGATTGATTTGATGACTATTTTCATTATTCAGTAAAAGAGCAGGTAAATATACTGACTCTTTCAGATAATGTGCACCCTGCCAGAAAGACGTAACTGTTCCTCAAAGTTCGTTATCTCAGTAACATAACTTGATGTTAAGAAAATAATATTACAATTAAAAAATAAAAACAGCTGGTACCTATAGAAAAAAAATACTGACAGTGTGCTGCGATATTACTATCCAATGGAGATTATTAATGCATCCGTTCAGCTAGGTCAATTTCCCACATTTAAATCCATAATTTATCTAGGAGTAATTTTGCATCAAAAATTTATTTGGAACTTGCATTTGGAAAGGACACTTCCAGAAGCAACAATTTGAGGTGGTATAGGTTCTTTGGTAAAATTTATGGTCTGAAGTCGAAAATGGGACATTGGTCCTAGCTTACGGTCTGCCATGGTGACCTACGCATCGTGCGTATGGTGGCCAACAACATAAGATAAGTTACAGTAATTGCAACACCTTGACTGCTTAGGGACTGAAAGGAGCAATGTTCTCCTGTCCCATAACAGCTATGGAGGCAATGCTCGACCTACTTCCTCTGCATTTGCATGTAAGGAGAGAGGCACCACTTAGTGGCCTAATATTGCATCAGGCACTTAAATTCAGACCAGGTGATCTAGTTGGTCACTGAAGGATTTTGGAGCTTATCCATTTTAAGTTCATGACCAAATTTGCTGACTCAATGCTAATCAAGCAGGATTTTAACTGCTGCGTTGATGTGCTGATTCAAAGCTATTCTTTACAACTCCTTGTCGACTTTCCAGTTTTCCTGGGAAACTTGTCTTGGTCATTAATTGACTAAACATCTTGTGTAAGTCCTTGAGTTTGGTGTCCAAATTCGTTTCGTCTTTCACAGAGACGGCTCGTACGCTGTGCGATGAGGAATCCATATAGGCGGCCTCTACCTCAAGTGTATGAATCAATGTTTCGCTACTAGTCTTATGCCTAGATAATCTAAGGACCCGCCTGATCTCCTCGTCTTTTACGCCATCAATAAACCCGTCAACTGCCAATTGCTCTTGGAACTGCTTTGATGCATTCGGGTAAGCCAAATGTGCCAGTCTCTCTACTGCAGCCTCAAATCCTCTTAAGCTCTACCCAGATTTTTGTATACGTGATTTCAGCTAAGTGCGATATACTTGGGCGAGGTGCTGGTCGCCATATCTTATATCTAGTGCAGCCTCCAGAACTTTAAAATCCGGTTGCTGCATCACTGGAATCATCTGAAGCAACTCTGAGGCTTGACCTCTTAACGATAGCACTAATGCCATAGCCTTTTCTTCATTATTCCAGTTGTTAGCACAAGCCGCTGCCTCAAATTGTCTTTTGTAGGTTGACCAAGAAGTCCGCCCATCAAAGGAGGGAGGTTGTAATCGAGGACCTGATGATACGACTAGCTGGCCTTCGTTTTCTCTCAACTGTCACTTAATTCGTTCCATTTCTCCCTCAACTACCCGGAATTTTCCTTCAATATCGCTCTACTTTCTCTTCAACGTCATTAACTTTAGCGTTTATAATCCCTATATCCTTCTTAATTTTATTTTTGATTTCATCTGTGGCTGACATGATAGCGTCTTGTTGCACCTGTACGATTTTTCTCAATTCCTCTTTTTCTTCTCGACGCCGTCTTTCTTGTTCATCTTTTTCTGCCCGACATTCCTTTCTTTTTCTTCTTCGCGAGTCTCTTGTTCTTTTTTTTCCTGGCGTCGTTTTTCTTGTTCGTCTTCTTTTGCCTGACATCGTCTTTCTTGTTCGTCCTTTTCAGCCTGACGTTTCCTTTCTTTTTCTTCTTTAAGTTTCTCTTGTTCTTCTTTTTGGTCTAGCATCATTTTTCTAAATTGCTCGAACATGTCTTGCATTTGCTGTTCGGAAGCCATGCTTCTTGCTTCCATCCAAAAGTTCTTAAAACAGTACTAATAAATCTTACTTAAAGTTTATATCAGGTATACTCAAATATTTCCACAAAATCCAGAGTAGAATGTTCTAGAAAATTTCTCGAAATATCAAAAATGGGTTCCATTCAATGTGGCAGAATGGAATGTTCTGGAAATTTTCTCAAAATGTCACAATAGGTGTTATTTAATGTATATACTACTTTCTAGTTGGCAGAACTGAGCTAACTGCACTAGTTTCCAAATAGAATATTCTGGAAATTTCCTCAAAATGTCACAGTAAGTCGTATTTGATATCTATATCACTTTCCAGTTGACAGAATTTAACTAACTGGATTAGTTTCCAAATAGAATATTCTGAAACTTTTCTCAAAATGTCACAAATATATCTTGTCTAATGTCTAAATAATAATAATAATAATGATAATAATCACTTTCCAGTTTAAAGCACTTCGATATCTCCAGTGGTTTCCAAATAGAACACTATATAACCTTCTAGAATTATTCAGAAATTCTGTTGCAATTCCGTTTCTGACACCAATTGTTACGTGTTTACAATCTCCAGTAAACACCCTGTATGTAGGTTCAAATAACTGGCAATAAGAATCTTCACAAACCACTAATTAAATTCTCTACTTTAAATAACAACTTAATACTGTTTCTTATTTCATCTTATCATCTGCTTGTCTAACATCAAACTCTCCTCCTCGCGTTTAGATCCACTGTATTATATACTCACGTCGAATTTACTCGATCATTCTAGAATCATCGCGGCGCCTTCGGCACTTTCTCGCACGTTCCATAAAGCAGTGGTGTAGGTATGCGACAAAATTATAAAACTACCATTCTATACGACATCGCCATCTGAGCTGAGACTCGAACTCTGGAGTGATACATCGACTAGCCGTGTTGTTTCTCATACAACTCGGTAACACGAACAACGCCACTGAACATCCCTACTCTAGCCTAACACATAGACGTTGAGCCCCTGAGCCGGGTTAATATTTTCATTTTCTATGACCCACTGGTCTTAAAAATACTAAACTTGTTGCACTGACCGAAATAATGATTTTTTTCACTTAAATATAACAAGTAACAACCCTGTATTATACATAGCCTAGTTGGAATAAATAGTTTTAAAGTTTTATCTTGTAGATTGTAGACAGGATCCGACGCCAAGTTTTTAATCTTCTACTAACAAAATTTTAGTTTTTTGGCTCAACTAATCGGTAATAAACATCGTTGTAACACACAAGCTATTAATCTGCAATCAACATTTGCCAGTTGGGTAGAATAATTGACGTGAATGGCTCCATTTCTTAATGAATTAACATTACGAAGTTTATTTAGTACGTTGTATGTTTCTTGATATGAATATTTCTTTTAACTGCTACTACTATAAATAAATTGCCCAGACGTTTGTTTTACATATTACGTTTGTATTGATTAGTGAAGGTAAATTGATGCTAAAAGGCATGTTATAGTTCAAATAAGTTCCGCTTTCTTGCCAAGAATTATTGGACAAAGTAGACAAATTGTGTGTACTTGGCATGTAAATCAATGAAAACATATTTTAATCGTTAATTAAGCGGCTAATTAATATGGATATAGTGCAGGCAAGTAGCTTTGATATGAATGTTTTACGAGACTTACTGCTATGTAGTATTTTGTATTACCATAAATTTTAAATTATCTGATGTAAATTATGACGGCTTTTTCGCACATATTATTTTCAAAATATCATCTCTGCATTAGAAAGCCAATTTTTTAACGTGATAAATACCCTTAACTTTCCAGTATTATTTGCCGCAAATAATGTAAAATTAAAGCGACTGAAAACGACCGAGAAAATGACTGTCACACCAAAATCATCTAGTTGACGGTGATGGATAACTTTCACTCACGTCGATTCCACATTATCCGTCTGACTTAGGTAGCATACGGGTGGTGTCATAAAGGTGAGTGACAGGTGAAACCGGACTAATCTATTGTATAATCATCTGTCGACTTGAAACTCCCAGTAACGTCTTTATTCAGTTATTCGTCATTCTGTTTGCTGTAAAATATCTACATCCTTTCCGGCAATTCATAGTTGGTCATAGTTACAATTTACTTATTTACATCATACAATCTCTTGCTTAAATGTTTAATATGGTATATATCCAATTTCAAATCAGTGATGTGATATCTGAGGCGCCTGATACATTATTTAAACAAATAAATAATAAATAAAAATCACAAAAATTAGACAACCCCCACTTCCAGAAGCCAGAGGCTTGTGCGAAAGGAGGTTACACATTGAACAAACGCGGACATACAGCCATTTCCTCCTACAGTGCCAGTGCCGGAGCCAGGATTCGAACCCGGTGGTGCGATGTACGTGTGATTAATCGCGATTGCCACCACTCGGCTGTCGACCAGACTATTAGAACTATTCATTTTGTTATATTGTGCCGACCAGTGATAACGTGAAAATTATTGTGTTTAAACAAGTGTTATATGCACAACCACGTCGTCTTACGAAGAGAGGTCTAATCCCTAGCAGCACAGTAAAAAGAGGCCTGTCTAATCAGCTACCAGTAAGATGGCGCCATCTCTAGGCCAACTGGCGAACTACCATTACCACGGATGGGTTAGAAAACGGTAAAAATATCTGAAGTGACAGATTAGAAGAACCGAGAAGTTGTTCGGAACAATCGGGAGGAATATGAACGGATCAAGAATACAGTGCCATGGATATATAAGAAGCGGATACAACGCACGGAGTCAGTTATGTATTTGATGAGCAAGTGATCAGATAAGATATAAAACAGTAACAAGTTGTGAATTATAGTAGTGAATTTATAGTAGTTAAGAGTTAAAGTTAGAGTGTAATTATAAGGATTACTGTATTGTAATTTAGTGACTAATAAATCAATGGTTAGTGAGAAATTTTGTTGCAATTATTGGACCTACGTTTGGAAGTGTTTACTACAGGGTGTAAACACGTAATAACTTTTGTCAGAAGTGGAATTGCAACAGGATTTCTGGAGAATACGAGGAAGTTCGATAGTGTTCTATTTGGAAACCATTGACTGGAAAGTAAAATAGACCTTAGGATAAGATTTATTTGTACTAGTGTGAGGAAATTTCTAGAACATTTAGAAACTAGTGCAGTTGGTTATGTTTTTATCAACTGGAAAGTGGTATAGACATTAAATAAGATTTACTTGTGATACTTAGAGAAAATTTCCAGAACATTCTATTCCGAACTTTGTGAAAATATTTGAATTGCACCTAGTATAGACTTTGAATAAGACTTGTTAGTGCTGTTTCGGACTTTTTGATGGAAACACAAAAAATGCAAGACATGTTCGCATACCTAAGAAAAATTATGCTATATCAGGAAAAGACACGCCAAAAAGAACAAGAACAACAACGTAAGGAAGACAAAGATGAATTGAAGAGAATTATGGAGGATCTGGAAATTAAACTTCACGGGGAAAAACAGGAAGAAAGGATACGCTAGGAAGAATAGAATTGAGAAAAGTTATGCAGGTGCAACAAGACGCTATCCTGTCAGCCACCGATGAAAGCAAAAGTGAAATTAAGAAGGATATAGGGATTGTAAATGCTAAAGTTAATGACGTTGAAGAAAAAGTAGATAAGGCTGAACAAAAACTTGGTAATGTTGAAAGAGGACGCCAGCTAATAGTATCATCAGACTCTCGGTTATAACCGCCCTCTTTTAAAGGTCAAGCTTCATGGACGGCATATAAGAGACAACTTGAGGCCGCTGCGTGTGCCAACAATTGGAATAATAAAAAAAGGACTATGGCATTATGACATGGAAGTGTTTACTACAGGACGTAAATACGTCATTTTTAAAGTAGTGAAGATATAGCATGCACTTATCTTCACTACTTTAAAAATAGTTAGAATTACTTCAGAAATTTTGGACATTTTCCTAAAAAGATCCGCAAGAGAACGAGGTGGGGACTCACTCAAAAAATTTAACAGCACACTAGGTGAAAAACCCAAAGGCCTCACAAAAGTTGAGAAACGCACAAGAAAAATTGCAAATTATTGCTGTTGACTGAACTAAATGAGGAAATCCAAATTTGGGATGCTAGAAATACTTCTACCTGAGTTACAGAATTAATTTCCCAATGTTTTAACAACAACTGAGGTACTGATCTTGAATTTAATAAATAATCCAAAAATCACCAACACGGAAATAAAAATTGTCGGTATCGGCCGAAAGTGGACAAAAATAGGGGAGCATCGCAGGTTATAAATAGTACGTCGTGACACCCCATCCAGAGACCAGGGGAGTCATTCACGCACTATATAAATATTTCCCCTGAGATATTTTTTGATTTAGTTCCTTCTTAAAGAAGGAAAACTAAGGATAATTAATATGTCTTATTGGCGTTCTTTTAGTTGGTACAAAACAACAAATCTGTAACGAAGACCGGTGAAGAATTAAGAATGAGTTAGGCGAGGATTGCGCAGTGAATATACCATCCTTCTACAGGCGTCGGTGTTAGGTCTCAGCAGTGGAAATAGGTCGACGTTAAATAAATGTTAAAACAAAATGTATATATTTCAAAGTTTTCATTCATTTTTAAATTAACAAAAAAATCATATCGATTCATGCACAATGGCAAACCATAATAAAAAAAGTCAACCAGACACCATTTACACAAAAAAACCACATTCTTGGTCAGAAAAATCTGAAAACATTCACGAACTGTCGATAATTCAAAAATAACCCTAATTCACCGATACCTAACTTTCAACATTCATTCTAGTCGTTTTACAAAAGATTCATTACAAAAAACATTCCTTAAAAATACAGCCCCCATATAATCATCGACAAGACTAAAACTACTATCCGTACCTAAAATTACAATGTATTACTTCCTTTCGTTAACTTTCTATAAACCAATTCACATTCTAAATTTTACTACTTTTTGACAACCTCTCCTATTCAATAAAATTCAATAATTTCGACAGTTTGGGAAGATAAACCAAAATTTCGTGAAGTTCTTTTTAAGTGACATTTGAAACATTTTTTCATTGTATGGTTTTGGAAGCATTTACCATTTCTGGACAAAATTAAAAAAAGACCAAATCTCCCCTACATCATTTACACATAACACAAAAACTCCTTTTGGAACCAAGGGATTTGGGAGCATCGGTGAAATTGATAACTGTTTTTCATTATCATTTCATTATTATAAAATTTACAGTCCACTTATATCTATAAATTCTTTGACCAATTAACTGGCCATTCGATTCACATACAAAATCGTTTTCGTACGTAATCCTTGATTTGAGTTTTTATTTATTATAATATTTAACATAAAAATCATGTAAAACCTGTCCCAGTACTTCAAGCCTAGCTTATTTATAGCGATTGCAGCTTGTGCTAATAAAATGCTCAATATGACTGCTCTAAAATTTATTACTTTTTTCACCATCAATGTACTGTACAGTACTCTGGCCACCTTGTTAGACTTGAACTTTTTTCTTTCCCTCCAAGGAAGCTAGTATCGCAGCAAACTTAACAAAAATATAATTGTTTAACTTTAGATCGTTAGCTGTTTCCTATAATTGAACTTTGGTAGAAGTTTGGATTGTTTCTATTTGCCTTGTTCTCTACATCAAACTTTCTCTTAAATTACTCTCTGTCAAAGATGCTCCGATACACTGAATAGTTATCACAGGTTGATCATCATTGAATTATGTGATAGAATTTACACTTTTGCAGATTGATTTTTTTTGTCCTTAGTCTAAAAAAAAACATAATAAATAATAATAAATAAACAACACAGAAATGAGACAACCCCCAATTCCAGAAGCCAGGGCTTGTGCGGAAGAGGGTTACATATTGAAAAAACGCGGACATACAACCATTTCCTCTGATAGTGCCTGAGCCAGGATTCAAACCCGATGGTGTGATGTCCGTCTGATTAATCGCTATTGCCACCTCGCGCCTTAACCCACTCGGCTATCGACCAGATATTGTTAAGCATTTGACCCGTTCATTTAATTGTGTGTAATTATTTTGAGTGTATCAAATGGTTACGATAACGGCGGATGGTAGCTCAGTGTGCTAAACCGTCTGGCTAACAAACTGAGTATGCCTAGAGAAGTGGGTTCGAGGTCCGCAAGGCGAAACAATTATTCATTAAAAAAAATATCCCAAGAGTGGTTAGAACTCTGCAATAAACTATAGAGCCGCGTTTCTCTTTACCTAGCACAAGATCCTTGAGACTTTCCAGGGGTTAGTTCGGTAACTTGAGAGGAGAGAAAATATACTAGACTAGTGCACACTTTTTTCATGTTTTGCCGTGACCGTCGGGATCAGCTCTATGTCTCACTGAGGATGCTGTTTCAGGAGGGTTGCACGGACTGAAACTTTGCACTTAGTCTTTGGAATCGGCTGGCTATATGGACGGCGAGATAGTTTTAAAATTTTGGGTTCGTCAAACTGAAATGATAAGTGCGCAAGATGGATTCAAGTTAATAGTACAGGTAGGACCTTTCACAATAGACAAAACAAATCAGGAAAAATAGATAACCAGACATAATTGGTCCAACAAATCCACCCGTCATGGATAGAAAAAAGTATTTTGGGGTATTAACATTTCGATGTCATAAAATTACTGAGTAGGTTGGCTGAAACAAATTTAAAATGCATGTGGGGAGAAGCTTTATGAAGTTCTGTTTATAAATAAAACAGCTCGATAAGTGCCAATTGTAATATAACACCAGCTGGTTTATTGTATGACAGTAACAATCTCTTAAAGCTAAGGGCTAAGGGATGATAGGCGTGAACAGTAAAAATACCAAAACCAGACAAACTAGATCCATGAGCAAAGTCAATGATAATGATAAGTTATTGTGGTAGGGAATACCGATTATGTAGAAAATTAAATGGTAACATCCACTGATGTAATTTTTGATGAAAATAGTATAAATCTGAATATTGAAGAAATAAATCAAAGATATGGAGGAAGTGGTCGTTTAAAAAATACTAAATTGTCAATCGAAGAATCTGAGTATCAGACTCAGTTATCAACTCAAGAAATTATGTATATTATAGAGGATATATAAAAAATTTAAATGAAAAACAATAAAGCCCCTGGACCTGGAGGTATTACCTGTAAGGCTTTTAAACTATACCCCACAAGTCGTTTTAGAACTTTTATGCTTGATATTTAATAGATGCCTAAATGGAAGTCCTGTGTCCAATCAATGGAGCGTAGCTTACATCAGCCCAATCGATAAGAAATGGAATAAAAAGAAATGTCAGAACTATAGAGGACTGAGCGTAATTGCATCTATAGGTAGACTATACTGCGGGGTAATGCGAAGGAGAATTGAAGAGATGTGGAAGAACAGATCGGCTTCAGACCCGGCAGATCTTGCACGGATAAGATATTCTGTATAAAATAGCAGATAGAGAAGACACTGGCATATGGGAGTCAACTGCATTTAGTTTTCGTGGACTTAAAAAAGGCATACAATAATGTCCCTGCTAATAGACTGGTATACTATAGAAAAGGACGGTATCAATTATCAATATATAAACGCAGTTCAAAAATCTGTAAATAGGAATAATATCAGCAGAGTAAAGGACCAAGGAAGACTTTCAGAATTTTTTGAAATAAAAAAGGGTTTGCGGCAGGGCTGTTGTTTATTTTCCACGTTATTCAAAATCCTCAATTCGGTTCTTGAGAAGTGGTCAAGGAAGTGTAATAAAATGGGAGTACAATTGGAAAATTAAATAATTTACTCGCTATTAATTTCTGATAATCAGGTTGTCTTTGCCGAAGATAGGGGCGATATATCGTATATGATGAGGAATTTTATAGATGATTTTGAGGATGGGGGTTTGGAAATAAATATACAGAAAACCCAGTACATGGTGATTGGCGAGGAAGGGCAAAATTTAGACTTAATGAACAAGGGCTACATCAAATATACAGCAGAATATAATTATTTAGGGGTACTATTGACTAAAGACAGAAAATATGATAAATATGTTCTAACGTTAACAAACAAATTGAATACAGTACTGAGGAATAAGAACATATAAAACGTGACAAAGATGCGAATGTTTAAACTATCGTCGAAAGTACAACCACCTATGGCTCAGAAGTTTGGACAATGAACACAAACCTTAAACGAAGAATAAATGCCATGAAAAGTAATTATTTAAGAAGATGCTGTGGTGTTATTCCCTTCGATCTTATTAAATTAGAGACAATAAGAGATAGATTAAAAGTAGAGAAGTCCCCATCAGAAGGAATAGAAGAGAAATAGCTGTACTGGTACGGACACCTGAGAAGGGTGGAAGAACGAGGATTACCAAAGAAGTCCTTTTAATGGATCCCACACAGAAGAAAGAAAAGTGGTCGACCACAAACACGATGGAAAGACGGAGTACAAGCAGTAATGGATAGAAGGGAACTGGAAGAAAATTCTTGGAAAAATAAAAATATGGAGCACAGGATGCGACAAACGGCCACGCATGCTGTAAAGAAATGTCGTTGTTATATGTATAAAAGAAAAATAAAGGAGGAGTGTTCACATATCATTGAGCACAGTAGTTCAGTTTAGGTTGTTTTGAACTCAACAGTTGGTAAATAAATATACACTAGTTTGCGTTTCTGTGGCAACAAAAATTAATAAAACGATTATAATTATCTACCCAATAGAAGTAGATATGAAGACGTGTTGCCCTCGAAACATTCTTGAGGTGTCCAATCGATTTCTTTAAATTGATCGTTTATAGAATTATCCACTGTTCTATACGGACTCCCTGTATAAATATTTTCTTCTAGAGTTTATACACAATCTAGAATTATTTTATAAAAATAACTCTAAGCCCTCGATAGAATAATATTTTAAACTTTACATGAGACTTTATACTAAATACGGCTACAACAAAAACAAAATAAATGTTTTCGTGCAGCAAGTCTAGTAATATTGCAATCGATCCGTTTTGTCGCTCCCTTGAATTATTAAAACTATATGCGTAATATTCTCATAATTATTAGTCACTTTATTTGTAAACTATTATTTTACAATGGGATTTTATTTTAGATTGAATATACCTCGTATTTATTTTTGCTAAATTAAATAATTCGTTAATTTTGGTCTTTTAATGTAAATGCCACAAGTCGCTCACACGTCTTAATATAATTTTAGTTATTCTTCGGGTTCAAATTTTTAATTCAAACATAATACCTTCAACTTTTAATTCACATGACTTATTACAGTTTTGTTAATTGCATTTGGCTCTATAATACCATCCACTTTTGCTTAATAACCAATGTATTTTCGTATGGAGGTTCATTTTGCAGAATTTTCGTTCGGGACATCGAGAACGGGTGGATTCGGAGCAATGAGAATGTGATACATTTGGGATTCGGGAAATTAGGAATGGCCGTTTTAGTTTATAATAAATAAAAAAGCTGAGCAGGCGGGGTTTGAACACAAGCATCATATCGTTGAGCCATCGTGGTACTCATAGTCGCTTATATGAACTTGGATTACATGAGAGTTTGCAATGCAGGTTACATAAGTATATAAGGATACCCTTGTTTGTATAGACTTTTCGCTGGATATACCGTAAAATGTTGGTAAATTGTGCATTATATAACGAAATGTATTCGCCTGCTGGCTGTTTTACATCTCGCTATTGTAAAAATACCGGGATGTACTATAGTCAAAGGATTCTCATGTCGGTCGTCGCATACCTACCTTGCACTGACGAGAGCCAACAGCTCGAAACTGCAGTCTGCAAGTGGTGTGTGACGACTGGCAAGGGAGCTCCTTTAAGTAGGATCAGCCTTTCGGCTGGTGTTTGTTGCAATCGAAGCATTAGCGTTTTGATGGTAATATGCAATTATTACACTTAACGCGCCAGATTTGTAACTTTGATTGCAGTCTGGTTGCTTTCCTTATAGAAAAATAAGGATTTATAGAGGAGTTTGCGACTAAAAATATTATGTTTAATATTCCGCCCTCTGAAAGCACATTTGAACTATGCTAAGCCAAGTCGGGCTATTTATTTTTCGATTGCAACAGACACTGGACCGCTAGATGGCGCCTGCTGGCTGTTTTACATCTCGCTATTGTGAAAATACCGGGATGTACTATAGTCAAAGGATTCTCATGTCGGTCGTCGCATACCTACCTTGCACTGACGAGAGCCAACAGCTCGAAACTGCAGTCTGCAAGTGGTGTGTGACGACTGGCAAGGGAGCTCCTTTAAGTAGGATCAGTCTTTCGGCTGGTGTTTGTTGCAATCGAAGCATTAGCGTTTTGATGGTAATATGCAATTATTACACTTAACGCGCCAGATTTGTAACTTTGATTGCAGTCTGGTTGCTTTCCTTATAGAAAAATAAGGATTTATAGAGGAGTTTGCGACTAAAAATATTATGTTTAACAATACAGTACGTTTCCCAAGAACTTCACGCCTAAATTAGTAAAATAAGGGTAATTAATACTAATTAGCAACAATGAATAAGGTTATCCCCGGTATTTAATATATATTTTCTTGACGACTTACAGTGAAAACGTAAAAATGTTCACATCAAACTAGTTGTAAATTCATTTTGGGGAAAATTTGACCAAAGAGAGGGTCAATCAATGTCAAAAATAAGGTATAATTGTCCTGAAGAGTTCTTTAATATTTTTGTTAACTAGGCAATATTAATTATTATTTTTAATCGTGGTCCAGATGTCAAGGATAGTACTGGTATGGTCCTTATATTGAGATAAAAACAATGTATGTGGTCCTCTGACAATGCGTCTGGTATTTTTGTATATGTTACAGCACAGCGTAGCCTTAAAAATCTACAACAATCTAGAAAAAAATTAGAAGATATAGTTCTCTATTATGACACAGAAAGTCCATTTATGTGTCAACACCCATGACTCAACCGGTGAATTTAATTGGTGTCACCTGCTCAGCTTTTTTATTCATTATAAACTACAACGGCCATTCCTAATTTCCCGAATCCCATTAATTCAATATATTAAATATGTATACTCCTTAATGTTAGTCAGAGGCTTGTGTAGTTTCTAAGAATCCCGAATCTATCACGTTCTCATTGCTCCGAATCCACCCATTCTCATTGTACCGAACCAAAATTATGCAAAATGAACCTCCGTAAGAAAATACATGGATTTTTGGTCCAGAATGGTCATAGCTTATCTACTTTGGTATTATTTATTTATAAATACAATAGATAATGAAGGAATAATAAATATAAGTTAAACAACAGATACAGAGATAGCTATTGCAATGTTTGAATGGAATATGTCCAGATGATTCTCAATACACATGTAGCTATTGCACATAAAGCATAAAGGAGAGAATTTCAGCAAGTTTGTCCGTGGCGTAGGAAGGTAGAAGGGTTTGTGATTACGTGTGTCAAATGCAGGGGCATGAAAATAGAGCATATTCGAGATATTCGGGCGGTCAACTAAATTGTGAATTAATTTGTGTAAAAACAAAATAGAGCCACGTTTCCTACTGCCTTGTAGGATAAGAAAACGAATCTATTTAGCAAATGCTCATCTACATATGAAGGTAAATATGGTCCATTTTTTATTATGCAAATTTCAGATACCGACGTTGAATATTCTCTCGATTCTGCTACATATCTGTAATAACCAAAATTTCAAATGAATGAAGCACATTTAAGCCTTGATTTAACATATGCAATATAAAGCAGATTCAATGTATCAATATCGCTAAAATTCTACATTTGTAATCACGAAACTCAAACTTTTATATGTAGACAGAACAATACTTTCGATGGATTTGTTAAAATTCAGCTTCGCATCAAAAAGAGGACCCAAGTCCTTAAATTCATCAGATCTATTTAGAAGGGTACTGTCTGATTCATAGTCGAATTCTAATGAATTGATTTTCTGGCTAAGGGACAAGACGTTGCATTTGGTGATATTTAAGGGTTGATTATTAGAAAGTCACCAATCATTTACATCATTTAGATTCTTTTGGAGTATAAAACAGTTTCATGTCATCAGCATGTAGCAAACAGTTAATAGCAACAGGAGTAACTATATCGTTGATAAATAAGATGAATAATAGAGGTGCTGATATTGAGCCTTGCGGCACTCCAGACGTACCTCATAAGCTAGTATTTTGAGAGTAACATATAAAAAAAATTATTCAAATATCAGTTGTTTAACTGCAAAAAGGCAATTATTAATATTCTATTAAAAAGTCAGTCTTATGTTTCGAAAAAAAAAATCTGGTTGCGCTTGACTTTATAGCTAGGGAGATGGTGGCAATATGGGTATATGATTTTATTGCAGCTGGCAATAATATGGGATGAAGATATTGATATAACTGACCGATTAGAGTAGCTACCGAGCTTGGTTGCTGCCGAATTTTTTATAAAAATATCAAAAACGAACTCAATGTTCATATCACTACTACAGTTGCAAAAAGGTTTTTATGTCAGTTATGTCAAATAAATTATTTTGACAAGAAATCATTGGTGGATATCACAAAGGTCAAAAATATGTCTGATATATTTACTCCAATATTTTGAATTCAAATTTATTTGCTAGAGGAATTATATAAAATAAAAGAAAAAAATTGAAAAAGGACATTAGAATATATAAAACAAGTGACTGACAAAATAAAATTATATAGGATCATGTTTTTTATTGCATTTTTAATTAACTGTTAATTAGAAACTCAGCAGCTACATACTGACTGAAATTGTTTTTTCGGCTTTTTTTTATTATGATATCTTTACACTTTCAATTTCTCTAGAACAATACAATCATATAGAAATTTCTGCCACCAGCTCCCAAGCCATTAATATGTTTTATTATTTATTTGTTTTTTTTTCTCAATGTTATTCACTCGATATACAGGGTGTCTCACCGGGAACTGAATCGATCGATATAGAGACAAGTACGCATCAGAATATTTTGAAAATTTAGATAATTACTAATGTCGGTGTGGCCAATCCAACTAAAATAATTACAAGAAGCTGGCACTTCTGCTTATACCGGAAGTCGATACCAACTTGCTTATTTCAAATGGAACACCCTATATATTTTAGGGTTTTCGAAAAGATGTAGCATATCCTATACCTAAACCTAGCCGTTTCAGAGATATTTGACATTTTATAGAAAACTTGACAGGTGCAACGGTTTGCAAGAACCGTTATAACTTTCTTCGTGTAAAAGATGCTCATTTGCTTCCTGTCACATAGAAAGAGTACAAAGAGAACTGCGTTCTACAATTGAAATAAATTCAATAATATCATACCAAGCGTTCCGTTTTTCGCGTTACATTTTGTCAATTTCAAACAGCGAAAACTTGTTTAGGTCAAATGGAACACCCTGTATTTTTTTACGTCGAGTTGTGTATAGTTGAATTCCCTTTTTTCTGATATTAGCATTGTGGGGGTTAAAGTAACAACTTTTTGAAATATTTGAGATTTTATTAGAAATTCATGAATTGTTGTAATCATTTCATCAAAATAGCCATGATTAGAAACAATCAGTCGTTATCTTATGTCAAGAAATGCCAGCACGTTTAAGTTATACCAACGAAAACTTTTTAAATTTGTTTATTGTTTATGGAGAATGTGATAAAGTAATATCAAGAACTTGCAGCACATTTGCTACTCCTTGGAAATGCACGAAAATATCCCAGAATGACTATTTCAATATTTTCGTCATCAACAATAGGCTTTCTTCTTTGCATTTTTGCCTTGAGAGAGTCATAATTTTTAAAATTTTCCAGTATGCGTTTTACAGTGTTTGGTGACGGTTTCCGTTTTTCTGGATATCGAGCCACAAATGTGTATGGTATTATTGAATTTATTTCAGTTGTAGAACGTAGTTCTCTTTATGTTCTTTTTATGTGACAAGAAGCAAATGAGGATCTTTTACACGAAGAAAGTTATAACGGTTCTTGCAAACCGTTGCACCTGTCAAGTTATCTATAAAATGTCAAATATCTCTGAAACGGCTAGGTTTAGGTATAGGATATGCTACATATTTTCGACTCAGAATTTTATGCTCTTTTAGAAAACCCTAAAATATATAGGGTGTTCCATTTGAAATAAGCAAGTTGGTATCGACTTCCGGTATAAGAGGAAGTGCCAGCTGCTTGTAATTATATTAGTTGGATTGACCACACCGACATTAGTAATTATCTAAATTTTCAAAATTTTCTGGTGCGTACTTTTCTCTATATCGATCGATTCAGTTCCCGGCGAGACACCCTGTATATTGTAAGCTGTAATTTGGAAGTTATATATAGATTGGGGAATACTGTCCCCTATTTTTTTAAAGTTTCTTTTTAATAATAAAATAGAAAGTGTGATCAATTTTCCTTCGGTTTTTTCTATTGATAAATCTGACGCCTTAATAAAATTGCAATATTTTACACCAAACATACGTCAGATAAGATATCAAACTGACACCGCAGCAACTAATACTACCATTAAATTGGTTTATGGTTAGTTGATAGGAGCTAGAGTGACTAATTTGTTAAATGTCAACCAGTCTGCGTTAAGCTGAATATATCGTGGGCACCAAGAGATTGACTATTCAAATAGTTCAGTACAGTATTGTAACAGGAAACTGTTAAATGTGAAATGTGTTTGCAGCAGTCAGCTAGCTATACTCCAATTGAGATGAGCAATATTGTAGTAACTAGCAACTGGGCTGTTGAATATAATGAATTTCCAATGGGCCAAAGCGTACTTAGAGAATATTTATACAATGTCTGTAATAGCCTATCGAAGTTAGGTGTAGTAAGAGTTTCCTGTCTACTCAATATTTGAAATTGTTATTCGTTATTAACTAAAGTGAGCGCCACATATAATAAATTCAAAAAGTAACTCTGACTCGGGTCCACATCCTCTGCGTCTTACTTCAGCCTCTATTTCCACATATTCAGTAGCTGTGAATTTGAAAAAAGTCTATTGTGAATGTCTTATTCAATACAGGGAGTTAGCCAGAACCATAATATGCTATATAATAAATTCAAATATTTCAAATCCAATGGGTCCTATCCCGATAGGGGTGTTGATCACAATACACTACTAAATTCATAAATCAATTTTGACTCGCTTGAACTTAGAGGAAATTTTAATTGTTATTCGACTAGAGTCCAGATCTCGTGGATTTAAATGAAAGTGACGACGAAATAAACACTACGTGATTACAACAGAATAATATTTTTTTAAATACGCCTCAATTTCGAAAGAATGTTGAATATTTGACCTACGCGCTCCATATTCACAGCTAAACTGACATTTCTACCAACCGCTTTGAAAACTGTCTTAAATTACCATTTATCGCGAAACCATGGCGATTTGAATTTATATCTTATTATTATGACCTCGGTCACCTTGCTTAAATAATTTAGATTTTGTGCGGGGTTTTATAACAACAAAATGGTGCGTCAGTTAAAAGTAGTCGGGCCATTATCTCGAAAAATAATAATGATATTTAATTTTTGTAAATGGAGGGTAATCGATACCAAAGAAAGCATTAAATAGCTGTAGTTAGAATTTTTCCTGTTGTTACCTCCTTTCCCTTATTATATATTTTTGGAAAGAATTGAGGCAACATATGCGGATGACTAGCTGGTTTAAGCTGGAGCAAAGAGTCGTGGATCTGGAGTATTCGTAAGAGTAGACAAACTTGCCCTTTTCGAATGTACAGCATAAATGACAGATTCTTGTTTAGTTCGAGAAAATGAGACAAAGAGAAATTGATGTTAATTAGGCATCATCTATAATGAAAATCAGCAGAGTTGTCTCTTTTTCTCGAATAACCAGTCTCCTATAGATTAGACTAAAATTGTTGGTAAGAGAAATAAAAAGATCACGAGATTGACTGAGCACGAGAGCTCCTTTAAGTAGGATCAGTCTTTCGGCTGGTGTTTGTTGCAATCGAAGCATTAGCGTTTTGATGGTAATATGCAATTATTACACTTAACGCGCCAGGGTTGTAACTTGTAATTCGGCGCTCGGCGGGGCACATAGTCCAGAGAGTAGCTGTTGGTTGCAGTCTGGTTACGTTCCTTATAGTAAAATAAGGATTTTATAGAGAAGTTTGCGACTAAAAATATTATGTTTTATTATTCCGTCCTCTAAAAGCACATTTGGATTTATGAACTTGTTGAATTTTATAAACAAATCCTCTTTTATTCTAGATTAATCAATTATGACAATATTTTAGTTAGTACACTTGAAGTTAAAGATATAAATTACAATTTTAAAACACCAGATTTATCTATAGTTGTGGGAATCGGTCATTTTTAGGAAATAAATGTCCTACTGTGTTAGAGTACTTTGGTACACAGCAACAAGTTTTCATTTTACATCCTAATTATTAATTTTGTTTATTCAAAACATATTTTTTCGTATTGACATTGACGGACAAACAACCGAGTACAGCTGGTGCACTCTAGCGGATAAAATAAAAGAGAATGTTCTCCATTGTCTCTTGCAAAATGAAATCTAAGGTTTTCTTGGCAATTTAGTTTACGTCCCTCAATGAAGTGAAGTTTTAAGATAGTAGAAATATAGTCTAACTCTATGGTTTTGGAAACGTAATGAAGGCAAATATAGGTGCAAATTTACGTAACGTAATATAAATTTGTAATTAATATAAATTCATGAGAAGCTCAAATTTTAATTTGAAGAAGCTCAAATTTTCTATATGAAATATAAAGCTTAAATATAAAGCATAAAGCATAAGCATAAAATATATAAAGTTGAATTTCAATTTTGAAATATATACAGCTGAATTTCAAGTTTGAAGAATATCAAATTTTCAATATGCAGAAGTTTGAAGAAATTCAAATTATCAATATGCAGAAGAATTTTTAAGAAGCTGATTCGCAAATTATAAATTGCCAAAAAATGAAAAAGATAGAAATTTTTTTTATAACCATGTGGTACATATAGTACTTTAATTACTTATTAAATTAAAAAGAATTGAATTTGAATTTAAATTTATTTTAAAAATATTGAAATTACATCAAATACAAAAATTGAAGATTACTGAAATTACTAATAAATGAAATTTGCCTGGTTGTTAAATACTAGTTAACGCGGATATAAAAATGTACTATTGTCTGATGTCCACAGTTAAGTTTGTATAGGTCTGAATCAGTACAAAAGCTGCAGGCAAATGATTTCTTGGTGAATTTTACTAATAAGGTAAACTTTATTTATCCCAATTTCTGCAAAATAATACCAATACACAAACTTGAAAAATGTATTTTTACTAATTAAATGGAAAGCAGTAAAATGTAGAAAATGTCACAGGTATCGCCATCTGTCAATTGTTGAGTTAAGCGCACAACCTGCAGGTCTTCTTAGGTAGATTTCTTTTATTCACAACTAAAGTAGTGGCAGGTATATAATTGATAAAGGAATCTATAATTCTAAACGAGTATGGGTAAATAATGACATTTATTGTAAGTTTTTAACCTACTAATGAACTCTCGTAATAAATAGTAAAAGGTATACAAACCGTTTTGTGACAATTCAGCAAATATATTACATCTTATAGGATATGCTATATAACAAGTTAATTAGAAAGTTAAAGGTAAGACAGATAACCATATGTACTCGCAGTAAACAAAATATAGAAATTGAAATATAAATGAATGTAAATAAATGTTTTAGAGAGTTGAAATCGACAATTGTTTTCTGACGTGCTGTAATAGAACGGAGGTACATAATAATGTAAAACAACATGGCTGAGTTCCTAAGATATAAAAATATGTACATAAAACAATGTGAAATGATTTAGCAGTTATACAAGGAAAATTCTGATAGTTGAAAACAGTTCCACTTACAAAAACTGAATCAAAATGTTATACAGATCGTGCTAAATATAAATAATACTAGTTATTATATAAAATTGTTAAATGTACATAGGCCATGTAACACTGTACGATTTACAAAGGTGGCGCTGCGATGCAAAATTATTTTTCGAACCTTTTTGGAACCTTGAAATATAATTCATGTGATTAAGGGATAATTTATGAATAATTTTGATGAAACAGAACATTTCTAAAAAACCAGTCGTTTTAGAGTTAATGAATTTCTTTTTTCGTTCTTTCAGAGGTACACGTAAATTTTGATAAACCTCTGTAACTTTTTTATTAATAGTTCTAGACTGTCGGTTACTTTAAACTTTTTTACGTTAAGGAAAATGCTCTGATCCACTAATACTGCACTTACAGTATACAGTCTAGGACGGTCGGGTGAGATGCGTGTAATGTGAGCTCTCACTTCACACGATGAATGCTCACTCTCCCCATAATCACAGAATAGAGGTCCTACTATTTAAAACCTCCTTTGGTATCGATCATCCTCCATTTACAAAAATTAAATATCATTATAATTTTTCGAGATAATAACCTGGGGTCCCTGTATACTAAAATGAGGTCCAGGATTGGCATATCTTTCCCAGGCAATAATTGATGGCGGTACTATTAGATTCATTATATATGAGTCTATTGCGTTGATACGATGCTAAATTCATTACGTTAGCAATTGCAGATTCTAATTCTTCCTGAGTATCGGCTGCCACAATAATGGTAGTATCATTTGCAAACAATGTAATCAGCCCACTGGGAATATGGCTAGATAAATCGTTTGCATATACCAAAAATAAGAGGGGACCCGGAACAGAACCATGAGGAATATTAAATTTTACGTCTTGGGCCTCATATCCGGCCCTCTTACATCATTGATCACATTTTGCCCTTACATATATGACTTAATTCAGAATATACACTGATTGTCCGATATTTGACAATTTAGTAATTAAGCTTTCAAAAGGTCAAAAAATAGCGACTATTTTGTCACTGTCCAAGTTTGTCTAAATGATCCAAACAGGATACAAACGGAGGTCGAAGAGGACATGGCAATATAGTGGAGAACATGCTGTAGGGCTGTTGTGTGATGAGCACTTTTCACAATGTGTGTTTGATGTGTGTTTTTTTAAAAAACAGCTTTAGATTTGTTTTGAATAACTCTAAATGTGTGGAGTGTTTACTCAATCCCATAATGTCCTATTTATAGGCGCATAAATTACTTTTGCAATTATTTTGTTATTATTTGCAATTTTAGGCATATCATCATAGCTTTCTTCCATCAACTCTTTTATTTTCAAAACTATTATGGTATAGCGCAGAACTTAATTCTACACGCAATTAATACGCAATTATCATTTAACATAAATAATTTTGAACTAAAATAGATGTAAAAATTGGCGAAGTTTATTTACTTACAATAATAAATCTTCATTTAAATTTAGAATACTTAAAAAGAATGTAACTGACCCCGGTCAAAATAAAGCAGTTACAATTTAATTAATCCTTAGGTTGTTTAGTAATAAATCTGTCTCTTCAGACTGGATCAATATACAAATTTGTTCGCGTTAAGTAGTTAGATGTTGGCACCTATGTATTATTTGCTAAAAAAAGAATGTGAACGTTCTATAAGAGCTACAAATGGTTTAGTTGCATTACATGTATGTTTAATACAATCCTTTCTGTAAACAAGACATATAAAGGAATAATTTTCTTTCATGCCTGTCCATCTAACTCAAAGTAACAAAAAATTCGTTGGTGCTAAAACTTTCACAGAGTTGATTTGTGTACAGATATTGTTATAGTACATTCCATTCTCCACAAAAAAAATGCAAAACAACAAATGACAAAAATAGTCGAAAAATTCAATCTTTCGGTCCAAAAGGACAAACCTTGATAAAAAAGTACCTTTCATTTTCATTTTAAACAAAAACTACAGTTACGTCACAAAAAATCTGGAAAAATTCACGAAACTTTGATAATTCTAAAATATCCTAAAACAATCAGGAAATCCGTTAAAATATTTCATTCGCCAATTTCATGGAATAAACTTTACAAATAACCCACCTAATAAATACCACCCACGTATAATAGCATTCGGCACCCAGCTCACTCTTGGTACTTCTGGTATAAATCTCAAATTCATATTTACTTTTTACAATTCATTTTCTGTTCAATTTTAACCTTCACTCGAATTGCGCCCTAACTATGTATCTATTTCATATCAGTCCTATTTCCAAATAAATGTCACAACTTATTCTCGTTCCAACGCATGAGCACACTTTCATTTCATTTCAACTCCATATTTACCCCCTTCAAACACCGACACGTGAGACAACCCAAAGTCCATGCGTAAATCATGATTCTACGAGGACGAATCAATATATTCAACTTCTTTTTCATGCAATATCTTCTAAATCAAAACCGATTAGAGTTTCATTCAATCACCAAACAATTTCTCTTTCTATTGCCCAAACGATCGTATAATTTTAATTTTCAAATTTTAACTTTTTGTAAAGATTATGCAATATTGCGCAATATTACGCAACCCTCGCCCGCACGGATGTCGGAGGCCGACTTTCTAGAATAAAATGGGTGTAAGAACGTTCGTGCAAGACTCACGAGGCACTACAAACGAAACGATAGCGAAACGTGTAAAAGATCGAGCTTAACACTCTTTAAGAAGTCAGCTTCGTCGGTGTAACATGTGATAATCTAAATCCAGCCCCCGCGCTCTTCCTTGGTCGGAACCAAGTAGAAAAGACTTAGTTTTAAGTGAATTTTTTCAAATCATTAAATAATTTTAATCTGCCACAGTGTATTGAATAGAAGTCAGTGTCGGTATCCGAAGTTAGTAACTCGTGATCATGCGCTTCCTTAACCGGAACCAAGTAAATAAGTCTTTTTAATTTAATCTCATCTGCCCCCGCGCAACAAGTGTTTATTCATAGTACCCAACCTAGAGCCGAAAATATTAACATCAGAGGCTTTTCCGTGTTCAATATCCGTGTCTTCTTGTATATTAGATTTATCAAATGTTTGACGTTGCAACCATATTGTTCTGGTTTTTTCTTCTTCGTTTTAGAAGATGATCACGATCGATCAGATAGTTAAGAAGTCAGGCAGTCAAATAAACTCAATGTGAATAATACCAGGAAATCAAATCACACATACGTTTGTTTTCATCGATCTCCCAGAATAATACAATGAAAGATATTAAGTAATTTGTTTCGCAATAGACAATGGCATCAAGGAAACTACATATTAGGTCTTTCAAGACAGGAAGCATCATGCCTTCGGGTAAACGACAGATGAATCACATTTTGCGCGAAAACTATAATGTAATACTAAAATACAATAAAAAAAATGATGTAGAGATATTGAAAGACGAAATAGTAAATCTTGAAGACGAGAGAAAATATGGCCAAGCGAGTACAAAAATTGAGTTACAAATACTAAATATAATTCAGTGTAGATAATAATTATCATTATTTATTGAAGTTTATTTAATTCCGTAAAATAATATTTTAAAAAAATTACAATCATTTGCTTTTTGAAAGCAGTTAATATTGTTTATTTAGTATAAAATTTTAAGTGAAATATGTAGTTCACCAAATGGTTCGTGTTAATGATTTATTGGATGTTTTAATGGATACCGATATAAATAGTACTGTTAGTTATACGCTGAACACAAAGAAAATTAAAAATAACAAAGCATTATATTAATCAGTTTAATTTATCACAAAGCTTCCTGAATATCTGACCTGAATGAACTGATATTAAATTGGTATTAACCAGACAGGAAGGCATGGAAATTCGGTGTAAAACGGATGTGTTCATATTTTAATCAACATTTATTTTTAAATTTAATAACGAATTAGGCCATTGAAACCTGGATGGCCATTGTTATACAGATATTTAGTACTTTATCAAATAAAATATATAAATATCAAAATGGTATCCAGAATATTTATTCCTGAAATTATATTTAATTGAATTTTACATAATAGGCCAGTCGACAGGGGGTTTTTGGGTGAAATTGTTAAAGAACACGCCAAAACCCTCGATAAACTTTTCGAAACTGTAACAAAATCCGATGCGATGAAAACCATGCTTCACGTAAAAATGCCGTTTCAGAAGCTCATCAAGGAGTGTAATTTTAGAAAGTGTAGTAAATGTCGCTGCACGTTGTGTTAAATATGAGGGCAAGTTAATCCAGTCTCTAGTCAAAGTATATCGAGAGTTTTATCAAAAATAGTCTTTAGCGTCAAGGGTGCCCTATCATTTTCTACCAGTCGATTTTGACGGGAAAATGATGGATTTTAACGGGATTTGCCCTAAACCGGTTCCTCAGTGATTCAGTGTCAGAAAAGTATAGTTACCATGTACTCATATGTGTATGGGACCGCCTTGCCTGAACGTATGAATTTATAATTGCCATAATATAATTCAAAGTCGTTGCGATTCAAGCATTTTTAAGCTCTGAGGAGCGAGCCAAATTATAATTGAACTGATAATACGTAAATAGACAGGCAAGCAAATATTGGATGGTAGTTGATATATTATAAGTCGCTCCGTTCCTCACCATGTGTTGTACAGGGACCAGACTATAGTTTGTCAATACATTTTTCTTGAAGTTTTTGTAAAATATGATTTTTAAAAAAAGATTTAATATACATTTTTTGAACTTTGTATTGTCTTTTTCTTGGGTTTTCAAAATTCCCTTTCAGTTTCAATTTTAAGAAAGTGTTAGTACTTACTGTGTTAGATTTATAGTGTTACGACGTCCAGTTGATGCCATCAGTGAAGCAGTTAAGCATAAACGAATAGTAAATATAAATTTTGTATTATTCTCCGTCTGAATGACATTTTTACGATTCCACTATCCAACTATATCCGTGCAATTTGAAAATAAATTTTCATTGTCAGTTGAAAAAGAAATTAACTATTACTGTTGAGTGAGCAGAAAGTTTTTTTAGAGGGGTTTGGAGGTTTTCTTCACTTTTTGAAAGTTTAAGGGGCTAAGAGGATGGAATGCCGTAATTTTTTTTTTAATGAGATATGTCCGTTTTAAGTTTATAAAGAATATATAAGAGCCCACAGATTGAAAGAGACCTGTCTGAATTCTAGTCTTAACTGAAAGTGCTATAGCTCCTTCAATTTGAAATTAGATTGATAGTACATAAAGCAATGTTCATTAAATTTTAAAAAAATTCTCTTACTGCTTCGCTAAGATGAGGTTACATTTCGAAAAAACTTTCGAGATTTTAAAATTTTGAGAGAAATGATATTTATTGTCTCGCTACTTATTATGAGATATTTTAAAAAAGTAGAGTCGTAATCTCTTGTCACTTTCATTTGCTAAGTTTTATTATTTTTAAACCAAAATTTGGGGACGGTCTATAACAATCTGTGGCCATTTAATTGATTATTACGAAATTTACAATAGTTACCTGGGGAAGCGAGGCTCATCTCCCAATCCGTAGAGACCAGCAACCGCGGCCATCGATGCTAAACAGAAGAGTAGTGTTTTCTTGGCCCCCCATCAGTGCTGCAGAGCATGCTCGGCTACGCAGTTGATGTTGTCAGTAGCACCAGCAATGGTGTCACCGATTTTTTTCTTTGTGTTGCAACACATTAATCACCACTTCCATGTCAATTATTTAACCATTTTTCATTATTTTTAGGAACTAACTTTTAAATACACTAAACTCACGATTCTAAAATGTCATAATAATTATTAGATAAACACTTTCCTTTAAATTTAAGCTGATCATTTAAAATATTTAATAATTTTAGGTAATATGAAAATTTATAATTTTTACAAAAATGCCAAAATTAAGATTAGGCACTTTAGGTACAGATTTTAGGTGCCACAACTCAGTTGTAAGTGTAAGCAAAACGTTTATTGTACCAAATTTAGAGATACTGAACTAGTAGAGGAAGGGAGGGAGGTACCAGAAAGAATAAATCCTATTACTTTTTCATTCAATGAGAAACTGTGAACCAATTTTTTGTTATATCGTTGTAGATTATCTACTGGCAGTCAAAATAAAGGCATGGAAATATAATGTAAATTGATATGGATCTTCTGAAAGGTAAAAGACCATATCTATGAAAAAATATATAACATAAGCACACCACATACGGAAATCCAAGACCAAATGCGTCGAGAAGCGGTTACACCGGCTGACATTGCCAGTGTCGAGACTGGGAATCGAACCCAGAACACACCAGATAGTCTGACCAAGCTTCCTCGTCATACAGCACCCTCTAGCTAACTGCGTCACCGTCATATGAGGGACACTATACGGTTATCGCTAAAGCGTTGAATCTGATAAATATAAATGAAAAGTCATCTATGTAACGCATACCAAAAGAGAACAACTCGTGGGAACCAGCATAGAAATTTTGATGGGAAGGTTCTGTACAGACGTCGAAAATTGTGAACATAAAAAATAAATTTTCATTAAGGAAGGGAAATGAATAACCTCTTTCAGTTAAAGACTTTGATAACAAGAACAATTAACATAAGAATATATAAACCGTGATATAAAATACAAGTATGCAAATTTCTTTGTTCAAATATAAATAAAAGAAGCAAAAAATTGGATCCAGTAGATGCAAAAATATATGAGAAATATTTAGGTGCTTATTCTTTTGATAATGATCATATTTTGTCTTTTTACCAGGATTTTTTGATACACGTATAAATAGGGAAAGAAATCGAAGAAACTAATACTCTTTACACCGATTAAATGAAGAAATAAATAACATTACTTTTTAATTTTCATTTATATTACTCACCCTATAGGTTTTACATGGCACCAATAATTATAGAATTCACTAATGTAATTATTGTCTCCCTAGAGAAAAGGTCTACTGTTATAATTACAAACATTCTCTTGGGCAAGTGTATTGACCGCCTCATAATTGCTAGAATTTTCAAATGGATAAAGTTCTATCTTATATTTTTATTCTTAACAGTAATATTTATTTTTCACAGTAATTGGTCTTATCGATATAGATTTAGATCAATATGTTAACAGAAAATTATGGTAAAAAGATATGTTTTGCGGGGGAGTTGTCTGACGAATTTTCAGTCAGAACTTGCTTTAATCCTAACTAATTTGAATGTAATTGTGGATAGTACCAGAGTCTTACCGTACCTACATAAAATATTATTTGGTACAGTCATAACTCATAACGGAATTCATTTATAACAAACATGAACCTGAAATAACTTAGACGTTAACAAGATTAACAAAACAGACGGAACTGCCTATTAGGGTATCAAGTTACATAATGCTCTACATTAAAAGATTAAATACTTGATGGAGGCATCACTTAAATATAGGATTAAGTAGTTTTCTTTTACGTAAAGCTTTTTATATTATACGGGAATTTTTAAATAGTGATTTAAATACGATATAAGGTGTTAACCTTACACAAAATATAGTAAAATATATTTTCACAATATTTCAAGTCAGCATACAATGCGGCAACTGATAATTTTAATATCGCCGGAGAAAATGATGGAAAACAGGTAAGTTACAGGCCCATATCCTTTTTGAAATTTTTGAAAAGTTTGTCAGAAAAGACACACCAGACTTATGAAAATACAATATCATATCTGCAAAACAATATGGCTTCCAGGCAGGGATATCAATACAAGATGCTATCGTACCTCTTACAAAAAAGATTTATAACTCGCTACACCAAAAAGTGCCTTCGTTAGTTTAGTTGTCTTTTTAGATTTGGCGAAGGCATTTAACACATTAAGTTTCCCACTACTTTGTGAGCTGTTAGAAGATCTTGGTATTCGAAGAGTCAGTTTAAAATTATTTAACAGTTAGCCTAAATGGGGTGTATAGTAAACCAAAAATAATCAAATGTGGTGGCACTGTTTTGGATCCATTACAATTTATTATTTATATTAATAATATAATTTAGTTCTTCTTGAAACAAATGGAGAGATAATCATTTTCGCAGACGGTACAGTTATATACTCATAGAAATGAGTGTACCTTCTAAGTTTTGTCTTCTTTAACAATAAATTAGATGATTGAATTGTAGAGTATATGCGTATGATCCGTCATTAAACCAACATTTCCACCAATGTCCCACTATAACTTTTGACTAAATAGACCGAGTTAAATAAATTAGAGCTCATTCAATAGCGCGTAAAATACCGAGTATTTTAAGTGCAAAACGTCATCGTAGTTCCATTACTATAGGGCCTCGAAATATTACGGATCAACAGATTACGCCAATTATTTTAAAAAACATTTTATTGACTTAATTATACTAGCAACAACATTTAAAGGTAAGTATTCTCGTGTTGTTATAACGTAAATTATAATGTCAATATTTTAAACATATTTATGCTTTATACTTAGACGTTGAATGTATTAGTAAAAGTTGGACCTGAACGCAATATATTGTTCTTTTCATAAACATGTTCAAGTCCGACATAAAACATTTTTGGTATATACATGCGCGCGGCGATCATTTTCTTTATTTCGTTAAATCAAGTGAATTTTGAAAGTAAAAAATTTTTATTCCATCTTCGAGAGTTTTTCTTTATCTAAATATTTAAAACCTGCTCACAATCACTTTTTATTATTAATATTGAAATTTTTATAATGAATAATTACACGTAGACTTGTGCGCGCATACGTATAATACCGAAAATTACGGGAAAACGCCGCGCGCATGTAACCAAAAATGACAAGAAATCGGTTAAATTTAAAAAAACTATTTTTTAGTTACATCACGTGAAAGTAGATAAGAATACCTTCATTTTAGTAAATTTCGTTCGATCATTTGAGCAAATTGGGGAAGGTTTTGAAGATTTTGTGGAATTTGGACTAAAAATGGAATTGCGGCCAAACTGTTGGATATTTTTTGCCAAAATTTGGCAGACTATTTCTTGGTTAGTTTCGTCTAAAATTTCATCAAATTCGGTTTAATTGTAGCTAAGTTAGCCGTAATTCAATTTTTGACGTTTTTACAGTATATTTATATACATATTGTGGTAGGCGGTGAACCGATTTTCACAAAATTTGAACTGAAGGTTCCTTGACCATCGATAATAAAAGGGCACCATTCTAGTTTCTTAACTGGCATTTTAAAGGGTCCAAAATAAATTAAAACTAAAAAAACACCCTTAAAAATGACCAATTTACCCCTTTTTCGCGAAAAAAGAAGGATCCCCTCACCTACTCGAAGTGGAAAATTCAAAGTATTCTTAGTTTCACCCCAACACAAATTTATTTTTCTATGTCGCAAATGTAGTGCAATGTAATGTAGTGTAGTGTGATGTGATGTAATGTAATGCAATTCAATGCAATCTAATGTATGATTGATATATAAATTCTTAGGGTCATTTCCGATGAAACTGGAGGTACGAAATAAGACAGATAGGTCCAAGGAAGTTCGAAATTGTACCTAATTTCTCTATATAAAATATATAAAACATGTAAAATATTAATTACCTTGTAACGTATGAAATCGATATATTACAATGACTTTGCTCTATATCTATACAGGGTGTCCGGAAACAAAGTAGAAAAAAATTAACTTTGGGGTTCTTCATATAACATTTTTATTTTCATATTATATTCCCTTGTTAATTCTAAAACTTTTCCTTCTCTTTACAAAATGCCGGGTTACCTATCGTTTCGTGATAAAAAATAAAATTTACGTTCATCGTTACCGATAAAGTTTTTAAAGTTTTAGTAGGCTGCTATAATCGAAACTTTTATGCAATAATAAACGTACACATTTTTAATATCAAACTGACAAATAGTATATTTATTAATGGAATAATATATTAAATACAAATAATAACATTAAAGAAGTGAAACAGTTTAAAAATGTATTAAAATTCCAAAAAAGGTATCTTTCAATTTTTTTCATCCCCTTGAGTGTTTCACCAAGGGGTGAAATGGGCAAGCCCTAATAAATTTTTAAACTGTTTCACTTCTTTAATATTATTATTTGTATTTAATATATTATTCCATTAATAAATATAATATTTGTCAATTTGATTTAAAAAATGTGTACGTTTATTATTGCATAAAAGTTGTTAATGAATATTTAGATTATTCGATTATAGCAGCCTACTAAAACTTTAAAATCATTATCGGTATCAGTGACGATTGAAATGCATGAACGTAAATTTTATTTTTTATCACGAAAGCGGTTGGTAACCCGGCATTTTGTAAAGAGAAGAAAAAGTTTTAGAATTAACAAGGGAATCAAAAAATATTTTATTCTGAAATGTAAAATGAATGGATTTTAAAAATATATTAGGGGTTGCCCATTCCACCCCTTGGTGAAGCACTCAAGGGGATGGAAAAAATTCACAAGATGCCTTTCAATAAGTGTAGTAGATATGCTAAATATTTTGTTTTTTGGAATTTTAGTTTTTGAGTAAAAAAATGAAAATAGTTTTTAACGTACCCTTTTAAAGGGGCTATAACTTGAAAACAAAGGGGTATTTTGAAAAATATTATATGAAGAACCCCAATTAATTTGGGCTAAGGAATCTACAGTTAATTTTTTTCTACTTTGTTTCGGGACACCCTGTATATTACGAAAATGCGCAAGTTTGCGCAAATATTTCTTTTTGAAGTTAAAGTGCAAACCATCAGGAGTACTACTTAGAAAACCTCTGACAACCTCACACAATTAAAGTGTCATAAAATTGAAATGTATGCCCCTGTTAATTCTATATAATATTATTCATGTGTTGAATTATATATAAAATAGAAAGAACATATAGTCAATCATGACTTAAATTGTTCTTAAAGGCATTAAAAATAACATGCTAAGGTGTCCATTAGTATCATTTTACTATATGCATGGTACAGGCACCCCTAATTTCACTTCAAACTCATCCCAACATTCCACTGAGATGCCAACACAACTGGCGCAGCGTTTTGTGTTTATGCTTTTGGTTACACTGCTGCATTGTTTATCCACACTCCCCCCACTAGTACTGTATCTGTTACAATTAATAAATTATTTATTTAATTTATTGTTTTATAATTATTGTCGAGCTTTATCTACAGTTTGATCAGATTGCTATTATTTGATGGATCATAAAATATCACGTAATTTCCCATTCATATGACATGTCGAAGCTCCTGAAAATTGTTCAATTAAATTTAAAACGAACTACACTTATTTCCGCTTGCCACTTGCAATTAAAGGCCACGCAGCGACTCAATAAAGTTGCGACTATATGTTTTTATATTTACCTGAATACATGCAGTAAACAATTCGCTATATGCTTTATACTAGACGATCGATAATCCCCTCGAGGTGCACACGTTTATATTTATATTTATATATGTATTATATCAACTAACTCAATATCTACATTCGCTGAGTTTAGTTTTAAAAAACCGGTGCATTAAGGCCTTACAATTTATCAAAGATATATCTGAGACATAATCAATAATGTACTTTGTGATAACATGTAAGTTTCTCCGAATTAATGACAAATAACAATAAAATATACAGGGTGTTGCATCATGAGAGGGACATAGCTTAATAGGAGGTAGAGAACATCAGTGGTAACCGGAACCTCCCATAGAAATGTCTCATTGGGCCTTCATTACGAAGTTACAGGGTGTTAAATAATTTTTGGCCAAACCTGTTTTTTGTCATAACTTTGACAGAGATTGAAATAACGGATTCATATTTGGTACGGCTAATATACTAACGAGCCCCAAGAGGTACATGTATAAAAAAAATATATCCAGGTCCGGACTCACTATAATTTATGTTTCTTCTTTGCAGCAATAAAACATCACCCTGTATATATTTTTTTGAAATTTCGATACGATATTCGAAAAGAGCAAGAAAAAACAAACAAAATGGCCTATTTCATTTTTTTGTTACACCTTCGTGGTTATTTAAATACGTTGTTAAATGTGCAAGAAAATGGATTACAGAACCTTATTAAATGAGAGGCACGTGAAATAAATAGTTTTATAACTAAAATTTGCAAAAATTCTATTGAGCCTAGGTGGTCTGGGTGAATCCTAATTCCGGCACGTTTTAAAGGTCCATTTTGGTAAAAAACTGTGGTCCTAATAAGTAATCGGGTATGAAATAACAAAATTTTTAATCAATCACAGTAGGCTTGTTCAAAGTGACAGATAATAAAAAGAAATCTTCTAAACAGTTGAAGTTGTTAGTAATTTAATGTGTCAATAATCCGCATTTAGTTAATGAAAACTTGTGAAAATATTTTAACTATGCCAGTAAAATTTACAAACGTGGAATATGCTGACATAATATTCATCTATGGTTTCTGTAATGGAAATGGTAGGTCGACGGAAAGAGAATATCGGCTGCGTTTTCCTGGTCGTCGATGCCCTAATCATAAAACCTTTAGTACGGTGTTCCAGTATGCAAGACAACATGGAAAGTTTCCCACTTCTGCAGTTGTGGAGCGTGTTTTACAACAAGGTGTGCAGGAACAAAACAATATTATAAACGTAGTTCAAGAAAACCCAAATATGAGCACTAGACGAATAAGTTTGGCAACTGGTATTCCTCATTGGCGAGTATGGAGAACCCTAAAAAGAGAACGTTACCATCCATATCATATCCAGCAGGTACAGCGTCTTCAACAAGGCGACGATATCCCCCGCCTGGCATTTTGTCATTGGTTGTCTAACCATCGCCCAGTCATTTACAGAACCTTATTTACGGATGAGGCACAATTTACAAGGGATGGAGTAAACAATTCACGAAATAATCATAAATGGGCACAGGAAAACCCACATGCGGTACGCCAACGCCGTTTGCAACACAGGTTTTCTGTAAATGTTTGGGTCGGACTTGTGAATAGACATTTGATAGGGCCACATTTTTTTGAAGAAAGATTGAATGGTGAAATTTACTTTGATTTTCTTCAAAACATTTTACCGAATATGTTAGAAAATATCGGTATAAGAGGCATGTTGTTTCAGCATGATGGGGCCCCACCACATTTTAACCTTCAAGTAAGAGAACACTTGAACAATGTGTATCCTAATAGATGGATTGGACGCGGGGGTCCACATGAATGGCCACCAAGATCTCCTGATTGTAACCCTTGTGATTACTTTTTATGGGGTCACTTAAAAACGAGGTTTATAGCATTGAAATTGAAAGTAGACAACATTTAATCCAGCGCATCGTTACAACCTGCGACGAAATACGGAATAATCCAGAAATGATACGTCGAGCAATTGGTGACCTTTCTAAACGCGCAAGAAAATGCACAGAATGTGGGGGAGGACATTTTGAAAATTTACTTTAGCGTCAATTACGTTTTATTTTTAAACACATTTAGTTATTGTTTTGTTATTTATTGTTAATTGAATGGAAAATATTTTATTTATTTAGATTTTAGTTTGTTCTCTTTTCCAATTTTTATTAAGTATAAAATGTTGATGATTTTCTTGATCAAAGTAACTGGTTGCTTAGGCCTAAATGGTTTAAATTATCTGTCACTTTTATTATTTGAACAAGCCTACTGTGATTGATTAAAAATTTTGTTATTTCATACCCGATTACTTATTAGGACCACAGTTTTTTACCAAAATGGACCTTTAAAACGTGCCGGAATTAGGATTCACCCAGACCACCTAGGCTCAATAGAATTTTTGCAAATTTTAGTTATAAAACTATTTATTTCACGTGCCTCTCATTTAATAGGGTTCTGTAATCCATTTTCTTGCACATTTAACAACGTATTTAAATAACCACGAAGGTGTAACAAAAAAATGAAATAGGCCATTTTGTTTGTTTTTTCTTGCTCTTTTCGAATATCGTATCGAAATTTCAAAAAAATATATACAGGGTGATGTTTTATTGATGCAAAGAAGAAACATAAATTATAGTGAGTCCGGACCTGGATTTTTTTATACATGTACCTCTTGGGGCTCGTTAGTACATTAGCCGTACCAAATATGAATCCGTTATTTCATTCCCTGTCAAAGTTATGACAAAAAACAGGTTTGGCCAAAAATTATTTAACACCCTGTAACTTCGTAATGAAGGCCCAATGAGACATTTCTATGGGAGGTTCCGGTTACCACTGATGTTCTCTACCTCCTATTAAGCTATGTCCCTCTCATGATGCAACACCCTGTATAAAGAAACGAAGGTTGACAAGTGGAACAATTATTTAAAAAAATCGCACCCCTTTAGCGATCACCCTGTATGAGAAATAAAGCGCAATTCCAACAGGGAGAATCTTGTCATATTTTCCGATTATACCAAGGGGTCAAGCCATATACCAATTACCAATTAAAAATCTTTTATTGAATTTTTTATGTACATTATATTTCGTTTATATCATTTTTCCCTATTTAGATGTTGTTATAACCCTGCACTACGTGCTGTATAATCTTAACCTATCTAGTAATAGAGTTTCCTCTTTAGGAGTTAGGGTGGCTGGTGTTGTGCCGGGAAATTGATTACTCCTTCCGAAATTTCAAGTAGTGGTTTAAATTTTTCTATTTTCCATTAGTTTTATAGATTTCTGAGTTTTAATCTGCGATGCAATTTTAAAATGAGATTATAGTTATTTTGTTGAGAGAGATTAACGTTTTGTTTGTTATTATACAGGAAAATGAACTAAAAACCTGTTTCAACATTGTGTGTGTTGTCCAAGAAAATTAAAAATAATTCTATATGTCAAAATAAAATAAAAGTGAAGTAAAATTTTTCTTAGTTAATATTTATACACAAAGTTAAGAGGAAAAATAAGAGATAAATTCTGTTTAAATTAAAAATTATTCTGGTGATTATATTACAATTAAAAGAAAAACAAAAAGGGAGAAAGGGGAGGGAATGAGGTAGGATTGAATGAGGGGTATGTGTGTTAACAGTTTTAAGTAATTGTTCAACGTCAGTCACGTGTGTCATAGATGGGTAAGTTTTGGTGTAGTAAACGGTGTGCGTGTAGAGTATCGTTATGTCGACGTATGTTGGTCAAATCACGTGTCAATATCGATCGCTGAATTTTGGTTGAGAAGAATTTTTGGGCGACGTCGTCAATGTACTGCCTCATGAGGGGGACGGCGGCCCTCTCATGTAATTCAGCGATCGATGTGTAACGGTCGGCGTTAAGTAAAAGTCTAAGTATTTTATTTTGTGTGGTCTGTAGTCTTTTGCACTGTGCGTCTGAAATACAGTTCCAGGACGCACAGGCATATGTCATTGTCGGCCTGAAAATTACTTTAAAAAGTGTCAATTTATTGTCAGTCGAAAGTCTGCTCCGTCTATTCACCAACGGATACAGCTTATTAAGGGTCAAGCCATATACAAGGTATATACAGTGTTAGGCAAATGTGTGAAAATACCTGATTTCTCGCTAAAATATAATTTCGAATAAAAAATACCCTTAACAATAGTTTTTTTAGCATTTTTATTCTATTCAGTAACGTAATTTGATTTCCAACAGGTACCCTATTTTTCGAGATATGACGTCATCGGTAGTTTTTTTAATGGACGACTCTGTATATTTTTACATGTTCAGACAGACACTTTTTCATCAATTATAATGATATATAACGCAGTTACCAGAGGTTTTAAGTCGGAGTTAATTGTTACCTCGCTAATTTTTTCACGAAAGGCTAGTTTTTTGCTAGTAGAAAGTGGCTGAAAAAAGTTTACCAAAAACTACCCCCGCGAACCCTTATAATAACCATCTGAAACGGAAAAATTCAGTTTTTTGCTAATATCTCGAAAAATAATGAAAAAAAAAAACGGATAGCACCACGTGAAAGAGCGGGAAATTTTAGAAAAAATGTTATAAAAGATTTTTTTGATAAATTTTTCCCTTAGCATGAGACATTAATACACTTCGCTTAATATTTCAAGCACGTCGCACAGGGAAATGAAGCATTTCTCGACCGTCGCTACATAATAAAGACAATTTGTACCTATTAAAACCGAAAAAAAAGTAGCATTTTAAAGACGAATAATTCAGCTTTCCAATGGTATACTTACTTTTAATTTTTATAATTTTTATTTCTTATAAATTGCACGTGAAAGTTAAGCTTTATAATTTTTTCCACTCTATATTTAAACATAAATATTAAATAAAATACTACTTAAAAAAATCCTTGCAGATATAGCTTGTTTATATCTTAAACTTCAATCTATAAGATTAATTTTTATCCTATAAAGTATCAAGGGTATCAAGTATCATTAGGAAATATTTCTTTTTTACCTACAAGCCTTTTTTGACCGTTTTCGACAAGTTTTGAGGTAAAAATTTCCTAACCCTAAAAAATGGAAAAAATACCAATGATTTAAAAGTTCATTATTTTTACCCTGGATACTTTAGAGCATAAAAAGTAACCTTAGATTGAAGTTTAAGGTATAAACAAGCTATATCTACAAGCATTTTTTTTAAGTAGTATTTTATTTAATAGTTATATTTTAATATAGAGTGGAAAAAAATGATAAAGCTTAATTTTCATGTTCAATTTATAAGACATAAAAATTATAAAAATTAAAAGTAAGTATATTATTGGAAAACTAAATTGTTCCTCTTTAAAATGCTACCTTTTTTTCCATTTTTAATGGATAAAAATTGTCTTTATTATGTAGCGGCGGTCGAGAAATGCTTCATTTCCCTATGCGGCGCGCTTGAAATATTGAGCGAACTGTAATAATTTCTCATGCTAAGGAAAAAATTTATTAAAAAAAACTTTTATACTATTTTTTGGTAAAATTTCCCGCTCTTTCACATGGTGCTATCCGTTTTTTTTAAATTATTTTTCGAGATATTAGCAAAAACTGAATTTTTCCGTTTCAGAGGGTTGTTTATAAGGATTCATGGGGGTAAATTTTGGTAAACTTTTTTGAGTCACTTTCTATTAGCAAAAAACTAGCCTTACATGAAAAAAATTAGCGAGGTAACAACTAATTCTAACTTTTCATCAAAATTAGTCTCTAACAACTGGGCTAATATGGTTTGGTGATGTGCTATCTGATAAAAATATTCTTTTTTTTTTTTGTTACCATAGTTCTTGCAAACTTTCTTTATCAGAACTCAAATAATTCGTATTACTGTCAGTTGCAGTCAATACTATCAGGTAATTTCCGTGTGAAATATTAACATTGTTTTTTAATTATGGGTGAACTAATTGAACGTGAAAGAATTACGCAGTTAATGATGGTTGGTTTTGGAGACAGGCAGAGAACTGTAAAGGAGACATGAGACATTTTTAACGTAACATTCCCTGATAGACAGTCTGAAATTTCTAAATCAAGTGTTTCAAAGGTTGTGCAAAATTTTCATGAAAAGGGAAGTGTTAAAAATCGGCGAAAATCCGGTCGAAATAAATCGGCTACAAATGAAGATATTTCACTTGACGTTCTTAACCTGCAAGAAGGACCGAAAACTTCAGTACCAAAACTATTAGCGAGAGATGGGCATTGTCCAAAAATAAGTTTCATCCGTATATAGTACATTTAGTACAAGAATTAAATGAAGATGATCCTTATACAAGGATGCAGTTTTGTTAGGAAATTATGGATAACCAGGCAAATCCTGAACGCCTCTCACATGAAATTTGGTATTAGTAGACTGGAGCTCCGCCCCATTATAAAGTTGATGTGCGTCAATACCTAAATTAAATATTTCCACAGAGATGGGTAGACAGAAGAGGGCATATTGAATGCCCACTGCGACCGCCAGATTTAAGTCCTTTAGACTATTCTCTTTGGGATAATTTAAAATCCGTTGTCTGTAAGACCAAACCTCAGTCGTTAGAAGAGTTGGAAGATCGAATTAGGATGGCTGTTCAAGAAATATCACAGCATGTTATTCAAAACTCCTTAAGAGCCTTTGTTGATCGATTAAGATATTGTCAGGCAGCTGAAGGTCTTCAGTTTGCACATTTATTATGAATATTTTTCTCTCTCAATATTACAGTTCTCAATATTTTGTAATAAATTTAATTTTTATTAAGTAATAAATATTTATTACTCTTTATTTTATTATTTTATTTAATATTTAGAAAACCCCACCACACACCCACACCCACACCCACCAAACCCTATATCATTATAATTGGTAACAATGTCTATCCGAAAATGTAAAAATATATATGGTCATCCATTTGAAAAACTACCGATGACGCCATATTTCGAAAAATAGGGTAGCTGCTGGAAATCAATGTACGTCACTGTATAGAATAGAAATACTACAAAAACTTTTGTAAAGGGTATTTTTTATTTGAAGTTATAGTTTAGCAAGAAGTCAGGTGTGCCTCACATTCGCCCAACCCTGTATATAAACAAGTAGTCTAATAAGTAAGATGGACAATTTAGCGGGTCCAATTAATAAATGCAAAGATACAATCTTAGTTTATCGTTTGGTAGCATGTTTTTTTTTATCATTTGACATTTGAGTTCCTGCACGTTGACGTCTTAGCTCTCATACCTAGCGGATGCCCACGAGTCGACCCGATGTTTATTTGTTCTTGTTTATTCAACTGTTCCCTCTCCAGTCCGGTGCACAGTGAAGTATATTCCAAATAATATTTAACACATACACTAAAGTTATTATTCATTTTTTTAGACTCACTGATAACATATCCGATGTTAAAATCTTCAAAAACAAAATGGTTGTTTCAATAGGGCGCGATAAAACCTTACCAAATTAATTGCAAAATCTAAAATACTGAAAGATAAAGAGTTGCCTTTCGTATCCTTAGTTCTCAAATTATAATTACATTACAATCAGACTAAAGAAGAGCTCTTTTTTAAATCGTCTGTGTTCGTATCGTCAATAGACACGTAAGGCTCTCTCAATGTTCTTTATTTAAGGTAGAGTGGAAATTTTTAATTTTGTTGGCATGCATTACATTTAATGACAGTTTTACTATCTGATGTTATATATAAAATTCAAGAATGTAATCATAAATTAGTTTTATATTGCTGTCAGTGTAATAATACCCGAAAAAATTCTTTTATTTAGTAAAAAATATTTTATCATTTTTATCCATTGATGAAATCAAAACAAGACAATTTAAAACTTTGGGTTATTATATGAGTTTAATAATATTTACAACTTCATATCACTTTGTATGTCAGTGTCAACAAAACTGATTCTTTGGCAATCGTTCAAATTTGTTTCACTAGAAAAAAAATCTGATGATTCAGCTGCTCCTAATCAACATATAGTGATTGTGACAAATTGTAAAGCATTCATATGGGCCTGGTGCTTTAGTAGTTTTGATACAACATACAAGTCAAAAAAATCAACACTTCATTCTAAAAATATCTAGAATGGAAAATAACACCATATATCAAACCCAAAGTAAATAGAAAATAAAATTTATATATAAAGCTACCTCTTTAATTAAACACACTTTATCTTACTATCATAATTTAATACTATTTGTAACCATTTCCTTTCTGAATACCTTGTATATAAAATTGAGTGGATTAATAAGACGTGAGAGTTAAGAGTGATGTGTATAAATAATATCCTACTGAGAAAAACAAAACCATGTATGCTGAGCAAAGAAGACAATATAAAATTAAAATACCTTCTAAATAAGGAGTAAATACTGACTATGTAGAATCTAAAAATAACTCTCCTAAATCGATGTGGGAAGTGATTAACAATTGTGGATCAGCCCATTCTATTGACAGAACAATAATCTATTCAACTTTAACAATTATTTCATTAAACGAAGCTAATGAGAAATATTGTGATATCTCCTTTAACTCGTGTAATACATTTAACCAATTTCCAGATCCTCTAAAATTGCAAAAGTAATTCCAATTTTTAAAAATATAAATTAAAGTAATTCGGGTAATTATAACACAGCATCTCTAGTTCCTATCATTCGCGAGATTGTGGATTGGCTTCTAACCAAGCAGATAGCAGAGCATTTCCAAAATAATAATCTAGTAGTGAACAATTTGACTTCAGACAAATCTTGAACTGAAAATTTTAACATATATCAGAAATGTAAATAGATTTTACCTAAACCACACACATAAATGTGGTCTGAGTAAGGCTTTTAATTGTGTAAAATACGATACATTAATTAGTAAGTTTTTGTGTTTAGTATCTTGGGCATTATCGTTATTCGATATCTTTCCAATAGAGGGCAGCTGGTGCAACACAATATGCAGAATTTCAACTTAACTTCAATCACAGATATCGATATCAGGACCACTATTTATTAAGTTTATGGCTTTTTATTCTTCCTCTGTGTATTGGCATGATTCTGTATGTAATAAAAATCAACAAACAGAGTAGAAATCAGGAATCAAAGTACAGTATACATACACAGACTGTTATCTTACCTCTGCCAGCCATCATCATATTATACAAAGACAAACATCAGTTAACACGCCTGCATACATAACAAAATGTGTATGCAAACGAAAACGTATTCAAAATGAATTATAGAATTTAAGTTACTTTACTAGGGATAGTATGAGTATGAATAAATCGTTACTACTCGTCACGAAACAGGAAAATAGAATAATGTATTCCTTGCCGTCTCTAATAACTAACGCATAGATATGACTGTTACTATTGCGTATTCACCATGCAGAATAAGCCATAATTAACTAGTTATTATTCCTTTCTACAATTTGTTTGATGTGCCTTTCCATATAAATCAAGAGAATCTTAAAGCGCTTACAAATCTCCCTATATGTGCATCAGTAAGAATGAAACTTTAGTGTTATCCTGGCAATTGTACGTAAAAACACGTAATTTAACATACCATTGGAAAAAATTTCGTATGAACATCTACTGCCAGAAAACTTAGAGTTATTCGTTGCATGACACTACCTCCAAAGTAACTTCTACAAATATCAAAAGACCAACACTACAGTCGAATACTCGAAGCGCCGTTCGTCAACCATGTTGGCACCTTCTTATGGTGACTAAAGCCGGCTCGATGACTCAACTCTTTCGTTTTAGGCTTGCAACCAAGGAGTCCTGGCTAGGGTATGGATGTTTAGTGGTGTTTTCCATGAGTTACCGAGTTAGTAGCAGTGGACTAGACGAGGTTGTTTGAGAGATAACACGGCTAGTTGCTGTATTACTCCTGAGCTCAGCTGCGGCAGATGGCAATGTCGTAAGGAATGGTCGTTGTATAACTGTTTGTGTGTATGTGTCCTGATTGAGTGGTGGAATAACTAATGCTAAACTACGCCAGGACGTTAATCTAAATAAGGCGATTAAAAAAAATAATAAAAAAAATTAAAGTAAATTCAACAAAATATGAATGAATGTCAAAGTTCAATGAATTCGATCAATATGTGTCATTGTATGATTGCATGATTCGTCATTGGTTAATTATTAACTGTTGATTATGCTCATTATTATTATTATTATTAATTGTGTTAATAGTATGTTAAAATATGTTAACAAGGCTGACTCAGATGGTAAGGAAAGCCTTTATATGCCAGATGTCATCATGTACTAAACTCCCTTGTCAAACATTCATTACAATTAAGTCAAAAATGGCTCTTTGTCACTATCTCATCTTTGACAGATTGCTTGATAGGACAGCAAATGAAAAGTCTGATGAATTTGTTAAATATGTACATTCGCGAATTGTGCGTTGAGACGAGAGACCTGTTTGAAAGATGTCAAAATAAAGATAATCACGTCAATGCTAAATTAACATAAATCGATAAGTATCAATCTTTATTTACTTGTTTGCATATCACAAACAAATAATAATAATAAGCCTGTAAGGTCATCGTGGATTCGGATTCCCTATTCTGCACCATTTGAGACAATGAAATAGGAACAGAAAGTTTCTTGTTCAACGCAGCATGGAGAACAGCCGATGAACTTGGTCGCTACCTCGAGATCAAGTTAATATTCGACTCCATCACGGAGTAATACAACACCTTTTTGCAGCTTCAAACAGATATGCTACTGCATGGTGTCGTTTGTAGAAATATAGAAGACATTGGCTTATTCGGCTGACCTTCCGGATCGAGTCCAGTATAACAAACCATTACGAATATGAAATCATATTCACCAACCTCGTCTATCGAAGTTGTGTGATGGGTGTAGAGGTCTCTGGTGTCAACTGCATAGTCTATCGTAGAGCGCTAGAGATATTAATGCGCTTTATGCGACGTTTAACATTCTCCAAAAGGTTTGAATCACGTATTAAAGTTGGAAACCATACACTGTATTGGACTACTAAACGAACATATGTTATTAGGTGGATTAGGTGGTGAGACTCAAGTGAACGAAAGTTATTTAGTAGATATACCTTGGTGTTCGCTTTTTTAACTTGTTAGGAAATGTTGTTGAACCAGGAAAGCTTGTATGTAATGATGACTCTCAGATCGTCGTGAGAATCGGATGAAACCAGTTGTTTGACTTTAATATTGTATCCCAAGCGTGGATTGTGTATTCCTAAATGGAGTACTACACACTATAAGTACATTTCTTGTTAACGTTTAATGGAAGTAACCATGATTCACTCCACATTCACAAGTCGGGCAGGAATATGAATTTCTCTTAGCATAACGAGCTCCGAGCTCACCCCACCCCCCAAACGGTCAAAAACCACCCCCGAAAGGGATAAACCGCGTATCGACCGTCTCCTACCAGTCAAACCTTTGTTACCCCCGTTTTCGAAGATGCTGAGCACTATGGTGATGTTGAATCTTTTCCTCGAGGCGAGACCCCTCGAACGGACAAAAACTGCCCCCTTGATACGCGGTTTTATGCAATAAGTGAGTAAGTTCACAGATCATTGAATAGGTACCGGATGATGATTACAGGTATCTTGATTGGCTGTTCAGCTAAAAAAAAAAATGGGTGCATACTTTATGTTTTGGTATTAGATGGGAAAATCAGGTATATGCATATGCAATCACTGACGCAATTTCATTTGTTTCATTATATTCAATAAATTTGGCCGTTTGGGGGGTTGGCGGAGATCGAGGAGGGTTCTCTACATCACTTTTGTGATTAGCATCCTCGAAAATACAGGTTTAGCCCCCCTTTCGGTGGTGGTTTTTGGCCGTGTGTGGTGGGGTGGGGTGACTTCGGAGAGAGATTTAACCACCACCTTCGCGTTCAGCATCCTCGGAGGGGGGAGGGGCGGTCATAGTCTCGTTAGGCTGAGAAAAATTCATATTTTTCGAAGTTCCATCCGACTCACAGAATGCACTAATGAGATCTGGATCTTTTTGCAACCATGTGTGATCGGTTAGTGAGTAGTAGTAAGTATTTGTGTCGTCTGCGTAGAAAGAATAACTGAATTTGTTACAATGTCGCAGATCGGATATATATGCGATAGACAGCAAGGGTCTTAAGACAGTTCCCGGGGGAACCCCACTAAGTACATTTCTGCTGTTACTGCAATACCAACTTTAACAAAAAAACCTTCGATCGGTAAGAAAATCATGAATCCACATGTGCAAACTCCCACGTATGCTAAATTGTTCCAGTTTCTGTAACAAGCGGTTTTTAGGCACTTTATAAAATGCTTTGCGGAAATCTAGGTACACGATGTCAACACATTCACCATGATCTAACCTGAGCGATCAGTCTGATACACAACATGGCAAGTTAGTGTCAACTGAGCAACCTGGGACGAACCCCTGCTCTTCGGCAGGGATGATTTGATGTTTGAGAAAAGGCCCCATACTGTCCAAAATGATTGACTCCATCATCTTGAAAACAACGGAAGTAAGACTAATTGGACGAAAATTATCAGAAGAGAACTTATTTAAATCGCCGTGTACTCGAGGAAGATGATGAATGTTGGACAAAACATCAGAAGATTCCAATGTTTAGGTCTGAAAGAAAGTGTTGGCAAACAAATTAGCTACATCACTGTGGCTAGAAATGGATCCCTACGCCATTCTGAGCTGAGGCATAGCGACTATCGAGTCTAGCTGACAGAGAATATACCTGTACAGCCTCTTGGGATCATTGCTAGCAGCCAAACCTTATTCAAATTCATTCTTGGCATGTGATATGCGCAGCGATAAATGTTTTGAATATAGTCTGTGAGCATGGAAGCCCTCATCGCTTCTGCTGAGCCTAAATCTTTACCATAGTGCTCTTTTATGCCTAATCATTATCATGATATCCTCATTAATTCAGGGTTTTGATGGAACTGTTACTACAGTTTTGTAATGGGGGTTCATATTCACAGCGCTAAAGAACTTCTGTTTAAAAATGTTCTAACAAAGTTCGATATCATCCACATTTAAAAGAGTATCCTAGTCAACTGCTAATAAGTCGCTATCAAGAGATGTAAAATTTGTCTATTTTGTTTTTATAGACACTTCGAGATTTATTTTCAGCACGAATTTGAATTCTAGACTCCAGGACAACATGATCGGAATTTCCAATTGGTGATAGATATGTGAGGTTACCTAGTAGGTTGCTATTAGAGGTCTCTGGTTTTGATGAAATCTAATTGGTCCAGATACAATTTGTTTGTGTAGGAAGTAGCAAGGTTGACTAGTCTACCAAAGGTAATTCTGTCATCTGACGATGGCGTGTTCGGTGGTCTATACAAACAACAGAGAACTAGAGAGACGTTATGGTTTTGGAAAAGAAGAGCTAAATATTGAGAACCAGAACCTGTTTCTCCGCCATCCAACCTTTCTTTAAGTTCTGCTCTCACAGTGTTTAAATATTCAGTTCAGTTTGTTTAGAGGTTTTGTCATTTTGGGTTCTAACATTTTTAAAACGAGTGCCCGCCAATACATTTTTTGGCTTCAGGATGTTTTTATCAACATAACTATTACTTAGCACCACTTTAATTTACCTTGGTTCTTCTGGCGGTTTTACCAAACGCTGAATATGCAACGGACTATGATCTAGAGCGGAATTACGATTTACAATAGAGACAATTTCTCCCACGGTGCGGGCGTCATTGGAGGGCCCGCTGGATGCTTCCAGAGTCTCACATATAACGAAGTGTAAGTTATTAAAGAAGAAAAGAAATATATCATTAATTCATAACAATAAAAATAGAAATATAATACTCCACCAAATGACGGATCAAACTGATAGAGGAATTCTATAATATGTTTACAGAATATAAAGTATCTGAAAACAACACTTTGAGAGTGACTTGTCCAGACCTTTCATTGTAAGATTGGATGATTATAAAAATTACGTTAAAAAGAAAGAAATTGAGAAATTTAAGATTTGTGAATACACTTGAGAAAAGAAACAGAATATAGGACTCGGCAGAAATTTTAACAAAAGAGGCAACATAGCAAAAAGAAAAAGTAATGAACCGGTCATAATGTTACCAAATGCGTATTGAATTATTCTGCAGATTTTTGCAAAATAACTTCATTATTTAGAATAGAATGTCAACAGTTCTGTGCAGTTGGTAGACTCCTTATGGAGTTCTGGTTGTAGACGGAATGGCATCTGTTATCTTCAGGTTCCCGCTGATGGTTACTTGCTGCTTCTTTTCATTGCTTGAGCTTAACTGAGTCAGTCATGATTTTCGGTAAAAAGGCCGTGTTTTTATCAGCTAATAAAATGCCATTCAGGAGAGATAACAGCACTAAATTGACAAGTTTCAAGGCACTAGGAATTCGAGTGCTAAGATAGCTGATATCTTTTCTACATGTATTAAGATCAAAATTTCGATTCTTCCTAATCACTGATTTATGTACACTAATTGTGCACTATTTTATATTTTTCGGTTAGTTTTAGTGGGAATTGCTTCAAGATATCGGCTCATTAATTTCTTCTGTGCAGTTGGTAGACTCCTTATGGAGTTCTGGTTGTCGACGGAATGGCATCTGTTATCTTCAGGTTCTCGCTGATGGTTACTTGCTGCTTCTTTTCATTGCTTGAGCTTAACTGAGTCAGTCATGATTTTCGGTAAAAAAGCCGTGTTTTTATCAGCTAGTAAAATGGCATTCAGGAGAGATAACAGCACTAAATTGACAAGTTTCAAGGTACCAGGAATTCGGGTACTAAGAAAGCTGACATCTTTTCTACATGTATTAAGATAAAAATTTCAATTCTTCCTAATCACTGCTTTATGTATACTAATTGTGCACTATTTTATATTTCTCGATTAGTTTTAGTGAGAATTGCTTCAAGGTATCGGCTCATTAATTACAGTCTCAATAAACCGGTAAAAAGTGCAACATCTAGTTCATGATATGGCTTCAGTAATAATAATTTTTTTTTGGCGCAACCAGTAGTAAATTGGGTTTTGGCAAGTTATGAATAAGATCAGACATTGATTGGAAGCAAATTATATTTTAATAACATGTAAACGTAAATCCAATAGATAATTATATATACATATTGCAAGTTTGTCGTACAATTCAGGTTTATTAGTTCCAGCTGAATTGAAACTAAATTTAAACCTTATTCATTAATCCATTAACGATGCCGACCGACGAGACGCTTTGAAGCAGTCCGCTGCCACGAGATTTCTACAACTTAATTTTAAACATAATATGTAAATTTCTTTGGATATAAATTAGCAATCCAATAAATTCATTTGTTAGTTCTAATTTATTTTTAGGTTTTTCGAGTATTTCACATCGCGAATTACCAGCGCTGCTCTCTCAAACTAAGTTTATATTATTGGGAATTAAACTATACGAACAAAACCATGATAATTTACTTACACGTGTTTTTACATAATATTATAAAAGCACGTTAATAGAACATATATCAAATCATAGTAGTCCACGTGTCAGCCTACAATAATTAATAATTTGATATAATTTGGAGTCGGGGGCAAAGTATAAGGAATTATCAAGTGGGTCCTGGCAATCAAATCGCTAAATACTGCGCAAATAATGAACTGTTAGCTTTTGATAGTAATTTATTGGCTATGTTTATGAGCCTTATAGCATTTTTTGCGTGATTTTTTAAATAACAATAATAAAATACCTTTATTTGTAAGTGTGTAACAAATACATTATATTTCTAGTGCATAAGACGAAGTTTAGCCATGCAGCTACTCTACTCAACCTTAATTTACACGTTATAACAAATTAATATAGGTACATGATACAAATTAAGAGCAAACGAGGAAGAAAATATATTGTGATAATTGATTACTGCCGGTGTGATAGATGTAAAGGCAGTTATTATTTATTCCTTCATATTGTGTATTATTATTGGTATGTCTGCCTGCTAGATCTGGGGATCTAGCAGGCCATTTAGTGGGTCCATTTCTTCCAATTGATTAGAGTAGGTATTATTTAACTGCATTTAAATAATGTGGTGGAGCACCATCTTGCTGAAACCACATCCTATTTCGAATTCTATCAAGGAGATTTACCAATAATTGTGGCAGATAGTTTTCCAAAAAATGAAGATAAATAGCTCCAGTCAATGTACCATAAAAAAAATGTGGCCCTATTACATGTTCTCCAATAATTCCTCCCCAAACGTTTATAGACCATCTGTGTTGGTTATCAACTTGCATAAAAAATTGAGGATTTTCCGAAGTATAATAATGGAAATTGTGCCTACTAACAAATCTATTTTTATGAAAAGTTGCCTAATCACTGAATAAAACAGTATTGAAGAAGTTGACATCATGTTGCATTTCACCTCTGGCCCAATTACAAAATTGTAGACGCTTTTGAAAATCATCATCAGATAATTCCTGGTGCATTTGAATATGATATGCATGCAACTTATTTGTTTTTAAGATTCGACCCATAGACCGTCTACTTATTCCTACTAATGAGGTCACTTCTCTTTGACTAACATGGGGATTCTCAACCGTTGCCAGCACCACAGAAAACTCATTTACTTCGTTAACAACACGTTTTATTCTTTAACTTTTTTTGTATTCGACATTTCCAGTTTCTAGAAATCTATCGAGAAGGTTTTGGAAGCTGCTAACATCAGGAATCCTTCTTTCAGGATAATGTTGGTGATAAATTCTATTGGCAAGTAAACAATTTCTGTCTGACTCGTTCAAAACAAAAGTCATGTCTACAAGTTCCGCTTTATTAAAATTCATATCGTAAAATTCCAAATATTTTAAATTCAATACAAATTGTAACGACCGATAAGTGTGATAAATGCTCCTTTTTACACGAGAATTTATACCGAACTGAGGTTTTATTGCTTGTCGAATAACGAAAAAGAAAATGTACAAAAAAACATTACAGTAAAGGACCGGTTAAATACTATTTACTCATTTCAAGGGATTGGAAGAAATGGTCCCACTAAATGGCCTCATTTCAAAATTGCATAAAGACGTGTGTCAATCAAAATGGCAACACGTCGTACACCTATTATAAATTTTTCTAATGAATTATTTGAGAGAATCCCTTTTTTAAAGTTTATTCTTGAATTTGACACTAATATATTTATAAAACGAAAATGGTTGCAATTAGCCATAGGGAAGTACTTACAAAAAATGTTTGTTTTTCATTTCTATATCACATCGTCGAAAAATATACAGGGTGTTCATTTGAAAACATTGAGAAAATTCAATTTAAAAAGTTTATAATTGAAAAATAAACACTTATTTATTTATAAAACGAAAATTGTTGCAATTAGCCAAAGGGAAGTACTTACAAACAATGTTTGTTTTTCATTTCTACATCACATCGTCGAAAAAAATTGAGAAAATTCAATTTAAAATGTTCTTAATTGAAAAATAATTTTTGGCCACCCTGTACATTTTTAGGAAATAAAAATGATTCAAAAACATTAACTAGACATCTCATAACTGGTATTCACATAAGTTTTTCTTAAAACCCATAATTGTGAATAGAGCCTAGATAATTTTGTTTGTATTATTGCAATTTTGGTTGTATGTCAAATAAGCTGCTTTCTGACATCTGATGGCACTTAGAGTCATATTTCTGAGGCATTTATATGTAATCCAGTCGTCATAAATTTTGTGCTTTTATACTTACTAAGGGATCTGTTGCATTCTTTCATCATTTCCTTAATGGCATAAGTGAAATATGGAGCGTATGGCTTTGTAACTTGAGCAGTTTTAAATGGTGCATGTTTGTTAAAAAACAGCTGGATATTTGATATGACAAAATCTACTTTTGCTTCAATATCATTTACATAAAAGATACGATCCCAATTAAAACTATTTAAGTCAACAAGTAACATATTTAAATCAAAATTTTTGAATTTATGATATATTATTAATCGGGGACACGAGACTGGTGATACAAACACAGCTCACAGTAAATAATTTTGTGATCTGATATCAAATCAGCGTTTAATGTACCAGTATTTTTTTACTAATGTAGGCTGGTTAAAAAATATTTCGTCAATCAAGTTTGCAGTAGTACTAGTAATGCGAGTAGGTTCATGAATTAATTGAGTAAAGTCATAGGAAGACGTACAATTAGCCACTGGGTTATCAAAATTTTGATCCACGTTTTCATAATAATTATATTGTCGTATATTGGGGCTACTTGCGAAGTAGGTCATCCAGATGTTCAGCAAATCCATTTACATTTTTTGAGGGAACCTTATAATACATCTACAAGCAATAACATATTATTTAATCTAACCTCTAACCACGTATATTCAATACCATCTACAGAATTAAATTCACTTAATACAGTTTTAACAGTTAATATTATTTACAGCTATTGGCTAGTGCAGATATATTGTTTTTAGAAGCCATAATTTCTTTACTCTACTTTTACTCTTTAATTACTGCTTGGTGCATTAAACCTATTTTTTGCATTAAATATCCCAACCGGTGATTAGTTTTTGTGCCACTAGAGTTCACACACGTTACAAAAAAGATATTTTACTACAAATTTTGTAGGCGCAAGACCATTATTCACACTTTTTTTAATGTTAAATTACCTAATTTGCGAATGTGTAAACAGGCAATTCACTAGAAACCCGATATAAAAGAATTAATGACCAAAAAATAGATACAGTCCGCTTATAAAATTACGAAATATAATATGGTATGGTAGGTACCAATACCACCACCTCTTGTTAATCGATATTTCCTAATAAAATTATATCCAGGAATATGTATTACTTCAGATGAAATGTTTTCATTCGAAAAGGTCTCGGTAATGCATATAATATCAAAGTTATTAAACGATCGCACATTTAAGTGGTCACTTTTTATTAACTTATTTTTAAAACTGTTGACGTTATTCTATAGACTTGTATTACGAGTCCTATTGAAAATAAAGAATGATTTGATTTGATTTGAAAAAGATTAGTAATGTCTTTTCCGACAAAATTATGTACGTCAAGAGTTATATAATATACGTTATATATCTTAAGAAGGACATAACTGGAGAAATAACCAAAATAAATATCATGTGTTGCAGTTATAAAAAAACTTGGCTCAAGAAAGCAAATGAAACACATCGACACAAAACAGAGATAAAATCGGACAGCTTTAACCGGCAGAAAAAGATTAGATATCCAAAACTGCAAACTGATTAAGTACTTGCAAGTGTATACCTAAGACTAACACTGTATTGGTTGGATATATGAGTACAGTGACAGCCTGAATAGAAATGAGACCGATTCATAGAAAATGGTGGAGTCGCCAGTGATAACTCGGGTCTCATGGAAAAAGTAGGTTACTTCAAAATAGTCTAATGTTCTTGAGGTTAGATGAAATCTTTCACAATTACTTTAATATTATATTCTATAGTTAATTTAAGGCAAACAATAAAGAATAATTGAGTGAGTAAGGTATGTTGTGTGTGTTGGATTTCCAAGAGGGCTCCATGAAAGGAGGGACATTTTTTCAAGAGCATCTTCTGCATTATTTCAAAATATGAAAAAAAATACTTCCATGTTAACTTTTTGTTAATATTGGCGAAATATTTTTTGTTATCTTTTATTTATATTAATTTTACTTTCGAATGACTTCAAGAGTGAAGAGAGTAGTGTTTTTTAATCGCCTTATTTAGATTAGCGTCCTGGCGTCCAGCATTAGCTATTCCACCACTCAACTAGGACACATACACACAAAAAATTATGTAACGACCATTTCCTACGACATTGCCATCTGCCGCAGCAGTGACTTGAACTCAGGAGTGGTACAGCGACTAGACGTGTTGTTTCTCACATAATTTTGTCTAGTCCATTGCTACGAACTGGGTAACACATGAAAAACGCCCTAAACATCCATATCCTAGCCAGGATTCGAGCCCAGGACTCCTTAGTTGTAAGCCTAACAAGTAAGCATTGAGCCACTGAAACGGTTGTGGTCCAAAAATTCAATCTCGAGTTTGTGACACATTTTGATTCTTCCAAGTACTGAAAAAAGGTTAGTGGAAAAAATGCCTGAGCATGTGTATTGTCGTGTGCAATAGTTTTTATAGTCAAAGGAAAACAAATAGTAAAACCTTCAAATATTCCGAAAATTGACAGAACTTTGTATGTAGGTGGACGACCATTGAATTCTGAATAGGGCAAAATAACGTTTGCACAAATATAGATGGAGCATTTAAAAAAAAATTAATACAAGTGTTCTTAGCAAATAATTCACTAAATGCTAAAAATGGAAAAATACGTAGTACTCAAATTTGAACAACTCAAAATACTTGGTAGAAATTTTCCTACAATTTTTTGCAGAAATAACGGTTCTTGTGTAAAAATAATATTGAAAATCCAATTAAGTTTTAATAGAAGTTTTATAGAAATGCATAAATTGATTAACAACTATTAAAACATAGCAATTTTATTATAAAAATGTAATTCTTCTAAAAAACAAACGATTTTGCAAATACAATTGTACAAATTATTTTGAAAATATGCTTTCTTGGAAATTCACTTTGCATTGATTTACGATACGTAGCCTATTAAGATTATCATTATTTATATTGCAATACATTAATTATTAACTTACAATGATAATCAATATTTAAAATGCACTCAATTCTTACATATAATATAGAACTTCATCATATAAATAAGTAATTACATAAATAATTAATCAAAAAAATTATTAATGCTGAGAATGATAAAATCAACTTTAATGTATTTTATTTCTGAGAAATGCTTATAAAATACAAACATTTATAATACGCGAATCAAATTTCGAAAAAGAAAGTCATAATATGAAATTTTGAAGTGACCAATCCGACATAAGCTGGAGCACCGCTGACGTCGTATGTTACTAATATCGAAAGAAAAACGTTGGCATATTTATCGCATCGCAAATCGATGCCTTGAAAATTACTCTTTCCGAGCCTCCTTGCATCTAATAACATTTCTGCGTAAAATAAAGTTCATCAAAATGGTTTTTGAAACATAACAAAGTTTTTTCAAATGGAGGTTTCAGGTCCTAGAAGAAATAATATACAGAGTGTTCCATTTGAAAATCAAAAGTTAGTGTCACTTTCGGGGAAATCGGAAATGGAGAAATCATTTATATATCAAAAAGTGACGTTTATTAATTATATAGGACGCTCCAACTAAAGGAAAAAAGAGGAGTGTACCATAATCTTGGTACACGTGGCATTTTTTATTGTGTTTCTCGAATGAAACCGTTTAAAAGCTTTATTCATTTTTTAATTGTTCATCCTGAAAATGGAGAGGATTTAAAAAAATATATGGACAACACGTCGAACACCTATTATAATTTTTTTTAATGAATTATTTGAGGGAACCTCTTTTTTAAGTTTATTCTTGAATTTGACACTTATTTATTTATAAAACGAAAATGGTTGCAATTAGCCATAGGGAAGTACTCACAAAAAATGTTCGTTTTTCATTTCTACATTACATCGTCGAAAAATGTACAGGGTGTTCCATTTGAAAAAAATTGAAAAAATTCAATTTAAAAAGTTCTTAATTGAAAAATAAACACTTATTTATTTAAAAAACGAAAATGGTTGCAATTAGCCATGGGGAAGTACTCACAAATATTCGTTTCTCATTTCTACATCACATCGTCGAAAATTTTACAGGGTGTTCCATTTGAAAAAAATTGAGAAAATTCAATTTAAAAAGTTCTTAACTGAAAAATAAACACTTATTTATTTAAAAAACGAAAATTTTTGAAATTAGCCATAAGGAAGTACTTACAAAAATATTCGTTTTCCATTTCTCCATCACATAGTCGAAAAATATACAGGATGTTCCAGTTGAAAAAATTGAGAAAATTGAATTTAAAATGTATTTTTGGCCACCCTGTACATTCTTAGGAAATGAAAATGATTAAAAAACATTAATTAGATGTCTCGTAACTGATATTCACATAAATTTTTCTTAAAACCCATAATATTAGTGAGCTCAGTTTGTATGCAAACTCAGCTGTAAATAATATGGTAAATTTTTGTTCCAACAATGGCTTAACTTTAAACAATACTAAAACTGAACTTTTGATTTTTTCTACTAGAGAAATGAATCAAAGTGTTTAAGTTAAGTTTTATTATTATTATTATTATTATTAGCCGTTACTCGAGTCCGAGTATAAAAATGCTACAGTCGATAGATTGTGTACAATAAAAAACAAGTAAAAGGTGTAGTCTATTGTAATTCCCATTCATCTACGGTGCACACGACTATGGCTATAGAGGCCAATTCGGGAGAGCACATGTCGACCGCAGTCAGGACAAACATAGACCTGGTTAGGTCTTGGATTCGGCCTTCTTGCAGCAACATTTCCTTGATAGCTGGCCACAACCCCTCGCCATTCGGTTCTGTCCGCTGCAAGTTGTTCCCATTGCTCGTCTGCAATACCGCAGGATTTTAGATTTTCATGGAGAGCGTCTTTGAACCTCTTTCGTTGACCGCCACGCCTTCTTCTACCTCTTAGCAATTCACCATAAAGTGCACATTTAGGAAGGTGGTTATCATGCATACGATGAACGTGACCTGCCCATCTTAGGCGTGCTCTTGAAATAAGCACCTCAATAGGAAGGCTGTTTGCTCTCCTGAGTACTTCCACGTTTGATATGTGATGGAACCAACGGATTTTCATCATACTTCTGAGGTGTCTTTGCTGAAAATGTTCTAATTCTTTCACATGACGACGGTAAGTGACCCAGCTTTCACATCCATATAGTAGTGTTGGAATGACAACTGCTCTGTAGACAGCCATTTTCGTTGACAAAGCAAGGTCGTGGTTGTCAAATACTCTCTTTCTAAGTCCCCAGAGTGCCCTAGATGCAGCGTTAATTCTATTGCGAATCTCGCTGTCCATGTTTGCTTTGTCATTAACAACGTTGCCTAAGTAATTGAACTGATCCACCACTTCAAGAGAATTTCCGTTAAGTGTAATGTCTATTTGGTTCACTTGATGAGGAGTTGACATAATCTTAGTCTTTCCAATGTTGATTTTAAGTCCCAAGGAATCATAGCTTTGGGCATACACATCTAGAAGTTCTTGAAGCTCTTCCGGCGTAGAGGCTAAAAGTGCACAGTCATCCGCATACTGGAGATCACAAATGAATCGTGTGCGTGTCTTTGTGAAAGCTCTAAAGCGCCCTATGTTAAAGAGACCGCCATCAAAACGGTATCTGAGACCTATTCCTCTGACTGTCAGTTTCTTGTCAACAATAATTGTTAGAGCAGTGGTAAACAAATTAAAGAGTAGGGGTGCCAGGACACATCCCTGCCTAACTCCAGTGAGGGTTTGGAAAGGTTCGGTTGCCTCATTATTATACATAACCTGGGCGTTGTTGTTTGTATGTAGACTGCGACATACTTCCACAAATTTTCTAGGGATGCCTAAGCGGAACATAATTTTCCAGAGCACTTCCCTGTCCACCGAGTCAAACGCCTTGGTTAAATCAATGAAGGCCATGTGAATTTCTCCTTGATGTTCGAGTGCTTTTTCTTGAAGCTGTTTAAGTGTGAAGATTAAATCCGATGTGCCTCGGTTTGGTCTAAAGCCACTCTGAGTTTCAGGAAGTAACTTTTCCATAACAGGTGTTAGCCTATTTGCCATCGCTTTAGTGAGTATCTTCCCTCCAACAGCCAGGAGAGCTATACCCCTGTAATTTCCGCAGTCCGCAGCGCTTCCTTTGTTTTTGAAGAGGTTGATTAAAAGTGTATCACGAAACTCCTGCGGAGCTTGACCACTTTCCCACACGACATCAAACAGTTTTTTGAGGTAGGGTATGAGCTCTGACGACACAACTTTAAAGATCTCAGCTGGGAGTGAGTCGGCGCCGGGAGATTTGAGATCTCTTCCGTTGTTAGTGGTTTATCTAAGTCTTCGAAGGTGTCATATTGAGGGATAAGATTTATAATATCGTGATCGGTTTGACTTTGCTGGTTAAGAATGTTAGAGTAGTGTTCTTTCCATCGGGCTCTTATTTCCTGGTCTTCTTTGAGGAGATTTCCATTTAAATCTTTAATAGGGCACATATTTTTCCGACTGGGGCCGTACACTGCTTTTACTCCTTGAAAGAAATTCCTGTAGTCGTGTGAGTCGGCGTACTTTTGAATTTCTCTGGCCTTGCTTGCCCACCACTCGTTCTTTATTCTTCTGATTTCGCGTTGCGTTTCATACTTAGATTGGGTAAAAGCTTCTCCTTTTGATGAGTCGTTGGGGTGGTTGATAGCGTTTTGGAAGGCAATATGTTTGCGGTCAAGAAGTTCTTGTATAAAAGCTTCATTATCATTGAACCAGTCCTCCTGTTTTTTACTTGCTATAGTGCCAAGAATTTCCTCACTCGCACTTTTTAAAGTGTCTTTAATTTGTGTCCAGGTAGTAGCGACATCTACAGAATTGGTTTCTTCTAGTACACTCAAATTCTCTTGAACTTGTTGCTTTAGCTGATCGACGGTTTGTTGGTCACGCAATTTACTAATACAGAGACGGGGTCTACGTTTTACTTGAGTTCTTCGGTGTTTGGGTCTCATAACAATTTTCATTTTAGAGACAACAGGACGATGATCGGTCCAACACTCGCTATCAATGCGCGCCTTTGTAATTTGGACGTCCTTGAGATGCTTCCTACGTACGATAACATAGTCCAGTAGATGCCAGTGACCTGATCTGGGGTGACGCCAGGTGCCTCTAAATTTATCCTTTTGTCGGAAAATGGTGTTTGTTATAACTGGATCATGTTCGGCGCATTTAGTTAGGAGTAGTTGACCGTTAGCGTTCATGTTGCCCAAACCGTTCTTGCCTATGATGCCTCGCCAGGTGTCTGCATCTCTCCCTACTCTAGCGTGAAAATAAAGTTTTTAGGGCTTCATCTTGATGCTCATTTAACTTGGGGCAATCAAGTTGAAGAAATTAGCGACACATTGTTTCGTACTATGGCAACTAAGAAACAAAGTTAACCTAGATATATTAAAGTCTTATTATTTTACATACATACACTCGAGCATTAACTATGGCATCCTGTGTTGGGGAAATTGTAGTAGAGTCAATGATATTCTAATAATACAAAAGAAAATTATTCGAACAATGCTTTTTAAACCTATGAATACTTTTTGTAGAGAACTATTTAAAAAATTGAATATTTTAACTGTCCCCTCATTGTATATTTTTAATTCAGTGGTTTTTATGAAATCAAACCTAGAGAACTTTATCCAGGCTCGAGATGGGAGTGCTCGCTATGGTCTCAGGGTGAATAATAATATAAGTTTACCTCATCACCGGTTGTCACTGGTTGCAAACGGTCCCGTTGTAATGGGTATTAAACTTTTTAATAAGCTACCGGCTAATATAAAAAATCTGGAAAACTTGAATGAATTCAAAGCCGCTGTAAGAAACTTATTGATAAGATTTAGTTTCTATTCTGTAACAGAATATTTTAATGCAAATTTTAATAATTAATACCTTTATGTTTTATTATTTGCTTATTATGTAGTATGTTTTTTGCATGCTATGTCACACCGTATATTGACCGATATTTATAAATGTTTTTATCATTATATTTAACAGTGCACATATTTTTATCTATTGTAAATCTATATACATTACACCTATTTCTATAACTGACATTATTCTATACTTGTGTAAGCGAGTCTAATGAAAATAAAGTTTATTTTATTCTATTCTTCTATTCTATAATTGTGACTGGTAATTTTTTCAATATCCATCTGCAGATTGCATAATTTCAACAAAAACATTTCTAGTACAAAATCAATATCCTGAAGCCTTTGTTGATAGAGTTTTCATAAATGTTGAAAATAGGGACAATCAGGTACGACAAAAATCTGAACGTCATTATACAGCAATAATTCCTTATGTATACGGACTATCGGAAAAGCTACGCCGTATAGGTGACAAATTTGATGTTAGGACGGTATTTCAAACGGGGAACACTTTAAGATCTATTTTAACCAAAACAAAACTGATAAACAGGGAGCAGAATTCAAAAAACTGTATTTACAATATCCCGTGCGAATGTGATAAATGTTATGTGGGTGAGTCATCCAGACCTTTCAGTGTGAGGTTGGATGAGCACAAGAATTACATTAGAAAGAATGAAATTCAGAAATCAAAGATTTGTGAACATGCTTGGGAAAACGGACATAGAATAAACTGGGACTCGGCAAAAATTTTAACAAAAGAAACAGATACCAAAAAAAGAAAAATTAAGGAATCAGCAATAATCTTATTAAATGAAGATAAGTGCGTATCGAATTGTTCTGTAGATATTTGTACAACCTGGCTAGCAATGTTAAAAGAAGAACTTAACAAACTCAACATTATATAAAAGAAAATATCATCAGTTCTATGTTCTGTGTAAGTAGTAAGTATCTATGGAAATAACATAAACAGAATCTTAAAGCTGTGTATTTGACATACACATCAAAATAAGAGTTCTTCCAAAAAAAAAGCTTTGAAAACGGAAAGAGATTACTTTCCGAAACGTCAGCTAAATACATTATTTCTGTGTTTATTCCGATTTATATTATTTGCAAAACATAACCTCTGACTTTTCCTTTGGCGTAACCGTCGCGGGCGCAGAGGCTTTTTTTCCAATAATTCTATTATTTTGTAGATTCGGTGATTTGTTTTGAAGAGGATAATAATACATGTGGTAGAAAACCCAAATAATAGGAAAGAATATTCGAAGAATGCCACAAATAACTTTCAGACAATAAAAAAATTCATTACATCCAAGTGGTTGGGAATATTCAATGCTAATATAGGAATGAATAGAGCCTAGAAAGAAGCTTAAAAAAATGTACTGACATACATAGCATTCCATTTAAAAAAAAAGGCACTTGGTCCTGTAATTTCGTCTTGGCTCGCTTTGTATGTTCGAGAATAATTTCCAGTTATAGACCTTTTTATCTAGTTTACTTGAAATTTTTAAAAAAATTTCTAGCTATCGTAGAACTCGTGATATAGAGGTTCGACGCACTATTGCCCTACCCTGTATATTATTATATATTGAAAGACTTTAAAATGTATCTCCCTGAATATTCCTATACTATGTAAACAGTCTTATTGGAAAATAAATATTTGTATATGTTGTATTTAATAATAGGCCCGAGCTGAGTTCCCTGTCTTCAACAGTACCTTGGAAAATTAGTGAGAAATTCAGACTTAAACAAAAGTGCAAATTAAACTGCTATCCTCAGAAGGATATAGCTATTTTGTAAAAGAACTATGCAGTACTTTTGGGTTTAATATCAGCCCCTGCATTTTCTGGCATTACTGGACATTCTGTACATATTTTCCCTTGAAATGAAAGATGTGGGCGGTGACCAATATCAGATTTAAATTTAAAGTAACTAGTTCCCTGTCCACCACGACATGGGAACCGGTGGTGTATTTCCATACAAAAAGAGGCAGATTTAGATTTAAGGTCAGATTCGACAAACGTGCACCATTTCTTTAGTTTTTGCATTTGAATATACATAGTGCTATTTAAGTCCGCAGTAGAAATCGATTTACTGGTATTATAAACGTTATATTGTGTTATTCTTCCTGTTCAACACAAACGCCACACAATAAATTAAACCCGTATTTAAGCATTCGGGTTCCGTTGCGAAGATTTAGGTTAAAATTGTGTGTATAATGAGCCCTTAAATTGTCGATTCGAACAGCATGGCATCTATTAATATTTTACATAATTACATAATAGTTACGTAATTTGGTCGGTTAATGAAATAAGTAAGACAAAGAAATACGATTTATATTGTATTGTACGGGGTGCATAACCAAGGACTCCCTCGTTGTAACTCCGTTATACAGGGTGGGGTAATAGTGCGTCGAACCTCGATATCTCGAGTTCTACGATAGCTAGAAATTTTTTAAAAAATTGCAAGTAAACTAGATAAAAAAGTCGATAACTGGAAATTATTTTCGAACATACAGGACGAGCCAAGACGAAATTACAGGACCAAGTGCCTTTTTTTAAATCGAATGCTATGTATATTAGTACACTTTTTAAAGCCTCTTTCTAGGCTCTATTCATTCCTATATTAGCATTGAATATCTCCCAACCACATGGATGTAATGAATTTTTTTGTTAAAATAATGCAATCTGCAGATGGACATTGAAAAAATCACCACAGTCACAATTATGGGTTTTAAGAAAAACTTAGGTGAATACCAGTTGCGAGACATCTAGTTAATGTTTATGAATCATTTTCATTTCCTAAAAATATACAGGGTAATCAAAAATTATTTTTCAATTAAGAACATTTTAAATTGAATTTTCTCAATTTTTTCAAATGGAACGCCCTGTATATTTTTTGACGATGTGATGTAGAAATGAAAAACGAACATTTTTTGCAAATACTTCCCTATGGCTACTTGCAACCATTTTCGTTTTATAAATAAATAAGTGTCAAATTCAAGAATAAACTTTAAAAAAGAGGTTCCCTCAGCACGTTGTACCATAACAACTGATAAACATCGCGCGTACTCCAACACACAAAACGCTTTATGTTGCATAGTCGCCATTATGCATACTGCATACCATGGTACTACCTGGACATGTAAAGCGAAGATCAAATGTGCTTTTAGAGGGCGGAATATTAAACATAATATTTTTAGTCGCAAACTCCTCTATAAATCCTTATTTTACTATAAGGAACCTAACCAGACTGCAACCAACAGCTACTCTCCGGACTATGTGCCCCGCCGAGCGCTAAATTACAAGTTACAAACCTGGCGCGTTAAGTGTAATAATTGTATATTACCATCAAAACGCTAATGCTTCGATTGCAACAAACACCAGCCGAAAGACTGATCCTACTTAAAGGAGCTCCCTTGCCAGTCGTCACACACCACTTGCAGACTGCAGTTTCGAGCTGTTGGCTCTCGTCAGTGCAAGGTAGGTATGCGACGACCGACATGAGAATCCTTTGACTATAGTACATCCCGGTATTTTTACAATAGCGACATGTAAAACAGCCAGCAGGCGCCATCCAGCGGTCCAGTGTCTGTTGCAATCGAAAAATAAATAGCCTGACTTGGCTTAGCATAGATCAAATGTGCTTTTAGAGGGCGGAATATTAAACATAATATTTTTAGTCGCAAACTCCTCTATAAATCCTTATTATAGAGGAGTTTGCGACTAAAAATATGATGTTTAATATTCCGCCCTCTAAAAGCACATTTGATCTATGCTAAGCCAAGTCAGGCTATTTATTTTTCGATTGCAACAGACACTGGACCGCTGGATGGCGCCTGCTGGCTGTTTTACATGTCGCTATTGTAAAAATACCGGGATGTACTATAGTCAAAGGATTCTCATGTCGGTCGTCGCATACCTACCTTGCACTGACGAGAGCCAACAGCTCGAAACTGCAGTCTGCAAGTGGTGTGTGACGACTGGCAAGGGAGCTCCTTTAAGTAGGATCAGTCTTTCGGCTGGTGTTTGTTGCAATCGAAGCATTAGCGTTTTGATGGTAATATGCAATTATTACACTTAACGCGCCAGGTTTGTAACTTGTAATTCAGCGCTCGGCGGGGCACATAGCCCGGAGAGTAGCTGTTGGTTGCAGTCTGGTTAGGTTCCTTATAGTAAAATAAGGATTTATAGAGGAGTTTGCGGCTAAAAATATTATGTTTAATGTAAAGCGAAGTTTTCAAGCGGGCGTTTTAAACTTGTACATTTTCCCTTTCTTGTGATGTCATTCAGTATTATAACTGTAATACTTTCTGAAATATATCTTTTTAAAACCCGATGATTCTTTTGTAGTAACCCTGTATATTTTTTAGCGTATTAATAAAATTATCTGTACATTAATTTATGTCATTTGATGAGTATACTTCAGTCCACTTTTCTTCTTTTAATTTTTCCAGTAATTGTTCTTTGTATTTTTCTTTTTTTCAGGTATACTTAGCTGTTTGAACAATTGTGGAATAATGACCGGTTATATGGGTTTTTACTATTATAGGTATGATTTCAGTGTTCATGCAAGTATATTTTTTAGTTTTTAAGAATATTTACCGCAATAAAATCGCATACCTGGAGAACTCAACACAAGCCAATTAAAGTTCGTATATTTTGAACACAGAATTTTGTCTAATTACTATAATCGTTTAAGTAATTTTATTTTATGTGCCGTATTATCAGATCAATAGTCAAGATTAAAACGGTTGTGTAGTAAAAGCGTTAATTAAGCGTTACATGAGCGCACAGGCTAGTCAGGGTGGGCGTATAACATGCTTCCTGTTTAATGCCTTTTTGCCCGGCAAATTAGGTGTTTATATTCAGTTCGGTTAAGGCACCTGAACACATGAAAAATAAATTTCTTTTGGAACGTTTTTATGCGCTAGGATATGTCATAACATTTTAAAATTGTGGCGGAATTGTCCTGACGTAGTCTCTGATAATATTTCAATTGTATCAGAGAAGTTCTACTCAATAATGGATAACCGAATGCTCTTGTTAATAATATGTTAAATAATAATCTTCAGAATTAGCAGACCTAACTTACAAACTCAAGAAAATGTACAAATAAAATACTTCAATATCGCTTCAGTCACAGTATTAAACTAATTATATAGTGGAATCAAATTAAATGAGAAATGCGCTATGTTTCGGAATAATTACGGGAAGTGTGGATTTCTGCGAAACTTTTTGATAGACAATTAAATAGCTTAAAATAAAATGTTAAATATACTGTTATATTTGCCCGCTAATCATTTATCAATTGTTTAAACAAAAATTAAAAAAGAAACGTTTTTTTATGTAAAATTGTAATAACACAATGCATTTCAAAGCAATTGTATTCAAATTGATATTCTAGGAGTTTTTGAGGCCACACAAAAATAGTATAATAATATTGAAAAATAAAAATTCAAACTCATTCAAAATGGCTGATTCAATATAAATATATAAAAAATAACGTAACTCAAAGAATTTAAAATTTTCGTTCCACTGAACATATAGTTCATTACTAAGGTCTCTTCAAAATGATATATATTAATATAAAAATTCATAACGTTTGAATTAAAATTGAACAGTATAATATTTTAAACATCACCATTTTCTTGGTCAATTTCATTAAAAAATTGTTGACAGTTCAGACAATCAAAGCCGGAACAAGTGGAGCAGACTACGGTGCAGAATAATCCAGGTTTCATGCAACCACACTAGTTACCACAACATGTTTTGCATCCTGGCTCCGGCATTGGCAACTGTCGGAGAAAATGGTTGTATGTCCGCGTTTTTTCAATGTATAACCCCCTTCCGCACAAGCCTTGGCTCCTGGAATTAGGGGTTGTCTAATTTCTGTGGTGTGGTGTTTATTTAATTAGTTTGGGGTCGGATCTTGGGTCATGGCAATTGGTGACATACTCGAATCTTCTCGTTTCCAACCCCATTTTTCTGCTTGCAAACTATTACTTAGCCAAGTCTGTACTTGAAAATAAACTTTTTTAAATGCAGATCAGCTGCATCTTCTGTTGGTGGAAGTGCCGTTAAATTTAGTTTGCTTCGCTTTGTGGTTTCTTTAACAAAGTATATGAAACAAAACTCGTCCAAAGTTTTTATTGGTGTCGTAGCACTGTATAATGCAAATAAGTACGCCACTTCGGCATTAAATATAGCAGCACACCCTTGATTTGTTGTTAAAAATACATCAATAGCATCTCTTTTTTGCCTCGCACATTTTCGCAAACTTTGCTTTGCTTTTACTGAAGAAACCTGATGTACTATCACATCATGTAAAGGCATGAATGAACAAAATCTGCTTTTTACCAGATGTAACGTCTGAAACAAAACTTTTTGACGAGTACAGTTTTCGCTCTGTACCACCTTTTCTCAGTTCAAGAAAATGAATCATTCTATCTGATGGACACAAAGCTGTTAGAATCACAAGTATGTCGATGTCTTCTGAAACGATGCGCGATGGTAAAGTTTTCCCGTCGTCGTTGTATCGCCGTTTGAACAATTAGCACGTCGGCATCGTCTTCAGCCTCACGAACAATGTTTTATCTTCAAATTTGTTCTGCAATCCAAGAATAAATCGCTGTTTGTTACTTGTATTTGAAATAAATTTGACTGTATACATACGCACGCAGTAACATGCGGCAGGTTTACAGCTCTGCTCACATCTTCTTTTATATATATATATATAATAATAATAATAATAATGATAACGTGTCTTTATTTAACAACATTTGGCGGAGTCCAGCCTAGGGGCTGCTCAGATACTCATCCATCAAAAATTTCACAGGAATTATATGACAAATAAATATAATATGTACACAATATGTAAATTATGCAATTGATAAAACAAAATAAAAATAAATAAACAAATACATATTTTTTTACTTCTATACCTTTGCTCACTGGCCAAGAAGGAATGTTTTATAATTAATTTTAAAAGAGTTAACCGAGAGTTTCTTGATGCTAGCAGGGATGGTGTTATATAGATTTACGGCAGAGTATGTAAAGAATTTTTTAAAGAATGTGGTCGAGTGTTGAGGCGTCGTTAGATATTCCGTATACCTTAAGTTGCGATAATGAATAAGGGATCTGGGGATCAGTAGCTCTTTTAAGTATGGGGGATTTTCAGTACAAATTAATTTATGTACGAAGCATGCAAGATGTAGCTTTCGTCTAGAGTCCATGTTCAACCAATTTAGGGATTTTAATTTATAGGACACATGATCAGTCTTTTTCAAGTTAAAAATGAACCTTACACACATATTTGAACCTTTTGTATCCTGTAGGCACTAAATTGATTTAAGCAAGGACCATAGACGATATCACCATAATTAAAAAATGATAAAACAAGTGATTCTGTTAAAATTATTTTTAATTTTTCATTTAGAAAATGACGACAGGATTATAATTTTTTTTAATGCAGAATATGATTTTCTCATGAGGTTATTAATAAGCGGTTGAAATTTCATATCTCTCTCAGATATATTTATTGACTGATGATAATATACCGAGATAATAGTTTGACTGTGTTTCTACTATTGACAACGGGAAAACCATTTTAGATACATAAAAATTGCGTCAATTTACTATAAGAACGTAATTTTTTCAATTATTCGTGAAGAAGTATATGTTCATATATACATGGTGGACCATTAATATTAGCCCATAGTTCAGGGGTAGATTCTTTGGGCCAAAATATGAGGATATAACCAAATAAGCCTTAGTAAAATGTTGCTATGGAAAAATATACAAGGTGTCAAAGTTCAAATTATTATCACTGAATAAGCAATTTTATAGCAGAAGGAAATTTTATAAAATTATAAAATATAGGAATTATAATAATATTCCAACCTATCTGCAAGTGCCTTATATAAATAAGGACTCAACAAATTAAACCAAAACAGCTATTCCCCCTTACGAGCGCTGAATTATATGGTAAAATTTGCGTATTTTGTCTAAACACAGTTAGCACTAAAATACAATGATTTGGAATGCTCGAAAATTCTACGAGGAGAGGAGATACTGACGAGACCCAAAACTAGGTCGAAACCGGTCTGCAGTTAGTGACATCCTGAGATGAAGGAGGCCTCGCATCTTCCTCGTAGAATTTTCGAGCATTCCAAATCATTGTATTTTAGTGCTAACTGTGTTTAGACAAAATACGCAAATTTTACCATATAATTCAGCGCTCGTAAGGGGGAATAGCTGTTTTGGTTTAATTTGTTGAGTCCTTATTTATATAAGGCACTTGCAGATAGGTTGAAATATTATTATAATTCCTATATTTTATAATTTTATAAAATTTCCTTCTGCTATAAAATTGCTTATTCAGTGATGATTATCAATTTTATGTTCGCTTTGGATTGTTTCGAAACTACTGAGAGATGGCGCTAGTTACGCTCTACTGCGGTGGCACTTAACAGTGTCTATGAGATGCGAACTCCAGGTATTGAAGGTATCACTTGCACTGCACTGACGAGACCCAAAACTAGGTCGAAACCGGTCTGCAGTTAGTGACATCCTGAGATGAAGAAGGCCTCGCATCTTCCTCGTAGAATTTTCGAGCATTCCAAATCATTGTATTTTAGTGCAACCTGTGTTTAGACAAAATACGCAAATTTTACCATATAATTCAGCGCTCGTAAGGGGGAATAGGTGTTTTGGTTTAATTTGTTGAGCCATTAATTATAAAAGGCACTTGCAGATAGGTTGGAATATTATTATAATTCCTATATTTTATAATTTTATCAAATTATTATATAAGTTTTTTTGCAACAACTCAACAGCATCTTGACTGATTTGCCAAATTTGCCAGAGGAACTTTTTCTATTCCAAGAAACAATAATTGATGTATTACATCACGTTAGATCATAGAGGGCGCAACAGGGCCTGTATCTGATGATGAATTTTTTTCATATTTTTTTATGAAACGTGGTACTTCTGATCAGAAAATCTGACGAGGACTTACTTGGTAGAACTTGATAACTCCAACGGTTTTCGAGAAAAGTGCCGTTAAACATTTCAATAATTTTTTGAAAGACAAATTCAAATTTAATGAAACAAAGTGTATTTATTGAAAAGTGTGCTTTGGTTACGTTTTAGTTCTGTCATTTCAGGTTCATTTCGCCCTAAAAACGATGTAGGGCGACCGGAAGATCAAGAACAAGAAATTTTAGTTCGTGTAGATGAAGATCCTCAAGTCAGCTCAAGTCGTTTAGCAGCGGCAACAGGAGTGAGTAAACAATCTCTCCTACGAGTCTTACGTAAAGAACGCTTCTACCTATATCATCTCACTTCTATACAAAATTTACTTCGAAGGGATCCTCCACAAAAGCTACAATTTTGTCAATTTGTTCTAAATAAACACAAAAGGAATAGAAATTTTGTTAAGAACACTTTATTTACCGAAGCAACTTTTACTCGCCGAGGCGTTTTTAACTAGAGAAATACCCATTACTGGGAAGTAGAAAATCCTCATGTCGTTAAAGAAAGGCATTTTCAGCAAGAATTTAAGATTAACGTTTGGTTTGGTGTCATCGGCGATCAATTATTGGGACCATTTGTCCTTCCTCCAAATTTAAACGGACAGTTTTATCTGTTCTTTCTTCAAAATACTCTTGCTGATATATTACATGCTTTCATGCTAGACATACGGAACAGGATGTGGTTCACGCAAGATGGAGCTTCCCCTCATTTCTCCATTAAAGTCAGGAATTATCTTGATGGGACTTTCCCACGCAGATGGATCGGTCGAGAAAATGAGTTTGTTTGGCCACCAAGGAGTCCTGATTATAGTCCATTGGATTATTTTGTGTGGGGACATATGAAGACCCGTGGAACAAAATACAATACGCAACGAATTTTATTAGAGGACAGGAAAATGTATTTTCCAATATAAGAAAATCTTCTATCAATAGAATTAGAGAATCCATAGAAGTAGGTGAAGACCACATCGAACATTTACTCTTAAGTTGCAGCAACCGGGTTTTTGCAGGGGTGGGGGGTCAGTTTATAATGTCATTAAGTCTAATTTTACGTTATTTTTTGGTCTTCTAATAAGATTAGATCCTTATTTATTATTTATGTATTTATCTCAATACAGTCAAGTCAGTTACAGCTTTCCGGAATTTTTCTGAAGTGAAAATCAACTTTTACTCCACTAATAATCATTTAAAATATGGTACTAGAGAATAATAATAATCTATCCAATTAAAACCATTAATAACTTGTTTTAAACATTATTCTGACACATGGAGGGTCGAAACAGCAAATCCATCTCAAAATGGATCACCTTCCTGGTTCCTTTACGAAGGACTTTAGTCAAGTGAATTTTTTTAGATATATTTCCGAGAAAATTGAAAAAAGATGGCCAAACTTTATCAAAAGAAGATACTGCCCGTACGTAGTATGGGTTCTATGAATTTATGTTTGATAAAATCATACTTGGAATGATAGTAAGATGGTGTTTCATTAATAACTATGTCAGTGCCAACAAATCACCGTTTTTGATTTTGCAGCGAAACCCCCATACGCTGATAAGATACTTATTGATATAAAAAATGTCAAGGAGGTGTTCCTATGGAATATCGATCTTTCTGTGTCGAGTTGTCTCAATACCCATACCACAGCAGAGACTGCATCAGAGGAAATCTTCAAAATAAATAATATGGTTTTTGTTGAAGTTCTTTGAGAAAATGTATACAATTAACTTCGGGAAAATGTTTCCTCGTTTTCCCGCTATACACAGATGTAAGGTTCTGTGTGCGATTGAACTGCCACTACTTATCATAGAAGATATAGTGTAGCAATGTCAGCACTTCATTATACCGGATTTAAATAAGTTTCTTATTAAATTAGGGAAACTGTAAATGGTCCCTTTTTGAAATAACAGATTCAGTTAATTAATTTTGCTACTTTCTTTCTTTTCTGATCGATTTTCTTAAAAATTAGGCCTTGAATCAGAAAAATTTTTCTCATGTACAGCTGTTGTATTATCCTTTCTGGCTGTAATAATGTTTCGCTCATATTTTTAACATTAACAAGCGAGATATAGTAATTAACAAGAAGCATGACAACATTATTCATTCAGTCCATAACGGCTTAGCCTGTCGATGTTCCCCTATCATCATCTCTCACCTTCAGGCCTCAGATATACATTTAGTTATATAAATATAAATGAACAATATAATGCACAAGTAATTGAATGGGGTCTCAGATCATAAAGGTCTAATAAGGTTAAATCTGCCAAATGAACATAAATTTACAAAAAAAAGATTATTTAACGAAAACAATAAAATAAAATTTAAAAACTTGCTGAGTTCTGTAAATTGGTATAACATAGAGTAACACATTGATGTGATGATGAGCAAATGATGATTTATAGATACTAGTTTACATGGTATCAGTCAAATCCTCTCTCCTGCTTAAGGGGTAGTTTTAGGGGGTTACTGTCAGTATTTTCGTCATAACTTTTAAAATTTATTCCTATTTCTGAAAATTATTATTAAAAATTAATTTTCAGATCATAAGAAATAAAAAAGGTTTTCTTATTGCATTTAGATAAACCATAGAGCTTCAGGGAACCGAGTTACAGAGACATTTGCCAAACCTAATCACATGGAATATTTCGAAGACATTTTATACAACATGTTTGTAAACCAAAACAATAATTGTAAGCCTAAGAAAAATATGATGCATACGACTTACACACATACCCAGAGACATACAGAATTTCTTATTAATAGTGTGTTTGGAAATTGACGAAAACTTGAGACAAAAATTGATGGTTGTAATTATTGCCTTTAATGCAAAATATTCGTGCCACACAATTTTCCTCAGCCGCAGAGAATTGCGACGTTTTTCAGTTATTACTAATGGGAGATTCTAAATTACCCAAGTACAACACGCTATAAATGACCGACCTAAATGTACATACAAATACAAGTCAGAGATTCCGTTGTTTAATAATACATACACATAGTGCATATTCCTCGAACAAATAAAAAATTTCTTTACCTTCACCATCTGAAGAAATTAAAATATATTAACTACATTTACCACAATATTTATATACACAACAAAATGACTGGTGGGATTTCAACAAACTCATCCGATCAATTCTTTGTATGTATTTAATTTACGTTTAAAATCGATATAAGATAGAACTTTATACGACAAAAATGAACATGATTTAGCAAAACTCACAGAACTACTTCAAATTACCCGCTAAACGCTAGCACTACACGCAGAAACTTCGCACTGAAAGTTCTTAAAGTTCGCGAAGTAAAGTAAAAGAATTGCGATGAGTGACATCGAGTTGGCCGTGATACAATGCAGTATCAGTAGTGTTTAGTAAAGGGGTGGCGAGAACCCGCGAGTACGTCCGGACCGGGACGACTGTCCGCATGGCCACACATGATATAAATCTATTTTGTTTTTAAGTGAACAGTTATCACAATAAAAAGAGAAAAACTAATAATTTAGTTTATTTTTTGGCCTGCTGCCAAGTAGTTTTGGTGACGGCATGGCGCCGCTTAAGGCCTTGCAAGCTTGGCTCGTAAGAAAAAGCACAATCATTTCTGCCCAGGTTGTTTGTGTCCAGCGAGTTATGTCGGCGGTTTCTAATATTGATTGCATTAATATTTATTTATTTAGAGTCGTTGTACCATGCGTGGATAATGTGGCAAGAATTTTTATATTAACTTAACACGGACAGTTTGTAACAGTTTAATAGCGGGCAGCTTTCACACGAGCGCAGTTGTACGTAGAAGGGTGGGAATTCCGATAACCTACTGCGTTTATAATAATTCGTAGAAAATCGTCTATGAGTATTTTTGCTATGGTTCAAGAATATTTCATTACGTAATCCATTAATGGTATTAACGATACAGGGAAGACTTAAAAATTTAAAAATGAATTAAATTATATAGCCGGAGGACTGGTGATCTTTCTGTGAGTTATTCCGTTCACAAAATGTCACTTTATTATTGTTGTATTACATACGTTATTGACAAAAATAATCCTTGTAGTCATTAAGGGCCAATTTAATAATATTAGATTAACCGTCTTCAGTTTTAGCCTAGGATTAAACCGTGTTTTAAACTATGTTTTAAAAATGCCTAAAAATTACTATTTTGCTATAAATTGACTACTTAATTATTGCTAAAATAATAATAATCCTTTATATACAGCATGTCGCTCTTAGGAGTGTAACGTCCTTAATTTTTTAACCGATTTGAGCCAGACTTTACTCGGATATAGAACAAAGTAGGATCTACCTATGGCAAAAAAAAACATTCGCCCTCTACAAATGCAAAGCTACCTACGATACCAAAATGAATGGAAAAAAATCAGAAAATCTTAAACCTTATTAGACATTTCTTATTGGAAATTTTTATTGTTGTTCAGAATTGTCTAAAAACCTTGAGTCTAAAATTTTATCAAAATTTAAAAAATATTAAGATTTTAAATATTGTCTGAAAGTTACTTGTGGCATTCTACGAATATTCTTTCCTATTATTTGGGATTTCTACCACATGTATTATTATCCTCTTCAAAAACAAATCACCGAATCTACAGAATAATAGAATTATTGGAAAAAAGCCTCTGCGCCCGTGACGTTTACACCAAAGGAATAGTCAGAGGTTATGTTTTTCAAATAATATAAATCGGAATAAACACAGGAATTATGTATTTTGCTGACGTTTCGGAAAGTAATCTCTTTCCGTTTTCAAAGTTTTTTTTGGAAGCACTATTATTTTGCTGTGTATGCCAAATACACAGCTTTAAGATTCTGTTTATGTTATTTCCATAAATGCTTACTACTTACACAGAACATAGAACTGATGATATTTTCTTTTAGATAATATTGAGTTTATTAAGTTCTATTTTTAACATTGGTAGCCAGGTTGTACAAATATCTACAGAACAATTCGATAAGCACTTATCTTCATTTAATAAGATTATTGCTGATTCTTTAATTTTTCTTTTTTTGGTATCTGCTTCTTCTGTTAAAATTTTTGCCGAGTCCCAGTTTATTCTATGTCCGTTTCCCAAGCATGTTCACAAATCTTTGATTTCTGAATTTCATTCTTTCTAATGTAATTCTTGTGCTCATCCAACCTCACACTGAAAGGTCTGGATGACTCATCCACATAACATTTATCACATTCGTACGGGATATTGTAAATACAGTTTTTTGAATTCTGCTTCCTGTTCATCGGTTTTGTTTTTGTTAAAATAGATCTTAAAGTGTTCCTCGTTTGAAATATCGTCCTAACATCAAATTTGTCACCTGTATGGAGTAGCTTTTTCGATAGTCCGTATACATAAGGAATTATTGCTGCATTTGAGTGCTCTCAATTACATTAATAAATTTCATCAGGCAGTAAATAATAAAAAAATTCCAATAAATCCAATTAGCCATTAGTGTTTAAAACAAGTCAAAACGAACTATTTGCAGTTCAGTTTTGGAGTAACTTATTTGTACAATTAAATGTTTCTATTTGACTAAATGTCCTTCCTACCTACTTAACGAATTCAAAATTCCTAATAATATGAACTATATGAAATGCGATAGGATTTTTGATATTGATATTATTATTAGCATTACGACCAGTGGAAGCTTCGGGTAAACGCTGAGAAACCGGAGGCGATAGTCTTCATGCGCCGATTTACTAAAAATAAAATCCTAACACCAATCTCGATCCAAAAATACCAAATTCCAACCAAGAGGTGCGTGAAGTATTTGGGGGATCAGACCGGACCAGCGCCAGTGACTGACGTTCAATATGTAAGTTAATGAGAGAGTACGATCGATCTACTCGCTGTCCAGGAAACTGTATCCGCTCATGGTCAGGGATAGTAGACTTAACTGACAAAATAACAAATTGTTTATACGATGGTGGTCAGACCGTCCATCACATACGCGGCACCGGAGTGGTGCAGCACGTCCACCACGATAATGAGACAACTCATATCAAATTCTGGAAGGTACATAAGCGAGCTGATATCCCCCAAAAAGCGGCTTAGAAATAGCAGTATATGACCATGCAATCCTAATCGCCAAAACCAGTTTATTCCTATGTTTTTGATATTTGCATATTCCTGATGACAGTAGCAAAAAAATAAGCCCTATTCGACCTTTTTAGAACACTTGATATTCAAATGACGAATTTTAAAGTTGCATAGATGCATTTTACATGTTCTATCATAAAAGTTGAGTGACGAAGTTTCGAATTTCGAGAAATTAAAATATAATTAATACGGAAAAATTGTCAATTGCATCCCATAATTCCGTATCGGAAAAGTTAACGAAACGCTCAGCATTTAATAAGTTATTAAAGAAAACCGGATCAATTATTTGGTCTCCTATAATTTCACACCATACGTTAATTTTCTCTGAATAGTAGTCTTTACGATTAATAACACAATGAGGATTTTCTGTAGCCCAGTTTCTATAGTTTTGAGAATACACCACTCCGTTAGTGGGAAATGTAGCTTCATCAGTAAAAGAAATTCTTATGGAATATGTTCCGACTATCACAAATATATCCGCCATTTCCAAAATTCAAAACTTTGGCCTGCCCTGTGTATATGAAAATTTTAATGCTTAAAATCTACATAACTTAACATAAGTTCGTCTCATTAAGTCGTGTTCATTAAAAAAGTTCCAGCTTTAATAATTCAGAAGCCAAATTGGATAGGAAAATGCCGCAAACAGAGTCTTGTTACATAAGATCAAAGGTAGTATATTCATTGTCTGGATATATCTCGCAGCATCACCGTTGGCAACTTCAAAATTTTACTTCGTACTGTTTGCAGCGTATTTAAATTGTTATGTTGATGTAAAGGAAATTGAAAGTGATTAAATTTGAGTTCATACAACTAGGAGTCTACTCTTAACAAAATATATAATTTCCACGCAATCTCTCCTAACCGTATTATAACAATTAACAGGTAATTAAATATAAGTCAAAATCGTTAAAATTAAGGCTTAACATTATTAGAGTAGGGGGTAATAGGCAGGTCGTGTCTATTACTTCAGAAATTAATTTACTCTAATAATTGGGAAATGATTACTATATTTGGTTTTTAACTACATGAAAGATTTCCTTACGCCATTTTGTAGACAATTAGCTGTATGTCCAGGAATTGATAAAACAGGAGCAAAAATTCCCTTATATAGATTTTCGAAAATAAGTAACTCTTCATAAGAAATTTTACTTTTCTTTAAGGCCAAGTTAATATGATCAAAACTGCGAAAACACGTACCGGGTATTCAAACGCATGGGAAATGTAAAAGTAGTTCAAGCGACAACTATCCTTGTTTTCACATTGGAGCAAAAGCCTTGACACTAAATTTTGTTGATTTTTTTCTTTTTAAAATATTTTTCCAACTCTTTCATCGGCGGTGGAAATCGTATTTACTTAATAACAGAACAAAACTTTAAAACGGTTTAACTTAAATATCTAATTAACAAAATTATATAACTAAACTTTTTGAACACTGAAATTCTGTTTTTTGAAATATTAAAATTTAAATGTAAAAATGCATTAACACAATTTTTAATATTGCCTGAAAAAATTCACTTTTATGTTTATATGCGAGGGCAGAATATAATTGATTTAAAAAACTCTTTTTTACTTCTTGGTTCGGCCAAGGAAGCAGCTGCAGTGGCTCGTTCGCGGCGTACCTATCGAACTAGACTTGCTCGAGCTCATCATGCTCGGCTTTTTATATGGTTCGCCGGGGACTCGGCGTGCGGAGATCTGGAAAGGTCTGGAAATGTCCCCACCCATTCACAATATTGCATCAGAAAAGGTAAAAATAAAAAATTCGGACATGAAAATTATATGACCGTATCGGCATTAAAATGGGAACTTTATTGATATATGAATGGAGTTCGAATCGATTTGAATTCAGAAGTTAATAACGATAATTAGTTGAAAATATTGATTAAATTTGAAACGACCCCGTAAAGTCATTCCGAAGGTCCCGCAAAAGAGTTGAAATAAAATTGAATGTATGCTTATTGGGTCTGCGCGCTGAATGATTTCAGTTCAATTTAATTTGATACATAGCTTATGTTTCGGAAGTAAGTTTTGATAATAATGGGGGTTGGTAGTACCGGTACTCTATTGTGACATTTTGAGTGGAGATTGATTGTATGTTGATATTTAGGATGCGTAATCGAATGAACGGTGGAATCGAAAGAAAGAATGTTTTATAAAAAGTTTGCGTGATTGAAATAAAATATTTTGAATTCGGGTATGGAAAGTGGTTTTGATATATTTTAAGCTCATGTGGGACCGGTATTTTTTAGGATGTTAATTTGTAATGTGTGAGCTGTAAAATGACCAATTAGAGAGATAGAGTGCTTCTATGGATGAATTTGGGTTGTTTGAGAATTATAACGTAAATCTTAAAATTTTGCGTTAAATTTTTTTATTATCATTTTTTAATCATAAAATCTCTCGATTTCAGTTAAAATAAAAAAATGTCGAACATGCCTATTGATGACGTGAACGACACCACTCATGATTTGAACTATATGTTGAACATCGCCATCTTCTTTAGATATTCTCTTGTATTTTTTATCTTATCTTAAATAGAAAATAAAAACATGTTATTATTATTAATTTAAAGTTTTTCAGCATCTGATATATAGTTTTGTTTTTTGACTATTTTAACTTGCATCTATGAGAACAAAATTTCTTCAGAAGAACGACTTATTTTCGAAAAATTGAAAATGAAATCCATCCACACACATATTCTTGTATCATTGGACTTGAATAAACATTTCTTGACTTTTGTAATTTTTCCCTAAAGTATAGTATACGAAGTACCCATATAATACAATGAAATGCCTATGTAGTATGATAAATAAAGTAAGAAGTATTTTGACTAGCTTGACCTCCTTTGAGATGTTTGTGTCCAGGTAAAACAAGACAACACCTGTTCATTCCTGTAGAGGAGGTTTTAAACTGCAATTTTGCATCAAATTATTTCTTGTACTCCATAATGTAAGAAAACCGACTAAAAATGTACTTCCTACAGGTTTGACAGGGATCCATTGGCATCCAGCACACAGGTTTTTAATTGGCCTAAACATCAAAAAGATTACATTTTATGTGATGCCGTAAATTCAATTAAAAACCATGATTAAAGGGGTGTTTGTGTTTTTAAAATTTTGAAACATTTTTAATTTATCAAATTGTGCTGAATTAGTCGATCAATTTTGTTACCGATTGTTTAGCTTTTAGATACTCTAAATATTTCCGAATTGCAATGATTGTGAGATATTTGCGGACAACATAGACGAAAGCAGAAAATTTAGGTTAATGTTTTTATAATCACATTTAACTATTAATACACATCTTACCCAGAGAAATTTACTTACGTGTAATGCGATTTTTCATGCGAGCTAAGTGCTGGAACTTACCTGCAACAAAAACAATATATCATTAGAAAATATGTTATATTCTTACAAAAGTATTAACAGTAACAAAATCGCGATCTGAATATTTTCAACTGCAATGTCACATATGTACATATATAAAGAAATTGTAGTTTTATAAATAGTCTCCATTGTTGTAATATGTAATGGTGTATTTATTGACTTTCATTTGGTACACTACAATGATAGGACTGTATTATTTTTATTCTGCTTTAATTTGTATTCATATTTATTCATTTATTATATTAATGAGAATATAATTTTATCTATATCTGTATTATTTATAAACTTGAATATTAATCTATAAATAGATTACTGTGTAATTATGTAAAAATAAGTAAATAAACATATCTTGTTGGTCAAATTGGAAACTGCAGTTTCAATGATTTAAAAAAATAACTAACTATATTTTCTATATTCTAAATATTGTCTACAAAAACCATAAAGTCGAAAATTATACTAAAGACAGGAGTCATCTTGCGCCCAAAATGGATATAATAGTGTAAGTTTAGTTTTAATTATTTTAAATCTTTTTCTATATTTTGTAATTTTATGGCATTTTTTAATTTGCCTTTATAGTCCGTAAGCCAGTCAGGATGTCACTACCATTAGCTGGGACAAAACCTACGTTTTTAGATTGTTCTATGTGTGAGTTAAAAGAAGTCACCTTCTGGACATTTCAGATTCCCAGCAAAATACGTTTTTTAGAAGCCATTTTAACAATTTTACATCTTTTTGACCCAATTATCCCTGTATTTCAGAAACCGTTGAACCTAAACGAAAAATACCTCTAAGTAAAGTTGTTCAAAATGAAATATTACCTATAATTGTGACATTTGTTGTTGAGTTTGTTAATCGGAAAAGCTACGCCGTATAGGTGACAAATTTGATGTTAGGACGATATTTCAAACGGGGAACACTTTAAGATCTATTTTAACAAAAACAAAACCGATAAACAGGGAGCAGAATTCAAAAAACTGTACAATATCCCGTGCGAATGTGATAAATGTTATGTGGGTGAGTCATCCAGACCTTTCAGTGTGAGGTTGGCTGAGCACAAGAATTACATTAGAAAGAATGAAATTCAGAAATCAAAGATTTGTGAACATGCTTGGGAAAACGGACATAGAATAAACTGGGACTCGGCAAAAATTTTAACAAAAGAAGCAGATAGCAAAAAAAGAAAAATTAAAGAATCAGCAATAATCTTATTAAGTGAAGATAAGTGCGTATCGAATTGTTCTGTAGATATTTGTACAACCTGGCTACCAATGTTAAAAGAAGAACTTAACAAACTCAACATTATCTAAAAAATATCATCAGTTCTATGTTCTGTGTAAGTAGTAAGTATCTATGGAAATAACATAAACAGAATCTTAAAGCTGTGTATTTGACATACACAGCAAAATAAGAGTTCTTCCAAAAAAAAAAGCTTTGAAAACGGAAAGAGATTACTTTCCGAAACGTCAGCAAAATATATTATTTTTGTGTTTATTCCGATTTATATTATTTTCAAAACATAACCTCTGACTTTTCCTTTGGCGTAAACGTCACGGGCGCAGAGGCCTTTTTTCCAATAATTCTATTATTTTGTAGATTCGGTGATTTGTTTTGAAGAGGATAATAGTACATGTGGTAGAAATCCCAAATAATAGGAAAGAATATGTGTTTCTTGTTTTTTGTTATAGCATTTTTAAAATTACGATTTCCCATTATTTGGTTTCATTTCAGGTTTGCCAGAATTTGCTGAGAAAATAGTTTAAAGAGTAAGAAAAATGCAAAGAAGGAAGCTAGAGGAAAATTGATGTGAAGCAATATTATATGGGAGAAAGAGTCGAATTTGAACGAACTAACCAGCCCTCGAGACAACCCTTTCGGGGAAACGCTTTGTGAGGCTGCAACGGTGAGACAGTTTATCCCTATTTTAGCATCATCTCAAGGTAGTTTTCAAAGTGTAATGATTTCTGGATGTTGATTGATGTTGAGTCAAACTAGTAAAATCCATACATTTATGTATCATTAAACCATTACTGCATATAATAAACTTAACACTTAAAACAAATATAATACCGTATCAATAGAAGGAATCAAGTGTAACCCCAGTACATAAATCTGGCGATTATGAAAGTCTGAACAACTACAGACCTATCTCAGTTATCAGTAATTTTGCAAAAATATTTGAAAAATGTCTTAAAAACAGGCTGATGGAATTTTTCGGTAAACATAACGTGATCACGGATCGGGAGTTTGGCTTTAACAAAAATACAAGTACCGACCATGTAGTTTTGGACTTAATTAAAGAAATTGTATTAAGTTTAGATAGATCGAAAAAGTGCATGGCTGTATTTCTTGATTTAGCAAAGGCTATCGATACTGTATCACACCAAATTTTACTAAATCGACTTCAAAACGTTGGTATACGTGGTCCTGCATTATGTCTCATAGAAAATTATCTTGCTATCAGAAAACAATGCGTAAGAATTGATGAGATATATAGTAACCCTCTCACTGTCAACATGGGCGTACCATAGGGGACAGTATCGAGTCCAATTTTGTTCCTTGTGCATATGAATAGTACTACAAATTTAAAACAATTTAAAGGCCATTTAGTATCTTACGCTGATGACACTGTTATTGTGTTTGTAGACGATTCATGGGACTTACTACATACAAATGCAGAAGCAAGTTTAGCATTAATTTTCAAGTGGTTAAACTTTAGTTCATTAAACTTAAACATACAAAAGAGCAAATTTTTAACGTTTACATTATTAGCTAATAATCAACCTTCTAAAAGAACACTATATATACATAATAATGTATGTTCGCAACAAGAAAATTGTGGGTGCCCTATTATCGAAAAAACTAATAAAATAAAGTACTTAGAAGTTATGCTTGACCATCACCTAAGATGGAATGAGCATGTATCTTATATCACAAAGAAAATTAGACAACTTACACATAAATTCTATATTTTAAGGGACATATTAAATAGAAAAAATTTAATGACTATTTATAAATCCCTAATTGAGTCTATAATTAGGTACTGTATTATTATCTGGGGAGGCCTTTACAACAATGTACTAAAAATTCTACAAACAACTCAAAATTCTAATCTAAAGATAATTTTAAAGAAAAAAAACTGTATTCTTCCACACTATAATACATAGAGGCAGAGGTATTCAATATAAAAAATCTTTTTGTCTACCAGTGTTTAATATATGTGTTTGATGAAAAGACTCCACCAACCCATCCTAGTTATATAACTAGATTTACTGAAAATGTCTGCTTTACCATTGGTTAGTAAAACCCATACACAAAGATCTGTCTTTTATTGTGGCATAAAACTTTATAATATTTTACCACTTCACATAAAAAAATTGAAAGATTTAATAAATACAAAATTCAATTAAGAAAATTTATTACTCAAAATCAAGATTGTATAAAGAATATGCTCAATTAATAATGTAACTCCATCCTTACCTGTTTAATTAATTATGAAATATATATAAAAAAGCATATAACAATAAAGCTGCAAAAGTTAGTCTTTCCAACATAGATACTTTATTTACATCATCTCCTAATTTCTCACCTATACAAGCAGTAACATTTTGTGTTTATGTACTGCTATGTGTTACTGTTTTAAAACCTCACTGCTTCTCTCGTTGTTCCATTCATTATGATATATAATTAATAATAATAATAATAATAAACGTCTTTTTTATTTTCAACAATAAATTCACATTCAACATATTACACACATTCTTCTACTAAGAAATAAATGGCGAAGTTCAGTTCCGAGTAATCAAGCTGTTAAGTAAGTAGAAATAAAAGATTTTAAACATGCTATACTTATTGTAAGCACTGAATTTGGAATAGATGTAATTTATACTTTTTTAAATTGATTTTTTTGGTATTTTGAAGGTATCGTCAATATTATATACTTTGCAAATTTGGTAACTAAAACTGCGTTTATATAGTTCTGTTCTGTGGGCTGGTGGGATTAGAAGACCCTTAAATCTAAGATTCAGTGTATGAACGTCTGTCCTAAATTTTATTTTTTGATATAAGTAGACTGGGGACTTATCTATTATTATGTTAAGAAAGAGACACGCTGAATGATGAAGTCTTCTATTTTTCATATTTAGCCAATTAATCTCTTTTAATTTATGAGATATTCTCTGGTTCCGACGTATTCCATAAATTAGCCTTAGACGAGAATTTTGTAATTTTTGTATTTTGTTGACGTATATTGAGTCCAAACAAGGGCCATACAAACTATCTGCATAATTTAAAATTGATAAAACCAACGTTTCACAGAGTAAAATTTTTGTTTTCTGAGGAAGAAATTGCCTATTACTATATATTAATTTTAGAGATGAGTAGGCCTTTTGTAATAATTTGTTGATATTTTCTTTAAATCGTAAGTCCGTGTCAATTATTACCCCTTGACTTTTAATTTACACTTTTCTTTCTAATGGATTATTTTCTATTAGTATATTTACACTATCTACAATGCTGTTTCTTTGCATTTTCGGACCAAAGACAATAATATTAGATTTTGATGGATTAATAACTAAACAATGGTCTTTTGCTATTTTTAGGAACTTATCAAGGTCTTCATTTAAACGTGCACAAGCAATATTTACATCATTAGCAGAAAAAGACTGGTAAAGTTGTGTATCATCGGCATATAAATGAATTCTTGAATGTTTTAGCTGGGTTAGATTACTTGTGTGTAAAAAGCAACGGACCGAGAATAGATCCTTGTGGGACACCTGTTTTTAAACCTATGTAGCTTGATTTAATGTTATTTAAAAGTACACACTGTTCCCGGTTTCTTAAATAATTACTAAATAGTTTTACAGCATCTTCAGAGAGCCCAATATAGTGTAAAATTGCTAAAAGTATGTCATAGTTTATAGTATCGAAAGCTCTACTGAAGTCTAACGAAACCAGTACAGTACAGAGTCCTTTATCTGTGGCAGTAATAACCTCATCAACAATGTGTAAAAGAGCCGTAGTGCAGCTGTGTCTTGGTCTAAAACCAGACTGGACTATAGGTATTAATGAGTTATGTTGTAGGTATTCCTTTAATTGTAGTTCTATAATCTTTTCAATAATCTTTGAAGTTGGTAATATGCTGATGCACCTCAAATCTTTAAGAACTTCAACACTATTGTTTGTATTCTTATATTTAATTACTTTTTCATTCTTTTAATTAGTAAACGCAACAATTAAATAATGCATCAACTCAGTAATCAAGTTAACATGAAATTCACAATACAAGCATTATATGCTTAGGTGTTTTCATATCAGCTTGGTGATGTTCGTCTGTATATTTATATATAAAAAAGTATATAACTAATTTGACATTAATTGTTCTTCTGTTACATTATACTTATACATACATTATTGTAAACTTTAGTATAGGATGAACCTATGTAAAAATTTGTATTCTTTTTGGTTTAATAAACTTGAGAACTTGAAACTTGATGGAATTTCGTAAAATTTCTTGCACAGTTGGCATTGCAGTTGCAGGAGCATTGATATCCTATCGTGTCTCTCGTTACTTTTATATCATTTCTTGTTAAAATATTGAATCCAGCCCAAGAACAGATTATCTGCTTTTCTGTGTCTTGCACGCGCAACAGTATCCACAGAATATTCCGCTGAAGACCATTGAGGTCTGCATCGTCCGATGTAGCGCAAAGATCAGCTGGAACCACGGGAGGTGGGCTTTGCCTTTTCCCTACGGTGTATACAAGAAGGGTTATCTCAACGGTTATTTTCTTTCTTCTTGACACTTTCGTTTGGTTTAGGTACGGCACATGATAAGGATCTGGACTGCACAATTATGCCATCAACACGATCAGACGTTCCTACGCCGCTTATCATACGCCAGTACTATATAGGTATTAATGGTATGTGTGCTGCTCGGGAAAGGAACTTCAGCTCTATCTACTGTACTAATTTTATCAATACACAATGCGCTTTCTATCTCCTCCAAAGAAGAATTACATAAACGATACGAGCTGAGAAGTCAGTTTTGCAAGTGGACTAATTCGAGAATTTGAGAACAGTTCATTTCGAATTGTATTAAAAATGATATTAAGAGCGTCTTTCTCAGCTAGTTGGTACAAGTTGTTCACGTCGGGGGAATCTCAATCAGGCCTTGTGCGCGTGTAGTCTTTGTAACAGGTTTTACGGTATTGTGCTTCAACTGCCACGATATATCTTGAAGTTACCGATAATATTCTATTATCTAGGTGTTGTGCAGCAATTCCACGAATGGTTTTGTCAGCCCTAAGTTCTATTACTGGTTTTAGGGGTTCACGACTTTTTGTTCCTTTCACATACTTAGATTTTTTCACGCAAAAATGCAAGTTTTATCATAAACTCTGGCTTGCCTCATGGAATACCTTGGTTCCGGAGTGGTTTCTTCCACGGAAATTTGTTCCTCTTCTTTTGTAGACGGAGCTGTTGTAGTTGTACTTTTTGCAAGGGACTTTGAGTGAGTAAATTGTCATCTGCATTTGTGTGGTAATATACATACTTTTGTACAGTCGCACTACCTTGAGGTAGTATTAAAACAGGGATAAACTACCTCACTATTGCAGCCTCGCAAAGCGTTTCCCAGGAACGCAACGGTTGTCTTGAGTTCTGGTTAGTTCGTTCAGATTCGACTCTTTTTCGCATATAATACAGCTTCCCATCAATGTTTTCTGTAGCTTCCTTCTCTTTCTTCTTCTTTGTATGACTAGTGGTCGAGAGGTGAGCGCACTTGCCTCTCACCCAAAAGTTCTAGGTTCGATTCCCGGTCGTGGCAGTGGAAAATACTGTGAGAGGGATTTTGGGCGTGTGTCCCTTGTCTCTAAATGTGTAGCCCCCTCCCACACAAGGCTCTTCCGGGGGTCATCATTTTATGTGGTGTAATTACCTGTGCTGTTACACTTCAAACCATTTTCTCAGCAAATTCTGGCAAACCTGAAATGAAACCAAATAATGGGGAATCGTAATTTTAAAGTGATATTACAGAAAACAGAAACAAAACATTCAAAAAATCATTTTATTTACAATTCCTGTCTTAAATTGCCTTAAGCCGGTATAAAAATTTCACAATTATAGGTAATATTTCATTCTGGATGGTTTAACGAATTAACGGTTTTTGAGATACAGCCATTATTGTGTCAAGGAAGCGAAAAATTTTCAAAATAGCGGCGAAATAGAAGACGATTCCTTCTAACTAGCATATAGGACAATCTAAAAACCCAAGTGACATTTAGTCCCACCTAATGGTAATCAACTTGATTTTTGTTAAACCTGGGTCAGGCTGTTCTGCAAAAGGAGACGGGCTCATAAACATTTTTATTTTACTGAATCAGATCTTCTCCGCCCGGTTCTGCAATGGCTGCAATGCTTTGGTTGCAGAGTTGGTCCCGGAGCGGATTCTGTCGAGGAATTTTAATTTATTTTAATGTTGATAAAGATGTTTTCATTTATGCATTTATTAAGTTCCAATGCTCGATCAGTGAAGTAATGGATCGCTGGTTGTGCCCGGCACTTGGATGGGTGAATAATTTATTTGATCTAATAGTAAGTAGGCTGTTGACTGAGAAACTCCTGGGGTAGTTGACCTGCTAGTAAGATTAAAGGCTGCACTGTTGGGCTGTCTGTTATTATTACAAGACCTTGGGGCAGGAAGACACTGGTCTATGATGGAGGTTGCAGGAAGTCTTTTAACATCTTAATGAAATGCCAATAAACAATAGAAGTTTAAACTTGGTTTACACTTTAAACATTCCTAGCAATGTCATTTTCAACAAAATTAATATGCTGCTGTCAATCGCTGTCCCGCTCATATAAATACAAATCTCTTAAAAATCAGTGTAGCTGACTTCCGAGCTATAAGTATTTATGTCAAACAGATCTTCTTTTGTCTCTTCATGGACTTTAGTTTAAATGATCTCGCAATAATATTAGCTTAGTAAAATATGCATCGAGCGGTGTTCAGCTTTTGGCCGTCGTTAATTCCAATAAATAAAATTTTAGCATTTCGAGCGATATTATTATATCAGTACATAAAATATGGAATTTGATAATTAATGACGAAATTAACAAATGGATTTGTAGTTTAGTTGATATATTGTATAAAAATAACCGTTGCGACGTGAAACATATTGAAATGTTTCCGTAATTAATTGTTTGCCACTATGGTACTCATGATTATTTATTATTTTAATTGCCAGCAGTTACAGTTATGACGTCATATTTTATAATGTGATAAATATCTGAACCTAAAGGCTACCCCAAATAGTCAAATGACTATACATTATGTGGAGCTAACAGATAGAGGGATGAGAGATTTATTGATTATTTTAAAGTACAAGATAGCGAATGATCATGATCAATCTGACTTAAACTTACATTGCTGTTAGCTATATTGAAGATGAACAAGAAAGTGTACGTCTGGCAGCCCACATTAGAATAACGAATAACGGTGCTTTGACAAAGTCGTTAAAAAGGTAGTTTTTATTGACTCTCTCGACTTTGTAATTTGTAACAGTAACTATTTATATTATGAAATTCCCATAGACTTAAAACAAATAGACCCCAAGATACCATATACGTTTTCTTAAAACCCTTTCTCCGAAATATACGCATACCTTTCTAGTTCTATCGCCTTCCTATAGAACGTGAGCCATATCCTGTGTTTCTGTTTGGGATTATCCTCAGTTGAAACGTTGTCAGATGTACGATCTAATTGAAAATCAGCTGTCTGCGGCCGGTCACTGTTACTGTCAAAAATTACGGAAAACAATTTGCCATTCATAGAATGCAGGTTTTGACGGCCGTTGTCTAATGAAGTAGATTCTTCCGGGTCTTGCCGTGGTCGTCAAACTTGACTTGACGTTTTGCTGATCATCCTGTCAGCTTCTTCAGAAGGATTCTAAAGACTCGGCAAGACCCGGAAGAATCTACTTCATTCAATTTGCCATTCGTTTGAATACCTTGATAAAAACTGATTTTTTAAAATGATTAAGTGTTGTGTTTGCGGTGCCCTAAAAGTAATTAAAACGTTATCATTCCATAAGTAAGTATCCCAAGCTTTGACAAACACAATTTGAACCATGCGCAATGCCTTATGCCACTACTAAATAAACAAAGATAGTTTAATTAGAAATGATAAAGAAATGGAAAAAGATAGATGCTATATAATCCCAAAGAGAGACAGCTCTATCGGGCGTAACAGGATCATGGTATACCCCCTTTTCTCAGTTAGTTTTGAAGATAATTGATTGAAATTGAGGATATACTACATGCATAGTAAGCGGCATTTTTTGACATACAATTGATTTTTTTTTACTTCCGGTCACCGGAAGTGACACTAACTTTCGATTTTTAAATGGAACACCTCATTTCTCATTGTTATTTATCTGTTTATTTATTTTATTACTTTTATTATGTTTATTGTACTGACTTACCATATACACTTAAATGTATCTTCTCTAAATGGTGAAATAAATTATTATTATTATTATTATATTATTATTATTGTATATTATTGCATTTTTGAATTCTGCATAATTTTCTGAATCCAACGATGTCAAATAAGTGACATTTCAAATATAATTTTTTTTTATAACATAATTTTTAATGTTCCATTTAAATGTACCATGACGGTTCCGATTTATTCTAAATGACCCATATAATGCTACAAAAATCAAAATCCCGTTAAGAACACTAAATTACGTAATTTACGAGCAAATTAAATTCACCAAAATTGTTTTTGGGGCAAAACTCATTTTTTTCAAATGGAACCAGGTTGGTACCTTGATACCATTTATTAGTACCATTAATAAGGAACTTATTCATATGTCGCATTAAAATGTGCGATAAATACAAACAAAATTATCGCTAAAAGAAAATACAATTTTGTTCTAATTAAATGTTAAGAAGTAACTAAGGTCGTTTTGAAAACAATGGAATATTTAACTTGCCAAACATTTGTTGGTTTAACGATGTTATTTGGAATATATCGGAACCGTCATGGCACTGAGATGCGATGGTAGTTAAGTACGTTAGCGCGTCCATCTTTCTCTCTGTGAATACCTAGTGACGTGGGTTCGAGCCCCATCTGTTGAGAAGTAATTTTCAATTATAAATTATCCCCAAGAAGTGGTTCGTAATTATAATGCTATTACATGTTTATCTAGCTTCTCCTAGTTTTATAAAGAGGCATTAAACGACCAGTTACAATATTTACAGTAATTTTCATGTACTAATTATTATTAACGCCTTTGTTATATAAATGTACCCATTCGTTCTGTTGATTGATTTTGCGTGTATCTAAAAGCGTAGATCATCAATTACTTCTAGAGAAACTTTATAGATATGGAATTAAAGGACCATCAGTAGATTTCATAACCTCAGATTTAAGCAATCGGAATCAAATTGCACTGATAAACCATAATGCAAACAATCTTAGCAATATTAAAATATAACTTTAATCCGGACCAATATTTCACGGCGAGATATAAAAAATGTCATTATTTTAATGGTAATAAACTACATGATTCTTTAACTATGTAATATGTAATGACTTTTATATAGTTTTCTCATTTTTAGCTATTTATGTATGTTCAACTATTAGTATTTAGTATATTTGAGGCTCTTTACAATTACTTGTGACAATTAACTGAGAAATAAGCAATAATATTTTTATTATTCTGATGTGAACAGACTGGCAGAAATGTTCAGAATTGGGTATAGGTGCAACGTCTTTTCCAGAACTCAAACCTTTCAAACTTTGAAAGTTATCATAATAATTAACGCTCGGTAATATATGGAGTACTATAATGTCAGTCAGTTAGTTAGAAACTTTAATATTTACTAGCAACACTGAATGTGAAAGCCTCATGAAGAAACATGTTCAAAGTGTACCATACTTCACAAAACGCCTTTAGTTATAGCTCGACAATACCCGAGCCCATTGAAGACTGAAAAGTCTAATTAGAACTAGATATCAGTTTTGGAACTTGTATCAACATTCCAATGTAAGAAGTTACATGTTTATCAAATAAACACTTATACAGTGCAAATACTCAAAAACCGATTATTGAGGCAAAAATCTTTGGGCAGGTTAACCTTAGTTATTAAATACGCCACTTTTTTCTATAAAAAAACACACATATTCTATAACATGGCATAAAGAGAACGAAGTAAAATAATATACATTAAATATTACATAACATTCTCCATAATTAGCAATAATATATACAATACTCGAATGGAAAACTAGATAATATTATGTTACTGTTTAATTAATTAATAAGAAACTTTTATATTTATATTTGAATTTATTCATATCAAAACTTTTAAAATAATCATCAGGTACGTATTCAGCCTTTTTCCATGTCTTATATTTCTTTTATGTAAGGAACATAATACAAATTTATTTCTCAACGAGATACAAAAACGAAGACGAAGAAAATAAAGAACTTCTAGAAAAACTATATATGATTTGACAGAGGATGGTGAATTAAAAAACAATCACATTCTAAAGCTAAAACATGAAAACAAAATGCTCTAGAGGCAACAAAAAGGGAGGAAGAATTGAATAACTTAATAACTCTATAAAAAAATACAATCGATGAATTAAATATGTTGATAAAACATCTCAAAAGAAACGCAACTGAAAAACAAGTAAACACTGTATCCACACAAATAATGAAATCAAATAAAACTGAAACGATTAAACTCCTTAGAATATCTGAACGGTCTAAAATAAATTTAGCGAGAAAAATAAAAATTCAGCATCACTAAACGTTGACCATACGACTAATGATCTTACTGGATATAAAATAACATAAATACCTCCACTAATATTAGACCCGCTGATAAAATTAATATGGAAAAAAGAATTCTACTTTTGTCTGATGAGCACAGTATTAACTGGCAGATCACGATATTATAAATCTTATCCCTCAATATGACACCTTCAAAGATTTAGATAAACCACTAACAACGGAAGAGATCTTAACCGCCATTGGGCAGCTAAAATATAACAAATCTCCCGGCGCCGACTCACTCCCAGCTGAGATCTTTAAAGCTGTGTCGTCAGAGCTCATACCGTACCTCAAAAAACTGTTTGATGTCGTGTGGGAAAGTGGTCAAGCTCCGCAGGAGTTTCGTGATACACTTTTAATCAACCTCTTCAAAAACAAAGGGAGCGCTGCGGACTGTGGAAATTACAGGGGTATAGCTCTCCTGGCTGTTGGAGGGAAGATACTCACTAAAGCGATGGCAAATCACCTGTTACGTGTTATGGAAAAATTACTTCCTGAAACACAGAGTGGCTTTAGACCAAACCGAGGCACATCGGACCTAATTTTCACACTTAAACAGCTTCAAGAAAAAGCACTCGAACATCAAGGAGAATGGCGAGGGGTTGTGGCCAGCTATCAAGGAAATGTTGCTGCAAGAAGGCCGAATCCAAGACCTAGCCAGGTCTATGTTTGTCCTGACTGCGGTCGACATGTGCTCTCCCGAATTGGCCTCTATAGCCATAGTCGTGTGCACCGTATATGAATGGGAATTACAATAGACTAAACCTTTTACTTGTTTTTTATTACACACAATCTATCGACTGTAACATTTTTTTATACTCGGACTCGAGTAAAGGCTAATAAAATAATAATAATAACTGGCAGATGAGAAGATTAGTTGACCTAAGTGTATATGAAAACATTTCAGTTAGAAAACCGGGAGCTCTCTTAAGTACAGTAATGGAAAATATTGAAATTCTAACAAAAAATTTTACCTTAGCAGATTTTGTAATTATTACATACGGATCTAACGATATCGATGTAACGAAAATGCCTTCATTCCGTTTTATATGCAATAAAATGAAGCTGTGTAGAAACACTAATATTTTATTCATATCTATTCCCTACAGTATCAACAACTTTGCAAGAAACAAACATATTTATAAATACAATTCAAAACTAAATGACTTCCTGGATAAATTTAATAAACGCACTGAAGAGCTGGTCCATTACGTAGAAGTTAAGAAACCAAATTCTAAATATTTAAAACATAAATTAGTGGCTTCAAATATTATAAATATATTACTAAATATAAACTGCATTAACAAGGTTCTTAAATTCATTAACGTTAGTGACAACATTAGCACCGGGCCAAATGAAAATGCTACACCCAGTGACCCAGTGAATGATCTGCTTGAGAGTGTTGTTCTCAATAACTCAATTTTACAGTCTGTCAATAATTTGCCGCTAAGTATTGAACATGAAAAACATATTTTTTTATGTCACGGACATCTGACATACATGGAAACATATTATAATCTAAATGTAAAATAAAAGAAGTGCAAATTGGAAATTTTAATCTCCAGATATTTAATCTAAATGTACGCAGCATTAGGAAAAAGGGCAACCTAGTATTTTGCTACACACTTTGAATTATCCCGAAATAGTATGTCTCACAGAAACGTGGCTCTCACTAATGAAGCCAAGACATTCAAAATTGACAAATATCCTGTTGCTAACTATTATTGTAGAGAAAATTCAAGAGAAGGTGGTGTTGCCGCATTAGTTATAGAGGATCTTTCTTTTAGTGACAAGGATATCGCAAAATTTGGTCTTGCTGAACAAATCTTTGAAGCGACATCTGTTGTGGTTAGTGTAAATAATATTAATATAAATGTATAAGTTGTTTATATAGATCCCCTGATGCTAAGCTTGAAACTTTTATTGTTTCGCTTGAAAAATTATTAATATACCTGTTAAAAATTAAGGGTCCCAAACTTATTTGTGGTGATTATAATTGCAACTTTTTTTCAAATAATCAAGGTACCTGTGACTTACAAAATCTACTATCATCTTTTGGATACAATAAATGTTTTACTGAATATTCTCTGTCTTCAGATAGATTCAAAGACCCTGATGTAAATAAAAAATTTGCAGTGTTTCATAACACATTTACTAGTTTGTTTAATATAGCGTTCCCTGTAAAATTAAAAAGAAACCGCAAAATTACTAAAAAGAAACCCTGGATTACCAGCAACATTATTGAACAAGGTATTTTTATAAGAGACCTTTATAAACCATTAAAATTATCAAATAATTCCGACCTTGTTAAGATATAACAAATTAAAAATTAATCACCAAGGAAATATAAAAAATTCAAAAAAGGCTTATTATCAAAACAAATTAATAAACTCTTCTAATAAATCTAAAACCATGTGGGGTATAGTTAGAGAAAATACTAATGTTGGTCGTAATAAAAGAAAATTACCTTCTAAAATAATTAATTTGAAAAATGAAATTTTAACTGAGCCTCAAAATATTGCAAATGGTTTCAACACAAACTTTATCGATTCAGTAAGTGGACTTACCTCCACATTTGTGTTTGAGACTTTTGATGTTACAAATGCACAAGAAGTTAATAACAACACTATGTATTTAATGTCCATTACAGAGATTTAAGACTGCTGATATTATCAACTCTGTTTGCAAGAAAAATCATCAGGCCCAGATGATGTGCCATGTTGTTTAATAAAGGAAGTTAGTACTTTTTTGATTAGTATTCTGACATACCTCATAAATGTATCTTTCGAAAATGGACAATTTCCACAACAGTTAAAAGCTGCACTAACAATTCCAGTTTACAAAAAAAAAATGATCTACATTCCATGGAAGACTATAGACCAATAGCTCTTTTATCCATTTTTTCAAAAATGCATGAAAAGGCATTTTAGATCAGATTAAACTAGGCAATATGGGTTTTGCAAGAATAAATCAACACAAGATGTTGTTCTCTCCTTTTAACAGAAAATCCTGCATAACTTTGATAAAAAATTACTATCAGTTGGCATTTTGTTCGATCTATCTCGGACCTTTGACACCATAAATCACAATTTGTTGTTAAAAAAACTTGAAATATACGGTATCCGTAGCCCAGCATTTAAATGGATTAAGTCCTACTTATTGGAGAGAACACAAACAGTCAAAGTTGTACTTGATGGCATAGACTATCTTTCAGATAGTGTTAACGTCTTGGCAGGGGTACCACAGGGCAGTGTATTAGGTCCATTATTGTTCATTATTTTCATCAACGATTTAGTAACTAACCTAAACAACTGCTTCTTAACCCTTTTTGCAGACGACACCTCCTCTATCATAACTGCTGCAAACGTAGACCTTTTAAACAAAAATGTCACTTTATGTGTTGATAAAATGTGGTGTCGCAATAATGGCCTGATTTTAAATAAGCAAGAAACTGTCTGTTTAATGTTTTCCCCGATTTGTGTTAAGTTAGATTTCAGCCTTTTAATCAGAGGAAATCACAATCTCCATCAAAATGATCTTACGAAGTTCTTAGGCGTCCATATGGATATGAATATGTCATGGGAGGCTGATATTGAGAATCTGATGAAAAGACTGGCTAGTTTAAACATTGCACTTCTTCAAATAAGGGACACTGTTGAAGCTGACACACTGAAAACATTCTATTACGGATGTATTTACTCGGTTTTGCAATACTGCATATTGTGCTGGGGAAATAGTTCTGGAATTAGCAGAAAAGAATTATGAGAAGTATGTTTAAACTTCCCTACAATACATCCTGCAGAGATTCTTTTAAACAGCATGGCATACTCACTATTTATTGTATATATATTTTGCAGTCTATATGTTTTGTCAGGAAAAACATTGATAATCTTTTAAAATGTGGTGATGTTAATAAATTTAGCACGCGATCGCAAAAAATATTTAGATTAGAGCAGACTAGAGGGCCTTTTACTTCTTCAATAAAAATGTATAGCCACCTCCAACAATTTATAAAAAGATGCAAGTAATTTTGTGATATTCAAGAAGATGGTAAAAAGATTCCTAGCGGAACATTGTTTCTACTCTTACGAGGAATACTACCTCTTTGTCTAATGTTCTCCATCTGATTCTGCAATTTGTACCGTATATAAGCAGACTTAAATTTGGACATGGGTGGTATCCATATCATCTACATAAAATAGGAATAGTGGCATCAAATCTTTGCGAGCAGTGCAATGAAATAGGAGATTTAGATCATATTTTTTTCAATTGCCAAAAATACTCTCATCAAACCAGCGAGTTGTATAAGAACTTAATAAAACTCAAAATAGAAGCTCCTTTAACCTTCTCCACATTCTAGCATTAAATAATAAAACTGTAGTGGACTCCTTGATTTTATTCATTAATAAAACAGAAATTAATATTTAGAGTTAGGTTTAGTCTTGTTACCTATGTGTCTGCTCTATTGTTTAGTTACCCAACTTAACCATCGTCTCTCTGTGCGTATATGTAACTGAAAAAAATGTCCTGATTGAACCCTGGGCGAGAAGTGCATGATCACGTCTACTTCCTCCTGTATCACAAAATAATGTTAATTTTATCGAAATTTTGAAAATAAAAACCTTTTTACGAATCCACGTTGTTAAGCACCGCAACTCATGCGTTGTGTTAAATATGAGGACAAGTTAATCCAATCTCTAGTCAAAGTATTTCGAGAGTTTTAGCGAAAATAGCCATTAGCGTCGAGGTTGCCGTATCATTTTCTAGCAGTCGATTTTGACGGGAAAATGATGGATTTTAACAGTATTTGCCCTAAGCCGGTTCCTCAGCGATTTGGTGTCAAAAAAGTATAGTTACCATGTACTCAGAACGTGCATGGGACGGGGACCGCCTTGCCTGAACGTATGAAGTTATAATTGCCAGAATATAATTCAAAGTCGTTGCGATTCGAGCATTTTTAAGCTCCGAGGAGCGACCAAAATTGATATTGAACTGAAAATTGTCAATAGACAGGCAAGCAAAAGCCCACCAAAAAATTATAAACACTGAACTTTTTACTGAATCTTTTTGTGTAATCGTTAGCTAAAAACTAAACATTGGGTGGTAGTTGGTACATTATGAGTCGTTCCGTTCCTCACTAGGTGTTGTACACGGGCCAGACTATAGTTTGTCAATACATTTTTCTTGAACGTTTTGTAAAAACATAATTTTTTTAAAAAGATTTAATATATATTTTTGAACTTTATATTGTCTTTTTCTTGTGTTTCAAAATTCCTTTTCAGGTTTAAATTTAAGAAAGTACTGTGTTAGATTTATAGTGTTACGACGTCCAATTGGTACCATCAGTGCAGCAGTAAGCAAAAACGAAACCGTAAGTATAGATTTTGTATTATTCTCTAGTTGATTTGAGCTCTTCTTTGTGAACGTTTAATATCCACTTTGGAAAATATAACAAAAGTCCTTCAGACATGTAAGGATCGTTCGTTCACAATATCATCACCGTTTTTTTAACGGCAATGCCCAAATTAAAATTTTTCTCAAAAAATTTGTTTATCAATTTACTTATTTATCAAATTAATTGATGTATATTCCTGGGATTTTGGTGATTAAATGAAAAGTTATTATATTCTCCATGTTTCTATATGTCAGTTTTATTAACCGTCGTCAGAGAAAATTTTTAATTTACGTAAATGTGTTGAACACTCATTGTGTCAAATTCATTTTTCTTTTGGGACTTTTGTCGCGTCGCCGATATTTTTATTGGTTTGAAACTCAAATTGATTACTGGTGAACTATTAGAATATTTTCAAAAACTCTTACAAACAAATCACCTACCCTATATCCACCCCAGAGGATTTATTATTTCTTATTTCTGAAATAAAATATAATAACGTAAATTCAAGATGTGATATCAGATTCTCACACCGTTTGTCTACCACTTTATAACCATGGTCTATATGGAAGAGAATAATAAATCGATCGGATACGAATTGACCGTGGGCGTACTATCATTTTTCTTCACATTCATGGAAACTATACATTATATATAGTGGTTTGACTGTCTCATGATCTTAAGTTGTGCGAGGACGAACCTCCCATAACACCGGTTATGGTGATTGGCTGAACTCTAACGCATATAAATGAGACAGTGGCTGCAATAGACAGAAACAATTTGAAAGGATTTAAATTCTTATGACCCAAACAGGTAGAATTTTATTCTAAAACTGTCATAGAACTGGTATTTACAATTACAGATTAACAGTACAGATTAGTAATATAAAATGCAATGAGGTTTTATTAATCTCTTCCATTTTCAAATGGGGTATAGTGTTGCACCATTTTTATGGACTTAATAAACACACAACGTCTTACTTTAACATACTAGTTCAACAGATTTTTAAATCACGATGGAGGTTATTTAAAGCCAAAAGTTAAAATTCCCACTTTACAAATGCCCAGTTAATATTTTAAATTACTACTTCCTTTGATCGTAGTCTGAATGAAAGTACCTGTATTTACGAAATCGATTAGATATGAATGTGATAAACATATGTGGGCGAAACCATTTCATGCCTGACTTTAAATGTATACGAAGAAGGCAGAATTCAACAAATAATAAATATTTACTTGCTTATTTCTAAGAATAAATAGGCAGAGCTTACATCACTAGGCCGATTTATTGGTCTTAAACCTTCGTTACTTGGTATGTGAGATAATTATAATATAGTGGGTAATCATAGAATGCTATAAGCATTATTTTTTCTAACCGTAACTATAAAAAAAATGCTCTGAATGTAATTAAAATTCCATTAACTTAATTAACACATTTAATAGTATATTATGTAACGAGTGTGGTAGCTAGATTTTTACCGCATGCATATGAAATTGTAGAACAAGCTGAAAGCGAGTTATAGCAGTATCTATATAATTATATAAATCATCAAGGTTTTCATCGTATTTATTATAAAAATTTATAATTCCAAATTAAAATCAAAAATATTGTCATGATTTTTTATTATTTTTCTTCTTATGGTTACCATCACGGGTCCTTACAAACATCGTTGTAATTGTAGGAACTTGAGGTGAGTGGGCAAGTGAGCTGCTACATAGCATAGCAAGTGAGCTGCCACATACACTCTCCCATTAAAAGAGAAGAACAATCAGTCTATGGCAAAACGCACTTTCTTAATAGGAATTTCTGGCACATGGCACTTGTCAACTAATAAAAACACAGGTTTGACCCTGTTAATGTTAACAGTTACAACTTTAGTCCCATTATCAAAAGTGATTAATTTATCTGTACGGGATAAGACATTAAATAGGCCCGCGTACAAAGGAGATAAGGTAGATTTAAACGTTCTCTCCGAACAAAAACATAAGCAGAGGTCAAAACGTCAGGACCGACAAATGATTTTTGACTACTGTGGTGAAATGGAGAAAACGAAGTTAAATTATCAAAATAAGTGCGTAACTTGTCGATGAAATAAGGAGTATCAAGGCAGTTATATGATTTAGAACCAGATGTATTAACGTGGTTCAACTGTGAACTGAGTTCAAAATCTAAGGTTACAATTGTAGCAACAATAGACAAGGATTTTGAATCGGGTTTAGGTTGAACTAGAATTGAACTTCGTTGGTACATCTGGCCCTTAATAAAAAATTCGTCAGGTAGCCGTAAATTCTGACCAAATACGAGTTCACCTGAAGAGCATTGCAAATCTATGGGAATAGTACTAAAGGCTAATAATAATATAACAAAAAGTTCATCTACCCGATGTGACTTGTTAGCTCTAATTATTAATGGAGTTTTAAGAGTTCTATGGAACCTTTCCACCATACCATTACTCTCGGGATGATATGTGGTGGTACGTATTCTATGGAACCTTAAAAACTTTGCAAATTCATTAAATAATTTCTATTCAAATTAGACGCCTTGATCAGTAGTAACACATAATGGCACGCCAAAACGACAAACAAAATTCTGAAATAAAGTGCGTGCTACTGTTTTGGCCGTAATATCGGAGAGCGGATAAGCCTCTGGCCTTGGGGTAAAACGTTCGAGTACGGTCAATATGTAACAATAACCTCTGAAAAGGGGTAATTAAAGCGAATTTTGAATTGAAAAGATACATTGATTGGTTGAGTTTTGCAGTCACGCAAGTGAGGAAAAACAAGCTCACCACGTGTGTTACACAGGATATTTTTTCTGCAACCATGTTTTTAGGGCAAGAAAACTTCATTTTATTATATTCCACAGTTTAATATGTTTAAATTTAGAGATATAGAATTTATTGAAGTAAAAGAAACTGTAAATGAGCGAAAAAATAATGGTAGTAAAGCTACTTTTGACATAAATTATAAAATAATTAAATACTTGAAGAATATTCTAATTGTACCCTTAACAAAATTATTGAACATATGTTTTTGAGAAGCTACATATCCAGAAAAAAATTTGTAAAATCATACAGTCTATATAACAGAGTTAGATTATCGACCAATATTGTTACCACCAGTAATTTCGACAGTATTCGAAATTCATCTAAAAAAAAATATGTGAATACTATGTAGTAAACGACTTATTAATTGAAAATCAATTTGGTTTTAGTAAGAGTCGCTAAACTTCTTTAGCTATTTTAAAATGAATAGATAATAGTATCGTGAATGGATTCGAAAATACTTAATGATGGAACGTACAGAGCTTTGTCCTGCTGGAAGCGCTCCCGGGATGATTTTTGCACAGAGACCCTGGTCCTGTTAGCAGGACAATATTCCGCTCATAAAGTTATCCTGCATACAGGACGTAAGGTACTACCAGCAGTATATGCACCAAAACGTGAATGAACTATTTATTGTCATTAACTTTCGTAAATTGAAGACCTGCTGACAGGACTCACTTTAATCGCAAATTGTGCTGCCAGAAGTGCAGCGATATTAGATATTTTTAGTTGCGAAATAAATAAAATTTGGAGCATATTGTAAATGATTTAAATAAAAGTATAATTCAAAAATATTAAATAAATTAAATATTATTTTTAATGTATTTTTAAGTCAAAAACGGAAAGGAAAAATGAAAACAAATGTTCAATAAATAATTTGTTTTTAATCGTCTATGCTGGGATACCATGCTGAATATGGTAGGTAAAACAATTTCTTCCTGTTCTTGGAGAACACATAACAGCACGTGCGCCACAAGTACTGATGCTATTATTATCATTAGTATTTGTAAATTGGTTTTTTAGGTCCAAGTATACAAAAAATGCATTTACCTACCTTCAATTTGAAGAGAACTACAACTAATCTTCGTGGTGCTTCCATCGATGTCCCACTCAACACTTGCCAGATTTTTGATTTGAAATTTTTTTTTATCACTCCGAAACACCTGACGGTATTCCATTCTTCATCAAATTCTAATATACTCCACGAACAGGGCCGGATTAAGGCGATCGCCTAGGGCGCCAAACTTGGAGAGGTGACAAAATTGAAAGGATGAAAAAATGAAAAGAGCGCATAAATTTTTAAGGGGAAAATGAAAAGAGCAAAAAAATCGAAAAAGCAACATATTTTGTAAATTTTGCCGTAAAGAGGGGGGAAAAATATTTTTGCCTGCAAGCAAAATTTACCTTGATACGGCACTGTTCACAATAATTATTTTTCGAATCAAAAACCGTTGCCGGCGTGGAAATACGCGCTCCTGGCTTCATCATTTGAGTATAAATGACTGATAAGTTCAAGCCGGCATAACTTTGGAACTAATAAACATAGCGCCTTCGGACAAAGATACGCTTTCAGAGAGCATTTCATTGGCTTCTAGAAAACATAAAAATTCGTCCAGCGGGCAGGTCCCATAATCCTAAAATTTAGCGATTTCTAGTGTACTCAAATGAGTTGTTTTCGTACTGTCGGCAGGACACTGTACGTTCTATCATTAAGCTACGTAGCGTCTATTTGGCTATTTTGAATTCCAAGTTATTAAAAGGAACTAATAAAATGCTATACTCGTTTTAGAATTTCTCATAAACTAACTTTGCAGTGATGTTTGACATGAAGCGAGTGTTGATTTCGTCTTTACTATGTTTTCGACATGTGATGTAAAACAATGTCAGGCGCGGTTAGTACTTGGATAGGTAACAGTTTCAAGGGAAACATATTCACATATTCCAGCGGCTGGGATTCCAATATATGTGCGAGAGCTATTCAATCTTAGGCGAAGAAAGCTTTCGAGTTAACTTCAGGCGAGCAAGGTTAACTGCGAAAGCTCCCCGATATGCAAAGCTCAGCCAACTCAAAGTACTGACCTTCGTGATGTCTTACTGGCCCATTATAAAATCAGTTTTTTATCACCTACAGTTAACTCGAAATATTTTTCAGTAGCCATTTTATATACAGCCCTAATTCCTTCTTTGAAAGATGGCCCTTGTCAGTGCCCACTTATAAGTTTCAGTTTGAAAATATTCTGTTTTCTATGTGAAAATCGCTTCCTAGCCCAATGAATGAGTGGGGCACGCCAACGGAAGTAAAAAATGGAGTAAAACGTTTGGGCGAGATCAAGTCCTCGTCTAAACGAAATACTCCCAGACCTATATAAGGCCGAGGATTTTACACTTCAGCAAATCAGTTTCTAGTGGTATATCAAGTGTTAATCCATCTTCGCGAGTTGAAGTTTATCTTAATAAGTAATAATCTAGAGTACCTGTAGGTTTCAACTTTTTTTACTTTTACAATCAACCACAGTGCCAGAGAAGTTCCAGAGAGCTATATATACAGGGTGTAGCATTAGACCCTGACCAACATTTTAAAAGTGTTTTTCAACTTCCTCAACTACAGAAAGTACACGAGACGCTCCGAGAATTTCCATCACGCTCCAGATTATTGCTTTATATATCACCGAAGTCTCCCTCATGTTCACAAGGAAGAACTTGTCCTCATCTCGCGTCTTCCAGCAGCTTGTATATCAGTATGTGCGAGGAAGCTATTCAATTTTAGGCGAGGTTGCGTAGTGGATATACCATCCTTCGGAAGGAATTTAAGGCTGTCGGTCCCTTGTCTATAAAATGTTAGGCAAGTAAAAGATCCCTACTCTTTGAATGACAAAAAGTTCGGCAAAATTCCTGGTTGGGTGTAGCTTGTCTATAAGCGTCGGTGCCAGGCCTCAGTAGCGGAAATAAGCCGCAGTTAAATAAATGTTTAAAAAGTGTTTGTTGGATTTTTCACAACTGATTCTTTATATAAAAACTGTTTCTTTCTCCTCAAGTTACTTTCCCAATTCAATCTTATGACCGGTTGTTAATCCAACTATTGTTACCATATCCAAAACGTAGCGTAATCCACATGGGTATTTTGACCTTGCGTGTATTTAATTTGCAGGGGAATCATGTCCATTCGTATAACGTAACTCTATCAACAAAGTAGAAATAATTTACTGATTAATTCATCGTTTAATATATCCTTACAACTTTGTGACTACTTACAGGCTTCCTGAATATTTTCTCTACCTAGAGGTATTTAATTGATGACGAAACTTACATTGATATATTGAAGCAACTTCTCTATACTATCACATCAGACGGCTTCAGGACGCTCTTGTTTCGTTAAGTTATATGGAGACCTTCATTTTGTCACCATAGAATTAATTATTATGACTAAATGTTGAGGTTCTTCTCGAGAAATAATTGTCTATATCGAAAGGTAATATATCTAGAATTGGTATTAACCAAACTCAGCATCCATACAGAATTTATTTAGAGGCAAAGTGTTGAGTTAAAACAAAAGAAACTTTAAAAAATTTAATGAACATCGTTTCTTTGAAGAGGTTAAAGAAATTTTAAAATTTATGAGGAACAGTATATTATGTAAAGTTGTAAAGTTCTATCGTATATAAATACGTGTGAAATCTAATTAAGATTTTCAGATATAAATAACAATTGCACTTGTTATTAAAAACAGATGTCACAATTTTTTTATTGTCATGCAGGCCTCGTTGAATTTTAGCCTTTGTACTCGTATAGCTGTAATAAATTTTTTTATCCTACTTATTTTACACGTTCCATCGTAGAAGTTGAAAGCGTTGTTTACTTTTAGTTGCAGTGATGAAATGTGTAAAATACTGTAAATAGGATGTGACAGTTTTCATTAAATCTTATACAATTTTATTTAATTGACGCCTCTATGAAAATAGTTACATATCAGTTGAAAAACTACACGAGAAACATAATTATTGGTCATGTTCTCAATTTTTTATATTCTTTGTAATTTTTATGAAAGTTGATAACTTTCGAAAAACAACACCAATTTACTACATATTTTCTTAAGTACAAATTTTTCCTAATATTCTGATTTAAAAAAGTTAAATCAATTTCTGTATGACCTCTTTTTAATTCATTTATGTTTATCAACACCGACAGACGAACTACACCAACCTTGAAATGTTACTGAGCCTCTTCTCTCTCAAACGAGCAGAAGAGCAGTTTTTTTACTTGCCTAAGATTTAATGGACATGAGATCAACTATTTTACATCCCCCTAGAAGGATGATATATCCACCAATCTCTCCTTAGATTGCCTAGCTTCTGCATATATACTGACTGATCAATTTACTCGATCTCTCACTCTCAAAAGATTAGTCCGATTGGGTAGGTGTCTGGGCTAAAAAAAGTTACGTGTATCTTAGATAGATTGAACTTAGATAAAATACTCTCCGATGATTAGATGCAATGTGAATGTGAATGTTAAATGTCACATTTTACAAGTAAAATGTGACATTTTATAGAACTTTTGTAAGAAACTTAAAATATAATATTTTTAGTCGCAAACTGCTCTATCAAATCCTTATTTTACTATAAGGAACGTAACCAACAGCTGCTATCCCGGCTATGTACCTCGCCGAGCGCTGAATTACAAGTTACAAGCCTGGCACATTAAGTGTAGTAATTGCATATTATCATTAAAACGCTAATGCTTCGATTGCAACAAACACCAGCCGAAAGACTGATCTTAAGTGTAGAGAAAAGTATACCGCACGATTTGTTAATTGGTTTTGATCTCACATCTTTAATAAATGAACCAACAAAGGTTTGCACATCAGTCACAGCAGTTAATTATTTGGTCTCAAACAATACTAACGGTAGAGTTAAAATCACTGATCCGGGAATATCGGATCACTTTGCTCAATTACTAACCCAAAATATCGATGAACAAAGCAAGCAAGAAAACAGTGGGTCAGCTACTGAACAGAGAAAAATATTAGCTTTAACAAATTTTAAGTGTATATTTAAAGATGCGCATCTAGATTTGTTGGATAATTCTGACAATATACTCTTTAACATAGATGAATACTTTATTTTTGGTCCCATTTCCAAATAGTTTTGAAACTGCCTTTCTAAAGTCAAACATTCGTAATAACATAATAAGCAGAATCTCAGGCGAAATAAATTTATTTTTCCTCCAAAATTAAAAGATGAGTTATTAAAATTAAAACACTTGAATTATCTTAAAAAACAGATTAATAACGAAAATGTAAATAATCTATATACGACTAAAAAGGAACAATATGAATAGAATCTTAAAGAGAAAAAACAATTGTATAATAAAAATGAAATTGAATTATCTACCAACGAAACAAGGATCCTATGTATTATAGTAAAAACTTAAATAGAAATAAGCAGACTAGGGAAGACATCATACTTAACTGTGATGATACTGTTGTCAGGGATAACAAAATAGTTTAAAATATTTTTACAAATCATTTTTCAAGTAATATAAAAACTAAAGTGAAGTCCCATTTTACTAACTTATCAAATAATTGCACTACTACTAAATGGGACAATATAAACACGATATTTCTTTATCCAGTCCTTGTACAGGAAGTAAAAGATGTGGTACTAGAACTTGCAAATAGAAAATCTACGAAGTAGACGAATGCGTCGATGAATTTGCGTGTCTTGCTCTAATAATTTACAAGTCTGTTGAGCTCGGTGTTTTTCCTCAGAAATTAAAAACAACCTTAATTATCCCAGTTTTTAAAAAGGGCGATAATAACGACATTAATCGTTATTTAACGAACAAGTAATAACATTTTTGGAAAAATATAACATACAAATTCTCAGTATGGCTTCAGGGGTTGCCATTCTACAAGCATGGCAGCAACAGACTTGGTTAAAAAGGTATATGAAGATTAGATGCAAAGAAATATGTAATGGGTTTATTTTTTTATCTATCGAGTGCATTTGACATTTTGCATATTTCATTTATTGCAGACATATTGAAAAAAACGGAATTAGAAGAAATGTTAACGACTGGTTAATATTGTATTTGCCCGATACAAGACTTTTAGTTAAAATCGGATATATTATGTCGGAGAAATATGACATATCATTAGGAAGACCACAGGGTAGTGTGCTCGGTCCTCTAATATTGTTATTATTTATTAATGACTTACCTGAGTTTATCAAATACCCGAATATTTACATGTACGCAAATGACACTTCAATCTTGAATCTTGAGGAACTGGAAGATCTAGTTAATACGGTCCTCGACCAGTTTACTTTATGGTGCTTTAAGAATAAGCTCATTATCATTATGTGTATTGTTTAGAACCAAAGATAGAACTATTTACAAAAATATTAATATTTCCCTAAATAGTCACCAGCTAAGCATACAAAAAGAAACAAATTTTCTAGGAATTGTATTAGATGAAAATCTCGGCTGGATAAAACATATTGATCAACGCTGTGTCAAATTAAGTCAGTCGTGTTTTGCAATCACCATATTAAAAAACAGTTTGGATCTTCTTGATAAACGTATACTATGCTCTCTTGCCTGGGGCCAAAGTGTGAACCTACAGAGAATTTTTATTATACAGAAACGGGTGTTGAGAGTAATATTTAACATGGGGCACAGGAAATCTTGTCGTGATACGTTTAAAAGCAATAATATACTGACTGTCTCATCTATTTACTTATAAAGTTATTTATATATGTATATAGTATAAAAAATAAATAAAGTGTCGTTAAACATTTCAATAATTTTTTTGAAAAACAAATTCAAATTTAATGAAGCAAAGTGTATTTATTGAAAAATGTGCTTTAGTTACGTTTTAGTTCTGTCATTTATGTCATTTAATCATTTTACTTTGTTCTTGTGCTCCTCGAGCTAATTTCTTTATTTACAATGCCTAAACATAATATTTTTTCAAATAGGGAAAGTTTGTTATGGATTACTTTGTATAATACGATGACCGAGTGCATAGCTCGCCTGCTAATTAAGCTACTCATTTGAAACCTCTCATAAAATACCTCTTGTGGAGTGCCTCTGAGAGGATAGGAACTGTCTAGGACGAACGTGGCTGACTTAAAAAAAACGTCGTTGAACTTTCTCGATGGAGGCGACGTGTACAGAGTATATTGGACTCCATACCACCGATGTATATTCTAGCTTGGACCTTACAAATGTTACAAACAACAGGCGCAATATGTGGATAGATTCAAAGTCATTCATATTGCGAATTATAAAACCGAGACTCTTATATGCAGCAGCTACAGTGGTACCAATATGGTAATTAAAAGATAGTTTGGAGTCAAAGGTAACACCAAGGTCGACTATTAAGTCTGGCCGACTAAGGATGGAACCATCAAGAGCATAATCGTGTATTAGCAAGTCTTTTTTACGACAGTACGACATTACATTGCATTTGTTGATATTGAGAGGGAGATGATTATCGATACACCAGAAGTTTATTAAATTTAAATTTCTTTGCAACCTAACACAATCGTGGAACGAATTTATCTCACAAAGTATCTTTAAATCATCTGCATACAGAAGAAATCTCACTTCCAATTTGGTAGCAATATCGTTAATAAATATCACAAACAAAAGAGGCCCCAAAATCGAATCCTGGGGAACTACAGATGTCTGGGCAAAATTAGCAGAGCGATGACCATGGCATTGAACAAACTGGGTTCTACCGGTCAAGTAGGACCTAAGCATGGCAGTCAGGCCACCACTGAGACCGATATTCTCCAACTTGCTCAACAGTAAACCATGATCAAGTCTGTTAAATGCTTTGGAGAAGTCAGTGTAGATAACATCTACCTGACTTCTTCGATCAAGGATTTCGTTAATAAATTGTGTCTTACATATTAAATTAGTGACAGTGGAGCGTCCTTCAATAAAACCGTGCTGTTCTGGTAAAATAATATTTTTCAGATGACCTGACATAAAAGTATGAATTAACTTTTCAAAGACTTTGGAGAAATTGCATAGGATAGCAATTGGTCTGTGATTAGCGATTTCATTCTTTGAACCCTTTATGTATTTATCTCAATACTATGAACATAATCCAATAGTTCATAAGAAAGTGAGAAGAGTTTACGCTGTTATTACAGTTTTGTTTTCCTTTATGGTTTGTATTTTTTCAATAAATACACTTTGTTTCATTAAATTTGAATCTGCCTTTCAAAAAACCATTGAAATGTTACACGGCACTTTCCTCGAAAACGGTTGGAGTTATCAAGTTCTATCAAGTGTACCTTTTATACGTGGAAAAGACGCCTTCATCAGATTTTCTGGTCAGAAGTACCACGACGTTTCGTGAAAAAAATCATCATCAGATACAGGTCCTGCAGCGCCCTCTATGATCTGACGTGATGTAATACATACATTATTGTTTCTTAGAATAAAAAAAGTTCCTCTAGCAAATTTGGCAAAGATCAGTCAAGAGGCTGTTGAGTAATTAGAAAAAGATGAAAAAATAATTTGAACTTTAACACCCTGCATCTTTTTCCACAGCAACATTTTACTAAAGCATATTTGGTTACATCCTCATATTTTGGCCCAAAGAATCTACCCCTAACCTATGGCCTATTATTAATGGTCCACCCTATATATTGTTATTTTATTTGTTATACATATGTTATATTTATTTTATCTGTGGACTTATTCTATCCAATTATATATTGAAACAAAGAATTAATAAAAATCTATGTATCTATAGAAATTGAAAAAAAAATAATTAGGTTTGGTAATTTCAGAAAATTGATAGAAATAAGAATTAGCAACTGCAACTAAAATATGTGGTCAAAAGCTTAATTTTAGGAAGTATTCCCAATTCTAAAATAAATATGTAGATTTTGATAATTTTTGATGAAAGTAAAATGGCGAACGACTTTTTTTATATCTTTAGTATGTAAAGTTACTTTTAGTATCTTATGTTTTTCTAATTTAGGGTAAATTAGGAAGGTACGCTAACAACATGCTACCGGACCGTAGCAGTTCTAGGGTTTGAAACGCACTGTGTTTCAGTACAGAAAAGAAATTGTAATAAAAAAAGTAACTGTTTAGAAAAATACTTTTCCTAGCATAATTGTATTAGATTTGTTAATTTGTTTATTACTACTAAAACAGTATTATCTAATATAAATTTACGTTTTATATACGAGGACAGCAATAAAATGTAAAACGATAACCATAACGCACCTATTAAATCAAGCGGAATTTATTTTATAAAGTTAACTAAACAACGTGAAGTGTTATATATTCAGATGTAAAATAAACATCTGATGAAATGTAGATACAATTCAGTGAAACTAGTACCTAAACGACTGAGACATAATGCGTAAGGTATTAATCACAGGAGAACTGGGGAAGCTTTTCTAGAACACTGAATTACCCCTAAGTAATTGTGTAAACATTTTTTTTTGTACAATAAATTAGGTCTGTTTTCTTCAAGAAGTTTTTTATAATATTCACTGAACTATAAGTAAAGTAATGTTCACAAAGATGCCAGTGAAATTCGCATAGAAATCAAAGGGATGCCGCCCGCTCGTATATCAAGGATATCATTTTATACGAACGCTGTAAGTAGGACGAGCTTACTTCAACGATAACAATATCGCGAAAAGAATGTATTTTTATGTGAGAATTATTAAAAAATATTCATAATTTGTAGGTTCTTTTTTTTAAAAAACGTGTACAATAATATTGTTAATATTTCAAATATTTTAAGTCGTTATATCGACAAATTTTAAGAATACGATACACAGGGTTTCCCAAAAATTAACGAACAAACGAAGTGAGATAATGAAATCATTTCTAATCGAAATAACCATATATGTGGTTATCCAGTTGTTGATGTCATCCGTTACATAAACTTTTGTATTTTCTACTAAAAAAATTAAACAAAAAATATTGATTGGTCGTTTTTCTTACCTTTCCAATAAAGACATTTTTATGAGCTCTGTTATTTTCTGTTAAATAAAAGAAAATAATTTTGTGAACACTTATTTAGAAAAAAATATATTTTTTTTCACTTTTAAGTGACGTTGATATAGAAAATGTACCACAGAAAGTTTACCAGTTATCGGAAAAAGTTGCCCATTTAATGCAGATGGTAATATGGTACACACAGAGTCATTTGGAATGGTTTTTTTAATGTATTTTTTACCAGCAAGTTAAAAAATACAAATTTCAAGAGCTATGGAAGCTGATTTGTTAGAAATAAAAGAAGGGGAATTTAAGAATTTTTATTATTTTTAAATGGCAGTGTTGAAAATAACCACTTTTTTGCCCCCAAGGTGGAACGGCAAAAACGTACTGAAATGTTTTGCGAATGGTGTCAAAGTAGTAGGCATAAACTTTAGAACTCTCGGAGATCGGAGAAATGATTTTACAGCCCGCCGAACTGGTAAACAACTACTTCAAACCGTCTTAAATATTTATTTTAATATAAAACAAAGCCTCAGTATAAAGAAGAACAGCAGTGTTAAAAAAAGCAAGGAACGAAGGCGGAATGGCCAAAACGTAATGAAATGTTCTGCAAACGGTGTCACAGTAATAGGCGTAGACTCGAAGGGATGGAGAAATGTTTTTATAACCTCCTGAATATTTTAATATACAACAAGGTCGTAGGCCAAAAATATAAGTAAGAAGGCAAAGGCTCAATAACACTAGGGAAGGCAGGGAAATGTTTTACAACTCTTTTGAACAACCCATTGAAAATTTGCCCAAAGTAAAAATCGATGAAGCAAAAAGATAATCTCTAACATTCAACTGCTACCACACAGACACCTCATTAGCAATTATATTTTGAACAATCACCCCTACTAAAGATCCATAGAAATGAGAGGATAACCTGCAAAATAAAGTAAAAACTTATTTTGAATGCAAAATATTCTATAATAAATTGCTAGATACCATTTAGTGACCCCAATGGAAAGTTTATCTTAAAAACCTCTCTTACGTTGGGGGGGAAATGGGAGAGCAACGTGCGATACAAAATATAAATAGGTTATGAACACCAACATCAAAACAAAAGTTCAAATGTGCTTTTAGAACGCCGAATATTAAAACCTAATATAATCTCCTCATAAAATCCTTATTTTACTATAAGGAACCACTTTTGGCAGCTCACTGCGGAAAAAGTGTAGTTTTTCCGGGAAAGCAGCACGCAACAGAGAAGACACGCCGGCAAATAAACTCCTAAGAACTTTACACAATTAGCTGTATCATTCTTCATCGCAGCATTGACTTGGCGAAGTGAAAATACCATATTATGAGATTTAGATATATTTAAGATCAAATTCTCCGCCAAACTAACAACTGTGTATCTTGAACATTTGGTAATAAGTTATTTATAAGCTTACTTTTTGATACAACATTTGTATCATCTGCAAATAAGACAAAATCAGCACTAGAGGTGGTACTGGACAAGTCGTTTTCATAAATAAGGAAAAGTAATGGTCCCAGTACCGAACACTGAGGGACTCCCTCCGTAATAACGAGTGGATCCGATTTATTACTACGTATAGACACAAACTGAGGACGATTAATGTTGTAAGATTTAATAAGCTCTATACTACTGTTACTAAATTTGTATAAAATAACTGTTCTATTAAGATTTTATATGACACAGTCAAAAGCTTTAGTTAAATCAAGATATTGTATGACTGATGGTCGAGAGGTAAGCGCACTTGCCTCTCATCCAAAAGTTCTGGGTTCTGTTCCCGGTCGTGGCATTGGAAAATATTGCGAGAGGGATTTTTCCACCATACACGGATATTGGGTGTATGTCCCTTGTCTCTAAATGTATAGCCCCCTTCCACCCAAGACTCCTCTAGAGCCTTCCAGCATAGAGGGGGTCGTAATTACCTGTGGTGTTATTTATTTATTAAAATAAAGTCTCCTTCCTCAAAACCTTATTGTTGACAATCACTTCTAAAGTCGAACTTCTGTTTATTAAAGAGAATATTGACTTCAAAATAATGTGAAATTTGTAATTTCAGTATGACCTCGAAAATTGGTAAATAGAAATTGGTCCACAGTTAGAGAGATTTTCAGTAGCATCTTTTTTATGAATAAATACAACATGTGCTAATTTCAGTACATCGGAAAATATTATTTAATATGAACCAGTTTATCAGGTTTAATACAACATATTTGATAGAATTTAAAATTTTTATATTGATTTCATAAGCGTCCTTACTGTTGGTTTTGTTTAAGTTATTTATTACATCGAGAACTTGAATGTATTATACTGTGGAGAAATTAAAATTCCTCGGTATTCAGCAAATAAACATCAACAATCCTGTTTAGATAAAATTTTACCAACAGAATTCAGAACATATTTCACAAATATTGCCACTGATCTAATAAATAATAAATAAATAAATAATAATAATACAGTAAATGAACTACCTCCTAATCAGGATTAATCAGGATTGTTTGGATGGACTAGATTAACATATTTCCAACATCCAGTGGGATTAGTAGCTGTAGATATCAGAATAATTGTGCCCTAAATAGGAGAGGGGACCCCATGATGATTGTCTTCTCTATTTGGCCTACCAACCACCCAACTGATGTTTGATTGGTCGGTATGGTCTTCAATTTTTTCGAGCAAAATAATGTTTGGCTCAGCTGGTGCCGATAATTCGATGACATATATTACTTAGATTTGATGGTGGAAGAGGACTATATCAGGCTTATTAATTGGCTTCAGTTTGTCTGACGGTCGGAAATGAGTAATTCCAATAAATTAGGCATTTTCTATTGTCAACAATAGACTAAATATATTTCTGGGCGTAAGGCAGCACTGGTGTTTGAATTTCGTAGGAATGTGTAACTAGCAATACATCACATGTAATGTCGTGTTACATTGGTGGGTGTAGGCCGAAATCGCATAAATTGAACTGGCAGAGACTAAATGCTTGAGTGCCTAATAATATGTCCTGCAGTTGATATGATGATGAAGTCATGCTTCTACAGTTGATGAAAGTGTTGATTAAATCAGCACAATAAATCCCTCGTTTCTGACTTGAGCTCAGCTTGCTCTAAGAAGCCGAATATCAAATTTGTCGATAAATCCAGTGAATCAAGGTTTTTACAGAACACACCATTTAGAGGTTTATCGATATCCTACCTAATAAACAGTTTTCTCTGTTTGCCAATATTAATTTGGACAGTCAGGCGATTTAGCGGATTCTCAGTATTATTATTTCTGTCTAATATGGAAAAATATGTTATATTGTTACGTAAGGAGTATTCATATTTTAGGAGAAAACTATAAATCAGCTTTAGTTGGTTACATATTGATACAAATTATTTATCCAAATTCTAAATTGATATACTTTGCAATAATATTAAACAAATATTGAGAACGAGACCTGACACTGAATTATTAAAGACAAACAATAAATACGAACTTGTACTCAATAGGTAACCTGCTAAGTAAGCAACTAGTAAAATGATAAATACGAATTTTATTAACGCGGGCGTCAGTCGAATTCTTAAGACAGTCCTACTCTTAAGTGTTAAGAAGTGCGACTCCTTATCGCGACGCATTTCTCTACATCAGTGACATTGGTAAGAGCCCCCCAATTTGTTACTATTATTGTTATGCCTGTTGACACTGTGACACTCTTTGTTGTTATTTTGTTAATAAATTATATATGTTTTAAACTCGTCTTCTACTTTGACTACCCAATCTCCCTCTCTCACAAGCCAAGTGAACGTCAGTCGCGGCTTCCCGAAAGGGGGGCGTGACAATATATTAGACTGAAAGTGTCTCTTCCATTCTTGTTGGATAAATTACTTCCTCTCTTGCAAAGTATAAACACAGAACAGTTAAGGATCATTAATCAGATGTATCTCCAAATCAAAAATTTCCGTACACAAAAAAAACGAATTATGTATCCAAAATTATTCTAAAACAAAAATTTGTAACAACTGAACTCTTTTTATTTTATCTGACTTAAGACACAGTATTCGGGATAAAGCTTTCAAATAGACCGGTGGTTTTCTGAAACAAATATACAGTCAAAAATAGCAAAATCAAATAAAAGACCAAATTTCAACTTCATATCAAAATTATCTTAGAATTGTCACAAACGAACACGTGTATTTGTGATGTATAAAATAGTCAGCTTATTGTTTGTTGATAAATATTCGGCAAAAATATAGTGAAAGCGTGTTTTTGTATTTATATACAGATCAATATTACGCTAGTCATATACTTAAGTGGTGAGTGAGTTCATGACATCAATTTAGGTCGATTTAGCCCAATTTACCTATACGCAAGGTGCCTCGTTTATCTTGATACTGTTTCGTTTAAGTTACCTTCCCTACTATTAAATTTCTGAAACATGAACAAGCAGCAGACAGTTAATTTTGGTATTATGCAGTACGTAAACATGTATTTACTTATTTCATATTAAGAGTACAAACAAGTATCTACTTCTTGTTCATTTCTTTTTTTATGGGCTTTTCTGCCACATATATCTTCTGATCACAAATTCTACAAAAATAACAAAACTAATCAGACGAATATCCACGGCCTTTAATTTTTACTTTCCCATGTACATAGTGTATAAGAAAAGTGTTGTGATCTTGCAAAAAAAAATCGATTTTGAGTTTTTGGTGAATTTACACGATTTCAGGTCCCTGAGGCAACCAAATTCTAACCAAAAGGTGCGCGGAGTACTTAGGGGTTAGATTGGATGAACGACTAATGTTTAACAAACACATCAACAAGACGGTACGGAAGGTCTATGCCATGTCCAGGAGTCTGTATCTACTCCTGGAACGAACATATTAAAAAGTTGATTTACACCGTTATGATTAATTCGGCCATTACATACGCGGCATCGGTGTGGTGCAACATACCGGTGACGACAATGAGAAAACCCAAAGTTTTTGAACATAAATTTATGTGCCTCATGTCAAATTCTGGTAGATACACCTCCCTCAGAGATCTCTATGCACTTTGCTCCATTAACGGACTATACCCAGGAAATTTCACAGAAATTCTATACTCTCAAACTGGGCGACAGCCCGCTAACCCAGAACATTACACAAATTAGACAGCATAATGCCTTATTCTGGATAAAACAAACCCTACCTTACCAGGCGTTGCCGATTTTCCGGCAACCGCCCTACCCAGCATTTCACTTACTCCACCTCTCCCTACCGAGCATATATTTTTAATTCTTTCCTGTTTCTCTTTTCGTTTCTATTTTTCTTCTTCACAACTAACTCTATCTTTTACTAGAGTCAAAACTATTCTGGACCAGAGCGATACCAGAAACGATAGATTAGGCAGCTGGGACGCTGTCGCTGCAATAGTTGTAGGGTTTGTACGTTGGGGTTTTTTCTGTATCAGCTACTCAAATTAATTTAGTGTTTTGCTACCTTTACTAGATGCTAAGTTTTAATTGTTTTGATCTTTTTTTGTAATTTTTTAACACTATTACCTGTTTAATTTGTCGCTTTGACACAAGGAGCTAGGTTTTTTATTTATATTTGTTTTTTCGCCGAATCGGAGCTGACTCGTCTAGTACTTCAATTGCCAAGGCACCGCATATAGTCGAGTACACATTTGCTGGGCACTCAAAAAACGCAACAAAAAAAACTACGACCTCATTAAAATACCATTACTCTTTGTGCTATCTCGACCGCAAATTGACTCGCTTACCTTTACGGTTTTTAATGTGCGTCGGCTTATTTGATGACACCATACCGCATGGGCCAATGGCATAATAATGAGGTCGTAAAGTTTTCGTTGCGTTTTTTGAGTGCCTGCAAATGTGTACTCGACTATACCGTGGATATTTTGATGGGTCCGGCTCAGGTCTCGGGGAGGATGATGTATATAAATGTTTAATAAATTAGTATTTGATTTGATTTTGGAGGTCCCAATACCAAACCAAAAAATTGTTTTTCAAAAAAATGTCAGTAATAGTGAAAATGATTAAGGGTGTACATAAGTTTATTCTCTAGCACAATTTGCAATTATAGAAAACGAAGTTCCACAAGGTTCCATTTTGGGGCCTCTAATGTTCACTTTGTATACATTTCAATTCGGAAAACATCTAAAATATTCTAGTTACCACTTTTACGCCGACGACACACAAATGTATCTGGCTTTTCCCGAAAATGACATACAGATGGGTTGTTCTAAACTAAATGAAGATCTTGTGTCATTAGTCTCAATTTCGGAAAAAATCTGCCTTTCCATAAATCCTTCTAAATCTAAGGTTATACTAACTGGGAGAGATGCGCGCGTAATAGATGTTCAAATAGAATTGACACAAAAGTAAATAATGAACAACTAACACTTGCAGTAAGTGAAAAAAAGCTTAGGATTAGTTCTAGACAATCGCCTCAGATTTCCTCAGCACGCCACAATGATAACCAGAAGAGCGTTCTGTAACCTTAAATTAATTTACTCTAACAAAAATATTCTTAGTAAAAAGTGTAAGATACTTCTATGCGCCTCATTTAAATATATATAGATAGTGTGTATGGTACTTGTATTACTAAATCTGACTATCAACGTCTTCAACTCATACAAAACTCTCGTATTAGATTAATTTGCGGTATAGGGAGGCGTGACCATGTTACCACTCACTTAAGAGGGATCGGTTGGCTTAATACAGAAAATAGGAGGCTATTTCATAGTTGTGTTCTTTTCCATAAGATTATTTCTCTAAAAAAACCTTCATATCTCGCTAATAAGCTCACATTTCGTATAGATATCCACAATATAAATATACATCGTAAAAGTCACCTAACAATTGCTCGCATAGCACCGCTCTTTTTCAATCGTCATTCTCCTACAACATTGCGAACCTTTAAATATAATTCTCGATAACTTGAAAAGATTACCTGTACTGTCATTTAAAAAGAAGCTTAAAGAAATACTTACATTAGGGACTTTCAAATTTACTTAAGCTGTATAATATTTGTGTTTCAATTTTATCTTGTTCTATCTTGGTATCAATAATCTTAATCCATTGCCTTATTATGTAAATTAATTAATTGCCCACCATGGCAAGTCGTCTTGTAATTAGTCAATGTTATTTACAAATTTATAAATCTATAATGTACTATTTGCCTTCGGTGGGCGTCTGTAGTTGAGTGGAAGAGCGCGGTTCCTCGTACTCCGATGAACAGCGAACTCTGCCGTTTGATAGATGTATGGTGTACATAATCTATTTTTTTTATTAACAATGTAATCTAATATCTATCCATAAAAGCAATTATTATTATTAATTATTTTTCGCCAATCTCCTCTTTTTTATTGTCTGTAACGTATCTGCCGTTGTATAAGCCCTTGTTAAACGCTAGTTCCAACTTTAATATATACATTATGATGTAATATTAATTATGTACTACTAGCAGATACTCAGCGGTTTCGAAAAGCTGGCGAGTATCGGCTGGTTTCTATATGTATCGGTATGTGTATGATGCTATTTCTAAAATCCACCCAATCCAATATATTGGTGAGAATGAATGGCGGTGACTAAAAATGTCATGTCGCTAGCGTCAACCCCAGGTAGCCGGGCATACCCTGTTGTATAAGACCCTTCTATAGGACCTCCGGGAGGGTTGACCGTTTATAAATAGATATATATTAATAACAGCGGCGCCTGCGGCAAAATCTCGACAATAAATTAGTCATTTTTTAAAAAAAATTTATCCTGATGATCCTGGTGAGGACATTAGGACAGAGTTGTCAAATTATTCTATTGTCATCGGTCCTTGATAAGTGTGCAAAGTTTCAGTTTAATCTAACATTCTGAAGCGGGTGAGAATCACGTTCAAAGATTCCATTACAAACAAACATACAGGTGAAGCTAATAAAAGCCTGTTAATGGGATAGGAAACGCATAACAGTATTCATAAGTATAATACACGAAATAACATAAATATTTATCTAGAATGCCATAGGGTATATACACCGGGAACAAGTAATTTTGAACCAAAGTTTTTTAACTTCCTCCCAAGTCATATAAAAAACCTACAACCAAAAACTTTACATACATATAAAGTAAAAGAGTCTTGATCAAAAAGTGTATCTATTCTCTTGAGGAATTCTGTGACAACTACTTTTTAGACTTCTTGTAATTATACTAGTTACTTCATAATTTTAAATTTATAAATTATTTTTATATTGCTTTTTGTGTTCATTTTTATTATAGTTTTAAACTTCCTTTAATTATACTAATAATTTTTATGAATTTATATCCACACCTGCCTCTATTATTGTCTTGTATATTTTTTACTTTATTTTAATTACAACAGCCTTTGACATATATAGTGTAAGCAAGTTAGTTCGAAAAACAAGGAATAGAAGAAAAAATTTATAAAGTTTTTAAATTTTGGTTATGAACTCTCAGTAGGGACCCAAATACAGATCCGAAGAGTTCCCACCTCTCCGGTGGGAGCTTCATCCCCTTTTGCCCAAAAAACTACCCCCATCCGTGACCTCGCGATCTTTTTCGACATTTTGATCGTAAACCGCAACTTCTACGAAAAAATGTTATAGGACTTTTTATATTCTCCATGAAATTCTCTATAAAAATGTCTCTTACTATTTTTTGCGTACCTCCCACCCAACGCTCGTAAATGACCTTGGAAAATAAGCATAGTTCTCAGTGCGAAGAGAAAAATGAGCCCAGCGCCGTTTTTTGAGGCGATTATTTTGAAAAGTGTTAGTCTGAGCAAAAAAATGTATAGAATCGAAATTAAAGAGCAGTTTTTTCTCTACAAGGTGCATATAAAATAAGATATTTATGAACAAGTGTTAGTTTTCATATGATGATTTTTTTATATTTGTGCATTCTGTACTTTGAGCCCATTTCCACACCACCTTTGAGGTAGAGCTCTCGGCGCGTTATTTTTTACGTGGTTTCCCCCTTAGGCCTATTCCACTAATAAAATATATCTATCATTAATTTTCCTCTGCAAAGTCGCCCTCCTCGTCCGAATTGAAACAACTTTGCCCATGACAACTAGAGCACATTGCGGAGCAGCGCAAACCAACTTTTACACAGCTACATCGCTTTCCACACCTCTTTTTACAGCCGCAGGATATAAGCTGAAGAATTGAAGTTGGAGCTGGCGCTTCAGTCATAACCATTGGCATTAGAATGTTTTTAGTTTTTCTCCAGCCCCATTCAGTTATAGAACTATACGCAGCCAACCATTATGAAAAACCTGTTGTTGTTGTTGGGCAAGATATTGATTTGCTAACACTGCTCATCGCTTTCTCCATCGGACAAAGACATTCGCTTTTTGGGAGATGCTCAAGGAAATATTAAGAAAAGGGCGTATAGTTCACTCGGGAGTTTTAAAGGTTTGCGCAGATAATATTTTATTTGCCCATGCGTTTAGTGGCTGCGACACCACTTCTGCCTTTTTTGGGAAAGGAAAATCGCAGACTATAAACTTAATAAATTCAAGAAAGAATTTACAAGAAGTGGTTGAAATATTCAATAATCCTTCATCGGCGAAAGATGACATAGCAAGAGCTGGTGAGAAATTTACGCTTGCCTTATACAAGGCACCCCGAAATGAGACATCTTTGAATCATTACCGGTTCATTTCATTTAATAAGTTGGTTGGCCAATCCAGTCACGCAGTAATTTTGCCCAGACTACCACCTACATCTGCTGCATTAGCACAACATTCATATTGGGTTTTTCATCAAATTCATACGTGGCGAGGAAAAACTTTAACTACAACTGAATGGGGCTGGAGAAAAACTAAAAACATTCTAATGCCAGTGGTTATGACTGAAGCGCCAGCTCCAACTTCAATTCTTCAGCTTATATCCTGCGGCTGTAAAAAGGGGTGTAGAAAGCGATGTAGCTGTGTAAAAGTTGGTTTGCGCCGCTCCCCAATGTGCTCTAGTTGTCATGGGCAAAGTTGTTTCAATTCAGACGAGGACTTTGCAGAGGAAAATTAATTAGAGGTATATTTTATTAGTGGAATAGGCCTAAGGGGAAACAACGTAAAAAATAACGCGCCGAGAGCTCTACCTCAAAGGTGGTGTGGAAATGGGCTCAAAGTACAGAATGCACAAATATAAAAAAAAAACATCATATGAACACTAACACTTCTTCATAAATATCTTATTTTATATGCACCTTGTAGAGAAAGAACTGCTCTTTAATTTCAATTCTATACATCTTTTTGCTCAGACTTACTTTTCAAAATAATCGCCTCAAAAAACGGCGCTGGGCTAATTTTTCTCTTCGCGCTGAGAACTATGCTTATTTTCCAAGGTCATTTACGAGCGTTGGGTGGGAGATACGCAAAAAACAGTAAGAGACATTTTTATAGATAATTTCATGGAAAATATAAAAAGTCTTATAACATTTTTTCGTAGAAGTTGCGGTTTACGATCAAAAAGCCGAAAAAGATCGCGAGGTCACGATTGGGGGTAGTTTTTTTGGGCAAAAGGAGATGAAGCTCCCACCTGAGAGATGGGAACTCTTCGGATCTGTATTTGGGTTCCTACTGAGAGTTCATAACCAAAATTTAAAAACTTTATAAATTTTTTCTTCTAAAAAAGCTAATTTTCCTACACTAATAATGTAGTAGCATAAATAAAGAATTGAATTGAATTAATTTTTTGTTATCAGTTTCATTTGTGCCCATTTGTTATCAGAATTACACTAGACAATGAAGTTGGGAAATTATACTTCTCAACATTTATGATAACACCTTTAATATTCTTATAATTATTTAGCGACTGCATTACAGATATCATTCATGAACTGTTTGAGAACCAATGGCATTTCTGACCCATACAATAGTTCAGGTGGACACGCCAAGTTAAAGTTTTCTAGATTTTATGTATGTCTCATTGTTGTGTATCTTTTTTTATAACTGTAATGATTTTATCTGAGATTTTATAATCAAGATCAATTATATTCTGTACTCTGTCACGTAGGGGAGCCGATCAACAATATCAAACACTATTTTCAGTATTAACGTGCTTGATAACAAGCTTCCCTTGTAGAAACATTTTCAGTTGATATTGACTAGCCCTGTATATAAAACTTTAAATACAACAAACCAGATACGTATATTAGAACAATCCTGATTGATGAATGATAATGAGTTTGCGAAACTTACCCTCCTGCGACTAATATCATCTGCATGTCTCATTAGTAGGCTGTTTTTCATCCACTTCAAGGAGAACACTTATATGAAGTATGCTTAGGGAATTTTCCACTTTAAACGTCAATTACGCACAACCTACACCTGTTGGCCATTTCGTATCACTGCACATCTTTAACTTTCACTGATTACGTCCACATTTATGACACGATCTTATTTTGTTATGTTTCAGTATCCTTTCATTCAGGTTTATTTTGGTGTATTGTTAATATTTACAAAGTCGAGACCGGCCGATATGAAAATAGAATAACTTGTGACTAAAAGTGGATCGCAAAGTGATGTCTCTGATTTTATGAATATCGATAATTGTAAACGTTCAGAGTCTTTATAGACGCGTATTTTATCAAAGTGCATTCACCTCTGAGAACATTACAGTTTTATTGTTGTATACAAATAAAAAACACATTAATCGCATCAGTATGCTTTTGATATACGATTTGTAAATTTTCGTGCTAAAGTAGTTACGCATTACGGTAATAAAATAATGCAGACTAAATGCCAAATGTTATTTTACGTAATTTTTACAATCATGTACCTCAATAAAAAAATGAAATACTAATATAAATGTTATATACCCTACACTCAAGAGTTTTATTTTTGCGGTTTCTTCTATTTATTCCTTATATATCACTTTTATGTAGGTACTTTATTTTTATTACGTTGGAAACTGAAATTTCATTTAATTGTGTTAAAGTATATTGGACCAACGGAGCATGTAATTATTATAAGAATTTAGGAGCATAAGTGCCCTGCGAAATATACACTGTGCCCCAAAATTTATAGAGCCACTTCCTATATTTTCTGAAGTTCAGCCGTGAGCTTTTGGTCATTGATATATTTACAAGGTAAATATTTTAATGTAACCCAGTTTCATCTTAGTTAAATACGGTTCTAGAATAATATACGTAGACTTAAAAATATATATGCTTTCTTTATATAAAATATTTGATACCGTATTTTATTTCTTCTGAAACTCCTCTGTAACCCATTGTAATGAACATTGACTTTCTGTGAAACTGTCTAAATTTTTCAATATGTTGTCTTACGTAGTTCAAGAAAATATATTTTATGCTCTTCTGTTTATTACACCCGCTGTATAAGCTATAGGTGTTCTGAATCAAAATTCCATATATTTCCTTATGATGGTTCATTTTACAGAATTATGATTCGTTACAATGAGAACGATATGGATTAGGAATTTGAACTTTTGAGAAATCATACAAGAATCTGCTTGATACTAGACTTCGTATATCGGATTAATAGGTTTAATGTATAGATATATATAATTTGATTTAATGAGATTCTGGAACCGCATTCCACATTCCAAATGTAGAATTGTGAGTCCATTTTGCATGACCGCTGCGTGCTAAAGCTGGCGCTTTTTAGAGAATATAATTTTAGCAAGTTTTTCTGTTATTATTATACTATGGCGGCTATATTTAAAAATATATCTTATGCAAGTTTGATGAATACTCTGGACTCACACTCCCACATTTGGAATGCGAAATGTGGGAATGTGGCTCCAGATACCCATTATTATATATATAGAAAGTTATTTGGCTGCATGGCTAAAATGCCAGGGAAAAAACTCTGATATCCAGCATATTATTTAAGTTCTCAAAAGAAAATACATGAAATTTTGGTCCAGAACTCTTATAGCTTATCTACTCATCAAGAAAAATAGTTATGATTTTTACTAGCCGCCTTATTTATGTACACCGTAATTAAACATTCGCTTTAGTTAACTTTTTCGGCGGTTATAGACAAAATACAAAAATACAAATGAATAAATAATATCGTAAGTAAATACTGATGAGCAAAGTTTTGCTATGAGCTAACTATTCTCCCTAAACTATTCTGTTCAATTTTGCAAGTTTCACGATAAAACTACTAATGGATTTATCGCTGTTACATCAATTTGGACTGATTGGTTTGCAACCAAGTCTATTCATATTCACAGTCGAGCAGAGTATTTAACTAGTGATAATTGCAATCCGGAATTATCGACTGCGAGGACCTTATCAGACTATTCAGCAGGGATTTTCCACTTGCACATTAATTTCTAGAACAGCTGAACTGAAATTACGTCTGGGATCAGAACTACTTTCGAACGATGCCACCTCGCCAGTTTCAAGTTGAGGTTATAATTTCTTAGTTGTGGAATTATATACGAAATTTGAAAAGTGTTTTCCAAAATGGTGCTGTCGGTGAAACAAAGAACAACGTGACCATATACGAGTACTGTATTTTATTTGTATAAAATATCGAAGAGGTGTTATCTTATGAAAATTTTACAGAAAAGCATAGGAGGAAAATAAAAATAATAGTAACAATAATAAAATAATTTGAAAAAAATTTAAGGCCACCGTCAAAGATTTGTAGTGCTGTAGTTTGGTGACTGATTCCTAATTCAAACGCAATTTGTCTTAAACGAACAGCATTTTTTTAATTCCTTACACATAATTAATATGTCCACTTTTGACCTTCTGGCGTTTGTTTTAAAGTAAGCCAGGGCTGGCTCCAGGCCTCTCAAGGGCTGCTGGAAACCCTCCTTGACCAGCGTATTTGCCTGCCCGTTACCCTCAATGTTACTGTGCTCAGACACCCGGAGAAGTTTGACCCAGTTGGATGAGCTAAGTTCGAGTTCGCATAGTGCCTGTTTACCGTCCTCAACCAAAGAAAATTTGGTTTTAACTGATGCCAGGGCCTTGAGGACCACTTGACTGTCACTACATATATGTACATGTGTTTGTTAGAATATCTCCTGAGGATATTCTCCTGTACGCAGACCAAAATAGTGAATATCTCGATCTGGAATAATTTTGTGAATTTACCCAGGGGACAATTTTACCCTCAGTTTCTCACCGTAAATTCCTACTCCGAACCGACCCTCGGATCTAGTTCCGTCTGTGAACTAGACGATATCGGCAGATCCCGCAGATGTTCCCGAGTGGGTTCCAATCCTCCTGTTTCGGGATGATGACCCTAAAAGGTACTGAAAATTAGAACATAGGCGCTATATTGTCATTCCTGGCGTCCAGAAGTGAGTGAGTCCTAACCACGGGTAGGGCCCTTGTACCAATATGAAAAATTGTGTGTTGTCCCAAAAACCATTTTGATAAAATTCATTTGCTCATGAATCATATAATTTCATAAATCATCATTTTCGACGGGATTTCGATTTTTCTGGGATTACATAGGTTAATTGAAGTATATGACTTAAATGGAAAACTAAAAAATAAATAAATATTGACGTTTGACATGTCACTTATGTGGCATCATTAAATTCAGATAATTATACAAAATTCACAAATAGAATAATATATAAAGTGTTCCGTTTAAAATGAAGAGTTAGTGTCACTTCCGGTGAAATCGGAAATCAATTATATGTTAAAAAGTGATATTTATTAAGTTATATAAAAACGGTGATAAAAACATTGTCTCAAATTATAGACCGATATCACTAATTACAAATTTAACAAAAATTTTTGAAAAAGTTTTAAAATAAGAATTGTGAAATATTTAAACAAATATAAGTTTATTTCAGAACATCAATTCGGATTCAGGGGGGGGGGTAGATCTACACAGGATGCGATTTGTCTGTTGACTTCAAAGATTTACCAAGCACTAGATACCAATAAGCCTTCATTATGTGTGTTTCTTGGTTTTGCAAAGGCTTTCGACACTGTGAGCCACCCACAGTTGTTGTAAGACATAAATTTTAGGTTAAATGCTTACAATCTAATAAAGAGCTCCCTAAACAATAGAGAACAGTGCGTCATTATCAATACCACAACAAGTGAAAAAAAGAATAGTAGAATATGACGTACCTCAAGGAACTGTCCTTGGCCCGATTTAATTTATAATTTATATTAATAGCTTGCTTTGTTTGGAATCTACAGGAACGATTTCAAGTTTTGCGGACGATACTGTCGTTTTTTACAGTGTTTCCTCTTGGGGTGAATTGAAACAAAATGTCGAGAAAGACATGAATACAATTATCGATTACTTCAATAACAGACTTTAAACCATAAATTTTAATAAAACTTATTTTCTGCCTTTTAGCTGTTACGTAAGTAATGTACCTGAACATAACCGTCTAACCATAAACAATCATGGTAATAGTATCAAAATACAAATAGTAGATCACGTTAAATATCTGGGACTAACCTTCGATGAACATATGAGATGGAATGTAGATATAAGTAATATTATAAAAACTCTTCGTAGTATACTATATAAATACAAATACTTAACTAACATACTAGATGTACCTCAAATAATAATAGTGTACTACGCTTTAGTCGAATCTCGTCTCTTCTATGGAATAGTAGGTTGGAGCGGAGCTGCCAACTGTCACCTACAAAAATTAGAAGTTCTCCAAAAGAAATTTTTAAAACTTATGATTAATAAAAGCACTACCTATCCCACGGAATTATTATTTGCAGAAACACAAGTTCTGGATTTGAGACAAATTTATTTTTATCAAATCGTTATAACTCAATATAAAAATAAAAATAAACTCTTGTATGTGGATCATAATTACTCAACAAGAAACAAAAGCAATGTCCAGGTTAAAACTATCTTATTATCCAAGACAATAGGACAAAGAGGGTATCAACATAATTCAGCTAGATTATATAACTTTTTACCAAAACATATAAAAGATATTACTAGTGTACCTATGTTTAAAAAACGAACAAGATTATTTATACTTACCATGAATACATTGCACCAATTAATTGAACCTTAAATTAATTTGAATTCAATTCTGTAATAATACGTATCAGTATGTTGTCTATTAATTACAGTATATATTTTTTTATTTTTACATTAATAAACCTTATGGCAATTAGGTGTGTGAGTATATGTATGTGTGTATATGTGTCTGTATATATGTGTAGGTAAAATATATTACTAAGGAAGCAGAGCACCCACGTTCTGGCTATGCCTTTGTGAAATTGTAATGTTTGCTTCTGATAAATAGAAATAAATACATAGATTCACATGTGTACTATGTAGCTGTGTAAATGTATGCGTGTATATGCATATACATATATATATAAATAGTGTATTGCGTTTAAGCCACGTTCAGATTAACTTAATCTTTTGGTCTTTTTTTCTGCTTTTATTTAATTAACATAAATTGTAGGTCTCTAACTCGTTTTATGTATTAGTGTTTAGATTATTATTGTTCTTTTACTCAATTATATGTACTGTTGTTTTGTTGATGAATAATAATAATAATAATAATTATTATTATTATTAAGTATATAGGATGTTCCAAATTTTAATTGTTAATTTTTAAAACTAAAAGAAAAAAGAGTGTCCTATGATCCTGTTACACGACATATGAACAGCAAAAAGATGAAGGTTATAAACGAACAACCGTCCTGCCTGCAGTATGCGTACATGTGTATATATGGGTGTATATAGTAATCAATAAGATACAAACAACTGCAACATTGAACCAATAAACTTGAGGAATAAGGGGAATTCGAAAGAAGAACAAACAGAATAAACACAAGAAATAGAACAAGACACTAATAGTGACTAGAGCTACAGAAAATACTGGACCTGGAACTGAGAAATAAACAATAATGCACTAAGTATATGAAATGCTAAAAAAGCAAACCATAAAAATGGAAGGAATCGTACGTCTACCAACATACCTCGACTACTCACAAAAACAACTAAGGAGTGATCAAGTGAAAAAAAATGATAACAAATGTCGACATTACTAGAGGGGAAATCAATTATAAAGGGACAGATATACCGTCTGTCTATTTTACGAGGGCCTGAAAAATAGGAAAACCACAAACGGTTATAGCGTTCTTATTTGAGGAGATACGAAAAAAGTTAAAGGGATGAAAGTTGGCGGCAAAGGCAATGTGTATCAAAAAATTCGAAAAACGCAGTTGGATTTGAAATACGCTCTTGTGCACAAATGAAAAGAACAAATCTCAAAGTAGGTCATGACACCATTAATTTCGTCTATTTTTTCACTTTCCAACGACATAAAATATGTCACAAAAATTTTAACTGTGTCAATATTTAATATTTTACGAAAACCAAAATTCATATCATTGAATGGTAAAAAAATCAGCTATGCCATGATTAGTGAAAAATAATGTATACAGTTATTAACAAATTTGACAGATTGCCATTGTTGTATGTTGCGTTGTCGAGTTCTAAGACAAGTTTTATATCAGTAATTATGGTATAAGTACACCAATAATAACAAATTCGATATGATTAGCATTTATTGTGAGTGCAATTTTGAGACGAGAAATGGCAGTCACGGTTTACGGAGATAAATTTCCTGATGCTCCTCAGCCAAATCGAACTATGTTTAGGAATTTAGTTCAAAATTTAAGAACGTATGGTTCATTTTAAAAAAAAGTAGTAAGGCGAGGGCATGTTGCGGATAATGTAAGATAAGTGAATTTTTATTAATTTCTTTATTTAATAACCATCTAAAAAATCTTACTCTCCTCGGCTTATCTCCCTCATTTAAATGTTGAACTTTCTTCATTTTGTAGCACTGAAATCCATTTTTTAAAAATATTTCTCTTGCACTGGCTTTTTTATGCAACAGTTCTAATTTTGTCTCAAAGAGGTTTCTTCATTTTGGTAAACATAATTCAGAGTATTGAATTATGTTTACCAAAATGAAGAAACCTCTTTGAGACAAAATTAGAACTGTTGGATAAAAAAGCCTCTGCAAGAAACATATTTAAAAAAAATGGATTTCAATGCTACAAAATGAAGAAATTTCAACATTTAAATGAGGGAGATAAGCCGAGGAGAGTAAGATTTTTTAGATGGTTGTTAAATAAAGAAATGAATAAAAATTGTAAAAAAAATATTTATTATAAAAATTCTTTGGTCGGACGAATCAAATTTTTCTAATAATGGATTTAGAAATATGCATTATAAGTGGAAAAGAGAAAATACACATTGGCACAGAGGGACCGCTTTCCAAGAAAGATTTTCTGCAAATGTGGGTCTTTTAGGGACTAAAGTAATTGGACCTTATTTTTATGATGGCAAATTAACCGCTCGTAAATATTTTAATTTCGTGCAAAACGAGCCTCAAGATTTTCTTCATGATTTGACGGTGACAGAAAGATTAAATTATTGATATTTTTAACAAGATGGGACTCCACCTCACACTGCTAATATGTAAAAATTATTTAAATCAAGTTATGCCAGATGGCTGGATTGCCACCTATGGATCCATTCTATGGCCAGCTCGATCACCAGATATTACTACCTTCGATTTTTTCGTCTGGGATTACATTAAAGGCAAGATATTTCAAACTGCCCCTAAAAATATTGAGGACATCAAGACCAGAATTAGAAACGTATATGAGGCAATTACTCCTGAAATGCCACAAAATGTAATGCATGACGGGTCTCGTAGAGCACGTTTGTGTATTAGAACGCATGGTGTACAATTTGAGCAGTTGTAGTTAGAAAAATAAACATAGACATTTTCTTCAGTATGGTAGTAGGTAGTACCGTTATACATAGTTTTTAGTTTTTTGTTTTCTTTCATATTCATTTTGTACTTGTATTTTTATTTATGAGATATTTGTTTGTATTAAATTGTAATAAATAATTACTGAATTATAATTATTATAATGTGGATTTTTACTATTATGGCTCAGCTGATCAGTTAAAATTTTTGTGACATGGAAAGAGAGAATAAACGGAATTAATGGTGTCATGGCCCACTTTGAGTTTGTTCTTTCCATTTTTGTACAAGAGCATATGTCAAAGCCATTTTTTCGAATTTTTTTACACACATTACTATTCTTATTGTCTTTGCCGTCAACTTTCATCCCCTTAACTTTTTCCGTATCTCCTCAAATAAGGAAGCCATAACCGTATGTGGTTATCCTATTTTATAGGTGTTTGTAATATATCTCACAACGTGGGCTATGGATTTCACATTTCTTTTTACTGAAATATAACTGACAAAACGTGGGATAACTCTTTCTAAAATTCTTCTACAAGCGTGATATTTGGTGTGGCCTTCGTAAAATACAGACAGACGGTATATTATATGCAATGAAGTGCTGAAATATGTCTAAAGACATAACCTCACAGATAGAGTACCATAATAAAACCACTATGAAATTTGCGCTGCTGCAGAAACGGAGGAGACGAAAGACTCAAAAGAATAAATCTAAAAGTGAAAACACAAAAGAGGAGCATAAACACTCAATATCATAATACAATAGCGGGAATGCATTTTACACACACTTACACTTTCTATTCCCTACGTGGCCACATGGCTTCCATTGCTGGCAATAAGCATGACCAACTCAGTCCAACCCAGCATAAGCATAGACAGTTCGGTAGTGCATTTTCTAAGGACGATATAAATTCCCACCATACTCCGATAGATAAAATCAAATCAAGCTCATTTCTAAAATGTTCGATAAATGGCAATTCTACAAAATAGGAAATTAATGGATGTATTATATGGAGTCCTTCGATTTGTTTGATTGTTTGAAACTTATGCTTGGTAATGCCAACATAATTTTATAATGTCTAGTATATAATTCATTTAATTAATCATTTATTTCAATGTTTGTTCGTGCAATTTTCCTCTTGTAAGGACACAGTCTCGAGCATAGTTAAACGAGGAAATGTAGAAGTGCACATACATCGCGTGATAGCTGTATCTCGACATTTATTACAGTTTGCATTCTTGAGATTGTCCAACTTATGGCCGTACGTTTCGGATTTATCGTTGTTTCTGGTGGTAGTAAATTATCTACGAAATACAGTCCATTAAACTTGACGTAATTGTTTCACGATGATTCCGCTTTGTGACTTTCGTCTAGATTCGTGTTTGTAAAACATTATTATCATTAATAAAGGTGCAGCGTTCTTTTACAATCTGGTCTTGTCTTATTGATGTAAAAGGAAACAAAACTAAAGGTGATACGTTCCTTAAGAGTAAGTAAACATTTTACATTTCGTACATTCATAAAATGAATTGATTCATTTTATCGAACAATGAAGGAAAAATAATATTTCGTCAGTGTAAGTGCAAATACAGCAACGAATATATTACAGTGTGTCCATTAAAAAATAGACCATACTCCAACACTAGGTTTCTTGTGTAAAAATAAGTCGTTTTAGCTAAATATACCTTAGTACCATGTTGTTTCCTTAAAAATTACGGGATGTCAAAAATTTAAAAAATAATTTATTTATTTATTAATAACATAGAGGGCGCTGGGTTAACACGACTGCTCTTGTATCCCAAAAACCTCCTATACAGGATGGTTCAGGTATGCGGTCATTAATTTCTAGATGTGATTCTACATAAAAAATATCAAAAACAGTTCATATAAACATGGGTCCGGAAATCCCTCCTAAGGGCGCTGTGGGCCTCAGAAGAGGCACCCAAAATAGGCATTTTATTTAGTAAAAAAAGAAATACGTTATTGCCTTACACCTCAAAGAGAAACAACAATGTATCTACGGACACGTGTTTCGGAGTTATTGCTTCTCATCAGCGTAGTGTAGCTTAACGATATATCTTATAATTGAGCAAACTAATAAAGGTAATAATGTATAGTCGCACCATCGGGTTCGAATCCTGGCTCCGGCACTGTCGGAGGAAATGGTTGTGTGTCCGCGTTTTTTCAATGTGTAACCCCCTTTCGCACAAGCCCCTGGCTTCCGGAATTGGGGGTTGTGTGTTGTGTGTTTGTACCTTCATACTTCATGTGCCACATTAGAGCTTCAAATGAGAGCAATCAGTACGAGGAGCTCTATGGAGTACTGTGCACTGTACTTTCCTACCTTTATTAGTTTGCTCAATTATAAGATATATTCGTTAAGCAACGCTACGCTGATGAGGAGCAATAACTCCGAAACACATGTCCGCAGCTGCACTGTTGTTTCTCTTTGAGGTGTAAGGCAATAACGTATTTCCTTATTTAATTATTTAGTCCCATAAATCCCCACATATTTTATTTAGTATCTCAGGAACTCTTTGAGCTACAGCGACTAGTTTCTGCACGTGATTCGATATCAATAAAGATCATTATCTGATTTTATCCACCAAGGGTAAATTCAAATTGGAAAGGGAGATTTACTTCCCCCCTTAAAGTTTTTAATGTGAATTTTTTGTGATAATCTCATCGGAATATGATTCGTTTGCTATAAATACACAAAATCGGTTATCTTGTTATAACGCCGGGTACCGTAGAACCAACGGGTTTAGAGAAATATGAACCTAAATGAATTTTTCCAGTCTTTTTGCGCAAACAGAATTTTTTCAATGAATTCTTCATTTTCTTCACATTTTCGCAAGTGCCGTGGATAGAAAGTCACCTTTCGATCTGCACTCGTAAAAATTCACACCGTATTTTTTTATTTGTAAAAACTTCTTACCACTTACCAACTTACTTGGCTTTTTACTACTTAGCTGGATATTACAGTGCAGGCCAGTTAGCATTTGAAGTGGAACATTTTTTTTAGAAGTGAATAACCTCCTAGACGTTCCATGAGATTCGGTTATGGAAAGTTGGAAAAATATGGTCGCCATTTTTTTAAAGTTTTTTGTAAATATATTGGAAACTATACATTCTTCGAAAAAATGTCAAGAGACCATTTTTAAGGTTCTCCAAAAACTACATCTTAAAAGATATTTTAGGAGATCTTACCTCGATATTTAGTGAAGTTAACCAGGTAACTTAACGGCAACATAAAAAAATACCATCATTATTCAGAAATGGATATATAACAACTTCTAAAATAAATATTTTATATCCAATTGTTGATTATATTACAAACAAGTTAATCAGAATGAGTTTAATCGACCATGCAGTTTTCTTCTTCATTATCTTCAGGTATACACTAATTGTCGCAACTTATACCAAAAAATTGGCCACACTTAGAAGAACACTTTAATCCAAGCTTTATACAAGAACAGCTTTTACCACAAGTTTCATCCTTATAATTACAAAAGACCATATTCAAAATACCTTGTGGAGCTATATCTTTTCTACACCTATTTGGAACAAGACTTCCATACTGATCCTTCCCCTAACCATACTCCAAAGGATTAAGGTTTTGTCCAGTCCATTCTTGAATCTTAAAAAGCACAACAAATGGAATCAATAATTTGTGAGATTTCAATGAAATATTTTTTTTCTACTTGCTCTTTTTAAAAATAATAGAAGTCCTATCGCAACCCAACACAGCGTGTAAAAATAGAATGGATTGTTTCAAATGACCTCATTGTATCTGAAGATTTTTTATATTTGTGACTTTGTCAGCTTTTGCAGCATTTCCAGGGCGGAGCAAAAATATGTTATCTTGTGCAGAGTGATGGATTAGAAGAGTAGCGATATCAGTATCTTCAGCGATGACGGTAATACTTTTTCCATTATTCGACAGTTGCACTGCAGTTCTAAAAATCAAATAATCTGCATTTCTTGCAGCTTGAATGCCTTCTTTCTCAAGGAATAGTTTCAATACTTCTATTAGATTTTGTTTGTTACATCCATTGCTCAAAAAATCCTCTTGTGGTATTATGATTGTGTCCTCTAATTTCTCTGTTGCATTTTTGACCTCAAATTTTGTGTAATTTCTTTTGTGGACAAATAAGTTGAATCGTATAGGCATGCTTTGCATGATCGCAAACCATCTGCCATACATCTTTATGTAGAAAAAATCCTCCATCTACAACATTTACTGATCCTGACTGCGGAATAAAATTAGGTTATTCGATATTGTCAAGTTCCTTACGGAAGAAGGCTCTCAATGTACCATCTTTAAAGAGAGACAAGGGATATACCAAGTTCGAATTTAAAGCAATCTTTGATTTCTTCTGAAGATTTGTTAGAGCATATTTTTCTATAAAATGGCTGCATGGGATTTATATCCACATAACTTTGATGAATTTTTGTATAATTTGTTATCTGAGAATTTTTTAAAAATTATACGTTTACATTATATATCTGTATACTTCCTCCTTATATTTTATTTATTATCTTTTCCCCAATTTCATCAAGTAAATTGAAGTTTATATAAGGTTTGAATACAAGTCCTGAAAAAATGGATATAAGTTCTTTACATTTCTTTTAGCCATTCTAGAGATTTATGCAAATTAGCATCATCGCGTTGGTTTTTCGCTTGTCGTCAGTCTACATGCTGCTCTGAAGAAAATGATTTAACTCCAGCAAAATCTTCCATAGCAGTAATTTTGGCACACATACTGACTTTCCAGCTATCTACCCAGCTGAGGAGGAGTCACTAAACCCATGACCGTTTATCAGTCCTCCTACCGTTTTCATTGCCCTCATTAAATTCTGTTCTATCACCATGTTCGCCCATGTACCTGACCAAAGTTTTTCCGACCTTCTTATTGTAAAGATCCCTTCATCAACTAATTTTTCGTAAAAAGCAGAGTTTATAGTTTATAACTGTTTATTTATACAGTTTTATAAATAGTACAATTTTTGTAATGTTTGCTTTCAACTTATCTGGTTAATTTCACTAAATGTCAAAGTAAGGTATCCTAAAGGTGTTCTTTTTCGAGCTCTTTAAAAAAGGTCTCTTGACATTTTTTCTATAAATCTATGGTTTCCAACATATTTGCAGAAAACTTAAAAAAAACAACCTGTCAGCCATATTTTTCCAACTTGCCATACCCGAATCTCATGGGACTTCTAGGAGGTTATTTAAAATATATTTCCGTATAAATTTCCACTGAGAATAGCTTGTAAAAAAATGTTTCCACCCTAGCCCTTTTTTCTAGCTAACTTCCTCGCACTATTATTGGTTTCCAATATTCAATTGTCATTAACGACAAACAAGTTAAGGTTCTCATTACGCCGTCTTTAATAAGATAATTTCAATTTTTATTTAATATGAGTTACATTTTCGAAGGACAGGCCGATATTCATTTATTCTATAGTCGAGCCTGGGGTAATAGCAAGAAGATTGTGCGGAGAAGCTTTTCCAAATGGCAGAGTACCTTGCGAAAGAATTTTTGTAAGTATGGATCGTTCGTTACGAGAAAGGGGTAAGTTTTATTCCGTTAAGAAAAATTCCAGACCCCAGAAACAGAAGAAGCAATATTAAATGCAGTGAATATATTTGGAGGGTGTTACATAAACAATTACTGTACCCCTACCACATGCAAATGGTGCAAACGCTCAAACTAGAAGATCTACAAAGAAGGGAGGCCTTCTGCCAATGACTTGTGCGAAAATGTAAAAGAAATGCTAAATTTATTCAAAAAATTTTATTTACGGACGAAGTGGGGTTTATGCGGGATAGTGTTGTCAACTTTCACAATAATCTTATAAGAAAATCTCTATTAAGGTTATTGCTAGGCTAAGTATAACATCTTTACCTAGTATAATTTTAATAACCCAGTTTTGAATAATTCCAAATTTTTTTGGGTAGGCGTTGGTGGTGACACCTCCGCCCTCTCAAGCGATAACCCCATAAGTAAAATGAGATTGTATCAAAGCAAATACATGTATTTTAGGAACGACACCTCTAGTAACTGTTTCAAAAATTTAAATTTTGTAATGAAATAGCTCAATTTACTCACGAGGGCATTGATTTGCAGATCCCATTTCAGATGTCGTTTATAACCTCAAGGTACTTAAAAATTTTAACAAATGATATAATAGTTTGGTCTTCACAGGTTATTTGTAGTTTCAAAATCAGGTAAATATTGAGGATAACAAGTAAACAGTAGGATATATAACAAAAAATAAATTAAAAAAATTAAATTTTTGACGTCCCATCATTTTTAAAGAAGCAAAATGATACTAAGGCTTAGCTAAAGTGACTTATTTTTAGTCTAGGAATCAACTGCTAAGGTATGGCCAATTCTTTAATGAACATCCTGTATATATCGAAAAAGTTCTTAACAATGAAAGTCAACAAATTTAGTATAGCAATGAAAAAAGCGTAAATTGATAATTTACAGAGACCCAAATAAATCGAGAAAAGTTTAGTCTGTCTGGACAAATAGTTAATGGAAATGAGGTAAAAATGATCGTAAAATATGCTTCTGCACGCATTAAAGGACTTAATAGCCTTTAGAACGTTCAACAGTTATATAAGCAACTCAGTTAACTCGTAAAGGATGTAATATTTACGTCTAGTTTTATCTTATTTCACTGAGGATGAAATGAACTCATAATCGCAGATAGAAAATTTAATCCTGAATCGAAGAGCAAAGGAATTTAAAATGTGGACTTTGTAGATGTGAATCAGAGACAAAATGTTTTTCTCCGTTAGAGATTTCACCGTGATAAAGGTTAAAAAACATGATCTTCTCTATTTCAAAATAAATAATATTTTGGCTATGCCCCAACCTTCAAATATTTATTGTTATTTTAATTTTAACCTATTATCTACGAGTTCTACAATCAAGTTACACAAACATATAGCGTGTCTAGGAAAATAGATAACGTGCCAAATTTTGTATTTTTCCGGACGGTTGAAATGTCTACGAAAAATTATATGCTGGGCCATAATTTGACAAGTAGCAGACTAAATAGTAGTAAATACACTGAATATTTGTAAAAAGATCAGATTTTTGGATAATCAGTAATATAGAAAAATTCCCTTTTAAATACTGCGCGTGGATAAAAAGATACGAAAAGAATAATAGCTCAGTATAAATAAGTACAAATAAAAAATTATCACAATACACAGTAGTGTTTTTTCTAGGTGTAGTTAATTTAAAGATCTTGGGGTTATCGTCGACAGAAGTTAATCTTCAACTATCACATAAATGATGTCGTGGCTACATCTTACAGGTTCTATAATTAGAAATACTAAAGAATTTATGGATAACAAAACTTTGAGATTTCTATTCATTGTATTCCAAAAGTAACTAAATATGTACTTTGAATGAAACATATGTAACGCGCTATTTTCAACTAGATAGATATATCGTTATTATACATTTTTTAAATATAACGCGATGTATATTTTGTATTATTGACTGGTAACAATTATATGAAAAGTGTAATAAGATGTACCTACGCAATTATAACTAAGTATGCATGACGCGTTAAATGCATTCTCCTACGTATTCCACTTTTACACCTGTTTATGTATGGTCGAAACCGGGCACAAATAATTAACAAAATAATAATTATTCTCTTAAAAGTGAGAGTTTTATTTATATTGTATTATATTTTTACATATTATTTTTAATATAAGTAAGTACTTTTGAAGAAACTTGCTTACGGTATTAATTAATTTGTTTTTGATGAATGTGACATTACTATGTATAATAATTAATCATATATTACGAGCCTATAAAAAGAATATAAGTACCTAGTATATTTTAGTGACATAGTAAAAATCATTTTCAAAACGATTCAAAACATTGTACATAATTATAATTGAATATACATAATTAATTGCAACCTACATGCATTAAATGATATAACGTAAGTAATTTTGAATAAATCCTGAGATAGAACTATATAAGCTATCTACATGTGAGTGTTACATTTTTTTATACACTGTTAATTACACTAGGGGTTTTTTATTTCATCGTAGGTAGATACTAATATATCTAGTTATAATTATTAATTTTAAAGTTTCATAATAATTTGAGGCCAAACTTAAAGAGACTTTGCGATAACTTTTCTGAATGATTTTTTAAAACATTTATTTAACGTAGCCCTATTTCCGCTACTAAGGACTAACATCGAAGCCAGTAAACAAGCTACCCCCAACTAGGAATTTTGCCGAACTTCTTCTCTTTCGAAGAGCAGGGATCTTTTATTTGCCTAACATTTAATAGACAAGGTACCGACGGATTTACATCCCCTCCGAAGAATGGTATATCCCCTACACAATCCTGGCCTAAGATTGCACAGCTTCCGCGCATACACTGATATACAAGTCGCTGGAAGATGCGAAGCGAGGACGCGGTCTTCCTTGAAACGATCACCCGTCTAAGTAATAATATGCGATGTAAAGCAACGTCAGGTCCGGTTAGTATTTAGCTGGGTGACCATTTCAAGTGTTATAGTACGTTTCTCGAGTCTCATAAAAACCACTCTCCAAACCCCTTGTCAGAATATTTATACACCAAAACAGACTACATTCATATTTCCAACAAGCCATCATCACATTCATCAAAACGTTCTTCCGATATACCAATATCAACGCTTCTTTCTCATACGACTTCCAACGTTGCTTTACGGGACCAATTCAATGTTTGCAATATTTTCAGACAGTATCACTGTTATTTCTAAAACCTATTTAGATTCAGCTTTCATTTATATATCGAAAAATCCTATTTTTCATTGCCGTATTTATGATAATATTTTTCAGTTCTGAATTCAAATGTTTCAAAACAATTGCGCAAAATTTCATAATATCGAGCCTCAGATACTGGCCGGGGACTTATCCAGCTCTGTTCAAACTTCGGCGATCCAAGTCCTCATAGTACCATATAAATAGAATAATATGACGAGCTTAAAGCAAGTCAGTTACAGTGTCTTATCCAAGTTATATATGTTCGCGAGTTATTAGTTGTAAGAAGTATACTAGTGTATGCATTCGGTTTACCTAAATTTAAAAAGTAGTTTGTTACAGTTCAATTTAACATTTATACGTTATTAAAAAAAATCTCTAAATCATTGCTATATCTCTTTCATTTAATGTCTAACGAATTCGTGTTATCCGTCGTCACGCGTAATATTTATTATTTAGTTGTCTATATAAACTCGCAATTGTAAGGAATCTGTTGCACTTTGGTATATGCATGGCATTATACATTTTGTTGTGTAGCGTGTTGCATATACTTAGGCTCTCTATTTCTGTAATTCTTAAGCTAGGCAACCAATAACTTTTAATTAGTTTATAGGTAGATTCCTATAACCGACTGATGATCGGTAACACAGATTTATTTCTTCACAATAGTTTTTGGCTTAGATTTTGTCTTCCGGTAGTCTGTCACTTTTCACGTGTAATTGGCTCGAACGCTTGGCAATTTATTAAGTGGTAATTTTACGTGCTCGTTGCGATTTTTGAAACAAGTAATTTCACCATTTTGGGATATTTTCGCAACGTTACTTTTCGATTTTCCATTTATGTTTGGACGAGTGCATATTTTTATGGTATTGGAAATCGATTGTCTTCATTGGAAGGATCTATACGTAAAAGCCATTTTTGCCAAATTTACACGAGGCCAAGGACATCCAAGGTCAACAACATTTCTCTAGGAAAACCCTCCGAAACGAGGTAATTATTTTATTTTTATATTCAAACTAGCAAAATATCACTTGTAGTAAATTGTTCAATGGTAAAAATTTATTTTTAGGGTTTTATTTTCACCTACGGTTTCGTCTAGGATTTCGTAGTTTTTCATACGATTTTTTTTTTGTCTCCTGATACGAACGAATAACTTTTTTCCACTGGTCTACACGTACTTATGTTACTTCTCCTTACTGGACTGGAATTTCTTTTTTGTGGAGAGCCATCCATTTTTTTTTTGGGTTAATTGATAGGCTGGAAGTTGCCCATTCCTGAAAATTGAGCCGAAGCTGAAGCCCTGCTGCCTGCAGTTTGTATCCTTCTTGCGCCATATATACATTGAATTTTTCTTAAAAATATATTATAAATTTTACTAAAAAAATTTCACCACTGTACCTATATATATATTTTTTTTAAATTTTGCTAAACATTTTATGAAAATATTCTGTCAACTAATTATAACATCTATGATATTTGTTGGGGGTTTAAGCACTTACGTAAGACGCGTATACCCAGTTAGATATATTTTTTTTTGTGTGAATTTGTCTACCATCCCCTACGTTATTGTACTCTTGAATGTTATAGAGTTACTTCGTTTATTGTTATTAAAAGATAAAACTGAATTTGAATTTTTCATTATCGTCTCGCTAAGTAATTTATTTAGTAAATTTAAGGTTACATTGTACTTGAGCTGGTATTTGGAGAGGAAAAATTTACTTGGCGCCCTGATACATCATAGTAATTTAGAACCCCGACCATCTCCACTGTTAGTCGGCCGGCAAATACCGTTATGTCAACAGACAACGACCAACTAGTTACGACAGATTGAGTTTTAAAATTTGACGTAGCAAGTTATCGCCTGTCTAGTCGTATACTAGTAAGCTTTCGGGTTCTAAAACAGACGTGCAGTAAATCTGGGAAAAATTTTAGTTCCGTTTGTCTATTCGACGCAATATACTAGTAAATCTTTCTGTCTTAAGCTTTAAAATATGATGCCGTCTGTCTAGTTCCACTTATTTGCTGTAACATCAAGAATTACCCACTAACTAACTTGCTGTGCTACTTCCTTGGCCAGACCAAGTAAAAAAGATTTTTTAAACATTACTACCAACGCGCATAAATCATAGAAGTCAGTTTCGGTGTACTTCATGTTAGTTTCTGCGTTCCGAGAGCAAAGTTTCTAAACTAAACAGTGTTTAATTCTTTCCCGGTTAACCTTAAATTTCAACAAATCGAGTGGCCGTTCTACTTCCTTGGACAACCCAAGTAAAATATTAATAAAACTAAACTGCCATCGCGCATAAAATAAAAAATGGAATTTTTTCAATCTTAAAAAATCTAAATAAAACAAATAAAAATAAAATCGTCTTAAAGGCAAAATTTCAAGTGTCGATACGTTAACTATTTTATCTCGTGTAAACAATTTTAATTTAAATAAAATAAAATACTCAACTCTGTTATGTACGCTTAATTAAATATTTTTTAATTTTCGTTTAACCAAAGTGTTTAATTTAAAGAAAAGCATACACAGGGTGCAGCCGTTGACCCTGCCGTAAAAATAAATCTAAAGAAAGTGCTAGTCAGACTCAAATACAAGTGTAGTACTGCGCTGAAGCATATTACAGTGAAAAATAATGACATATGCTTGGTAAATCCCAGTTTTATTTCATTAATAGAATTTTTCATAGCATTTTTATTTTTAGATAGTGTTCTTCGTTCGTTAATTCGCCTACTAATTTATTTCTACTCCTTATATTACTAAATTTAATATAGAATTTTAGCTATTAGAATAACTGCATGCAATTAACGTATTTCTGATGAATACTTAAAAAATATTTACCGGAACAATTTCTAAGAAATAAGTGGCTGTGGACATAATAACTTCCCTAATAGAAATCTATAAAACCGGTTTACTTCTGACAAAAGAAATACTATAAGCTGCGAAATCGATAATCCTAAACACGTTTTCACTTATTGCGGAAAAATAAGTAATGTGCCAAGTTTTCTAATATCCTCCTTTCCTGAGCGTGTGCCTCAATTCAGTTTAGTGGGTCAAACTGCAGATTTTTCAGTAAAATCTATTTTATTGCAATAGTTTGTCTACAGAAATAGCGCTCATGATGTCTGGTTCATGCAGATAGCGATCGATCCGCAGACTTGATTTATTATCCAGCCTAACAATTAGCGTGTAAAGCTAGCACTTTCTGCAGACTCTTAGACATTCCGAAATTATAATTATTTATGTTCCCTTGCCTGTTAGATTGCCACTGCGGTTGGCTGTTTCTACAATGCCGAAAGCTTGCCAAAATATTTGACTATTCTTTCTGAACTATTTAAAAATTGTTAGATGAAAATTTTAATGGTGCTGAAATACATTCATGTATTCGAACGTAGACAGGTGTAGGTAATTTAATAGAAAAGTCAACGGTTCCACTCACTTGTTATTTATGTTACACAAGATTCGCGATTCGTTTATAGAGCAAATACTGTGCGCTGAATTTCTCTGCTTTGTAGCTACTCATATTTTATCAAACAATTTGTAGCAGCGCCTCTATTTATATCATTGTACGGTAAAATTTTTCACTGATTTTCTGTAAATTTGAAATGGTTCTATCACAGTTTTTTTTACTAGACTATGTCAGTAGGAGTGGTATAAAGGTTAGGTCTAATTGCGTTTGTTTGTGCGCACGTTTGTTCTCTAATAATTTCACAATGGGTAAGTATGACTTTGACAAAGTACAATGTACATAAGCGTCAAAACACCCGTATGCAAGCAGCACTACATATTTGAAATTTTGAAAAAAGCAAAATGGCGGATACTATTCAGATGTCAAGATAGATGCCAAACGTCGATAAAGTTACATTAGATTTAGTATTGTCAAACAAGGACTGCCTGCCATGTTACGAGATCTCTAGAGTGTTTAAGAGACTGAAGATTTACACCATCTACCTTTGGATATATCAATAACAATAAATACTTCTCAGTCTGAAAATTTCCCGTGTAGCTCAACAGACATCTACAATTTAAAAAAATCAGATTTTCCTCAACTATGCGAGATTCTATTCAAAACAGACTGGTCCTTCTCAAATGAACTAAAAGATGTTAACATTACATGTTCTGAATTTTACTAAAAATTGACTGAATTTTTTTTATAAAACTGTTCCTAAATATCCACCATGGTACATAAATAGCATAGTACGAGATATCAAGAAAAAACGTATTCTCTGAAAAAATATGAACAAACAAAGAATACCAATATCTACAGGGAGTTTAGTGACATAAGAAAAAAGATAAAGGATGAGTTAAGACAGGGCATAAAAACTATCTGCTGAAAGTACAAGAAAACATAAAAGCTATCCGCAAAAATTCTGGTCTTATATTAACGGTAAAAGAGGTAGCAGTTCCGTTCTCGATAATATTACGTATAATGATACTCAATATACGAATCCCCAGGATATTGTTAATGCCTTCGCTACTTTTTCTCAAATTGCATATCAAAAACTTAACAATAACGAAGATAAGTATCATTCCTACGAAAACGTCAGTAGTAATAGCACCAATATGTCTCTAACATCATTTTCTGAAACAGAAATGTAGCGTACTTTCCCACAATTAAGCACGGAAATACCATAATCGTAAAACTAGCAAAGGTTATACCTTTAAGGCAAAAATGTCGACAGGCTGGAGGCAGTAATGGCCAACTACAATAGCCAACCGTAATTTGGAATTTACGCTCATTTACCCATCCCTCGAGAGGTATACGAGAGACCGCCGAAATGCAGGCAAAAGAGGTCAGTCATATTTCTGTTCTCAAAAAATTCACTTCCTATATTTAAACTTAAGATTCGTAACCACTTTTTGTTAAAGTTTTGTTTAATAAATAACTCCTTCTGAAGAACATTTAATTAGTTGTACCCACACAACAAGAAGTATTTGAGTTATTGAAGAAAATCAAGCCTAAGCTTACTAAAGGACCTGATAACTTTTCCCGCATTTATCGTTGTTACAAGTCGTTTGACACATCCTAGCAATCTCCGGTGTACCCCAGGGTTCTGTACTACGCCCGCTTATGTTTGCTGTTTTCATACATGATATTGCAGATGATCTTAATGTAGAGAGTCTCTTATATGCCGATGATTTGAAAATATATTTTATAATTGAAAACGAACAAGATTGTGAAAATCTTTAGAATAACCTAAACATCGTAAATGACTTGCCTCTCAATATATCTAAATGTAACTCATTCACCTTCTCTAAAATGCGTAACCCTATCAATTACGATTATCATATAAAGATCAAATCTCGCAGAGACCGGATACAGTAAAGATCTTGGAGTTACATTTGATAAGTGTCTAAGTTTTAAGGAACATATTAATTTCACCATCGCAGCGACTTTAAAAAGTTTAAGTTTTAGAAATAGAAACTGCAAAGGGTTCAGTAATACTTATATTATGAAACTGCTTTAATATTCATTTATACGTTCAAAACTTGAATACTACTCGTTGATATGGTCCCCAGGATATGCTATTTACATAAATAGTGTTGAGAATATTCAGGACCGTTTTGTTAAATATTTCTGCTTTATTGAAGATAATATTTATCCAATAATTGGATATGCGCAAAATGTTATGTTGGAAAGATTTCACATATCTAATTTGGAAAATAGAAGAATAGTACATTCAAGAATATTTCTTTACAAAATTATGCATAACATGTTTGATTGCCCTCTCATTTTGGAGCAACTGCATTTTCATATACCTCGTATAACAAGTCGGAATTGTGAAACATCTTATCTTTTACACTTCGAACTAACTTATTAAAATTTTCCCCTTTATATTTTATGTGTAAAAATTATAATCTATTGCAAGATCAGCTTGATATATTCAGCTGTAGCATCCATTCAATTAAACAACTTGATTTATAATTTATAAGTTTCACTTTCTATATTAGTCTGCTGTAGTTCTATCTTAATTTGTCTTTTATTTTACTTTATTTTTTTTTTATTATTGTAATGTATGTTGTTATCTTGTAAGAAATGTTTATTATAATGTTTTCATATACTATTTTTATGTTATTTTGTACCTAAAACTTAACCAGCAATGATTATTATTGTTATTAATATTATTACTACTATTATCTCATTGCTTGTTTTATATTCATTATATTACCATAATATATAGCTAACTTATTGGTTGGCTAGTATTATATTTTTTTAACATAATTTCACCAAGAAGGTGTGTATATTAATTTACTGTTCAACTTTAAAGAAAATTAATAACTAGGTTTTCCGTATTCATTGCCCAGCTTTCGAACAAAAAACTGAGAGCTGTCCCTTAAAAAAAATGTACTAAACAAAATTTAATAATAATTTGAAATGTTACATTATAGTTACATTATAATATTATTGGCCCAATAATAACATACTTTTGAAACATCGAGTGCCCTCTTATAGATATTTCGATATTTGTTAAAGTGCTCATGAAAGGCTTGTTGGTTCTATATTTTTTAATCACATGTAAAGAACATACAATCTTTACCGATATTAAAATATCTGGAAAGAATTTCGACTGCTGACAATAGTAATTCGTGGCTGAGCATGTTTTATTATCAGTTAGCTTAATGAGAAAACATTGAATGGGTCCGAGACTTAATACGTACTTTATTTTTCTTTTTACTAAAAAAGAAACAAATTTCACATTTCCATTTACATTGGAGTCAAAAGATTGTATTTGATAATATCTGTTCAGATAGTATTTCAGTTCTATCAGGTGTACCTCAGGGATCAGTTCTTGGGCTTTTATTGTTTTCTATATACACCACTGACATATTACGCTCTGCAAACACATGTAAAATTCAGGCATACTCTGATGATACTCACGTTTACTTAAATTTTTTCGCACCGAGACTCGATCGCTGCCCAGAAACAACTAAACCACGACCTTAATATTTTAAAAACTTACTCCCTACAGCACAATCTAAAATTGAATCCAAACAGACATAAACTTGTATTAGTTGGCTCAAACAAAAACCTGGATAATTTTGAAATAAAAATTGATGACAAACTTTCAGCACCTTAGAACGTTGCAAAAAACCTAGGTCTCTATGTTGATAGTAAATTTAAATTTTCTCAGCATGTTAGCGCTATTATGTCTATGGGCTATGGTTCATTAAAGCTACTTTACGACAGTAAACATATTATGGAGCTGCATCTAAAGAAAAAGCTCAGCGAATTTTAGTATTGTCTGTCTTTAACTACTAGTTTTTTTTATATTTATAAAATTCCTGCCCTATAATTGGATTTCTGTCTCGGCAGTCGTAACCAAAATAAATAAATAAATAAATACTGTGACGGTGCATATGGTAACTGCGTTGATAAATTACGCATTGAAAGGTTCGTGCTGTCGATTTATCTATGACCTGAGAAAAGATGATCATATATCGCATACGTTCAGTAGTCTTAACTGGTTGAACATAGAAGTTATATTTTCTTCTTTATCGTTATCTTGATCGAATACTTTTATCCCGCACTCCTCCCTATCTTTTTAACCTACTTAAGTCTAGATCCTCTATTCATTCAAGAACTATTAGATCTTCTCATATACTACACATTCCAAGACATAAGTCTGCATTGTTAAAACAAATTTTTCTTACTGTGCTGCTATTCTTTATAATAAATTGTCAGATGAAATGAAAAATCAATCAGCTAGTACTTTTAAGATAAAATTAAAAAGATCTTGATAAATGAGCAACAACATATTTAACTTCGGTTAAAGACGAAGTTCAAATTAATTGAATTAAGGCATTTATTTAATTGAGTAATAATATAAAGTACTACTGCTTTGTTTCTCTTTTTCTACTATTCTCTTGTTATCTTTTTTTATATATATATTGCTAATTTTTTTGCATCTATGACACTAGTTATCATAATAAGAAATTTGCTATGAAATATTCATGGCTGTGTAACGATTTCCTTTATTATTTTTTCTACTATTTTCTTTCTTTTTTTCGGGTTAAGTGTAAGAATAGCTGGATATACTAGCTAAACTTCGCCCTTTACTCAAGTTACTGTGTGTGTTATACCTGTATCATAATGAAGTAGTTTCTTCTGGGTCTTGCCGTGGTAGTCGAAACTGACTTGACATTCCGTTGATCATCCTGTCTGCTTCATCAGAAGGATTCTAAAGACTGAGTTTGTTATGTTACGCTCCCAGTTATATATCTAGGCGCCGCACCAGCACCGCTTCGCTTCGCTGGTCTATCGTCGTGTTTAGTTGACCGTGACTTACTACGATGCTGGTACTGGCAATGCCACTCTCCACGTGTTACCAAGTCGATACCCATCCTCTCTATTAAAGTTGTTCTTGTTTTTCGTAATTTCCAGTGATTCAGTAATGATTCACGGATAATAGCTCGTATTCCTGTCTGATATATTGACGTTATCGTAGTCATTTTATGGTTCTCGTTATTATGGACATGCTCTGCTATCGCCGACCTATCTGTGTATCCAAATCTGGTATTCCTCTGATGTTATTTGATTCTGCACTGGATACTCCATTCTGTTTGTCCGATGTAGCTTTTACCACATGTGTACTTCAACTGATAAATACCTTTTGTTAACAGTTTGGGGACAGGGTTTTTGATTGAGAAAAGCACCTGCTGTATTTTCTTCACCGTTCGAAACCGTATACTTGCTTTCTTTTTGAATAAAATCTTCTTCAGCCTATCTGTGAGTCCCGCGACGTAAGGCAGGCATGCATACGTTGTTGGTTGCTGTTCTTCTTCTGTTGTTCTTCTCTGGTTATTTACTAGTCGTTGTATATTGCTTTGACTGACTGTTCTTCTCTAAAGCTTGTGGGACATTCTGTAGTTCATCGGGTTTCTTATCGTCGTCATATATTGTGTTGGCTCTGTGGACCAATGCTCTGATTAACGGTAGGTAACGATCGGTGTATGTTTTCTTTCTGTAAACACCGTGGGTCAGCTTGCCATTGTGTGACCTTTTCACTAAAATATCTAAGAAAGGTAAAGCTCCATTTTGTTCGATCACCATTGTAAATTTGATACTTGGATGAATTGAATAAACAGCATCCAAGCGATAAAATTTGCGACTTTATTATAAAAAATGCCGGAGTCGCCGGGCATTACTGCTATCACCGGCTTGATGAAATAATTCCCAAGGGAGTTTTTTTTTATCGCTTCTTTTTATGTTTAGAAAGAGATTTATTGAAAATTCCCCCTCCAATTCGATCCGGATCATATTTATTTAAACAATTGAAGGTGGAAATTTTGGCGTTTTTTTAAATATCTTCGAAAATATCACTGATAGGACAAAAAATCAATAATAGAAATTTAGTCTCCACTAAATTGTACATAAAAAAGGGCTCTACATTTTTTTCGATTGGTGTAATAGTTTTGAAAATAGAGCCGTGCGAAGGAGCGTGCCCGACTCCCCTCGTGTGCCACGCTTCTATCGACACTTCTTTTTACACATTATAACTTTTTGTTCTCTTACGCTGATGTGACCCGCGACTTGTTCCTTGGCATGGTTCTATCTTCAAAACTATTACACTAATCGAAAAAAATGTAGAGCTCTTTTTTATAACACAAAAACCCTGACGCCTGGGATATTAATGAATATTTCTTCAATGCGAAGTACATAACCCCAATTTATATTGCGTAAGACAGTCTAACATGTGAAATCCATAACATGCTGTAATAAAAGTTTTTTTTTTAACTAATTTATGTAGACTACGAATAAAATATAAGTTTTTCGTTACTTTTTGTGACAGACTACATATGTGCTTTTCCCAGATTAGTATCTAATCCAAATCGATCCCTAGAAATTTTACAGAATTGGATCCATTGGAGTTCATAACATTAGTATGTCGTAGAGAAAATATAATAGTTTTAGTTTTATTTTCAATTAGGTGCAATCTGTTTGCATAGAACCATTGTTTGATGTTAGTTTGTGTTGTTTTAGTATTTTCTGCTAATGCATCTATTTGTTTATGGCTATCCAAAACTGTGGTATCAACCGCAAATAATATATTTACGGTTGATACTAGTATATTAATGTATATATAAAAAAAGTATCAGACCTAGAACGGTTCCTTGAGGTAGTCCATGTTTCACTTTTGTTTTTTGGAATTGTTTATATTATAAGAGACATGTTGTCGTGTGTTAAAAAGATATGACTTTATTAGAGTTATGTCATTACCATCTGAGCTTTCATAGAAGATTATCATGATGTACGCGATCGAAAGCTTTTATGAGATTGAAAAAGGTTCCATTTGTAAAATTGCAGTTTTCAAAGTAATTTAAAACAATTTGTGTTTTGTTAACTGCTAAAGTAGACCGTTTGTGTATCCTCAAGTATGTAAACTCGTTTCTGTTCAAAAATTTTTATTTATTTTTTCAGCATTTTTTAAATTATATTTCCTAAAATAGGTCGGTCGAGATAGGTCGGTAGTTTGAGCATGGAATAACGTTAGATAATTTTAGGACATCTGAAAAATGTTGGGATACACAACTAAATTTTTTGAGTTTATATAAAAGTTGGCAGAATACATTTTTGACATAGGTCATTGAAATAAAATGGAGAATTTATTTTTGGAATAGGTATAATATTAGCTGTTTTCCATAAGTTTGGATAAAGGTCCTGACTTAAACATTCGTTAAATATGCGTGTTTACAAATTCAATACAAAAGAGTATAAGGAGTAAAATTATTTTATCATTCATACCACCCACACCAAAAGATTGAATTTAATTGATTTTAAAGCATTGTTCGTTATTTGAAAATTGAATTGTATATGTCTTTAAAGTAAATTATTATTTTGAATCAAAATAAATCATTTATTTTCGTGCCCTGTCCTGAGCCTTTTATAAGAAATAATCATTACGTTACGTTATTGTAAATTGACAGATAAAGTATTCATATCGGGAAGTTTTCGTTTTATCTACGACACACTGCGCTAGAAATTAGGAATAATGAAATTAAAGTGGCCTATGATATACTCTACTAGACATTCGAATGGTGTACACGAGATGGCACTTCACGTTCAGTTTTATAATAACCTTTTTCACATCTAAGATATGGAGCTTTGGTTTGAAATATTTGACCACCCTGTACAATGTTAATACAATTAATGTGCGATGAATTAAAATAATAAGCGTACTATCTTCGGGATACTTACAGTTTTCTATCAATCGTAATTTACGCAAATATGGCCTAAAGAGCCAAAAGTTCACTGCCACTAAAAGTTGATGAAGAACTTCTAATTTAGAGTGATGAGTGAAGCTCTCCTAATCTCCCTTAGTGTAGGTCCATTTTAAACTTGTCTTAAAATGTACCTTCTTTTTAATCGCCAACGGTATAATTTCCTTTCGCAAAACTGTACAACTCCAAATCTTGATAGCTTTCTATTGTCAGTAAGCCATTGTTAGTACTAAATAGGATTTTATCTAAAATGAAATTTCGAGGAAAAATACGAATTCTTCTCATTTTTACTTGTACGTAGGATAATACAATAGTGAATTACACGAGTTATTTTGGCTCAATAATGGATACATTCATAGGTGTAACATTTATTTTTATTTTAATACTAGAGGAAATGCTGGAAACCCCCAGATTAATAAACAAATTCTACAATAAAAACTATTACTTTGTGACAAAAAAGTGTAAGGTATTTTCTTGATATTGAATATATTATTTTTTGTTTACTTTGGATGTCTGCATTCTGTCACAATGTCCTGTTTTATTAAATATGCAATTCACATGTAACGAAATTTTAGTTTAAACTACAATATAATCTTGAGTTAGCTACCAAACGACCACTAACTAGACACGAGAGAAAGAAAGAATATTATAAGGCATTAAAACTTGAGAATTATTGGACAGGGACACACATTTCACGTTAAAGTGCCCTTCACGACAACCTTATTTAAAGTACGGTACACATTACGCAATGGTAAGAGGGTGATACAGAAGCAGAGGATAAGGACATAGGAATTTTCTATACTTAATTTTAACAGGACACAACCCGATAAATTCAACAGAATATATGTTTAAATAGCTCACTTCTAATTAGGATACATAATAGCGAGTTATTATCTAATGATATTGATATAACATTCTCTGTAAGTTTATTTATGAAGAACTTGTAGAACAGCAAGTGACTGAGTTTTCTTACAATCACCGGGCAAATTATTGACAGAAGAAATCATATTTCGATTTATTTTCGATTATTTCTTCAAATTAAGTGGATATTTGTTCTTGGTAATTTTAAGACATAGAAAATCTCATATGAGACCAGTATTATAGGTTGCAAAATTGAAAGTTGATGATTATTTTAATCAAAAAGAACTAAGAACAAACATATATGACAATTTAAGAACAACAATAATGTATAGTCTTTAATGAAAATAAAGTGACACGAAAATAAATTATAGTGTCACTAGTTTTAGGAGAAAGGAGAATTCGAACCCTCTCTCACTCATAAAACAGGCAGCATTTAATAATTTACTTGTTATGTTTACCCTTCTTTTCAAAATGCAGACCATTAGAGTATTATTTTGATACTAATTCATAAGCAGCTTGATGCATTGCCAAGAAAATTAATTTGTGTACAGTAAATAAGTTATAACGCGTTAAAATGACATATTTTATTAATGAAAACAAGTATATCTTGTTAATTCGCATTTGAAATATAAGTTATTTTGTGCGGAATTTCTGATTCATAATATTAATTGATATCATCTTCATTGCTGTCGTCACTACGAATCTAAAAATCACCGTTATTTTAGAGAATTTTTTATTTTGGCATCAACATTTTCAATGGTAAAAAATAAATTGTCTGTTTTTGATTCCTCCTTTGTAATATTTACAATGGATAATTTTATCATGTTTCTGAAGGAAATTAATTATACATGCTCACTATGATCGGTACAATGCGTGTTCTTACATTATTTAAACAATAATAATATCGTTATTTTGTTACTGTAATTAGCCAGTAATTAAACAAATCAAATACTATTTTTACTTAATATACAGGGTGTTGCATCATGAGAGGGACATAGCTTAATAGGAGGTAGAGAACATCAGTGGTAACCGGAACCTCCCATAGAAATGTCTCATTGGGCCTTCATTACGAAGTTACAGGGTGTTAAATAATTTTTGGCCAAACTTGTTTTTTGTCATAACTTTGACAGGGAATGAAATAACGGATTCATATTTGGTACGGCTAATGTACTAACGAGCTTCAAGAGGTACATGTATAAAAAAAATATATCCAGGTCCGGACTCACTATAATTTATGTTTCTTCTTTGCATCAATAAAACATCACCCTGTATATATTTTTTGAAATTTCGATACGATATTCGAAAAGAGCAAGAAAAAACAAACAAAATGGCCTATTTAATTTTTTTGTTACACCTTCGTGGTTATTTAAATACGTTGTTAAATGTGCAAGAAAATGGATTACAGAACCCTATTAAATGAGAGGCACGTGAAATAAATAGTTTTATAACTAAAATTTGCAAAAATTCTATTGAGCCTAGGTTGTCTGGGTGAATCCTAATTCCGGCACGTTTTAAAAGTCCATTTTGGTAAAAAACTGTGGTCCTAATAAGTAATCGGGTATGAAATAACAAAATTTTTAATCAATCACAGTAGGCTTGTTCAAAGAATAAAAGTGACAGATAATTTAAACCATTTAGGCCTAAGCAACCAGTTACTTTGATCAAGAAAATCATCAACATTTTATACTTAATAAAAATTGGAAAAGAGAACAAACTAAAATCTAAATAAATAAAATATTTTCCATTCAATTAACAATAAATAACAAAACAATAACTAAATGTGTTTAAAAATAAAACGTAATTGACACTAAAGTAAATTTTCAAAATGTGCTCCCCCACATTCTGTGCATTTTCTTGCGCGTTTAGAAAGGTCACCAATTGCTCGACGTATCATTTCTGGATTATTCCGTATTTCGTCGCAGGTTGTAACGATGCGCTGGATTAAATGTTGTCTACTTTCAATTTCAATGCTATAAACCTCGTTTTTTAAGTGGCCCCATAAAAAGTAATCACAAGGGTTACAATCAGGAGATCTTGGTGGCCATTCATGTGGACCCCCGCGTCCAATCCATCTATTAGGATACACATTGTTTAAGTGTTCTCTTACTTGAAGGTTAAAATGTGGTGGGGCCCCATCATGCTGAAACAACATGCCTCTTATACCGATATTTTCTAACATATTCGGTAAAATGTTTTGAAGAAAATCAAAGTAAATTTCACCATTCAATCTTTCTTCAAAAAAATGTGGCCCTATCAAATGTCTATTCACAAGTCCGACCCAAACATTTGCAGAAAACCTGTGTTGTGAACGGCGTTGGCGTAGCGCATGTGGGTTTTCCTGTGCCCATTTATGATTATTTCGTGAATTGTTTACTCCATCCCTTGTAAATTGTGCCTCATCCGTAAATAAGGTTCTGTAAATGACTGGACGATGGTTAGACAACCAATGACAAAATGCCAGGCGGGGGATATCGTCGCCTTGTTGAAGACGCTGTACCTGCTGGATATGATATGGATGGTAACGTTCTCTTTTTAGGGTTCTCCATACTCGCCAATGAGGAATACCAGTTGCCAAACTGATTCGTCTAGTGCTCATATTTGGGTTTTCTTGAACTACGTTTATAATATTGTTTTGTTCCTGCACACCTTGTTGTAAAACACGCTCCACAACTGCAGAAGTAGGAAACTTTCCGTGTTGTCTTGCATACTGGAACACCGTACTAAAGGTTTTATGATTAGGGCATCGACGACCAGGAAAACGCAGCCGATATTCTCTTTCCGTCGACCTACCATTTCCATTACAGAAACCATAGATGAATATTATGTCAGCATATTCCACGTTTGTAAATTTTACTGGCATAGTTAAAATATTTTCACAAGTTTTCATTAACTAAATGCGGATTATTGACACATTAAATTACTAACAAACAATTATTCAACTGTTTAGGAGATTTCTTTTTATTATCTGTCACTTTGAACAAGCCTACTGTGATTGATTAAAAATTTTGTTATTTCATACCCGATTACTTATTAGGACCACAGTTTTTTACCAAAATGGACCTTTAAAACGTGCCGGAATTAGGATTCACCCAGACCACCTAGGCTCAATAGAATTTTTTGCAAATTTTAGTTATAAAACTATTTATTTCACGTGCCTCTCATTTAATAGGGTTCTGTAATCCATTTTCTTGCACATTTAACAACGTATTTAAATAACCACGAAGGTGTAACAAAAAAATTAAATAGGCCATTTTGTTTGTTTTTTCTTGCTCTTTTCGAATATCGTATCGAAATTTCAAAAAAATATATACAGGGTGATGTTTTATTGATGCAAAGAAGAAACATAAATTATAGTGAGTCCGGACCTGGGTATATTTTTTTTTATACATGTACCTCTTGGGGCTCGTTAGTACATTAGCCGTACCAAATATGAATCCGTTATTTCATTCCCTGTCAAAGTTATGACAAAAAACAGGTTTGGCCAAAAATTATTTAACACCCTGTAACTTCGTAATGAAGGCCCAATGAGACATTTCTATGGGAGGTTCCGGTTACCACTGATGTTCTCTACCTCCTATTAAGCTATGTCCCTCTCATGATGCAACACTCTGTATAGTATTACCTAGAATGAGATGAAAAATGAATAAATATAATAAAAATGTATGGAACGAAAAAATGTGTATGTAGAATCTTTTATCTGATTTCAAGCTGTGTTATGACCTTTTGGCCGTTTAAATTAATAATAAATTACCGATCTTACGTAACGTCAAACACAAGCTTTCATCACGTTCGGGCTATTATATAAGATTTGTTAATTATATCCATATGGCAGCAATTTCAGTATTGCCGTCTGCAAGGAAATAAATTATTGCTGGACGCTGCCAACATAAATAATCTGATATTTTAAATTACGCGCCATTATACCCACGCCTAGTTGGTATTAAATAATTCTTTCATCAATTCATCATTCATTGGCTAATGATTACGTTCTGTTTTGATTGTTGCTCTTGCGATTTTAAGTGCAAAGGTAATATTTTTTTGAACGATTACCTGTTAACATACCATAAACAAGGAATAATGATAATAATAGATTGTTTACGAATTTTTGAAATGTTAAATGCTCAGTTGATAGAGAGACCTACAATTTGTAACATAAAGTTATAATCAAATATTGATTTTATGGTTTCTGTGAAATTTGCTAAAATAATTCAATGATTTGTATATAGATGGCAATATTGAAAAGTGTTACTAAAATTTACGTGCGTATGGTCAATGCTCCACACTACTCCTCCGCCTTTGAAGAAGATTGAGCAACTGCCCACCACAGGGACATTCTTATAGGTTAAAAAATCCCATGGTCTATCAACATACATCTATATCTAAAAGGGGGTATCATTAAATGTTTACAATTCATTACCGGATGACGTAAAATACATGAAACCAAGTAAATTCAAACTAGGTAAACAAGTCTAACCATTTAATATTCAACAAGAGGGAAAATTGCGTTCTAATATACTTACAATTTTTTAATGAGTGCTTTACTATAAAACTTAATTTCTGCTTAAGAGTATTTTTAAGTCACAAATAGTCTTATTTCATATTTTTGCAATTAATTAATTACAAAATAAAGTCAATTTATTACCATTATTATTATTATTTTGATTTCAAAATTCTTACGTTGCATTGGTTAAGATTGATTATAATTTTTTTTTCGTCAAGATTTTTAAAAATTTATGCATAGAACTGCAGTTATTTATTAGTGATTACGCTTACGATGACGATTCTAAATACGACTGTCATGCGATTACGATCACGATTAGAAAATAAAGCCATATAAAATTAAAAAATTCACATTATTTTATAATTCATATTGTCAAAAATATAACCTTAATTGAAGTTTAATTTAAATGGAAATGAATAAATTTTGCCTATACAGTATAGTGTATGAAGCAAGCTTTATCAAGCATTACATTATGTTTGACTACTGGATAACTATCGTACAGTAAATAAATTGTTACCAAGATGTTAAGGGAGTACACCTCACTAGTGGTTGAATTTGGTATTTCGCGTGACAGTCGATGTTCTCTGCATGCGTAGTGCCCCACTAAACTTGTGTCGACAGACATAAAATGGTAACATCTGATGTCGCTAAATAATCGTAAGCGTAATCGGCGGTTACGATCAATCATCATCCTTCATCGTAATCGTTTCATCACTTTTTGCAATTACACAAACTGACAAAAAGTATTTTTATCGGTATCATTTTTCCTTAAAAGCTTCTTGCAAAAAATTTAGTATTATTTTTGTTATTATACTTATACATTTTAAGGTATTTATAAAATACGACGAAAAAATCAGTTCATAACGTCAGTTTTTTAAAAATAACTATGTATTTCAATAGGACGAGTATCATTAATGGTTTAACCAGAAACAAATTTAATGGAACAAATAATATGTACAAAAAAACTTATAAAGGATAGATATAATGTTTGTTTATGATAAATATTTAGAATTCTGAAGCCAAACTAGTGATAACACATTACGTTTTTTTTTTCCAAATAGCAACTATTATTAAATAATAATATAAAATTTTCTTAGTCACATGTAAAATCAAAGAAAACTACTTATGAGATCCCTAAAGTAATCAGTTATAACAGTATTAAATCAATACATTGATCAGAAATAACATAATGTATATTCCACCGTTAATTTTGCACTTTGATGAAGTTTTTAACGACCATGCGCCCCTCAATAGTAGTAATAAGAGTACATGGCCAGACAATATATCTCCATATTTTGTAAAAATATGTAGACTATCACTGGCTTTATCTTCCCCTAAACCCTCTAAACGAGGGAAAATCTCTCGGTAAATGGAAAAGTTGATACCTCACACCTTTGTTTAAGTCAGATGAAGCAGGCTGCGTTATTAACTATTGACCCAACTCAGAGTTATATTCTATGGTAAAAGTGCTCGAATCACTAGTAACAAGTAGATTATACTCCGAAATGAAGAGAAATATAATTCCAAAACAGGAAAATCATTTTTCAAAAGCTATCGAAAGTAATCACATTATAGATGCTGTTAAAGATGGAATGTGGTTTCTGACTCAATATTAAAGGTGTTCCATAAGGTTAAAAATGACTAGGATTTTCAAAAATGTCACAAGGTGCTGATGGAGTTTAACTTCCATTCTCTTCAATCTAGAAGAACATTATTTCAAATCTAATCTTTCTCCATGAGCTACTGAAAATGAAATTAGCTGTTCTGAGTTACATCCTCAACTTAACTTTCCAGTGCCTAATTTTCGGTAAAGAAATAATGAATTTTTTATTACACGTCAGTGAGAACAAATGCATAATGCATAAGTCTCCAATATACTCAATTTTCAGTAACTTTAACAATGTATGTAACATTGTTAATATATTTACTATCTACGACTTGAATAATCTAGTAGCCTGATGTGAAAAAACAATTTAATATAGTCAACTTTTTCACAGTTCGTGAGACGAATGTATTTTAACGTATTCTATGTGTAGTTAAAAGGTTTTGGTTTTGCTCAAAAGTAGAAGTATCAAAGACCTAAGTAACTAAGCTAATATTAAACTTTATTAATATATAACTTTATTAATATATAATTCCTAGTACATATATACTTAATTAAGACCAAAAGAATTTAATATATACATTCTCGTATGTCTTATACATACATACATATATATACATATATACATACATTAATCAGAGACAGGTAAAAAATTTACAACTAAAAAAGAGAAAAAATATCAAAGACAGTTTTCTACATATTCTTACACCATCCTGTAATGATACAGTCGCCTAAGCATGCTGTGGCTTGTTTTGCAGAGTATCAACACAGGATAGGTGTATTATCTATATAGACATAATATATTACATATAGTTATCATCATATTGTCTTTTTTTTTCTTTTCTCTTTTTTCCTTTTCTTTATTGGTTGGGACAGCCTGAAACTTAAATTTAAATTTAGAAAGTAGTGGTAGGTGTTTATACTGAATCATAAAATAAGGAAATCGTAGAGATGGCATATAATATTTTGATCTAACTATCAAGACAAGGCTATAACTATAGTGGTTGGAGCAAATATTTTTATATAAACTGTTGATTCAAAATAATATCGATCTTATCTTGGTTATCAAGTATAAATTTCTTTAATTCTATATTATATTTATTTAACTTTTGTATATTTTTAATATTAAGGGGTAGTATGTTATACAATTTTGGACCATAATAGAATATAAATCGTTGTGTATGTGTTTTTTTATATAATGGTATAACAAGATTTTTATTTCTTAATGATCTTGTTGGGTAATCGTGGGATATATATACGGAATCCCGTACTTTATAATACCACAATAAACAATGATAAGCGTAAGCATTTTTTACATTAAAGACTTTTGCCTCCTCGTATAGCAGGGTGGTATTATGTAATCTGTTTCTGTTCAGTATTATTTTTAATACACTGTTTTGTGTAACTTGCAAATTGCTTAGAGAGTTTTTAAACAGTCCTCCCCATGCTTCAATACAGTAGCTAATAATCGATGCAACTAAAGAGTCATAAACAATGAATAAATTTTTTCTGTTTAGTATGCCTTTTAATTGGTAGAATTTGTGTATAAGTATTCTAATTTTTTTTGTGATATATTCAATATGTTCATTCCATTTTAGATGATGGTCAACCATTACTCCGAGGTATTTTACTTTGTTAGTTTTTTTTATTTCAGGGCATCCACATTCATTTTTATTTTGGCAATTTCTTTTATGAACAGTGAGGAATCCCTTTACTGGTTGGTCATCCGCTGAGAGGGTGAAGGTTAAAAATTTGCTCTTATTCACATTTAGACTGAGCATGTTAATATTTAGATATTGGTAGACTATATTTAGGCTGCTTTCGGCTATAGAATAAACATTTTCCCATGATTCATCCACAAAAATCATAGCTGTGTCGTCAGCGTATGATGTTATATGACCTCGGAAATTTATTAGACTAGCTATGTTGTTAACGTATACAAGGAACAAAATTGGACCCAACACTGTTCCCTGTGGTACGCCCATGGTGATGGTCTGTGTTTCACTCAGGGAATTATCGATTTTTACTTTCTGTGTTCGGTTTGTGAGATAGTTCTTTAGAAGATCATAAGCAACGCCTCGTACACCAATATTTTCTAGTCTCATTAATAGGATACGATGTGATACGGTATCAAAGGCTTTAGCTAGATCTAGAAAAACTGCCAGACATTTCTTATTTGCATCTAAATTAGAGACTGTTTTGTAAATTATATCTAGAACTGCATGTTCTGTGCTCTTGTTTTTTTGAAAACCGAATTGCCTATCCGTAATCACATGATGCCTATCAAAAAAACTAGTTAATCTATTTTTCAAGCACTGTTCAAAGATTTTCGTGAAACTGTTTATAACTGATATCGGTCTGTAGTTGCTTACATCTGTTTTATCACCTGATTTGTAGATTGGTGTAACTACCGACTCTTTCCATTGGTATGGTAATATACCTGTTGTGAATGCGAGATTTACTAGATGAATCAAGGGGTTTATTATATACTGGTGTATATTTTTTATTACTTTGCTCGATATGCCATCTGGACCTGCAGTAGATTTATTTTTTAGATTTGCGATAATTAATATAATTTCATTTTTTGTGGTAGGGTTGAGAAATAAATTTGAGTCTACTTTTTTATCGTCAAAGATAGTTTCCGGGCTTTCGTTACTTTTTTCGATTTTTGTTGCCATTTTATCACCGATGTTTATGAAATACTCGTTTATATAATTTGCTTTAGCGATATTATTATTTATTTGTTTTCCATTTGCATCGTTTATATTATTATTATTATTATTTGAAGTTTTAGTTTTACTGCTTGTTGCTTTGTTTATTGTTTCCCAAATTTTTTTGTAATTTCCATTTGCATCTTTTATTTCATTAGTATAAAAATAATTTTTTGTTTTCCTTATTAAATTATATAGTGTGTTTCTATATTGATTATATTGCGTTTTTAGTTCCTGTGTAAAATTTCTTAATAATTGTTTTTTTATAGTATCCCTTTTGCGAATAGAATTTATTAGTCCAAGTGTTATCCACGGTTTTATTTTATTGATTTTATTATTTTTTAAAATTACACTTGTGGTGGACTCATTTATGTAGGATTTTATTTTATTAATGAAAGTGTCATAACTGTTTTGTATATTATTGCAATTTACAACGTCATCCCAGTTTTCTCGTTTTAAGAGATTTTTTAGTTTTTCTAGATTTATTTTGTTACAGACTACATTAGGAGTATGACTTTTTTGTCCATTTTCGCCGACTTTTAAACTTAAACAAGTTGCGTAATGATCAGAGAGGTTCGTTTCAAAGATCATTGGTTTTATACTAATATTTGTATCTGTATTATTATCTTTTTTGTTTACAAAAATGTGGTCTATTATGGTTGATGTAGTTTCTGTTACCCTAGTGGCTTTGTTTATATAGGAAATATAACCATTCTCAGCGAGTATATTTAAATAATGATTTACTTCATTATTACTATTATTTTCTATATTTATGTTTATGTCTCCCAGATAGATTTCAATTTTATTTTTATTAATATTTTTCAACAGTTCATATAGTTCATTTATATATAATTGAGTGTTTGTTGATGGGGGCCTGTAACAGGCTAAAATGCCTATATCAATATTGTTCGCTTTAAAATTTATTTTTAGTAAGTTGGTTTCAGAAAATTTTATTATATTTACATTTGCTGATAAAGATTCTTTTATGTACACTATAAGACCATCATTTTGATTATATTTGGAATTGTTATAGAATATATCATAATCAGGTATAATAAAATGCCTTTCACTTTCTATATTCCATGTTTCAGATAGTACAATTACATCTATATTATTTAACGTTCCCTCCAAATAGATTAAAAGTTCATCAAATTTTTTTTTTAAACTTCGTATGTTAAAATGTATTATGTTCAAGTTATCCTTTCTGTATTAAATTGGTACTGTCATTAACATAAACAGAAGTTTCTTCAACACTTGTAGAAACTAATATGAAAAAGTTTAACCGGGTTCGATAATTTTTTTATTGATCAAACATTATTTATATTTAAATCCATAAACTCACAATGTATCCTTTTTAGCGATGTATTCTGAAATAATATATAGGTGTACCTGTCCTAGTTTTATTGGTATTATCGCACTACCTATTTGCTGTTTAGAAGGTTACATGTTTATCGGAAATATCGCCGAAAATTTTATTATCAATGAACCCTATAAATAATATAATACGATTCCATTCAGCCTTGTATTTCACAAACAGGGCACAAATAAATGTTAATCAACGCAAAACATAATACCTTAACATACACACGTTTCTTTTCAACTTACTGCCTTACATCTGGCTGGATTCATAAGTTCGGAAAAGTTATGTTATGTAGATGCGTACAAATATTTGTTCCCCAGTTGCTATCTAAAAAACTTGTAGGACAGTTTTGCTGGCATTTGCTCTCTCTTTTCATGAACACAAACAAGAAACTATTTAATTATTTTCCAAAGCATTCACAGTATAAATTATTAGTGCACTTAAAATTTACGAAAACAAACCGGCAACACGAAAAATAATCAAAGTGCATCATTGCAAAACTTTATACGTGTGTAACCGAACAACGAAGCAATTTATCAGACTTGTTTACACTCTTTACATCAATCACATTGCGATCCACCATTACCTGTACACCGAAATTAACGGCAAAATAAAATCCTGCGGTCCAAATTGAATAAAAACCAACGTGGAACATTTCTCCGGCACAAAACAGTCGTTGAGAAAAATCTCTGTCGTGCTTTGAAGGACGTAAATGAAAGTGCAACGGTCACTTAAGTCATATCAGGGGGCGTGGTGAAACGGGGTGTTTAATGATATGACAGTTTCAACCACGTGAGATTACAATAATACGCGCGCGAACCGCCAAACGAGACTGGCGGTCCATGCCGATCGGTGCATATTGCGCGCGCGTTCCTTTCTTCTGGTGCTGCCGCGGACGCGCTCATCGCAGATTCCCATTCCCGGGTCCGGGTCAACAAAATCTACAGTGGCATATACGATGCACTTAACCACTGCCTATCCCGCTTCCTGCTGGGTTTCATATCCATTCACTGTTCTGCTTGAACTCATTGACATGATGCAACAATAACCGAGGCTCAATATTTTAAACGTGGGTAGGTATTCATGTCTGTGGCGGGGAACTTAATTCATTGATACATCTTTTATCTTCTCTTGTTCCATTTAGTCGGTGATCGAGGCACAGTTAAATGTGAAGGAACTGATATTATATGTATTAGACTTAATCTCTTGCTGAATTAATGGCAATCTGTATATTAAACCCTACTGGGAATAATATCAAATAATCATATACAGGGTGAATTGTAAAAAATAGATAGATTTTTAGATAGTTTATTTCTAAAACCATATTACAATAGTATAGGAAAAGTCAGAGGAAATTACTCTGAAATAAATGGACACATTTTAAACACATCAGAAAAATCAATATAAGCTATAGATTCAAAATAACAATAGATACAAAATTATCTGACGTAAGATTTAAAATATGAGTATAAAAAAGATGCTTATAAAAAATTTAAAATTACTTAAAATTGATGCTGACATATAAAACAGTAAGATGTTATCTAACACAAATATAATTTTAATATGATATTGAAGTACCCTGTATATACCCCATATATAAATTTATTTTTTCTTATTTAGTTTCCAAATTCAAGTAAATATTCATTTTTACATTTATTTAATCATTTAATATTGAACAAAGTAAAGTTACCAGAATGCATTTTAAAATTATATTCTTTTAAAGCAAAGTTAAAAGCTACAGTTTTAACTAAAAAGTTACATAAAATCCAGTCGAGTCGCAGGGTTTGTTTATCATATATTCAGATAAACGTCAAGTACTTCGTGTATTCCCATAGTGTGAAATCGCCTACCCTTTTCTATCTTAACTATAGGAGGAGATAGAGAGTGAAGTTTTAAATCTGAAACACTGCACAAAACTACGCCGTATCAAATATTGAAATTGTTAACGTAAACAAATCCCACGTCCGACTTGGGGGACGCTTAAACTGTGACGTCATTTACAATATAAAAGAAACTGCAGGGCCCAAGAAAAGGGGTAATCAAACTCGAGCTACATCGCAGGACATTGGGTTCGCTGTTGCTCCCTGGAGATTACAATTGCACCACTCCTTGGGTACATCGCTGGACACTGAGCTCGCTGTACCTTGGAGATTGAATTGAAGCATATCCTAAGTACATCGCTGGACATTGAGTTCGCTGTACTGACGCCGCAGACGACCATTCTTTGGCGTACTCGTTATGAAGTGCCATTTTAACCTCTCTGTTATGCTCGGCGAGCACGCTGACCATGGAGAACCTGGGGGAGAGTATTCACGGGCGATGTAGCGCTGTGCAGGGCGCACAGAGGTTCAGCTGACATAAATTTCTAAAGGTGGTTACTTTCTTATTTCGAGACTCTACTTTATTATTTGCAATTGCATTCATATTCTGGTTACGGGGTGTTTAAAAAAGGTTTAAATGGCGCATTTGTGGTACCAAAAGAATATTAGATTTTTTTTTATATTAGCTTTGCTTTTCAACAGGAAAATATAATATTATATTACCAGTTATTCAGTTATGATTTCATTCACGATTTTAATTCACAAAATTTCACTTTCTAAATATCACTAGGAAAATTTGCGTTTGCAAAATAACAAGTTCATGTTCAAGAGCTATGCAATAACAAGGTACTTTATCACAGACTAGCCAAACTTCATGTCTATCATTATTCTGCAGTTTTTATAAAACAAATAGTGGACTTTCGTTTCCAATCCATCTCATGTAAGGTTTTTCAAGAATGCTTTATATTTAAAGTACACTAGGAATATTTTCCTACTGTAACCACAAGGTTTTCTGATTGTTGGACATTTACCTACAATAAGATATTATAGTTATATGAATTCGGCGTACTTTGAGTTTACAAAGGTGTGAAACATTGACTACGGTCAATTAGCTGGTTCTGTTCTCCAATTGAGTTCAGTTACAACGAGGGATATGTCAATATTTCAGGCAGTTGTCTGGTCACTTGTTTCGATTGAAGGGTGATGCAACCGCACTTTCTTACCTTCGCGGATTCGCGGCTTAGTATGTTTGACAATCATAGGCAATCTTCTGGTTGCTTTTCTATTTAATTACTATAGGGAGATTTCCCCAGCAGCATTCTAAAAGATTTTACGTGAGTGTAAATTCTCACCTCAGCAAGATTAATATGATTATCTGAACGATTGTTCCTACTCTAATTTCAATCATTAAACTGTGTATAATCAAAGGATTTTTCCTCAACATTCTATGATCTTTTACATGAGTATTTAATTCTCATTTCTCAACTTAATTTCGATAATGTATAAACATGACATGATTCTTGCCCTTTGTTTTGCATTCGATTCATTATTTGGCTATTGCTAACAACTTTAATTATAAATCATTACTATCTAGCGATTGCTAACAACTTTAATTAATTATAAATCATTATTACCTAGCGATTGCTAACAGCTCTATGACAGATTATCATTATCAGGCCATTGCCACCACTCTAATTACTATTAAAATAACACAGCATATTTTTGTATAAGTTCTTGTTATTGCATCAAAACACTCAGTATATCTATAGTATGGTCATTACTATAGCGACGCAGATTTTCCTATTATAATATTTAGACAATTGTCTCAAATATTTGGATTATTTTGATTTCATGTTCGACTATTGTTGCATCAATTTATATAAAATAAAATGGGTTTTTTACTATTTTTTCCCATCAATTATTGTCTTATCCTTTCACCTTTACCTTTTTCGTCATATAAATAATAAACTAAATAAATGTTTTAATTTCAAAAGCAAAATAGAAAACAGACTTTAACTATAAAGGTACAGTGCAACCTTGAGAAATAAAATACTACATAAATAATATATCAAATTAACTAGGTCTCTCAATTAATAGACAGTGTGTTCAAGTTTACCAGGTATTTAAATTAACAAAGTGATTAACTTTCTAAGGTATATCATATCAGTACTCTTTAATTTGTTTACCACTGCTCTAACAATTATTGTTGACAACAAACTGACTGTCAGAGGAATAGGTCTCAGATACCGTTTTGATGGCGGTCTCTTTAACATAGGGCGCTTTAGAGCTTTCACGAAGACACGCACACGATTCATTTGTGATCTCCAGTATGCGGATGACTGTGCACTTTTAGCCTCTACGCCGGAAGAGCTTCAAGAACTTTTAGATGTGTATGCCCAGAGCTATGATTCCTTAGGACTTAAAATCAACATTGGAAAGACTAAGATTCTGTCAACTCCTCATCAAGTGAACCAAATAGACATTACACTTAACGGAAATTCTCTTGAAGTGGTGGATCAGTTCAATTACTTAGGCAACGTTGTTAATGACAAAGCAAACATGGACAGCGAGATTCGCAATAGAATTAACGCTGCATCTAGAGCACTCTGGGGACTTAGAGAGAGAGTATTTGACAACCACGACCTTGCTTTGTCAACGAAAATGGCTGTCTACAGAGCAGTTGTCATTCCAACACTGCTATATGGATGTGAAAGCTGGGTCACTTACCGTCGTCATGTGAAAGAATTAGAACGTTTTCAGCAAAGACATCTCAGAAGTATGATGAAAATCCGTTGGTTCCATCACATATCAAACGTGGAAGTACTCAGGAGAGCAAACAGCCTTGCAATTGAGGTGCTTATTTCAAGAGCACGCCTAAGATGGGCAGGTCACGTTCATCGTATGCATGATAACCGCCTTCCTAAATGCACACTTTATGGTGAATTGCTAAGCGGTAGAAGAAGGCGTGGCGGTCAACGAAAGAGGTTCAAAGACGCTCTCCATGAAAATCTAAAATCCTGCGGTATTGCAGACGAGCAATGGGAACAACTTGCAGCGGACAGAACCGAATGGCGAGGGGTTGTGGCCAGCTATCAAGGAAATGTTGCTGCAAGAAGGCCGAATCCAAGACCTAACCAGGTCTATGTTTGTCCTGACTGCGGTCGACATGTGCTCTCCCGAATTGGCCTCTATAGCCATAGTCGTGTGCACCGTAGATGAATGGGAATTACAATAAACTACACCTGTTACTTGTTTTTTATTGTACACAATTTATCGACTGTAACATTTTCATACTCGGACTCGAGTAACGGCTAATAATAATAATAATCATATCAGACAGAAACAAGTAATATTAAACTTTATATAAAAGAACCTGGGGTAAATTAAAAAGGGTTACTACACACACAACAGAATTTGGGTCCTACACTAACAAAACTAGACGATCACGCAAATGGCCAATCTTATTTGTTTATACTTCAGATAAATAAATAATAATTAACTTACTGGTGACTTCATTACCAGGATTTCATTTATAATTAATCGGGGTGGGCTTAAACCTCTTCAATATAATTAATTTAACGACATACAATACTTAAGATACAGTATACAAACTATACTGTAAAACACATTTTCAAGTATATAACATATTATGGATTCTAGATTTGAATGATTTTATGTTGTTTATATACCTGATTTCTGGACCTAATTTATTGAATAACTAAATTCCTACATATGTACCTAGGGCCTTTTTCATAATTTGTTGAACTATACGATAGTACTGACAAGAATTGATTGTGCCTGGTTTCATATTGATGGAAGGCGCTATTAGTTACAAACTTATTTAAGTTCTATTTGACGCATAATAAAATTTCTAAGATTGACAAGTGACATTGATTACCATTCATGATTTGCAAGGTATAATTCAATGCAGGTCGGGGTATTTGCCCTCTGAGTAGTTGTTTCCTGCAAGTCATGTGTAATAACAGTATAGGTTAAGTCCACCAAGGGCTGAAGGTCGCCGCTCTCGGTACTTGCAAAATAGTAAGCCGCTATACACCATGGAAACATCTATGGTGTCTGGTGTATAGTAGCATTTGACCACAGGAGAGGATTCACTTACCTCTCACCGGTACACCATTTACATCAGTTTGTATAAAACTAGTAGGTTGGCCACTGTCATTTGTCTGTTCCACGACCTATGGCATACTGACGAGAACTAATAAGTTCGAAACCGGTTTATGTCTGGTCGGGGAATTGACAAATGACATTGGCTACCATTCATGATTTGCAAGGTATAATTCAATGCAGGTCAGGGTATTTGCCCGCTGAGTAGTTGTTTCCTGCAAGTCATGTGTAATAACATATATATATATATATATATATATATATTTTTAAGGTAAAATTAGCTCGACTGGCTATTTAAGGTTAAAATTTTAAAAATTTAAACTTGGGTATGCAGTCGTGTGGCACAAAAAATTAAAGAAAACTCTTTATTTCTGTTCTAGCTTTCGAGGCTTTATTGTCTCTTCATCAGGAACGCTACAAAGTATGACATCATATTATACTTAAATTAGGGTTGATATTAGAGTACTTACGATATTTTGAGGTTATATAGAAGTTGCACATGTGAAACAATTTTTAAAAATATGGACCAACACTTAACACTAATAGTAGTTAACAAACTTACAAGTTAAAAATTATTTAAAACATAGTTGGATGTCAATTGATAAAATAGAATTGTTAAAAACATTAAATTTAAAAAAGCATGGTATCCTGAAGGGATCCATCTTGTATTGTAAGGTTAAGTTGGAACTTCCTGTGAAGATGGCCAACCTGTCAAATTTATTCCCCAAGGATAAAAGTAACTAACCTGCACTTGTACCAGGTGTCCCATTCGATGCCACACCTGTTGGATTATATTGGTTATTGTTGTCAAGATGTAGAAGAAAGGTGTAAATAATGTTGAGCCCTTCTATGTCCTTTTTCGAGTTTAAAGCGTTGTTACTTTTGTAAATATTCGTCATTTCGAGAAATTCTCGTTTGTGTCTATTGTTCTCCTTACCCAAAATACTAACGTCATCATATGCTACAACGTGATTGTTGTCGATGGCATGTTTTGCTAAAGTACAGGATTTTTTGTTATTCCTGATATCGCTTCTATGAGAAACCAACCGGTCCTTTAGGAGTCTACCGGTCTGGCCTATATATTTCTTATCACATGCGCCACAAGGTATGCAATACACAACACCGGACATCTCCAACATCTGATCTTTGTCTTTGTCCGGTGTTGTGTATTGCATACCTTGTGGCGCATGTGATAAGAAATATATAGGCCAGACCGGTAGACTCCTAAAGGACCGGTTGGTTTCTCATAGAAGCGATATCAGGAATAACAAAAAATCCTGTACTTTAGCAAAACATGCCATCGACAACAATCACGTTGTAGCATATGATGACGTTAGTATTTTGGGTAAGGAGAACAATAGACACAAACGAGAATTTCTCGAAATGACGAATATTTACAAAAGTAACAACGCTTTAAACTCGAAAAAGGACATAGAAGGGCTCAACATTATTTACACCTTTCTTCTACATCTTGACAACAATAACCAATATAATCCAACAGGTGTGGCATCGAATGGGACACCTGGTACAAGTGCAGGTTAGTTACTTTTATCCTTGGGGAATAAATTTGACAGGTTGGCCATCTTCACAGGAAGTTCCAACTTAACCTTACAATACAAGATGGATCCCTTCAGGATACCATGCTTTTTTAAATTTAATGTTTTTAACAATTCTATTTTATCAATTGACATCCAACTATGTTTTAAATAATTTTTAACTTGTAAGTTTGTTAACTACTATTAGTGTTAAGTGTTGGTCCATATTTTTAAAAATTGTTTCACATGTGCAACTTCTATATAACCTCAAAATATCGTAAGTACTCTAATATCAACCCTAATTTAAGTATAATATGATGTCATACTTTGTAGCGTTCCTGATGAAGAGACAATAAAGCCTCGAAAGCTAGAACAGAAATAAAGAGTTTTCTTTAATTTTTTGTGCCACACGACTGCATACCCAAGTTTAAATTTTTAAAATTTTAAAAATATATATATATATATATGTTGTTTTTTAGGTTTTCGCGGGTGTTAAATGAATTGTTGTTGTACTTCCGGGTGCTCTCCTGCGTCGATGGTCGACTCCTCCAGGAGTCATGGTTGTCTAAACGACATTTCGGCAGAATCTCATCTGCCATCTTCAGGTTCTCGCTAAAAGCTGCCTACTGCTGCTCCTCGTTGCTCGAACTGAACTCAGTTCACATTATAGACAAGAGATCTTTTAAACATGGCGGTTTTATGGTGTGGCATTGTTAATTTGTGGCTATTGCGCATATTTAATGTGTGAATATTAGACCTAGGTACAAATTTCTGTTTGAGAGGAGTGCATCCATCCTGTCCATTTATTATTTTCATCGCGAAACTACCTAAGTGTAGGGTTCGACGATTTTCCATATTTAACCAATTCAGAGTTTTAACTGTATGTGATATATGATCATATTTACGTAATCCAAATATTAGTCGACAACAGGAATTTTGCATTTTTTGAATTCGAATTTTGTCATTTTGGTGAAGACATGGCCCATAAATAAAATCACAATAGTTAAAATGTGCCAGTACAAGTGATTCACACATAGTCTTTTTTAATTGAAAATTCAAGATATGCCTACTGGAGTAGATAAGTTTCAGTGATTAAAACGCCTTTTGTAGTAATGATTTCACATGCTGTCTAAATCTAAAATCAGTTTCTAAAACCACGCCCAGATTTTTCGCGGAATTAACTATTAGTAATCCAACACCAGAAATATTAATGTTCATGTTATCTCTCAAAGCATTAATATGATTTCTATTACCAAACAACATCACAAATGACTTCCGTGAGTTAGGTTTCAAAGTGTGTTCTTCAGATAATTTGTTTATAATATGCAAGTCACCATTAATAATATTAACCGCATGGAGATGATCTTTAAAGAGAAGAGCAGATAACATTGTATGTCATCAGCATATACTCGAAGTTTACAATGCTTCACTGATATTAAAATATCTGACGTGTAAATTAATAATAATAACGGGCCCAATATAGAACCTTGCGGCACGCCAGATAAAATGTTAATGCTAGATGACGTTTTGTTATTGCACTGAATTTTCTGAAACCTTTCAGTTAGGTATGAAATTAATAAATTTGTGCTTGACGGATTAAAACCATAGTATTTAAGTTTTGCACAAAGCAACTGATGACTTATTGTATCGAAAGCCTTAGAAAAGTCCAATAACACTAATACACTGTCCTCACCACTGTCCTCACCACTGTCCCATGCTTCCATAATGTCACTAGTTACGTTTGCAAGAGCTGTCGCAGTGCTGAATCCGTTTCTGAAGCCACATTGAGTATTTGGGATAATTTTATTACTTACCACATAACTATAAATGTCACTATACATTATTATTTCTAGAATCTTTGGCATTGTATACTAATTAATCTTAGGTCGGCAAATGTTTCGGGATTTGAATTTTTTGGTAAAGGCTTAGCAATTGCAACATTCCATTGTTTAAGAAAATAATTTTGTTCCAAACAGCAATTTACGATGTGCAAAATATACTTATCTATAAACGGGCTACACAACTTCAACATTGCCGCTGAGATTCCATCTACTCCAATAGCATTGGACTTAAGGTTACTTAAAGCACTACCAACATCTTCAACAGTTACAAAGGTGAAATTAAAATTATTATTAATGTTAAATATATTGTTATTATAGAAATTTATTTTATTGTCACAATTATTAGAGATAGTTTGCAATATTTCTCCAAAGTGATTATTTGATTTGTCCGGATCAGACAAAGCAGCTGGAATATTTATGGACTCGTTAGACCGAACATTTAAATTTTTTAAAGTACTCCAAACTTTTTTAGAGTCATTTTCTGAGCTTACAGTATTCAAATATTTCCGTTTTTCCCGTCTAATCATGGCCAATATACTATGTAATATATATATTATTATTATTATTACATATAGTCGTAACCAGACTGCGACCAACAGCTACTCTCCGGGCTATGTGCCCCACTGAGCGCTGAATTACAAGTTACAGGCCTGGCGCGTTAAGTGTAATAATCGCATATTACCAACAAAACGCTAATGCTTCGTTTGCAACAAACACCAGCCGAAAGACTGATCCTACTTAAAGGAGCTCTCGTGCCAGTCGTCCCATACCACTTCCAGACTGCAGTTTCGATCTGCTGGCTCTCGTCAGTGCAAGGTAGGCATGTGACGAACAACACGAGGATCTCTTGAATATTTGGTACATCTTTACGATAGCGACATGTAAAATAGTAAGCAGGCGTCATCTAGCGGTCCAGTGTCTGTTGCAATCGAAAAATAAATAGCCTGACTGGGCTTAGCATAGTTCAAGTGTGCTTCTATAGGGCAGAAATATTAAAACATAATATTTCAGTCGTATGCTCCTCTATAAAATCGTTATTTTACTATAAGGAATATAACCAGACTGCTACCAACAGCTACTATCCGGGCTATGTGCCTCGCCGAGCACTCAATTACAAGTTACAAGCCTGGCGCGTTAAGTGTAAGTGTAAATTGCAATCGAAGCATTAGCGTTTTGTTGGTAATATGCGATTATTGGCGAAAGCAGTTTCTTTGGCCAGTGCAAAGTCCCGATTTAAATCCCATATATATATAAATAATTTATAAATATATTACTAACTTGTGGTCAAAAACCTCTAATTCTATTGAAAATGATCAATAAATGTTGTTTAATATTAGGTTTCTAAGAGAAATCATTCTAAATTTTATCCAAATAAACCGAGAACATATTGAGTAAATATCTAATGTTCTTCATGTTCTATTTAATATATAATTAAAAAAAAAACTGTAGTGTTATTCCTAGTAGAACTGCTAAGTTAAGGGAGTTCTTATGTTACTTCTACACCTACAATAATCTCAAAACATTACTGGTAGTGCTGTTATCTATATTTTTTCATATTGCGGCGACGGAAATTTTTAAATGTAAATATCTGTATTTTAAAATTTTAAAATGTAAATATGTATATGTCAATAACTGTTAAACATATAACAATTCTTCAATTCTGACAGTTGTTAATAATAGTTATTTATGGTTTTTAGTAGTACAATACGAAAATTCTTATGAAATATTGTATCAAAAGTCGACCATATTGGATTGGCCATTTCGATTTTCCATTTTTTAAGATTATATTCTTTTTCAGGGACCTCAAAACCACCCTTAATATAGATAAAGTTGGTCATATTGAATCAGCCATTTTGAATTTTTATTTTTCAACATTATATTCTTTTTCAGTAACCTCAAAAACTCCTAGAAGATCAGTTTGCAATGTTCCCTTGATGCGACAGTATATTGATGACACTGCTCAGAAATTTTTCACCTTAAAAATTCAACGATCGGAGATGACACGAGACCTGACCAACAGGCGCCGACATAATGACCGCCCCATGCTCACCGCCTTCTCCACCAAAACCTTTCCATTTACGATGCCAGAGACTGATGAAGGACAAAAACACATAACGTTTATAATACCTAACATACAGACAGACATTTCTTTCCTTCCTAACTTCCACTTTTATTTTCATTTGTACGTAGCACTTATAGTGCACAGAAATATTATTTTAAATTCACAATTTTTTTGTATATATATTTTTCCACACGGAATCATTTTTAATTTTATTTTGTTGGCGATAAAAATTAAGCAGGTTTTTTAACTTTTTGTTTCCTGCACATCATATAGCTAAAACTGCCATTTCATAACGAAACTTTAAAAATCTTTCATTTAACTGCTGGGCAGAAATTTCACATATAAATTTACTTAAAACTTGTAGGATAGTAAAAAATAATAGTGTAATAATTAAAATTTCAAGGAGCAAGTTATCTTCGGCATCCATCGGCCAACCTAACTCATTACGGTGCAAACCATATATAGTTAACTTAGGAAAAAATAACTTTGAATGAAATGAACTGTACATAAAAAATTGAATAAAAATCTTTTAATTGGTAAATTTAATTGGTGTTAGGCTTGCAACCAAAAAGTCCCGGGTTCGAATCCTGGCTAGGGTATGGATGTTTAGTGGTGTTTTTCATATATTACCGAGTTATTAGCAGTCTAAATAAGCCTTAAAAACCAAGCTTACCGTAATTATTCCGAAACATACAGCATTTCTGAGCTTTGATTCCACTAAAAATAGAATAATATACAGGTATGAATTTTAATTAGAACTCTATCTTCCAGTATAATTATATGTCTTTATATATTTAACAACTGATATCCTCTAATATTGCTAGAGATATTATTTCCCACTTTCACTCATCAAATATGTAGAAAACATTTTGTATGTGTGTGTGTAACTGACACTTCACCTAATCGCTACCCATTTGCCACCTTTTCCATTACGAAGTTGGCAGTCTGATACACTTTAAAAGGATTTTTTTATGTTTGCACGATGATATGGCAATTTTAAAAATCTGTGCTTACCAGATCGTCGACAAAGAACATAAAACAAATTCTGTTCGGTTGTCGTGGTTACCGGCATTGTTCTTCTAACAGAGAGATATAAAAGAGCCGTAAAAAGTGTCATTGGATTTGTTTTCATCGCAGTTCGCCCTTTTAGGACTGAATATTTAAGAAGTGTTTTTAGATATCAATTGCCAGTGATAAATCTTTCCAGTCCATTTGTTAAAGCCTATCTCAAATGTGTTTCGGTTAGGTGAACATTAATAAAAATGTATATTTTCTGGTATTCAGGAAATTTGTATTTTAATGTGCAGTCCTTATCAGACTCCCAATTTTTAAAATCAATTTAGAACGACTGCGGCGAGCGTGATGAGGACTCATACAGCGTCCAGTTAAAAATTTATGATGGAACTAAAATAGGTATTGGGAAGGTCTTAAAACCACTTCTAAAACATCGATTCACAAAATGACTGTCCACACAAAACCCATTTAGCCTCTTCAATACAACTTTATTTGAATCGTGGAACCACCTTCTGATACCTCATTGGACAGTTCTTAAAAATTGCTATTCAACAGTACCAAACAAAATAGTTTCTGTTATTATTATATAATATAAAATATCTAGTCAAAGCATATTTTTTCCTCAAATAGTTCTTTAGTTGTAGGTGATAGTGTAAAGATCCTTGGAGTTGTTTTAGATGATTCACTGAATTGGTCCTCTCATATCAAACAGCTGTGCAACAAAATATCAGGATCTATATTTCTCTTACGCCAACTTAAAAGATTCGTGGATGGCGAAACATTATTAAATGCCTACTACGCACTCATTCAGTCACACATGAGCTATAGCATAATCATCTGGGGTAATTCTACTGACGCTAGTAAGGTATTTGTGTTGCAAAAAAGATGCATGAGAGTAATTGCTGGTGTCCATCCTTTAGAGCATTGCAGACCTTTATTTATTAAATTTAAAATAATGACAATTCCATCTCTATTTATTTACTACAGTATCTTACAAATTCATTGCAAAAAAAATTCATTCTCCACACACGCCAATGATCATGACTATAACACTAGGTCTGCTCACCTATTAAAGACAACGAGATTCCGTCTGACAAAATCAAATAAAAAATTCGCTAGATTTAAAGCTGTATAACAAATTTCCTGATAATCTTAAAGCCTTGGATTATAATAAATTTAAAATTTCAGTGAAACGCCACTTTCAAGAACATTGTTTCTACTCGGTAGATGAATATATGAATACCTCTGTAGAATATAACTAATGTTTTGTTTTCTGGTTTTATTTGATGTTATCATCTATAATTGGTACAAAAACTATTCTCCTTTATTGCTGGTGGAATGCACTTACATTTTTTGTCTTATAGTAGAATGCAGGTTTTCACGGGCGTTGTCTAATGAAGTAGATTCTTCCGGGTCTTGCCGTGGTCGTCGAACTTGACTTGACGTTTCGCTGATCATCCTGTCAGCTTCTTCAGAAGGATTCTAAAGACTGAATCTGTTGTGTTACACTCCTCGTTATATACCTAGGCGCCGCTTCGCTGGTCATTGGTCGCGCTTGGTTCGCTTCGCTGCTCATTCGTCGCGTTTGGTTGACCGTGACTAAAGACAGTCTTTAGAATCCTTCTGAAGAAGCTGGCAGGATGATCAGCGAAACGCCAAGTCAAGTTCGACGACCACGGCAAGACCCGGAAAAATCTACTTCATTTTTTGTCTTGTGACCCTCTGTTTTAAATTGTTTTGGAGATTTTAACTTCTACATGTTAACATATTTTATACCATTGTATATGTATTTTTATTTATAATATTCTATATAAGGACTAGTCATTTTTATACAATACAATATATTTCTTGAACTATATTATAATAATAATAATATTTACTTTACAATATAATTACTACTGTGACTTGCTATAAACATTTTCATGTAACATAGTTAAATAAATATCTATCTATCTATACTGTGAATAAAGTCGTAAAAAAATCTAATTGCAAGTCAGAAAATACAGAATAATACTAAAAGAAAAAAGAAAATTTGGTATAAAACTAGAAGTATGAACTAAATGAACAATGAAATCAAGGCAGAATAGAAACAACTATTATTTTATTTATGTATTTAAATTACAATATGCAAGGCGGCTAAGACCCTATTACAGGATAAGCTCAAACAGCAGATAATACACATATTATAAAGAACAATGCTTTTACATAAAAAAAAACTGATCCCAAAAAATTTGGATGTAGAGCAGTTTGCAAAAAATGTAAGAAAGAAATACAAGTAATTGTTCAAAGGGTAAAAACCCACCATCAAATTTGTGAATAACAAGTACTGACATTGTTCAAATGTGCTTTTAGAGGGCGGAATAATAAAACATAATATTTTTGGTCGCAAACTCCTCTATAAAATTCCTATTTTACTATAAGGAACATAACTAGACTGCAACCAACAGATACTCTCCGGGCTATGTGCCCCGCCGAGCGCTGAATTACAAGTTACGAGCCTGGCGCGTTAAGTATAATAATTGCATATTACCATCAATGCGCTAATAAATGCTTCAATTGTCTTATGTTTGTTGGTGATCCAGAAATCAAAAAACAGATACATGTGTTTCTCTGTGCAATTGCTTCTTCAGCCTCAGTGGAACGAGTTTTCAGTACCTTTGGGCTAGTGCATTCCGATATAAGAAATAAACTGGGGATTGAAAAAGCAAGAAAATTTTGTTCAAATATTTAATGAGAAATGAAATTAAGTGGTTCAGTTTAATATTTTTTATTTTCCATTGTAGCATTTCCTTGTGAAAGTTTGTTTCTTGTTTTTGTAATTACAAAAGACTGACTAAGTTATTTATTTTCGTTCAATAGATCTTCTCAAAATTATCATTGGCTTTGATTTAAATAGTTTTTTATTAAATCAGTTTATTTAAATCATGATTTTTATCTTGATTTAAATCAGCTTACCCCGGAGCTAACTATTTTGCGAAAAAGAGCAATCGAATGCACGATACTCCTCTGATATAACCTGCTTAATTCAAATCTGCATGGTCTGGAGTATACACCGGGGAAGATATATTCCATCCGTAACGAAATGTAAAGTTTTGAGGCATCTACGCTGCAATTTCTCTAATTATTGAGTTTTATTCATTACTGCGGGCAAAAGCTATACAAAGAATATTGAAAATTGTTAAATTCTCTTGCATTGTATAATACAAATCCTAAATTCTTATGCACGCAGTGGTTAAACGAGCATCTTCATCTATTGATAATTTGCAACCAAATGTGACACCAAGGTCTTTAAATTGGGTGACTTTATTTAGTGGCAATTAAGGGTAGATTAGATGGTGAATGACTGATGTGTGCAAACATCAGTCATTTACTGTAACCAAATTATCTCGTAACTTGGACAGTCTGAAATGTATTTAATTTAATATAATGGAAAGAGAGCCCCAGAGTTGAACCTTGTGAAACTCCGAATGCCTGCGAAAATTGTTCAGGCATGAAACTTGAAATGTAAGTAGTAACCGCAGATCGATCTCAAAAAAAGATTCTGTGGGTTTTGATGAAATCTCATAATCACTGTAGCTGCATTGTAGAACCTATCGCGGATCTATTATGTAAACTAGTTAATCTTTCATTTATAGACGGTATATTTTCCTTTTCTTTGAAATAGCAATATTGGTACCAATTCACAAAGAAAATGATATAGAGCTAATTTCAAATTATAGAGCAATATCATTACTATCTGTCTTCTCCAAACTTCTTGAAGTAGCATATGCAAGTCAACTTGAATCATTTTGAATCACATAATATCCACTAGTCAATATGGTTTTAGAGAAGGACATTGCCTACGGTTCAATTACTTTTCTGTACAATTTTATTTACTGAATAATATTGACATAAATGCCTATTTTTCGACATGTCTAGAGTATGCGATACTGTCAATCATGAAATGTTGCTTAATGAAATGTTTGCATATGGTATTAGATCAGTACCAAACTCTTATATAAAATCTTACCATGTTACCTCCTTTTCCTGATTATATATTTTTGAGAAAGAATTGAGGCAACATATGCGGACGACTAGTTGGTTTAAGCCGGAGCAAAGAGGAGCACACGTAAGAGATAAGAGATGTGAAACTTACCCTCTTTAAATGCATAACATAAAACACAAATTTTTGTTTTGTTCGAGAAAAGGAGACAGTGAAAAATTGATATTATTTGGGCACCATCTATAGTTGACAATTGGTTGAGTTGTCTCTTTTTCTAGTAAAACCAGTCTCCTATAGACGAGACTGAAATTATTGCTAAAGGAAATAAAAAAATTGTATAAAATATATACATAAATAAATTTTATAATGTAAAGTTGTTCAAGATATGAATTTAGGTGAAGTTTTTTGTTTATAAAATAGTATTAGCGAACAAAGAGTAATTAATACAAAAAAATTATTAATGAAAATTATACCAATCTTCTAGATTTTCAGACTAAGTCTGGTTGAAGGTGGAAAGCTTTGGAAATGCAATTCAGGCCCCAATTGTCTCTGGTCCATCGAATCTCAATATCTTTGGCAATTTATTTCTGCAGGACTGCGTTTTTCAAAGGGAATTTATGTGTGAAGATTGTAGAAATGATATAAAATTGAAGGCTTAAATGCCTTAATAAAAGCATAGAAATATTATCCAACCATGCCATGCCATGCTTGGAAAAAATAAAGACCGCAAAAGTAAATGCAAAATGCTAAGTAAATCTGTTCGATTAAAAGTAATTAATATGTATTATTGCTTAATACATAAAAGTAAATTCAGAAGCTGAATTAATATAAATTTAGCTGAGTGTAAATTTAGCTGCATTAATATAAATTTTAGCTGAAGTAATATAAATTTAGAAGCTAATTCGCAAACTATAAATGCCAAAAAATTAAAAAGAAAATAATATTTTATAACCATGTGGTAACATGTAGTATTTTAATTACTTATTGAATTAAAAAGATTTGAATTTAAATTTATTTTAAAAAACTGATATTGCATTAAGGACAAAATTGAGAATCATTGAAATTTAAATTACTAATAAATAAAATTTACCTGGTAGCATTAAGCACATGAAATGTATATATAAAAATGTAATATAAATACTTGAGGTCGCACAGTTATAGTTTCTAGACTCAATCAGATCAAATTCGGCAGGCAAATGATCCCTTCGTGATTTTAACTAATAAGGTAAACTTTTTTATATTACCTTCTACAATATAATACCAGTATACAAACTTCAAGAATATAGTTTTACTAATAAAAGCTGTAAAGTGGTACAGGTATTGCCATCTGTTGATGGGCGACTTAAACGCACAATTAAAACAGTGACAGGTATACAATCGATAAACGGAATCTTTAATCAATAATAGGTTGACATTAGTTGCATACCACTGATTAGATTTGCTATTTTCTGTTTCAAGTTCTGGAACAGCAAGCCAGGCCCACAATTGGCTCTTGTTGCGAGAATGGATTCTAAAGGTTTCCTTGGCAATTTACGTCTCTTAATGAAATGGAGTGAAAATCGTAGGAAAATTAACCGACTAGGTGGTTTATGAAAGTTAACGAAATTTTAACTATATGAAAGATAAGCTGTACAAAGGCTATGTAGGAATGAAGAAGCTATGCAGAAACGTATACAGAAATATATAAGTATATATGTGCATAAACATATAAGTACATATAAATATATAGAAATATATAAGTATATAAAAGCATATATAAGAATATAAGTATATAAGCTGATTTCATAAACTGGATGTTATTGTTAACGCGGATATAAAAATGTAATATCAATTACTGAAGTCCACAGTTAAAATTTATATACGTTCGAATCAGTACAAAGGCTGCAATCAAATGATTTCCTGGTACGTTTTACTGATAAGGTAAACTTTTTTGTCCTACTTACTGGAAAATAATGTTACCAAATAAACTTGAGATCTAATCTAATCTAATCCCCTAATTAAATTGAAAGCTATAAAATATAAAAATAGTACAGGTATGGCCATCTGTCAATTGTTCAGTTAAGCGCAACAACCCGCAGATCGCAAATTCTACAATTTCCTTTACTCGCAACTAAAATAGTGGTATATAATCGATAAAAGGAATCTATAATAAAAGTTTTTATTGCTTTCATACCACAGCTGATTTGCCTTTGCCTCACAATTTGTAATTTCTATTTTATACATAACCACAAATATGAACAGCTGTAATAAATAGTAAAACGTATTGTGAGAACTCAGTAAATATATTACATCTTATAGGATATACTATATATAGAATGAGAAAAGGTAAGAAAAATAACCATATGTACTTACATAGTAAACAAAAATATAAAAATTTAAATATAGGTATCTGATGTAAATAAATGTTTTGTAGACAATTGTTTCCTGGGATGCTATCAGAGATATATAATAGTTAATAGAACATGACTGAGTTCCTAAGATATTAAAATATGTACATAAAACAGTGTGAATTGATTTAACAGTTATACAAGTAAAATTCTGTTAGTTGAAAACAGTTTCACTTACAAAAACTGAATTAAAATGTTACACAGATCGTGCTAAATATAAACAAAACATTAATTGTTATATAAAACTGTTAAATGGACGTAGGCCATGTAACAATGGGTGAGTTCCTAAGATACAAAAAATAGATGTATAAAACAATGTGAAACAATTTAGCAGTTATACAAAGAAAATTTCTGATAGTTGAAACAGTCTCACTTAAAAACTGAATCAAAATGCTATACAGATCGTGCTAAATATAAGTAAAATGTAAAATACCAATTATTATCTGAATTGTTAAATGGACATAGATCATGTAACAACCAGTTGAAATGAAACTTGATGGTATACCACATCAATCTGATACAACTCTAGTGCCAACTGGAGTTCTACAAGGCAGTACTTTAGGCCCAATTCTCTTTCTGATTTTTATTAACGATTTTAAAAACTACGTGAATCCAAGATATGAGTTTCATGTCATCCAGTTTGCTGATGGCGTAGAGATAGCGTCAGCGGCCTATAGCGTACGGGAGCTCTCACGAAAAGCGAACATTTGTACCTCAAGAACGAGCAGTTATTGTGCCGATTTAGGTTTAAAACTCAATGGAATAAAAACTGAAATATTGACGTTCGCTAATGAAACTTCGAAGCATAGTCTACTAGTAGAAATCGACAATGTGTCTAAACAAAATAGAGATTCGGTTAAATTATTAGGTATATTAGTGGATTATAATTTAAACTGGTCCAATCATATTGAATCTGCTACGAAAAAATTATCTGGTAAATGTTTTGTTGTGAGACAACTTCGCACGTGTGGAGGTTTAGTTGTACCTAAAACTTATTACTTTGCGCATGTGCAATCAATATTAAAATATAGTATTCTTTATTGAGGCAATTCAAGTTTAAATAATAATCTATTTAAAATGAGGAAAACGAAGTTTAAACATCCTACTCACTCATGTCGGTGTTTGTTTGTTTCACTGAAAATACTAACGGTTTCGGCTTTGTACATATCGTGTTGTCTGGTTGTTAAAACAAATATCGATCAATTTACGGAGTTCTCTGTTCGCAATATAAAATACAATTTTAAAAGTGTCAATAATGACACTGTGTCGAGAGGTGAGCGCATTATCTCTCACGTAAAAGTTCCGGGTTCGATCCCCGGTCGTGGCAGTGGAAAATACCGTGAGAGGGATTTTTCCACTATACACGGATATTGGGTGTGTGTCTCTTGTCTCCAAATGTGTAGCCCCCTCTCACACAAGGCTCTTCTAGCGCCTTCCAGGATAAAGGGGGTCCTCATTACCTGTGGTGTATTTATTTATTACATTTTGTTACCATAATATAAACTGTCTGCAGTAAGTAGTGTCCATTAGCCCATTAAGATTTTCCAAATGATTTAAAGGAAATAACTAGTTAAAACAATTTAAGTTCAAATTGAAGAAAATATCAGAAAAACGGTTGTATTCCTTGAAAAAATATTTTAGGGTTTACCTTTGACAGTGGTGTAATCAGTATGTTTTAAGCATTTGCTATTTATAAAATATTTGATTTCCTTTTTATAATATTATTAAGTATTTCTTTAATAACGTTTTTCTATAAATGTGATTCATGTCGACTGAAAATAAAGATTATTATTATTGTCTCATTATTGTTTTCAATATATAGTGTGTCTCACTGGGAATTGAATCGATCGATATAGAGAAAAGTAAGCATCAGAAAATTTTGAAAATTTAAATAATTACTAATGTCGGTGTGGCCAATCCAACTGAATAAATTACATGTAGCTGGCACATCCGCTTATACCGGATGTCGATACCAACTTGCTTATTTCAAACGGAACACCCTATATATTTTAGAGTTTTCGAAAAGAGCATAAAATTCTGAGTCGAAAATATGTAGCATATCCTATAACTAAACCTAGCCGTTTCAGAGATATTTGACATTTATATTATTTGACAGGTGCAATGGTTTGCAAGAACCGTTATAACTTTCTTCGTGTAAAAGATCCTCATTTGCTTCTTGTCACATAAAAAGAACACAAGGGGAACTACGTTCAACAAGTGAAATAAATTCAATAATATCATACCAAGTGTTCCGTTTTTCGCGTTACATTTTGTCAACTTCAAACCGCGAAAATTTGTTTAGGTCAAATGGAACGCCCTGTATTTTTTTACGTCAAGTTGTGTAAAATTGAATTCCCTTCTGATATGAGCATTGTGGGGGATAAAGTTAGAACTTTTTGAAATATTAGCGTTTGTATCAGAAATTCATGAATTGTTGTAATCATTTCATCAAAATAGCCATTATTAGAAACAATCAGTCATTATCTTATGTCAAAAATTGCCAGCACGTTTAAATTACACCCACGAAGATTTTTTAAATTTGGTTATTATTTATGGAGAATGTGATAAAGTAATATCAAGAACTTTTGCTACTCGATATCCAGAAGAACGGGAACCGTCACCAAACACTGTAAAACGCATACTGGAAAATTTTAAAAACTATGGCTCTGTCAAGGAAAAAATGCAAAGAAGAAAGCCTATTGTTGATGACGAAAATATTGAAATAGTTATTCTGGGATATTTTCATGCATTTCCAAGGATATCATTAAGACAAGCTGCTCTGGAATCGGGACTATGCAAGGATTCAATTCATAGAATCTTATTAAAACATAAGTTTCACCCGCTTTCATTCCATTGATTCAAGGATTAAAAGAAACAAATTTCCTAAGAAGACAGAATTTTTGTGAGTTTATTCTAATAATGTCTGAGGGTCACGATTCTTATTTGGGAAATATTATATGGAGAGAAGAAGCAAAATTTACTAAAAATAGACTTTTTAATAGACACAATTCGCATTATTGGAGTGACTCAAATCCTCATATGTTCAGAGAGCGAAACTTTCAGGAAAGTTGGCAGTTCAATGTTTACTGTGCCATAAGAAACGATAGAGTGGTGGCATTACAATTTTATCAGGAAAATTTAAACGGTAAATTAAATTTTCTCTTCTGCTAATATGTTTAGGTAAATTTTTGTTTTTTTTTTAGGTGAAAGATATCTGAATATCTTACAAAATTTGAATAATAACTATTTAGAAAATTTACCTCTCGCCGAACATAGAAACATTTTTATCAGCACGACGGTGCTCCCCCATATAACGCATATTTAATTAATAATTATTTATAGTTGGGAAGAAACATATACGAGACTGTTTACATTCCCATAATTAGCATAAAAAGTTAAACTGAAGCGTGCCGCTCAAAGTGCCGCGTTTTTTGCTATACCCACAAGCCGACCGGACTCCTAAAGCAAAAAACGCGGCACTTTGAGCGGCACGCTTCAGTTTAACTTTTTGTGCTAATTATGGAAATGTAAACAGTCTCGTATATGTTTTTGCCCAACTATACAAGAAACTTTTTATGATCAATGGATTGCCAATAATGGACCTTTCTTATGGCCTCCTCGCTCGCCCGATTTATCAGTTCTGGATTATTTCATTTGGGGAATTATTAAAAATAAAGTTTATGAGAGCCCATTAACAACCATTGAAGATTGTATGCAAAGAATAAGAAATGCATTTCAAAACATATCACAGGATTCAATTAGAAGAGCTACCTATGAGGAACTAGTCTGAAGGTGCGAAAAATGTGTCGAGGTTCGAGGGCGGAAATTTGAGCAATTATTAAATTAAAATGAAATCATATTTTAAATTGATCTTATCTCTGCTATTTTAGTTCATGCCATACCTTCAATTCGATTAATACGCATGTTACAGTGTTAGTGTTATTTTGCGTTTTTGTGGATATCGAGTAGCAAATGTGCTGCAAGTTCTTGATATTACTTTATCACATTCTCCATAAATAATAAACAAATTTAAAAAGTTTTCGTTGGTATAATTTAAACGTGCTGGCATTTTTTGATATAAGGTAATGACTGATTGTTTCTAATTATGGCTATTTTGATGAAATGATTACAACAATTCATGAATTTCTAATACAATCGCAAATATTTCAAAAAGTTGTAACTTTAACCCCCACAATGCTAATATCAGAAAAAAGGGAATTCAATTTTACACAACTTGACGTAAAAAATGCAGGGTGTTCCATTTGACCTAAATAAGTTTTCGCGGTTTGAAGTTGACAAAATGTAACGTGAAAAACGGAACACTTGGTATGATACTATTGAATTTATTTCAGTTGTGCAACGTAGTTCTCCTTCTGTTCTTTTTACGTGACAAGAAGCAAATGAGGATAGGATCTATTACACGAAGAAAGTTATAACGGTTCTTGCAAACCATTGCAAATTTTCTATAAAATGTCAAATATCGGTAAACGGTTAGGTTTAGGTATAGGACATGCTACATATTTTCGACTCAGAATTTTATGATCTTTTCGAAAACCCTAAAATATATAGGGTGTTCTATCTGAAATAAATAAGTTGGTATCGACGTCCGGTATAAGCAGAAGTGCCAGCTGCTTGTAATTATTTTAGTTGGATTGGCCAACACCGACATTAGTGTAATTATCTAAATTTTCAAAATTTTCTGATGCGTACTTTTCTCTATATCGATCGATTCAGTTCCCGGTGAGACAACCTATATATACCACTAATTCAATCTGTTTTATTTACTTCTATTAATTTTATAAAAATATGAAGTTTCCAAAAACATCAGGAATTTGTTAAGATGTTTTGTATAAATCAACTGATTAGACCATCTTTTAAGACAAAATACAACTTCTTTTACAACTAGTCAATTTTTGTTTAGCAGGTATTTCTAATAGAATTAGATGAATAGCCTTAATTTATTGTTACGAGCTTCCCTCTTCTTCTACTTGTAAATATATCCGCGGCTTCATAAAACACCAAATTTATTCAGCAATAAAGTAATTATTTGTCTGCAAAATCAAACGAGATTCGGGTTACATATACAAACCATTTGGTATATTAATTGGAAAATTTAGGCGTATACATTTAAAATAGAAAATTAGTAATCAGCTAGGATTCTAATGTAAATAGTCAATTGAGTTGATATTTATAAGAATCGTTTCTATAAAATAATGGTATTCTGTGAATTATTCATTAACATTAAAGTAATTATTTATACTAGAGGCACTCGTTGCAAAAACCTTGCTCTGAAGTCTTTGTTGACAGAACTCTCGTGGATATTGAAAATAGAAACAGTCAGGTACGACATAAACCTACGCAACGTTAATCCTTTATATATACTATCAGAACAACTACGCCACATAGGAGATAAATTTGATGGCAGCACAGTATTTCAAACAGGGAATAATTTCATATCTATTTTGGCAAAAACAGAATTGTTAAATTTGTATTTAATTTATTTATTTATTGAGGCAACATTTTTTACAATCCTACATTTTAACAATTATACAGTGCGTCCCTGGATCATGTACCATACTCTTGTAAACTTTTTTATTTTTAATCTATCATTCTCTGTACAAAGTTTTTCTTGTCATAAGGAGTTACCAAACTTAATAAGATTAAATGTGCAGAGTATTCTAAAAACTAGAAAATATGAAACTGACTTTAAGCAAACTACCTTTTCTACATTTTTAATGAAGATTTTATTTAACAAATTTTTTTCAATTATGGAGAAATTAAATAAGAAATTATGTCACAAAATAAGGAAAAACCGCCTTTAAAAAGATATGTCCAAGTATTTCACTACGGTTATTCTAGTTTTACCTAGGTGGGTTTATTTTGTCGGTGCACCCACAAGCCAATTTATCAAAATTTTGGAAACAGCCACGAGACAAGCTTTTGAAACATCCTGCCCCTTGAGGTCCTCGCAACAGCCCAATAAGGCAACCAAGTGATGGTCTCAAGGGCTGACTGACCTCAAGATTAAGGCTAGGACTTCGTTCAATAAAGCAAAACTGACAAAACAGGAATTATACAAAACCAATCTGAAGGAGTTTAAGAAACTAGTCAGACAGTGACAGAGAGATACGTGAAGAACCTACTGTGAGGAAATCGAAGATTACTCACAAACTGTTAGGTTATGCAAAATCCTTGCCAAAGACAAAGACCATGACCTCTGCTTATTAAAAAGGAGTGATGGTACAAGAACCAGCGACTTTCGTGAAAGCCTAGAATTACTCATGGAGACTCACTTCCCGGGATCTGTGATGAACGGAAGGAGTGGCCAAACGAAGTCGACACCCAACCCTCGGATTTGGATTGGCAAATGGCTAATCAAATAGTGAGTGAGGACAGAATAAGATGGGCAATACAGTGCTTCTCCTCTTTTAAGTCGCCAGACATTGACGGTGTCTATTCCGCCCTACTGAAATGTGAACTGGATGAATTACTGCCGCACCTGGTTGGAGTATTCAGGGCGTGCTTAGCACATCTTTATATTCCAAAGACATGGAGAGAAGTGACAGTTGTGTACATCCCAAAGGCAGGGCGGATGGACTATACCACCTCCAAAGTCTATAGACCTATTAGCTTAACCTCGTTCCTACTCAAGGCGATGGCGAAGCTATGTGAACGATACATAAGAGATGTTGTAGTAATAGACAATCCTTTACATCCTAACTAGCACGCATACACCCTGGGAAGATCCACTGACACCGCCCTCCATGCAGTCGCGTGTCAGATTGAGAGATCCTTGGACAATAAAGAGTCCACCCCAGGTGTTTTCATAGACATAGAAGGTGCGTTTGACAGGACCACCTTTCCAAATATTACAGCGGCCCTAGTGGAGAAGAATATCCCTACGATCATGGAAAACTGGACATGCAACATGATCGCGAAGAGAGTTGTACAAATCAGTGTGGGAGATGCTTCTGTACGAGGAATGGTCGCGAGAGTCAGTTGCTATGGAACCTCGTTCTTGATAGTTTCTTGTGCCGCCTCAATTCATAAGGATTCCACTCAATTGCTTACGTAGATGATTTAACAATCATGCTAAGCGGAAATTTTGAAGGAGTCCTTTGTGAAAGAATGCAGAGGGGGCCTTAAGAATAATCGAAAAATGGGTCAATCCCTGGATACAACACTAAGTTTCGCATCAGAAGTGAAATACCTTGGGGTAACCTTCGATGCCAAACTAACATGGAATCTTCACATAGATAGAAGACTAAAGAAGGCTTACATATCTTATGAGCAGTGCCGCAGGACCGTGGGGAAAACGTGGGGAATGAAACCAAAAGTGGTCATGTGAATATACACTGCCGTCATAAGACCAATGATAACCTATGGAACTGTGATTTGGTGGCCTAAGAGCAAACACCAGGTCCGGAAAGTTTGTTACCGATCACGGCGATAATACAAATAATTATAAAGAGAACACCCACAATGAATTCAAGAAGCTGTGGGATGAAACAGACAGCTGTCACTGTCAGTTGCTAGGGAACTACTAAAATATCCCAACAAGAGCACATCAATGGACTACCAGGCAATGTCCAGAAGGAACCTACGTTTTACAACGGGAATCCAGACTGGACACTGTCCATTAAGAAAACATCTACATAATATGAGATTAAACGAAACACCTCTCTGTAGAGGTTGTGAACAAGATGAGACGGTTCAACATGCACTCTGTGACTGTTCTGCCGTCTCATCCATCAGAGAATCCATTTTGGGAGAACGTTGGCCTACTGTGGCAGATGTAAGGAAGATGCCCCTAGGCAGCATCACCAACTATTTCGCAAGATTAGGTTGGTTGGAGGCCTAGGCGAGGGTCCGCCTGCAGAGAGGATGTACAAGGGGCCCAATGGGGTCTACGTACTGTGGTTCAATAATTTTTATTGACCACCCTCCCAACCAATTCCAGATTCCAAGACACACTGATCCTGTGTCCCTTAAACGTTGATGGAAGCAATAAACGTTTTATGACATGTCGTTCTTCAGTTTGGGTGCTCTTGCCTGTATCTTCGCTCGCTCGCAAATGCATCTCAGCATATTCTTCATTACCAAATTGATTCATGATAAAAACTTTTAATTCGTTTCTGGTAAATTACCGAAATGAAATGTATACTTGCTATTTTTGACATTACTAATGAATTAAGTTTTGTATTGTCATGACAACGCGACAGGTTTTCTGTTTCACAAGCACAGAAGAAATACCATAAGTCTTGATTTTGGGTCGATATTACACAAAATTTTAAAAGTATTAATTTGTGTACTGTAACAGGTGAAAGTTACGTGGAACATTTGTTATGAATGTATTTTTTTGTAAATAACCTGTACTTTTCAGTCAAATATTAATTATTATGAAAAAATTTGAAAAAAAAGATATTTGGTTGTTCTCAAGTACATAGAGTTCTTACAGAGAGACAGGTCCCATTAAAGTTTGAAAATGTTACCTTCTATGTAACAAAAGTTATTGCAGAAATTTTTTTTCTGTCTCATTTTAAGAGGATGTAGTTCCTCAGGGATGCATTTTTGGACTGAAGTAAGTTTGGTTACATGGGCCCAATATGAATTAAGGAATCCTAGGTTCCGTCTTAAAACTCAATTCTGGGACACCCTGTATAATATATGCCTCATTGACATCACCATTGTTGTTCAAAGCCGACCAATAAATACATATTTCATTTCTGAAGTTATAACTTAATGTCGCTAACATAGCTAGAATTAAATGAATAAAACCAAACTTAAATATCAGCTAAAGACAGGTATTACCAGCTAGAGATCAATGTTCTAACTCGAACCTCTTCTCATGCATAATGAAAAGCTATTTAAATCGACACAGAAATGGAACAAACAATTCTATTTGAATTAACAACAGAACTACTAAACTATCGCATAAATTGAATTTAAAAAACACAGTTTTTTAAAGAAACGACGAGACATTCAGGCAACAATGGATCCCCTCTGAGTACACATTACTGCGGAAATAGTATTTCAATTCGATTGAATTGGTTTTGAAGTCAAAAATATGCAGAGCTTTCTAAAATGTATCGAGCTGCGTTGAATTATGGAGCCCTACTTTTCGTGCCAACATTATGTTTCCTGTAAAACGGGAATCGACCACAACTGATCTAGTCAAGGTTCTAATGGGTATTCTTTCTGCAGTTCTAAAAATATCGCTAAATTGCTCGAATTCGTAAATATATATCTGTATTTCCTTCTTCTGCCACCCACTTTGAATTTATCGGTTATTATAATTTCTTTGCATAAATTGCAGAGCAGTATCATTGTCTGGACGTAAATTTTGTTTTTCATTTCAAGGCGCGTGAGATTTTACTAAATAAATTCTCGTTTTTTACAAAATTCAAGCACCAGTGGTAAATTTACTTTTTTTAAGAATTTTATTTTAAACCATACTTTTTTACACTTTAATTTATATAGAAGTAATACTGAAACTTTGCCAAATATAAAATTAAAGAGTATACGGTATGCCATTAGATTACGTTTATAAGGGGGAAAAAGTTTATTTTTAGCTTTACCTAAAGATCCCACACATTTTAGCCTTTACAGACAATAACATTACTACAAACTAGTTTAAGTTGGAAATTCCTGCACTACAGTTGGTTACAAAATTTAATGGATTATTTTATTAGAACCTGCATCAGCGGTAAATGCAAAAAAAACAATAATTTACCGTGGCTAATTTAATATATTTGCTATATTTTAAGATTATTACACTTTTATTATTTGTGGTTAACCAAAGATGCTGTACAAAATACATACTTAGTCGTTTTATTAAATACGTTAGACCCCTCTAACAGTTTGTAGCCCGATAAATAGACATTTTAACTTTAACAACTAGCGGGTGTTTCACGGTACCATGGGCATTTTAAATGGTTTCAACACAAAATTGCATTTAGATATCTAGATGCAATTTGTGCATACTTGTTTCTAAGTGGGATAACCTTTTAAATAATTTATCTTCAATTAAGCCGAAAGAAAAATATCCCAATTTCCGAAGAGTTCAGTGAGATATTAACACATTTTGAATGCATAGAACGTAGAGATATCTTTTATAATTTTAATTATGTTTGTAATGATAGTTAAGATATGTATTTACTGTAATACCGATAGGAATATAACAATTAAAAACAGCGTTACCATTTTAGCAATTGTTTTGCAAATTATCATTTAAAAATCGATCTTTTGAAGAACGTGTCAGTATCTTACTAGTTATTCAATATATCTTACACGCCATTTTTTACCCGTGTTTAACAGAAAATAAACGCATACTGGTATTTTTAAATAAATCGCTGATCAACTCTTAATTTATTGTCAAATATTTACAGTATTAATTACAACGGTATTTTTTACATAACTACAAAAAAGCTGCAAAGAAAACAACTATGGAGAATGCAATTTATGGCAAATATACCTTTACCTTTTAAAAATTTCCGAAACTCTTCAAGAATTCCACAAATCTTCGCAAATCCCAGAAAGATCTTTACAAAATCAGATAAGTTTTAGGATCTCGAGTTTAAATAAGGAGTCTTCCAATTATAATTAAAATTCATACACGTCTAGATATTTTTAACCAAACATTACTAGCAAAAATAAAAGTAAACGGTCCAAAATGGAAACATAAATTAGCTGGCTTTCGTACTTACAATGAAATCAAAATTAACCTAAAGAATCAGGTAAACCAAAAGCTGGAACGCTGACAAGAATTTGAGTCTGCCGTGCAGAGACTAGCACAAATGTAACAAAGGAATTACAGGAGCAATTGGTATTTGGGACCTTCATTGATGACATAAGGGCGAGGAGATCAGACAAGTCCTTAAATTATCTCGGCATCAGAATAGTAGCGATGCTTTGGTACATGCACTTGAACTTGAAGCCGCATATATATATATGTCTTCCATGGCAGAGAGTACGAGCCGTTTCTATAGGAGAGGGCCAGTCAGAGAAAACGAACCTGGACACCAAACTGAAGGACATGCAGAAGATGCTCGCGCAACCAAGAACCAATTTGGATTCTACTGGGAGGCGGATGATAAAGCGGTGAAAAGTCAAGCGGAGGTATACTTGCGGAAAACTAGGGCATATGAAGCGAGATTTTCGAGGACAGAGACTTAAGAAAGTAAATTCCGAAGGATAGAAGAGGTTCATTCAGATAAAACAAAACTGATCACTATGCTCGCATACATAAAATTATAACTCAAGTACTGATCAAATTAAATTCGCAACTGGAGCCGAAGCCGCAACCAAGGCCAAAGTAGCAAAGACGCAGTGAAGCTCTTATAAATGTAGTAAATTGGAACATTTGCACTGTCGGCAGAGAGCCTTAAGAGGGTAAATACCGTAAATGATGGGAAACAGTAGAGTGTGGCAAGAGTGAAGATTGTTGAGATAGAAGTTCCGAATGGACAGAGGAAACATTGTGGAAACAACAATAATTGGGCCTATACTGAAGGCGAAAGAAAAAGAACCAGACCAGAATGAAAGGACGTTTTAGACAAAAGCGTTGAACTGAAGGCTTTATGGGCACAATGGTATTCACTAAAGCTTTAAGGTAGGCTATCGAAAACAGCGTTGGAGTGCTCAGATCGAAAACTTATGCACCTAGTGACTCCCCTAGGTTCTGGGTACCAAAAGTACTTTAGAGAGGGAGATTTGGTTTGGCTATTTAACCCAAAGCGGAGAAAAGGAGCTTCACATACTTTGGGAATGACCGTCTTCTATCATCACTCGGATCAATGATGTCGTTTATCGAATCCAGCGAAACAAAAAGTCGAAAATGAAAATTATGCACCTGTACACTAGAGAAATATATTGGGGATACTGAATTACCTGATCGGAACATTCGGACATAAGGAGCGGGCAGTATTCAAAGTATACAGAAGTCTGTAGTATGCTTTCTCACAGTAGATGCTCATGTAATTGAGTCACAATTAGAATGGTGGTTCAGCAATCAGAATAGAGATAGCGCTGATTCTAGAAAATATAGTGTTATGGTTTAGACGGTAGAACCACAGACTAGAATCAGAGGGAGATCGAGATAATACCGGAATGCTTTTCAAGAGGTATATAAGGAGAAGAACTGGTGCACTACAGCCAATTCGATATTGAAAAATGGATGGAGTGTTGTACTAATTATTGTAAGTTAATTAGTTGTGTTACAGTTTATTAAATCCACGCTTGAGGTGTTTACTAAAGGTTGTAAATACGCGACATTAATTTTAAAATTAATTTTCCTGCCTCCTTCAGAAAATAGCTTTTACAGTATACAAATTTTTTACACTCCACAAAAAAGAAAATATGAAGGCACTTAATAACACTTTTCGAGAATTTAATAGCTATGGTACATTTTCACAACTATATCCTGCTTAATTTACCGCCCACTGAAATTAAACAGTCCTCTTAATATTTGCCTCATATATATTTTGATATTACACAAAATTATATTAAAAAAATTATAGTCGGCATTCAATTAATATAAAACAGCTGTCTAATTTACATCTGAAACATATCAAAAATCAAAATGTTGTAATACCTTACATTGAATTAAATATAGCTATTTCTTTAGACATTATACTCAGGTTTGGAGAAAACACAGTTGTTAAACCTACCACTTAACAAAGTGATATTTTAGTAATATGTAATTTAGTATAAAGTTAAGTTTACTTACAGTTGAATGATATCTAATTGTTGGAGTTACTTACCTGAAAAAAAATATTAAAATTATTATGGATATATGAGATATATTAAAGCACATATTTTAGCCAAGGAGCGGTTTAAAATGACATAATAGAAAAATAGTTGCTGACAATTTTCTCTTATAAAATCATTATGATTGCACAACGAAACTTTATTATCCTTCTAGAAGGTAGGATATAATTTAATATTGACATTTTAATAAAACCTATTTTTGAAACAATTAAATATGAAATATTCTTTATCCATCTACATTTTCTGTGTCTGTTAACATGACTTTAAAGGAAAAATTGATGTTGCATAATATTCCAAAGTCAAACAACTCCTTTGCAGTATATGATGAAGCACAAGCATATATGTAGGTAAATTTGTGTTATAGATACTAGAACCACACTACGGAAAAATTAATAGGCTGTCAGTTAGTCTATTTATTGTGAAATGCATTAAATACAATACATTCAAATATTATAATTCTTGAAGTGTAAAGAATCCACTTAAATGAAATATTCAAAATTCTCTCTCGTGGTTAAATCACAATCCTATTTAGATTCCGTTATGAGATAAGTATAGACTTTTCTTTGGTAAATATTGAAATTTGATCTTTAGTATATTAAATTTGGAGCAAGTAGCTTATGGACAGTTTCAGTTAAAAAATTACGTTATAAATTTCCAGCAATAATGCGATAGAGTAGCGATAAGACGAAATAAATAAGCTTGTACACCTCAACATTCCATTCGGAAAGCATCGACCTAACCGTCCATTTGGACGTAAATTTTAAAAGATTTAATCTTCTAGGAACGAGTTCATAATAAGAAAAACTGAATAATAAAATTTCACATATAAATTTAAATTTATAAATCATACTTGTTATAATACAGAATAATACAAATTATCACAATATGTTATGCGTTAGGTTATATAATATAGAAAACAAAATGTAATCAAATAAATAGATGGTGACACATGATATAATATTTAACTAATATAATAATCATCTAAATAATAATAATAATCCACAACGTGCCGCTTATGTAACAGAGAGGAATACAGTACATAATGTCAGTATGTAGTTACCTGGCCCAACGGGTAGTGACCCTAGAAACAGGTCTGAAGACAAGTTTTGTCCCAATGTACAAATATCAGCCGAACAGGATATTTTAGAACGAAACATTCAAGTTATATTGGGGCATAGCGTTAATTACAGACAAGTCCATAGAGCACAATAGACCTAATATAGAAGTAATTAACAAATCAAAGGAAAAGGCTATCATCATCGATTTCGCGAATCTCCTGGACGATAACCTTGGTAGAGCTTACCAGCAGAAAAACGACAAATACGCACCACTAGCCTTCCAAATTAAAGAAATCTGAAATCTGGAAAAGGTAGATATCAAGCCTCTAATAACATCTGCTAAGGGAACTGCTCACAAGAAGCTCTATACGCATCTAGAAGAGCTAATCATAGGTGCTGAAGGCAGTAACATTAAACACCACTACGTTAGTCCGACGTGTCCTCTCCAGATAGTATTTACACAAGTTAGTAAAATTCATTACAGCTAAGTAAAACGAACATAAAAAACAACTAAATTACAGTTTAAAAATTAAAATCTGTAAAACATATTGCTTAATAAAGTTCTTTAGGGGTTACCTTACGACTATTATACTCCTGATTTTTAACCTCTGCAGGTATAGATAATATATTATAACACCTGATAGCGTAATACCTAGTTCCATTTCGAGTCTTACAAGCTCGTAAAGAATCAGGATTAATATTTTCATTGCTTCCAGTGGAATAGATATGTATTTGTGAATGTAAAGTGCAGAGATTAATATTAGTTTTTATATGAAGAAGACATTGAACTATATAGATGCAAGGCAGTGTTAGCGCTCTTAGTTTTTTAAAACATCTTTGCAGGCGTCTTTGTAATTTTGCCATGCTAAAATTCTTATTGCTCTCGTTTGTATATTGAAGACAGATGCACTGTGAGTAGAGAAGTCCAAAATAGGCTGCAATTAAAGTTGTTGTGATACCTGATTTGCCAGATTACCTAACAAGTATACATTTCTTGAAACATTATTGGTTTTCTCAAGTTAATTTATTATCCAAGTGGATTCTAAAAACTTGACACAATTAGCTATATCATTTTTCATGTCATGAAGTGAAAATGTGATATTCTCAGATTTAGATGTAACTAAGGTCTACTTATTCATTAAAAAACACTCTTGAATTAACTATTGTGTATCGTGAACATTTGGTAATTAGTTATTTATATCTTTATCTTTGGTATAATAGATGTCCCTTCAGCGAATAGGACAAAATCAACACCAGGGTTAATATCGGGTAAGTTGTTTACACAAATCATGAAAAGTGATAATCCCAGGACTGAACCTTGCGGGAGTTCTGCCACAATAACGGGTAGCTTCGATTGATTATTGCCCATAGATACAATTTGAAAATGATTAGTGAGTTAAGACTTAATAGCTCTATATTACTGTTACTATATTTATAAAAAACTAACTTTTCTATGAAGATTTGGCAAGCAGTCAAAAGCTTTAGTTAAGTCAAAATATTCTGCGCAAACAAAGTATTCTTCCTTAAAACCTGTGTTTATAATTTCGTTTAATATTTTTAGCATGCGTTGTTGACATATTACCTACTTATAAAACCAAGCTAGTGTAATAAGGATATTGACTTCAAAATAATGTGAAACACGTAATTTCAGTATAACCTAAAATATTTTCCCAAAAATTGTTAGAATAGAAATTGATCTATAATTAGTGTGTGTTTTCTGCGTTTTTTCAAATGCCGAACAGTCTTGTCAAGTTTCGTAATTCTGGAGGACCTAAACTTTAAAAGTAGTTCTGAATATGACCCGAAATGATAGTGACATTTAGTAGTTCAGGAAAGAAAGATAAACTTTAGTATTCGTTATATAGAAATCTTCTACAATACGGTACCATGTTATTTCTGTATTTATCAAGTAGGTAATTTTATGTGCTCTGTGCCGCTCAAACCGAAAACACAATTTCATCGATTTTTACAAATTACGAAACGCTAGTTATTGGTGCCTGAAATTAAACTCAATTTTGATTCGCTTATCGAAATAATACTGCATATTGTTTTTCGATCTGCAATATACAACGGCATTGAAAATATTGAATTGAACTAGAAACTCTGGCCCTCAGCCAGCTAGACCATTATCGTTATCCCTTCTGCTTCCTACTGTACTTACTTTTCTATAGCCGGTGTGCCATTTCATTACGAGATTCCATATTGTTGACGATTCATTTGTAGCGAGTTCTTACAGGATTGCAGTAATACACATTACATAAATTACACTTGCAATAGCAAGGCAGAATATGTTCTAACTTATGCTTATAATGCAAATGTTACACTATGAATTCTAGATTTCCAAGTAAAAACTTGTGTTTGGTTCAGAAATGTCAGAGAGTTACGGTAGAAGCACACTATTATGTAACGGTCCATTTTTTAGCGTGTGTAAATTTAGCGAAATACTAGTAAAATGTCATATATAAATCTGTTCAAACGAAGCCTATAGTGTGCGATCCATTTATATTTTACTCTAACGTTCTAATCGGTGCATTTTTGAATCCGAGACCCTGATTGGTTTAGATATTTTAATGTCGTTTTGTTGAAAGAGAGACCGCGCTAGACGAGGTTCCCGTTGGAGTTGGGGTCGGGTTGGAGGATAGGGTCGGCCGGCCGCAATAAGGCACTCTGGGCTGTTACAGGTTTTATGAATGTTCTAGATTTAATAACTCAATCTTTCTGACACATTAAAGATTGCCATCTGTAAGACGACTGGCCAATTACCATTCTATTGCTAGCTTTTCTCTCTAAGGGCCAGTTTATCAACACAGGGTTAACACTTAATTATAAGATAAATGTCAAACGAAACAATAGATACCCATTGTTTCGTTTGACATTTATTCTACAGTTAGGTATTAATCCTGTATTGATAAACTGGCCCTAAGGAGGATTATCTACAGACACCGCTGTCTGAGGGGGTACACACACAACAATATCTTATTTAACAACATCCCGCTTTGAATTCATAACTTTGTGTTTAAAAACAGTTTAAGAACCGCCTATGAATATCTTGCTAGTAATTTCGGCCAAAGATATATTGGATATGAAGTTTTCAAAGTTTCGTATTTTATGCAAGCCTGTTTAATATCCTTACCGAATACTTAATCGTATTAGATAAATAAGAACTACGTAAATTATACCATTTAATTGAAGAAAGGTTTCTATTTAGATTATGAACTAGGTAATTATTAAATAACTATACCAAATTAGACTCTAAGATGATATTTACCGTAAAAGAATTATAAATCATCAGACACGTAAAGCTGCAATTATCTCTTTTTATATTTGTCTTGAATCGATTGGAGATAGATTTATAAATATAAAACACGAGTTGTTATCGAGAAATTCTGTTACATGGCCTATGTCCATTTAACAGTTTATTTAAAAACTAGTGTTTTGTGGATAGTTAGCACGACCTGTATATTTTTTAGATTCAGTTTTTGCAGGTGAAACTGTTTTCAACTAACAGAATTTTACATGTATAACTGCTAAACCATGTCACACTGTTTTATGTACTTAATTTTATATCTTAGGAACTTAGTCCTGTTTTTCTACTAACACTATTATGTATCTCATATCCGTTGTAATACAGCATTATTATCCCAGGAAACAATTTGTCTACAAAATTTAGTTACACCAGATATCTATTTTTCAATGTTTATATTTTTGTTTACTATGGAGTACATATGGTTATTTTCCTTACCTTCTCTCATTCTATATATAGTAAATCCTATAACATGTAATATGTTACTGATTTATCAATACTACTTATTTGTATCTGTTAATATTTGTTGTTATGCATAAAATAGAAATTGCAAAGGCAAATCAGCTGGCATGGAAAATAAACTATTATTATAGATTCCTTTTATCGATTATATGCCACTACTTTAGTTGAGTATGGGAATCTACAAGGCAAGTTGGTGCGCTTAAATTAACCACTGACAGATGGCCATACTTGTACGATTTCTATATTTTGATAGCTTTCAATTTCAATAGGGAATTAGATTTCTCACATTTTTTTGGTGGCGTTGTTTTCCAGTAAACAGGACAAAAAAAGTTTACCTTATCAGTAAAACTCACCAGGAAGTCATTTTGCTTGCAGCCTTTGTACTGATTCAAACATTATAATTTTTAACTGTGGACTTCAGTAATTGATATTACAATTTTTATATCCCAGTTACAAAGTGTTGAACATACAGGTAATTTCATTTCATTATACTCATTAAAATATTTTAATTAATCTTCAAATTTTGCCTTTGATATAATTTCAATTATTTTTAAAATAAATTTTGAATTCAAAGTCAATTCTTTTTAATTTAACAAGTAGTTAAAATACTATATGTACCACATGGTTTTAAAAATATTTTTCTCTTTCCTTTTCATTTTTTTGGCAATTTATAGTCTAAGAAATCAGCTAATTACTCGTGCATAGCTAATAATAATTCGTGCATAGCTAATAATAACTCGTGCATAGCTAATAATTACTATTGCATAGCTAAAATTACTTTTGTACTGCTAATCAGATTACTTTTGTATAGCTTAAATTAATTTCCTGCAGCTTTGTATAGCTAGCTTAATGTTTCGTGCAGCTAATTCAAATATATTTTGTACAGCTAACTAGCTTATATTTGCATAGCTAACATTGCTTAAATTTTGCATAATTAACTTGCATAAATTTTGTATGTGCTTATATTTGGTTAAATTTCCTACAATTTTCACCCCATTCATTGAGAGACGTAAATTGCCAAGAAAAATTTAGAATTCTTGAAATAAGAGACAATTGTGGGCCTGGATTGCTGTCCCCGAACCAGCCACCTGAACCATAAACCATCTAGGATACTGGTATTAATTTGTCTTTTATATATATATATATATATATATATTTTTTTTTACATTTCAATTTGTCTCAAACCGATTTGTCTAATTTTTTTGTAATATATTTTGTCATTCATTTTAAACTATCTTTTTATTTCTCTTACCAACAATTTCAGTCCGATCTATAGCAGACTGGTTATTCGAGAAAAAGAGACTATTTTGCTTATTTCACTATAGATGGTGCCCAATTTAACATCAATTTTTCCTTGTCTCCTTTTCTCGAAATAAACAGAAATCTGTCGCTTATGCTGTACATGTCAGAAAGGGTAAGTTTCTCCACTCTTACGAATACTCTGGACCCACGGCTCTCTGCTCCGGCTTAAACCAGCTAGTCGTCCGCACATGTTGCCTCAATTCTTTCTCAAAAATAAATAATAAGAGAAAGGAGGTAACAATACTAACTTATCTTGAGGAAAATACCTGGTGTAACATTTAATATTTCTAGAGGAATATTATGTTATTATAAATCTGATTTAATTTATAGATAGATAGGTGGGCATCAACACTCTGCGTTGATGTCAACATAATATTAATTCAATTCATTTCCTTGGCACATAGAAATAGAAATATTTATTTACCATGATTGGGTACAAATAAAGTCCATATGGCATGTCGTATAAAAACATCACTATAATACATATATCATAAAATAGTTAAAAAGATATAAAATATATAATATAATAAGAAACATCACAAATAGTTTAAAATAGATAAAAATCTAGATTTTCATACATTTTTTAAATAAATAAAAAACAAATAGAAAGCAATAGACAGATGTATCTTAATATTAATACACAATATTATTTTTTTACTAGGCATTAGTTTTTAAGAATTCATCGATGTTATAGAAGACATTTAAGTGTTAAAAGTAGATCGAGTTAATGTTATAAGCAGATAAAGTGCGAGGTAATGATAAATTATAACCAAAGTTATATTTTATAGAATTTCAGGCAACTGTAGAAAAATACAATTTATCACTTGATATCGTTTCGTTATCTATTTTCAAGCTCATGAATTTTTTTTATCGATTTAGTTTTTCCAAGTACACAATTTACAATTTTCCAGATTTCCTTTGATTTATTTTTCGCATTTCTTATTTTATTTCTATAATAATAATTAGCTTCGATGTTTTAATATTTTTTCTGTGCGCCTTTAGATTATGTTTGTATTCTAGTAAGTCACCTACTTGATCCCTACTAGTCTTTAATTTGTTAAACATATGTCTAAATTTCTGACCTTCCAATCTCAAGTCATTAGTTATCCATTTCTAATTTTTTTAGAGCATTATTTGTTTTATTTTTAGTACAGATTGAGGCACCAAATTACATCTGCGATAAATAAACTAAAACTTCTTTTTAAACTGTAAGTACTCTGGTGGTTTCGATATTTTCCCTATAGTCAATATTTAGTGAAAGTATAAGAGCCAGATGATCTGCAATCAACGGATTGTATAGTTCAACTTTATATTTAAAAGATGATAAGTTGGTTACAAGATAATCTAGTAAGGAGGAGCTTATGTGTTTAGCAATACGTGTTGGTTCGTTTGTAGTTAGACTTTTTTTTTATTATACATTTATTTAACGTCGGCCTATTTCCGCTACTGAGGCCTAACACCGACGCCTGTAGACGAGCTACCCCCAACCAGGAATTTTGCCAAACCTCTTCCCTTAAGAAGAGTAGGGATCTTTTACTCGCCTAACATTTAATAGACAAGGAACCGACGGCTTTACATCCCCTCCGAAGGATGGTATATCTCCTATACAACCCTTGCCTAAGGTTGTATAGCTTCCGAGCATACACTGATATACAAGCCGCTGGAAGATGTGTGAGGCGAGAACGCGGTTTCCGTTGGAATGGTCACCATCCAAGTACTAACTGCGCCTGTCGTTGCTTTACATCGCATACCGAAGTATGTACATAGTAAAGACGCACCTACGCTCGCCCCCTGTAGTTAGACTTAATTGGTAAGATTCAAATATATCACACAATATTTTTGTATTGAGACTTATCAGGCAAATTAATATTTAGGTCTCCACAAAGTATCACATACTCATATCTTTTAGTTCCATAATCTAATGTGGCTGTTAAATTTTTGAAGAAAATATCTAAATCACCATTTGGAGGTCTGTATATACAGCATATTACGGTGTTAAAATTTTGACTGCTAAAAAAGGAGATTGCTCACATTTCAATGCAACATTCCACTGAGCAATTATTAATCAAATTGACCTTGCAGAAGTTTAAACTCTTTTAATAAAGATCATGGATCCACCATGAATATGATTACTGCGGGCAAAATAGGCACCAAGATTAAAGCTAGGTAAGTGAAAGTGATCTATATCCAATGTTCAGATATACACAGAATATCAACATTTTTATCAATACTAAATAACTCAACCTCATTGGTTTGTTCGTTAAGCTTTGAACACTTACATAAGCAATTGTCATTAATGGCAATCGCTATTAATCACACGGGTATCGCACCACCGGATTCGAATCCTGGTTCCGGCACTGTCGGAGGAAATGGTTGTATGTCCGCATTTTTTTCAATATGTAACCCTTTCTGCACAAGCGTCAGGCTACTGGAATTGGAGGTTGTCTAATTTCTGTGGCGTTATTTATTTATTTAAACGCAATATACAGTATGTTTCCTAAGTCACGTCACTCATGGTCTAACTTTAAGGGTAATTAAGGGTAACTAATGGTAACTTGCATAATAAATAAGGGTAATTAAGGGTTTTCAGCGCGATCTAACAATTATTGCCATAAATCTCAATAAACTCATACAATATTCAAAATACAACGGTCATGCCACACACTTTATTTTACTGAGCTTCACAAGCGTGCTTAATGCTAAATTTTATCCATCCATCGATATAAACTGGATTAACATGATTGCATTCCTACAATACTATATTCAATGTAGACCAGACGAACAATCGTTTCCATTACGGAGCTGGATCAAAAGTGGGTCTCACAGTACTCCACATACCATATGGGGACCTATGAAATGTATCATGCGATGCCAAAAGCTACGCCGACTGATAAAAAGAAGACAAACAAAAGTTACTCCAACTTCTAACCAACAATAATACACTGTGATTGTGAGATTTGGTCAAAATATGGAATTTCTATATGAGGTTTAATGGTATTTTAATCGATATGTTTATCTACAAAGAAGAATCACGAATCAACACTTGTAACAGTCCATTTTTTGTCTTGTGTAAATTTTAGCGAAATATTAACACAATGTCATCTATAAATCAATACAAACAAAGCCTATAACGGCGCGATCTACTTAATTTTACTCTAGGGCTATGACTGATGCATTTTTGGATCCGAGGCCCTGATTGCTTCAGGTATTTTAATGTCGTTTTGATGAGAGATAAAAGTGGCGCTACGTGACATTCAGGTTGATGAATGTGGTACGCCGAGATCAAAAGAGACGGGCCATTAAAAAATGGTTAAAAAGAATAATTGCAAGTGTTGTATTACCGTGAAGTAATGTGTAACGTTGAGTTAGTTACTTGTAGATTCGTTTTGATGTTAATCGATAGTACCTTCATAAGTTCCAGTTTAGAGAGAAGTTTTATTTGGTTAATGAAAGACGCTATGTATTTACGATGTAAAAGTCCGCCATATTTATTACGAAATTTTCACCTTCAGTTCTGTTATATTTACTGTATTAGTCCGTATACTGTACTGTATTATTGAAGCATAAACATTAGAAACTTCCTAAGTGAAATAAAGCTTTCTGGTGCATTGACTCGTGTCTAGTGCGTGAACCCTTAGAGAATTAGGGGTTAAATTGTACATTTTCGAACAATACGCCTTCCAAGTAGGTACTTGGAAGATTTTCGTCAGTACTAAATTATTCCCCTAAGTGACAAAGTGCATCATAAACTGTAAGTACGTTCTAGTTAAGTTTCCTGAATGGTTTTCGGCTTTTTACCAAAAAATAAAATCCGTGGCGCCCAACTTTCCTTTCGAGATTTTGAATTATAATTGTGTGTTAATGTCGGAGTATCTGAGTTTTTACTTTTGGTATACTCCGTGTTTTGTCATGTTTGCATATTATCTTTTGTTACTATGAAAATTCTAGATTTTGTTCGTGTTTGTAAATTAACTGCTGTTGCTGTAAAATTCCATGTATTAGTTTAGTTATTCTTCTATTACTTGATTGCGTATTCGAATACCGTAGATTTTAAAGAACTCTTGATTTGCTTTTGGCATTGATATATTTTTATGTTCCGTGACCTCAGGGTCATATATTCTATTTTTGTAATATGGGATTAATTTTACATTGTTTGTGTCTCATTAGTCTAGTTTTCCCTCTCACCTTTGAGCTAGCTAGGGCCATTTTAAGTAGAAATATTCGTAGAAATTTATAGCAAAATAATAAGTTGTTCACACTGCCTGTTGATATTGTGACAGTACGAATGACACGTACAGATTGCAATATTATTTCAGGAACTTTATCCCACACATTGTTCGAGTTTGATATAGATGTTGGACCTGGATACAAACTTACCAGGGAACAAGCCGCCATTATATGTTTGTCCCTTAGTCCCGAATGATGTCAATTTATCGGCAACATTACGCTACGCAATTTGGACGAAAAAGGAAATTTTATCAATATCGAGGCGAGATTAATGTAAAGTTACAATTGAAACAATTTTGATAGTATCATCAAAACAAAATGAGATTTCGATATAATTTGATCGATGAAAAAATTCAGTCATATATACCTTGAATAATTAAGACATAAATTATGTAGTACAGATTGTGCATTTCTAAAATTCTTTGGGTTAAAAGTAAAGTTAAAGCTGCTTCGTCAGTTATCAGTCTCATCCATACCATAAAATGGCAGACCGCTAACATTGGGATTACCAGACCAACCTCTAAATATAGTGTAAGATTCAGCAGTATAGTTTTTCGGTTATGAAATCACTTGTGGCCTCTGATGCAACTGCTCACCGAAGAGAAGCAATATGGACGGAGATACTGTTAAAGAACGCTATAACCCCGATATACTTTTCGACGTTGTAACAAAATCCGACTTAGGAAATATTTCGTAAGAAAAGCGTGCTTCACGTAAAAACGCCGTGGAGGAGGTTTTTAATTCTTGGAAATATATTTTTGCTCTTCGGAGCGTTTTTTATGCCAAATTTTCGCTAACTCTTCGAGGAGCGTTAATTTGGTAAGTGTAGTAAATGTCGCTGCACAGGGACGTAATGTCGCCCCGACCACCCAATTTTAGAAAGTATCATAAAATTGGACTTGAACTTCCAAATTTCCAAGATTAAAAAACCCTTTTACGAATCCACGTTGTCAAGCACTGCAACTCTTACGAAGTGTTGAATATGAGGACAAGTTAGTCCAACGACTATTCAAAGTATATCGGAAGTTATAGCGAAAATAGCCCTTAGCGACATGGGACCCCCATCATTTCCTAGCAGTCAGATTTGACGGGGAAATGATGCGTTTTGACGGGGTTTGCCCTAAACCGGTTCCTCAGTGATTCGGAGTCAAAAAAGTATCTATACCATGTACTCACACGTGCATGGGATTTGCCTTGCCTGAACGTAAAATTTGTTATTGCATAATACAAACGAAGTAGATACGCTTCAAGCAATTTTAAGCTCCGAGGAGCGACCAAAATTTATGTGAATTAATAAATACGTTTATAAAGACAGGCAAGCATAAGCCCACCAAAATTTCAGTTACATGAACTATTCCTTGAATCTTTTTGTGCATCGTTAGCTTTTCAAACTGCATATTGGATGGTAGTTGGTACCGTATGAATCGTCCCGTTCCTCACCATGTGTTGTACACGGGTCAGACCATTGTTTGTTAACATTTTCACTGAAGAAGTTGTGTAAAAACATAAATTTTTTAAAGATTTAATATACATTTTTTGAACTTTATATTGTCTTTTACTTGTGTTTTCTAACAAAATTTCCCTTTCAGATTTAATTTTAAGAGAGTGTTAAACAGACAGTGTTAGATTTATAGTGTTACGACGTCTTCCAATTGATACCATCAGAGCCGCAGTTAAGCATAAACGACAGTAAGTATGATTTATTCATTAATCTCCGTCTGAAACAGTCACTTGAACCCTAAAAAATTTTGTGAACGTAATATTTTTATTTAGCATTTAGAAAAGGTTGAGGAAAAAGAAAATTAATTTTTTCTTTTTCCTATTTTTTTTCAATTTTTCTAAGTTTTTCGAACAAAAAATACGTCCTTCAGACTTCCATCAAAAGCATGGATCGTTCACATGGCGCCCGAGCAGGGACCATGCCGTCCCCAAACCCAACAAATCCTTTCTCATTCATGGCGGAAGACTCCGAGGGGTCGACCCCAAGAGAATTTTATGAGCGAGTCACCGCACCGCTCGTCGACGACGGTTCTAGAGGGATAGAACCACAGCGACTGTTTCCGGAGGGAGATAATGTTAATTTATCAGCTTCACAGCCACAAACTGCTTCGATGGAGAGTATGTTTCTGAAAATGGCAGAGGGCTTCGTGCAGGCGATACAGAACGTGTCGACCTGTACGCCCCATGAGAGACAAAGATGTCCGAACGTGACGTTCCATGGGCTTGATCATGAAGATCCAGAAGCATTTCTGAAAATTATGGAGGAATATTTCGACAGAGCTCGCATAAGCCACGACTATGATCGCCTCCATAACGTAACCGGCCAACTCAAGGGCGAAGCTCAACGATGGTCCGAACAATTTAGGACGTTGACTACTTCGTATGCCTTATTCAAGGAAAGATTCCTTACGAGATTTAATTCTCCCGACATACAGTCACGAGCTATTGCTCAACTGTATGCCGTCAAGCAAACGTCTTTAGACGACACGGCAGTGTTTATCACAAGGAAAACCTGTCTTTTCGATCGTATTGATCCCTTTAAATCCGAAGCCATCAGAGCTCGGGTCATCATGGACCAACTGCGTCCAGAAATTAGGTCACGCTTGAGAAGCAACCTAATTTCAAACACAGAAATGTTAATAGCAGCGGCTACTAACGTCGAGCGGGATTCAGCTGACGAACAGACGTCGCTAATCCAGCTTATTGATCAACGTCTGTCCCGCGCGTCTTACTATCGAGAGCCGGGACACATCAGTCCACAAAATTCAAGTATAAGGAGCAATGGAAGCCCAACTCCGACAGCACCGAGGGTGCATTTCCGAGAGGACGTATCTCGACAGGACGGTCCAGGCAGAGCGCCTGGTCGTCCTATTTTTATGCCTAATTTATCAAGCGGATCAGTGAATCCTGACCGCAGGCAAAACAATTTTAATGGCGGATCGGGGAAATTCCGAGTACCCGACCGACCGGCTACCCCGTGCCGATACTGCACAGACACAGTGCAGTGGCACTTCCATAGTCAGTGTCCGAATAACCCTCATCTCAATAGGAGACCGGGAAACTTTCGAGGGGCCAGAGACCCAGGCCAGGGTCCATCTGCAAGATCCCCGGCACAACGGCCGAACCAAGGCGGCAGCAATGTCCAGTAATTTTTTCCGATACTCATGACCACTACGACGCTCCTCTGCACAAGACAAGAGAGTCAATAAATTATATGAGCGAAGCGTTCCCTTTGCCTCGTATAAAAGTTCAAATAAATGAACATGCGGTCGACGCACTGATAGATTCAGGCTCGACGCGAAACGTTATCCATCCGAGGATGTTGGATAATTTTAAAAATCTCACGACACGTCGATCATTTGCTATGGCGTGCGGAGATCGAATGGTGGACTCTCTTGGCACGACAAAATTACAAGTAATAATTTCAGGCACCTCTTTTGAAATTGATTTTCAAGTAATCGAAAATTTAAACGAAACGATAATATTAGGATCACCATTCTTATATATGAACAATGTCGCATATGATTATGGCAGAAAATGCCTATATGCCGGCACAGAAGAGCGTATTACCGTCTTCTGGAATCAAGCTTCTCAGAGGGAGAGACAGCAGGCAAAGCTTCCTGAAGAGCTTGTTATTAAAGACAAATTTCTACGGCCGCTGTTCGAAGAATTTGTCGATCTGTTCACTGCGGAACCGACTCAAGCAACCACAGTGACTGTGAAACACAAAATTACAGTGAAAGACACGAAACCATTTAATATCAGACCATATCCGATGTCTCCGAGTACTAAGAAAATTATGTACGACCAAATCGAAGAGATGTTAAAAGCTGGCGTCATCGAACCTAGCACTGCCCAATATAGTTCACCACCAGTGATAATAAAACGCTCGGACAAGAAACCACGATTTTGCATCGACTATCGCCATTTGAATGAAATGACTGAAGACGAGGCTTCCGTCTTACCCAAGATACACGAAAGTATTAAAGATTTAGGCAATTCGAAGATTTTTTCTGTGTTGGATTTAAAAAGTGGATATTGGCAAATACCGCTAGATGAAGCATCAAAAGATTTTTCGACTTTTACCACTCCTGATGGGGCAGCTTACAGATTCAATGTCATGCCTTTCGGACTCAAGACAGCTCCCTGTACCTTTCAGAAATTCATGGCAAAGGACGTTTTAACGGGTTACCTGCACCATTTCTGTAAAGTGTATTTAGATGATATAATCGTTTACAGCGTAAACGTGAAGGAGCATATGTCCCACTTGAGATTAGTCTTTGAAAGACTACGTCTGCATAATCTGAAAGTGTCACCGGAAAAGTGTGTAATAGCGACGAATGAAATCCAATATTTAGGCCATACAATTAGAACCGATACTTCCCAACCATTAGAAAAACATGTCTTACAAATTCAAAATTATCCCGTTCCAGCTACGAAAAAGCAGCTACAAAGTTTCCTAGGGCTTTGCAACTGGGTACGAGAATATCTACCAAATGTGGCGATGATCACGAAGCCACTAACGAAACTTCTTTCGAAGGAAAATCGTTTTCACTGGAACCATACATGCGATGAAGCGTTTAGAAAATTAAAAGAATTATTATCCGGACCGCTGGAACTCCATCGGCCGGATTTTTCACGTCAATTCATTTTGCAAACAGATGCATCACTACAAGGCCTTTCGGCCGTGTTATATCAATTAGGCGACAACGGCGAAAAATACATAATCTCGTATGCAAGCAACACGTTATCTCCAGCAGAGAGACGTTACCACATAAACGAGCTAGAATGCTTGGCGGTGGTGAACTATATTAAAAAGTACAAGATGTACTTAGCAGACAAACCGTTCTTGGTGAAGACGGACAACAGGGCGTTACTTTGGTTAAACAAACATAAGGACGACAAAACAAAATTTACACGATGGTCATTACTATTGCAAGAATATGCATTCAAAATTGAACACTGTCCAGGAAAGGAGAATTTGTTAGCAGATTTTCTAAGTCGTAACCCGCAAAATCAGTATGTCGAGACAGACGATGAAGAGGAAAGAATGTTCCTACCAAATTATAAGTGTCCAGAACGTATTTCTGTTTTAACGCACTCAGAAATATACGAAGATATCGTACAGGCTCAATTGAGTTCAAGAGATATTCAAGACAAGATCCGCCGTTGGAATGATCTATTTCAACAGGAACAACGTTCCGATGCGGATCTTATTTTTATGCAAAATTTTCACGTCCAAGACGATGTACTTTTTAAAGATTGCGATACAAATTTTAAATTAATAGTTCCAAAGAGGAAAATAAAGGAATTGATTTACCATTATCATGACCGAGATGAAGCATGTCATCCAGGAAGAGACGAGACTCTCAGGAAAATAGCGAAACGCTACTATTTCAATAATATGGCCAGGATCGTAGGCAGATACATAAACGACTGTCTGATATGCCAGTCTGTCAAAACAAGACAAGCCCAACCCAATGCTCCACTTAGAAGTCATGCACCACAAAATGCATTTGAAACCTTGAGCATCGACGTAATTGGCCCGCTGCAGAGGACTAAAGACGCCGAAAACAGATACATGATTATCGTCGAAGACGTTTTCAGTAAATGGATAGAGGCAAAGGCATACATTCAGGTCGACGGCAGAACGATAGCCAAATATATCGACGAAGAAATAGTAGCAAGATTCGGAGTCCCTCGAGTCATAATATCAGACAACGGTGGTCATTTCAATTCCGAATGGTACATCACATTTTGCGAAAGGAATGGTATCGAACGATATTTAATTCCAGCATATCACCAACAGTCCAACCCCGTGGAACGACGGGTGCAGGAATGCAAGAAAATTCTAAAGACTCTTTTATTCAAAAAGCCAAACGACACTTGGGATCGCTACGTGCATCAAATGACATATATATTAAGAAATCGTAGGAACGCCGCTACAAATCAAACACCTAGCATGGTCGTGTTAGGATATGATCCAGCCGAAAGAGGCGAATGGGATTTGTATGCCTGGAGGCAAGAAAGAGCCAAGCAACAAACGCTTCCACGATACGAGCGAATCAAGGAAGCCCGTCAGGCCCAACAAAAATATAAACAGAAATATGCGCCGAAAGAGGCCGTCACTCCGATCGTCTACAAAGTAGGAGACAGAGTCATGAGTAAGAGAAAAAAGAAGGTACATACCTTCACGCCGTCTTGGTCAGGCCCAACCAGAATTCTGAAGAAGTTTTCAGACGAAGTATATCTCGTGCAAAAGGGAAATGTAACGACAAGAGTACATGTCGATGATTTGAGACCAGCCCCGCCAGAGGAGCACAACTTGGAAATCGAATCTTCCGATGAAGAAAATGCTAGTCCAGGCGGAACCTCACTCGATGGAAATGATTCCCCGTTCTCAGACGATTCCACAGAACCTCTACCGCCGGAGCAAACGGTTGTACAAATCCATGCACCGCCACGAGATGCTTCCACTTCTGATTCAGAATCAAGTTCTGGAGATTCAATCATATTTTTATAACATTTTTCAACCTAGGCTAAGTTTTAACTTAGTGCTAGGTTTATTTTATATCAAAATTTCCATACCAACTTCTTGTCGTGTCAGGCAAAAGTTGGTATTTTTTATGCATTTTTTACAAGTTATTTTCATCTGAGGATATTGTATCGTCCGTACAAATCTTCCAAATTCACTGCAGCAACTCTGACCGTGTCCGGCAGAGTTGGTATTTTTTATGATTTTTTCAAAGTCCTCAAATGTTATTAAACATTCATCTGTAAGCAGAGTCCGACCCAAAGGGTCCAAACAAATGTTCCATTGGCACGGCATGGAAAGACGACAACTCTGACGCAGAGCGCGATTCAGACGAGTCTAGCAACTCAAGGGCGAGATGCCGCCACGTCTGCTGGAGGGGCAGATGCAACGATCCGACGGATGCAGATTCTGTCGCAGATTTCTCCCAAGAAGAGATTTTAATAAAAACTATTTCAATCAATATAAGTCAACAAAATTCAATGTTCCTATTCTCAAAGACGACGATGTGATATCGGTCGCAGATTTCTCCCAAGAAGAGAATTTTTAACTACTCGGAAACCATTTCAACCAATATAAGTCAACAAAATTCAGTGTTCCTATTCTCAAAGACGACGATATGTTATCGGTCGCAGATCCCCAGACGGGATGTAAACAAACATTTTACTAAAATTTTGTTTTATTGTTTCATATAAACCGAGCAGAACCAATGTATAGCTGGAGCAAGCAGTCCGAGGACCACCTAAGCTGTTCCAGAAGGCAGTTCGACACCGAAGGTGATCGACGAGGCATAGACACGAGGAGGAGCAGACGCAAGCCCGCATTAGTGGAAGAACACTAAGAAAGATAAGTGCGTCGAAAGTGTTTGTGTTGTGTCATCGAGAATCTGAGGATTTTCGATTTTTTTTCTTTTTTTATGCCATTTTTGAAACACAATGTTCAATAATTCAATCGAATGCTATGCATCGATATATGTTCAAGTTTATCACCATTTTTTAGATTTGCATCTATGTTTTGTTCAGATAGGCCGGTCTGAACGATAACCGAATACAACACATGGGAGACTACATCCAATGATCCATTTTATTTTCAAACAAACAATTTACCAAACGTTACACAAAAAGATTCACGGAAAGGAGGGGAGTGTTAAAGAACGCTATAACCCCGATATACTTTTCGACGTTGTAACAAAATCCGACTTAGGAAATATTTCGTAAGAAAAGCGTGCTTCACGTAAAAACGCCGTGGAGGAGGTTTTTAATTCTTGGAAATATATTTTTGCTCTTCGGAGCGTTTTTTATGCCAAATTTTCGCTAACTCTTCGAGGAGCGTTAATTTGGTAAGTGTAGTAAATGTCGCTGCACAGGGACGTAATGTCGCCCCGACCACCCAATTTTAGAAAGTATCATAAAATTGGACTTGAACTTCCAAATTTCCAAGATTAAAAAACCCTTTTACGAATCCACGTTGTCAAGCACTGCAACTCTTACGAAGTGTTGAATATGAGGACAAGTTAGTCCAACGACTATTCAAAGTATATCGGAAGTTATAGCGAAAATAGCCCTTAGCGACATGGGACCCCCATCATTTCCTAGCAGTCAGATTTGACGGGGAAATGATGCGTTTTGACGGGGTTTGCCCTAAACCGGTTCCTCAGTGATTCGGAGTCAAAAAAGTATCTATACCATGTACTCACACGTGCATGGGATTTGCCTTGCCTGAACGTAAAATTTGTTATTGCATAATACAAACGAAGTAGATACGCTTCAAGCAATTTTAAGCTCCGAGGAGCGACCAAAATTTATGTGAATTAATAAATACGTTTATAAAGACAGGCAAGCATAAGCCCACCAAAATTTCAGTTACATGAACTATTCCTTGAATCTTTTTGTGCATCGTTAGCTTTTCAAACTGCATATTGGATGGTAGTTGGTACCGTATGAATCGTCCCGTTCCTCACCATGTGTTGTACACGGGTCAGACCATTGTTTGTTAACATTTTCACTGAAGAAGTTGTGTAAAAACATAAATTTTTTAAAGATTTAATATACATTTTTTGAACTTTATATTGTCTTTTACTTGTGTTTTCTAACAAAATTTCCCTTTCAGATTTAATTTTAAGAGAGTGTTAAACAGACAGTGTTAGATTTATAGTGTTACGACGTCTTCCAATTGATACCATCAGAGCCGCAGTTAAGCATAAACGACAGTAAGTATGATTTATTCATTAATCTCCGTCTGAAACAGTCACTTGAACCCTAAAAAATTTTGTGAACGTAATATTTTTATTTAGCATTTAGAAAAGGTTGAGGAAAAAGAAAATTAATTTTTTCTTTTTCCTATTTTTTTTCAATTTTTCTAAGTTTTTCGAACAAAAAATACGTCCTTCAGACTTCCATCAAAAGCATGGATCGTTCACAATACCACCGGTCACGTATTCTGCGGTAGACTATGTTTTAAATATTTCATGGGTTTCGAGAAGATTTACCAGCCGCTTCTTGTTATGGATATTTCATATTTATACTTTCTTTAGAAAAAAATTAGATTGTATAGCATATTTTTTGGCTCTGCTCTTTATTAAAACATGTCACTTTGGTGGAACTAATTTTTTTGTATAATATAAAATTTCATTTAGCAGACAATATAAGAAGATATCATGTGAATGTTTAGTTACCATTAAAATGATTTTTTTAATTAGTAATCCTAATCAAGTGTAAAATGAGAATGTTTTGGTTTTCCACTTCCTTTCTACTCAGAAGTTGATTCGAATTCATATTCATACGAAAAAGCGTCATCCAGAAAATAAAAATCGATCTGCTTTCACTGCAAATATTTATTATACATCAAACCAAAATGAGGCTTTGAGATTTAAAACAAACAGCGAATAACGTGACTGGTTCATTTTCTACGATCTAAGCTTTCATTCTCTGCTTGCTTTTCAGAGCGTACATAGGTGGGTAATATCCACTTAAGGTTATTCAGCTTTGTAATCCCTTTTGACATTCTAAGGGGCTTAAAAATTCAGAAAAAATTAATAAGCTTCTATTCAAATCTGTTAATGAACAAACAATCAAATTAAAACTAATTAGCTTCTATTAGATGACTAGAAGAGTGTAAAGTGTGTGAAGTGTTTCAATTAATACCGGTAATTAAGTCTGTAAAGGTATATATTTTCATATATAATGCAAGATTGGCTTAATATATTTAACTGCAGTATTCATCCAATCAAAGAGCTTAATTTATAATATATTTTCTTTGCTTTTTTCCCATTTTACTGTAATCCTGTTGATATTATAATGCTTTCATATTTCTTATCTGTAATGACACGTTATCACCCTGTATTAGTTACCTGTTGGATAGTTGTTTCTAAATGAATAAATAAATATCGGGTCCATAAAGGCCAGTCAATGAGGGAATAATAATAATATAATAATAAATCCAATTTATTGCGCAAAACAATTTATAAATAATATATAAAATAGAAAGGAAATTACTTTTCTTACAACGAAAAAAGAAAAGGAAAAAACTAATAGAGAAAATTAATTATACTACAAAATGGCGAAGTCTACCTGAAAGCTACCCATACTCAGCCATGGTTAGACACATTAACAATTCCTAAATTCAAGGTGGAAAACAAGTGACAGGGAACATGACGAACATTAAATTAAAAATATATACATAAATAAATAAATAAACAACGCGCTTGAATAAGCATATGTACTTGGGCAAATAGCAAGTAGAAACAAAAAGTAACATAAGAAAAACTATCCCTGTTGATTGCTTATTAGATAGTTTTTATATTTATATCTGAATTTATTCATATTAAAACTTTAAAATCGTCAGGAATTAGATTGTAAGTTGATATGGCATTAAAAATAAAGCTTCTTCGATACATGGCCGTCTGGTGATGAGGCATTCTAAACTTCTTGTTTTAAAATCTTACATTTTTTGTATGCATAGAGGATCGTGTATTAAATTATTTTTTTTAGAAAATAGGAAGAGTTGGGAAATATCAATGTTCTATGTACAAAATTACTTAAATGATGAATTTTCCGATTATTTATGTTAAGCCATTTACATTCATTAATCTTATGAGATATATGATCAGATTTTCTTAATCCAAATATAGTGCGACAGCATGAACTTTGAACTTTCTGAATGCGATTTTTGTCCGATTGATCAAGACAAAAGCCACGAACAATGAGACAACATGAGCGGCTCGCATAACATTTTTTTAGATCTAAATTTAAAATGTGACAATTTGAAAATATTAGCTGCAGAAAAGAATATGCCTTTTGCATCAATTTTCTTGACCCTTAAATGTCAAGTTAGAATCGAAAACAACCCCAATAGCCAGTCAAGTTGTCAAAGACTAACTTTGATGAAAAGGTGAAAAGCTCGTAAAGTAATGAAAAAAAAAACCGAATAGCACCACGTGAAAGAGCGGGAAATTTTACAAACAAATAGTATAACAGTTTCTTTAAATAAATTTTTCCCTGAAACTCCATGAAAAAGTTGCAGAAAAAGGCTTAAAACACTGGTTTTGTTATAGGGATTAAACATGCGCCCCCCCCCCCCCAGTTTCGAGGGCGCTGAACACGATGGTGATATTCTTAAGGTACCCACCCCTCAGCAACTATCCTTAAACTCGGAAAAACACCCCAATTATGCGTTTTTCCATCGTAGGCATGCGGATCAGTTTTTTGGGCAGGATTTGAGTAGACCGTATGAAATTTAACCATACAAAATCTTATCCATTCCCACAAGAAACTACCGCCATCCCTAACATTAAAATATCCCCAAAAAAATCAAAATGCATGAAAATTTGTTTATCCTCGTTTTCGAGGATGCTCAACACGATGGTAATATTCATTTCTTCCCCACCCTCCACCAACCACCCCCTTTTCATATTTCTTGATACTGGGCATGTGGAGAATCGTTGGATTGGGAATTTTAAGTGGATTTCGATATTGTAAAGGCAGTTGAGTGACGAGACATGCCATAAATCCCTGGGTTGAAACTACCACCATCCCTAACATTGAAATCCACCGAAGTTCTTATATTTTTAAAATAACTTATTCACATACATGATTCACATTTATAAAGTATTGCAGATACATTCTTTATTGTAAATATTTATTATTAATCTTATATACCGGCTCAGTGGCTCAACGCTTACGTGTTAGGTTTGCAGCCAATGAGTCCCGGTTTCGACTCCTGGCTAGGATATGGTGGTGGTGTTTTTCATGCGTTACCGAGTTGGTAGCAGCGAACTATATGAGGTTGTCTGCATGGCTAGTTGCTGTACCACTCCTGATTTCGAGTCTTAGCTGCGGCAGATGACATTGCATATATACATATATATCTTGTAATATATTCAATTCCCCAGAATACCCCGATCCAACGAGTCCCCACATGCCCAGTATCAAGAAATATGAAAAAGGGGTGATTTTAGGGGTGGTTGGTGGAGGGGGGGATATCAATATTACCATCGTGTTGAACACCCTCAAAAATGGGAATAAAAATATTTTCATGCATTTTGATTTCTTTGGGAATATTTTAATATTAGGGGTGGTGGTGGTTTCAACCCCGAGGATGGATATGATTTTGTATGATTAAATTTCCTGCCCAAAAAACTTATCCGCATGCCTACGATGGAAAAAACGCAATATTAAAAATATTACCACCATGTTCAGCGTCCTCGAAAGTGGGGGGCGACCCATGTTTCATATCCCTATAACAGAACTCTTGGGGTTTTTTCAACTTTTTCTGGACTATTAGCATGAGAAATTATTACAGTTCGCTCAATATTTCAAGCGCGTCGTACAGGGAAATGAAACATTTCTCGACCGCCGGTCGCTACATAATAAAAAAAACGAATAATTAAAAACGAAAAAAAAGGTAGCATTTTAAAGAGGAAGAATTCTGATTTCCAATGGTATACTTTTAATTTTTGTTAAGCTTTATCATTTTTTCAGCTCTATATTAAAACATAAATATTTAATAAAATAATACTATTTTAAAGAAAAAATCCTTGTAGATATAGCTTGTCTATACCTTAAATTTCAATCTAAAATTAATTATTATGCTCTAAAGTATCCAGGGTAAAAAAAGTAACTTTAAAATCATTGATATTTTTCCATTATCTAGGGTTAGAAAATTTTCACTTGAAAACTTGTCTAAAACGGTCAAAAAAGGCTTGTAAGCAAAAAAAAATATTTTTACTTTCTTCTTTCTTCGTTCTTTAAGTTATTATTGTAATAATCAATTTTATCGTTACAATTATCACTAACATTTTGAAAAAAAGATGCAAAGTAATCATAAATTTCAGAAGGATTGGCTAAGTTATCAGGAATATTTACCTCTTTATTCTAGCCAACATTAGGAGTTTTGAGAGCTGACCATCCATTTTTTGAGTTATTTTTCGAACAAATAGACTGTAAATAACCCTTTTTTTCTCCTTACCATTGCCAAACTTATATATAGACAAATCATTGTTAGTACGAGTACGTTTGTATCTTTGTAAAGCTCTATCTATTTTTTTCATAATAATTTTTAAATTAGGGGAAAGCCAGGGCGCATGAGGTTTAGTAACCCCTCATCTGTTTAACCGGTGCATGCTTATCGAACAGATTAATTAGATATTCATTAAATAATCCTATTTTGAATGCAATAATTGTAATGTAATTCAATGTCATATAATTTGGGTCTACCATGCTGCCATGCGCATTTTTAGGCTCATGCTACTTCATTTTTAATAGCCCCAACTTGTACTCTTTTACTGTCTGATCTTTATAGCCTCAGTACAATTCGTTCGTTTTTGAAACATCATTGGTAAGTTTGCATCAAGCCAATCGAGCTAATCTTTCACTGCTCTTAGTAGTGTTTCGTTCACTCATCTTTCTTACAAAAAATTGCAGATGTCGTCCATTGCTAAACATTACATATACATATGTGATTGGCATGGTAATAATTCACTTTTTTTTTTAGCAACGACAAGACAACAGTCATAAGATTTCATAACAGACAAAAATAATGTTCCAAATTAAATATTAACATGAATGATTTCATATTAAATACCGATGGGCACAATATGTTTTTAGGAATTGCAATTGACGAGTGTCTAAACTGGAAGGCCCACTGCTGTAATCTAATATCAAAATTAAACTCACTATGTTATTTATTCAGAAATATTAAATCGATTATGACAAAAGAACAACTAATAAGTATATGCCACGCGCAGGTAAGGTCTCGGCTAAGATATGGAAAATGTATTTGGAGTAAGTTCACCCTATCCTCCGATGTTTTTATCGTTGCCTTGCAAATGTCTCCAGCATAGAATCATGTAGAGGTTTGTTCAAAGATTTTAAAATTGCACTCCTTATATGTTTATTTATTTACGAATTGTGTGTGTATGTTTTTAAAAACAAAAATAAATTTATGTTGACTAAAGATATGCATAACTTTGGGACTGGACAAAATAATAATTTTTATGTTTCTTTTTGTAAATATAACGTTACTAAAGATTCACCTGCCACCTTGGTCCAAATATTTTCAACAAACTACCTTCGAAATTAAAAGAGGCTAGAAATTTGAAGTTTTTTAAAATTAATTTGAATAAATATTTATTGGATAAGTGTTATTATACAGGGTTACTGGTAATTCGATACATTCCTTTGGAGATGTGATGGGGCATGAGCTAAGGAGTAAATCTAGCCCTAACATACATTATGCAAAACTCAATAGTTTTTGAGATATTTCAATTTTTTTGCTTTTCTCAAAAAAGTAGATCTTAATGTCCTAAAAGTTAATTTTCGAAAAATCTATTTGACATTTTAAATTTTTTTTTTACTGGATTACTTGTCCAATATTATAGATATCCGTTTGGAATGAAAAATATCCGGAAACATTTCGATCATGTGAACATTTAAAATAAAAACTTGTAAACATTTTTTTTTAAATCAGTTACGAAATTTACCTATTAGGTTTCTTCAAAAAAATATTAATGTAGCACGCGTACAAATTATTATAAAAACTTCCTTATTTCAATAGCTATCTAACTAGGTAGAAATGTTTAATGTACCCTTGATAGTTCTAATAAAAAATTAGTAAAGATAATGCTGGTGGCGGAATTTATTAAACAACTAATCGTTCATTTTCATTTAAGTCAGTCAGTCCTTGACTTTGACGTTTGTGCATATATGTCATTAACTGACATTCTTATCTCCCTTAAGTTTGTTGGTCTTGTTAAATTAGTTATCGAAGATTTTGATTTTGCTCGTAGTTGTTGTTATTAGTTGTTGTTATTGTATTTTCTGTGCCATGGCCGCGTATGCCAACGCAGAATACGCTGATATCTTGTTTGTCTATGGATACTGTGGCGGCAACGCTGCTGAAGCTCGCCGAGAATATGGTCTTTGGTACCCTAACCGCCGCTTACCAAATGCACGTGTATCCAGTACGGCATATCGAAATATCGCTGAAACTGGCTGCGTGAAATGTAGAAAAAGTAACGCTGGTGCTCCTCCCGTTTATGAACCAGATGATAAGGAAGAAATATTGAGGTATTTTGAGGAAGACCCAACTATTTCAACTAATAAAGTCGCAAGACTAACCGGAGCGTCACAATGGAAAGTTTGGTCTACGATACGTAGAGTTGGATGTCATCCTTACCTCTATACCCCTGTCCAAGGCTTGGAGGAAGGTGATCCTGGAAGGAGAGTGGAATTCTGCCGCTTTATGTTAAATTCAGATGCAGAAAGTGCAAATTTTTTAACATTGAATCGCGAGGGTATAGCAAATTTTCACAACCTACATTATTGGTCAGAGGAAAATCCCAAGTTAACACGTGAAACTAGTTTCAAAATGAAGTTTTCTATTAATGTGTGGATGGGAGTCATTGGCCACTATTTAATAGGGCCACAATTTCTTCCTCAAAATTTAAACGGGGAAATCTATGAAAATTTTTTAAGAAATGATCTGGCGGTGATTTTAGAAGATGTTCTCTCGCCGTCAGACAGCGAATGATGTTTCAGAACGACGGTTGTCCAGCACATTATCGGCTGACAGTACGACAGTTACTTGATCAACGTTTCCCTAACCGTTGGATTGGAAGAGCGGACCCAATACCTTGGCTAGCGCGAATCCCTGACTTAACACTCCTTGATTATTAGGTATGGGGTCATATGAAGGAGATGGTCTATGCCACACCAGCCAATACTATAGAAAACCTTAGACAAAGGATAGTCGATGCTGCCCAACACATAAGGCATAATCTGACAACCAGAGTAACAAGGACGGAAATAAGAAGACGCTGCCATGTCTGTATACGGAATAGGCGCTCCCATTTTGAGCAAGACATATAAAAAATAAAGTACAACTTTGAAATTAATGAAGAATTAAACTATACTTTTAAAATGTTTTTTACTGTATCTAAAAATAAAATTCGTACTACTTGTGTTATTTTTACTAGTATTTTCTTAGAACTATTAAGGGTACATTGAACATTTGTACCTTGTTAGATAGCTATTGAAATAAGGCAGTTTTTATAATAATTTATACGCGTGTTACGTTAATATTTTTTTGAAAAACCTAATAGGTAAATTTCATAGCTGATTTAAAAAAAAAAATTTTTAAGTTTTTATTTCAGATGTTCACATGATCGAAATGTTTCCAGATATTTTTCATTCCAAACGGATATCTATAATATTGGACAAGTAATCCAGTAAAAAATAAATTTAAAAACGTTAAATAGATTTTTCGAAAATTAACTTTTAGGACATTAAGATCTACTTTTTGAGAAAAACAAAAAAATTAAATATCTCAAAAACTATTGAGTTTTGCATAATATATGTTAGGGTTAAATTTACTTCTTAGACCATGCTCCACCACATCTCCAAAGGAATGTATCGAAATACCAGTAACCCTGTATATTAGGCGAATTTTATGAAAGTTGTTCTGATTAGTGTAAGTTAGTATGTTGTAATGTCTGGACTTTGTCTTTGAGGAAATTACTATTATATAAATTTAAAGTGTTAGAAATACAGAAAATCTGACACCCAAATTCAAATTCCGTTTCAAGTTCCGGATAAAGATTAATGTAGAAGTGTTGCTCTCACAAACGTAGCTCACTATTTCCGGTAAATGCTAAACTAGCTGATAATTCTGGCCAATTTAACGCCGCCAGTAGACAAGTTTACTACTGAAACAACTCCACCGATGCAGGCGTTGGTGCAAGTCTGTGCCAAGACAACGGCCATCCATACACCAATTCTGTTGTTGCGGTTGTGCCACATGCAATATTTCGTAACTTGCGTCAAATTAATTCTTCATTTCCATAGCTTAATGACTATATATTTACATATCGTCGCAAGAACTGCAGTATCCTTGTATTTTTAGACTTTCCTGGCATATTATCTGGTCGATAACCGAGTATCTGATTGATAACCGAGTGGGTTAAGGTACAAGGTGGCAATCGCGATTAATCACACGGACATCGCACCACCGGGTTCGAATCCTGGCTCCGGCACTGTCGGAGGAAATGGTTGTATGTCCGCGTTTTTTCAATGTGTAACCCCCTTCCGCACAAGCCCTGGCTTCTGGAATTGGGGTTTGTCTAATTTCTGTGGTGTTTATTTATTTATTTATTTATACAACACTTGGAGGAGAGTATAGGTATGATTATTTCTATATTATCTAACTGGAAATGAAACGCCAAAGAAGGAAAAGTATTACAGGGTCAGAGCAAGGTTAATGTCGGAAAAATTTCGTTCACAATAGGTGTGTTCATAAAATTTGGTTTTTAATTGAAAATAATAGATTTATGTGTATTATAAACCTAGTAAATAGTCATTTACTTTCGGCGTCATTTGTAATAGAAATTACCTCAACGCGTGGAGGCTAGGAAACACTCCCTTGGCACGAGGCTAGACGAGTGACGTCACATGTCTGCCACGCGATATGCGCTACGCATTCTACGTGTTATTAGATACTTAAAGTATTAAAGAACGCTATAACCCCGATATACTTTTCGACGTTGTAACAAAATCCGACTTAGGAAATATTTCGTAAGAAAAGCGTGCTTCACGTAAAAACGCCGTGGAGGAGGTTTTTAATTCTTGGAAATATATTTTTGCTCTTCGGAGCGTTTTTTATGCCAAATTTTCGCTAACTCTTCAAGGAGCGTTAATTTGGAAAGTGTAGTGAATGTCGCTGCACAGGGACGTAATGTCGCCCCGACCACCCAATTTTAGAAAGTATACTAAAATTGGACTTGAACTTCCAAATTTCCAAGATTAAAAACCCTTTTACGAATCCACGTTGTCAAGCACTGCAACTCTTACGAGGTATTGAATATGAGGACAAGTTAGTCCAACGACTATTCAAAGTATATCGGAAGTTATAGCGAAAATAGCCCTTAGCGACATGGGACCCCCATCATTTCCTAGCAGTCGGATTTGACGGGGAAATGATGTGTTTTGACGGGGTTTGCCCTAAATCGGTTCCTCAGTGATTCGGAGTTAGAAAAGTATCTATACCATGTACTCACACGTGCATGGGATCTGCCTTGCCTGAACGTAAAATTTGTTATTGCATAATACAAACGAAGTAGAGACGCTTCAAGCAATTTTAAGCTCCGAGGAGCGACCAAAATTTATGTGAATTAATAAATACGTTTATAAGACAGGCTAGCAAAACCCCACCAAAATTTCAGTTACATGAAACTTTTCTTGAATCTTTTTGTGCATCGTTAGCTTATCAAACTGCATATTGGATGGTAGTTGGTACCGTATGAATCGTCCCGTTCCTCACCATATGTTGTACACGGGTCAGACCATTGTTTGTTAACATTTTCTCTGAAGAAGTTGTTGTAAAAACATAAATTTTTTTAAAAGATTTAATATACATATTTTGAACTTTATATTGTCTTTTAGTTGTGTTTTCTAACAAAATTCCCTTTCAGATTTAATTTTAAGAGAGTGTGAAACAGACAGTGTTAGATTTATAGTGTTACGACGTCTTCCAATTGATACCATCAGAGCCGCAGTTAAGCATAAACGACAGTAAGTATGATTTATCCATTATTCTCCGTCTGAAACAGTCACGTTGAACCCTAAAAATTTTGTGAACGTAATATTATTATTTAGAATTTAAGAAAAGGTTGAGGAAAAAGAAAATTAATTTTTTCTTTTTCCTATTTTTTTTTAATTTTTCTAAGTTTTTCGAGCAGAAAATACGTCCTTCAGACTTCCATCAAAGCATGGATCGTTCACAAAAGCACCGACAAGGACGTAGACGTAAACGTATAAAATGACAGATACGCAGGCGCAATAGCGAATTGTTCTACGTTTGTACTTACACCTGACGCAAACTTACGTGTTTCTAACGTACACCTAAAACGTATCGTATCGAGGCGAGTAATGGCGATGGGACCACCGATTGCACCCGATTGTATCATTGTAACTGTCAAAAATGCCATATTCGCATAACTACCATCGATTTTTCTTATTTTTGGTCTATTTACAAAACTACGCAATATAAATAAAACAAAAACACCAATGAAAAGTGTTGGGTTAAGCGGTTATGATTATAAGGTTCGTTGAAATTTAGTTCAGTAGGTACGTTACATTTCAAACAGTGCTTTGTCTCAATTTAAGTCAATGTATCATAACATGGATTTACGTGTATTTCTGCGTTTGCTCCAAAGAGTTACGTATACGGCGCTGGTGTCGCATTAAGTGTCTATTATAGTGCTGCAGTTATTAGTTTTGCAACTGTTGTGAGCCAGGATGAGCCACATATTTTTGCCGATATTTATCGTAGTCATATTCATCTGTGCCTTGAAAGCAATATGGTGGCAAGAAAATGGTGTTTTGTGGCTGGATGCGCAAACACAACTGAGTCATCTCTGGAACTGCAGAAAAAGGTGAAAAATCTCAAACGCAGCAAAAGACATCTCCCTCTCCAGTTGTCGAGGTTGAGGAATATGATGGTGACAATTTAACGCAAACTACCCCATTATGCAAAAAATACCCCGTTTTCCGGTTTTTCGGCTCTGACTTGTCGGATCTGTGTCATGTTTCTCGTCCTCGAAAACGGAAGTATATCATTTATGTTCTACTTGAAGCTTTTTATTTATTTATTTATTTTTTTTAAGTATTTCGGTTTTTGGGGATGTTGTTTCAACCCTTGGGATCGGACGGGGTGGCATTTATTGTTATTGAGCAAGAAACTCTCGATCCGACAAGCCCTCGCACGCAAGACCCGAAAAACCGGAAAAGTGGGTGGTTTGCGCTAAATTAACTCGATTAACTAGTGAAAGGAGAGTCTGAAAAAGAAAAATTGGAGAGTTACTGTGCAAATCTATCAAATGTTTGGAACACGTGCCAGAGCCTTCAACTTCTCATAATGCAGAAGATATTAAGCTGCAAAGCATTAGAACTGACTTGGCTGTAATATGTGATGTATCGACTCAAATATTAACTTATTATAGAAGTATTCAGTAGTCAAGTTTCATTTTCAACCTCAAGGAGAGATATAGCTATGTCCCCCATAAAATCTGAATTATTTCTACAAAAGGCGTTTAAAAACCAGTGATACAAAACTTACTCCAGTCATATTGTGATGATTCAAACACAGAGACCGACTGTCTTTGACACCACTGGATTGAGGCTGGTTAAAATAGTATTTGACGCGAGAAAATCGGATGCCATAATCACGTCTAAATTATGTGAATCTCCTTTCTGGAAACCCTCCTCCATATCTGAAATAACGCAAGCAATTTCTACGGCAGCTGTTGTAGTTCGGATTAATTTTTTTCAAGTACAGTTCCAACATTGTTGTTATTAGGTCAAAATCCTTATTCTTCAGTAATGTATTTTAATTTTTTTGTAGACAGATCTATTCAGCAGTTGATATTTGTCACAGCTCGTAAGACAACTAAAGTGTGTTCCTAGGAATGAATATGAAATTAAATAGAATTCAAGCTCCTTTAAGGACTACAAACCTTCTAAAAATATTTGAAGCTCTTTGAAGGAATTCCTCAACGTCTTTTAAAGGGTTTGACATTCTTCTGAAGAACCGATGGACATGTTCAACAAATACAGTTGTACTTTCATATACATAATATGCAACAGCAATTGTGAAAATTTTGTTTGGGCTTATGTGCCTGTGCATGATAATGCATGATCGTCTGTTGCAATGACAGTGCAAATATTGCTTTGGGATTGTTTCATTGTGGTATTGCCGAGGCCTGCTCAGTCAACCAATTTAAATCCAACTGAGCACCCATGGGAGATGTTGCAAAGGCATGCTATGAGGGATGTAGATCACCTTCAGAAATACCAACATAGTTCTCCAGATAGCGTGGTTGGCTTTACGTCAGTCAGCTTAGGTAATTTTAAAATTTTAAATAATTATGATCCCTAAGCCTGGTAAAGATGCTACTAATGTTACATCCTATCGCCCAATAAGCTTGCTATCAACACTATCAAAGTTGCTTGAGAAAATAATCCTTAAACGAATTAACAGAGATATTGATACACAGGATGCCAGATCATCAATTTGGATTTAGACAGTCACACTTCACGATTCAACGATGCCATAGAATTAAATAAATCCATGGGGAATCGTCAATGCTGCACCGCTACATTCCTAGATGTCAGCCAGGCTTTCGACAAAGTCTGACACCCAGGTCTGCTATTTAAGATTAAAAGAAATCTTCCCAATAAATACTTCAACCTTCTGAAATCGTACCCCTAAATCAACGAGAATTCCTAGCCAAAGTCAATGGAGAAACTTCCAACCGTTTTTCTATCCTTTCTGGAGTGCCCCAGAGAAGTATTGGAAAAAGCTAAAAATGCGAATTTCGTTATAAAATTTGGTATTGGAGCTCAAAATTAGATTCTGAACAGCTTCTTCTAATAACTTTTTTCGATATCTTCAACGCGAAGCAAAATACCGGAAATGGGCCTCATTTGAGGGGCTACCCTTGTCCTAGTTTGTTAATTAAATTTAAGTTGGTTACTCCGAAATGTACGTATTATATAGGACTACAGTTGTGCCAGAGCTCAAATCCGGATTTCAAAAAATGACGAAAATATCCAGGACAAACTGTATATAAAACAATGTACAATAGTTGTTTATTTATGAATCGCAATGAATTTCCTATGAAGTACTCATGTAACGAAAAATTACGGACAGAATAAGTAAGTTCATAAGAAATCGCTTTGATGTACATGACATTCATTTTGCATATCCATTATGTATATTTAGATCAATTTGAGAATGTGTATACACATATGTTAGGTCGAATTACTGATTGTTTCCTGCTGGAACGTAAAACATAACCATACACAAATGTGATTGACAGGTTGAAAACGTTTCTTTGTGCTGCTGGAAAGAATATGATTTACTAGCCCGAATGAGGAAGAATGGAGTTGTTTTAAATAAGCATCAATTGTGCTGGTATCGATCATCTATAAATTACGTTGTTGAAAAAATATATTATTTGAATTTTTAATTTCACTTGATATTTAATCCTTGGTCTTTTTGTATAGGTTTAATGAAGCAAGGCTGCTTCAGATTTTGCGAGGATAATTTCAGTGTTTATCCAGTTAGTCTTTAATGTTTTATCATGACGGTTTCTCCTTTCTCCTTCTGCAAGAATATTGAACTTCGAATATTTGCAGTATCGATGATAGAACAGAGCAGTCTGATAGGTTATCAATAATAATCGACTGATCCTTAGTACGTTATGTAAACTACACATATTTTTGCTAGTCTCAGTTTACCCCAAACCACAAATTTCATTTTTTTTTTTATTAAAGAATATTTGTGCTCGAACAGTATAACACATTTATATAAATACTTTCCTTTATATCAGTCAATAAATAACACTTAGCAATTGAAATATTTAAGTAATGTAAATACCACTGTAGTAGAATCTAGAGAGCGCTTTAAAATATATGAAAGAACAAAATGTTCTTAAATTAAACGCAAGAGTGTGGAGCTTGTGAAATAAATTCTAATTATAAAGTTCCGCAGTTTAATTAATTTAAAAATACAAACTGCGTTTAAATTAATCAACGAAATGTGCTGAGATTACATAAAATGTGGGTGGTAATATACAACTTTCAATTTTAAACGTAAGGACATAATTATTGACTATATTTTTTATTAATAATTTTATGATAGATTAATGGCATTAATAAAACAGTTGTGAAGCGTTATCATTGATCAACAGTGACAATAAATTTTAAAAGGACACGCTCGTACTGAAAGTTTCTAGAAACCTGCGAAAGGCACATTTATCTTTTTAAGTAAAAGGATTTTAGAGGTTAAAATGCATGTACTGTGCAGAAGTAATATACCTTCTAGACGGAGTGGCGTCCACTTATAACAATGCCTTTTTCCGAGGCACTAACCCTCACTTTAGTGATTACGGGAAGTGAAAAGATAGTTTAGTGAAAACATAGGGCTGAAGACACTACGGCCACATTGTTTATTAGACTGAATTTATTTTTAACGATATTGATATATTTTTTAAATAATTTAATTAGCAATAAACTATTGTAAAATTAAATGATGCTGAGTATTGAAGGTATCACTTGCACTGCACTGACGAGACCCAAAAATAGGTCAAAATCGGTCTACAGTTAGTGACATCCTAAGATGAAGAAGGGTTATTAGGGTTTACCACATAATTCACCGCTCGTAAGGGGGAATAGCTGTTTTGGTTTAATTTGTTGAGTCCTTATTTATATAAGGCGCTTGCAGATAGGTTGGAATATTATAATTCATATATTTTATATTTTTTATCTGAGATATTTTTTAAAGTAATTGAACTTATTCCATCCAAACCTTTCAATTTTTTGTGTTTAAGGTCGCTGATAATATTTTTATTTTCTAATTCCGAAGAGGAATTATTAATTATGTACGCGGGAGCAACTGGATTCGAGTGTTTAGCCTGGAACATTCAGTTACACTGGTAGGTGAAGACATAAATTTAATGATGTTATAATTATACAAAGCAACAACTGAAAATTTGTAAATAATAAGATATGGTACATCTGCGAAACCTCACCGCTTAACAGGCATAACTCAACTTCAGTACAAAATCAGTAAGCATGAAATCTTTAATTTTATTCTTTCATTCAATATCAGGATGCGACTCAACATTGGATCTTTACAGAAATGGCAAGCTATTATTGTATTGACTTTTAGGAAAACAGTAAGATCTTCAAGCTGAAGTTATAATATTTTTAAATACCAATACGCCGAAAAAAAAATATTAAAGCCAGCGGAAAAAAATCTTACTAGCTTTTTATAGTGCTAACAGCACGGTAACAAATTGAGATGAGCTAAGATTTTTAAACTTCCATAACAGCACACGGCAAAGTTTGAGTCAGATGTTGCAGCCCAGCACAGCTCGCGAATTTTTTATCAAATTAAAGACTGGCTAGGCAACAAACTGGCTCTAATTGTTCCTTAAAATAATATTTTGCAACTGCTACAAAGAAGCAGGTCCAAACTGCTTCACTGGGTTAAACAAATTGTAATTCTTGTACGGCAATGGTTAGAAAATTTTGTGAAATTTTAATTTTTTTGCATTCTTCTTGCCAAAATGAAACCTAACCGAAATAAGTTAAAGACACTTAGGGGTGATATGTATATGTTTAATTATAATCATGCTGTACGGACCAGAGCTAATCATCAAATACACCATATTATAGAAAAATGTTCTGATCTTTTTTCTCTGCATACTTTTTCATTAAAGTTAACTCTAACCAAGAAGTTTGAAGAAATTACAAAATTGTGCCTTACGGGGTGAACTTTGTTTAGTTAAACCCGTGCTGCATGCCACGGAATTAACCAAATTCTAAGTTTTATAGCAAATTCTCTAATATTTCTTTTTCCTCCCCAAACTTGTTCCGTTAAAGTAAACCCTAACCAAGATAATTTAAAAAAAGCGAAAAATTGTACTTTTATGGATACTTTTAGGGATGTTCCGTCTATCGGAGACTTGAGGACTTTTGGTATGTTAAAGATAACACAAATTATTTCAAAATTCTGTAACATTCAGCTTTATGAGATTTTTTAAAGATACGGCATTAAATGTATTGGTCTATAAACATCGGTTTGGATGTTGCTAAAAAAATTTATAATGAAAACAATGACTATATAATAGAGGAAGAACACAAAAGTATCTGTAATTCGGGTACTGATGATACAACTGCCCTTGTGTTAAAAAATACATAAATTTACAAGTCAACCTATACACTACAGCATGTTATAAACATCATATTGAGATGTTGTACCGTCACATTTTAAACAATTTCTAGCTGCTACAATTTATAAAACAAGATGTCACACTAATATTGCAAATTACAGACCCATATTTATCATATGTAATATTGTCAAAATTTTTGAGAAATGTATTAAAAATAGAATCATTTTTTGAAGAAATATAAATTATGAGCAGACCACCACCATCGGCTCAGTGGCTCAACGCTTCTGTGTTACGCTAGGCTTATGTGTTAGGCTTGCAACAAAGGAGTCCTGGGTTCGAATCCTAGCTAGGGTATGGGTGTTTAGTGGTGGTTTTCATGTGTTATCGAGTTGGTAGCAGTGGACTAGAGAGGTTGTATAAGAGACAACACGGCTAGTTTCTGTATTACTCCTGAGTTCGAGTCTCAGCTCCCCCCCCCCCCCTATGTCGTAGGGAATGGTCGTTGTATAATTGTGGATGTGTATGTGTCCTGATTAAGTGGTGGAATAGCTAATGCTAAACTCCACCAGGACGTTAATCTGAATAAGGCGTTAAAAAAATAAAAGAGATAATAAATAAACATATAATAAAAACGTATATTTGCAATAACATAAATGTAATTTTTTTTCAAGATGTCATAAAATATGAATACACATCAACCCGGAGTATACACATCGACCCGGAGTTCATGTTGAATGTATTCATTTTCTGTGAAAAGATACGTAGAAATGCGATGGGTCTTCGTGAAATATTTATTACGGCTAAAACCTTTATTTCACCTTCTTTATATTCGTATTTCCTTAGCTTCTCCATGCCTGCTTTCATTACTGAAATTTCGGTAGTTGGAACTTCTTAAATTGTGAAGTTACTTACATTTACTGAACTATTTAATATGTATAAAGAAACTTTGGGTAGATGCGTATATTTTAGTGAACATAAATCAGTCAAAGATCTTACAGTAATTAAACATGATTGAAATTTATATTTTCGTTAGTAGTAGACGTTGAGGAAACTAGTTACATTTTATTTATTGCTTTTAATTTCAATCATAAGTGTCTGAAATTTTGGCGTGTGACATTTCTAAAATACCTTAAAATAATTCATGGACTTTAGCATACTATTTTTGTGTTCGAATTATTAGATTAAAAAATGCCGCAAAATTAACCTACACGATTATTACACTACAATGCATGTCTTTGCATGTTTTGGCTCGCTAGTAACTTTCAATGTTTGTTAAAATTTGACGACCAACAACTGTCTAAGTTAATTTGGGTGAAAAAAAGGGCAAACTATTATGGTCATTTATCTATTTTAACTATTTATTATTTCTTTGTGAAATCAAATTAGGTACATAAGAATATCTAAATTGTGTAGTTAAATTTTTCGGCAATAACATTTTCTGCTTTTTCTAGAGTACCATCATTAACACATATTTTTTCACTTTCTTCAGGCAATATTTTCTAAGCTCTTTCCATGTTTCGGCTCCGTTTCTACTTCTATTTGCATTATTATAAAATTCCTCTTTACTTTTCCTTATCATACTTTACTTACTTTTTTTGTTTATATTCTTCCCAGTCCCCTTTACCGATTGAAACAACTTTCTTGTGCAATTTAGTTCTTATATTAATGTTTTCTCTTATATCACTATCAATCCATTAATTTCCATGTCCATTATTCTACATTAATATTTCTTTGATTCGTGAAATTTCTTCAACTACATTTACAATATCTGTAACTAATTTGTCTAACATTATCTTTACATCTGTTGTATTTCCGTTCCATTGTGTTTTAATAATATTTTCTTGAAATTCATTTTACTTTTTCGTTAATGTATTTGTTTGTGTCATTGTGATATTTTGTGTTTATTTTAATATTCAATATGTTGTGATCACTTATCTTTGCAGTTAGCCAATTTTCATACCTTAATTCTTTCTCATTTGTAATTATATAATATTCAATGTAAAGCCAGTCTTTGTTATCCTTGTTGGGGCATTTACTGATATAAATCATTTTGATATACAGGGTGGGGCAATAGTGTGTCGGACCTCGAGTGCTACGATAGCTAGAAACTTTTTAAAAAATTGCAAGTAAACTAGAGAAAAAAGTCTATAACTGGAAATTATGTTCGACATACAGGATCAAGTGCTTTTTTTTTAAATGAAATGCTATGTGCGTCAGTACATTTTTTGAAGCCTTTCTAGGCTCTACTCATTCCTGTATTACCATTGAATATCTCCCAACCACTTGGATTTAATGAATTTTTTTGTTGAAATAACGCAATCTGCAGATGGATATTAAAAAAATCATCACAGTCACAAATATGGGTTTTAAGAAAAAATTATGTGATTACCAATTACGAGACATCTAATTAGTGTTTTTGAATCATTTTCATTTCTTAAATTATTTTTCAATTAAGAACATTTTAAATTGAATTTTCTCAATTTTTCAAATGGAACACCCTGTATATTTTTCGACGATGTGATGTAGAAATGAAAAACGAATATTTTTGTAGGTACTTCCCTATGACTAATTGCAACCTTTAACCTTTTATAAATAAATAAGTGTCAAATTCAAGAATAAACTGAAAAAAGGGGTTCCCTCAAATAATTCATTAGAAAAATTTATAACGACGTGTTGCCCATTTTGATTGACACACGTCTTTATGCAATTTTGAAATGCGGCCATTTAGTGAGACCATTTCTTCCAATCCATTGAAATGAGTAAATAGTATTTAACCGGTCCTTTACTGTAATGTTTTTCTGTACATTTTTTGCTGTTTTCGTTATTCGACAAGCAATAAAACCTGAGTTTGGTATAAATTGTCGTGTACAAAGAAGCATTTATCACACTTATCGGTCGTTACAATTTGTATTGAATTTAAAATATTTAGAATTTTACAATATGAATTTTAATAAAGCGGAACTTGTAGACATGACTTTTGTTTTGAGCGGGTCAGACAGAAATTGTTTACTTGCCAATAGAATTTATCACCAAAGTTATCCTGAAAGAAGGATTCCTGATGTTAGCAGCTTCCAAACCTTCTCGATAGATTTGTGGAAACTGGAAATGTCGAATATAAAAAAAGTGAAAGAATAAAACGTGTTGTGAATGAAGAATGAGTTTTCTGTGGTGCTGGCAACGGTTGAGAATCCCCATGTTAATCAAAGAGAAGTGAGCTAATTAGTAGGAATAAGTAGACGGTCTGTGGGTCGCCACTTGTTCTTTTAAACACTTTTACAACTTATATCCATTTATTTTGAATATTCGAATCCTTGCATCTTTGCTCATTAACGAAAGATAAAAATATAATTGGAATATTTCGTAAGAACTTAATAATCATTTACTGTATTAATGAATTATGCTCTACACAAATAAAGTTGGCAAGTACTTCTCAGAATCAGAGCACTTATTTTACACAGTTGAACATCGGAGATCTCTCTGTCAAGCTCTACTTATCCAGAGCCTTTGAACAGATCAGATAGTGCACTCGGATCTCTTAAAACGTGGTCTTTATAACACTTATTGGTTCATTAAAGACAGTGATAGCATCATTTTGTAGAGAGGAGCATTACTAAATAAATAGTTCGCATCCTCTAAAAACACTTACATATGCCAAGTTTAAATGAAGCAACATTATTTACGACTACTTTCTGTAACATTTCTGCATTTCGATATACAGGGAGATTCCTAAGTTGACACCTTTTTTGACTTTATATAGAGCTCATTGAAGTAAACACATTCTTCAAATAACTTTAAGTAACTCAAAAATAAGAAAGATATAGTCTTGTAAAATTTATTATTATTATTTAGTGTGAGTTTACTTTTAATCAGATGCACTAGTTTTTTCCGTAATTTGCAATTGCATCAACATTTAAAATGGTTCATGTTAATGAGTATGTTGAACTAGTTGTACACGTTAAGTTCTGTTATATTTATGGTATTGGTCCGTATATTGTATTGTTTTATCAAAGTGTAAACCTTAGAAACTTTCCTAGTGAAATAATAATAATTTTGGTGCATTTTGGTGTCCAGTGCGTGCAACCCTTCGCGAACTAAGGGTTAAATTGTAAAATTTTGGAACACTACGCCCTCCAAGTAAGTATTTGGAAGATTTCCTTCAGTGCCAATGATTGTCCCTTGTCTCTATATGTGTAGCCCCCTTCCACACAAGACTTCCAAGAGCCTTCCGGGATAAAGGGGGTCGTCATTACCTGTGGTGTATTATTATTATTATTATTGCTTCATGTGAGTGTATAGTAAACTGTAAGTACGTTCTTGTTAAGTTCACTCAATGATTTTTGGCTTTTTACCAAAAAATAAAATCCATGGTGCCCAACTTTCTCTTCGAGATTTTGACTTTAAAAATTAGAATTGTGTCTCAATTTCTGAGTATCTAAATGAGTTCCTTTTGTTACTATAAAAATTCCATGTATTAGCTTAGTTATTTTTCTATGACTGAATGAGTATTCGAATACCTTATATTTTAAAGAAGTCTTGTTGTTGTCATTGATGTATTTGTCATGTCATGAATTTCATTAATCATATAGGATTAAAATTAACATTGTCCGTTTCTCTAGTTTTTCCCTCACTGCTGATGTTGAGCTAGCTAGGGCCGTTTAGATACAAGCGTTCTTAAATAAATTTACAGTAAAAACATAAGTTGTTTCAATATGCGCAACTTTTTCCATTACAGCTATACCCCACACCTAAAGCATTTTTGAATGTTCTTCGAAGGGCCAGAGCTACAGGTAATTTACAGGAACATCATGGAAGGCGCATTAAAAGACCTAGGAGAGCTGACAATATGCAAATTTAAAAAGATATTTTAAATGTTGTCTTTGAAGATCCAACAAGTACTCGGGTAACTGCACGTCAGTCCCATATAAATCAAGAGAAAGTTAACACACAAAGTAAGTTAAACCTCTATCGTGTCCAATGTGTACAAGCATTACAGCCTCAAGACCACCCCCGTAAAGTTCAACTCTGTGACTGGCTATTACAACAGCATGAAATCGCTCAACATTTTACTAAAAAAATTTAGTAATGGACGAGTGATCCTTCGCTAGAAATGAAATTAACAATTTCTCCGCTTGCTCATGTTTGATCTGTTGAAAATTCACATGCTATTAAGAGAACATGGATTTTCGGTGAATGTGTGGGCATCAATGGTTAATGGAATACTTGTTGGACCATACATCTTTATCTGGCGAAAACTGCCTGAACTTTTTGGGAAATCATTTACCCGGCCTATTAGAAGATGTACCGTTAAACATGTGACTTCTTCAGGATCGGTCACTTCCCCATTATAGTCTTAGAGTGATTCAGTTTTTAAACAACATTTTTCCGAATGGGTGGATAGGTCGTGTTGGACCAGTTGAGTGGCCACCGAGGTCACCAGATCTAACTCCGTGTGACTTTTTCATTTGAGGTTCTATGAAAAGTTTAGATTTTGAAACGGGGATAAAAACACGGGAGGAGCTGATTCAACGTATCAACCAGGCTACAGCAACAGCTAGCGGTCCAGTGTTTAGATGGCGCCTGCTGACTATTTTACATGTCGCTATCCTAAAGATACCGAAATGTACCAAGTAGTCAAGGGATCCTCGTGACGGTCGTCGCATGCCTACCTTGCACTGACGAGAGCCAACCGCTCGAAACTGCAGTCTGCAAGTGGTGTGGGACGACTGGCACGAGAGCTCCTTTAAGTAGGATCAGTCTTTCGGTGGTATTTGTTACAATCGAAGCATTAGCGTTTTGATAGTAATCTGCAATTATTACACTTAGCGCGCCAAGCTTGTAACTTGTAATTCAGCGCTCGGCGGGCACATAGCCCGGAGAGTAGCTGTTGGTTGCAGTCTGGTTACGTTCCTTATAGTAAAATAAGGATTTTATGAGAAGTTTGCGACTAAAAATATTATGTTTTAATATTCTGCCCCCTAAAAATTAGTTTCCTTTGACGTTAAAAGCCTGTACACAACTAAAATTATTATTTTTTTTTTTTATACATTTATTTAACGTCGGCCTATTTCCGCTACTGAGGCCTAACACCGACGCCTGTAGACGAGCTACCCCCAACCAGGAATTTTGCCGAACCTCTTCCCTTAAGAAGAGTAGGGATCTTTTACTTGCCTAACATTTAATAGACAAGGGACCGACGGCTTTACATCCCCTCCGAAGGATGGTATATCTCCTATAACAACTAAAATTAATTTTAAATAATTTAATAGAAAACTCAGAAATTAGCGCAAACGAAAAAATAGAATTAAAAATCTGTAAAATGCTTGTATTGGACAGAATTATTTTCAGTTTAATGGCGAGTATTGTAGACAAAAAGACGGCGTACCAATGGGTTCACTTATTTCTACTTTGTTAGCTGAGATATTTATTGCGAATTTAGAAAACTTAATTTTCAACAGTAATAACAATTTAAATACATATGTTTTTTAATGGATTGGTTATGTAGACTTAGAAATTTTCCTTTAGACGATAACGACTTTGTTAAGGAATTGAATACAATTAAACAAATTACAAGAAATAATGGATACAGCGAATAGTTAACAGATAATATGGTTAAAAACAAACAACGCAAAATGCTTCAAAAGGAATTTTCAACGCATCTAACAAATCAACAAAATATAGTTTTATTAATTATATTCCAAAATATAGTGACAAAATTTCTAAGAAATTAAATACTACCATACTAGATAAAATATTAACAATTATTTGTTGATTTACGTTACTACGTTTGGTCTACCCGAAAAATTCCCATAAGTCACTTCTGTTACTTTAGTAGACACTTTGTACTCTCTTGATAAAGACCTAAAAAGCAGAAACATTCATAGAAAATTTTAAACATAGTAATTTAATACATCTAAAAGCAGTGTTTGCTTAAAAACAATTATTGTTAAGATGTTTCACAAGGACCCAATCACAAATTCAGTTCAGTATATTATTATTACATGTCGATAATAACGGCAGATTTTGTAAATTGAAAATTTAATCCAAATCCGTCCAAGAATTGTGCTATGATCATAATAATTGGTCAATACGTCTCTGAAACTAAAGTGCCTGTCAACAGAGACTAGCGTTGTAGTAGGCCAGTTCAACGTTGATAACTCTCCAGTGTGTGTGTTGGTGTGTAATGGCCAGCGATGTTATCTGCCTCCGACATTCGACGTAATATAATTCATGGATCCATAATGTACTCTTGTCTGTGTTAATAATAGTTCCTCACTTCGTGCACAGGAGAAGATTACATTTACCAATATTACCACTCCGTTCAAACAAATTGATCATATGGTGAATTGCACCGAATGCAATTAGTCTTACAACCGTAATGTATATACTAAGGTTTAGATGAAGAAATACTGTAAATATTTTAAATAGAGTTACTAGAATTTCTTTCAGTTTATGTATAAATAAGAATAAATAGGAAGAATTATATCAAAAGTCTAATAAATTGAGAAAATGTGGGGCAAGCATAAGGGCTTCTCGATAATACTGTTCCAACATTATTAACATCTTGTGATAATCTGATTTTAGTGGGCGATGTGAACATTAACTTATTTAATTTGGCAACCCCTATTAAAGAGGTCTTTGATGTCCATGATTTAACACACATTATAAATGGACCTACCAGGATTTCACAAAATAGCTCCACCCTATAAGATCCTATTTTCCTAAGTTGTCCTGAAGTAGTAAACAAATATGGTGGTAAACTTTAAATGCTGATTTCTTTAACGATCATAGAGTGTCCATTTATTACTTAAAAAAAAGCAACTTGATCAAGAACGTTGTTGTCACGATCTAAACACTGTGCCTTGGGATAACATATTTTACACTAATAATATTATTGAGGATAAAGTTTCATTATTAACATATTACATTACCGAACTATTTAAAATACCTAAAAAAAACCAGTGAGAGTAAGTAAACCGCCAATATCTTGGCTAACCTATCCATTATAGTTAACTAAACTGCTGGCCACTCGAACTTACACATAGAGAATTTTAGGCAAAATTTAAAGTTCAATATTTTCAACAGGAATGCAAATATTTGAACGCGGCTTGCAAATTTTAAGAGCTAGTTTTTTTCGGATTAAGCTGCATGACGTATATTTATCGTAGGAACATAAGTTTATTATATACGGGGTGATCAATGAAATCATGCAAAAAATCAAAAAGTTTGTATGAGTGAAATTTCCGCAAAAAATTTTTTTGGTCGTTGCAATATGGTTCGTTACTAAGGTAACATCAATATCTCTAGACGGTTTTGTCAGTTTTTGGATTAAGGCCCTTAGGCCTTGTACACACTACTCAACATAAAATTTGGATACCGAAATTTTTAAAATGCTATAACTTGACATTGGATTGACGGTTCTTGATGATTTTTGCGGATTTGGAATCCTTATTTCACGTAGATTTTCTACGGTCTAAGCATTTTATTTGAGGGTTGAAATTTACACATTATGCCGGGTCGATAATAAACAAAAACGTAGGGTACGACGCGCTCTAAGGTTTGGCATTATTTAAGTTTTTGTAAAAATAAATTCTCACCTCAAGTTGTTTTTATTTAATGTTCCTCTCACTGTTCTGTCCGAAACTCACACCCCAGTTTGTTGTCTTAAAGAGTCATTCAGTTTTACAGAGTTCTTTGTCCACCCCCAAGCCCATAATTATGATCGGGTGTAATTTCTACGCGACGCGTCAATTTCAAAGTAGGCATTGGAAAAACAAATTTGTTGCTATGCAATTAAAAACTGTTTACATTATTTTAGAAATAATCTGACACATTTCAATGTTATAATTTTGTAAAGTTTAATTAATATGAGGCGTTTAACCACGGCAGAAAGGGAAAATTGCATTCGACTTCTCAACGAAGGAATGTCAAAACAGCAAATTGCGCACATTTACAATGTCAGCCGAAAGACAATTTATAATTTGATCCGTCGCGTCGAAACTACTGGTGATCATATTTATGGGCTTGGGGGCGGACATACAAAAAAAATAAACGAAAGAACCGAAAGAATTTTAATGAGAGAAACTATGCGGAATAGAACAAAGAACTCTAGAAAACTAAATGACTCTTTAAGACAACAAACGGGGGTGAGAGTTTCGGACAGAACAGTGAGAAGAACATTAAATAAAAACAACTTGAGGTGAGATTTTTTTTTTTTAAAAACATAACATAATGCCAAACATTTTAAATTATAGAGCCCGTCGCAGAGCAAAATGTGTGCGGTTATTACAACACCATAGAGCGAATAGGCGGGCATGGGCAAATCGGCATGCGAATTGGGGTAATGCAGAGTGGAGCCATTGTTTATTTACTGACGAAACAAGATTTAATTTGTTTCACTCCGATGGCCAAATCAGCGATATTTGGAGGAAAATATGGACCCTCAAGAAGCATTTGGTGGCGGAGGTGTTACAGTGTGGGGAGGTATCATAAGAAATGGTAAAACCGAGCTATTCATTACCAACCAAACCATTAATGCTATTGTTTATCAGGAGGAAATTTTGGAACCTATTGTTGTTCCTTTTGCTCGACATTACGGCCCAGAACTTCTATTGGTGGATGACAACGCTCGACCTCACAGAGCGCGAAGGATCACAGAGTTTTTGCAGGCACAAAACATCAATAGGATGGACTGGCCTGCAAAGTCTCCGGATGTTAATGTCATCGAACACGTTTGGTCTTATTTAAAACTTAAAGTAAGATCTCTTGATGTACCCCCTGAAACCTTAGAAACGCTCAGTGAGGCCATTCGTGAAGAATGGGAGAATATTCCACAAGATTTTATAAATAATCTTGTGGATACTCTACCAAATCGATGTCGGGAAATAATATTACGAGCAGGAGGTCCAACAAAATATTAGCTTCTCTTTTTTTAAATTAATGTACCTAATTTTAATTAGGTAATTTTAATTTAAGTTTAAATTAAATTCATTTTTAGTTTTTTAGTTAAATTTTTTTTTAATTATTAAAAATTACCAGAATTAGAATTATAAATTTTTTAAGAATTAACTTTTGGCCGTTGTTAAGCAATCTTGTACATTGTAGAATATAATGTAATAAACTTGTTCTTATCGCTACGTTTTTGTTTATTATCGACCCGGTATAATGTGTAAATTTCAACCCTCAAATAAAATGCTTAGACCATAGAAAATCTACATGAAATAAGGATTCCAAATCCGCAAAAGTCATCAAGAACCGTCAATCCAATGTCAAGTTATAGCATTTTAAAAATTTCGGTATCCAAATTTTATGTTGAGTAGTGTGTACAAGGCCTAAGGGCCTTAATCCAAAAACTGACAAAACCGTCTAGAGATATTGATGTTACCTTAGCAACGAACCATATTGCAACGACCAAAAAAATTTTTTGCGGAAATTTCACTCATACAAACTTTTTGATTTTTTGCATGACTTCATTGATCACCCCGTATATAATAAACTTATAGTCCTACGATAAATATACGTCATGCAGCTTAATCCGAAAAAAACTAGCTCTTAAAATTTGCAAGCCGCGTTCAAAAATCTGCATTCCTGTTGAAAATATTGAACTTTAAATTTTGCCTAAAATTCTCTATGTGTAAGTTCGAGTGGCCAGCAGTTTATAAAAGAAAAAACAGGGCACTGTGTATTTACAACAAACACAAAATACAGGAAAACTGGGATGCTTATAAAAATATACGCAATTTCGCCTTAGCATCGGCGCGGAGAGAAAAATCCACGTACTTAAGTTCCTTACAAAATAATTCTGGAAATGGCAACAACAAGTAAACAAACGATTTAAACGTGATAATACTGTGCCTGGTAGTTTACAAAATGCAGCAGATATTAATGATTTCTTTAATCGTCTTTTGAACGAATGATAACTGCAATAGAGCTATAGACTTCTATGCTAACACAAAACAACCACAATTTATCATTAAATTTCACCCGTGTTGACGCTGATACTATTCATAATGCAATTAGAAGTATAGAATTCAATGTTGCTAGCATATCACCCACATTATAAACTGCTTTCATTAACTTGAACTACAAGGGAGGAGTAAGAGGTCTAGGGGGAGGAGATGGAGATCTAATTTGCTGCAAATCCATGGAACCCTCTCCTAGCCTCCTATATATACCCAAAAGGGGCTAAAAATAATGCCACTAACTAACTTTTGTTTTAGGGATCTGGTAGCTGTAAAAATACGGACGGACAGAGAGGAGAAACTGAGGGAGGTTATCCTGTGCTCAGCTTACCTCCCCTATGATGCACCAGAACCACCACCTACCAAGGCTGTGGTTATGACAAATTGAATGTGTGTGTGCTTGCCATCCCGAACAGCCGTCCGCGAAATAGTGTAAGTATGAAAATAAGGTTCAAAGTTGCCCTGACAACACTCATATAACGTTATCCTTTCGATAAAGGTAATAATTGAAAATATTCAGCAGTCAGTTCACGAGTTGTCGTATCTACACGCCTAAGTCCCAAAATTCAGGTGATTGAATTATATTTCCTAAGTCAAAAAATATTCCGAAATATTTTCCTCCTTTTGACGTCACGTCGATCCGCTAGCACCGTTTCTCCAGCTTGTAAGTTTTTGAAGGAAATAATCGAATTTGTCCCGTGTTGGCAGTCAGCCAGAGCGACTCATGGACAGCAGACGTGTCCATTCCGAAATCGAAAGCCAAGTACCGATGGCGTCATATATCATTTCCACGCGGCAGAAATTTGGCAAAATCAGTTCTACATCATCGATCAGCAGGGCATCTATCTGGCGCCTGCTCCCTCTCCTTTAACAAGTTGTTTAATTTTAGACTAGTACCTAAAGAGTCGTATAGTATATAATTCCGTTCCGGCCGTTTCCCAGAAGCAGTAGTGTTCGAAAACCACAATCGAGAAATATATAACACCATAAAGACCGACCATCAGGGGAGCCATCCAGTCCAGCCAATCTCCGAGGGTTGCAGTTTTCCCCGTTCCCATTCAAGTAGATACATTTGTAACTTGTGTAATATCAAAGTGGCTTGAAGGGTACTGAAAAGTCATAAATTTATCTAATCATCTTAGTTTTACGGGGTGTTTATTAGATTTTTCCTTTCCAAGCCCTAGCTATTATCACTGCATGCACTAGTCGAGTACTCTCCTAACTTCTCTGTAGATTTTGCACTGAAGTTTTCTTTTATATATATGTCTGTGGTCTTGCTTCGCACACCGGGTATCCGTATTTAGTCTACCCCCGTTTTACAGCTTTACTAGTTGCTCTGTGTCATCGCTTATTTCATGCTAACGCTTACTTTGTGCTTGCTATCCCCGTCATTTGGGTTATCTGATACTAGTATCTTCGATGCAACAATTTCTCTCCTGCCGGTAGTTAGTAACTTGTAAATTTGGTTGATCATTCAGTAAACAAGTAGATTGTATATAGTAGGTTAATTTGAATAAACTAACATTAGTTAGAATGTCTGTGATTGTCTAATTTCCCAAATTGACCCACTGGAGTACCGTTTCTCCGCTTGAGCTACGCGGTCTCGCGTATTCGGCCTGTGGGTAGCATGCCCCTAATACTTAAACTGGGATTGGTGCCCGAGCTAAAACCGAAAACTCGTTTCCGGGGATCGAGTATCAAAAAGTGGCCCTTTTTCTCCTCGTCACCAGCTAGGGTGAAGAAAAACACGCCACACAATTATTAAGGAAAGCTTTAAACGAGTTTAGTTGCCGAATAAGTAAAAACCTCTTTAAAATAATGACATTTTGTTTAATTAAGTTGAACCTCTTATTAGTACACACTTTTCTAATCTTTTTCTGAATTCTTCATACACATATGAGATCATACCTGCATGTAGAATAGTGTTTAACTTAGTTGAATAAAATGTTAGTTTTACGTTTTTTTTTTTTAAGTTTTTCCTTATTGTGCAACTACTTCGTAATTAAGCTTTTCTTCGTAATTGAAAAAGCTTTGCCAAATAAAATATTCTTTAAAACTGTAAAAAGGTAGTTTATTTAAAGTTGGTTTCATATTCTCTAATTTACATAATTATATAATTTATCTTAAGTTCGACAACTGCTTGTAATTTCCTAAGACACTTAAACTATTTAAAAAGAATGATATTTATCGGAACACCAGCAATAGGAAAGTGCGGTACTTCATCTGGGGCCACACTGTATATAGAAATAGACATAGGATGGCTCAAAGGGATGATCTTAAAGAAATGCCAAGAAATGCTAAAGGTATTTTTCAACTTAAACCACGATCAAGCTCTAATCAGTAGAGATTATCCAACAAACTCAAAATCTATATATTCTTCTATGATACTGTTATGTGCACGCCTATGCCACTGCCTCATAGGAAATACTAGAAGAACTGAAAAGATCTCGAAGGATATACTAGAACATTCTAGAATAATCGAGTACATTCAACGCGGGTATATATAGACTGGGCCCAAGCGCACTGAGGCACTGAGGATAATTTTATATTAGACAAGCAAGTGATAAGATGAAATAAGAAGTAATATCAAGTTGTGATTTAAAGTAGTGAATTTATGTTAAATTAAAATATAATTAGTTGTATTAATATTAAGGATTAATTATTATAATTTTAACTGATTCATAAGTCAGTGATTTGTGAAGATTCTTGTTTCAATTTATTGAACCTACATACAGGGTGCTTTCTGGAGATTGTAAACACGTAACAATACCTAAATGACATATACCTACATAAGAATACGTAGTCATTTTTAACTCACGGTGTATTATTTAAATATCTTCTATTATTTTGACGACTCTTGTATAATGTGAATAGAAAAAAAATTGATGCTCTATTTTATCTACCAAACCGAACACATGCCGGAACAGCCCATAAGAATTCCCGACACCGAACATTTTAATTAATTTAAGCTTTGCGTAGTTAGTCACAAAACATTAAAAGCAATGACTATAACAGATGAGACTGGACGATGTAAATTTATTTATGGTTTAGTTTGACATTTTGCATAGTACGAAACGATGATTAATTAATAATGAAATTATTCGTACGTATAAACACTTGTTCCGTAATTAATATACTGACACAATTATATTCTAATATTCGCAATGAATTTAGCCATCAATTCACTAGATCCGAACATTATTCAGTATTAGTTTTCATATATCAAATATAACAGCTGTCGTTTTTTATAAATTTGCCTGTGACATTTTGCTCCATATAATGAAGATAAATTGGTTCATAAAGTAACAAATCTCTAACCCTTCCTTTAACCACATCCTGGAAACTATCGACCACGCCCGTGATTCTCAAACCGTGTTATTGTTCTTTATTTGGCAATTTGTCAACAAATTCATTAGGAGATGCTATGCTCGCGTTCTCCGTAATTTTTTGCTAAAGGAACAGTAGTTTGTTTTGCTACAGTTGCTCTTTAAGTGCCTAACGTATAATCTAAAACAAAACGAAGTAAAAAAAATCGTCGTCGTTTTTATACTTGTAAGAACAAGATTTACATTTTTTTAATTGTTAAGAATTTTGTCTTTTTCATTTCTGATCTCGTAACTAGTGCATTATATTTTAGATGGCTTGGAATTCTTTAAGACGGAATATTTTATTATTTACTTCTCTCGTTTACCGAGGGGAATATGTTATGTGCCCCCTCTTACAACGATACGTTTAATCCCTGGTGGCAGAGTAAAAGGAAGCCTGCCTAATTAGCTACCATAGGATAATAGTTCGCCCATCATAGCATATGCTAATAGGCGTATGGAACAGTCCGGAGTGAAGTGGATGAATGGAGAATAAGCGCCACGGATATATAAGAAGCGGAGCTAGCGCATCGAAGTTAGTTCAGTACAGTTCTGAAATCAGCCAAGTGATCAGATAAGAATGAGAATAATAACAAGTTGTGAATTATAATAGCGTGTTGATAGCAGATAAGTTGTAATTAGTGTGTTATTATAATGACTAATTATTGTAAGTTATGTGACAAATAAATCAATGGTTAGCGACAATTCGTGCTGCAATTATTGAACCTAAGGGTATTTACTGGAGGATGTAACACATAACAATAGGTGTCAGAAGTGGGATTGCAACAGGATTTCTGGAGAATTTGAAGACGTTCCAGAGTGTTCTATTTGGAAATCACTGGAGATAGTAAAGTGCTTTGAACTGGGAAGTGATATTGATATTCGACTTATTTGTGCTAGTGTGAGGAAATTTCCAGGATATTCTATTTTGAAACTAGTGCAGTTAGTTAAATTCTGTCAACTGGAAAATGATATAGAGATTAAAGAAGACCTACTTGTGACATTTTGAGACAATTTCTAGAACATTCTATTCCGGACTTTGTGGAAGAAAAAGTTGGTAAAGTCGAAGCAACAGTTATTGACGTCGAAGAAAAAATGAGTGATATTGGAGGAAAACTTCGGGTAGTTGGGGAAGAAGTTGAGTGACTTAACATGCGCTCATGTTGCGAGTGTTCTGTGGTATCTTGGGTATGCTAGGTATGAGCATAATGTTCATTATCCTTCAGTTTCTCTATTGAGTACAATTATGGATGCAGCACACCGACCTCCAGAGATAGCTCTCAACAATCCACGAATAATTGAAGGTTAATAAACACACTTGCACGACAACACGCACTCATCCACACACACAAACACACATACACAAAATGGTCCTTATAATAGTCCTATATATAGTTTTCAACATATGTCTTATTGATACTGCTGAAAACGCCATTTTCAACGATCTCAAAGCTCTGCAGTTAAAAGTAAGGTATTTAGAGCGCCGTCTCCCTGGAGACTTTTGATCAGGACCTCGAAATATACAACATACTAGAATTTGAAGCAGTTTGACCGAAAGCCATTTTACAGGGGTGTGTGCGCGGTCCTTTGGTCATATAAAATTTTTTCAATGACTTTAGATAAAGCTGGCAAAATACTAATAATTCTAAGATGTGAAAAAGAAATAGGGTTACTATTTTTAGGTAAAGGAATTCCAACCGCAATTTTTCACGCTTGAGAGAAATACCTTTGTTCGATACAATAATTAATTATATGAGTAATGAAATTATCTATAAACGGACTACAGTATTTTAACATAGTAGATGAAATGTTGTCAGTGCTATACGCTTCAGTCTTAGTATTATTTACAATTTTATTAACTTCATCTATAGTAGTGAATGTAAACGTGAAAGTAATATTTTCATCATACTTATGATTATTATAAAAATTTATTTGATTATTACACATTTTGAATAAATGAAGCAAAGTATTTATTAATTTCATTTGGATTAGCAAGTTCATTGGGTAGTAAAAATTCTTTGTTCGAGCGTATATTGAGACTGCTAAGAGCCAACCATGTTTTTTAGAGTTCTTTTGGTAAGCTACGTGCTCTACATAATGCCAAAAAAATTTTTTACTCCCTTTAATAATAGGGTGGGGGTGGCAATGTGGGAGGAGGTAGCTAACACCAATACAATTTTTTGAGACGTTTCGTTCTTGTATACACACTAAATCATATTTTAATTTATTTTTGCTCCCTTTCATAATAGTGTGAGGGTGGTATTGGGGGTGATAGTGAGGGGGGTGGCTAATACCGCAAAAAAAAAAAATTCAGACCTTGACTTTTCGTACATGCCCTAAATTGCAATTTTATGGACTCTTACCTGCTTGTTTTGCCGATTTACCCTTATTTACCCCATTTACTCCCGAACCCTTCAACGAAATTAAATCAAAATATAATATAGTTCCAGATCTCATTACAATACATAAGTGTACCAGATTTCAAGTTAATATCATAAACAGTTCCAGAGTAAACGTGCGCACAAAAAAAGTTACAGACAGATAGACAGACTGACAGACAGGAATTTCTTTTTCGCACTTTAAAATCATGACATTTTAAGCCTATTTCAACAAGAAAAAACAACTTTTTTTGCGTTACTATACTTCCATTGGACGTGGAAGTAAAAATACAGTGAAGTTCACATCTCGCGCGCGACAGTAGAGTCGACGATTCATAACAAATGCCATTCTCACATTTACACTGTTTACAAGTATCAAATTAATGATACGGCGCCATTTTGGATAAAAATTCAAATGATATGAAGAGAAGTTCACTGATTTATTGCCCTAAAGCCTGCCTGGATAATACAATATCCAAGTTTTGCAAAAATACACTGACTCATTAATTGTGCTCCCTATTACACAATTTAATGTAAAGAACACTTTTTTATACATGATCAGTTATTTAACATAATAATATTACTAAAAACAACCTAAATATGTCCAAACGCTTCCCCAGGTTAAACAACACAAATATTTAGCAGACATAACAACATGGAAACCGATAAATATATTTCAGATAAACCAACAATCTTTTGAAGTGTCTTGTAATATTTATTTGCAAACACAAACTCTGTGGGCGTTTTGGGCCAAATAGTGACATCAATAATAGGTTTTTGTGCCTGAAAATAGAAGCACATTGCACAAGACAAATCGTTGGCCTCTTATTCTAATTTATCAATTTTGAAATGGTTAATTAGTTGATGGTAACTACTTTACGAGCGTGTTCATGAGCTTTTAAATAAAATACATTGCGATACATTTTTAGACACATACTAAAACAAGCAGTAATAACATCATTTTCTGCGAAAATTCATTTTAACGACTATATTACTTTTATTTAGAAGGGTTTCAGAATATGTGAAACAGTGATTGTAATCGATATTTGGTAAAATTCCCATTTATTTCTTGAGTATTACGGTTTAAGATAGGTAGGTACTTGATTTTTGTCTATTTCACATATTAAAATTAAATTTGCTCTTTCAATGCGTTCCCCCACTGAAATCCACGCCAGTTGATTTAACATATTCGAAATGGGTGTATATCTGTCACAATTTAATATTACAGGCATTCCTTTATTCTGTAACACTTGTAATCTCTTAATATCTGATATACTACATGTTATTAATAATGAGAAGTATTAATTAAAATGTGGATAAATTATAGTGTTGAATATCGGGTGTAACAGGATCATGGTATATACCCCCTTTTCTCCTTTAGTTTTGAAGATAATTGATTAAAATTTATGATATACTAAATACATAATAAGCGGCACTTTTTGACATGCAATTGATTTTTTTTCACCGGAAGTGACACTAACTTTTGATATTTAAATGGAACACCCTGTATATTATTTCATTTTTGAATTAATAATAATAATAATTTATTTCCCTTCAAATAAGTAACATGTAACAATAATTTAGGAAAAAAACAATATCAAAATAAGGGAAACACTGGGCTGTGTTCAAGCAAGCAGTACAGAGTACTGCCCCCGGATTAATACACTAACCTAGTTTATTATAACACCAATACTATAATGCACATGCCCTAATTCTATATTAAATTTCTAAGTTGTGATGTACAGCCAAACAAACAAACAAGACTTACAATAAATTTATGTACAACAGTACAAAATAATTATTTTTTATTTACAAGTTTGATACAGTGACTGTTTTCCACCGGGCAACGCCTCCACGCGCGGATTGCATAGCGATCCAATCCGCGCGCAAAGGCTTCGACCAAACGACCCAACGGAAAACCGTCACTAATCTGTTACTGGTTATTATATAAGTACTTCGAAACATTACTTTTAAACTGTTTAGTAGACATTATTTTAAAATTATCTGGGACTGCATTATAAAGTTTTGAAACATTACAAGAAAAAGATCGTTCATAGAGACTAGATTTATGGGTCGGTGGTATTATATGGTTTCTACTCCTAGTTTGAATGTTGTGCACATCTGAGTGAAAGGATTTTATCATAAAGATAATTAGGAGTTTTCCTACGAATTATTTGATAATAAAGGCATAATGTCTGTAATTTTAAGCGATTATTCATATTTAACCATTTTAGATCTTTAAGTTTATGCGAGATATGCTCCCTACGCCGTATTCCATATATACCTTATATATAAATTTTGAGTCCTTTGTATTCTGTTTTTTGTTAATACATCAAGACATGGGTAGTAAACAGGGGCGCAATATAGGAAATTTGACAGGATAAGACTTTCACACAATAATGTTTTTATTTTTATAGATAAATAATTTCTGTGTGGATAGAGCAACTTTAGAGCTGAATAAGACCTTTGTTTGCACCTACTAATGTGTGCGGAGTATCTAAAAGGATTGCCAAGAAGTAAGGCCAAATTACATGCATCTTGAACAATTGGAATAGTTGTGCCATTAATTGTTATGTGAAAATGTTCAGAAATATCAGAAATAGCACTTTTATTACCAAATAAAATTAATTTTGACTTACTAGGATTCAAAAATAAAGAATGCTCCATTGACGCCCTTTCGATAACTTTCAGATCTGAATTCATTTTTATTACAGCATCATCAACATTATTCCTACTGAATGATAAATACAGTTGCGTGTCATCTGCATACATATGTGAGTCACAGTATTCCAAATTACTACAAAGATTACGTGTATAAATACAAAATAACAAAGGTTCCAAAATTGAACCTTGAGGCACTCCGACTTTAAGATGACTACTGTTTGATAGTGTGTTTTCTATTTTTACTCGTTGAGTACGATTTTCCATGTAGTTTGTTAGTAAACTAACTGCATTTGCACCTAAACCAATAAAGTGAAAAATACTTGTGAGAAGTTGATGTTGCAAGGTGTCAAATGCCTTAGTAAAATCTAATAGTACTAGAGCACTAATTTTATTGTCATTAGAAGCTTTCAAAATATCATCAGACACTTTCAATAGTGCAGTAGTGCAACTGCAATTTTGTCTAAAGCCTGACTGATAAGTAGGGATAATTTCATATTTTTTAAATGGTCCGTTAATTGACGATAGAAAACCCTCTCTAATCTCTCTGCATAATTTCCTGAATCCAACGAGGTCAAATAAGTGACATTTCAAACATCAATTTTCTTGTGTTCTTCTTCTGTTGTTCTTCTCTGGTTTTTTTACTATTCGTTAGGTTTTACTACGTCGCGGGAGTCACAGATAGGCTGAAGAAGATTTTATTAGAAAAGAAAGTAGGTGTACGGTTTCGAACAGTGAAGAAAATACATGCTTCCCTCAGTCAAAGACCCTGTCCCAAAACTGTCAGTAAAAGGTGTTTACCAGTTGAAGTGCACATGTGGTAAGAGCTACATGGGACAAACAGGACGGAGTATCCAGTGCAGAATCAAAGAACACCAGAGGAATACCTGATTTGGATATACGGATAGGTCGGCGATCATGTCCATAATAACGAGAGCCATTAAATCGACTACGAGGACGTCAATATATTAGACAGAAATACGCGCCGCTATCCGCGAATCATAACTGAACTATGGCCTATTATTCATGGTCCACCCTGTATATTACATCAGCCACAAAACTTACATTATCTACAAGTCCCGACTTTATAGATCATTTATGTTTATTTTTGCAAACAAAAATATGCGTAATAATTGTTAAAGCGTAAATAAATATATATTCCATTCTATACAATTGTCTTATTCTTTGATTTAGGTCGATGGTACTTAATCGTGTTAATTGAACTCACATTGTTGATTTGCTAACTGTTCATTTTATATATTACTATAATATACAATTATTATATTTAACGAATAATTTATCAACTTAAATGAGAAATGGTTTTAAGAAACGCAATGAAAGTTTGGAGCATTCCCTTTTAAGTTATGAAACATGATTAAAGATTAACATGCAAGAATTCGGTGCCAAATTCCTTCATAATTCATGCCCCAACATTCATCCAAAAATTTACGACGACACCACGGATATCCATGTAGCGTAACTGGGAATAGACAAGATAAAGGATAAAAGAGACGCCGCGACGGTGTTTTCGGCGTCAAGCAGACTACGAGGAGAAACGCAGACGATGGCAACTGCCACGTTGGGAATAATTGATTAACGCGAAAAAGGACTATCGTATCGACCGGATGCCCCGGAAGCACAAACGATGCCATCTGGCGGTAAATTGCGGCATTTGTCAGTTTGATGGCGCCACTCGCTTCGGCGAAATATCAGTTAATAGTTTCGTATTGCAGTTATTGTTCTGGTTTCGTTCATAAAAAATATAAAGCAGTGTTTTTTAATGACCTAAATACCCATTCACTTGGCTCCGTACATATCGCGATTGTATAAAAATGGCCAGTAATGAAGAACCTGATGTTATAGATTTTTAAAATCGTGATCCTTGAACAAATGTATTGCTCAGTTAAAGACAAAGCGTTACCGTTAAATGGGTCAGACAAATCAGTTGGAACAAAGGATAAACTTTGCGTTGTTTATTTTAAAGGATTATTTTAGTACCGAGTCTTATTCTCGAAAAAGAAATAATATGACAAGTTTAATACGTGTTACAGAATTAAGTATGTGTAATATATTAAGTTTAATTTAAATAAACGTTTGTAAAGTGTAGACTTTTTTTACTTTCCCTATACGTGTAATATAGCCAGCTATTTGATGCCGTAAATTTTTTTTAACCTATTTTGGCCATTCAAAAACAAAATTTTAATATCTAGTGGATATGAAAATTTTCCTTCTAATCTGATAAAAGAATTTTCAAAATTTTTTTCAAAATGGCCGAATAATATCAGTTTTGTTAATTGGATTTTAAACAAATGCAAAAAATGGTCAAAATAGGTTTAAATTTTTTTTACTGCATCAAAAAGCTGGCGAGACCTAACTTTTGAAAGAAAATGATCCGTTTTGGACTTAATGGCATAAAATGGCGGCCAATTCAAATTTTAAATAACAAATTCAATTGCGCACACTGGGTTTAATCTTTTTGCACCAAATTTTCAGGGTGTTTTTGTTAGAGCAAAAGGCAGATTTTCTGAATGTTTGAAGTTGATTGGTTCACCCAGCGAATCTGGACAGCAAAATGAAAGGATAAACGATTTTTGGCCAGTTCATTCACTTTAGTAGGTTATGTTTGCGCTCCTAAGACCTACACTAACGTAGATTTGTAGAAAATTTAATTACAAAGATTTTTTTTTGTCCCGATCGGACATATATCTCGAGTTATTCACATTTTTAGGTTGAAAAACGCGGTTAAAAAAATTGATTTTTCTTGCTATTTTGACTGCGCTATATTTATACAAAATGTTAATATAAAAATTTATTTATTCCTAAACGGGAAAGTTTGTACGAGTACGAGTATCACACGGACCGACTTTTTTTTATTGGAACGGTGCCGTGGAAACCCCATCATGCTGAAGCCACAATTTTATTTCTCCTCTTCAGACATCCGAATAACTACATTAGTAATATCGTTTCTCAAAAAATTTAAATATTTTTTAGAATTTAAGTTATCTCGGGCTCAATCACACACACACACACACATAGACAAAAGGTTATTCATCGGAAACTAAAATAAACCTAAGAAATCTTCTACTTGTCTTTCTACCCATGCGCAGAAACGTAATATCAAAATCTCTTTTCTCAGTAGTGTGACCGTATCTAGCTTTGAAAGGCAGAAACCTATTAGTTTTCAAAATTATTACATACCTTTCCGAAATTCCTGTTTGTTCTTAAACATGCGTAATTGGTGTTTTTGGCTACTCAACAACAACGAACAAAATGTTTTCCTTCACTTTATCATCAGTTCTCAATTGTACTAATTTCATTTTATCGAAAATTCTCCACAAAGCTACAGATGCGCGAGACATGTTATTATTTGTTAAGGGGGAAATTTGTCGGTAACAGGACAATAAAACAACTTTATTCTATCGCCAACTATGCGTAAACTTCTTCAGGGCTACAAATTATAAACTAATTAGGATTATCTAAAATATTATGTAAAAGTTAAAAAAAATTATTTTTTTATTATTTATTATTTAAATTTTATATATACTTTCTTTTTTCCTTTATTCATCCCTTTACTTTTAAATTTACAACTTCATGCTAATTATATTTAAATATCTTTACCTCAGAATAAAACCGAAAAGGGTGGCAACAAAACCTTGTTAATAACATTTTAAATAATAATCTTAAGTAAATTAATAAATCTAACCAACAACTACAAGAAAGTAGAGAAATAAAATATTATAAAATTCCTTTAGTAAGGGGATTAAGTAATCAGTTAATAAAGCAGTTAAAATCTGATAACAGATAAATAATAACCTACCCAGTAAAAAGTGTTATTAATTTATTTTCAAAACTAAAAGAAAAAACAAATATGTTAGATAAATCGAATGTAGTCTACTCAATTCCTTGCAGTTGTTGTAATAAAAAATATATAGGTACTACTATAAATAAACTTAAGAACATAATTCGTCAACATAAAAATGATTGTAACCCTACTAATTATGATAAAAAAGATAGAACTGCTCTTAGTACAGCCATTTGGTATTTTTACCTGAAAAGTTTTCCGAGAGTTTTGAAAATTGGTGGTTTTATAGATTTCGATGTGCTGTTTCCGAATTTCTACTTTGCCATCTCGTATCTTTGCCGCTCGCGCCGCCATGTTGAAGAAATGGCGCCTAAAAACAGTTTTTGACAATATTTCCTTTCCGACTCATTTTACGATAAGAATAGTTATATAATAAATTAAAGAGAGAAAATTTCCTATAATTTATGTAATAACCTTTTTGTAAAATGAATAGTTTTAGCGTACGAGCGCCGCAAAGTCTACTCCAACATGCGTTTTGGCCAAAAAACTCATTTCTACACCACCATGAGGTAGAGTAAGTGGCGCATTTTTTTTTTATCGTGGCATCCCCAGTAGGCTTAATTCACATGTAATGCACTATTCCAAAATTTAGAGAATTCTCCTCCGCTTCACTGTTCTAGATGGACCAGGTGTTGCGAGTTCATCGTCTTCAGTACCGATCGAAACGTCACAGATAGAAATATCCTCCACATCATCCGCGATGGGATTATCAGTTTCATTGCAATCCTCTTCAACCTCGATTTCATCATACGTTTGATGGAGAACAGTCTCCGTTTCTTCCTCTGCATCGCTATCTTGTGATGGAACTTGCGAATTATCACAGGTACCACTAAAATTCGTGCGGAGTACTTGAGTCTAGCCTTTCTGCACCCACAAGCTCTCTCACATTCCTTCTTGCATTTGCAAAAAATAAGTTTTAACAAGGTTTCTGGAGCTGGGGGCTTGAATGTGGTGACAGGAATAAACCCATTCTTGTTTCTTTTCCATCCCCATTGCTCTTCATTTTGTTCATTCCCATACCACTACCACTGCTGAACCTGGTGATAGGTTCGGAACGAATGTTGTCGTGCTGCTGCTCTGTTGGTGGTAACAATACAATATTAAATTTATTTTTATATGCCGATTTTTGTGAAGCATGCATATCGTTAGTTGTTTACCGACATACTTTGCATACTTTTCACAACACTGTAACCGTGCAATGCAAGAAAGAAGCGTTCTTTGAATACCTGGATAACTTCGTTTAAATCTGGATTTTAAATGTAAAAATATGAAAAGTATGTCATTAAACAACTATAGATATGCATCCTTCACAAAATCAGCATATAAAAATAAATATAATATTGCATCGCTATCACCAACAGAACAGCAGCACAACAACATTCGTTCCGAACCTATCACTAGGTTTAGCAGTGGTATGGGAATGAACAAAATGCAGTGCAATGGGGATAGAAAAGAAACAAGAATGGGCTTATTTCTGTCACCACACTCGAGCCCCCAGCTCCGGAAACCTTGTTAAAATTTATTTAGCAAACGTATGATGAAATCGAGGATGAAGAGGATTGCAATGAAACTGATAATCCCATCGCGGATGGCGTGGAAGAAATTTCTATCTGTGACGTTTCGATCGGTACTGCAGACGATGAACTCGCAATACCTGGTCCATCTAAAACAGTGAAGCGAAGGAGAATTCGCTAAATTTTGGAACAGTGCATTGCATGTGGATTAGGCCTATTGGGGATACCACGATAAAAAAAACGCGCCACTTACTCTACCTCATGGTGGTGTGAAAATGAGTTCTTTGGCCAAAACCTATACCTGTTTTTGGTAAATTAATAAAAAATTTATTAAAATGGTCGCTGATCAAGTTTCTCGAGCAAAATAAGATAATTTCAAATTATCGATTTGATTTTTTATCTAAATTTTCAACTATACAAGCTGTTCAGCAGGTGGTGGGTAATATAGTCGACGATATGGAGAATGGAAAGCATACTGGCCTAGCCTTGTGCGACCTCTCCAAAGCTTTCGACTCTGTTACTCACGAACTGTTGTTGATAAAGTTATCTTACTATGGTATAAGAGGTGTACCTCTAGTTTTATTTGATTCTTGTTTAAATAATAGACAACAACGTGTTAGCATAAATAATATTAATTCTACTCTTAGTAATGTTAAAAATGGCCTACCACAAGGATCTGTATTGGGGCCGTTGTTGTTCATATTATTTATAAATGATATAGAATACTTTCTACATCCCTCTAAATGTATCCTTCTTGCAGATGATACAACTCTAATTGCTTCCAATGTTAATTCCTCAAATTTACTAAGTAGCCTAGATCGAATTGAAAAAGACACCAATAGATGGTTCATCGCTAATAAACTCAAATTCAATAGTGATGAGTTACAGAAATTTGTTATATGACCCAACAACAGTATCAGTAAGGGTGAAAGTGTAAAACTGCTAGGAGTCATATTGGTTGACAAGTTGAGTTGGTTTGGTCGTATTGATTCTTTGACGAAACCATTTCCGAGTACAATTTATTTATTACGTCAATTGAGGCATATCATAGATGGAAACACTCTACTCCCAGCATATTTCGCCCTTTTTCAATCTAAAATCTCATACGAGTAAGTTATGGCATCATACGCCCAAAAAATTTCGGCTTCAAAAGAGAGCTGTTAGGGTACTTGCTGAAGTCAGCGATAACAGAGAACATTGTAAACCTTTCGTTTGGTACAATGACTTTACCATCTTTATATATAGAATAGGATAGAATGAAATGGAATGGAATAGAACAGAATAAATTTATTCATACAATAGATCATATACAGGGTGTGTCCCAATAAAAACTCCCAGGCCGGATACATTTTAAACGAAAAGAGATATTTTAATTCTGTAAAAGCCAGTTTGTAGAGCATAAAGAGAGATTCATTTTTGAATATAATTGCTTTTTGAATGTATCAGTATATAGATGGCGCTGTGCTCTAAAGAAATATTTCGATGGGAGAAACTTTGAAATGGGGTGTATGTGAAAGAAAATGCATTTCTAAGCAGATTATGTTCTAAAAAAAAATACCATAAAACTAACCAACTAAAATTTGTAAATTAAATACAGATTGTTCAACTTAAAGGACAAAAATGTTGAAGAGATTACAATTATTCAATATTGGCAAATGCCAACATTTGGACTCAAATATCTCGAAAACGGTTAGTTTTATGGTATTTTTTTTAGAACATAATCTGCTTAGAAATGCATTCTCTTTCACATAAATCCCATCTCAAAGTTTCTTCCATCGAAATATTTCTTTAGAACACAGCGTCATCTATATACTGATATATTCAAAAAAACAATTATATTCAAAAATGAAGCTCTCTTTATGCTCTACAAACTGGCTTTTACAGAATTAAAATATCTCTTTTCGTTTAGAATATATCCGGCCTGGGAGTTTTTATTGGGACACCCTGTATATAACATAGGACAAGTCAAACAAAAGAGAAACTTGTAATTAGATATGAAGGCACAAAAATGTAAGAAAGAATTGAAAGAAAGAAATAAGTAATAGTAAAAGTATTGTATAAATTAACACATCAGAAATTCCTCTACAGAATAAAACGCATTTGTAACAAGAAATACATTTAACCTAAATAAAAATATTTTTGTACTACCAATATTCTTTAAATGTGGAGTGAGTTTATTATAGGGCACAGGGTATATAATATGGGTTAGATTTATACAATTCAAGTCTATGTTTCTCATGTTGCAAATCAGAACCGTGACGAGTTTGATAGCTACGATATGTATTTAATGAAATAAAATTGGTTAAATTCTTTTTACCAACTTCAAAATTTCAAAGATGTATAAACATGGTAGAGTAAATACTTTTTGTTGTTTAAATGTCATTTTGCACGATTCTCTAAATTTTAATCCGAACATACAGCGTACGGCTCTTTTTTGCAACACAAACACTCTATTTGCCTATGTAGAATTACTCCGCATAGTAATTCCATATCGGAGACGTGATTCAATGTTAGAGAAATAAAAAATTTTGGCCCTATTCAAACTTGTGATATTTCGTAATCTTTTCAGCTACTTGCACACTTACCATATAAATAAGTTACATGCGCTTTCCAATCTAAAGACAAATCTATATTGATACCTATTAATTTAAACGATGTGATCTGTTGAATTGATTTTCCGCCATTTTTCACACATACACTCGATATGTAATGGTAAGTTTTTTATTTTCAAAATATTTCAAAATCGACAGTAAATTGTATACAATAAATAAATAATAATGTGTAATGTGTCCCAATAAAAACTCCCAGGCCGGATATATTCTAAACGAATAGAAATATTTTAATTCTGTAAAAGCCAGTTTGTAGAGCATAAAGAGAGCTTCATTTTTGAATATAATTGTTTTTTGAATATATCATATAGATGGCGCTGTTGTGCTCTAAAGAAATATTTCGATGGGAGAAACTTTGAGATGGGGTTTATGTGAAAGAAAATGCATTTCTAAGCAGACTATGTATGTAAAAAAAATACCATAAAACTAACCGTTTTCGAGATATTTGAGTCCAAATGTTGGCATTTGCCAATATTGAATAATTGTAATCTCTTCAACGTTTCAGTCCTTTAAGTTGGACAATCTGTATTTAATTTACAAATTTTGGAAGAAAATAATTAAAGAATTTTTCAAATCTTATGAATTAAATATATTTGAAGTAACCCTTGAAAAAAAAACTAAAAATATTATTTGTCATATATTTCAAACATTTAAACAATAAAAAACAATTACGAACATAAAACAATGTTTACAAATTAACGAAATTAAAATAACTATTTTAATAGGTGTTCAAAATTATTGCCGTTTTCATTAACAGACATCGTAAACCTATTAATTAGTTCAGATCTACAAATTTTTAATAATGTATGCCGATTAATGGCTTTAGCACTAGCATATATTTTATTATAAAGATCTGCCATATCTTCTATTGGTTCTTTGTACACTTCACTTTTTAAAAATCCCCATAAATAAAAGTCTAATGGAGTAATGTCAGGAGATCGAGCGGGCCATCTAAGTACTCCATTGGTACCAATCCATCTTCCTGGGTATGTTTGACTTAAATAATTAACAACGTTGTGATGATTATGTGGGCCTGCTCCATCTTGATGAAACCACGCGGGCAAATTCCTTAATAGTACTTGTAAATCATTTTGCAAAAATTTTAAATATCTTTCACCTGTTAAATTCTCATGGTAGAGGTATGAGCCAACAATGTAACCATTAACGATACCACACCAAATATTTACTCCAAAACGATTCTGGGATCTGGTATGTCTCACCTAGGATTCTCTTGTGACCAGTAACGACAATTATGCCTTGTGATTACTCCATTGTTAATGGAATCGACTTTCATCACTCCACATAATTGTATCTAAACGATTTGGATTTTCTTCTAAGAGAATTGGAAATTGCGCCAAAAATCTAATCTCCGCTCATTGTCCCCTGGAACCAAATGATGAACTAAATGAACTTTACATGAAAAAAAGTAGTTTGTTTTAAGAATTCTGTGGCAGGTGGAATGTGCAATATTTTTTTCATCCGTCAACTTGCGTACTGAAATGTTTGGGTTATTTTCTATTTGATTTAATACCAATGCAATATTTTCATCAGTTGCAGTTCTTTTTCTTCTTGTTGTTTTTGGTTTTTTAAAACCTCCATAATTTTTCAAATTAGAACACAAACTTACAAAAGTTTTCCGATTTGGTGAAGGTCTGTCAGGAAAACGTATTCCATGTAAACTTACAGCTCTTGAAGCATTTTTACGACATTCCCTATAAATTATAATCATATTTAATTTATTTTCATTTGTATGAGAAACCATATTTAATAATAAATATTCAAAAAAAAAACAATAATTAAGTAAACTAATACAGTTTTATTGACACACCATGAAACAAAATGTGACTGAAATTGAGAAATGTCAAAACTATTATTCGAAAGGTAAGTTTAATTGTATTTAATTTATAAGGTATAACGGTTATTATACTCACTAGATATCAAATACTTTTAATTATAATCTAACCTAATAAAAAGCAATTATATAAAAAATTCTTTAAATATTTTCTTCCAAAATTTGTAAATTAAATACAGATTGTCCAACTTAAAGGACTGAAATGTTGAAGAGATTACAATTATCCAATATTGGCAAATGCCAACATTTGGACTCAAATATCTCGAAAACGGTTAGTTTTATGGTATTTCTTTTAGAACATAATTCGCTTAGAAATGCATTTTCTTTCACATAAACGCCATTTCAAAGTTTCTCCCATCGAAATATTTCTTTAGAGCACAACAGCGCCATCTATATGATATATTCAAAAAACAATTATATTAAAAAATTAAGCTCTCTTTATGCTCTACAAACTGGCTTTTACAGAATTAAAATATCTCTATTCGTTTAGAATATATCCGGCCTGGGAATTTTTATTGGGACACCCTGTACATTATTCCTTAATTGAAATACATAAAAATATCAGAAATTTTTCCACTCACTCTGATTTTCATAACTATTGTACGAGATCGATAAATTTATTAAAAACACCTCGTTTTGGATTGCAAAAAAATGTAAATAACTCTTTAAATCTAAATTGGTACAATAAGTTGCCAAACAAAATAAAGGTATTAAATATAATTCCCTTTAAAAATGCCATCAAGTCAATTTTAAAAATACTGTTGTTATTCCCTGGACGACTTTGTACTCAATTAAATTAATTAATAATTAAGTAATATTCAAGTATAATGATTGTGGATAAGCAGCAGACATTACTCTTGTTTTGAATGTTGTTTTTTAATTATCATTCTGTTTTTGTCTCGACAAAACATTTTTATGGCCTTATACACTTACATGTTTTTGTATTTTATATTTAAAGTTACCCATATACAGTAACTTATTTACTACATGTGTTTTATATTTTAATTTTTCTTTAATTTTGTTTTCATCATTTGCTACAAATATACCTGTGTTTACATTGTGGTTCAATAAACATTCTATATACCTATCAACCAACTTTTTATACAAAAGTCGTATTCGGAAAAAATACCTCCTGTAGGTACTAATCCTTCATATACATACATAACTCCTTTGCTCTTTTAAGATTTTGAAATACGTCATATTTATTTCCAATATATTTTCTCAAGCAATAATCATATTTTTAAATAATCTGTCTATATATAAAATTCTTTTTTGCATTGTTAAGTTCCACATTAATTGAAATGATATTCATCTAAACAGATTCCAACTAAACTGCCTCACATTCAATTGTTAGAGTGATTTATGGGAACATATCTACAAGCAGTTTTAAACATTTTAGTTTTAATAATTGTGACAGAGGATCCAAATCCTGAGAATGAAATCATTGGAATACTGGCGCGTGATGCTGCATTGCGGAACACTCCGCCATCGCTCCATCTCTCCACATATTTTTCCGTCTCGCTCTTTCCCAAATATTCGCCTTATTGCCGACTTTCGACCTCGTCGTGTGCCTTTTGCACTAGATAAAATATTTTAAAATTACATTTTCCTGCTAGAAAATCCAGGTCACTGGAATATTTTATATAAATTGGTATACTACACAGAGTGCATTTCAAAACATGATAAAATGGTACCGAGTAAGTAGTTATATAAATCTAATTATCAGCTGCTTTAATCTGGTTATAAATGAAATCAAAATGCTGTGAGTAATTAACTAGAACATGTTTTACACGTATTTTATATAGTATATGTTCACTGAAGATATTCTTATGCCTCTGTAATTTATGCAATCCCTCTTTGATACTTGAGAAACTATAGACTTTCCTCTCATCCTCAGTTATATCATGTCCTCTTAAATATTTACTAAATACGTCTGCCCGAAGTTCTAGTAGTACAATAAGAAAGGGCAAAATAAAAGCTATTTCATCAGCAAAATTCTCTTGAAACCTAGAGTTTCTTGCATGATGTATTGTTTACATTAATATTGGTGATTAAAGAGGTTTCTAAAGTGTAAATACAATGTTTTGCTAATTCTAGAAGTTTATACTGCTTCCTAATAAACACACAAGGCATATATTTTTATTTTTAGGGTTTTTTTCTAACATTTATTTAACGCCGGCCTATTTCCGTTACTGAGGTCAACAGCGACACCTGTAGGCAAGTTAGACCCAACCAGGAATTTTGCCGAATTTCTTCTCTTTTGAATAGTACTTGCCTAACATTTAATAGTCAAGGGATCGACGACGGCTTTACGTCCCCTCCGAAAGATGGTATTTCCTCTACACAATCCTCGTCTAAATTTGCATAGCTTCCGCGCATACACTGATATACAAGCCGCTAGAAGATGTGAGGCGAGGACGCGGTCGCCCACTAGTACTAACCGCGCCTGACGTTGCTTTACATTGCATATCGAAATATGTACATAGTAAAGACGCACCTACGCTGGCCCCTATATTTTTAAATTTAATTTGAAATCATAAGACTTACATTTCTATAAATGGACTTGATCGAATATAAAAACGAGTGCTAGAGCAGGCCTTGTTCTGTTAGAAACCAATAAAATGTATTTAAAAGAAATATATGCTTGTAAAGTTTCTCTTATCCAGAACTTACTGGTTTGGAAGCACACCAAAACGAGTTGGTAAATTTCGATTTTATCTGTGCATAAATATTTAATTTCACATTTTAAATAATAATTCAAACACTCCTGACACTAATTCTCTCACAAAAATTATTTCTTATATTATATAAACACAAAATTCTTTTAATTTCATAAATATGTCATTAATTCTAATTTTAAAACCTACCGAAACCACTTTATTTAAGTACCGTTACAAAAATATGCGGCTGTAAGTTAAATACATTCAATTGAGATAAACATAATAAATAGGTGTAATGGGCCATTATATCTTAAGCCTAATAACAAATATACAAAAGTCACGAAACAACAACTCCACTTAACGAAGTTTTTGTAGCCTCCGCGAACTAATTACACAAATTTAGAAGCAAACTTGAAATACATTTTAATTGAAGAATACATAGTATCTTATAACTAAGGGTTGAGACTATAATTTGAATTGATAAAATTCGGAATTTTATTTTTGTTTGACGAATATATTCGAAATATTTTATTATTTACTATCTAATGACGAAAAAATCATTAATTTAATTGAGGGTGCTCAAAGTCCTAGATATTTTAGAATCATTCCTATATAATTACATGGAAAAATGTGATGAGAAATCTTTGTATCCAAGTAGATTTTAATTATTAGTGCATTCTGTGAGTGGGATGGAACTTCGAAAAATACGATTTTTTCTTAGCCTAACGAGACTATGCCCCCCCCGTTTTTGAGGATGCTGAATACGATGGCGGTGGTTAAATCTCTTTCGGAGGTCAACCCCTCCAAACAGCCAAAATCCATCCTCGAAAGGGGTAAACCGGTTATCTGCCGTCCCCTACCACCCAAACCTGTGTTACCCCCATATTCGAGAATGCTGAGCACGATGGTGATGTCGAGAACCCTCCTCGACCCCCGCCAACCCCCCAAATGATCAGAAATCACCCCCTAAAGGGGTAAACCACGTATCCGCCGTCTTCTACCAGCCAAACCTGTGTTACCCCCGTTTTCGAGGATGTTAAGCACGTTGGTGGCGTCGATACCCCTCTTCAACCCCCGCCAACCCCCCAAACGGCCAAAAACCGCCCCCGAAAAGGGTGCGACCCGTATTACCCCCCGTTTTAGAGGATGCCGAGCATGAAAAAAATATCGCGATCTCTCCTCGCTCAGCAAACGAACAGAAATATTATTACACTCTTACTTCTTACTAAATGGGCAAAATTATCATTATACTCGTACTTTTTGACTTTCTTACGTAGGTTATATTCATTGAATCAATGTTCCACTGGAATGCGATTTTATGACGATATGTTATATTTATATAATAATATATTGAACAAGTAAATGTATGCGTCAATAGAACTGTTTATTATTTAATATAATAAAATAAATGAAATTGTGCCAGTGGTTGCATATACCTAATTTTCCCATTTAAAACGTAGACAAAGTATGCACCCATTTTTTTTTTTAGATGAACAATGAATCAAGATACCTGCAATCATCATCCGGTACGTATTCAATGAGCCGCGAACTTACTCACTTCAAACAACCGCGTATCAAAGGGGTAGTTTTTGTCCGTTTGAGAGTTCGGTTCGCCTCGGGGAGAAGATCCAACAACACGATCGTGCTCAGCATCTTGGAAAACGGGGGTAACACAAGTTTGGCTGGCAGGAGACGGCGGATATACGGTTTACTCCCGGTTTACCCCTTTCGGGGGTTGTTTTCTGGCCGTTTGAGGGGTTGACGAGGGGTCTAAAAATCACTATCCTGCTCAGCATTCTCGAAATCGGGGGTAACAGGTATGGCTGGTAGGAGACGGCGGATACGCGGTTTACCCCTTTTCGGGGGTGGTTCTTGGCCATTTGGGGGGTGGGGTAACCTCGAAGAGGATTTAACCATCGCCATCGTATTGACATAGTCTCGTTAAGCTAAGAAAAATTCATATATCTCACAGTTCTGTCACCAGAGACTTTGGAAATGTACACAAATCATCTACCTCCTGTATAATTAAACGTGTTTCTCTCATTTTTACTAAAATTTGTCGTTCTCTTTTATTTCCCTTCATTTTTACAAAAATAGTATGGACGGCTATTTCAAAATAACATAATAGATTAGAATCAAACTACATAAAGTTGCAATTTCTGCTCAGCAGTAATACCAACTATATAAATTTATGTTTATTATATGAAACATACATTTGTAAAGTAATGTTTAAATCATTGTTTAATCCTAACTTTAAACTTTAGATAAATATACGGTTAATCTAACGTTACAAAACTGGCCCTAAGTCTATAGAAAGGGGTCAGTAGACGACCCAGTAAATTACCGAGCAATATCGTTCCTACCAGTAATTTCGAAAATATTCGAAATTCTTCTAAAACATAAACCAAATTTATGAATACTTTGAAGGAAGCACCTTATTAATTGAAAATCAGTTTGGTTTTGGAAAGAATGACTCAGTTTTTAACTATATTAAAATTAATAGATGATGTAGTGGATGAATTCGAAAATTAAAGCTAACCTAACCTAAGTAAACTGTTCCGTTGTATTTCTCGCGATATCTTTTTAGATAAATTACAGATCTATGGCTTCAATGGCGTCAGTTTAAAGTTAATAACATTCTACTTATCAAAGTTCATTCTTCAATAAAATAAATTCTAACTTATAATTAATAAATCACGGTGTACCGCAGGGTTCAGTCCTAGGACCAGTGTTGTTCGTCATACAAATAAATAATTTAATTTATGGAATGTAAAGTATTGTACTATATTACATGCCGATGATACGACCATAATTATTACAGTTTTTAACTACATGATATGACAAATAAAGCTGATTATTTCTTTCATGTGTCAAATCGAATTTTTTAACCAATCACAATATTTGATATTCCTTAGAGACGAAGAATATCAGTGGCTATTTTGAACTCTGCATAGCAACGAGAAATCTCAGTGGCTATTTCCCGTTGCCATGGAATTTTCTGAAAATAGTCGCTGATATTTAATTCATTAACTTATAACAAGTAGGCATACTGCTGTCTTACAAACATTTTCAAAAGTAAAATTTATATATCTCCAATTATTATTAACTCATTCAAGAAATAATCTAATAAAATATAACTCAACCTTGATAAATTAGCGGCTATTACATTGTCACAATTTTTCTCGAGTGCTCTCTAATTTGCCTCGATCACATTTGGCGTTAATAATGAAATACTAAATCCCTCGAGCTAAAGCTCTCGGGCTTTAGTCAGATTATTAACGCCAAATATGGTCTCGTCAAATTGACAACCATCACGGTCTCGAAAAATTGATGACAATATAATAGCCGATTATTTATCAAGGTCTTGTTATATTACCCTTGAATATTTTCAAAGTTGGTTCACAGCAAATACATTACCACTTAAATATGAGAAAACAGTAAACATTAAATTTTCATATCATAATTTAAATGGCGCCAAAATCCCGGAATCTACAAAATATCTTAAAATCTACTTAGATCCTTTCCTTACCTGGGAACGCCAAGTAGATTTTAAGGTTAAAAAACTATATAAAGCATTATACTTAATAAGAAATCTTATGTATGTAGTACTTGTGTAAGTGGTAAAAATAGCTAATTTCAGTCTCTTTGATTCAGTAATTAGCTATGCAATAATTAGTGTTATTCGGCACATACTGACCGAATATAGCGTCATGTTATTCGCGTAATTTATAGGTTTTATAGAGGATGTTAGGGTGAAATTTAAGGATTTAAAAATTTTAACATTACCATTATTTGACTCAATATAGTCTTGTAAGTAAAAAAAAATGGTCGCATTAAAATTAATTACATAAGGCTAAACTATACGAGGACCGAAAAATTACTGCGGGACATTATTGTCCAGTAAACTGTGACATTATTATAGCATATCTCGAAGGACTCGTCGAACAGCAGATATTTAAAAAAGTGGTTAAAAAACCAAGCATTTTTGTAACCCATGGGGACCGACTACGACTAAAAAAAATTGCTTCTACCAGCAACATCCGTTTCACCACTTTACCACTCAATCAAGACGGCGAAATGAGATACTGGTCACCCACCCAAGTGCCGGACTTTGTAGCCTCATTGTATCACCTTAACTTTGCTTTTCTGTCTAAGATCATCATAGCAGTTCGTTAAGTTTTCTTTCAATTGAGTGTCATTTAACACCATTTGTTTTCCCCGGTATAATTCTCGAATCTTGTTTTTGCTGTTTTATTCTCTAATAATTGGCCTCCGTTCTTAGCATATTTATTTGTCTGTCCGAGCCGCCTTTCTTGGTTTAGGTCTACCTGTGATACAGGTAACTGGGAGCACCCTGTATATCAATTACACCCAAACAAAAGTTTTTTTTCGAAAATGAAATGTTCCAAAATTATGTAAAAATTTCAATAAACCGACGAAGAAAATAATTATTATTATCTCTATTAATAATACTTGCTAATATTTTATTCAGATAGAGCAATATTTACTTGATTTAGTCTTATCCCAATGAAACACCATATAGACTCTAAATTTTCTAATTTGTCAGTCCTTTATTTCTTTTTTTTTTTTTATTAACAAATGTCACCTAGCCCTTCATTCCTTTTCACAGCGAAATATTTTGAAAGAAATTTATCCACCAGGCCGACGAATTGATGTAATTTTATTTTCTTCATTTTTATACATACATATATGGAGACATATACAGGGTGTCACACCGGGAACTGAATCGATCGATACAGAGAAAAGGACGCATCAGAAAATTTTGAAAACTTAGATAATTACTAATGTCGGTGTGGTCAATCCAACTAAAATAATTACAAACAGCTGGCGCTTTCGCTTAGACCGGAAGTCGATACCAACTTGCTTATTTCAAATGGAACACCCTATATGAAAATATGTAGTATATCCTATAACTAAACCTAGCCGTTTCAGAGATATTTGACATTTTATAGAAAATATGATAGGTGCAACGGTTTGCAAGAACCGTTATAACTTTCTTCGTGTAAAAGATCCTCATTTGCTTCTTGTCACATAAAAAGAACACAAGAAGAACTATGTTCTACAACTGAAATAAATTCAATAATATCATACCAAGTGTTCCGTTTTTCGCGTTACATTTTGTCAACTTCAAACCGCGAAAACTTGTTTAGGTCAAATGGAACACCCTGTATTTTTTTCGTCAAGTTGTGTAAAATTGAATTACCTTTTTTTATATTAGCATTGTGGGGGTTAAAATTACAACTTTTTGAGATATTTGCGATTTTATTAGAAATTCATGAATTGTTGTAATCATTTCATCAAAATAGCCATGATTAGAAACAATCTTATGTCAAAAAATGCCAGCACGTTTAAATTACACCCACGAAGACTTTTTAAATTTATTTATTATTTATGGAGAATGTGATAAAGTAATATCAAGAACTTGCAGCACATTTGCTACTCCATAAGAGAGTTTACACCAAAAACGCACAGACTCCTCAGACCCAAAAAGATGTCGTACGTATTATTAGTTTCTAACAGACCTAACAGCGTTGCAGAAATATAGAAGTGCTAAAACACAATAACCCTGAATTAAAAAAAAAAACGTCTGGGACGCATGCTTCCAACCCCCGCGCATGGACCGCTAATCCTACTTCAAATATTTTGAGCCCTACCTATAATTTCATTCTATCTGCTGAGAGGTATTAATATTACATTTTCTATAATTAAATATTATCTTATAATATCATTTTAGAATTGCGTAACTTTCATTTCGGTATGCAGAAATAAATTTATTTGATGGACTTTATAATAAATACAACGTCAGTTTCAAAGAATAGGTATTTCACACTTTTCTATAAAAAAATAAATAATACCTACGTTAATGTTAGTTTAAAATTAATTTACACGCCATCTCTTTCGTTAAAATCCAGTGAAAAACAATATCGGATGTTAAAATGTATATTGTTGTAGGTACTAACGTCGGCTCTCTGTTATCAGCTGATTTTAAAAATACCAGCACCACCGGCAGTCAGTATTGATCTTGGATACGTAACACATTTCGCTTTTGCCAATACTAGAAAATAAAACGCGGAAGCTTCCACGTCCGTTACAGTTATCGCAAATATTCTACAACGCCAACCGGTATCCTCTGTTGGTGAAGCTTAGAAGCTCAGAATCAATACGATATCCCGACGCCAGGCGGCGCGGCGCTTCATTTCCGCATCTGAACGGTCTGACGTTACGACGAGACAAGGCAAATGTGTTTCAGGGGAAGCACTTGTTGACTGCCGCTGGATGTGTCCCTTGGGAGAGGGGTTAAGCGGGAGTACAAATAACTTAGAAGGGAAACATTAATCGAATTTGAAAATGTCTGATACCATTTGAAAGAATCGTTCCCTATTAATTTTATTATTTATTTAGAAACTGAATAAACCTGCAAATAAGTTTGTGCTCACATACCAGTCTATTTATCTATCATCACTTGATGAGTGTATTTACTTTACATGAAGAAATTCATGATAATACCAATGATATATGGTATTATATTAGAAGAAATAATGGATTGGTGAAAACAGCGTTGCCGGTATTAATTTTTAAATATTATATTTTCCACTTTTATCTTTAATTCAATACTGGCTATTAAATTATAGTTTTTCACGATGGTAAAATAAACCGAAACATTAAAAACAGCCAGATTTATTTACCTGTTACAACCGAAAAATCCTAAAATATTTTTTTCCCTCTGATTCCTGTGTTTTAGGCATATAAAATCAATATTTAATCCACTATTGGGTTTGTTTTAGTTTACATTATTTCTCTATAAACGATTATTGTTTTTAGTATTACTTACTATCTGATTACAGGGGTATAGCTCTCCTGGCTGTTGGAGGGAAGATACTCACTAAAGCGATGGCAAATAGGCTAACACCTGTTATGGAAAAGTTACTTCCAGAAACACAGAGTGGCTTTAGACCAAACCGAGGCACATCGGATCTAATCTTTACACTTAAACAGCTTCAAGAAAAAGCACTCGAACATCAAGGAGAAATTCACATGGCCTTCATTGATTTAACCAAGGCGTTTGACTCGGTGGACAGGGAAGTGCTCTGGAAAATTATGTTCCGCTTAGGTTATTACGACCTATAGTCGGGATAAGTATACGAGGTCCCAGATCTTACTAATCCTTGTAGTGAGAGTGACAAAATAAAAGAATAATTAAAAACAAATACAATTTATTATAAAAAAGAATCAGTAACAGGACACAAAATTTAACAATAAACTATTATGATAAAACAATACAGAAGAATCTAGGGTTTAAGGTTAACGCTATGGAAAAAAATGATTAATAAATTGAAACAATTGACAATAAGAATGAGGTAAAATGGTTACTTAACTTTTACACAGAAAATTTGAGAGTTTCCTGGCGCTCCAGACTTGAAGGTTGGTCGAGAAGAAGTCTTCACAACACAATTTGATAGGATTCATAAAATCTTCACAATGGTTAGATAAGTTTCTCTTAATCGAAATGTATGAATTAAAATGCAGGGCCAAATCGGTTACCAAAATTCGTGTACCAAAGAATAGCAATGATCCAAAGTCCAAAAATCCAACAATCCAAAAAAATAACCGAACAGTAGGCAAGTTCTGTGGTCAAAATCTGGCCTATCCCAAATCGTCTAGAATATTACTTCTAGACGATAACCTGCTTAATTATTCGAATAATTCGAAAATTCAATTTAACAAACCAAAATATAAATTGAAATATTAGGTTAAATTTAGTTATTAATCCGGTATTAAACCGATTAGCAATCACGTGCCTTTTAACTAAATAAATCCTTAGGGAAGTTTTCAGTTCAAATTCTTGATTTAAAAAGAGGAAGTTTTAGGCAATTTTAGAGATTTATAACATTTGGTCCCTCACAAAAACAAAAGGAAATGACAACAGCTGACAGTTCAACAGTCAGGGTACCAACTTGTGAAAGGTAAAAGACTGAATCGATTTTTATGGACTTTTGATCATTAACCATATTTACTCTATTACTTTGTAAACAACTTTTATACGCTAATTATTGCAATAATCTATATTGTAAATTCTCCTAAAATATACACAATAATATACCATTATTTAATAAATTTATATATTCTCTACGGAGAGCCATCTGTTGGAGAAAAGCTTAAGTGGTAATTTGCACCCAATATTTAGCGTGGTGACATTTATCGCTAAAGGTAATTTCTACTATAGGTAATTTTGATGAATTTATGTACTTATGATCTTGCGGACACCGGCGGAAGATGGCACGTTACAAGGTATCCCTAGAAAATTTGTGGAAGTATGTCGCAGTCTACATACAAACAACAACGCCCAGGTTATGTATAATAATGAGGCAACCGAACCTTTCCAAATCCTCACTGGAGTTAGGCAGGGATGTGTCCTGGCAACCCTACTTTTTAATTTGTTTACCACTGCTCTAATAATTATTGTTGACAACAAACTGACAGTCAGAGGAATAGGTCTCGGATACCGTTCTGATGGCGGTCTCTTTAACATAGGGCGCTTTAGAGCTTTCACGAAGACACGCACACGATTCGTTTGTGATCTCCAGTATGCGGATAACTGTGCACTTTTAGCCTCTACGCCGGAAGAGCTTCAAGAACTTTTAGATGTGTATGCCCAGAGCTATGATTTCTTGGGACTTAAAATCAACATCGGAAAGACTAAGATTATGTCAACTCCTCATCAAGTGAACCAAATAGACATTATACTTAACGGAAATTCTCTTGAAGTGGTGGATCATTTCAATTACTTAGGCAACGTTGTTAATGACAAAGCAAACATGGACAGCGAGATTCGCAATAGAATTAACGCTGCATCTAGAGCACTCTGGGCGCTTAGAGAGAGAGTATTTGACAACCACGACCTTGCTTTGTCAACGAGAATGGCTGTCTACAGAGCAGTTGTCATTCCAACACTGCTATATGGATGTGAAAGCTGGGCCACTTACCGTCGTCATGTGAAAGAATTAGAACGTTTTCAACAAAGACACCTCAGAAGTATGATGAAAATCCGTTGGTTCCATCACATATCAAACGTGGAAGTACTCAGGAGAGCAAACAGCCTTCCAATTGAGGTGCTTATTTCAAGAGCACGCCTAAGATGGGCAGGTCACGTTCATCGTATGCATGATAACCGCCTTCCTAAATGTACACTTTATGGTGAATTGCTAAGCGGTAGAAGAAGGCGTGGCGGCCAACGAAAGAGGTTCAAAGACGTTCTCCATGAAAATCTAAAATCCTGCGGTATTCCAAACGAGCAATGGGAACAACTTGCAGCGGACAGAACTGAATGGCGAGGGGTTGTGGCCAGCTATCAAGGAAATGTTGCTGCAAGAAGGCCGAATCCAAGACCTAACCAGGTCTATGTTTGTCCTGACTGCGGTCGACATGTGCTCCCCCGAATTGGCCTCTATAGCCACAGTCGTGTGCACCGTAGATGAATGGGAATTACAATAGACTACACCTTTTACTTGTTTTTTATTGCACATAATCTATCGACTGTAATATTTTTTTATACTCGGACTCGAGTAAAGGCTAATAATATCTGATTTCAAATATATTTCATGGAGTAGTAAAAATTATTATTCAAATTATTAAAATTATTCATTATAATTGCTTAAATCATATATAAAAATCATTTCTCATATAAAAAGTTATATGAAAATGATTTATAAATATGATTCCAGCAATTATAATGAAATATTCATGCTGACTTAAATACATCCTCCTACATTAGCAAATTTAATTTTTTTGTTATGCGCGGTCGAAACCAGTTACAAATAAATAATTAGCATAATAATAATCGTTTTAAAAATGATATAACACAATTTATGTAATTTTCTTTTTATGATGCATTAACTGCACGGCGTACATCCGTCATTATTACCTCTTCTTACGCATGGTTGACATGACTGCCAGTTTATTAGCATAATGATATACATTATAGAAAAAACACAAGAAGTCCTACTGGAGGAATACTCCACGCCAAAGACAACTGAAGAAGTTTATGACTATTCGGTAGGGAATGCCCCAAGGCTTCACGAACTCGAAAAGTCCTAATTAAGGCTAATTATATGTCTTCTAACAGGCCACTGCCCCTTGCAACTACTGTGATGTTGATGATAATACGTGAAAAATAATATAAAACAAGGAAAAACTATAATGTGTAGTTAAAAAGTAGAATAAATAGGGACTTGAGTTTTACAAAGCTTAGTGCAATAAAAGAGGGACAGATAAACAACAATTCCATTAAAGTGTATTTTTGAGTTATGATGAACGTGTTTTTAAGTAATAAAGAATAGGACCATATACAGGGTGTTCCATTTAAAACTCCCAACGCCAATTACTCGAAAACTGAAAGAGGTAGTAAATTTCTGTAAATGGCAGATAATTGGTGTGATCAAGAGCTATATTTCGACTTATAATAGATGCAGCCGCCTTTGACGGTTTAGGCGTCGCAACAACCTTAACAAAATTTTCGATGGCAGGAGCTTGGAAAACAAAAAACACCAGTAGTACTTTTAATTCAGAAGTTTTTTTATTATAAGATATTTTTTTTTTTTTTGTTCGTTTCGGGGATATTTGACATGAAAAGTGTAAATACCTTTTATTAAAATTTGCCAATTTAATAAATTATCTGCATCTAATAGGCTGGTACTATTCTGTTAACCTAAATTTTAACTGTCAAAACAGACATATTAAAAGACAGGTAGTGAATATCATTTTTATTTACATAAGTAGAACAGTACCGTTGAAATATTTAAACAGAAAAAATATAAGTGTTTCAAACATAGTCATTTTTTTATCTAAAATCTAAAGGAAATAAAATATTGTATAGCAATTGTTCAAAACTTTCTGTCATACCGGCGTCTTAACTCAAATTCTGCAGTTCTTAACAGAATTCTTCTATTTATAGCAGCACAAGACGCAATTATTTTATTTTGAAGATCTGCCATATCCTCAATAGGCTGTACATATACAGCGTCTTTCAAATGACCCCAAAGAAAAAAGTCGAGAGGGGTCAAATCCGGCGACCGTGCTGGCCATTGTAGTGGACCTTATGTCCCAATCCAACGATTGGGGTACAGTAAATTCAAATAATCTGTTACAATTTGGGCATTGTGAGGTGGGGCCCCATCTTGTTGAAAAATAATGTTCCCCCTGGTTTCAATCGGGACGTCTTCTAACAGTTGAGGTAATATTCTTTGAAGAAAACTCCGATAACAATCACCATTTAAAGTACCTTCGTAAAAGTGAGGTCCTATTAAATAACCATTGAGTATGCCACACCATACCAAAAACGCGCTGGTTACCTCTTTCAATAATCCACGGGGGTTGTTTTGTGCCCAGTAACGGCAATTATGTCTATTCACAACTCCATTGTTGTGAAATCTACTTTCATCGCTCCAAAGTAATTTTTTAAAGATATTTTCAGCACGGTAAAGTAAATAATCAAATATTGCCAGAAAATTAATGCGCCTTTCGGGGTCATCTGGCTCTAACTTATGTACAAGTTTCATTTTGTAAGGATGGTATTTATTTTGCTTAAGAATTCTTCTTGTAGAACTTATTGAGATATTAGTATTTCTCTTAATTCTCTCAAAGACATCTTCGGATTATCATTAATCTGAAGAACCAATGCAACATTAAAATCATTTGTTGCTGGTTTTGATCGTTCCCGTTTTGGCTTTTCAAATGCACCGAAATTCACTAAATTTCTACATAATTTCAAAATTGTTTTATGAACTGGCTTTCCTCTATCAGGATAACGCTGTACGTAAACACTTTTCGCTTGCCACGCATTTCTCTTACACTCACCGTAAACCAACACCATGTCTAGCTTTTCTTGTTTCGTGTATTGACCCATTTCCCCAAAAAGTTAATCAGATATTAAAAAACTATTTGAAAACAAACATCAAAATAAAAAATTAACACTGTTCTTAACTAATGACAACTGTTTTGACAGTTAAAATAAGGTTAACAGAATTGTCACAGCCTATTAGATGCAGACAATTTATTAAATTGGCAAATTTTAATAAAGCATATTTACACTTTCGAAGTCAAATAACTCCGAAACGAATGAAAAAATAAAAAAAATTCTAATAATAAAAAACTTCAGAATTAAAAGTACTATTGGTATATTTTGTTTTCCAAACTCCTGCTATGGAAAATTTTATTCCGGGCCTCGCGACGCCTAAACCGTCTAACATACCGTATTATAAGTCAAAATATAGCACTTGATCACACCAATTATCTACCATTTACAGAAATTTACTACCTCTTTCAGTTTTCGAGTAATTGCCGTTGGAAGTTTTAAGTGGAACACCATACCTAGAGATACAGAACGAAGGAAAAAAAAAGAATGAGGCAACTATATAAGAGAACTAAAACATTAAATAAATTATATAAAAGAATACATCTTTACAAAAAAGCAGCTATTAGATATTTAACTATTGAGGAAGATTGAAAGTTTCGCGTTTTTTTTTTCAATATATACTATCTATTTATTGTATAATAGAAGAAGCGTAACACATTTTTAATACATACATATACGTATATTTCAGAGATGCTAAACATGTACTTTTTGTGACATCTGCAATACCTTTGTACTTCTTATTCCATTTTGAGACAGAAGTTATATAGCTATGGATTCATCTTAGATTAATCTCATTTGTAAGACGTGTGTGAGGCTTAACAATATCCCATAAAATAAATAACATCTGTCTTGCGTAGAGTACCTCAAGGCTCCATTTTGGGCCTACTCGTTTTTGGTAGGTCTGCATGGTCTCTAATTTTAAGAACTCAGGTCATATATATGCCATTCAGTGATCATCTTCACCAGATACTCGGGTACGGCATAGAGCTGACACCGTAATATCAATATTTCCTCTACAGTTTGCCACAGCAGTTTAGTCGATATACAAAATCGCTCAAAAAACCATCGAACTACTTAATAGGTGCGTGGCTCCGCCTATCGATTTATGTGACCGGACGCGTGAACACGGTCTTCTTTGGCGGTAGCTTTACGACTGTTTTATGACCCTATTAAAATACCATATGTGCGACTGGAGTACAGAATTGGCTCCGTTGTCTACAATATACAGCGAATTGCGAAGAAATGTTATGATTACTATTAGCCAGGAAACATTAAGAAGGTTGATATAACTAGAGCCAGCCCTGCCCCTCATTTTCTAACTCTAACTGACAAGTGAATGCGGCATCAGTGGAGGTTTTTCTCATAACTTTTTAAACAGGTAAAGTGGCCGTGGTAAACTGTGCAAGAGTGGAGGCAATTTAGGCTCGAAGAGCCGGAAAAGAAGTATCTTAGAACGATCTGATTTTATTGCCATATGTTCAGGCTATGAAACTAAGTACACAGTTAAGTTTTGTGGAATGAAGTCGATGGGAATATATTCTTTTGCGAATTAGCATTTTTTTCGCAGAATTTCGTAACTATATCTAATTCTTGTAGCTGGATAGCAAAAGCGCAAAAATTAAAAATTATTTGTGATAGAATTTCAAACAAAACAAGAGGTTCGCTCGGATTGTTAGTTATTTTGCAAACAAATGAAATGTTCGAGAATTTTAAACAAATTAACGTATCTGTGAAAATACATATGTTAATTAAACTTGATGGTCGATATATGCAGCTCGTGGACTAGAAATTGCAATGCAACGTACAATTATGCCACTTACTACAAAATAGACCTTCTTTTTTCAAAATTGTAGGTTTTTAATTATAATGATTAATTTTTTTTTCTCATTTTAAATCGCGTTTATTAATATTTTTAAAAAAATTTATTGTAAACAGAAGAAGTTTTCAACTAAAAATAATCACTTATAATAAAAACTTCTCTGACGAGGGAAAAGTATGTTGAAAGGCAATCATTTATGGAACAGAAAGTTTTTGTACGATACCTAACAGATGAAGATATTGATAGAGTTACGTGTTTACACCCTTCAGTAAAAAGCCCCCAACCGTAGGTTCAATAATCGCAACATGGATTGTCTCTAACCACTGATTTATTTATCACTAAATTTCTTAGAATAATTGGTCCTTATAATAACACACTAGTTATAACTTTCATCTACTATAGATTCACTACTATAATTCACAACTTGTTACTAATCATTGTTCTCTGTCTTATCTGATCACTTGGCTTATCTCACTTAGAACTGTACTGAACTGACTGTTCGATGCGCTAGTCCGTCGCAAGCAGCACCGTATGTCAGAATTACGTAATGCTGACCTCATTTATATCTCGTTTGCCCGTTTAACCTAACCTAATTAATTTAAAATTTACGTGAAATATAAGTAAGTGGGGAATGAGACGACGTCGGTAATACGTCTTAAATAAGGCCGCCCAGTCACGATGACCTATTAGTTATAGAACGTATTTTCCTGAATAGGTAATTTAAACGTAAATATTACGTTTCACTATGGTCGTTAACAGGTAATGTCTACTTAACCAGTTATACTCTTTCACATAAATAACTTATAAGTTCCACTAATAGTTTTATCTACAACTATTTCCTTAAAACATAATATTTTTAGTCGCAAACTCCTCTATAAAATCCTTATTTTACTATAAGGAACGTAACCAGACTGCAGCCAACAGTTACTCTTCGGACTATGTGCCCCGCCGAGCGCTGAATTATAAGTTACAAGCCTGACGCGTTAAGTGTAATAATCAGCCGAAAGACTGATCTTACTTAAAGGAGCTCTCGTGTTGCAATCGAAGCATTAGCGATTTGATTTGAAAAAAATACGTTGCCAACCGATTATATTCTACAAAACTTAACTGTAAACTTATTTGATGTACTGAACAAGTGGTAAAAAGACCAGACCTGTCTAAAACAGTTCCTGAACAAAAGTTACTTTGCCTTCTTTTACTGTCTTTGTACATGCGATCCTTTAAGTTTTTAGTAAAAGCACGGTATAAAACTTATTATTAATAAAAATTATTTTGTTACAGTTATAGTTTTCTGCAACAACTAAAAATGAATATAAAGAATAATACTTTTAGACAAGTATTTAATCTGAAGTGCTAAATGCTCCTGACCTTCATAATTATCGCGAATTATGAGCAGGTGTTCACGCACCCCTTGAGAATAATTAGCCATATTTAGATCCGTTTCAATTTTATTAACACTTGAATAGCACTGGTAATTGCTCTTTAATTAATTTATGGGGTTTAAATCTTGGGCACAATTTAACAAACTTTAATTAAAGGAAAGCAATTAATGTCAAAGAGATTGAAAAGAAATAATTACATTTAAATTGGTTTTACCCTTCATTAGTAGACGTGAAGGGAATAAAAACCTGCTGGTTACTTTTTATTCTGATGAATTATAAACGCTTTCCTCTAAATTGATTGAATTAATTTTCAAGTTTGATACACCCTATGAAGAGCATATGATAAATGCTAGCACGAAGGGAATAACGTTAGACTTCCTAGGTTATTGGCGGATGAGGAGGTTGTCTCGTGAAATTTATAAGATCTGTAAAAAAGAGATAAAGCTTTGTCTACCTTTGCATGTTAAAATAGGTTATAGCTAAGTATCATATCTGGAGTGGAGGAAATAATCCTAAAAAATTTAAAAATTAAAATCTCTAATGTTTAAGTACGATGACCTTCATATAAGAACCTGATCTAAAGAGTTATGACGATATACTAGTTACGATAATAACTGATGCTATTTTGAAAACTACACTAATATATCTAGTAAACTTATCACTAAACTCAGGAGTATTTCCAAATTGTTTTTAAAAAGGCTGTAGGCAAACCATTGTATAAGAAAGGAAATAAAAATCGTGTTGAAAATTACAGGTCCATCTCATTACAAAATTGGCCATCAAAGATCTTGGAATATATTGTCAAAGAACAATTTGTAGATTACATAGAGAAAGAGGCATATTCTTTAAATTTCAGTATGGTTTAAGACAAAATTTTGGTACATCAGATGCTACTTACGATCTAATAAGCAATTTAAATGTAATAATTTAAAACAGATACCGCCCGGAATATTTTCTGATATATCTAAGGCCTTCGACAGTAAAGAATTTAATTAGCTATTGGGAAAATTTAATTTTTACGTAGTCAGGAGCGTCCCACATTACTGGAGAAATTTTTTTAATCCAATTTTAATGTTTAATTGTAACACAATTATAATTTATTACATTTTATAACATAGGAGATTCTTTTGATTTCCAGTCTTGTTTCAAGTTTAATTATAAAACAACTATAATTTATTTAGACATACTAATATCGGTGTTGTATATATTTTGTCTATTTTATCTCTTTCTTTTTTTTTCTTTCTCGAATGTTCTACTTAGCTTTATGCATATGACTACATTAACATTGTCATTAATGTTACCATGGTAATATATGTATATGCATTTTTTGATAAATAAATTCGATTCTATTCTATATGAATTTTACAAACAATAAAAGAAAAATATCATACTCTGACGCACAAGACCGATGGGATTATCACCTATACATTTATTTGCAGTATTTAATGGTAGTATCTCCGTTACTAAAATGATTACTGACTCAATTCTAACTTCTGAAATTTCTCAAAATAAAAGAAAATCAAATACAGACACAGAAGCGTATATGAAAGCAAACAGATTACTTTAATATTTTCTTTAATAAAACAAACAAAACCAACAATATTGTTGTACGCAATGGAGTTTTCACAATTCATCTTTTAGGCAACATTGACTTAGCAAAACTGGATGATAAATACGATGGTCCTTTCGAAGTACTCCAAATTGTTTCAAATGATTGATTTGAAATATTCCTAGAAGTAAATAGGAAGAGTTTTTGTGAGGGACACGATAAGAACATGACAAACTGAACTTTCAGATTCTTAAAGTATATCAAAGTTAAATATGTTTGAATTTATCGTAGAATATCAGTATAAACATTAAAGATAGAGAGTCGGTTGGGTAAGTTTTTGATATATAATTTTAATAATCCATTTTTGCACAACTTCCAAACCTTTTATATGGCAATTTTAGGCCCGTCCCCAAGCTATTATTCCATATTGCAGTTGGGATTCTACAAAAGCATAATACAATGTAAAATATTTAAACTTGGCAAGTAAGCTTCTAACTTTCCGACTTATGTTATTGATATGTTTATGCCATTTTAAATGACAGTATACAGTTTTGTCCAAATGCTTAATTTCATTAACTGTCTTGATTTCAAAGTGTTCTTTAATTTTAAGTGAAGGGGGCGTATCTGTTTTGTTTTCATTGAAAACGGCATGTATTTGGTTTTAGTAGCATTTATGTCAGGATTTTTGAATCGAACCAAAACTTAACCTCCCTGAAATCATTTTCAGCTTTTTCAATACAGCCTCCCAAGTAATGGCCATGTACAGTACAACCATATCATCCTCAAAGCCAATTATTCAGATAAATATTTAACAGTAAGGGCCCGAGTACTGTTCCGTGCGGCACCCCGTATTCAACTTCTTTTATTTTACGAAGTAGTAGTATACTTTCCATAAGAGTTAGCGCTGTATCTCGGAAACCTGTTTGTTCGATAATCTTGAGCAATTTGGAGTGGCTAAAAATATAATTTTGTTGTTAAAAAGCCAATTGCATCTCCAGTAGATCTGAATTGTCTAAAATCATATTGAGCGCCATTTAATATCTCATACTTTTCTAAATAGCTAATCGCTCTTGTTACAATAATATCTTCAACAATTTTTGCTATATTAGAAAGTAGTGAAATTGGTCGATAATTTGAATACTTCAGTTCATCTCCACCCTTAAATAAAGGTTTTATTAACGCCGTTTTAAATGCTCTAGTAAAAATTCAGTTTATTGTATTATTAATTATAAAACACATCGGTTTGGTAATATGGCAATATTGTTTTCAGTGTACTCTACTTTATTCCGTCAATCCCGGATGCTTTATGAGGTTTTAAATTTAGGATAATTTCTCTTACTCTTTTTCTTTTTGTTTTTTTGCTAAATTCTTGCCTATATCTGTAAAGAAATCCACAAACAAGTTAATAATATCCTTCTCATTTGAAATTATTTCATTGTATAGTGTATACGACCAGAATTGAAACCGTATAAAAACTAAAGGCCGGCAAAAACTGTCGGCATCTCTTTATTGTTTTTCTAATGACAAGCATTTCTGTTTACCTCCGCAAGAGATGCCGACTGTTTTTGCCGGCTTTTAGTATTTATACGGTTTCAATTCTGGTCGTATACACAATATATATTTTTCATTTCCTTTTCACTGTTTTTCCCAAATTTAAACTTTTTACAGTATTCCATAATACCTATCAATTATTTTTATTTTCGCTTATTATGTTTTTATAATAACTACTCTTTGCTTCCTTAATTAACATATTTAATTTGTTGCGATATTTTTTAACACCTTCAAGTCTTTTTAAATCGTTTCTTTTGTTTTGCCATTTTTTGTGAAGTAAATCACGACGTTTTATGACTTCACTAATCTCTCGTTATCCATGTTTTCTTCTTATGTCCTTTATGAATAAGTTGCTTAGAACTCAAGCTTATATAATTTTCTAATTTGTTAATAAATAAATTGTAGATTGCTCGACATTCTCACTGTTATAATCAACAGCCCATGTCTCTGATAATAGATACTTTTTAATTTGTCATATGCAATGCTATTTGTTATTGTACAATTATTTGTTTTATTTTGCGTATTATTTGCTATGGTAAAGTATTGAGAAGTGATCTGGCAAATGAGTTTTTAGCAGTAACGACTTAGGTTCAATATTATGTTTAATATATATCCCTTCGCTGTGAATGCTAGTTAGTTAGACAAGAATATACAGTATATACCCATAAAAATACATATTACCAGGTTGTTATAAATTGCATAGGTGAAAGACAAATTAAGGAAAAAGAAAGAGAATCATAATATTCATCGTTATTAAAAGTCAAATAATAAAAATTATATAAGAATTTCATTTTAACATCTTCAATCCTTTGAAATAAGTATTATTTACATACACATTAATTTACTCTTTTGAAATACAAAATTCGTCTTAAAATTAAGTTCTATTTCATCTTCGACCTAGAATCCTTTAAAGTATTAAATGTACATAAGAGCCTGCGCACCGTTACATCGCATTTTTAATTAAGTAATTCAAATAGCTCCCACATTATATTTTTAGTTCAAAGCTTTTTATAATTGGTATTTTTATTTGATGTTAGGACAGAATCTTTTTACAAAATCAACATTACCAAGTGAATCTAATTGTCCCAGTATCAAAGAAACTGAATGTAAAAGAACCAATAACATGCTGTAGTACTTATTAAAAATATTTAATTTCAAAACAACTTAGGTGCCTAAGTCGTTTACTTGATCCGTGTTTATTTATTTAAAAATAGAACGAGTAAACAATAAATCTTTGCCATATAAATTATTTCGTTTTATAAATAAATATATGTGGGCACTTACTAGATAATGTGCATAATTCATTTAACGATGTACTAAATTATTTAGACTGGAGAATATTTTCGATTATTACTATAAAATTAGTCTGTAATAAAATAAATAAGCATGTGAGTGATTTGGCGAGTCGCCCTATCTCGTTCAATTCTTAAGTTAATAGAGACAGAATTTATAAATTCAGAATTTACGTGAGGCCGCTACGTCGATCGTGAATTGTGATGTCATTAATTGTGATGGTAATTCTTTATCATATACATACACGGTTATGGATATTGAATAGTTTGAAATAAAATAAAAAATAAAACAAAACAAAAGTCCCAGTTGCGAAAGAGCAAATTCTTATTAAATGTAACTAAACAAGTTTAAAAACAAGAAATATTGAGAGATGATAATGGAAAAAATTTAAGTAGACTTATTAGGAAAAAATTGATATCAATATCTATGACACACTAATATGTGTTAAACCTGGAGCATACCTGGAGGGAGTCATTGAAAATATTGAATGTTTGGCAAAATATCGCACTTTTCGAGACAAAATTATAATTATGTCAGGCTCAGACAATTATAGACCGTGATATCACTGCAAAAATATTTCTCAATAGTAGGGGTGATAGATAGCATATTTCATATAGAAATAATTGCAAGTCTCAAAATTTCCCAAAAAAAACAACTCTTTCACCTCATTTACTCAAACTATAATCAGAAAGTAATTAAGACACTTAATTTCATGAAAACCTATAAATTTACGAAGAAATCTGAAAAAATTCACAAACCAACAATAATTCTCAAATAACTCAAATTCATCAACAGAAACACTCAATCTTTCAAATTAGACATTTTATAGCTCAACCATTACAAATTAACATCCTAAAAACATACCACCCCCACATGAGCTTAAAATACATCAAAACTACTTTCCACACTCGCAGTCAAAATATTTAATTTCACACAAACTTTTTATAAATTATTCTTTTTTCGATTTCCCCATTCATTCGATTTCGCGTATTAATATCAACTTACAATCAATCTCCCATGCATAATTATTATTAGCCGTTATTCGAGTCCGAGTATAAAAATGTTACAGTCGTTAAATTGTGTACAATAAAAAACAAGTAAAAGGTGTAATCTATTGTAATTCCCATTCATCTACGGTGCACACGACTATGGCTATAGAGGCCAATTCGGGAGAGCACATGTCGACCGCAGTCAGGACAAACATAGACCTGATTAGGTCTTGGATTCGGCCTTCTTGCAGCAACATTTCCTTGATAGCTGGCCACAACCCCTCGCCATTCGGTTCTGTCCGCTGCAAGTTGTTCCCATTGCTCGTCTGCAATACCGCAGGATTTTAGATTTTCATGGAGAGCGTCTTTGAACCTCTTTCGTTGACCGCCACGCCTTCTTCTACCGCTTAGCAATTCACCATAAAGTGTACATTTAGGAAGGCGGTTATCATGCATACGATGAACGTGACCTGCCCATCTTAGGCGTGTTCTTGAAATAGGCACCTCAATTGGAAGGCTGCTTGCTCTCCTGAGTACTTCCACGTTTGATATGTGATAGAACCAACGGATCTTCATCATACTTCTGAGGTGTCTTTGCTGAAAACGTTCTAAATTTTTCACATGACGACGGTAAGTGACCCAGCTTTCACATCCATATAGCAGTGTTGGAATGACAACTGCTCTGTAGACAGCCATTTTCGTTGACAAAGCAAGGTCGTGGTTGTCAAATACTCTCTCTCTAAGTACCCAGAGTGCTCTAGATGCAGCGTTAATTCTATTGCGAATCTCGCTGTCCATGTTTGCTTTGTCATTAACAACGTTGCCTAAGTAATTGAACTGATGCACCACTTCAAGAGAATTTCGTTAAGTGTAATGTCTATTTGGTTCACTTGATGAGGAGTTGACATAATCTTAGTCTTTACAATGTTGATTTTAAGTCCCAAGGAATCATAATATTGCAATTATTATTATTATTATTATTATTATAAAAACTTACTTCCATTCAGTCCCCCATTGCTATACTTTCATTCGTTCCCCGTGGACCTATCGGCACAATTTCGTATCATTTTAACTGTAAGTGCAGGACCTTCGGGTGAAATTACGGGGTCGTTTCAAATTTAATTTCTTCAACCAATTTGCGTCAATAAATTCCGAAATCAAATCGGTTGGAACTTTCAATGATTCATGCATAATATTCAAATAGAGTACCGGTACTTTCGTCTCCCATCATTATAATATATATATATATATATATATATATATATATATATATATATATTATATTACTTTCGTCTCCCATCATTATAATATATATATATATATATATATATATTGTTATTGTACATGATTTGCAGGAAACAACTACTCAGCGGGCAAATACCCCGACCTGCATTGAATTATACCTTACAAATCATGAAAAATTGGTAGCCAATGTCATTTGTCAACTCCCTGACCAGACATAGACCGGTTTCGAACTTATTAGTTCTCCTCAGTATGCCATAGGTCATGGAGCAGACAAATGACAGTGGCCAACCTGCTAGTCTTATACAGACTAATGTAAATGGTGTAGCGGTGAGACAAATCATGAAAAATTGGAAGCCAATGTCATTTGTCTACTCCCTGACCAGACATAGACCGGTTTCGAACTTATTAGTTCTCCTCAGTATGACATTGGCTACCAATTTTTCATGATTTGTAAGGTGTAATTCAATGCAGGTCGGGGTATTTGCCCGCTGAGTAGTTGTTTCCTGCAAATCATGTGTAATAGCAGTATATAGGTTAAGTCCACCAAGAGCTGAAGGTCGCCGCTCTCGGTACTTGCAAAATGGCAAGTCGCTATGCACCAGGGAGACATCTATGATGTCTGGTGTATAGTAGCATTAGACCACATGAGAGGATTCACTTACCTCTCATCACTACACCATTTACATTAGTCAGTATAAGACTAGCAGGTTGGCCACTGTCATTTGTCTGCTCCATGACCTATGGCATACTGAGGAGAACTAATAAGTTCGAAACCAGTCTATGTCTGGTCAGGGAGTAGACAAATGACATTGGCTATCAATTTTTCATGATTTGTAAGGTGTAATTCAATGCAGGTCGGGGTATTTGCCCGCTGAGTAGTTGTTTCCTGCAAATCATGTATAATAGCACCATATATATATATATATACAGGGTGTTGCATCATGAGAGGGACATAGCTTAATAGGAGGTAGAGAACATCAGTGGTAACCGGAACCTCCCATAGAAATGTCTCATTGGGCCTTCATTACGAAGTTACAGGGTGTTAAATAATTTTTGGCCAAACCTATTTTTTGTCATAACTTTGACAGGGAATGAAATAACGGATTCATATTTGGTACGGCTAATGTACTAACGAGCCCCAAGAGGCACATGTATAAAAAAATATATGTCCAGATCCGGACTCACTATAATTTATGTTTCTTCTTTGCATCAATAAAACATCACCCTGTATATATTTTTTTGAAATTTCGATACGATATTGGAAAAGAGCAAGAAAAAACAAACAAAATGGCCTATTTCATTTCTTTGTTACACCTTCGTGGTTATTTAAATACGTTGTTAAATGTGCAAGAAAATGGATTACAGAACCCTATTAAATGAGAGGCACGTGAAATAAATAGTTTTATAACTAAAATTTGCAAAAATTCTATTGAGCCTAGGTGGTCTGGGTGAATCCTAATTCCGGCACGTTTTAAAGGTCCATTTTGGTAAAAAACTGTAGTCCTAATAAGTAATCGGGTATGAAATAACAAAATTTTTAATCAATCAGAGTAGGCTTGTTCAAAGTGACAGATAATAAAAAGAAATCTCCTAAACAGTTGAATAATTGTTTGTTAGTAATTTAATGCGTCAATAATCCGCATTTAGTTAGTGAAAACTTGTGAAAATATTTTAACTATGCCAGTAAAATTTACAAACGTGTAATATGTTGACATAATATTCATCTATGGTTTCTGTAATGGAAATGGTAGGTCGGCGGAAAGAGAATATCGGCTGCGTTTTCCTGGTCGTCGATGCCCTAATCATAAAACCTTTAGTACGGTGTTCCAGTATGCAAGACAACACGGAAAGTTTCCTACTTCTGCAGTTGTGGAGCGTGTTTTACAACAAGGTGTGCAGGAACAAAACAATATTATAAACGTAGTTCAAGAAAACCCAAATATGAGCACTAGACGAATCAGTTTGGCAACTGGTATTCCTCATTGGCGAGTATGGAGAACCCTAAAAAGAGAACGTTACCATCCATATCATATCCAGCAGGTACAGCGTCTTCAACAAGGCGACGATATCCCCCGCCTGGCATTTTGTCATTGGTTGTCTAACCATCGCCCAGTCATTTACAGAACCTTATTTACGGATGAGGCACAATTTACAAGGGATGGAGTAAACAATTCACGAAATAATAATAAATGGGCACAGGAAAACCCACATGCGGTACGCCAACGCCGTTCGCAACACAGGTTTTCTGTAAATGTTTGGGTCGGACTTGTGAATAGACATTTGATAGGGCCACATTTTTTTGAAGAAAGATTGAATGGTGAAATTTATTTTGATTTTCTTCAAAACATTTTACCGAATATGTTAGAAAATATCGGTATAAGAGGCATGTTGTTTCAGCATGATGGGGCCCCACCACATTTTAACCTTCAAGTAAGAGAACACTTAAACAATGTGTATCCTAATAGATGGATTGGACGCGGGGGTCCACATGAATGGCCACCAAGATCTCCTGATTGTAACCCTTGTGATTACTTTTTATGGGGCCACTTAAAAAACGAGGTTTATAGCATTGAAATTGAAAGTAGACAACATTTAATCCAGCGCATCGTTACAACCTGCGAAGAAATACGGAATAATCCAGAAATGATACGTCGAGCAATTGGTGACCTTTCTAAACGCGCAAGAAAATGCACAGAATGTGGGGGAGGACATTTTGAAAATTTACTTTAGTGTCAATTACGTTTTATTTTTAAACACATTTAGTTATTGTTTTGTTATTTATTGTTAATTGAATGGAAAATATTTTATTTATTTAGATTTTAGTTTGTTCTCTTTTCCAATTTTTATTAAGTATAAAATGTTGATGATTTTCTTGATCAAAGTAACTGGTTGCTTAGGCCTAAATGGTTTAAATTATCTGTCACTTTTATTCTTTGAACAAGCCTACTGTGATTGATTAAAAATTTTGTTATTTCATACCCGATTACTTATTAGGACCACAGTTTTTTACCAAAATGGACCTTTAAAACGTGCCGGAATTAGGATTCACCCAGACCACCTAGGCTCAATAGAATTTTTGCAAATTTTAGTTATAAAACTATTTATTTCACGTGCCTCTCATTTAATAGGGTTCTGTAATCCATTTTCTTGCACATTTAACAACGTATTTAAATAACCACGAAGGTGTAACAAAAAAATGAAATAGGCCATTTTGTTTGTTTTTTCTTGCTCTTTTCGAATATCGTATCGAAATTTCAAGAAAATATATACAGGGTGATGTTTTATTGATGCAAAGAAGAAACATAAATTATAGTGAGTCCGGACCTGGATATATTTTTTTATACATGTACCTCTTGGGGCTCGTTAGTACATTAGCCGTACCAAATATGAATCCGTTATTTCATTCCCTGTCAAAGTTATGACAAAAAACAGGTTTGGCCAAAAATTATTTAACACCGTAACTTCGTAATGAAGGCCCAATGAGACATTTCTATGGGAGGTTCCGGTTACCACTGATGTTCTCTACCTCCTATTAAACTATGTCCCTCTCATGATGCAACACCCTGTATATATATATATATATATATATATATATATAAATGACTTGCCCGATGTTATGTCAATTTTTACGGTCCTTTAAAAGATACTGGGAGCAATGTTGCTGATTCAAAAAATAACATTATGAGCAAAGTCTCTGAATGGTTTAACCCTAACAAGTTATGCTGTTATGTTATGTTACATTAATAAAACAACCACTTTGCTATTCTCCACGCAGAATAATACCAGGCAGTAAAATTCTTAGGCGTGACTCTGGATAGTAGGTTGAATTGGCACGAATATATCAATGTTTTAACCACAAAAATGTAAAAAAAATATATGCAATTAGACAAATTAAAAATAAGGTGAACCTAGACGCTGCACTTACGACATATCATACACTATTTCAGAGTGCAATGACGTATGGTTTGATCAACTGGGGTACATCTAACTACGTCCAAGGCGTCTTCATTGTACAAAAAAGAGCCATAAGAACCTTAGCAGGTGTCAATCAACTTGAAAGTTGTAAACCATGGTTCGTCAAATTGAAAATAATGACCCTACCTACAAACTCCGCAACAACGATTAGAGTACACAAAGCAAAACAACTTTGGAATTTGACTATTTAATTATCTTCCAAATAGTATTAATGAATTGCCCGTAAGAAAATTTAAAGCAAAAATAAAACTGCACGTTTTGGCCAATGCTTACTATGATTTAGCAGATTTTAATTTTATATAAACATATACTATTATATGCCTTAGGCCATTTGTCGTGGTGTTGACTAACTACCACATATAAATGTTTGTTTTATATATTTGTGTCTTAATGCATGTTTTTACGCTTATTTACATTTATATTTAACTGTTTATTATTATCTAAGTTCTTGACTATATATTAGGACTTTATCCTAATGTTTATACTATATGTACGTATATGTCTTTTATATATATTTATATCCGTTATATTTTTTATACATGACCTGTCAAAACACTACGGTGTAATTTTTTGACTAAGAAAAATGGTAATGTTTATTGCTTTTTTATTTGTACATTTGACGTATTCTATATTTTTGTTGTAAGTATGTTTATTTACATTTTAATTGTGGAAATAAAAATATTATTACTATTACTATTATTATTGTATAATTTTAATAGAAATCTAGCTCCTCGCGGAGTGCGGCGATGCCTCCGGCATCGCTGAGTTCGGCCTCCGGCCTCACGTCATTGTATGCGGTTCAAAAGTTCTAAGATCTGTCCGCCGATTACGGTCAAAATTCTAAGAAATTATCTTTGAATGTACGTCATAAAATTATTTTTCACGTTTTCATTTTTTAGTTTTTTATTTTTCAGTTTTTCATCAGTTTCATTTTTCAGTTTTTCATTTTTTATTATTTCATTTTTCAGTTTTTCATTTTTCAGTATTACATTTTTTAGTTTTTAATTTTTCAGCATTTCATTTTTCAGTTTTTCATTCTTCAGTTTTTTATTTTTCAGTTTTTCATTTTTCAGTATTTCATTTTTCAATATTAACCGAACATATATTTTAAATTCGTATACGTTATAAAATATTGAAAAGACATTCCCCGAATCGTTAGAGATACGAATTCATGAAAGAAATATCTATAAAATGTAATAAAAGATGAGGAAAATCTATTTAAATTTTTTTCTACTCCCTTGCGTAAATTTACCGTTTGCCGTAGTCTATAGTACAATGGATATGAAATCGGTCAATCACAGCTAATCTTCCCAAAAACGGTATATCGCCTAAAATATTTTTGAAATCATTATATAGACAAAATTTTAGATCTATGCAAAAAAAAGTAGCTGTGTGTAAGGATAGGATGGAACGGGGACTTATCGCTTGGAAAGCATCGACTATAACCGCTCGACCACCGTGTCGCCTTAACGAAGTGTTTCACGTACATCATGAGATTCAGAAGAAATTATTTGACGGTAACAAAATGTTCGTTTAACTATAAAGTCGCATTTTCTAAAGGCCACAACCTTCTTAATATTTATAGTAGAGAAATGAAAGTCTGCATAGCGGTAGATAATTTATTTCTTTATATTTTCGTTAGAACATTTTGGCCGAAAAAGACCTATTTGGCGAGATATTCGGTATTTAACGAAAACGCTACGTATTTTGGCCACCCGACGTCGTTTCTTTCAATACGTTCTAGCTCGAAAACGGCTCGTCGAAGGTGAGATCTGAAAAATGGAAACGATTCCTAATTAAATAATCTTGTCCTTTGGGAGTTTTTGTTTTTAAGAAATTTCCAGCGGTTTAGAAGTTATTCGAGGAAAACCGAAAATATGCGTATTTCGCCAGAATCGTGAAAAAACACCAAACACGCAATTTTTAAAGGCTCATATCTGGCGAAAAACACCCCGCAGACGGCCGCACGATGTCGATACGGAAAGGACATGAATGGCAATGAAAGCAAATCGTAAATCCCACCGCAATTATAAGGCCGCCAGGAACGAAAGAAAAACGGAAATTTTTGACGTTTACCAAAATAAGGCAGGCGTCTACGTCATTAAAAAGGAGCGACGCAAATTCATTTTGAGGGTCGTAAAAGCGTGTGGGAAAAGAGATAGCCGACATTATTAGCCTAATTAAAAATATCTACACCGAAATACGCGCGTCGCCAATATAAACTTGGGACGTAGTTCCGCCTCCCGCTTCCGCTCGTCCCGCTCCCGACCTCGGGCTCTGCCGCAAACCGGAGAATATCCGCCAGCAAAATGCGAAAGCGCGAGGGGCACGCACCTGTACGATTTTAATATATATTGATAAAAAACCCGTAACACTTTATAATTAGAATCATAATTCATTATCACTAATTAAACGAGTGCTTTTGTGAAGCTTTGAGACGGCCAACGCGCTTTTACTAAAAGAAATTACGTATTCTTGTCGCAAAGGTTAAAACAAAAGAGTACTTATAATCCATTTGCAGTCGGTCTGGAATTCCATTATGCTTATTAACCTAACAAAAAATCCACAAAGCTCGACCTCTAGAGCTTTTATTGACGTAATTACTTCGGGGTGCATTTTAATATTGTCTACTGCAAGTGAGGGTTTCGCTAATTTGACTGCATTAATCCCCAGTGGAACCTTTCCAGACGGGGTGGGAGTATGTGTAACGTTTAACGTAATTTAAGGGCGTGCCGCTGTGGCCGTGGAGTGTATGCAAGGCTATGTCAAGCCGGTCTATATATTTCCCAATTTTCAGCAATGCGACAAATGTTATTTTTATCCTATTTTAGTTGGGTTGCGGGTAAAAAAATATATGTCACTTTGCAGTTTTGTTATATAAGGGAAGATAAACTTCCCATATTCGACGTACGCTTTTCGAATACCGGATGCCTTCGGGTGGTCTGCTTCTAAATAAAATAAAATTGTCGAACGTGGTGTATTGGCGGTCTGCAAATATTTTATATATTTATTGTCTTGTGTGATGTGCATTTATTAATAAAATACGGATGCAATTTTCTCTCTTATTGAAAAATATCTGGGATTTCGATTCTATTGGAAAGAATGTTATATTGAGCGAGTGGATGTAAACCGAAATTTACATGTTATACGAGCATGGCTAAATACATGCTTTAGACTGAAGCTTTGAAATTGAAGCCATCAGGTAAGAGAGCTTAGAGTTTCAAAGGTATACTGTTCAAAATGTAGATAGTGGTGAATATATGTATCTTATTTCAAGATATTTTACAAGGGATATTCTTGAAGTAGTTATTTATATAACTAGTGTGCAACGTAATGAAACTGCGTTATAATAACAAAGAAACTTTTTTCATTATAATCCTGCTTAAATAATTTATGTTCCTGAGATTTGTCTTCATACACGTGAATATGTTGGAGGCTGCTGTGAAATGCATACAAATAAGAATCGAGCAGACATTCACACATACACGAAAAAAAATGCAAAGCCATGTCCAAAAGTCTACAGGGTGTGCCAATAAAAACTGCCAGATGAAATATTTTGGAAACTACTAGAGATATTTGAGTTTTGCAAAAGTCCATTGCTAGGACATATATATTTTATATTGATGACGTTCAACTTTATGAAATAAAACGACTTCGTACGCAAAATGCAATCATAGGTGCCTTTGAACGATACTGATATTGCTTTAGACATGGTTTTAGTTTTTGATTATCAAATAACGTGTGTATAGTTCTTGTATTTTGTTAAATTGTTATAAAACATGGCATTTTATATAATCCGGGATACATTAAACATGGTTTTAATTTATGGAGGATACCGTAAAAATTCTTCTACAACTGTATATGGAAAACGTTTTTCTGAGAAACCGAGGCTTGATCGAAAAACTTTTGTAAGTTTATGTGCTAATTTTGATAACTATGGAAGTTTTATAAACAAAAACACAACACAAAATAAAGAAAGCTACAACAGACGAAAATACAGAAGTTGTGTTAGAAACAACAAAAAATAATCTCCACATGCCATTAAGTAAGTTAAATGAGCAAACTAATATTTCTGTAAATTCGTGTAGAAGGATTCTAAAAAATAATAAACTATGTAATGGTGAATCCTAATTTTACTTATTGGTTGGTAATTTAAAGTAAGTTGATATGTACCAACAAAGATAAATTAGGATCGTCATAACGAACACATTATCTGTTAGTTTAGTATCTATGACAATATTATAACCAAGTATTGTCTGAAAGTTATTTGTGGCATTCTACGAATATTCTTTCCTATTATTTGGGTCTTCTACCACATGTATTTTTATCCTCTTCAAAACAAATCACCGAATCTACAAAATAATAGAATTATTGGAAAAAAGCCTCTGCGCCCGTGACGTTTACGCCAAAGGAAAAGTCAGTGGTTATGTTTTGCAAATAATATAAATCGGAATAAACCCAGAAATAATGTATTTTGCTGACGTTTCGGAAAGTAATCTCTTTCCGTTTTCAAAGCTTTTTTTTTGGAAGAACTCTTATTTTGCTGTGTATGTCAAATACACAGCTTTAAGATTCTGTTTATGTTATTTCCATAGATACTTACTACTTACACAAAACATAGAACTGATGATATTTTTTTTTAGATAATTTTGAGTTTGATAAGTTCTTCTTTTAACATCGGTAGCCAGGTTGTACAAATATCTACAGAACAATTCGATACGCACTTATCTTCACTTAATAAGATTATTGCTGATTCTTTAATTTTTCTTTTTTTGCTATCTGTTTCTTTTGATAAAATTTTTTCCGAGTCCCAGTTTATTCTATGTCCGTTTTCCCAAGCATGTTCATAAATCTTTGATTTCTGAATTTCATTCTTTCTAATGTAATTCTTGTGCTCATCCAACCTCACACTGAAAGGTCTGGATGACTCACCCACATAACATTTATCACATTCGCACGGGATATTGTAAATACAGTTTTTTGAATTCTGCTCCCTGTTTATCGGTTTTGTTTTTGTTAAAATAGATCTTAAAGTGTTCCCAGTTTGAAATATAGTCCTAACATCAAATTTGTCACCTATACGGTGTAGCTTTTCCGATAGTCCGTATACATAAGGAATTATTGCTGTATAATGACGTTCAGGTTTTTTGTCGTAAATGATTGTCCCTATTTTCAACATTTATGAAAACTCTATCAACAAAGGCTTCAGGATATTGATTTTGTACTAGAACCTCTTTGATACATTTTTTCTCGTTATTTAATATTTCATTATTAGATGAAATTATTTTGGCCCTATCGTATAAACATTTTACAACGCCCCAACATTTATAGACTGATTTGAGTTAAAATTTAGATATCTATTAGTGTGTTGGTTTTCTATAAACGCTTGTTTCAATTGTATTATTTACCCTTCTAATTAAAACATCTAAAAACGGTAGTTCATTCCTACTTTCTACTTCTAATGTAAATTTAATAGACGGTTCCTTGCCATTTATACCAAAAAACTATCTAGTAAATCGACACCATGAGGCCAAATTGCAAAGATGTCGTCAACATATCTCCACCAGGCAACCGGTTTGTTTATACAATTTTGAACATGTGTGTTCTCAAAGTTCTCCATAAATATGTTGCTTAAAATTGGTGATAATGCAGACCCCATAGCCATACCAAAATCCTGCTGATTCAATTGAAAATAGGTTGTTTTTATACACAGTGTTAAGAGTTCCATTATGCTATTTACACTTAATTTAGTTCTAGTTTCCAAATTATTATCATTTAGCAACCTATCTTTAACTATTTTTAAGGTTTCATCTACCGGAATATTGCTAAAAAGACTAACTACATCACTAACCATCAGGTGTGATTCATGAATATCGTTTTCATAAATTTTTTCTATAAAATATTTACTATTTTTAATATATGAATCGGTATTTCCAGATAATGGATCAATAATTTTAAGTAAAAATTTTGGCAAATTATGACATGGTGAATTAATAGAACTAACAATTGGTCTTAAAGGAATATTTTGTTTATGTGTCTTTGGTAAGCCATAATAATGAGGAGGCTTACTATGATGTGGTGTAAGTTTCCTTCGTTCAAAATCATTAAATTCATGTTTGTATTTAAACAAAATTTTGCTCTCTATTGATTTTGTTGGATCTTTGTTTAGTTTTGAGTAGGGTCCCACATTTACAAGAGTCATGATTTTTATGTTATACATATCTTTATCTATAACGGCTGTGGCATTACCTTTGTCTGCTGGCAATATTTTTATACTTTCATCGCGTTTTAAAGAATTTATAGATAACTTTTCTTCTGGAGTTAAATTATCTGTATTATTATTATTAAATGGTACAGAACACTTGGAGTTTTCTCATTGTCGTGGCCGGTCTGACTACAATCGTGTACAACAGTTTCTTATTCTGTGCGTTAAGTCTGCTACCCCTGGACAGGGAGTAAACCTTCCGTATCGTCTCATTGATATGTTTGTTGAACGTCAATCGTTGATCCAGTCTGACCCCCAAATATTTCACGCATCTTTTGGTTGGAATTTGGATTCCTCGGATCAAAATTGGAGTCACACGCACGAGCCACGTGCGCCTTCAGCAGCATATTCGCAGCTTGTGCATTATGAGAATGCGCGTAAATGGCTGTGTCATCGGCGTATTTGGCCAGCTTCATATTCAGGAACTCTGGGAAGTCGGAGACGTATAAGTTGCACAACTTCGGCGACAGGCACGATCCTTGTGGGACTCCCGTGCGAATATCCCGCCGTATTGAGAGTTTATTATTCACTCGAACCTGCAAGGATATCTGCCTGTCAGGAACAAATGAATGAGCTTGATGAAGTGAGTAGGGAAGTTATAGTGATGCATTTTATATAGTAACCCCGGAATCCAGACGGTGTCGAACGCCTTCTCAATATCGAGGAGTACCATGGTGGTGTCCTTCCCGAGGATGTATTGTACTTTGACGTCGTTAACTATCCTAACGACCTGTTGCACCGTCCTGAAACCAAATTGGGACTCGTCGTCGATGTGGAGCTCCTGAACAGCTTCTAGTCTGATCAGGACGAGCTTCTCCACCAACTTGGAGGTCGCCGACAATAACGAGATGGGCCTGTAGCTGCCGACCACGGCGCATTTCCACTGGCTAGGCCAGTGCTGTAGCCGCAGGATCGCGTTAACGATGTACGTCAACTGCACAATTCCTTTCCTCGGGAGATATTTGAGCAGCTTGTACTCGATACCGTCCTTACCCGGGGCTTAGTTTTTCGAAGGTGTTTCGGTCTTTGGGGGTGCGGTTTCAACCCTTGGGATCCGGCAGGATGGCTTGTGGTGAACAGTCCTTTTCCAACTAGCCCTCGCTCGCCTAGACCCGAAAAACTGGAAAACGGGATAGTTTTTAAATAAAAAAATATCATCAATATTACATGAGACATATTCACAGACATTTTTATAACGGAAGATTCTACCCTATACCAGAGTTATCAATTCATTTTTCGTTCAAATTCCCTATGTACAGTATAGTGAGACGCACATTGCGTCACTGACTACGAAACCATACAGCGTAAACAACACATGACTTCAATTCAAGAGCCATACACTTCATATTATTCATAACAATTCTATTAATTTACAAGTCCCCAGTAATTGTAATTTCAATGATTTGCCAAGGTGGGAAGGTGATTGATGTGCGGTGCTGTCATTAGCGCGTGCTCTGTTTAATTCAACGCCAATTTTATTTCTAAAGGTAAGGTTGTCGAAAATTACACCATACTCTTCATTAAACACGGAGAGATTAATAATTGAAACAATATTTGTTATGATGGGACGATTAGAGTATCCTTAAAATTTGTGCAGTAAAGTAAATTCCGACCTATAACCAGTGTCAACAAGACTGGGGTCCTGGAGAGACGACACAATTTGCGAAACAAAAATGGTTTAATTTGTACAGTAAACGAGGTATGATTGAAATAGAAGTATACGAACTTTTCAAGAAACTTACTTATAAGTCAAGCAATTTATAAGGAGAAAATAGTTTAATGTAAGTTTAATATATTAGGGTTAAGTGGAAGAGCAGAGAGTGTCTCACTCTACTGAACTTCGCCCTTTTATTATTATATTTAATAATAAATAAAGACATATTATTATTATTAGTATTATTATTATTTTTAGGCTTAATTAGTTTTAATCATGTGCCTATGAAGAAAATCGCTCAACACAAGATGCGATATTATCACATTATGATAATCTACTTAACCATTTGGACAGCAAATTACTTTCTGGTGGTATTTTTTATGACCTATCGCGCGCCTTTGATACCATTGACCATCAGCTTTTGTTACAGAAATTATACTCTTATGGCGTTAGAGGATCGGCATTCACATGGATTGAATCATATTTGAGTGGAAGGTATCAGTTCGTTCGAGTATCTCATGAGAACAAGTTTTGTTATTCAAAAAAATGACTTGTTAGCATTGGGGTTCCGCAGGGAAGTATTTTGGGGCCCTTTTTATTCAAGATTTTCATTAATGATATAGCCTCTTCGATGGAATCATGTTTTCTTACACTATTTGCCGATGATACATCCGCCCTCATAACATCTGATACAGTCTCAAGACTAAGCGCAGTTGCCAACTTCTGTGTTCAGAGTATGTCATCTTGGTGTCAATCAAATGATCTTATATTAAATAGTTCTAAAACAAACTTCTTGCTATTTAAACCAGTTGGTACTAACATCGACTACAGTGTTTTAGTAAAATCAGAAAATGTAACTATAAAACAACACGAAGTGAAATTTTTAGGGTTATGGATGGATAGTTACCTATCTTGGGATGCTCAGGTTAATTATCTCTCAAAGACACTGGCTAGTAAAAACTATTTAATTAGGTAACTTAGATCGAGTGTAAGTACCTCCACATTAAAAATATTCTATTTTGGGACAGTTCAGTCAATACTGTCATATGGTCTTGTATGCTGGGGTAATTGCTCTGGTATTTATAAAATATTTGTCTTACAAAAGAGAATTATCAGCTCTATGTTTAATATACCCTCCTTGAGCTCATGCCGTCCTATTTTTAAAAACAACAGAATACTAACCATACATTGTGTATATATATACCAGTGTTTATGCTTTGTAAAAAAAATGTAAATCAATTTGTTAAATGTAAGGATGTCAATAATTACCGTACGCGGCAGGCCAACGATATTTACCTTCCTCCTTACAGACTGTCACAGGTGGGAAATGGACCACTAATTACCGCTGGTAGGATCTATAATCACCTTCCAAATAAATTCAAGGCGTTAACTAGCTTCAATCAATTTAAGATGCTAGTTAAAATTTTTCTAATAGAACAGACTTTTTATTCTCTGGAAGAATATATTAAATATGAATAACGTAAGATAAATTTATTTATCTGTGATGTTTGTTGTTTGTTAATATGTTGTCTATATACTCTTATATGTTATTTTGTATCCACTTGTATATTTATCTATGTACCCATTTGTCTGACGAAACTTTTAAATATTGTATTATAAAGCTAATTGTTTTTTTTTTCTTCTAAGTATTTTTGACATTGTCCAAACACTTGTATGAGTCTATATGGAAATAAATTATTATCTATTTATTTATTTATAAATATGCTTAGCAAAACATGCATCGAGGGTAGTATTCAAGTATAGTGTTCACTTTCAGTGCAGTCTTCAAGTGTTTTTGATATATGTGGAAACTACGTCGGTGATAACATTAATAATGATATGTTTGTTTTTAAATTAAGTGAATTTAATATAGAAATACATACCGCCTCTGCGTTTAATAACTCACAAAAGCGTAATTTTATTTTCCTTAATTTGTACTGTAAGATCCCTTGTTGTAAGTTTAAAGATAAAGTATTTGCCAAGAAATGATGAATTACTTTAAGTAAAGTCGTTTATCTTGTAATGTCAAACTTTTATAACTACATTGTTTTAGTGTTCTTTAATATGTAAGTATATAATGCTGATATTAGCAAAAAGTTTTTACCTTTAAGTGAGAAAATGAAACAGTTTTTCTTATACGCACTTTAACTAAATTATTCTGCGCGAATCCCCTGCCATAAAATATATTATCAAGGATTTTGTAAGTATCGTCCGTTTCTTATTATTGCCCTATTGTCCGCCCATATCGTTATGGTGATAATAATAAAATGAAGAATGAAATATTTTACAAAAGAGTGTCCAATTTTCCGTTGTTACCGCTCTGAAATTGTTTCTTGGATCAAGCTTTCAGGGAACAGAAAAGAGATAAAAGAACATACATGTACAAAACCCAACAAGACGATTCAATTTTGTAATACAATTTGTATAGCAGCCACAATTAAATCTTTTCATTTAATGAAAGACGTGGAATTGTAAAAAGATTTTTAAAATGTTCCTCACTGATCGAAAAAAATATTATAATTGTGAAAAAACACTGTCCAAGATTTTTTTGGATTTTCACATACGCATAATAAAATACAAATTGATATGGAATACAAATACCACATTATTGTTATGTGGCGAAACCTAGTGAGAACTACTTAAACCTTATATTTTAATTATAAACGTCAGGTCAGAATCTAACCTTGCTGTCAATAAAGAATATCTCATTTTATGATGATGATGTCTGGCCGATAGCCGCGCTGGTGAAGACGCGAGGTGTCAATCGCGATTAATCACACGGGTATCGTGCCACCGGCTTCGAATTTCGGCTCCAGCACTGGCACTATCGGAGGAAATGGTTGTGTGTCCGCGGTTTTTTCAATGTATAACTCTCTTCCACACAAGCCCCTGGGGGTTGTCTAATTTCTGTGGTGTTTATTTATTATTTATATGTAACTAATGCAAGTTTTAAGGCAGATACGTTAAACATGTTAGAATTATTCTAAACTAGATAGTATTTTAATATATTGTTTTACTGGTATTTGGTAACATTATGATCTACGCAATTATTAATAGTCCATTTAACGAGGTACAAAAAGGGCCAAAACAGTATAAATTTGTAGGATCTTTTGCAATACATTTCCTCCCTCGTTTTCGTGGATGAAAAAAACCATGGTAATAGTTTAGAGTTCTGAAACCCTTGCGGATTACCCCTATCAAGGAAAAACCACCCCAACTTCCAGCTTCTCGGTTTTGGGCTTGCGAGGGATCGTCACATCGGGTATTTTTTGAGAAATAATAATAAATTCAGTTAATTTACGTTAGAATATCCCGGACTGACCCCCGGGGATTGAACCTACCCCGCTCGTAATAGCAATAGCCTTGATAATTAAAAAAATACGGACTTGACAAAGTTTTTAAAGAGTTTTTGAGGCAGGGATTATGATGTAAGTGCCATTTGTCACCCTATCCTCCCACAACTACCCCCAACGTATAAAAACCACTCCCTCTTCCATGCTGTCGATCATAGGCATACGGGAATTCATCGGATAGGGCTTTTTAAGGGATGGGAATATCAGGGAAACTAACCATTATTAAACCTCAGTTGATCTAACCTAAGTAGCACAAATTGCTTTTGCAAATTGCTGTGAATATCTACTCCACCATTTTGTAAAGCTTAATAGTTTATAATTAAGAGTTAACAACAATAGTCCAGTATTAATGAAGTATCTCTGTACCCAAAATAGGCACAGTTTGTACAACCTCGGTAAACTCTGTAAAAAGTACATAAATGCTTAAAGTAACATCATAGAAACCTCTTTGGTTCGTCTTACCAGCTGCTATAAATCATGTTATATGACTGCTAAGAATTGATAAATGATATTGGCTACCACTCTTTCATGATTTGTAAGGTGTAATTCAATGCAGGTCGGGGTATTTGCCCGCTGAGTAGTTGTTTCCTGCAAATCATATATTATAACAGTAGGTTAAGTCCACCTAGGACTGAAAAGGTCGCCGCACTCAGGTACTTGCAGAATCGCAAATCGCTATACGCCCATGGAGACATCTATGGTGTATAGTAGCAATTGACCATGAGAGGATTCACTTACCTCTCACCACTACTCAATTTACTATAGTTTGTATAAAACTAGCAGGTTGGCCACTATCATTTGTCTGTTCCATGACCTATGGCATACTGATGACAACTAATAAGTTCGAAACCGGTATATGTCTGGTCAGGGAATTGACAAATGATATTGGCTACTACTTTTTCATGATTTGTAAGATGTAATTGAATGAAGGTCGGGGTATTTGCCCGATGAGTAGTTGTTTGCTGCTAATCATATATTATGCTAAGAAGTTGTTTATAATTGCTGCAAGTAAGTTTTTATACAGTAAGACTTCCTCTAAATGTGAGTTACTGTTGCAGTTATAAAGCATCGATATCACAGTGTCTCTAGCAGCTTCAATGTAATAACTTTCTTATGGCAAATTATTAGGAAACGAATTAGTGTATGCTGTGGTTCGTAGAAAACTAAATTTGCCATGCGAAGAAAATTTTTCTGTTGAAATATGCCACTCTACTTCAAAATAAATAAGCGCGTCTCCAAAATTCCTTGAATTTGATAAGTTGAAAATTATTTAAAAAAATGTACTTTTTAATTTTTGTCTATACAATTGTTTTAAAATGATAAGCCAAGTATAAGTATTTTGAACACCCCATAAGTGATTGCTGTAAATATTTTGCAAAGTTTTCCTTTTCAAGTCATAAAAAGTAAACCGGTAACAATGGCAGCCCTGTCATTTTACTGCTGGAAAATACAATATGGTTCCCTATAAATACACTACAGAAGCAGTTATAAATTCTTAAAATAGCACTTTGGCTGTGTCGAAGTGCTAATAGAAGACAAAATCCTCGGACAGGTGAATTAACTTTGATAGAAATCCATATTTTGTGTAATAATTGAATTCATGATAATATTTTGGTTTTGAGATATGATGTTATTACTTTTGTATAAATTTCAGACCTATACTTTTTATTGATTTTGGTAGATTATTATAGTTTGTAATGAGAAAATGGCTGCATAAAAAGTTTTGCTGCGTAACAAGAAAAATTCTAAAGCAAATCCAGTGACATTGGAGGATATGAAACGGAGCAAGTTTAACTTAATAAGAGTTTTATAGACTGTGGCTTGTATACTTGTTTGGGTTTTTATAATCCTCTACTAAATATTGAATTCTGCGCTGAAATATTAAAATTTTGAAAATGTATATTAGCTCACAATAAAGATTATTTTATTTGGCAATTAAATCAGTGTTGTTTTGTTGATGTTTTATGGTAAAATGCAAGATTTCGATTGATTTGTAATTTTTAAATAGTTGAGTTTTGTTTAAAAGGTCGGACGAAATTTGTAATGGTTGATTTTTAAAACTGCAATAATATTTAGAAAATTGGAAACTGCAACAAAAAGTTATGGTTTTCGGAACTGCAATGAAAACGTGTCGATAAATGTGTTGAAAAATGATTAATAACTATTTTATAAATTAATAATCGAGACTGATAGTAGAATAATTTAAACGTAGATGGTGATTAATCGAGGTAAATTACAGTTGATTGTTGCTATGGAACTTTGAGAATAAAAATAAAATATTTTCGATTTCTTTATGTTTTATGATTGAAAGTATAATTAGTGATTTAGTTCACAATATCGGACATGAGAGAAATTAATTAATTATGATTAAGAAGAAAGATTCGTTGACAGCCTCACCACAACTGTGTTTCCAATTTGTCTCCGGTTTTCATTAATACAGAGAGGATAACCTAGAAGAATGTAATAGCTTATATCACCACGACCATAAAGTAAAGAGTGGGCAGAAAAGAAGGACAATTTTAAATGTCTTTAAAGGGCACCGGCTCCTTCGCCATTTCTTTGAAAACAAATCCGTAAAGAATTTTAGACATGCATGCATTATAAAGTAGGCGGTGTGGGCACTGTTGGTTCGAATTAAATTACGATTGGATTTTTTTGCTGTAATCAGTTCAGGAGATAGTACCGATGAATATCCATGTTACCAGACCTGGGTCATTATTTTTTAAAACAATTTTATTTATGACAAATGCAAACGAAATTTTTCATCAAACAACCTATTTATATTTTATTATCCATTTCCGACAAGAAATGGTCAATAACTTTTTTTCATAAAGTTGATATTTTCAGTGTTATTAAATTCATAAAAAAAATTTGACGCTCTAAAATTTAATAATTTTTTTTTTATAATCAATCAATCATCAATCAATACTTTATTCACGTTATCATTTAACAATTTTTACTAAGATGCAAATATTGTGTAGTAGATAAAGCTAATACTTACATTACATATATAAATAAATAAATGCAAAAGGTCGTGCACTCTAAATATGTCCCTAACGAGAATCAGAGAACATCTTTGTGTTGTGCATGGCGCTCTAAAATAATTTTTTGACATGTACTTACTGTACTATTTGTATAAATTATTAAAATATATCCTATAGTTGGAAACAATTAAAATTAATTTAATTATAAAGGAGAATATCGTAACTTGGCAGCATACGTTCCTTTTTTTTATTATATAACAATACACAGCGATCTTATATACTGATAATTCATGGAAATCGTTATATCAAAAGGCAGAATTAGAATTTAAAAATTTAAAAAAGTGGTTTGACTCTCGCCTCTTAACAATAAATTTCGGAAAAACTAAATATATGACCTTTTCAATTAATAAAATAAATAACTCACCAAATCTAAATATCCTACATGGCAATACGATATCCAAACAGCTTATAATTAAACATACAAAAAGCATCAAGTATTTAAGAATCCATATCGACTGCCACCTAAAGTGGAACATTCATATTGGAAAACTTATAATTAAAATAAGAAGCATGCTCTCAAAATTTAAAATATTTTCGCAATTTTTAGGTATTAAAGAGTTAATGATTATGTATCAAGCATTTGTAGAATCACACCTCAACTACGGAATAATAGCATGGGGTGGAGCTTACCAGGATCAGATAAAACCCTTAGAAATAACCCAAAAGTGGATACTTAAAATTATGTTTAAAAAAGATATTACCTACAACACAGATTCTCTGTTTCGGGTGGCGGGGGTGCCGGACATAAGACAACTGTATAGCTATTCTCATGAAACAGAAAAAAACTAAAAACAAAAAGAAATTAAACACAAATATGAGACGCGGTACAAACTAGATCACCAATAACGCACAAAACTAAGGTTCCTCAGATATAGTTGATCCTTGATAAATTTGTAATAGTTAATTAACAATAATATAATTAATAATAAATTAATGATCACGATAGGTACATAAATAACAGAAATCGCGAGATATGCATAAGATAGCAAAACACAGTACTTGGAGAGAACCACGGCTGGCACGTGCGCACGGATAAAAACAAATAATTTTTACATATATAATGAATTAAAAATCGACAATTTTCTTTATTGAAAGTTAATACACAAAGTCTAAAGATATTATAAAAAATTATGTATTGTAAAAGACACATTTTTTATTACACTTTTAGAGCGTCAAAAAACGGGAAATTGGCCATTTTTCAGTTTTTAAAAATTAATAACATTGAAATATCAACTTTACGAAAAATGTTATTGATTGAACATGTCTTGTTGAAAATCGATTAAAAAAATAATTAAAAAAATTGTTTGATGAAATTTTTTTTTCTATTTGTCATAAATAAAATAGATTTAAAAAATAACGACCCAGGTCACAGTCTAGTAACATGAATTTTCATAATCGATACTATCTCCTGTTGATTGTTGTTGTAAATACGCTACTAATGTGTTTTTTTTTTTTATATATATTTATTTAACGTCGGCCTATTTCCGCTACTGAGGCCTAACACCGACGCCTGTAGAGGAGCTACCCCCAACCAGGAATTTTGCCGAACCTCTTCCCTTAAGAAGAGTAGGGATCTTTTACTTGCCTAACATTTAATAGACAAGGGACCGACGGCTTTACATCCCCTCCGAAGGATGGTATATCTCCTATACAACCCTCGCCTATGGTTGTATAGCTTCCGCGCATACACTGATATACAAGCCGCTGGAAGATGGGTGAGGCGAGGACGTGGTCTTCGTTGGAACGGTCACCAATCCAACTACTAACCACGCCTAACGTTGCTTTACATCGCATATAGAAGTATGTACATAGTAAAGACGCACCTACGCTCGCCCCTTACTAATGTGTTAAAAAATAAAGAGAAAGTTACTAAAAATTTAGAAACAAATTTTCAATCAGTCGGTGTAAATTAAAAATCTATCATAATCAAGCAATTTTTGACCGACTTCATTATCAGTAGTAATAAGTAGTTCAAATAACCGAGTACTTAGGTGAAATTTTGTTTGATAATTTTAAGCGACTTTTACTTTTTATAAATTTTATTTTATTTTTTAGCTATTAATCTGTTGCTTAGCACAAATGTGCAATTGACGAGATGTCTTGGCTCTGGTTTAAACATAATAAATATACAAGACTGAATTCATTAAGATAACCTTTCATAAACTTTGGTGTCATTAGTTTTCAAGGAATGAATTGTTCCTTACTTACGTGTTATAATTTCAGAATTCGGATTTTAGTCAAGAAATGTTTTCCTCGCTCCCCCTCTAAATCAAACGTTGGTTCTGTTATAATCTAATTACCATCGAAACGCTTATTTAATTCAATTGAAAACTGAATAACGTTTGCCTTAAAAGACATTTCGTGCTCGAGACTTTTCGAGGTAATAGAGTTTCAAAGGGCATCTAGAAATGTGTAAGAATTATATTATCTTTATAGAAAATGTTAAGTGATCGTGAATTTCATGCTAAACATTTTCTCCTTTTATTTAAAAGAGTACTACTGAATTGTAACAATTATTGACATAAAACTAAATGATATGTATTTTAATGAAGTGGTATGTAATAATAATACATCTTTATTCAATAATTGCAGTGTAGAAAAAGTCAGAGGTTTACAGAAAAATATAAAGGCAAACATAGAGTACTTGTAACATTAAGTTAATATGTATGCAAACAAATTAACAAAAATATAAATTGACAAATAACTTAAAAGTGGTATATTCACAGGAGCTAAGGAACATATAATTACTCATCGAACAAAATAGGAATAACAGATTACACTTAGTAAAAAAATATCTGAATAATATTGGAACAATGAATAGTATGCTTCTTTAATTAGCAGTTCCTTTAGTTTTTGTTTAAGTAGTTTAATAGTGTTTATTAGACTTTTCATATAGTTGGGAAGATGGTTATAAATTTTTATTAATTGGCCGATGACACTTTTCTGCACTAAAGTTAACTTTGTCTTTACAGGACGTAGATTGTTTTTTTTTGCGCGTATCATTATCGTGAAGTTGATGTTTTACAAACACCATGTAATGCTCCCTTACATAAATGGAACTTTTTAGGATGCAGATCCCGGTGAAGGTAAGAATTTTCTTTTCACTAAATATGTGCTTACACGAGTTTGTTATTTTCATATTTAAATACTTCGAAGGCATCTTTTTTGCAATAGAAATATTCTATGAGCGTCTGTACAATTTCCCCAGAAGATTATTCCATGTCGTATAATAGACTTGATGTACGCATAATATAGAGACAAACTTGTAAATTCATCGACTGACTGAGGTAACACTCTCAGTGCGTAGCAGAAGTTACTGATTTTAGGAGTTAAATGACTTACATGTTTCAGTTGAGTTCCTTGTCAATTATGACAAACAAAACTTTATATAATATGATTTGCAGGAAACAACTACTCAGCGGGCAAATACCCCAACCTGCATTGAATTACACCTTACAAATCCATGACCTATGGTATACTGATAAGAACTAATAAGTTCGAAACCAGCCCAGCTAAAATGGACGAACAATATTTTAATGCCTTGACAGGGATGTCGTCAGGTCCTACATGTTTAAATGACATGCTTTAATATTTTTTTCTATATAAATATATGTAAATATATTATAAAATATACATATACAAAATTATATAGTTCAAATGTGCTTTTAGAGGGCGGAATATTAAAACATAATATTTTTAGTCGCAAACTCGTCTATAAAAGCCTTATTTTTCTATAAGGAACGTAACCAGACTGCAGCCAACAGCTACTCTCCGGGCTGTGTGCCCCGCCGAGTGCTGAATTACAAGTTACAAGTCTGGCGCGTTAAGTGTAATAATTGCATATTACCATCAATCGAAGTTGCAATCGAAGCATTAGCGTTTTGATGGTAATATGCAATTATTACACTTAACGCGCCAGACTTGTAACTTGTAATTCAGCGCTCGGCGGGGCACATAGCCCGGAGAGTAGCTGTTGGTTGCAGTATGGTTACGTTTCTTATAGAAAAATAAGGATTTTATAGAGGAGTTTGCGACTAAAAATATTATGTTTTAAAATTATATAGTTTTTTGTTTCCAGGTTATTAATTACAACAAACTCTGGAAACTTGCGTACGGTGGGGGCAATTTTAGAGCCATTAATTTTTATTGTTTTAATTAACATCATCGAATGTATAAGAAATGTCCAGATGAACTTGATTTTTGCTACAATTCTAAGATAATTGACTCCTTCAAACAGCAGCAATATGATTTATGTCTATAGTTCCGACGCCCGTTGTCCTACCTGCTCCGTGGAGACCGAAAGTGCTAAAAGAAGCACTTAGGTCTCCACACTCCCGAGCTACACAGCTCATCCTTACCTTTCCGACGATTCGGGGTAGGATGTCAATTGATGTGATGGAATATAAAATTATCGATAAATACTTGTTAATAAGAATAAGATTTAAGAAAAAGAGATACATTTATTTATGGTTCGTATCATTAACAGAGTATCGTGTATACCAAAAATAACAAATAAAAATGTTAACAAATAGCGATCACGTTGAACAACATCCTCAGTAAAGATAGCCTTAAATAGACGATAAAATATATTATAACTTTTACCACATTATCTTTTCAAAATTTAAACATTTCTGTTACGACATTCACAGTTATTAATTAGTTTTGCTGATACTTCTAAATTGCCAATTAGAAGCAGTCTATTTGACGTGTCATATCACAACCTATTTTATATATAGTTATTTGTAGATACTGTGTCAAAGGCCTTTTGTAAATCTAAGAAGATCTAGGATTCGAAGTTACTTAGTATAGTGTCTGTAGCTTTTGAAGAGGTTCTTCAGTACCAATATTCTTCGGGAATCCATATTGATTTTTTATATTATTTCATTTTTTTCTAGGAATGATTTCGATCATTCCTAGACTTCCTAGACTTCGGTCTATTGTTTAGATAATTTTCATTAATTTTGGCAATATTATTTGTTTGTGATATGGGGCGATAATTCGGCATATCATTTTCACTGCAATTTCTAGGAATGACCGAAGTCTCTTGTTTAGATACTTTTCAAAAATGTTGGCAATATTATTTATTAGCGATATTTTACTGCAATTTTTATACAGGGTGCGCCAAAATTCTGAATTTGGTCGATTACGGCTGTATTTGAAATGGTGGAAAGATATTGTCTATAGATTATTTTCTTGGTTTTCAATTCTGAATAACCAGAAAATGTGTACAATTATGGAACACCCTATATTTTTTTCCTTTATAGAGTTATCCACCTGATTATAATCATAACTCTATTAAGGTGGTAGGTACTTAAAAATGAACCGTTTACGAAATAAAAGAGATTTTTTGACAAAAAGTGAGGTTTGCGGATAAGTTCTTGTTTGAGTACCTCTGATTTCATAGACAAGAGAGTTTCCAAAATTCTGCTTGTACTGTTATGTTGGGCATATTAAGGATTATTAGGGTAGAAACGTTATTAACATTAATCTTATGCAGAGTTTATTTTTTCGCTAATAAATAAGGCCGTAATTCATTTTTTTCAAATGGGACGCACTATTTTCAGTTCTGTCATCTAATGAAGTGTTAAATTATCTTTCCCTTGATATATCATAGTAGGTGTTTATCTTTAGGTGTTGCATAGATATTAAGATTAATTGTCTGGATCAGACTAATTGTGTAGTAGTACAAGCAGTTTTCCATAATGAATTATTAGTCTTCTGAAATGTTGAACTGAATTATTATTTTTTACTTAGAATTATTGGACAAAGAATTGAAATTAATACCAGCACGTATGTAATAAAGAATTTACTCATAATAAAAAAACAATTATTTTAACAAATGTTCAAAATGTTCACCATTTCGATCGAGACACATCTGCATCCTCTTCCTAAATGAATGACGCATTTCTTGCAGCATCTGCGGAGTAATGGATGCAAAAGCACGTCTGATCCTACTTTTCATGTCATCAATAGTGGTAGGAGTGTCGCGATAAACTATATCCTTTACATAGCCCCATAAAAAAAGTCCATACCTGTCAGGTCGGGCGACCTTGCAGGCCATGCTATTGCTGCACCACGCCCTATCCACATATCATTGATGTTACGATCTAACCATTCTCTGACATTTGCTGCAAAATGAGGCGGCGCTCCATTTTGTTGAAACTAAATTTTTTGCCGTACATGAAGAGGAACGTTTTCTAGGAGAACCGGCAATTTATTTTCCAAAAAATCGCGATATGTTCTTCCATTTAAAGGTCCATTAAAGAAATGAGGTCCAATAACAATCGGCCCTACTACAGCACCCCATGCATTTAATGATCACCTCTACTGGGAAACTGTTCTTAATAAATGAGGATTCACATCTGAATAATAATGAAAATTGTGTCTATTGACACAACCATTTTTGTGAAATGTAGCCTCATCAGAAAACATCAAACACCTTATGAAATCGGGATCATTATCGAGCATGAAATTAGACCATTCACAAAAATTCACCCTGTTTAGAAAATCATCCTCAAGTAATTCTTGATTGAATTTTGTAAGCATGGAATTTATTTTTCTTTACAATCCGCCTTACTATTATCCCGCTTATGTTTAAATTATTGCTCAATTCTCTAGTACTGGTGGTGGGATGTTCAACTAAGGATATCATAACCCGATGTTCATTTCCCTCAGCCATTTTTCTTGCTGGAACTTCATAAGGTTTGTACTGAACTTCACCAGTTTCGATAAATCTGTCTCTAAGACTACTAAATGCAGGTTCTAAAGGGTGTCTCCTTTCAGGATATGTGGTTTTATAGACTCGGGATGCTAAGAGGCTGTTCCTTGAGCACTCCTCCAGAATAAAAATCATGTCAACCATTTCTTCCCGCGAATAATTCATATTTATTTTGAAACACTAAACTTCTTTACTGGACGAATCAGTAGACAACCATAAACTAACGACAAGCTAGAATGTGCATATACCTAATACGTTCCACTCCTAGCAAGCTCAGAATTACATAGCGGATTATAATGTGAATGAATGAGATGGATATATTCTAAGCTTTAAGATAGACAACGATAGATATAATTTGCAGCGATGTCAAGTTAATAACGGTGTCCGCACCCTCGCCTCGGCGCGGAGCGGACAAACTCAACACGTGGCATAAACGGATGTATCACTTCTCTGTTTTCATGAGCCAACATGAGCGGTATGCTTTGAAGATTGTCGTGCTACTAACTCGTAAAAGTTGAGTTTGCACGACAAACATCAAGGCACACCGCCCAAGTTAAAATATTTATGTGATGTGATGTAAAATTATGTGAATTTCAGTCAGACAGATACTTAACGTTAATATTTGTACAACCCCTAAAGATAAATACCTACTATGATATATCAATGGAAAGATAATTTAACACTTCATTAGATAACAGAACTGAAAATAGTGCATCCGATTTGAAAAAATTAAATTACGGCCTTTTTTATTAGCGAAAAAATAAACTCAATTTTGTCAGCACTCTGTATAAGATTAATATTAATAACGTTTCTACCCTAGTAGCCCTTAATATGCCCAACATAACAGTGCAAGCAGAATTTTGAAAACTCTCTTGTCTATGAAATCAGAGGTACTCAAAAGCTTATCCGCAAACCTCACTTTTTGTCAAAAAATCGCTATTATTTCGTAAACGGTTCATTTTAAGTACCTACCACCTTAATAGAGTTATGAATATAATTAGACGGGTAACTCGTTAAAGGAAAAACATGTAGGGTGTTCCATTTAAAATAACGAAGTTGATGCCCTGCCAACGAAAACGGAATACCCTGTATAATTGTACATATTTTCTAGTTATTCAGAATTGAAAACCAAGAAAATAATCTATAGACAATATCTTTGCACCATTTCAAATACAGCCGTAATCGACCAAATTCAGAACTTTGGCGCACCCTGTATGTTGGTACCACAATACTTTCTTTAAAAATTCCAGGAAATATAGAATTTTTAAACATAAGGTTAACAATGTGGGCAATAGGCTTACTGGTGTGTTTGCATACGAGTTTTAAGGTTTTCGTTGTTATATCGTCTTTCCCTGGCGAGGCGTTGTTATAATTTGTTTTTTGGATAACATTTATAGTTCTCGTAATGATTAGTAAACCGAAATGCAATTAAATGAGCTAATTCTAATTTAAACTCCCATCCAATTAGTTTTATATCAACGCCGGCCAGTTAAATTGATGTATATAGAACAACAACAATATCTCAAAAATATTTTGAATTCAATATCAACGCGGCCATGAAAGTTTCATTTAATGAATAGTGAAATAATTTTAAATATTCAAACATCGCCTTGACATCAACGACAGTTGTCACCCCTTTGAATAACCAACTCATTAAAATTTTATATGAGGTAAACGGAAACCTAGAATCGTGAAAGGCAACCTTAAGCATTTGTTTGATTGTTGAATAACTTATATCCTGTAAAAGAACTCTTCAAGGCACGTGTTATTATGAAAGTGTTCTATAACCGCAAACACGAGCGACCTCAAAATAGCACCGTCTTCTCGACGAGCATCTTCCCTCATCCCCCTTGTCTAAAATTGGACAGGAAACCATCTCCAATTTTGTTAAAATTCAAGTCATTAAAATTTAATTTTGTAATTTGCTGTGTTAAGCAATATAACAAATATCGATAGACTAATAACTCAACTATTCAATTATTTCTGGAAAAAGTAGTACCAAACTTTCATACACTTTTTGTAGTAACCGTATTGTTTTAAAATTATTATTTAACAGTAAACACTTTAAGGGCGTGAGTAAATTTGTCCGCTTTTTGGCCATAACTGAGCTAATTCTGGTAGTTAAAAAGAGGTAGTAAAATACACTTCACCGCAAAACTAACGCATAATTATTAAAATTCAATTATTTTAATCTGAACAATTTTCATCGCACTCTGTACATAGGGTGTGTCTCACTTAAAAGTGCAACAGCGTAATAATCCTTTTGTTTTTTTGTCCGATTTAAATCAAACTGCTCTCAAAAGATAAAGGTCACCAAGGTCTATTAAAGACCACAAAATCACTTTCCATCTTTAAATTATTCTATCCATCCATCCATCTACGATACTAAATTACATCTTAATATCTTAGTGAAAAAAATTCTAGTCCCAAATTTCTTGTTTTGATAAGCATGCTGTGACTTTTTTGTTTGTACTGAGACAGTTTTGTAAATATCAGATTAGTTGCCATGTAATTCTGTCTGATTTTTTGTATTCTAGCATGTTTTATTTCAATTAAAATGCTCACAACCGCGGAAAAAGCGGAAATTGTCAGTGTTGAGTTGGGGGTCGTACATTCCCTACTTCATGCTTCGACTGCTCTTCCAAATAATATTGCGTAATGGAAGTATAAAATTTATTCTATGAAGGATAAACCTTACAACAACTAGCCAGAAATTATCTACATCAATCTTAGATCTCAAATGATATTGCAGCCTCAGCTAACCTGTAAGTTTATAACCATATATAATATATTAATTATTTTCCCAACAAGGGAATCCAAAATAGCTAACTGCTCGTATTTATTTTTATATCAACAGAATACTTTTTATTTCTCTCGACGCTTAACGTTACTTGTCAACATTGACAGCTATCATTTTTCCACTAACTGATACTGGAATAAACTTATATGACAAACTGATGCTGCCGGTCATTGTACATATATTTGTTGATAATTAATTGAATCAATAATACAATAATTACAAAATAGTTGGTGTTTTCCCAACAGTCAGATTAGTTGGTAACAATTCTCGTACAACGAGGGAAGCTGCTACAGAATTTAATAATCGGCATCCAGATCGACCCCCAATGGACCATGTAAAGGTTTGGCGAATTAATAATTTATCGAATAGAACTAGCAAAGTATCCAATAAACAAGAACAACGTGTGACTGATCATGTTAGAGATACAGAAATTCTTCAATTTGTGAGAGAAAATCCAACGTGTTGCCGAAAGAAAATGTCCACAATTTTAAATGTACTCAAGGATCCAATTTGGCGATGCTTCCGTCGAAATAAATTACGTCCTTTCAAGCTTGTTTCCTTACACACGTTAGAAGAAGGAGACGAAGAAAGGCGGCTGGAATATTGCTTTTGGTGTCAGGGAGAGTTTTTGAACAACCGTTTCTTTTTTTAATATATCATTCTCAGATCAAGCGACATTTACAACTAATGGCACAGTTAACTCTCAAAATACTAAATATTGGTCCGTTGAAAACCCTCACTGGGTTGTAAACTGTCAATGCCAGTATACAGAAAAGGTGAATGTGTGGTGCGGTATTCTGAATGAACAAATAATTGGGCCATATTTCTTTAAGGGAAATTTGAATGAGGAACGTTTTCTAATTTTTGTGCAAACTGAACCTTCAATCGAAATTGAAAACCTGCCCCTTATTTTAACTTGATGGACCCCCAATCCACAATACAATGGTAGTACTGGATTGGCTAAACGACAACTTTCCCCGGAGGTGGATAGGAAGAAATAGCCCTTTTATTAATTGGCCTCCGAGGTCACCTGACCCCACGCTCTTGGACTCTTTTTATGGGGGTTTCTAAAGAATGAAGTCTACGAACCGCAGCCACAAAATAAAGTACAAATGGAAAACCGGATTAGGCAAGCCTGCGCTGAAATTACTTCTGCGACCCTCCAAAAAGTTATGAACAATAACAGAAAGTGAATTAATGCATGCATTAGGGTTGATGGAGGTTTAATAGAACATAATATTTAATTCTATTGGTTGTATTTATTATTCATGTGTGTAAATTGTTTCCAAAAAATAAATTTAGAAATAATTTTTATTAAAATGCCTAAAATATTTTTTTTCATTAAAACCTCATTTTTTTAGAATCTAACTAAACTTCGGATTCAAGGTTTTTGAATGATTTAGAACAAGTTTTGCTAATAACATTTTTTGATTAAAAAATGCCTATGATTTTTTCATTTTTTTCGTGTAATTTAGGATCGTAGTTGGCTTTGCATTAAAAGATGGAAAGTGATTTTGTGGTCTGAAGTACACCTTCGTGGCCTCTATCAGTCTGATTTAAATCGGACAAAAAACAAAAGAATTATTACGCGGTTGCACTCTTAATTGAGACACACTGTATATACAAAAGCTTATATTAATGCCTCATCAGTATTTTTTATAAAAATATTTTCGTACTCCTTTCTTGCAAATTAAAATAAAATAAAACATTGCAATATCGTGATTTGATACCTCCTTAGTTTATCACTTTAAGTTGCCCTTTTATTTTATAATATCATGACCATTGAAAGAAGACAGAATTGCATATTTTCCGAACAAGAATGTGCAATTGCTGTAACTCTCCACGAGAAAAGAAGATCCGAAGTGTACATCGCCCAGCGCCTTTATGTGACACAACTGATAATTGCTAGAATGCTACAACAATTTCATGAAACGGGTAACCACGCTAGAAGACCAAGACAGGGGCGCGTAGGAGAATAATCACACCACTTCAAGATCTTTTTCTGAGGTTTCAAACGCTTAGGCAGAGATTTGTAACAATCACATTCCTTCGACACGAGTTTTTATAGGTATATAATGTGCAGTCAAGATACCGTTAGATAAATGTTAAGGGAACACAATTTGTTACCATACAGGGCAGCTACAGGTTCTTTATTGATTGCAGCCAATGGCAGAACTTGACTTCAGTTTGCTCGAGAACATGTTGAATGGGGAAAGCTGAATGGAGGCGAGTGCTATTCACAGATAAGTGTAGAGTTTGTCTGATTACCAACGACAGAGAATGAGCGTCTACAGACGTGCAGGTGAGCGGTATTCACAGTGCAACATCGTGGGAACTGCTAGTCATGGTTTGGGGTGGCATCAGTTTGAAGGCCCGTTCTGAACTGATAGTCATTGATGAAGGGAGTATAATGGCGAATAGGCACATAGGAACCATTCTTGAACCCCACATTCTGCCATTTGCTCCATTTGTTGGTGAGGACTTCATTTTTATGCACGATAATGCAAGACCGCACAGCGCACATATTGTCCGTCAGTACTTGCAGGAATTTGAACTTAACGTTATGAACTGTCCTGCGAAAAGTCCTCACTTAAACCCCATTGAGCGTCTATGGGACAATATAAAGAGGCAGATTCGAGCGCTACAGCATCCTGTAGTTACTCGTAATGAGTTGAAAGAGAGATTGATCAATATTGAATAAGAACTCTTATAATGAGTATGAGGAGTCGGTGCCAAACAGTCATCAATGTACACGGAGGAAGCACACGATACTAGCAGGAAAAAACTTAAATTTAAGACTGTTTTTTTAACATTTATTTAACATCGGTCTATTTCCGCTACTGAGGCCTATCAACGACGCCTGTAGACGAGCTACCCCCAACCAGGAATTTTGCCGAGCCTCTTCCCTTAAGAAGAGTAGGGATCTTTTACTTGCCTAACATTTAATAGATAAGGGAGCGACGGTTTTACATCCCCTCCGACGGATCGTATATTACCTGCACAACCCTCGCCTAAGGTTGCATAACTCTCGCACATATACTGGTATACCAGCCGCTGAAAGATATGTGAGACGAGGACACGGTCTTCTTTGAAACGGTCGTCCATCCAAGTGCTAACCGCGCCTAACATTGCTTTACAATGCATATAGTAAAGACGCATCTACGCTCGCCCCTAAGACTGTGTTTCATATATGCTTTGTTGAAACACTTTGAATCTATTGGGCAATTGAGAAATACATTTATACTTCTATTTCCACATTTTTAACCTCTCCACAATAAAATTGTGAGAGGTTACTAAAATTGGTTCAAAAACGAAAATTGAGATAACATCAAATCTTTACGTTTTGAGGTCCTAGGAACCCAAAAAAGTGGTTTTTGAAAAATGTGTGTATGTGTGTTAGCACGATAGCGCCGAAACTACTGAATGGATTTGAATGAAACTTTGCGTGTGCGTTTCTTTAGTGCCCCAGAAGATCTGAAAAGGTTTTGGTTGAGATCGGATTACGTTTAGTGCCATTTTGACGCAACAAGTTGTTTATTTTATAATTACTTTCAATTTGCAATGGAACCATTGAAAAGCCGTTAAAATTCTGATTTCAACGATATATCACACTTCCACCCTTTCGATTTGGTTTCCGTGAAAAAAATTAAAAACAAAGCAAATATTGCATAGATCGCATTTCGCACGACATGATCGATGCGCGTAGCCGTTACATCGTGAAACTCGTCACATCACGTGTCAATTCACGTGTGAGGGTTTCTTCACTGCTCTAGAAGTAGAGCGGATTACGTTTAGTGCCGTTTTTAAATATATATACAGACAAATCGAAGAATTAAACTACAAATATTCCTCTAAAATCTAGTACAATTACTGAAATGCTAATGTTTCATTTAACAAAGACAGCCGCGAGCGATCGGATTGCAATGAGCAAATTTTGACAATTGTCATTGTCATCATTTGTCATCCGATAACGTTGGTGTCATGTCATGTTAATAAGATTTCAGCATATTTGTAACTTTTAGTGGATTGTCACAAACTTTAAAGGTAGATGTAAAAATATCAATATCATATGCTTTCTGTACCTTCGTTGGTGAATTTATTATAGATTATCACTTTACCAATTTTCAGTTTGTTGCTTTACAAATCTGTAGTATTTAGGATAACTAACTAGACTTTCTTAGTCGTTCAAGTGATGTTAAAGTTATCGCATAGAAGTTTGTAAATTCATTAAGTTGAGGGTTTTTTTAGTGCCCCAGAAGATCTGAAAAGATTTTGGATGAGATCGGATTACGTTTAGTGCCGTTTTGTCACACAATTTAATGCTCTTTTAGGCTTCAAAAATCCACCGAATGGAGAGGTTCCAGCCGCTTCCAGTAGCTGCCGATTTTTTTATTATACATCGTTGAAAAGAAGTATAAAAATGTTTACCTAGCAGTTTCATGTATATATGTTATACTAGAAATATACTATGATATATAATATCACTGAGACAGGCGTAACCTTCTCAAACATATCATATCACAAATTGCGTAACAGCTCTTCTCTAATAACCGCTCACGCTAGCTCAGCTTAATATTTCTTTCTCAGTAATCTGTTTATCATGCTGAACTGCCAATCTAATGTTCTTTGTTCTCTAATCTTATAAATATTACCAACAGTCTCTGTAAACCTCAGTCTTATACTCGTTTTTGATTAAACATATTCAAAATTATTATTGTTATTTTAACAAAGAGTCGAGCTTGACTCCATAATAAGTGAATAAAAGTTTTTAAAAAGATTATCAAACAATCTAAAATTTAACATATATAATAATTTTGCGGCGAAGTGTATATATTTATGTCCAGGCCGATAAACTCTCCATTTGGGAGCCAAGGAGGTCTCTACCATACAAAAATGTATTTTCCCTTGTACCAGAAATCTACTACATATATGTAAAAATTCTGTGATTTTGAAATTTTAATTCTTCCTTATCTACACATTTGGATAGCTATTTATGTGCTTTATAACAAGAATAATTTTCAACTTATATAAAGACATTAATGATGTCAACACAGCAAAAATATTTAATACATGTGCTTTACATGTCTATACATTTGGGTATGTAATTAGATACAAATATAAATTTATTTATTTAATTTAATGCACTTTGGAGTTGTTATTTTATTTTAAATTGCCCACTGACTATTGCTAGGCATTGGTGTATTGTTTTTTAATAAACTCGATAAATTATTATTACTGCCATCTTATATAATAGTAACAGTAAAAAGACCTCAATTTGCATACACCTCGTACATGACTTCAGGCATCTACAATTTCACTCCTTTTAACAAATGAATCTAGAGTACTGCAAAACTATATTTAAAATATTTCTGTACATGCCTATCACACGGAAATTACCTTGCTAGGGCGAACTCGCCAAAATACTCCGTCATAGCAAACATGGCTGCCGGTTGAGGGGCACATATCGAACCCCAAGGTCACGCGCCGTCTACCGCTGTCTCTGTTTCTTTAACTGCCTTGCCATTAGCGTGTGTTCAGTCCCACCGCCTGTTTGAAAGAGTTTGTGTTCCGGGAGGCATATGATCACCTGTGACAAAAGCTATAAGGCCAATTTTGTTCACACAACTCACAAATATACAACACCACCGCATTATGCAGAGTTGGATCACTGTATGTCACTGCTACTAAGCTGTAGGAGACAAATGGAGGGATTAATGTATGCGGCTGTACAATAAACTTATCCTAATTAATGTAAAATGTATTATAAAAAAATTGGCAGGCAACTTCGTTCGGCTTGAATAGCTATTGTTAAATTGTGGTTGAATAAATGCATGGACAGCTTTGGTTATCCTATGATTGGGGCGGTTGTGGACGGTGGGAGCGCTCAAGAACGCGACTGGGTCCGCGAACGAATTCCAACCCCAAACATTACGGAAGGCACAACTTCGCGCACACGCACAACCCGAATTCGGCCGGATCGGTGCAGTCCTGCTGCTTATTGTCTGCAAAGGCCGACGGTGTCATCGGGATGCATCTTGGCGAGATTTTCCAATGGCCTAGAGAAACTGGAACTGGTCCAGTTGGCCTCACTTGCTGGTTACCCTTGAACATTTTAATTTCATGTATGGATGACACAATAAATTTTAGTTAGTTTCGTTTTTGGTTTTGTTCTTAGGTAACGCATAATTTACGAACTTGCTATGTAATTGACTGGTTAATATTTATTATAGGAGTAATTTTTCCACGTAATGCTAAAATGCATTTTCATTAAAACTAGGAAGATTTAAAAGCAAAAATGTTGCAACAGTATTTCATCATTATAATGAATTTATTGTTTAATATATGATTTATACTCTATATAAAACGTACCACTCTTATAAGCATAGGAAAAATGCATAATGTCACATTTTGCTTTCAAGATAATTGAGTTGAAATGAGAGAACCACAATAACGATATGGTTTGAAATATGCTTGGATGCCGACTTTTAAAATGATTTATAGGTATCTACTTATTTGTGGGGTTTGGTACTGTTTATATTCATTTTTTTGATAATTTATTATGTCTAGGATCTATCATTGAGAGATTCACAATATTGGTATTTGATGTATTTTACTTTCAATCTTGAACAAATAACGCGGCAATTTCGACTATTTTTTTTTCATACACATGTTTTAAAGTACCTGAAGTGTACATATTTAAGTGAAAAGAATCAGTCAAAATTTAAATTTAGATTTTGTTATGTAATGTATCTATTGATTTATAATTAAAAAATTACATTTTTGATAATTTTTAGCATCATTGCCACTTGCATGACTCCACTGGTTGGACCGGCTCAGTGGCTCAATACCTACGTATTAGGTTTGATAGTGTAACGAGACTCGGTCAAATATCTGGGTATAACCCTAGACATGAGGCTGAGTTTCGTCTCTCACATCACTAAAACACTAAACAGGACATGTGTTACAATAAGTAGACTATACCCACTTGTAAACAGACGTAGTAAACTAACGACGGACAACAAACTGACATTGTATAAAGTAATTCTCAGATCATTACTCACTTATGCCTGTGCGTCCTGGAATTTTATTTCGGACACACAGTGTCTATGACTTCAGAATTTTTTCTTCATGAAGATCCCTTATTAATGCAGTAAATAACAGTTAAATTTGTAATGTATAGGACAAACAACACAAAACAAAATATTTAGACTACTTACTAACTCTGACAGATATATTTCGATTGTTGAATTACATAGAAGAGCTGCGGTCTCTATGATGAAAGATTTCATCATGGAGGCCTCCAAGAAATTCTTCCGGGACAAAATTCAACAATCGGAAACATTTGACGAACATACCCATATATGACAACCCCACACATACACATAATAATAATAATAATAATAATAATAATAATAATAATAATCTTTATTCACCATTAAATTAATACAGGAACTGTACATTTGGTAAGTCATTGAGGGGTGTAGAATTAGCAGTAATACAGTACTGTATGGTTAGTACAATATCATATCAAAGTATTGAAAATAGTAAACACAGAATATATAAAAAATATTGTAAATAAATAAATAAATACCATCATATGTTAAGACAAGTCACGAGAAGTCGACATTGATTACACGCAGCACAGTAATATAAAAAATTATACATGGAATATAATACACAATAATTATTCTTAGTGTCTTAGGTTTTAAATGGTTTGACAATTAATTATTAAAAAAATTCATTGATTGTGTAAAATGAGTTTTGGTGGAGGTATTGTTTTAAATGTCGGTTAAATACTCCGAACGGTCTTCTGTTTTTAATTTCTATGGGGAGCCTGTTATAGATTTTTAAACATGAATATTTTGGAGATCTTTCATATAGTGAGGTGTTATGCTTAGGGATATTTAGTTGTGTTGCACCTCTAGTTCGGTAACTATGATTATCTGAGTTTTTTTTAAAGGAATCTAGATTTTTGTAGGCAAAAGTTGCGCATTTTAGTATGTAGATGGAAGTTAGGGTAAGTATATTATTGTTTTTAAAAATTGGTTTACATGAATCTAATTTTCCCATACTAAAAATAAGTCTTATAATTCTTTTCTGGATTAGAAATATCCTGTTTACCTCGACTGCTTTGCCCCAGAGTATTATGTTGTAGCATAAATGGGGGTAAACAAGGGCATAGTACGAGGTAATAAGTGTGGTAAGATCTACGTTATATCTAAGTTTAAGTAGCGCGTAGTATGCCTTGTTAAGTTTTCCACAGAAGTGGTCGATTTGATGAGACCAGGATAGTCGCGAGTCTAGATAAGAACCTAGAAATTTAGTTTTTTCTGAAAAATTAAGGGTATGAATTGTGGGAATGGTTTTGTTGAAATTGACAAAGACTGTCTTAGTCTCGTTCAGTATTAATTTATTCGCGTAGCACCACTGATTCATTTCCTCTAATACTTTTTTTATGCGAACCTGTGCCAATTCTTGCGAGCCTGCAGCCACAGTGACAGAGGTATCGTCAGCAAAATTAATTGTAAAACCAGAAAGTGCTAGATCGTTGATGTACAATAAAAATATTGCTTAGGCTAATACACCAAACACTTCCGATATTTTATGAAAGACGATGACAAAACTAACCAGACGAACAATCTCCCCTCCCGCTCATCACTCTCCCCACTTCCCTTTCCTCTTTTCTCAAAAATCTGATTAATACAAATTGTAAGTAAAATAAACTCGCAAATTATTTCACATTAACACCCTTTGTATATAGTAATTTTAATTTATCTGAAACAGGTTTTAGTTCATCTTTCCTGTGTGACAGACTAGAAATACTCGAAACCTAAAAAAATAGAAAATCGTTTAAAAAATCCTGGATATTTTGATAAATTCACTTTTATACTATCGCTATGGTTGCGTTAATCGTGCACCGCAAGTCTCGCAAGATCGTGTTTTTGTAGTGTTGAAACCTACCGCCTATTCCGATTTGTAGTCTGGGATGTCCCCACCCATTCAGTGCATGATTGAATTGATTCATTTAACGCCGATAAGAACTAATTCCAAACCACTTAATTTGATGATTGGAAAGGTCGGATCCTAAAAAAATGAGCCGATAACTTAGAAAGTATCCATTGGGAGACAATACAATAGCAAACATTGATAAGGATATTAAAGAAGATGAAATTATCGAAGCGGTATTCAACCAAAATGATTTCCTTAATAAGGATGATGATCAGCTTGACTTAAAACTTTAAAAAAATATGAAAAAGGGAGATTCCAAAATTGCAATAATTGAATGTAAGGGGGCAACATTTAAAAAAATCATGCAGACAAGAAAAGTTAATATTAAGTATAACAGATGTCCTGTTTACGAAAATAATAGCGCGTCCTAAGATGTTTAAAGTGTAATGGATTCAACCACAAAATGCGTGATTGCAAGAAAGATACTGTCTGTGCAAATTGTGCAGAAAACCATTCAACTGAAAATTGTAACAATAATGTGAAAAATATCCAGTGTTAATTTTGAAAATATTTATAGTGATTCTAATCCGGATACAGCTATGTCAAGTTTTATAGAAACAATACAAATTAAACTACATGAAAGTAGGACACTTGTGAAATCAAACAAAAAAAAATAGAAAAGTCTCGATCACGTACGGTGTAATAAGTTCAACTAAAAAACGAGATTCTCTGTACAAAAAGTGGGAACGTGACAAAAAAAAATATAAATTTTCGAAACGAGTTTAAGAACTACAGGAATCATCTAAATCTGCTAATAAAAATAGCCAAAGCTAATTACTATAAAAACAAAATCTCAGAAAATAAAAATAATCCTAAACAAGTATGGGACACAATTAAGCAAGTTAGTATGGAACAAAATAAAAAATCAGAAATAATAGAAATCAAACTGACAAATGGCTCTTTAATAAACGATCCTAAGCTAATGGCAGACACATTGAACAATTACTATGTAAATGTGGGAAGAAACTTAGCAAATCAAATCAGAAGTAACAATAATAATATAGCACCTGTAAATAATAGGCAACTAATGAATTCGATATATTTTGCTGATACTAATGAACAAGAAATCAAAGATGTAATACTTCAATTACGAAATAATAAAGCTCCGGGTTATGATGGCATTATGGCTGAAGCTATAAAAGCAGCTGCTTCCACATTGATTCTACCATTAGTTTACATAATTAATTTAATATTAAAGACAGGAAAATTCCCAGCAGTCCTAAAACAAGCAGTTGTAAAGCCTTTATACAAGGGTGGAGATAAAACCGAATGCATTAATTATCGTCCAATATCGCTAATGTCCACTCTTTCTAAAATTGTGGAAACAGTAATAAAATACAGACTTATTGCTTTTTTTAACAAACATGATATACTCTCAGACTTCCAGTTTGGGCTTAGAGAAGCTTGATCCACTCAGGATGCTATTAGCCTGCTTGCAAAAAATATATACAAATCTATAAACAATGGAAATCCTAGCATCTGTATTTTCGTGGATCTAGCCAAAGCGTCTGACACAGTAGATCACAAAAAACTTTGAAACATTATGGAGGGAGTTATAAATGGAACTTGCGTGAATTTAATGTAATTGAATATGGCGTTCCAGGCGTATTAGGAAGTGGTTCGATTCTAGAATGTTAACAATTAATTTTAATAAAACCATGTACATACCATTTCTCACGAGTAATGACTTCAAATCATTGGAAATAGAATGTAATAATTCTTTATACCAGATTCCAATAAAGTATAATACTAAATATCTGGGAATTGTTATTGATTCACATCTTAAATGGGACGTTCATATTAATAAATTAACACAAAAATTAAGGGGTCTCCTGGCGAAATTTTAATATCTCAAAAGCATTTTAGACGTTAATATACTCACTACAGTTTATTATGCTTTAGTGGAATCACAACTTCGTTATGGTATAATTGAGGTATATACAATTGTCACCTAACAAAATTAGATATAATGCAAAAATGGATCTTGAAAATCATTCATCAAAAAGAAGTTACTTTCTCAGCCAATTTACTATTTGAACAAGCAAATGTACTTGATATTAGACAATTATATTGTCATTCAATATGTATGGCTGGTGGTCGAGATGTGAGCGCACTTGCCTCTCATCTAAAAGTTCCAGGTTCAATCCCCGGTCGTGGCAGTGGAAAATACTGTGAGAGGGATTTTTTCACTATACACGGATATTGGGTGTGTGTCCCTTGTCTCTAAATGTGTAGCCCCCTCCCATACAAGGCTCTTCAAAGCCTTCCGGGATAAAGGGGGTCGTAATTACCTGTGGTATTATTTATTATTCAATAATATGTCATCAAAAAGTAAACCTAACCAATACCCAAAAAATCGATCCTGTGTACAGTACCAGGTACAGTAGGAACGCATTAGAAGTAACTCATGCTACGAAAACTATTGGACAACGCTGTTTTCTATTCTTAGGACCAAGAGTGTTCAATAAACTACCCCTTGAAATAAAAAAAATTAACTCCGTCAAACTGTTTGAAAACAAAAGAAAGAAGTGGATAATGTCTCTGGGTAGACTGCATCTACATCAATTAATGGACATAAAAAATACTTACATTTTCAATCAGAGGTATTACTAAACCTCCTTTGTGAACTTTCCACGTTTCATATCTCAATGGCCTTATATTGGTACATTTGCACAGAACATACCTATATATACATATATAATTACATGTATAATTACATATATAATTACATATATAATTACATATATAATTACATATATACATTTTATGTTTAGTACATGTCATTGTAAAATTTCTCTTTCCACTCTTTCATAACCTGCGTACAAATTTATTTTTGCAGGGTTTAGGGCACCGTAAAGTAATATTAGCTATAAATATTATATCAATGTATTAAATGTATTTAAATGTTCATCTTCAATAAATTATTATTATTATTATATAATTGGAGGGGCGTAATTACGGAATATTATAAATAGCTTTAGAATATGCGGTTTTAGACTGTCACTGATCCATAAAACTATATGTATTTCTCCAGTTGAAAATTATCAGAAGTTTTTTGTTAACGTATTTAAATTGATTGTAAATTTAGATTACTCATGATAGGTAACAATGTATAGTCAACTACACATTTACTTGGCACTCAAAAAACGCAACAAAAACTTTACGACCTCATTACTATCGCCATTGGACCATGCGACATGTTGTCATCAAACAAATCGACGCACATTAAAAACCTACAAAGGCAAACGACTCAATTTACGGACGTATTAGTACAGAGCCGTACTTAAAATTCGTATTTATTAGAATGTACATATTAATAATATAGACCGTAACGCGCTTTTAAAATTGAACGACTGAGTTGCTGAGCTAAATATTTCAAGTGCGTGCGCAACTACCTTTACGACTAACTTAATGGTATTTTAATGACATCGTAAAGTTTTTGTTGCGTATTTTGAGTGTCCAGTAAATGTGTACTCGATTATACATTGATAATTAAAGAAATTAATTCTTTCATATTAATTACTTATGGTTAATTAAGGATGTAGGAATATCATTCAAAACTAAATAATTATTCTAAAACAGACGAACTAAACATTTGAATTTCATTATGTTCTATTTAAAATTAAATGTCGATTGCAAAGCATGGTTCATGTACAACCATATGTCTGTGTCTTGTCGTTGAGTAAAACAGTTCGTTTGAATTCAATCAAAAATGCAATTCAAGGTACATAAAGTAATCAAAGCGTGAAAATCACGACCCGTAACTAGAGAACTGAGAATTACTTGAGATAAATGGTTGGAAGTTGGTTATTAGAGGGTTGTAATTGAATGTACGAATCCTATTGAGTTTAAATTGAGTACTTCGCACTGATGAAAGAAAGAAAACGAGAGGAAAGGATTATATTGTGATTGTGTTTATCAAGTTATATTTCTTCCGATGTATTTGGTGACAGCTCGTTAATCGAATTAAATAAAGATGTATTATTTTTAGCGGATAAGAATGGATCATAATCTAATACATATCATGTCTCCAAATTTACAGAGATGTTTCTTGATCAAAAATGGCTTTATGGTACAATAAACAAAATGTTTCTATCAATAAAGTTCATAACTGATTTTAGTCTTGAAAATACTTCTTTGATTGTTTATATGAGGTTCCATGAAAACATTACAAGAGAAACTTTTTGAAAGCGATACCCATATTTTTTTCACTATTTCCATTTGTCCCGTAGAACTTATAGATCCCAAAATTTTTAATTAGAAATGTATTGAAATTTTGTTTAAAACACAGAACACTCCAAAAGCAACTAAATAACTTACAAATTGCTTCGTTCACAAATACCTGACAGCTTGCGTTTAATTTAAAACAAAATTGTCATAGCACACTTTTCTAAACAAAAATACACATTAAAATGTTATTTTCGGACTTTGACATTATTTTAAACAAAATTTTAATATTTTTAAATTTTGATAATGAAAACCATATAGAGCACTTTTGCATTCAGTAGCATATCAAAAAGAACCTCGAATGGGTAAATTTTCATTCGATAAAAATCGGCATTATATGTAGACTCATCATAATTTTGATATCAAGGGATAAGTATGATTACTCTCTCGCAGTTTCTTAAATTTCAGCCTTTTATTTTTTCTAAAATTAGTAGATTTTTTAAAAGCAGCTCTCCAAAGTCCTAAAAATTAAGATATTTTTGGGAAAAAAAATATCAAATATCCAATACTTATACTATCTAAGCAATATTTTTAAAGTTCATAAAGCGGAAGAAGTTTAGTTGTAAAAGAGTTCTATAAACGCGGAAAATTGCAGTTACACAGGGTATTAAAAAAGTTTCAATTGCATTAGTGGATTATTAAATACTCCTTTCACTTCACGTGGAAAGCAGTTTATATTAGGGCTGATATCGATGGCATTTGCAACATAGTAATATCTCGTCCGCTGCATTTATTGGAGTTTTGATAAAGATATGGTCTATACGATTTATAATCAGAGGCAATAACCCTAACTCACTCTTCTCATATTATCCAAAGTTTTTTAGAAATATAGCGAATGGCAATTCCAACGAGCAACGCATTTTCCCAAGACTGGGATTGCCATGAGTTTATATTTATATTTCTTAATAATTTTCAATTCTTAAGCGAACAGCGAGTTATATTTATGAAGAGAATAAGATTCTGTATGGAAAAAGAAATAAGAACTATTAATAAATTAAATTTCAATGAAGAAATGAAACCCGGTTTAGGGTTAATTTTGCTAATATCGATATCATAGGGTGTAAATGTAGTTTTGCTTCAAGCACTTTGTTTATATTTACCTTATATATACCACCTAGCTTACATGTATCTATATTCGAAAACTTTCTTGATGAATTTTCAAATTACATATTTCCTTTTGAACATGTATTAATCTTAAGTGACTTCAATCTTCCTTATTTTGTCAATGATGATGTACTTGATTTAAAATCGTCATAAGTGATTCGTTTTCTCAGATTTTTGGAAATCAAACAATTTATTAACATATTAAATGAAAACGGATGATTACTTGATCTTGTGTTATCTAAATTCGATTGTACCATATCTCGAGACAACGCCCCATTAGTTACTGAAGACAGGCATCATTCTGCGTTATATATACATTTCTATTTGCAAGTATCATCTGTAGAGAATTTTTCTCCCTCAATTAGCAGCAACTGTTATAATTTTAGACGTGCAAATTTCATAGAATTATATAATTGTTTACTGTCTGTAAATTGGTCATTTATGGAAGATTATTCTGACGTAAATCAAGCTTGTGATGCATTTTACGAAATATTATATAATATCTTTGATTTGCATGTCTCTGTATATAAGAATAAAAATAAAACTCATGTGTACCCTAAATGGAACACTCAAGATATTATAAAGAATATTAAGCAAAAAGAACGTGAACTTCGCCTTCACAAAAAACACCATAATGAGGTTAATTCACAGAATTGTAAAAACCTTCGACAGTGTATTAAAATACAAATTAATGTTGCTCACAAAAAGTTTATCTGTGATAATGAGAACTCTATTCATTCAGACAGTAAAACATTTTGGTCGTTTATTAATAGAAACAGCGGTAAGACTCGTATACCGGGTGTAATACAATAAATGAAGATATATTTAAAGACACGCAAGCTATAGTTGACGGATTCAGTGATCACTTCCGTGGTGTTTTTCAACACAATGATGTTGCTTTAAATTTAGTTAATACTGGTCCATGTAATTTGCCTAACATTAATATTAACTGTTTTACTGAGGATGAAATTATTATTTCAATGAAGAAACTTAAAGATAAACCGACCCGTGGACCCGATCAAATTCCTAGCTTCCTTGTTAAGGATTGTGCATACGTGCGTCTTATCTGTTGAAAGTGATATTCAATCTTGCTATAGAGACGTCTACATTTCGTTTAAAATGGAAAGAAGTAAGTGTGTGTCCAGTCTTAAAAAGTGGCGACCCTGCCAATATAGCTAATTATAGACCCATAAATTTATTGATTAATTTTGGTAAAGTTTTTGAAATGTCAGTATATAATCGCATCTATTATCCAGTGAAAAATATTATTTCACTGGATCAGCATGGTTTTATGTCAAGCAGATCCATTGCCTCTAATTTAGTTTATTTCGCGCAATATGTGTCAAATATACTTGATGATTAAGGGCAAGTAGATGTGATTTATACTGACTTTTCTAAGGCTTTTGATAGGATACATCATGAGATTTTATTAAATAAATTAGTAACATTGAGGCTTAGTTAGGATTTAGTCAATTTTTTTGCATTTTATTTATCTAATAGATCTCAATATGTTCAAATTCAACGGCTATAAGTCTAAAATATATGACACTACGTCTGGCGTACCGCAAGGTTCCAATTTGAGCCCTTTACTTTTTTTCTTGTTTATTGATGACTTAGCTAAAATTTTAGAGTGTGACAGGCTTCTCTATGCTGATGATGTAAAGATTTTTATTTCAATTAATAGTTTGCGCGACTGCATAAAACTGCAGCAAAATCTAACACAGCTACAGACTTGTTCAAATGTTAACATGCTTGATTTAAACATTGCAAAATGTAAAGTGCTCATTGTTAGTAGGAAAGAGTGTCCTATTATTTTTGATTATGAGCTAAATGCTGAGATTTTCAATAGATGTAGTTTTTGTAAAGATCTTGGGATAGCCTTGATGAATCTTTGTTTCAAAAATCACATAGAGTGCATAACATCTGCAGCATATAAATAGCTTGGTTTTATCATCAGAAACAGTAAGTCTTTTAATAATGTGGATACATTGAAACTCTTGTAAGACGTTTTTGTTAGATCTAAACTGGAGTACTGCTCCTTAGTTTGGTATTCTCATTACGTGTTTTACATTAACAGTTTAGAGTCTATACAAAGGAAATTTTTAAAGTATGCTGCCTGCCGAGTAGATGGTATTTATCAGGAACGGGGAATTGATAATAACTTATTATTAACTAGATGGTATCTTTAGAAAATAGAAGGTTCACTTCATCTCTTCGCTTTTTGTACATTGCATAATCATGTTGACTGTCCGAATATCTTGTCTCAGTTGAATTTTTTAGTACCTCGTCTATCTGCAAGAAACTTAACATCTTTTTATTGTCCTGCTGGTAGAACAAACATAATGTTGAAGTCCCCTACATACAATATGACACAGTTTTAATTTAATCTCAGATAGATGTGATAATGTAATTGTAGTTCAAGTCATTTATTGGCAATTGCCAATAATTATGTTAATTCACTTTTGTCAATATGATCCTTTATTTGTAAGCTATTACCTATACTATGTTTTTGTATATTTTAAAGTTCTGTCGATTCATATTTTTTATTGGTACTTAACATTATTTACTTATTTTATCTATTTTTATGTATGTCCAATAAGTGGGTATTACTGTTTGAATTTGAACATGAAATATCAAATTGTCAGTTTGATGTTTGTGAAAAATTGTTGATTTATTTTAAATAAACTATATAGTTGCAAGTGAAATTATTGATTGCTATGGGCACAGCGTATTTCCAGTATGGCACAATAGTTATTTACGTTATCTGGAAATTGATGTGTTACGGTATGAGTTAGATATTTTCTAAACGAGTACTATACATCACTTAACGGATGTGTAACGTACAACATTTTATTTTTTATACTGTGCTTTTGATATTCAGCGATTTAACTAAAGACGCATCATATCTTATTTCATTTGTACTTTCGATATTCCGTGATTTAACCAAAGTCACATTACCTGCTTTTAAAGTTGCATAGCGACGGCATGTTTTATTTGTTAATTTATTTTCTTTATAAGAAAACAGTCCGGAAAGTTGCCTAGCAACTCTGGTCCCGTAATAACCCATTTTCCGGGCTCAAATTAATTACGCAATCAACCAATTACATGACAGTATGAAATAAAATGCATTATAGTTATGCATTGCTGTCTATGACACTTTTATCTAAAAATGTTTTCAACGTTTTATAAATCCTCTTGAAAATGATCTATGTGAAATAAGAAATTCCTAAAGTTGGTGTTAATGTTAAATATTAATCACTTCTGTTGGATTAAAATATTTGTTAAAACATATTATTTCAGTCGCAAAACTCCTCTATAAAATCCTTAATTTACTATAAGGAACGTAACCAGACTGCAACCAACAGCTATTCTCCGGGCTATGTGCCCCGCCGAGCGCTGAATTACAAGTTACAAACCTGGCGCGTTAAGTGTAATAACTGACAGACTGATCCTACTTAAAGAAGCCCTCGTACCAGTCGTCCCACACCACTTGCAGACTGCAGTTTCGAGCTGTTGGTTCTTGTCAGTGCAAGGTAGGCATGTGACGAACGACACGACGATCCTTTAACTATTTGGTACATCTAGATATCGTTAGGATAGCGACATACAAAATAGTCAGCAGGCGCCACCTAGCGGTCCAGTGTCTGCTGCAGTCGAAAAAAATAAATAGCCTGACTGGGCTCAGCATAATTCAAATGTGCTATTTATTTTTCGATTCGTCTGATTGCAAAACTCGTTTTTAGCTAATCTACCACACTTGAGACACAATATACTATTTTCTTATTGTCGCAGCCATATACCTATTTTGATTACATTATTAGAGAGAAATACAATCATTTTTAATGAATACAAATGATATATCGTAAAATATGTATATTATAAAACAAATAAATTAGTAAAACTGACAAGAAAATTGAACTATTTTTTTACTTGATATCTGCTTAGTTTTAACTTGATTAGTCAAAATTGTGTGTAATTGTTTAATGTTCAATTAAACTTGTTTGTCATTTGTTTCAGATCATTAATTTGAGTTTGCGTAAATGTTTCCATACTCTAAACGTAGATTTATGAATTGAATATAAAAATAAAATGAAAATAATTGAATTTGCGGAATGAATATTTTTTTATTCGCAGTTTGTCCAGAATATCTACTGAAACCCAATTACACTATCGATTTGCTGCCACTTCATAAACATGTAGATAGCTGAAGTGGCGTCTAACGCAAAAACAATTTATCATGCAGAGCACTTTTCTGCACCCTGTGCACTTGAAAAATTATGCAGTGCAAGGGCGATATCATCATTCATAGTTTATTGAAAAAATCTAATAGAAAAAAACGTATTGAATTTCTGCCGCAATTCTAGTAGCAATTTATTTATCAACAGTTTTGACACGATATATTAATTTTATTAAATGAGGATAGGCCTGGAATACATTCAAGATTTTTATTGAACTTGCAAGTAATGTGATTTTCTGTAGTGGAATTAACAAATTAAATAACAAAAAATGATAGACAAAATTATATAAAAAAATATTTTTAAAGAAGCTTTTATCTAAATGCTCTAAAAAGTAGAAAATAAACTTTGAAATAAATCAAACCCATCATTTTGTTACATTACATAATTTTTTTTATGATATAAAAGTTTGTCGGGAGATTTTTCTGTGTAAAGGAGATCGCGACAAGCTTTTATATCATAAAAAAATTATGTAATGTAACAGAATAATGGGTTTGATTTACTATATAGAAAAAAAACAGACTATACACGCGAGACAGTACATACCACCGTAGTATTGAACTAAGAAAATAATGGAAGACGAAAATTAAACAGAAAAAACCGTAAAAACAGAAAAACGGAACACTAGTCCTTGGACAAGCCATCATCACAGTATTAACTGCTAACCAATATGACTAGCAGAAACACTGCATTTGGAATAAATAACGAATAACCACACAAAGTATGGTTAACTACTCACAAAAAGAATAAAACTGAAGGAACATCAGCAAGCAAGTTTGTTAATGGGGGGAACACAATAATAAAAGCTTGCGCAATGAAATACAGGGAATCAATTGGAAAAAGGTAGGTACCCCACATATCTACTGAAGATAGTATTATAAAAATAGGAAGACCATACTTTATAGCATAGCAACAGTAGATAGAATCATAAGCAAAAGAGGAAATACCAAGTGCACTAGGAACAAATGGTAAGAAAAAATAATATAATGTCATAATGAAACCTTAATAATATATACGAGGCCGGGATCGGAAACGCACTAAACAGAAGACTCAATGGAACAACTCTAGAAGTAAAAATACAAAAAAGGAGAACAACTTTACTATCAGTATTTGTTATACTAGTACATACGAGTATGTCATACTCAAAAATCATTACTTTATCTCTTACATTTAATGTCTAACGAATTCGTGTTATCCGTTGTCACGCATAATATTTATTATTTAGTTGTCTATATAAACCCGCAATTGTAAGGAATCTGTTGCACTTAGGTGTAGGCATGGCATTATACATGTTGTTGTGTAGCGTGTTGCATATAATTAGGCTCTCTATTTCCGTAATTCTTATAAGCTAGGCAACCAATAACTTTTAATTAGTTTATAGGTAGATTCCTATAACCGTACTGACGATCGGTAACACAGATTTATTTCTTCACAATAGTTTTTGGCTTAGGTTTTGTCTTCCGGTATTCTGTCACTTTTCACGTGTAGTTCGCTTGAACGCTTGGCAATTTTTACGTGCTCGTTGCGATTTTTGAAACAAGTAATTTCACCATTTTGGGATATATTCGCAACGTTACATTTTTCGATTATCCATTTATGTTTGGACGAGTGCATATTTTTATGGTATTGGAAATCGATTGTCTTCATTGGAAGGATCTAAAAAGCCATTTTTGCCAAATTTACACGAGGCCAAGGACATCCAAGGTCAACAACATTTTTCTAAGAAAACCCTCCGAAACGATGTTTTTTTTCCACCTATGATTTCGCCTAGTATTTCGTAGTTTTTCCCACGTTTTTTTTGTCTCCCCTGATACGAATAACTTTTTTCCACTGGTCTACACGTACTTATGTTACTTCTCCTTGCTGGACTGGAATATCTTTTTTGTGGAGGAGCCATCCATTTTCTGGGTTAATTGATAGGCTGGAAGTTGCCCATTCCTGAAGTTTGAGCCGAAGCTGAAGCCCTGCTGCCTGCAAGTTTGTATCCTTCTTGCGCCATATATATATTGATTTTTTTAAAGATATATTGTATATTTTGCTTAAAAAATTTCATCACTGTACCTATATATATATATTTTTTTAAATTTCGCTAAACATTCTATGAAAATATTCTGTTAATTAATTAAAACATTATGATATTTGCTGAGGGTTTAAGCACTTACGTAAGACGCGTATACCCAGTTAGATACATCTTTTTTAGTGTTGAATTTATCTGTCATACCATACCCTACGTTATTGTACTGTTGAATGTTATAAAGTTAACCTACTTCGTTTATTATCATTAAAAGATAAAACTGAATTTGAATTTTTCATTTTCGTCTCGCTAAGTAATTTATTTAGTAAATTTAAGGTTACATTGTACTTGAGCTGGTATTTGGATAGAAAAAAAATTTACTTGGCGCCCTGATACATCAAGAAGTTTAGAACCCCGACCATCTCCACTGTCAGTCGGCCGGCAAATACCGTTAGTCAACAGACGACGACCAACTAGGTACGTCAGATTGCAGTTTTAAAATTTGACGTAGTATATTACGACGCAAACACCTATATTTCTTACATTTTTCATTCCTGAACCATGCGTTTTGCGGCTCTCGCTGTTAGCAACTAGCATGGCCTCCATCCAATCCAGTTCAGACGTAGCTGGCCTGGTGGCGTGCTCTTTAGGAATAGCAGTAATGCCTACCGTACACTGGTAAATCAAAATCAAATCATCAATAACCAAGTGTGCTCCAGAAGAGGCCTTGTACGCCAGAAGCGGCTACATATTTGAAGACAACGGACAACATATCAAATATTTGAGTGCTACGGTCAAAGTTGAGAACCAAGTGGCCTTGTTCTTGAGTAAACAGTGAAGAAATCTTTTATAGTGAATAATAATTTAAAATTAGTATTAGTATTATTAGACTTCATTCTTATTTTATTATGATTGATATGATTGTAGATATTAAAAAATAACAGTGATAATTTATAGCGTGGACTGACGGTTATTATTTTAGCAATGAACTAGAGAATGAAAAGCAAAGATACGTACCCTTCTAAGAATTCCTTATCGGAGGCAACATTATTAGTCTCACTAGCGATGCTATCTAATTGAATTATAATAACATTATGTTGTAATCACATTAACTGAGACGTGGGGTTCAACATGAGTTGAAGGATTTTCTGCTATAATGGAAATTGTAATTATAACTACATGCCCTAACAGTGTTTGATCATATCATTACATTGTTAACAAAAAATGTAATTGAAATTGTTAGACTTCGGTCATCAATACTTATTTGGAGCGTTATCTCCATTTAAACAGTAAAGAGACAATAAATTACAGTTATAAACTTCCGACACAAGAACATTGACATTGACGAAGTATGAAATAATAAGTATGGAGTATTATAAAGTTCTCGAGATTTGCTTTTTTATACGAGTGAATATGTCGGATAATTTATATATAAATTTTCAAGATATTTCCAGGTGAACCCAAATGTGATGAATATGGTGGTAGGACTAGGAAACATTGAAAATAATACTGTTATGTGCATGCCCAGGCCCTCTTACGAAGAGAGGTTTAATCGCGTAATAGGAAGAAGATAACCATAGGATGGTAGTTCGCCAGTTGGTCCAGAGATGGCGCCTTTATTTCTTACCAGGGATAAACTAGAAAACAGTAAAACCGTCTCGAATGACAGACTGGAATAAAAGAGAAAACTCTAGAATATGGGTCATGGAGTACATAAGTAGCAGAGCCAACGCGCTGGAGTCAGTTCAGTACAGCTCTTAGATAATAATAATAATAATAATAATAATAATAATAATAATAATGTTTATTAAAAATAAAGATAGTACAATGCAATTGACAATAAACATATTTTCCAAATAAACATTGAAGTCTCACAGAAGTATTCTAATAGATACTTATTTGTGAGTTTGATAGTGTGTTTATTTTTTAATCATGGATATATGTACAGTACACGCATATAATACACACATATGTACATTCATTAATACAATATTAAAAAACAAAAATTAATTAAAACGCTTAGATGTATATACACACATATATACATATACACACATACTATACTATTTTTACCCATACATACAGAGAACATCACTTACTAGATAATGCAATTAAGTACATAAATACAAAAAATATAGTAGATAAATAAATATAAATTAGATATACAATTAATAAATACATACACATTTTTATTTAACAAAAATTTAAAAAATTGCCTCGTAAGATATTATTTATTTTTTCCCTAGGAGATTCCATAATCCATTTTTTTACTTTTTTCTTAAACATAAATAAGTTATTTAAATTTCGGATTTTATCAGGTAGGTAATCATACAATTTTACAGCCAAATAAGTGTGATTCTTTATACCAACTGTTTTAAAAATTTTTGGCTTTGCTGTAACTATTTTTTTGATCTAGTATCATAGTTATGTTTTTTAAAATCAATGTTTTTAGTTTTTTTCAAGTTTACTAGAAGAGAGCATCCATATAATTGACAAATATCCATTACAGCCATTTCTTTGAATAAATTATTACTTGAATAAGTCAACTCTTTGTTTAATATGATTTTTAGGAACCATTTTTGCAAAACAACTAATTTATTCAAATAACAATTTACTACCGCTGCCCAACCTATTATTCCATATGTCAGGTGAGTTTGTACTAATGCAAAATATATTATTTTTAATTGGTCAATACTTAAATATTGCTTTAGGTATTTAAAACGTGATAATAAGCCTCTAACTTTTTTCGTAACGTAATTTACTTGTAAGTCCCAACGAAGGTGTTTGTCAATTGTGCTGTTTATGTAGATGGTAAATAAAACCGGCCCTAAACAGTCCCCTGAGGAACGCCCCATTTTATAATTTTTAGATTACTTATACTTTCATTTATTTTTACATATTGAGTCCTCCCTGTAAGATACCTTTTTATAAGTTGGAAAGCATTTCCCCTGAAGCCTAGTTTTTGCACCTTTGTCGATAGACGTTTGTGACAGACAGTGTCAAACGCCTTTGCCAAATCTACAAAAATACACAAGGATGGCTTATTGTTATCTAGATTCTTGTAAATCAAAGCTGTTAAATAGGCAATAGCATCTTCTGTGGACTTTTTCTCCCTGAAGCCAAACTGTCTGTTAGAGATAATATTGAATTTATCTAAAATTTCACAACTCTAACTTTTATTATCTTTTCCAACAGTTTGGCAACATTAGAAATAAGCGTAACAGGTCTGTAATTAATTAATTTTAGCTTATCACCATTTTTATATAGGGGTTTTATAACTCCAACTTTTAATATATTTGAAAATATTCCATGTTCAAGTGAGTTATTGATTAAATATATAAGTGGTTTGTTAATTTCACTCAAGGTCCGTTTCAGGGTTTCGGCTTTAATACCATCATAACCAGGTGCTTTTTTTTCTTTCAAATTATTTGTTATCTCTTTTAATTCAGTTTCATTAGTGGGTTGTAAAAATATCGAATTTGATGAGCCGATGAGTCGAGCCGATGAGCCGAGCCGATGAGCCAAGTGATCAGGTAAGAAAAAGAACAGTAATATGTTGTGAATTGTGGCACTGAGTCTATAGTAGACAAAAGTTATTATTAGTGTGTTATTATAAGGACTAATTATTGTAAGTAATTTAGTGACTAATTAATCAGTGGGTAGTAACAATTCGTGTTGCATTTATTAAACCTACGTTCGGGCTGTTTACTAAAGGGTACAAACACGTAACAATCATAACTGCACTATATAAAATTTCACCACGATATTTTTAAAAATACGGAAATCATAGGATGGCCCACTATTCATTTACCTACGGTATATACATATGAAAAAGTTAACATATTGAATTTCTTGGAAGTTGGTTTATAAGTTATTAACAGATGGGGATCAACTAAGTATATTCTATTCAATTATTAACTGCTGTTCTAAATAGGTATAAAAGCCACAGAAATTTAAGGACTACCTACTGCAAGGCTGGAATAATTTTCAATGTACTAATTGAAACAGTATATTTTAAACTTTCCATAATGTAGCAAATATTATTAAATTTAGAACAAACGTTATTTATAACAGATGGAGAGCTGTAACGAAGCATTTTTCGTTGCGGAAATCTATATGAGATTTATATTTATTTGTAATCTGTATAACATTTTCTGTTAATATAAAATCTATATTGTACCGCCTTAAGCGCACGATAGTATTTTATCAAGCAATATTTACTATTTGAGTACCGGAATATTTATTTAACGTCAGACTATTTGTACATTAGGAATTATTGTGCATACTTTAAAGTAATTAATTTAATAATTAGTTATCTATGGCCGATTAAATCCATTTCTTTTTCGCAATTGGTTAGAATAGTTGTCTGAAGCCGATTTTATACATTACAAAATTCAGAATACTTTGTTTATACTAACCGACGCTCGTAATAACAATTCACCGGCACATTAAATAATCCAAAGCAGCCGACTTCGCTATCTTGTAGTCAATATATTTATTCCTGCGCGAGTCTGAAATAGAGGGGACTTACGCGATATCCTGGTAGAGAACGGCTATAAATTAAACAGCACCGGGAATTTCATTCATTAGTTATCCTACAACTGGAAGAAAGCAGTCGACTACCAGTGCACCAGTGCCCACCGAAGTTGGAAAGAGATTGTAACTATAGGATTACAGTAATATACACAAATATTATTGAACTTCTGCGTTTTACTGTTGTGTTTGTGAAAGTCTAATTTCCCTTAATTGACCCACTGGAATTAACTGTGTCTTCACTGAGCTGCTTGGTCTCGCTCATCGACTTTTGGGTAGTGTTGTTCAACCACTTTACACTTGAACTGGCGCCCGAGTAGCAAATAAAGCTTGAGTGACAGCCTTGGTTCTCACACCGTATGAGAAAAAGAGCGTCACAGGGCTTATGAGGTCAAATAATTAAAGAAAATGAGTGAAAATTGCATAAAGACGTATGTTAATCAAAGTGGGCAACACACGCACACACAAATATTTGAGGGAACCTCTTTTTTAAGTTTATTCTTGAATTTGACATTTATTTGTAAAACGAAAATGATTGCAATTAGCCATAGGGAAGTACTTACAAAAAATGTTCGTTTTTTATTTCTACATCATATCCTCGAAAAATATACAGGGTGCTCCATTTGAAAAAAATTGAGAAAATTCAATTCTTCTTAATTGAAAAATAATTTTTGACCACCCTGTACATTTTTAGGAAATGAAAATGATTCAAAAACATTAATTATATGTCTCGTAACTGGTATTCACATAAGTTTTTCTTATAATCCATAATTGTGACTGTGGTGATTTTTTAATATTAATCTGCAGATTGCATTATTTCAACAAAAGAATTCGTTACATCCAAGTGGTTGGGAGATATTCAATGCTATTATAGGAATGAATAGAGCCTAGAAAGAGGTTTCAAAACTTGGTCCTGTAATTTCGTCTTGGCTCGCCCTGTATGTTCGAAAATAATTTCCTGTTATAGACTTTTTTATCTAGTTTATATGCAATGTTTTAAAAAATTTCTAGCTATCGTAGAACTCGAGATATCGAGGTCCGACGCTCTAGTGCCCCACCCTGTATACCGATAAAATAAAAAAGGCCTTTGGTCGTGTCAATCATAATAGTGCTCTAGATATTAAGAATAGCACTATCATCTTCAATAATGAAATAAAGATGGCGGCGGTTGAGGTCGGTAGTTGATGCTTGGAGATATTTGATTATATGTATAATAGAATGCATAGCATTTTAAAGCATAAAAAATTGAAATGAGAATTTAAAAAACTTACTGCAAGACTTTGACACTGAAGTTTAAAGTTAAATAACCAACAACGAAATTATAATCTTCTGGCGGGGACTTTAATAACAAGAGAACTATCCCTGATTTACCATTTTTCTGCTAATTAATAAATGCCATTATCGAATCCCCGCTTAACATGCTTAATATCTACTTATTTTTTTTTTCATTTTAAAACTTTTCCTATTCATAATCTTTTCAGAACGTTCTTAGTATTTTTATGGCTCTTTAGCTAAAAAGCTTTACACTTAATATTTTTTAAGGTCTTCGCTCGCCGTATTCAATTAGTGCATTTATTAAAATAATTTATCAACTGAAAGCGACTAATTTATCATACGTAAGTTTCCGCACGTTTATGATTAATCAAGGAAATACTGTAGCTAGGCTGCAATTTTGTTCCATCGTCCATTTATAAAATGTAACAGTATTAAATGCTTTGAAAGGTTTAAAGGAATTACCATAGCATTAATTCAAGAACATAAATTCTTATAAAATGTGTTAATTTTAATAAAAACCTGTTATTTCTTCAGAATTCGCATTAAAAATTGTGACCGTGACCGTCTATGTGATGTAACTTTGTGGCAATATACAGAATTTCTCGAAATTTTCATATTGTCTAATAAAACCCTATTAATGAAATTGATTTTTTTAAAGAGCTTTCACGATTTTTGTAAAATTTAACACATGGATACTCCCTTAGTATTAGAACATGACATGGCCAGTTATCTCTAACAAATGGAAGGACGGAGGCTGTGGAAGGGGAGTTAGTTTAAGATAATTATTTTTTTAAAAAAGAAAATAGCTTTGACGGTTTCGATCTAATACTTCATTAGCACTAGTATAAGATGACATAACGTTGCTTCTAAAGAATGCAAGGAGCTGTAACACTCTAAATTAAAAAATCATGAAAATGTTTGTCCTTTTCGAATCCTCATATGTTCATGTGATGATTGCAACACTTCAACAGAAATAAAACTACTTTCGTCTATTTCCTTTACTTTTTATGAAAACTGGTTTTGTGGAGAATGCGGGGCTTCTAAGAATTGCTCTCTTTTGGTTTAAGTCCCACTTCGCTAGACATAATAACCCCACTGAGAGAATTAATCGAGTGTTGAAAACTTTACTAGTGTTTAACATTGACGAACAACAAAAAAAAACTGAAGCGATGATCTCCCACACTTTGCTTCTGTCATAAGCGGGGCGAAGTATGAAATGATACGATTTACTGCATATTTTACCAACATTGGTCGAGAAATGATTGTAAATAGCAATGAGTACAAAATCAGACGAGACAAGTGTTAACTAAATATAGAAGATCTAGGAGAAAAAGAAAAGTTTATTAACAACATCCTCACAAAATTCTATCCACTGTAACACATCTTCCTTTTTTAGGGTGTGAAACAATTTTCAAACGGTAGAATAAACTATTCTCGTAATTTGAAGAAAAATAATAGCTATTAAGTAAGATTATAGCACAATTGCATGGACAGCTTGTTCTTAGCACGCCATAAAAATTATATTATATCAATTCATGTCGTAAAATTCTGATTTATTGAGTCGTTTTGGGGTTATAGCCGAACATGTTATAGTTAGAGGGCTCCTCCCAACTTTTTTGCTATGGAGCCTCATCCAAGAGAAAATAGTAAAATATAAAATAAGATTCTTACACAAAATTGTATGGGCTATCGAATGGCATTCGTATCATTTTTCTATCTTCAGTTTTAACAAAAATAATATTTGGACAGGTACAAGTAGTCCTTATAGTAAAATAAGGATTTTATAGAGGAGTTTGCGACTAAAAATATTATATTTAATATTCCGCCTTCTAAAAGCACATTTGACCTATGCTAAGCCCAGTCAGGCTATTTATTTTTCGATTGCAACAGACACTGGACCGATAGATGGCGCCTGCTGACTATTTTACATGTCGCTATTGTAAAAATACCTGGATGTACCAAGTAGTCAAAGGATCCTCGTGCCGGTCGTCACATGCCTACTTTGCACTTACGAGAGCTCGAAACTGCAGTATGCAAGTGGTGTGTGACGGCTGGCAAGAGAGCTCCTTTAAGTAGGATCAGTCTTTCGGCTGGTGTTTATTGCAATCGAAGCATTAGCGTTTTGATAGTAATATGCAATTATTACACTTAACGCGCCAGACTTGAAACTTGTAATTCACCGCTCGGCGGGGCACATATCCCGGAGAGTAGCTCTTGGTTGCAGTCTGGTTATGTTCCTTATAGTAAAATAAGGATTTTATAGAGGAGTTTGCGACTAAAAATATTATGTTCAAAATAGTGTTTGATCCGTTTACTAATGTTATATTAAAAAATGCTCTTGATGCAAGAGATGCTACCAGCAAATGACTACAAATACATGTAAACAAACAAAAATGTAGTTAAGTGCTTCTAAGTTTTTACCATATTGTAGCTGTTGAGTTAGTTTGACGTGGTGAAGAAGCTGCTGCTTGCCTTAGAGATTATTGTAGTATTGAGAAAAATAATCATGGAAGGGCGACCAATCGAATTGAATACAATTCAATTTTCTGCAAAACTTGCCAAGGAGGGTCAAAGAATTGCACAAGTAGTAAATGGCTTGTGCCAAATATTGAAAATCAAAATGTCTATCCTGTTAGATTGTTTCTTAAGTTGTTATCTAAACGAAGTAAAATTATTACTAACAATCGTCTTTTTTTAATACCAAATCGCTTCTGGGAACATGAAAATGTTTCCTGGTTTAACAATATGCCTATAGGCAGGAATACGATTAGCAGGTGGATCAAGTCATCAGCACAAGCTATTGGATTGGATACCAAAAATAAAAAGATAACTAATCATTTTAATTGTTCAACCGCAGTGAGTCGTTTGTTAAAAAGAGGGGTCCCAGAACAGCAACTAATAATAATTACGGATCACAATAGTGCTGGTTCCATAAAACCCTATCTAACAATTGATGAAGATCACCCTGGTGAAATAACCAACAGTATACGAAGAAATACATGTGCAGTGGAAACCAACCAACAATACATCCACTACATCAAGTTTCGTTTCAACTTATAAATTTAATAATTGTACGTTCAGTAATTGCAGTTTTAATAAATAAAATATTTACTTGAATGCTGTGTTAATTGGTTAAAAATAGCAAAAACTAGTAAAAAATTATCTTACCGAATACACCTTGAACATTGATAAATAGTCGAGATTTTGTCGTAGAGAATGCTTCAAGCGTATTGCGTAAAGATAATATTACCAAGCAACACGCTTTCAACAGTCTCTATGACGCGCCAATATCCATTGGCTGGATGTCGGTCTCGATAACTAGGGCCGAGTAGGACTACTACTCTTTGCTCCTAGATTATCTCTGTAGACCTGGACCGGCCTTCGTGATAGGTGGGCCCGCTTACTTCTACCAGACCCAGCTCGCAAATGCGAGATGTGTCGTGGTATTTTCTGCGGACCTCCCCTGGTCCTGGCTGTTGAACCTCGCTGGCTGAGGCCCCTTCTGGCGCTCTTCTTGTCTTAATATTTTCTTTCTTCGCCAGCTTGTCACCCCCGGGGGTAGTCATCGGTCGAGTTGGGTTCAGGAAGTTTTGGCTGGGACTGACTGCCGGTACGTAGGACATCAATTGATATCCTACCCCGGATCATCGGAAAGGTAAGGATATGAGCTGTGTAGCTCGGGAGTGTGGAGACCCTAAGTGCTTAGCACTTTCGGACTCCACGGAGCAGGTGGGACAACGGGCGTTGGACGGTATGTTGTCCGACGCCCGCAAGAAGGTTGGGTTAGGGTAGAAACACGTCGTGTCTCTGGTAGTAGTGGTCCGTCCTGGGGTATCTGAAACAGATCGGTTAGCGGGAAATATAAGTTATACTCACCCGTTGTCCAGTAGCTGTACCTTCGGCCGTTTATGCCTCGGGGCGTCGGCAGGGTCATAATCAGTGGCCTGTCTGATCAGCGGGTTCCCATGTTCCTGACTGATGACTTCAGTGACCGTGGTGTACTCCAGGTCTTTGACGATATCTGCGGTTCTCACGTACCATGGGACGTCGACTGCCGTCCTGAGGGCGATGTTTTCCACTGCCTGGATTTTCTTCATGTAGGACTTTGCCTGGTAGCCCCACGCTACCGAGGCGTACGTCAGTTGCGGCTTGATGAGGGTCTTGATAAGCGTGAGCTTATTCCTCAAGTTGAGACGGCTCCCGTTTCCCATCATCGGGTAGATGAGGGCTCTCGTGCGCCGGGCCTTGGCTGTGATAGCGTCCGTGTTCTGTCTCCACATTAGGTTTCTGTCCATGACCACGCCAAGGTACTTGACGGTGTCGTGCCATTGGATGTCCTCGCCATTCATGGAGACGTGTCCTGTGGGAATTTCTTTCCGCACTCGTCTGAAGAGAATGGCTTGGCTTTTGTCGGCGTTGACGGCGACTTTCCACTTCGTGCACCATTCTTCCAGGAGTGTGGCCGTTTCCTGGAGTTTTATGGTTGCGTTCCTGGTTTTACAGGATCTGGAAATTATTGCTGTGTCGTCTGCATACAGGGCCAGGGCTGTGTGGTCGGTCCTGGGGAGGTCTGAGGTGTAGATAGCGAACAGGTGCGGTGACTGCACCGAACCTTGCGGGACTCCCGCCTCCACGGTCCTGTAAGTGGAGAGTTGGTCCGAGATTTTCACCCTTAGCTGTCTGCGGTGCAGGTAGAACCTCACTAGTTTGACGAGTTTGATGGGGTAACCCATACTCATCATTTTAGCTAGGAGGCCGTCGTGCCAGACCCCAGCTTTTTCCTGGTTAGTGTAGACGATCCCTCGCTCTTTGTGAATCGGGCGCATAGGCTTCCTCCGGTTTCGCAGGGCACGTTGGGTATTCCACATGCTTCTGTCCTGTGGATCGAGTGACTCAAGGTGGCGTTGCCACCCCTCCTGGCGGTGTTCTTGGAGGGCGGCTTTCACTCTTCGGCTGAAGACGTTATACTCCCTTCTGTCGGCGGGGAGCCTCGTCCTCTGAGCCCGTCTCTTGGCGCTTCTTCTGTCCCTTATCAGCTGCTTGGTGACCTCTGGTAGGTTCGCCATCGGTGCTGGGTGTCTTCTTACTTCTGTTTCTGTCGTGCTGGCCCTTACTGCTCCCAGGATTTGCTCCTCTAGGGTAATGACGGCCCTCTCAACGTCCTCCACGGTTTCTAGTCTCGGAATTTGTGCGATGTACTGCTGCAGGTGCAGCCGGTACGATTCCCAGTCTATTCGTCGCTTCGTGAAGGTAGCGTTGTCATCACCCGCCTGTCCTCCTAGAGTTAGGAAAATCGGGTTGTGTTCGGTAGATCCCTCCGTTCTGGTAGTGATCTCCGCTTCGAGGGTCATCTCCTTTAGGACGGCTATATCCAGTACGTCTGGCCTGTGTCTGCCGTTGTCGAAGGTGGGCTGGTCCGGTCCTACCACCATCAGTTCGCCGGCGTGCTGTCCCAGGAACCGCAGCAGTTCTCGTCCTCGAGTGTTAGTTATGCCGCTGTTCCATTGCTGGGATTTGGCGTTAAAATCGCCAATTGCGACGACCTGTGTCCTGGCGGGCAGAATTGCGTCCAGATCCCCCTCGGTAAGCGTGCTGCGGGGTGGCTGGTAGCATGAAACCACTTGGACGTCGCCGTTTCGTGCTGTGGACACTACTACGGCGGTGGCATTCATGTTTTCTAGCTCAGGCAGTACCGTCGGATAGTGGGCTATGGTCTTTTTAACGAGTAGAGCCACTCCTCTTACGGGTCGCTGAGGTATGTTTACCCAGTCCATCCTGTACGTGTGGTATCCTGGGGAGTTGATCTCCTTGGCCGGGGTCATCTTGCTCTCCTGCAGTGTCTCTATGACAATGTTATCTCGGTATTATCAATGGTTTAGGTGTATTATAGGTGAAAATCTACTTATTATAGCGTATTCTATGCGTCATTAAAAGAATTTGGTTTTACTCAAAAATTGGAAGTATCAATGACCTAAGTAATTAAGCTAGTGTAGTAACATCAGTGGAACATCGTTGCAATACATTTTTTAATTATTCCTGTATACTTATATCTTAATGTAAACAAAATATTTTTAAACGTCAATACCAATCTATTACTGTTAACCTGTTTGACTGACTGATTAGCATCTTAACGCTTCCTCGAATAGAAACGTCAGAACTACCAAAAGTTATTTTTAACCATCTCCGCGGTAAAAATTGGCACAAATGTTTGGAAATGCATAATTTTAAATACTAAATACAAAAAGATAATAATTTTAATGATCTATACATCGCCATGACAAGTGTTTATTTAAAGTAGATTCAAACATTCCGAAATGTATATTATTGTTGACAATAAGAGATGAATCGAAAGAGCGTGATTGGTTTTACTAATATGACATATTGATCAAAATATTTACTTAAACTCTATGCATTCTAACATGTTTTTATCTGCGTTGAAAATATATTGGCAGGTGTGGTACACCTATAACTCAAGTATTTTTACGCGGGACTTGAACTAAGTGGTCGACTGATTGAACAAACACGTCTAGAGGCTCCGTCTTAGATTTAAACTAGCAAAATGCCCGTGCTCCTATACGAGATTCTTGATACTTGAATCAATACTTGAGTTGATTTTGGTAAAACGAAAACCAAAACATTAAAATAATGTTCACCCTAAACATCCGAAACAAGTTAATTTCAGATGGAAATCAAGTGCCAAATTGCTTTACAACATAATTTTTCAGTCGTGTATCTGAAAATATAAATGAACATTTCCTATGTAGTTTATCTCTGCCCTGCACGCTATCGCAATGTAGGTTAAATTCGATATTTTTTTATCTTGTGGGCCAGAAAGAATTAGTAAATGCAATGCACAAAATTAACTTTAACTCTTAACTGGTATAAATTCACTATTATAATTCACAACTTACTACTTTGTTACTAAATAAAATAAATGAATAAATAAACACCACAGAAATTAGACTGTTCTTTATATTATCTGTTCACTGGTTCATCTGATAAAAACTGTCCTCCCTGCGTTGGATCCATGTCTTATATGTCCGTGGCGAACGTATTCGAATTTTCTGGCTCATTCCAGACTATTTGGACACCTCGATTTTTTGGGTTAACCATTTTCGAACAATCTCGATCTCTGGGGTTCTGTGGTAATGGCCGTTCGCCAGTTATTCCAGAGATAACCAAGCAGTTTTTCTTTCACTCTGCAACCGGGAATTAATTAAATCTTTCTCCAATAGAGGGCGGCACATAACACCATTTTTGCAATTCATAAATGTCTGGACGGTGAACTTCTTGATTTCCTCAAAATAGTGTCAGTAATCTCGATTTTCAATAAATGTTGTAAAAATAATGTTAAAACTACCGGCAGATTTCTCCCCTAATTATGTTTTGAAAAATTATCTTAGAATTATACATACATACAATTATACAGGGTTACTGGTAATTCGATACATTCCTTTGGAGATGTGATAGGGCATGAACTAAGAAGTAAATTTAGCCCTAACATATATTATGCAAAACTCAATAGTTTTTGATATATTTAATTCTTTTTGTTTTTCTCAAAAAGTAGATCTTAATGTAAAGTTAATTTTCTAAAAATCTATTTGACATCATTAACATTTTTTTTACTGGATTACTTGTCCAATATTATAGATATCCGTTTGGAATGAAAAATATCTGGAAACATCTCGATCATGTGAACATCTGAAATAAAAACTTTAAAAAATCAGCTATGAAATTTACCTATTAGGTTTTTTCAAAAAAATATTAACGTAACACGCGTATAAATTATTATAAAAACTGCCTTATTTCAATAGCTATCTAACAAGGTACAAATGTTCAATGTACCCTTAATAGTTCTAAGAAAATACTAGTAAGAATAACACAAGTAGTACGAATTTTATTTTTAGATAAACAGTAAAAAACATTTTAAAAGTAGAGTTTAATTCTTCATTAATTTCAAAGTTGTACTTTATTTTTTATATGTCTTGCTCAAAATGGGAGCCCCTATTCCATATACAGACACGGCAGCGTCTTCTTATTTCCGTCCTTGTTACTCTGGTTGTCAGATTATGCCTCATGTGTTGGGCAGCATCGACTATCCTTTGTCTAAGGTTTTCTATAGTATTGACTGGTGTGGCATAGACCATCTCCTTCATATGACCCCATACGTAATAATCAAGGGGTGTTAAGTCAGGGCTTCGTGCTGGCCAAGGTATTGGGCCTGCTCTTCCAATCCAACGGTTAGGGAAACGTTGATCAAGTAACTGTCGTACTGTCAGCCGATAATGTGCTGGACAACCGTCGTTCTGAAACATCATTCGCTGTCTGACGGCGAGAGGAACATCTTCTAAAATCACCGCCAGATCATTTCTTAAAAAATTTTCATAGATTTCCCCGTTTAAATTTTGAGGAAGAAAGTGTGGCCCTATTAAATAGTGGCCAATGACACCCATCCACACATTAATAGAAAACTTCATTTGGAAACTAGTTTCACGTGTTAACTTGGGATTTTCCTCTGCCCAATAATGTAGGTTGTGGAAATTTGTTATACCCCTGCGATTAAATTTCGAGTCGTCCGTCCATAAAATACTTGTTAAAAAATTTGCACTTTCTGCATCTGAATTTAACATAAAGTGGCAGAATTCCACTCTCCTTCCAGGATCACCTTCCTCCAAGCCTTAGACAGGGGTATAGTGGTAAGAATGACATCCAACTCTACGTATCGTAGACCAAACTTTCCATTGTGACGCTCCGGTTAGACTTGCGACTTTATTAGTTGAAATAGTTGGGCCTTCCTCAAAATACCTCAATATTTTTTCCTCATCATCTGGTTCATAAACGGGAGGAGCACCAGCGTCACTTCTTCTACATTTCACGGAGCCAGTTTCAGCGATATTTCGATATGCCGTACTGAATACACGTGCATTTGGTAAGCGGCGGTTAGGGTACCAAAGTCCATATTCTCGGCGAGCTTCAGCAGCGTTGCCGCCACAGTATCCATAGACAAACAAGATATCAGCGTATTCTGCGTTGGCATACGCGGCCATGGCACAGAAAATACAATAACAACAACTAATAACAACAACTACGAGCAAAATCAAAATCTTCGATAACTAATTTAACAAGACCAACAAACTTAAGGGACACGGAGATAAGAATATCAGTTAATGACACATATGCACAAACGTCAAAGTCAAGGACTGACTGACTTAAATGAAAATGAACGATTAGCCGTTTAATAAATTCCGCCACCAGCATTAACTTTACTAATTTTTTATTAGAACTATCAAGGGTACATTAAACATTTCTACCTAGTTAGATAGCTATTGAAATAAGGAAGTTTTTATAATAATTTGTACGCGTGCTACATTAATATTTTTTTGAAAAAACCTAATAGGTAAATTTCATAACTGATTTTAAAGAAAAAATTTTTACAAGTTTTTATTTTAAATGTTCACATGATCGAAATGTCCCCGGATATTTTTTATTTCAAACGGATATCTATAATATTGGACAAGAAATCCAGTAAAAAAAAATTTTTAAATGTCAAGTAGATTTTTCGGAAATTAACTTTTAAGACATTAAGATCTACTTTTTTGAGAAAAACAAAAAAATTGAAATATCTCAAAAACTATTGAGTTTTGCATAATGTATGTTAGGGCTAGATTTACTCCTTAGCTCATGCCCCATCACATCTCCAAATGAATGTATCGAATTACCAGTAACCCTGTATATAGAAGAAATTAAATTTTTACCGAGTATCGACATGGATTCAGATCAAAAGAATCAGTCCGTGACAACTCGAACAAACTCACACTTAGAAATAAAGAAATTGTTATGTTAAAATTTTTATTTCAAATTATTGTAAATCTGCTGAACTAACATTCCCTCTTCGCGCAATAAATATTTATTTCGTCAAATCTCCGTTATCTTTCGACCAACCTTGATAAAATATTAAGCATAATTTTAAGACACCAATCGCCGATTTCAATTTTTTTTGTGAAACAATACCATACCTAAACACTCTTGTTCCGTTTGTTAGAATAGATTTTTGTTTTTGAGTTATTAAATTTTGAAATATATGTACAGCCGTTAAGGGTGCATTACCAAGATCAAATAGTGCGTTAAAATATCCTCATTTTTATTTTACACGGTTCTTAAAAACGAGCCAACAGAATTCAGAATTGATTTCATTATGTAAACTAGCAAACTTAAGACAAGGACCTATTATATTTTATATTGTAATCCTAGTTAAAATTAAGTTTGCAAAATTTTCTCCTTCTTGATTATTCAACGTATCACTCTTTCATCCCAAATTCATCATAAATTGTTTTATATACTACAAAGGGATTTAAATATTCAAATAAAATATAATACGATGTAGTATAAAATAAAATAACATGAAAAAAGTGAAAAGTCTGCATAATATTTACTCCTATTAACGTATGTGTCGAATACGAATATGTTAAATTTCATGTAAAATAGTTGGGAGTTTTACTACTACATGGCAGCAGCATAGCGGTGACATTGCTTAGTGTACCGGAAAGCAGAGTCGGTCATAATTTGTCATTTTTAGATTAGCGTTTGAAATATCGTTTAAAATTTGGTTTAATTATTTGCTCATATTAATGTTAAGAAATGGCTTTGTCATTAAAAATATTGCTGATTATATATTTTTGGGATTAATTACTTTTTATTTATTAAGATTGACAGTAATTTGATCTCTACCACAATACGAAAAAACCTGTCCAAATGATGTAATGGCTATTTATATATCCTTTTTATTTTTTCCTTCTTTCTCTGAAGAAAAGTAGGTAGTTACTATGTTTTTAATGATTAAAACATTTTATAATAAAATAATTGCAAAAGATGCACCAGTTGTATTCATTATATCAGAACACTACAATTTCATTTAAACTTACTGCACAATTCCCAAATCGATATGTGAATAATATATTAAATCTTGGAAGGAATTAATGTTATAAATTATGTACGATTGCCGATTTTGGTAAAACTGATGTCTGCAAAATAGTTCTAATTTATTTTTGTTTACGCATTTTCAGTAACTAACTGTTGGTGACACTGCCATTGAATACTACTTTCTAATAAATAAAAAGCACTTACGCTTTGTGGTATACTGGTACAAACTATTTAATTGTTTGCACTCCATCGTCTAACAGTGCACTAGTGCTATTGTAATAATAATTTTCAAGAAGTGAAGTACAGATCTCTTTTACTCCTTGAGGGACAGAAGCCACTTTCTATACTTTAGACCTCGAAAATGACAATTAAATTAGCATTCTTAGATTACAGAATACTAAAACATTGATTTTGAGATGGGAAATGCTCAAAAGTAATTTTTTGTTTTCCATTGTGGGACAGATCTTTATTAAGAGTGTAAAGAGAAGTTTCTACATGGCCCACTAGTTTTCTCTTTATAAATAACTGTAAACAATTAAGTATTATACACAAACATGAATAAAGTCCGTACATTTCCTAATGTTCCAAATACTTACGTATTTATTATTCAAACTATACTTATATCATATTATATCACAGCAATTATGTGTTTCTGATAGCTAAATTCGGTGATTTACTAATATTTTGTCTTTATGCCAACTAAAGACGCGTAACCCACAATACTGTCACATGTGTGTCACCGAGGTTTTGCGAAAATTTTGTTGTAACTGGTACTTATAAATATAAAATCGCGTCGCGTACGGTCCTGTACACCGAATCTGGTTCCTAATTGCGATAGACTGGTGCATGCAAACTCAGTCTTAAGTACCAAGAAGGCTGCTGTATCAACAAGGGAGATTAGTGGCTCAGCGTATAGAGCATCCGCCTCTTACCCCTTATATTTGTTTTAACCTCGCCTTCTACTTTGACTACACAATCCCCTTCTTTTATAAGCCAAGTGGCCGCCAGTTGTGGCTAGTCGAAAAAGTGGTCGTGACAAGTCAAATTCTTTATCCACAAACCGCTAACCACCCTTGATGAAACAAAGTTCATCATAGTACTTAACATTACAGTTGTACGTATATTTTAAAAATTTAGTAACTCCAAAATGAAGACTTATTTGAATAAACGTAGCAAGACGTATTTTTTATTTATGTTCCAGTCCTACAAAAAAGAAACATGGTGGAAGTCGGTCAGAATTTTTTTTAACTTTATCCTCAACAACCTCAATCCTTGCATTTTTTGTACAACAGGTTATACCATCTCATACTAGTACTAAAAGAGTATCCATTTGTTAATTTTGATCGAAAACGTTAGAACAATTATAGAGGAAAAAATTATTTAATTCTCTGAACCCCACCCCCGAATTTTCTAGAAGCAACTTCGTCATCTTATGCTCATACTAAGGAAGTATCCATATAAAATCAATCAAAATCATTAAAACCGTTTTAAATAAAGGAGATAATTTAATTATTTTTAACCTTACCCCCTCAGTTACCGTCCTTGCATTTTCAAGGAGTAACGAGTTATGTCATCTTATACTAGTGCTAGATGAGTGTCCATGTGTTAAGTTTGATTAAAATCGACAGCTGTTTTTGAGAAAAAATTATTTGACATTTTTTTATCGGTTCTTTGGGGTTAACTCCCCCATATTTGAAATAAGATCGATTTTGCGATTTCTTCCGAGGTGTGGTCATCCTGATTATGCATACAAAATTTGAGGAAGATCGACGAAGTAATTTGAGCTTTAAATGGGACCACAGATGGCAGACGTCAAACAGACATTTTCTAAAAACCACATTTTTGGCTCTAGGAGATCTGAAAACGTGTAAATTCACCAAAATTATGTTGATTTTTATATACAGGGTGTCTCATTTGAAAAATTGAAGAAATTCAATTCAATAAATTTTAAATTGAAAAATCATTTTTGGCTACCCGGTATGTTTATTTATTTATTTATTAATGTACTAACTCAATGTCCCAATTATAGAGTCGGGATTGTAAAGATTCTACAATAACAAAGGCACTATATAGTATTATGTTCATATTTCGACTTTAAATACTTAATTTTACAAAAAAATATATCAATATTATTCTGTATTTGATTATAATTCCAGCATATGATGTTAATAGTTGTGTTCCTCGCTACGCTTGTTTATATTACGGCCAGTTAGACCAATGTATATATTAGTAAAGCATTTTAACTCAATGGGCCTACTCCTGTTTTCCTGAGTTATTTTTATTAACAGAAATTTTTCCACAGTCTAGTTTATTAAGCTTCTTACTAACACTATTGCTAATTTTATGCTTATTTATTAATAGATATGTAGACTTTATTTGCTTTTTTCTTCATTAGTTTGCTTCTAACCAACTAAAACTACAAACTTGACCTACGACTTAGCATAATTGTAACAAAACTATTGGTTACGGCACGTTATTGAACCTGAAACGTCATGCTGGATTTGTCGAGCTTCACTCTATGTTTTCTATAAAATCGTAATTTTTAATTAAAATTAAAAAATGCCGTTGCTCTTAGCTATACCCTTAATTAAAGTTTTATTTCTTTTAACTCAATGCTTATCGATATGAAAATGTAATAGAATAATAAATACTGATCAAGTGCTCTAACTCTCCAACCTAATCAGTGTAACCGATCTTTTTGTTTCAAATCGGTCTCAGTCTCTGAACATCATGTATTGGGTAAGTATAACTTCATTGTCTTAACCGAGACAAGCACGTTCAGATTCCGATGCCGTCTTTCGATCGGACCGCAATATCGGCAGAACTTGAATGGTTTCGATTTAATCTTCCAGCGAATTCACCAAATGATAATCGTGTTTATCACATACCGATTATTCGACCTCTATCAAATTCCGTAATTTCATCGCGGATGCTGGTTGCTTTATGCAAGGCATTTTGCTCTTGCAATTAAATTTTAATTTAAATTTTGGAGCTCAATAAAATACTTTGGAAACGCACAATGTGAAATATTTTTAGTCGAGATATGAATTTGATAATTTAATTTCAATTTGGCATAATTACATTTCATTTTTATTTCCTAGGACGAATATCCAATGTGAAATATATAGCTTATCTTGCCTATAAGGAATCCTTCATCATGTCATCTTGATTTCCTTGCATTAAGAAGGACACTTTAACTTCCTGGCATTATTTATGGTATTATTATATTATATTTAGTTATCTCGAATCCGAACTATGAAACTCATATTTCCAACTTAGAAAACGTTCAGAGGAAGCATCGTAAATATGTGTCTTATAAATCTAATGGTGTCTATCCAGATATTGGCAACCCTCAATATGAGCTGTTAGCTAGGTTTAACTTGAATGACTTGGCGTCACGTACTTTGCTGTATTATTTTACATAAACCTTTAACTAACAAAATTGACTGTCCCGAGTTATTTAACTATATTCACTTCAATATACCATCTTTTCAAACTCGCTTGTATTCTCTATTTCACTTACCAACTCCTCGTACAAATTTATTAGTTTTCACCTATTTGTTTCACGTGCTCACATTATAACCAATATCAGGCTAACTTGGATATTTTTAACTGTAATATTTGTAACATCAGAAGATGCATTTTTGGTAATTAAGTAATGTATGTATTTACACGTGTCTATATTTTGTGTATATATGTAAATATGTTGGTATTTGAGATTGTTTTTTTGTTATTCTCAATTGGTATTATGGTTATATTGTAAATTTTACTTACCAACTCCTCGTATAAAGTTATTAAAATTTTCACTGATGGATGCGTAGTAATTAAGGCTGTGACTGGTGATACCGTGAAAACATTTTTGTTGTCTGATATTTTGTATTATTATTTCACCAAAATGGGTTGCACGGAAGCAGAAAAGTTTATATATTTTGCCTTTACATTACAAATAATAAAAATAAATAAGCTGCAAGAAGATAATATATAAAAGTATACCTAGACCGGCCGGCTCCCAACAAAAAACATTTTTAAATATTTATCATCATGTGAGGGACACTAATAATTTTAAAAGAAAGAAACCATCAGAGAGCAAACGAAAATGAACGACGTTATATTTTAAATTTTTTGAAGGTAATTTTACTATAATTTATTCTATAAATATTAAAAGTTAAATGTAAATTGAAAGTTTTTATTGCTGCGTCTTCGTATAACTACTAGATTTACTGTAAAACAAAGCCCTTTTGACTAAAACATATATATATTCTGATAACTTTCTTGAGATGTTTGTCTATGTAAATAATTTTATTTAGAAAATTCAGAAACTAGTTTATGGGGTGCATCACGTGAACTTGGAAAAGTTACTCCAAAATTCCTTTAAATAAGAGTTAGTTAGAAATAGTTAGTGTGTAATTATAAGGACTAATTAGTGCAAGTAAATAAATAGATGGTTAGTGACAAATCGTGTTGCAATTATTGGAGCTACGCTTGGGGATGTTTACTGGAGGGTGTAAACCCGTAGCAATATATATCATGAATAGATGAATTCGTCGTTTTACAGAGCAGCGGTTTTCAATAGAAAAAATATACGTTCGTAGGAGAAGAAAAATCAAAAGTTGTTGAAGTCAAAAAATCCGGTAGAATATCAATTAAAGTTTGAATGGTGTTTTTAATGCCAAAATTGTAGGGCCAATTTTACTCTAACACGGGAAACATATTTAAATTCCGCCAGAGGCACCAAAGCTTTTAAAGTAACAATTTTTGATGAAGAACTTAATAAAGTAACTTGGCAGCAGGACGAAGCGACCCCTTCATAATGTTTTGGAGGTTAGGGAGCATTTAAATAGTCAACTTGACATTGACAGTTGGGTTAGTTATGCCAGATTAATTCCATGGCCATCAAACAGGCCTGATTTAACATTTTTAGATGCATTATCGTGGGCCTTTTACAAGGATAAAGTTAATTATGATTTTAATTAGAATGTTAGAATAATTAAAATTAAAATTAGGGAAGCAATTAACGATTTAAACCAGGACAACAGATATGAACTTTGTATTTTAAACAATGGAGGCCATTTTGAACAATTTTTATAGTTCACGAACCCAATGCTGACGCTATTGTAAGTTATAGTTGTTATTTCATGCTATAAAATATTGTCCATCTCAGCATTTTATTTTTAATCTTATAATACATCAAACTTTTCTGCTTCTATGTAAATCATTTTGATGAAATAATAGACAAAACGTCAAACAATAAGAATGTTATCATAGTATCGTCGGTCACAGCCTGCTGCGCAGTAATTAATTGCTGCGCTTCCATCAGAAAAAAATCTAAAAGGATATATAAAAATATATAGGGTTTTCCATTTTAAAAACAACATTCATTGTTATATCACGTGATCTATTCACGCAATGATTTACTATTTTTACCAAACAAAAAGATAAGTAATAAAAGTAGTGGAAAGGAAATGCTTTACTAGTGGCCTGACGATCAGGATTTTTTGCAATAATAGGACATAGAGCTTTGGCGACTCACAAGATCTTTATTTTTTTTTGGGTTTGGGTTTAAATTTTGGACAAGAAACAATTCAAATACTGTACAGAAGTAAAACATATTGGAGACTTTCAACACAGATGCACAATTAGCAATGAAAGAAAAAGAAATTGCTAATTTCTCAAAAATAATTAGTTCATTTTGTAATGCATACTGGTAACTGTCAATATATTACTCGTACAAATGAGGAACTCTCGCTAACAAATGAGGTTAATCGGAAATGATAATTTTTGACAAATTCGCCAGTTTACACGTGAAGTGTGTTTACCATAAGAAAGAATTCTAATTGTGGTTAACCTTACATCAAGTTATACACATAAATGTCTATAGGTAAAAAATAATGAGACTCTTTACAAGAAAAGTGATATTAGGCTATGCAAATTAAAGTAAAATATTTGTTTAGAGTAAATTTATGATATTGATCAAACAGCCCATGATCATTAGTAAAAACTTCCGTTCACAGGAAACAAAGAAACTGCTTTTCCAATATAAAACTTACGAAATAGGCGAGCTACAATATTTAATTATTTGTGTTAAAAATAACAAGCTCAAAGTACCTCGTTTAAAGAATCCCATTTTAAATAAAACACTATAAATAGAATTTTACCTACTGTTTTTACTATTTTATTACGAAAATTGCTACCCTTCATCGACGACTTTGATGATATGATGTAAGAACGTCGATATCAATTTGAATATTAAAATCAGAAACCATTCAATGAAAATACATAAATAATATCCATTGGAGTGCTCCAACCAAACAAATAATAGTTATAGTAAGAGTTATTGATTTCTTACTAATTTTATTATAACAAGAAACATATTTTAACAACATCTGGAATAGTTAATTACAATTATTATAGAATACTTATATTATTAGATATAAGGAAGTGACGAGAATTTGAACAAAAAATCGATAACTATCAGAAATTTATTACTTGCTTTTAGCAAAATATTATCATTGCATTTGCGTAGTTCCTTTCAATTATCACCCAAAGTTTTAAAATCTAAGATGTGCAACACATATATTAAATGTGATGTTATTATGGATACGGTTCTTATGCATTATTTCTTGTCATATATGAAATTAAATCCTCAATTGGCATTTTCTAATTCAAATATTTTAATTTACACATACTCTGTATAGAGGTAATTGCGAGGGTAATTGCGAAATTGATACAAATAGAATCCTTAGGACACGGACATCGCACCACCGGGTTCAAATCCTGGCTCCGGCACTGGCACTGTCGGAGGAAATGGTTGTATGTCACGTTTTTTCAATGTGTAACCCCCTTCCGCACAAGCCTTGGCTTCTGGATTTGGGGTTGTCTAATTTCTGTGGTGTTTATTATTTATTTTATTCAAACGTCGTGGTGGATTTCTCAAAAAAATCATATCTCCATAAAGAACGAAGCGGGGGTATTAGCTCAAGAATTAAAACTAAGTAGTTAAAAAAAATTCGAAAAAATTTGGAAGGAATTGGTAAATTGCTAAATTTTTAGAAAATTACAAGGGGTCTGTAAATCGCCCTGTACATCGCACAAATGGCATCGCAATCACTAACTCCTGTATTTCCGTCGAGATGCTGAAAATCCAATCCCAATCGATCAACTCTAACAGCGGCAAATTGTGACCAAATTTTCAGGTGGTCCTTAAATTTTGCACAGCAGTTTACAGGAAGAAAGAAAGAAGAAATGCTGCACGTAGAGATTCATCTAAGTGGATAAGCCAAGGGGATTCTGCACCATATGCCCCACCAGTTCACATGAGCCATCGGAAAAGACGTAGATGTAAACCTCGTGCCGTTATACTCAACGCAAAACAAAATTGTAATAATCGAATAGTTTAACATGTGGCAACCTCTTTTCATTGTCGTCAGATAGTTGCAGTGAGTGTTAAAAAAGATAGCTACTTAGAGCTCTCAAACTTCTTGCATGATCTGTGCCTGTTGACGTCAAAGATCGCTTCCGCGACAGAGAAAATGGCTGTCTATAAAGGAAATATTGGTCATAGACCTTTGAGTAAGACGTCTTGTACAGCTTTTGACCTATATCGTCACATGATAGAAAAAACAAAGATGATTTATAGAATAGTCTGTGCAGTAAGATTCTAAGCTGTTTTATACATTCTCTCTAGCAATAGACACGACCACAAGCAATACAAACTTATGGTTGATGGCTGACATTCCCAACCTCAAAAGTGCTCATAACTTGTAAAATGATAGAGATATTTAAAGTCTGTAAAGAATTTTCTTGTTAACGGTTTCAGAATGATAATAATTTAAGCAAATTTCCTTTCAGAAACAAAAATATGATACAATTCTAATTCTATATTATATTTGTATTTGAGAAAGTATCGCAGATAAATTGTAAGTGCACTGTTAGACATATCAGGCCCATATTCATATCAAAACCACGAGGAAGGAAAGTTAATCAAATAGGAAAACATTGTTATTTTGATATTCCTTTCGGAACATATCCGTCTACAGGTTTCAAGAGAAATATAGCCACTTATTCCAAAACTGTAGAAATTATTTTTCTGCTACATTCTCCTTTTATTCTTTCTTTCTAGCTGGTAGATAGAAACAACGTATCGTAGACAAATTACAAGTACACTATTGCACTCATTAGGGCCCATATTTATGTCAAAACTACAAGGGAGCGAAGTTAAGAAAATGGGAAACCACAGTACTTTAAATTGGAAATCTATAACTCAAAAACAACCCCAACTATTACTGAATTCTAAGTGGAATATAGATGCAACATATCGTAGATACATTGTAAGCGGACTATTGCACTTATTGGGCCTAGGTTCATGTCAAACCACAAGGCAGTGATGTTAAACAAATGGGAAAACATCGTTATTTTGATCTTCCGTATATCTCAGACGCATTTCCATATAGATTTCAAGAGCAAAATAGCTACTTATTGCAAAACCGCGGAAATTATTTAGTTGCGATATTCCCTTTTTTGTTTGTAAATAGATAACTCAAAGAAGGAGCTATTTCTGAATTTCAATTGGCATATAGAAACAAAGTACCTCATCACAAAGGAGCGAATCAAATGGAAAATTAAAAAAAATATTAAAAAATTTTTTTATTTAAAAAATGCTCTAAAAAGTAGAAAATAAACTTTGAAGTAAATCAAACCCATTATTTTGTTACATTATATAATTTGTTTTATAATATAAAGGCTTGTCGCGAGATTTTCGCATGTAAAGGAGATTGTTCGTGACAAAGCTTTTATATCATAAAAGAATTATATAATGTAACAAAATAATGTGTTTGATTTACTTTAAAGTTTATTTTGTGCTTTTTAGAGCGTTTTTTAAATAAAAGCTTTTTTAAAATGTTTTTTTTTAATTTTATTTTTTACTTTTTAGTCTTTTTATATGCTGTAATCCCCAGATATCGATTTTGAGACGAATCGGATCATAAACGGTAAAGTCGTCCGCCATCTTGAACTAAATTTTTGACTAGAAATTCGTAATCCGCGACCCCAAAACCCCCAGATATAGACTTTGATCGCTTTGGATCTAAATGACAAAAGTCGTCAGCCATATTGGCGCCGCCATTTTGAATTTCTGAATTTTGATCAAGAATTCATAATTGGCGATCTCGAAAACCCCCAGATGTCGATTTTGAGTCGAATCGGATCATAAACGATAAAGTCGTTCGCCATCTTGAAACCGCCCTCTTGTTTCTTTTTCTTATATGATAATGTTAAAGTGTATTGTCACCGGACTTATACACAGGTACAAAATTTCAAAGCTCTAGTTTAATTAGAACTAATCGAAATTTTGATTGCAAGATTTGCCCTAAATCAACTGACAAACATTGCAAGTTAAATAAAAGTTTTTAAAAATAGTTATTTTGAACTTCTTGCTACATTTAGGTCTAGATTTCCAGAGAAAAATATGCGCTTATTTCAAAAAATTATTTTGTTTTAATTTAAGGTTTTCAATTTTAAATTGAAATATCGAAGTCCAAGTGGGTATCGAAAAGAACATTTGAATAAATTACTATCATTTTAGATCCGTTAAAAAGTTAATATTTTATAGACTTTAGTCATACCGACTGGTGTATAATATACCATATGTTTTTATTGCAGATTCAAGCGTGTCCGGTGGATGAGGTTTTACACTTTAAATTGGAATAGCAAACTAGAAAACACTTTACAGAGTTTAGTCAAGCCGACTGTGAATATTACACAATTAGATACAAATTATTACAAACTCTATTGTGTTTTGATCAGGTGAACAAGTTTTTACACTTAAAATTTAAATATCGAACTCCAAATATCATTTATCGGCTCCAGAATTAATATTCTTATTCTTTCACGAGTTACAAAGACTATCGTGTTTGGTCATAGGCTGATGACCATAAGTCTTTCTGAAAGACTGTACAAGAAGTTTCAGAAGTCGTATGATGTTCTCTGGGGAGATCATTTGAGGATTAAGACCAGAAGCCGTGCAAGCCATCTTTGTTCTCTGTATATCACCTGTCTTTGTCTTTTCTGTCCCGACGGACCATCTTGACGACAATGACCAGAGGCTATAGAAGATGTTTGAGATCTCTCTTTTCTTCAGGTAGTCATCTTTGTTTTTTCTATATATCTGAAGTAGCCATCTGACTGTAATGACCAAACGCTGTCACCGATTAAGCTCTTTGGCTGGTACGAAAAGTTTTGTCCTTTGACGATAATGACCAGAGACCAACTTCTACATCTCCCCCGATGGCACCTGAAAACGGATTCTAGGGCACACGTCATACAAGTGACCTAAAATCTACTTTGCTTAACTACCCATTTTATCTCATTAAATCACATATTGCTAAGAGCGTCATTAGGAGTAAGTTGCCTCGAAAAAACAAGTCTACCACAATCAGACCTATGTCTATCTCTTCATCTTCTTTAACATTAACGTTCAGTCAAAGCATTTAAAAATGGTAAAAGTGATGGTGTACCTAAACCACCCCCAATCAAGATACCTGTAATCATCATCCGGTACGTATTTAATGATCTGTAAACTTACTCACTTACTTCATAGAACCGCGTATCAAAGGGGTAGTTTTTGTCCGCTTGAGGGGTCAGTTCGCCTCGGGAAGAAGATCCAACATCGCCATCGTGCTTAGCATCCTCGAAAACGGGGGAAACACGGGTTTGGATGGTAGGAGACGGCGGAGACGCGGTTTACCCCTTTCGGGGGTGATTTTTGTCCGTGTAGGGGGGTTGGGTGACCTCGGGGAGAAACTTTACTACCGCCCTCGTATTCATCATCCTCGAAAACGGGGGGAGACATAGTCTCGTTGGATTACAGGTTCTATCCGACTCACAGAATGCACTAAGACCAGTATATAGCGCATAATTTGTGGGATATATCATCATTCTTTTTCGTAGGTCACAAAAGAAGTTCTCGAAAAGTGTGCTGCTAACTTGACAGCACAGCAACGAGAGTTGCAAGTATGTTTTAGGTTTAAAGATTACAAATCCCAAGTGTTAAACTTTCGGGCTCTTTTAGACTTGTTCTAAGCTTATAGTATTGCTATATTTAGCTAAAAAAATATACCTCACCATCAGTTAGGAATTTTAGATCCACCTTAGGATAAATGGGATAGCTACTCGAGCTAAAATTAACATAAAGTCGGTTAACAATTTTATAAGTTTATAATGTTTAAAACAAGCGGGACGAAATGCGACAAAAAAATTGTATCCAGCTCATGGAAATTATCTTCTTTAAAGGTGAAATTAATACCCAAATGTATAGAGCATAAGTTAGAAAGATGCGGTAGATATACTTTAACTATATTATCCATGAGGATGTTGAAACTATTTACGAACTAATATGAGAATTCTAACAATGTCGGAAGTTCAAAGTGATAATAGTATTACTAAAGGATCTAACGATTTAACTTTAGATTACTTTAAGATGAGAATTTGGTGAGACTTGAATATTATAATTCTGCCCTGAAATTAAATTATCGTGTAGAAATTGGAAACTTATATATTTTATTTTTTTAAACTCGTTTTAATAACGTAATAAGATGTTCCTTTAATTACACCTTCAATTTGGAGTCAATAGCAATATCAACTTGAGAATAATAGTAAAAAACTGTTAAAGGATTCATTTACTTCCTCATTTTTAACTTTAATTAAAATAGAATTACTTCATTTGTCGTTAAATTTTACTTCTTTTTCAGGAAAATACGAGATGGATAAAAAGATTTTTTCAGTATTTCTCTCAAGTAGACGATTCCGACAATATCAGACTCTCGAGATTTGATGCGCTGTATGATTATATTGAATGGGTATTAAACTGAATTATAGAATAAATTGATGTGTCATATTATTGTCTATGTCTTGTGATGCCGTGCTGTATAATATTAAATATCCTTTATAACTATGTCGATCAACTGTGGTGACTGAAATGTTAATTCTAATTTAATCACGTGTGGGCTATATAGACGAGTGAGGATTTATCTCCCCATTATGCTGGTAAACCGTATTTGTCAACAACAAATCGTTTCTACATATAAACTATTAACAATGATGTCAGCTTGTTGTTAAAGCCCGTTTATGTTTACTCTCTGTTCACACTTTTGTGATTAATGCGATTATGTATAATCCACTAGTGTCAAAATGTCTATGGAGCGTAAGTTGGAAACCCTAATAACGTGGAGACTGGAAACATAGCAATTGTCAGTCCACACATTTATATCAAGTCATACTCATAACATAGGGTAAGCCGAAAAACAAGCATCCCAAGTACGTATTAAATTTGTAAGCTAACTTTTTTATTTTGGAGTATTTTTACTTATAAATTCATATTTGATGTAAATGAGTCAACATACATATTTTATCAGATCGATACATATGTAAGTAAAATAAGTCAAGAAATAAATAATATCACAATTGGGCTAAAGGCGTTGTATGGACGACCTTCTACTATAGTACAATGATTTATAGATGATTTTGATGGCTTTCTAATTAATAAACTATGCCTGTTTAGATAGGCTTTCGGCGCAAGCACTGAACATCCCGCAATTATGTGTTCAAGGTACTCGTTTTTGTTGTTGCACACTCGACATTTGATCTCCTCTATTTTTTCTTGTAAAATCATTTTCTTGTATGCTCTTGTAGCCACGACATTATCTTGGACCGCCGCCATAAATCCCTCCGTTTCAAGAAACAGGTTGCCGTGATGTAAGTAGGTCGTGGAGGCGAATGAATCTATATTTTCGTCCTCTATGCTTGCTCGATATTTTCCATGTAGAGGTTTTCTTCGCCACTGATCCATTTGTTGTTCCACTGACTTTATCCTGCCTGCGGGGTCGTATTCTGCATCTGCTAGCTTTAGCGGTGTGATCTTTGTGTCTGCTTTAACTACTGCTTGGTGTTATCCTGCTAGAAAGTACCCTTTGGCCAAAGTATTTTCTCAGGTTGTCTACTTGCTGGTAGTGCCTAGATGGTATATTGGGTATTCCTCTGCCTACCTCTCGTCGAAGTAGATTAAATCTCTCAATTGCACTATGAGGATGATGAGCTCGGTGTTTGCTAAACTCCTTCCTAGTCTCTATGCCCAGTGCATTTAGTTCAGTATCAGTCCAATTGAGAGTTCCAAATGAGTATGCCAGCGCTGAGGTACAACTGCCTTGGCTGTGTGGAGTCTTTTCATGTACATACTCGTGGCCCTCCGTTTTGCTGCTCCTTGATTAATGCCCTGTGGTTGTAAGTAGCCGAGGTGCTTGTATTGCTCTTCCTCGTTCATACCAGTTATTCTTCCTTGCATTATTATTATTTGATCATAGGATAGAAGAATAGAATTAGAATCAGACTAGATTTAAATGAACAAAATTGAGAAAACAAATGATTTTAAATACAAAAATCATATTTTTTATTTTAAATATATTGACAATCACACGCAAACTAAATTAAGTTCCTTATATCATTGTGTTACATAAAACTGATACATCTGGATCTGGACTTAGATAAATCACTAACAACGGAAGAGATCTTAACCGCCATTGGGCAGCTAAAAAATAACAAATCTCCCGGCGCCGACTCACTCCCAGCTGAGATCTTTAAAGCTGTGTCGTCAGAGCTCATACCCTACCTCAAAAAACTGTTTGATGTCGTGTGGGAAAGTGGTCAAGCTCCGCAGGAGTTTCGTGATACACTTTTAATCAACCTCTTCAAAAACAAAGGGAGCGCTGCGGACTGTGGAAATTACAGGGGTATAGCTCTCCTGGCTGTTGGAGGGAAAATACTAAAGCGATGGCAAATAGGCTAATACCTGTTATGGAAAAGTTACTTTCTGAAACATAGAGTGGCTTTAGACCAAACCGAGGCACATCGGATCTAATCTTCACACTTAAACAGCTTCAAGAAAAAGCGCTCGAACATCAAAGAGAAATTCACATGGCCTTCATTGATTTAACCAAGGCGTTTGACTCGGTGGACAGGGAAGTGCTCTGAAAAATTATGCTCCGCTTAGGTATCCCTAGAAAATTTGTGGAAGTATGTCGCAGTCTACATACAAACAACAACGCCCAGGTTATGTATAATAATGAGGCAACCGAACCTTTCCAAACCCTCATTGGAGTTAGGCAGGGATGTCTCCTGGCACCCCTACTTTTCAATTTGTTTACCACTGCTCTAACAATTATTGTTGACAACAAACTGACAGTCAGAGGAATATAGGCCTCAGATACCGTTCTGATGGCGGTCTCTTTAACATAGGGCGCTTTAGAGCTTTCACGAAGACTCGCACACGATTCATTTGTGATCTCCAGTATGCGGATGACTGTGCACTTTTAGCCTCTACGCCGGAAGAGCTTCAAGAACAAGAACTTTTAGATGTGTATGCCCAGAGCTATGATTCCTTGAGACTTAAAATCAACATTGGAAAGACTAAGATTATGTCAACTCATCATCAAGTGAACCAAATAGACATTACACTTAACGGAAATTCTCTTGAAGTGGTGGATCAGTTCAATTACTTAGGCAACGTTGTTAATGACAAAGCAAACATGGACAGCGAGATTCGCAATAGAATTAACGCTGCATCTAGAGCACTCTGGGGACTTAGAGAGAGAGTATTTGACAACCACGACCTTGCTTTGTCAGCGAAAATGGCTGTCTACAGAGCAGTTGTCATTCCAACACTGCTATATGGATGTGAAAGCTGGGTCACTTACCGTCGTCATGTGAAAGAATTAGAACGTTTTCAGCAAAGACACCTCAGAAGTATGATGAAAATCCGTTGGTTCCATCACATATCAAACGTGGAAGTACTCAGGAGAGCAAACAGCCTTCCAATTGAGGTGCTTATTTCAAGAGCACGCCTAAGATGGGCAGGTTACGTTCATCGTATGCATGATAACCGCCTTCCTAAATGTACACTTTATGGTGAATTGCTAAGCGGTAGAAGAAGGCGTGGCGGTCAACGAAAGAGGTTCAAAGACGTTCTCCATGAAAATCTAAAATCCTGTGGTATTCCAGACGAGCAATGGGAACAACTTGCAGCGGACAGAACCGAATGGCGAGGGGTTGTGGCCAGCTATCAAGGAAATGTTGCTGCAAGAAGGCCGAATCCAAGGCCTAACCAGGTCTATGTTTGTCCTGACTGCGGTCGACATGTGCTCTCCCGAATTGGCCTCTATAGCCATAGTCGTGTGTACCGTAGATGAATGGGAATTACAATAGACTACACCTTTTACTTGTTTTTTATTACACACAATCTATCGACTGTAACATTTTTTTATACTCGGACTCGAGTAAAGGCTAATAATAATAACATCTGGAAAGTCATCATCATTGTCACTGTCTTCATCATTGTCTTCTGATGTATTGTCGTTTTCTATCTGTAATATTAATTATTATGATGTCATGTAAATTGTTACCTCTGTTATTTTTTTAATCAGTATTTACCTTCAACAATAATCAGCAACTAATGATGGTAATTGGTCTCGAACAAACCAGACGAAATCATATTTATCATCGTTAATAGCCCAGCCACAAACTAGTGATGATAAAGATGTGGGATGTTTCAAGTGAGCATTTCTCCAAAATATTATCACGTAACGAACTCGTAATAATAAATGTTGCAGGAATTTAGCTGTACCCGGCTGTAGGTTTGATGAATCGAAATTTCTGAACCTTTTTTCAAAATTGTTGTTGAAATTTATTCAATTTTTCTTCAACAAAATTGGTTATCTTTCCATTCTTGTCATTACAGAAAAATCATTTTATTTTATCATTAGCCATCGCAACAGATTTTTAATTTAAACACTGAAAATCATAACAAACACAGATACGCGGTTATAGGGACGACGGCGACGACATTTTAAAAACTAGCAGCCGCAGCAACTGTCACTGTCTATCTCCAGCGCTACCAACCCATAATCGATTACTCTTCTAGCACATTTGCTCCTTCATATTATTACATCATATCATAATTTTAGCAATATTGAAATTCTTTAAAAATATTTTTTTTATTATAAAATAGCATCTGGCGCGCCATTACCAATGACGAAAGTGACTGGCAATAATAAATTTGTGTCCTTAAAATTCAACAAAAGGTAATGAAAAAAAAATTGTACCTATTATTTTAAACATTAAAATTTTTACCTATATAAATGTTAGGCGCACAGGTATACGCAACCTCTCCGCCAGCCAAACCGCCCTCATGTCTACCCAAATAGTGCAAGAGAGGGGATATAAAAAACTAGCCTTCTTAAAATTATCGTTTTGGCGACGTTGCTAGCTCTCGCACTATTAGGTCTATCATAGATAACCCAAAAGTTGATGTCACTTTTGTAAAAAAAAATAGTGGTGGAATTTACTGCGGTCGAGGTCAACTGGTATACATATACTGTATCCATATTATTCTAACAAGCTTAAAATCAATTTCATATATTTAACATGATACCCATATCATCCCACCGAGCATCATTAATTTTACGAAACTGATGAGCGCTCCGTAATATATCTGAGTAAACTGAATTTCACCAAGTACTAACTGATAGCATCAGGACTATTGGGAAAACTTTCAAGTTCGGTTCGTAATTAATATTAATAATGCATTTTCCCTATGCATGCACATGAAGTACGCAGTTCACGATATTGTACCACGAAGAATATTTAATAATCTGAATACCTTTCTAGATCAAGTTTAGTTCAAATATTAACAAACTTTATCGAATGCATATTGAAATATGATGCTTAAATTATGTACTATATTTAAACAGAGTCCGATATTTTGTGAAATAGGTACTGTATGCCGTATTACGGCTTCGGAATAATTAAGGAAGCTGCGACAGGTAGAATGTGTCAAAGGTAGTAATTTAATTGTTGACGTGCAGTTGTTATGTATGTATTTTATTCACAATGGTGAGATTCTACATTCTACGATTCAAGCAGATGCAATCCAATAATTCTATGCAAAAATGTGTCATTATAATAATACTAATAATTATAGCGTTTATTTATATTTCAAAGTTTTAAAAAAAGTGTTTTTCGTTGCCGGAATATGCATAGAATATTTATATTTGTCAATAATATCTGTAAGAATTATCATTTTATATTTATTATTCTATATGTTAAAGAACACGCCAAATCCCTTGATGAACTTTTCGAAACTATAACAAAATCCGACTAAAAGCGTGCTTCACGTAAAAACGCCGTTGGAAGAGGTTTTTATATATAATTTAATATTTTCGCTCTACGGAGCGTTTTTTATGCCAAAATATCAGAAACTCACCAAGGAGTATAATTTTAGAAAGTATAATAAATGTCGCTGCACAGGGACGTAATGTCGCCCCGACCACAACATTTTAGAAAGTATCATGAAAATCGACTGAAATTCGAAAATAAAAATCCTTTTACGGATCCACATTGTGCAGCACTGCAACTCATGCACTATGTTAAATATGAGGACACGTTCTCTAGTCTCTAGTCACAGTTTTTCGAGAGTTTTAGCGAAAATAGATCTTAGCGGTCGAGGGTGACCTTTCACTTTTTAACAATCACTTTTGGCGGAAAAACTATGTATTTTCCGCGTATTTACCCTAAACCAGTTCCTCAGCGATTCGGTGTCAGAAAAGTATCTTTACCATGCACTCAGATGTGTATGGGACCGCCTTGCCTGAACGTATGAATCTATAATTGCCAGAATATAATTCAAAGTCGTTGCGATTCAAGCATTTTTAAGCTCCGAGGAGCGAACTAAATTGATATTGAACTGAGAATACGTAAATAGGCAGGCAAGCAAAAGCCCACCAAAATTATAAACATTGAACTTTTTACTGAATCTTTTTGTGTAATCGTTACCTATAAATCGCATATTGAATGTTCCTCACGTATTGTACACGGGCCAGACTATAGTTATTATACATTTTCTTGAACGTTTTGTAAAAACATAATTTTTTAAAAGATTTAATATATATATTTTTGAACTTTATATTGTATTTTTCTTGTGTTTCAAAATTCCTTTTCAGATTAAATTTTAAGAAAGTGTTAGTAGCAATGTATTGAAATTATTTTCGATATGTCATCACTCATATATAACGTCATCTTTTCGGTACAAGAGAATAAATAAAGGCATTCAATAGTCAGTTCACGAATAGCCGTTCCCAACGTTAGATGTGTGGAGCTCTCCGTCCTGTACCGATCTGCGAAGAAAATATTCTCAAAGTCTCAAAAGTCAATTTTGCGAAAAATATTCTGTTTGACATCATGTCGATCCACCGCGTATCTTTTACCCACGTTTCTCCCACTTGTAAGTATTGGAAGGAAATCATTAAATTCATCCCGTATTGGCAGTCAGCCAAAGCAATTCATCGAAAGCAGATGTATCCACTCCGAGAACCGAACCCAGGTACCGTTGGTGTCACATACCATCGCTAAGCAGCAGGATTTTTGGCAAAGTCCGTACTGCGTCATCGACCAGCAACGCATCCGTCTGGCGCCACCCCTGCTCCTATAGTTAGTTGTTTCATTTCAGAAAAGGACCTGAGAAGCTCTGCAGATTTCATTCCGTTTCGGCCGCTCCACCTCAGCAGATGTGCCCGACCGTAACCACAGGAAGTAAGTAAGTCCATGGAGGAGTAAGTAAACTGAGGTGTTAGCCAAGTATTGTATATAATTTCTCTATAATTTTGCGGCTTGTCATCCCTGTCATTTGAGTCATCTGGTACTACCACATTCGTCGCACCGCCTGTCCTCAAAACTGCATTTAATAAACAAGTAGATTTGAATATGGTAGGTTTAGTTACACAAAATTTTTTTTTACAAAATTCTGTGTGTGTGAACGTCTAATTTCCCAAACTGTCCCACTGAAGTACCCTTTCTTCACTTGAGCTACTCAGCCTCGCGTATCGGCTTGTGGGTAGTGTGTCTTATCACTTAAACTAGGACCGGAGCCCGAGCTTACACCGAAAACTCATTTCCGGGGCTCGAGTGACAAAGAGTGCTCTGCTTGTCACCAGCAGGGGTGGTCGCAAAATATACCAGATGAGAACGAGATTAGTCCCGTTCCAATTTCTCAGTCCATTTTACGAAAAAAAAAACAAAAAACCTGGCATATCATTTGTGACCAAATTTGTACGTATTAAGTGAGAAATATCACTTCCGATAGAATCGGAAGTAGTAACAACTTTTGATTTTTAAATAGTGGCCTGTAATATATTTGCGTATTTAAATTTCGCATGAAATTCACATTACAACAATTTATCACAAGTAGATATTTGTTTTCAAAATGGCGGCATAATTTTTAGAAAAAAACATGAAAGCAAATGGATTTTCATCAATTTTTTAAAACAGTAACCATATTTTTTTTTAGCAAGGACGAAAACATTAACCTTTGATTTGTTGTATAATACTTCTAGTTTCGGTACTGATTTATTTTGAAATTATTGTATTTCTGTACGGATGTCGGATGTATGTATCTATGTACAAGCGAACCATGACAAAATAACATTTACCAATTGGTATTTGTAAAAAAAATATACATAGAGAATAAATATACAATTGACAGAATTTGTTAATAATTATTTATAAAATGGGAGAAAACTAAATTATAGCAATTCTTCAATTTATTCAATGCATTTCCCTTATAGTTCTAACACTTGAGCAATTATTATTGCAAAAGCTGGGAGAATTTTGAGTTCCAACTCCTGGAGGTTTCTTGATGAAACTAGTTTTCTCCACAGGAAAAATCCATAGGGGTTAGGTCAGGTGACCTAACAGGTCATATTGTAGACCCATATGTCGAAATGGCTCCATTTTCAAATCTGTGATTTAAATAATTATGTATATTGCAATTATGTTGCGGGCCATGAAAAGAACTGGAAGTGGCAAAAATAAGTGCAAAATTGGGCTTTTTCTGTCACAAATGATTTGTCAAAATTTCAATATTCTATTACCAAAATCAACCCAAGAAATTGGAAAGGGACTAGTCTCGTTGTCACCCGGTATATGAGCCCCTTTGTTTTTTGGAGTTATGTTATGTAAGTTTATGATAAAGGATCCCGGAACAAATCTCATGAAAACTGAGCTTGGGCAGAATCGGCTGAAACTTTGCTATTTTGTAGTTCTAGTGATGGTGATTAAAATTCATAATTGCCACAACTCGATCCTATGCGCCGTTTTTGAGATACAGCTTGTCAAAATTTGATATTTTGAGTCATTTTAACCATTTAAGAATTTTTTATTCTTAAACTATTAACTTTAGGGAAAAAGTGCATGGGCCGAAAAATGTTCATTTATGTAAAGCTCGGGTTTTGTTTTCAGAATTGCTACCTGGAAACTTGAAGCATGCCTACTACGAGATATTATATTGATATCAGTGTTTTCTACGATTTCGCATCAAACTTTCAAGCACTCCTGGAACGAAAACCACTCATAGGACCGTTTCGGTGCTATGAAAACTTTTGATCAGCGTGACTTGAACTACAGATTAGCAAAGTTTCAGCCAATTCCGCCGAAGCACCATTGTATATCATATACATGTATTTTATTGAAACCTGAAAGTTGATAAAGTCAAAGCAGCTTCTTAATGATGATCCAATTATTAATCTCTGCTCATGCGGAAATAATATGACGTCATAAACTTTGGTTAGTCGTAACCACGTTGCCGAATTTACTCATATTCCTCAACTGAAGATTGACATCCATATTTTAATTAAATTCGGATAAACAATTATATACAATTTTATAGGTTGAAAATGAAAAAGAATTTGAGCGGTAGAGTTTCGACAATTATTTTAATAATATCCAAATGACATGTTTTAAAATTTAAATTATTAAAATTTTCTTCTGTATTATAATTTGTTAATGTTAAGGTAAGTTTTATTACTATATTTGTATGCCTGTTATAAGGTCCTATGAAAATAAAGATATTATTTTTATCATCAATCAAATATTCCTCCAAATTCCAGGCGCAACTAAGTATGTATTTCCGTAAGAACAAGGAGCAACCAATATCGTGTGCTTTGTCTAATATTATGATATTTCCAACACATTGAAAAGTATACGAATGAGCAGTCCAATATAACGTAAGCGGCACATTGAATGGTTTACTTGCCCCTAGAAAGAACAGGTAGTGGGACTGTATATAATTTAAAGAATTAATGTAAATTTAACAGTCGTAAGTGTAATGCTAAAGCTTGTTGCCCTTGTTCTAAAACCATTCTATTCAATATGACTGGCTCATTCTATAGCACGTACTCTTCCTGATACTAGCCGCGAGATACAATAAAAATCAATAAAACAACTATATATTTTTATGTTCGAATATTTCAGGTTTATGGGGGATAAAAGCAGCCATATCTTGTTTTATGTTCTTTTCATTATACTTATATGAATTTCTAGAGTAAGTGCATGCATTGTTGGCAAGAAAAAATTTAAATATCACAAGCTGTATAATTTGGTTAGCATATTACGAACATACTGTTTAATATACATACATACGTAAATTGTCTTAGTGGAGTCCAAAAAATGAATAGAAAATCCACCTTGTTCTGATTTTGTAGAGCTGGCGAATTTTTCAATTCGGCATGCAAATTTTTGTAAAATAAATTATTAATTTAACAGTTTTTACTATAGTTTCTTTTCGCAGCTGACAAGTAATATTTCGAGAGTATAAATTTATGTTTGCTTATTACAACTATTTTAGCAACGGCGTGCTACTTTACTGTATCATGTGTTATTTATCGCTTAAGAATATTTCATTTATATTGGATCTGAACGCCAAATGTAAAATAGCAGGGCCTTGAACTAAATTTCTGAATACAAGAAATGGATTTTTTTCATGGGCTTTCTTGGCACAAGATATGAATTATATTCTGTAATATATTAATATGCCTAGAATTTCAGTATCCTTGTAGAACATAACATAGACTAGATCCTTATTTAACATTGGGCCAATATAGATAAATTGAAGTATTATTGTAATATCGTGATATTAATAGATATTGTTATTAAAATACTAGCATTCTAATGTTCCCAATATACTGTTTTACTTATTTTAAACTAGACGCATAGAGATGACATTGGTGATTATGTATAAATATTCACTTTACAATATTATAATGATTCGTCCCATGAATGTTTTGTAAATATTGTTAAACATAAATTAATTTATCTACTACTATCTATTTATCTAATCCAAAATTAGGTACTACATCACGATATGGGGTGGCCTATATAAAAATTTCTTGCATAACCTAGAGATAATTCAAAAAAATCACATCAAGTTTAAAAGGAAACTGAGAATCTTCATTAATAACGAATTTAATAAAATAAATAATATTTTATGAGTATAACTTTTCTGTGACCGGTCCTAGCTTCTGTAGGGGAGGTGTCCTAAAATGAGTAGGGGCTCTTCAGTACCCTGCAGAAGACGGACTGGGATGGGGGATATCCTCAACCCCAACACGGCGCGTCCCAATGGCTGATAGAGGCTCTTGCGAGGCTTGTGAGAGTGGTGTTTGCACCCGCGGATCAACTGAGGATATGGTATAGCGGCAGTGGCTATGCCATTACTGGCGATGCGTGGAATGACTTGTTGGGCTCTACAGACAACTGCCTCTTATGTTTGTCATCTTGATGATGAATATAGGAGGTAGTTACCACGAATTGTGGAAGGCAATGGGAAACCACCCCAATTAATTTTCCCTAGTACAATCATCACAATAGCTGCAAATTTAAACGGCCTCGAGTACGGGCGCCCTTTCAATAGGGCAGGGGTGTGAAGAATCTCCCGGACAGCCGCTGTTAATTTTGGAAACTCAAATCACAAAAATATTGGAACGTGGAATGTTAGAAGTATGTATGAGAGTGGAAAAATCCATAACACCATTAAAGAAATGATCCGACTTAATATATCCATACTAGGAATCAGCAAAATGCGATGGCCCCAGTCAGGACGAATACTTATGGAGGAGCACGCAGTATATTACTCAGGAGAAGACAGTACATACCATCGAAATGGAGTGGCACTCATTGTAACTAGAGAAGTAGACCGATCAGTGATAAATTTCACACCACTTTCAGATAGAGTAATTATGCTACAAATAAAGGCCAAACCAACAACAATCAATTTCATTCAAGTATATGCTCCTACCTCTGAGAGCAGCGAAGGGGATATAGAACAGTTTTACACTGATGTGAATACAGTAATGAAGAATCTAAAAAATAACAGTGGAAAAGCGAATGGCCTAGATGAAATTCCAACAGAAATCCTGAAACTCTTGGGAGACAAAGCAATAAAATCACCAGTACTACTGTTCAATGCGATCTACGATAGAGGAATAATTCCACCTAACTGGCTGAAATCAACATTCATCCCCATCCCCAAACAAACAAATGCCAAAGAATGCAGTGAACACCGAACTATAAATTTGATGAGCCATGTATTAAAACTATTTCTGAGCATCATCCATCAAAGGATTTATCCCAAAATTGAAGTGCATATTGGGGACACTCAATTTGGATTCCGTAAAGGACTGGGTACAAGGGAAGCTCTTTTTAGCATACAAGTACTAATCCAGCGATGTAGAGACATAAATTGTGACGCCTTCATGTGCTTCATTGACTTTCAGAAGGCATTTGATAGGGTACAACACGAAAAAATGATTGAGATACTACAACTGGAATTGATGACAAGGACCTATACTTCATCGGTAATCTCTACTGGGGACAAAAGGCAAATCTAAGAATAGAGGACAGAACAACGGAAGATATCATAATAAAAAGAGGCGTGAGGCAAGGGTGCATATTGTCACAGTACATATGTCAGACAATATTGAGGGACTCCAGCTTCTCTTGGACCGAATAATCAACGTATGCGAAAATTATGGCCTCAAACTGAATGTCAAAAAAAAACTAAACTAATTGTAGTGAGCAAAAAAAACATTAATGGAGAACTGTGGATTGAGACATAACGTTTAGAAAGGGTGCATAGAATGAAATATTTGGGACAGCTTCTAGTTGATGACTGGCACCACTCGATTGAAATAAAATCAAGAATAGCAAGCAAGAATAACATTTGTGAGGATGAAGAAGGTTTTTTGTGGACATGACCTAAATATAGAACTGAAGATAAGGATGGTTCGCTGTTATGTATTCTCCGTCCTCTTGTATGGAGTGGAGACTTAGACTCTTACAGAAAACACCCATAAGAGACTTGAGGCTTTTGGGATGTGAGTATACCGACATATGCTACGGATAAGTTGGGTAGACCACGTTACAAACATAGAAGTAATGTGTAGAATGGGTAAAGATAAGGAAGTAATTAATACTGTGAAAAAGAGGAAACTATCATACTTTGGCGACGTAATGAGACATCCAGAAACATATAATACACTACATCTGATAATCCAAGGTAAAATCAATGGAAAACGAGGCCCAGGAAGAAGAAGAACGTCCTGGTTGAAGAACTTGAGACAGTGGTTTGAGAAGTCAACGACCGCGCTTTTCAGAGCGGCGGTTAATAAAGTCAAAATAACGAACATGATCGCCAACATTCGTTGAACGGATACGGCACTGCAAGAAGAAGATAACTTTTCTGTGTACTCTGTAATCAGTCAAATTTTCCTCAACATCTCCGCTAATTTAGATATTAGACAACTTTTTATCTTTTTTTGCTCTTTCTTCTTATCCTTCTTAATTTCGAGACTTATATTAATTGGATTTGTTTTTTTTATTACTTTTTACTTATTATTCTAATGTTTTTTTCTTTATCTCCTAAAATGGTTGGATCTACGAACAAGCATTTTCAGCTTAGGTGGCTAATTTTATGTAATATATTTTTATGTAAAATTTATTATTCGTAAGTGTACACTACGATCAGAATTAAATTTGAATTGAATATGTTTCAGTTACAGAAGGGCATTCTTATTTTATAATGTAAATATTTTATTAAAAGCGTATAAAATGTGTTTTCTAATGTGTCATATTGTTGTATTAAAACTTTAAGATTATCAAAAAAATTATTTTTTGCATTTTTACCAGTTTTTACGGGTTCACTTCTGAGAGAGTCCTGATTTTGAAACCTTGCTCGAGGTACATTTGTTCTGAACAGCCATTAAATATTTGAGCATAATCAAGGCGGACGAGGAGCCGGTGACATTTAAAGTCCCGTCATAACGGAATCGAATTTTTTTTTACGTGATTCGATAGTTAAAAATTATACGAACAAAATAAGCTTGGTATGCGTAGATTTAATAAACCAAAAAAAAATATTATAAAAATTCCCCTCTAAGGCAGTATTCTATACTAAACTGTATTATGTATATATAAAAAAAAATGAAACAAAAGTAATTTTACAAGACACAGGATTAATATGGATGTAATGTACAAAATTAAAATAATTATAAAACAAGAGTAATTTCACAAGAAGCAAACAAATTTATTTAACGTACTACTTTTTGTAATAGATGTGTTTTTGAGCCCGCATACCAAGATATTTTTAAAGATCACATCGAAACGAACAAAATAATAAAAGAAGTTTGATAATGGAGAAATTTTGTTCCCTTTCACACACTTCAAATAGATATGCCAGACCCGTCCGGCCAAATAAAGTGGTTTGCGTAATTTTTTATTGAAAGAGTACGAAATTTTCTATCGAATACACTACAAACAATCAATATCCGCGATGATAGTAAAACATTATTGCATATTTATAATAATTAATTTTTTTAAACATTTTTTCGGCTTATTAGATCTACGCATACCAAGCTTATTTTGTTCGTATAATTTTGGACCCTAAAAATACGACCCTAGACAGCAGACAATTCTTTTTAAAGACTACTAAGTTCTTGAAACTCTCTTATTCTAACTTAAACCGTGCCATTAAAGTAAGGACACTTATTAATTTAAATAGCAAGGCATTGTTTGCGATCCAATTAATCTTCTTCACTATCTTCCGCTCAATCTTTCACTGGTACGTGTAAGGATAACTTCTATAAATATATTTCAACTTATTTAAGGAATAGTTAGATCTATTAATAGAGTAAACTAGGAAAATCCGCAATGCATATAAATTGCCTATAAATATTCTATCCTTTTATTTGGATTTTCTTCAAAAATAAATCAGCGAGTCTACAAAATAATAGAATTATTAGTCAGAGGTTGTTTTTTTATAAATAATATAAATCGGAGTAAACATAGAAATAACGTATTTTTCTGACGTTTCGGAAAGTAGTCTCTTACCGTTTTCAAAGATTTTTTTAAGGAACTCGTATTTGTTGTGTATGTCAAATACACAACTTTAAGATTCCATAGATACTTATTACTTACACAGAACTGATGATATTTTCTTTTAGATAATGTAGAGTTTGTTAAGTTCTTCTTTTAATATTGGTAGCAAGGTTGTATAAATGTCTACAGAACAATTCGATACGCACTTATCTTCATTTTTCTGATTCTTTAATTTTTCTTTTTTTTAATCTGTCTAATTTGTTAAAGTTTTTGCTGAGTCCCAGTTTATTCTATCCGTTTTCCTAAGCATGTTCGCAAATCTTTGATTTCTGAATTTCATTCTTTCTAACGTAATTCTTGTGCTCATTCAACCTTACACTGAAAGGTCTGGATGACTCACCCACATAACATTTATCGCATTCGCACGGAATACTGTAAATATAGTTTTTTGAATTCTGCTGCTGTTTATCGTTTTTTTTTTTTTGTTAAAATAGACCTCAAAGTGTTCCCCGTTTGAAATACCGTCCTAACATCAAATTTGTCATATATACGGCGTAGCTTCTCCGATAGTCCGGACACATAAGGAATTGTTGCTGTCTAATGGCGTTCAGGTTTTTATCGTACCTGATCATCCCTACTTTTCAACAAATGCTTCAGGGTATTGATTTTGTACTAGATAGACCCTTTTAACAGTTATTGATTGATTTGAGCTAAAACTTAGATATCTATTAGTATGTGTTGGTTTTCTCTGTTTCTTGTTTCAAAGTATTATTTACCTTTTTAATTAAAACATCTAAAAACAGTAGTTTCATTCCTAGAAGTAGAAAGTAGGACACCAACACATACTAAATTGAAAGGAGTGATGGTACAAGAACCACCGATTTTCATGTAAGCCTAGAGGTCCTCATGGAGACTCATTTCATGGGATGTGTGATAACAGAACGGAAGGACTGGTCATACAAAGTCGACATCCTCGGATTTGGATTGACAAATGGCCAACTAAATAGTGAATGAGGACAGAATAAGATGGGCAATACAGAGATTCTCCCTTTTTAAGTCGCCAGGCATTGATGGTATCTATCCCGTCGTACTGCAATGGACACTGGATGAATTACTGCCGCACCTGGTTGGAGTATTTAGGGCGTGCTTAGCACACCTTTATATTCCAGAGACATGGAGATAAGTGAAAGTTGTGTTCATCCCAAAGGCATGACAGATGGTCTGTACCACCCCAACGCGTATAGACCTATTAGCTTAACCTTGTTCTTGTTCAAGACGATAGAGAAGCTATGTGAACAATACATAAGGGATGTTATAGTGAAAGACAACCCTTTACATCCCAACCAGCACGCATACACCCTGGGAAGATCCACCGACTCCGCCCTCTATGCAGTCGCGAGTCGTATATGATCCTTCGATAATAAAGAGTTCACCCTAGGTGTCTTCATAGACATTGCGTTTGACAGGGGCACCTTTGCACAAATTGCAGAGGTCGTAGTGGAGAAGAATGGCCCTACGAACATGGAAAGCTGAATATTCTTCGAAGAGAGTTGTATAAATCAGTGTGGGAGATGCTTCTATAAGAGAAATGGTCGCGAATGGCTGTCCGCAGGGAGATCCAATATCACCACTGCTATGGAACCTTGTTCTTGATACCCTCATGTACCGCTTCAATTCAGATGGATTCCACACAATTGCCTACCCAGACAATAATGCTTAGCAGAAAATTCGAAGGGGCCCTCTGTAAAAGAATGCAGGGGGGCTAAGAATAATCAAAAAATGGTGTAGAGAACCAGTCCCAGGAAGACGGAAATTGTTCTCTTAAGGAAAAGGAAATAGGAGCACTGAAGGCACCTGCTTCCCTGGATACAACACTAAGTTTCGCATCAGAAGTGGTTGGAGTAACCTTCGATGCCATACTAATGCGGAATCTTCACATAGATAGAAGACTAAAGAAAGCTTACATTTCATACGATAAGTGCCCTAGGACCGTGGGGAAAACCTGAGGAATGAAACCCAAAGTGGTCGTGTGGATATACACTGCCAACATAAGACCAATGATAATCTATGGTGCTGTGGTTTGGTGGCCTAAGATCAAACAGACTACAGCTAAGGTCAAGCTCAGCCAAGTGTAGAGAGTTGCCTGCCTAAGCATAACCGAAGCTATGCGAACAACACCAACGAGAGCCATGGAGGTAATGCTGTGTCTGCCACCACTAGATATATATCTAGAAGGAGTGATTCTGACAACAATGGTACGCCTCAAATCCGTTGGAATTCAACAAAATGTAGGTTGTGGAGAGGCCAGAAGTCGCCTGAGGAATGAAGCTGTCAGGAAGACACCTCTTCTACAGGTATGCACAGATAACATTTCTTCCCGGTTTGTCCTTGACAGACCCTACATAATACAGACTAATAGTGAGAACGAGGCTGCTGGCGAAGGTGTGATCAACATCTTCACAGACGGATCAAAAAATAAAAATAGGGCAGGATGAGGAATATACTCCAGAAGTCTGCAATTCCAAAATAAATGGGCTATGGATGGGCGAGCCAGCGTAGTACAGACAAAACTGGCGGGCATAACCATAGCTGCAAAAGAGATTGTCCGTAGACAAACTACGGGCAAGACAATCAGGACCTACACAGATTATATACAATCATTACTAGCCCTGAGAAGTTACAAAATAACCACAGGACCAGTACAGGAATGTCACCAAGCACTTGTGGGTGCCTGTACCATGAATAACATACTGATATGCTGGGTGAAAGGACATGCATAGTGTAGTGGCAACAAAGAAGCCGACAGACTGGCCAAGAAGGCAGCAGAAATAAGTATCTTTGGACCAGGCCCGGCCAGTCTCTTACCGATCACGGCGATAACACAAATAATTAAAAAGAACACCCACAAAGAATTCAAGAAGCTGTAGGATTAAACAAATAGCTGTCAGCTTGCTAGGAAACTACTAAAATATCCCAAGAAGAGTACAGCAATTATTACTACCTGGCAATGTCCAGATGGAACCTATGTTTTATAATACGAGCCCATACTGGACACTATCCGTTAAGAAGACATCTACACGATATGAGATTCAACGAAACACTCTCTGTAGAGGTCAATGGCCAATGTAAGGGAGATGTCCGTAGGAAGCATCACCACCTATTTCGCAAAATTAGGTTGGTTGGAGGTCTAGGCGCGGATCTGCCTACAGGGAGGAAGTGCAATGGGCCCAATGGTACCTAAGTGCTGTGGTTCAATAATTTTCATTAACCTCCCTCCCAATCAATTCCAAATTTCAATACCCTTCGATAACTTTTCAAACGACAATAGTTACAAAGCACATCTTTCTTCTGTATAGGAAGAAGAATACTTAGCAGCTTTTATTATTAGTATGTTTTTTTGCGGTCAGGCATTGTTTTTAAATTTCGACTGCACACATACGCATTACTGAGCAGCAAATCTAGTTAGCATTGTATAACCCTTTGAAAATGAACTTGTATCGACCATTATGCTAGCGTAAGCTATAACTATCAAATAGTTGTAAAATATGTGTATATGAACCTATACTAAAGTTGACATATTGTAAGAACTATAATATATTTTCGTTATTCAATCCTGAACAAATATATTGACAATTCTGATAAATTATTTTCAATGTTGTGCACGACAAAAATGTTAGTCCGTCCAAGGCTAAATATTTTTAACAATTCAGATCGTGGTAAAAAAATTGTATTTTCCTTGGCATGGAAATTTGTACATTGAATATATTAGGAAACATCTTTGCATAAGGGGAATTTAAGTCTCGCCAGCGAGTCGTTATGTATCGATTACCCTAAAAATATCTGCCGAAATGCATAATATATTAGCGAATTACGGCGGCGCATTCGCCAAAAGTTCGAATATGTGCATTGATAATTTATTTGTTAATTTATCCTTGTTTCACCAATACATTGTTTATATATGTAATTAACTTTTTTAGAAAAGGACAAATCAATATAAACAACGTTGCAATTAATCAGACTTTATTGTAACCACGAACACTGAATTAACAATCTATTAAACCATTGCAATAAATATAGGATTTACAATTTGATGTATTAGCAAATACTATTAATTGCAGAAAATTAATATTTAAATTACAAATCCGAATTCCATTATACATACAACTTTATTGCAAATACTGCTTCATTTTAGTATTGAAAATACTTCTGGGCGTAATGCGTATATGAGAGCTGTCTTTTAAAAAACTTTGCGAGTGTTTCGTGACATGCGACATACTCGGGATTTGCATATGTTGCACGGTCTGTGGAGGCCTGCCGGCAAAGTCCCGGACTGCGGAGGATAAAGTTATTTATAGGATGACTAGTAACTAGTGTTATTTATGACTTATGGTCGGAGATACTGAAATATTAAGTACTACTATCTGTGAGAAAAATAAAATTAGATGTATATTTATTGCAAACAATATTCGAATAAACGGTTGTTAAATACAGAGTAATATACTGAGTGATGCTTAAGACATATAACTAATTACAATATAGAAAATGCTTTAAAAAAAATAGTTTTGCATATAGTAATAATGAATGGTAAGTAGATGGAATAGAATTATAGCGAATGTAAAATAAATACACAATTGCCAATAAATTTAAACAATTGCAAATATATTGAAAATTTCTTTCTTTGTAGTATTGATTTAATCAGAAATAATGGGAGAAGTACTATTTATGCGCGATTCCTTGTCTCCGTGTGTACCGCGTTTCTCTTTTTTTATCATTTCCATCTAGTCAAGCACTATACTACAGTAAACAAAAAGTTGTATCTCGTATCTCGTATTTTCAATAAACCTAAGACACTTGCGTAGGATGCAAGATCTGTGAATTTTTTTATTTGTTTTGATAGCGAGTTATATGAGCATCTTATCACATTCCCACAATATTATTTAGATACACAACCTGATCACCCTTTATCAATTTCTTTTTACGTGATCTATTTTTATGTTATAAAAAATCATTCTAATAATAATAATAATAATACGCTTATTTACGAAGGACAATAATTTTATGATTACAGAGTAAATACATAAAATAATAATATAGATTTGCAAATAAACTAGCTACTTCATAGAAATGCAGAACAAGAACTGTGCGTGAAGATAGGAGACATTCTAAAACAATATATAATTGTCTTAAAGTTTTTATAGCAATAGAAATAGAAAAAAGTAAAATGTTATAATTTAATTCAATTTATTATTTATCCTAAAATTTAAAAATAAAATTAAAGCTGGAGGATAAATAATTTTGTAGACAAAAGAATATGTTGCGGACCTGTTGCATATGCGACCCGCGACACGCATTTGCGTTTTGTGGGCCGCATAATACCAATCGCACCAATGAAACGTCCGTGCGGAGTTTCTGTTACCGTCCGCGAGCGGCGCGAGTCTTCCGGCTGGTTCAGAGAGAGAGCGTTTTGCTGGCATGTACACGGTGACTCCTGAAAACTTGTGTTATTCAAGGCATCCTTGTGGATTTTGGGGTTATTAACACCAAAAAAATTGCCTCCATTTGTTGTTGTTCTGTTGAGTAGAATATTTTGTTGTTGGAAGCGAATTTTAACTGCTGGTGCAGGATTTAAGTGTATAGGTGAGTGAACCTCATTATCGCCATCTTACCCGATCTCTATCCACGTATTTCGCAAATTTAGAGGCTTTCCTTTGGAAGTATCTCGCTGGTTTGTAAGGCGGACTATAGCCTTCTCTAGGAGTTTTGGTGGATTGCTTCCCTCAATAGTAAGGGGTAAATTATATTTCTTTTGTGGGTTATGTCACATTTAAATTGCTCTCATTAGGCACGCTTCACGTGCATTTCCGACCGTGCAAATTAAATCGGTATATCTTTAGGGTTCCACGGGCGGAGTTAGAACGCCCACACGCACACACCAGGGGTAGAAAGTCCTACGGACAGGGCTCCGAACGCCCACACACACCCACAGGAGTAGGAAATTCCCCAGCTGGATTCCCTTTCTTCCCGAAGACACCTAGGTAGGGGTGCAGTTCTGCATCGTCGAAGTCTGGGTATCGTACCACCCTAGATAAGTGCGTTGTTTGCTTTACCGGGGACCACCTTCAGTGGTTCTGCGTGGTTAAATATATTTATATTTTTGCATTTTAACTTGTATATATTTAAAGATTTTACGCATTTATATTTATTTAAGGAGGTTCTCTAATCAGACCCTTTGTGGCCAGATTTATGTTTATTTATTACCTTGTAAACCAAGTGTAGCTACACGAGGCCTACCTATTAATAGGAAAATTAGCCACACCTTTTGAACATCGCCAGCTTTCATGCTAGAGAACCTGACATTATTTTGTAAATTCTGTAATATAGTGCATTTCATGCTTAAAGCTAGTGTCATTATTTCATCTGCGACCGCTGCGAATGGAACCCTCAACGATTTGTGTCAGTAAGTAAACTAATAATTTATAATAGTCTATGTTAACTTGGGCTTAACGCCCCGAGATAGTTTGAGATAGTGAAATTTTATCATGGACACGTTACATCGCTTATCCGGGCTAGGTAGTGTCTGCGATCTGCTACGCCACAGCAGCCCAAATGAGTTTCTTTTTTGTAATATCTTAACCCTTACGAAAAAAACAGTATCGTTAGCGTAGCTTATTACTGAGCCACAGGTTTACAAATCAAACAAGGAGTTAAAATATATATAAAATGAATAGCATAGGCCCCAGCACTGTTCCTTGCGGGTACGCCATATTCTACAGTAGCAGACCTACTTCTTATTGAGTTAATTTCTGTGTATTGTATTCTATTTGTAAGGTAATATTTTAAGACTTTTAGACTATTATTTCTAAAACTCAAGTTATTTAATGTCTCTATAAGTTGTGTAGGGCATACCGTGTCAAAAGCTTCTTTAGATCAATGAAAACAGCTAGGCTTTTATCTCTGTTGTATAAGGTATAGTAGATCTCGCTTACAAGGCTTGAAATTGCGTTTTATATACTCATACCTTTTCTGAAACGATATTGTGACCTAGACAACAAGTTATATTTTTCGAGGTAATTTATAATTCTTGACTTAATGACCTTTTCAAAAGTTACTAATTCTTGATATAGGTCTATAGTTCGCTACCTCTTCTTTACAACCACTCTTAAAAATGGGCTTTATGATTGCAACTCTAAAAGCCGAGCGGCATTCATCCACCACTATAGCTTTATTTATTATATATGATAACGGTATTGCAATAAATTCAGATATTTCTTTTAAAATGTTAGACGTAACTCCAACTATTCCTGGTGATTTCTTCTTCTTCAACTCGTTAATGATTTTTATGATTTCGCTCGTAGCGGTTGGGTTTATAAATATAGTATTTATTTGCATTTTTGTTTCAATCCGCTTATCCAACTTAACAATAAACTTATGGTATAAAGATAGTAGAAATGATCGGAAGTCCATAACAGTTAATTTAGTTTTAACATTTCTCAGGTTGGTACTCTGACAGCCGATTTGTCGAACTGTCAGTTTAAGTCATGTCTTGTTTTTGTAAGTTAAAATGGTTATAAATATCAGCCAAGTTACTTCAAATTTCCTGTTTGATCAAAATAAATCCGAAAACTTTGCTAAGTGATTAATTTAGTTTAAAAGGCACGTGGTTTTTACTCCGTTTGGTACCGGGTCATAAACTAGATGTCACATATTTTCAAATAATAGTTTGGATTATTTTATTTGAAATTTTGATTTATTCGGATTTAATTAGCGAGTATCGTCCTGAAGAGTATTCTGGATAAGTTTTAATTTTAGATTCATTATAGACAGGTGCTCACGTTAGAGGTTAATTTTGAGAGTAATTTAATTATAGAAGATTTGGGTACGACTAGATTTCAGTTTGGTACGTCTAGATTACTATTTTTGACTATTTTGGATTGGGCTTTTGATACACGATTTTTGCTATTCGACTTTGCCCTGATTTGCATTCTACGATAGAGAAACCTATTTAATTGTAATGAAAAATCTCCCATCTGGATAACATCTTATTTAATGCCGAGATTTGTGAAACAAGGACCTCGATCAACAAGAGAAAACCTTCACGTCTGAAGCGTCCGGAAAATCTCCAATTTTGTAAAAACTAAGTAATTCCTGTATATTATTTTTCTTGTAAAATTGTTTAAATTTCTAATGCTCTAAACCTTAGACTTTGATGATATTTAAATTATTGTAAAATTTTTACCTTGAAATTTTCTTTGTATTGTACATTGCATATTTATTGTACTTCTTCTTTTATTGTTATCTGGGATCTCGTTTGTATTTACCTGACTTTAAGCCGTAATAAAATCTGAATCTGCGAGTGATTAAATTAATTTGGCGGCATTTCATAAAGGTGTAAAGTTTTAATAATAATTACGATTTTTAGATGTTTCAATGCTTATTCTGATTTGGAATTTTAACTAAAGATTGTACTTTATAAATTAGGTCTGCACCTAATCTAGATTGTTCCCCTTTGATAAAACGTAATAAAAAATCTAACTATATAGAGAATTGTGTTTTTCTTTCAGTTAGAGTTTTAAATGCGGTGCAGGAAACAATAGTAATTAAGGTAAATAAGTTAAAAGAGCATTTTAAATTCAACAAGTTTTGGGATATCGTAAATAATTTAACAGTAGAATAAGAGGTTACAGATAATAAGCTAGTCAGGTCAATATTTTTGGACTATTTATTATATTTTTTTACAATATGCAAGAAAAAAAATTGATGGAGGTAACAAATTTGACAACCGGTGTTTCATATTCTTATATCCTTAAATTAAAGAATAAATAAGTTAATATTTGCAGTATATCCGTAAATTGAATAACAAGCGTTTACTTCTATCCCAATTTTTATGTATTCCACTTTTACCCTTCTTAACTCTATTCATTTAACTGTTTTACTACATAACCCAATGTCTGATATAGAAATATATAAATTTCCGGGCTTGTATTTATTAAACACAGATCGCATATCAAAATATCACAGACATAAAGGAGAATTGAAAATGTCCTTTGTAAGGCAAACCATAAAAAAGACATTGTGTTATTTACAAACAATAAATGGTGTCTTGAGCGTATATTATCAACCGTAACATAATTTTCGCATTTCATAAAACTCAGCCGATTAAGTGAAAGAGTAATGTTTCACATAAACGAGGGACTTATTTTGTGCACTGAAAAGCACAAATAAAGTGTCCATATATGCCACATAAAGCGTTTTTAAATTTAATTTTCACAAAAAGTAGAACAAATCATTGCTGAGATATTTCGGGAAGGACAGTATTTGTGATCTTTTTATTTAAACATCTCTTCCTTTTTCGACAAGAAAATTTCCTCCGCTAATATATCCTCTAACAGACATAAACATCATAACACATATAGATTTATTGCCCTTATAACTTGATTTGAGATATATGTCGAATGATTTGTTATGCCATTTTATTACCACCATTAATAAAAGATTAAACCAGTGGCAGCTCGAGCTATATTTGTTCCTATGATCTAGCAGATAACTTTCTAGCCACTTCAATCTTCTAATTCTAAACTAATCTCACCTTTTAAATAAAAGTATGTCGTTGCAACAGGCTGTGCGCTTCCGCATTTATATGAAAATTCCTAGGTAACAGGTGAAATTTACATCACTGTTTTCTCAAAAACTTGGGGTCATGCAGGAAACGAAGAAGCTTGGTAAAGACCTGAATGATTAAATCTCAACCCATCGTCGGCGTTATAACAGTTAATAAGCTTTTAGTTTATTGCCTCTAAATAGAGACATAGGAAAGATAGCATAATACAGCACTTAAGATTAATCAGAAAGCACTAAAGTATTCCAAAATCTCTGAGAAGTGTTATATTTAAGTATGTTCATATTTTTGAATATTTAGAAAATAGTCTAAGTAGTAAAAATTTTCGATTTTTCAGCGTTAAGTGAATTTGTGCCTTGTAAGTCGCGAAAGTAACAAGAGTAGTTTATCTCTTAAAGTTGTTAAAATTAGGTACTCGCGTATCTTATTTTCAAGGAACTGAATTTCTCTATGATGACTCTCTGCGTAAATACCCAAAGCTCGGTACAATTCGTGGAAGGAGATAGGTCGAGCAAAAAGAGGTGACTGAATCACCAAAAATTGTAAAAAAATGAGGTGCCTTCTACCCCAAATTTTAACATATTGTTACGTAAGGAGTATTCATATTTTAGGAGAAAACTATAAATCAGCTTTAGTAGGTTACATATTGATACAAATTATTTTTCCAAATTCTAAATTGATATACTTTGCAATAATATTAAATAAATATTGAGAACGAGACCTGACACTGAATTATTAAAGACGAACAATAAATACGAACTTGTACTCAATACGTAACCTGCTAAATAAGCATGTAGTAAAATTATAAATACGAATTTTATTAACGCGGGCGTCAGTCGAATTCTTAAGACAGTCCTACTCTTAATGTGTTAAGAAGTGCGACTTCTTATCCTGACGCATTTCCCCACATCAGTGATATTGGTAAGAGCCCCCAATTTGTTACTATTGTTGTTGTGCCTGTTTGTACTGTGACACTGTTTGTTGTTATTTTGTTAATAAATTATATTTATTTTAAACTCGTCTTCTACTTTGACTACCCAATCTCCCTCTCTCACAAGCCAAGTGGCCGTCAGTCGCGGCTTCCCCAAAGGGGGGTCGTGACATTTGGTGGAGGCGCCGGCTTCGGCTTTGTCAAGGGATGATTTGGCTGTCGTTGTAGGCCCGAATTTACAACATAAAGTTTTCTAAGTCAATAATCGCGTTTTGTTTTTATATTGTTTATTGTGCGTAAAGTACGAGGTCTTGTTTTCAGCAAATGAATTTAATTTTCAATTTTTCATTTTTTCTTCTATGGGATATAATTTTTGGCGTTCTAAGAGGTTCCCAGAGGATAATTAATCGAATAATTTCTTGTTTTGACCTTCAGATTGTATATTAGCTATTTTTTATTAAAATATCTAGAGTTCCTTTTAAAACTATTTTATTTCATTGCTGACAAACAAAAAACAAATTAGATGCCTCATTAACCTTGCAGACGCTGCATAATAGTAGTGAAACTAGACCATGACCAGGATATGTTTATATTTGATAAAATATATTGACTTATTATGAATGGTATGTCGTTTATTAAATATTGTAATTGTTTTACATGCATACATGTGTCACATTATATGGGTAAATATAAATATTATGCGTTGAGTGATTATTGAATATTTTTATTGTAGTTTATGAAGTATACATGTATTAAACTGTATTTCTGATATAAATATATATACTTGGATATATAAATAAATATATAATAACGTAACAATATACTGGATCATAGTCGGTAAAAAACAAATAGAGTAATTGTGGAGTGTCATATGTACAACAGGTAGAAACAATGAATTTGTATGGGAGTGATCTTGCTGATATCACATGGTGCCGGGGAATGTTGGGATAAGTGCTAGTTTAAGTCATTTTTTTCTTTTTCAATAGTAACGTCATAAATTATTTTTCATTCTTCAATATACACATTTAAATTTAAAATATTTTAAAAGCCACATTTGATTAGTCTCTTTCAATATTTATTCTTAAATAATAGAAAAGCATTTACGTAAAATATATTGCGGGGAAGTAATCGAAAAATCTTTATTTTACAATCTTTTCATTATTTTTACTAATTTTCCAGGGGGGAAAGAATTCTCTAGTTTCCAATATAAAATTAAATGATTTTTTGAACCTATGAGTAATTCACACCAACAGTAAGACAGTGGCCAACGTCGCACACGTTGTTTGTGGAATTGCTCTGCGGACAAAAATATTATGGGAAGGATATTAGATAATAGTAAAATTAAAAAGTTAGGAAGGCAGAATTAACTCTTTGAAAAAAGACACAGAGAACAACCACTGTACCAAATTAGGTGTTAAAGAATTTGTTTTTTGTATGTGCATAGGGAATAACTAACTTCTCAAGAATTATGTATAAAAGTGTACAATGTTGATTATTGTGAGGTTTTTGCATGAAGAAATGCAAGTATATTTTTGAGGTTTTTGCGTATAGAAACGCAAGTGTTTTATGGAGTTTATGATGATGAATAATATGAGGTTTATTATGGTGAATATTATGAGATATATTGATTTTGTGAGGTTTGTTGCACAAAGGGATGCAACGTGACAGATGAGGAAGACGTGGAAGATGGTTTCACGGTGAAACTGAACGTCAGCCCCATCAATTAAAGTTTTTTGTACAAAAATACATAAGTGAGACGGGTTTTATTGATTTTCTTTATATGCAGTAGGTTCAATTTTAACACGAAGGGTACAAATTTGAGTAGGAAGTTGTTTATACAGGAAATAGTCCTAGAAAAGTCAAATTTCATGCCAAAAGATAAAACTAACTTTAAATATACTCGAAGCAGGAAAACATTTTGCATAATTTGTTAAATTAAACTAAAGTAGAAAAATATTTTGATTAATTTAGTAGAACTTCCCCCATTTTTCATTTTTATATACTTGTCTCTAGTGATATAATAAAAACAAAAAAAACTTAGATGTACATATATTTCTTCTTTGGGAAATAAACAGTTTCTCCGGAATAATAATGCTTTTATAAATATATTTATATAATAATGTTTTAAAGAAATTTTTTCCTTAGTAATAATGCTTTTGTAAGAATATTTATATTGTAATATTTTCTGTATTTTTTTTTTCATGTAATAAAACGCACGATGGCGAGGCACACTTAGCAGTTGCCATTGCGAAACCAGGAGGGTTGGATCCTGAGCAGAGCAAGGAATAGGCACTTGGACCATCCATAGTATATAGGTCATTATTAATGTTCAGAGAGAAGCAACATGGGACCTAAACATTAACTTTCCCTAACCACTACATGTTGGTGACAATGGATTTCCAGTAAGGACCGTAGGGATAATCCATTCATCTATAGCCAGCTAAGGGCTAAAATTTCTGCTGCAGTTCCCGAACCCAGCTATCTAGCTATAATGCAGTACATGTTTCCATCATACCTGCGCTAACTTTCTTCGGACAAATGTTTTGTTTATTTATGGTTTACAAGTGTCAGTAGCCCAGGCGTCCGCTACAGATAACTCAGCGACTTCACCTCCAATCCACTAAACAAGTAATAACTCAGTGTAAGTGCAAAAATACTAGACAAGGTGTGCCCGCAAAAAACTATATTTCCTGTAATGAAATTAATTGATTTGTAGAAATTTTTTATTGATGAAGCGTATTTTACCAATTTGTATAATTTTGTTATCTTGAATGAAAGTTTTTAAATGAATGAATGAATTTCTGTTTTTTAGTGTTAGGTTGAAACTATGTTTTTTTTTCTATGTTGAGAAATATGTTTTTTAGAGCTAGGGGCTAACTCTATCTAAAAGGGGGAAATGTGTTACGTAAGGAGTATTCATATTTTAGGAGAAAGCTATAAATCAGCTTTAGTAGGTTACATATTGATACAAATTATTTTTCCAAATTCTAAATTGATATACTTTGCAATAATATTAAACAAATATTGAGAACGAGACCTGACACTGAATTATTAAAGACAAGCAATAAATACGAACTTGTACTCAATACGTAACCTGCTAAATAAGCATGTAGTAAAATTATAAATACGAATTTTATTAACGCGGGCGTCAGTCGAATTCTTAAGACAGTCCTACTCTTAATGTGTTAAGAAGTGCGACTCCTTATCCTGACGCATTTCCCCACATCAGTGATATTGGTAAGAGCCTCATTTGTTACTATTGTTGCTGTGCCTGTTTGTACTGTGACACTGTTTGTTGTTATTTTGTTAATAAATTATATTTGTTTTAAACTCATCTTCTACTTGGACTACCCAATCTCCCTCTCTCACAAGCCAAGTGGCCGTCAGTCGCGGCTTCCCCAAAGGGGGGTCGTGACAATATTCTTCCATACATCTTCTATATGTCTCGCGACCCATCCAAAAGAGGAACAAAACTGTAGTTATAACACCCCGCTAGAACGAGACAAACACCTTAGGCCTCTATGTCGTCAGGAGTGGTGAGCCCGACCAATGATGCTTTAGATCGACATTAGAGTATGTGTCAACAATTATAAAAATACTGTAAAGAAATATTTAAAAGATGTCAATCACCCGTTACCTGCTGATAAAACTCTGTATTGTCAATTTTTCAAAATATAGATGAAGAAGTCTTACAAGTTATAAAACGTGTTATGTATTTCTTTGATGATAATGTTACTAATAAAACAGAGAAGGAACATTTACAAAGATTTAAGATTGATATTTTTTAGATTATCTAAAGCAGAATTTAAAATTAATTTAAATAAATGTGAATATTTCAAGAGGACTGTTGATATTTGGAGTATTTTATTCCCATGGAAAGTTTACGGCAATATCCGAGTAAAATAGACGCTATTTTAATAATAGCACAGCCCAAAAATTACCTAAATTAAGGCACTTACAGGAAAGATAATTCACTGTTTAAGAATCCATACTTCAATAAATTGAAGCTTTACTTGAATAAATTATTACAAAAATAAACTTCTTAAATGGACAAAAGGTTGTTAAAAAACATTTAAATTGGCAAAGAAAAAAAGTCGTATTGATAAAAGTTTAGTACATTATGATAACCAAATTTGAGATTAACTTGTGATGCTAGTCAATATGGAATTGGGGCTATTTTATCACATTTGGAGGAAGGTGGTTCGGTAAACTCAATTAGGCTTGTTTCTCGATTATCAAGCGCATATGAAACGTTAATTCAATGATGCATAAAGAATCTTCAAGTATTTATTGGGGTATAAAAAAATTATATCAATTGGTAGGTAAAAAGATTAAATTGATATCGGATCATAAACTATTAAAGGCTTTATTTGGAGAAAACAAAGTTCACTTCAAATGACAGCAGGCATTAGTGGTGAAGATAATGTAGAAGCGGATACCTATTGAGATTACTATTACCGATAAATGAAGAAATCATGAATGAAGGTATTGATTATTTTCTGTTATACGTGACTTTGTTCCTTTTACAATCATAGTAGACCACACGATATTGATCTCGTGGTTTTAAATATTCGATCGTTGGTAGATTTTTTATGTAATTATGGCATAATTCATGACATTTCGTGACATTTTACCTCAAAACATGCTAAAGGAAATAAATATTTTTTACAGATCAAAGAGTGAATTGGTGGTTTGAAATTATTTCAGCATTTTCCTATCAACACATTTTTCATGTGAGCTGTATCCCCAGGAAACATATGACCTTTTGTTGTTGAATAAAGTGTAACTGAATAACATTGAGTCATTATCATTATTTTTAAAAGATGATACAAAAAATTTGTGATAGAAACAATATTCTATCCAATAGAAAATTGACCCAATATAAACCGTTAACAGCAAAAGTTTAACATAATATCCCTTACTTGGCACTAATTCTATCCGGCGAGAACGATAATAGGAGCACTCATTGTGTAAAAGCGATATTTAGAGCGATCCAGAAGGTTGAAGTTTAGATCGTCAATATTAGGTGTATCAATACTATTGGCTGTAACATTACTACACTCAGTTTTACAATATAATGACATAACATCCTTTTTTTAAATATGAAATTCATATGAAAAGTATATCGACACCGTATCAAAGATATTAAAGCATTATTAGTCGGACTAGCCGCTCAGGACTACATCGAGGTCTGAGGTGTCTTATGTCTACAGCTTTGCGTTTGCAAACATGGGTTACGAGATATGTATCAAAGAACATTTTAAAATTTGGGATTGAAGAAAGTAAGGTAAAAATCTTCCCATTTTTTACAATTGGGTTATTCCTCCACCTCCTCTTACCCGAGTTTGTTTAGTACCGAATTTTCTGTATTAACGTAAAATTAACCATGCATGAAATCAGATTGTAGAGAATGAGATATGCGAGTGCCTAATTACAACAACATTAATGTACAAGATACTCTTGTTATGTTCACTACCAGCAAGGTAGAATTTCACTTTTGCGGTTAGCACATTCTTCTTAACGATAAAGATAGTAAAGTTTACTGGAGAAAATAAGGTCACTAGCTCCCCAACTAAAATAACTGAAATTGACATTAATAACAATATGGTGGACACATTTCAAAGTACTTAACATATTAAAGACTTCAATACGTGTATATACTAAATATTGCGGAAAAATAAAATCTAAACATCAGTAAAAATTATAAACTTTATGTTTCCATTAATTTTCAAACAAATTCCACAAAAAGCAATATAAAAAATATATAAAATATAAATTTTGACAAATACCTGATTGTGGATATCTCATTACAATTAATTATTAGTCGCTAGAGAAATTTTAAACAAATTTATCGATATATAACCACATAAACTATAACAATACTTAATGGTTGCGGTAAGCAATTAAATTAATATGCACAAACAAGATTTGCTGCATGTTTCCCTCTGCGAATCGATCATGGTTTACTGCAGCTTTACCAGTTTGTATATCATAATGCAGAAAAGTAAATAAATAACACCGTCTTCATGCATTAACTTTATTTTATAAAATGTTTGCATACAAAATAATATATTACAAAGCTTGTACGCTGAAGCACAACTCATTGGAATCCAGTAAAAGCACATTAGGTATTCAGTTAGCATAGGAAAGTTTTATAAAATTGGAAAATGATAAGGATATAGTAAGGAGTCGGTAAAAGGATTACCATCCATTGCATTTTTATTTTTGTTTATTAGATACCATGATCATTCTATTTAACTTTTATATCAAGAAATAAGACAATAATTTCTAATCTCGTGTGCAGTAGTCGGTTTGTATAGTTTCTTAGAAAAAGAAAACCTCACTTTCTCATTAAGTCGACGTTTCGACAAACTTTATTGTCTTCTTCAGGACTACAACAATATAACATAAATCAGATAACTAACAAGAAGTATATAAATTAAAAAAAAACATGAATAAAAACATTCACCTTTAATCACATAATAACAAACTTTGTAAAATTATAGTCCCTGTATAATCATCACAATAATAGTTGTGATTCATAAATATACATAATTTTTATTAACATTTCAAATGAAAATAAGAACAATTTGGTATGTCTTTTTGTGATTGCTAATATTATTATTATTATTTTTTAGTAGGTTTCTTTGTTTTTTATGATGAGTGAATATAGTTGGTGTGTGTTGAAATTCGTATTAATTTAAAGATCCATTTCTGTTTGCACGTTTACATTGGACACTGCATTCGCATATTAACTAATTTTCAAAATAAAATATTGTTGTGTCACCTATGAATAAATATTGAAGACAGGAACCCTATTTGACGATGATGATTGTGTTGACAGAGAGCCAAATACCTCATTAGGTAAGCGTGATTTGTCCTAATATTGTTAGTAGTAGTATAGGTTTTTAACAGTGTCATGATTAAAGATTATATTTATTCTTCATTTTTTACCAAATTTTCATATATATATTTTAAATCATTTTGAATAACAAAAGCCTTATACGGTGTGATTAAAGGTGAGTGTTTTTATTCATGTTTATTTTAATTTATATACTTCTTCAAATGTGCTTTTAGAGGGCGGAAATATTAAACATAATATTTTTAGTCTCAAACTCCTCTATAAATCCTTATTTTACTATAAGGAAAGTAACCAGACTGCAACCAAAGTTACAAATCTGGTGCGTTAAGTGAAATAATTGCATATTACCATCAAAACGCTAATGCTTCGATTGCAACAAACACCAGCCGAAAGACTGATCCTACTTAAAGGAACTCCCTTGCCAGTCGTCACACACCACTTGCAGACTGCAGTTTCGAGCTGTTGGCTCTCGTCAGTGCAAGGTAGGTATGCGACGACCGACATGAGAATCCTTTGACTATAGTACATCCCGGTATTTTTACAATAGCGACATGTAAAACAGCCAGCAGGCGCCATCTAGCGATCCAGTGTCTGTTGCAATCGAAAAATAAATAGCCTGACTTGGCTCAGCATAGTTCAAATGTGCTTTTAGAGGGCGGAATATTAAACATAATATTTTTAGTCGCAAACTCCTCTATAAATCCTTATTTTACTATAAGGAAAGTAACCAGACTGCAACCAAAGTTACAAATCTGGCGCGTTAAGTGTAATAATTGCATATTACCATCAAAACGCTAATGCTTCGATTGTAGGATCAGTCTTTCGGCTGGTGTTTGTTGCAATATGTTTGTTTATATACTTCTTGTTAGTTATTTGATTTGTTATATTGTTGTAGTCCTGAAGAAGACAATAAAGTTTGTTGAAACGTCGACTTAATGAGAAAGTGAGATTTTCTTTTTCTAAGAAATGATCCAAGCCGACTACCGCACACGAGATTAACAAAATTTGTGGATACGAAACACACCTTAGTATAATTTCTAATGACTATGTCCTAAAAGGATAGGAACATTCAATGTAGCCTTAGTATTAAAACACAACATGTTTTCCTAATTGAGTTGATATTATATAGAGGTTATTTAAACTCGACTGTTATCAACACTAGATAACAGCAACTTGACTCCGCGGAATGCGGGTGTAGAAGTTTTTTAATTATGTAAAAATATCCAGTACTTATGTTTTGGAAAATAGTTGCTGCTTACAGCAAATAAGCCACAAAAAACATTCTATTTTCGTTAATTTGTTATTTGGATGATTTTATTGCTAATATCTTCCAAATAATACAAAACAGTTAAACTGATAAATTTCTAGCAAGAAAAGTATAGGTCATTTTTCAAAATTGTGTAGCGCCCTTAAAAATTCATATTTCGTCGGGTAGTTTGCACAGCTTTATCTAACTGACGTTAATAAGTTCAACAACAGATTAAACAAAACTTTTTATACACTTACATATAAAAAAGTAGGTAATATTTTTTATATATATTTTTTTCTTTTAAAAGCTTGTTGGTATTTTTCAATTCGTTTTCCAAATTTCAGAGTTAGCATATTTCAATAGTACGTTGTCACTAATTTATGGAAGAGAAATTAACTACATTTCATTTTAAAATTTCTTGTCAAAGCATCAATTGTATACCAGGTGGCCACGAGTCAATATACGCCCCCAATATTTCGGTTGTTTTTGTAATTAAAAATTTGGTTTTTGGTACACATAAATTAGACAATAATGGGCTACTTTTAGACTAACAGGAATGAAAATATCACTTCCGGTTAAACCGGAAGTGACATCATCAACTTATTTTCTTAAATGGAATGACTATATTTTGTTTATTGTTTCTCATTTAGCATAAATTTCTAAGTGCAACAGTTTTTTAAGATGTAAAAAATTCCAAAAAATAAGTGAGATACGAACAATTTTTTAATTTTTTCAAAATATCTGCGTCAGATGAATGCGATGTAAGTAAGTTACTAAGTAGGCTATGGGAATTATTAGTAAGGTTGTAGACTTGTCTGTAAAGAAGAAAATAGTTGTTTGAATTACTGATAGGTATCAGTATTTTTAGTTTTTTTTTCTAAAAACGGAATTAATTTTCATTTTCGTAGGGGTCCTATGGAATTTTTTTTAATGGACCTGTGCTATTTTTTTTTTATTAATCAGAAGTAATGATTCATAAACTATAATTTTTTCGCCATTAATCATTTCTTAACGATATCCTTCATAATAATAGAAGTATTTTTAAAAAGTAAGCGCCAACAAATCATTTTAATAAGGTAGCTATCTACATTTAAATCCAAAATTGCAGATAGCCATGAAAATGACAGACATTCGCAACAATTGAATTATGCTTGATTTACTCACTGATTTTTTGAAGCAAGTGTATTAAAGTTGTTATAAACAAGACCATTAATATAAAATAGCTGAAAAATATTCAAGAGATGAAAAAGTTGACATGTTCATTATTTATGGAGAGACTCGACGTAATGCAACTAGAGTACAAACAGATGGACAGATGGACAGAGATATCCAGAAAGAAGACAACCTCCGAGAAACTATTTCGCCCGGTTGGAGCATCAATTTAGAACTGAACCTAATATAGAAATTGAAGAAACATTTTTTGTGGATGAAGAAACGGAAATGAATGTATTAGCTTTAATGCTTAGTGCGTGTTGACCCAACCGTTTCGGTAAGACAAATTTAACATGAATTACCAGTTTCCAAAGGATGAGCCAGGAAAATTTTAAAGAAAAACGGTTATCGTTCTTATAAATATCAATTGCATCAATTTTTGTATGAGAATGATATCAACGAAGAGTAACCTTTTGTTACAGTTACGCCAATTAAGAAATGAGAATTTTATCAAAAACATTTTGTTCACTGATGAATCGAAATTTACAATCCTTGGATTACCAAATCGAAACAACACTCGTTATTGGGCAATTGAAAATCCGCACATTATAAGACAGGGGCAATTTCAGGGGCGGTTTGGCTTCAATGTTTGGTTAGGCGTACTAGGCGACCATATGATAGGTCCAATAATTTTTGACGGAACTCTAACTGGACCAAGATATCTAGAATAGAAAGATAATAGTTCCAGAGATTAATCAAATTCCCAATACCAAAATTGACGAGATTTATTTCCAATAAGACGGGGCTGGACCACACAATGCTATTATCGGTAGAGATTACTTCAATCAATTTTTTTCCGGATCGTAGGATTGGGACCCATAGTCCAGTCAGATGGCCTGCAAGGTCGCCTGACTTAACCCCATTCGATCCTTTATTTGGGCGCATTTGAAAAATAGAGTCTACAAAACTGCTCCAACCACAAGGCAAGATCTGGAAGAAAGAGTTCGACACGAAATTGCACAAATAACACCTCAACAATTACAGAATGTTAGACGTGCACTATTTCTGATTAATAAAAAAAATAGCACAGTTCTTGTAAAAAAATTTCCATAGGACCCCTAAGGAAATGATAATGAAAATTAAATTCCGTTTTTTGAAAAAACCTAAAAATACCGGTACCTGTCAGTAATTCAAACAATTATTTTCTTCTTCGCAGACAAGTCTATAACCTTACTAATAATCTCCATAGCCTACTTAGTAATTTTCTTACATCGCATTCATCCGACGCGGCCATTTTGAAAAAATTAAAAAATTGTTTTTATCTCACTTATTTCTTGGAATTTTTTACATTTGAAAAAACTGTTGCACTTAGAAATGTATGCTTAATGAGAAACCATAAAAAATATAGTCATTCCATTTAACAAAAAGAAGTTCATGTCACTTCCGGTTCAACCGGAAGTGATATTTTCATGCCTGTTAGTCTAAAAGTAGTCCATTATTGTCTAATATATGTGTACGAAAAAACAAATTTTTAAATACAAAAACAACCAAAATATTGGGGGCGTCCAACCGGTATAGTCACAAACTTGTCTCTGATGGTATTCCAGTTAATAACTTTAGATGTTTTTGATAAAGTGAACAATTAGAATCAGCGCCGTACCTATTCCAAGCAACAAGTGCTTTGAAGGCGATATGATTGCTTTGCAATTTAATGTAACTCGAACGTAAATGCTATCTTTGATTGTAACGGTCAATTGGGAAATACTGTTTGCCTTCTTAAACTAAAATACTATACATTGTAGACACTACCGCCAGTCAACTATACCGTCCCTTATCTGTCAATTACGCGTAACTCGTAAGATGCCGCTTTTCAGATTCTTGTACCAAAACGATTAGCGAAAATTACTCTGTAATATTATCAGTAAAATGTATTTTCATGTCAGGTGTTTTTAACATCTTAATACGTTTTGAATCTAATTTCTTATCGTATATTAAATGACACATTCGTTTTGGATGAAATATATATCTTAAACTTTCCTTCTGCATTAAAATGCTGAAATTGTCCGATATATCTCTTATTGCCTTATTGCTAGAAGTCACATTAAGCGTAACTTCAGTTTTGCACATAGGATATTTATTTATGGAATTAATATATACCCTAGACCCGCCCAAATGAAGTTTTACAATGAATAATGACGTCAATAACGAGTTGTGACATTTATATAATTAAAGTAAATAAATTTCATTGAAAATCTATTTTAATTGCAAAGCCTCTATCTAGGGCTTTTCCAAACATTTGATATATACTGATTCAAATCACGATATTGTAACGCACGGTAATTTGATCATAACGTCCTTCCACAGAATGGAAATAATTGATTCTAGTCAGTTAACCCGATTAAATTAAACATCGACTCGCAAAGTGAGTAAAATTATGAATATTTCGTTATACATTCATATATAACCTAATTTAGCTATGAAACGCTGAAAAAATCAACTTTCATTTATATGCATTTTAAATGTTAACACTGTAAAATGAAAAATAAATCGAAGAATTTATACCAAAAAAATCACTGAAACAAAGAAAAAGGTAGAGAACTCTCTCCTATAAAATTACGCTCGTTCTATGAACAAATGTTTGCCAATTTTTAGAAATGACCATCTACCTTAAGGGTACCATACCATAGCAAGTGTATCTGATTACTGGAAACGAAAGATGGGCGGCCAAAGATCATCACTTGAAATTTTTTTAAAGGAAATTTTTAATAAAAAAAAACAAAAATGTAAAGCCATCGAGAAGTAGATTAATTATTACAAAAATGAATGTGTAGTAAAATACATTCTATGATAGAACAAAAATTCCAATATTTTCTATAAAAGAAACTAAATTTATTGCAACCCATCAAGTTTCACAATGTGCGTTTCCAAAACTATTGAAAATAATTCCCTAAAACTTGCGACATACTACGAGTACATCCAGCAAACAGATCAATCCCAAAGTAAGGAGCACAGAGCAGGGCTGTTGTGTATAACCAGCCTCAGACTAGTTTCGAGCTTGTTAGCTCTCATCAGTACGACATAGGTTAATAGTGGAATTCATCAAAGTAAGGTATTAAAAATACTTTCCAAGTTGATCTGACGTCACCCGTACAACGTCATCCTCTAAAGGGGATAATTGAAGCCGTCCGACAGTCAGTTCATCAGTTGCCGTTCTAAGCGTCAGACGCGTCTAAAGTCCTGCTCCGATCTGCGAGGAAAATCCCAAGAAGTCCCAAAATTCAGGTGATTGGATTATTTTTACTAAGTCGATAGTATTCCGATATATTTTCTAAGTTAATTTTACGTCACTACGATCCGTGGCACATCCGTCAGCGCCGTTTTCTCCCTCTTCTGATTATTTGAAGGAAATAATTGAATTCGTTCCATGTTGGTAGTTAGCCAGAACGACTCATCTACAACAGACACGTCCACTCCGAGAACCGAACCCAGGTACCGTTAGTGTCATATATCTTTCTGAGCAGCAGAATTTTGGCAAAGTCCGTATTACGTTATCAATCAGCGGCGTATTCGTCTGGCGTCTACTCTAATTAAATTCAATTTCTTCAATTCAATAAGTAACTAAAATACTACATGTAACCACATGGTAATAAAATATTCTTTTTTGTCTTACTTGGCAATTTAATTACAATTAGCAAATAAAATACGATAAAATAAGATACGATACAATAAAGTAAAAATACTGTAATAGTTTATTCTGACAAGCATACAGTTTGTTGTATCAATTATAAATCGATTCAGGAATAATTATCAATTTCATTTATTTATTTAACAATCTGTTGTTAATTATTAAGCTTGCCTTTAAATTTGAAGTTTAATGTACACAAGCTACTTATCTTCAAAATATATTATTTAACCAAACCACCAGGTTTGATGTTTTTTCTGCTTTTGTTAAGGCGTTTAAGCCTTCAGTTTTGTATTAGTTAATACAAGAATCGACTAGACTAGAAGCTATTCTGAAATCTTTATATCCAAAATTCCTTTGGAATTGAATGTTACCTTGCAAGTAAATAAATTGCCAAAATTATTGAGATTGGAGGGTCGGAGACAATACAATCTGAAGTGCAGTACCAGGACTTTCCAGCTTCAACCACATCTGGAATCCTAGGAAATTGGTACTATATACCTGATTATTTTTTGTATTCAATTCCTTTCCACTGCTGCAATTTTCTTGATATAAAATTTCACCTAACATTATATTTAAATAAACATATATATTTGCTTTAAGATTTGCTGTTAAATTTCAGTTTTACAAATTACCTCATGTTGTAAAATTTATTTATTTGTATAATATATTTTATTATTCATCTTATTAATTGTTTATTTTCTTTACCATAAATTTTAGTCTTGTCTATAGGACACTGGTTTTAAGAAAAAAAGAGACAAATCGACTAATTATTCACTATAGATGGTGCCCAAATAACATCAATTTTTCATTATCACCTTTTCCTCAATAAAACAAAATTTGTCTTACATATCACACACACAAAAGGGTAAGTTTCAAATTCAAGTTCAAATTAATATTCTTTTTAGTAAATTCTTAGTTCTATTGTTTGTGTGTGAACGTCTAATTTCCCAAATTGACCCAATGGAGTACCTTTTCTCCAACTGAGCTACTCAGCATCGCGTGCCCGACTTGTGGGTCGTGTGTCCTTTAACTTAAACTAGTACACCATTGCTGCTTAATAATAGATTTGCTTTTATTTAAATAGATTTTTTTGTATTTCGCTCAAATGAGAACTAACAAAGCAGATAATGCATATCGCCGTTTCGAAATTATTATTTTTCATCAGATGTTTAGTTTCAGGTTATTTAAGTCACAATAATTACAAAAATTGTTAGTTTTAGCACTTAAAGCCTTTCTAACACTCATTCACAAAAATAGAAATTGATAGCATAATGCAACATATTCTAAACAAACATATTAAAACATGAAACACGTCACACAAAATACAACACACACTATCTGACACAAAAGACTGAGCCTACTTGATTAGATATCACTATGGTAATTAAGTTGTAGTTGGTTGAAATTGTATCCTTACTTTAGTGGATCCCTGCTGAAAGATAAATAAGTGTTAATTGTGGCGACGGTATAAGAAGATTTTAAGTCAGCATAAATTGACATTTTGACTTCAAAGTTGTCTTAGGATCAATAATTCGTGACAGCTTATTATAGATAACTTTACGAGTTATGATTAAATCTCCTTTGAAAAAAGTTTGTTTATTACATTCCAGATAATGTCCTGAGTCCTTTAAAATAGGGATGCATTCTATTGAAGTTGGCTTTCAAAAAATGTTTACTGGTTTTCGTATGATTCTCCAAATGCATGATTTTAGGGAAAAAATATTAAAAAGGAGATATAAGTGCAGTGTAAAATATCTCTATCAAAAAACCATAACAAGTGCTTGTGATACTTTTCTTAGCTAAAGTCGTACAAAAAAATTGGTCCGGGACAATTGGAGCAAACTTTGCCATTTAAGAGATACATTTTTATGTTAAAAATTTGATTTCAAATATTGTAAATCTGACGAACTAACATGCTCTGTGTCCGCAATATAAATTTTTAATTTCATCAAATTTCCGATGTTTCAACTAGTCTTGATAGAATATGAAACACATAATTTGAAAAGACAAAAAATTGAATTGTTTTTATTAATTTTACATTTATTAATGGATTAACCTCTTTTCTCACAGATTCTATCCCTGAAATTTCTAGAAGGAACTAGGTAAAATTAGTCGTGTCAACTCATAGTACTACATATGTAAATTTAATGAAAACTGTTATTACGGCTTTAAGGCAAACAAATATTTAATTTTTTTAAACTCCGTCCCTCGTAGCTTCTTCCTGATTTTTTTTTAGAGAAAAATATTATTTAATCCTTTAATGCACCACCTACTGTATCCCTCTCTGAATTTTCTGGAAGCAGCTAGTTTTGTTATCTTATACTGGTGTTAAGGAAGTATCTCTGTACCAGTGAAATGGATGAATCGAGAATAAGCGCCACGGATATATAAGTAGCAGAGCCAACGCGCTGGACTTAGTTCAGTACAGTTCTGAGACGAGCCAAACGATCGGATAAGATAAAGAATAGTAATAAGTTATGAACTATAGTAGTGAGTCTATAATAGATGAAAGTTATAATTAGTGTGTTATGATAAGGACTAATTATTGTAATTTAGTAATTAATAAATCAGTGGTTAGTGAGAATCTGTGTTGCAATTATTGAACACGTAACGATAATACACTAATTATGTATTCCCAGAAGAGACAGCTAACCTGCAATCAAATTACATAGTGTCTATAGCAAACACTAGTGCACGCAACTGTCTTTCGTAAACCAACTTAGTATCATCTGGAGAATATTTTAAAAAATCTTAATTATCTCCCGACAATTTGTATTTATAAAAACTAACTTTGTGTTAATGTCACACCGTGACTTTCTGTTTATTGAACAAATAAGGCAGCAATATCTAACTAAATAAGCGAGGGTATAAGGAAACGTTAGAAAGATAATTTTATACGAAAACGTGTAAATTCCCTTAGGAATCGGTCCCAATAGAATACAGAATATTCCGCAATATGCTTCCATGCTCGTTAAATCCTTTTGGGAGCTCGTGCACCTTCAAAACATTTTACTCCTTATTTAAAATGAAAGTTTTCCGGTTATCACATCAACAAAGTTCAGATATGTTGAAAGTTTCAGAAGACTGTTGGTAATTTGAGTTATCAATATACATTTTATAGGAAAAATCGTATTATTAAACTACATCTAATCGTATGGGATGAGAAATGTAAGAGCCAAAAATATGTACTAATTTATCGATAGATACAGAATGAAGTATCATGACTATCGCCCGAATGACTATCTGCAAATTCGTTTTTCACCTATAGAGGTGAAGATAATAAACGTAATATTATTGTTAAAGAAGGAAATATACGGTAAAAAACAGTAGGTAAATATTTTTTTACTTTAAATTGAAAGTGAAATGTTTTGAAATAACGCACGTTTTTTATAAAAAGAAATTACTTACCAACAAAAAATTTAATGAGTGTTTTTCATCAGTATTTTTTCTATATTATTTTATTTAATGAACGAACTGGATCAAAGCCAAAATGCCTGTAATATGTAAATAAACTACATTAATGAACTGTGACTCAAAATTAGTTTAATTTGTTATACAGTAGCAACACGAATATATAAAAACTATATACACGCATACATATACAAGGTACTCGAAAAAATTCAGTATTCGCCAATCGTGTGAAATCATCTTAAAACTGATATCATTCAATTAAATCATTTTGAACATATGCAAATTTAAAAAAAAATAGCTCATGTAATATCAGAAGTAATCACTTATAATGGATTTTAGCCAATAATTAGTCCAGAATAAAAATGTTTGCTGAATATTTTAAATTAGTGTGCGTGAATAATAATGCCCAAATTTTAAACAATGAATATACAAACGAAGCGAAGAGTTTAAATGTATTCATTACAGTTAAAAATGACAATAATTGTCAACAATTGATTGCAAAACGGCTCAAATAAATTAACGGGTCAGGCAGAATAAAGTATTCATTTTAAATTTAGTTGTTTTTATTCATGGCTAAATTTCTATTCAAATATTAAACACAAAATACCAGAATTACTCAACAATGCCAATCTATTTAATGAGTATTTTGTTAGCCTTGGCTCCACAGGCCACTGTCATACAGATGAAATTAATCTAGCCATACAACATATAAATCCTCCCAATGGAAGTTTTCATGTCCAGCCTGCCAGTGTCGAAGATATACAATCACTATTATTTAGACAAAAAAAGAATTGCATGAGTATTGATAATATCTTTGCAAAACTGTTGCAACCTTCTAGTATCGTTTCCCTGAAACCTTTTACGTATATAATAAACTATTCCTATGAAACAGGTATTGTTCCAGAGCAATGGAAAACTATAAGGCGCCCGGTGCCTAAAATCTCGTCCCCAAAAGAGATGTCTGACTATAGAAACCCAACCTAACCTTTTTTGCATACCATTGAAAGTAGCCGAAGGAGCTCTTTATAAGCAGCTAATAGAGTACTTAAACACTCATAAAATACTGTCTTTTATTCAGTCAGGTTTTCGCAAAAATTACATCACGAGCATTTCATTATTAGTAGTTACAGATGAAATCCTTCGAGGTCAAGATCTTAATGAAGTTACAGTTGTAACCCCATTAGATATGTCCAAGGCATTTGATAGTGTCAATTTCGAATTTCTTCTAAAGAAACTAAAGAGATATGGTATCAAATACCTAAACTAAGTTATGTCAATTTATCGCAAAGATTGGAATTAGACGCCGGTGTATCTCAAGGCTCTATCTTGGGTCCACTTCTTTTTAATATAGTCTCGGCTGACCTACAATTTGCCCCCACTTCATGCAAAACTATATTTATATGTTGACGATATGCAACTATCTATAACACGTTCCTCTAATAATAAAAAGTTGAACACTTGAACATAGATCTTAATAACATCCTCAAGTGGTCTCAAAATAACGGTCTTCTTATGAACCCCAACAAAGGTCAAGTGATATTACTAGGTTCACAACTCCGAGTAAGACACGTTAATCTAAGATTGTACCTTGATGACTCACAGTTGGAAATAAAATACTCAGTAAAAAGCTATGTATCCTATTTGATTCGCAATTATCTTTTAGTAGTCAGTATCAGAAATATGTAGGCATCCTGCTCAAGACTCTGGTATCTTTATCAATTTGAAGACCTATTGCCAACAACAACTAAAATTATCCTTGTAAAGAGTCTAATCTTCTCATTCTACTATGGTGACTATATATACGAACCCTGTCCCAATAGTTGATTTAACGAGGTAAAAAAAGGCCAAAACATCAAAAGTTTGTGTGATCCCGTATTGTCGAGGGTGAGAAAAACAATGGTGATGGTTTTGAGTTTTGAAACCCTTGCGTACTACCCCTTTAATAATAATAAATTAATAAATTCAGTTAATTTACATTAGAGTACCCCGGAGCGACCCCCGTGTATTGAACCTATCTCCGACCGTAATAGCAATAATATCCCAAAAAATAAGAGAATACGGACTCGAGGGATTTTCTAAGGCAGAAATCATGATGGAGGTGATATTTTTCACCTCACCCGCCCTCAACTACCCCAAACGTATAAAACCACCCCCTGTTCCATGCTGTCGGTCCTTACTAAACCACAGTTGATCTAAGCAGTCCCCGGGGGTTGAAACTACCCTGTTCGCAAAACCAAAATCACTCGAAAAACGGACTTCTCTCCGGTTCTCGAGGACGGTAATCGCAATGGTGGAATTATTTTCACTGTACCCTCTCAAAACTACCCCCAACGTACAAAACCACCCGCTTTTCAGTGTTTTTTTTTATGGGAATATCAGAGAAACTAAGCATTACTCAACCACAGTTGATCTAAGCAACTCCCGGCGGGAATCACGATTGTGGTGTCATTTTTTACCCTACCCCCCGCAACTACCCTCAATATATAAAGTTACCCTTTTTTCTATAAACTTTAAGTGTAGCCCCCGGGGGCTGCTTTACTAATGGTTAGTTCGTTAGTTAGTTGGTTAATGGTTAGTAATATTGTTATTACGGGCGTGAGTAGGTTCAGCCCCCGGGGGGGTCGGTCGGGGGTAATGTAAATTAGCTGAATTTATTATTATTCCCCAAAAAACCCGATCCGACGATCCCTCGCAAGGCCAAGACCGAGAAGCCGCAAATTGGGATGGTTTTTCCTTGATAGAAGTAGTATGCAAGGATTTGAGAACTTAAAACCATCACCATAGTTTGTTTCACCTTCGAAAATAGGGAAAGAAATGTATTGTAAAAGATCCAACAAACTTTTGACACCCGGGACCTCGTTAAATGGACTAGAATGCAGCTGATAAAAGAAAACTCCAAATCATGCAGAACTGCTATGTTTGGTTTGCATGTAATATCCCCCTTAAGAATCATATATCCTCTTATATAGCGAGATTAAAATGTTACGATGTTACGTAGATTTTCCCATTATGCTTGCATAATAAAGAAGATAATTGAAGGTCATGTTCCTAGTTAATTGTAAGATAAAATAGAATTCCGGAAAATACTCATAACAGAGCAATACGAAACAACATCACTATAAAGCACAGTGCTGCTGCTTTTGAAACGCCATTATCGTTCTTAGTCTCATAGGTATATAATCAATTAACTAACACCAGCCATCTTTTAGACAAGCATAGCATAATTTAAAACCAATTTAAAAAATAAACTACTGTGTAATGATTCGAATTCCGTTGCTCTAAAAAATTTTTGGCTACCAATTCTTTTATGTACTTTTTTGTATGTAGTTTTCTCTCTTTTTTTACTCCATTTATGTCTATAATATTTTATATGTGTAGTATATTATACAAAATAATTACTTCTTTTTTTAGGGTAAGATTTAATATATCACTTTTCTGTGTCTTATCTATGTATATGTTTATACCTTGTTTATATATATTATGCAATAAACTATTTATTATTATTATTAAAAGGAAATCACAAGCTGAGAGATCCGATGACCAGGCCGTCCTCTGGCACATGTAGCAGCACTGCGAGACTTCCCATTTTTACTTTCCCATATACGTTGTATATAAGGAAAGTATGGTGATCGTGCAAACATTCGAGTTTCAGTTTTTAATGGATTTACACGTTTTGAAGTCCCCTGAACCCAAAAATGGCTGTCTGCAGTCTGTGGTCGCACCTAGAGCCCAAACTGTATCGATTTTGTTCTAATTGTACATCGAAATTGCAAAATCAATCCTACCTCAAATGTGGGAGGGAGTAAACCAACAAGAAACAGGATAAAAAATATAAAATAATTTTTTTTATAAAATGGCTCTAACAATTTTGATTAAATTTGATACTAGCATAAGATGACATAACCAGTTGCTTCCAAAAAATGCAGGGAGGGGTGCTACAGGGGGTAAGCTTTAAATAATTTAATGTTTTTTTTATCTAAAACGGCTGTAACGATTTGGATCAAATTTAACATAATATGGTTACTTTCTTACTTTATGTAATATTTAATCTTTTTTTTTCAATTTCATAATATAAAAAGAAAGTAAAAAAAAATGTACTTTTACCGATTTCTAACCCAAAATTTCAGTATTTCAAGGCAAAACGCTTAACACTGCGCCAACGTGCTTTAAAGCCTCGAGCGACAAAGTGATTAGAAAACATTATTTTTGTACTAAATAAATCACAACCCTTTTATTTAATACGGAATTACCTGCTTTCTGTGTATTGGTAACTCAATCTAGTCACGCTAATATACTAGACAAATATTACGGGAAAGTTTGCCTGAGTTGTGTTAGACCGATTTTTTTAATTTTTATTCGGTTAGGAACTGGATCTGGATTTAAATGAAAATGGCAACGAAAGAAACACTGGATGATGACAACAGAATAGCTATTTTTTAAATAAACTTCAACCGCAAAAGAACGTTGCATATTTGACCAACGTTCTATATGCACAGCTAAACTGACATTTCTCGCAAATGCTTTGGCAACTATCTTAAATTTCCATTTATCGCGAAAGTATGGCGACTTAATTTGAATGTGTATCTCATTATATTATGACATGAATTAACTTTTCAAATGGATACTTCATTCTAGACCCGTTATTAGTTCGGTAGAATGGGAATTACAATAGACTACACCTTTTACTTGTTTTTTATTGTACACAATCTATCGACTGTAATATTTTTATACTCGGACTCGAGTAACGGCTAACGGCTAATAATAATGAAGAAAATAATGCGAAATTTAACACAGACAAATATAAAATACTAACATTTTTGAAAAGAAAGCATTCAATTTTATTTAACTAACAAACGGTGTACATTGCCTCGTGTAAATCATTTTCAAGATTTAATTTATTAATGATTTTAGTTTTAATCAACATATAGAAACGAAACTTTAAAAAGTATAGAAATTATATGAATTTATCCGTTTCAATACCATATGAATCTTTGGTACTTAATAATCACATTGTGGATTTATTAGGAACCCGAGGTATAATAATGATATTAACAGAGTTGAAAATGATGAAAATAAATTTGCCAAATTCATTTTACACAAACTAAACACGTTACAGAACTTATTTACGATAGAACTTATTGTCAGAGAGCAAAAGGCTTAGATGATCAACAATAGCGAAGATTTATAAGTGAAACATATTTTTCATTCAAAGTAATGATACGTAGGTATCTGGTAACTGAATTGAGATAGACAATAAATAAATCACGACGGCACTGTCGGTGATCAATTAAAGTATAAGTCTAACCTCTACTTCATGAGAATACAAGTTTTAAATCACCGAGAAGACTAGTATGATATTTAATATAAATTATTAAATATTGTGAAAGTTATACGGCTTTTTGTGTCTGTTGCTATCATCTCACATCTCCGTTGGAACATGTATTTTATGCACATCTTCTTGGTAGAGGTTATTTCCAACTGATTTCAGTAGATGGAGCCAGTGACACTTTTTATAAGTAACTACTACTTAACTATGATACACAGTTTAACTATGGTGTACGAGAAATTAAACTTGTTTGAATTTTTTTTAAGATATAAGTTCTAAATCATCTAGAAGTGCGTCTTGGCAAACTACTATATTTATTAAGTATAGTTAGAAGATTACGAGTTTTATTTATTACAATTGAAAAAAACTCAAAATCAGGCTTATAGACGATTAAAACTAATGTCTCAGTACAAAAACTAAGAGCGTTATTTCATATTTTGTTGAGTACGTCCCTACATTTTTTAATAAATTGGAGCACGGCACATGTAAACTGGTGTCTAATATGAAATGATCAAAAGTTACCTTGCGCCGAGCCTTGCGCTGACATTAAATTTAGATGAAATTTCCATCTACGGCTAGAGTCGATTTTAAAATGCAATATCAATTATTGGCTTGCTTACTTTTTATATTTTTGCCTATTTAAAATTTAATTTCCGGCCATTTAATACCTGAATGGGTACTTATTAGAGTTGAAATCCAAATGAATACGCTGCAGAAATTAAATCCATTTCCGTGTCTTAATTAGGTAAAATGAAAAAGGAAATGTAATTCTTAAATTGAAATACGGAAAAATAATACGAGTTGCTAGAGTTAAATATAAATTTCGAATAATAAGCAGGAAGTAAAGTTTACCGATAAATAATAATAATATATATTTTTTATTTCTTTAAAAAAATGTTTATTTGTTGGAAAAAATGTTTGTTAGTTCTCCACGTCACTTAAACGATCATCTTAAGTCTAGAGGAACTAAATTTATTTCAGTATACGAGATAGGGCCTACAATTCATAGTGGGAACCGAACCACTTCTTGCGGATAATTAATAGTTGATAAATACTTAGCAGTAGGTGAGGCTTGAACCCACTTCACTCAAAAAAGCTAAACGGGCTAGCGGTTGAGCTACCGTCTCCTTGATAAAGATAAATTATTTTTTCCACAATATAAAAATTGTCTCCCTTTAAACGATCGCGTTTTATTTTATTTACTTTCGAATTTCGATCATTGCTTAGATCTTTCTAAAGACAGGTTTGGTACTATTTTCGATAAGAATAAAAAAACATTGAATATTATACTTGGACACTTTACTCGAACGCCTTTGCCAAATACAACGACGTCATCTGGAGTTGAGTAAAACTCAATAACAAGGCCTTAGCAATCTGCAGTTAATGGTAACTTAATTGGCGAAAACGCATTGGGTACTTTTATTTATGCAAATTGTGCCCATAGGTATATTTCCATTGAATATTAAGGAAATGCAATATTTAAGCATTTCCTGATGAATTTTAGGCACTGATCAGATTTCGATCATGTATTTTTATTACTGTACTTTGATAATCAGAGTGTACGTTCTAGATTACAACGCTAATGTCACACAATTAATTAATGTAGATATTAGTATTGAACGGTATCAGTATTGAACCCTTAAGAAACCTTTAATATGATTTTTCAAGAGGTTTAGAGACGTTTGGGCCTGATTGGCTGAAATTGTCATCTGGATCATTAATTTTTGCGATGAATACATAGGCTTACACGGCGTCACAATGTTCGAAGGATCAGTGCGACGGTCCAGGTGTACGTGACATGAAGCGATCGTATTCGGCATATTATTATATCTCTTCTCCACATCTCCTCAGAGTTATATTAAAGACCCATTTATATATGCTTATTTTACCATTTCATACAACACGAGATGTGATTCATCAACTGTCCATTTAGAGTGTTGGGTCCCCTCTATAGAAAAAATACATAGTGGACTATAAGGTTTTCGATGTTTTCAAAATTCTACTTTCCAAATAGGTGTCAACATGCAGTATACCTTGGTTGTAATACTGTCCAAATATCCGCCACTTTGGATGTTCCCCAGGGATCAATTTTAGAACCACTTTTCTTTATCTTACTCATTGATGATATCATTGATAGCTCATTAAGGAGAACTCATTTAGGAATAATTGAGTGTAGATTTTATGAACGAGCTTGCTTGGTTTGGTACAACTAGAAGATAATCTTTTAAAGGTTATCACCCATGGAAACTCCTCCAGTTCATTGGCATTTAATGATACAAATGTAGAAGGCCGGCTGTTTAGGTGTTATGCTTCGACCAGTCCGATATTTTGTGACATAGAACGCATTCAGGGACTTGGCCGGATTACTGAACTGAAATATAGCCTAGATAGTACAATATAAGGTACTCAGTGCCACTTGTTACAGCCATAACCGCATGGAGAAGTCCGGGACATAGAAAACTCAGTAAAACATAGTCACAGACGCGAAATTTACTTTACAAGGTTATTCCCATGGAAGTTTTTGATCCTCTCTTGATGCCTTACAATCCTAGTCATGTCTGATACTGCACTTCGACTGCACTGCACGAATGAATATGAAAAAATATTCTCCTTTGAACAATACGTTAACAACTACAATGATTTAAATTGTCTTTATATTCCGCACTATCCCATAGATTAAATAGTACAATAATAGTATATTGTTTTATTAGGAGTAAAAGTGGCTTTTACTCCCAATAAGATATGTCATTTTTTCTTCAAACGTCGATTAGCTATAAAATAATAAAGATAAAAAATTTAGCTGTGCCTTGCCAATAGCAACAGAAATAAAAATCCGCTGGAATGGAAGAAAAAGTACGTTTACTTTCTTTGCTAATGACAATGCACAACCATCTGAAATGTCAAACTTTAATGCCATGAAATGAGTAAGAAACGTCATGATTTTCTGACATTTGAAGAAAAAGTATTTCTTCGCTTCATTATTCATATTTTCTCTGTTGTATCTTTATATTTAGTGATGATAAATGCATTTTTTTGTATTTTTTCTATTTTGTAACTAGATCGTCTGACCTGTTGAACAGTGTAAATAAATGAATGAATGGATGGATGGATGGATGGGTGAATGAATGCATGGGTGAATGGATGCATGAATGAATCAATTAATGAATTAAAGGACGAACAACCGAAAGAATGAATGAATTAAGGAATGAATGCACGAATGAATAAAAAGTCGATTTTTACAGGTTAAAATATTGTTGTTGGTTCCCTAAAGCCTCCTATGTGTAACAAATAAGAATGTAAAGGAGACACAAAAAACTGCTTGACAAACATATTAATAAATTTAATATAATTTGATTGAAATTCACATAGGAATTATTTAAAAGAACACAAGTTCTCTATTAACTGATATAGTATCTTCTATGTACAAACACGTAGGAGTTATTATTGCCATTGAACTATGCATAGAGATACATAGGAAATATACTATTTTATCTATTTGGAGAGTTATATTTGGTATTAGAGTTTGTACATAAGGGAATTACAAAGGGAATTACCATTACATAGAGCTTGATGTCTTTCAGATTCCCCTGATATAATTTTCAACTCGTTCAATACACATAGGAGGTATTACAGAGCCTACGATGATATTTAAGGATATGTCGAGGACGAAGAGGAAGAAGGCGATTGAATGTATTTCATTTTCACAATAACTAAAATAATCACAATTATTAACATACTCAGAATTCAATTACTTAGCTTAATTATTAAGCTATATATGGACAATTTCGCCCACAGCGTAAATTTAAACTACCGAATTTGGCTGCTTGTATTTTATTACGCCATTTAAACTCTAATATCGAAGCGAGCAAAAGCTCTCTTCCTGCCTTTTAGTTTTATCCGATAGAAAAAGTTCATTCCAAACTTTTTATTTGATTCGTGCTCTGCCATGCCAGACTTTCGTTTAATGGTGTAAATATTCAACAATGAAGATTGTTTCTTTGTTGTCCGTTGAAATCAGTTTACGTAGAAAAATCGTTTGCAAAAACAAATAATAAAATGTATTTTGATTAACAGAAGCTTAAAATATTGTCTGACAAATAACGTCGATAAATGAAATAATTTTATACACATACCTAATGAGTATGAATAGAAACCATCTCTAATTTATGTAAGATCCGCGTTGAGCAGTTATCCTGTTATATGAATATTGCACCGACTTTAGCAAGGAAATTACATCAAGAAATAGCAAAACTAATTTAAGCCGTATTCTATAGCAACTACCAAAGTTTAATTGGGAATTATATTTAAATTAAAGGCAAAAATGGTTTCACAATTTAATATAAAATATTCAACTTTTATATTCAGAGAATTTTCAAAGTAATGAGGTCAGGTCAAGTACGTGTATAATACACACCCTTTTATAAGCAAGGAATACATTATGTGTATGTAAGTTATGTATTATACATATACCTCAGAAAGCCAACTTTTTTTCATATGATTATTATAATGAATCAATAAATGTATAAAAATTTTACCCAATTCAGCCTGTGTTAAGCGCAGAGTCTTAATATTTGGATGAAAAGCTCAACAAAGGGCTTACATAAATACACTAAATACGTTGGAAAAACTGCTCAGTTTAATGATATACATAACAATAATTAATAAAATTTAGAATATCGGGGTGTGCAGATGACTAAGCTTGTATCAATTCAAAAAGTTCTAAGGTTCAGAAAAAATGTTTTCAAATTTGTGTGAAAGATTAAGGTAAATGTGTTCTATAAAGTGACCCTAACAATCATTATATCTCTTTTACAACCAGTCATTAATTTAATAAATAATTTAACTACGTAATGCATTTGGATTTTATTGATTTCAAAGGAGGATTCGAGGACGTCAATAGACAGATTTTATGTCTCCTAATATAAAGAAGAGGCCATCCAGCACATTTAATATCGATAGTAGGAAGAATTTTCTTTTAGAAAAACGCCACGATATAAATGCAAACAGACCTGAAGAAACCACAAACCTAGTTCCAATCAACAAAAGGGTTATATAAGAACGCAGTTTGTATGGAGATATAAAAAACGGAAAGGGAATAGCTGCATAATGCAACATCATATTTTTTTCCTAATGCTGACGAAGGTTTATACGTAGTGAACTTAGTTATTAGAATATTTCATGATAGTTATAAATGCATATAATTAAATTATATATTTCAAGTATCTACGGATCAACAGTCTACATGAAGAATTGAATTGATTAGTAACGATATTAATGTAAGTTAACATTATACCAGTAACCAATAATGCAATAATTAATATTGTAGCACTTTATCAAATTTTGTAACGAGATAAATAATGGAATTGTCACTTATAATATCACAAGAACTTAAATTATTTCCAGGAATAATTTAAGCTTGCGTGGTATTCGGTAAGAAAATTTCACACCACTTAACACCATAATTTGGAGAAAAGTTATTAATCCAACCTGACATTTTAAATTAATTTCACTGCTTGTCGAGTTGGCCAGGGTATTGTTCTTTTTGACATATGTTGATTTGTCATTTTTGTTTAATCGATTCTGTCACAAAGCTTAATAATTACTAGTTTAAAAGGTCTGTACGTTGAGTTTAATAAGTGTATAGCGAAATGTCTCGATTTGGTAAAGAAAATCAACAAGTAATTAGACAAGAAATTCAAAATATAACACCAGATAACACCCGAAAATCAAAATCAAGTGTATGGAAACAGTTTGTTGAATTTTGTGACGAAAAGTTGTATAATATTCATGAGTGTATGAGTGTAGTACAGGTGGCTACGCATTTAATATGAAAAAGAAAAATTTTGAAGATTATAAGGAAAGTGTGGTCAAAGTGATGTGGAACTCTACTGCTAAGCAGTTACAAGAAATTTATTACGAAAAATATAAAATAAAATTTATTCCGTTTTCTGATGTGGAATTTGCGACCGCCAGAGCTGCACGCGATGCTAAGCGCAAAAAATTACAGAGACCCATTAAAAAGAAAAGTGAGTGCTTCAGCCTTAACCAGTGACGAATACAAAAAAAATATTGAAATGTGGGATGAAAATACTCCAGATGGATTGCAGCGTAAATTTTTTCACATAGTTTCACATGAGCTGGCATGGAGAGGAGGGGAAGGATATTCTGCGTGTATCCAATACTTCAAAGAAGAAACTGATAATTTTGGAAACCCAAAAGGTCGGATAGAATATAATCCAATATACTCCAAAACCACACAAGGTGGTTCTAAAAAATTGTCAGATAGTAAATGGTTGATTACAAATTTCGACAATCCACAAATGTGTCCAATTCGTTTGTTTAAGAAGTTGGTGGAAAAAGGGGGAAATCTTGTTCAGACCGACAGATTATTCTTAACACCAAACCCATACTGGAGTCAACCCAATTCGAAAGGATGGTACAAGAATAGCCCAGTTGGTAAGAACATTGTATCTTCATGGTTTAAATCAGCAGCCTCTGATATAGGAATTGACACTAAAAAAAGTAAAAATAACTAATCATTCTGCAAGAGCAACAGCTGTTTCGAAATTGGCCAAGAAAGGAGTTGGTGAACAACAGCTCATTTTACTGGACACAATAATAGTCAGTCAATCAAATCTTACTTACAATTGGACGTTGAACATCATTATCAGATGATTGAATCCATGAGGAGAATTTCATCAAGTACTAGCAAGTTTAATCATGATCAGAGCACAATGCAAAATAAAACAGAAAGTACCCAGATTCAACCCACCAATTCAAGCCAGCCCACAAACATCTATAATAATTGTGTTTTTAATATTAATAAAACCTATAATAATTAAATTTATTTCGTTATTATTTTGCTTATTAGTCGATATCATTAGAGATTTGCCAATGAAGATATTAGTAACATGAAATAAATTCTAAAAAAATCATATAGGTATATCCACCGTATTTCGTTAAATAAAAAAAAATTACTAACTTTAGTTACACCAAATGCTAAAACGATGGATATTAGTTCAGTCTATCGCCCTTTCATAATTTTAGGTTATAAAGGTGGTAGAAATGTATTTTTTGTTAAAGTAATCCATAACACTTCTAATTTAAAAAATATAATATTAACATGGTTTGTTGCAGTAGGTGGCCGTGATATAGGTGGCCATGCTTTTGACAGATGAGGTTTATATTGGTAAATTACATTAAGTTACTGTATAGTAAACCAGCAAACAAAGATATTTTTATGTAAAACATTTCTACTTGCAATATTTGCGTTAAATAATTTGAGAAAAATGGAATGCTTTGAAAAGTACAATTTATGTAAATACTGCAGAGTTGAGTCAAGCGCAAATATGTCATCCAAGATTAATATATTTAACGAATTTAATGGAAGATTGCAACCAGGAAGCGTTAAAGTCGAATGGTTTGTTTACGAAAATCCAAGAAAGTCTGCTGCAGATGTCAAGTAAATATGGCCTTTTGCGTAAAAGAGATTTGAACAAAATTGTTTCAAAATATTACATATATGTCTTAAAACACAGACATCTAATTAATTCGTCACCTTCCTATTCACCATTAAGAAGAGAGGATGGGTTAGAATTCAAGCAACATTTAAATCTTACTATGTTTGTACATCCTACGTTTTTTGAATTATAAATTGTTAATGCATAATAATTTAACAAATTTGTGTTTTCTGTTTAATGAAACTTTATAGCGAATAATAAATAATAATGTTAATTCAGAAATTTTGCATTATTCACAGGTACATCTACATTATTTAATGGTTGTAGATCACATGTTTACCTTTTCAACTGTCAAAAAATTTTCACTTAAATATCGTGGCGCCTCGAAAAAATTTCCGGAAATTTTTTTAATTGCCATGGTAACTAGTCAAAATTAAGGTACCTTATTGGTTAAAAAGTAGAGGTGTGAAATTTTCGAATATACATCATTATCAAGAAGTCCACTGGCGCTCCTGCCAGCGCAACAAAAATCAGAAGAACATAATAGTTATTTCTTAGTCTTCAAATCGGCTTTGTATTGGTAAATCAAGTTAATAAGGCTACTGAATATGTCATAAAAACAGGGAAATAAGGAACTAATGTGTTGAAGGGTTTTTATTGCATAAATCGTTCATTTGGTCATTTAAGATGAGAAAACCGTGGAGTGCTATTAAATTAGAGAGTGCAAATTGGAGATAGGGGTGGAAATGCAACACTTTCAGTTTTTTAAATATAACTCGAAAACAAAGCAAAATTCAGGTATAATTAATAGGAAACTTTTTGTAGAGAATCAAATTTGCCATCGAACTGGCTTATTTAAAAAAATAAATAAAAAAAAAAATTTTGTGTCAAAAGTATCCAAAAAAACCATTAAAAAAAATATTAAAAAAATCAAATTTTTTTGTTTTTTTAAATTTTTTTGCCTATAACTTTATTATAAATTTACTTTAAAGTGGTTGTCCCAAAAAGTTTTTTCGATGAAAATTTACTGAATATAGCCGCTCGAACTTAGCCATTTTTTATTCGATTTTTATCGCGTACCTTGATATTCTTTTAAATCTTATTTTTTATAACAAAATTGATTTTTACTCGCTAAATGAACCTCTTGCACCAAAGACTTTGCTGAAAAAAAATTGCTTGCGGATGTACCACAGGTTGTCACGGAAGAGGTGGTTGTAGGAAACTAGAACTAACTTGTTCTATGTTTTGCAAAGAATGTATGGGTGTCAATTGCGACAATATACAAGAAGCAGAGATTGCAAAAGAGGATGTCCTTGAAGACCTAGATGAAGATATTGATATTTAATTTAAAAATGTTATTCCCAACCAGACATAGACCGGTTTCTAACTTCTTATGTTCTCATCAGTATGCCATAGGTCATAGAACAGACAAATGATAGTAACTAACCTTCCAGTCTCAAACTAGACTAAGCAAATGATGTAGTGGTGAGAGGTAAATGAAAGTTCTAGGAAATTTTCCTGGATATATGACGATGACCTTGAATTTGACCTTGAACGTTTCAAGGTTATTTGAAGGCCAAGTCGTCCTTTCCAATAGGACCCCTACTTTTAACCCCGAAAATGAAACGAGCGAAGAATTTTATGTTCGGACATGACCTTCGGCACTTATAAAACTGAAGTTCAACTTGAGTAAAGTAAAGATGGCCCTAGAGGTCAATTTTGTAAGTGCCGAAGGTCATATCCGAACGTAAAATTTTCCGCTCATTTCATTTCCGGGGATAAAAGCAGGGGGGTCCTATTTGAAAAAACCGACTTGACTTTCAAATGATCTTGAAGGTCATCATATAATAAATAAAATACGCAAAATATAACTTTAAAATATCACTAAAGACAGCTAATTCATTCATAGGCAAAGATATAATCTTATCAAAAACTACAATGCCTTTCAGGTTATTCCTTTTTTTTTGGTTTTTTATTTTATTACTTTTATATTTTCTGGTAGACACATTATTTTCAAAAATATAGGAATCTTTTACTATAGGCCAGTTACTGGGGGGGGGGGGGCTTGAACCGCCATTTTGAATTAAAGGTGCAAAGAATTGATTTCTTAAGCTGTCAAACAATTGTTCCCATGACAAAAATGCCTTATAACAAACTTAAGGAAGACAAAACGCCCTACATCTTTTTGTATAAGTAAACTTTTTTTTGTAAGCTGGTAAACGACTACTTGATATCAATGGTCATCCTTCAGCGGTCATTCTCAATCTGCAAACCAACCAAGAACAGTAATTATTGATTGTCCAGTTTAGATAAAGTTAAGCATTGAGCGCGAACAATCAATCGGAAGATAAACACACAGTTCTCTAATAGTAGATTTTCCGATATAAATCTAAACGTATACATGTGACGTAGGCATACAATGGTAATTAATGTTATTAGATTTAAATCCAGATTAAACAGGAAGCAATTCAATATGTCATGGATTTATTTCTAGAACTACGAAAACAGCTTAAAAGCACAGGTTCACATGCGTGGGAAGCAGTGACCGTGAAAAAGTACACAACAATTGTCAATATAATCGTACTAGAAGAAACAGTAATTAATGTAATGAATTGCCCTGATTTAACATCATCATTTAGATACGTTGGACAGGCTATTAAATCTATACAGGAAATTTCTGGTTTACAAATTTTAAGATGGTTTATTAGACTAGTAAATTTGAGAGTCTAATAAGGATGAAGACAAAGGATATCGATTTTGGTCTCTATATGTGTAAAAAACACTGGAACATGATTGTTCTTAATCTCACGTGGTTTATGTCCGTTGTTGGAAAAATTACGACAAATTATTTCATAGAGTTCTCCCAAAAAATATATGTTTAATAGGAAAACATATAAAAAATAAAATAACGGCAAATGATGTGCTAGGTTTTTCCTAAAACTACACGTTCAATAGAAAAAACATGTAAGGAACAAAATAAAGTTTGATAAAATACAGACGATAACACATTTGTACAAGTATACGAGCAGAAGAAATTACATATCATACAAAGGGAATAAAAGTAGAGTGAGGATGTGACACAAGAGTTCAGAAAAGTTTTATGTTAACAAAGACGTGGCTGTTGTATAGCCCTATACGCTTTAAAATGTATTCAAACTAAGCCTTACACAAATAGACGAGGAAAAGAAAAATAATGGAAGTTCAAATTGTATACGAATATATTTAAATAGTTTCTTATTTGTCAATGATCAAGTAATTTAACGATAGAAGCAGCTATCCGCAAACTCCAAGTATCTGGACACATTGGAACCAAATCAGTACAACTAGTGCATATGTAGATGATATAGCAGTAATAAGCAGAGATAAAGCATCACTAATACAGACGCTGGAAAAGCTGAGTGAAGAAGCCCTAAAGAGAGAACTACAAATTACTGAAAACAAAACTAAGTACATGGAATGCAAAAGACCCAAGTGATAATTTGGTTAACTTGAATATAGATAGATGGAGCTTCGAACATGTGAGCAACTTCCAGTACTTAAGGTCACAGGTCAACAAGGCCAATTCGGTGTCTGATGAAATCAAAGCATGCATACTAATTGCCAACAAATGTTATTTTGCTCACCAAAAGTTGTTTTTTTTTTTTTTTTTTTTTATATACATTTATTTAACGTCGGCCTATTTCCGCTACTGAGGCCTAACACCGACGCCTGTAGACGAGCTACCCCCAACCAGGAATTTTGCCGAACCTCTTCCCTTAAGAAGAGTAGGGATCTTTTACTTGCCTAACATTTAATAGACAAGGGACCGACGGCTTTACATCCCCTCCGAAGGATGGTATATCTCCTATACAACCCTCGCCTAAGGTTGTATAGCTTCCGCGCATACACTGATATACAAGCCGCTGGAAGATGTGTGAGGCGAGAACGCGGTTTCCGTTGGAATGGTCACCAATCCAAGTACTAACCGCGCCTGTCGTTGCTTTACATCGCATACCGAAGTATGTACATAGTATGTTGTATATATGTTGAAATCTCGAATGCTTAATAGATCATTTAAAGTAAAAATATACACTACACTAATCAGACCCGTGGTAATATATGGTGATGCATGGACGATAGTCAGCACAGATGTCAGCCAACTGGGGATTTTTGAATGGAGAATCTTGCGTAAAATTTACGGACCTGCCCAAAATGAGGACGGTTCCTGGCGAATCAGGATGAATCATGAATTCGACAGGATAATTAAGGGAGTCGATATTCATCAAAAGTAGAGGACTCGCCTGGCGGGGACACGTACAAAGAATGCGTGGATGGAAGGTGTGGAGGATGGCATAAGGTCCATGGGAGTAAGAGGATGGAGAAGGATAGTATTTGAGAGGACAACATGGAAAAAGGTCGTCGATCAGGCTAAAACTCACCCAGGGTTGATGCAGACAATATAGAATATATTATTTACATTATTATAAGGAAATAGGTTAAGTAATATGATTCCTGGGTATTAAAAATTAGCATAAGCAAAAAAACATACAATCAGATAAAGGCACAAATACAGCTACAGCATATTCAGATTCATGTTATACGAATAAACACACGCAAATTTATGACCAATCGACCAATAGCAATGCGAGATTCAGGACAGCACACCTTGGCGCACGCTGATATATGTTTACGTCGTGTGAATCTGAAATGCGAATATGCTTTAACTAATAATTGTAAATATCTAGGAGTAACATTCACATCTGATAGAAGAGATGATTTGGATACCCAAAACAAAACAAATAAAAGAAAAGTCACCGCAAAATAATTTCATTCGATATGTCAAAATGTCTGAAACAACAAAAAGGGAAATGCTAAGCAGAGTTTGTAGAAAATAACTTACTCAGCGAGCAAATACCCCGACCTGCATTGGATTACACCTGCAAATCCTGATGGATCGGTAGCCAACTGTTATTTGCCTAACCAGATATAGACCGGTTTTGAACTTTTTATGTTATCATCAGTATGCTATAGGTCAGGTGTAATCCACTGCAGGTCGGGGTATTTGCTCACCGAGTAATTGTTTCCTACAAATCTGGCTTAGCAAATTATGTTTAGTCCACTAGGGCTAGAGGTCGCCGCTCATGGTACTTGCAAAAAACGCAAGTCGGTATACGTCACAGAGACATCTAGAATGTCTAGCGTATAGTAGCATTGATCATATAATAGGTTTCATTTAACTCTCACCACTACATCATTTGCTTAGTCCAGTTTAAGACTGGAAGGTTAGTCACTATCATTTGTCTGTTCCATGACTTACGGCATACTGATGAGAACATAAGAAGTTAGAAACCAGTCTATGTCTGGTTAGGAATTGACAAATGATAGTTGGCTACCGATTCAGGTCGGAGTATTTGCTTGCTGCGTAGTTGTTTCTTGCAAATCCTGCTTAGCAAATTGTGTTTAGTCCGCTAGGGCTAGAGGTTGCCGCTCATGGTACTTGCAAAAAGGCACGTCACAGAGATATTTACGATGTCCAGTGTATAGTAGCATCGACTATTCACTTACCTCTCACCACTATTTCAAATGGGGAAATGTTCTCGTCTCTAATTCAGAATTGTCTTACTTATGGATTAGAAACATTGGCCCTAAATGAAAACATGAAAAGAAAAGTAAATACAATTGATGTAATGTTTTGATGTAGATGCCACAAATGAAAGAATAAGAGCACAAATGCAAGTGACAAGACCATCATTGCAAAGGTTAGAACAAATGATATTGCCATATGCGTAGGATGAATAAAGTACGACTACCTCAAAATATGTGGAACTGGAATCCTAAGAGTAGAAGAAAGTAAGAAAGGCATGAAAAATTTGTTTTCAAAAAGTGCATCGCCCACCCTGGGATTTGAGAAATATTTGTAACGTATTTTTTTTCAGAACAAAGAAGAAAATATAAGGATATCTAATTTCATTTAAGAAATCTTCATTTTTTATAAAGCTACACCATTTTGAAATTTTATAAATTAAGGCTCACTGTAAAATTAAATTTCAAAATAAAAAATCAAGTTTCTAAATAAAATTGAAAACATATCATTTTCTTCCTTGTTCTGTAAAAAAATACGTTGCAAATATTTACTTTCCTAATACTTTTCAGGGAGAGCAACGTACTTTTTGAAAACAAATTTCGCAAATTCCAATTAAACATTTTTTTCCACAAAACGTGGGTCCCAAGTTATAGCTTAGCAAAATTTCACGGGCCGCCTCTGATTCTAGCATAAATTAAGAAATTCATATGTTAAGAATTAATGGAACATCCGAATTGAATATGCGCTATCGTATTCATGATTACTTAATTTGAAGCTTACAAAGTTTCTAAATTTGCAGATATTGCCAATAGTAGTATATGCATAAAGCATACAAACATACATATAGTAGACAATTCCTTGAACTCCGAAAAAAAGCAAGACATTTAAGAAGACGCATATAACATCCATTACCCACCGACATTGTCAGCGCCGGATCTGGAGGATCGAACCCAGAACACTACAGACAGTCTGATCAAAGGTGCTCGCCATACAGCACGCTCTAGCCCATTGCGCCATCGAGCCGTTATCTCGCTTATTGATATAAATGAATATGTTACGGTCCCGCTGAACGTGATTACTATATGGGCCATTGCGAGTGAAATAAATGTTTCGACGTTTCTCTTCTGTGCGAGACGATAAAGCTGCTACAGAGTTCACGGCCTATTAAAGTATCCCGCGTCGAAGAAGACGAATGGTTAGTTCAGTTCCTCCTAGAACATCAATTTATTTGAACTCCGTGTTATAAAGGCGAGGATTTTCTCCTCTTTATATATAGCTTTCTAGGAATAGAACAAAATTACCCTATAATTACGTTTATGCTTATAAAGTCACAGAATTTAAAACTCAAATGTATGCGACATAGCAATCAGTCTCGTTGACTACCCCGGGATCTTTGTCAGATGTTAACACCCAAAAAAACAATGTAGCGGGCATTTCCGTGATCCGTCATCCCAAAATAAACCTCAGGAGTCGACTTCCCTCCTTTGCATCTACTACCAGAACGTGCGCGGTTTAAATACAAAAACTCATAATCTATTAAACACCTCGTACACTTGTATGTACGACTGTCTCGCTTTATCTGAAACTTGGATTGACACGCACATGAATACTACTGAATTAATAAGTAGCAACTTTACTGTTTTCCGGTCAGACCGCAACTACTCTGTAACAAATGCAACCAGGGGTGGCGGTGTCTTAGTAGCCATTAACAAAAAATATGTTGTCACAGAACTAAATTTAGTAGATATACGAAATGTAGTTCCCTTAATTGACGAGTAAACATCAAAATAAATTATCGTATTATTCTTTTGCTTGTCACCTATGTGAACCCCCCCCTCCCCGCATTAGCCATAAACGATTGTAGTCATATTGTAGTCAATTTTTTGAAGCTCTCGAAACCCTTAATTACTTAAATATGTATGATGTATATATTATTGGGAATTTCAATATACCTCACTATAGAGTTTCTGCAATACAATAACATTGACGGACATACTGCTACGCCAATGTCTTTCTTAGGTTATTTCGACTTTAAACAATATAACACCATAGTAAACTCCTATAACAGATTACTAGATCTCGTAATTTCAAACACGTCTTGTGCGTTGAAAAATCCCTAGATATCTTGTTCATAGAAGACGCTCACCATCTAGCCTTGAGTATATCCCCCATTACAACTAGCAATAACGTTAGCAAAAAAGCTTTGACTAATAGTATACCAAGGTATAACTTTCGCAAAGCTGACTTTCACACTCTGTACGCAAAAATTAGTACTGTAGGTTGGTCACCTATTATGAACACCAACGATGCCAATGATGCATGTGAAAAATGTTATGAAATATTGTATGGCATTTTTGATTCATGTGTACCGAAAACTATACCTCGCCACAGTAAATACCCGCCCTGGTACAACAACGGGATAGTTCGAAATATTAAAGAAAAATCTAGACAGTTGAAGAAATATAAGCAAACCGGAGATACTGATGCTCTCCGCGAGTTCCATGAAAGAATATCAAAATGATATTAAAAATAATGTAAAATCCTTCTGGTCATATATCAATTCGAAAAAAGGGACAACAGCAATACCGGATGCGCTAACCTATCATGATCGATACATCGATGGCCCAAAATTATTGCAAATGGCTTTGCTGATTTTTTAAAATCCTCTTATAAACCATCCTCCCAAAACATTAGCAACACTTTTTGTATAAATACCCCTTATCTTAACTTATTTAACTTCAACGAATTCTCCTCTAACGATATTCTTACTGTCATACAACAACTTAAACCTAAATGCACACAAGGTCCCGACGAGATACCAGCTTTCATTATTAGAGACTGCGCTGCTGTTTTTGTTGAACCTCTTAAATAATTTATAATTTATGCATAAAAACGAGTACATTTCATAACATCTGGAAGAGATCCCGAATTTGTCCCGTTCATAAAAAAGGTGATAGATAATATCTCGACAGCGGCATTCAAGTTAACGTACTATATACAGATTTTTCAAAGGCCTTTGATAGGCTTGATCATGGTTTATTAATATATAAACTTAAAACTATGGGCTTCTCTCAATTACTTATTAACTTCTTTAAATCATAACTTAACAGTAGAACACAATATGTGGAATGCCGCGGTCATAGGTCAGTTGAAATTAATGCCACTTCAGGAGTGCCGCAGGGCTCTATCTTGGGACCTCTGTTGGTTGCACTATTTATTAATAACATCGTGGTGGATATGAATGTCGATGTTGTACTATATGCCGATGAAGTCAAATTTTTTGTGCTATAAATAATCCAGCTGACTGTAAAAAACTCAGGATAACATTCTGAAAATTCAAACTTGGTGCGATCATAATGATGTGCCTCTCAATATCGACAAATGCATCGTAATATCTTTTCCTAGGAAAAAAGAAACGCTTCTCTATGACTATAAACTTGACTTCACATCACAAAAAAGAGTCGAAGTCTTCAAAGAGGCGTCCTGTTTGACAACAAACTGACATTTAATAGACACGTTGAAGACACATTTCTGTCTTGGTCTTGTTATCAGAAACTCGTCAGGTCTTAGGGACACTCATTTGTTAACCTTATTATTTAACTCATTTGTTAAGTCTAAATTAGAATAATTAATTGGATGAAATCTGCGGAAGCTTTTTGATGAAACATATTCAATAGAATAATTATAAATATTCAAAAGAATAGTTACAATACGCGCTTGGTTTATTGTTTCATTAGTTTTTTCAGATTTCTCTGAAATATGTTTCGGCCTTTCGTCCTAAAAACTGACCTGAAAGTGGTGGTTCACAGTATATATCTTACAAATTCTCTACCCACCTAGAGGGGGATAATAACTTGATTTGCTATTTCTTAAAATTTAACAATACAGGCCGGAACTACGAACTTAATTTTAATTTTATTACTGTGTCTAGTACAGGATTGTTCATAAATTCTGTTTGTGTATTTGTAACGTTTTTATGGTTTCTTTCTTAATTTCTAAAATTTCAAGCATATCTAGCATTTTTCCTTTGTTTACAGTATGCAAAAGTTTAACACTACTACCGTTAAAAACGTGATTTTGCTCAATGCAATGTTCGGCGAAACCAGTTGCTTTTTTTATATAAAATAGATTGTTTTTGTGTTCTCTTAACCTCATATCTATGCTACGGCCACTCTGACCTAATATACGGCATCACAGTCGTCACACTTTATGTCATATACCCCCGATTTTTTAATATCTTCTGTCTTTTCGTTATTATTAACCAACAAGCGACCTAAATTATTTCTAGTCGTTGATATTGTATTAATACCTAATTTATTTAATCTATTACATAATTTATACTATGCCACTTTTTTTTCTTCTATATTTGGCGCGTTATAAAAACGTTTTTGTAATAATTTTCTGTTTATTTTTTATTAATTTGTCAATAAGTAACTCATCATTTGTTTTTTGCTAGCGTTTTAAGAATTCTAACTTCTTTTTCAAAGTTAACCCTATTTAAGTTTAGAGATAATAGTCTGTGTACATGTACATTTTTATCTTCCAAGATTGATTACAATTTGCATGTGTAAGAGTGTCAGAAAAGTTGGTTTTCTGTAAATATCAAGTTCTAACCCATGTTCTTTACGCTGACACGTAAAAACCTAAATAAATTCAAAACTATTAATGATATTCACAACTACCCCACTAGAAATGCGCGAGAAATACACATTAAGAATTTCAATATTAGCAAGTATAGAAAATTACCCCACAATGTGCAGGTAGTTTTATATATATATATATATATATATATAAGCAGCAGGCAGCTTTCAGTAAGAACCTGAAGATGGCAGATGAGATTCTGCCGAAACATCATTTAGACAACCGTGACTCCTGGAGGAGTCGACCATCGACGCGGGAAAGCATCCGGAAATAAAATAACACTTCATATATATATATATATATATATATATAATAAAGTTCCTGCAGGAATAAGGTCACAAAATTCTTTTAGGTTGTTTAGAAGTAAATAGGAAACATTTTTATTGGAACATTGTTTCTATAATATAGCCGAATTCTTTAATAGGTAATGTAAAATAGTTTCATGATACCTACATATCCTATACCAGTCATGTATAACACGTACCTCTCGAAAAACCTTTTTATGTAAATACATCTGTTAGTTTTAGTTAGTTTTTTATGGATATATGTGTAATTTCGTTTGTTTTTTTTACACTGTACACTTTCTTATGACATATATATAATATGCTAGTTCTTTTATTTTTTATATTTTGTATGTACCTTTCGACTTACCTTAATATGTAATTGTATTTGTTAGTTTGTTTTCTATGTATATTTTTTGTAATTTTGTTTGTATTATATCTCTATACACTTATTATTATAGCACATATATTATATGCTAGTTCTTTTATTTTTTATATTTTACTTCACTATACATTTTCTGTAGCATTTTATGCATTGCCACGATAACATAAGTTATGGTGAATAAGTGCTATTATATTCTATACAATACCTCTAGCCTTGTTTTAAAGTAAATTATGAAAATAGAATATCATATTTGATTTCCTCCATAATGAGGTGAAAAACTCATAAATTCAGAACGCCATATCTTTGTCAATTTTCATAGGAAGTGAATGTGAGTAATTTCAAGTTTCGGAAATTTGATGAACTTGATCATCTAAATTTTCCTTTATATATCATATTTTTACGCAACTAGTATATCAAACTGTTACTGAATATGCAAAAATAATTAAAAAGTAAATTTGCATAATATTAAATTCACTGTGAGAGCATTAGCAAACTTTAAATTAAAATAAATATGGTGACATGCAACTGCATAAATTTGCTCATCTAAACATTACTGCGACACATATTTACGTTTATTCCTAAAATAAATAGAGATTTCCAATTATTTGGTGCGTCAAGTACCCATACACTAGTCAATACAGAGCCAGCAGGCTGTTATTTCATTACATTAACACCAATTCTGTTTTGATTATGCAATCATGTGAACTGTGGAACAAAACATAAAAATGCAGGATGATCACGTGCAAGATAACGATCACGTGTAAACTTGGGGATCAGAGGGTGATGATAACGGGCAAAATGTGTTTATTCGGGGGTGCAACAAACGTAGCGGGTTTGTGGGGGCTGGAGGCATCGCGCGCAGGGGTGAAGAAGCTGCTGTAGTTGGTGGCACACGCTGATGCTGCTGGTAGCAACAGTACAAGTATAGGTCAAAAAGTAACAATATCGTACAAATACACAGCAGCTCAAAGACCTATTCGATGAATGTTGTCATCGAATACTTAATTTTTATACTTGTAAAAATGTACAAATCGATGATTGCGTGGTAACATGGTATATATTGTTAGTAGTGATGCCCTACAATTCTCTTTTAGCAATAACTGACGAGGAAAGAAATATACATTAATTAAAGAGAAATGTCCGCATATTAAGTGCTGAAAGAGATATATTGTAATCAACAATGATAAATTCTATATTTTTCTTAATAAGCAACTTAATTTTTATTTTGTACAAAACTATTATCTCAAAGGACTCCGCACTTTTCCATGTATGAAATGGTTCTCGATTAAATTTTCACCTGATTAAAAGTATCGACTGTTTATAAAATTTATCACGTAGTTCAGAATTTCATCAGTTGAATTCCATAATTTCTTCAGATTATATTCTTTTTGCACAGGTTAATAGGGTCTCGAACGTACAAGTTCTAACTATGACTAGTGTTTGAGATGCAAGGCGAAAAATTAAGTCTGAGAAAAACTTGTTTTTAAACTAAAATACGAATCCGAATGGTGTCGTTGAGGCAAGTTAGAAAAACGAATTGATAATTGTGCCGTCTAAAGATACAGATGATTTTGTTCTTCTCTTACAGCACACAGAAACTACTAAAATGTATGTGATGCGACTAGGAAAAGAGTCGAAAAGACATAAAGCTCAACATATTAACTTACCTCAAAACAGTCTTCGGCATTTTATATTTTGTGTCTACATGCCGTAGTTTCTTTTTAAAAAAGTAAAAAGCATGGTTTCTTGCTTCTTAAAAAATTCATTTAGTTAAAGTAGGATATGGCCATAAACTATAAAATAAATAGATGGATTGATAGAAAATGGTTGGTTTATTTCATCTATCATACATCCATAATTAAGATTCTAATTCAATATCAAAATTTTTACGTTCTCTCCGAACAAAAATATAAGCAGATTTCAAAACATCAGGAAATGATTTTTGACTACTGTGGTGAAATAGAAAGAGCATTGCAAATCGTCTTTGGGGATAGTTCTAAAAGCTAGCGATATAATAGGAAGTTCATCCACCTAATGTGACGTGTTAGCCTTAGCTATTAACGCAGTTTTAAGAGTTCTATGGAACCTTTCCACCGTACCGTTACTCTGGGGATGATATGTAGTGGTACGTATTCTATGGAACCTCAAAAACTTTGCAAATTCATTAAATAATTTTGATTCAAATTGAACGCCTTGATCAGTAGTAATATATAATGGCATGCCAAAATGACAAACAATATTCTGAAATAAAGTCCGTGCTACTGTCTCGGCCGTAATATCGGAGAGCGGATAAACCCCCGGTCATCGGGTAAAACATTCGATCACAGTTATTATGTAAGAATAACCTCTGGAAGGGGGTAATGGTCCTACTAAATTTATATGAATGTGATCGAATCGCCCCTTAGGTATATCAAATTGACCTACAGGACCTTTGTATGACGGTTGACTTTAGCAGTCTGACAATTGACGCATGTTTTTGCCCACAGGTTATAGTGGGAATTCATTTTGGGTTAGAAATACTTGTTCATAATCAATGTCCTAGAGACTTTATGCCAGGATGAGATAAAAAATGGAATATATCGAATATCGTTCGCCCATAAATATCCGGAACATAAGGTCGTATATCTGGCTGAGAAATATCGCACGAAATAAATTCATCTAACTTTGTAATTTTAATTTCCGGAAAATTGAAATTGAACTTAGAACCTAACATCTGATTTGATAACAAAAAATCTAATTCAGAGTATTCCTTTTGAGCATTACCCAACAACTGCAAGTTAAAACTCCTATCATCGCTAACAGTCGACTGCTCCAATGTATCAATGGGAGCAGTTTTACAGCAACGACACGATGTTGAAGTACTGTAGTTTCTTTTCGCGTACTTTCCGCGGCTCAAACGAAGTTTGACAAAGAGCTTCTGTTCGTCCAAAATTCGTCATATTGGAAAAGATAATATCATAGCGGATACTTCATCACGTGTGCATGATACATCTGTCCTCAATCAATGTATTTTCCCAGCTGAAATTCAATCTTTAATGTATCATGTTTTTCTTATTTACTTTCTGCTTCTTGGTTACCATCATGGGTCTTTTGCCAAACCGTTGAAATTGTGGGAATATCTTAAGGGGCATGCGAACTGCTGAATAGTAAGTGAGCTGCTGCATAGGACTATAATTTATTTTAAATCGGTATGGGGCCACAAAAATAAGAAATTTAAATGAGTACAGATGCACAATGTTCAAAAAAATTTCTAGTAGATAACAATCAAGCTCTACTTTTAATTTAATTACTCTGCTGCCTATCAAAGAAGCTGCTAAAGAATAAATTCATGATAATGTGCTATATTCTGCTTAAAGGTACAAGAGTGGTTATGAAGACGTCCAAATCCTTTTGAATGGGGGTGGAAGAAAGAAAATGGTAAACTACTCCCATTCAAACCATAAAAGAGGTAACAGCTCAAGACATTTAAAAATAACCTTTTACAACTGCAAAAATAGTTCTTGCAAAAAGAATTGTACCTATAAAAGATTAGATATGAGGTGTTTATCAAAATGTGGAGAGTGTTATGGTTTCAGCTGCAGTAATGGTTGCAATGAAGAAGTGGAAGCGGAAGAAGAAGAAGCAGCAGAAGAAGATCTATTTTTCAATAAAATTTGTTTTACTGAAAATATACGCCAGTATAACATGAGTTCGGTGCATTTTATTCGAATGCGCTTGATTTCAATGAACAAAATATTCATAACTCCGTTATTTTTGAAGACACATAAAAAGAACCGCTGCCCAAGGAATCACTACTTCCACATCCAGATTTTCTATCCAAGTCTTATACACACTAAATCCCAATATAATATTTTACTCCCTTTAATAATAAGGTGAGGGTGCTAGAAAGGGTGGCTAAAGTAAAAAAAATCAGAAGCTCTTGGTTTTCGTATATACACTAAATTCCAATTTAATTTTTTATTCCCTTAAACAATAGGGCGGGGTGGCAATAAGAGTGGTAGAGGGGGTAACTCATGCCAAAAGAAATTTTACAGGCCCTTGGTTCTCGTACACAAACTAAATCCCAATTAAATTTTTTACTCCCATTAAGAATGTGGTGGGGGTGGCAATGGGGGTGGTAGAAGAGGTGGCTAATGCCAAAATTTTTTTAGAGCCCCTTGGTTGTCGTATACACACTAAATTCCAATTTAATTTTTACATCCTTTAATAATAGTGTGGGGATGGCAATGGTGATGGTAGAGGGGGTAGCTAACACCAAAAAATGTTTTTGAGGCGTTCCGTTCTTGTATACACACTAAATCACATTTTAATTTTTTTACTCTCTTTCATAATAGTGTGGGGGAGGTGTTGGGGATGATAGTGGGGGGAGGGGTGGCTGATGCAAACAAAAATATGAGACCTTGATTTTACGTACATGCCCTAAATTGCAATTTTATGGACTCTTACCTGCTTGCTTTGCCTATTTACCCTTATTTGCCCCCGAACCCTTCAACGGAATTAGATCAAAATATAATCTAGTTCCAGTGTACCAAATTTCAAGTCATTATCATAAACAGTTGCAGAGTAAACGTGAGCACAGAAAGTTACAGACATTTTTTTCGGTCAAATTTAAAATTTCGACGTTTCATGGCATTTTAAGCTTATTTCAGCAAAAAAAATATATATATTTTTTTTTGCGTTACTATACTTCCACTGGACGTGGAACAAAAATGTGTATTTTTTTACTCTCTTTTATTAAAATTGTAGAGGTGCGTGCGTTTTTTGATAAAATCAATCTTAAACGAGTCAATTAAAGATAAACAATTTCAAAGTGGCGGACATTTTGTTTCACTTCTCGAATGTGACTTTTTGGGAGTTTTAGTATATTTTTTTAGGAGGATCGTACGTATTAATTACAAAACAAATATAGGGAAATTCTTCTACCTCAATGTCTACTTTGCTTGAGCTAACAAGAAAATGTGCGGAGTCCTTTTGTTGCTATGTAATATAAAACAAAGCAATGTGTGTAACCTGAAATAGTACTATTTTACGTATTACTACAAAGGTGATTTGATTATCAGATATGTCACGCATAACTTCTTCAATTGTTTTAGATTGCGTAATATTTTTTCTTTAGCATAGGTTTTCGATTAATTAACAATGTTAATACGGGTATTTTAGAAACAGTGAATATTAACTTAACTTAATTTCAATAGGGGTTTAGAAAAGACTTGACAGAATGGAATTGAACTATTGAAAACTAAAAAATGTGTTCTTCACATAAGAAAAAATATTCCAGTACTATTCTATAGAATTTTCTTTAAAACCTTATCAACAAATTTTTTGAATCGATTCAGCACCGCCCACCTTAAAGACGATGTTCTGGTGAAATAAATCACCGTTTTATACATAAATGCATATAAATGAATACAATTTCTGAGATGAAATAGACTGCTCTGGAATTTAAGTGAGTACTTTCTTCAGTAACTACAGGGCACCACACTAAAATAACATGTCGCCACGTGTCTCCGTCTCAAATATAATCTATACTCTAATTATATAATCCATAGCAAAGTTATAGTGTCGCAGTTAAATAAGAAGATTAACTAACAACATCGATCGCAGATTTTAACTTAATTTTATTTTATAGGGTGGGAGCCAGTTCATTTGATTTGTGATTTGAATGCATGAGAGATACTATTGTTGGTTATAACCATTTGTTGTATATCTAAAAGAAGGTACAGCAAACAATTAGCAGTATTATTTCCTTGGCTTTCTAAGCGAACATATTTCATACAACAGATATGTTGGTATTTGTCTATAGCACAAACGATTCTGCAGGTTCTGAAAAATATTTTACAATGTACAATTTTTTAATGGCTACAAATCCATAACAAAGAATAAACAAAAACGGCATGCTAAAAAAATTTACACGTACCTAAATAACCAAGGATTTCATGACTTTAAAACATGCTACATTATTATGCTTACATATAGGATTATATGCAAATCATGTCTACCGTGACCTACTGAAATGCCCTGGGCGACAGTTTGGCTGTTTAAAAACATCAATATGAAATTAATTATATCTTTGGCAGGTTTTCAGTTGGTGTTATTAGGTCAATAAATCAACCCTGATGTACGAATGCTAATTAGCAATAAAATAGGAACCTCAATAATTTTTATCCTAGTTAATATTTAACGCTATAAATAAAATATGATGGGGGTTTTGAGGCTAAATAATTAAATAAAGAAATAAATTATTGCCTTATACATCAACAATGCAGCTACGGACACGTGTTTCGGAATTATTGCTACTCATCAGCGTAGGAGGAGCAATAACTACGAAACACGTGTCCGTACTGAATTGTTGTTTCTCTTTGCGGTATAAGGCAATAACTTATTTCTTTATTTAATTATTTAGCCTCATAAACCCCCATCATATTTTACTTAATGTTTGCCAGGTGGAAATAGAGCAGTACACATAGAGCTCCTCGTACTGATTGTTTTCATTTGAGGCCCTAAATGTGGCACATCAAGTATGAAAGTACAAATGGAGTGTGCACTGTACTTTTTTACCTTCGTTGGTTTTGCTCGATTAGAAGATATTCACTAAGCTATGGCTACGCTGATGAGGAGCAATAACTCCGAAACACGTGTCCGTAGCTGCATTGTTGTTTCTCTTTGAGGTATAAGGCAATAACTTATTTCTTTAATTATAAATAAAGACCTATAGAAAGATTTTCATTGTTGATAAACAAATATTTTGATTCAAACTCTCTTTTAAGTTACTAAAAATGATTCATGTTTTCTTGACAACAGTATTTTGTGTTCCAGCAGGAAGAAGCAGAAGTTTGATGCTGCAGCATTTTAACCGATCTTTATCACCTTGATAAAAAGCAGTTCAAAAAACAAACGAATTGTATATTTTATCCAACTTCACTAGCGGCACTTCAGGATTAACCATTTATACTAAGCAAGCTTGTTACGAAACACGTCGGCAATGGAATAATAAATTAAAGCTAATCTGCAAACTCCGCTCCTTCCTCCGTGGAAATTTACGATATTTACATTAAAATATAATATTTTTAGTCGCAAATTCCTCTATAAAATCCTTATTTTTCTATAAGGAACATAACCAGCCTGCAACCAACAGCTACTCTCCGGGCTATGTGCCCCGCCGAGCGCTGAATTACAAGTTACAAGTCTGGCGCGTTAAGTGTAATAATTGTATATTACCATCAAAACGCTAATGCTTCGATTGCAGCATTGATTGATGGTAATTTTGATGGTAATATGCAATTATTACACTTAACGTGTCTGACTTGTAACTTGTAATTCAGCGCTCGGCGGGGCACATAACAGGGAGAGTAGCTGTTGGTTGCAGTCTGGTTACGTTCCTTATAGAATAATAAGGATTTTATAGAGGAGTTTGCGACTAAAAATATTATGTTTTGATATTTACATTAATTTGTTGTAGCCGTTACCATCTAGTATTTGATGGATGATATCCGGAAAAATCCGGAGAAATTGGAAAAACCTTATTTAGTGCATTTTTAGATTATCTTTATTTATATTAATATTCATATTTCATTTTTTTGACAATACTTAATGGCTTAGTTAAGAAAATTAATTTGCGTCTACCATTTTTTGCATTTTCTTGGAGATTATCCAGAAAACATTACGAAACTTTCGGCAAAACAGGTATTCATAACACATCTGACTTCGATAAGAATTGATGGCACTGGCCCAGACGGATGGAGGAATGTTACTTCATCAAATTCCATATGTTTATTGATTACATAGGTTACCTACCAGTTTTATGCCATTCACGTTCGTCTGGTAAACTTGTAACAATTACTTGTGATGAATGGGAAGCATGAGAAAAAATTTTCACGATTATATGTGATGTGTTTGAGTCAACAGATACGAAGGCATAATATTGTTGGGTCTTTTGTATGGTAACTGTCTGATTGAAACGATTTTTTAAATGTTTCTGAATCCACGTAATCCTCCTATGTTATAATATTGTAACTATTCTACATTCTATGATTTATGATCTTACATCCGGCATCACATCATCCAACCAACATGGATTTGAAGGCAGATCCTCAGTAACCAACCTCGTTTGCATGACTCAGTATCTATGTGAAAAACTTGATACATCTACTCAGGTTGATGTGATTTTTCCAAAGCCAAAGATTTGATTATGATGTTCTACTCTCAAAAGTTTGCAACATCCCCTTTATCAGTAGATCTAATACACTTAACCAAAATGTATATGCAAAATAGATGTCAGTATGTTCAACACCGACATTGCAGGTCTGCTGAATTTCTTCTTCTTCTTTTCAACTTGTTTGTGGACTATATTACATTTAATGTTGATGCCGAAAAATTACTTTATGCGGACTACTAAGAAATATTTTATTTCATACTGTCATCTAATTATTTGATTACGTTATTAATTTGAGTCCGGAAAATGGGTTATTACGGGATCAGAGCCGGAAAAATGTTGCTAGGCAACTTTCCGGACTGTTGTCTTATTAACAAAATAAACCGTCAAAACGTAATTTTTATGACATATTTAATTAAAGAAAAATAGAATGATCTAACCTAACTAATAAATAAATTAACAAATAAAACATGTCGTCACTATGCAACTTTAAAAGCAGGTAATGTGACTTTGGTTAAATCACGGAATATCGAAAATACAAATGAAATAAGATATGATGCGACTTTAGTTAAATCGCTGAATATCAAAAGCATAGTATGAAATAAAATGTACGTTACACATCCGTTAAGTGATGTTACAGTACTCGTTTAGAAATTCCCGACTCTGGTCCTGCGTCACAGCATCCTGAACTGATTTGTGAGATAAACATGCAGTGAGTATACGAAAACATTTTTTCGCCTCTTATCTAGGTAAAAATCGTTCTTCTGTCTCTTTCTTTCATGTCTTTACCGTCTCAGAGCCGGCCGTGGTACGATCCGCGGGGCATTAATCTCAGTTTTGCCGGTTTTTGTTACACACGGAAATTGCAGACTGAAACTTTTGAAGAAGTAGGTATAGGGACGGTTGAGCCAGACAGTGACGTCACAACATTGACGCCATACTGTCAAGTAGGGAATCTGCATTATCGACCGGGGCGCGGGAAATTTAAAACGTGGGAAATTAAAACTGTATTACCGACCTCGATAAATTCGGAAATTCGAATGGTTAAGGAAATTCAAATTTATGTGGGAACAGGAATAGATTAAAGATACAGATAAAAATTATTGTTAGATATTAGAACCATAAAAAATTAGCTATAACAGCTGAAATGCTGAATTTTGGGAAATTCTCAAAATTAACAAAAAAAAAAAAATAGTATCTCGAAAACCGTGAGACTTTGTATACAGGTCACTCAGGCTAAATATGTTCTAAATGGCCTCACCTATCCATGCTTTCCATATGCCCTATATATTATTATAGTTTAAGTTTATATAGGTAGGTAGCTACTGTACGTATAATTTTGTTTTCTTTTTCCTATATAAATAATTACAACAATATCATACCTTCTTACCTCTTGACTCAATATTGATATATTTTAATAAAATTTTGGGTTTTTAAAATTTATATAGGGGCCACTTCTATACCAAAATCAAAATTCATCGAAATCTGAGATAACGTAAAGTTTTTATTAAAAGTGTAGATTTGGCACGGAATGATGCAAATGGCCAACAACATCAACTCTACAAAATATAGTAAAAACATGTACGTGTCAGAAATTCCCACGGGATGGGCGGAGGTCTCACAGACCACGATCTAGCCGCGCTAATCGTGTTTAACATGACAGAATGGGGGGATTACAGTTGACCAAATGTGTAAAACCTGTCTGCATCTGGCGATAATAATTATTATTATTATCAATAACTTACTTTCCACATGTTGGTGTTAGACTTCACCTCGTTATATCATTTGATTATCCGGCGCAGTACATTGTGACGTATTTTTTTTTTAATCATTTATTTAACGTCGGCCTATTTCCGCTACCAAGGCCAACCACCGACGCCAGGGGATAAGCTCATCAGTGTCTGTGTAGGCACTGGGACCCCTAACCTGGAAATTTTGCCGAACCCCCACAGTATGTCATGGGGTAGGGATTTTTAACGTGCTCACATCGTAGATACACGGAACCCACAGTTTTACATCTCTTTCGAAAGATGGTGACGCGAGCAGATCCGCTCATCCACTATATCTCATCGACTTGCTGTGACCCGGTTTTGAACCCGGGCCGTCTGGGTGGAAGAACGCGCCACTGTCCATCCCACTACCAAGCCGACCATTGTGACGTAGTACAGTAACATTCTTTGACAAGTGGATTTTTTCCATACCAAGTGGCTGACTTAATTGTTTGATTCTCAATTTTTTTTCTAAAGTTCATTTATTAGAAGTAAAAAATTACAGAACATCTAATATGATGGAAATTGTCAGATATTGGAAAGTCATATCTGAAAAACTTATTGCGGCTTTTATTCGGGAGATCAAAATCCACAGCATAACAAAAATGTACACAATTCTAGAGACAGCCAATTTCCCACATGATTAGTAGAGATACATTGCTTTGCTATTTTAGTCAACAAAATTCCATAAATCCAAAATAAGCCATTCCAGTAGGAATGAGTGCCAAACAAATTTCGGCTGTTCAGTGAAATGATGTTTTTTATTTTCTTCAGTAACACACCTGATTTTAAATATTTATTATCCATTTGTTCCAGTTTTCTCTCAGCTAATGTGGGTAGTAAATGTTCATAATGAACATACAATAAATTGAATCATTGGAAAAGTACTAAACATGCGTGATACAAGTAAATTACATTCTATTTGCGATGGAGTAACTAATTGAATTTTATTCCTAATAATTTCTGTTTTTGTAAGTGGGCTGGTTATGTCGTGTCATTATCAATTCAATATCCGTGCTTTCTTAGTTTTTTTTTTTATACATTTATTTAACGTCGGCCTATTTCCGCTACTGAGGCCTAACACCGACGCCTGTAGACGAGCTACCCCCAACCAGGAATTTTGCCGAACCTCTTCCCTTAAGAAGAGTAGGGATCTTTTACTTGCCTAACATTTAATAGACAAGGGACCGACGGCTTTACATCCCCTCCGAAGGATGGTATATCTCCTATACAACCCTCGCCTAAGGTTGTATAGTTCCGCGCATACACTGATATACAAGCCGCTGGAAGATGTGTGAGGCGAGAACGCGGTTTCCGTTGGAATGGTCACCATCCAAGTACTAACTGCGCCTGTCGTTGCTTTACATCGCATACCGAAGTATGTACATAGTAAACGCTCGCCCCTGCTTTCTTAGTTAATTCTTCGGTATTGAATAGTTGAAAAACTTTTTTAGAAGCGTAGAACTATGTAGTTTTATCCAACAAGACAACAAGACTTAAGCGAATAAAGTGATTTGTATTTGAGACGAATTGTATCAAAATTGTTCTTGTAACTTTCTTGATATGATTATTCTTATGTGTAGTTGGGCACAAAATATGAAATGGAAAATAGAAATTTTTCTTTGGATACATTGACCAAAGATTGAAATTCTAAAAAACTATGTCTATTTTAATTTTTCACCAATCTCATCCATAAATTCATCATTTCAAAAATACTGTTAAGTGCACGCCCACGCTCTCTTACGAAGAGAGGTTTAGTTCCCAGTAGCAGAGTAAAAGGGAGGCTGTCTAATTAGCTACTATAGGATAATAGTTCATCAGCGGGCTTTAAGGTGCCTCTTCCTCATAGAAATATAGTAGAACGGAAAAGAAGTCGTCTGGAACAGCCTGGACTGAAACGAATGAATCGAGAATAAGCGCCACGGAGTATATAAGAAGCAGAACCAGCGCATCGGTAAATTCAGTTATATTTTAGACGAGTCAAGTGATCAGATACGATAAAGAGCAGTGAACAAACTAGTACAGTGACAATAAGTAATGAATCTATAATAGTTAAATATATAGTTAGTATGTAGTTTAAGGACTAATTATTGTAAGTAATTTAGTGGTAAATGAATCAGTGGTTAGTGACAATTCGTGTTGCAATTATTGAACCTACCCTTGGATGTGTTTATGCAGGGTATAAACATGTAATGTAATGCCTTTATACAATCCCTGTTGCTTGGTTTTGGGAGTTACAAAATGAGTAGAAGTAACCGAAAGTAGTTTATTTGTGATCGGATAAAAGCTCACAAATTCGCTAAATTTTCATCCATATACAGCGGGATTACTAAATTGATACCTTTTCAACTTTGTTTAGAACTAAGTAAACTGAATACATTTTTGAAATATTCTTTTCTAAGAGCTCGAAAATAAAGAAGATATTGGCACACTACAAAACCTTTATAAAAGACCTAAGTCCGGACCTATCAAATTTATTAATACGATTTATTTATCTTTAAATGCGTTGTGGTAAATATCAGGGTATAATGTGGGTTCTGTAAGATGGGGCATGTGCCTATTTTAGACAGCTTTTAGGCAACATTAACTCACATGATGTAATTCAATTATTTATAATCGGTTGCGATTATTACAAATTGTTAAAAACTATTATTTATATTTGTTTGCGTTACAGCTTGTAAATAGTTAATAAGTCAAATTCTTAACCGAAAACGTCGCTTTTGAATAAGCGCGAATGGTGTGCTCAGAAAACGAAGAGGTTCCCTAGGCGATATAGCGGTTTAGTCAACACAATGGGGATCGGTCGCTCTTCCCATGGCGTTGATGCGACGCTGACAGTTGATAAGTCTTTTTTATTCGTTCATGTAACCAAAATTTTGATGTACTTTCTGAAGTTACCAAAGTCGGTAAATTTTTGTAGAACGTGTTTGGAAATTAATTAGCAATTGTGTTATTTTAACGATTTGACAGCATTAGTAATTTTGTCTCGACTTTCTTATTAGAAGTTCATAGAAATGTTTGACGTATTTTTCGGACCACTGCCTTTTAGGTTACCTGAACGACCCTCCTAAGTCCATGAAATCTAGATTTGTCTGAGTCAAGGGGACGGGACTCTATAGTTTCTAGTGGGATCCGAACCACTTCTTGGGGATAATTCATAATTGCAAGTTACTTCTCAGTAGATGTTTTCCATAATTTGCTAAGGAAGATATCTGCCTGAAACTCTATAGCTGAAGTCGCACTGAAATTTATTAATAAATCGATTATTTTTCTTAAAAAAGATAAATTAGATATTCGATTTTTTAAACGTCTGTAAACCTGTTAATAGTTGTTTTACCGTGAAAAATTGAGTATTTAATTTTTTAGTCAAATAATTCATGTTTATTGACATTTTTAAGTTCCATTACTGTGTTGATTCGTTATTTTCTTGCAATATTCTAGACATAATTTTTATTTGTATATAGTCTGAATATATTTTAGCCTGTTACATTCTATACTGTGTGTACTTTGAGCTACTATTTGATAATATTTGCGCAAGTTAAATTTTCAATTGTTACAATAGTTACAGTCCTTGTAGCTGTCCGTTTTCAGAGAACGGTAGCCGAAACATTTGAACTCCAGGGACATCACCCTCTTCACTGTAGGCACCCTGAGCCTTTGTCATAATGCTGACAAGGAAAGTGGTGTTTTTTCAATTAATACAGATACTGGCGCTCAAAGGATATGTTTAAATCACAAGAGTATAATAATGTTATTATTATCTTTTATATTCCTTGAATTTTATTTTTATAAGATGGTGTATATGTGGTAGAAAACGAAAAAAATCTGGCTATGCAACCTTATGCGAGGGTCGTGTAGGTGATTACCATCCTTCGGAGGGGATGTAAAGCCGTCGGTCCCATGTCTACTAAATATTAGGCAAGTAAAAGATCCCTACTCTTCTTAAGGGAAGAGGTTCGGCAAAATTCCTGGTTGGGGTTAGCTGGTCTACAAGCGTCGGTGATAGACCTCAGTAGCGGAAATAGACCGGCGTTAAATAAATGTTAAAAAAAATATATGTATTTTTAAATTATTTGAGTCAGATTTTTCGGAGAGAATAATGTTTAATACACTAACCATATATCGTTGACAACTATAATTAGAATACTAAGTGCCGTTTCGATATTCCTACATATCAAAAAACTATAGACTTTAATAAAGAAATGTTAATTTGATCTTTAGGTATTACCAAGTTATTTGGAATAAGCGTACAAAATATTAATGATGTGTTCACAATATCACGACACAATTTCTGACTTAATAATCCTGGATCATTGTTCGTAGAAACCTTCTCATTTGGGAATATTTCAAGAATAATGATGTCCTTGAAATGTCTGGTCCTATTGAATTTATACCAATTACATGAAGACTTAAAATCGATATAAATATTAATAATTGATCTATTGCTCAACATAATATAACAAATTTTATTCAAAAATATTTTATAATAGTAATTAACCACATTGACGGCACATTTAGCAGTGAAGTAAATATAATATACGTAAATTAAATATTAAATTATACGGTGGGGGCGAGCGTAGGTGCGTCTTTACTATGTACATACTTCGGTATGCGATGTAAAGCAACGACAGGCGCAGTTAGTACTTGGATGGGTGACCATTCCAACGGAAACCGCGTTCTCGCCTCACACATCTTCCAGCGGCTTGTATATTAGTGTATGCGCGGAAGCTATACAACCTTAGGCAAGGGTTGTATAGGAGATATACCATCCTTCGGAGGGGATGTAAAGCCGTCGGTCCCTTGTCTATTAAATGTTAGGCAAGTAAAAGATCCCTACTCTTCTTAAGGGAAGAGGTTCGGCAAAATTCCTGGTTGGGGGTAGCTCGTCTACAGGCGTCGGTGTTAGGCCTCAGTAGCGGAAATAGGCCGACGTGAAATAAGTGTATAAAAAAAAAATTATACGGTCAGGGTCCGAGAGTTTATTCAACATATATTTAATGCAAGAAATAGTAATGGACGTTCCTAAATAGGTACTCTAAATAAAATATTTTAGTCTCCCTGTAGACTGGCGTTCTTCAAGGATCCACATTGGATCCAGTTTTATTTATCAGTTATGTGAATAATTTTTCTTTTAACCACCAATCAAGGTGCACAATGTGCGTGTGGTGGCAATAAATCGATTTCCTTTAATAGGAACCAGTGGAATACTGGACTTTAGTAGTAGATTATATATTTATTTATTTATCTAGAAACAATATTTAATTAATTCTGCACGTAATTTATATAAATTTTATAGATATTTTCTTGCCAAATTTTAAACGATTTCCAATTTTTTCAAATATGGCTTTGATTTAAACGGGTCGGACTGAACTGCAAGCAGCAAAAAGTACGTTATTCTTGGATAAAAGTCCGATTTGAGCTTGGACAAAAAGCTTCCGAGTACATGTAATTGGATAGGAACTACTATGAATTAACTTAAATGGGAAATTATGAAATTATGTTTATTTGAATCGAATTTAAAATAGTGATTTTACTTGAGATTTGTAAGGATAATTATATATTAATGATTATTTTGGAAAAGGTTTTACAAAATAAATATATTAGCGAAATGAAATTAAAATTATGAAATTCTCAGTTTTTAGTTAAATAAATATAAATAAACACCACATAAATTAGACAACCTCCAATTTCAGAAGCCAGAGGCATGTGAGGATAGGGGTTACACATTGAAAAACGCGGACATAAAAGATGATTTTATATTTTTCCGGAAATGCCTATTTTTGGGGACTGCAATGAAATAAATTTTAAAACTGAACGGAAAATAATTTTGGAAAGTATAAAGAAAACTGTTTCTTCGGGCCGTAAAATTTGGAAAATGCAATAAAAATTAAATTGGCTCAGCAGATAAAGCAATCCTAACCTTACCGTCGCCGTCATCTGTTGTGCCGCATGGGTGGCCTTTGGCAGACAGGCTTTGTTTTTAGATTCGAGAACAAGTTAAACTTTATATTTTCAATGATACCAATAAAGAGGAAAATTATTAATAAAAGTGTTTTGAACAAATTTGCATTTTAAGGTTTTACTTAAAGATATAATTTAAAAAAATGTTTGCAAGAGTCCTTCAGCTCAATGAATACACGTGTTTGAATTTGCAGCGGCAGCTTCTTCCCTATTCAGATGCTAATATGGTTGAAGATAGTTTAGTCGAGTACTTTTACGGAAAATCGTAAGATGATCTTCAGAACGTTACGATTTGGAGGAGATTAGATTTTTCAACTCTAAGAAAATATATTATGAAAACATAAGTAGAGATATTCCTAATCCCTCTACATAAGTAGAAATAAGTTTGGTGTCTTCTAAAACAGAATAAATTATAGATTTGGTGTTAACTTTATAGACAAAATTTATATTAAAAAAATATTACGTAAATAATCTCCATTCATTTTCAAATACATGGATGGATGCTTGGGAATCCCTTTAGAAACTACCGTATACGATAATATAATTTTTTATTTATTGCTTATATCAATAAATACAAACGATTAGATTTTTGGTAGCTCGACTCTGATTTCTCATCTCGATTACTTCCCTGAGGATCTAAGTAATTATAGCGAAGAAGAAAGGGAATGTTTTCACCAAGATTCCAACGGAATTGAACGCAGAAATTAAGGGAGATAAAATGAGCACATGATAATGAATTTTTATTAGTTCATTAAGAGTATATGAGATACAAAAGAAGGATAACCATAAAAATTTGAATTTAAAAGAATCAGATACTCAAGGAAGAAGAGGATTCTAAATTTTATAAGATAAATATAACAATACAAACACATGCGACTCGCGACATCTAGAGGTATTAATGTTTAGACCTGCACCTTCCCACTTTGAGCCATGAACCGACATTTCAGACAATGCTCTTGATGGAAATGAAACTGGTGTGTATTCTCTTGAGCAGTATAAAAATATGTTTCTGATGGGTAGTTCGTGAAAGCAACGTTTTTTACTGGTAATAAAATTTCAGGACTATCGAATTAAAGAACGGAATTCAGTTTAAGAATGATACGAAGGATCATGTCCAATATATAATGAAGTACAAAACGTGGGTATCGACTTCTGAGTGACATCAACGAAGGCAACAGTAACCGAATGCAGCACTCACCTATTCTTAACGATAGTCTCGATACGTACTAAAGCTTGAGGTGATGCCAGTAAACAGACCATGTGCGCCAAACCAAAAAATAGGACAGGGAAAAGATGCTAATCATGTTGTATCACAACATTTTTTTACTGCGAAGGCAAGTAACGAATGTGAATTAGTGAAAAGGTGAATTTTTATAATTTTTCTCATAAGTCAGATAAAGACATAACAATTTCAACAAATTCAATTGCCAAAGTCTGCCTTTTTGAAAACTATGAAAATTGTTAATTTTCGCCATCTCTCTAATTTTAAAGAATAAATAAATGATGTGTAAGTTATTATATTTAATTAATTTTCGACTTATCGCGGCATGAAGATTTCAATGATTTTTTAGTAGTTTATATCTCTCCAAAGAAAAGTTCTTTTGCTACTGCCGTGTCTGGGGTTGCCAAAAGGGTAAACTCTTTTATTGAACATGTAAACCCCATTTTATACCCCCAATTCAGTAGTAACTCGCAAAGTTTTCTACGAAATTTGCTAAAATTCATATTATGGGGGCTTTTGGCGGTCGCCGATTACGAATCCGACGAAACCTGTAAAATTCAAAATGGCGGACCTAAAATGGGGGACTTTAAGAATTAATTCCTGATTTACACCGTTTCTATTGATTTTACCGAAAAATATGTAGAGTAAAAATGTGTTTAGAAGGCCATTTTGCATAAAAATACACTATTTTGGTAACAACATTATTTAACTCTTTCGCTTCTCCCCCGTGGAAAACCTTCTATGCCTGACCCTTTTTATACAACACATTAACAGGAGAAGCTGCGCCTGAGGAAGTTGCAAAATGTTTGTTAGCAGTAGAAGCACAAAGGCAGAAATTGCGTAATATTTCGCTCCAGAATGCCGCAGGGATCCAGACAGCTGGCAGGGTCAAAGGCTACACCCTGTATAGTATGTTTGTACTAGATTTTAAATTAAACACTTAAAACGAAAATTAACAAGATATTTATTTACGTTCAAAACACAGAGTTGAGTATTCACTTCACTTAAAGTTAAATTTTTATTACACGATATAAATATTATTTTAACTTATCGACACTTGAAATTTTACCTCAGTCGGGTTCGGTTAAAATTGTTGATTAAAATTATTTTATAAAACTGAGAAAATTCACTAGTATTATTATGCGCGACGGCAATTTCATTGTATTTAATTAATGCACTAGGGCAATTAAATGAAAGTACTTTTTTACTAGGATCTGTCTAAGAAGATTGCACGGGCACTAGAATTGTTATCGCGAGATACACCGGAGCAGTTAACTTGCTGGGGTCTTGGCGTGTTCCCTTATTTATACTGACGATGGGGACTTGGGCTGCAGAAGTCTGGATGAGAGCCGGATCGATTGCCAGCCGCTCTATTGGGCTCGAATTGCAAAATATTGCGCAATAAATGCGGAAATTTCGGGTCGAAAATTATATTAATAAAACGGCGATGAAAAATGGAACATTTTGATATAAAAATGTCAGTGGAATTTATGTTTGTTTTTGAAATAGGAATGATAACTGTCTGAATAACATGTTAAATTGAATTGGTCCCGTGAAGTAGCGTTGCGAGTCTTACTTTACTCCATATTTGATGTTATATTAAGTCATATTAATCCATATGTGATGTTATATTAAGTCATATTGAGGGTATTGTATGGCCGGTGTTGAACGGAGCGAAAGCCAATTTTTAGGGTAACAGAATAAAGATAGCGGCGAGTGGCCAGCACTCGATAGGGAACATGTAAATTGGTCTTATGATTTTTGAACGGAATGGAAGCTAATTTTAGGGTAATCGAAATGAAGATAACAGCGAGTGGCTGGCACTCGATAGAGAACATGTAAACTGGACTTATTTTCGGATGAATGTTTTATGGGCTGGTTGGAAAGGTGAAAGAAGGGTGTTTTGAGATACGAATAGAAGATCGATTTTTTTGAGTGAGATTGAAGAGAAATTTGTTTATAGAAAATTTTCGTGAGTGAATAAAAATATTCTGAATTTGGTTTGAGAGAGTGGTATCGAAGTGAATCGCGTTACTGAGGAGACTGTATTCTTAGAGCAATCTTTTGTAAGGTTTTGGCTGTAATTCAGGGAGTTTTGATGTTTGAATGATTTTGTTGATTGAATTGGATTGCTGGTGAATTATCGATGTTGCATGAATTTTCTCAGAATTGTTTTTTGGAAATTGTGGTTTTTACTATTGCGAGTGTCTTAATGCCTTTTTTATCGGGTTTTGACAAGTTGATGTGAAAGATTGAATTATTTTGAGATTTTTAGAAATTTTCGTCTTGGCCATTTTGTTAATATGGGGAATATACTATAACATTTGAAACGGTCGCCCATCCAAGTACTAACTGCGCCTGACGTTACTTTACATCGCATATCGAAGTATGTACATAGTAAATAAGCATCTACGTTCGCACCAATTTATTATTATAGATGGCTTCTTTTCTCCTACATACTTTCAAAGACATCAGAATAACCTTCGGAGATATTGCAAAATCTATTCTCCGATTTTTGATAACATTAAATACTCAATAGATTCATCTTGTATTCGACAGATACTTCTATCCCTCAATTAAAGATGTTGAACGGAATTTGCGAGGTGAAATCAAAGTCGACCATTTCATATAATAAATCGGAACCAAGTTGTTAAGAATTGTCATCGCAAGTTGAAATCCATAAATTTCAAACAAGCTTTTGTAGATTTCCTAATAGACCAATGTATGAGGGAAGATCCAAGTATAATAGGAGAAAAGAACATTTACATCAAACAAGACGCATGCTACTAATTTTCGTTTGTTGGCGACGAAATACAAAGAAATATAGAGGACACGTTAGACTGCGTAGCTTATGAAGAGGCAAATACCAAAATGATATTTCATGCTTGCCAAGTTTCTTAAAAGTCCAATGTTGTGCTAAGATGCAATGGCACAGATATCCTCATTATCTTATTGGCCAACATGGAATTCTTGAAGAATGACACCGTAAAAATTTGGATGGATATCGGCACTGGGATATCAAGGCGGTAATTGATGTATCTTCTTTATATCAGTCCATTACTCCTCTCCTAGCCTGTTCTCTTCCCGCTTTTCATGTATTTACTGGTTGCGATCAAAATCCGGCTTTCTATCGCAAAGAGAAGTCAGACCTTTCAATGTGTTAGAAAAATCTACAAAATATCAAAAATCTTTTGCAGCATTAGGCGAAAGCTCAGATAACGAAGAACATCATCGTGAGAAGAATTTGTTTGTACTCTTTATAGAGAAATCAAATTAAAGGACGTCAATCTTGCTAGGCTGAAGATCTTTACACGTACTTACGACACAAAAAATGTAACAGACCGGTTTCGCGTCGATATAAAAAATTATGACGCATGTAATCTACCCAAGTGTAAGGCTGATCTTCAACAACATTTGCTGCGAACAACGTACATCGCGAAAATCTGACGTGGAGCTCATCTTCAGAACCCCAGTGATCTCGAATCAACAAATTTCGTTTGGATTCAAGATGGTATATTAGCATTTAAATGGTTCGATGGTGACCAACTGCCTCTCTGCACAGATGTTATCATCACTGATACAAAACCTACCACGAGGTAAAAATCGCATGACTGAATTTTCAATTCTACCAATTTTCATAGTTTTGGATTTTTGTATTTATTTCAGACAGAGATATGAAGGAAGATGAGGAGATAGATGAAATCGAGGTACGAGACAATACCAATAGTGACGACGATTCGAATGAAGATACTGATCGATAATTTAAACACGATTTAAGCTATTTTTTAAGGGTGTATATCCATTATTACTGACAACTTGATAAAAATAGACACTATTAGTAATATTTTCATATTTCCTCATGTCAGTTTGTAGTAAAAATTTAGAAAAAAATCGTAGTTTTTGGGAGGTCACTCTATATTCACCCCCTGCAAAGGGTTGAAATGATTAGGGTTATTTTTTTTGTTATTTCAACTTTGTTAATCCAATATTATCAAACTGTAATAAGAAATTTTAAAAGAAAGTTTTATCGCAATTTTTGCAACAAAAAGGGTCAGGCATAGGAGGTTTTCCACGGGGAGAGAAACGAAAGGGTTAAAAAATGTGGTTACCGAAATAGTGTATTCTTATGCAAAATGGATTTCTAAACACTTTTTTACTCTACATATTTTTCAGTAAAATCAATAGAAACGGCGTGAATCAGGAATTAATTATTAAAGTTCTCCATTTTAGGTCCGTCATTTTGAATTTTCCCATTTTCACATCGGATTCATAATCGGCGACCTCAAAAAAACCCCTGATATGTATTTTAGCGGATTTTGTGGAAAACTTTGCGAGTTATTGAATTGGGGGTGTAAAATGGGGTAGGTATTACATGTTCAATAAACCCCAGAGACGTCAGTCGTAAAGGGACTTTTCTCCGGAGAGATACAAACTACTGAAAACTCATTGAAATCTTCATGGCACGATAAGTCGAAAATCTTGATTGCGGGCTCACCTGCTATAACCTTCAACTCAGGGAACAACTGCGGTTTTTACACAAATCAAATTTTGTACAATCAATTCTCGCACATAAACGTGTGCCTATCAATACATAATTTAAAACTACGCTGAGAGCACGTAATTATGTGCTAGTTTTTAATACTAAAAGTAAATAAATCGTGACATGCAGCTATTTATCTAGCATTACCCTGTCCCTGCAACTCCAGTCTGAATCGGGAAATATCGACGTTTTATTCCGGGAACAAATGTAATTATTACAGAACGTCCTTAATTGGGACCCTTGTCAGAAATTACATCAGTAATATAAGCCGTAGGAGTAACCTCTACAGTATTTAAATTTGAAGGTAAAAGAAATGGTGAAAGTGTGCTAAGGGTCAATCAGAGGTCTCAACATCAGCAGTTTGCTAACGAAAAGTAGGTAAACATGAATATGCATTACTATGTAATTATTATATCGCTTATTGAAGGGGCAAGTCTCGCATAACCTATTTTTTATTTTTAACTTTACAAGTGGAGAGATTTACATATTCTTTAGCCGGAAGTGCCAATTTCTGGCATAAATCGATCGAAAGCAGTGATTAGGGAAAACTTTAAATTTAAAAACTTTCCCACATCAACCATAATGTTCTTTAGAAATATTACTAAACTTTGCATTAAACACCAGTAGATATACAGGGCGAATGTTATAACCTTAGGTTTTACGTAATTTTTTATTTAGTTGATAAGAAAGTGGTGTAACAAAATTTGCTACAATTATTTCACAAATCAAATGAACATGGCAGTACCATAACTTTACGTATCACTTATGTACAGATTTATAAAATGTGTTGAATTTTTTAAAATCGCACATATATAGCGTATGTTTGAGAACTTGACCTTCTAACTTTAACAGCAAATTGCAGGCCTCAAATTTTCACAATTTGTTTTAATAGTGCAATTATGAAAGGTTTTGAAGGTTACCTTGATAAATTATACTCCCATTATAACTGCGTAGTTAAAAAAATAATAAAAAGTTCATTAATCTGTGGGGAATAGATATAAAATTAACGTGGCGTTCCTCATAAATCAATTATATTGCTGAAATAGACAAATAGGGAAATATTACGGAAGTTCGGATAAAATCCCATTCTGATGGCCGTTTATTCTCATTTTTGAGGTAATTTTTTTTAGCCACTATTAATTATTTTTTGATGAGTTGTTATGAGATCTAAAATAGTACGTATATAGTACAAAATTGTCCCGTAAACAAATGCTCTTGCAATACAGCTACTTTCCATCAAATAGCGCGCCATTAAATTGGGTCAATTGAAGAAGAATAACCTTGAAAACTAGACCTCATTAAAGGATGAAATTTTGATCCTGAACTTCCATAGGTTATCTACTGAAATTTAAACACGCATATTTTCAAAGAAATTGCAATTTCCGAAAAACTTTTACCTCTATATGTTTTTGATAAAAGTGTAATTTTAGAAAATATTGTTTTTTTTTTCTTCCACTTAATTTAATATCGTGGGAAGACTCCTCTCGTATTTTTAGCATATCGTAAATAATATATAGCACTGAAAATTAATATTTCTCTCTTCCTAAGTTATGGCAGTTCGGAATTAAAAGCTCATGTTTTTAGGGCTGTTTTCATTGCGATTTTCAACGTCATTTTTTCTAACCACATCTAAGTGGTCTTCTCATGTATTATGGGCTCTTAAATAGTACATATATATTACAAAATTTTAAAAAGCTAAAATGTGCAGATCTGTAGAAAAGTGCTCATGCGATACCATTATTTCCCACTAGATGGCGCGGCATTAAATTAGGGGCTAACTGGAGAAAAATGACCTGGAAAAACAAAGAACTCCAATAAAAAACATGGGATATTTTTTCCGAGCTCCCGTAGAAGTAGCTTTAATAACATTTTCAAAAGAATATCGATTTCCAAAAATTTTTTGTACTATATATTTTTTATAAAAGTTTAAAGTGGATATTATTTAAGAAATTGTTTTCACTCTCCCACTCAATCTAATATTGTGGAAAGAATGTGCTTTTGTACTTTTAGTATATAGTAAATAATATATAGCACTAAAAGTTAAGATTTTCCTCTTTCTTTTGAATTATGGAAGGAGAAGAAATTCAGAATTAAAATCTTGGTTTTATGGCCGTTCATTCCGATTTACAGTCATTTTTTCTAACCACAGCCAAGTGGTTTGTTCATGAATTATGGCATCTTAAACAGTACATATATAATACAAAATTGTTAACAACTAAATGTACAGGTCCGTAGAAAACTGTTTATGGGATACCACGGATACCACGACCATCCATTAGATGGATGGAACGACGCGCGACGTTAAATTAGACGAACTGGAGAATAATGACCTGGATAACCAGAAAATCTCAGGAAAAAAATATGAGATTTTGATCCCGAACTCCCATAGGTTATCTACTGAACTTTTAGTAACAGTTTCAAAAAAATTTCAATTTTCAGAAGCAGTAGTATAAAATTTTACTTCTACTTAATCTGATATGATGGGAATGCTTTTATATTTTTAATATATCATGGATAATATATAGCACTAAAAAAGTCCGCCCTACTCCTGTAAAGATATTTGAACTAAAATTTAGACGGGAAATTATTAGAAATCAAACTATTTAAATTCGTAAAGCATACTTTTCACAAATTTGCGGTTAAAACTAAATGCAAGTTCTCAAACAGCTTAAATATGTCAAAATTTTGCTTCCGAGGTAATGTTCTTTCATACATTTTTATAAGGTACTTTATTGTGTCTTATATCTAAAAGTTGAGCTAAAGTGGAGTCAAATGAAGAATTATAAACTTGTATTTTCCCGGACGAAGCGCCAACAGAATTTAAAATTACACAACGTGCAACATCTTTTGAATATCTGGCGTTCTTAAGCTTAGTAAAGTCGATGGGTCGAAAATTGTCCTCAAAATGTTTTGGTATATGTGAGGTGGGTAGCAATTAACAGAAATATTTTCAAAAGAAGCTAAGTCATCTTATTAGGCCTATGATATATGTTACGTACAAAGTGATTGATTTTATATGATTCACATTTTTATCCATGCTCAAAATTGTTACATAGAGATCTATGCATGTGCTTTAAATCTGACCTTAATTTGTGTAAATTTACGGCTTTATAATTTACTACTAGTCATAGCAAGTCATACAAAAAGACAACTTGACAAAAGGATTATTTGTAATCCTGAAATAATTTATTGTTGTTGTTAAAAATAATCTAAGCTGATTTAGTAGTTATTTACATAAAATTAGAAAAATGACAAAAAATATGAAAGATCTTTTTGACTAAAGTTAAAAGAGTATTAAAAAATAATAATGAAACGCTGGAACCCCACAGAAAATTTAAGGAGGTTAAACATTTTGTCGATTTCAACAAAAGGAGGTCATGACCTTGGCCTTGAAACAACATGCAGATTATACTTAAATCAATTTAACCGTGTTCCAACAAAGTTGCGTTTAACCAAAATCATAAATAAACCTTTATTGAGGTGGATTTCATTGTATATAAGTAGAAATTGGGAAATATCGGGCAAAAACTTCTGTACGGAATATTATAAATTGATAATAATTTAATGTGATAATAGCAACATTTCACCAAATAAAAAAAATCTGCTGTACGTATCTTTACTTTTAATTAAAATTTATATATATATGTTAAAAAGCAATACGAAACTTATCAAAAGGCATCAAGTTTAAAAAATAGCAATACTAAAAAACATAACCTAAACAGTTTGACGAGATACCTATTGTTTAAGAGATTTATTATGAAATAACTATGAATATTAAGTAACAATCTTTTACGAGATGGGGATATTTTCTTTTAAAACTATATAAAGCAATTCAGTTGATAACAACTTGCTGAATTTAATAAGCAAAGTTATTGTGTACTGTATAGTACATTTATGACGTTAACTTACCCGATTAGTTGAAAAATTATGAACAACCATTAAGAATATTTCCGATCAGTCACTACTATTAAGTTCAATATTTTAGTATTAAAAAATTTTTTATGAAGCAATTTATAAATGTAAATAATACTATGTTATAAAATTCACCCAACTCCACTTTATAAAAAAAAATGAAAGCAAAACCTATAGAGAGGCAAGGAAATGTGACATCCTATACGTGAAAGTTGAAAACACACATGTTTACATTTATATGTGAGCCGCATTTCTAGTTGTTACTTTCTGACCAACCCTTGTAGATGGACACCGAAAGCTGGGGATGGCGTACCCAAGGCTGTACCTGCGGCGGAGTCGTCGATGCCTGCGCGGCTGGTAGAGACTGTTGGCCTCGGCTTCGAGGGTAACGCGAGCTCTGGGCATATCTGCCGGGCCACCCATCGGCCCGAGTGCCCACCACACACTGACATAGTCGCTTTCCGGCCTCCGACACCAGTTCCACCACCTCCGACCATCGATCGCTTTCATCCCCTAACCTACCATACTGTATAGCACAGGTGGTAGGCAGGAGATGAATATCATCGATTTTTTTTTACCATGGCTTCTAATATGGCATTGAGGAAGTGTAAATTAGGTTTACGGTATATCGCAAGAAAAATGAATTTCAGAACCTACTTGACTTATTGCATCTGTTGGGCACTTCTTTCAATATTTAAACATCAAATATGGAGTCCGGATGGATGAAATATTGACTCCAAAGTAGGTTTCACAAACATCAAAATATCCAACAAGATTAGGCGTGTCTTTCGCCTACAAATTTGGCATCATCTTGTGACGAAGATTAAAATTAATCATCTCTGTCAAGTCACTATTGGCCAATGATACATGACATTGAAGAAAACATGCGTCAGTTACTGTAGAAACATGTTTTATACTGGTGTAAATTTATTTAAATCGTGAATGCTGGTAAATGCGCGTTCATTTGCTTCGTACATAATTCGCTGCGTAGCATGTTGAACAACTTTGCGGACTTTTAAAAATACGGCTATAGAAGTTTTAAGTAGTTATCGCACGAAAGGATACATTGCAATGCGGCCAACTCAGAAAAATGGCGGTAATCGTGTTTAGGAGAGTCATTTATTTAATTTTGGCTAAAATATTTCGAGTATTTCTTTCGCAAATCTTAAATGGGCTCATTTTCGCAACTATGTAACAAAGAAAATGAAAAAGCAACTTTTTTAAATCCATTAAAACTATACACTCGATATTCGTGTATGTTACTTTATTTCTAATCTTTAACAAGTCACATTAAAAAATACAATTTGTGCATGTAATATATAATAAATATGTATGAGAAATCAGATTTTTTACCTTGATATTTTACGTCCTTCGTCTTATCAACAATACTTACACAGTGCATTTCAATGAAAATTATACATCGGGCTCAATGGCTCAATACTTACACGGCTTGAGACCAAGAAGTCCCGGGTTCAAATCCTGGCTAGGGCATGCGTGTTTAGTGACGCTTTGTATATATTACCGAATTCGTAATAGTGAACTAGATGGAATTGTGTGAAAACCAACACAGCTAGTCGCTGTACCACTCCTAAGTTCGAGTCCCATCTGCAGCAGATGGCAATGTCGTAGAGACTGGTTGTTGTTTAATTGTCTCTATGAATTTGTCCTGGTTGTGTAGCTAATGCAAAACTCCGCCAGAACGGTAATCTAAGTAAGGCGATAAAATATATATATTTTTAAATTCTAAATAAATTTGGATATATTGATTTTTGCAAAAAAACACAAAAACAAGTGACAGAATATAATAGGGGAACACAATTTGTTATGAATAAACCTAGGATTCCAATGCCTGTCTAATATTACCAAGAACTTGTGGAGATAAGCGTTGATATTGTTGAACAATACTTTATTGCAAATAATCTAGCTAGTCTAGTTGCGTTGCATAAAATTTTGTCTTTAAATACCCCTACAAAAAGTCTAAAGTAGTCAAATCTGGCGACGGAGATGGCCACTCCAATATTGGACCTATCCAAGGACCAGAGAATATAACATTAAGACATTGACCAACTGTCATCGCAAAATATAGGGTGCTCCGTCTTGTTGAAGGAGATTTTCAAAAAAAAAATGTTTCATAGTTTTCTACGATTTCAGTAATTTGTGCGTGGATTGTTTGTCATTTAGGTTGCCATCAATAAAAAAATCTAACAATACGCTCTCCTAGGATACCATATCAAAGATTGAACTTTGAAGGTTTTTGATTATGAAATTCTATTATTAAATGTGGATCATGCTCAGTCTAATATTAGCAATTGTATCTATTGACTACTGCAGAAGATTTAGAGTGTCAATTAAACTTTGACTCATTACTTCACAAAACTCGAGGCGACAATCAGGATCCCCTCATGCAATTTCTGTACTAATTTTATTTTGTATGGATGGTTATGGTTGTGTAAAATTCTAAAAACACTGCTGCGTGCAACACCTGCTGCTCTACAGAGTTGTAATAAAGACTGCTGATCCTCTAAAGTAACTGCTCCTGAAACTTATAATACTCTAGAGTTAAAGATTTCAAATCCATCAAGACATCCAAAAATCAGTAGTTACACTTTCCACCAAGAGAAGGCGGTAATTTAGTGTCGTGAAAAATTAGGAATTATTTAAATAATAATAATAGTAATAATAATATTTATTGCCCAAAAGACCACACAGAAAGGTATAGGACTAGTCACAAATAAACAAATAAAAGCCATGGTTTCGATAGCAATTGCTCCTGACGCTTAATAACTACATACAAAAAACGTATAAAATACAAAATTATACATTAAACTTAAAAGTTATTTAGATTCTTCATATTTAAATATTCTTCACTTAAATAATTAATCATTTTTCTTTTGAATGATTTCACATTACTTATGTTTTTAATATAGTTTGGAATTTTGTTTTATAGTTTAATTTCCATAAATTTGGACTTTCCTCAAACTTACATAGATTATGTAGAGGCGTGTTCAAATAATTCCTTTCACGAGTACAGTATGTATGGTTAAAATTGTTCGTTGGAAATGCATTTAAATTTTTCCTAATATAACTATTTCTAAGATATAAATACATGCCAGAGTTAATATATTAAAATCTTTAAAAATATTTCGACAAGATGAGTATTTAGAAACAGCAGCTATATAACGATATGCTTTTTTCTGAAGCATAAAAATTCTGTCAAAGTGATGAGTACAACCCCAAAATATAATCCATGTGATGCTCTAGATACAAAATGTGCACAATAATATGACATAACCTGAACCTAGCAGAGACTTGTGTTAATCTATATAATTCGCAACAAACAGGAGCAAGTTTTTTTTGCCGTTGAATCTATGTGAGGTTCCCAACTAAGTACATTTTCTATGTACACGCAAAGAAATTTTGTCGATGGTGCTTTTTCCGCTGGTTTTCCATTAACGTTTATGAGGTGACTTTCATTGTACGTAAAAGTTATTGTTGAGAAGATTATAAAGACAGTTTTAGAGATATTCAGAAATAATTTATCTGCTTCAAAATAATTTGAATATTTTATAGCTTCAAAAAAGTATTTTTACAGCATAGATACGAATTATCATCTGCGAACATAATTAGAAAATCTTTTAAAAAATTAGAAAATCAGTAAAGCAATGGTCCGAGGACCGATCCTTGTGGAACTCCCTCAACCACTTGCATTCTACTCGATAGATAAGACAATAACCAATCATTTACTTTTTCCCTTAATCCATGCTTTGCAAGTTTTTCTATAAGTAATTTATAGTTTATTAAATCGAAAGCTTTACTTAGATCCATGAATTTACCAACACCTTTAACATTTTTATCCAGATGGTTGAATAATTTATTCAAAAACGACATAGATAAGAATGTAGACTATAAAATGTGATAAGTATAATTTATTATTAATAAATTAATATGTAAAGACTGTTTATGCAGTCTATAATATCGATTTATCTTTAAAACTAAAATCTGATAACGTTCCGTGTCTGTCATAGTATAAATTTAAGGCGTATCCACCACCATTGAATATTTTTTGTGAAGTCAAATGCCAAAATTGTAAAACTCTTCTTCTTTCTGAATTAAGAACTCGAAGTATAAACATGCTACGTTAACTTATTCAAACGGCAGGTTTTGACTAGCTGATATAGGTTACCAGATTCTGGATCAAGCCTAACACAAAATTTCAATTACTATTTTAGTTAGAATACAATAAATGGAATGGAATGGAATGGAGGGGAGGGGAGGGGAGCGGAAAAGAGCAGAGCAAAGTAGGGTACAGTAGGGTAGAGTAGAGTAGAGTAGATTTGTATTCAGCATAAACTATTTACAATATTGTCATAATTTTGTTCATGGCCATTATTGTACTCTAACATCTGTATATAATTTTGTAACGTTCTTAGTAAACAGTTTTTAACTACCAGAGGATTTAATTTCAGTGGGTAAAACAAGAAGGGCATTTGCAATATTTTTCTCAGTGGATATCATGACATTTTTTCGAACACTTGAATAGTTTTTAAGTTCGATCTCAGTTCACTAAAATATATATTAGGCCATTCATATTAGCATAAATAGAAAAAAACATTATAAAGTTTTACGCTTGGGGATTAAACAGGTCAAGAGATGTACTTTCAAAATGAAAAGAGTTCCCAAGTAATAAGTGGGAGTTTCATCCCTAAAACCCACCCTGGCAGTTTTTTGGGTTTTTCTGGAAAACCGTTTGTCCTACAAAAAAAATTATACTTACAAAAAATGTTCCCAGTAAAATTCTGCATAAATTTATTACCTAAATTGTTTAGAACAGAAGTTTTCGAGAAATTTGAAGTTAGGGGTTGTATTAACAGAGATTCACGAACATGATATAATCATGTATTTTAGGTATAATTTTGGAACTCTGTGATTTAATGTAAGGTTGTATTATAGCGGAAAAGGAGTTTATAAAAAAGTTTTGCGATTTATACAAGAGCACTTGTTTCCACACAACCATTGAGGTAAAGTTATCGGCACGTTTTTTTAAAGTGGTTTCCCCTTGAGACCTAATCCACTAAGTCAAAATAAATTTATAATACGTCTTCGGTAATATCTACATCAACTGTGGTATCTGTATTGGTAAAGCTTTGGTCACGGCAATTTCTGCACTTGTGCAATGGAAGCCTGCCTTACTACATCTGCATCTCTTTCCACAACCTTGTTTGCAACTATAGGTTATTAATTTTAAAATAGAAGCCGGGGCGGGTGGCTCAGTGGTATAGATAGGTGACAGGGTATCATAAATTTTTTCCAGCCCCAAAGCTCAGGATGCAAATGCTGTCCACGCCATATTTGCACTTGAAGGTAACTACGATGGAAATGCCGTTGTACTGCTGCTGACGTGGGAGGTAATTTTGAAAGAACTGCCCGCTTGGCCAACAAATTTATTAAAATAAGCATATCTTTGCTCACTGAGACTGCCCTCTAATGATTTAGCTTTATAAAGCTCCAATATAAATCTTCTGTTGGAGTTGACAGCATTAATCTGAATTACACTATCAAGGTCATTTCTTCGATTAAATAGATGTACAAACTGTTGTTTGCCATTTCCAAAGAATCCTGAGGTGGTATCGCAGTCACTAATAGCATGAATAAAAAAGATTATAAGTGATACATTATATACCATGTTCGTGAATCTCTGTTAATGCAACCCCTAACTTCAATAACTGATTTCTCGAAAACTTCTGTTCAATTTAGGTAATAAACACTTTTATATGGAGAATTTGTAGCATTGCATATGCTACATTTTTCATAGTAATCAATTTAAAAAGTAAACTGGTGCATAGTGAGTTAGGCCACCCAGTATGTGGACAAATGTATTACTGGTTGCAGTGAAAAATCTCCTGAAAAGGAATTTATTAGACAAATATAAATATTTTTTTTTATTCTTTCTTTCCTGCAAAAACATGCTTTACATGCAGTTAAATATATAAGTAAATAATAATGAAAATAATGCGGCACCGTTTCAGACAATTAACACTGCAATTATAACTTGTTCAGGTTGAAAAGCACTTGACACCTCATTTTGAGTTAACACCGAAATATAGTAAACACACGACGTCTTCTCTTCCTGGCTGGTTTAACAGCATGTTTCTTATGAACTTGTTTTATTTATTTCTTTAGAAGCACATAGTAGCACACTCTCTATTTTAAGGTTATATTTTGGATATTTTAAATTCATCTTCTTCTTCTTATCGTTCGATTTTGTCAAGAGCACAATTCTGTGATTTGAGTTGGTAATTAAGACCTGCGTGTAGGGATCGTTAATTTTTTTAAATTCGCAAGACCACGTTAGAAAGCTAAGCCATCTTAGCAGCCTTTTTAAGCGTGATCCATTGAAGGAGCCGGTAGTGCTTAGGCTTGGGGCAGTAGCCTAACTAGTAAATTTGGTCAAGCCATAATTTTTATTCACGCCATAAGCTTAGGCTTATAATCGATACTGAGCCCCCACAGGTCACTTGGGGTAAGTCTTGCGAATTCGTTTGAATTTCATTTTGTAAGGTGTATTTTTTTTATATCTTAGGGTTGCCAGTATCCCTCATATGAGGCAATTTTCTTTGGTGTGATATCATTATTGGTATATCATCTTTCCGATGTAACGGCCACACACAGATGGTATTATTTTAAGAAGCAAGAGGTCAATAAGCGAAAGAATCCGAGTCGTCGATTTTTTTTTGGACCACGTAGGCAGTGGAGACAATTTGAGAGTGGAGGCAGCGTGTTATAGAGGGGTCCCTGCAGTCATACCTGATTCTGGAACAAAGTTACACCAGGGCTTTCTCTTGGGTGGTATTATTTATAACATTTTGTTTGATTTAAATTTCTACTTTTCATATATTTTTTTTTACTTGTAAGAAATGGTACCATTTTAATTAAATTTTAACATTTTTCAAATATTCATACATTTTCACATAAATATATTAACATAAAATTTTCTTAAATAATACTTGTTAAACCTTGTCATAATTTAATATTTTTTTTATCAATCATTCAAATTTCAACTTAACTAAATTTTTTGCTATTGCTAAATAAATTATTCAACTGTCCCATTGTCAAATATTAAAGTCAACTTATTATTAACATGTGTGTTTCCTTTCTTCTACTCATTTAGCTGGATATATATTATTGGTGAGCTTATTACATAACTTAGGTACTCAGTATTGTTTTCCTTAGCTTTCACAATACTCATGGTTCATATAGTAAGTTAAGGTGGCGCCCTGAACATCTATTTTTTTGTTTATATATATATATTCACTATTTTATATATTTTTTTTGCAAGTTAACAAATGGGTAAATATCGAACCACGACCTCGCTTTCCCATAACCCAGAGCTGCCGTTCGCATAATTGAAACACTTCCTGGTTTTAAGCCAAGGGGTGTTACAAATTTTACTGGGAATATTTTTTGTAAGTATAACTTTTTTGTAGGACAAAAGGTTTTAGAGAAAATCGCAAAAACTACCGAATTGCACGTTAGGGGTGTGTTTTAGGGATGAAGCTCCTACTTGCTGCTTGGGAACTCTTTTTATTTTGAAAGTACAGCCCTTGACAAGTTTAATTCCCAAGTGGAAAAATTTTATATATTATTTTTCTATTGGGCTATTTTTAAGCTAATATGAATGGCCTATATTGCAGGATCGTTATTATATTTTTTTTATTTAACTTCCATAGGGCGGGTTGTACAAACGTGGTTCAACTTTGAACTAAGTTCAAAATTCAAGGTTACAATTGTAGCAATAATGATAGTCAAGGATTTTGAACCGAGTTTAGGTTGAACTGGAACTGAACTTTGTACAACTCGCCCTCAATTTTCGTTTCTACCGGGCTTTATAAATAATTTCCCTGTTAAACTACAAAGGATATTTACGTATAGTATTATCGGATGATGTAACAGGAACAAATCGGTCGAGCACACTGTATAAATATGTCATAAAATATATATATGCCTTGTTTGCGCTGCTCTATAGACATCTATTTCCATAGAATTTTGCATATTTCAATATGTTTTTAAGAAAACAAAATCGTATTGTTTTGCCATAGGAACAATAGCAGCAATTCAACATTTAGAAAAATAGATATATTCATTCAAAGTTCAATGAATAATTTCTTGATAGTTTTTTGGGAAACAACCCTAAACTTTTGTGGTTGGCTCCGTTGTAACATTTTATATTTAGTACGAGAAAATTTAAATTTATTGTGATTTTGGAAATATTTCTTTTGGTCAAAATTGGAAAGAACCAGATCTCGCTACATCACCAACACAATACACTAACACTCCTTTGGGAAGATCAGTGAAACTGATGTGTTTTCTATTTCTTTGTTTAATGTAGAATTTACAGTTCATTTCACTTCGATACACTAACTTTTCAGTGATCCGACTTACATACATACCTCATTGATATCAGTGTACTGTAATTCCAACGTTATGGTTATGTCCAAAGGCGGATGTTGCACATCCTCATGAACTAGAATAAGGAAGGTATAAATGCAGGAAGTTATTGTGCTAAGAACCATATCAGGCATACGATCCCTTTGGTTATAAATATTATTGAGTTGACAAATGTACATAAAACACAAGTTTCATTGCTTGATTTGTAGCTGGTGCGGGTACCTCATCCTAAACGAGTGAACCCGCCAAGGAGATCCATCGACACTTGAGTTCGGCAATCGTACTTGATACTCTTACACCCCGGTGTTTTGATAGTATATATAAATGATAGACTATCTTATCGTCTTATATCATGGAGTCTGAGACAGTCTGTACAGATACATTTTAGTCGTTCAACCATCCCTATTTCAGTACATCAACAAATACATCACGGCAATGTTATTTCCGAAACACCTTGTATATATTTAACGTATATTTTCATACCACGTTTCATATAACAATCATTATTATTGTTTTTTTTTTTTAGGGGAAAATACATCTGCTCAATCGGCTGTCACATATCTATGTTTCATGGCTGAATTTATTGCGGAGTTTCAGCTATCTATAATGAGATTGACCACTGTCATTGGACCTGTCGCTGACAAAGATTGATTTCAAATCAGAGATATTTCAGCACTTACCACTAAAACATCAAGGATTATTCAGCAACTTGACATTTCCGAGTGACCGTTCTCATTGAACAGAAAGACCTGACAATGGTGGTAGAATGTTTATATGTTTACTGAATAAGATAAATTATTTAGTTACAAGTTATTTCTTTATCGAGTTAATAAATTATTACTAAATTATGAAATTACTTGTTGCTATTCTTAAATCAATGTTATTAAGAGTCGTTCCCAATCCTGGCAGTATGCACTCCGAAGATACTTAACCGATTGGAGTAATTACAAACAACTCGATAATTTTTGAAATAGTACTTTTAATTCACTACCAAAGGAGTAGCAGTAAAAAAATCTAATAAACATGAATATTAAGGGAGATAAGAAATGTCATAATTATTATATAGGAAGCAACATCCAACCGTAAAGTCTCTTCTCATGAAACTGAACTTTAACTTGTACTGAGTAGAAATACATTATTTCTTAACGCAGTCGATATTTGCTGTTAACACCTAGACTAGAAAACACTCCTTCCAATGATCAGTCCGAGACGTCCTCCGCATCTGAATTATACTTCCTGCACGTGCTTGGAAAGCAGCCATTGCTTTACGAAATTCGCTTTCCAGCACCCTTTTTCAGCATCTTCTTGAATCTGTGGCTGCAAATCTCTGGAACCGTCACCAGCTCTAGCAGATTATTGAACCAGAGTAATCATTGGATCTCCTTGTGTCTCTATTACGTTCTCCTGCTAGGTAAGCAATCAGAACTATAAAATTCACTGTGTAACTGTCGGTTGAAGTCAAATTATGGAAAGAAAAATAACACTAATGATATTGTATTTAGAGTTGATAGAGATAGACATACATATAAACAATTATTATTTGACATTTGAAATCACTGTATTTCGAAACAGCTTTCTGTGTAATTTATTTTTGTACGATGATTAATACAAATATTTGTCAGATAATAATATAACAAGATATAAATTCAAATCATCTTCAATCTAAATGGAAATTACATCTGGTCTATCTTGGGAACAGCATATTAATATATTACAAGGAATTTATTTGTACTTTTGCATAGTTTTCCCCTACCCTTCGTTGACATTATAATAAATGTCCAAAAAACATGAATCGTCCTTCACTTAGTTGTTTTGTTGTACAAAGCCCGTTTTCACAAGGATTTAAAAAAATACTATACATATATTTTTAAGTAAGAAAAGTACACTACACTTCTGTGTGGTTGATTACGTCTTTCAACATTTGTTTTATATACTACTCAATTTTATATATGATTACGAGATTATTGTATCTGCTTCTTACTCTATATACTTAAATATGCAGTTATGACTGCAAACCCATAGTAAAAGAATTTCGTACTTGTAGAATCTTTAACATTGAGTAATTTAATTTAGATGATTCTGCTATTAATAAGAATTCGATATACAATTCAGAAAAAATAATTAACGTAAATGAATTAAATTTTTAATATCGAAAATGCTTCTGAGCGCGTGTGTGTGTAAATGGGAGCTATCTATAAAAAACGTTGCGAGTATTTCGTGACATGCGACATGCTCGGGATTTGCATATGTTGCAAAGTATGTGGAGGCCGGTCGGCAAGGTCACGGAATACGGAGAATAAAGTTATTCGATTCGTAGGAGCATTAGCAAGTAGACGTGTATTTGCCGCTCCGACTAACTTACTGAAATAAATAGTTTACAGTGTAAAATTTTCACTTAAAAATTGGTGAAGTCAAAACTACATAATATTCCACATATATTAGTGCAGTTTACAAACATCTGTAAGTGCATTAAACATTAATAATTTACAAAGTTATAATAAATATCAATTATGGGAGAAGAAATGAATTAAAAAACATAGCCAAAGAAATGTCCAAAGAAATAATGAATGAATTTATGAATGATAAGAATTTTATGGAAACACTCGCTAGTAAAATAGTTGATATAGTATCGCAAAAAGTTATTGAACACGTTGAAAAACTCTCTGCTGAGACAAACATGTTAGAAACCAAAATTACTAATATACAGTGTGAGAATGATGAACTAAGGACCAAAATTGACACTTTTGAACAGCAGTCAAAACTTACGCAATTGCGGATATATGGTATACCGGAAGACAATGAAATTAGATTAACTTCAAAACTGCAAGATGTCTTCAGGTCAAAATTGGACGTTTCGGATTATACGATTACAAGCTGCTATCGAATTAGATCGTCAGGTACTAACTCAGGTAAACCCAGAGATGTCATAGTTAAGTTTGAAAATGCTGAACAACATAATATGGTATATTATAATAAGAGAAAACTAAAAGGAACAAGTATTGTAATAACTGAAGAACTTCCTAAGTGCAGATATGAATTAATGATGCTAGCCAGAAAAAACGTTTGGTCGACTGATGGAAAAATTTACACAGTAATTAATGGTTAAAAAACTAAGATAAAAAATGAAGATGATGTCATGAAAATGCATAATTAGTTGTCGGAGCCGCTCTCTCGCTTTGTTTTTTTTTGTTTTATTCTCTCTCTTTTTATTGAGTAAAGTTTATATTATTCTATATTGTAAATAAAATCATACTCTGTACATTTGTACATAATTTTTTTCTTTTTTACTTCTCTTGTATTTATTATATTTGATTTTAGGATAGGTGAAGGGATTATCATTTGCTTTTCTCAATGTTAGATCATTAACTCACAATTTTCCAGACTTTAAAACTCTTATACTGAAAAAAAATTATGATATTGTAGGAATATCAGAAACATGGCTGTCGGAAAGAATACCCAATAATTTCGTTGAAATACAAGGTTACAATTTTTTAAGGATGGATAGAAATTCGAGAGGTGGAGGTGTAGATATATATACTTGAAAGAAAATTTAAGTTATCAAATTATATATTCTAACTCTGATAATGTTCTGGAACAACTGTGGATAAATATAACGTCACTTAAATTTGAATATGTTTTTGGCTCACTGTATAGAGCACCGAATAATAATTTCACGGAATTTCTTACTGCTTTCGAAGATAGCTTATCTCGTTTATTAACCGATAATGAAATTATTTGTGGAGGAGACTTAAACAGAGATATTTTAGATATAGAAAACCAAAAAACTATTCACTTTAATGATTGCATAGAATGTTTCAATCTGAGACAAATAATTAATACCCCTACTAGAATTGCACAAAATTCTTGCACTTTAATCGATATTATATTATTACCTACAGACACAGAAATTTATACAAGTGGCACTAAGGAGGTAGATAATATTCCTGATCACTCTATAGTTTTTTGTTGTCTAGATAATTCCGTGCGTAAAGATTATCATAAAAAAATAAAATTAAAAACTTAAAACGTATAGACAAAAGTATTTTAAATGACGTTTTAGTATATACTCCGTATCAGGGTAAAACTACGGTATTGACACTTTTAGATTTTTCGAAAGCCTTCGATGCAATTAGCCACGAAATTTTATTGTCTATTTTACACTTCGTTGGTTTCTCAGAGGGTGCAACTAGGCTTTTGGATAGTTATTTATGTAGTAGGGTTCAGTTTGTAGAAACTGATTTAGGTCAATCGTCCGAAGGTGTATCATGTGGTGTTCCACAGGGTTCAATACTTGGCCCTCCTTTATTCAGTATATACACGTGTAATTTAACATCCTGCCTAAAAGAATGTAAAGTACATCTTTACGCAGATGATACACAACTTTATTATTCATTCTTACCAGATGAAGTACATCTAGCAAATAATATTATAAATGATGATTTAGAACGCTTGGTTACATTCTCCGAACGTCATAAACTTTAACTGAACCCAATGAAATCATCAGTTATGGTATTTGGTAAATGCAGACGACAAATTAAAAATGAGTTGGTAATTAAAATAGGAAATGAGACTTTACAATGTGCGCAAAGTACCAAAAACTTAGGATTAAAATTGGATACTGATCTATGTTTTAAAAAAGACGTAAATAAAAGAATTCAAAAAGCTTACGCCTAATTAAAAATGTTATTTCCAAATCGCCACTTAATATCACAGTCCCTTAAAATACAACTTACAGATTCTCTTGTGTTAAGTCACTTTAATTATTGTGACACTATATATTGACCGTGCCTAGACAAACTAGATATTAGTCCAATAGAAAAAGTTCAAAAGTCGTGTTTGCGATTCATATGTGGTATCAGAAAATTTTAGCCAGTATCATATAAATTAAGAGATTCAAACTGGTTAAATATGCAGGACAGACGAAAACTCGATTTTACAGTTTTGTTTCATAACATTATCTCAAACCAATGTCCACCTTACTTGTATAATAAAATAAAATTTAGAACGGATGTCCATACTTTAAATTTAAGATTCAAAGGACTCATTACACCTCCACCACACAAAACTTCAATGTTTAAAAGATGTTTTACATATAACGTTTATTTTCTTTACAATAGTGTACCAGCATCCTTGAAATCTTTAAAACTTAATTCCTTTAGAAGTCAATTTAAGAAAATTCTTTTTAATGCCTAACATTACACTTATTTATTACCAGTTTTCCTTCTATTAGCGGCCTATCCTATTTTTCTTTCTATTTTTAGTTAAAAAAATATATATATAATTTTATTTTCTTTGTTACGTGAGTATGATTTTAACTCGCTGTATCATGTTCATGTATTTCTAATGTATCTATGTCACAGTTGGAGCTGAACTTTGAACTTTTTTAAATTGCTTTCAGCTCCATTTTGCAACCTTGTTTCATTTATTTAGGACAAAGTGTACATACTATGATTGCAAATAAACATTATTATTATTATTATTATTATTATTATTATTTACAGGATGACTAGTAAACTAATGCTATTTATGACTTATGATAAGAGAGACTGAAATATTAAATGCTGACTGTGAAATAAAATAAAATTAGGTGCGTATTTATTGTAAACAATATTCGAATAAATAGTTGCTAAATATAGAGTAATACAGGGTGTTGCATCATGAGAGGGACATAGCTTAATAGGAGGTAGAGAACATCAGTGGTAACCGGAACCTCCCATAGAAATGTCTCATTGGGCCTTCATTACGAAGTTACAGGGTGTTAAATAATTTTTGGCCAAACCTGTTTTTTGTCATAACTTTGACAGGGAATGAAATAACGGATTCATATTTGGTACGGCTAATGTACTAACGAGCCCCAAGAGGTACATGTATAAAAAAATTTATATCCAGGTCCGGACTCACTATAATTTATGTTTCTTCTTTGCATCAATAAAACATCACCCTGTATATATTTTTTTGAAATTTCGATACGATATTCGAAAAGAGCAAGAAAAAACAAACAAAATGGCCTATTTCATTTTTTTGTTACACCTTCGTGGTTATTTAAATACGTTGTTAAATGTGCAAGAAAATGGATTACAGAACCCTATTAAATGAGAGGCACGTGAAATAAATAGTTTTTTAACTAAAATTTGCAAAAATTCTATTGAGCCTAGGTGGTCTGGGTGAATCCTAATTCCGGCACGTTTTAAAGGTCCATTTTGGTAAAAAACTGTGGTCCTAATAAGTAATCGGGTATGAAATAACAAAATTTTTAATCAGTCACAGTAGGCTTGTTCAAAGAATAAAAGTGACAGATAATTTAAACCATTTAGGCCTAAGCAACCAGTTACTTTGATCAAGAAAATCATCAACATTTTATACTTAATAAAAATTGGAAAAGAGAACAAACTAAAATCTAAATAAATAAAATATTTTCCATTCAATTAACAATAAATAACAAAACAATAACTAAATGTGTTTAAAAATAAAACGTAATTGACACTAAAGTAAATTTTCAAAATGTCCTCCCCCACATTCTGTGCATTTTCTTGCGCGTTTAGAAAGGTCACCAATTGCTCGACGTATCATTTCTGGATTATTCCGTATTTCGTCGCAGGTTGTAACGATGCGCTGGATTAAATGTTGTCTACTTTCAATTTCAATGCTATAAACCTCGTTTTTTAAGTGGCCCCATAAAAAGTAATCACAAGGGTTACAATCAGGAGATCTTGGTGGCCATCCATGTGGACCCCCGCGTCCAATCCATCTATTAGGATACACATTGTTTAAGTGTTCTCTTACTTGAAGGTTAAAATGTGGTGGGGCCCCATCATGCTGAAACAACATGCCTCTTATACCGATATTTTCTAACATATTCGGTAAAATGTTTTGAAGAAAATCAAAGTAAATTTCACCATTCAATCTTTCTTCAAAAAAATGTGGCCCTATCAAATGTCTATTCACAAGTCCGACCCAAACATTTACAGAAAACCTGTGTTGCGAATAGCGTTGGCGTACCGCATGTGGGTTTTCCTGTGCCCATTTATGATTATTTCGTGAATTGTTTACTCCATCCCTTGTAAATTGTGTCTCATCCGTAAATAAGGTTCTGTAAATGACTGGGCGATGGTTAGACAACCAATGACAAAATGCCAGGCGGAGGATATCGTCGCCTTGTTGAAGACGCTGTACCTGCTGGATATGATATGGATGGTAACGTTCTCTTTTTAGGGTTCTCCATACTCGCCAATGAGGAATACCAGTTGCCAAACTGATTCGTCTAGTGCTCATATTTGGGTTTTCTTGAACTACGTTTATAATATTGTTTTGTTCCTGCACACCTTGTTGTAAAACACGCTCCACAACTGCAGAATTAGGAAACTTTCCGTGTTGTCTTGCATATTGGAACACCGTACTAAAGGTTTTATGATTAGGGCATCGACGACCAGGAAAACGCAGCCGATATTCTCTTTCCGTCGACCTACCATTTCCATTACAGAAACCATAGATGAATATTATGTCAGCATATTCCACGTTTATAAATTTTACTGGCATAGTTAAAATATTTTCACAAGTTTTCACTAACTAAATGCGGATTATTGACACATTAAATTACTAACAAACAATTATTCAACTGTTTAGGAGATTTCTTTTTATTATCTGTCACTTTGAACAAGTCTACTGTGATTGATTAAAAATTTTGTTATTTCATACCCGATTACTTATTAGGACCACAGTTTTTTACCAAAATGGACCTTTAAAACGTGCCGGAATTAGGATTCACCCAGACCACCTAGGCTCAATAGAATTTTTGCAAATTTTAGTTATAAAACTATTTATTTCACGTGCCTCTCATTTAATAGGGTTCTGTAATCCATTTTCTTGCACATTTAACAACGTATTTAAATAACCACGAAGGTGTAACAAAAAAATGAAATAGGCCATTTTGTTTGTTTTTTCTTGCTCTTTTCGAATATCGTATCGAAATTTCTAAAAAATATATACAGGGTGATGTTTTATTGATGCAAAGAAGAAACATAAATTATAGTGAGTCCGGACCTGGATATATATTTTTTTATACATGTACCTCTTGGGGCTCGTTAGTACATTAGCCGTACCAAATATGAATCCGTTATTTCATTCCCTGTCAAAGTTATGACAAAAAACAGGTTTGGCCAAAAATTATTTAACACCCTGTAACTTCGTAATGAAGGCCCAATGAGACATTTCTATGGGAGGTTCCGGTTACCACTGATGCTCTCTACCTCCTATTAAGCTATGTCCCTCTCATGATGCAACACCCTGTATATTGAGTAACGCTTATGACATATAACTAATTGTAATATATAAAATGCTTATCAAAAAAATTAGCATTACTTATAATAATAATGAATGACAAGTAGATGGAATAATGTATGTAAATTATAGTGAATGTAAAATAAATACACAAATGCAAATAAATTGTGGTATTGACTTAAACCGAAATAATGGGAGGAGTACTACTTATGCGCAATTCCTGGCTCTTCGTGTATACTGCGTTGCTCTTTTTTTATTATTTCTAACTAATCAAATACTGTACCACAGTAAACAAAAAGTCGTGTTTTTATTTTCAATACGCCTAAGACACTTGCGTAGGATGCAAGATCTGTGAATGTTTTAATCATTATGCTCCTTTAAGAAGAGTTAAGTACTTTTAAATCTAACATAAATATCAAAATCCATCGTTTATTGAGACTTTATATGCGTTAAAAAAAACTAAAAGGAAAGTTAGGTTAAGATATAAAAATGTTGGAGTGCTGTCCGAAACGATAGTTTTGTGAAATTCGTAATTATTTCAACAATGCCGTAATTCAAGAAAGAAGTGCATTTTACTCTTTTCGTATTAGTAAAATTATAAATAATCCAAACAAAACTTAAACTTATAGTAGTAGTAAAGGATAACATTCCATTAAATATTCCTGACGATATAAACAATTATTTTATGGATCTCATCGGATGAGCATTATAAAGATAGTTTTGAAAGCTAATTTTACAAACGACATTTTGGAATCCGAACCGAACAACTTGTTGATTATGACATCCAAAACTCAATAATTTCATATAATCCGTCCACGTTTTGAAAAGGTTTTAGTACTTCTACTTTATCATGAATGTTACTATTTAACTTTTTCTCAGGTCTGAAAACTAAGAGGCACTTATGAGTTATGTAATTATTGAGTACTTTTGTTGGTAGTGTCGAAGAAATTCCGCTTAAATTAAATTAGGATGCTTTACATATCCTCTTATACTATGCTATCTACAACAACCTACTTCGTAACGTTGGGAATAACTGTATGTGTGCGTTTATTAAACTTTAGAAACAAATTATTATTATTATCCTGCATAATTTGCCCTAGTTTAGTAAAACTTCTTGGAAGATAGGCATATAAATGATTAATGAGTGCATAGTTGCAACTCGAACGTATCTTACATACACTACAAAGTTTCTCTTGCAAGTTGGTGTACTCGGGTTAACGGGGTGTGTTGCCTCTTCTCTGTGCCTATTAAACTGACATATTAAAGACCCATCAATTTTAATTCAGCTCTCTCATTTTATCTTTCCCTCTCTCTTTAAGTTTCAACGCCTTGTCGGCATAGTATTGTTTACTCCTTCGTTTGGTTTATAGCTGACTTTTATTGCTTCGGAGACTTACAAAACAGTGGAGATATTCTAAGAAGGTAAAGCGTATTTTTTTATTAAAATTATGTAATGAAGTATACAATACTACAGGAATACTGTATACTTTCATTCCAGTTTAACTTATTTTAATTATGCATGGGTCAAGTAGTTCAGTTTTAGATTAGTTCAATACCTGATTAGTTCTTTTTTTTAACTTTTATTTCTGACTTCACCAGGCCGCAACTTGCGTGCCGTGTGCATTGCGTGCCGTGTGCATTGCGTGCCGTGTGCAAACCACGTGACCGTGATTTTTGGGTATAAAATAGCTAGCCAGAAACCAGCAAATTCAGAGCTTGGCTTTCACCTTTCTCGAGTGTATTGAACTGGGATAACCGGAAGATCAAGCTTCTCCGGCGCCGTGGCAGCCGCTGGCCAAGTATCTGTTGGGGAGGATTCGAGTGCGTTGAACTGGACCTCCTCTCAGATTGATTCGAGTGTATTGAACTGGGTCTCTCCTGAAACAGATTCCTTTGTCGCGTCTGTGATGTCCTGGAACTTCGATTAGAGAATTGGGGTTACGACGACGTACATAGAGGAAATATGTTACACTCTCACTCTCTCTCTCCGATTACTATGATGTACTTATGTAATAACAAGATTGTCGCAACCTAAGCCATAAAAGATACGGCCACATTGTACATATAATTATTAGGAGAATAAATGTCTTATTTTGGATCTGGATTTTAATTAATATTAACATTGAACCCTGGAATAATCTCCAAACCAGCTACCCGAGCAAAACAAGCATCACAATTATATTACCATCACAGCCACGTGGAGAAAACCATTGATTGGAGATGGAGAAGCTATTAAACCAAACGAATTTATCTTAAGTGAAATTATTAGATCTTAGCTACATGAAAGCCTTGTGTTGTAAATAAAATATAGTGTCCTCATATTGTGTTCACTCCACCACTATTTTCCGAGGAAAAACATTTAATCATCTCATCACTCATTCCATAAGTTGTCCATTATTTATTTTAACGCTAGTTAAGTCACATCGCAACGCTTTACATCAATCGAAATAATATTTTAGTTAATAGTTAAAACGGTGTTCATTTAAGTAAAAACAATAATAGATAAATTCATCATATCTAAAAACAGTACCGCTCAACTCGTAATCGAATATTATTGGATTGTTTTTCCTGCTAAAGGATAAGACACTTGGTAATATTTAAAGGTAGATTATTATGAAGGCAGCAATCAATTGCATGACTTAAATTCCTTTGAAGTAGTACGCAATCCACATCAGTATCAGGTATGAAGCAACTTCGTGGCATCAGTATACCGGATGACCCAGAACCCCCCCACTTTTTTCTACAGTTTTAAAAATAAAATTTTGAAATTTGGGAAATCAAATATAGGTATCAATGTTGTCTGAAACTTATTTGTAATAATAGAATTATTGGAAAAAAGCCTCTGCGCCCGTGACGTTTACACCAAAGGAATAGTAAAGAGGTTATGTTTTGTAAATAATATAAATCGAAAAAAAAAACAGAAATAATGTATTTTGCTGACGTTTCGGAAAGTAACCTCTTTCCGTTTTCAGAGCTTTTTTTGGAAGAACCCTTATTGTGCTGTGTATGTCAAATACACAGCTTTAAGATTCTGTTTATGCTATTTCCATAGATACTTACTACTTACACAGAACATAGAACTGATGATATTTTCTTTTAGATAATGTTGAGTTTGTTAAGTTCTTCTTGTGACATTGGTAGCCAGGTTGTACAAATATCTACAGAACAATTCGATACGCACTTGTCTTCATTTAATAAGATTATTGCTGATTCTTTAATTTTTCTTTTTTTGGTATCTGCTTCTTTTGTTAAAACTTTTGCCGACTCCCAGTTTATTCTATGTCCGTTTTCCCAAGCATGTTCACAAATCTTTGATTTCTGAATTTCATTCTTTCTAATGTAATTCTTGTGCTCATCCAACCTCACCCACATAACATTTATCACATTCGCACGGGATATTGTAAATACAGTTTTTTGAATTTTGCTCCCTGTTTATCGGTTTTGTTTTTGTTAAAATAGATCTTAAAGAGTTCCCCGTTTGAAATATCGTCCTAACATCAAATTTGTCACCTATACGGCGTAGCTTTTCCGATAATCCGTATACATAAGGAATTATTGCTGTATAATGACGTTCAGGTTTTTGTCGTACATGATTGTCCCTATTTTCAACATTTATGAAAACTCTATCAACAAAGGCTTCAGGATATTGATTTTGTACTAGAATCTCTTTGATAAATTTTTTCTCGTTATTTAATATTTCATTATTAGATGAAATTATTTTGGCCCTATCGTATAAACATTTTACAACACCCCTTTTAACATTTATTGATTGATTTGAGTTAAAATTTAGATATCTATTAGTATGTGTTGGTTTTCTATAAACGCTTGTTTCAATTGTATTATTTACCCTTCTAATTAAAACATCTAAAAACGGTAGTTCATTCCTACTTTCTACTTCTAATGTGAATTTAAAGACGGTTCCTTACTATTTATATTTTCCAAAAAACTATCTAGTAAATTGACACCATGAGGCCAAATTGCAAAGATGTCGTCAACATATCTCCACCAGACAACAATAACAAAAAAAAAGCTTTGAAAGCGGAAAGAGATTACTTTCCGAAACGTCAGCAAAATACATTATTTCTGTGTTTTTTCCGATTTATATTATTTGCAAAACATAACCTCTGACTATTCCTTTGGCGTAAACGTCACGGGCGCAGAGGCTTTTTTCCAATAATTCTATTATTTTGTAGATTCGGTGATTTGTTTTTGAAGAGGACAATAATACATGTGGTAGAAAACCTAAATAATAAAGAATATAGGTATCAATGACCATATTTTGACCATTCGGTGGTAAAAATATCACTTCCGGTACGGCGAGAAATTGCCACAACTTTCTTATTTCCTGTATATTTAAGTCGTTTTTCTTATAAAGCTGTAATTTCTCTCTCCAATAATCCAGGACCTGGCTCTAGTTCCTGTAGGAAATGTTGAGTAGGGAGATTTTGTTTTCAGAAATACTTAGTAGGTGTCTTAGCAAGTATTTTTGATTTGGGTGGACATCCACCAACTGGTACATTTTCCCGCTATGACGTCATTAAATATGGCGGCCGCTCTATCACAAGACTGCCTATATCCCTGTTAATACTTGACCGATTTGCATGAAAATTGGGTTAATATGTTGGAATCATTATTTATAAGGCGAGTAGTAACCCTTTATTAACTATTTTTTGTTTTATTATTATTTTTTATTAATACAAAAAGATTCCTCGATATTTTGACTGAATAGATTATATATTGCAACAAATTCAATAGTATTGTTGGAAAAATAAACCACGAATAAAGTGATATTATGTTATAAAAATCAATATTGAACAGTGATAATATTACAAACATGTTGATATTTTATCTAAAACGGATTTTTGCAAGATGAATTTGACCCCTCAACACTCTTACACTTACGAAAGGTGCAACAGGTTAATTCATTTCTATACAAATGCATGAAGATTTGGCACATTTTAAACAACTGCATGCATGCTAAAACAAAGTCCTCGGCATATTTTGTAAAGTTCTTTTCTGGCACCAGTTCATCTTCTATCACGTCAAAACCAAATTCACAGGGGTCTAATATGTGTCGAAAAAATATCTTAACAAATGTCCCTTAGCACTTCTGTTTGTATGTGGCAAATCTTCAATATCTTATTCTTTCCATGATGAGTTCATCGAGAGATCTGACCCCTTTCGTAATAGCTGCACTAAGTATTCTTCTGCTGGTTTAAAGCCTTTTTCTATCTCATCCCGGTCATGTGATACTCCAAAGTTCTCCAAATATGTTGTAGATGCACTATTAAGAGCTGCTTTTTGGTACCAAATTTACTTGTATAATCTTATCCAGATAGTGCATGAATGGCTGGGAGCAAAGAGCATAAGTTTTGGTCCATTTTTGATGAATGGCATGAACAGGCAAAAGTTGCGCGTAATCACCAACTCCAGTGCGTATCCACATTTCTTCTACACTAAGTTGATGAAGAGTAGCCCAGTGAAATAATGCTAAAACCATTATGTTAGAGTCAGCACTCACAGGAATGATTTTAGTTAACCCACACTGACGTGCATGCTTTGAATGAATCAGCATTCTAAAGTCCGCTTCCTCTACTGACAAACAATTTATTTCTGGGTGATTTACTGCTTTTTCATTTTGTTCACTTTGCACAGATGTACAGTTAAATGATATCTTATCTTCTTCATCACCATGGCACTAAGGTGTGGTTAGTGTTACATGGTGTTTGAGTTAAATAATCTATCACTGTATTGGCAATAAACACTTGTAAGATTGATGATCCCCAAAAACTGCTGAGTTGGACCGGTAATGAAAGCTCTTCAGAGACGTGCTCTTTACCTTCTACATTTCCTAAGGCTTTCCTCTTCAGTCGATTGAGAAGTGCTTCCTTCATCTTCATTTTATAAATTTTTATTCTCATTTAGAAGCTTCAAAAGGGACTTCTTATGAGAGTATTGTTTGTAGCATGCGTTATTCATATGGTATTAAAACACAGTAAAATATGGTAAAAAAACGGTTACTAACTATGTCATTTCGTACATTCGCAACTGCCCTGATTTTTTCTCTACCATTTTCAGTAGTTATCACACATTTATTACATATGATGCATGGATTTTCATCTAGCATAAATACTGTTACACTGTCTTTTGTCGCTCTAGACAATACTATATAATCCATATCTTATTTAACTTCAGCAAATGCGACCTGAAACAAAATAAAAATACCTTAAAATGAGCCGTGAAAGAACCGATATAGGTATTATGTAGGTACCTTTTATAAAAATTTTAATTTTTTAAAAACTTTAAATGTCACTTTAACTTTCTTGAGGTCATCTTCATAGATAAAATAGGTGAGAAATCAGTAATCTAGAAGCCTGATCGATATTCTACTATTTTTCGGAGCCATCTATGAATAGCGTATGGTAAATTTTTTATTTAAAAATATGTGTACCCATTACTTGGATTGACGGCACCTTCCATTAGCTTCGTAAAGGTAAAATTGGTATAAAAAGTGCAAGTTTTATGAAAATCGGTCAAGTATTAACAGATATATAAGCAGTTCTTGTGATCGAGCCGCCCCATTTTTGATAACGTTATAACGGCTAAATGTACCAGGTGGATGTTCACCAAAGTCAGAAATATTTACTAAGACACCTACTAAGTATTCCTGAAAAAAAATCTGTCTACTCAAAATATTCTACAGAAGTAAATATAGGAACAGGACTACAACGCTTTTTTCACATTTAAAATCGGTTGAAAAATAACTTTGGAAATGGCATCTATTTGCTATTTCTAGTTGGCTTTGGAATTTAAAAAAATTCAAAGTAGACTTTGAATTTGAATAAAAGGGTATTTCTCAACAAATTAAATGTAAAATTGACCCATTTTGTTCATTGGCTTGGATTTAGAAATGTTTTTCGCATTTTTCCATTTCATGGAAATTCAATTTGTCAAATAGACCCTGTATGTTTTTTTTTTTTTTTTTTTTTTGATCAGATAGAGTGGTAAATTTGCTTTAAACTGGTTTTCCCGATTAAAAATTGAATATAAACTAAAATAAGTATTAAGCTTTTTGTAGAAGCGTTTCGAATTATGTGTCCATATCTTGCAGTAGGCAATGAAAAACATATTAGTTATTTATAATTAGAGAAAATTTATTAGCAAAAAAAAACAAAAATTCACACAATCAAAACCAATTTATAAGTTATGATACCTATGTGGACATCAATTTACTAAATTTATTAATATTATAATTAAAACAATACAACATAACTAAATATCAAACCTAAAACAGGCGCTCAGAATGACGCCCACTCATTTCAGAACACTTGTACACTCTTCGAATAATTTCTCTGATGACATTTTGTAACATAACTGGAGTTATAGGGGCGAGCGTAGGTGCGTCTTTACTATGTACATACTTTGATATGCGATGTAAAGCAACGTCAGGCGCAGTTAGTAGTTGGATGGGTGACCGTTCCAACGAAGACCGCGTCCTCGTCTCACACATCTTCCAGCGGCTTGTATATCAGTGTATGCGCGGAAGCTATACAACCTTAGGCGAGGGTTGTATAGGGGATATACCATCCTTCGGAGGGGATGTAAAGCCGTCGGTCCCTTGTCTATTAAATGTTAGGCAAGTAAAAGATCCCTACTCTTCTTAAGGGAAGAGGTTCGACAAAATTCCTGGTTGGGAGTAGCTCGTCTACAGGCGTCGGTGATAGGCCTCAGTAGCGGAAATAGGCCCACGTTAAATAAATGTATTAAAAAAAAAACTGGAGTTATAGATTCGAAGCTATTTAACATTTTATTTTGGAGTTCTTCTAATATTGCAGACGGCGTTGAGTATACTTTGTCCTTCAGATAACCCCAAATAAAAAATCTGGTGACCTAGCAGACCACCTAATAGTTCCATTAGTAGATATTAACCGGTAGTCAAACTTTGCACTAAGGTAATTTCTCACAAAACCAGCATTATGCGGCGGTGGTCCTTCTTGTTGGAAGTACATATTTCTGAAATCTTCCAAGCATTTTTCATCCAGTTCGCTTTCTATTTAGTAACGCGTGCCGATTTGTGGTCCTTGAGGTCCCAGATGTATTGAGCAATACATATTGACTCCTTCCAGTTAAAAGAGCATACCATGGTCGATAAAAAACTAAGTAAGGCTTACTATGCTATACCTAAAAACAATTGAGAAAATACTGGATCGTCATATGAGAAACGAAATCCTTACAGGAACAACGTTTCAGTCAAACCAATTTGCAATCAATAATAAATGCTATACATGGCCTAGTCAAAGGCATTGAAAATACATTTATGGCAGAGGAAGTGACTATGTGTGCTTTCGTAGAGGGAGTGAATTTCTTGATCGACCTATGAAAATTTAATTTCTGTTAAGTTAGATAGTTTTTCTATCTCTGATATTTAAAACTAGTTCGTACAGTTGTACTATATACAATTATACAACGTAATGTATTTATATAAAATAAAGGATTATTATTAAATGAAGACGTCTAGAAGTCTATGATACACCAACGAGAAAAGCAAATAAGATATATCCCACGCAGGCTGCTTCGACTGAATATTGAATGCAGACAGTAAATCATGGGTTAGTTGTACTTTGAAGTACATTAGCTTTAGCTTTCAGTTGGCAGTAAGCTTTGAAATATAACTATAATATGTGGTCGTAAAAGCACAAAGCAGACTCTAAGTGCTCATAATTCTGCAGTGGTAATTGTACGAAGGTGTAATCACGTCAGTTGTTTTATCTCGTATTCAAATTAAACTTGTTCCTTACTTCCCCACTTAGGAAGAAAGGACAAGGGCGGACACCTACACTATGGAACAACGATCGAGGCTACGGAATCTAATACAAAGGATAAAACTGAATAAGGTGTTTTAAGGGAAACCATACGAGAGCGTTACAATTGCTTTCAAATCATTTAAAATCGACCGTGAGACAGCGTTCATTCAAAAAGACTGAGTACGGAATTCCTGTTAGGCTGCTGTCGCCCAAGTTTCACTACCGAGTCGTCCTAGTCCCCCAAAAATTGTAGTCTAAACAGGAATTCCGGTAACAACAGTTGACTTCTGTTAAAAGGGGCCGCACAAAATCTGCAAGGGTTGATCACGAAACGAACACGAAAAAACCTTCTATAAACTTTTCGAAACTGTAACAAAATCCAAAATTTCGCATGAAAAGCGTGCTTCACGTAAAAATGCCGTTGGAAGAGGTCTTTATATTTTAAATCACATTTTCGCTCTACAGAGCGTTGTTTATGCCAAAATCTTGAAAACTCATCAAGGAGTGTAATTTTAGAAAGTGTAGTAAATGTCGCTACACGGGGACGTAGTGTCGCCCCGACCACCAAAATTTAGAAAGTGTAACAAAAATCGATTTTAATTTTCGGAAATTTCAAAATTAAACACCCTTTTACGAATCCACGTTGTGCAGCACTGCAACTCATGCGTTGTGTTAAATATGAGGACAAGTTAATCCAGTATCTAGTCAAAGTATTACGAGAGTTTTAGCGAAAATAGCCTTTAGCGACAAGGGTGCTGTATCATTTTCTAGCAGTCGATTTTGAGGGGAAAATGATGGATTTTAACGAGATTTGCCCTAAACCGGTTCCTCAGTGATTCGGTGTCAGAAAAGTATCTTTACCATGTACTCAGATGTGCATGGGACCGCCTTGCCTGAACGTATGAAATTGTAATTGCTCAAATATAATTCAAAGTCGTTGCGATTCAAGCATTTTTAAGCTCAAAGGAGCGAACGAAATTATTATCGAACTGATAATACGTAAATAGACAGGCAAGCAAAAACCCCCCAAAAATTTATAAACATTGAACTTTTCTTGAATCTTTTTGTGTAATCGTTAACTATAAACCGCACATTGGATGGTAGTTGGTACATTATGAGTCGTTCCGTTCCTCACTATGTGTTGTACATGGGCCAAACTACAGTTTGTCAATATATTTTTCTTGAAGTCTTTGTAAAACATGCTTTTTTAAAGAGATTTAATATACATTTTTTGAACTTTATATTGTCTTTTTCTTGTGTTTTCAAAATTCCTTTTCAGGTTTAAATTTAAGAAAGTGTTAGTATTTACTGTGTAAACTTTTTTTGTCCTATTACTGCAAAATAATGCTACCAAATAAACTTGAGAAATCTAATTCCCTAATTAAATTGAATGCTATAAAATACAGAAATAGTACAGGTATGGCCATCTGGCAATGGTCGCAAATACTACAATTTCCTTTACACACAACTAAAATAGTGGCATATGATAGATAAAAGGAATCTATAATAAAAGTTCTTATTACTTCTATACCACAGCTGATTTGCCTTTGCCTCACAATTTGTAATTTCTATTTTATACATAACCACAAATATGAACAGCTGTAATAAATAGTAAAACGTATTGTGATAACTCGTAAATATATTACATCTTATAGGATATACTATATATAGTAACGAGAAAAGGGAAGGAAAATAACCATACGTACTTACATAGTAAACAAAAATATAAAAATTGAAATATAGGTATATGATGTAAATATATGTTTTGTAGACAATTGTTTCCTGGGATGCTATCAGAGATACAAAATAGTTAATAGACCATGACTGAGTTCCTAAGATATAAAAATATGTACATAAAACAGTGTGAAATGGTTTAGCAGTTATACAAGTAAAATTCTGTTAGTTGAAAACATTTTCACTTACAAAAACTGAATCAAAATGTTACACAGATTGTGCCAAACATAAACAAAACACTAGTTTTTATATGAAACTGCTAAATGGACATAGGCCATGTAACAAGTGGCCTGTGTCATCATTACCTAGTGATGGTGTAATAAATTAAACCGTTAGAAAGAACAATCATTTAAGTGAAGCATATCAATTAGAACCAAAATAATTTAATTTACAGTGGAAAGGAGATAGCAAATGCGCAATTTACAAATGTGGCTGTTTTTCCAAAAGATGTTGATATGTAAAAAACTGATGTTTCAGTATTTATAATCGTAAAGAAGCAGACACATTTTCATTTATAATATCCCTAGTGCTTATATTATTTCCGGACATTAATTTAAGCTCGTGGGATATTCGGTAAGAAAATTTCACACCATTATTTTATAAATATTATGTCAAAATTGAACATTTTTATTACGAATGACAAAAACTCATTTATCGTAGTGACCCATGGAATAACAAAAAATTTCTACGGCTGTCAAGTATATTCTATCCTAAGAGTTTTCGAAATAATCATCAAAAATAAATAATGTTTCAATACTTTTAGTAGATTAACGTTAATAACGGATAAAAATTTAAGATGTTTTTAAGTTATTTATAAAAGTTTCATATAACTAGAGTAAAGAAATCCAATTTATTCTCCATTAAGACGAGAAGAATTCTTGCTAGACTTTCAAGTCCACTTGTTTAAATTTTAAATTTGTTACTGTTTAATATGTATTATTGTGATACCAACAACTTTATTTTTGTAAACGAAAAAATAAATATTATCATAATATTAATTTATGTACTTATAATATCCTCGTAAATATCCTCCTTTGCATCGCCAAATAAATTTAATTCTAAAAGCACTTCCGCGCGTCTTTGTTTTGACATTTTAAATGACAGAAAAATGTCCACTTTTTAATTTCACACAATTTAAAAATTTCCGCAAATTTTTTTGAGTTGCTATGGTAACTTAACAATAAACAAGCCTCTGATTGATTAAAAAGTGGTGGTGTGAAATTTTCAATAATATTTTTTCAACATGGTGTAACTGGACGGAAAGTCTATTCTACCAAAACTAAAAAGCTTAAAATGTCGGTAGTATATAAAAAAATTGAGATTTCGCTCGACATTTCCACAACTTCATTGTACATATATGACAGTTTTATTATTTGAAAATATTTCTATCAGATTATCACAGCACGAAACGTTAAGCGGAAATGAAAATTGTAATTCCGGTTAAAAGTATTTCCTGTTCGTATAAATAACGTGTGGCTGAGATATATCTGGGAACCAGAGTTATCGTTAGATTCAAAATTACATAAATTAGGCAAATTTGCAATATATTTCATTCAGGCTTAACCAGAAATTTCGTTCCTTATGAATAATGATAGTAAAGGTTTAACTTGGATGATGCCATACTTAGATGCATATAATTAAAATTCACTGCAGGTACTGCCAGGTTTACCATCCATATTGATTAATCTTCATTTAAATACTTATTAGAAAATAGATAACATAATTGATGGTTTGCCCCTTAAAATTTAATTTAGATTATTAAATCATCGATAGAGGTTTAGAAATGATATTGTAACTATACTCCAGTCAATGAGTGCTCAAAAGAGGGGTGTAGAGTACATGGAATATGCAAGACTTTTGACTTCAAGACTTCGTTAGGAGTAGTTAGTAGGGAAACATACTAAAAGTCCCCATCCCTGGGAGGTGAGCTCACGGCGGAAGGGGGTATCGATTATATCTCGGAAACGGTGGACACTTAGAAAAAATGTGTTCTAATTAAATTTCCGATAAAATTGTTTCTATACATATTTGTCGAATTTCCAACGGTTTTCGGGATATAAATCGATAGTTTTCGAAAAAATCATTTTGACCTAACTCTCTTCGTCAAACATTTGCTTGTAGTGCCTCCCACGATCCTGTCTCAGAAAAAACGAAGTTATAGAGCATTAAATTTCCTTTAATTTGATATAGAATTTTGCTACTTTATCCTAAACCAATCAAAACTATAGAATTTCTAACATGTCAAAAAATTAAAGCTAATTAAATTTCCTATACAATTGTTTCCATGCATATCTCTGGAATTCCCAACGTTTTTCGAGGTATAGGTACGTCAATGAAAATCGATAATTTTTGAAAACGTAAAGTTATTTATTGTTAAATAATATTATTAAAACGTCTGTACAGTTATTTGCAAGTTTATTCTCTCATAACTTAATATATCACCTCAGATGTGTAGACATAAATGTCAGTATGGAAAGTGAAATGAAATTCAAACAAGAGGATTTCCTTTCCAACTTTCATAATAAGAGTCAGCTGATAAACCTGCTGATGACGCAACTGCAGAAAATGGGATAAATACGCTCCAGGCGGGTGGGTGATGCTGACGTTGATATTGTGAAGACAGTTATCAACAGATCACAAAATTCCTCGGTAGCTGTTATTGGAGAGGATGTCGACTTGGCTGCTCTCTTGGGAGCCAAAACCCCATTCTGCTGGTAATACCTGGAAGAGGAAAGTTCAAGACTATTGTATATTCCTCACAACACCTGCAGCAGAAATTGAAAATGAAAGACAATGTCTATTTGTTATTCTTACATGCATTCACAGGCTGTTAGTGGCAGGTGTGGTTGTAGAAAAGCATCGTTAAACTGCTCTGTCGTATGCCCGAATTGCAAGGGCAGTTGCAACAACGGAGTTGGAATATTAATTCAGGCGATGACGACGACATCGATACACTACCAATCTCTTCGGACAACGTCTCCACTGCTGACGAAGATGAATGAGCCTCAAGTTTTCCGTCTCAAAAAATCAAGATGTTACCTTGAATGCTTGTTTTTTTTCATTTTTTAATTACTGTCAGTCCATGTAAATACTTTCATTATATGATTCGTAATAATATAATAAAAGCTATAATTATAAAAAAAGTATTGTGCGTCAATTGCAACTACCTTACTTCTATTGTTAAAATATTGTTAATCATCATGGTAGCGTCAACATACTCATTTCTAGAGGAACATCGAAATTGAGCTTACATATTAGAATTTCTATAACTTTTAATTGGTTGAAGATAAACTACTAGCGAAAGTGTATATCAAAATAAAGGCGGGGACGAGCGTAGGTGCGTCTTTACTATGTACATACTTTTATATGCGATGTAAAGCAACGTCAGGCGCAGTTAGTAGTTGGATGGGTGACCGTTCCAACGAAGACCGCGTCCTCGCCTCACACATCTTCCAGCGGCTTGTATATCAGTGTATGCGCGGAAGCTATACAACCTTAGGCGAGGGTTGTATAGGGTATATACCATCCTTCGGAGGGGATGTAAAGCCGTCGGTCCCTTGTCTATTAAATGTTAGGCAAGTAAAAGATCCCTACTCTTCTTAAGGGAAGAGGTTTGGCAAAATTCCTGGTTGGGGGTAGCTCGTCTACAGGCGTCGGTGATAGGCCTCAGTAGCGGAAATAGGCAGACGTTAAATAAATGTATTAAAAAAAAAGTAAAGGAAATTTAATGTTCTATAACCTCGTTGATAATTTTTCGGAGAAAGGATCGCAGGAGGCACTAGAACCAAATATTTGACAAAAAGAGATAGGTAAAAATAATTTTTTTGAAAATTATCGATTTTCAATCACGTATATCTCGAAAACCGTTGGAAATTCGACAAATATGTATGAAAACAATTTTATCGGAAATTTAATTAGTTTTCATTTTTATTTAGAACATATTTTTCTAGAATCAACCGTTTCCGAGATATAATCGAAGAACCCAAAAATGGATACCCCCCCCCCCCTCCCTCCCTCCGTAAAATCACCTCCCAGGGGCGGGGACTTTTAGTATGTTTACCTACTAACTACTCTTAATAAAGTCCTGTCAGAGTTAAATGGTAAATTCAGATATACAGTGTCTCAAAAAATTTGCAAATATAAGATTAAAATTGATATTTTACTAACTACTAAATTACCTCACGATGATTTTAAGTTCCTAAGTTGCTAAAGAAGGAAAATAGTCTGAGACTTAATCAAAATATAGAACAGAATAAAACTATACAATATAGAAATAGCATTTTAAGCAATAAAATACTAAGTAAAATTAATTACAAAAATACTTGCGATGTTGAAACAATGCTTTTTAATACCACTAGTACATAGGGCAATATAACGGGTGCCAATTGATTTTTTAGGTTAACCTGAGTGTAAATCACACAGAATTTTAAGATTGTAATAATATATATTATTAGGTTACAATCACGAAATGTTGGTGGGCCAGAGTTATGAAAAATAAATAAATGGATTGAATCACAGTGCATGACTATACATGAGGGACTGTACATACTTCCAGTGGCGGTAGAGGACCACTTGGGTATTCAGGAACCATTCCTCAAATTCCCCATTTTGCCAAATTCAATCGCTTGTAAAAAATCAATAAAAGTGCAACAAAAAATCTAATTTCATGATTTTGCTTAGTGATGTATGGACTTTTATAATTATCAATGTTAAAAAATATATATACAGGGTGATATTTTTTACAGGAATTGGAAAAAAACAAAAAAGTTCGGCCCTGGAATTTAAAAAATATATAATAGCAATCTATCAACTGTGATAAGTGTATAAAGTGTCTAAAATTTAAACAAAATCTGATCAATACTAAGGACGTCTGGCCAAAATAAATTTAGACCAAAATCAGTTTATCACCCTATATCTCAGAAATTAAGAGCGACAGGAAAATTTCAATGGCCCTTCCTGAATACCCAAGTGGTCCTCTATCGCCCCTGGAAATATGTACAGTTCCTCATGAAACACCCTCTATACGCACAATCGCTTAAGTCAATCTGAACATGGACGCATCAAGGAGAGATCCAGTGTTGCAAATCTCTTTTGTATAACGCAATTTATACCGCAATAAATTGATGACGGAGGTCAAACTAATGTAATTTATACACGTAGACTTTTGACAGACTGAACCACGGCATTCCTTTTACAAAACGTCAGGGATCATGGTTTATCACTGAGCTCAAGACAATTTTTTAAATCACATCTTACAAATACTACAACGAGAGGCCAACTATCTAACTGATTTATCATTCCAAAAAGAAGCAAAACCTAACCTTTCGTCGCCACGACGTAAACTGGAATTAACCACAGATTCAAATCAATAAATGTAGGTTTGGAAATGTTGTGTACAAATAATTTATATTTAGCATAAATCAAACATATATAAACCTAAAGACAATTTTTAATTTAGCTTGTGAAATAAATTAGATAGATGTATATTTTAGATAAACATTAATTTATATAAGGTGATGCAAAACTAAAAATAGAGTCAAATCTAAACTGATACGGCGTCTTCAGTACAGGGCTTCAGGAAAATGAGAAAAATAATTATGCTATCTAGTTATGATTTTAAATGGCTACCCATCCTACCGATGTATTGCTACGAGTTTCACGTACATAAACAAATAGATACGTTGGATCTTAATGATTATCAGATATTACGTAACGAAATCACTTAGGCTACTGCAGCGTAGCAGATATCGTAGGCAAACTTGACCCGGAAAGTGATGTACGTGCCTACGATAAAATTTCTCTAGCTTAGACTATCTCAGGGCGTTAAGCCCAAGCTTACATAAACTATGATAAATCATTAGTTTACTTACTTAACAAATCACTGAGTTTTTCCATATGTAGTGGTCGCAGACGAAATAATGACACTTTCTTTAAAAATGAAATGCACTATATTAACCAATTTACAGATTTAGGTTTTCTAGCATGTAACCTGGCGATGTTCACAGGTGTGGCAAATTCCACGATTAATAAGATCACATTCATAAAATTGCCTCGTGTAGCTACACATCGGTTTACAATGTACTCATAAATTGTCATAGATACTGCCACAAAGGTTTGATTTAAAGAACCTCCTTAAGTATATGTAAATATATGCATAAAATCTCTAAATATGTACAGGTTAAAATGCCAAAAGTATGAACTGATGTCCAGCAGAACCATTGAAGGTGGTCCCCGGTAAGTAAAAATAATAAACAACACAACTATTCAGGGTGGTACGATACCGAGTCCGGACGTGGAGGAACTGTAGCCCTACGTAGATGTCTTCGGGCCACAAGAAATGGACCCAAGGATGGGGTTGATCGTAGCCTCTCCAGCCCTGGAACCTTCCACTGTGTGTGGATGCCTCGTCTGTGGAACTCTCACTGACGTGTGTAGAAGCCCCGTCCGTGGAATCCTCACTGATGAGGGAACAATCCACCAAAACTCCTGGAAGCCACAGTCGGATAAATGGGGTCGAGTCGCCTTTTAAAGTTGACACTGTATTTCCAAAGGAAAGCCTTGTGTAATTTAATATCCTGCTTCCGCAGATAAAATTTACTCACAAACACAAAATATTCCGCTAAACGGAACAACAACAGATTGAGGAAATTTTCTTGAGTTGATTATTCTAAAATCCACGAGGATGCCTTGGATAAAACCGAGGTTGGAAGAATTACCAACTAATTAACACCAACCATGCCAAAAACAATCACACCAAAACAATGGTTGCTTCCGTTTCCACTGCTGATCACGTGTCGCCCTCCCGTGGAGAATGGCGAAATGTGTTTCGGACGTGTAGCAGTTGTTATAGTGCGGCCCACAAAACGCTAAAGCGTATGGTGGGTCGCATACGCTAGAGGTCCGTAACAGTATGTCTGTTTCCAGACGTAAAATACTACCATACGCAACCTAATGTTACAAAAGATTACCAAGAACCATTGGTAACGCAACTAGCACCATTTACTAGAACAAATGGATTTACAGACAGCCCATAATTCGGAGATGTGGAATTACGACGAATATGACGTTCGTTAATAAAATATTTGTAATTGTTTGTCAACTGTGATATATTACATTCTGACAAATCAATTCTGACATCTGTCACTTTGATAGTTAATATGACAATTTTTGAGACACCTGTCACTTTGACAGTTATTTAACATGTCACTTTCGTCAACTATTGTGACACCTGTCACTTTGACAACTAATATGACAACTACTATGGCATATGTCACTTTTGACAACTGATATGACATCTGTCACTTTAATGACTAATATTTATATCGTTAGCGTGGCCACACTCAACAGCTGGGATTCAACTTCACATTCCTTACTGTCACCATCATGCGCAATTCTGTGGGTTAAAGGTTAAAGACGCGTTCCAACAATAATTGTTTGGAAATTATTCGTAACAAGTTAGGGACTGAATATGTGCTCCACATAAATGTTCAGAACATGTTTGTAACACTTTGCTGGAACAAACCTAATAAGTGTGATACATTAGATCTTAAACATGGCCAAGGCTTTTCCGATATTTTGTTTTGCGTTGAAGATATCGAAAAAAGTTATTAGAAAAAGTTGCTTAGAATGTAATTTTAAGCATCAATACTAAGGCTGAGGCTCGTAGTAGCAGAAAAATAGCCGCAGAATTTAACTGAAGACATCCTTTACGAGTCGATATTAGTCATGCAACTACAGTTGCAATAAAACGCTCTTTTCAATGAAACTGGCAGTGTTATTAAAATATCTGAGAATAACCAACCTCGTAGAATACTCCGCATCCTGAAGATAACGTAAGTTTAGCTGCAAATCAAGCGAATCCAAGATTGAGCCTACGAGATTTAGCATCTCAACCGAACATCGACAACATTTTTCTTTTTGTAATTATTGTACGGCCAATACATATCTTTTAATACATCTCAAAAAATATGAGAGTTATCGAAACGGTTACCGCACCTTTTTTTATAGAAAATTAAATTTTGTACATCTTCGCATTTCTTTGTATCATACATAATTTTCGAAATATGCTGAAAAATATATATCGTGGAACTCTCTCTCTGATACAGATATCTTTCCTCTAATAAATTAAATTCCAATCTCGAAATAAATGCCAGCAGTCCAGAAATCAAATTAAATGGACGAGAATCATATTTAAAGCGAAAACATTAATTTAGAACGTCATGATTGGTTCATCAATACCGTTAACATTACTGCTATAACATTATTCCTATTGACCTTACGATATAATAACATATGTAAATTTTTTTCAATATCTAAAACATCATATTAAACAATAAAGTTCACTAGGACCGAAATTCGCAATATTTCTTAACTTAATCGATCTCTAAATCGCAGTATGACATAATTCAATTAGAGTTCCCATAGAACCTACTTGCCTGCAAAAATATAGTTTCCGTAAAATAAGGTCAACTTCGTACCATAATAAGCATTTGCATTGTCGTGCGTGATGGTGTCGAGGCCGTGTAACCAAATCAATCGTTTCAAACTTGAATTCCGGAATATAATCACCCACCACTTGCAGTCTGAACATGCTATGTGTTTGGCAGGTCGCGTTATTCAAGGTAGACAGCGATTGATTCAGGACAACGTATTTTAACAAGTTATTTTGAGATTGGAAAACATAGCGACTAAAATAATTCTGGGATAAATTAATACTGGTTCATTAAAATGAGGGTTTTTTTTCAATTTTTTAACAATTAACAGTTTCGAATTTCCCGCAGATACTAGTTTCACAAACGCCTGTAATTCAGGAACTTAAAATAAACATGATTGTAATTAAAGTCAAGACACAAATTTAAAATTAATTAATGACCTATATTGAAGTTATGCCCTCTGGTTGCAAGATATATCTAATGCCTCGCATAAATCTCAAAAAATTTACTGTTATTCATGCGAATTACTTTTTCGACTGTCGGTAAAGAATCATTTATATTTATGATTCATTCTGTTTCAAACTTCTACAATTTATTGCGGCGGTAAACTCACATCTTTGTGTAAAGCTGTTTTTTATTCTTTCAAACTTGCAATGACTTCAGCGATCCTTGAAATTAAATCACATTTCTTTATGCTATAACTTATACATCATACCGAAGTGGTTTTCACAAATACTACAATGCGCGTCTTGCCAACGAACATTGCATTATTAGCAGCAGAACAACAATTTAGAGATTAATATTGAATTACAATAATAATAATAATACTTCATTAATTTTTCAGATTATTAAACAATACAGAATAAGTTAAATGTGATGCGTTTTTCTCCACCTCAGCGGACTACGAGAAGAAAAAGGGTCACTCTTTAACACTCAAGCTTAGAAAACTAGTATTCCATTTAGCTCGGGCGCCAGTCCCAGTTTTAAGGTTAGAACAACACTACCCCCAAGCCGGATACGCGAGCCTGAGTAGCTCAAGTGGAGAGACGGTACTCCAGTGGGTCAATAAGGGAAATTAGACTTTCACACACATACAGCAGTAAAACTCACAAGTCGATAAATAAGGTCAGTTTATTCAATTATGTCTGCTATATATACGACTACTTTTCACTATTCACAAACTTCTCCTAAAGGTCAGTAATTAGCAGTCATCAGGTTTGATGGGGACAGGCGGTGAAGAAAATGATACCAGTGATGACTCAAATGACAAGCGGAGAGCAGCAAGCGGGAGTTTATAGCAGGTGCTGGTTATTAAAACGGTTTCAACTGAATAAGACTGCTAACGAAGATCGGCGTTAAAAATGAAGCAGAAAGTAAACCAGAGCAGGCGGTAAAAAGGTAAAACAGAGCAGGCGGTAGAGCGGTAAAATGAATGCAGACAAAGTATGGATGCCAGGTATGAGAAGCAAGACGACAAATAAATATACAGTGTCAAATTATAGAGAAGTTAAAAACAGAACTTGGCTAGTACATGGAGCTGTAATACAAGTAGCTAGGGGTCTGAAAAAAATATTTTGATTAGTATAACTTGAAAAGTAAAATTTGATTAGTCTCCTGGTTTATAACTTTTCAGTGTTCCACGAACTCCCATAGCAAGTACTGCAAGTACACCTGCGAGCTATAAGCTGTTATAGTACATTTCATTCAGAAGAGATACTAAATTTTTCAGTCTTTAAAATTAGCCAAATAATTAATTCAATTGACTGAATTTGTCAAACTAGAGAAAAAGTAGCCTTCACGCAATTTGCAGTAAAAAATCACATGCTTTCACATAAAATTCTGTAAAAATTCACATCACTTCACAAATAACATAAATTCTCAATAGCTTTCAAACATTTCAACTAGTCATTCTACGACTCGAACCTTCCAACCGATCGCGTTAAAAAATACCGCCACCTCATCAGATCAATTGACATCAAATTTACAAAATATTTTATTTCAATTCTAGAAATTTTTTATGAGATATTTTCTGTTTAGATTCAACCGTATATTCGATCTAAATTCGTTAATATGAAACTCTGATTCATCTCTATTCAAATATTTAAGCACATCCAAAAACCACGTACTGTTCTTAATTCGATATAAAAACTTACTTCCGAAACATAACCTGTGTATCAAATTAAATTGAATACACGTTATCATTCAGTGCAGAGACCAAGTAGCACAAATTCAATTTCATTTCAACAATTTTGTGCAGAATCTTTGGGACAGCTTAACAGGGTCAAATCAAATTTAATAAATTATTTTCAACAATTTTCTTTAATAACTCAAAAAGTAGTACAGATTCAAGCTTCGTTCTATTATCAAAAAGATCCCCCATTTCAATACCAAACAATTTTATAATCATCAGCTTCAAATTTTATGTTTTTCAAAGAGATGATAAAACATTATAAAATATTGCGCAAACGTGCCCGTACGGAATGTCAGGGGACATATCCAGACATTTTCCAGACCTCCGAACACAAGTCTCTGACGAACTATATTTAAGACCGAGCTCAACACGCTCAGGTTAAGTCAGTTATCAGCTTACGTACAACAAGTCAGTTTCTAACGTGCGTCAAGTAAATTTACAATGTACTCTAAGTCAGTTCCAAGTGTCTTACCCAGTGTTATACAAGTTCAAGAGTTATTAGTACTAAAAGTATACTAGTGCATCTCCGGCTTAACTAAAACTGGTTCCTTGACCGAAACAAAAAAAAAAAGTTTTTTCTGCCCCCGTGCAACTTTCAATTTTAAGTGAATTTTTTTCAAAACTTTTTATATTTTTAATTATTCTTTCTCTTACTCATTTCATTACTAAATATTCCTAAGTCGGAATTCCGTTATCGAGAAATTTAATTCCTACAACTTGTTAATCATAATAAACTGAAACGTTGACGAACTCTGCTATTCTTAAATAAATTATTCTTTGGATTCGATTTAAACAAAAGTGTTTTATTTTCAAGAAATATCATATATAGAGTGAAGTTTCAGACCCTGACCAAGAAATGAACTCTTTAAATTAAGAAATCTAATTTCGTTAAACAAAAGTGCTTCAATTCAGGAACAGTAATATACAGGGTGTAGGTTTGACCCTGCCACAGACAATGAATTAAATAAAAGTGAAATTTGACAAATTCTAACTGCGTACAGTGCCAAGCCGATCCAGAGGGACTCAAATAGGGTGTAGCCTTTGACCAACATTTTAACGAGCGATCCCCCAACTTCAAATTCAACTAAATTTTGTGCACGCAGGTCTTAAGAGTATCTACTAGCTCCAAAGATCCATTCAACAATTTTTTATTATAAAAACCTAGGTGTCCGCGTGTTCAAAACTCACCGGAACGGAGCTGGAAAGAGCAAAGAGTGATTAATAGTCCTGAAAAGTTAAAGTTTAAAAATCAGCATGTATCCCCATTAATGAAAAAAACTATAGGAAAGATATCTTTTGCATTCTTAGGCCCAAAACTGTATAACACTGTTCCTGCAGTAATAAAGCAGGAGACCATCTCTTCATTTAAATCCAAATTGAAATATTTCATTCTAACCACATCTAGAGAACTAATTCATAATCACATTGAAATGAAAAATAATTAATAAATTAAATGTGTATGCGACAGTATATATATTAAACTGATATTTATTTGTGTAAAAGTATTATATTTGTTTATTATTACTATTATATAAATGTGGATCAGATATTTACCTTTTATTTGCTAATATTTGTTTAAAGTCCTTCTCAGGGTTTCGTGAGATTCTCGTGAGAGAAAATCATAATTAAATTCAGATTAAGATTTGCTTTGTTTCTAATATTGGTTGCATAACCTTTTTTAATTTAATTAATTGAAACGATGAATGATATTGAATTGAGTAAAGATGATATTTATTTAATATAAAAATTGATTATTTGTTGTAAAAAATGTGCATCCATGTGCAAATACCTTAAATTAACATATTTTCTACGCCAAATACCTTGTACTAAAAAGATTTTAAGAACGTATCTTAAAATTTGAGTTTTAACGGTTGGCAATGAAACTTAGTTGTAAATTCTAGTTATATTCATTTAATAATGTTGTTCCCGAATGTTTATTATTGAAGTTAAAATGTAGTTCCAAGATACGTTAATAAAATAGCTTATGAATATATATTGAAAGATATTTTTAATTAGGCTAATAATGTCGGCTATCTCTTTCCCCACACGCTTTTGCGACCCTCAAAATGAATTTGCGTCGCTCCTTTTTGATGACGTAGACGCCCGCTTATTTTGGTAAACGTCAAAAATTTCCGTTTTTCTTTCGTTCCTGGCGGCCTTATAATTCGATTTTGCCGGTGGGATTTACGATTTGCTTTCATTGCCATTCATGTCCTTTCCGTATCGACATCGTGCGGCCGTCTGCGGGGTGTTTTTCGCCAGATATGAGCTTTTAAAGATTGCATGTTTGGTGTTTTGTCGCGATTCCGGCGAAGTACGCACATTTTCGGTTTTCCTTGAATAACTTCTAAACCGCTGGAAATTTCTTAAAAATAAAAACTCCCAAAGGACAAGATTATTTAATGGGGAATCGTTTCCATTTTTCAGATCTCACCTTCGACGAGCCGTTTTCGAGCTAGAACGTTTTGAAAGAAACGACGTCGGGTGGCCAAAATACGTAGCGTTTTCGTTAAAAACCGAATATCTCGCCAAATAGGCCTTTTTCGGCCAAAATGTTCTAACGAAAATATAAAGAAATAAATTATCTACCGCTATGCAGAGTTTAATTTCTCTGTTATAAATATTAAGAATGTTGTGGCCTTTAGAAAATGCGACTTTATAGTTAAACGAACATTTTGATGCCGTCAAATAATTTCTTCTGAATCTCATGATGTACGTGAAACATTTCGTTAAGGCGACGCGCTGGTCGAGCGTTAACGCGGTGGTCGCAGGGTCGGTCCCGATGGGCTCTGGGGAGGCACATTTACTGTATATTAATTTTAATAAAGTTGTTTTGAATTGAATTGAATTGATTTCATATCCATTCTACTATAGACTGTACGGCAAACGGCACATTTACGCAAGGGAGTAGAAAAAAATTTAAATAGATTTTCCTCATCTTTCAATACAATTTATAGATATTTCTTTCATGAATTTGTATCTCGAACGATTCGGGGAATGTCGTTTCAATATTTTATAACGTACACGAATTTAAAATATATGTTCGGTTAATGTTGAAAAATGAAATACTGAAAAATGAAAAACTGAAAAATAAAAAACTGAATGAAAAACTGAAAAATGAAATGGTGAAAAATGAAATGCTGAAAAATTAAAAACTAAAAAATGTAATACTGAAAAATGAAAAACTGAAAAATGAAACTGATGAAAAACTGAAAAATGAAAAACTAAAAAATGAAAACCTGAACAATAATTTTATGACGTACATTCAAAGATAATTTCTTAGAATTTTGACCGTAATCGGCGGACAGATCTTAGAACTTTTGAGCCGCATATAGTGACGTGAGGCCGGAGGCCGAACTCAGCGATGCCGCAGGCATCGCCGCACTCCGCGAGGAGCTAGAAATGGCCGGAAGCCATTTCTAGTATAAATTTAAAATCTTGTTTTAAAAACCTGTGATTGTCGTTGGTGATAAATTGTATCCCTCGTCATGGACTTGCCACACTGTTGAACCTCGTACTCCTGAGTGCTCTGCTCAAAATTTGATGGATTTATTGTCGATTTGTATTGTTATAATAGGGTAAGTTTACAAGAGTATTACTATCTATCTCTTAACGTCAACATTGAGAGCACTTCGCTATTAGTCTTTTCACTGCCTTTTGACAACTGTATCAAAAGATTATAAGGTTATATTTTAAACAAAAAATGTCTATGGTTACCCGTAAACAGTTTATTAACGTTCCCGAATGTCAATTTTGACGCCTCTTATATACTTCTTTGATGGTTGCCATGGCAACGTAATTTTGAATGTCTTGTCATAACTGATCAAATTCCAATTTAGCCTTGTATTGCATCCAGGTGCTTTCCTTGCCTTTTCCTAGTTCTTTTGCTGCCACTATTATATCTCTGCGTGTCCGATTAACAAAATACCACTTCTCTTGTACCACTCACGACCTACACTAAATTTTCACTCTTTTCTTGAACTTTTTAAGTTCCAGGTGAAACTTGAATGTTTGTTTTAACTTTGTCCAGTTTTTATTTAACATAAAACTTAAATCTATCACATGAATTTAATCGATCTTGTTCAAATGTCAAAATTGTTCAATTTTGGCCCCCCTATTTTACTATTAAATACTCCCCTTTATGTTTTATTAGTGAATTATTAGTGAATTTTCATCCACAAAAGCTATCCTACGAATCTATAATGTTTTTCACCCATATTTTGTTTATCTATTACTGTCTTTTAATGAATTTTGAGATGTGTCTATCGGTAGACTTTTAAATTATAATTTTACTAAATGTTCAAATGAAATAATTAGTTTCTATGCAGTATTATCCTGCACTTAAACTTGGTTTGTTGAAATTTATACATTATATAAGTTTTAAGTGTCATTTTCGGTTCAAATCTATTTATTATTTAGTACAATTTTTGTTGTTTCTTAATTTCCATTTATATACTTTCTTATGTTATGCACGGTTTAAAATGTAAAATGGTACATATTCATGAAATATTCTTTCATATCAATATATTTAAAAATTTGGTAATCTTATTAGGTATTCTCCATAATCTCAAAATTTTTTTCGCCACTTAATAAATCTGGCTTCAATCTATAACCATTTATTGAATGTAATATATTACTATACTTGGTTATGTTATGGGTTATTGTGACTCATAAATAATTTTGAGTAATTCTTAATTAGTGATGTTATATTTTATGCATGATTCAGATTAGATTCTTTATTTGTCTTTTCGGTGTAGTTACACAATCAGACACGTCAATGGATATACAGCAATATGAATATATAAAAGATAATATAGTTTATAATAATAATTCTACACAATGATATAAATACACAAATTACACATACATACACACATATTATACACATTATATAACAAAAATTAATAAAGAAAAGAAAACATGCATATAATTACAATATGGTATCATACCAAAACTAAAATACATAAAATCCATATTTCAGCATTTAAAAACTCGTCAAAACTATAAAAAGCCTTATCTATAAGAATATTTTTTATGTTGTTTTTAAACTGCTTTAAATTCAGATTTATTATTGTATTTGGCAGTTTGTTAAAAAATAATGGCCCATAATAATTTTTAGCTCCTCGGCTATGGTTTAATCTGATGTAATTAATTTTAACGTGATAATTATTTCTGGTATTATGAGGATATGTGTCACTTACTAGGCTATATTTATTGAAGTTCATTTTAACAAACAGAAGACATTCATAAATATAAATAGAGGGTAATGTTAAAATATTTATATCCTTAAATTTCTCCCTAACATCCTCTCTAAAACCCATGAAACACATAGAACGAATGACGTGGCGTTGTATAGAAAATATACGACCAGTATGTGCTGAATGACCGCAACTAATTATTGCATAGCTAATTACCGAGTGAAAGAAACTAAAATAGGCTGTTTTACCACTTGCATAGGTACTACATGCACAAGATTTCTTATTAAGTACAATGTTTTATTAAGTTTTTTAACCATAGAATCTATTTGATGTTCCCAGGTAAGAGAGGATCTAAGTACACTCCAAGAAATTTTATACACTTCGAGTTATTGGCGTTACCTAAATTACGATATGAAAATATCATGTTCATTGTTATTTCATTGTTTAATAATAATTTGTTTGCTGTAAACCAGTTTTGAAAATCTGCTGTTTTATTTGCCATATCGTGTAGTAAATATTTTAAGTCATTTTCTGTAGTAATTATTGTCGTATCATCAGCATATAGTATAGCACTACAATTTACATTTGCATAGATTAAATCATTTATATAAATAATGAACAGTACTGGTCCCAAGATCGACCCCTGTTGTACGCCATGATTTATTGATAACAAGTCAGAAGTTACTTTATTAAAGGAAGTACCTTGTTTCCTATTTGACAAATAGGATGTTATTAACTTTAAGCTAAGCTCGTTTTTCTTAAAACCAAACTGGTTTTCAATTAATAACGCGTTTTTTTGAAAGTATTCACAGATTTGCTTTTTTAGCAGAATTTCAAATACTTTCGAAATTACTGGTAATAATGATATTGGTCGGTAGTTCACTGGATCGTCTACTGCCCCTTTTTTATAGATTGGGATTATTTTGGCAATCTTAAAGCAGTCTGGATATGTGCTTTCTCTAATACACATGTTGAATAATTTGGTTAATGGTACAATTAGGATATTCTTGACGTATTTAATTATTTTGTAATTTATGTCATAAATATCTTTACTACCATTACTTTTAAGCTCATTTAAAGTTTCCCTTACCTCAATAAATCCTATTTCTCTAAAATTAAATGTATTTAACTTTGAATTTTTTATGGGCAAGTAATCTTGTGCGGTGTGATTTATATCTGGTAGCAGTTTGATGATATTTTCTGCAACTTCAACATAATGAATATTGAAATCGATTGCATTAAACTAGTTTTTTATTTTTAATATGCCTATTTACATTATTATTAATAACATTCCACATACCTTTTTGAAGATTTTCACATTTTTTAATATAATTTGCATTTGATTCTTTTTTTTTATATGGGATAGCTCTGCTTTGTGTGCTTTTCGAGCTGTTTTTATTTCCTGTAGAATACTGTCACTGGGTCTGTTTTTCTTAATTTCTAATAGAAGCCTTAAATTTTCCCGCAGGTTGTATAGTCTTTCGCTGTTCCAGTTTATTTTATGTAAGGGTTTCTTGTTTTTATCATCTACTTGCTTTAAAACAATGGGGCAGGAGACATTTAAGTTGCGTACAAGGAGATTTATAAATGTATCGCATTTTTTGTTTACGTCTATGTCTATATTATCATTATCAATGAAGCTAAAATTTTCAGCACTAATCAACTGAAAATAATTAATAAAGTTTTCGTCTCGCATTTCTCTATAAGTAATTATTTCTTTACAGCATATTGCTTCTTTCTTTGGCACATTTATGAATAGAGTACAGTGATCTGACAAATTTGGGTCAAACATTCCTGTTGAAAAGTCGTCAAAGTTTACAAATATATTACCTATACAATTGCTTGTGCTTTCTTATATTTAAAACGTGAGTGTATTTATTTATTAAATTATTTCTTCGAAACAGGTGTTTTCTATACACTTATTTAGTAACTTTATTTATTTACTATTATATATTAAATTATATATAAGCACTGTATTTCTATTATGCAATTTCTCTAGTTTATATTTATGTACATTATCACTATTATTTATTTTTATATTTGTGTGCTGACCTATATGTACTTATCTTGTAAATAAATAAATTATTATTATTATATATATTATTATTAATAATTAGCATGTAAAAACGGCTAATTAATGCGTTATGTGTCATACATTTTGCTAAAGTCATTTTGCATACATCTTTATTTAAACTTAATTTTATGACAACACGTTTATCTACTTAAGTTTTATTCAAACAAGATGTATCTGGTCAGTAAATCAGTTTCAATTTGTTGCTAAATTAAAGCCAAACATCATGTTGCATTAAACGCCAGTAACATAACTTTATGATGCAGTTTAACTAACAACTTAACCGCATTTACATGAGCAATGTGAGCAATTATAATTTAACTGTTGCAGAACAGGCTTGCTTCTTTTGAAGTGGTTGCGTCTTGTGAATGTATGAATGAGTAATTTAACTTCGGAATAACTAACTTCGGTTTATTTTCGACAAGTTAGGACTTGTTATTTACCTCGCTTATTATGTATAAAATATGTTTGCAGTAAATAACAAATCTGCAGTTTGTTAAAATTTCAAAAGGTACTCAAATGTAAATAGTTCTATAAAAGAAATATTAGACAGGTCAAGTTAGTCTTTGATATCAAATAAAAAAATATGCAGCGTTCTATAGAATTGTTGCGTATTTTCGTATTATCAGCATCTGCAATATTTTGCAAAAAAAACTGTATGCAACTGCGCACATAAAATTGGTTAAATTTTAATTTTCAACTGTTTAATACTTTAAATGTTTAAATAATCATTCATTCATTTGTAATCATACCAAAAGAAGAAGAAAAATTTTCTTGACAAAACCCATATTCGAAAAAACTGTTTATGCAATTCATTTTAGAACGTTTGACCTTAAAAAAATCGTATCGCTTGCGGTACATTCAAATCCGCATTTTAAAATACCAAAGGCAGCAACTCCAGCATCATCACTGGTAGCCAAGCAGATGTCAGAGCTCTGGGGGAAAGGAGATGCTTTCTAAATTTGCAAGTGACCGCGTGAAATCTCTGGCAGAATTGGATGAACGCCAGAGTATACAATTGAAGTGGACGCGAGAACATCATGGTAACACAGGTAATCAGAAAGCGAACAAGCTAGTCAGAAAAGGCGCAGAAACAGCCTTGATGTGATTGGAACTTCTACAAAATATTCAACAGTATTATGTCAGAAACACTACTGGTAATGGATGGAAGCATTAGAAGTGAAGTAATTTACTGATGAAATCAATTCAAAAAGATTAACGAAATGAACAGAAAATAGCTAGATACGCAGTAGGGATCCTAATAAAACACTGCAGCTTCAAACTGCAAACTACAAGAGAGGTAATAGATGATCCAGAACGTAGGATGTGGGGTGAGGAGAAAGACCTCATCACATCTTATATAAATTCTGAGCCTTAGTGATCGGATCCTCGAAAGACCAAGTCCTCAAAAAAGTCCATTGGTGTGTGGATAACGGAGGGCCACCGAATCAAATTCGACAACTACCCGATCGGTGGCAACGGACCAGATCCATATGATCTGATCCGTATATCACCACTCACGTATCGTCGGACAAGTAAACACTTGTAGCGCGTCACCGATCTAAATTCACAGAACTATTTTCCGTATTCTATGTCACACTTAAAATTTGTTGTTGTTTATTAATATAATCAAGAACATGGAATGGAATAGAACTATAATTGAAACGTTAGAATTATACTATAACTATAATAGAAATATATAAAAGACATGAGTGTTTCTGGAAAATAGGCTCACCGGATTATATATGAACAAAAAATTAAAAAACTTGTTTTCAATATGGTATGATAATAAAAACAAAAACACCCACTGCGTCTATAACTACTTTGGTTTCATACATGATAACCATAGATCACGATCTGTAATGATGAATGAAATCCGCTGATCATTCAAACATATTTGAAAGGCCGCGGATATGCACATTTTCAAAAAAATTAGCGGATTTAGTCCGTCAAAGGAGATGATCCGCAAATTTATGACAGATTTTGATGTTTACGTTAGTAGGTAGAATAAAGGACCAAGCCCGATGAATCAATTTCCTTATGGATCGCGGGATCTGATCTATTGGATCCGATCCTTTAAAAAGTCCTCTCGTGTGTGCCCTGCTATTGATGATGCTGGAAAGAGAGCGTAAAAATCAGCAATGCCATGATTAGTGAAAAACAATGTATACAGTTATTAACAAATTTGACAGATTGTCATTGCTGTATGTTATATGTTGCGTTGTCGAGTTCTAATACAAGTTTTATATCAGTAATTATGGTGTACACCAATAATAACAAATTCGATATGATTAGCATTTATTGTCAGTGCAATTTTGACGCTGAGATGGCAGTCACGGTTTACGGAGATAGATTTCTAGATGCTCCGCAGCCAAATAGAGCTATGTTAAGGAAGTTAGTTCAAAATCTAAAAGCGCACGGTTCATTAAAAAAAATAGTAAGGCGAGGCCATGTTGCGGATAATGTAAGAAAAGTGATTAGAGTACTGAATTATGTTAGCGAAAATGAAGAAACCTCTTTGAAACAAATTCAGGGAAACTGTCGCATAAAAAAGACAGTACAAGAAAAATATTTAAAAAAAATGGATTTCGATGTTACAGAATACAATAGATATTAAGCGAGAAATATCTCGCTTAATATCTATTACCAAATATGGTGTGGCCTTCGTAAAATAGACGACAGACGGTATGTTGGAGAATGTTATTTTAGTCTGTAAAGAAAAGAATTATCCCAGTACTGATATTTTAAAAAACGTAGGCCTAGAGCTTCATCCCAATTTTATTATATTTATTACTCATGGAAACTTAAAATGATCTGTTAAAGTGACACTCGGTATAAACCATAATTTCGTGGAAATTGTTCGGAATTGTAGTATGTAACGCATTAAATTTAGTATGTGCAAATGAGAATGGGAGAAACTAGATTTTAACTTTGCTTAATAGTCACAAAGTTTTAGTAACAACATATGCAACGAGGTGAGAGAACAATTGTATAGAATTAAATGAAATACAGGAATAGCCACCTCGTACACTTAAATTTAATTGTTAGTTATTGAACGGTAGACCAATTGTTTCAAACACACTTTTTATAGTAACGTTTACTTATATAGCTTATACAAAGTGTTCCTTAATGACGCAACAATATTTCAGGGTATAATTTTTTACGTCATTTTATGAAAAATAGTTTATATCAACATATGTCCGCAACGGCTTAAATTTTTTGCTGCAGTTTCGAGCTGTTGGCTCTTGTCAGTGCAAGGTAGGTATGTGTCTGCAAGTGGTGTGTGACGACTGGCACGAGAGCTCCTTTAAGTAGGATCAGTCCTTCCGTTGGTGTTTGTTGCAATCGAAGCATTAGCATTTTGATGGTAATATGCAATTTTTACACTTAACGCGCCAGGCTTGTAACTTGTAATTCAGCGCTCGGCGGGGCACAGCTACTGCTGTTGGTTGCAGCCTGGTTACGTTCCTTATAGTAAAATAAGGATTTTATAGAGGAGTTTGCGGCTAAAAATATTATGTTTCATTTTATAACTTGGTAAAACATTTCCTAGTGAGTCATCTGTAGGCGAAAAGCTTAAATGTGGTAATTCGGATAGGAAATTAGAGCGTGGTGACATCTATCGCTGAATGGACAATTTATTACTATAATTGACTGGTTGATCTACTAAAATCTTATTTTTATTAATTTGTGGAAACCAGCGAAAGATGGAACGTCACAATGTTTGTCGATTTCCTGAAGCACCACTTCCTCAATTTCGATTGTTCTGACAGTTAGAGATCTATCTTCCGAAGTACCCTTTTGGAATCTACAAGTTTGAATAGTCGAAGTCGTAAATTATCTGGCGAAGCACGATTAGGATATCTTTCCTCATACATACGTTTGGCTTTTGTTGCATTACCATCTGCGAGACCATATACGTAATGTATTGTCGTCATTTCCGCATTCATATAATCCACCATATTTACTGGATAATTCGAATAAAAACAGCGAATAAATTGAATACGATGATATGATTTTGAACGCCAACAACTTGAAAATGATGCTTCCCTCAATCAAAGACCATGTCCCCAAACTGTTATCAAAAGGTGTTTACCAGTTGAAGTGCACATGTGGTAAGAGCTATATCGGACAAACAGGACGGAGTATCCAGTGCAGAATCAAAGAACACCAGAGAAATACCAGAGTTGGATATACGGATAGGTCGGCGATAGCAGAACATGTCCATAACAACGAGAATCATAAAATCGACTACGAGGACGTCAATATATTAGACAGAAATACGCGCTATTATCCGCGAATCATTAGGGAATCACTGTAAATTATGAAAAACGTGAACAACTTTAACAGAGAGGATGGGTATCGACTTAGTAACATGTGGAGGCTGGTATTGCCAAATACCAGCACCGTAGTAAGTCACGGTCAACCAAACACGACGAATGAGCAGCGAAGCGAACCAAGTACGACCAATGGCCAGCGAAGCGAAGCGGCGCCTAGGTATATAACGAGGAGTGTACACAACAAATTCAGTCTTTAGAATCCCTCTGAAGAAACTGACAGGATGATCAGCGAAACGTCAAGTCAAGTTCGACCACCACGGCAAGACCCGAAAGAAGCTACTTCACTGCTTTTAGATGTATAAAATTACTATGTTTAAAATTCTCTACAAATGTTTCTGCTTTTTAGGCCTTTTTATCAAGGGTACAAATTGAATACTGAGTGAATGTACTCAGTATACACTATGCACCAAACCACAGCTTCATAGATTATCATTGGTCTTATGATGGCAGTGTACATCCACATGACCGCTTTGGATTTCATTCCCCAGGTTTTCCCCACGGTCCTGCGACACTGCTCATAAGAAATGTAAACCTTCTTTAGTCTTCTAACTATGTGAAGATCCCTCACCCTTTGCCTGGACCTTCAATTGTCTAAGACCTTTTCTCTGGACCGTCTACTGCCCAAGAAACACTGCCTGGGCCACCAACAACCAAACAGAGACTACTAAAACAACTGCGCACATGACATCAACTATTTCTTCATACATCGATAATTTCACTATACAAGTTGTATATGTGTCTTTTGTAACCAGTTTTAATATTAAGTGCCTTCTTTCTCCTGAGATCGACTTTCACTCATTTCATGACACATGTACATTACTACATACAGATTTCATATTCAGCTTTATATTCAGTGTCACATATCTAATATCTTGCAAATATAATTTGTTAATGTTTTCATCAAACATAATTTGCCATCAAATCATTCGAAACATACTCTTTTAAGCGAAAGCGTCGATACAGAGACAGACAGATGGGAGGGGTCGTTTTGGATATAGGGTGCAGAAGGCATTTTTCGTAATTTTCGTTTTGCTCCCTAACCTTTATGAGAAAATTGAATATTAGAGACCTCTATTGTAGAAAATTTAATGTACTTTCACGTGGTATAAGGGTTTTTGTTGATAACATGTATATTTTTCGGGTTGTGGGGGTGGATGTGAGTATTTATTATGTTTTCGTGGAAGGACCAAAAAATCGCTGTTTTTCAGCACTTTCTAGCGCCGAAACCACTCATCAGAAAATCAAAATTGACGAAGCGAAAAATTGAAAAAGTGGGAAAATTATTTTTTGCATTTGTCGTTGTGAATCCGACCTCCTACAAGGCAGCAAACTTAAAATTCGAATTCAGCACCTCAAAAAAGATATAGAATCGCTGAGAAAAAACTTTCGCAATTTTTTTGCGATGACGGCAGTTTTGAACACTGATTGACTGGATTAATTGGCGTCTCGCTCGCCAATTAAAAGAGCGAAAAACAGCAATTCGATGTGAAAATATCTATTATTGTATAATATCGGTTCGGTGATCCTCGATATTAGCGCGTTTACATAGATAGACAAACGGACAGACTGATCTAGCGACATTTACTTTTATATCAAGTAAATTTTCCATGGCATCGAGGTAACGCTATTTTTTTGAAATTGTATATTCTGTCTATTTTTCTTTGGCTATCTGAATAATTACTTGCTTATATAATTTGTTGTTTGCTATTTAAAATATAATCTAACTTCAGGAAAAATATTTTTGACGTGATCAGCTACGTATGAGGAATTTGTTGGATGAGAAGATAAAAACACTGAAGTGATAAGAGCGTAATATAAGAAGTCGAGTAGGACGTTATGGAGAGCAGCTATACAATAATTTTTCAGTTATTCACTCAATAGCCTATAACCTGGTTTTATTTTAGAAAATCTAGACAACTTTTAATTTTATTATAGCGGTTAAACAGAAAATAAAACCCAATATACCTACCACAATATAAATGTACGTAAAGTTATTTTACTTGATTCCAACGACCATCGGTGTCTATTTCAACGTCTTTTATTGTTCTATTTAAGTATTTTTGTTTTATGTACATACTGTGATCGTTGAGCTAAAAATAGATAGCTAGCTTTTATACAACTAACCAAATATAAAGAATATATGGCATAGCACTATAATCGCAGTAGTACCTCTTGGTCTAAATAAATTAATGAAAACGTAAATCTGGCGGCTAAGAGTACAATAAATAATATGTAATAGGAGTAACAAAGTAACATCATCTCACCTGTATAGAGCTCTAGACCCTAAAACACCCGCCTTATGCATTTTCGTTGATCTTTTCAAAACATTCGACACAGTTTCTCATCCAAAACTACTAGAAAAAATAAAATCTTACGGTCTCCGGGGAAAAGTGTACAATATATCTTAAAAAGCTACCTATCTAACCGAGAGGAGTATGTGGACATTGATGGTACCTTTAGTAATTCTAGAACAATTACCTATGGGGTTCCGCAAGGAACGGTACTGGGGGCCATTGCTATCCACTCTCTATATATATATCAATAGTTTACTGGAAATTGAAACGGCTGGCATGATCTTAAGTTTCGCAGATGATACTGCTGTTTCGTATACCGAGAAAACATGGGAATGTCTAAAAACAAAAGCGGAATCAGACTTTAAAATAATACAACAATGGTTCCAGTACAATAAATTCACACTGAACTGCGATAAAACTAAATATTTACCTTTCACTTCCTACGCTAAGAACCTGCCAAATTTTGGCAAAATAAATATTGACCAAAGCCAACAAATTCCCGAGGCCGAACCTATAAAGTATCTAGGTATAATTATAGACCGGCATCTTAGATGGGACCTACAAATATTAAACTTAATTAAAAAAGTCAGATGATTGCTAACAAGATTTAAGTACCTCAAAGAATACCTCGATGAAAAACAGTTAAAAATTCTTTATTATTCGCTAGTCCAGTCACAGATCTCCTGTGGCATCGCGGGCTGGGGAGGAGTAAGTGACAACCACCTCGAAAAACTCAATACTGTACAAAAATGGATTTTGAAAATAAATTGTAATAAAAAGCACACTTATCCTAGTGACGACACTTTATTTAAAGAAACCAACATTCTTGACATTAGGCAACTATTTTGTTTAAGTATGTTACTAAACACACAAAGAAATAAAATAAACATTGAACCAATTAACCACCATTACCACACGAGAAAAAAACAAATCCAGTATAACAGGCTCCGAAGCGATAAGACTATAGGCCAACGCAATTGTAATTATCTAGGACCCCGCCTATATGAAACCTTGCCAAGCTATATTAAAAATATTAAAAAATTCAAAATTTTCAAAACTAAAGTGAAAAAATGGCTTCTAGATAATGAACGTATTCGATTTCATGATATAATCAATTAAAGAAATAAGATGCTATTTATTTTTTACATGTATATTATATGTGTATATATCCTACATGTATCCTATTTTTTTTCCTTCAGTCACGCACAAGCAGTACTCAGCTACTGGTTCAGTGACTGTAACGGTTTGTTTATCTCCAGTAACTATATCTATATATACTCTTATTATGTAGCACTTGTTTGTTGAATATTTACAGTCTTTGTTGAATATCCTATGCTTTTATTATATATTGTATATTGTATAATGTTGTGACATTATATATTGTAATACTGTATTATAATATTGTGTATGTTCTAATGTAACAATTACTGTCAAATAAACTTTTTTTTTTCCAGTCACCCTACTCTGTGGCTCCGACCCTCACAGAGGGGAGCTGGTAATACCAATAGCCACTCCACACGCCCGTGGGGTGAGTGACTACCGGGTCCGCGAATCGTGTGCCCTGAGTAGACGTAATGAACCGAGGATGACAGCCTTCTGCATTCTGCCGGCTAAGATCTCTGCCGAATCTCGGCATGCCGGTATGATCTTTAGTTCTGAAAGCAGCGTCTGTCTCATTCCACCGAGGGCTCCTATAATCAGTACCACTATTTTAACAGAATGGCCTGGATAAAGCCTGCGGAGTTCGAAGAGCAAATCTCGATATTTTGTCCGTTTTTCCTCCTCTTTCAAGACAATGTTGCTCTCAGCGGAAGCCGAGAATTCCACGACATACATTGTCTTGAGTTGGTGGTCGAGGAGTACTATGTCAGGCTTGTTGGCTTGTATTTGCCTGACGGTGGGAAACGAGTAGTTCCAATAAATTAGGCACTTCTCATTCTTCACAACGGACTCAATATCCCCCGGAACGTAAGGCAGCACTGGTGTTTCGTCAAGAGACCCCTATCATTTCCTAGCAGTGGATTTTGACGGGAAAATGATGGGTTTTAACGGGATTTGCCCTAAACCGATTCCATGTTGGAAACATTTCAACTATGTTATTAAATAGTTTTGGCATATGCGAAGGAAACAATTTTAATAAGCGATGTCTCTGAATAATTTTAAATAGATGTTTGGGTTGAGATTAACAGTGACATAAACCAAACATAAACGATTTGATAGCAACATTAATCTGGATATGAGTTAACAATGAATATTTAAATAACTAAATGATATAAGTATGATTTGGCTGCCAGTATTGGCACAAGAGAAAATTTACTTGCAATTTAATAATCATTCATGAGACACATTTCAAATTAGCTTGGAACAGTTAATGTTGTTAATGCTTCAGTAAGCTAGTAATTACTAAGAGTTTGAACAAATATAGAACGAGTACTATAATAAATAAATACTAATAAATTTACAGAGCAACACGTTGGCCTATTCTGAGAACACATTTTTCAAGTAAAAGGAGTTGAGTTTTCAGAAATATTTAGGTTCCTCCCAAAAATGTTAAAAACAAATCAATATATTTTTCTGAAATTCTGTACACATTACGCGCGTTAAGTGTAATAATTCCATATTACCAACAAAACGCTAATGCTTCGATTGCAACAAACATCAGCCGAAAGACTGATCCTATTTAAAGGAGCTCTCGTGCCAGTCGTCCACACCACTTGCAGACTGCAGTTTCGAGCTCTTGGCTCTCGTCAGTGCAAGGTAGACATGTGACGACCCACACGAGGATCCTTGGACTAGTTGGTACATCTCGGTATCCATAGCATAGTAACATACAAAGCAAACAGCAGGCGCCATCTAGCGATCCAGTGTCTGTTGCAATCGAAAAATAAATAAATAGCCTGACTGGGTTTAGCTAGTTTGCGACTAAAACTATTATGTTTTAATATTCTGCCCTCTAAAAGCACATTTGAACTAAATATAATTTACACAAAAATTAGCCGATAAATTTTTGTTTTTTTTATGTACGACAATAATCTGAAAGAAATAAGACCTTTAAAGAACAAAACATGCATTATTTTCAATTACAAAAGGAATCAAGATAGAATACCCAAGGAACTTTGAACGCAGTAGATAGGGGAAGCAATTCTTCATCAAACTGGAGAAAATTCATAGGTAACTATGAGAATAATTTCTACTGTACTCAACGTAAACCAGCAAATAATTTGGAGGGAGCTGAAGGAACAAAAATTGTACGCATATCACTTTCAGCAAGTTCAAACACTACAGTAATCTTTCACAGAGTTATTTTCTATCAATGACATAATAGGGTAAAGTCACACATCCTCTACTAATGAATCTTACTTCACTTGAGTAAGTATCATGAAGTTTCGCAATAGTCACTTACAGTCCACACACAATAACTAAACTATCAAGATTGCGAGAACTAAAATCATGAAATAAATGAGAACACAACATATGTGCTACTAGTATGGGCTATCCAGTGTGAACCATTCCAAGTTTCTAAGCATTCGTTCCCAAACAAAAAGCAAAGGAACTTACGAACACCTAATTTTAAACAAAGAGTACAAACCGGCTCCGTTGAGCTGTCCCTAGGGCAGGCATACTTGCTCAATAGAACAGCTTAATTTTTTTTTTAGTTAGGAAGAGGTTCCTGCATAGTTAAACGTGGAAAATTTTGTACAAATTTACTAATAGTGAAAAATTATTAAAATGATATATTTTTCAGCCAAATAATATTACATTGCATTTGCTAGCATTAAGAGGTCTTCAATTAAGTCTATCAACTATACATTTCTAGGTCATCTGCGTACAGGATGAAATAAGTATTATTATCCGTAATAAACCTGACAAAAAAAGTGGTTGCTCGGCAGGGATAATTTGATGTGCAAGGAGAAAAGGTCGATATCGTCTATAATGACAACAACGGAAGTAAGACTGATTGGACGAAAATTATCAGAGCCTTAACACAGCTTCTTTCCACTTGGAAGGTAATAACCCTAAAGCGACAGACAGTTTCCTTATTGTACTGAGTGGTTTGCAGATGGAATTAATGCAAGCTTTAAGCAATATGGTGGATATTTCATCAATGCCAGGTGCATCCGATGGGTCTAGTGCACGAATTTTCTCAGAAATTTGCTCGTTTTGAAAATTAATATTTGTCAGATCAGCGGGCACTCGAGGAAGGTGATGAATGTTGGGTAAGGCATCAAAAGATTCCACTATAGATCTGAGACAAAGTGTTAGCAAACAAATTAGCTACTTCCCTGTGATTACTAGAAATAGATCCATCCGCTCTTCTGACCTGAGTCATAGCAACTGTCGAGTCTAGTTGATAGCGAACATACTTGTACAGTCTTTTGGGATCATTGCTAACTGCCAACCCTTGTTCAAATTTATTCCTGGCACGTGATATCCACAGCGACAGATGATTGAAAACAGCCAGTGAACATGGAAGTCCTCATCATTTCTGCTGCATCTAAATCTTTGCATAGTGCTCATTTATACCTAATCATTTTCATGATAGCCTCATTAATACAGAGTTTTGATGGAACTGTTACACCAGTTTTGTAATAGGAATTATTATTGACAGCGTTAAAGAAGTTAGAAATATTATTGAATTGAATATAGTAATGCATAAGAAAAACCGAAAGCGCCCAGTTTACTAACCAAAGTATTGTGATATAATCTGTCAAAACTCGTGGAGAAATTCATATAGATAATATTAACTTGACCAGTTCTATCCAGTTGTTCATAAAGAAATTATGCCTTGCGCACAAGTTTTATGCCAACCGACCTACCTTTTATAGAACCATGTTGATCGATTGCTATTGTGCCAGAGATATAAGAATATACGAAAGAATGAAGAATTGTTTCAAAAATTTGTCCAAACTTAGAAATGATGTTAATTGGTCGATACTTTATTATCTTGCTCAAGTCATCTTTTTTTGAATAAAGAACTCACGCTTGATTAACTCAATTTCTTTTTAATTAACATCGCGTTTTATCTGACTTTATACTCAAGACTTAATTTTTCTGGTCTGCATATAATTTATACCTTTTTCGCGCTTTTTCTCTTTAATTACTATTACGTTAATCTGACTGTTAAACCATGCGGGGTAAAAACCGGGACTTTCTTATTTCTTGGGTACATGCATTATAAAAATGTCATATATAGTTGAAATCACCAATGTTGTCATTCACTTCATCAGTTTATGCACTTATCAATGACATGCGAATGCTACACCATGCGTTTTACACATGAATAAAAGAATCACTAGTCGTAGCCACAGCCAACGTTCAGCATTCTGTCAGTTCATATAGTGAACACAAAAAAACTACAATTTTTCGAAATATTTTCCAAAAAAATTTACTACAATCCGATAATTTCCAAAGATGCTCAGCAGAACGTCAAAACATTTAATTTGGCCATTTTATAGCTTAAACTTCTCAAAATAATTACTTTAATTTTACAGCCCCCATATAATATCAAACCACTTCTAAAACACTTTGCATACCCCCGGTATAAACATCCGATTGGTTTAAATAAAATTTTTACATGCCAGTCTTCGTTCAATCTAAATGGCCGTTCGATTTTGCGTCATAAATAATAAATTACCATTTATTTTTGTACACGACATTCTATAGCTCATCGATTAAAGTCAATTTTTACTTTCGTTTCTTCAACATATCCATATATGCACAAATTCTTTTACATCAACTCTACAGCCCGCAGCATAGTTCAAACATGTTATCAAAACTTACTTCCATTTCGTTCAGCTCGCGCCATCCACGCCACTTAGTATGACCGCAGCCCCACAATAAGTGCTCGCCTACGGAATCGTTTTACGAGGGCGAGTCGAAAAGTAGAAAATTATAACAAAATTATCTCTTCCAGCGGCTTCTATATCAGTGTATGCGCGGAAGCTATGCAACCTTAGGCGAGGGTTGTGTAGGTGATATACCATCCTTCGGAGGAGATGTAAAGCCCTCGGTCCCTTGTCTATTAAATGTTAGGTAAGTAAAAGATTCCTAGTTTTCTTAAGGGAAGAGGTTCGGCAAAATTCCTGGTTTGGGGGTAGCTCGTCTACAGGCGTCGGTGATAGGCCTCAGTAGCAGAAATAGACCGACGTTAAATAAATGTTAAAAAAAAAAATTATCAAATAACTTCTGGCTCGAATTCTATTGAAACAGCAAAAGATTTCAAATTTTAAGACCGAAACAACAATATAACTTTCCGTTCAAATTTAAATCAACTCCGGTTATTGCGCAGTTAGTGCCCGCACTGAATGGGTGGGGACATATCCAGCTTTAGACCGTGCCCGCACGGAATGAAGGGTAGCTTTCCGGACCAAAAAACAACGATCGTGAGAGATTCGCGGTGCACGATTAACGCAACAGTAAAGATAATATAAAAGGCCGTGCGTGGTGAATTTCAGGCAAGTCAAGACTGGTACGCGTACTTAAACCTATCACCGAATTCTTCCTTGGCCGCTCCAAGTAAAAAACGACAATTCTATTCTGCCCTCGCGCATTTTATATAAAGTGAATTTAACAAACTAACATAACAGGCACCTTCACCAAAAACGTGATTTTTTCTCAATTTCAAAATACAAATTAATTTTTTAATTTTTCTAAACAAAAATTTTCGTTGCTGAAAAGGTACCATTTACAATCTACCTTAGTCAATTTCAAGTGTATTAAATAAAAATAAAGTGATGAAAAAAATACCCTGCCACATACAATTAAAAGTGCTTTTAGAAATTTTTACTGAATTCAACTGCTCCAACTGCATATACAGGATGAAGCCCTATGCAAAAAATCAAAAAATTTTTACAAATTAAATTGATACTCTCTAATCAGAAATAAGTGCACGAACGCCCTCAAGGGTCCCTACCAAAGTTCTCCGACTCAAACTTTTTAATTTTTCTACCGGGAGGGCATTGTTCGTGTTTAACCTACGTCATTAAAATGACCGACAAACAACCAATTAATCAGTTCTTTATACATTTCCACAAAATTTGTCTTTTTAAAGCTGAAATCAAAATTCTTTTCTGAGGAAAATTATTATTGCTAGACTTTTTAAAGTTGATCTGAAGTAATATGGCTGGATGATAGTCCTCATCTTTAAGAATAACTTTAGGTCTTCTTTAGAACTTTGCAAAACACCATCTACTGCAAAGACAGGGTAAAAAATTCTATCAACTATATTTGCAACATGATTTTGTTGGTTCAGTTGAAAGATGAAAAATTGTAAAGGCGCAGATAGACGACAAATACATTTTTAATAACCATCTCGTTTGGATTCAGTCCAGTTGAAAATATGTAATTTCACCAAAAACTTAAAACCAGATTTTTTATTTTTTTAACGTGACGCGTTTTTTTTAAGTTAAAAAGAGATTACATCTTACAAAACGTTGTATTTTGCAGTACACAGATAAATAAACCAAACACCTTACAGAGAGAGGATATATTAAGAAAAAACATTTATCATTGTTTCCTTGAATTTTTATTATTTAAAAACAATGGAATTTTCAAACTTGACCAACAGCGTCACGAGTTATATTGACAAAACAATAAACACACTTTTGACGCACCAGACAAAGCTCTCGACATTCACGTATCTACCAGCAATTGGCCAGGTTTATGACGATTCGCGGATAAACAAGTGTTACACGACGCAGTATTTAGTACCTCAAATAATTCACTCTATATAATACGCCAATCAGGAACGCTTACGTAGTATTTGAATAAATATTAGTTTCGTTCCTACTCGTGAGAGCCAAGCAATAGAATAGAATGTTATCTCTAAGTTATCCACTTAATCATAAATTAAGATAGTTTTGGGAAGGAAAAAATGCATTGTAATATTATATCGGTATTCTTATTAACAAATACGTTATAGATTAGAACAATATAATTCCTGTTTTCTACTTTGTGTTTGCGGACTGTAATTTCTCATTTTGTATTAGCCATTTCGGCAATGCGCTTTATTTATTTGAAAGGATTAACTGGATTTAATGATCTGCAAATAAAAAAGTTCCTAAAATCTGATAGACAGTGTTGGTGTTTTCCAGTATTTTTTTCTTTCAGGTTACGTATTGTAATATATTTAGTAAGTAAAGTGTTTTTTCAAAACTGAGTCACAGTAAACTGTGTCAAGCTGTCAACCTTAACCTTCAACGCAATAAATTGGTGATAAATAGCTAATTAGTATTTATAGAATCATCACTTTGCATGATATACATTTAATAGCTTCCTCCTGTGCGATTTCTAAAAATATCCCAAAACAATATTAAAATAAATGAGGCTCTCGCTTTCCGGTAAGAACTGTTTCCAAATTATTTTAATGAAGTTAATCACCTTGAATGAAATATCACGGTACCAAATTACATAAGACGCAGTTTATGCTTGTCAGCATAATATACCCGGTGACCGAGAAAGTACCTACCTCCTCACTTTTTTCTACAGTTTTAAAAATAAAATTCTGGAATTTGGGAAATCAAATATAGGTATCAATGATCACATTTTAAGCATCCGGTGGTAAAAAAATCACTTCCGGTGTGGCCGGAAATTGCCACAACTCTCTTATTTTAAATAGCAACCTGTATATTTAAATCACTTTTCTCGTAAAGCTATGATTCCTCTTTCCCGTGTTTTTTTGGATTTAAAATCGGATGAAAAATAACCTTGGGAAAATTATTTATTTGCCATTTCTAGATGGCCTCTCCCGAACATATCAATACAGTATCATATGCATATGATATGATGTTGCATTCATAGTTTTTGTCCAGTAAGTCGTTGATAAACAGCAGGAATAAGGTAGGGCCTAAGAGTGTTCCCTGTGGAACTCCAGTTTTTATTATTTTCTTAGAGCTAAGAGCATTGTCAATTTTTACTTGCCGAGGTCCATTTAATAAATATTTGTGTGCTGTAGGTAATGCTTCTAATTCCCATCTTGTTCAGTTTGTCCAGTAACTGGCTATGTAACATCGTATCGAAGGTTTTTTGAAGGTCTAAAAAGATATTTATGACTTTTTGGTTCATTTCAAAATTTGTTGTAATTTTATCTGTGAGTAATTGCAGAGGGTCTTCTGTGCTTAGATTTCTTTGGAATCTATACTGATTTTTTGAGATAACTTTATTTTCTTCAAGATATAAATGAAGTCTATGGTTCAGACAGTTTTAAAAAATGTTTGCAATATTATTTATCAACGATGTTGGACACAATTTGTCATGTAATTTTTGTTACCATTTTCATAAACTGGGACAACTATGCTTTCTTTAAAGGGTTCAGGTATGTCTGCGTGTTTGAAGATAAAGTTAATATGTGTTTATATGCAGTTTTTGTGTTTTTACCGGTATTCCATCTTTTCTTGGAGAGAAGTTTTTGATGTTATATATTATATTTTTTATTTCAGTGTCATCAACATCTTCCAGGAACATGGAGTTTAGATTCTGGCTTGTGTTGTCGTTTAAGGTCAGGTTTTTAGCGTGTTTCGGAATGTCACTAGATAAAAAACTGGTTAAAGGTAGACGCCATTTCGTCTTTGTTTGTGTTTACTGTGTTGTCGTCTGTTTTATTAATTGCTCTATATTGTCTTTGCACTTTCTATTACAATTTGTGACTTCGTTGATACAGCCCCAAACCAAAGTATAATATTAATTTAAATAACACGTGATAAAAGTAGATGATGTTACATTTACCTATGATACTAAATTAAAATTAAGTTTATTTATCTGTATCTACTGCTAATTTTATCTAAAGTAATCTGGCGAATATACCAAATTACACTGATCGTTTAAAGACCCCATTAATCAAATTGAGATTACTGACATAATTAACGGTTGACATAGTTTGAAATATATGTTTGAATATGATGATATATGTTGACTGTTAAAATTCACTCAATTTGGACTTTGGTAAAAATAAAATGTATGACTCAAACTATAAACTATTTGAAATAGCTAATATTGTATCTTTAATCAAATATTTCTATAACTAGAAACTAGATACATAGAAACTACGGCAGGTGCAGCTGGTATGCAAGAAGCATAAAAGATTTCTAATTTTTATTTACACCTTGCTTTCAGGTACAGCAAATTCTTTTAGCATAATCAGAGATTTATATACATGAATTTATGACGTTTATTAGTTTTAGAGTTTTACCGATTATTTTATGTAGGAAACATTAACTATAACCTACTTGTATACACTTAACTTAATATTTACACTATTTACACATTTGAGATAAAATTAAAATTGTCTTTCATAAAAATTCTTTGTGATTGATTCTTATAGGTTTCTATATTTACAGATTGTTTATGTACAGGAAAGGAAAGGGGGAGGAGGAAGGGAGGAAGTGGAACTGGGGGTGTTAAGAGCGGGAATTGGGGTTTATCCGTCTGTTAGTCGTCGTTATCGTCTTTCATAAGATATGGGTAGTCTTTGGTGTATAAGTTTATGTGTATGAGTCGGGTTGTCATGTATCCGTATGTCCGCTAAATGTCTGGTCATTTTCGATCGTTGAATCTTTTCCCGGAAAAATTTCTGGGAGGCCTCCACGATGAAATCTCTCATCATAGAGACCCCCGCTATCCGATGTAACTCAACGATCGGAATGTATCTGTTAGAATTTGTCAACAGTCTTAATATTTTGTTCCGAGTTGTCTGAAGTCGTCTACACTGTGTGTCAGAGATGAAATTCCATGACACACAAGCGTAGGTTAATGTCGGTCTAAGTATTACTTTGTATAATGTAAGTTTGTTGTCAATCGTCAGTCTACTTCTTCTGTTTACGAGTGGGTATAGTTTGCTTAATGTGGCGTATGTCTTGTTCAGTGTCTTCGTAATACGTGGACCGAAACTCAACCTCTTATCCAGGGTTACCCCCAGATATTTAGCCGAGTTCCGCTCCACAATTTCTTTATTATTAATTTTTAATTTAGTAATCGTTTTAATGTTTGTAAATTTCCTGTTAAATGTCACGGTTTCCGACTTGTCTTCGTTAATTTTTATTTTCCAGTCGAGATGATACCGAATCTTCTGGGCAGCAGTCTGCGCATAGAAGGACTGCCCATAGATTACGGTATCATTTGCATAAAGTAGGAGGTTTGTGGTAGGATGGGAGGGGATATCAGAGGTACATAGATTAAAAAGAACAGGGGACAATATAGCCCCTGCGGAACCCCTGCCGAGAGTCTTAATTTGTTGGAAAACAAGCCGCTCAACCTGACTGTTATATACCTTCCTCTAATAAAGCATTGTATTTATAATATAGCAATTTATAGATTTCTTTGGGCTTGTGTACTAGTCCGTTTTGCCAGACTGTATCGTAGGCCTTTTCTATGTCTAAAAACAACATTACCGTACATTGTTTCTTGTTATAGGAATTGAGCACATCTTGCACAACGCGACACAGCGCGTGTTGCGTGCTATGCCCCCTCCTAAAACCGAATTGTTTGGCAGGTATTAATTTCTTCTTGTCAATGTACCTATTTATGATGTTTAATATGATTTTATCTGTTATTTTAGATAAAGTGTTTAGCAAAGAAATTGGCCTGTAGCTAACCGGGTCGTGTAGGAGTTTATTCGGTTTTAGTAGGGGGATTATTATTGCAATTTTCCATTTTTCAGGAAAATGTTGCCATTTTATAATCGAATTAATGATATAAGTTAATTGAACTAATGCTTTTTGTGGCAAATTTTTTAAAATAATATTCGGTATTGTGTCTATCCCTGGGGATTTATTATTTGGATTAGTAATAAGTTTGGACAGTTTGTTTGGGGGAATAGGAAAGCGACCAGGGAAGCTCTGTGCACTTTCCGTTACGTTATTATGGAATTGGCAAGAATTAGGCGGAGTTGCAAATAACGTGCAAACGCTTCAACTTTATCTTTGTCAGTATAATGTGTTTCCCTACCCCAGATAAGGGTAGGTACCTGGGAGTATGGATTTTTTATTAGTTTTGACATTTTCTACTCCACAGGGAGTTATCCTGTCGTGTCAAATATTCTATTTGAGAAACTTACACTTACTATATCAATACGTCAATCACGCAGTGTCAGAAGATGTCACATGAATGAATGACGTCACGGCACGAGATGCTTAGTTTACTCGCTTCTAACATTTTGTGCAAGCAACAAGGATAGCTAATCGAATCTTCTGCTTGCTTGGCAGGGTAAACTATACTACCAACCTTAAAACATCAATCCATCAAATTAAAAAAGCACGCGATATAGTAAATATACCCAGTTTTTACAAAGGGAAAGGAGATTCATACACGTAGTAGGATTCGTTTTAAATATTTTCAGAACAGACAAACCTTGCTATGTGTTTCATAAAATAGAAAGACGAACTGATATTCATAGCAGAGATTTGAGATATGTTGAAAAGAAACTTTGTATTTCCCAACCCCCCCCCCCCCTGCCCCATAAAACTTCACTATTTCGATTGTCCTATTCCTTCATACCAGCTTACATTATTTATAATGTACCAATTTAATATCACAATATGTCAGTGGCAACGTTTAAACGTGAACCAAAGGAAGACATAATCCTCTTAAGATTAGACAATTTTGATGTACATGAGTTCTAAATTAGAAATATTATATTGAAATGTATAAGTTGTTTTGTTTATGTACATGTTATATCTGTTTTATTTCATATACTCAGGAAGTGTTGAAAAACAACATAGTTGACACACTTCCCTTTGAGAAAATTTATAGTTTTTTCATTAAACATATTGTATTGTGTTATTGTATTGTAATATAAATTGGATTCAATAATACCATATCTTCAATAATTTTTCACGGCTACTCTGTTCGGATTTTAAAGGTACGTACCTACAAACATTTTTAAGACTAAGTACTAAATCATCTTGTATAGCAATAATCTTAAACTTAAATTATGCATTCTATAATGTTCTTACTTACAGTTAATATTATAATAAACAAAATTTTCTTAATATTATTTCTCAGTTCAAATTTATGAAGTCAAAATGTCAAATTGTATATTTTTATATTCGGCTACAGCAACCCCGTTTTAACGCTGATTATAAAAATATTCTATTTTAATATAATAATATTTACATAATAAAAATAAACAATTTTGCCAGGGACTAATTACCAGCTACAGAATTATTGCAATACAATATTATATAACGTTTCGAAAAGATGTATTGCAGTAACTGAATTTAATTCTATAATTGTACCTTAGAGGTTTACTATTCAGCACATAACCTTTATTTGTGGAGGTTGTGACAGACAAGGACACGCTACGGAATGACCGGTGCGTCAAATATTTTTATATAAATACACTTTTCCTCAGCTGTGACAAAAGTGTAAATATCTAGCTAACGTGGCGGAACTAGGCTGTAAGGTAAACGGTATTTACCTTTCCTACCTTCTGCAAGATGTTTGAGTGGTAGTACTCAGGTATGCCATCACATTCTGCTGCACTTCCAGTTAACTCACGCATCCACTTTAGGCGCCACATTCACTTCATAACACCACATTCACACCAGATCACATCACTGCTATTATTTTGGATGCACTAATTACGGCACAAATCACTATTTTAAATATTTTAATAATGACGAAGTATTTTTGTAAAAACTGGATTGTAATTAGACCGAGCGTATCTTTCTCGATCTCGTGACAACACGGACCAATTATTATTAGAACAGGTCGCGACGCTCCTGTCCAGACACTACTAGCACTAGCGCTACTTTATTTTATAAATAAAACCGCATTGTTACAATAAAATGTTGTAGGTGCTTCACATTTTTACTTCCTTCGCCGCGATGTAATGTTGAGAGTGCATACCGATCCTTTGTGCTCTTGTCATCGCCATTTCGGTGCTTTTATCAGTTTGTTTAAATAATACTCTACACAGAAATACATCGTATACTCGTAAGTTAGCTCGCTAAACTTAAATCTCCTAGGTATTTTTGAAGACTCTAATTTATGTTTGGACTGAAATAATAAACATTGCGGAAATTTATTTTTATAAGAAAATCGGATCAAATCAAATCAAATAAAAAACGCAAAAGAGAGTAAGTATTATTGTATTATCTTGAATTGCTGTAATTCGTTAATGCAGTTAATATAAACAGGTGCACTCATTGAAGGCGTTAAAAGAACAAACTTTCATCATTTGATAGCTTGAAAACGGTTCCCTAGGCATTTTGAAGAATTAGACATAAGAATACGTGTTAGTTTGTGATCGAATCAAATAATTACGTGGTGCATAATTACTTCCACGTCCAGTGGAAGTATTTTAATATTATATTTGTATGGTGACATTTATCACGTTTTCGCAAAAGCATAGTTTAAAAGAAATTTCCATATCGTATCGGTACTGTTGTTGGAAAGGGAAATTTGTTGTCAGGTATGTTGGCATCTCTGTTAACTCGTAATATAGTAAAAATAAGCACTAATAACACTAATAATTCAGTTTTCTGTATTTCTGTTAAGAAGGTATATAATATGACTTATTTGCTCCAATATTCATTTAATATATGTATACATTCTTAGATATGGTATAAGCTAATATTGATACAGAATATAATAATATTAGGTAGTAGTAACTTCCTTTACCAATATTAATGGTTTTATAAAAGATTAAAAAGATCTATTGCCATGAAATTTATATATTCTAAAAATATTACTAACTAGTTCAAATGTGCTTTTTGAGACTTATAACTTGTAATTTCAGCGCTCGGCGGGGCTCATAGCCCGGAGAGTAGCTGTTGGTTGCAGTCTGGTTACTTTCCTTATAGTAAAATAAGGATTTTATAGAGGAGTTTGCGACTAAAAATATTATGTTTTATATTCTGCCCTCTAAAAGCACATTTGAACTATGTTAAGCCCAATCAGGCTATTTATTTTTCGATTGCAACAGACACTGGACCGCTAGATGGCGCTTGCTATTTTACATGTCGCTATTGTAAAAATACCGGGATGTACCAAATAGTCAAGGGATCCTCGTGCCGGTCGCCACATGCCTACCTTGCACTGACGAGAGCCAACAGATCGAAACTGCAGTCTGCAAGTGGTGTGTGACGGCTGGCAAGAGAGCTCCTTTAAGTAGGATCAGTCTACCGGCTGGTATTTGTTGCAATCGAAGCATTAGCGTTTTGATGGTAATATGCAATTATTACACTTAACGCGCCAGATTTGTAACTTATAATTCAGCGCTCGGCGGGGCACATAGCCCGGAGAGTAGCTGTTGGTTGCAGTCTGGTTACGTTCCTTATAGTAAAATAAGGATTTTATATAGGAGTTTGCGACTAAAAATATTATGTTTAATATTACTAATTCCCTGCCAAAAATGGCACAGAAATATTTCCAAAGTAATTCAAAATGTATACTCCTCCAGAGTATGAGGTGGATCTATATATATGACGACAACAGTTTTTCCTACGAGTTTCTATGACGTTCTATTGCAGTCAATTGCGTAACAATTTTCCATCATATTGTGACTGTATGTGGAATAGACTAATTCATTTCAAAAATCGATATCCATCTCATAGAACCTCATTTTTGTATGTTTCTATGAACAGTTTTGGCAGGGTTGTACTTTAAGCTCAAAAGTTTCTAATAAGTTTAAATTTGTTTCCATTTTAGAAACAGTATGACTACGACGGCTGGGTGCGCTAATCGATGGAATCGAAAAAGAATAGTGAGATTTTTTTGATGACAAGTAGAATCTGCAAGAATAGAAATACGTGCCCAGCCCAGAGATGATTTTCTCGAATCGAAAATAAAAAATGAAAAAATATGTACATTACATTTGTATGGGTTTCTAACAAGAACATTTTTATTTGTAGCTGCATTTAGATGATTGGATATCATTAAAAAATGTCCATCGGGAAGTATCAAAAGTTATAAAACAATTATTTTTACAAATTTAATATGTTTATTTTTCGATTTTATGTTATAATTGCATATATCCAGGCATTTTACAAATATTTCTAAGTAGGTGAAAACATCTCTATCAATTACTACATATATTTTTTATATCCTGTTCAACAGATAACCAACTAAGAATACTTAATATGAACTTTACAGAAATAAAAATATTACAATTTAATAAAATTCACATTGCTATTATACCGGTTGTAACAGGATCACTTCTTGACATAAAATTGAGTTTTTTCACTTCCGGTTTCGCCGGAAGTGACACTAATATTATGGAATAAAAAATTTAATGACGTATCCAAATACATAATGAGGAATTTGATAGGTTCAGTATTTACTTCATTATTTTTTGTTGAAGTGTGAAGTGAAGTTGATTGTGAAGTTTTGGTTTTATCACTGCTTATAGTAAGACAATTAGTCCTCGACTGATTTTTTATTAGACTATCAGATTCTTCACTACTAACATACAAGTTGGAAAAAATTTGTGTCTTAGCAAACATGTGGCATCATCAGCACGTATTATTGGGAGTACACCAGGAGTCAAATTGAATGACAGATCATTAATATAGATGATAAACATCACAGGACCTAGGACGGACCCCTGCGGTACTTCATAATTAACATTGGAAATTTGGACACTTTACCGTTAAATTGAATACATTGTTGACAGTCTGCACGATAGGGCGTAAATATACTTAAGGTATTTCCTCTGATCCCATAATAATCTATTTTTTGTGCTAGAACACTATCGTTAATGATATCAAACTCCTTGGACATGTTATAGCAGAGCATAGTTTTCGCTCCTCAAAAGGTTCTATAATGGCCGCATACATTTCCCTTGTGTATATCCAGATTGAACACTAATCAATAGGTTTTTTTTCTCAAAATATTCTAGCAATCTATTTTTTAGAACGATTTCAAATATTTTGGAGATGACAGGTATAATGGTAATAGGCCTATAAATATCCGTATTAATAAACTCGCCTTTTTTGTGTATAGGAGTAACTGGTGATTTTTGAAAATTTTTGGATAAATTTCACATTCAATACACATGTTTATTAAATGTGCAATAGGCTTTGCAAGTACATCACCGACTAATTTTAAAACCTCGCTATTAAAATTGCAAATGTCTTTAGATTTACTGTTTTTTAAGTGTGATATATTAGTTTTAATTTCCAGATCAGATCAAACTGGAAATAGAAAAAAAGATTCGTTTACCTTAGGTGCATTCTATACAAAATTTGAAAACTTTGTGTTATCAGCATTATCAAAATTCATCATTAAAAGGTTTATAACATCGAAGAAGTAGTCTGAGAAATCATTAGTCGTTAAGTAATTTTTATTTTTATATTTTTATTGATAATATCTCTGCTTTCTGTTTGGTAGAAGTTAAAATTGGTTTACTTTTGATTTTAATTTAGATTTTATTTTTAAATCTTTTTTTATTATACACTTACAGATCATTTTCATTTTTTTGCGCAAGCAATTATATGTAAAGCGTCCAAGGTACCTGGTATCGTTATGAACTTTTTTTTCTGTACGTATATAGCTCTCATGGAGAGCTTTTACTACTATGTGAGGTTTATACAAAAATTTATATTCCTTGTATCTTTGTATAATTAAGTAATTATAAAAGCAAACAGCATCCTATGTACAAGATATCTATTAAGAGCCCATAACATATATGAATTTATATTATCTAACCATAACTAAATAACGTTCTATGTATTAAGTAACAATGTAATAATACATTTTTTAAATTTGAAGTAACAAAAGTTTCTAAAATCAGTGGGAATACAATAATTATATAATACAAATTTAAAGCTTTCGAAACATGAGGCTTCGTGAGGAATTGCGTATAATAACCTCCTACTTTTGATAATGTTGTGAATATTACTGCCGAACGAAATCTTATTAAACAAAATAATACAGAGATATTTTTATTATAATAATTATTTTGAGTTATCGAACGCATTAGATCTGCAACAGAGCTCTCCCTCCTGTACCGTTCTATACGAAATATTTCCTAAGCCGATCTGACGTCACTCGTGCGACGTAATTTTTTCGGTATACGGGAATAATTGAAATATTCAACATGCAGTCAGTTATCTGCTGTCCTACGCGATACACGTACCTGCTGCTTACTTCAGTTTTACAACGAAAATATCCTAAATCCACAATTTAAGGTATTTGAATTTTCCTAAGTCGCAAAATATTCCAAAATAATTTTCTAAGCCCGTTTGATGTCACGTTGATCCATCGCGCATCTTTGTTCCGCTGTTTCTCCCACTTATTCGTATTTGAAGGAAGGAATTAAATTCATATCGAGTAGTTAGCCAGAGCGACACCGGCAGCAGACGTGTTCACTCCGAGTACCGAACCCAGGTATTATTAGCGTTATATATTTCAGAGCAGCACAATTTTGGCAAAGCCTGTACTACGTCATCGATCAACCGCGCCTCCATCTAGCGCCTACCCCCGCTTGTAAGTATTTGAAGGAAATAATTGAATTCATCCCTTGTTGGTAGTCAGCCAGAGCGACTCATCGACATCAGATGTGTTTGTTCCGAGATCCGACCTCAGGCGTCATCTATCATATTCGAGTCCATACTACGTCATCGACCAGCAGCGCATCCATCGGCCGTCTACTCCCACTCCGATAGTAAGTTGATTCATTTTACAGAAAATGTCCTGAGAAACCGTGAGGTAATCAGTCTGATCTGGCCATTTCAGTCAGCAGACGTGCCCGACCATAACCACAGGAAGTTACTAAGTCCACGGAGGAGTAAGTAAACTGATGTACTAGCCAAGTACTGTTTATAACTTTGCACTGCGTCATCAGATATTCTGTGCTAACGCTTTACCGTATATTTTATGCTTCTATTTTGCAATTTGCTATCCCTGTCGTCTATCATCTGGTACTAGTATTTTCGTTACTACGCTTGTTCTGCTCCCGGTAATTAGTAGTTTATAGATTTTTTAGTAGAAAGTAACTAGTTAGAAAAGTAACATTGTAAATACTAGGTTTACTTTATACTCATTTAGTTGAAAAACACTTTTACTGTTTGTGTGTGAACGTCTAATTTCACAAATATTGACCCACTAGAGTTTACTTTCTCCACTTGAGCTACTCAGCCTCGCGTAGTTGGCTAAAGGGTAGTGTGTCCTATCAATTAAATTAGGACTGGCGCCCGAGTAAATCGAAAAATTGATTCCGAAACTCGAGTGTCAAGAAGTGGCCCTTTTTCTCCACGTCACTGTTCGAGGTGGAGAAAAATGTGTCACAAGACACAGGCATATATTTTGGAACCGATTTTTCAGAGGATTTTTCATATTGAGCCATATTAACTCCACTAATTTATGTGAGACATGGTCATATCTCCGGATGTTATACATAAAGCATATACAGGAGTTCTGAATTCTGTCTGAATAATCGTGGTCTAAGGTGCATAGATTGAAAAGCAGTAGAAAAACTGGGAGAGAACCAAACAAAAGAATTATTATTGTAGTACTACAGCATTTTGTTTTTTTACCTCATTCGGTTTGAGAAACAAAGCTTTTAAGAGACAACATTTTTAAATGCGGGACACTTGTGTTTGCGTAATATACCAAAAAATGAGGGAAAATTCCGCATGATGGAGACCTTAGTGTGCCATTTGCTGAGAATTGTAAATTCCTCTGCCGTCTCCTACGATCTAACACTGTTTGCGTTGTCTGTATATATCATATAACATAGGGAAGTAAAAAAAAGAAACAGACTATCTGAATAAAAGTTGTGGTTTGACATTACCTACCAACCTATTTTCTCTCACGTTAACTGACATTGTTAACTGAAGGATAAATTAAATTCTCGTATAATTGGCATGTCCTTCGTGCAACAGTTTATAAAACTGGAACAAAATGCGATAACATGTAGCGAGGTAAAACTGCACACATGCATATTATGTATACAATAGTATTAAATAAATATATGGAACTATTAAAACATATATAATTTGAGTAAATTATTTAATAGTTTAATTGTATCTGTTAGAAATATAGCAATAGTATATATTTATCTTGTCAATAATAAATGATTTATTCGTCTAGACTGAGTGAAAACATGGATTTGCTATTTTTTGTTATTTGTCTAATAATTTATAGGTATTTTAATAGCATAAAATAGGTAAATTGTACAAACTTCATGCAGCTACGTGCAGGCACGTACTCGTTATTATTATCGACCAAGCGCCAGCATGTTCAGATTTCCATCTATTTACTTGTTTCAAAACAAATTGCGGTGTATTTTAAAATGCTTTATGAGACCTCGGTGTTAATACCGTTAGCCTTGTAATTTTCGTTTTATACAGCTGAATAGTTCACTGTTTGTATCATGACGATACTGAAAAGTGAGGATAAATTTAAGGGGTATTTTTAGTGAACTGAGATGAAAGCGGAAATATTTGTATCTTGAATATATATACAGGCTGTCCATTTTATCAAGGCACTCGAAAATATCTCACATAATATCGGTCGTACAAAAAAAATATTTTTACGAAAATTGTGCCGATTTATATAACCTAGAAAATGGTTTAAAGACATTTGAAATCCATGGTCTACTTTAAGAGTTATGGCGGAAAACATCGAAAATGCGGAAAACGTCTAGGCCAAATATCTCCGTTATTTGAACAGATACGAGAAAAATTCTAAGGAGAAAATTTTTTGCAGAATAGAGTGTTTCAATGAGGTTTTATCTATTTTTTTTTCAAAACCGCTATATTTTGAGATTTACTCTTCAGGCTGTTAAAAAAATTGTTTTGAAACGGGCGGGAAATGGCGCCATTAAATAGAGTATTTTCCCCCCTTTTCAACGATATATCATATGCCATATTTATTCATTGGTACTACGTTAGTAATTATAAAAACATTTTTTTAAAACCAATAAACTTTTTTTTAACAAACATTATACTTGCCGTGGAGAAGTATGATTAAATAAAACGAAATTTTGTAGGTTATATAAATCGGCACAATTTTCATAAAAATAATTTTTTTTGTACGACTGATATTAAGTGAGATATTCTCGAGGGCCCTGATAAAATGGACAGCCTGTATAATGAATATTTCATATTTTTTATGTTTTATATATTTATAGAGATTATTAATTGTTAGTTTTTTCTTTATTACTGTGACACTGACTACAATTACTTGTTTATACAACTAATTGAGAAATGAAATATGATATTAACATTATTATTATTATAGTCGTATATATGGTTATCGCTTACATGTTTCTCAAATGACATGCAACAGATTTGTCTACCGGACGGCGTCGACGGAGAAGTCCTGCAGATGGCGGCCTGGAATGTCAATGGCCTGCGAGAAAGGAGACTTGAAGTCGAAGAGCTCCTGACCAGGTACGACATAGACGTCATGGCACTGCAGGAAACCAAGATGACCCCGGCCAAGGAGATCAACTTCCCAGGATACCACACCTACAGGATGGACTGGGTAAACAACCCTCAGCGACCCGCGAGAGGAGTGGCCCTATTGGTGAAGAAAACCATAGCCCACCATCCGACAGTACTGCCTGAGCTAGAAAACATGAACGCCACCGCCGTAGTAGTGTCCACAGCACGAAATGGCGACATACAAGTGGTCTCATGCTACCAGCCACCCCGCAGCACGCTTACCGAGGGGGATCTGGACGCAATCTTGCCCGCCAGGACACAGGTCGTCGCAATTGGCGATTTCAACGCCAAATCCCAGGAATGGAACAGCGGCATAACCAACACTCGAGGACGAGAGCTGCTGAGGTTCCTGGGACAGCACGCCGGCGAACTGATGGTGGTAGGACCGGACCAGCCCACCTTCGACAACGGCAGACACAGGCCAGACGTACTGGACATCGCGATCCTAAAGGAGATGACCTTCGAGGCAGAGATCACCACCAGAACGGAGGGATCTACCGAGCACAACCCGATCTTCCTAACCCTAGGAGGACAGGCGAGTGAGGACAACGCCACCTTCACGAAGAGACGAACGGACTGGGAATCGTACCGGCAGCACCTGCAGCAGTACATCGCACAAATTCCCAGGCTAGAAACCGTGGAGGACGTTGAGAGGGCCATCATTACCCTAGAGGAGCAGATCCTGGAAGCGATAAGGGCCAGCACGACGGAAATAGAAGTAAGAAGGCACCCAGCACCGATGGCAAACCTCCTAGAGGTCACCAGACAGCTGATAAGGGACAGAAGGAGCGCCAAGAGACGGGCTCAGAGGACCAGGCTCCCCGCCGACAGAAGGGAGTACAATGTCCTCAGCCGAAGAGTGAAAGCCGCCCTCCAGGAACACCGTCAGGAGGGGTGGCAACGCCACCTTGAGTCACTGGATCCACAGGACAGAAGCATGTGGAACACACAACGTGCCCTGCGAAACCGAAGGAAGCCTATGCGCCCGATTCACGGAGAGCGAGGGATCGTCTACACTAACCAGGAAAAAGCCGAGGCGTTCGCCGACAGCTTAGAACTGCAGTGCAGAGAGAACGAGCTCGATGACGAGGACGAGGACTGGGTGGACGACGTCGAACGCAGAGTACGAAGGATCCGTCGCCTACCAGATGACAACCACATCCGTCCGACTACCCCCGAGGAAGTCAAGGAAATCCTGAGGAGCCTAAAGCCGAGAAAAGCTCCGGGATGTGACAAGATAGGAAACATCGCTCTCAAAAAGCTGCCCAGGAAAGGAGTAGCGGCGCTAGTCAACATCGTAAACGCGATGTTAAGGTTACGGCACTTTCCAGCCAGGTGGAAAAAGGCCGACGTCATTATGATCCCTAAACCAGGGAAAGACCTAATTTTCCCGTCTTCTTACAGGCCCATCAGCCTCCTCCCAGCCATGAGCAAGGTTGCAGAACGGGTCATCTTGAAGAGGCTAACAGTGAAGACAGAAGAGCTGAACATCATCCCGGATGAACAGTTCGCATACCGAACAGGACATTCCACGGAACTCCAAGTGCTTCGCCTCACTGAGGAGATCACCAAGGGGTTCAACCAGCGTCAAGTCACCGCGGCGCTGTTCCTAGACGTCGCCAAAGCATTTGACACGGTCTGGCACGACGGTCTCTTAGCTAAAATGATGAGTATGGGTTACCCCATCGAACTCGTCAAACTAGTGAGATCCTACCTACACTGCAGACAGCTAAGGGTGAAAATCTCGGACCAACTCTCCACCTACAGGACCGTGGAGGCGGGAGTTCCACAGGGATCGGTGCTGTCACCGCACCTGTTCGCCATCTATACCTCAGACCTCCCCCGGACCGACCATACAGCCCTAGCCCTGTATGCAGACGATACCGCCCTGATTGCCAGATCCTGGAAGGCCAGAGACGCAACCAGAAAACTCCAGGAAGCGGCCACACTCCTGGAAGAATGGTGCACGATGTGGAAAGTCGCAGTCAACGCCGACAAGAGCCAAGCCATCCTCTTCAGACGAGTGCGGAAAGAAATTCCCACAGGACACGTCTCCATGAACGGCGAGGACATCCAATGGCACGACACCGTCAAATACCTTGGCGTGGTCATGGACAGAAGCCTAACATGGAGACAAAACACGGACGCCATCACAGCTAAGGCCCGACGTACGAGAGCCCTAATCTACCCAATGACGGGAAATGGGAGCCGACTTAACTTGAGGAACAAGCTCACGCTTATCAAGACCCTCATCAGGCCGCAGCTGACGTACGCCTCGGTAGCGTGGGGCTACCAGGCGAAGTCCTACATGAAGAGAATCCAGGCAGTGGAGAACATCGCCCTCAGGACGGTAGTTGACGCCCCATGGTACGTGAGAACCGCAGACATCATCAGAGACCTGGAGTACACCACGGTCACTGAAGTCATCCGGGAACGAGCGAAGAAGCTGTACGCCCAAGCCGAGGAGCATGGGAACCCGCTGATCAGACAGGCCACTGATTACGACCCCGCCGACGCCCCGAGGCACAAGCGACCGAGGGTTCAGCTACTGGACAACGGGTAAGTATAACCTTTATTTCCCGCTAACAGATCTGTTTCAGATACGCCAGGACGGACCACCACTACCAGAGACATGACGTTTTCAACCCTAACCCAACCTCCTTGCGGGCGTCGGACAACATACCGTCCAACGCCCGTTGTCCTACCTGCTCCGTGGAGACCGAAAGTGCTAAAAGAAGCACTTAGGTCTCCACACTCCCGAGCTACACAGCTCATCCTTACCTTTCCGACGATCCGGGGTAGGATATCAATTGATGTCCTACGTACCGGCAGTCAGTCCCAGCCAAAACTTCCTAAACCCAACTCGACCGATGACTACCCCCGGGGGTGACAAGCTGGCGAAGAAAGAAAACATCAAGACAAGAAGAGCGCCAGAAGAGACCTCAGCCAGCGAGGTTCAACAGCCAGGACCAGGGGAGGTCCGCAGAAAATACCACGACACATCTCACATTTGTGAGCTGGGTCTGGTAGAAGTACGCGGGCCCACCTATCACGAAGGCCGGTCCAGGTCTACAGAGATAATCTAGGTGCAAAGAGTAATAGTCCTACTCGGCCCTAGTTATCGAGACCGACATCCAGCCAATGGATATTGGCGCGCAGTGGAAAATTAGAAAATACAAAAGTAGACTTGATTTCGCGCAGTCAGCGGCTGGCCATTTGAGCGATACGCAGATATCCCGACTTCTAGCTTCAATTAATGTACTCTTTTCAATTAAGTATCACTATGTCGTTTCACATCATAAATAAGCATGCGGACATTTCCTTCGAGTTCATGACATTGAATTTTAACGAAACTAGAAATATGAAGTTCATGATGTGTATTGACAAAATCACAAGAAAGAATATTTTTGATGTCACAAAAATTAAAATATTTGACCACCTAATCTTGACTATTTATATTGAAACAACATTCATGTATATAAAATTTTACGTCCTTCGAGTCTGTAACATTGGATATCAAGAAACTTGGAATATGAATCTAGGCATAGATGGTCACATTATAAATGTGACACTGTTGTAAATGTTACAATGAATCGATTCATTTTTGTCAAATTTATCTTGATTTTTGTATACATACGGTAACAATTCTAAAACGTATAAACTTGGAAGAAGAAGAATTCTATACTGTTTGAAAATTTTGCGACACGAATGAATTGGAGGTACACACGCTATACAACGTATAATCCGCTTTTGTGCAAAAGAAACATCGTGCCCCACCCCCCCCCCACCCCCCATGCAGTAATGCCGTACGTTAATCTAGACTGAATTTGTCCATAATAAAACAATAAGACTATTCGTAGAATGCCACAAGTAACTTTTAGTACTGATTTGAAAACATATAGAGTGCAATGTACTGGTTAGCTTGCTACAGTGAATATTAAATGTAAGTGTAGTGTCAAAGACTATACCGAGAAACGTTGTGCAGTTGCTTTCGTCAATGACAAACATTATTGATTTTTATGTCTAGGGTGGAAGTATTATTGTTTTGACAAGTGTAAAATGTCATATGACTTGTTTCAGAAATATTAAAATATAACAAGTAGCTACAAAACTGATTACTTAAATGGGGGACAGTAGTATCAATTTTATTTAAAAGTCCAACACGAGATCTATCAGAAAAAGAAGACTCACGTCATCAGCATATAATGAAATAAAAACCTCAGGAAGCATAACAGGAAGTTCATTAATATAAACAATAAATAGGATAGGTCCCAAGACGAAACCTTGCGGTACACCTAGTTTATTATCTACTATGTTTGACGTATATAAAGGTTTTCCACTTTGTTCAATACAGGGTGTCTCACCGGGAACTGAGTCGATCGATATATAGAAAAGTACACATCAGATAATTTTGAAAACTTATATAGTTGCTAATGTCAGTGTGGCCAATCCAACTAAAATAATTACAAGCAGCTGGCACTTCCGCTTATACCGGAAGTCGATACCAACTTGCTTATTTTAAATGGAACACCCTATATGTTTTAGGGTTTTCGAAAATAGCATAAAATTCTGAGTAGAAAATATGTAGCATATCCTATACCTAAACCTAGCCGTTTCAGACATATTTGACATTTTATAGAAAATTTGACAGGTGCAACGGTTTGCAAGAACCGTTATAACTTTCTTCGTGTAAAAGATCCTCATTTGCTTCTTGTCACATAAAAAGAGCATAAGGAGAACTACGTTCTACAACTGAAATAAATTCAATAATACCGTACGAAGTGTTCCGTTTCTCGCGTTACATTTTATCAACTTCAAACCGCGAGAACTTGTTTAGGTCAAATGGAACACCCTGTATTTTTTTAAGTCAAGTTGTGTAAAATTGAATTCCCTTTTTTCTTATATTAGCATTGTGGGGGTTAAAGTTACAATTTTTTGAAATATTTGCGATTTTATTAGAAATTCATGAATTGTTGTAATAATTTCATCAAAATAGCCATCCATGATTAGAAACAATCAGTCATTATCTTATGTCAAAAAATGCCAGCACGTTTAAATTACATCCACGAAGACTTTTTAAATTTGTTTATTATTTATGGAGAATGTGATAAAGTAATATCAAGAACTTGCAGCACATTTGCTACTCGATAACCAGAAAACGGAAACCGTCACCAAACACTGTAAAACGCATACTGGAAAATTTTAAAAATTATGGCTCTGTCAAGGCAAAAATGCAAAGAAGAAAGCCTATTGTTGATAATGAAAACATTGAAATAGTCATTCTGGGATATTTTCATGCATTTCCAAGGATATCATTAAGACAAGCTGCTCTGGAATCGGGACTATGCAAGGATTCAATTCACAGAATCTTATTAAAACATAAGTTTAACCCGTTTTCATTCCATATGGTTCAAGGATTAAACGAAACAGATTTCCTAAGAAGACAGAATTTTTGTGAGTTTATTCTAATAAGGACTAAGGGTCACGATTCTTATTTGGAAAATATTATATGGACAGATGAAGCAAAATTTACTAAAAATGGACTTTTTAATAAACACAATTCGCATTATTGGAGAGACTCAAATCCTCATACGTTCAGAGAGCAAAACTTTCAGGAAAGTTGGCAGATCAATGTTTACTGTGCCATAAGAAACGAAAAAGTGGTGACATTACAATTTTATCAGGAAAATTTAACCGGTAAATTAAATTTTCTCTCCTGCTAATATGTATAGGTACATTCTTGTTTTTTTTTAGGTGGAAGATATCTGAATATCTTACAAAATTTTAATAATAACTATTTAGAAAATTTACCTCTTGCCGAACATAAAAATATTTTTTATCAGCACGACGGTGGTCCCCAACATAACGCATATTTAATTTATAATTATTTACAAGAAACTTTTTATGATCAATGGATTGCCAATAATGAATGGGCCTTTCTTGTAGCCTTCTCGCTCGCCCGATTGATCAGTTCTGAATTATTTCATTTGGGGAACTATTAAAAATAAAGTTTATGGGAGCCCATTAACAACCATTGCAGATTGTATGCAAAGAGTAAGAAATGCATTCCAAAACATATCACAGGATTCAATTAGAAGAGCTACCCATGAGAAACTAATCCGAAGGTGCGAAAAATTATTTTAAGCAATTATTAAATTAAAATGAAATCATATTTTAAATTGATCTTATCTCTGCTATTTTAGTTCATGCCGTATCTTCAATTCGATTAATACGCATGTTACAGTGTTAGTGCTATTTTGCGTTTTTGTGGATATCGAGTAGCAAATGTGCTGCAAGTTCTTGATATTACTTTATCACATTCTCCATAAATAATAAACAAATTTAATAAGTTTTCATTGGTATAATTTAAAAGTGCTGGCATTTTTTGACATAAGATAATGACTGAATGTTTCTAATCATGGCTATTTTGATGAAATGATTACAACAATTCATAAATTTCTAATAAAATCGCAAATATTTCCAAAAGTTGTAATCTTAACCCCCACAATGCATATCAGAAAAATGGAAATTAAATTTTACACAACTTGACTTAAAAAAATACAGAGTGTTCTATTGACCTAAACAAATTTTCGCGGTTTGAAGTTGACAAAATGTAACGCGAAAAACGGAATACTTTATAATGGTTCTTGCAAACCATTGCACCTGTCAAATTTTCTATAAAATGTCAAATATTTCTGAAATGGCTAGGTTTAGGTATAGGATATGCTACATATTTTCGACTCAGAATTTTATGCTCTTTACGAGAACCCTAAAATATATAGGGTATTCTATTTGAAATAAGCAAGTTGGTATTGACTTCCGGTATAAGCGGAAGTGCCAGCTGCTTGTAATTATTTTAGTTAGATTGGCCACACCGACATTAGTAATTATCTAAATTTTCAAAATTATCTGATGCGTACTTTTCCCTATATCGTTCCCTATTCAGTTCCCGGTGAGACACCCTGTATACTGTATTTTAACCATCTGGGTTCTTTCACTAAGATAGGAGGCAAACCAATCATATGGTTTACCTCGTGTTCCATACTATTATAACTTATTAAGTAATAGGTCATGCTGAACTCAGTCAAATGTCCGGCTGAGATCACAGAAGATCCCAATCGAACCATTGCCTGCCTTAACAGATTCTAAAGCTTGCTCATAAGAGGAGTGAACCGTTGTAATAGTCGAGTATCCAGGATTAAAACCATGCTGTTTATCATTTAACCCATTACTTATTTCAAGAAATTTGAGTAGCTGAAAGCAAATAACATCGCGTATTCATATATCTTTGATATTATAGGTGGAACAGATATTAGTCCATAATTTGCCATATTACTAGTGTCACCTTTTTTAAACACTACGGATATTAGAGATGATTTTAATCTAGAGGGAAATATTTCTTCTGTAAAGGATTCGTTTATTAGATAAGTAAAAGGTGTATAACACATTCAGCGATTTTTTTGGTTAGGTATTAGGTTGTCGGTACCAGTTGAATGTTTATTTTTTAGTTTATTTTTATAATAAATAGTATATCTTGCTCAGTAAATATGAGAGAAATATGCTGCTAGGAATCAGTTTTATTTACATCCCTAGTTAAATTTTGACCGGTTATTTTTTTATTGTCTCATAAGGTGCATTTATAATAAATTATTAAATTACTCAGATATTTGTTGCGGATTATCTATAATGGGCCTAATTGTTATTTTTTTGCGAAAATTATTGTATTTATATTTTTTTATAAAATAAAGCCGATTATTTTTTTTTAATTTAATTAACGGCGTCGACTGCTGAGGTCATTGACCGTTTTCAATGTAGTATGCTTCCATAATTATTTTAATCCGTCCGTGTACTTTATGATATTGTAGACTATTGTTAATTAAATTTTTTTGTGGAGTTCACTAGATTTAAGGAACTGTACCAATTTCTTCAGTGTATCGATATTGGGTGATAGGATATTTCTTACGTCATTATCTATTCCAGAGTTTCTTCTGTGTTCAGTGAACAATGGACATATGACCCGGATATGTTTTACGGTTATCCTTGTTCCACAATTTGGACATCTAGGATGTCTTTCACCTCTTAATAGGTGTGCCCAGTTCTTAGCCGTGTAATCATAGCTTGTTCTCTCCTGGTGAATTTTGTGTGCCATTTCGGTGTATCTAGTTGCGGCTGGATACATCGGTACGCAGTTTCATATCGATTAATTTGCCATTTTTGAAAGATTGTTCTTCTTACTTCATTGATTATATATCTTGGTATCTTATGGGGATATTCTCGGGCACTATATTTTGATCTGCTGCTAGACGTGCTGCAGCATCTACTTTCTCATTTCCGAGTATGCCTGTATGACTAGGTGTAAATATAAATATAATCTTTTTACCTAAGGATTTTAATCGGTGTAGTAAGATTTGAATGGATTTTATGGCTGGGTCCGTGTTAAATATGTTTCCGATCGCTATTAATGTACTCATGGAGTCGCTGCAAATAAGGAACGATTCTTTTAACGATCTTTCGCAATAATGAAGGGCTTCCCGTATGGCTTGTATTTCTGCGGTGTATAGGCTTGTTATTAATGGTAAGGTCCATGTAAAAGTTTCATTTGCGGTTACAATTGCTGATCCAACACCATTATTTGTTTTAGATCCATCTGTAAATGTTCCTTCTGCATTGGGGTATCGGTTAAATGTGTTATGGAACATATTTCTCATGATCCCGGGGTCTGTTTGCTATTTTTTTAGAATTGAACACTCTAGATGGCATTTAGGCGGTGTAAGATGCCATGGAGCGATTTCAGAAAAGCCTTTATGGTTTATTTTTCGAATATTCATACATTGTTCTACACGCATAGGTAGCGGCCTTGTTATTGTAGGTCTAGACTCATAGAGATGAGCCAAATTGCGATCGAAAATGAGTTTGTAGTTTAGGTGTTCTGGTTGGGCTTTAATAGAAATCAAATAATTATTCACTAGCCGTTCTCTTCTTAATTTGAGTGGTGGTATGCCTGCCTCTACTTCTAGCGCAGATATTGGACTTGTCCTAAAAGCTCCTGTAATTAGTCTGAGACTTGTGTTCTGGATAGAATCTAGCAGTTTAAGACGTGAAGGGCGTGCTGAGGAGTATACTATGGAACTGTAGTCCATTTTGGATAGTACGAGGGTTTTACATAGTGTAAGTAAAATTTCTCTTTCAGCTTCCCATCTGGTGCTGGCTAGACACCTCAATACTTACTAGTTCTTCAATATGGAGCTTCCAGGTAAGTTTTTATCAAATGTTAGCCCTAAAAATCTGATAGAATCAACTGTTGGCGATAGGTAAAGTTATTTAGTGTTAATTGAGGTTCATTGTGTTCTGTTCTTAAGCGGCAAAAATGTATTGCTCTAGTTTTGTTTCTGAAAAACGGAACCCTGTTTGCTGCGCTTGTCTACTAATAGTGTCTATAGCTCCTTGTAGAGTGGTTTGAATTTCGTCGATAGATGGAGCTGAGCAGCATATAAGAAGATCATCTACATATAAACAAGTAGGAATAGTAGGCTCGATAGTTTTTATTATGTCATTGATAGCAATTGCAAAGAGGGTAACACTTAAAGTGGAGCCTTGGGGCACTCCATTTTCTAATGCGTAGCTATTTGACAAATTATTGCCTACGCGTACATTAATTTCCTATTTATTAAGAAACTTTGTATTGTAGTCTTCCTCTTATACCCCATTCATACATTTTTTGTAAAATACCGTATCTCCATGTAAGATCATAAGCTTTCTCAAGGTCAAAAGACACCGCGACTACGTGGGATCTATTTGCAAAGCTGCTCTGTATATAATTTTCCAGGTATACCAGATGATCCTGAGTTGATCTATATTTCCTAAGGCTAATTATTATTATTATTATTATTATTATTGATTTCTAGTGTAATGTTCTGAAATCTAAGTTTACCTGTTGGTTCAGATATTATGTCCCACGTAGATTAATTTATATTGCTAAAATTACATATTCTATTTAGCAAGTTGAGTGTGCTCTGAACTCATATAAATAGAAAACCAAAGTTTTCCCTACATCAATCAAAATAAAATATTAATTCTTCAAAAAAGGTTTAGTTTAAAAAAGTTAACTTATTTTCCTGAAATTTGATAAGAGGATATACATTATATTCTAAACAACTTTCCTTACTAAAATTGCGTCATATCTTGAAAAATAAAGGTAGTTATTAGCAATGATTTTATTGCTTATAAAACACTCTATATAACATAAATTCAACTCATATTTAGTGTTCCTAGTGTGGTTTTAGACAAAGCAGGACTGAATCCCCAAAGACATTTCTAAAATTCTAATTTTTTTTTGTCGATTATATCTCCTGTTACATCTATTCCTGAACACAATGTATATATAAATAGTCGCCATAATTCAAGATTACAGACGAAAATTTCCAAATTCCTTGAACCATAGCCCTACACTTGGATACCTAAATTACCACTGTCAACCGATGATGTATGTAGTTCAGTTATATTTGTTTTGAGCCGCCATTATGAATTAACTCAATTTTGAGGGAAACAATAATTTCGCAACGTGTTTCCACATCTACATTGAAGTGTATGAAGGAAAGCTACACGTATGCCAAGTTTCATGCTACATTCCGGAAGGGACCGTAACTCTTGCTTTTCTAAGCTAATAATCTGGACTAATAGTAGACATTGTTATAAACCTGAATGTTAAAACCAAGAATTTCATTTGAGTTACCCAAGCAACCCAAAAATTATATCACTGGCGAAACGCAAGTAATAAATTTTTATTTACTTGAAATAGCATCAACCGCACTAAATTGTGTTGTTAATTGACCTACTAACGTATACACATATTTGCTAGCTTATAAAGATTTTAATGTACGTAGATAAAGTGGTTGGGTCAATAAATTCGCCGAGGCTAGATGAGAGCAATTAATTATCGCTTTGTCCATCAGTATATACAGTCCATTCGTCTAGTGGGAATGGTGTGGAAATTCCAATTAAAATTAACAACAGTTACTGAGGTCATAGTCTCCGGCGTTGCGGCGCTTTTACTACGCCAGTTCAAGTGAAAAGCATGCAGAAATCTGTATTACTGCAGTAGAACTACTGCTATTTGAAAATCAATAACTGAATGTTCTGAATTCCTTGTTTCCGTGATTGATTTATGACGCCTCTAAAGATTTGAGTAAGGTACATTATTTGTAGAATAGCTGAAGTACTGTATTTTTAAGAGTCTTATGTGGGTATGCACATTCTTTTAAATAAATTCCCTGCAATTTCCTGAAACTGAAAACTGCCCGCATTGGGTTTGCATGCTCGATGCTGAAAACCTGAAGTGAAAGCAGGCGACATCTGATATCTGGAAGCTTTACTAGGATGCACTATGCTAAACTCAGCAAACTGCCGCGCCAAAATGTGTTCTGTAATGTAGTTCTCCGTATTGCTGCAAAAGGAGCAAATATTTTTATTCCTTGATTTTTATTGGATATTTATTTTAACCATCACGTATTCTAAACAATATGATTAATTAAAAGGAATCACTTTTGATTAGAAAGCAATGGTTTAGTGACCTTCTTTAGATACTTGTCAAGTAAATTCAAAGTAATTTTAATAAAATATAAATTGGACCGATGTCTATATATAATAATAATAATATTAATTTTATTTTTTTAAATGCATACTATAATAATATACAGGGTGGATCACTAATAATAGGCCATAGTTCAAGGTTAGATCCTTTGGACCAAAATATGATTATATAACCAAACATGCTGCAGTATATTTTTGCTGTTGCTGTTGAGGCCACATCGAAAACTTACCCTAAAGTGGCTCCGTACACAAACTTTGGTTTTCGGATTATAGGAAAATAGATTAAAAAAATCGATTTTTCGCAAAAAACTCGGAAAGTATCGATTTTACTGTAAAATATGTACAGATGAAAATTATAGGTAATAAAAATCCACACAATTTCGTTTTTTTTAACTTCGTACGACCTATTGGAGCCGAGATAGATTTTTGAAATTTTGACAGTTTTGCGACGCAAAGGAAACGCGCGCGTTCTTCGCTAAAATCTCAAAAATGGTGATTCGGATCGCAAAATGTTTCAAATAAAAGTTGTAGAAAATTCGATTACGAACAATTTGCTTTTATTTTTCATTTCCATTTGATTAATATTGAATTCTTAAACAACTTTTTAGCGCGCTATCAGAACACTTGTTTCTTGATAAAATCGATCAAAACTCGAAAACGATATATCGTACGCATATAGTGCATCTAATGAAAGTTAAAGAGACTCAAATTTTGAATATGTTGGTGTATGTACAAAATTGTTTTGAAAACGAGTGAATGGAGATAAGAGGGAAAAACATGAAAAATTGTCATTTTCAAGTGCATTTTGATAAATAGCTATTTTTGATTGGCTTTAGGCAATAATGACACTAAATATTTTTTGAAGAAAATTAAATTATCTGTAAAATGAGCTCCAAGTGTACGATGAGGTACACGAGTTACAGCTGTTTAAAGATGTGAGCAAAAATTTCTTTTTTATTATAAATTAAGACTTTCTTGCAAGAACTGTGCATAGCAATTTTTTTTAAAATATGGGCTCAGTAAGAAAGGACTCAGAAATGCTTCTGATACTTCAAAAAGTGAAAAAATATTTGTACCTCAATTTTAGCGAAGAACGTGCGCGTTTCTGTTGCGTCGCAAAACTGCCAAAATTTCAAAATAAATCGGGATAGACTACTCCAATAGGTCGTACGAAGTTAAAAAAAAAAAGAAATTGTGCGGATCTTTATTATCTATAATTCATGTATACAAAAGATCCGTACTTTTTGACAGACAAGAGGTTCGGCAAAATTACTAGCCTTAGTAACGGAAATAAGCTGACGTTTATAAATGTATATTTTACAGTAAAATTGATACTTTAAGAGTTTCTTGCGTAAAACCGATTTTTTTACCTATTTTACTTTTAATATGTTGAAAGGTGTCACAAAATAAGCCTGTTCCCAAAATTTCAGCCCGCTCTGAATTATTTCATCCAAATCGATAAATTTCATCCATCCCATTTTATTGGGCTATACACGGAAATCCACAATAGATGATAGAGGCACATACACAGTTTCCACAGAAAGTTAACACATGGACTGGAATTGTTGGGAATACAATTTTGGGTCGTTCTGCAGTTACTTCAATAATTGTTTCAATTCTATTTTTCCAGTAAAAACATATAAAAAAAATCGAATACTGAAAATAACAAATGGATGACCAGTGTCTGTTGCAATCGGAAAATAAATAGCCTGAGTGGGCTTAGCATTTATTTTTCGATTGCAACAGATACTGGACCGCTAGATGACGCCTGCTGATTGTTTTTCATGTCGCTATCCTAAGGATACCGAGATGTACCAAATAGTCGAAGGATCCTCGTGTCGGTCGTTACATGCCTACCTTACACTGACAAGAGCCAACAACTCGAAACTGCAGTCTGCAAGTGGTGTGGGATGATGAGCTCCTTTAAGTAGAGTCAGTTCTTTCGGCTGGTGTAATTATTACACTTAACGCGCCAGCTTGTAATTCAGCACTCGGCGGGGCACATAGATCGGAGAGTAGCTGTTGGTTGCAGTCTAGTTACATTCCTTATAGTAAAATAAGGATTTTATAGAGGAATTTGCGACTGAAATATCATGTTTTAATATTCTGCCCTCTAGAAGCACATTTGAACTACATAATGTAAAGTGAGAATTTTATGTAAATTTAAATAGGTAATTAACGATTAACGATTTTCTCCAGTATTGTGGATAAAATTGATAAATGACTTATTTGGTGCAAATTTTGCAGAGTGGTAGGAATTACCTTTGGGATTGGACAGGCTAAGGAATCGCTCCAGTTAATAGGAAAGTAATCTTTTTCTATGCATACTTTCTTTAGGCGAGTTATCTGATTCAAAATAACCGGTAGACATAACTTAAACATAAATAAATACATTTTGTCGACACCAGCATCATTATTTATTTATGTTATTTATTTATTTATCATTTATTTCCACATTAAGTGTATAGTTTTACAAAGGAAACAATACACAAGAAATACAGTAAAAGTCACAAACAAGAGAAAAAGAAAATTACATAAATTATACAACAAAGGCAGTTAACGATAAAAGAACAGGAACATATTATAAAAATTACACAAAAAATTCATCTACAGTGTAGCAATTTTTAGTTATCAGATGGTTTTTCAATTTCTTTTTAAAAATATGTATATTAGGTGCTGGAGTTATGTCGTTACTTAGACGGTTATAAAACTTACAGCCGTTATAAAAAAAAATTTTTTGGTACATAGTTGTTCGATGAATATTAGGTTGCAACATGTCTTTGTGTCTTGTATCATATTCATGAGTTAATTTATTTACAGAAAATATAGACTTGTTTTTATAAATGAAGGCACATACCTCAAATATATACGTACTAGCAATTGTAAGGATGTATAATTGCTTGAAGGAAATTCTGCATGAGTCACGATAATTCAATTTTACAATAATTCGAATTGCGTATTTTTGTAACATGAATATACGATGAATGTGTACACTATTACTCCAATTAATTATACCGTACCTCAAATGAGAATGAAAGTTTGCATAGTACAATGTTACAAGAATATCACGACTACAGTGGTTGGCTAAAAATCGTAAAGCATAACAGCAACTTGTCAACTTATTAGTTAGCGCATCTATATGACAGTTCCATTGCAAATTTGTGTCGAAGTAAACACCAAGAATTTTTGTTGAACTGGATAAGATAATATCTTTATTAACCGAGAATTCGCGAATAAAGCCTGCCGTTATTTTTTGTATAGAGAAAGGCACATATGTAGTTTTATCTTTGTTTAAATAGAGATTATTTTTTTCTGCCCAGGTAAATATCCTCGCATAAGTAATCTGAGTGAGGAGTTGCAAACGTTTTAATGATTTTTCAGTCAACAGTATATTGGTGTCGTCGGCATAGCAAACAAGGTGTAAACCGGAAATATTTCTTATATAGTTAGCTAAATCGTTGGAAAAAATTATGAAAAGTAAGGGCCCCAAGATGGAGCCTTGGCGTACACCTTTATCAACCTTGCCCTTACGGCTGTACACATTGTTAAGTTTAACAATTTGCGTCCTATTTTCCAGATATGAGCTGAAAAACTTTAGAGGAATACCTCGAATTCCATATCTATTTAACTTCTCCAATAATAATTCATGATCAGCACAATCAAATGCGCGGGAAAAATCCACGAATAGGCCTAGAGTAAAAAGCTTATTATCCAAGGCATCAACAATTTTTTCGTGAAAAGCACATAAAGCCATTTCAGTATTTTTGTCTTTGGTAAAGCCGTGTTGGGGCGGCGATAATATATTGCTCTGTTTTAAAAATACAGTTAACTGATCTTTAACGCCAAGTTCAAATAATTTTGAAAGACTTGGTAATAAGTTTATGGCTCTATAGTTTGCATAGTTTTTGTGATCTTCCTTCTTATAAAAGGATAGGACAACAGCTAATTTAAATCGATTAGGGAAAGTTCCATTCTGAAAAGATAAATTTATGGACTACATAGAGCGAATTTACATTTTTAAATCAAATTATTTGAAATTTCATCATATCCACATGCGTTCGAATTTTTGAGGTTATTAATTAAAGTTAGTACATCTGCCTCTGTTAATGGTGACATAAAAAACGACCTTTGACAGACTGGTACATTAGATCTTAGGAAATTATAATCTCTTAGCATTTTATTATTATTCTTTATCGAGTTAATAAAACGGTCGTTAAAATTATTATTCTGATACAAGAGTATTTTGCTGAATAATACGTATATCATTTTTATGTTTATCTTTACCCTGGAGTTTTGAAATAACATCCCACATAGCTTTTGACTTATTATTAGCTTCTCTAATCTGTTTGTCATGATAATTTTTTTTTGCATTTTCTAATTTGATTTTATAACTGTTATTTACTTTGCGACTCAATCTATTGAATTCTGGGTATTTTTTTGCTAAATCGTTGTATAAGCCGATACGATTTCTCATTTCAATTAATTCATCTGATATCCATTCATTACTATTATATTGATCTTTTTTAAGAAAACGTTTTACTGGAAAACACAGTTCGATATAATACAAAATTACATTTATAAAATTATCAAAGGCTGCATTTGGACATGTTTCATTATAAACATTCAACCAACTTTCTCTTCCCAAGTTGGCATTGAATAGCCTAAAGTTATCATCACAGAAATTTCTACCATATGAATATACCTTCTTTGGCTTCTTTTCTGAACTGTTTTCCAATTTAATATTTATGACTTGTGAAAAATGATCTGATAAACTGAAATCAATAATTTTTGTTACATAATTATTTAGATTTGAGCTAATAACAAAATTGTCAATACAGGTGCTAGTCTCTGCAGTTACTCTCGTTGGTAATTTAATTGTCACATATATTTTGTAAGACAGTAACAAATCAGTAAATAGGGTAACATTAGAGTTTACATTTAAGAAGTCAAGATTGAAATCTCCACCTATAATTGGACGATAGATGACAGCTAGAATTATTTTTGGTGACACAATTTCAGCACAACAACATTCTAAAGCACCATCTTCACAGAAGTCAAGAACAGGAATTATTTCAATATTAGACTGTAAATTATTCCTTTTGTACATAGCGAGGCCTCCATGTTTTATGTGAGTACGACAATATGAGTTAATCAGTACAAAATTTTCAAAGTTTATGGCCTTAATTTGCTCGGGGTTTTGCCAATGTTCAGACAGTAGAATAAAATCGAAGTTATTTTTTCTTAAAATTACCTCTAAGTTTAGCACCCTATTGGATAAGCACTGAACGTTCTGATGAAAAACATTTACGGTTTTTACCTCGAAAAAAATTATTGCTAGTCGCTTCTTGAGTTTGAGTGTTTCGCAAGAGACGATCTTCTTTTACGTGTTGACTGTAGTCATCAGGGGAGTCTCCAGGAGACTCGTCAGCAGAGTCGCCAGAAGAGCCGGCGAGAGAGTCGTTGGGAGAGTCGTCGGAAGAGTCGTTGGCACTTCTACTAATTTCGCTGTCACTTGCCAGATCTATAATTTCCTCACTATCACACTGACTGTTATTTGATATACCATTTTCTAGATTTTTGTATTGGCTGTCGGTTTCACTGCATTTAATAAGTGTCAAGTTACCGTAATTTATACACATATTTGTTATTATATAAGATATTCAAACACTAATTTTTTAAACACATATTTCAAATCTAGCCTTCTATTCACTATTTGCGCGTTGCTTAAAATCCGTTTGGTTTCCACGTACTGTACGTTTCTATATTTGCGAGATATTTTCACCAGGCTAACATTAAAATTGTACACGAATTTGTTTAAAATGTTTCTGTTTGCACAGTAGGTAGCGCCAATAAAAATTACATTAGTGTTACTAAGTTCATTGCACATTCTATTTAATATGCTTTGGTCAATTGGTCGTCCACGTAAAGTATTTATAATTCCCGCAAAAATTACTACATGGTCAAATTTGTTAAAATTTTCAGCGAGTATTGCTGCCTCAGAGATAACTTCTTCAAATAGGGCCCCAGGTTTGAAAAAGGACGTAACGATATATCTGTTGTCCAATATCTTAGCTAATAAATCCTGGCAATTTTGTCCATTATCATCTGCTAGAATAAGTATCTTCGATTTGTTGCCTTTACTTATACCACATTGTGTACCCTTATTCTGATCACCAGTATAGTTAATTTTTTGTTCGTTGATACTCTTTTTTGAGTGTAATTCCATTTACGTTATTTTCTGAGGGCTTTTTATTAGTCATTGTCTTAGTTACTTTTTTCATACGTTTTGTTAAGCGGACTTCTAAGGTACGTATTCGATTTTTCAGCACTTTTATTTGATTTAATAATTTAAAATATATTTTGTTGTACTCACATTTATTTATATTAGTTTGCATATCGATGTTTTTTTTCTTTTGAAGTACTGACACGTCTTGCATTATTAAATTTGATAAGTCTTTTTATTAACTCGGATTTTTTCCCATAGGACGGAAGATTAAGTTTTTGTAGTTCACTTTTTAAATCGGCGGTTTTTAGAGTTTTTATTTTATTCACATCCATATTGTAGGCAAATTACTGCACTTCCTTATCACATATTATTACACCTAAAAAAATTGACTTTCACTATACTACTATTATTAAAATAATTTACTTAAAATTACTTTAACTACCAAAATTATGAGTGAGATGGAGGAGCATACACAGCACACCAAGTATACCACCATATTATATATAGATCCTAGCTTTAAATTTTTTCCTTGCTATAATCTTATTTTCTCATGTTAATTGCGAAGGCAACACAAATAAGCTTTCTTTTCCCTTCTTATTGATACTACGGCAAAATTTTGCGTAGTTTATATTTATTTTAGCTGTCATGGGTTTCATTATTTTTCTTATTTACTATAAACGTTGTTTCTTTCTTTGAGTATTAGTTTTAAGGTATCCGTAAACTAGAGCAAAGGTGGTTTCCTAACGCGAACGGTTTTATGTACACATATGCTTGTTAAAATTATAATTTAAGAAAAACTAAAGAACATATAATAATGATAATAATATTAAATACTAGCGGAACTTTAAATAAATGTATAAAAAAAAAAATACACCACAAATAATGACGACCCCCTTTATCCCGAAAGGCTATAGAAGAGCCTTGTGTGGGAGAGGCTGCACATTTAGAGACAAGGGGGGACACCCAATATCCGTGTATTATCCACTGCCACGACCGGGGATCGAACCCGGAACTATTGGGTGAAAGGCAAGTGCGCTCACCTCTCGACCATCAGTCATATAAAAAACATATTTTCAATATTTTATTGTAAAAAGCGTGGGATGCTTTTTACTATATTTTTATTGCACCCCACGCTTTTTACAATAAAATATTTAAAACATGTAAGAATTATTTTTTACTTTTTAGTTCGGTTTGCTATTAAAGCGTGTTTTTTAGTTTTTTAAACTATATTTTTTTTTTAGTCACCCTCTTGCCATTCATCCTGCTTTTCGAAACCGCTGAGTATCCCTAGTAGTACATAATTAATATTACATCATAATGTATGTATTAAAGTTGGAATTAGCGTTTAACATGGGCTTATACAACGGCAAATACGTTACATAATTAACTGCGGCGCCTCCGGTAAGATCGACAATAGATTAGTCATTTTTTATTTTATCCTCTGACGATCCTGGTAGTTGGAACTAGCGTTGAATAAGGGCTTATACAAGGGCAAATACTTTATATTATTAACTGCGGCGCCTCCGACAACAGATTAGTAATTTTTTAAATTTTATTTTATCCTGATGATCCTGGTGAGGACATTCAGACAAAGTTGTCAAATTATTGTATTTCATCGATTCTTGATAAGTGTACAAACTTTCAGTTTAATCCGACGTTTTGAAGTGAGTGAGAATCATATTCAATTATTGAAAAAGTTACATACTTACAAACAAACAAACAAGTGAAGCTAATATAAAGCGTGTAAAAATGGTATTAGTCAAAAATTGCTATTTTTCATCAATATCTTGAATGTAACAAATATCATTCCAATTAATCTTATCTATATCTGCCGTAAACTCGATATTACTAAAAAAAATTAAATTACGATATGTAACAAACTTTTGTTGGTTGCTAATATCAGAAAATTTCAATTTACACCAAACAAGTTGGAGATTACCCACAGCTTCTGGGTTCACTGTACCTGAAGCATACTTCAGGTACAGATACTACATGATCATAGGATCTAAGAGTGTGGTTGTTGTCTCAGCGAATAGTGTTGATAATTTGCCTGAAACCGAATGGATTAAAAATGTTTATTAAAGAGTTTTTCAATTGCATTAACCTAACGTTGACATCACCTAAAACTATGACATAATCATATTAATGTATAATTGACGGAAGAAAATTATGCAAATGTTCTGTATAACTTAATAGATTTTGTTGTAGCGGACGATGAACTACTCACAGGGTAAGACTTTACTATTAACTAAATATGCTCGAGATACTGCTGTTCATTATCAGTATCTAACAATGCACACGTAATTTATGACTTAAAGTACACCCCAACACCTCCGCATCGACCTGCCCTATCTTTCCGCTATAAATTATAGCCTGGTAGTGCAATATCAATAGAATTTATATTTTCAGTTAGCCAAGTTCCGCTAAGAGCTAAAATACAAAAATTGCTGTCTCTTACTAATCCAGAAAATTATGCAAAACCTGTACAAATGAATCTAAACATACTAAAATCGGAAATTGAGGTATATATTCATAAATAGTTTTGGCAATTAAATCACGGATATAAACCAATTATAGTAGAACATAAAGTAGTTTAATGTTCTAGCATTTACTAATAAATATTTGGTCACTGAGCTGTGACATTTGATAGCAGATTATCATTTAATTGTCTTATAAACGCCATCAGCAATAAAAGCATTCGACACTCGACACAATTATTTGTTCTCCTCATTACAACATACATATCTGAAATATAGAGACAATTCAAACACACCTCTTTATATCAAGAGAAAGATGGGGTGCTCTTGGTGTTTCTCATAGGGCACTTTTAAATAGATTTTCTCTTTGAAGTGTAAGAATTATTATCTTATAACCTTCAAGACCAGTTTGATATCTTATACGGCAGTGTAGCTAAGATAGAAAGAATAAAATTACCTGAATTAAAATCTTTTTTAATAATGTTTCTTTTTGTCTATTTGTTATACATTATCACGTTTGTAATTTAGAAATAAGGCCTTAGAAAAGTGACAGTGAATTGTAGAAACCTGATAATTAGATTGAAATATAAATGGTGTCCTTCTTGACATAAACTTACGTAATTTTGACTGTCGGAAACAGTACAAATAGGCCAATCATATTAGCTTAAAAATAGCCCAATAGAAAAAAAAATTAAGTTTTGTCACTTGGGAATTAAACATGTCAAGGGATGTACTTTCAAAATAAAAAGAGTTGCCAAGCAACAAGTAGGAGCTTCATCCCTAAAACACATCCCTAACGTGCAATTCGGTAGTTTTTTGAGATTTTCTCGAAAACCGTTTTCCCTACAAAAAAATTATACTTACAAAAAATATTTCCAGAGATTCACGAACATGGTATACAGGGTGGGGCAATAGTGCGTCGGACCTCGATATCTCGAGTTCTACGATAGCTGGAAAGCTTTTTAAGAAATTGCAAGTAAACTAGATAAAAAAGTCTATAACTGGAAATTATTTTCGAACATACAGTGCGAGCCAAGACGAAATTACAGGACCAAGTGCCTTTTGTTAAATGGAATGCTATGTATATCAGTACATTTTTTGAAACCTCTTCCTAGGCTCTATTCATTCCTATATTATTAGCATTGAATATCTCCCAATCACTTGAATGTAATGAATTTTTTTGTTGAAATAATGCAATCTGCAGATGGATATTAAAAAAATCACCACAGTCACAATTATGGGTTTTAAGAAAAACTTATGTAAATACCAGTTACGAGACATCTAATTAATGTTTTTGAATCATTTTCATTTCCTAAAAATGTACATGGTGGCCAAAAATTATTTTTCAATTAAGAACATTTTAAATTGAATTTTCTTAATTATTTCAAATGGAACGCCCTGTATATTTTTCGACAATGTGATGTAGAAATGAAAAACGGACATTTTTTGTAAGTACTTCCCTATGGCTAATTGCAGCCATTTTCGTTTTATAAATAAATGTTTATTTTTCAATTAAGTACTTTTTAAATTGAATTTTCTCAATTTTTTCAAATGGAACACCCTATATACCACAGAAGCCTCATTTTCTTCGTTCACAACACGTTTTATTTTGTCACATTTTTTATATTCGACATTTCCAGTTTCCAGAAATCTATCGAGAAGGTTTTGGAAACTGCTAACATCAGAAATCCTTCTTTCATGATAACGTTGGTGATAAACTCTATTGGCAAATAAACGACTTCTGTCCAATTCGCCCAAAACAAAAGTCATGTCTACAAGTTCCGCTTTATTAAAATTCACATTGTAAAATTACAAATATTTTAAATTCAATACAAATTGTAACGACCGATAAGTGTGACAAATTCTCCCTTGTACACGACAGTTTATACCAAACTGAGGTTTTATTGCTTGACGAATAACGAAAACAGCAAAAAAATTTACAAAAAAAAACATTACAGTAAAGGACCGGTTAAATGCTATTTACTCATTTCAATGGATTGGAAGAAATGGTCCCACTAAATGGCCTCATTTCAAAATTGCATAAAAACGTGTGTCAGTCAAAATGGGCAACACGTCGAACACCTATTATAAATTTTTTAATGAATTATTTGAGGGAACCTCTTTTTTAAGTTTATTCTTGAATTTGACACTTATTTATTTATAAAACAAAAATGGCTACAATTAGCCAATTGAGCAAGCTGGGGAAAGGTTTATATTAGAGATCTATAAAGCTAAATCATTAGAGGGCAGTCTCAGTGAGCAAAGATATGCTTATTTTAATAAATTTGTTGGCCAAGTGGGCAGTGCCGTGGTTCTCTCAAAATTACCTCCCACGTCGGCAGCAGCACAACAGCATTCCCGTCGTAGTTATATTCAAGTGCAAATATGGCGTGGGCAACATTTGCATCCTGAGCTTTGGGGTTGGAAAGAAAATTATGATGCCCTGTCACCTGTCTATACCACTGAGCCACCCGCCCCGGCTTCTATTTTAAAATGTATAATCTGCAGTTGCAAACAAGGTTTTGGAAAGAGATGCAGCTGCACTAAGGCAGGCTTACATTGCACAATTATGTGCAGAAATTGCCGTGATCAAAGATGTACCAATATAGATACAACAGATGATGTAGATACTACCGAAGAATTGTATTATAAATTTATTTTGACTTAGTGGATTAGGTGTCAAGAAGAAACCACTTAAAAAAAAACGCGCCAATAACTCTACCTCAATGATGGTGTGGAAACGAGTGCTCTTGTATAAATCACAAAACTTTTTTTATAAACCTCTTCTCCACTATAATACAACCTTACATTAAATTACAAACTTCTAAAATTATACCTGAAATACATAATTATACCATGTTCGTGAATCCCTGTTAATGCAACCCCTAAACTTCAATAGCTGATTTCTCGAAAACCTCTGTTCCAAATAATTTAGGTAATAAACCCTTTTTATGCAGAATTTTACTGGGAATATTCCTGGCAAGTATATTTTTTTGTTGGATAAACCCTTTTCGAGAAAATCGCAAAAACTACTGAAATGCACTTTAGAGATGAAGCTCTCACTTGTTGCTTGGGAACTCTTTTTATTTTCAAAGTACATCCCTTGACAAGTTTAATTCCCAAGTGGCAAAACTTTATAATTTTTTCTAGCTAATGTTATGCTTTTCTCAATTCAATTGTAACGAAGTATTTTTCGTTACCGAAATATGTATAAAAAATCATTATTTTCTCGAAAATATTTTATAGTTCTATTATATTTGTAAATATACTGTACCGCCGTAGGCGAATTCGAGTACGTATATCAGATTGTAAAGTACAGATGAACTCAGGTGGTAAATTTGCTAAGTCCACAAATTCATCGTGGCATTATTTTTCTAAGTCCGAAAATATTTTACAAGTCCGTTCGATGTCACCTATGCGACGTCACCCCTTCGGTACACGGGAATAATTTAATTATTCCGCATTTAGTCTTCTGGCTGCCGTCCCACGAGGTACACGTGTCTGCTATTTGCTCTGATGATGTAGTGCAAACATCACAAGTCCACAATTCAGGTAAAATCTATATTTGAATTATTTTTCCAAGTCCCCAAAATCTTTCAAATATTTTGCCAAGTCCGTCTGACGTCTGTTTTCTGCTGTTTCTCCCACTCCTTCCTATCTGAAGGAAGTAATACCGTGTAGGCAGTCAACCTGATTGACTCAAAGCAAGCAGACGTGTTTCCTCCGAAAAATCAAACTCCAGAAAAGTCCCGGTACACCAAGCAAAGGTGTCAGTCCGCTCTGACCGTTCCCGCAAGCAGACGTGCCTCAATCCAGACCAAGGTAGTTTTGTGCTTGCTGTCCTTGTCGCCTGAGTCATTTGGTACTAGATTTTTGCTTGCTCCTCCCGGCCTAAGTAACTTATAGATTTTAGTAGTTGAAGTAGCTTTGTACATATAGGTTTATAGTAATATACTGACTTTATTGAAATACTCTGAGTTTTATTGTCTGTGTGTGAACGTCTAATTTCCCATATATTGACTCACTGGAATAAACTTTCTCCACTTGAGCTGCTCAGCCTCGCGTACTCGGCTTGAGGGCAGTGTGTCCTATCACTTAAACTAGGACTGGCGCCCGAGTAATTCGAAAACTTGTTTCCGAAGCTCGTGTGTCAAAGAGTGACCGCGCCTTTTCTCCACGTCAACGTGCGAGGTGGAGAAAAACGCGTCACACAATTATCACGTTTCTACAATATTTTCTCACATTTCTAAGTCCTTATTTATTATCTCCTGCCCTGCAGTTTAACTGTTCTGTTGGGTAGTGTATTATTAAATGAATAAATAAATACGTAAGTAAATATAAAAAAGCTACGATTAATTACGAATGTGACTTCTTGCATTGTTAGATGCCAGATTACCGGCCATAATCCCATCAAGCAAGATTTGGCAAAGGAGAATACGATAATCTCTTGCTTTGTTGAACCTTCAAAACAGTTTAGGATTTTTCTTACACCCTTATACTGCGATATTATTTCATGTCAGCACAGAAAGGCGGCAAGCTAATTAGATAACACTTCATCCTCAAAAATGATTGATGTAAAAGGTTTTTCATAATTCTAGAGGATTATTAAAAGTTTTGTGTCCAAAGAATTTATTAAAATGACCCCGAAAGTTCATATTGTATTTATTCAAATTTTTCGTTAATTACAATAACAAAAATAGTCCTTTGTCGAATTTTCCGATTAAAAGTAACCCTATTATTTTTAACAATCAAACTCTATTTTTCTATTCATTAATGAAAACAAATTTAAATATTTACTACACGCAAAGGAATACTTAATTGAAGCAAGTTAATCTCTGGAAAATTATATTATATATCAAGTGTCTACGGTATTACTAGCCACTTATAACTTACAGAGATATTCCTAAGCACTGTGCTCAAGTACTCGCCCAAGCACTTTATGCTCTGGAGCACTGATCTTGGCAGCACTCTTTAAAATCGTTGCTGAGACTTTACAAAAGGGCTTAGTGCTTAGTAAACCTAAGGAAAGCAAAAATATATGATAAACCAAAATGTCAGTAAATGACTAAGTAGTTGTTTTTTAAATTTTACAGCCCTAATACGGACGATCTTCTCAGTGTAGTACCATGGAGTAATCTACACAATATGAGATTACGTGAAACACCTCTCTGTAGAGGTTATGAACAAGAAGATGAGACGGTCCAACAGGTACTCTGTGACAGTTCTGCCGTCTCGTCAATCAGAGAATCCATATCTGGAGGCACTAATGCGTCAAGTAACATTATAGTTGTGGAAATTCACATTTTCATACAGTGCAGTCAGTGCAGACCGCAATCTACGTCCATATGTTACCAGAAGAGTACCACTTCTGCATTGTTAAAGCGACGTTAATATTTTGGGACTGAAATGGAAAAAGTGTTAAATTTAACACAATTATTAGTAGAATATTAAGGGTCAGTACAGGGTGTTCTATTAACAATATTTAAGTTTTTTGAGTTCTAAAATCGCTTTCTGGAGTACTTCCGGTTCAACCGAAAATGAAAATTTTATAGCTATATCAAATTTTACTTTCCAAAAGGTTTGTTTTATATGAAAATGGAATAATTTATATCAATATATATAACATTTGCAGTTACCATTTTCTCAAAACTTCCAATGATGGAGATAGGATCTGCTAATGTCTTGTACTTAGAATTTCCTGAGCAATCTAAATTTTGAACAATATACAGGGTGGTCCCTTAAAAATAACAACGTTTATATCGTTTCCGGTGAAATTGGAAATAGAAACAATATGTTAGAGCAATCAACATGTGCATCTGTCTCAATCATACAATTCCTCAAAATTTGAAATCGATGTATTTTTTACGAAAAAGTTATAGACTGGCTAGTAATATCGTAACTCTTTTTGAGTTTCAACGCTGAGGCCTTAAGTTCAGTTGTACAATCGAAGTTTAATACTACACCCAGTAATGCGTCTTTTGTGCATTGGCGTTTATGTCAGACTTTTTATTTTCAATAACTGTCCATTACATTACGATAATTTCGGTTTAATATTAATAACAGGTTAACCTTTTAAGTAAATTCGAAAGTCTGAGTAAAATTTAAATATAGAACCATCAGGAATCAATGTAAAGCACAAGTGTGAGTATTACCATTCTTCTAAAATATTTTAGTTTTATAAAATGCAAAACACTAACCATTTGCACATCGCAAATGAAAATAGTTTGCATTAGCGATAACTTTGTTAAACTGTTCATAAACCGATATTTGTACAACTAGGTGAAACGCCCAGTATACAGGGCATTTACAAATTTAATTTTTTCCTATTTATGTTTCCAAATTCAAGTAATCATTGCAGTTAGTTCATAACATTTTTACACAATAAAGTTACCAGAATGCATTTTAAAATTATATTTTTAAAGCAAAGTTAAACGCTATAATTTTGAGACAGAATTTACATAAAATCTAGTCGAGTCGCAGGGTTTGTTTATCGTATATTCAGATAAACGTCAAGTACTTCGTGTATTCCCATAGTGTGAAATCGCCTACCCTTTTCTATCTTAACCATAGGAGGAGATAGAGAGTGGAGTTTTAAATCTGAAACGCTGCACAAAACTACGCCGTATCAAATATTGAAGTTGTTAACGTAAACAATTCACTGGACATTGAGTTCGCTGTACCGACGCCGCAGATAGCCATTCTTTGGCGTACTCTTTATGAAGTACCAGTTTAACCTCTCTGTTATGCTCGACGAGTATGCTAAACATCAATAAGCTGGGGTAGAGCATTCACGGGCGATATAACGCTATACAGAGCGTACAGAAATTCAGCTGGCATAAATTTCTAGAGGTGATTACTTTTTTATTTCGAGACTACTTTATTATTTGCAATTGCATTTATATTCTGGTTATGGGGTGTTTAAAAAAGTTTAAAATGACGCATTTGTGGTACAAAAAGAATATTAGATTAATATTTTAAATGGAATATTAGCTTTGATTTTTAACTATCATAATATTATATTACCAGTTATTCAGTTATGATTTTATTCACGATTTTAATTCAAAAAATTTCATTTTCTGAATATTTTACTAGGGAAGTTTGCGTTTGCAAAATAACAAGTTTACATTCAAGAACTATAGCTTTTGACCATACACTACAAGTTTACAAATACTTTTTCTTAGACGCTTCATGCTGATATAAGAGCTGTGATAAGAGTCTTTGTCGACTTCAACCAATTTTATTTATTTAACTACTAAATTGTCAACAATGCAAAGTTCTCGTGACTACGAGAACGTAATTGTTTGTGAACTTTGTTTGCACAAAATAACAGTAAAATGGGTGCATTACGGACTATCGGGGTTCGATCTAAATTTAAAATTAACAGTCCGCTGTTTTCAAGGACACTTGTCTACATCAATCTGTAAGGTCGTCGATCTTTTCGGCCACCCCATGTTAACATCTGTTCGGTGCTAAACACTTACTACTGCTGTTTAGTTTATCAGTCAATTGACGCAAAATTAAATTTCCAGCGTTGTTTAGATTGTTCTTTCTAATACTACTTAAACCGATTGGTTAGGTGCAGTCGGTAATTGCCATATACTGTATCCTGCTATCTTACTTGTCAGTAGACGAGAGCACAACTATAATAAAACTGGAGATTTCTACAACCATTAATTACTTGTAAAAGGGAGTTTTATTTCCCGCAGCTGGTGAGTGTTTTCACTGAAACCTGGCGCCGTAGCCAACTACTACAGAAAATATCAAATAAACTTTTGTTAGGTTGAAACACTTATTTTCTGTTATGTTCCAAAACTTTGACACTGCAGTTGCGTTCTCTTTGTTTCGAAGTAACATCTTTGACGTTTGTTCACTCATGTTATTATCATTTCCAGACTATGGTCACAACTGTTCAAAATAAGTATTGTCTGTCCGATAGCCATGTTGTTTGAGATGCGAGGTGGCAATCGCTATTAATCACACGAGAATCGCGCCACTGGGTTCGAATCCCGGCTCCGGCCTTGGCACCGTCGGAGGAAATGGTTGTCTAATTTTTGTGTAGTTTAATTATTAATTATTATGTACATAGACTATTATCACTGCTCTTATTCTTGTCTATATTAATTTCTCGATGTAGACATGTGATATGTTTATTCAGGCATTCGCTACAACCCTAATTACTGTTAAAATAACACAGCATACTTTTGTATAAATTCTTGTTATTGCATCAAAATACTCAGTATATCTATAGTATGGTCATTACTATAGCAGCGCAGATTTTCCTATTATAGTATTTAGACAATTGTCTCAAATATTTGGATTATTTTGATTTCATGCTCGACTATTGTTGCATCAATTTATATAAAATAAAATGGGTTTTTTTACTATTTGCTCCCATCAATTATTGTCTTATTCTTTCACCTTTACCTTTTCTTCATATAAGTAATAAACTAAATAAATATTTTAATTTCAAAAGCAAAATAGAAAACAAACTTCAACTATAAATGTACAGTGCAACCTTGAGTAATAAAATACTACATAAATAACATATATAATTAGCTAGGTCTCTCAATTAATAGACAGTGTGTTCAAGTATACCAGGTATTTCAATTAACAGAGTGATTAATTTTCTAAATTATATAGTATCAGACAGAAACCAGTAATATTAAACTTTATATAAAAGAACCTGGGATAATTAAAAAGGGTTACTACACACACAACGAAATTTGGGTCCTACACTAACAACACTAGACGATCACGCAAATGGCCAATCTTATTTGCTTATCCTTCAGATAAATAAATAGCAATGACGTTTCCTGGTGACATAGATTACCAGGATTGCATTTGTAATTCAACAGGGTATCCACAAACAGTTACATAGGCATAAGTCTCTTAATTTTAATTAGCCAGTAAAATAGGATCTGGCTGTGTAGACGCTGTCCTAATGCAAAAAAATAGCCAGTACAACAGCACTGCCATTAGTGTTTTCGTGAATTTATAATAAATTGGGTTAGTGAAAGAAATCATATTAAACTACTAATGGAATACCTACTCACTTTCAGAGATAAATGGTACTTACAGAATTGTCAATCTGCAATATGTTTGCTAAGAAGGTTGAGGAACTTACCTGAAACAAATCAAAACTGAATTAATATTTAAAGTTGTAAAGTTGTATATACAGTACGGGGATCGCTACTAGGCGTATAGGAAAATCCTATACACTTATGTACAGGTGCAATACGGGTGAGAATGTCATCTAAAGAAGTATGATTGGGGTGGGGTGATCCAATGGGCTGTACGCTGGCGCTGCTGTGATTGTCGATGTTATGGATTTATTTATTATTCCATTGGGCTTAGGTCGCAGGTAATCTACGAAATTTAAGTATTATTGTACTCAAAATAATATAAAATGGATATTTATTTAACAGAAGAGAAAGTACAAATAACGCAATTGTAATATGGTGAGTTTTTACTGAGTGATACAAATTTATTTATTGTAACGTATGAAAATCGATCCACTCCCACTTATTCTAAGAAAGATACTTTTGTTTATTTTTGCTATTTGTTGACCACCACAATTATATTCAATAAATTAATATTTTGGCATGACATGTGATAATAATAAACATAATATATTTAGTCGCAAACTCCTCTATAAATCCTTATTTTACTATAAGGAAAGTAACCAGACTGCAACCAAAGTTACAAATCTGGCGCGTTAAGTGTAATAATTGCATATTACCATCAAAACGCTAATGCTTCGATTGCAACAAACACCAGCCGAAGGACTGATCCTACTTAAAGGAGCTCCCTTGCCAGTCGTCACACACCACTTGCAGACTGCAGTTTCGAGCTGTTGGCTCTCGTCAGTGCAAGGTAGGTATGCGACGACCGACATGAGAATCCTTTGACTATAGTACATCCCGGTATTTTCACAATAGCGACATGTAAAACAGCCAGCAGGCGCCATCTAGCGGTCCAGTGTCTGTTGCAATCGAAAAATAAATAGCCTGACTTGGCTTAGCATAGTTGTTGTTGCAATCGAAGCATTAGCGTTTTGATGGTAATATGCAATTATTACACTTAACGCGCCAGATTTGTAACTTTGGTTGCAGTCTGGTTACTTTCCTTATAGTAAAATAAGGATTTATAGAGGAGTTTGCGACTAAATATATTATGTTTAATATTCCGCCCTCTAAAAGCACATTTGAACTATGTGATAATTCGTAAATTCCTTATTTGATGCCCGGTCCCCTATATCTTCCGCTCCAAATATATTTATATTACTAACTGCAGCGAATCGACCAGCTGTCATCCCCATACCCCACCATCCATTTTATATCAGCTCTTGATTCTAACCCATATTCCACATGTATATAAGCATAAGATTTCCCTATACGAATAGTAGCGATCCCGGTACTGTATGTGCAAAATTAAACTAATAAAAGTTGTAGTTAGACGTGGCCAACTACCAATATCTATTTAAAATTTTAAATAAACACACAAGCCTTATTAGAACGTAATCTTAACATGTCATTCGTTGATAATTCACGTCACGTTAGAAAACCAACTATTTATTTGTGCTTGGAAAAAATTCCTCACGTAAACTGTTGGCAGTCCTTTTGGCAGCTTCAAATTTTAACTTTCTTTAGAATGTTTAAACAAAGCTGTTCTGTTAAACTTTCACACATAGTGTACATGAACAGAATAATCCATTGACGTGGAACAAAGGCTCTTCTATAAAGGTTTTGAGGTTATGTAAATTAGTAGTAAATAGAAATCAGTCTTAAACGTTTTAGAGTTAATAAACGTTTCGAAATATGGCATAAAACAAACTTTTTACGTTACAATTCCATAAAGAGACATTCAAGCTTGGTAGGAGTTTTAGTACGCATAAAGATATTTAATTTTATAATATATCAGTATCTAAATAAATATGGTTGAGGATATTTATGGTCATATTTTTCTCAAAGATTATTAATTTATAAATAAATATTAATTATGCATCATTGATTTATCTTGCTATCGGTATTAAATACAACGATGCTTCTTATAACAAGCAAAGGTTAATTACAATTAAATATTTGCAGACTTAGAGAAGTTAATAATTAAAGCAATTGCTTATACGATGCAGAGAAACTCTCTAATTATATCAGATTTCCGCAATTGCATTAACTGTGAACAATCCCTACAATACTTTTTACTTTCTCTATGTTTATTCATTACCGTCAAAGTCTATGCTATCATTATTACCTCAAATACGAATAACAATTAAAAATGTACTATCAGTATCGATTATACTTAATACCTAAAAGTCGTGGTAGCTCTAGCGAATACACACAACACCGGATATGGCTCGATTCCAATAGGGATAATAGAAAGAGTGCCCATTTGCACACCCAAACTCTAATAAAAGCCGTTGTGTTTACAAGAAAATATTGGCCGATCGATATACGTACTGATTTTTTTTAATTTTTCAGCTCAGTGTGTTGTGAGAAGAATTACAATGTGAGTATTGTGGTTAATGCCGTAATAAATTCGAACCGCATTTGGAGTAGTTGTGAAGAGTGAGTATTTAAAAATGAAATTTAAATTTTACACAGATTATATTTGTACATTCTCAGTGCCTTTAAAAACGGATATAATAAAACATTGAGAATATGTATATATCATATACACCATAAAAGATTAATTTTTAATTCTGTTATATTACTATTATAATGAATGTGCCAAGAAAGCTGATGATATTTCACATTATTATTTACTTGGTTGTTTACCTTTTCCAGATATTCTCAATAGTAGGTGATATATGGGGTTCTGTGACCACCCCTTCCACTATTTCCAAATATCTTTTTTTTAATGACTAGGCGTGGTGGAGATGCCACAGAACTGACTCATCTTACTTATTATGGAGGAAACCTGGAATAAGTAAAAATCATCTCCACCTATTGTCAATAACCAAATATCAGTTCAATATTGCTGTATTCGTGTGAGAATCATTAGAGATTCAAGCTCAGGTGATGGAAATGTGATAGCCTAATTCCTGATTCCACTGAAATGAAGTTAAATCATTCAAAAACGTTTCAAACGTTCAAAAATCACAGTGATCTTCTGGAAGACTTTTGAGTAGCGTTATTTGATTGTAGATGTCACGGGACATAAGTGGGTGGGTTCGATTACGAGAAAATGTCCATAAGATTGACAAAAATGGAATTTGGATTAGACTTGGATTATGTTATAACAACTTCCTCTATCTTATCAGATTCCTAAGCGCTTCTTACGCGTGATATGTTCAAAAGAAACCTACGTGTCCATCGACTTCACCTCATAATCATCTCGTCAATCAAAATTATATAGACATGCTCATCGACGATACTAGAATATAATAGGTTTGAACGGGGGAGCATAAGTTTTGTTGAGAAAATACTCTAATTTTACAAATTATGTTTATGTTTGTACATACAATTTTTGAACTTTTATAAACTTTAAATAAAAGCAGGAAAAAAATAGATAGAGAAAAAATTTACTTTGGAAATTCTGAAGAAATTACAAAGTAGTGAAACAACCCGTACGTCATTTATTCTTGAAATAATTCCCCATTTCCTAATCAAAATTTACTTATTTGGCAGACTTAGATAACTACATTCAAAAGTAATCATTACAGAATAACAAACGATAAAATTTCAGAACAGTTATTTGCGTAAAAGAGGAAATATTAAATTATACATAAAATTATATTTCATATGGAATAGAAATAGGTACATTTTTCCCTTATCTTAATGGAAAGTACACACTTTTCTCCCTGACATGAAGGAGGAAAGTACAGCTTTTACTCCTTAAGGAGGAAAGTACTTTCCTCCCTATGGACCTCTCAGCTTTGGAGAACATCGATCACCTGATATTATGTTCCCCAATTCCATAATTGAAAATAAAGCCAACCTCGATGGTAACATAAGCTCAGTAGACCATGTTATAGTATATTCCATAAACAAGAGACAGAAAAATTTGCAACAGCCTCAAAATTTTTCAAAAAATTAACTCTTTCACTTCACCTAGTCAAACCATAATAAAAAAGTCCTTAAGACGGTTAATTTAATGAAAGATTACAATTTTTTACGAACAAATCTGAAAAAATTCACAAATCAACGATAATTCTCAAACAACCTAAATTCATCCAAATTTCCGCCTCCACATGAGGTTAAAATACATCAAAACTATTTTCCATGACCGTATTCAAAATATTTTATTTCAGTCACGCAAACTTTTTATAAGGTACTCTTCTTTTCGATCCCACCGTTTATTCGATTGCGCATACTAGATATTAACATACAATCAATCTCCTCTCAAAATGTCCCAATAGAGTACCGGTACTACCATCCCCCGTTATTATCAAAACTTACTTCCGAAACATAAGTTACGTAACATAATATTTTTAGTCGCAAACTCCTCTATAAAATCCTTATTTTACTATAAGGAACGTAACCAGACTGCAACCAACAGCTACTCTCCTGGCTATGTGCCCCGCCGAGCGCTGAATTACAAGTAACAAGCCTAACCCTACCATCAAAACGCTAATGCTTTTTGATGGTAATATGCAATTATTACACTTAACGCGCCAGGCTTGTAACTTGTAATTCAGCGCTCGGCGGGGCACATAGCCTGGAGAGTAGCTGTTGGTTGTAGTCTGGTTACGTTCCTTATAGTAAAATAAGGATTTTATAGAGGAGTTTGCGACTAAAAATATTATGTTTTAATATTCCGCCCTCTAAAGGCACATTTGAACTATGCTAAGCTCAGTCAGGCTATTTATTTTTCGATTGCAACAGACACTGGACCGCTAGATGGCGCCTGCTGACTATTTTACATGTCGTTATCCCAAAGATACCGAAATGTACTAAATAGTCAAGCGTTCTTCGTGTCGGTCGTCACATGCCTACCTTGCACTGACGAGAGCCAACAGCTCTAAACTGCAGTCTGCAAGTGGTGTGACGACTGGCACGAGAGCTCCTTTAAGTAGGAACAGTCTCTCGGCTGATGTTTATTGCAATCGAAGCATTAGCGTTTTGATGGTAATATGCAGTTATTATACTTAAGAGTTGTTCGGAGTGTATTAGTCACCCATGTTTCCAATTTTAATTATAAATTACTTCACATCAATAAAATGATGCAGCCTAATGTATGGTGTGCTTGGAAAGAGAGAGATAGAGATGTAATAGAAAATGACATTGGATAAATTTATTACACCTAATCTTTAAATTTCTCGGTACATTTGAGGACATTAGGGCTAATTTTATTTTAGTTCTACAAAAGGGAAAATATTTATTTTAATAACACCTATGTGGGATAATAAGAATTATTTTTGCAAATCGAAAATAGAAGAAAAAAATATTTTTTTTACATATACTCTTTTTCTCTCGTCATCCCACATTGTAACATGTTTTTAATGTCTTTTAGTGAAAGCCGTTTTTTAAAATAATGATTTATATGAGAGTAAATTGAACCGTCTTTCCGGCTTATATCCGGAGCGCTCTTAACGCGCCAGGTATATAACGAGAAGTGTAACACAACAAATTCAGTCTTTAGAATCCTTCTGAAGAAGCTGACAGGATGATCAGCGAAACGTCAAGTCAAGGAAGAAACTACTTCATTAAATATGTATTGTTATTATTTCTTAAATACTTTGTAATCATTGAATTATTGTAATTATTGCATTGAATTGTAAATTGAAAAAAGCAATAAATTTGATTGATTTCATTGATTGATTGATTAATTTTCTGCATTTTCTTTAAACTTTTTAATAACGAGTATCTAACAAAGCGATAAGACAAGGACACAAGCATTTTTCATACTTCACGCTAGTAACACTACAACTAATAGACACTCACATTTAACTCAAACTGAATCAGATACTAATGACTGTAGAAAATGAGAAATAATCGGTGAACAATAAAATTGTTTTTTTCTATGTAATAATATTTGACTTCAGAACTTATAGCTTTCTTTTAAATCAATTTGAAATGTTTTATGACTGCATTCATTGTTTTTATTTCAAAGTTTAGATTAGGAATCATTATTAATTAAGTCTTAAACTGTTGAGAATGAAAACGAGAAAAGTGGGAACAAATGATATCAACCTCTCACTTCTCAGCCTAAGGATAATATTAATATGCGTTAATACTATAAAATAATAATCCTTAAATAATGCTAAATCGCGACCCATGTCTCACAGACTTGGGGCAGTGTCTCCGAGTTAATTAGTAAGCCACTATTAGCCGCAGCCTCGATTAATTAAAATTCAGCTTTACATACTCTAATCTATTAAGTTAATTTAATATGCACAAGTTAACGTTACACAGACGATGCTTCCTACACTAGTTAGGGGATTGAATTAAAAATTAAATCGAGCTGAGCGAATCTGTAACTGCTAAGTATCTATTATCTGACAAAACTGATAGATCGGTAAATAAGAGAAAATATGCAAATCAAGAAATCCGTTCGGGTTTCGCAGCTAATTTTCGAATCAATCTATAGTAATAAATTACACTTTCACCGATAGATGTCACTTCACTTTAATTACCTATTCAAATTACCACCTAAATTAGGCTTCCCGCCAACTGATGGTTCTCACTGGAAAATATACAAGTTTGTTAAATAGATATGTATATCATAATAGTTATTTAACGAACAAGTGTTGCCTTTTAATATACGAGTTAGTTACAAAATTTTTCCGTCGACTGTATTTTTGACAGAATGGAGAAAGAAAATCTGATTTTAAATTTTTATTCATATACAAATATCATAATCAATTATCCATTAAATTGACAGTGACAAATGTTGATGACAGGGCGTCTTGATTTGGATATTTCATTTTATGTATTTTTGGGTGTTTATTCTAAAATCGTTATTAATAGTGAAAGCAATTGATTGATTTTAAATGTTTATTTGATTAGACCAAATACAAGTTAATTATTCATTAATTAGTATTATCTGATTTGTGTTTGTAAATACTTATACTATTACACAGATTTCAGAAATTATAAGCTTGACAGTGACAGATATATTGATGACATGACGTCTTAATTTTAATACCTGATTTTATGTGTGTTCATACTAAAATCGTTTATTAATTGTAAAATCATGCATTAATAGGGGTCATTAATAAACGATTTTGCATACATTAATCAAACTCATTAATACACGGTCGATGGAAAAAATATTAAATATAAACCATTACTGTAATTAGTACATAAAAATTAACTATAGTATAAAGATGGTTAATGATTGAAAAGTCCATAATAATCGATTTGGTTTTAAAATTTCTCAAGTAGGTACCCTGTGATTGTCGAACTGTCAGTTTAAGTCATCTCCTCTTCTCTATTGCGAGTTAAAATGGTTATAGATATCACCCAGGTTCTTACAAACTTCCTTTTTCGAAAATTAAGCTGAAAATAGTGCCAAGTGGTTAATTTAGTTTAATGGCCGGTTTGATACCGGATCAAAAACTAAATTTAATGTATTTTCAATTAATATTTTGGATATTTATTTGAAATTTCGATTAATTCAGATTTAATTAACGGGTTATCATCCAGAGTCTTCTAGCTAAGTTATAATTTCTTTGAGTTATTGTAGACACGTGTTCACATTAGAGGTTAATTTTGATACTAATTCTGTAAATTTAATTATAGACAATTTGGTACAGCTAGATTTTGGATACAGTTAGAACTTACCAAGTGTTTTATTGTTGATTATTTCGGATTCGGATTTTGGACTATTGGATCATTTTGTTATTATTTGGTATACGATTTTTGGTTATTAAATTTGCCCTGACTTTACACTCTACGGATGAGAAAATCTGTTTAATTATATCTCCCATTTGGATAATTTCAAACATCTTATTTAACGTTGAGATTTGTGAAGATTACTACATGCAGCAAGGACCTCAATCAATAAGGGAAACCTTCAAATCTGGAGCGCCTGGAAAATCTGTAATTATTGTAGAAGTTAAGTAATTCCTGTATTATTTTTTTCTTGTAAAATTCTTCAACTCTTTCTCCTAGCGTTAAAACCCTAGACCTTAATATATTGATAGTTAAATAGAGAATTTTATCTTTTAGTTGTATGACACATTGTTCTCGCAATACATTGTTCAGTTTGATTTGAATTTGTTTTATTGCTTATTTGCGTTTCTAAAATTGTGTTTCCTTAATGATTCCGAACTTACGACTACGAATTAAATAAGAAATTATATCGTGTGATATTTAACCGTCCTTCATTCGGGAAATCATAGCAGTATATTAATAGATAATTTTATAATTTAGCTAACTGTAACTTGTACTGAATGTTACTTACAACCTCTATCTTATATAAATGCTTGGGAGAAAATATTAATTTAATTTTACAGATCCCAAACGATTTTTAACAATATTCTTAATTATATATTTTATTTCTATTACCGATTTATTAAGAGCAGTACTAACTAATATTTCAATTATCTTTCAAGAAATAACAAAAATATCTACAGCAAGAGGGTTTATTTGTTGTCTTTACTACCAGTTTTATTTGCTTTGGACAATAAAATTTTATTACACCAAGTAAATCGTTAATGTACTATTAACACTAAATTTATAATGTGTCCTACAAGTCTTCAGCTGGAAATGCAATTATACTATTCGTCTACGAGAAGTGCGATCAGCAATATTTCTTTTTAAACTTTGGTATCGAATTAAGTTTTGGGAGTACATAGCATACATAAAGCTTCAGAGCCGGTCCAATAACTATTTCCAGCCTTGGCAAAGTTTAAGTCTGGCACCCCCCTCTTTTCAAATCGTGTTGACTAAGAGCAAGGCGATAAACAATAGTTACCTGTCAATGTTATAATTTTGAGTTATTGTTCACATTAATTCAACAGGCATTAGAGTAAAACAAGTAAAGCACTTTGCTTTTAAAATAAATGTTTGAAATGAACTAAAATAACAAAATAACTTCTTCTGTAATTCATACCGAACAGTGTTGTCGGTTTTTATTTTTTCCTAATTATTTAAAATATTTTGTTTTTTTAAATTGTCTACTCGACATTCGTCTGGCGTTTGGCGCCCCTCATCGTGGTGCCCTAGGCAGTTGCTTACGTATATACGTAAGCAATACGTATTAAAAATACGTATATACTAACTTATCCAACAACGTACAATATAAATGTCCATACAACACGAAGAATGCACAAGGGTTACACGTTTCTGCTTCAGGAGATCACAGCATTCGGGGGAAGCAGAAACAAGGGGTGGAAGTAGAGTTTCTTTCGATCCAGAATTTATTTGCCAAATCGCAAATATCAAGTGTTGATATTTTTTTAAAGTGAAGGATTACTAGGATAGAATTATTTCAGAAGATTTCCACACAATAATTCTCTTCTGAGTCTGAATAGTGGTTCTAGGACATTTATATGCAGAGCATCAACAGATATCGACTTCATCGCACCAAGATAATGTTTATTTTTTTATTTATTTTTATTTATTTATAAATCGAAGATAAATACAATCTGATAACATCAAAAATTTTGTTAATTTAGACACCTAAGCGAATTACAAAATTGATTAAAAAGTATATGGAGAATAATGTAATACGGGAATATTGTATAGTTTTCAATTACAAATAACATACAATTTTTGTGAAATTGTTTACAATTATTTATATCTTTGATACTTGAAGGCAATAGATTATGAAAATTAGGTGCAAGATAATTTATAAACCGTAAGTTCACATTTTTTTACTGTTTGGTATAACTAAATGTTTATCAGTTTTCTTTCTTATCTCATGCACGTGACTTACATAATTTTGTAAATTAATATTTTTATGATGGGCGAGCGTAGGTGCGTCTTTACTAGGTACATACTTCGGTATGCGATGTAAAGCAACGACAGGCGCAGTTAGTACTTGGATGGGTGACCATTCCAACGGAAACCGCGTTCTCGCCTCACACATCTTCCAGCGGCTTGTATATCAGTGTATGCGCGGAAGCTATACAACCTTAGGCGCGGGTTGTATAGGAGATATACCAACCTTCGGAGGAGATGTAAAGCCGTCGGTCCCTTGTCTATTAAATGTTAGGCAAGTAACAGATCCCTACTCTTCTTAAGGGAAGAGGTTCGGCAAAATTCCTGATTGGGGGTAGCTCGTCTACAGGCGTCGGTGTTAGGCCTCAGTAGCGGAAATAGGCCGACGTTAAATAAATGTATAAAAAAAAATATATTTTTATGCACATATAAACAGATCGCAGTTACTTGTAGTTTATATAAACCACCCCATACAATAATTCCATATTGAATTAGGGACCCACTAAGGCTTCATATATTGTAATTAAGAGTCTTTTATTCAAAATATCACGTAGTAAATGGAAGTTGTATATTAACTTTCTTATTTTGAGATCTAAGATATCGATATCCCATTTAATAATGCACAAATATTTTATACCAACGGTTTCTACTATTACATCTGTCGAGTTGATGTTTACCTATGTGCAGTTAGGACGGTTTGCTTTAGTGAGTATATATATGGTTATTTATGTTTAAGCATAATTTGTTAGAATCGAGCAATTTTTCACCTTTATTAAACCTCCAGATGCTGAATATTTTGTTATTTTCCATTATAAATTAATGCAGTATCATCAGCACAAGATATTAGTAGTCTATTTATATTCAGATTTAATAGTACATCCATATATGTAATAAATAGGATAGGCCCTAGGATAGTGCCTTGTGGTCTAATTTCAATATTTTCAGGACACCTTAATACATCGTTCATTTTTAGGTATTGATGCATGTTGCAAAGATAGCTCGCAAATACATCCAACACAATTCCTCTAACTCCGTAATGTTCTAAATCATAAAGTAGTCCACGAAAACAGCAATACACTTCTTGCTGTTATTTAGATTATCTGTTATCTCTTTTCATAGCTTGTACATCGCATCACTCCTTTGGTAAAGCCTTATTGGTTTTCGGATATTATATTATTGTCATTGAAAAATTGGATTAACCATTCATTCAAGCAATTTTCAAATATTTTTGAAATGTCGTTTATTAAACTTATGCTGGTAGTTGTTAATATATATAGGTTGTGCCCGCGACTCTGCTACGTACAGCAGCCCAACGTAGTTTATGTCATGTAACCTGTAGAAGACTTGGATACAAAATCTGGATCTAGAAGTAGTGATTCCTTGGGATGCGGTTTTTTAGTTAGAAAAAAAAACATTTGCCCATTTAATTTTTGAATGTAAGGGCCACAATTTTTTAAATAAAGCTTGTTATTGCTTGTTTTTGGGGTTTCACTTTATTTGTCTGAAGCAGAATAAATACATAATGTATGATTTTGAATTATTTCAACCACCAAATGTTTCCAGATGGTCTAATTTGACATCTCCTTTGGCTATTAAAATATCAGAGGAGGTGAATGCTATATAATCGAAAGTATTCTAAAATTTAGAAATTCGTTTTTGGAGATGCAGGAATATCAGGGGTGTAGATAATAATAATGGAGAGGCTACGCAGGTGAAAAATAGAATAATTGGCATAATGGAAATTAAAAAACTAAAATGGCATGGTTATCTAATGAAAACATCACCGAAAAATTGGGCACTGCCAATGCGGGATTGAAACGTCGTAGATCATGGAAAAGGACGGATAGAGAATTCTATAAGAGGAGGAGGTTTTTAATGGATGAACAACGTTATAGAAAATAGTTATAGGGAATAAGCTGCAAATAGGTCCTTGGGTTGTAGGATACTTTCAACTAATACATGATAATGTTCACATCATTAGAGTGCTGCATATAGAATATAGAAATTGTTAAATAGATCAACCACCAAAAAGCCCAACCTTAAATCCTATAGATCATCTTTGGGATGCCATGGGTCGTTAGATTCTTTAAAGACTGGTTGAAATAAATAAATGGGTTGATGGCAATCAGACCGCCCACAAACTTTGAGGATAATTAAGAAATACTGAGGTAGATAGATAGATAGGTAAACAGAGGAGTTGGTTATTTAGCCTTTACCATCGCGACCTTTTCAGATTTATTGTGGTGCTCCTAGAATGCATTCCTTATAGTACCTTATCCAGCTTTGTCCTTTTGTACTAGACTCCACAGTTTTGATAAAGACTCTTTTGCATAGCTGTCCGCCTTTGGTTTTCTTCTCCGAGTACTCGGAATCTCAGTCTCGCCAGGCCTTCACAGTGGCACAATACGTGAACTGAGGTTTCCTCTTTCTCTTGACAGAACCTGCACGTTGCATCCTCTGCCAGACCCATTAGACTCCTGTGTCTATTGAGCCGGCAATGCCCAGTTAGAAGGCCTACTATTACTCTGATGGCCTTCCTATTCTGGCTTAGTAGATCTTCCGTGAATTTGGCCGAACGTTCTTTAGTGAACTTTTTGACCTGTCTCTGTCTTGGTAGATTCCTTCACTATTCCAGAGATTTATTTTGCACCCATTCCTTAATGGATGCTACTTAGTTAACCAATGTAAGAGGAAAAAATATATGTTACTGTTGATATAGGTGTATTTAGCTGTATTCAATTACTAAATTGTTAATGTCTATATCCCGCCTTAAAGTATTAACTTACACTTTGCAAAGTATAGTACCTGTCTAAATACTAATTATTTTTACAATTTTAAATATGCAAATTACATTTTAATGAACGAGTAATCTACCTAAAATCGTTGCAAATATTATAATATCTGTTTCCTCTACAAAATAATTAATAACAATACTGTCTGTCCCTACCCCCTGTCACGTTGAAGTTACCGCCTAAAAATATCATTGCGCCACTTATGTTTAAAACACACTTTTATAGAACGTAATACACCATTTAATAGAATATAGAACAATTCCAACACCTATGTAAGAGATATTGACGTATTCAATGACCCTTACGACTCTTTCCGACCGAGTATCGCGCTACCGGGTTCGAATCCCGTCTCCGGAACTGTCATTGGATATGATTGTATGTTCGCGTTTTTCAATATGTAACCCCTTTCCGCACAAGCCCCTGGCTTCTGGATTTGTGAGTTGTCTAATTTCTGTGGAGTTTATTTATTATAATTATTAAAAAAGCACGTGCAAATTGTATTAATTACTAAGATCATATCTCAAATAAAATTTTTTCATATTACTTACATAGTTTATAGTCCTACTCTGTACTGATAGTTATATTTGCCTCTATGAAATATAGGTTTGTCTTATTTCCCTTTCTTTAGGGGGACGGTAGCTCAGTGGGTTAGCAGGTCTAGCTCTCTCTGACGATACCTTGCAAAGTGGGTTCGAGCCCTAATTATAAATTATTCCCAAGAAGTGGTTCGGATCCCATTATAAATTTTAGGGTCTCGTCTACTTCACTCAGACAAATCTAGATCTCCTATACTTAATTAAGTGGGTCATTCAGGTGACCTGGAGGGCGATTAAGAAACACTTATAAATATTTATTTATTTATTTGCAGTTTTATCTTGAGTATTCTTGTACCCTGTATATATTTGTTATAACTTGTCTTTAAGTTATCTAAAAAGTGTATATTATTGTAGTATTTAATCACCTAAACCTGGGGGCGAGCGTAGATGCGTCTTTACTATGTATTTTAAAAATGGTGGTGTAGGCATTTATGTACAAAACGATTTTCAAATATGTAAATCTTGATTATGTAAATAATCTTTCTATAGAAAAAGATTTTGAATGTACAACCTTAAAATGCACGGTAAAAGAAAATGAATCTTTTTTAATTTTGTCAATTTATAGAAGCCCGGATGGATTATACCCATTTTTTTAGACAAGTTAAACACAGTACTAAACTTACTGTTAAAAAATCATAAACAACATAATATAATAATGTGTGTCGATTTTAACATAAATTTCCTTTTGCCTTCTAAAAATCACACAGACCTTTTGGACATTTTAAATTCATACTGTATCAGACCTACCATAAAGGAATGCACGAGAATAAACTCCTGCATTGAAAATATATGTGTAAATTTAGATGAAAATTCATATAAGAGTTCAGTAATAATTAATGGTATTAGTGATCACAATGCTCAAAGAATATCGATTTCAATGAAAAGCGAGATGAACACTAAAAAACCTGTTATGTACAGGGAATTAAATAATCTTGATAGTATACGCCACTTTTGTGAATTACTTAAGAATGAAAACTGGAGTGGTATTTTAAATTCAGAAACACATAATGCAAGTACTAAATTCACTATGTTCTCTGATATTTTTATATATTATTTTGAAATAGCAATAAAAACTAAAATTATAAACAGCAATCAGAAGCCCTCAAAAAAATGGATAACAAATGGTTTAAAAATATCATCGAAAAATTTAAGAGAATTATACACTTTAACTTTAGATGGAGATGAAAATATTAAACTTTATTATAAAAAATACAAATCTATTTATAGACAACTTTTAAAAAAAGCTAAAAAGTTGTATAATATCGATTTACTTGCTAACACTAAAAATAAATCAAAAATGGCGTGGAACATAATCAGGCCTCATAAAAATAAACATGAAAACGAACTTGTTTTAGATGTAAATAATACTCTAACAAATAATAGTTATATTGTAGGCAATCATTTAAACAAGTATTTTAACAATGTACCTAATTTATTGCTGCCTGACCCCCCCTCAACAAAATTACCATGAAACTCATATAAAAAATAACCCTCTCTCGTCTTTTTTGAACCCGCAACTGAATTTGAGGTTTTAAGCATTGTACAAAATCTAAAAAATTCAAATTCCTCAAGTGTGGATATTAGCATGAATTTACTAAAAAAATGTATAATACCAATTCTGAAACCATTAACAGAACTTTTGAACTGTTCTCTAAATGAATGTTTTCCCAGAAAAATTGAAAATTGCCAGGATAACACCGTTATTTAAGTCAGGCTGTAATTCAAAGGTGGAGAATTATCGACCAATATCCATATTAAGTTCCTTCTCTAAAATATTTGAAAAATACGTCGCACAAAAAATTACAAAATTCTTTGATAAACATAAGCTATTCAATAGTAATCAATTTGGTTTTCATGCTGGTCTTTCTACGACAACTGCTATTATACACTTTTTAAATCATTTGTATGAAAACTTGGATGTAGCTAAAAAAAGTGTAGGTATCTTTCTTGATCTGAGTAAAGCGTTCGACCTTGTGTGTCATGCTATCCTTATTAAAAAACTTGAGAGCTACGGTGTAAGAGGTATACCTTTAAATTGGTTTAAAAGCTATTTGTGTGGTAGAGCACACTTCGTAGAAATCAATAACTCCAGGTCTGATGTACTTAAAACCTCAATAGGAGTACCGCAATCGTCAATTTTAGGCCCCTGGCTGTATATTATTTATGTAAATGACTTCACTGTAGATGACTCTTTACTATTTGCTGACGATTCATCTCTACTAATATCAGAATCGAATATAGAATACGCGGTAAACGAAGCTAATGTAAGGCTCTCACAAGCTCAGGAATGGTTTACCGAAAATAGGCTTGTTTTAAATAACAAAAAATCTATATTTCTAAGATTTAGCACCTTAAAAAAAACTATGAGGAAAGTCTTTTGATAAAGGCTAAAAACGGTAGTATTAGACAAGCACAAACTGTTAAATTTCTAGGTTTGTATATATCAGATGTTCGTGGTCTGTACATACTGACAATATCTGCAAAAGAGTTGCTTCAGTTTGCTATTGTATTAATCGTCTATGTGATATTGTTGACCGATCAGTCTTCGTCATGTACTATCACGCTCACTTTCAGTCCATAATCTCTTATGCCATAATTGCCTGGGAAGCATCAAGCGATAGTTTTAGAGTTTTCAAATTGCAAAAAAGAGCAGTATGATTCATTGTTGGATTAAATAAGAGACATAGCTGTAAACTCTGTTTAAACAATTGCGAATTTTAACATTACGATGCATTTTGTTATTAAATCTATTAATGTATGCTAAAACTGAACTAAGTACGAATAGACTTAATAATTATCATTCGTACAACACTTGAAATATCACAACACTTGAAATACCAAAACATAGATTAAAAAAATATGAACAAAGTCTTAAATACCTAGGTATAAAAGCATATAATCATTTACCAACTAAGTACAAAGAAATGCAACCCAAATATTTTAGGTTTGAACTTAAAAAATTGTTATTAAATAAGAGTTATTATTCTCTAAATGAATATTATGACGATAACAATTTGTGACTGTACTTTTTCTTCTGAATTTTTTTATTACTTTGATCTACATATACTGTTAATACTTTTTTAATTTTGTGGTATACATGTGCTATTCTGTGCACAATAGCAATTTTATCTATAATTGTTTGTTTGTCTTATAGGTATTTTTTACACGTGTATATATATTTAAATAATATATGTATCATATATGTATATATGTATTTTAATAATCTAGTTTATTTGTGTACTTTTATTATACTTAGTTTACAGATAAATTGTGTTATGTAATATTTGACTTATCCTATATCATGTATTATGCTATGGATTAATAATTTTTTTTTTTTTAATAAATTAATATTATTGTTATTATTACATACTTCGATATGCGATGTAAAGCAACATTAGGCGTGGTTAGTACTTGGATGGGCGACCGTTTCAAAGAAGACCGTGTCCTCGCCTCGCATATCTTCCAGCGGCTTGTATATCAGTGTATGCGCGGAAGTTATGCAAACTTAGGCGAGGGTTGTGTAGGTGATATACCATCCTTCGCAGGGGTTGTAAAGCCGTCGGTCCCTTGACTAATAAATGTTAGGCATGTAAAAGATCCCTACTCTTCTTAAGGGAAGAGGTTCAGCAAAATTCCTAGTTAGTGGTAGCTCGCCTACAGGCGTCGGTGATAGGCCTTAGTAGCGAAAATAGACTGACGTTAAATAATGTTAAAAAAATCATCTAGACATTACAAAACGAAACAATTTTTATACTTGTTCTAATTACAATGTTTATCAATACCGACATCACTTTAAAACTCTGATATTTTGATATTCCAATTTACAAATTAAAAGGAAAGCAGTCATTCTCTGTATTCTTTATCGATTGGCTTATATCTTGCAAAACTCAGTGACATTTGTGTTCATTTATCAAGAGGACAAAGGCGTGCTATTAAAATTTTGTCAACATTAAAACGTGCTATTCTATAGCTCGTTAAAAAATATTCTTTAACGCAAATGTATAATTCCATGATCTCCAGACTATACCGTTTATGAATAAATCTATAAAAAATTCGAGTACATTTTTGTCTGGAATGTTTTTTATGCGAAACAAAATGGATCAGCTGGATTTTTATACAAGGTATGCAATTTTTTGTTAAATTATAACACAATAATACAAATTGCATAATTTTAGTATATCATACTCTTATATTATAAATACAATTGAAAAAAATATGTATTTTCTTTACTATTAAGAGAGTACCTAATTGAAATTTAATAGAGACTTGAAATCTGACGATATTAGAGTGAAATATATGTGTGTCATTTCTTATTCTCGATTGATGTGCAATACATTTATTTTCCGATGGGAAGGATTACCATAATATTATTTATATGCAGATATTTGCAAGATGTTAATATTTCATCTTTCGCCGACCTTTGATTTCCATCTTCTAGAAACTGACCCAGCTTAAGAGATCCTCTACGAATTAATTACAATAGAAGCAAACTTCGTTGGTTTATGGTTTTTGTTCTAATGATTGGTTTTTTCAGTGGCAACTCCTTCTGTAATAAAGTTACATGGGAAAAAATTGGTTGAAGACACCCTAACCTCTCATCTTTCCAACGAATCAAATGAACACTGTAAAGGGCACGATACATAACTTCTTCCTGTCCAATAATTTGACTCATAGCATGTAATTGTTTGATATGATTACATCAAGCAATTACAGGAAGGTTTATTTTACATAATTAAAAATTGCGTGATGGAAATTGATGACAATTATAAAAAAAAGAACTTGGAAGAAATAAAAGCAGCATCCAAACATGCATTTTTCTATCTCTTTTGAAGAAAAAATTATTCTTTCGTATAAAATAAATAAGCCAACATAATTGTAGGATTTAATGACTGTAAGAGTTACACACATAAACCTCAAACAAGTGCTGGATATGCTACCAGCAGAAAATTGAACTTTAAGGAATGAGGATTTTGATAGAAACACTGATATATGTTTATGAATTTACTAAAATCCATGCGGTTTGATAGGAACCCATCGAAGCAACCCAGAAAATGTTATAAGTTCCTACTGATAAAAGAATTGCAATTGATGGTATTGAATTTTCTGACGATGAAACTGATAATTATTTTAGCAGCCACGGTTCTAAATCTGATGTTTAATCCAATATGAAAATGACCGTTAAGGTTTCCTGAATATCAACATAAATGCCTTATAATGAAGTAATATCATGATACTAAAGGTAACATGAAGTTAATACAACGCATCGGAAAAAAGCAGAATCAAAGTTCCTTATGAATTTTAGCTATTATAATAATAATGAAGTGAACACAACAAAATCCAAACTCTCTATAAAACGACTCTTTATTGCACTAGTGGAAGCAACGCATTTCCAGATGTGGAAAGCTAGCAGATAACATTTTTCTTGCAACCAGTGTCAAATAAGGCATAATTATCTTACCATTTCACTGATTTTATTTAAGACTTATTTCAGTAAAACATAGAAAACCCGTTAAATTTGTTGAGTAAAGGATGAACCAGTTCCTTTTAAAATAAGCTATATTCGCAATTTATGAATTATTTTACAGTGATGGCGGTTCTTTGCTGTTCGATATATCGTAGACAGAACAATTACCAGTAATAAACAGAGATGGAGAGTTTATACTTAAAAACATAAATCTTTGTCACATTTCAGGCGACCCAATACAAATTTATAGTCCGTAACAACGTCAAGTTGTGAAAAAATGATTTTTCCTAAGGAAGTACCCCGGTCGCTGGGGTGAAGGCCACGTGTTTTACCTTCCGCTTGCTATACGACAGTACGGGCGGCCCAACAAAACATCTATCAAAATAATATGGAATCCGAATTAGTTATTCCAATGACTTCAGAATAGTCATTGAGTTATTCAAATGAGATATATACTGGTCTGTGCGATACCACTGCAATTGCACAATGCTAAAGGATATCGTTACTTTACAGAACATGTCTTTTCTTTTTATTTCTGATTCTGTAGTTATTCAGAGTCTAGAATTTTTTTTACAAATTTTTGAGTTTTCACTTTTTTATTTTTTCATCTTTATTCTACTGTTGGGTATATATTTATGTTAATTATTATAATTATGTGTTTTTTTTCATTGTTTCATGTTTCATTTTCATGGTCATTAATATTAGTGGTATTAAGTCAGAGGTCTGAGGATCTGTTCTGGGTCCACTACTGTTTTCATTATTTATCAATGACCTTCCCAACCATATTACTGAGGGATTAGTTACAATGTTCGCTGATGACACGACTATAACCTTATCAGCTGATACAACCCAACAGCTAGAGAATATGATTCTAGATGCTGTCTCTGAATTAAGCATTTGGTGTGAACGTAATCGACTTGTATTGAATAAAACCAAAACTAAGTGTATAAATTTTTTTATTAGAAGAAGCGTGCCAACTACCAACCTGACTGGAGATATGCAATGCTTCGATACAGTAACGTTTCTAGGTACTTACTTAGATAACAGGCTTACCTGGGATGCTCATGTGGATCACGTATGTAAAAAATTAAATAAAGCGTTTTATTCTATTCTCCAATTAAAAGATACCTTAACTGACCCAGGCCTTCTTAATATATATTATGCTATGGCCTATTCACATATTGCTCTTAATATAATACGCTGGGGTTGTGGAAGGGATTTTAAGAGAGTTTTTATAGCTCAGAAAAAGCTTTTAAGATTAATATTCAATATGACTCATCGCGAAAGTTGTAGACGGGTGTTTGTGAATAATAAAATACTTACGGCCCCATCAGTCTATATCTACAGATGTCTATTATATGTAAAAAACCATAATCATTTATTTACCAGTAACTCCTGCTTGCATGATCATAGCACCAGGCACGGAGAACTACTGCGTATCCCTCGGCACAATTCATCTACGTACAAACATTCGCTAAACTATAATTATATTGTTTTATATAACAAATTACCCAATAAGCTTAAAAATTTAGCAAATTATAATACGTTTAAAAGACATGTTAAATCTATGCTGATTAATGGATGTTTTTATAGTATTGATGAATTCTTATCTGCGTCTCTTAAATACGTGTAATTTTCTGGTTTATTGTATTGAATGCTGGATGGCGCCTGCTGGCTGTTTTACATGTCGCTATTGTAAAAATACCGGGATGTACTATAGTCAAAGGATTCTCATGTCGGTCGTCGCATACCTACCTTGCACTGACGAGAGCCAAAAGCTCGAAACTGCAGTCTGCAAGTGGTGTGTGACGACTGGCAAGGGAGCTCCTTAAAAGTAGGATCAGTCTTTCGGCTGGTGTTTGTTGCAATCGAAGCATTAGCGTTTTGATGGTAATATGCAATTATTACACTTAACGCGCTGGATTTGTAACTTTGGTTGCAGTCTGGTTACTTTCCTTATAGTAAAATAAGGATTTATAGAGGAGTTTGCGACTAAAAATATTATATATATATATTATAAGCACATTTGAACTATTGTATATATGTTTGTCCATTGTTCATATACCCATATTTTATGTTTTACAACACTTATGTAGTTGTATATGTATGTATATTTACCTTTTATTTATTTTTTTTATTATTGTATTGACATGCCATATATACCTTGTGTATCTTTTGGTCAATAAATATTATTATTTATTGTATTTGTACATATATATCTAAGTGTTTTGAGAAAGACCAATTTATTGAGAATCAGAAACAGTAAATTGGCCAATCCTGGTGTTAGTGATTGCTCATAATAAGTGACGACTTTGGGACACGTCAGTTGTATGTAGTTTCAGTGAGAAGGGTTACCTGCACTTGAGTCTATCTTCCGTACTTTTCAAGTAGTAGACTTTGTACTTTGATTGACTAAATGTTAACCTAAGCCCGCAGAAGCTATGCCAGTAATCAGGTGTAAAGCACCAGTGGTAATTGTAAACAAGTAACTAAGGGTGATTAAATGCGGTTATTGGTAAACTACGCTCCCCAAAAAGTTTGGACGAAGTTTAATTTATTTTAATATAAATCTGTCTCGTTAAACCAACAGTAATTGAATAAATACATTTTAAGCTTAATATACATAGAGGAGGCCAATAAATCATAAAGTGTATTATATTTTTCACTAATTCTAAGTCCAAACAAATTATAGCAGTAAAAGCTTTCGATTTTAATATTTAGAAAAGTATATACTAATTCAAATATCATTCCTTATATTAGAGACTTCAAGTATGAACTTATCGAAACAAAATTAGCAAGTAATATCACATAGTACAATACCATCATTGAAATCACAAACTTCACATTTTTTGGGTGGGGGACAGTTGTTCCAAACTGCAAGTTTCAAGGCTTTACCAATATTTGTATCAAAGGACTTTTGTTCCAATAAACTCTAGTACCACACCCTTTTGTTCGAATAAACTTTTTATTAAACAAAAACATCATCAAAAGAAAATCGAACATAAATATTGATAATAAAAATTGGGAGGTCCATGATTTAGAAATTGACGTAGCATCCGACGGTTCGTTAAATTTAAGAACTTTGTCGTTCTTCTTGTGCTCCTCATATCTCTGGACGATGTTGTGGATGCTTTCCCCATTCTTTTGCATTTTTCACATGGTTTCCAGATTTTGTCCCTTAGGTCCAGCTCTCGAAGCACTGTCTCACTGTCGCTTTGTTCTTTTTGCAGTTCATAAAGAAATGCATACAGGCTAGAGTGGTTTCGGAACTTATCATGCCAACCCTCTGAAAGGTTGTTTGTTCTCGAGAAGTTTTGGAGAATGGCATTATAATTGTTTCACAAGGGGCGTGGGAATCTAGGTTTGGTTGCACGTCTTCTCCCACGCGCTGGTCTGTCTCGTATGTAATTAATCTAAATAAAAATTTTGGAGTTAGGCTGTGTTACACAATTTAGGTAAGGTTATATTAGGTTAATTACTTCTAAATATTCCATAATCGGAACAAACGATTCAAGAATGTCATCCATCAATCGATTTACTTTACCAACATCGGACAAAGGAATGGACGCTAATGCGCAAAGCATCTGCGTTGCTTCTTTGGTTATTCTACCATCAGGATTTGCATATGATCTGTGCAGTCCTTCCTGTTGAATATGGCGGAAGACAGATTGCCTCAAGAGGAATAAACAGACGCGCAGGTTGTCAAATACAGACTGCGCAGGATTAATGATTGCAACCTTAAAATCTACCACAATTAATGCGGACATAGCAGTTGTTATTCTATGATATTCACAAAATGCATTTATTTCTTCAAATATTTTCTGGTAGCATGCTTACGTCTTATTTTCCATTAAAACATATACAAGTGAAAGTGCAACGAGTTGCTCAGTATCATGAATAACTTGATAAAAGAACCGAGGACAGCGAGCAATTGATAAAATATTGTCGGCGCAACCTTAAAATTCTTGTCAAAAAACCAATTATGACATTTCATTAATCGCCGTAAGTACTTCGTTGCAAATATAACAATACGCCCCGAATCATAATCGACATTATGCTTGCAAGTGTATTTTGATATTGGTGTGACACAGCCAGATCTTTCAATGAAGCGGGGTTTGTGGGAATATTTTTTAAAAGTTTACGCTGAACTGTTTTTGTCGAAGTACTTCGATCAATGAGTTGGGACAATATTAAAGATGGCACGCTGACGAATATTTAGGACGTTCTGCAGCGTTGCTTTTCAAATTTTTCGCTTTCTACTTCCTCTAAATTTTGAGTATATAGGGGATGGTCGTCGGTTTTCACAATTTCGACACCAGCACCCCAATTTCTTCAATAAGTACGGCCTTTCACTTCCGAATGTTTGATAAGCAAGTATCCACCTATGTGAAGGATAAAACCTCTGAGAGCTGTAATTAAAGCTTAATGCATTGGAACTTTATTTATCTGAGATAACATTTGATTTTATCTGTTTAACTAAAACATATCAAGTTACAAACATTTCTGATTTCCAGGTAGACACTTATGTTGTACACTATAACATAGGAAACTATAACCTTGCACTTGTTGCACTTATTCAACAGTTTTCTTTTATAAAAACTTAACTGTTCTACTTAGTTCATAGTTCATATATAGGATGAATATAATTGCTAACTAATAACTAAAACATTTTTTTACAATTTTTTTTCGAAAATATTTTGTCACTATGTTATTACTAAAACAAAGATCTAGCTTTAAGGATAATTCCAGATTGTGTGCATTAAGTACTATTAGATGCTAACACATAGGAAGTGTTTTAAAATAGATTCCATTCCTTCCATGTTTCGGTATATTAGTAACCCATTCTGATAACACTTGACAGAAAATATAATGTCCTTGAGTTTAAATTGAAAATAAACAGCTGAATTAACGATAAAAACATGATCCCATATCCATTATGAGAAGCTTTCACACTCTCTAATGTATAGGTGCTTGACAAAGTTTAAAGTGTTGATCGGATTTCAAAACACTAGAGTGTCTGCGGTTTATCTGAAGTATATATATATTCATTTTAGGAGCTGGTAAAATCTGAGCTAAGCCGAACCATTAATAAACATCACTATGTTACACTTCTAGAAACTCAGCGTCGGTGTTCATAGCTTTAGACTTGAATAATGTTTCCTCGTTCATTTTATTCTATCAAAATGCCAAAGCAGAGGACCTGCGAAAACCTTTAAGAATTATAGTATGCTATCTCTGTCCTCTCAATTTTAGAGATTGCTTGCCTCCGTCAGACCCTTCAGCGTGAGAATTTATGGGAAGCAAATTAAATGAAAAGTTAAATTAATTTTATTATTAACGATTGATTTTGAACGTTACAGATTATTTATTACCGTTGGATATTGCCTTACGCATTGTAAGGGCAATAATTGAATCATTCGCTTGCTACTTCTGCGTTTGATAAAACAGTTTAATTAAAATCTATAATTAGGGGTTTCCTGTTTTTAAGTAACAATTAGCAATACAAAAGAATATTGATTTTTTGTAAGTTTGCGTGATTTTTAATATAAGAGTGATAAGATATATAAGTACATTTCATAAGCGGTTTCCGTAAACACCAAAGCACTTGGACTCAACTCGCATTTCGCCAATTATGTTGGCATCATCTGGAGATTAAAATTAAAGTAAGTCTAGTAAAGTGTCTCATATTTAAACTAAACTAATACAATGGTTCAACCAATCCAACCGACTCGATTACAATAACCCTAATGAAAGATAATAACGAGTACCTCGTGACACCTTTATCATATATAATGCTGCACTTGCACTGATTGGTAAAGTTAATTCTATTATAGTACAAAAAGAAAACTCGTTGGAGTATTTTGTGACTGTCAAAGGCATTTGATTGTGTGAACCATGAAATACTGCCAAAAAACCGATTCGGGTTTCGGGTTGCCTAAGTAGGGTGGTTTTTCGAATTTAGTGGTAGTTTTTTCAACCTTCTCATGGACTAATAATACCAGTCAAAAATAATGCAATCTTATCTAAATATGATTATACCACGAACAGAAATGGTCCGCTGTACTCTGGCACAAACATCTTCAATCGCCTATCAAAGAGATAGCAAATATAAAAGAATTTAAAGTAAAATTAAAACTATTTTTAGGGAAGCACACGTTTTATAATTTAAAGAAATATTATGAAACAAACTTTATAGAACACTAATATTCAAAGTCGTTCTTTCCCCCTCCTCCCTTTTTCTTTTTTTGTTTTCTCCCTATGCCTTAATGAGGTTTATTTGTTATTACATATTATTTAATCGCTTAATTAAACTTGTTTGTCTTACAAACACCTTAAAATGTTATATTTTAAAAATTATAAAATCATTGGGATTAAATAAATAAATAAATTATGTCTATCCCTCCTTAAAGTCTATCTGCGTCGACGAACTGTGACCTGTTATACTTGCGCTTTAGGCTTGAAACCACGGGGCCCCGCATTCGAATCCTGCCTAAGGTGTGAATGTTTAGTGGAGTTTTTATTAGGTTACCAAGTTGGTAGCAGTGACCTAAATGGGGTTGTGTGAGAGACATCACAGCTAGCCGCTGTACTATTCGTCAGTTCTAGTCTCACCTACGGCAGATGACCATGTCGTAGGAAATAGTCGTTATGTAATTGTCTGTGTGTATGTATCCCGGTTGAGAGAAGATAATCTAAATAAGGCTATTAAAAAATTACGTCGGTACCTGCAAACCCGCACCTGGCCAAAACGCAGGCTGGTTTATTGCCCCAGGTATCGGTTTTCGATAGAGAGCAGAAACACATTTTTTCTTATAAACAGTATGATAAGAGCCCAGAGCAGCTACAGTGAAGAGTATTTCGGTTCGAAATATTTAGATTGTTGGAATAATTATAAATATTCAAAAGAATAGTTACAATACGCACTTGGTTTATTGTTTCATTAGTTTTGTTCAGATTTCTGTGAGATTGTTGTTGTTTATGATAACTATGAAATTCAATAGAGACAGGTCTTATTAAAGAACATGTATGGACCATCCTCAACATTAGATTAGAAAATATTATTTCAAATACGACGATATGCGATATGTCTAGTTTTCTTTCCTCTTAACACTCAAAGACTTAATAATTCAAAAATATCTCATTGTTTATCCGGAAGTTTATTTCTCCTTTTTTATTTGAATCAGAAACCTAGCAGGCTTGGAAACAAATGTTAAACGTCATGAACATTAAGTTCTGTTTTAAGCGATAATAAATAGAAAATAATCAGTGTAGGTATACCAGAAATAAACAAATTGACATGATATATATACACACGGGGAATGCCAGTGAAATGCGATTGATGGATGTCCCCTGCATGCTGTGCGTTTTCCCAAGAGACATTATCCAGACAGGACATACTTTAAAAGAGTAGAAATGAAATTAGAAGAGAACCAGACAAAGTTCAAAATGAATTTATTGTGTTGGCATACGTACAGTCTTGCTTTCTGAAACGTCAGACATAAACCTTCTTTATGTTTGTTATAATTTGTATTAGTTGGCAAGAAGTAGCCCCTGATGGTTCCTTTGACATAAACGTCACAAGTGTATAGATTATTGTCCAGTACACAAAACTCGTGATCAAAAGGTACATGTGGTAGAGATTAGAGAAACCTAAAAAACTAAGAAATTAATATGAACAGAACATAAAAATTAACAGAATAATTATAAATATTCAAAAGAATAGTTACAATACGCACTTAAACAAGTGCGTATTGTAACTATTCTTTTGAATATTTATAATTATTCTGTTAATTGTTACATCAATACAATTGTTACAACAATAAACCATTGTTTCATTAGTATTGTTCAGATTTCTCTGGCATATGCTTCGGCCTTGCGACCACGCGACCTGGCGATCATTTTAAGACTCTTTGATAATGGTCGCAAGGCCAAGAAATCTGAACAAAACTAATGAAACAATAAACCAAGTGCGCATTGCAACTATTCTTTTGAATATTTATAAATATTCTATTGAATATGTTTCATCAAGAACCTACCGCAGATTCAATGCAATTAACAACAATTAACGTTTAGATAATCTTATTTAACTATATTATGGAATTGTTTTAAATAAGTCACACTTCAATATTTTTTTTATAAATCCTCTTTAGACTCAACGTTCCAAATTTCATGTGTCTACGGTTTTAAATTGAATATAAAATTGAATTATACAAAGAGAAACAATTTGTGCTATATTACAAGTCAAGTGTTATCCCGAGCCATAGAAATGAAATAAAAGCTAACGCCGAGAAGCTCGTATAAGAGTAATATATTTTTAAGCTTTGCGGTGTCAGAGCTAGATTCCCCTATTCATCAACAGAGATAACGCTATTGTCATGTAAATTTATTAAATCCGCAATTTTTGTATCGCTTTTTGTAACCATTAGTAATTGTTAAGCTCAACTAGAAAAGTATTAAAATAGACAGCTAAGTCAACACTAGCGAGGTGTTTTATTTAAATTTTATTTAAATTTACAAAAATACCCTTAAATTAACTAAAATATACAGGGTGTAACACAACTTACCCGAAAATTTTTATCCATACATACACCTTTAAGTAAGAAGTTGATTTCTTAAAAAATATATATACAGTGTATCATACATCTCAAACCTTAACACCTTAATAAATGTTGTATCTATTAATCGATTTTGACCGTTTTTTTTTTAAGATACAATACCAGAAACTGCACTTTTGGACAAAATGTCATATTTTATTTTTAAAAATCATGGCCTACCGCGATTTTTCTAGGGGCTAAAATTTAAGAAATCATATTAGCGATTTTTTTACGTAAAATCTGAATACATCCCTATACTCAGCTCCCTTCTAAATGGGTATGTACCAAATTTGAGCTTTATCATTAAGTTGGCCATGAAAAGGCAATTGTAGAAACAATAAAAAAAAATATTTTTAACTGTCATTTAAGGTGTGAATAAGTCTTGTGTTCTAGATATTTGTAAAAATAAGTGATATTTGTTATGGAACAAGTAAATTTGAGGCGCAAAATTGAAATAGTTCATCTGATTGGTGACAATGCTCGTTCGATAAGAGAAGCAGCTGATGAATTTATGTTAGACATCCCAATGGACCAGACGTCAGTAGTACCACTGTATACAATATAAATAAAGTTTTCAATGACATAGGTGACGTTTCAAAACATGTTATCAGAGGCAGAAATCACGAACATTTTGTAGATAGACATAATGATCAAATTAAAAAAAAAAAAGTAATATTCCTAATTCCAGCTTAAGAAGTGCCAGTCTAGATTTAAATATTCCAAGAGAAACTATTAGGAGATATCTTGTAAAGAACCATTTGAAGCCATACAAATCAAAGTTTTTGATTGAATACTTTAGAGCCTGGAGATGAAGATAGAAGACTGGAATTTTGTTTATGGGCTCAAGGAGGATACCTCAATAATTCTAATTTCATTAAAAAAAATTTATATACCAACGAAACCACTTTCGCCACCAACGGTACGGTTTCATCCCAAAATTCTGGCTACTGGTCAGTAGAAAATACAAACTGCGTTATCAATTGTAAAAACAATATTCACTAAAAGTAAATGTTTGGTGCGGGATATTCCATAATAAAATTATTGGTCCCTTCTTCTTTGAAGCAAATTCAAATTGATTCCAATTTTTGTATTTTTTGAGGAATGAATTTTCGGAAGCACTAGACAGTTTACCCATTCGTGACCGAGTTAATTTAAAATTTCAGTTAGATGGGCGTCCTGTACATAATGCAGTGGTAGTGAGACAGTGGTTAAATGATTATTTTCGAAAGTAGTGGATAGGCCCCAACAGTCTTCTAATTGAATTTTCACCTAGGTCACCGGAACTGAAGACCTCCGAGCTACAATAAGGAACACATGCCTAAAAATTACCCCTACACAATTAAGAGAGTGTCAAATAATATTAAAAATAGATATGAAAAATGTATTACATTGAATAGTGGTTTGGTAGAAGCTTAAAAAATTTAGTTGTTTCTTTACAATCTCCATTTATTACATTACACTTATTGTTGTTAATAATTATTATGTCATTATGTTTCTATTGCTTATTAGATTTAACTTTGTTTTCTGCTTTTGATGTATATTCCATGATTTACTATGTCTGAAATAATAAATGCGTATTAATATTTTTATTTTTAAATTTATCTGCAAAAAATTTATTAATTCGTACTTTTTTATGAAATTTGGTACATACCATTTAGGAGGGAGCTGAAGACAGAAATGTATTCAGATTTTACGTAAAAAAATCGCTAATACGATTTCTTAAATGTTAGCCCCTAGAAGAATCGCGGTAGGCCATGATTTAAAAAAATCTGTCCAAAAGTGCAGATTTTAGTGTTGTATCTTTAAAAAAACCGGTCAAAATCGATTAATAAATACAACTTTTATGCTGGTGTTATGGTTTGAAATGGATCGCACTGTATACATATAAAAGTTCAACACAGAAAAAGATACAAATTGTTAAAGTTGCAAATTAATGGGAATATTAAAATAACATCGTGTTTCTACAAAAATTGTTCAAAGTTCTGCTCATTGACGTTCAAGCACGCCTGCGCCCGTCTAATCCAATTTTGTCGCACTAGCTGAAGTATTCCTCCTTCCTTCTGTTCCCGAAAACACAGATTATAGACAGCCGTTAAGATGCATTCACGTAATACATTGATATGTACGACTTCGGTTTGGTACACTTCATTTTTTAAATATCCCCACGCAAATATGTCAAGAGAATTTAGATCCAGGAACAACAGATGCCAAGCTATGGGTCCATCCCGCCCGATTCAACGTATCCCATTTAATTAGGCCAAATAATCTCGGACTACTAAACGATAATGTGGGAGCGTACCATCATGTAAAACCACATCCGACTTCTAACCACCAAGGACACATCTTCAAGAAGACCAGGAAGATCATTACGGAGGAACTGCAGATATTGCAAACCGTTATATTTAAAAAGAACCGATGTTGAAACTGATGATTCTCAATGGCCCAAACATGCGTATTTTGTAGATTGGTTATCCCATTACCTGTAAAAATAGTTTCATCTGTGTCCAAGGTATCGGCTGCAAATCGGACATTTCGAGAATTTTTTTGCAACAACCATTCACAAAATGTTGTCCTTAAGGTCTATAGGCAATAATGCTTGTACTTTCTGGACGTGATAAGGATAAAATTAAGCTTCACGTAGTATACGCACTGTTGATAATTAGCTATTTTCTACGTTTAATTATATTTTAAAGCATTCCTCATATGTATGTACAATTTTTTTTTATTAAAAATAGAAAATACTGGATTATACCCAATCCGTCCAGTGAAATTGCCTTCGTTATTAATTTCCTCCATAAAGTACTGAATGCAAGCTGAAGACCCTTTCCTTCCTCTCCACACTAGCTCATGGCAGGCATATAAAAAAGTTTCGTTGCAGACTGTGGGAAGAATCTTCATCACAATTCTCAAACAAATTTTGTATTCTTCGCTTGTTAATGCCGTTGAACTTGATTTTCTTTTTAAATTAGTTTGTAATTTCCTAGGCTTTGCACTGCTCTGGCAGGTGAAAACTTTGAATCAGAAAATGGATCCAATTTGACTCTATACTGACTAAAGAACATTTCTCTAGCAGAAAATCTGGGCACATGAAACTTTACCTGAGAAAGGAAATTTATGTCATATATCTGACAATGTAATATTTTGTAGTGATAAGTGACCTGACAATTTCTCTATCTCATTTCCATGCTAATGGGGTCAAATAAACTAAGTTTTTCACGGTATGAAACGCCAGGATACAAACCAAATTCAGTATAATATAAGTATCTACAAAGTTTGCGCTGTATAAATTCATGGGATGTGAGCATTGTAATATGGAGTCAATACAACACAAGCATATTACACGCATAAGCATAATATAATGTTTTCAAAGTTTTAATATTATGCAAGTTCTTGGTACTCCTGATTACAAAATCTAACATCTTCATCGCCTGACTAGAAATCTGTTCTATGTGAGGAATAAAAGATAACTTTTGGTCAAATATAACACTCGAATTCTTAACTACTGTTTAGTCGAATAAATGAAGCACTGAGCAAGCTCAAATTGGCACAGTAAGATGGATCGCGATGGGATTTTTTGCATTCGATTCGTAATGCCGTCCCGAAACTTTGTGAAGATAGTTATTGAATGCATTTTGAATAAATAAATTATTGCAATAAAAATACTGATTTTAGAAAAGCAACGCTAAGAAGCATTAAATAACTATTTTACAACTCGGTCAATTATTATAGAAATAAGTCCAATTTTGTTACTCGAGGGTTTTGGGGGTCACTGAGCACGATTATGCAGTCGGCGACGGCGTCCGATGCACCTGGGCCCAGGGTGGGCGTCAAACACGTCGTCTTCTGGCGTTTTGCCTCTAATTTATAAAATACCAAACCAAAATACTTACTCGAGGGTTTTTAGGATCGCTGAATACGAATGTGTATTCAGCAAGGACATATAAAAATATTGTTTTAAATTGTTTATGTTAAAAAATGTAAAGATTTATTTAAAAAAAATTTACATCACAAAGACAGTGTATTTTCGGGTTCTTCATCGCTTTCAGCATCAATTCTGTACTTGCAAATTTATTTACATTCGTGCAATTAGCACCTGCACCATTTTTGCACGCTACACTACAAATCAAACCGTGTTTACGCCATCCACATGAAGTACCGCAGTCCTTTTTGCAAGCGCAAACAATTATTTGTAAAATACTGGATGGACCAGGGGGTTACGTCATCCTAATGGGAACCAAAGACACATCTTTGCGTTCCCATCCCCAGTCTACAGGATTTAGATTTTCGTCCTCTCCATACAGCCAACTTTGAACCTGCAGATAAACTCTTTTCAAATGTTGCGTTATCGCATCCACGGTTATCGCATCCAGGGTAGGGTTAGAAGTTTCGTGTTAGTAAGTTGGATGCTAGTACCAACTGTGAAATATGTAAGGCGCCAAATTTAAAAGCGGACAGGGTTCGAAGCTACGTATGGATGGCCACCCTGGGCCCTAGGTGCCTCGGACGCCGTCGCCGACTGCATAATCGTGCTCAGCGACCCCCAAAACCCCCGAGTAACAAAATTGAACTTAATTCTATAATAATTGACCGGGTTGTAAAATAGTTATTTAATGCTTCTTAGCGTTGGTTTTCTAAAATCAGTATTTTTATTGCAATAATTTATTTATTCAAAATGCATTCAATAACTATCTTCACAAAGTTTCGGGACGGCATTACGAATCGAATGCAAAAAATCCCATCGCGATCCATCTTACTGCTCCAATTTGAGCTTGTTTGGCCTGATTTTGTGCTTTATTTTTTCGACTAGTTACTCTGGTTACGTTTTGGTCATTAATTTGATAGTCAAACTCAGTAATGGCTAATTTACGGGCAAAAGTCTGTACTATACAATTTTCTACATTGGCTTTCAAGTTACTGTTAGCACACCACTTAACTACTTCATGAAGATCATTCTGCAGCGACAAACAGCTCTCAAATCTTTCATAATTTTTAATAAATTTATTTTGATTGATTGATTGAAGATCATTCTGCAGTAGCAGAGAGCTCTCGAAGTTATCCACGATATTAAAATTTCCAGGTCATCCGCGTATAATAATTCATTTATTTATTTATAATAGTATACTGTTCTACAGGTAAAAACCAATTACAGAACAGAAAGATAAGAAAAAATAAAAACACTAACAAATAAGCTCTGTACAAAATAAAAAGATAAAGATAAAATATTAAACATGTCAAATATCAACTATGCATTAAGAGAACAAAAATGCAGACTCTTATCCTACTTAAAGGATCAGTCTTTCGGCTGGTGTTTGTTGCAATCGAAGCATTAGCGTTTTGATGGTAATATGCAATTATTACACTTAACGCGCCAGATTTGTAACTTTGGTTGCAGTCTGGTTACTTTCCTTATAGTAAAAGAAGGATTTATAGAGGAGTTTGCGACTAAAAATATTATGTTTAATTATCTAGGTTGTAATCGAAACTTATATGCGTGAATTTTGTAGAAAAAGACATAACGTTGCATTTGCTGACATTTAATGAAAACTTATTTTCCTGACACCAAGTGTTTACACTGTCTAAGTTCCTTTGAAGACGGAGACAGTCATTGAGGCTGTTAACGTTATCATAGATCTTCAAATCATCCGCATAAACAAGACAATTCACATAAAAACACTTCTTTATAAAAATAATAAACAATAGGGGGCAAAGGATGGACCCCTGTGGAAGGCCAGATGTTACGGTATATTTAGCAGACTTAGAACCATTGGATACAATATATTGAGTCCTGTCGTATAGGTACGACCTAAAAAAGTTGAATAAAGGATCAGATAAGCCGAATAAATGCAGTTTGTGAAGTAGCATGCTGAAATCAAGTCTATCAAATGCTTTCGAAAAATCTGCATAAATAACATCTGTTTGTGTCTGCGAATCTATAGATTCTACTATAAATTGAGTAAACAGATGAGATTTGTTGCACTATATCGGCCATATAAAGCCGTGTTGATAGACTGATATTTTGTTGGACACATGATAATCTAGAAAATCATGTAGCAAGATTTCCAAAATTTTACAACAATTGCAGATAATGGATTAGGTCTAAAATTTATAATATCAAACTTATTATCTTTTTTATATATAGGATATAAGTTCGACCGTTTCCGTAATACAGGCCACTCACAATTACGAATGCACATGTTGAATGTGACTTTTAGAGGGTAAGCCAGAATGTCAGTACAGTCCTTCAGCAGAAAAGCAGGTATTCCGTCAGGACCAGCACTCAGTTTAGGTTTCAGTCTTTTTAAGGCAGCCGCAATTTCACTCTCATCAAATTCTTGTAGGTGAATAGTCGTGTCTACGATTTGCTCATTCAAGGATTGGTTAGTAGACCTAGATGATGGTAAAAGTGATTTATAGAAAAAATCTGCGAGAGCATTTAAAACTTCATTAGAATCAACAAGCTGTCTCCCGTTGTTGAACATTTGAGAAGGTATGCTAGGCGATCTCTTTCTACCATTAATAAAATACCAAAATTTGCTGGGATCACTTTTAATATTTATTTCAGTTGTTCTTATATAATCCTTGTAAGATGCATCGATGTCCGATTTTATTTTAGATCTCAATGTTTTAAAATAATTCAAAGTCCATACCTATTATAATCGCGCCAGTGTTTGGCTTTTAGCTTGATATTCATTATTATCTGAGAGTTAAACCAAGGAGGGTATCTATTTCGTTTAGCAAAGGGAAATCTGAGTACACAGAGGTCAAAAATAGAATAAAGTTTGTCATAGAAGTGAGAAGTCATATCTTCACGATTGGAACAGGTTACAAGAAATTGTCAGTCAATACCAGCAATTAATTCATATAGCAACGGAAAATTTGCTTTACGAAAATTATAACAGTAATCACTATTATATGAGGATGATTTATTTTTCGTATTAATATGATCCATCAATGGGCCCAAATTACTTCCTTGGGTGACACCACTCGTTACTGAAGAGGGTAATGACCTTTGTTCCATGCAGTCGACATATTACATCCTATCAGTCAAATAAGATTTAAAAACGTTATTAGATTATCCAAGACACTGATATTAACTGAAATACTCCGTATATCGATCTATCTATTATTATTAATAATAGTTTTTGTGATATGATAATTACTTTTAACTAAATGAATCTAGCTAGATAATATGTGAGTCTTCATCAGAGAAATTTTATTTAGATAATTTTATACGTATGTGTCATTTTAACCTGAGTTTTAAATAGACTTTTATCGTTGCAGCAGGTGATCGAACAAATCGCTCAAAGTAGACTAGGTTATTGAGGGGCTATTAGGAGGACTAATCAGCGGAAATCTTTTCGTAGAATTTATTTCCTGCCTTGTTAACACTGCAAGAGCAGCTACAAAAGATTAGTCGCTGACAATATAACCGCGGGTGTCTATACCTATTGAACAAAATAAATGGCTTCAGCAAGGAAATTTCTGAAACGAATTCTTACGTACGTGTTCTTTATACGTATGTTTCGCTTTTAGCAGCTCAGTAGAGATGGAAACATACAATTTTTCAGAGAATTACGGTAAATATTTGGGGTACTATTTATTAAATTCAATAAATCAAATCAAATCAAATCATACTTTATTCACGTCATCATATAACAAGTTTTACAAAGATGCAAATATTGTGTATTATATAAAGTTCATACTTCAAAGGGTCGTGCGCTTTAAATATGTCCCTAATAATGGAGTAAAAATAGCCCAAAATAAGGCGATAGAGAAAATTTTACATGGAGCAATGCGATATAAAAAAATAAGCTTGTTTTGGTAAAACTAAGAATACACCGAGCTTTCCGGTTTGAGTAGGTAGGGGAACCCTTGTTTTTTCGTGAAAAAGGGGAAAATTGATCATTTTTGAGGATTGTTTTCAGCTTTAATTTATTTTAGACCCTTTAAAGTGCCAGTTAATAAACGAGAATAATTATGAAACTTGAATGATAATTAACAAATCACTAAAAGTTCCATTTCAAACAAAATCACACATTCAAAGGTATATAACCTATTTTGCCCCTCAATTTTATAATATCCTACTCTCAAAATTAGACTAATTTAAACCAAAAGAAATACATTTAAAATATAATTTAAAAATTAACTACCACCTTTTCATAGCCCGATTCTAATTATTAAGCTGTCAACTTAATTTGGACTAAAAATGGAATTGCGGCCAAACTCTTGGATATTTTTTGCTATTTCTTGGTTACATAAGTTAGTTTCATCTAAAATTTCATCAAATTCAGTTTAATTTTGGCCAAGTTAACCGTATTTCAGTTTTTGACGTTTTTTCAGTATACATATAGTGGAAGACGATGAACCGATTTTCACGAAATTTGAACTGAAGGTTCCTTGACCATCTACAATAAAAGGGCACCATTCTCACTTATTAATTGGCACTTTAAAGGGTCTAAAATAAATTAAACCTGAAAACAACCCTCAAAAATGACCAATATACCCCTTTTTCGCGAAAAAGGAAGGGTTCTCCACCTACTCGAACCGAAAAACTCAGGTATTCTTAGTTTCATCAAAACAAACTTATTTTTTATGCCGCGGTGCTCCATGTAAAATTTTCTCTGAAAATCTAATTTTACTCCACTATAATGAGAATCAGAGAACATCTTTGTGCTGAGCATGGCCCTCTAAAATAATTTTACTTTATTTTATTTGCCTAAATTATTAAATGATTTCTTATTTAGTTGGAAATAATTAAAACTAATTTAATTGTAAGGAGAATCATTAAGCTGACAGCATACGTTCCTTTTTTTATTATATAATAATAAATAAATAAATAATAAATAAATAAACACCACAGAAATTAGACAACCCTCAATTCGGGAAGCCAAGGCTTGTGCGGAAGGGGGTTACACCTTGAAAAAACGCGGACATACAACCATTTCCTCCGACAGTGCCGGAGCCAGGATTCGAACCCGGTGGTGCGGTGTCCGTGTGATTAATCGCGATTGCCACCTCGCGCCTTAACCCACTCGGCTATCGACCACATATCTATAATAATAATTAGAATCGGGATATTAAAAGGCGGTAGTTAATTTTTACAAAATTGTTACATTATATATTAAATTTATTTGTTTTGGTTGCAATTTGCCTAATTTTGAGAGGCAGCATATTATAAAATTGAGGGGCAAAATAGATTATATACCTTTGAGTATGTGATATTGTTTGAATTAGAATTTTTAGTGATTTGTTAATTATCATTCTAGTTTCATAATTATGGATAACAGATTGGTATAAATGTTGATTTTTTTAACAACTCTAGACATAGAGACTTCTAATATTCATTATTTACGACGGATCCTAAATGATAAAATTTATAAAATAGTTTACGATTTTTTGTTACTATAAAATGACTATAGTTGTGCCATCGCAGATGCTGATCAATAATAGTTCCTAAATATTTAGTAGATTTTACCTTCTTTATCTCAGGGCAGTTGCCATTAATGTTTCAGTATTTTTTGTGAATTTTTAGAATATTTTGAACAGGATGATCAGCAGCTGATGAGGTGGAGAAAGCTATAAATGTTGTTTTTTTGATATTTAAACTTAATAAACTAAAATCTAGCCAATTTTGTATCGACTGGAGACCTGCTTTAGCTTTCTCCTATATCTCTGTAAATAAAATAGCAGTGTCATCTCCATATGAGATTACAGTTCTATTATTTGGTATGCTTCCAATTTCGTTAATATATAGGTACGAGAAATAACAGATGTCCCAATACAGTACCCTGCAGTACGCCCATTGGGACTGCTTGAGAGTTACTGAAAGACCTTTTACTTTTTGCCAGATAAATAATTCTCAGACAGTCCCAATGTGTCTTCTCTAACTCTAATATTTCAGTCTATCAAATAATGATCTATCTTCTTTTAAAAAATATTTTTTACAGAAAACAATATGGTTATAGATGTAAAAAAATGTACAGACGATGACGTTTATGATCTAAGTACTGAAGTAATAAATAATCTAAATAAGAATAAAAAGAATCTTGTAATATAATATAGACTTGGCAAAGGTGTTTGACACAGTATGTCAAGTATTACAAGACTCTTTTTATTCTTATTTAGATTATTTATTACTTCAGTACTTAGATCATAAACGTCATCGTCAGTGCATTTTTTACATCTATAACCATATTGTTTTCTGTAAAAAATATTTTTTAAAAGAATAAAATCCGCAAGCCTTATTTTTAATCACTTTTCGAAGATCTTAGCAAATTTGTTTATTACCGAGATTGGCCTGTAATTAGTTAAATTTTGAGGGTCGCCATTTTTATATATGGACGTAAAAATGGAAACTTTAAATCCTGTAGATAATATAGAGGTTGTAAAAATTAAGTTAATGATACGTAATAGGCGTTTTAGGATATAACAATGAATAATAATAATAATAATAATATCTTTATTAATCCTTTTAGCCATAGTACAATATGGATGAGAAATGTCAAACAAGGTGTCGTAATTAACAGCAATGTGATAAGATAAAAATTGTATAATTGCAAGTAATGAGTATACAAGTGTACGTATGAGTATATGAGTATGAGTAGTAATATAAGTATACAAACAGTAAAAAATACATACACATACAGTGTCCAAACAACAACAAAAGAAGAAAATAATATAACATATAAAACGTGTTAGAATTATCGTACTAATTAAAAATGATCATTATATATAAAAACAATTATACAATTATACTAAATATACTCAAAAGAATAAGACAAAAGAACGCATACCTACATCTACTGCGTCCAAACAATAAAATATACGAAAAAGATATACATACAGGAAGGACATACAGAATGTAAACCATACACACAAATAATAATCATGTAACTATATTTGTAACAAACAAAATAATAATAATGTTTATTTGACACTATTAAATACATAAAGATACAAAAAAGATGTACAAAGTAAAAATATGGTGTATATAGAAATGCAAATAAAGGATTAATAATAACAATAATAACATACATAACAACAATAATGACAATAATAACATACATAACAATAATAATAACATACATAATAAGTATAAACGTTAAGCACATAAACAATTATTACATTAGAATCAAACTGCACACAAGGATTGACTAGTTTGATGAATATTTACATTTTGTGTTTCGGCAATATAAATATATGTTTTTTTTTATTAAGTATTTTTAAAATCTAACAGGTTGTTTATGTCAGTTCTGGAAATATTTCTATAAACTCCTTTACATGCTTTTTAAAAAGTTTTTTATTAGGAATGTTTTTTAATGCTTCAGGTACAGAGTTATATACTCTTGGAGCAAGAAACATATGAGACTTTTGTCCAATTGTTTTAAGCATTATTTTAGCAGATACAAGATTTCTCCTATTTCTGGTATTGTATTCATGATTTAGAGTTTTTTTTTGTGTCCGAGTATTGCAAGATAGTTAGGTTTAAAAAGAAAAGCTGGCGCACATCCATGATTAATGACTCTTTATATAAAAATTCAGTGGGATAGGTAGGTTCTTTATCTTATATAATTTTAATAATTCTTTTTTTGTGTTAGTTCAAGTTTTTTTAAGTGTACATTCATTACCCCACCCCATCCTATTATTCCATGCCTAATACGTGGTTCTACAAGTGCCATATATATAATTTTTAAAAGTTTCTTATCCAGAACCTGTTTTAGAAATTTGAAGAGATGTATATGCACTCTTAATTTTTCAGTTATAAATTGTATGATGGTCCCATCTTAGATGGCAGTCAATAATCAAACCAAGATATTTTGTGTGTGATTTTGAGGATATTTCAAAACTATTTGAGTTCTCATCCTTTATTTGAAGCGACTGAAAGTGCGGTAGTGGGGAATTTAATGAATTCATTAATGGAATAAACTGCACTATTCGTTAAAAGGTTTTTGATGTGTTTTTTAAAATTAAGTAAAGACGTACAATTTATTATTTCATCCGGTAAATAGTTGTATATATTGTTGATTTCTTAAAGAATTCATGACTGTGTTTTTTGATGAAATTAAATTTCTACTTCTTGTATGACAGTTATGAAAGTCTCCATTATGAATAAATTTATTTCTGTTAATGTGAATGTATCTCAGGAGCTTAAACAGATATATAGATATCACTGTTAATATATTATATTTTTTAAATGCATTCCGACATGAATATTTTTTAACCTCTCCACAATAAAATTGTGAGAGGTTAACATCAAATCTTTACATTTTGAGGTCCTAGGAACCCAAAAAAGTTGTTTTTGAAAAATGTCTGTGTGTGTGTATGTGTGTTAGCACGATAGCGCCGAAACTACTGAACGGATTTGAATGAAGCTTTACATGTGCGTTTCTTTAGTGCCCCAGAAGATCTGAAAAGGTTTTGGTTGAGATCGGATTACGTTTAGTGCCATTCCGACGCAACAAGTTGTTTATTTTATAATTACTTTCAATTTGTAATGGAACCATTAAAAAGCAGTTAAAATTCTGATTTCAACGATATATCACACTTCCACCTTTTCGATTTGGTTTCCGTGAAAAAAATTAAAACAAAACAAATATGAAGCATAGATCGCATGACATGATCGATGCGCGTAGCCGTTACGTCGTGAAACTCGTCACATCACGTGTCAATTCACGTGTGAGGGTTTCTTCACTGCTCTAGAAGTAGAGCGGATTACGTTTAGTGCCGTTTTTAAATGTATATACAGACAAATCGAAGAATTAAACTACAAATATTCCTCTAAAATCTAGTAATATTACTGAAACGCTAATGTTTCATTTAACAAAGACAGCTGCGAGCGATCGGATTGCAATGAGCAAATTTGACGATTGTCATTGTCATCGTTTGTCATCCGATAACGTTGGTGTCATGTCATGTTAATAAAATTTCGGCATATTTGTAACTTTTAGTGGATTGTCACAAACTTTAAAGGTAGATGTAACAATATCAATATCATATGCTTTCTGTACCTTCGTTGGTGAATTTATTATAGATTATCACTTTTCAGTTTGTTGCTTTACAAATCTGTAGTATTTAGGATAACTAGACTTTCTTAGTCGTTCAAGTGATGTTAAAGTTGTTAATATCCTAATAGTATATTATTCAACGAGCTATAATGTAGGTAATAATTGGCATAGATGATTGTAAATTCATTAAGTTGAGGGTTTTTTTAGTGCCCCAGAAGATTTGAAAAGGTTTTGGATGAGATCGGATTACGTTTAGTGCCGTTTTGTCATACAATTTAATGCTCTTTTCGGCTTCAAAGATCCACCGAGTGGGGAGGTTCCAGCCGCCTCCAGTAGCTGCCGATTTTTTATTAATGTAGCAGATATTTTATCAGGACCAGGTGCAGAGTTTTCTTTCAAAGATTCACTGCATGATATAAGCTCATTCTCTGTGATCGGGTTTAGATACATTGATTTACTAAATATATTTTTTGATGGGAAGTTTTCTTGCCCAGTATGTATTTCTTGTGCCATTGCCTTACCTATAAATATATATATAAAGAGGTCATTAAAAGCATTTGCTTTTTCAGTAATATCCGTTATAAGAATATCCTTTTACTGAATAGTGTTTATTTATTATTATTTTTATCATTTGTAACGTCACCAACAATACTCCACTCCGTATCTGTTATTAGTTTTGTACAATTTTTGTTTTATAATAATTATTTTTTTGTTTGCTATAATAAAATATTCAATTTATTTCTATATATTTGATTGTTTAATGGCTTCCTATGCTCCAGTCCTTAACATCTATTTTTTACATCTGATCTCTGTCTTATACTTAGAGTTTATTAGTCCAAATGTAATTCACTGTTTAATTTTTTTTTAACTTATTTTTCTGGCGTATTGTCGTTATTGCTAAACATATTTTCATATAGATTTATTATTTTTATATAGATTTATTAACATCACTTTGAAGCTCTACATTCAATATATTTTTATTGGAAGGTTTCTTTGATAGACTGAACTGTATATGAATTATTTATAATTTAAGTATTCAAAAACATATCATAAAACGGCGAATATTTACATTTAGTTTAATTTTGCAGTAATTGGGAGGAGATGTTTTACAACCGAGGAAACTGCGTTCCTAGTAAAAAAGAAATCTAAAAATACTCTAAATTGGTGTACATTTCTAGGTAGATAAATTTAATAATAAAACACGTTGATGCAATTATAATTTGTGCGGCATGGTAAATTTTAATGGTAATGCAATTAAAGTGACCGAATCCTATTTGCTACATACGTACATTTATTTAGTCATTACCTGCATCTGTTTGCAAATTTCACAAATACACTGTCAATTATAATATACCTAATGGTAACACTATTACTGATATTATTATTATTGTGAAATGTGGGTAGCGGTAGAATTACCTTTGTACTATTATAATGTGGTGTTTGAAATGGGATAAATTTAAATTTCCTGTGATATACATGAATATGTGCGCGTAGTTAATCTAGGTGATGTTCTGTTATAAAATTCAACGACGAAGTTGTGAGAATTTATTGATATTTATTCATTTCATTCATGTTACTTTATTAGATCTACCTGATTTAACCAAATAGGTATAAAGTATATTGCAACATAAAAATGTGTGTAATTTATCAATCAATCAATAAACAAAGTAAATAATGAATTAAATTTAAGAATTTTATTGGTTCACACCTTGAATAAAGGTTAAAAATTGTGTTTTTGAGAAATAAAGTACTTAAGTACAAATGAAAATGCACTGAAATTTAATAAACGCAAGAATTGGATTTTTTAAAAGAGTAACTGCTCTTATTCGTGAACACTTGCGAGAAAGTAATATCTCGCTTGAATTAAAAAAAAATAATTTACAAAACTAAAACTTAAACCTTGAATAGATAAAAGCTTAGAAAAACTACTGAAATTAAAAAGAAACCTTATGGCAGAGATACAAACGCTCTTAGCATTTAGAAGACTATCAGGCATACAGAACATACTCAAACTATATATCATGTAAAATAAAAATGGCTAAGACACAATTCGAAAACAGATTAATTTACTGCCAAAACAAAAAGTCTTTTCACAAATACATCCGAAACTCTGTCCATACTCCAAAAGTACTCAGCAGCTCTGACAGTTTGTGCACAATCAATATAGAATGTGCTAACGCCTCTACTATATTATGTGCTGGAAACTATAGACAAATGAGTCTAATATGCATCCCCTAAAAACAATTGAAAAAATAATCGTTGATCAGATGCTGCCCTTTTTGATGTCAAATAATATCGTTCTTGATCAACAACATGAATTTTTGCCTGGGAGACCCATACCAAGAATTTCATACACTGTTTAAATGATTGGGCACAGGCATTTGATAAAAAAGAACCAACAAATATTATTTCACCAAAGCATTCGACAAAGTCCCTAAAAGGACGAGTGGAACTGAAGTTGTTTCACTTTGGTATCCGTGGGCCTTTATCGTCTTGGATTTCGCAAAATCTTACCAACCGATCATTCAGATTAAAAATTGATGCCGACCTTTCTCCTGCTCACCCAGTTACCAGTGGTATTCCACAGGGATCAGTATTGAAGTCCATATTTTTTCTTCTATACACTTCACAGTGACAAAAGTTTACTGCAATCCAAACATAGATTCTATTACTTTCGGACCTCGATAAAATTTCCTTGTATTGTGACAACTGGCTTATCCCTCTTAACATTGACAAGTCGCTGTAAAGATAACGCCAAATTGACATGCAACATCCACGGTGTCATAATAAAATACCTATCGCCTCATCGTGACCTAGAAACTTGGCCTGGCCATGTATCTCTCTCATGTAAAAAAGATAATAGTTTGTTATACTTCCTAAAAAAGCGTTCAACAAACCTTCGCCAGATATTGCATGTGCTTTATATAAAACTTATGTAAGACCTGTGCTTGAGTTCCGTTCTGCAGTCTGGTAGCCATGGTTAGTACGCGATAAACAAGCAATCGAAAGTGTCCAACGTGCCTTCCATTCTTATAGTGTATACTATGTAAATTAACTCGAAAAAATTTCAAAATTTGTCAAATAAATCCGCCTTTCAGCTCACCTTGTCAAAATAGAAAAAAAGTATCCATATAATTTAAGTTATCAAAAAACTACAATTTTTCAAAAGACTTTCCGAAAAAATTCTCTACAATCCGATAATTCCCAAAGATGCCTAAAATAACGTCGAAATATTCGAAACATTCAAAATGCCCATTTTTCAACATAAAGTTCTTAAAATAATCACTTTAAAAGTATAGACCCCATATATTATCAAACCACTTCTAAGACACATTGCGTACATCCGGTATAAAAATTTAATTAATTTAAATACAATTTTTACAAGCCAGTCTTCGTTCAATCTAAGGATCTATTCGCTACTGTTTTAAATACTAAATTAACATTTATTTTTCCACACGACATTCTACACCTCTTTATCAACATTTACTTCAGTTTCTGCAACATATGCGTAAGTAAATTATGTTATCAAAATTTATTTCCGTTCGTTCATATCGCGCCGTCCGCGGCATTTAGTATGACCGCAGCCCCATGATAAGCGCTCGCCTGCGGAATCGTTTTACGAGGGCGAGTCGAAAATTAGTACAATAAATTCACAAAAGATTTATAATTTTAAGACCTAAACGAGAATATCATTTTCAATTCGGAATTCAATCAATTTCTGCTCTATGATGCAATGTTGGGCAATCCTAGCCCGCACTGATTGATCGGGGAGCTATACAGTTTTAGACCGTGCCCGCACGGAATGGGCTGTAACTTTCCAGCTCACAAAAAAACGATTGTGCGAGACTTGCGGTGCACGACAAACTTAGTAGCGATAGTATAAAAGACCACGCGTGGCGAATTTCGGGCATGTCAACTCCGATCCGCGTTCTGAAACCGATCTCGAGTTCTTTCTTGGTAGCTCCAAGTAAAAAACAAATCTAATCTGCTCTCGCGCATCTAATTTAAGTGAATTTATCAATCTATTACAATCGGCACTTTCGCCAAAAAATGAATTTTTACAAATCTTCAATTCAAATCGAGAATCGAGTTAATTTTTTATTTTTCAAGACAAAACTTTCGTTGTTGAAAAGTTAACATTTTGTGAAGTGTTTAAAAATAAATATTATAATTTCGTTCTAGATCTAGTGTGTTATTTCAAGAGGTAATACACAGAGTGGTGCAAAATTACTTGCCACAAACAATAAAAAGTATTTTTCCGAGCTCGTAACTAAATCTAAGTGCCCTAACTGCATATACAGGGTGAAGCCTTTGGCTCTTGCGCAAAAATACAAAATAAATCAAAAATCGCTTTCAGAAGCAGACTTGACAGCTTTATTTCAGGTTCTTAATTTCATTATTCCTGTACCATTACTGAAATAAGTTATCTTTATTGCTCTAACACATTTATATCTTTATTGCTTGTACTTTGAGCTTAATAAGGCCAGTCCCTCAGCTCTTCCCTCGTGTAATAATAATAATAATAATAATAATAATAATAATAATATTTATAGAGTCTACCACATTCCACGCCCAAATATCGTTTCATTTTTTATATTGCTGTTCAAGTCGAATATAAATTCTACACAATTTAAAAGTTAAAGGTTCTTCGAAATAGGCTAACGCAAAATTTCACACTTTAGATCTGATGTAACAAGTGGCTGATATAATAATTTTTCTTACTCCTAATTTTTGTTTTAAATATTGAATACACAGGATGTTTCATCTAAAACTACACATATCAATATCTTCCAAAGCACATAAAATATTTGAAATCCGCAAAAAGGGTTATGAAGTTACACTTATATGCAATTATTTATTATATTGGGCGACGCGCCTAAGAAATAATTATTCGATGGCAGGAAAGTTGAAATTACAATATCTGTATTAGGATGGTATTTTTAATTCTGAACATTTCATAAAGAATATATCTTTTCATTTAATTCCGTACTTTTTAAGTTATTTCACGGCATACTTTTAAAGTCCAATACTTGCTTAGTGAAACAAATCTATTTAGTTTGTATTAGTAGGCTGTAACATTCAATAATAAACTTACAGAAGTACAATCATTTTAATAAAAAAAAAATCATTTAAAAAGAACAAATAATTTAAATTCAAAATCAGCAATCACACGAACAAATTGACAACAGAAGGGAAACAATAACTAAACGAAAAACAGATTAAGGGTTTATAATTGTTGTAGTAGATAATATTTATAATAAAAAGAATCACTGTTTAATTGTAACACTAACTACAATAACTGTTCAAAGTTTTGTCCGTTTTGGTTCACGCACATACTATACCGACGCATCAGTTCAGTATCCGTCGTAGCTAATAAAGTGTGGTGGGTAACAACGCCACAACTAGCGTAAATTCTATTAACCAACTCCGCCATATCGTTTATAGGTTCTTTATACAGTTCACTTTTTAGGTAACCCCAGAAGAAAAAATCTAGTGGGGTCAAATTGGCCCATTTGTCCCAATTTGGAAAAGTATTATTTAAATAATTAGTAATAATTGTTGCGTTATGAGGCATCTTCTGTCGAATATTCACTGCAACGTCATTAATTAATTCCAAGAGAACATTTCGGAGGAAATCTTCGCCAGTCAAAATACCCTCATACAAGTAAAGTCCTATTATAGCACCGTTTAATATGCCAACATTTACACCAAAAATGGATTGATTGATCTTGGGTTTTGATCAGACCAATAGCGACAATCATGCTTATTTACAAGGCCATTGTTATGGAAGTGACTTTCATCACATATAACTGTCTAACTTTGTCAGAACTTAGAAAATGTTTCTGCTCCACAGTAAAAATAAGCATCAATTTATTTCCCCTGTGTAATAAATTTAAAAATAGACATATTGAACATGAAATATTCAAAGAAGATGCTCATGCAAATATTATTCGTACCGCTGTTTCGAAAAATAGTAATAATAATAATAATGGAGAATGCGATATTGTAATTGGCGGTCAGGATATAGATTTGTTAGTTTTATTAACACACTTTGCTTCATCTTTATCAGAAAATATTTATTTTTATAAACCTATGATAGGAAAAAAGAAAGACAAATATTATTCACAATATTCTTTCAAAAAACAGATTTAAAAAAACATGTGTTATTTATACATGCTTTTTGTGGTCGCCATACTACGTCAGCATTTGCAGGAATTGGAAAAAATAAAATTTGTTTTACTTTGCAAAAATATAATTTTTTGAAAAAGACATTTATTTTCTATGACCTTGAAGCAACAGAGATTATGCTATTTTCAGCAGCCGCAGGTTGCATACAAGGGTTATACGGATCGAACCCAATTAAAAAAACAAGTTTAGAAAAATTGAGATTTAATTAATTGCTTTCAAAAATACACGACATCAACAGCATGTAAGCTGACTTCGCTACCACCCATCTCACAAGTTGCAAATCAACATCCTTTAAGAGTGTATTATCAAATCCAGAAATGGTTGTTCCCAGAAAGTAGTAAGCCTGCATACACCTACGGATGACACATGACGTCCAGAGGCTTATTACCTCTGACCCATCCGAGAAACGTTAAACCACTACCAGATTCACTTATAAAATCAATTGCATGCAGTTGCAAATCAGTTGGTAGTAAGTGCAAAACTAGAGCATGTTCCTGTAAAAAACTGGGGTTAAAATGCATCGCATCATGTAAGTACTGCGATGGCTTAAATTGCTTTCACTGTGAAGATACAGAAGAAATTGATGAGTTAGATGAAGAAATGGAAAATAATTCTGAAACATTTTCTGTAACTGAAAGTCTAAGTACATGTGGAACCGATACAGAGATAAGAGGACAATGTTAGCGAGGCTTCTTCATTATCATTTACTGACAGGTCGATTGATCAAGAAATTGATAGAATTGAAAATGATGATGCATTTTATAATTATGTTTCAAGCGATACTGAAAATCAGTCTGATAATTTTTCATCAAGTGAGACAAAATGAAGGCGATTGATATAATTGCTCACGTATATATTTTTCTCAATTTCGAGTAAAATGTGTCCATTTTTGTACAAAGTATTTAAATACAATAAATATATTGGTAAATGGACCTGTCTTATTTAGTAAATTAGAAAATATAGGTATGAGAAGCAATATTCTCAATCTAATAAAGTCTTTTATGGATAACAGAACCCTTACGTTTAAATGTAATGAAGCTACTCTGTCCCACAAGCTGTTACTCTGAGAGTACCTCAGGGATCTAAATCTGGGACCTCTACTGTTTTCAATCTATATCAATGATCTACCTTCGCACATTAGCAAAGGACTCACAATTATGTATGCAGATGATACTACTGGGTGTATCTCTGCATCTAGCACTGACATTGAAACAACGGTAGATGAGATGAATGAATGCCTGGTATGACCGAAATGAATTAATATTAAATAGGGATAAAACAGTATTCATAGATTTTAAACTTAGAAGAAATATACCACTTTGTGGTATCCCCTTAAGTGAAAGCACAAAACTGTTGGGCACATGTATTGACAGCACAGTATCATGGGAACAGCATATCGATTATGTCTGCAATAAATTGAATGAATCTTATTTCGCAATTTATCAATTAAAAAACGTGCTCAGTTTAAAGAATGTATATTATGCTTTGGCTTATTCGTATATAACCCAAAATATACATCTTTGGGGAAAATTCAATGGAGTATCCAGAGTATTTGTATTAGGAAAACGATTAATAAGATTGATATATAAACTTAAGTATAGAGAAAGCTGTAGAAACACTTTTGTCTCCAGGAAAATATTAACTGTACCATGCTCTTTCGAAGAATTACATCAAAATATGTCAAAAATTAATTATTAATACAAAAAAAAATTAGTTTCATCCAAAGAAGCGAAAAATCGATTTTTTTTTCACTTTTTCAAAATTTTATTTTTTTTTGCTCGCCATCAAAAAACCTATATATTCTTTTAAACCAAATAGAATCTCATACGATACGATGCACAAACGTTATTGGCCAATCAATTTTTGAGACTTGTATCACATATTTTGACTTGAAATTTTAACCAGTTATTGCTCACATTATAAAGTATAATTTCATCAAATTTCATTTAAAACATCAAAAATTTCATATTGTAACCGTTGATTGCCTATATCATAACGAATAGCCTCGATTTTTTTGAACCTACACATACCAAGATATTACTCATCTATATTTAGAAAGAACGACCAAAATGGTCGATTTTTCACAAAATGGCCGATAAATTGCGAACGGCGGTTGTTAGAGGTAGAAAACGTCCATCTTAAAAAAAAATGTTTGTTTTCTTAACCGCCTTCCAAGTTACCGAGGTAACCCCCTGGAAGATCTCAAGGATTTTGTGTTAGGTAAAGAGAGACGAGGCCCTACAGTTTATTGTGGACTCCGAACCACTCTTGGGGCAATTTTTTTTTATGAAAAATTGTTTCGCCTTGCACGTATTGAACCCACTTCGCTAGGCAATTCAGTTTGCTAGCCAGATGCTTTAGCACACTGAGCTACCGTCCCGTCTCGTATAGTACTCGATGTAACTAACCTGTTGAAAGAAAAATTTGACACTGGAAATAATTCCTTATATTTTGCTTGTCACACTGAATTTATAATAACTTGGGAAAACTATAAATCAAAATTAAATAAAATTCATACTGCTACGATCTGAGTTCAATTTATTTCCATATTCTCTATCTCTACAATAAGGCGTCCGAAAGATAGGTACGTATTTTTAAATAAATAATATAATTGAAAGAAATGGACTCTATACGTAACAATCATCCTGTAGAAAACGTTTCTATAAATAAATCAATTCCATTCATGGAACCTTATCATCATTTGTGTCGTGCCGTAAAACAAATCTAGCGTCCTCATGAATCCCTCATTCAAATCACCGACAATAGCTCATGTGTAGGCTAGCAGTCTGAGATGCGCAACATATAGTCCCGTGGATTCTTCGTTTTGCGGGACGAGTTATTTTAGTTCTGTGCATCGCTGGACGCCTATAATGCAGTCAAGCTGGAACGTCACATACGACTCTCTAATTTACTATTTAGCCGGATCTCTATGCGATTTCGGCATGGCAGTGTTGGTGCCAATTCACCAGTAAATAACAGAGTTCGTAGGGAAAATTATAATGCCTTACACGCTATAAAGATTATCCTGTTTATTATGTTTTACGTTGCGTGTGTATGGTCTTATTATAGCAATTTGGAGAAGTAATGGACTTGTACAGTAATTTTTTTATTAACCATCACAAAATACACGTAAGATAAGTTGCTCTGGCCACGTAAGTTTTAATGAACGATTAAAAACTATACCACTGTTTCTGAGCTAGGTCTGATTATATCAAAAAGACATTAATAAATAATACCACACAGTTAATGTTTAGTGGAGAGTAAAAATTGATTAGTTTGCCTATTAAAATGTTTGTATAAGCTTGGTTGAGTACATAACTAAAAATTATATGGTTGATGTCTCAAATTTGTCCGCATGAACAATCCAGTACTTTGATTTTAAAAAGGTATGATATAAATCGGCCATGATTAAATTTAATCCTTGCAATGGTTGTGTAAATTTGGCGCGATATGGGTAAATTATTATACCAATGGTTTTTGGAAGTTTATGATGTATCAGAAAATAATTTGAGTCTTATAATTGTATGATGCATTTTCGTGCATTTGTTCTCATTCTTTTCTTGCTTTAAGTTTGTAAACTGGGATTAAATCGATATGAGGAATCGTACACACTTTCAAAGAAAGAACATTTACAAGGGAATATGGAGGATTCTAGGAACTGAAGAAGCGAATCAGATAGTTCATATTCTTGAGTCAAAAAGGTGGACGGCCGACATATCCAATGACTGAACGTATCGCGGAGCGAACTCGGAGTCAGGCCAAATTCAGACAAAAAATTTCAGTAGTAGCAAGCGGGAAAAGCATACGACACAAAAAATAGAATGTAGAACAGCCAAGAAACAGGAATACCAAACAAATATACAAATACAGCTGGAAGAACATACTGAAAGCAGCGACATAGAAATGAAATAGAACCAACTGAGAAACATCATAATAGATGCAGCAAATGGAGTCATTGGAGAGACAAAAAACAGAGAAACGTAAAGTGGTATTATGATGATGAATGTAGTAGAAGAAAAAAGGAAGGCAAGACTTAAACAACTACAAAGAAACTAGGAATAATAGAGAATTATACAATGAAAAACGAATAGAAGCCAGCAGAATATGTAGAAGAAAGAAAAGAGAAGTAATAAGAGCAAAAGTGGGAGAACAGAATAATCAAAGAGACAACAGAAAATTATACAACAGCATAAAGGAAAACATACAGATATTTACACCAAAACTAACGACATGCAAAGACAAACAAGGAAGATTACTAACAGAGAAACAGGAAATAATAAGTAGGCGGAGAGAATACTTTAAAGAGAAATTATGTGCAGAGAACAATGAATGTGGGATAGTGCAATACCGTACAGCAGAACCCCATTTCAAGACCTTAACTTTTGAATAGGTAGAATATGTAATTAAAAAACTTAAAAACCATAAAGCGAACGGTGTGGATGAAATCACAGAAGAGCTGATAAAGAACGGAGGACAAGAATTATGGAGAAAAATCCATAACTTAATAATCCTAATATGGACAAAAGAACAAATGCCGGAAGAATGGACTGTGGGGATAATACAATCTATCTATAAGAAGGGTGATAAATTACAATACGAAAATTATAGACCAATTACGTTGTTAAATGTAGTATATAAAGCCTTATCTGGTGTTATCTATAATATCTTGTCTAAGCACTCAATACAAAATATAAGTTAATGTAAACAAGCATATATTGATACAAACTTGCAAATGAACTCTAAGGGAGTGTTGGCGAGCAGGCCCTCTGGTGAGTGGAAGTGCCGCAAAATCAGGCTTTGGCTTTGCCGACGCTTTAACAAAAGCCTGGTGTCGTACCCTGTTCAGGTCTGCTCCTTCTGGGGCCTGGTACAATGCCAAAAAAAGGTGCTCCCTTATACCATACTTGTGTTGCTGAGGGATCACAGAACACTTTGTAGATATCTTTGATCTGCTTCTCAGCCTTCAAAAATACTTTCACCACACCTCTCTTTTTATTGTTGTAAATAGCGGAGGTATTGTCTGAAAGTAATTTGTGGCATTCTACGAATATTCTTTTCTAGTAGGTAGTATCACAACCGCTGAACGAATGGAGCAACAGAATGGTCTTCGCAAATGGCAGCTTTTGGATGTTGGCCACATTATACCAACGTGACTATATGAACAAGTCTATATCCCCCCTTATGCTCCCTTGCTGGTCAGCTGCCTGCAAGACACAGCTACCAATTTTGGTGTCAGCGTCTCCTATGGCTACTACTGTCTTTAGTCCTTGTGCTCCCATTTTTTGTAAGCAAATTGTTGAACCTGATTTTGTTGGACTCGTTTTCCTGCTAGACAGTGCAGAACACGGTCTCATCAAAGTGGATGTTGACTGAGGTTTTTGAATGCCGCCTTTCTTTTTGCTCAGCTCTTTTGGTGCTGTGGGCATCACCGTAGTCATCAAATACCACAGTGCACTGTTCACCATAGTGGTTGATGATGTATGTCTCGTGCAGGTTTCATATTTTACCAAATATTGAGCCAACATTCCACTTGACACGATGGAGCAGGAATCCATCCAATTTAATTAGAGCATTGATGGCGTCCTCTAGAATTTTTGAATGAAGCTACAACTGGATGCTTAAAGCAATCTGAATTATTTTACAATGAGTCTAGTTAGCTTTTTCGCCGCAAGATGCCACTCGCAATGCAAATTTTAAAACTTTCTAGTAGAGACTGGTCAATCGGCCCAAGTAGACAAGACTGTTATTTTAATTTTAACCTAAACGCTCATTTAGTGAAAACGTTAAAGACACAATCATGTTGTGGTGGGTTAGTTATTGGATGGAAAAAAAGCTCTCCAAATAAAGGAATGTATAAGTCATAATAGAAAATCGTCTAAAATAGAGATATTTAATAACTGAAAAGGTAAGTACCTACTTAGTGCTATACTATTTTATGTCGTGGATAGGATAGGATAGGATAGTCTAGAAAAGACGATTTCGCCATTATGCATCCACTTTTCATACGGACCAATCCGTGCCTCCCATTCGAGTGACCAGTACTTTATAGGGTCTTTAAAACTATGATATGATATGATCAATTGACAAATTGGCAAAAACATGGTTTTTCATACTTTTCGCATTTTCAAAGTATCATACACCCTTAACTACTATTCCTAGCGAAAAATGAATAAATTCTTTTTTGTAGACAATTTAATTTACTTTTATTTTATATAGAGTGACCTTTTCGCTAGGGCGCTTAGTTTTCGAGATAATAACGAAAAACCTACAAACCGTCCTTTTCCATCCCCCTCCCGCCTAACGCATGAGGTCCACGGCTGGGAACTTTTGGTATGTTACTCCTAAGGGTAAACCCTACAGCTTAAAACAATAATCCGTTGAGCAGTGTTTATTTCCGAATTGGGATATTTTTCGGTCTTCGTTTCCTGACCTACAGAGTCACTTAAGCTATCCAAATTGTAATTGAAGGTATTAACGATGACCGATGGAATCTCTTGTGACATCCAGGTTAAAGTTATCTTTTTTTTTTTTAATAAGTGGTGATTTCCTGATATTCTGCACATAGTGGGGGGTGAGTTTTTATTACGCCAGTATTATTATTATTATTATTATTATTATTAGCCGTTACTCGAATCCGAGTATAAAAATGTTACAGTCGATAAATTGTGTACAATAAAAACACGTAAAAGGTGTAGTCTATTGTAATTCCCATTCATCTACGGTGCACACGACTATGGCTATAGAGGCCAATTCGGGAGAGCACATGTCGACCGCAGTCAGGACAAACATACACCTGGTTAGGTCTTGGATTCGGCCTTATTGCAGCAACATTTCCTTGATAGCTGGCCACAACCCCTCGCCATTCGGTTCTGTCCGCTGCAAGTTGTTCCCATTGCTCGTCTGCAATACCGCAGGATTTTAGATTTTCATGGAGAACGTCTTTGAACCTCTTTCGTTGACCGCCACGCCTTCTTCTACCGCTTAGCAATTCACCATAAAGTGTGCATTTAGGAAGGCGGTTATCATGCATACGATGAACGTGACCTGCCCATCTTAGGCGTGCTCTTGAAATAAGCACCTCAATTGGAAGGCTGTTTGCTCTCCTGAGTACTTCCAGTAGTTATCAGTTGAATCAGCAATGTTTAGATAATGTATTTTATTTTTATTTACTATAAATAAGGTTTTTTTTATTTTAGACTAAATTATCATTTCTTTCTGAGAGAAATTGCCTCCTGAATGCTAATAGTGGTTCACCGGATTCAACCCTTAGTGGTTCAATGGGAGTACTATTCATTGCCCCAATACTTAAGCGTAACGCTTTATTTTGTAATAAGACTTAATTTTTTTTAAGTCGAGCATTACAAGCTGAACCATAGAAAATACTACCGTAATATAGATTGAACGTATATAGGCTCTGAAGAATAACAACAATCTGTGGTTGAGGACCCTACCAAGTTTTAGTGAAAATTTTTAAGTAATTGATACTTTTATTGCATTTAGTGATAATTTATTCAATGTATGGACCCTAGGTAAGTTTCTTATTAATGATTATTCCTAAATATCTCACTATATGAACTGAAAAGTTTCACTCCCAAGTTTTATCCATAGAACTTTAATGTAGGCAATATTGAAAAATACTGATCATACCTTTGTAATTAGGTGGATGCGCATCCAAGATATGACGTCCTCAAACAGAATTAAGGATCTATCAGAAAACAACAACCCAAATCTAGGATTATCGATTTCCACTATTGCCAAGAATTATTATTTGAAGGTTAATACCGCGCTTAAATGTTGTGATACTTTTCAATTATTGTCGTTTGTATAATCATTACTGATTAATAACGTCTAGCTTTTCAAATTAATTTCAGCGAACTTACAAAAATATACTATAATTATGTAAATAATGGAGGTGACTAAACGACCAGGATATAAATTACATGGAATGTTATAATAACACGCCACGAACTAAAATGTTGCCAACGTAACGTAATATTCATTTTCACTGAACTAAATGCCGTCTTGCTTTCAGCATTTAATCTGAACTGTAAATTTAGATCCAGAAGACGTTCTAAAACCAAGCTCGGATGTAATAAATGTGGCCCATATCATATTTCAAAGGCTGAAGATTAATGGATGTTAATGTAAATCTTGGTAAACTAAAAATGCCCGCATATAGTCACAGAACGGCAGTTGGTCAAATCTCGGAAATATTTTTAGAACAGATATTTTGTCTACGATATTTTGACTAATATACGATTAAACATAATATTTTTAGTCGCAAACTCATCTATAAATCCTTATTTTACTATAAGGAACCTAACCAGACTGCAACCAACAGCTACTCTCCGGGCTATGTGCCCCGCCGAGCGCTGAATTACAAGTTACAAGCCTGGCGCGTTAAGTGTAATAATTGCATATTACCATCAAAACGCTAATGCTTCGATTGCAACAAACACCAGCCGAAAGACTGATCCTACTTAAAGGAGCTCCCTTGCCAGTCGTCACACATCACTTGCAGACTGCAGTTTCGAGCTGTTGGCTCTCGTCAGTGCAAGGTAGGCATGCGACGACCGACATGAGAATCCTTTGACTATAGTACATCCCGGTATTTTTACAATAGCGACATGTAAAACAGCCAGCAGGCGCCATCCAGCGGTCCAGTGTCTGTTGCAATCGAAAAATAAATAGCCTGACTTGGCTTAGTATAGTTCAAATGTGCTTTTAGAGGGCGGAATATTAAACATAATATTTTTAGTCGCAAACTCCTCTATAAATCCTTATTTTACTATAAGGAACCTAACCAGACTGCAACCAACAGCTACTCTCCGGGCTATGTGCTATTGTAAAAATACCGGGATGTACTATAGTCAAAGGATTCTCATGTCGGTCGTCGCATGCCTACCTTGCACTGACGAGAGCCAACAGCTCGAAACTGCAGTCTGCAAGTGGTGTGTGACGACTGGCAAGGGAGCTCCTTTAAGTAGGATCAGTCTTTCGGCTGGTGTTTGTTGCAATCGAAGCATTAGCGTTTTGATGGTAATATGCAATTATTACACTTAACGCGCCAGGCTTGTAACTTGTAATTCAGCGCTCGGCGGGGCACATAGCCCGGAGAGTAGCTGTTGGTTGCAGTCTGGTTAGGTTCCTTATAGTAAAATAAGGATTTATAGAGGAGTTTGCGACTAAAAATATTATGTTTAATATTCCGCCCTCTAAAAGCACATTTGAACTAATATACGGTTGTATCATATTTTAAAAATGATAAAAATTTCATTACAAAAACCTTATAAAAATCTAGGTTTTCAAAGGGAGATCATGCGTATTAAAAAAATATCCATTTTTGTTTCTATATCGGATTATTTCCGAAAATGAATAATAAGGGAGATATACCCCTTAAAATGGGGATAATAGATTTCAGTTCTTCTGCAGTATCTTCCGACATAATTAAAATATCAAATTCATATTTTAAACTTAGCCATAAGCCATCCGAATTCTAATTTACATGGTATCAGTGAAAGCCTCTCTTCTACTTAAGGGGTAGTTATAAGGGGTATTTTCCTCATAATATTTTCATATTTCTAAAAATAATTATAGGAAAGTAATTTTCAGATTAGAAATAAAAAAGATTTTTTGACTGAACATCTCGCACACACATTTTAGTGCGTGCGAGCTAAATGCTCATGTTACTTAAACATATTTTTCTGCTAAAGAAATTAGAAATTAACCATAGTCTAAATTGTTGTAAACTTCTATATTTTGGCTTTGATAATTTTTCAGTTTCACTTACTAATTAGTATTGGCATGGTACCGCAGGGATCAATTTTAGGTCCTCTACTTTTTATTATTTATACTTTGAATATTTTAGACTCTGCAAGATCGTGTAAAATCCAAGCATACGCTGACGATACTCAGGTATACCTGCATTTTGATGCAAATAATTATATAGAAACTACGGACACCATCACTTCGGAACTGCAAACCATTAAGCAACTATCTAAGGAACATGATTTAAATCTGAATTAAAAAAAATCTAACTTAATTATATTTGCTAATAGAAACAAAGAAATACTCTTAGAAGAGGACATAAAACGTCTTATACGTCCTTGAAATTAATTTACTCCAAACGTGATATTTTAAATTTAAAACTGGAAAATGCTTTGTGAATCACTTGTTCTCTCCAATTTCAACTCAGCAAATTATATAATTCTCTTCCTGAAGAATTTAAAATTTTCAGTATAATAAATTTGAATGTGAATTTAAAACTTATTTATTCAGTATGTAATAAAATTCAAATGTATTATCTTTATTATCTTTTTGTACATTCTATGCGCATCCTTCTTTGTAATTGACTGTTCTAGAAAAGCGGTAGGTAAGTAACAAACTAGTTTTTGTTATATAGTGACGCTTAAATTCTTTATTTATTTTTTTTTCAATTTGTCGAGAAATGTCACCGTCTTGTGGTTAAGTAGGCGTAGCTTATAGCTAGACTTCACCATACTTCGGATGCATTTTTTCATACAATCTTTTCATTGTTTTTTCTTCGTATGTAATGTTTGATTGTGTTCAAGATTTTTTTTTGCTGCAATAAAGTCGATTTATTATTATTATTATGAAATATTATTATTATGAAATATTATAATAATAAAACATTTATAACTAAAATCTGGTATAATGCCTTGCTACGCGAAAAGAGGGACATGCTAGTCTATCAAAGTAACCTGTAATGTTACCAAAAATCCTGAACATTACTCTACATTTAATACATTAAAGGAGGAGTACGTCACTGAGATAAAAAATACCACAAAAATGTCTTACAACGAATGTATAAATGATTCAGATAACAGAGTCAAAGACGCTAGGATCATAAATTCTGAGATAAACAATTTTCAGACTAAGACCATAAAGCCTGATACCTCCGATGACATATCTATGACAGGAAACTTAATAAATTACAGCATACAAGCACCTTGCAGATTGTTTCAGGGGTCGTATGGCTTTAAGTACTGGACAAATGTGTAAACCGACTTGGCCCTATACAGGGTGTTGCATCATGAGAGGGACATAGCTTAATAGGAGGTAGAGAACATCAGTGGTAACCGGAACCACCCATAGAAATGTCTCATTGGGAATTCATTACGAAGTTACAGGGTGTTAAATAATTTTTGGCCAAACCTGTTTTTTGCCATAACTTTGACAGGGAATGAAATAACGGATTCATATTTGGTACGGCTAATGTACTAACGAGCCCCAAGAGGTACATGTATAAAAAAAAATATATCCAGGTCCGGACTCACTATAATTTATGTTTCTTCTGTGCATCAATAAAACATCACCCTGTATATATTTTTTTGAAATTTCGATACGATATTCGAAAAGAGCAAGAAAAAATAAACAAAATGGCCTATTTCATTTTTTTGTTACACCTTCGTGGTTATTTAAATACGTTGTTAAATGTGCAAGAAAATGAATTACAGAACCCTATTAAATGAGAGGCACGTGAAATAAATAGTTTTATAACTAAAATTTGCAAAAATTCTATTGAGCCTAGGTGGTCTGAGTGAATCCTAATTCCGGCACGTTTTAAAGGTCCATTTTGGTAAAAAACTGTGGTCCTAATAAGTAATCGGGTATGAAATAACAAAATTTTTAATCAATCACAGTAGGCTTGTTCAAAGAATAAAAGTGACAGATAATTTAAACCATTTAGGCCTAAGCAACCAGTTACTTTGATCAAGAAAATCATCAACATTTTATACTTAATAAAAATTGGAAAAGAACAAACTAAAATCTAAATAAATAAAATATTTTCCATTCAATTAACAATAAATAACAAAACAATAACTAAATGTGTTTAAAAATAAAACGTAATTGACACTAAAGTAAATTTTCAAAATGTCCTCCCCCACATTCTGTGCATTTTCTTGCGCGCTTAGAAAGGTCACCAATTGCTCGACGTATCATTTCTGGATTATTCCGTATTTCGTCGCAGGTTGTAACGATGCGCTGGATTAAATGTTGTCTACTTTCAATTTCAATGCTATAAACCTCGTTTTTTAAGTGGCCCCATAAAAAGTAATCACAAGGGTTACAATCAGGAGATCTTGGTGGCCATTCATGTGGACCCCCGCGACCAATCCATCTATTAGGATACACATTGTTTAAGTGTTCTCTTACTTGAAAGTTAAAATGTGGTGGGGCCCCATCATGCTGAAACAACATGCCTCTTATACCGATATTTTCTAACATATTCGGTAAACTGTTTTAAAGAAAATCAAAGTAAATTTCACCATTCAATCTTTCTTCAAAAAATATGGCCCTATCAAATGTCTATTCACAAGTCCGACCCAAACATTTACAGAAAACCTGTGTTGCGAACGGCGTTGGCGTACCGCATGTGGGTTTTCCTGTGCCCATTTATGATTATTTCGTGAATTGTTTACTCCATCCCTTGTAAATTGTGCCTCATCCGTAAATAAGGTTCTGTAAATGACTGGGCGATGGTTAGACAACCAATGACAAAATGCCAGGCGGGGGATATCGTCGCCTTGTTGAAGACGCTGTACCTGCTGGATATGATATGGATGGTAACGTTCTCTTTTTAGGGTTCTCCATACTCGCCAATGAGGAATACCAGTTGCCAAACTGATTCGTCTAGTGCTCATATTTGGGTTTTCTTGAACTACGTTTATAATATTGTTTTGTTCCTGCACACCTTGTTGTAAAACACGCTCCACAACTGCAGAAGTAGGAAACTTTCCGTATTGTCTTGCATACTGGAACACCGTACTAAAGGTTTTATGATTAGGGCATCGACGACCAGGAAAACGCAGCCGATATTCTCTTTCCGCCGACCTACCATTTCCATTACAGAAACCATAGATGAATATTATGTCAGCATATTCCACGTTTGTAAATTTTACTGGCATAGTTAAAATATTTTCACAAGTTTTCACTAACTAAATGCGGATTATTGACGCATTAAATTACTAACAAACAATTATTCAACTGTTTAGGAGATTTCTTTTTATTATCTGTCACTTTGAACAAGCCTACTGTGATTGATTAAAAATTTTGTTATTTCATACCCGATTACTTATTAGGACCACAGTTTTTTACCAAAATGGACCTTTAAAACGTGCCGGAATTAGGATTCACCCAGACCACCTAGGCTCAATAGAATTTTTGCAAATTTTAGTTATAAAACTATTTATTTCACGTGCCTCTCATTTAATAGGGTTCTGTAATCCATTTTCTTGCACATTTAACAACGTATTTAAATAACCACGAAGGTGTAACAAAGAAATGAAATAGGCCATTTTGTTTGTTTTTTCTTGCTCTTTTCCAATATCGTATCGAAATTTCAAAAAAATATATACAGGGTGATGTTTTATTGATACAAAGAAGAAACATAAATTATAGTGAGTCCGGACTTGGATATATTTTTTTTATACATGTACCTCTTGGGGCTCGTTAGTACATTAGCCGTACCAAATATGAATCCGTTATTTCATTCCCAGTCAAAGTTATAACAAAAAACAGGTTTGGCCAAAAATTATTTAACACCCTGTAACTTCGTAATGAAGGCCCAATGAGACATTTCTATGGGAGGTTCTGGTTACCACTGATGTTCTCTACCTCCTATTAAGCTATGTCCCTCTCATGATGCAACACCCTGTATATGAATGGTGGCCCAATATTGGGCACATATCATTTTGACATTCTATCACAATATGTACAAATCTATATTTCACGAATATAGGACCCATCGGTATAATCTATATATGTATGTTCAAAATACTTATAACCCATATTGGGTACATATTGTTCTGAAAAATTATGTACAAATTTATAATTTTATCAATATGGACCTATCAGTATAATCCATATATGTTCAGAATATTTGTAACCAATATTGTAAAATATAGGAATTATAATATTCCAACCTATCTGCAAGTTCCTTATATAAATAAGGACTCAACAAATTAAACCAAAACAGCTACTCCCCATTACTAGCGCTGAATTGTATGGTAAAATTTGCGTATTTTGTCTAAACACAGTTACCTCTAAAATACAATGATTTGGAAAACTCGAATGCTACGAGGAAGATGCGAGGCCTCCTTCATCTCAGGATGTCACTAACTGCAGACCGGTTTCGACTTGGTTTTGGATCTCGTCAGTGCAGTGCAAGTATACCTTCAATATCCAGAGTTCGCATCTCATAGACACTGTTAAGTTCCACCGCAGTAGAGCGTAACTAGCGCCATTTCTCAGTAGTCTCGAAACAATCCAAATCGAAAATAAAATTGATAATCATCATTGAATAAGCAATTTCATAGCAGAAGGAAATTTTATAAAAATATAAAATATAGGAATTATAATATTCCAACCTATCTGCAAGTGCCTTATATAAATAAGGACTCAACAAATTAAACCAAAACAGCTATTCCCCCTTACGAGCGCTGAATTATATACATTTGTTTAGACAAAATACGCAAATTTTATCATATAATTCAGCGCTGTTTTGGTTTAATTTGTTGAATCTTTATTTATATAAGGCACTTGCAGATAGGCTGGAATATTATAATTCCTATATTTTGTATTTTTGTAAAATTTCCATCTGCCATAAAATTGCTTATTCGGTGATGATTATCAACTTTATTTTCGATTTGGATTATTTCGAGACTACTGAGAGATGGCGTTAGTTACGCTCTACTGCGGTGGAACTTAACAGTGTCTATGACATGCGAACTCCGGGTACTGACGGTATCACTTGCACTGTCACTGAGTATAGAGGATATAGAGTTGACATATTCATTTGATAATGTAAACATAAATTGAAGCCAACTGTGACGTCACAGGGCCGACTAAATATGGCGGAAAACCAGGACCTCATTAAGGAAATTTTTAAATTATTATTGTAAATATAGTTGGTGCAAAATATCGGTTTTTCAATTAAAACTGTCATTTTACACCAAGCTATTTTTAGAAGATTTAAATAATACGACAGCTTATAAGAAATCATTTATGTTCAGAGAATCGAAACAAAAATGTTAAAGGAATATTTATTATTCTTTTACTAAACAGAAAAGGCAGTTGTTTAGTATCGTCAAGAAATTAAACTATTTACGTACAAATTGAACCATATTACTATAGATGCTCTTATAAAAAAAATGTCAATATACCTACATATAAATAAATACACAAATATTGAAGTGTGTATTTTTCATTAGGTACGCCAAGAAAATATATTTAATTATAGTACCAATTATGTGAGAGAAATAAGTATCAGAAAGTTTACAGAAATAGGTAGTATTTTAGTTTCTTAAATTTCACAAAACTAGTTTTCTATCAAAATAATTAGGTATGATTTTTGCATAAACTAAATAACTAATACAACCTTATTATAATTTATTAATTTAAAATATGAAAATAAAAAAATATATTAATATTTATTATACAGAGTGGACCATAATAGTAGGCCATAGTTCAAGAGTAGATTCTTTGGGCCAAAATAGGAGGATATAACCAAACCACCTCTATCTTTTTCCATAGCAACAATTTACTAAAGCATGTTGGTTATCCCCTTATATTTTGGTTGAAAGAATCTACTCTTAAACTATGGCCTATTATTAATGGTCCACCTACAACTCACAAACACAGGGCATTAAAAACCTTGAAATAATATTAGCTTATTATACAGTGTTCGTAAACTTTTCGAATGATCAATGACATTTTTTGTGTAATAATTAATTCTGACCGATATGTATTTTTGAGCTATCGATCTAATTAAATTGACACGATGATTCGATAAAACCTCTTGCTCAAAATTATGACTGTATAATTCCTCAAATATACTCATCTGTAATACATTTTTTAGAATCGTCATAGTTAAAATTTGTCCATTTAGTAGTTTGAGTGAATCTTGCTTAACAACTTTTCTAAAAAGATCTTCGGCTGCGATGCAAATTTTTAAAACGCTATGCGATGGATATTTAAGTCCACCTCTATCTTTTTCACTAATTAAAGAAAATAAAACATTTTCTTTTTTGTTATCGATGATTGCATTTATGCATATTTCGCATTTTAAACTAGAACTTAAAGAGTGAACTATGAACCCAGCAATGTATGTTACCACTTGTTCGGAAAATTCGCTCAGATTGGTATTAAAGGCATATGAATGCTCATTCATATATTCATTTTCCAAAGAACATAAATTTATGGTTTGTACAGCGTCATATATTCTCCTTCTATCAGCAGTGTCATTAATTATTTGGATAGGATCTTCATTTTTAGGTGTTACATTTAGTATATTAATATTTTCAAGAGGAACGCAATTCCCATTGGATGATTCCTTTAGTTCAGTATGAATTAAAATCTTTTTGTAAGCCGAGGTAAATTGTCTCGCTGTAGGATTATTATTAAAACCACCTGCTGATCTAATTGTACAAAAAAATAACTCCACATGGTCCTGACTCAATTTGTGTGTTGGTATATATGACAATTTTTGGCTTAGTCTCATATCGGCATACATTAAACGTAAACTATTCATATTAATTCGTATACCTATAAATCCAGTTCTCCTCTTTGACATCAATATTTGTTCATTTGTTGACATAATCCTTAGCCCTTTTATGTACTTGTCCACTGTATCAAAAAATTTAAACACATCATTCGAATTTGTCTGAGAGATTGGTTTCTTAAAACCCAACTGACTAATATGTTTTGAATTAAATATGTCAAATAGATTATTCATTATCTTAATAAATTGTACTGTACCCTGTACATCCTCAAAACCCTCTAATTTTAATGCATTACATACTAACAATGCATCGGCAACTGAGTTACTAAATAATTGAGTAGCTAGTTTTACTTTCATAATTTGTTGTTTGAAATAAATATGTCTTTTAGTTAATTTATTACCCAAACGTAAACCTTTTTCATCTTGTAGCTTCTGAAGTCTCTCGATCAAATGCCAGTCGATTCGCTTACCCTCACTATCTAAAAGGATCCTTTTATTGGCGAATGCATTTCGCACTAATTTTATTACATGGCTCATATCTAGAAATATATAAATGTTTTCCTTCGTCGTTGGATGCTGGAAATTTGTTTTTAATGGATCTTCAATATTACATCCTAAACTTTTTACCATTGTTAAATTAGACTGAAGGCCATCAAAAGTAATGGATGTAACTTTAACACCGGCATCATTAGTTTTTAGTAGACAATTGATAAGCAAATTCTTCTTTTGCTCCCCTGATACGCTATCGATAAAAAAGTAGCCAATTGGAACCTTCCAGTGGTCATTAATAGCCGTTAATAAAAAAGTTAAAGCCTGTGAGGCAACTGGTACATTTTCTATTTCACAACCTTCTCCCATATCGATAAAGCCAAAAAATTCCTGTCCATTAGTTTCCACATGCTTTCTAATCGCCATTTCGTCAAAAGTGAGATTACACAACATTTTGTTATCTCCTTTTAATTTCTGTCGTAACCGTAATGCTGTAAACGACTCTGAAGTAAAACCAGGTTTTCCATTTATACTGCTGTACCATCTGGATATTGTCCTTATATGTGGTAAACAAGTATCAAAAACCTCGCGGACATATTGATACGCTTTGGGAGAGTAAAAATTTAAAGTCAAAGCAAACTTTCGCAGAACCGGTGAGTAAGTTCTCTCTCTTTTTCTTTTTCCAACTTTTCCTACTTGTTTAAGAAACAGTTCTCGACTTGTTACATTTATATTTGTTAAGATGTTGATGTCATCTGCGTCTATTAAATTTTTCTTTTTCAAATGTTTTAACATTTCCCGTGACGTACTTAATCTTTTATTTAGCCTACGACTTTTTTGTTGGAGATATTTGATTCTTTTACGTGCTGATTTCAACTGACTTCGTAATTTACGTTTTCTTGGGGTTTCTGTAATAGGAGGACTCATCAAAGGAATATCCATACTCGATGTGTCAGCTGATGAAGTAGGTTGAATTTTAGTCATGGAGGAAGGACCAGCTAATTCTAGGTTAACCATCACCGACGATCTTGGCTGTTGTTCCTAAAATCCATAATTTCTAAATACTCACTGTTCTACAGACATAACATACATTGTCAACAACAGAACAAAAAGTTAAAGAATGGTAATTAATATGTACCTATATTTATCATTTTATGTACACTGAAAATATCTTGTGTGTCTAAATATGACGTACGTGTGTTTCGACAATGGCTTTGGTAGGATCAATTAGTCAGAGTGTCTAAATAGATGATAACAGAATTGTGTAGGTATTTATTGTTAACAATTTAAAATAAGTTATATCGAGGTGATTTGTTTAAAAAAAATGTGCATTGAGATTTTTTGAAAATCCAAATAAGATTCATATAAGCATAATAGATTAATAAAGCCTGCTTCTTCAATTTCTGAGGTTAAAATTTTTCGTTTTAGTTACATACGATTTTAGTCATTTACATAAAAAAGAGATATATTATGCACGCCATCTTTGTTGCTCTTCAAATATAACATTTAGTTAGGGTGATTTAATTCTACACCACCTATGTGCTTAACAACTATCTAAAAATTATTTCTTATGACCCAACCTCTAAATGTATAGTTAATGGAATTGCATCTGATCGTAATTTAACTATATTGCCAGAACGATCAAAGCAGTCTTCTCTGAAGTGCTCTGAACAAATCACTGCATATTTTGATGGATTCCACATCTCCCTATTGATAGCTTTAAGCCATTCATTCCGTCTTGTTTGTTCATTTGGAAATCTGAAACAATAAAATGTTCATTTAGGACAATCATAAATCAAACTGTTGAAAAGTACTGAACAACATATATACAAAGCCTACATGTTTAATTTACCAATAAAGTTTGTACTACCTACATAAAAGTAATATTAAGAGAATACTATATATAGCGAATATAAAATTCATATCTATGATGGTACCGACTAACCGACTAATAATTAGTATCTTGATAGTTTTTTTGCAAATAACTATTTAAAAAATAATAATACTCGAATGTTATTAGTTGTTGAGGCATATAAAGAGTCACTTAAAGCACATACAAGACTCAAATACACCTAGGTATTTATTAAAAAATTCTGAATACGTACCTGTGATAAGATACAACTTTAGAACTTTTCCGATCACTCCTATTAACGCATCCAAGCACACTACAATTTGGCATTTTGATAATTAATACAGTTTTTTATAGTCCAATGAACACACTTATAAGTTTAATATAAAGTTTCTAACACTCAAATTCACTAAATAATGATTTTAACCTATACATCCAGTTGACACTATTGACAGGTCATACTCATAATGGCGGCCGGCTTCAATCAATGGCCGGTATGCCAGCTCTATATCCTCTATACTCAGTGTGCACTGTACTGGCGAGACCCAAAACTAGGTCGAAACCGGTCTGCAGTTAGTGACGTCCTGAGATAAAGGAGGCCTCGCATCTTCCTCGTAGCATTCGAGCATTCCAAGTCACGGTATTTTAGTGCTAATTGTGTTTAGACAAAATACGCAAATTTTACCACATAATTCAGTGATCGTAAGAGGGATAGCTGTTTTGGTTTAATTTGTTGAGTCGTTATTTATACAAGGTACTTGCAGATAGGTTGGAATATTATAATTCCTATATTTTATATTTTTATAAAATTTCTTTCTGCTATAAAATTGATTATTCAGTGATATTGATAACCACCATCGGACACATATTGTTCTGAAATTTTATCCCAATATGTACAAATTTTTATGTCGCTAATATAGGAGAGTGAGATATACTGGTTGAAAAACATTTCTCTTTCGGGTAGCGTCGAGTTATTCAGCTCTAGTTACCAACATATGGAAAATGTTCGAGTACATTTCAAGCCGTCAACCTAAAAAACTAATAACAGTATATAGGCCACTTCAGGTGCTATTGGGGATGGCTGATGCTAAAAAAAATTGAAATATTGACTTCTCGTACATAAAATCCCAACTTTATGAACTCTTACTTGCTTGTTTTATTTATTTGTTATAAGTCCATAGTTTCTTAAAGCATTCCAGGACTTTTAGCTTTTATGACGTCATTACTGCTTTTGGAATAATTTACTAACGTTTTTTGTCATATGGACTTGAGTAACTTCGTATTCTCTGGTTGGCTGAAAAGTGGAGGGGCGCGGATGGTCTGAAGTGACCCTGTTAAAGAACACGATAAAACCCTCGGTGTGCTTTTCGAAACTGTAACAAAATCCGATATTTCGCATGAAAAGCGTGCTTCACGTAAAAATATCGTGGAAGAGGTTTTTAATATTTTTAATCATATTCTCGCTCTACGGTTTTTTATGCAAAAATTTCAATAAGTCAAGGAGCGTAATTTTAGAAAGTGTAGTAAATGTCGCTACACAGGGACGTAATGTCGCCCCGACCACCAAAATTTAGAAACAGTAACAAAATTTGACTTAATCCAGCTTCTATTCAAAGTATATCGTGAGTTTTAACGAAAATAGCACTTAGCGACATGGAACCCCCATCATTTCCTAGCAGTCGATTTTGATGGGAAAATGATGAGTTTTAACGGGATCTGCCCTAAACCGGTTCCTCAGTGATTCGGTGTCAGAAAAGTATAGTTACCATGTACTCATATGTGCATGGGACCGCCTTGCCTGAACGTATGAAATTGTAATTGCAAAATATAATTCAAAGTCGTTGCGATTCAAGCATTATTAAGCTCCGAGGAGCGACCAAAATTGGTATTGAACTAAAAATACGTGAATAGACAGGCAAGCAAAAGCCCACCAAAAATTTATAAACATTGAACTTTTCTTGAATCTTTTTGTGTAATCGTTAGCTCAAAAACTGCGTATTGGATGGTAGTTGGTACATTATAAGTCGTTCCGTTCCTCACCATGTGTTGTACACGGGTCAGACTATAGTTTGTCAAAAAGTTGTTGTAAAACATGAATTTTTAAAGAAATTTAATATATGTTTTTGAACTTTATATTGTCTTTTACATGTTTTCAAAATTCCCTTTCAGGAATAATTTTAAGAAAGTGTTAGTACTTACTGTGTTAGATTTATAGTGTTACGACGTCCAATAGATACCATCAGAGCAGCAGTTAAGCAAAAAACGAACAGTAAGTATAAATTTTATATTATTCTCTGTTTGAAACAGTCGTTTTGAACCCTTATTTTGTGAACGTTAACATTCATTTTTGATAAATATAGTAAACGTCCTTCAGACGCAAAGATGGATCGTTCACAACCCCAATGATGTATTTCAACGTTGGACCTATATCTCAACACAATATCAGGGAAATATAGTGATTTATTGTGCCAATATTATAAAAGTATTATACACCAATATAAAAAAATCTATGGTTCACATGTTAAGCCGATATGAGAAAACAATATTTTTCCAATATGTTTGTGCTACGGTGGGTATCAATATATTATTTGGTATATCAGCAAAACAGTAGTATTAATGGAGATTTTATCATAGTAAGATTTCTGAGAAGTCACTCTATGTAAAAGAGGCCATCCAAATTTAATTTCAAATTTATGGTTAATTTTAATCTATGCGTTGATATTGACGAATAGTATATTTAAATCTAAAAAAGGAACTTTATTAATTCTAAAAATTGATTGTAGCTATATTATAATAAGATTCAACAGTAAAAATATTGAATTTTTACGGTGCAGATAGACTCCCAAACGATCTTAGACAAGTAATAACATTTTTGTCGAATCCATATTTTTATTGCGAACCGCAAGGAGAATATATGATGCATGTCCTATATTTCAGATTAAAGATCAAAATGGATTCTATAAGGCTTCACGCTCCATTGTTAAACTCTTTCCAAATCATTTCCTTATGTAATACTTCTGATACCCTATCGATGAAAGAATGTCTCCTGACAGAAGTTTTCAATACAAATATAATAGAGGCTAATATTTTACTTGTAATAATTGTTTTCAATCTACAAAAACATAATATAAGTATTTAGCCACTAAAATTTTTTTTTAAATGATACTATATGAGCAAAAAACAATTTCCTCTTTGTAAACAAATGTCTGACAATTTCTACAACTCAAGAAAACATCATGTGGAAAATTATATACCCATCAATCTTCTACCATACCCTCAGAAACTAATAACAAATATTATTATCAACAAACAAACAAATTGCTGGATATCGTAACAGTTATAGCATAATTCCCCATACTATATAAATCTTACGCACTCTTATATGAAAGTGCACATATTTCTAGTCCGCTGGATTCTACTTGATTATAACAAACCATCAGACTCGGTGATGCATTGGAGAGTGTTCGCAGCAATGGTAAGTTTCATCTCAAAATCACCAACAACCTAACACCAAAGAAAATCTATCTTCTAGGTAGAACGAGAAGCATGGCAAAAAAGAAACTAATTATCGCAAAATCCTTCACTTTTGCTTTAGAAGACACTGAACTGGAACCAGATTGGGATAATTATCAACAGATGCAATCTCGACCATCTTTGTTTCGCTAACGGTATAGTTTTGATTAGTAGTAAGCTAGAATAGCTTCAGAACATGTTAACAGAACTCCAATTAATGTTTGAAAAAATAAATTGATGTTTAAGAAAACTATAATACTTACATTTGGCAATCAAGAACTAGAAAAAATTGAGTAATTATTTGGGATATATTATCCGACTAAACAGTGAAAATCAAATTTCCAAAATAAAAGAAGAACTTGAATGACTGGACAGAAATAGCAAGTCTAGAATGTGCTTTGAAGGTCCCGAATGTCCCATTAAAGCTAAGGAAGAAACTAACCAATATGATGATACCTATATTATAGATACCATGTGAGCTCAACAAATAAATTAAGAGCTATTGAGCTGTTGTGCTAGAAATAAGTCTTAAACATTACATCAGAAACGAAGAAATAAGAAGATTAACGAAGTATGAAGATGTCGTAGAGAAACATGTAGGAGGGACAGTATGCTATAATATGCAAAGTAGGAGACGATACGATGAACAAACATGTTACAACGGAGGTCAAGTTTCACAACCGTAATGTATGGCGACTGCAATGACGACAGATAAATGATGTTTCATAATCAGTTGATAAAAATTTTTCATATGTGGCACAAGATAAGAAAAAGTGCAAAGGGAAAGGAGAGATTTATGACCAGGAGTAGATATCAAAAGGTTGTTATAGAAGGAGAATGAATCAGTCTCCCTTTTCTTTAAAACAAGCTGTATTGGTATATATTCATAAATATCAAGAACTAATGCAAACTACTTTCTCTACTTTTGTGTTTTTGCACTGTCGATAAAATTGACGACAAATTATGCAAAGCAATCCTACGTCTCGACCATTAAATTAAAACACATTTATTAAAATTTTCGAAAACGACTTCACAATTTTGTCAAAATTTTATAAAATAACGACACATTATAGTCCTATATATATATTATTATTCATTTTCCCCAGAAAATTTACATAAGGGTAGTTTATTGGCGAAGAAGAAATTAGTCGCTTAAGAAGGTAAGTGTGCTTTAGCTGTATTTATTTTAATTTTAACAGACCACTAATATTATAACGCGGATCATAACAATTTCCATTTGGCTGTAGTAATCTCGTTAGTGTTGATAAAAATTGGTATTATCCGTGACATGTAATTTGCCCCGCGGTGCATTAAATAGCACTAAGAAATTTGTAGCGATGTTGCACATATTAGGTACTAAAATTTTTATTAAATCTTTTACAATTTTTATTACGCTAAAACCTGGCCTAATCGATATCAGTATGAGCATAGAGATAATTTACCTTCCTCTTGCACATAATCTGTATAAAAATAATTTGTAAAATATTGTCGTACCTATACGCGAGCTGAGAGGGAAAAGTTATTTAAGTAAATTAAAACAGTTGTAAATAGTAACAATTTTTATCCAATAGCACAACAAGAAATATAATAATTAAAAGAAACATGTGACCGAGGGGCTCAATAGAAGACAAGTCACCGGAGTAGTGTTCCTGAACGTTTCCAAGGCCTTCGACCGGGTCTGGCACGACTGCCTCATAGCGAAGATGCTGAACCTGGAGTACCCAGTGGGAACAGTCAAGCTGAAGATGTCGTACCTACACCGAAGGAAACTTCGAGTGAAGGTAGCCGATTACCTCTCCATCTACAGAACCATGGAGGCAGGGGTTCCGCATGGATCCATGCTTTCCCTGCACCTGTTCACCATTTTACACCAGCGACCTACCAATGAGCAACAGGTCCTCCCTGCCATACTATGCAGACGCAGATGATTGTCACTAGACCCTGGCAGCCAAGAATGGTGTAACAAGCGAAAGTAGCCAACAACGCTGAGAAAATCAAGGCGATACTCTTCAGGAGAGTCAGGAACATTCCCACGGGGCAAGTGGCCATATACGGGAACGACCAATTGCGCGATGCCGCCAGTTAGACATGAAGGCCACGGTTGGGAAAGCGAAGCCAAGGCGCACCCTACTCTACCCGATGCTGGGTAGATAGAACCAACTCAACCTGAGAAACAGGTTCACGCTTGTCAGGACCCTGATCAGATGCCTATTGACCTATGCCTCTGTAGCCTAGCCAAGCCTAGCCTCTGTAGCCTAGCCAAGCGAGGAGCCACCTCAAGATCCAGACGGTGGAACACTTCGCACTCCGGTATGCCGTCGACTTCCTCTGGTTCGTCAGAAACGCCGACATCTGCAGTGATGTAGAATACACCCCAGTTACCGAAGAAATCCAGGACAGATGAAGAAACCCTATGCCAATGCAGTCAAACAAGGAAGCGCGTTGATCAGAGATGCGACTGATTACGATTCAGCCGACGCGACGCACGGAGGCACAAGCGGCCGAAGCTCCAGATCCTGGACAATGGATGAGTATGAGCTAGTCCGTATTTTCTTTTCAAACCAAGAAAGCACACAGACATACGTGACAAAAGTCCCCTAACCCTTACCCAGCTGACGATAAGATGCCAAAGTCTCACCGCCCGCCGGATTTCATCAAGCCTTGTGCAGGTCGAAAGCGCTACGAAAGCGTTTAGGCAGTGCACCTCCCGAACTACACAATTCAGCTTATCATACCGACGATCCGAACGACAAGATGTCACTTGGCGCCTTGTTCACCGGCAGTAATCCTTATCCAAAAACATCCCAGAATGAGGACGACGACATACAACAATCGCCCTCGGTTCAGCCGGCAGGGCCCATCAGCCAAAACCAGGGGAGGTCTACCGACATCGCCTACACTTTACACATTTGTGAGCGGGGTTGACGAGAAAGCAGGCCCACCCCCGAACGAGGCCGGTCCTGGTCTACAGCGATGATCTGGAGTAAAGAGAAATAGTCCTGTTCGACCTCATCCATCTGATACCATCACCATAGTCAAGGATATTGGCGCACGAGTTTCTATTCAAGGTTTATCTTTTATAGCGAGTCTAGGTTATAATATACAAAATAAAATGATAAAATTTAGGAAATGAAATATAGCGCAAAGGTTTTAAAATTGAAAATTGTTTTGAAATTTATCGTTTATTATTCTGTCGTAATTATTGTTTATTATTGATAATTAATATTAGAAAACAATTAAATTCTGTTAATAAAATAACTAATAATTTAAAAAATAACTGACACAGGAACTCCGTTTGGTACTTTTCAGCCATATTATTAAGAATTATAGGATAGTCTTTCAGATAGATTGCGTGCCTTTTTGTTCATTCAGAGTTATGGCAAAGATTCTTTTATTTTCGGTGACCGGAATGCCTTGTTCTTCAAGGGTTCAAGAACCATGAAAATTTTATGCTAATACACTACATTAGCATTCCTATGATCTAACATGAAACGGTATCATCTTAACACAAATAGAGAACTATCAGACGAATGACCAAAAGTGTAGACTATACCTACAGATCCTTGCAAATAAACACGATATCACGAAACACGTTACAAGTTTCTGTTTTTAGTCCACCAAAAGCTAGATCAGTAGTAGCTCAGTGGTCAAGAATGGTTAACATATTGCAAAAAGGCTAACTTATTACTCAACATTAAGATTTAAGTTATAATAGTAGATACTGTCTTCATGAAATAAAATAATTCTTTAGAACGGTATTTCAAGATTTAAGGGCAACTGTGTACTCAGATCCGATTCGTGAATCTAATCTCCCTCAAAAGTTGTGTCAGTTTCTGTACAGGAAAACTACGTTGTAGTTTTATTTACATATTGATTCCGAAACAGGCAACTCTGGTTGTTTTCTGAAACAATGGGCATAGAATAATCAATAAGATATTAACAACCTTCTCAGCAGCATATGCCGAACAGGTTCAGAGTTAATCAACAGAGGTCTTCATATTCATTAAGAGCTTCATTCGTACAGAATGAGGAACGATTTTTTTATTATTAATAATCTTTGATGTGACACTGCTTATAAAGTACTTTCCTCAAACACTAAAACAGTTACACTAAAACACTACACTTGAATAATAACTTAAACCGAATTGAGCTATAAAAACTTTTAATAGTCTCCGGGTGATGTCAATAACCAATTTTATTGAAACACACGTAATCGCGTATAGCGTTCAAACTGTTTTGAATACATTTCTAAATGAATATTATCATATATTTCACTCTATAATATAGGAACAAATTATATTTTGGTTGTCCCTTAGATCATTTTAAGTTGTAAGTGCTTAACCATCTCCATAAACTGATGACTTTATATGCTTTATACCTAGACGATAATAAGCTTTGCAATTTGCAAATTTTATTCTATGTTAGCGTATATATAAAAAGCGACAAAAATTATGATTCAAACTGAGATAGAGAAAACTTAAGTAATTATTATAATAATATAAAAACATTGCACTGGTATTTTTATTGATCAATTTAGCTTACAGAGCATTAAAATATTCTGTTTTTATTTTTCTAACAATCTCTTGTTTCCAGAGTCAATATACAAATTTAAACTAAAGGTAGAATTACGGTAATGGTTGCTTTCAGCTACATGCGATTTTCATGATTATACTGGATTTGATAAAAGTGTACCCCGTTGAGTAAATGTATATCCAGCGTCGGCAAAATATTTAGTCCACCAGAATGTTAATAAAATAAATGAGAATTGTGTATTATAAAATCCAGTTTGCTAAAAACTATTTTATAAATAAACTCAATTTTTTAAAAGCTTTTATTTAACTTGCAATGTATGTTTGTCAGTTGGTTTAGGGCAAATCTTGCAATCAAAATTTCTATTAATTCTAATTAAGCTAGAGCTTTGAAATTTTGCACGTGTATAAGTCCGGTGACAATACACTTTAAATTTTTCATATAAGAAAAAAAAACAAGATGGCGGCTTGGCGGACGACTTTATCGTTTATGATCCGATTCGACTCAAAATCGATATCTGGGGGTTTTCGAGATCGCCAATTATGAATTCTTGGTCAAAGTTCAGAAATTCAAAATGACGGCGCCAATATGGCGGGCGGCTTTTGTCATTTTCATTTTGTAATTTCTAGTCAAAAATTTAGTTCAAGATGGCGGACGACTTTGCCGTTTATGATCCGATTCGTCTCAAAATCGATATCTGGGGATTATAGCATATCAAAAGACCAAAAAGTAAAAAATAAAATTAAATGAAATATATTGAAAAAAACTTTTATTTACAAAATGCGCTTTTTTAATAAAGTTTTTGTTTTATTTTTTTTATATTTTAACTAAATCTGGTACTCATAAGGTAAATTAGCAGTAGCGCTTTGTGATTATATTTGTAGGGAGGTCAAAAGTATAAAGTTATAGAAATAAAAATTTATATACTTACACAGGGCGCTAGTAGCGGGTGGGCCTACGCTTATCGTGATTAGCGACCTACCAGCAAGAGTTTTAGAAAAGAGAGAAATAAAACGATAAAATAATTCAATAAGTTGTTCAAATCTTTGCTATAATAAAACATTAACACAATTACGAAGAATAAAGTAAATTCAGGTAACAAAAACAAATTAATAATAAAAAGAATATAGCACACAGAACATTAATATTTATCTAATCCTCAAAATAATTTTTAGATATCTTATCAAGTGTTCAAAGTGTCCACCGCGATTTCTTATGCACAATCGAGCGCGGCGAACTGTAATACATGCCTGTTGAATTCGAGCTTCTAGATCCTCTACATTTTGCGGTGTCCAATTAAAGTCGGTAGTGTCAAAATATGGGCCACACTTGAACATTTTGTTTTGTAGCGGCCTAAAATTGTCCATATTTTGAAAATATTAATTTCAGTTGTGCAGTAGTTTAGTACTAAAATTGAAACCCATTAAAAAGGGAGACGTAGGTCGTAATAGACCTTGGACTTTGTCAGATAGCCCTAACTGACTTAGTTAATATAGGCCCGAGTTATTAAAATATGTTTTAATTTCTTTTCTCAAAAATTAAGGCCTTTAGACCCCATATTACATGAGTTTTTTTTTTATTGTTTGGTCAACTTCCATTATTATTTTTTTTAATAACAAGACAATTAATTACATGCTGTAGATATACATATATATCGGGGCCTTACTGAAACTCGGAATCTAAAGAATTTAAAATATGAATTTATACCAAGCTTATATAATAGTCGTAAATAAAGTATCCTGAAAGCCATATAGTTTTTTATTACAACATTATTCAACTTTGATAATAAATAAGGAAATATTTGAATAAAACTTATCATAAATCCTTTCTAATGTGTTATTTTGACTATATAATAATAAGCTCTACTAAATAACAAAAAAGTTTTATGTGTTTATAACGAGCTTATAAATCGAATATAAATAGCTTATTTTTTCTCCTATGACACCGGAAGATCATACATTTTTTGAATAGCGCTCGAGATATCGTTATGCTAGAAGTTATTTTCACCTGTTATACTCCTCACTAGTGCGCCCTACCAGAAGGTGAGCAATCTCTGAAGGGTTTGAAGAAACCACAAAAATAACTTTTTGAAATTCTTACAAAATTTTCTACTATGATGCACCCCTCCTGAAATATTCACCCTTAAAGTTAAGTGATGAAATAGTAGTAGTATTAAATTAAATGTTTTGTTTCTTTGAAGACGGATTACCTATGTGAGAAATTCAACTATATCTATCAACTATATATATATCAACAATAACGGTAGGTAATAAAATGAGGACAACCTCTCCTAAGATTTTTGATAGGACAATAGGTAGATCCACGGGATGATTCACTATATTTATCCCCACTATATTTCTTGGTGAAAAAAAGTCTCGTATAAAATTTGTAGGGCTGTATAAGACATATACCGGATGTCAACGGGTCATGGTAGACTCTCTTTTTTCCTTATTTTTTAGAATATCGGAATGAAACTTGGTAGATGTATTATGACAAGAAGACGTTTTGTAACATAACTGTCACTGTTACCTCCCTTCCGGTTTCACTGGAAATGATTTCAACTTTTGATTTTTAAAAGAAACATCCTGTATATTATTATATTTTTTGAATTCTTGAAAAACTCTGAGTACCGTGATAGGGATATCAAATTTTTTTCATGGAGTCGAAATGCAATTTGTGGGATAAGTGACATTTCGACTCCACGAAAAAAATTTAACTCGAAATTTGTTGACGCATCTAGAGTGCCATCACCAGATACATTCACGGATTCCTTAGAACATCCGCTACTTTATAGTAGTATTCTATCACTATGGTTCTATTTTAAAAAAATAAGTTTTGTTAAAAATATTGTTCAGGCCCAATTTGATGGCCCAAGAAATATATATTCTCAATTTTTTCCATTTCCATTAGAAGCATTTTTTTCTAGTCATAGCATTCTAGATGCACCAACAAATTTCGACTCGCATTTTTTTCATGGAATCGAAATGTCACTTATGGGGTATCATCATACTCAAAGTTTTTCAAGGATTCCAAAAATATAATAATATACAGGGTATTCCATTTAAAAATCAAAAGTTGGAGTTATTTCAGCTGAAATTGGAAGGGAGGAAAATGACAATTATGCCACAATGTGTCTTCTTGGTCATATAATACATATACCAAATTTCATTCTGATACATAGCCCGGAGAGTCTGGTTACGTTCCTTATAGTAAAATAAGAATTTTATAGAGGAGTTTGCGACTAAAAATATTATGTTTTAATATCCCGCCCTCTAAAAGCACATTTGAACTATGCTAAGCCCAGTCAGGCTATTTATTTTTCGATTGCAGCAGACACTGAACCGCTAGATGGCGCCTGCTGACTATTTTACATGTCGCTACACTAAAGATGCCGAAATGTACCAAGTAGTCAAGGAATCCTCGTGTCGGTCGTCACATGCCTACCTTGCACTGACGAGAGCCAACAGCTCGAAACTGCAGTCTGCAAGTGGAGTGTGACGACTGGCACGAGAGCTCCTTTAAGTAGGATCAGTCTTTCGGCTAGTGTTTGTTGCAATCGAAGTATTAGCGTTTTGATGGTAATATGCAATTATTACACTTAACGCGCCAGGCTTGTAACTTGTAATTCAGCGCTCGGCAGGCACACAGCCCGGAGAGTAGCTGTTGGTTGCAGTCTGGTTACGTTCCTTATAGCAAAAATAAAAATTTTATAGAGGAGTTTGCGACTAAGTCTGCTCCCGTTTTACAGCTTTATCATTTTCCACCGCTTTACAGTGTACTCTGTGTTACTGCTTTACTGTTTTGCTCTGCGATACCCTTTTCTCGTTTAGCCTTGCTTTGCCGCTTGCTACTCTTGTCATTTGAGTCATCTGGTACTATTTTCGTTTCACCGCTTGCCCTCATTATTGTATTTAGCAACCTAGAGACCTTGTTTGGGGTAATCATTTAGTAATAAGTAGATTTGTATATAGTAGGTTTAATTGAATCGACTAAGGTTATTTCTCAAATTCTTAGTTTTACTGTTTGTGTGTGAACGTCTAATATCCCTAATTGACCCACTAGAGTACCGTTTCTCCACTTGAGCTACTCAGACTCGCGTATCCGTCTTGTGGGTAGTGTTGTCCTAGACACTTAAAAACTGGAACTGGCGCCCGAGCTGAAACAGTTTTATACCAAATACCCGTTCCAAAGCTCATGACTATTTCTCCTCGCCATCCGTGGAGAAAAACACGTCACCGCAGTGTTGTACGCAAGAAAAAGACGTTGGTAAGATAATGATCTACATTTCATACTAGTTTCATAACAACTATTGCGACTTCATATATCAATCACAGGTATGAAACTGTTACAGATTACATCTGAAACAACACCTTTATAAGTTTTTTTGAGAGACAGTAATACAGTACCTACCTTAACTGAATTTGTCATGACAAAATTGTGATCCGTATATGTTACAATTCAGCCCTTTATCCGAATAAGGCGTAATGAAGTGATGCCATTGTTATTGAGATTATTCATAACAATTTTCGGCGCGAATGTGTGCATCACATCACATCAACTAATTTGTTTGGTTGATCGTAATTCATTTATGGGGCTATTAGACAAAATAATAGAATTTTTCTTCCGGTGAATAACAAAATCAAATTCTTTAAATTCTCTCATGTTATATTTCTTAAATTTATTGTTTTCGTCTTAGAAGTTGGCTAACTTGATGCGGCCTTCTTATCTGGAACAATGTAAACATCCTTGAAATTAAATTTTCCTCTGACAGGAAAGCAACAATGGCAATGTGTAAATCAAACTTTACTCATTATTATTGTTGGTGCTCGGAACGAATTCAAGTACAGACATATAATAATGGCACAGAGCCAACGAAGTCAGGCGCCGTACCTGCAGCCACTTCCTTCATGGAATATTTCTTTAAAACTTTATATTTTAAGCACATTATCTTCTTCATATTTTTATTCAACTTTAAACATATGCATCTTAAAATCTGCAGAAAGAGTCCCAATTATGGAATTTAAGAATAACATTAGTCTATAGTCACAAGTAACTGCGTTTCGGTTACCGAGTAAACTGATATTTTTTGACATGTTTAAAGTATAATGCAAAATATGTGTTCGTGTCTCACTTTTCTAATGGTTTAGAAAAGGGAGCTGTCTTAAACTTTTATTCATGAAAATAGAGAAAATAATACTTAAAATTTCGTTTTACATTTGATAGAAATATGTTACAAAAACTTATTTTAATAATTACTTATGCAAAAGCCTCTGCAAAGATAACCAATTAAAAACAACAAAATAATATATTTGCGGTTCCTGGAAAAGGTAGATGTGACAAATTTCTCAGTTTGAAATCACGTACTAATTTTGATTAATACTGAAAGATAAAATAGTTGAACATTTAAAACATTTGTTGCGACAATCGTCTGCTTATATTCTGTAAAGTTTTTATGAAAATGATGAGATTGAGATAACTATTTTCAGTCTGAAATTTAGAAGGTTGAAACTAAGAAATGCTTTGCCTTCTGCTTGGGAACTTCCTTTTTAATGAGATGTACAACGACAGTCAGGAAATTTCTTAAGATTGTTAACATCCGAAGCATGAATTGCTTGGTACTATACCTTCCTTCTATCAGTACTATGAAAAAATGAAAAAAATTTCAAAAATAAATCAAACTTCATGTGTACCATGTCGAAAGTATAGAAAAGTAATTACAACAGTCAAATTAATAAAAAAATACAGTTTTTCCAAAATAATTTTGAAAAAATTCACGCTCATTCGATAATTCTCAAATAACACGCATTCACCGTCAAATTTCACCAAACGTTCAAATTCACATCGAACCTGTTCAAAAAAACCACCTTAAAAATATCAGCACCAAATAATCTCAAAATATATCAAAAATATTTTCCCTACCTCTAGTCACGACATTCCTTTTCGTTTCCTTAATTTTCTACAACCCGTTTTCTATTTCAAATTTCACTATTTATTGATTGCCCCTCGCATACGTCAAAACTACTTTCCTTACCTCTAGTCACAACATTCAGATTCAACCTATTTTTTTAACATTTATTTAACGTCGATCTATTTCCGCTACTGAGGCCTATCACCGATGCCTGTGGACGAGCTGCCCCCAATCGGGAATTTTGCCGAACCTCTTCCTTTAAGAAGAGTGGGGATATTTTACTTGCCTAACATTTAATAGACAAGAGACCGACGGCTTTACATCCCCTCCGAAGGATGGTATATCACCTACACAACCCTCGCCTAAGGTTGCATAGCTTCCGCACATACACTGATATACAAGCCGCTGGAAGATATGTGAGGCGAGGACACGGTCTTCTTTGAAACGGTCGCCCATCCAAGTACTAACCGCGCCTAACGTTGCTTTACATCGCATATTAAAGAATGTACATAGATAAGACGCATCTACGCTCGCCCCCAATTCAACCTTTTTACTATTTCAATTTATTGATCGCCACTCGTAGTACTACATACCTATCGGGAGCATTCATCCACCTCGCATCTATCGGGAACATGCTCACATCTTATTCATATCTTGCTACGATTTACACGTACATAAACAAATAAATACGTTGGATATTAATGATTATAAGATATTACATAACGAAATGACTTGGGCTACTGTAGCGTAGCAGATATCGTAGGACACAACCTAACCCGGATAAGTGATGTACGTGCCTACGACAAAATTTCTCTAGCTCAGACTATCTCAGGGCGTTAAGCCCAAGTTTACATAAACTATGACAAATTCACAGTGTGCATCGAGAGGTGACCGAGTGCAGACGTACCGAGCCAAGAAAGTGCACAGTGAAGTGGCAGCCCCACAGTTAGTGTCGTCGTCGACAGTTCTAAAAAGAGGAAGTACACACGTCTTTTTCAAGACGGTGTACTATAAAAGATAAATAAAGTCTCCCTCCCTTGGAGACACCATTTTTACTGTTATTAATCATAACTTTTTCCCATAATATTATAGGTATTCCCTTGCAGGACACCCACAGCGACGTTACCGTGGAGGACGGTAGCATGGACTACAGCGAAGACAAAACGTCCCAGAGCGGTAGCTCCCGAGGGGGTACCCCAACCCCAAGGGATGACAAAGAGACGATAAAACGTCTCACAGAGGAGAACAAAACCCTCAGAAAGAAAATAGAGGAGCTCACCGAGAGGTTGGAGCTAATGCAGAGGGAGCAAAAGTCCCAGCACGAAGAACTTCTGCGTGCGATTCGAGGAGAATCGCAAACGCGGAAGCGGAAAAACCCACCCGCCACTAATACGGACTCCGACGAAGAGGCCCCTAAGGCGGCAAAGAAGGTGGCTGAAGAGCCCCTCAAGTGCCCCCCAGAGCCATCCAGACGAAGAAGATCGGGATCTAGAGCTCCCCAGCAGGAGGCTAACGTCCCCAGACAAAACGCCAGGACAGAGGAGACTGAGGCCCCTCAAACAAAAACAAGAAGCCAGCGCATACCGCCGGTAGTGCTGAGAAACAAGGAGACATGGACAACGGTGAGCCGTCGTCTAACCGAAACCGGCATTAACTTTAGCAAGGCTAAAGTTACCGCGGAGGGAATCTCCATCGAGCCCGCGACATCCGAAGATTATCGCAAGATGACTAGGATGTTCGCAAACGAGAAAAGGGAGTACCACACGTACACCCTGTCAGAGGAACGGCTGCTACGTGTAGTCATCAGGGGGATCCCGAGCGGCGTTACTTGTACAGAGGTGGCAGAAGACCTCCAAGACCAAGGTTTCGCACCTACCGCAGTGCAACGGATGACGTCCAGACGGACGAAACAGGAGGTGCCACTCGTACTTGTCCTAGTCCCACAGGACCAGGACAAGATACTCCAAGTCACGAGGTGCTGCTCTCTAGTCGTAAGGACAGAGAGACAGAGAGCCAAGGTAGCGGCATCCCAATGCCACCGCTGCCAGCGTTTCGGCCACGGACAATCCAGGTGTACCGCGCAGCCGAAATGCGTGAAGTGCGGTGAGGCACACCGGACGACTGACTGCAAGAATAAGGCAGACGAACCGGCCAAGTGTGCGAACTGCCAAGGGGCCCACCCGGCCAGCTACAAGGGGTGTCCAAAATACCCCAAGCAATCAGCCAGCGCCACTCAAAGGCCGGTACAGAGGCTGACGACGACCTCAACAAAGAAGGGCGGCGTAGCGCCAGGCACTAGCTACGCAAAAGTAGCCCAGAGCAAGGCAGGACAGAACACCGTCCCTGCCTCAAAACAACAAGCATCGCCAGAGGCCAAAAACCTCACAGCGGTGCTAGCACAGATGCAACAAATGTGCTCAGCGATGAGTGCATTTTTTGCTCAAATGCCAAACTTTACTAATCTGTAATGCCTTTACAGATTAAACCGGAATTCCTGCAGATGGCGGCCTGGAATGTAAACGGCCTGCAACAAAGGAGACTTGAAGTCGAAGAGCTCCTGACCAGGTACGATATAGACGTCATGGCACTGCAGGAAACCAAGATGACCCCGGCCAAGGAGATCAACTTCCCAGGATACCACACGTACAGGATGGACTGGGTAAACATACCTCGGCGACCCGCAAGAGGAGTGGCTCTACTCGTTAAAAAGACCATAGCCCACCATCCGACGGTACTACCTGAGCTAGAAAATATGAATGCCACCGCCGTAGTAGTGTCCACAGCACGAAACGGCGACGTCCAAGTGGTTTCATGTTACCAGCCACCCCACAGCACGCTAACCGAGGGGGATCTGGACGCAATTCTACCCGCTAGGACACAGGTCGTCGCAATTGGCGATTTTAACGCCAAATCCCAGCAATGGAACAGCGGCGTAACCAACACTCGAGGACGAGAACTGCTGCGGTTCCTGGGACAGCACGCCGGCGAACTGCTGGTGGTAGGACCAGTCCAGCCCACCTTTGACAACGGTAGAAACAGGCCAGACGTACTGGACATAGCCATCCTAAAGGAGATGACCCTCGAAGCGGAGATCTCCACCAGAACGGAGGGATCTACCGAGCACAACCCGATCTTCCTAACTCTAGGAGGACAGGCGGGTGACGACAACGCTACCTTCACGAAGCGACGAACGGACTGGGAATCGTACCGGCTGCACCTGCAGCAGTACATTGCACAAATTCCCAGGCTAGATACCGTGGGGGACGTTGAGAGGGCCGTCATTACCCTAGAGGAGCAGATCCTGGGAGCAATAAGGGCCAGCACGACAGAAACAGAAGTAAGAAGACACCCAGCACCGATGGCGAACCTACCAGAGGTCACCAGGCAGCTGATAAGGGATAGAAGAAGCGCCAAGGGACGGGCTCAGAGGACGAGGCTCCCCGCCGACAGAAGGGAGTATAACGTCCTCAGCCGAAGAGTGAAAGCCGCCCTCCAAGAACACCGTCAGGAGGGGTGGCAACGCCACCTTGAGTCACTCGATCCACAGGACAGAAGTATGTGGAATACCCAACGTGCCCTGCGAAACCGGAGGAAACCTATACCCCCGATTCACGGAGAGCGAGGGAGGATCGTCTACACTAACCAGGAAAAAGCCGAGGCGTTTGCCGACAGCTTAGAACTGCAGTGTAGAGAGAACGAGCTCGATGACGAGGACGAGGACTGGGTGGACGATGTCGAGCGCAGAGTACGTAGGATCCACCGCCTGCCTGATGACGACCACATCCGCCCGACTACCCCCGAGGAAGTCAAGGAAATCCTTAGGAGCCTAAAGCCGAGAAAGGCTCCGGGATGTGACAAGATAGGAAACATCGCTCTCAAAAAGCTACCCAGGAAAGGAGTAGCGGCGCTAGTCAACATCGTAAACGCGATGTTAAGGTTACGGCATTTTCCAGCCAGGTGGAAAAAGGCCGACGTCATTATGATCCCTAAACCAGGGAAAGAACTAATTTTCCCGTCTTCTTACAGGCCCATCAGCCTCCTCCCAGCCATGAGCAAGGTTGCAGAACGGGTCATCTTGAAGAGGCTCACAGAAAAGACAGAAGAGCTGAATATCATCCCGGATGAACAGTTCGCGTACCGAACAGGACATTCCACCGAACTCCAAGTACTTCGCCTCACCGAGGAGATTACTAAGGGGTTCAACCAGCGGCAAGTCACCGCGGCGCTGTTCCTAGATGTTGCCAAAGCGTTCGACAGGGTCTGGCACGACGGCCTCCTAGCTAAAATGATGAGTATGGGTTACCCCATCGAACTCGTCAAACTAGTGAGGTCCTACCTGCACCGCAGACAGCTAAGGGTCAAAATCTCGGACCAACTCTCCACTTACAGGACCGTGGAGGCGGGAGTCCCGCAAGGTTCGGTGCTGTCACCGCACTTGTTCGCTATCTACACCTCAGACCTCCCCAGGACCGACCACACAGCCCTGGCCCTGTATGCAGACGACACAGCAATAATTGCCAGATCCTGGAAAGCCAGGAACGCAACCAGAAAACTCCAGGAAATGGCCACACTCCTGGAAGAATGGTGCACGAAGTGGAAAGTCGCCGTCAACGCCGACAAAAGCCAAGCCATACTCTTCAGACGAGTGCGGAAAGAAATTCCCACAGGACACGTCTCCATGAACGGCGAGGACATCCAATGGCATGACACCGTCAAATACCTTGGCGTGGTCATGGACAAAAGCCTAACGTGGAGACAGAACACGGACGCTATTACAGCCAAGGCGCGGCGCACAAGAGCCCTCATCTACCCGATGATGGGAAACGGTAGCCGTCTCAACCTGAGGAATAAGCTCACGCTTATCAAAACCCTCATCAGGCCGCAGCTGACGTACGCCTCGGTAGCGTGGGGTTACCAGGCAAAGTCCTACATGAAGAAAATCCAGGCAGTGGAAAACATCGCCCTCAGGACGGCGGTCGACGCACCATGGTACGTGAGAAACGCAGACATCGTCAGAGACCTGGAGTACACCACGGTCACTGAAGTCATTCGGGAACGAGCGAAGAAGCTGTACGCCCAAGCAGAGGAGCACGGGAACCCGCTAATCAGACAGGCCACTGATTACGACCCTGCCGACGCCCCGAGGCACAAACGGCCGATTGTACAGCTTCTGGACAACGGGTGAGTATAACTTATATTTCCCGCTAACCGATCTGTTTCAGATACCCCAGGACGGACCACCACTACCAGAGACATGACGTTTTTCTACCCAAACCCAACCTCCTTGCGGGCGTCGGACAACATACCGTTCAACGCCCGTTGTCCTACCTGCTCCGTGGAGTCCGAAAGTGCTAAAAAAGCACTTAGGGTCTCCACACTCCCGAGCTACACAGCTCATATCCTTACCTTTCCGATGATCCGGGGTAGGACACACCTTTACTGTGTCCTACGTACCGGCAGTCAATCCCAGCCAAAACTTCCTAAAACCCAACTAGACCGATGACTACCCACGGGGGTGACAAGCTGGCGAAGAAAGAAAATATCAAGACAAGAAGAGCGCCAGAAGAGACCTCTGCCAGCGAGGTTGAAGAGCCAGGACCAGGGGAGGTCCGCAGAAAATACCACGACACATCTCGCATTTGCGGGCTGGGTCTGGTAGAAGTAAGCGGGCCCACCTATCACGAAGGCCGGTCCAGGACTACAGAGATAATCTAGGAGCAAAGAGTAGTAGTCCTACTCGGCCCTAGTTATCGAGACCGTCATCAAGCCAATGGATATTGGCGCGTATGACAAATTATTAGCTTACTTACTTAACAAATCATTGAGGCTTCCATACGTAGTGGTCGCAGACGAAATAATGACACTTTCTTTAAAAATGAAATGCACTATATTATAAAATTTACAGATATTGGTTCTCTAGCATGTAACCTGGCGATGTTCAAAAGGTGTGGCAAATTTCTCGATTAATAAGTTACAACATTAATAAAACGCCTCGTGTAGCTACACATCGGTTTACAATGTCCTCATAAATGGTCATGAATTCTACCACAAAGGTCTGATTTAAAGAACCACCTTAAATAAATATGAATGCATAAAATCTTTAAATATGTACAAGTTAAAATGCAAACGTATGAATCGATATAACCGAGCCGAACCACTGAAGGTGGTCCCCGGTAAGTAAAAACAAAACAACACACATATTTAGGGTGGTACGATACCGACTTCGACGTGGAAGAACTGTAGCCCTACGGAGATGTCTTCTGGACAAAAGAAATGGACCCAAGGATGGGGTTGATTGTAGCCTCTCCAGCCCTGGAACTTTCCACTGTGTGTGGATGCCCCGTCCGTGGAACTTCACTGAAGTGTGTAAAAGCCCCGTCCATGGAACTCTAAAGATATCACGATTTAATTTGCAAGGTCAGAAATGCACGTGAAGCGTGCCTAATGTAAGCAATTCTGACATAACCTACAAAAGAAATATAATTTACCTCACTGATGAGGGAACAATCCACCAATACTCCTCGAAAGCCACAGTCGGATGAATGGGGTCGAGTCCGCCTTTCAAGTTGACACGGTATTTCCAAAGGAGAGCCTGCAAATTTGCGAAACACGTGGGTAGAGAACGGGTAAGATGGCGTGAAGAGGTTAGCTTACCTTATGTAATTAAATATCCTGCTTCCGCAGATAAAATTTACTCACAACCACAAAATATTCCGCTAAACGGAACAACAACAGATTGAGGAAATTTTCTTGTGTTGATAATTCCAAAATCCACCAGGATAGGATGCCTTGGATAAAACCGAGGTTTACAGAATTATCAACTACCTACCACGCCAACAAAAATGGTTGCCTACCCGTCTTCCGCTCTCTGGAGAATAGCGAATTGTGTTACGGACGTAGCGGTTGTTATTATGCGGCCCACAAAACGCTAAGGCATATGGTGGGTCGCATACGCTAGAGGTCCGCAACAATCTCTGCAGCCGTGAAACGTCGGACCTTCGCTTCGACTTTACGGGGTCATTTCGAAAACATTTAATTTCCAGACAATGAAACCTTCGTAACCCGAATAGATTTAAAATCCATTTTTATATAAAAAATGTTTCCTTTTCAATGCCGATTTTTCTCCGAATTCAAGCTTTTGTAAAACTATTGCCCAATGTTGTGCGATATTGCGCAATCATGCCGATCCAAGCTAGAGGGTATCCTTGTCAGCTCTAAAAAGAGGGTAGAAACGTTCGTGCCTGACTTTCGGGGCACGAAAAACACAACAGTTCTATCGTATAAATAGCCAAGCTCCATGAGCCCATTTTAAATGGTTTTCCAAGTTTTTTCTACTAAGTACAGTGAAAATAATTTGTGTGGTGGATTTTTTAAATAATATTATAAAAGTTCGTGTACTAATTGCTTTAAGAAGTATACTAGTAGTCTTTAGGTGGTTTTAACGAAATTTTGAGACTAGTTATCGATTGTCCAGTTCCCACTTATTGTCTCTCAGACATCTCTGTCTGATGGGAAAATTTTGCTACAACATAGTAAAAGCCGGCACAGGGCCTGGCGGGCTTAATAAAATTTCCTTAGGTACCTTCACTATTCAGAGGTTAATGATAGTGCAAATAATCCACATTTGCATAGATCTGAATTGTAGACAGTACCTTTATATATAACCACGATGCGACGATAGAGGAGATACCCAACATCAATGGCAGTCGGCAGGTTGGTGATTCTTGGTAGTTGATGAAAAATATTGAACGAAAAATAAAACAATATTATTAGTTATTCAACTTTAATTACAGCAAAAATACAGAAAAATGCATCCTACTTTTCTTATGACGTGATCTATTAGTAAAGATGTAGAATTTATTTACCTTTTTTTTTATCATATCTGAAACTATTTTTTTCTTCTGCAATACTATGTTTTGAGGGTCACAGATGAAATCCAGAATTTTTATCTTATAAATGAATATTTTTTCAAAGTTTTATCAATTTCATGTCAGCTTATTAAAACTTTAAAATTTTAATAGTAGTTTTAAATAAAAGCATATAGACTTCTCTAAGTGGGTCCCCGTTCTCCTACAAGTGTTTTAAATCAATTTCTGTGGAGTCCTTCTAGAGTATTTGCAGTTATAAGTAATTTTAGACATAAACTTTGAGGATATCTTATAGAGAGCATTTTAAAGCTAACATTGCTACTTAGGAATGGAACATTTATTCCGTTTGATTCCAAAATGTTACTTGCGGCAACTGATTATAATATATAAAGCTTATTTCGTTCGGGATCAAAGCCGTCAGTAAATAAAATATCATACATATTTAGTATGGATAACAAGACTGTAAACAAAAACAGCACGCTGTTATTTTTTGGTAAAACTCCCTCCAGCTTGTTTGGAAGAATTCATTATATCAACTATACTTGCAAAAATGTTAGGAACAAGGAGTGAAATCCTCAAGTAATCGATATTGTTTGCATATTGAGGTACCAAGACGTTAGGAGGCAATAAAATAGCACTAGATACTCGATACATTTTTATATTTCAATGTACGACGTACATGATTTCTAGATGAGTTTTTCAAGCGCCTTATCTCAATTAGTAATCAACATAGTTCTGATTTTTTTCTTTACATTTCATTGCTTCATAAATAAACATTAAAGAAACGGTCGGCCTAGTGGCACAATCACTATGCAATAGAACAAGACTGAAACTATCAGATTACAAAAGAAATTTAAGAACACGAAGATTATTATGAAACTTAAAATTAACGACAAAATAATTGAGGAAAGAAGCACGGTCAAACATCTGGAGGTAAGAGACTCTTTCGAATCCCATATTACACAGATAATTATCAAGACTTACGTAACGATGAACAAACTACATCCACTGATTAACAGACGTATAAACTTACGACAGACAAGATAACCTTATACCTATAAAGTTATTATCAGACCAGCGTCTGCCTGCGAATCCAATCTTGGACGTGCAGTGCAAAAGACTCCACACATCACAAAACAAATTACTTCAACTTTCAATGAACACAGACAGATACACTCCGGCTGCTGTATTATGTGAGAATGCTAAAATAGCACTTATAAGAGATTATATTAATGAGACAGCACAAAAGTATGTCTTCACTAGAGTACAAGAATCGGAGATGACGCAAGGTATAACAGACAGACGAAGGCACACAGACTCTTACACCAAAACCTACCCGTCAACAGCGACAGACGGTAACCATTACAGCGCATACAATTGGACTATACAAAGACTGACAAAACACATAAAATCAGGACGATTCTCCCCCATTCTACATCTTTCCACGTCCCTTTTAGCCCCTGTGGAAATGCAAAGACCGTTAGTACTGGGATAGCAGCAATAGACATCTCCCCCCCCCCTCCCTTTTCGAGGATGAGGAAAGCCACTCCCTTTTCCGATTTGTTGGTTCTGGTTGTGCGGAGACTTGTCGGATCGGGATTTTTTTTACCAATTTCAATAAATTGAGCAACTATCGACCCCGGGCCACCCCGCCCAGCCTCGAAAATTGAACCACTCATCTAAAGCCGAAATACATTTAAGAAAAGCTTAAAATCGAACAGAAAATGGTATACCCCCTTTTCGAGGGCGAGAAACACGATCGTAGCAATATTTTCTCACCCAACCTTCCCCAACCACCCCCAAGTGCAGAAATCACCCCCTCTCTTTTTTTATCTGAACCTGGGCGTGCAAGGACTACGGATCGGTTTTTTGCCTAATTTCAGAAAATTAAGCAACTTTCGAACACAAGACACTTTGTCCGACTCCAGGGGTTGAAACCACCCCCACCGCCGAAACCGCAATCCATCATAGAGCTTGAATTTGAACATAAATGGGTATACCCCCGTTTTCGTGGGGGAGAAAATCGATGGTGACAATTTTTGTCAAGTGACAAATTTTCCGTTTTTTCGATCTTCGTTTATCTTTATCAAACACCATAACTAATGACATTATTGTGTTTAGCTATACTTTATGGCGCCTATCATTAACAATAATTTTTTTGTAATGCTTTGTTTATATTTACCTCCTGGCGGAGTTTAGCTACAGCTACTCTTCCATTCAACCAGGACAGCGAAGTGAGATGCCGTTCACCCATCCAAATGACGAACACGACCAACGCTGCTTAACTTCGCTGATAGAGGTCTCAGCGCTTAAACCGATGACGGTACCTCAATATGTTTAGCCAAATCCATATCGTCTAAGAAGAAAGAATAATAAAGTTGGGTATCGTCCGCATACAGGTGTACTTCGCATTCTTTTATACAGGATGTTATATTACCTGTATGTATATATACTAAACAAAAGAGGACCTAGTGTTGAACATTGCGGAACCCCACATAATACCCTACTGGTCTATATCAGTCTTCACAAACTGAACCGTATTTAATAATAATTCTCTAGAAGCCTCATTGCACTCTCCGAAAAACCAACAAAATGTTAAAACAGACAGTAAAATTTCGTGACTACTAGTGTTATAAGCTTTCGAAAAATCTAAAAGTGTTAGTACGTAGGTTTTACCTTGATCGCTGATATTTTCAACAACGCTGTAGTACAGTTATGGCCTGAGCGAAACCTAGATCGATTCTGAGAAGGAATTTCGTAGGTATTCAAATGTTTTCGTATTTGGCAATACATGATTTTCTCTATAAGTTTAGACAAGACAAAGTATACTATTCAGCTAAGATCGTTATTAGATAAAGCATTTTTCTTTTTAGGCAATAGTGCTACACAATAAATAAGACATCAATTTACAATATGGGTATGAAAAATAAATTTCTTGGGCAACACAAAAGAATCTTGATATCTAAATTTATTGCATCTGAACTTATGACCAATTATTTAATTTCCATTAAGTGTTTTTTAAATGTTTAACTGTATCAGCTATCGATAGTACGGATGGTCAAAGCAAAATCTGCCTAAAAATGAGCCGCGCACCTTCATTTTCCAGATTATCTATCTGAGGTAATTAATTCGAGTTATTCCAGATTATGTGTTATCATCGCCATATAAGTTAGATAGAGATATATCCCGGGTTAGGTTTTCTCTTGCTCAGCGAAATACGAATGCAGATATATAGAATCATATATGTCGCATTCTTACGACGAGAGGTTTAATCCCTAATAACAGAGTAAAAGGAATCCTGCTTACTTAGCTACCGTCGGATAATAGTTCACCAGTCGGCCCAGAGGTGGCGCTGCCTCATAGAATATACTAGACGGCGTCTGAAACAATCTGTAGTGAAATGGATGAATCGAAGATAAACGCCACGGATATATAAGAAGCGGACCAACGCATCGGAGTCAGTTCAGTACAGTTCTGAGATGAGCCAAGTGATCAAACAAGGTAGAGAACAGTAACAAATTGTAAATTATAGTAGTGAAACTATAGTAGATAAAAGTTATAATTCATGTGTTATTATAAGGACTATTTATTGTAAATTTAGTGATTAATAAATCAGTGGTTCAAATGGGCTTTTAGAGGGTAGAATATTAAAACATATTTCAGTCGCAAACCTCCTCTATAAAATCTTTATTTTACTATAAGGAACGTAACCAGACTGCAACCAATAGCTACTCTCCGGGCTATGTGCCCCGCCGAGCGCTGAAGTACAAGTTACAAGCCTGGCGCGTCAAGTGTAATAATTGTGTATTAACAACAAAACGCTAATGCTTCGATTGCAACAAACACCATTCGAAAGACTGATTCTACTTAAAAATGCTCTCGTGCCAGTCGCCCCACACCACTTACAGACTGCAATTTCGCGTTGTTGACTCTCGTCAGTTATAGTAAAATAAGGATTTTACAGAGAAGGTTTGCGACTGAAATATTATGTTTTAATATTCTGCCCTCTAAAAGCACATTTGAATCATGCTAAGCCCAGTCAGACTATTTATTTTTCGATTGCAGACACTGGACCGCTACATAGAGCCTGCTGACTATTTTGCATGCCGCTATCCTAACGATACCGAGATGTACCAAATAGTCAAAGGATCCTCGTGTCGTTCGTCATATGCCTACCTTGCACTGACGAGAGCCAACAGCTCGAAACTGCAGTCTGCAAGTGGTGTAGCACGAGAGCTCCTTTAAGTAGGATCAGTCTTTCGACTGGTGTTTGTTGCAATCGAAGCATTAGCGTTTTGTTGGTACACTTAACGCCCCAGGCTTGTAACTTGTAATTCTGCGCTCGGCGAGGCACATAGCCCGGAGAGTAACTGTTGGATGCAGTCTGGTTACGTTCCTTATAGTAAAGTATAAATTTTATAGAGGAGGTTTGCTACTGAAATATTGTGTCTTAATAAATCAGTGGTTAGTGAAAGAGAAGGAATTGAGTATATAGTACAATTTAATTTTAATCAGGTCCAGATGATACCAATATGAATAGCGAAGTGCACGGTGAGGCGATACTCTAGCGTAGTGCTCAAGTGTCTCGATATTCTTTGGAAACTATTTCATCATTAGTGTCGCCTCGCCGACTAATATTCACTTGGTTTAGCTTTCATTTTGTTGTCGAAACCGAAAAAGGCCCTTTAAAACAGTTAAATTCAATCAAAAAGTCACAATTTGTAACTTAGCATCATTACACAATCATATCTCAGATCGAATTAAATACAACGCAATAAACGCGCTTAGAGTATATCGACGTTTAGATTCCCGTCCGCCTCGGCATGACTGGGCGGGTCCGACACGACGCAGCAGGCGGCCCCGGCCGCTCATTCGGCATACAGCGTTCCAAACGCCAGCCGACCTAACGTTCAGAGCTCCGTCCGCCCCGAAAGTTACAGTATCGCTACAGGGTCTACCGGACGGACGGTACATTAATGACATTCCCAACCCCAAAGACCATAGACTGACATACGCTATTTACGCCGACGACACGGCGCTCATAGCCACCTCAAAAAACGCAGACCAAGTAACTAGACTCTTACAAAAACAGACAGACCTAGTGACCACATACTTCGAGCGGTGGGGCCTGCAAGTCAACCCCGACAAAACGCAGGCACTCATCGCCACGAAACGGACAAAAAACATCACACCGACGGACAAAATTCACATAAAAAACACGGCAATTACCTGGAACAAACAAATCGACTACCTGGGCATAACCATCGACAGCAAACTAAGCTTCAAAAAACACGTCAAGAACATTAAAAGAAAGGCCTATGTTCGCTCGGCACAAATCCGCGGAGTTATAGCAAAAGCCTCCTCCCATCCCGCCTCCCTTCTATACCGCTCCTACATCCGCCCCATCCTCACGTATGCATCCCCCGTATGGTACCCTTTAACCAGTAAAAAAGACAGACAAAATATTCAAATCATACAAAACAACCATCTCCGCCTTGCCACCAACCAACCCAGAGCCACCCCCATCCCTTACCTACATAACCTATCCGGTACCCCAACCATAGAAGAACACGTACACTTCCAGCTGATCCCTAACTTCGCTCAACAACTTCACGTTCACCCCAACCCCCTCCTAAAATTCCCCCTAATACAAAAATTCCCACACAAACCCTTCCACCCATCCCTAAACTATGAATACGGACTAATACGCACCTGACGACGAAACAAAACCAACATAAACTAACCCAATTTCAAAATTAAAACCGCCAAAAGAGAGAATCTGCCGCCACCGTCACCGGGTTCCATTTAACCCACACCACACCAAAAACAAAACCCACTTAACCACATCCAAATCCCAAGTTCACCACACCCTACAATAGAACAACCCAACAGAGAAAACACAGAACAAACACAAAATCATACCTCGGTAAGCGCCTAGAAGGCGGACACCGAAAGTAGCCTGAGGGCGCATAATACTAGAGCTGGACAGCGGCAGTTCACTCCGAGCTTCAGCACGTGCTACAACTACAACTACGAGTTCACTCCCAGCTGTCAACATCTACAGTTCACTTCGAGCCTTCATCGAGTCAACCTCAGTAAGCAGTCCAGTCCACTACATCTACAAGCTTCCAGAACTTCAGCATACCTGACGAACCAAAACCAGTACGGCGTCGTAGTTGCCAGTGCATCTACACCCTACAGCGTGGAGGAGAAAGGCCAGCCTACAACAACAGCAACCTACAATCGCGCCGCGACTTTTAACTCGCTTCGAAATAACCAGTGTTAGCTCAGTATTGTTAGGGAATAAATTCATTAAAACAAATTGTGCATCGACCAGCGCAAGAGTTCTGCTTAGAGTTACATGTTTTGGTATCTCTGACTTTTATTTATCATCGACGACTCTTACCAGGCAACAGCGCCTGTCTACCTACTCAAAAGTTGGGGTACCTGGCACCAAAAGCGGTGCTTGTGTATGTCAGCCGGCGAGACAGTAAAGGGGGTAGTAGCTGTACCCACCGATACTCTAAAAAATCGTTAACCAGTCTACAAATTCCAAAAATCGACCCTGAGAGCTCGTTCAACCACCAGAGCTACGAGAACACCACCTTCGAGGCTGCTGGCGCCCATCAACTTAAAAAATTTGCAGTCTCCGAAGAAAAACATTTTTATTTTTCACAAACTCACCCTAATTTTCGTAGACAATTTATTCTCAACTTATACATGCTTATTTTATCCGGTACGAAGAACTTCACATTAAATAAAAATATTTAGAATAAAATTTCATCTCTTGATTTCTTTACCACGGACCGATTATGCTTAGATTTATGTATCAAAGTACTCAGATACGAATACTTAATGAGTTTATTTATTTTATTAATTCATCTCGGAAAGTTTATATAATGTATACACAAATCAAAGTTCCAAAGCTAAATATCTAGTTTACATTTCAAGTGTGTACAAAGTTAAATGGTATAAAATAAAATATAAAATACTTCCGGATCCGGAAATTCTACTAATACAATAAAGTTTAGGAGTCAATAAAAAAATACGTAGGTACATCATCATAATCAAAGGTGTAATGTAAGATATAAAGAACTACCAATTTTAATAAGCTTATTTCGAAACATTTTGTACTATGTTTAAATTATCTTACAATAACATCAAGGGAGTCGAGTTAGCTGAAGTAAAACACTTGAAATTTGATATATAGAGTAGACTGTACTCTCCTAAAGATAAAAGAAAATTTTCAGGCACTTGTAAAGAAATATTGTACTGTTATATGATATATCTTCAATAACATTTGTATAGAAAATGTACATAGTTTTAGATTACTTGTTATAAATGGGCAAGAAGGAGAGAAATGTGCTGTTTCTTATATTTACTTCTAAGATTACTTTGTAAAAAGAAAAATAGTTCATTTGCATTTGATTTTTAATTTACAATTTGTTCGATCAACGTAACAGAGAAATAGTTAGCTAGAGTGTTTACTGAGAAAAAATATGATAAACTATTCTTTTCACAACTATTAATATTACTACGAGAATAAATAATAAATCCGTCCCCTTCATGAAGTAATATGTGATGTATAAGCGTACACAAAGTCAAATATACGTAGAATGCACATTCATGAATTGTATACGTACATTCAATATTCTAGATATAATTAATCACCTTGTGACACATATTTACACCTCTGTGAGGCTGTTAATCATGGTCGGGAGACAAGTTTCCTTCTCCAAGGCAATTTCTATTGCTATTGATTAATCCCAATGCAAATTTATATATACACAGCTAGAACAGGCAATTATTTGTTTTCATAATGAAGATACTTATATTATTGACGTGTTTAGAGCTCTAAAATAAACCACTAACTCCGGCAAATACCAATTAACGATATGGAATACATGTCCTTACATAATCATAGTAGTGGCATTAATGTCTTCGTAACTTCGTGAATCTTTGGGTATGCAATATTTTCTTTTGAAGATGAGAATTCGTTTATTAACCTTTAAATATATCCCAACTACAGTCTTTTTTCATATTACTACTACAGCTACTCTTATTACTTATATCTATATACAGGGTTGAGCAAATGCGTGGAAACACCTAAACTATAATTTCGAATAAAAAATACCCTTAACAAAAGTTTTTGTAGTACTTTTATTCTATTCAGTGACGTACTTTAATTTCCAACAACTATCCAATTTTTCGATATATAACGTCATCTGTAGCTTTTAAACGGATGACCCTGTATACAGGGTGTACCGAAACTCCCACCTTCCTCTTTAGGTGCTAATTCTCCATGTAAAAATAGTAAGAAAAGTTCTTATAAACATGTGTCCGGAAATGCTTCCTAAGGGAGCTACGGCCCTCTAAGAAAGGCGCAAAAATAGGTGTTTTTAGAAATTATCTCGGAAATGATTTGGGACAACTTTATGAAAGTTGGTTCACTATTTTCGATTATTGAAGGTTATTGTTTTATAGTAATAGCCAAAATTAATTTTATCCAGGGGCGGAGAAACGAGGGGTCGGTGTTCTTTGTTTCTACATATTTATCTTTCCATTTGACATTTTTAGTATTTTAATCCCTCACTATGATTCCCTGGTTAATTCTCCAAAAAAGGTCCTTTTTACAATTAGCCATATAGCAAGCTGTTTTCTAAACGAAATAATGCTAAATGCATATTATTTATTTTTCAAAGTAGGCGTATGTCATTCAGTAACAGAAATGGCTGAGTACACCTCACAGGAGTATCTCGATATGATTATCTGTTATGGTATGATTTCCTAAAGGAACTATTTTCAATTATTTGGTAATAATAATAAAAGAAACATTGTGCAAAAGTTTAATGAACAGCTATGATTTACAAAACAACCAAAGATTATTATAAAATGTGCTCAATATCTCTTCCTCCTGCTCAATGCAGGTCTCAGCACGGCGAACAATATTATTTGTAGCTCTTTGCGCCTTTTCTCTGGTAATACTGTCAAATGCCGCAATTATGTCGGCTCGCATGTCGTGTTCACTAATTGTCTCATTAAAATGAGCCAAATTTTTTTATATGACCCCATACAAAATAATCCATCGGATTTAAATCCAGCGATCGAGGAGGCCAACTTGAGTCAGTTTTTCCTATCCAGCGCCCTTGAAAAACTCGGTTCAAATGACGCCTTGCTACCCTACTAAAGTGCGCCGGAGCCCCATCGTGCATAAAAATCAGATTCTAGCAAGAAAGCAGCAAGATTTCATCCAGTAAACCGGGTAGTTGTCTCCGGAGAAATCGTACATAATTCGGTCTATTAAGTCGTGCGGGAAGAAATATGGGACCAATCTGCAAAATTGGTGGTAAATATTATTTTCAAGTTTTACTTAACCTATTAGGTACCTAATGAAAATGTAAGTGTACTTACCATTAGATTCCCTATTTGTCCCACCCAAACATTAATAGAAAATCGGTATTGAAAATGAGGATTTTCATGGGCCCAATAAATAAAATTCCTTGAATTAAATTCTCCATTTGGGGTAAATATCGTTTCATCAGTCCACAATATCTGATTAAGAAATGGAGGATTGACCAAATGATTTTCCAAAAAAATCTGCGAAAGTAAAAAAAATCGGCCGGTTTAAGTAGTATACTTTGAATTACAAATTAATCAGGTTTGTTCAAAATTTGTTTTTTATTTCATGTAGATACTACATACAAAATTCGGCTTACTTGTATAGAAGATCATTCGAGGTTCATGGTCTCGCGGCAAGTAGTAATAATATTAGCTCATGGGTTATGTTCATCAGGTTTATTTTGTTTAGCTAATATCAATTATAAACGGTTAGGAAGACGAAGTTTATACTTTCCCGTAGATAACGATAACAATGTTGATTTCACCTTCGATGAATACGTGTTCTTGTAGTCCCCAGTAGTCTAGCAGTTCGCCTAGTACTCAACCTTGGCTGATCAGCAAATGCATTAAGAATCATATCTTCTTCAGCTACTGAAATCCTTCTTGGGTGACCGTTACATTTCCACTGTCCCGTATACGATTGAGGCAGCGCGTGATAACTTTTGCGTCGGGAACGCGTATAGTCGTACGGCTGATACGGCTTGTTCATCAGCCATACCATAACAGATAATCATATCGAGGTACTCCTGTGAGGTGTACTCAGTCATTTCTGTTACTGAATGACATACGCCTACTTTGAAAAATAAATAATGTGCATTAGCAAACGAATACGCAATATTTCGTTTATACCGCTTTTACTCGAAAACGGCCTGCCATATGGCTAATTGTAAAGAGGACCATTTTTTCGTAGTATTAACCAGGGAATCATAATCAGGGATTAAAATACTAAAAATGTCAAATGGAAAAATAAATATGTAGAAACAAGAACACCGACCCCTCGTTTCTCCGCCCCTGGATAAAATTAATTTTGGCTAATACTGTAAAACAATAACCTTCAATAATCGAAAATAGTTAACCAAGTTTCATAAAGTTGTCCAAAATCATTTCCGAGATAATTAGTAAAAACACCTATTATTGCGCCATACTTAGAGAGCCGGAGGGCCGTAGCTCTCTTAGGAAGCATTTCCGGACTTATAGGAAAGTTTCTTACTATTTTTGCATGGAGAATTAGCACCTAAAGGGGAAGGCGGGAGTTTCGGGACACCCTGTATTTTTACATTTTCAAATAAATACTTTTTCATCAATTATAATGATATAGGGTTTGTGGTTTCCTAAATATGGAATAAAATAATAAAATAAAGAGATTTACATCTCAATTATCAAGGCTATCTGATAAAAAATATTCTTTTCTTTTGTTATCATGGTTTTTGCAAACTTTCTTTAACAGAACTCAAATCATTCATATTACTGTCAGTTGCAGTCAATACTGTCAGGTAGTTTCCGTGTGAAATATTAACATTGTCGTTCAATTATGGGTGTGGGTGAACTAACTGAACGTGAAAGAATTACGTTGTTAATGATGGTTGGTTTCGAAGACAGGCAGAGTTCTCTAAAAGAGACATGCGACATTTTTAATGCAACATTCCCTGGTAGAAGTTTTGAATTTTCTAAATGAACAGTTTCAAAGGTTGTGCAATAGTTTCACGAAATGAGAAGTGTTAAAAATCGGCCAAAATCCTGTCGAAGTAAATCGGCTACAAATGAAGATATTTCGCTTGATGTTCTTCTTAACCTGCAAAAATAACCAAAAACTTCAGTACCAAAACTAGCATTATACCACAATATTAGCGAGAGATCGGTAAGAAGAATACTGTCCAAAAATTAGTTTCATCCGCATAAAGTACATTTAGTACAAGAATTAAATGAAGATGATCCTGATAGAAGGATGCAGTTTTGTCAAGAAACGATGGATAACATTGACATTAATGGTAACTTTTTCAATAATATAGTCTTTTCCGTTGAAGCAACATTTTGCCCGAACAGTTTTGTAAATCGATCTAACTGTCTTTACTGGGCTGATCAGAATCCTCACTGGATGGAAGAAATACACACCCAATATTTTCAAAAATTAAATGTATGGGCAGGGATAATCAGAGGACACATCATCGGACCATTCTTTCTTAGAGAAAATTTAAACTCTAATCGGTTATTTACAACTTTTGCGCGAGTAAATTGTTCCAGCATTAAATCGTTTATCTCCAAGCCAGGCAAATATTGAACAAGTCTCAGATGAAATTTGGTATCAGCAGGATAGAGCTCCGCCTCATTATGAAGTTGATATGCGTCAATAATTAAATGAAATATTTCCACAGAGCGGAGTAGGTCGAAGAGGATATATTGAATGGCCACCGCGATTGCTAGATTTAAGTCCTTTAGACTATTTTCTTTGGCATAATTTAAAATCCGTTGTATATAAGACCAAACCTCATATAAGATTTGGAAGATCGAATTAAGATGGCTGTTCAAAAATATCACAGCATGCTATTCAAAACGCCTTAAGAGCCTTCGTTGATCGATTAGGATATTGTCAGGCAGCTGAAGGTATCCGGTTTGAACATTTATTATAAATATTTTCTTTTTTTCTCAAAATTACAGTGCTTAATATTTTGTAATAACAAATTTAATTTTTATTAAGTAATAAGCATTTATTACTCTTTATTTTGTTATTTTATTTAATATTTAGAAAACCATAAGTCGCACACCAACCAACCCTATATCATTATAATTGGTGTAAAATTATCTATCTGAAAATGTAAAAATATATATTTAAAAAAACTATCGATGACGTCATATCTCGAAAAATAGGGTAGATGTTGGAAATCAAAGTACGTCACTGAATAGAATAAAAATACTACGAAAACTTTTCTTATGGGTATTTTTTATTCGAAATTATAGTTTAGCCAGAAATCAGGTCCAGATCCACACATTTGCCCAACCCCGTATATTACGAACCGATTTTTATCAGTCACTCTATCAGGTACAAACATTGACAATCATAACGAAAATGTGTGAAAATCCTGCAAAAAGATCAACTTTCTTCAGCAGGACATATAGTAGAGTAGAAAAATCAAAAATATGATAACGTATTAATAATAAATTACAATATGAATCCTATAAGTGGAGATTAGGATCAATCTAAGGTTGTTGGACTACGCACCATAAAAGTTGAAGGAGTTCCGCAAATGCTGTTTGAAAATTTTAGTACCTCTTGATCTATTATATCAACGGACTCTCACCCAAGCTCCAGCTGAACTAAACGAAGCAAAATGAACTTTTAGGCCACGACCAGTGCTTATTTGTTGGACTAGAGAGCAAGCAATCTCGAATTTGAATCCCAGCTACGATAAGGACGTTTACTAGCAGCTGTTTTCACGTGTTACCGAGACCAGTAAATTAACCAACGGCTGTGTGAGAGACAACACGGCTAGGCCTCTCCGCTCCTGAGTTCGAGTCTCAATTACGGAAGATGGCAATGTCACGGAGAATAATTCTGTAACTGTCTGTTGCCCCCTTGTGTCGCTAAGCTCCATCTGGACGTACATCTAAGTAATGAAATTTACTTATACCGTAAATTATCTGTTCAATGAATATCAGGACAAACTCAATTTTAAAAAACTTGTGTGTTTTCTTCGGTTTTGTCTCTCATATTGTTAGGCAAATTTAAGAATTATTTTAGTTATTTTTTTAGTCATTTATGTATTATTTATGAAGATTAAGTTCTATTTCGAAGTGAAGATTTGAAGTGTTATAGATTCGTTCTGTGAAATAGTGATAAAACTAATTTAAAAGCGAAAATTATTTGTTCATTTGCGAGTTTAGGTGCATTTGGCTGATAAACTCAAACATTTAACTAAATAAAATTTAAAGGCCACATTGGCTTGTGAATAGTATATATAAAAACGTACTCTTTTTTCATATCTAAACTAGCGTAGACCTGAAACACCAGCTATTAAATTTAAGACTATATCATGCCAGATACAACAAACACAGATGATTTGTACGGGTTACTGAAAAAAGCAAATGAAGAACAAACAGCCAAATTGCCCCAAGTTCTAAACGACAAACAAAAATTATAGAAGAAAAAACAAAACAAAGTGTTGGAGACCTAAATAAGAAAACAGAAAATACGAATAAAAAATAGACCAACTGAGACAAAAATATCTTGATTTACAAAGAAATAATATTATATTATTTGGTTTAGGTATCACTAAAGAAAACTTGCTTCAAGATACTCTCGAAAAAGATAATAATAATAATAATAATAATAATGCCTTTATTCATCACCAATGGATGCAAAATAACTTAATATATTTCAACAATAAATTAATTCGGTGATGAAAGGGCGAAGTTCATTTTTGTCACTAGAGTGACAAACTCGCTCTTCCACTTAACCCTATTACTCTATATAACATTCAAATCAAAGTTGTATCAATTCCAGAATTATTTTATCATTCATTTAAATTATATTTACATACATGAAGAAAAATAATTTTTTTAATATATTTTAAATTTTACTTCATTACTTTGGCCAAAAAAAAAACGAAGAGAAAACATTTACTGAATTAAATTACGTATAGCAAATGGTAGCCTTTTATAGTGTATACGATCAGAATTGAAACCGTATAAAACTTAAAGCCGGCGGCAAAAACAGCCGGCATCTCTTTATTGTTTTTCTTATGACAAGCATTTTTGTTTACCTCCGCAAGAGATGCCGACTGTTTTTGCCGGCTTTTAGTTTTTATACGGTTTCAATTCTGGTCGTATACACTTTACAGTAGAATATGGGGATCGGACATACAAATACCTGTCAATTTTTTTTAGGTAGTCGAAAACTCATGTGAAAATATCATTTCTTTTAGTTTACTTTTAAATCTTTCATTATTCATTGATGTTTTAAGCTCATACGATATCTTATTATGGTATTTAAAAATATTATAGGAAAATGAACGTTTATGTAGGGTGGTTGCGTGTTTTGGAGGTAATATAAGTTTGCGATTCCTTGTATTTAATTGATGTATATTTCCACCGAATTCAATTTTTTTATATAGATAGTTGAGGATTCCATTATTTATAACTCTCTGATACAAACAGCAGCTATGTAATACTCTCCTTTCACGCATGTTCAACCAACTGATTTCTTTAATTTTCAGCGAAACAGAGTCATATTTTCTTAAACCAAATATCAGCCTGACACAGGAGTTTTGAACCTTTTGAATTCGTTTTTCTTCTGCTTTGGTAATGCAAAAATTATAGACTACATCCGCAAAATCAAAATAACTCAGTACTAGTGAATTTCATAAAATAATTTTTGATTTTTTATCCAAAATTTTGCGAATACTATAAATAAACTATAAATTGGAATATGCTTTTTTTATGCAATGATTAAATGTTCATTAAATCTTAAGGAAAAGTCTAAATATAAACCCAGATTGCGAGCGAGAGGAAAACAAAAAGTTGTATCAAATGGTAAATATTCTAGTGATAAAATAAAAGTCACAGTAAATGACGCAACAAAAAATCACCATAAAAAAAGCTTGAAGAAACGACAGCTTTGGATTACAGAGGGTCTTGCAAGATCAGTGCTTGTACAGCAAAACCTCTACAAAAGTTTACTGTTTGATCCAGGAAACAAGGAAAAATAAAACGAATACAAAAATATATTCATAAATTTCAATTTAATAGTGTAAACTACCATTTCGAAAAAATTTCCGCCCTAAACGAAATTAAATTGGAAATGATATAAAACAACAATTTATAAGTAAAATAACCACAAGCAATTTTAGAAAAGTTAACTAACATATGTTACTTAAATTTCTTCTATCCTTGATTTTTCTGTGTATGCTTGAATGTATACGCGCATGTGTTTTGTATATTTGTACATACAATTAAAAAAAAACAAAAAAAAACAAAATAAATATCCAAATATTGAGGACATTTGGATCTAGATGGATAATTTTTTTTTTAATACTTTCGTCATATAAATTTTATTCGATACATTTTATTTCGATGTGTAGGTATTAATGTTTCTATATTTATCCTAACTATGTATACATTAATAGACTCCTACCGAAATATGGAAACACCCACGTACTAGTCCTTAGGGATTTCTCTTTTCCTTTATGTCTTCCTTGTACATATTGCAAAATTTAAAGTATTGTATGAATTTAGGAAATAAATATTACTACATATTAAGTGTTATTCTACTTCCGGGTGCTCTCCCGCGTCGATGATCGACTCCTCCAGGCGTCACGGTTGTCTGAACGACGTTTCGACAGAATCTCATCTGCCATCTTCAGATTCTCACTGAAAGCTGCCTACTGCTGCTCCTCGTTGCTCGAACTGAACTGACGTTCTCCGCGTTGTGCGGCTCCTTATATAGGCTGTGGTCTAGGGCGCGCCTGCGCGACTGGCTACGTGTCACTGGTTCCCTACTACTTGTGAGAGGCGTAGCGGGCGGTTGAGCCAACCCGACAAGTGGCCTCGCTGAAACGTCACGCTCCACGTGACTTCTCGTTGGTGGTTGGGCATCCTCGTATCCAATCGTTGCCGTAGAATACCGAGGTTCTCTCTGATTGGTCAGCGCTCGGCTCTGACTCCTCGTGATAGGTCCATTTTGAGCAGGTTGCTGTGTTTCTTCGCTATTTGTGAATGCTTGAACGTCGTGTGTTTTCTGTTACGTATCCTCCTACAAGAGCGGGCTTCCAAGAACTGGGTAATCTCTGCGTATCATCTCGTTTATTAAGATTTTGTGGTCTTTTTTCGATCTCTATGGCCTCTCTGGTAATCCTTGACCTATAATGTTCGATATTAGCTAGTGTTCTGGTGCTGTCAAAGTCTATTTTATGTCCTGTGGATTTTATATGCTGTGCTATGGACGATGTTTTCTCCTCTTTTCGTACTGCATTCATATGTTCTTCCTTTCTTACAATAATACGCCTATTGGTCTGTCCTATGTATGATTTATTGCAATCTTGGCACGGGATTTCCGACCAATCAGAGAGAATCTCGGCAATCTACGGCAACGATTGGACACGAGGATGCCCAACCACCAACGAGAAGTCACGTGGAGCGTGACGTTTCAGCGAGGCCACTTGTCGGGTTGGCTCAGCCGCCCGCTACGCCTCCCACAAGTAGTAGGGACCAGTGACACGTAGCCAATCGCGCAGGCGCGCCCTAGACCACAGCGTATGTAAGGAGTCGCACAACACGGAGAACGTCAGTTCAGTTCTAGCAACGAGGAGCAGCAGTAGACAGCTTTCAGTGAGAACCTGAAGATGGCAGATGAGATTCTGTCTAAACGTCGTTCAGACAACCGTGACTTCTGAAAGAGTCGACCATCGATGCGGGAGAGCACCCGGAAGTACAATAAAACTTCATTTAACACCCGCGAAAACCTAAAAAACAATATACTATATATTACTATATATCTATTTATTTTTATAATACAACGCGCATATGTTATTGCAGCTAATTATTGCAGCTCCTAAAATTTAATGTTTAATTTTATTGCCACAGGTCAATCTCGTAAAACATTCTAATTTATCCTTCTCTGAACACATCAATGAAATTAAATGTAAATTAAGGGCTTTTGACTTCGTCAAATTCATTTGCATTCAAACAAGCTACGAATTATTGCATCATCAGTAACTTCATTAAGTACATGATGTTAATAGAATTTAATTTGCTACGGTTATGCCTGCGAATGGTGCCAAAGTGTCGTCGATTTGTTTGAAACTCTTAAAGGTTTTTCCTTCTAGGTACATAAAAGTTTAAAACATTTTCTGAAACTTCCGAACTTCATAAACAACTAATGCTTGAGACGAAAATAGTTTTAGTTGATGCCACAGTCAGGTCTGCAGGTAAACAAGTGAATTATTGACGGATTACAACAACGTATTTTACTCCTAATGTGTATCAATCAATCAATCATTCAAAATATACTTTATTGTCCAGAAGAATAATCTTGTTGACAAAGCATAAAACAGATAAAATTATACATATATAAGTTATATAAAATATAAATATATAAAACTATAAACTTAAGATCATACAATAAAACAAGCTCAAATCACATTTTTTAGTCAAACATTAAAAACATAATATATATCTACATCAGAATGTATCATCTAAATATTCCTTTATTTCATAATATCAGTAAGGAGATTTTTCACTGTGTTTTTGAAACCCTGATTGGAGACGATGTCCCTAATATGGCTCGGTAAGTGATTATACATTTTAGGACCATTGTAAACCACAGAATCCAGGACAAGCGTAGTTCTTGGGACTGGCAGTGTATTATTAAGACTACTGTATTTAATATGAAAATAGATATCATAGTCAGAATTGTGTTGGCTACAAATAGTTCCTTGCAAGAGTCGCGAGCCTTGCCTTACACAAATATCCAACGGCACGCTTTTGTAACAAGTATTTTTTGCAAAAGAAATTTACTACATACGCCCCAAAATGCAATCCCATAACTCAGGTGTGATTCAATTAATGAAAAAATATACAGCTCTGGCAGCTGAATATCCTAATTCATTTGAAACCACCCTCACTGCGTAGCATCCAGATGCTAGTTTACTATTTAAACCAATAATATGTTCTCTAAACTTTAATATGCAGTCAATATTTAATCCTAAAAATTTCAAGCACGTTTTGTTTTCAATTACATGGTTCCCTAGGAGTATATCTGGCAAATCACATTTGAAAGTTATTATGCTTATTTTTCCAATATTGAACGACATATGTTCGAATCATACCAATATTTGATTTTCTTAATGTCGTTGCATATGCTTTTATGCAGAATATTATTTTCCTTGCTATGCCATAATATTGTAGTATCGTCGGCGAATAGGGTAAACTTTCCTGTGATATTAATAGTAGTTATGTGTGTGAGTGTAATGGGGTAGTGAAGCGCCAGTTATAGCCTCTCCTACTCAATTGTTAACCTCACCTTCGCGATGAGTTCAATTTGAACTTGGTGCACCCTGTTCTCACTAACGAGGCTCTAACGACCGAGTAAGGGCGGAATAACCCTTACCTTTTGCCGTGAGCACATCCACCTTCTCACGAAGAGTGCGGTAAAAATAACCCACCGCTCACAAAGGTTGCTTTTGGAATCGTTTGGTTACCCCATCATCGCAGTCTCCTTCTGTGCCATGGGACCACACCACTCGCCTTCCGCAACCGAGCTGGTCAGTTGCATACCTGCTCCAGCTAAAACTTCAAATGCAGCTTCGTTTTCAGTCGATTAAGGCTTTTAAAAAATGATGGAGCGTTCAAGTGGGACAAAATCATCCGGAGGTAAAATACCCTCCCGATCGGATCTCCGGGGGAGGGTGCCCACAGGGACACGTCATCGAATGTCGAAAAAACACCGACAAGTTAAATCCAACAAAACTAATTCTTTCATCTACGGCGCTTCGAATGTTCGTACTTTGAACGACAGCACTCGCACCGATCGACCTGAAAGAAGAACTGCTCTAATAGATAGAGAACTTCACCGACTCAATGTTGACGTCGCAGCTCTCAGCGAAACTCGATTTTTGGAGGAAGGCTCTCTCACAGAAAAGTACTACACCTTCTATTGGAAAGGTCTTCCCACTAATTCAAGAAGACAACATGGAGTAGGATTTGCCGTTCGGAATCAACTTGTATCCAACTTAACACAAGTACCACAAGGCCTATCCGAGCGTCTAACGCTGCTACGCTATGAGCTATCAGATGGCAACGCGGTAAATCTAATAAGCGCCTACGCTCCCACTCTGGATGCAAGTCACGAAACCAAGGAAAGCTTCTATCAACAGCTGGAAGAAACCCTCTGTAGAATACCTAAAACGGAACGACTCGTTATTCTTGGCGATTTTAACGCTAGAGTAGGGAGAGATGCAGACACCTGGCCAGGCATCATAGGTAAGAACGGTTTGGGCAACATGAACGCTAACGGTCAACTGCTCCTAACTAAATGCGCCGAACATGATCTAGTTATAACAAACACCATTTTCCGACAAAAGGATAAATTTAAAGGCACCTGGCGTCACCCCAGATCAGGTCACTGGCATCTACTGGACTATGTTATCGTACGTAAGAAGCATCCCAAGGACGTCCAAATTACAAAGGCGCGCATTGATAGCGAATGTTGGACCGATCATCGTCCTGTTGTCTCTAAAATGAAAATTGTTATGAGACCCAAACACCGAAGAACTCAAGTAAAACGTAGACTCCGTCTCTGTATTAGTAAATTGCGTGACCAACAAGCCGTCGAACAGCTAAAGCAAAAAGTTCAAGAGAATTTGAGTGCACTAGAGGAAACCAATTCTGTAGATGTCGCTGCTACCTGGACACAAATTAAAGACAGTGTAAAAAGTGCGAGTGAGGAAATTCTTGACACTGCAGCAAGTAAAAAACAGGAGGACTGGTTCAATGATAATGAAGTTTTCATACAAGAACTTCTTGACCGCAAACATACTGCCTTCCAAAACGCTATCAACCACCCCAATGACCCATCAAAAGCAGAAGCTTTTACCCAATCTAAGTATGAAACGCAACGCGAAATTAGAAGAATAAAGAACGAGTGGTGGGCAAGCAAGGCCAGAGAAATTCAAAGGTACCCCGATTCACACGACTACAGGAATTTCTTTCAAGGAGTAAAAGCAGTGTACGGTCCCAGCCGGAAAAATATGTGCCCTATTATGGAAAAGTTACTTCCTGAAACACAGAGTGGCTTTAGACCAAACCGAGGCACATCGGATTTAATCTTCACACTTAAACAGCTTCAAGAAAAAGCACTCGAACATCAAGGAGAAATTCACATGGCCTTCATTGATTTAACCAAGGCGTTTGACTCGGTGGACAGGGAAGTGCTCTGGAAAATTATGTTCCGCTTAGGTATCCCTAAAAAATTTGTGGAAGTATGTCGCAGTCTACATACAAACAACAACGCCCAGGTTATGTATAATAATGAGGCAACCGAACCTTTCCAAACCCTCACTGGAGTTAGGCAGGGATGTGTCCTGGCACCCCTACTCTTTAATTTGTTTACCACTGCTCTAACAATTATTGTTGACAACAAACTGACAGTCAGAGGAATAGGTCTCAGATACCGTTTTGATGGCGGTCTCTTTAACATAGGGCGCTTTAGAGCTTTCACGAAGACACGCACACGATTCATTTGTGATCTCCAGTATGCGGATGACTGTGCACTTTTAGCCTCTACGCCGGAAGAGCTTCAAGAACTTTTAGATGTGTATGCTCAGAGCTATGATTCCTTGGGACTTAAAATCAACATTGGAAAGACTAAGATTATGTCAACTCCTCATAAAGTGTACCAAATAGACATTACACTTAACGGAAATTCTCTTCAAGTGGTGGATCAGTTCAATTACTTAGGCAACGTTGTTAATGACAAATCAAACATGGACAGCGAGATTCGCAATAGAATTAACGCTGCATCTAGAGCACTCTGGGGACTTAGAGAGAGAGTATTTGACAACCACGACCTTGCTTTGTCAACGAAAATGGCTGTCTACAGAGCAGTTGTCATTCCAACACTGCTATATGGATGTGAAAGCTGGGTCACTTACCGTCGTCATGTGAAAGAATTAGAACATTTTCAGCAAAGACACCTCAGGAGTATGATGAAAATCCGTTGGTTCCATCACATATCAAACGTGGAAGTACTCAGGAGAGCAAACAGCCTTCCAATTGAGGTGCTTATTTCAAGAGCACGCCTAAGATGGGCAGGTCACGTTCATCGTATGCATGATAACCGCCTTCCTAAATGTACACTTTATGGTGAATTGCTAAGCGGTAGAAGAAGGCGTGGCGGTCAACGAAAGAGGTTCAAAGACGATCTCCATGAAAATCTAAAATCCTGCGGTATAGCAGACGAGCAATGGGAACAACTTGCAGCGGACAGGACCGAATGGCGAGGGGTTGTGGCCAGCTATCAAGGAAATGTTGCTGCAAGAAGGCCGAATCCAAGACCTAACCAGGTCTATGTTTATCCTGACTGCGGTCGACATGTGCTCTCCCGAATTGGCCTCTATAGCCATAGTCGTGTGCACCGTAGATGAATGGGAATTACAATAGACTACACCTTTTACTTGTTTTTTATTGTACACAATTTATCGACTGTAACATTTTTATATTCGGACTCGAGTAACGGCTAATAATGTCGTTAATATACAGTAAAAATAGAATTGGACCAAGAACAGAACGCTGAGGTACCCCACAGTTTATGTAAAGTTCGTCAGATCTATTTGGATTTTTAACAATTTTCTTACGGCCTGACAGATATGATTTAAACCATTCAAGAGTAATGCCTCTGAAACCATAGCGCTTCAATTTTTGCAACAATATTCCATATTGAACGCAGTCAAAGGCTTTTGACAGATCGTAAAATATGGCAGCGGCGATCTCCCTTTTATTTAATTTCGTGTAAACAATATTTAGAAAGGAGAACATTGCGTCGTTAGTGCTTATATGGTGTTGAAAGCCAAATTGATTGTCACTAAGCAGATCGACAGATAACAAAAACTCAGTAACCCTTTTTTTAATTAGTTTTTCTATAATTTTAGCTAGCGTGGGTAATTAATGATATGGGCCGATAATTGAATGGGTTTTCTACATCCCCGCCTTTATATAGTGGGATAACAAGAGAAGCTTTTAAAGAAGATGGGAAAACTCCTGACTGAAAAGAGCTATTTATAAGACAAACCAGTATATCCAGAGCAGATTCTGGTAGATTTTCAAATATTTTTATAGACATTTCGTAAATACCGGAAGCATTTTTATTTTTTATGTGCTTAATAATTTCTCTCAATTCAACTATATTAGTATCGTACAATTATTTTTTCAGTTAATTTATCTGCAATTGAACAATAATAGCTATTCAGGTCATTCGAATTTATAGTTGTTTTTATTGAACGGTGGTTTTTACCTCTAAGCCCGTTTATAATTGCCCAACTCTCTTTGGACTTATTACTTGTTTGTTCCATTCTACTATTGTAATAGCTTTCTTTCGCCGCTTTAATTACTTTTTTGTAAATATTACGGTATTTTGCGTGATACTTAAAGAAGAATGCCTCATTTGTGTACTTTCGTATGTAGTGTAAAATTCATATATTTGTTGCAGAGGTCTTTATGCCTTTAGTTATCTAAGGTTTTTTATTTTTTTATTTTAATCTTTTGAATGGGAAAAGACCTACTGAAAGCGTGCATTAAACACTCATAAAACGCATCTCTTATACTTTTTATTTTTCCACTATTTATAATAACATTCATGAACGTACCGACATTTTCAGCTGCAACATTGCTTCCCTAAAAGCATGCATCTCTTATCAATAATCGTCATTAATCACTAAATCAATGATTGTTACGTGTTTTGTAAATAGATTATATTACACCATATAAAACATCTTAGTTATTATATCATACCTTAGTTATATATTATCTTAGTTACTTTATATCTTAGACTAGTGTTAATTTGCCTGTATGTATGCACAATTATTGTTTATGTATAGATTCATGTTCTTTTATGGTTGTAATCTTTGCTGCCTATTCAGTAATTGGGTCCTTCGACCTGTTGGATAGTGTATGTAAAATAAATAAATAAATAAATAAATAAACCACCCCAGATTGCTTTCTACTCGGACTGTAAAAAGAGTTAATTTAAAATAAAGCTTATTCTGTACTTGGTTTCGTGGGGGTAACATATTTCAATAAACACACATTTAACATTCCCAGTATGAGGAAAATCTGGTAAAAGCTGACGTTATGAGTCATTATACAAATTGTGTGGGGTTACTAGACTCCCAAGGGGAGCTTGAACAAGTAATGTGTAGAGGGAATATCTTCCAGATACGGGTAATTCTGAGAAAATGAAATCCGTCACTATCACTGGTAAGTGGCACCTGGTTTTTCATAATGATAAGCGGAGATGGAACGGTGTGGCGAGATGGACTAAATTAGCACTTTTTTATTTAATCAACAAAGTTCTTATTATCTTATGTTATGCAAAAAAGCCAGAATCTACAAATCGAACATATATATTGGAGTAAAAATAGCCCAAAATAAGGCGATAGAGATAATTTTACATGGAGCAACACGACATAAAAAAGTATGTTTTTTCAGTTTTAATTTATTTTTGACCGTTTAAAATGCTAGTTAAGAAACGAGAATGGTGCCCTTTTATTGTAGATGGTCAAGGAATCTTCAATTCAAATTTCGTGAAAATCGATTCACCGCCACCCACGATAATAATAATAATAATTTATTAGTGCCATAATACAATCGTATTTACACAAGTCATATAAAATAAAATAAGTCAAATAATACAAAATATAGAATAAGCAATGGAGATATACATATAAGTAATAAGACAAACGAATAAAATACAAGCGAACGTACAGTGTATCACAATGTTACAATAAGAAATGCGTAGTATTGGCAAAAAGATGAGATAATGGTTCTTAATATAATAAGAAATTAAATTTAAATTGAAATTTAACATTTAACAACGCACAACATGTTAAAAGATTGAGGAAAAATATTCTTCAAAGTTATAGAAAGCATTGACCAATAAAAAGGCTCTGACAGTGATTCTAAATACGTTATACTCCAGCTCTTTCACTGATGAAGGCAAATGATTAAAAACTTTATGGCGTAATAATTTGTTCCATTCCGAGTTTTGGACAACCTCAAAAAATTAGGATGAATATTTCTGTTATTTCGCGTGGAATATCTATGCACGTCATTGTATGATATATAATTTGATTCATGTTCTTTTATGTACAATAAACATTGCAGAATATACAAGCTAGGCAAAGTTAATATCTGTAAATCTTTAAAGTTTTGTCTACAATCGTCTCTATAGTGTAAGCCTTCCATAATCCGTATGGCTCTTCTCTGTAAAGCAAAAAAATATTATCTCTATGAGTTGAATATCCCCATGTTAAAATAGCATATGACATTGAAGAGTGGATAAAACCATGGTAGGCTGTAATTAGTGTGTTATGAGAAACATTATTTACGAGGTTTCTCAATAGGTAAATGTTAACTGAAACTTTATTGCAGAAAAAATGGATATGTTGTTCCCACGATAATTTCTTATCCAGATATACCCCAAGAAATTTAATACTATCGTTATTGTATATATCGGGTAGATTTCTTAAATTGAAAACCATTGTTTCAATCTTGGACTGATTTAGGCTAAGTTGGTTAGCTGCGAACCATTCCTCAGCTTCTGATAATGTGTCATTCACGTTTGTGCGTAATATGTCAATATTTTTATGAGACTGAACGATGGTTGTGTCGTCTGCAAATAGAACGAAATGTGAATCTATATCTGTCAAATCATTAATTAAATTAGGAAAAAGATGGGTCCCAATACGGACCCCTGCGAGACACCATATTCCATATTTAGTAAGCTAGAGTTTTTATTTTAACATGTGACATACTGACATCTATTCGTCAGATACGACTGTATGAAATTTATATTATCTATATTGAAATTATAAAAACCTAACTTATCTATTAAGATATGATGTGAGACACAATCAAAAGCCTTAGAAAGGTCCAAAAACTGAGCATACACAATACACATGTTTACCATCTTCAAAACCGTTATTTATTATTTCTGTTAATTTATTTATGGCTAGTGTTGTGGACAATTTGGATCTAAAACCAAATTGACTTGAGCTGAAAAGGTTATTTGATTCAAAGTGATGGGTTATCTGCATTTTTAGCAAAGTTTCAAAAATTTTTGCAAGTAAAGGTAAGATTGAGATTGGTCTGAAGTTTTCAGCTTCATATACTGAGTCCTTTTTATGTAATGGTATGACCTTTACAAGTTTAAAAATGTCGGGGAATGTACCTGTAGGTATGCAAATATTTATTAAGTTGGTTAATGGTATCAGTATTACATATCTAATAGCATATAAAATCCTTATATTTAATAAATAAGCATTATTTGATTTGTTTTTTATTTTAGATTGGATATAACTTTATTGACCTCATTATAAGTGACCTCCCGAAAGCAAAATTGAATTTGACTTATTTTAGTTTTTTTTTATCTAAGAAATAATTGTGTTTTATCGGTCACCGGTAAATCTTTTATTATGTTTTTAGCGACATTTGAAAAATATGTATTAAACCCATCAGCTGAAATGTCGGATACAATTTCTTGCTGTTTTTTACCACTCTTGATTAGTTGCCACATGGCTTTTTGTGCGTTACTTGAGTCTGCAATATATTTGTCATTCGATTCTTTTCTTGCTTTGGACAGCTCTAACCTATATTTAAATTTGGTCGTTTTTATTAAGTTTTTTTTTATGTGTATATAAATATACTGAAAAAACGTCAAAAATTTAATTACGGCTAACTTGGCCAAAATCAAACCGAATTTGATGAAATTTTAGAAGAAAGTAACCTATATAACTTAGAAATAGCCTGCCAAATTTTAGAAAAAAATATCCAACAGTTTGGCTACAATTCCATTTTTAGTCCAAATTCCATAACATTTTCAAAACTTTCCCCAATTTGCCCAAATGGTCGAATGAAATTTTTGTTTGACCAAAATGAAGGTATTCTTATGTACTTTCATGCGATGAAATAAAAAATAATTTTTTTGTCATTTTTGGTATATGTATGCGCGCGGAGATTTTCCGTCATTTTCGGTATTATAGGTATGCGCGCACAAGTATACGTATAATTATTCATTATAAAAATTTCAATATTAATAATAGAAAGTGATTGTGAGCAGGTTTTAAATATTTAGACAAAAGGAAAAACTCCCGAAGGTAAGATATAACTTTTTTTTTTGAAAGTTCACTTGACTCTTATTAAATCTTTTATATATATTGATTATTATTTTATTTTATTCATGTTTTCTTTTTCTAGTAGTTATACTAGATGTGCTACTACAAGAAGTGTCTACTTCCGAATCGGTAACTGGAGTTTGGAATATTTCTTCACCCCCGTCGTCGCTAAAATCGTATGAATCTGAGATATGATCTGAAGTACTTACAAGCATCTTCTTCATAATTATCATCTTCGAATTCTTCAATATCATAAATATCAGGACTAATTTCTAATTGCTCAGGCTCTTCATCAACGCAGCTTCGTCTACAATATTATCTGCATTTTGACACAAAGTATTCCTTCCATTGTGGCATAAATTGTTGCATGTGACGCCAATGGTTTTGCACGAGCAACGTTTAGTTTTGCAACCAACCTTACAATCACGAGCAATTATATTGAGTAATTCATTAGGGAGAGGCACTTCATCAGTTCTTATCGGCATCAGTTCATTATCTGTTGTCCATTCAATATCCTGAGAATGTTTGGTACTTCAGAAAAGAAACAGAAAACAATATTATTTTTTTATATCGCGTTGTTAATGTAACATTTTCTCTGAAAATCTAATTTTACATCACTAATATACTTTTTTCGCTGTCAAATAAACATATGTATATTAATTAGTATACCTAACCGATAAGCTTAATATAGTCCAGACTAATAATTTCCAGCTTGTTAAATTCAAACATTTTAATGACCTGTGAGATGACTATAGAATGGCATCTGCTTCAAAAGATTTTAATTACGTGTGAAATATAAAACAAGCACTTATTTAACTTGAAAACCTGGAAAAAATAATTGCGGTTGATACTGGATTAAAATTAATTTAACCCTTAACGGAATGAAAGGTGAGAACAGTATCACATATGCTAGAAATCACAGCATAAAATACCAATTACCCATCACCCCCATTACCCACACTCATTATGTGTTAGTAAGACTAATATTTAAGACCCTTTTATGTATTAATAACATATAATGTTTTGCACTATTCAAGTTTCATTTATTATTTGTAAATGAGTAGATATCACAGAACGAGGGAAGGTGGAGGAAGGGTACATGGTAGGATCGAGCTATAGCGGGCGAGACGCTATATCTCTTTCACGCCATCCCGCATCTTTTTGCTTTGCCACTGGTTCCCCATTTGCGAAATCTTGATGGAAGGACGCACAATATCACTAACTCCTCACAAGATCAACAGGGTCTGTTCGTTACTACAGCACCCTTGCACTAATCGAAACAAAATTTAAGCTGGTTAAGGAACTCAAAATAATAGTGAGATGAAATCATTTATTTAATTTAGAGTTAATACATCTAAAGGCCTTCGGACATTGCTCGTCGACGGCGTGTTGCACACAACAAAGAGTAGAGCAGTAAAATCTCATCTTCTTTTTTGCTACAAGAAAGTTACATACGTTGGAGGCAATGCTTGACCTACTTCCTTTACACTTTTATGTGAGGAAGGGACAGCACTTAGTGCCTTAAGACTGCATCGGCACTTAAATTTAAACTAGGCGATCTGGTTGGTCACTCAAGGAGTTAGTTCACTTTGAGTCTATGACCAAACCCAATGACTCAATGAAAATGAAACAGGACGTTGACTGTCCGTTTGACCTGCTGATTGAATTCCGTCAGACGAGCGAGATGGAGACACTGCGATTGGAGCAAGGGTCACTCATCTAGTATACAGATGGATCTAAAATCGCTGAAGGGGTAGGAGTGGGCGTAGCAGGGTCTAAATGTAGGCTATCCAGAGCCCTCGGAAACACTCCAACCATCTACCAGGCAGAAATTTATGCTATAGATCTGTGTGCCCAGGAATGCCTAAATAAAGGCATTCGAAGGGCAAAGATCTATATACTATCAGCTAACCAGGCAGTATTAAAAGCTGTAAGGTCTCTTATACCTTCGAGTCTAAAATTATCTGGGAATGTAGACAATTCCTGAAGCAACTGGCCAACATCAACAAGATTACCTTGATGTGGGTGCCAGAGCATGAGGAAGTACAAGGTAACGAACTTGCTGACAGCCTTGCGAAAAAAGGAGCTGAAGAACTATTCATTGGACATGAACCATTTTGTCGCCTAGCTAAGAGATACATAACAGAGGAGATACAGAAAAAATGGGAAAAAGACCAGAAAGAGTCCTACTAGAGGAATACTCCAATAATAAAGACAAACGAAAAAGTTTGAAACTGCAGATATTGGGATACTGCAACTGAACCTGAGGATCATATACTTTGTGAATGCAAGGTATTAATCCACACTAGGCTAAAGTACCTAGAGCAGACGGAATTAACGTCTGAAGACATAGGGAAATTAGCCGCCAGGAAAATCACAAGCTTTGTAAAAAGTCTTGTAATCCTGGGCAACAACTAGTTGTAGGGTAATTCACAAAAGATCTTTTAAGTAGATGTGAAGTAACGTTAGTCAGAAACAATCTGCTATCTACAATCTACATACGTTGGCCGTATTTTGAACTCCTCAGCAGGATGCCCGCATTGTAATGTTTAGCATAAAAGTTGCTTGAGCGTTTTCCTGTACATGTGTTTTAAAATTCCGCTTAAGTTCCATGTGTTATTTGCTGCATGACAACACTGCTTTGCTCCTACCACTTTAAGCACTCCGTAATTTACTTAACTACAGATAACCCAACACTTTCAAATGTCCTATCTTTGTTGTTTTAAACTCATGAGATTGATATCTAATACATTTGGACATACACGTCTTCCTGTAGTTACCTCAGCTTCTACTGCCTCAGGATAGTAAAAGTGGTGATCGTCTACTGTAAAATAGGAACTGGTGCCTGATATTAATAAATACTGACTTTTACGCCAGCCACCAAAGTGGAAAACCTCATGGACACAAAGAGAAGCTTATCATAAAAATGGTCCATCTTAAAAAATTATCTAATTATTGGACAGTTTTTTTTTCGATGCCGACAGAATTTGACGAAGTTGTAATCAATTGAGCTTTTCAAAGGCGATCGACTATCTCATATGGAACATTTCTACAAAAACAAAGTTATTATGGTACTTATATATTTTTTAATTTCTTGCAGAGATTATGTGTATCATCTCTATTAATATATCGACATGACAAAAGCTTTTGATAAACTAAATCATCACAGGTCAAAACGTTAGGACTGATAAACGATTTTTGAGTGCTGTGCGCAACCTGTCGATAAAATAAGTAACATTAGGGCATTTATCTGATCGAGTGAAAAATTCGCCAGGTAGCCGCAAATTCTGACCAAACACAGGATCAGCTGAAGAGCATTGTAAATCGTCTTTGGGGATAGTTCTAAAGGCTAGTAGTACAACAGGAAGTTCATCTACCGAATGTGACGTGTTAACTCTAGCTATTAACGCAGTTATAAGAGTTCTATGGAACCTCTCCACCATGCCGTTACTTTGAGGATGGTATGTAGTGGTACGTATCCTATGGAACCCTAAAAACTTTGCAAACTCACTAAATAATTTCTATTCAAATTGAACGCCTTGATCCGTAGTGATATATAACGGCAAACCAGAATAACAAACAAAATTATAAAATAAAGTGCTTATTACTGTCTCGGCCGTAATATCAGAGAGCGGATAAGCCTCCGGCCATCGGGTAAAACGTTAAATCACAGTCAGAATGTAAGAATAACCTCTGGAAGGGAGTATCGGTCCTATTAAATATATGTGAATGTGATTGAATCACCCCTTAGGGACAGTAAAATGACATCAGATTTTTCGTGTGACGGTTGACTTTAGCAGTCTGACAGTTGACGCATGTTTTTGCCCACAAGTTACAATCAGAATTCATTTTGGGCCAAAAATACTTACTTGTAACTAACTTCCTAGTGGCTTTAATGCCAGGATGAGATAAACCATGAAATATATCAAATATTGTTCGCCGATACAAATCCGGAACATAAGGTCGTACACTTGTTTGGTAAATACCACACCAAGTAAACATCCAAATCTGGGACAATAATTTTCGCTAATTTGAAATTGGATTCGGAATCTAACGTCTGACTCGACAACAAAAAATCCAACTCGGAAACTTTTTTCTGAGCATTGCTTAATAACTTCAAGCTGAAATTCTCATCAATTAAAGGGGATTTCAAAACTTGGACTGGAAAATACACTGACAGAGAAGATGTATCATGTACACGCGATAAAGTGTCAGCTATGACATTATCTTTTCCTTTAATATGATGATCGCACGAAAATTGTACAATATACTTCAAATGACGTATTTGCCCTGGAGATCTTTCCGCCTGGGTGAATAATGCAGGTTTATGATCAGTGAAACAAACAAATTCACGACCTTCAAGAAAATATTTCAAATGCTTTACAGCGGTACATAAGAAGTTCCTTATAAAATGTTGAATACTTTGTTTGAGCAGAAGTAAATTTACGTGAAAAGAAAGCTAAAGGTGTTAGAACTCCATCGCTGTCCCGTTGCTGCACAACCGTTCCCATGAAGCTGTTGGAACAGGCAACTATTAGCGCCAAAACATACCGTCAGCACAAGGATGAGCTAACATTGCCGCACTAGCTATAGCAGTTTTAACCCTTGAGAAACTGTCTAAACAGACGGCAGGCCAGTCATCTATCACCTTGACGTTATCATGCAGTAAGCGAGTACTAAAAGAATGCAAGGAAACTAAAATTTCAGCGAAATTAGGTACAAAACGGTGATAAAAGTTTACCATACTTATAAAACGCTACAGCTGCTTAAGTGTAGTTGGCAGAGGAAAATCATTGATAATATCTACTCGCTGGATGGTAGGATTAATATTAAAAAAATCAAAAATGTACATACCATTTCTTTTTTTTTTCTTCATAGTAACCGTTATGGGTTTCCTGCTAATCCGTTGAAATTGTGTGGGTGCGCGAGCTTCTACGTAGCAAGTGAGCTGCTACAAATGATTTTCTCTACTATCAGTGGCGGTAAGATGAAGCCTACAAATAACGATCAGGGTGTGCTTTCTTCCTGTTGACATCACAGACCGGCTTAACTTTGGATGACTGTTTCGTCAACAGATTTAAGAAAGGCAAAAGTTCTTCTTGCCGGTTTTCGTAAATTTAATACTAGAATCTAAGAGTTGAAAAAACAGATAATGAAGAGTCTCCATGTAACCACATGATGAACGTATCATGTAGGTAGACCAACCAGAATTGGTTTCAGTCTATAGCAGCGTATAGATTTTCCTTCAAATACTTCCAGTGGCGATAATTGGTGAAAGATATGATCCCTCTGCTCCATACTTCTGCATACAGAAAATATCCTAATGATTGGCATTGTCGGACCAAATATCGCATCAGACCAACCGTTTTCTCATTAGTATGCGGATGATATTCAGTAGATAAGCTATGGGAGTATCAGACCAAAATCCAATGTATTTACTTATGGAAGTTCATTTTCAATATATTTCGGCTTCTAGTCATCCGCAGCAGACTTGAGTGTCCTGTAACGATGAGTTGAGTACTTGATGGTATTAGATGTGTGTAAAGTTATAAACAAAGCTGTACAGCATTTCTACAAATCTCTTCTCTACGGTCTGTTTGCCTTTACAGGTCTTATCAACCCCCATTAAGCTACCATTATACTCATATCAGTGATGCACTCTGTGCTAGAAGACTCTGAAATTAGCTGCGGATGATCAGAGACCAAGATATGTTTCTATAGAAGAAACACCTTGAAAACCAGACTGAAGCTCCTCAGGAAAATACAACGTTTAACAGCACTACAGGGTGTCTCACCTGGAACTGAATCGATCGATATAGAGAAAAGTACGCATCAGAAAATTTTTTAAATTTAAATAATTACTAATGTCGGTGTGGCCAATCTAACTAAAATAATTACAAGCAGCTGGCACTTCCGCTTATACCGGAAGTCGATACCAACTTGCGAATTTCAAATGGAATACCCTATATATTTTAGGGTTTTCGAAAAGAGCATAAAATTCTGAGTAGAGAATATGTAGCATATCCTATACTTAAACCTAGCCGTTTCAGAGATATTTGACATTTTATAGAAAATTTGACAGGTGCAACTGTCTTGTCTTAATGACATCCTTGGAAATGCATGAGAATATCCCAGAATGACTATTTCAATATTGTCGTCATCAACAATAGGCTTTCTTCTTTGCATTTTTGCCTTGACAGAGCCATAATTTTGAAAAATTTCCAGTATACGTTTCACAGTGTTTGGTGACAGTTTCCGTTTTTCTGGATATCGAGTGGCAAATGTGTTGCAAGTTGTTGTTATTACTTTATCACATTCTCCATAAATAATAAACAAATTTAAAAAGTCTTCGTGGGTGTAATTTAAACGTGCTGACATTTTTTGACATAATGAGTGATTGTTTCTAATCATGGCTATTTTGATGAAATGATTACAACAATTCATGAATTTCTAATAAAATCGCAAATATTTCAAAAAGTTGTAACTTTAACCCCCACAATGCTAATATCAGAAAAAAGGGAATTCAATTTTACACAACTTGACGTAAAAAAATATAGGGTGTTCCATTTGACCTAAACAAGTTTTCGCTGTTTGAAGTTGACAAAATGTAACGCGAGAAACGGAACACTTGGTATATTATTGAATTTATTTCACTTGCAGAACGTAGTGCTCCTTGTGTTCTTTTTACGTGACGAGAAGCAAATGAGGATCTCTTATACGAAGAAAGTTATAACGGTTCTTGCAAACCATTGCACCTGTCAAATTTTCTATAAAATGTCAAGTATCTCTGAAACGGATAGGTTTAGGTATAGGATATGCTACATATTCTGGATTCATAATTTTATGCTCTTTTCGAAAACCCTAAAATATATAGTGTGTTCCATCTGAAGTAAGTAAGTTGGTATCGACTTCCGGTATAAACGGAAGTGCCAGCTACTTGTAATTATTTTAGTTGGATTGGCCACACCGACATTAGTAATTATTTAAATTTTCAAAATTTTCTAATGCGTACTTTTCTCTATATCGATCGATTCAGTTTCCCGTGAGACAACCTCTATAGCTTATTTACTTGCTACAAATATATGTAGTCAAACAAATCTTTCAGACAAAATTATGTTATTTTTATTCAAAAACTAGATCTAAAAATAAACTTTTTTTATTATGAATGATGTATGAACCTAAAAATGCACTTTTTGAAATTAGTCGTTATTGTTTAGTAAACTTTTCTTAGATGCCAAAGTAACCCAAATTCACTAATGTTAACGCACTAATTTTTTGAAAAATTATACGTTACACATAATTTGAACGTTATTTCCATTTTAAATAGGCCTCAAAAATAGTCAACAATATTTATCATCGATACAACAACCTAAATGAATCGAAATACCCATCACAGCGAAAGCTATAGTTTCAACATCTTTCTTGCAAAGTGTTCTTTTTAAAAGATTATAAATTATTACCTAGATCTTTTCATTGCAATCCTTTATAGCTAACTTAAGTGCAAAAGTTAGTTTCCTGTCAAGCCTGCATAAGTTATTTTTTTTGTCAATACTGCATCTGTAGGAGAACGTTTCAAGTCTGTAGTGGATTGGATAACATATGTTTTGCATAAGCATACTTTGGAAGTGCTGAATCCATCAGTTTATGTAAGCACACCGTTCTACCTATATCATGAACGTACTTATAATATTTTTAAGGGTCGCCGCAAAACAAAAAAATTTAAAAAGCAGGTGATGAGAAAGAAAAATATATTAATGTTATCTAAATATTTTGACTAATGGCATTATGTTATTATCGCTTAGTGAATATTTACGTGTTTTGAGAGACGTATCCTTTGCGGCTATAAACAATGTTTTATTTATACCATTATTAAAATATGTGATAAGGGTTACTAATAGCTAACTTAGGCAGGAAACCTAATTTTGCCACTTCCGTAGGTAAGGAAGTCTTGAACCTAACCTTATGAACGTACAGGCAATGTAAGCGATACTATCAAGAACTAGCACTGTGTGGAAAAGAATTGGGGATTAAATTCCAAAATAAACCTGTGTTTATATACTGAGGTAGTAAGACCCACGGTAGCCTCTGGATCAGTGGTATGGTGGACCAAGACGGTGCAGTTGGGAGCAATAGGGCTGTTAAATGGCGTACAATGACTTGTCTCTATGCGCCACGTTAGCCATAAAAGTTGCACACTTCACGTTGCGTACATTTACACGAACACATATTTATGTATTATAGTTTCATGCTAGAGCAGACACAATCTGAGCTGGAACTATTCTTGTACTAAATTAAGAACTTCCGCACGTGCAGGATCGGTAGCTAACAAGTGAATTGTAATGCTACCTTAATCATCAAGGGACCAGCCGTGATCTATTGCGGAAGGGGGGGATTCATGGATTTATGGAGAGGTCTTCTCCAAATACCTATCTAATAATTTGCCCTTAAAATATGCAATTTAAGTGTTGAACTGCAAGGTAGCTGCTGAAGACCAACTGTCCCTCCACGAGAGCAATGTGTCAACGCTCCTCAAATGCTTTCCGAGAATGCCGCAGACGTACTTTTCAATGTCATCAAACAAAGTAACAACTAATTCTCACGTCTTGTCAAGTTTAAGGAAAGTAAATATATGGGTAGAATTAATCTTGAGTTTTATGAAAGAAATACTCTTTCCTTTCTTAATCTGCAATATTATTTCAATGAAATTATTCTGCATTTATTCTGATGATCATGTTTCATAAAAAGTTTGGTTGGAATTTCTTACAAATGTGCCAATAATAAAACGTAAATATTTGTATTCCCAGCACACGTATAACAATAGAAGAAATCCCGTGTTTGCCTACATGAAGAGCAAACCTCGTATCAGCATCCTCGTGGTCGTTGAAAAGGGCAGGTACCTCGGTGACCCCGTTACAATATCCTTATGTATGTGGTGTTAAATGCTACATAAATGGCACTAGATGGCAGTCTGTCACGAAACTTTGGGGAGATTTTCAATGAATTGAATTAAGTCAGTTTTATTTTCATCAACAGATAGGAAGAGAGGTCAACATTTAATTTTAAAGGAACCTCGAATATATAAGAAATTGGGAAGAAAAGCAGGTGATCCTAATGTAGGAGATCCTTGAAATACTCTACTGAAGGAATAATCTTTTACAAACTTGACTTTAGTTACAATTTTCCAAGAATTACCGCAAGGAAAAAAAGACTGCTGATATCAAAAACGTTGTTCCTGAAAGACCCCACAAAGAACAATCCCAAATTCGATCACCTGCAACAACTAAAACCAGTATTTCCAGAGGATTGTTGGTCACTCTACGACAATTTGCCTCAATAATTAATATTGTAGATTTAATAGAACGTTTCTAGACCACTTATAATAGACGGTGAAAATCTTCTAGGGTTAGGTTCAAGTGTATTAAAGAAAACTATTAATTAGTCGATGTTTCGGCATTTTTTAATATTATCCTCAGGGCAATTAAAACTTAGTTTCCGTGTATAGCATAAAAATAAATAAATGACACGAATCAATTCTATTATGTTTCAGTACATTATTTATTTTTATGCTATATACGGAAAACTAAGATTTAATTGCCCTGAGGATGATATTAAAAAATATCGAAACGTCGGCTAATTAGTAAAGTAGTTTTCTTTTATACACTTGGACCTAATCCCAAAAGATTTTCACCATCTATTGAAGATTTATTTACCTACGAACACTTTATTAATATTTGAATATTTTGTTTTTGTTCTCGTTTTGTTTGTTTTATTTCTAAGAAAATAAACCCTAGTCGATAACTCGTAAGTCTAATTTTGTACGTCCCGATCATAAATCTTATACAAAATTAAAATGATTATTATTATTTTGAAAGTGGCATCCACATACATGACTCTCACCAAATTTGCCTATGGAAAGATAATTTAATTAATACATGTGTCAGAGCAGATTATTTTGAAACAGTTTTATTCAACTCCCTTAAAATGAGCTTTTTCAACTTACATGGTATTGATTTGAGACCATCGATATGGACTTTTCAACTATTTTTGTATGAAGAATATATTTATCCTATACCTAGTTCGCCTACACATTTTGAAATATTGTGTATACGGAAAATTCATTCAAATACTTATACCAGTCATCTAAGTTAGATATATGAAGTGCAAAATTAGTTTTAACAAGACAGAAGATTGAGAAATATTCAAACAGGTTTTGATGTATCGATAACCACTTTCTTATAGAACATCGATGGTTATAAAAAGGGTTGTGTTAGACATCTATATACGTCAAGAAGATTTATCAATAGTAGCTTGACTTGACGTTAGAAGTATGTCGTGTATCAAGTTGTATGCAAATAGCTTTATATCACATTTCGTAGTTTTTATGTTTACATGTATATATCACTTCACAACCATGCCATGATTTATATGGCATTAAATTTAATGTTTGTTTAACATACATGGATCAGCCTTTCAAATATATGCAGAAAGATCGTTAATAAAATACAGGTTTCCACTAAAATAACATGTAAAACATCTACACTCAATTCCTTCTCTATAAGTATGACAAAATGTTTTACCAAAATTGCTCATTTATTTCTTTAATTTGGTTACAATTTCACAGAGACAAGTCCAATTATATAACAAATATTTTAACAGGTTGACCGCCAGGTGTATTTTTTGTAAACTCAAAATAGCGATTATGTCTACCCAGTTGGGTCGACAACAAAACTCAAATACTTTCACGTGTCTCCCCAAATGGGTGTACAACATTTATTTGCTTATTTAGTCAATGTATCGACATCTGTTATTGAAACCGAAAAATATGATCTATATTCATAATATAGAGTCCTGTTATATATTTGAAGCTAGTTTTAAGAGTACAGAAAAGTGTAATACCATAGATTGGAACTGTCAACAAACAGGTGATTTTTAGCTTTTGTGTCCACCCAGTTGGGTCTTAGTTCGTTTATTTAAAAAAGGATTAAAAAATGGATCATAGAAAACGAAAAGTGTATATTTTGGAATGCGATAACCCAAAAAAAAAACCTTAAGTAAAAGGGAATTAGAAGAATTAGCATTAAAAATCGGCGAGAGTAGCGATAAAGAGCCATTCCAGGATTCTGGGAGCGAGTCTGATCAATACTATTCATCAGAAAGTGAAGAAAACAGTAACGAAAGTGACTCAAGTGATAGAGACCTGTCCGAAAATGGTGATGGTGATGCCAATAGTCATGTGGCGTAGAATGACTGCACATATACAAAACAACCTAATTTTGATTTTACCAGCCAGGAGGAAATAAACGTTCCATTCGACCGAAGTACTGCAAAGCCCATTGACTTCTACCAACTTTTTATATCTGACGATATAATTGAATTGATGGTCAGAGAACCAAACAAAAATGCTCAAACTTTTTTGGAAAATAATACTGTAAGAAGAAGTAGTAGATACAAAGAATGGAAAGATACAAACGTCCAGGAAATGAAAATGTTTTTGGGTCTTAGAATGTGGATGGGGCTAGTGAATATGCCATCTATCGAATCCTATTGGTCCGATAAAAGAATATATAAAAATGAAATGTCCTCTTTTATAACTAGAAATCGTTTCCAGCTTTTACTACGATTTTGGCATTTTAGTGAAGATATTCAAGGTGACAGATTTTGCAAAATACGTCCGCTGCTTGAGCTTCTACAAACAAAATTTCAACAAGTCAAAACACCAGGCCAGAACTGGGTAATTGATGAATCAATGGTGCCTTTTCCTGGAAAATGTCATAAATATGGCATAAAACTTTTTAAAATTTGTGATCAAGTTGGATACCCATACAGAATTATACCATATTGTGGAAAGAAAAATGAAAATGATCTCAGTCACGGATGCCTTGCCACTAATGTTGTCATGTCTCTAATGACTCCCTACCTAGGCCATGGCCCAGATAAACCATTTTTATGTTTTCAATGATTCGAAAATGTTCATAATCCAAATAAATAAGTTTTCTTGTTGAATCGCTTATGTATTTCTAGTCCACCCACTCGGGTGGACATTGCATTAGCATTGACTTGAAAAACTACGCTGTCCACCCAAGTGGGTAGTCAGGTTAAAGGTGTCCCAATACCTTCCTCGTCTCGTGAGGAAACCAATGTACCTATAAAATTATTCTACGATGATAAATAACAAAAATATAGCTCTGGCAGCCATAAACAGTTCATATAATTTTGGCTTGGCACCAATAAGGTGTACGCGAGTCCACCCATATGGGTAGACATGGAGGTCAATCTGTTAAAAATATAAACATTAACGTTGAATAAGTACCAAAGCAACAATAATATTAGCTATACAAATAAGAAGGCAGTATAAATAAATAATAAAAATCGACAATAACTAAATAACTATAAATAATAAAGCCAATACTTATTATGATTATGCTAAAAGTTATGATTTATTAATCCGGAAGCTGTAGCTATTGTGCACAGTTAAAAGCAAGATTAAGGCAATCTACTTAGAATTTCCAAATAAACTGTCTGGTGAGGGTGGTCTTTATTTTAACGTACTCAGGGGGTTAAACTAAGTTCGCAGTTCAGTTTTGCACCCCTTCCCTCTTGCAAAATCCGAATGAGTATCATGACTGAAACTGTAACATTAAAAGAGTTGTTTAAGATGACAGAGGAAATTTTTCTCAGTATTTGACCATCGTCTGTATTTCAAAAAAATTGGTTGCAAACAAACAAATGGAAGAGTTGCAAATAGAGAATATCGAAGACTTTGTCCAAGTTTCTTCGATAGGAAGAAAAAGTACTACCGGTCATCCGTGATAATCCATCGATAAGTGTAAGAGGAATGAGCAGTTAGTTAGTAGTACCTAAGGCAAAGGTATGGCGAGCATTAAAAAAGGAAAATTTATATCAATTTCATATTCAGAAGGTTCAATATAACCTGTCTAGTGACACTCAATATGACTTTCTTAGTAAAAATCGACAAACATGGCTCTAATTAATCAAATAAATGGCTTTAGACAACGGAGACAAATCTCCATCGATTTATTCAGATTTGACAAAAGCGTTTGACATCATAGAACACAGTTTATTGATTGAGAAACGATGTAACAGGTATAGAAGCCAGGGTAAAAGAAAATAGGCACAAATAAAATGTTCACAAGAGAGCATAGCAAATGAGACATTTAACTCAACAAATGTAAGAATTTTGAGGGGGGTACCGCCAAGAGGTGTACTTTCGGCATTTCTATCTCTCATATTTCATAATGAATGAGAGAAAGTGTTGTAAGCTTAGATGCAAGCCTATGTCAATTTACAGATCACTCCTCCATGAGAGTACAAGGAGAAACAGAAAGTAAATTGTTCAAAAATTGTAATAAAGCTGTACACGTCATGAATAACTGGCGTAATAGTACGGCAGCCCATAACCAACATTTTCGACTTATCGCCTTATGTCCGTTTACTATTTCTTGGTGTTGATAAATGTGCATAGTTTGAGGAAAAATGGAAATAGACATTTTTAGTGCTGCGTCAAGATGTAAAGGGTTAAATACTGAAAACTGGGAAGTGGTAGAAATTCCTGTCTTCTCCTAGTGGCCGTTCTGACAATTCTCGTCTGTTTGTAAGATTTTTCTACGGCACAAAAATAAAAACGGACGTTTTGATCGTTGCATATCCCAGTACTTGCATTTCAATTGTGCGTATTTTTTTAAGATAATTTTGTTACTCTCTAATGTCCGTTCTCTAACGGAAATGATGTTTTATATAAAAGAACATGTAGGTAAGAAAAGTATGAATGGACAATTTTCAGCTTGATATGTTAAAAAAAATTATTTTCCGTTCAATTCAGTAAGAAGAGCGCAAAATTGCATATGGCAATGCAGCTGAGTAAAATTTATTTTCCTATGTTTTTTGGGGCACTTAATCGAAAGTGAGTAGTCCCAGTACCCCTAACCCACCAGACGTACCCCTGTGTGTTAGAATAGAACGTAGAATCATTTTTTCAACTAAAAAGGAACCTATTCGCGCTTTGATATTCATAAAAATCCCGCCTTTTTTTTAACTGAGGGAAAATCGTTTTACCGGCTACTGCAACGTTATGGGAGTTTTAGTCGGACGAAAATTAGTTTTGTATTGTAATAAACTATGCCTGGTGATCGAAATTAGCATAAGGTGATAACAGTTGATCTTGGTTACGGGCTGCCGTACTAAAGTCGAGGCAAGAATTCAAGCGATGCACGTCACGAGTGATCTCATTAAAGAAATTTTAATACTAAGATAATTTTTAATCATTAATTACATTAAAAAGAGTAATTCTTGCCATCCAGTTATTAAGCTTTTTTCAGAAATGGGTACAGTTTAATAGGGCTTCATAATTCTTAGCAGTATTGTCTTATTTATAGAATCGATCTGTGACGTGTCTCGCTTGAATTCTTGCCTCGACTATATAGGAATAAACTTGATACTTAATCCATCAAAATCAGTGGTAATACAATTTAGTAACATACACAGCAGGCAGGGAGATAAAGGAAATCAACAATAAAATTCCTAGGGGTAGTAATAGTTGAGAATTTACAACAGACATATTATACAGTACAGCTAATAAAACATTTAAATAGTGCACATTATGACAATTCAAATCTAAAACAGAAGGTAAACACGCATACGCTGTTATTATATTATTATGCATTTTCACAGAGTAGACTGAGATATGGTATTATAGTCTGGGGCGGGTCACCTGAGTTAGAAAGAGTAATCACTACGTAAAAAAAGAACCATACTTAATGCAGAAGGCACAGAACATTGTGCTTGATTTTTTATTAAATTGGGTATAATGACTGTGTGATATCTTTATATGTACCGAATTGCATGGTCTGCTATGCAGTATTTAAATAAGTTTCAGGCTAATAATCAAATAAACAACGGAATCAACACGAGAAATGAAAATTGATTAGGTATATCTCCACATAATATAAACTTGTACGAAAAAGCTCCAAAATATGTATGTATGAAAATATATAAAAATCTCGAATTTCATAAAAAAATGAAAAATGAGAAGAAATCAAAAGTTAAACTGAAACAATGCCTCATCGCACACCCGTTTTATTCTGTTAATGACTTCTTATAATCAAAATTTGCCAACATAAACAATTAATAAACAAGAAGACCACATATAAATTAAAGCCATACATAACAGAGGGTATAATAATATCAATAAATAAAAGAAATAAACTAAAAAAATAATTAAATCTAAAAAATAATTGAACTTCATTAAACAGTTATAAAAACTATAGAAATAACTTAAACAAAATCATAAAAAAGGCAAAACAAGATAAAGTTCTAAAATAATCGAGGCAAAAAGTAATGTCAAAAAAATTTGGGAAATTGTGAAAAATGCTGGAAATAATGTTACAGAACAAAAAAAACACAAATATTATGAATAAACATGGGTCGATTGTAAGTAATAATAATAGTAAAAATAATAGATTTATTGATCCAATAGACGTAAGTTCATATAAAGGATATACATTACAACTATAACTAAACAGTAGATTTCTGTAATTATAAAAGAAAAGAAAAAAAAAGAAAAGAAAAGAAAAGAAAAGAAAAGAAAAGAAAAGAAAAGAAAAGAAAAGAAAAGAAAAGAAAAGAAAAGAAAAGAAAAGAAAAGAAAAGAAAAGAAAAGAAAAGAAAAGAAAAGAAAAGAAAAAGTAGTCCCATGCAGTCAACATATTGCAGTCTTTCAGTTAAATATGAGTTAAAAACGCTATTAGATTAGAACTGGTGAAGTTTATTTAACCTCTCTAAAAGGTATTTTGTCCATTTATTGTACGTGGTTTCAACTGGCCCTTATTTTACTTTACTGGACTGAGATTATCTAAACCAGCATTATCCCAACGAATGGATTGGTTCAGGAGGTACAGTTAAATGACCACCGAGGAATCCTGATCTTGCACCTCTAGACTATTTTTTATGGGACCATCTAAAGTACAATGAAGTATTCGACATACGGGGACAGTTATTAGAAAACAAATTTAATGTATGTGTGGTATTAAAAATAACTCGCAAATGGTTAATAGATCAGTAAAGAAACATATTAAAACATTCCCAAACATGCATTAATGCTGGAGTTGTTCATTTTCAAAATCTTGAAAAGTATGCTCTCTCCCATTTCACTATGTACGTCTAGATTTGGGACACCCTGTATATTACAATATGTTACTAATTTAAGCCAGAAGGTGTATTTCAGTCCTTTAATTTCTTGTCTTCTTTAATTATCTTATCTTCAGTCATCGATTAATTTTAAAACTATCATCTGCTTCTATACTTGATTTAAACACTATACATATTTAAAAGAACGATATGATGTTTGTTAATTTAGACACTTTTCGGCTTCCTTATTTTATCCCCGTTTATTTCTAGCGTGAAATATTGCATTACATTAGTATGATTTAAGGGAATACAAGAGCGCTTATCCCAAGGACTTATCTGGTAAAATATTATCTTGCTCTGTGTGGTCGATTACTCTGTTAAGATTCCCTTAGAAAGGGTAATAATTTTAAATTAAGTGAATAATGCCTTAAATCAGGATTGTTCTGTGGTCATTATTCCGTATCTCAAAAATTAATTGACTATATTTTTTCATTAATATTTGAATACAAATATACTTCTATGCTGTCGTGATGATCAATTTAACATAACCCAAGCGAGTATATCATTAAGACTATTTATCAACTATATAAAATGGTGTAATATATATTTTTTAAGAAATTTGTTTCCTAGTAATAACCAATTCTAGGGATATAAAGGCCCAAAACCATCTTGAGGCTCCTAAAACATACATTTTCGATTATATTATATTTTATTACTTACTTAGCGTACGCTAAAGTTATGGGCAAAAACAATTCAATGAATTAAAATTAAAAATTTGAACCACTTTAAAAAAAACAAATAAAATTATCAAAAGTATGAAGTAAATTTTACTTGGTAGTATCTGAAATTTTTATTAAACACTTTTGTTGGCGAAATTTAGCTAACAAAATAAAATCGAGTTCACTGTCAGAAACATCCAAAATCGCAAATATTGAAAACTCTATATTTCTAAAATCGGCCATTACAAATGAAATAGCAAAAACAATAACTGGCAATTTGAAATTAAATTCATCTCCCGGAATACATCAGATAACTACAAAAACACTTAAAAAAATTAAACCTAATATTCTTAATACATTAGTACATTTGATTAATTTCTAATTCCAAAATGGACATTTTCTAGACTCACTAAAACAAGCTATTATGACACCTATATTTAAAAGTGATGATAAACTTTTTACAAACAACTATAGATCAATATGAGTAGTTAGTAACATAGCCAAAATTTTTGAAAAATGCATGGTCTCTCGACTTCATAGCCATTCACTGTTTCACAATATAATATCGCCAAAACAGCTCTGATTTAGACATAACTACTCCACGGAAGTGCCTTATTGTATTTTACAAACAAAATAAATGAACATATTAAAAAAAATGAAAAAAACCATTGCCATATTTTTAGATCTGGTTAAAACTTTCGATAGTATATCATACGAACTACTGTTGGAAAAAATGGAGAAATATGGAATTAGAGGAGTAGTATTAGATTGGTTAAAAACTGTTTATCAAATAGAAAAGCCTCAGTAAAAATTGATAAAACATTAAGTTGTCTAGAGAATGTGACATATGGTGTTCCACAAGGAACAGTTTTAGATCAGTAATTATTCCTCTTCTACATAAATGTCATGCTGGAACTAGATGCATATGCTGATGATACTGCTCTAACATTCCACGGCTCAGATTGGTCAGAGGTCACCAAAAAAAAAGCGAAAAGGGACTGTATAAAATTAAATGCTAGATGGGCAATAATCTGTTAAGACTCGATCATTCAAAAACAAAATTCATTACTTTCCGCAATAGCTCAAGACTACAACTGAAAATTGACGATTTAAAATTTCGTGAAAAATGGGACTTAGTAAATTGCAATTACGAAAAGGTAATTGAGAGCACTACGAACAATAAATATCTGGGTCTAAATGAGACAATGAGATGGAATGACCATGTCGAATATCTCAATCCAATACTAAGAAAACTTGTCCATGTATTCTATAAACTTCGCAACATTCTTCCAATTAATATCTTAAAAATAACATATAAATCGTTGGTAGAATCCATACTTACCTACGGTATTATAATATGGAGTGGGACATATAACAACCAATTGAAAAATATAAAAATAACTCAAAAATGGATACTTAAAGTAATGCTGTGGAAAAATCGAAGATATTCTACAGAACAACTTTTTCTAGACAGTAATGTCTTCAATGTAAATGGGTTAAATATCTTTAATGTAGCCAAATTTATCTACATAAATTGGGAACTAAGAATACCAACAAACTACATACACAATGAAAGGCAAAATGAACGCAATGTTCTTTTTACTCCTACACCAAATTCTAATTTATATAAAAAATCTATTGGCTTCACGGGCCCAAAGATATATTCCTGAATACATAATAGTATATTATAGTTCAAGTAGGATCGCCGCAGGCCACGGCGCTAGTTGAAATAAATAGATCCCAGTAAATAAAAAACGCAAAAAAATTTACCGACATAATTATTATATCGCCACGCGCCATGGTGCCAAGTCTGACATGAAACATTCCCGACGCACTTTAAAAACCTATAAAGGTAAGCGAGTCAATTTGCGAACAGCACAAAAAAGTACCGGTATTTTAATGAAGTCGTAAAGTTTTTGTTATGTTTTTTCTGTCTCAGATATTTCCTACTTGAACTATACGTAATGAGTGTTGTAAGACGCATATTACGCAAGAATGGAAAAGTTACATACGACGCCGCACGGCACACAGAGCAATTATAGGCGGCTTATATCGCTGACGCGGGGTTTAAAGAAACAAATGCGCCTACATATTTTTTAAACGCTGTTAAAACTGACATAATGTTAGTTAAATAATATTGTTGAATGTCTATGTCTCATGCGTTTTGTTTAGCGTGCGAGATTTGTTTACAGTGAGTTTTATTTACAATACGTATAGTTCAACTTACATAGAAGGCAGGTAGTGTGTTTTACAATTTACAGTAGTGATCGTAGTTAAAAGCAATAAAAAGCTGTCAATATTTATCATGCATAATTTATATTTATTTGAACCAATATTCTTATAACTTTTATTTCAATTATTGCATTTAGTTTCCATAATTTTAGGTTAGTTATTGAACTGCTGTAGGCCCCCCTGTATATTTATAAACAGAAATCCTGGTCGCGGCACCAGTGAAGTGGTTGTGAAGTACCCTCGTAGAATTACTAAAAGAAAGTACTGGTAATTATGTCACCAGTAAATTAATTATTATTTATTTATCTGAAGGATAAACAATAAAATTAGCCATTTGCGTCATCGTCTAGTTTTTTATTAGTGTAGGACCCAAATTTTGTTGTGTATATGTAGTAACCCTTTTTATAATTACCCCAGATTCTTTTATATAAAGTTTAATATTACTTGTTTCTGTCTGATACTATATACCTTAGAAAATTAATCACTCTGTTAATTGAAATACCTGGTAAACTTGAACACACTGTCTATTAAGTGAGAGACCTAGTTAATTTGATATATTATTTATGTAGTATTTTATTACTCAAGATTGCACTGTACATTTATAGTTGAAGTTTGTTTTCTATTTTGCTCTTGAAATTAAGACATTTATTTAGTTTATTAACTGTATGATGAAAAAGGTAAAGGTGAAAGAATAAGACACTAATTGATGGGAAAAAATATTTAAAAAAACCCATTTTATTTTATATAAATTGATGCAACAATAGTCGAACATGAAATCAAAAGTAATCCAAATGTTTGAGACAATTGTCTAAATATTATAATAGGAAAATATGCGTCGCTATAGTAATGACCATACTATAGATATACTGAGTGTTTTGATGCAATAACAAGAACTTTTAGAAAAGTATACTGTGTTATTTTAATAAATAAATATAAATAAATAACACCACAGGTAATTACGACCCCCTTTATCCCGCAAGGCTCTAGAAGAGCCTTGTGTGGGAGGGGGCTACACATTTAGAGGCAAGGGACACACACCCAATATCCGTGTATAGTGGAAAAATCCCTCTCACAGTATTTTCCACTGCCACGACCGGGGATCGAACCCGGAACTTTTGGGTGAGAGGCAAGTGCGCTCACCTCTCGACCACCAGTCATACAATTAATAGTAATTAGAGTTGTGGCAATGGCCTGATAATGATAATCCATAATTAGAGCAGTTAGCAATTGCTAGGTAATAATGTTTTATAATTAAATAAAATTGTTAGCAATCGCCAGATAATAATGATTTATAATTAAAGTTGTTAGCAATAGCCAAATAATGAATCGAATGCAAAACAAAGGACAAGAATCATGTCATGTTTGTACATTATCAAAATTAATTTGAGAAATGAGCATTAAATATTGATGTAAAATATCATAGTGTTGAGGAAAAATCCTTTGATTATAATTAAAACAAGCAGTCTACCAAATTTTGTATGACTGTCCAACAACGTAAAACAAGATAGGTAGATGTAAATCAAACAGACGAGACGTCCCGGTTCAGTACTCGACGAAAAGTAAAAACCCTTCTTAATACGAACAAGTTTACGGGCTAAATAACCCAGCACTGACCGATAGCCTGTACAGTATGTGAGCGCAAGGTAATTAAGTGGATGGATCATTATTAAACAATCATAGAAAACCAAATAGATTGCTGGTGAGAAATCTCAGATAATCATTTGAAAGATAAACATTACTATGACATTTGACATGTCCAAAATTAGGCACACAGTAGCCTTAATAAGTACATCAAATGAAAAATAATGGAAGTGAAAGTTTCTTGTCATTGCATAAACGTAGAAAATATATAGTTCTTGAATATAAATTTGTTATTTTGTAAACGCAAATTTCCCTAGTAAAATATTCAGAAAGTGGAATTTTATTAATAATCATCATCATAACTGAATAACTGGTAATATAATATTCTTTATAGCTAAAATTTTAACGCTATTATAATATTCGACCTGTGCAGCACTTTAGAGTGACGCTCAACTTTCTATCTTTTTCTATGGTTAAGCCTAGACACGTGTAGGCGATTCTATACTATGGGAATACACGAAGTACTTGACGTTTATCTGAATATACGATAAATAAACTAGATTATATGTAAGTTCTGTCTCAAAATTGTAGCGTTTAACTTTGCTTTAAAAATATAATTTTAAAAATGCATTCTGGTAACTTTACCGTGTTCAATATTAAATGACTAAATAAATGTAAAAATGAAGTGAATTAACTGCAATAATTGCTTGAATTTGGAAACATAAATAGGGAAAAACTAAATTTGTATATGGGGTATATACAGGGTGCTTCATTATTAATAATAATCATTATTAGTTTTTTATTTGTTAGTTTTAGTTGTTAGTTAGTAACACTTAAATAAAACCCACATTGTTAATTATTAATACTGATACTGTATAACGTTACATAAAATGACAGTTTAGCATATGAGAGTGCATTTGTACTATCAAAAATGACTACTGTAAAAATAATATTAAGTTGGGTTAAAATAAAGTTATTATTATTAATATCTCTTGAAAAATCTGCTAAAAATAAAATAAAATTCTCATTCACAACGTGTTGGGGTTAATTTAAAAAAATGTACATAGACTATAAGGAACATATTTTGTTAATCTAGAAAGATTTTCAGAGCCTTACGTCTCCTTTAGTGCGCCAATGTCACGGCGGGTTTAGAAAGTCGATAATGCAGATTTCAGATAACCGACCGAGACCGTAGCACCTATATTACGTATATTACATTTCATATATTCCTCTAAGAGTCTACGACGGTAAATACCAAACTAAAAAAGTAAATTTTATTGATGTTGTATAGCTTTCAATTTATTTTAGTCATTCAAATACTTCAAGCTGCATTCAGATAGTTACTTTATACGATTTCTCAACACTTTTCAGTTTTATTTATGTTTATAAAAGTGTATATTGTATTGATTTTGAGATTATTATACAGCTCACTAGGAGCTGGTATATAAAGAAATAAAGTACTCAATCCTGTAAAAAAAATTATGCAATACGGTTTTGTGTATTATATTATAATTGTACGAGTTGTAATACCTCATTCAAATCAACTTCCATATGTAGCGTGATGCTTTGAACTGGAAATCGCAACGATGTAAGGATAATAAGAATCTCAATGTATATCCAGAAATGCAAAAAAAATCGGACGCTGCTTCTAGGTCTAAGTATAAATAGAGAAAAATAAGTACGAAAATGATTCCTCAGAAAGTTCCAGCTCTGGCACTCAAAAGCTGGTTCCTATTTACAAGGTCTAGAAGCATTTAAACCACAGTAACAATTTGGTATTGGAATTGTCCTTAATAAGGGTATGTTTAGACAGTATCTCCTGTAAATACTTTTTAAAAATATTCATCAAAATTCGTTAATTTTAAGATGATTTATTTCAAAGTTATAATAGAGTTTTGGCTATAAAATATAAAAATATACACACAAAACATTGTAAAATATTTGGACAGACTATTTGAAATACATCAGTGTGTAGTGTTACCAATATAAAACCATAACATCATAAAATACACAAAGAAATAAAAGAACGGGGCAAATTCATCAATATATTGACTAGCACACCTAAAAAGTTGGAACAGTAAGTAAAAACCACAAACAAAGTTATATTAAATGTTAATTTGTGTGTTTAAAAATTCTTCAGTGGAATATAAACAATTGTTTAAAATGTGATTTTTTATTGTGTACATGAAACAATTACAAATTAAGAGATTTTATGTCATTTATGAAAGTTCATTTGTGATTTAGTTCATCGACATCGAGGCTGTTTGAGTTGATTTGCAGGCCTGGTGCTATATCAATGAAAATCAGAGTTTGAAGAAAATGGGTTTGTAATGTCTGTCTTGTAATGTAACATAAATATAGAGGGAAGGAACCAGCATTTTACCCAGACTTTTGAATATTGGTAGACAATGATCTCTCCAGCCAGCAGTAACAATTAATCTAACTGCTTTCTTCTGCAAACGAAAGATTTTTGCATGAGATAACCCATCCCAAAGAAGAACTGCGTAATTTATGTGAGCATGGAATAAAGTTAAATAATATGTTTTTAGGGTCTTAGAACATAGTTGATTCTTAGCCTACGTAATACATGCTACTTGCTAATTTATGTGATATTTGCTCAACATGTTTGTACCAAATGAGAGTGTCGTCTAAATCAACGCTAAGAATTTTAACACTGTTACCTTTAATTAGTAAGTTATTTGTAGAAAGAAAAAGTATCTTCATTTAATTTTAAATTATTTGTAGAGAACTAAAGCAGGCGCTTGTTTGATAAAACTAAGCTATCATCAGTTAAATTACGAAAGTTCAAATTAAAATCAATAATAGACGTATCATCAGCATAAGCGATGCACTTTTTAGGTGACATAAAGTGAAAAAAGTTATTAAAATATAAAAAGTAGTGGCCCCAAGATCGAGCCTTGAGGCATTCTAAGCTTAGCCGGAAGTAATTTTGAGTTTAGATTATCGGTAGAGACACACACTGTTGTCTATTGTTCAAGAGAGTGAAAAAGACTTAATGGCAAACCTCTAATACCATGGAAACTCATCTTTTCCAGAAGAATTTCATGCGAGACAAATCGAAGACCTTCGAGAGATCACATAAGCTAGTGGCCACATGCTCTCTCCTGCCTCCAACTGTGCCACACACTAAATTAAAAACACGACAATTTAAAATCTTATTATGGTCTAAGTAATTCAATTCAAGCCTTCTTTGAAGAGTGATTTCTATAATTTTTCAAAAAATGGGGATGATAGAAATGGGACGATAGTTATCAATAACATTAATATATCTGCTTTCTTAAAAAGAGGTAAAATTTTGGCAACTTTCAAAACATCATTGAATTTGTCCTTCGGTAATGCAAAAATTAATAAGAACTGTAAGTGGGTACATAATTATATCTATGGTTTCTTTAAGAATTAAACTGTTCATACCATAAACATCAGTACAATAAGAATTTCTTAAGCTATTAACTGCTTCTCTAACCTCAATACAGGTTACTTATTCAAGGATATATTACAAGCAACAGTTAGTTTTAATTTCCACCCTTGCGGTATAATCACGAAGAGGGGGACTTTTAAAGTGTTGTTAGTATTTTTCGTCTCAAATCTAGCGGTGTGATATTTGTGAGTGCATGGTACCAGTGTAAGTGAATTTTAAGGTTCTTAATATATATTTCAATGTATCGTTGAGGTTTATTTGTACCCTCAAACCGACTGGTATTTAGTTTCTTCATATATGTGGTACTTTTAGTTAACTTTAATTTATGCGTGTTGGACTCAATTTTTTTCTGCTGGTACATTGTTAAAATTATTCACAGATTACATTGAATCAGTTGAGTTATTACTTTATCGAAAATCTATTTGCGTATGGAAAGTGCTAATATTGAGTTATTCATTATCTTCTAAGCCACATTCCTAAGATAATGATAAAAAGGAAAAACACTGCAATCATGTAATACACCCCTGACAATACTTAAGTTATCTGAAAGAAAAGCGGGGATGCTAGGGATAACACTAGTACAGTTAGATTATAAATATTCTATTTGCTAAAATTGTAGTCATCTTTATTTTGCGCATTTTGAATTGTCTAAATACCGAAGAAAGAATATTGACTTTCTCACCCCTACAACATAAGCAGAATTTCAGCATTTGAGCGAATTCGGCGATTGAGGCCAATATACGTATTTATAAGTTCGAACGTTTTAGTAGTCAGCAAACTATAATTTATATAATTGCAACAATGAACATAAATTCTATGCTGTAGTTTAAGTTTATGTCAAGAGATTTATAAATTATCTTGCCATATATAATATGATAGACCGCAAGTTGTGCAGTTTCACTCTCAGTGCTTTCCAAACTGAGCAGTATATTATCTAATGAGTATATAACTTTCATTATATGTTTTGGAAAGTCAAAATTGCTACGTTAATATGTAGTTTCCCTAATTTAAACAACATGGAGAGTTTATATGTTCAAATTTAGCAGATCTTGTAGCGCGATGTGAATTTCGTGAACACAAAGTTTGTAGTTTTGTTACCTAACTTTCCTGCTAATTCATTGAGGAAAGAACTACTGTACATAGAATAAAATTATTTTCAAGCCCATAAAATAATAGTCACGATAGAAAAAGCAGCAAGGGACTTGTATTTGAAACAATGAGTTTTGAGTACCGATCGTCTTTCGGTCTAGTATCATCCTCAGAAATTGGGTAAAAGAGTAAAGGAGTGTACTATATTATGTTTACACTATATACGTGTTTTTTTGATATTTTTGTAAACTAAGATATTGTGTATAAAATTAGTAAGTGCTTAATTCGACTGATGCAGACCTAAAAAGTATCATAAAGAATACAAGTGCAGACTGTTGAAAAATTCAATCATTTTAAAATGTGCCTTTAAGGATTCCTCAAATATTTGAATAGAGAATATTTTTGCAAAACCGTCAATGCCCTTATCCTATGCAGTCCGGAAGGTAAAAGAATCCACCTTGCATTTTATACTCAAGCGTTGAAATTTGGTACACTTCAATTTTGAAAACATAATATTTTTAGTTGCAAACTCCTCTATAAAATCCTTATTTTACTATAAGGACCGTAACCAGACTGCAACCAACAGCTACTCTCCGAGCTATGTGCCCCGCCGAGCGCCGAATTACAAGTTACAAGCCTGGCGCGTTAAGTGTAATAATTGCATATTACCATCAAAACGCTAATGCTTCGATTGCAACAAACACCAGCCGAAAGACTGATCCTACTTAAAGGAGCTCTCTTGCCAGCCGTCACACACCACTTGCAGACTGCAGTCTCGAGCTGTTGGCTCTCGTCAGTGCAAGGTAGGCATGCGACGACCGGCACGAGGATCCTTTGACTATTTGGTACATCCCGGTATTTTTACAATAGCGACATGTAAAATAGTCAGCAGGCGCCATCTAGCGGTCCAGTGTCTGTGGCAATCGAAAAATAAATAGCCTGACTTAGCTTAGCATGGTTCAAATGTGCTTTTAGAGGGCGAAATATTAAAACATAATATTTTTTGTCGCAAACTCCTTATAAAATCCTTATTTTACTATATGGACCGTAACCAGACTGCAACCAACAGCTACTCTCCGGGCTATGTGCCCCGCCGAGCGCTGAATTACAAGTTACAAGATTTTACTGAGATTTCTCAGGATCTGGGAACAAAATTAATGCATCTTACTGACCGTGTTCTAAAATGAGTAAAATATAGACTAGATGTGGTGACTTACCATGCACCCTTGTAAGGTCATGGGCCCAAATTTGGGTTGCTTCCCCATGCCAAAGTGCACCCAAAGTTCCTTGAGGTTAGGCAAGTGTTGCATACAAAAAACCGCAAGCATCAGTATATCCTATCGCATGTCTTTATCATAATTTTTTCGCAGCTATGAGTCACAGCGTCTGCCAGAAGAAGCGTGTATCCGCCTCCTCAGGAACAGTCAGCATCGTGGGGGCATTTAATGACATTCTTTTCCAAAGTGGCAAAAAATGTTTTTCCTGGGATGTTCCAATCGGCAATGTTGGTGAAACAGTGCTGTTTTGTTGCCAGCATGCTGGAGAAAATTTTCCCATACCTCTGGCACTTTGGCTGCGCGGCGAGCGGATCTCAGGCCAGCGAAAAGTCAACACTTTTTAGCTCCAAAACAAGCAAAAATGGTGATTTGCGCCTGAAGGTAGGCTACCATGCTATAACAGGGCCTCCGTGGGGGCCCCGGCCGTGGAAACATTTCTTATATCAAAGTGTAGTGTCTAACGAACAAATGTACCAAATTTCAACGCTTGAGCGTAAAATGCAATGTGGGATCCATTCGTGCAAGTTACCGTCCGGACTAATAGTAACTCTGAGGTTTGGGAATGGATTTATTTAACATTTTCTTCAAATTTTTTTGTGAGTGAATCGGCTATCAAATATTGTAACATAATGAGAATCACTTTGAACATAACTTCTCTTGTTTTGTATATATTTTATTGTACCTTTTATCACTTAGGTAGGACCTGACAGGGACATATACATAAATCTAGGACTCTGACGGGACATTTTGGAAACATATAAGAAGTTCGGGCAAAGCTGGAATAGAATAAGAAAGAAATATTTCTAAACACATATAAAACACAATAAATATTATTAAGATGTCTAGAATATTGACGTTAATAACTTTCTGTTATTTTCATGGTTTTACCTTTTCAAATTCCAGCAGGCATGCTTATTGTAGCTATATTCATAAAAAGATTTACGAGCTTATGAGCTGTTAAACGTATATGTAGTAAAAAATGGTAGTTGTAGCAAATTCCGCTTAGTTTATTTGCTTTTTATACAGCAGGTCAACTCGATGAGTTTGGCTTCCATTCATATGCAAATAGAGACACTAATAACAGTAATAACACATTTGCTAGCCATACACTCGTTTTTTTTAAGTAAAAGTGCCTTGAATTAACAATTAGTTGTATAATTTGACTCAGGAATTAACTGCAGGATCTTAAAAATAAATATGTTGTACAAGCTATACTATATTGTTCAATTTTTTTAAATTCTATAATGGGTTATAGTTCTGAAAACAAATGACAAACAAATGACTAATAAAGATGAAAATTGGTACACATATAATTTGGGGGAGTCCGAATATTATGCAGGTACAACTATTTCTGCATATCATAGATGGCGCTGTCGGCATAATTTTTTGACATATTTTTTACTATAACCCTTTATTATTATTATTATGGGTCGAATGACTTCATATTATGATACAAAAACAAATTGGATGAAAATAAGGTCTACTTGTTTCATGTCGATAAAATGCCCCGTTTTCACTACAAACGCACTTAAATATTTCAGAGCATGCCAGAAGCTATCATGCAAATTGATATTTGATCAAGTTAGCATTTGTCAAATTGACATTATTCAACCAAATTAGTGATAATTGTTGTAGTACTAAGACATTTGCGATTTTGTTTTTCTGTTGTGTAATATATTTTTTGATATTTTATTACATTTTGAGAAGATGCCACGACACAATTAATTTTAAACTCTGAAATGACGGATATGATTGTGGTTTAGTGTCAAATGAAATTTAATGGAGGAGCTGCAGCAGGAAGGTACAGTGAACTGTACCAAAATCGTCGCCAACCTAACAGAAAACTGTTTAAAATTCTGTTTCAACAGCAAAAAGAATATGGGGGTTTTCGAGTGAGGTACTACGCAGATCGATCAACTGCTCGAACCGTTGAAGAGGAAGAGGATATTTTAGAGTCAGTAGCAGAAAATCCTGAGATAGTGTATGGAGGCGTTTATCAGCAGCTATTGGTGTACCGCGGATAAGCATTCATAATATTTTTCGGATCCTAACTGGATGTCCGTATCACCATACAAAAGTACAGGAGTTGCCAGCAAATGATTTACTACTTAGATTACATTTTTGAAGGCGATTACGTAACAAACAAAATAATGACCCAAATTTTTTTTGGCCGTGTGCTCTTCACTGATGAGACAATTTCTACCCGCCGTGGCATCATTAATACATGGAATTCCCACACCTGAAGTGAAGAAAATCCCCATATAACACGAGCCAAACATATTCTACACGAATTTTCTATTAATGTATGTAGTGGGGTCGATCTGGATTTGCAAAAGTACTCGTTTCTTTCAATTTTTTTTTGAGATGTTATGAAGTCGAACCGGAAGACGGATGAGCGGAGTGGGCCGTGTATGTGTGAGAGAGAAGAGAGAGAAGTGGGAGCGCTAGGCTCCTCCCCCGGCATCTCGCTGCACGGCTGCTGAATTTCCGCACTCGTTTTTATAAATGTATCACACGCGCGTGCAGGCCCTAACGAAGTTAGAGCTTCGGGGTAAAAAAATTCTGAAAGAGAATTGAATGCCCTTGAAAATGAGCCTCAGTCCGAAGTCCCTAACCCTTTCCCTTCTACAGTGCAAAAACTTTGTGGGCCCTCCTCTTCCCTCCTAATCATCCAATCGCAATCTGGTTCGGCTTAAATCAATTCCACATTCGATAGCGAAAAAAAATCTCCACCAACCCTTTCTTTCATTCGCGTAAAATTACTTTTTCTAAAAATAATAACAACAATAAATTGGTTATTTTGCAACCATTCGTTTATTTATGACTAAAATTGAAAATTCATGAGCGGAACTCAAAGTAGGCGCACGTAGGTACACAATGTCACGTTTGCTGCGCGATTTGAAAAAATTGCGGAAAGTACAGCAGTTCTAATTTCATTTACGTTTACCCTTCCCCCTCTCCTCTTAATCAACCTAGCGACTTGAAATTTGAACACAGTACTTAGGTTCTACGCGTTTATCGAGGGAAGAAAAAAAAGTCGCCAAGTCACTTTCCTCCCCGAAAAATATACGAAAACGGCTCTCGCCGCAGCGAAAATTCCGTATACATACCGTACATTCAAATCGCAATATCTCGGGAATCGCTGTGCCGATTTCGACGAGTCAAAATTCAGTTTACGCGAATTCGCGAGCTCTTAATTTTATCACTATACACTTTTTCGATCCGAATCAAACTAGACGAGTTATGTCAGAAAAACTGATTCTTCTTATCTTTACATGTAAATTTCCCTCCTCTCCTCGTGAAAAGTTCGACCGGAAAATTTTCCGGATGATAAAGGGGATCCGACTTCATAACATCACAAAAATAAAGAACGAAAAAAACGAGTCCGTTTCAAGCCATTTTCAATGCCAGATCGAACCCAATGGTGCGGTATTGCTGGTGATTACTTATTAGGACCTTATAATATTCCTTCTCGTTTAAATGGCGAGTCGTATTTAAATATTTTGGAAAACGTTTCCCCAACCTTGCTAGAACACATCCCTTTAAATCTGAGGAGGAATCTATGGTTCATGCATGATGGCATCCCTGTTTCTCACCCAAAAGTCCCGGGTTCGATTACCGGTCATGGCAGTGAAAAATACTGTGAGATGGATTTTTCCACTATACACGGGTATTGGGTGTGTGTACCTTGTCTCCAAATGTGTAGCCCCATCCTACACAAGGCTCTTCTACAGCCTTCCGGGATAAAGGGCGTCGTAATTACATGTGGTGTTAATTACCTGTGGTGTTCATTTCGAACTAAATGTGCGAAACTGTTATTTTAAATAATCAGTTTTCTGCAACGGTGGATGGACGTGGATCTGATCATTTATGGCCACCACGAAGTCCAGACCTTAATCCACTAGATTTTTTTATCCGGGGCTATATGAAATCCAATATATATTCAACACTCAAGCCACACTAGAGACGAATTGTCACGAAAGATCAGAGAGGAAGGAAATATAATTAGAAATAATAATGGATCCTTTTTTCGTGTTAGTTAAAATATTGCAAAACGATGTCAAAAATATGGACATTTTGAAAATCTTCTTTAAATTGCAATTATAGCAAAGCACTTTTGCACTAGGGTACGTTTGGTTGAGGCACTGGTTCAATAATATCAATTCGACACGAAACTAGTAGAAATTATTTTCGTAAAATTAGTTTCTATATCATAATATGAAATCACTCCGACCCAAAATAATAATAATAAAAAGTTATGATAAAAAATATGTCAAAAAATATACCGATAGCGCCATCTATAATATGCAGAAATACTTATACCCTCATAATATTCGGACTCCCCTATATTATATGTGTACCAATTTTCAGCTTGATTAGTCATTACTCTTCCGAAATTATTTAAAAAAAAATGTTTTCAGACCCCATAACTCATTAAGGAAGCACTTTTGGACTAAGGTATGTTTGGTTTAATCGGCTCTACTTGACCTCATACAACTACAGTTAAGTTGGATCCCTTTACTTTCTGGACACCCTATATGTAAATTACCTTAAACTAAATTAATGCATCTAAAGATAAGACACAACTTATTTCTTTTTTGTTTCAATCTCACTAGAAGGATTAGTAGCATCTGAGTCCTCAATATTTTTATCTTACATTAGACCATATTACATTTCACCAATATTAACACAGCTAATTAGTTCAGGATTCTTGAACTTGTTTATGCAAGAGGTGATTATTACTTCAAACAAATAAAATTTTGCTGTTAAAATACGATACCTGAAAAGACATAGCTGATATTAACAGTGACCAGATAATCTATATAGACAATTTTAACCGATTTCGAATAATCTTTTGCTCTCTGGTTTGCTCTTAAATCAGTTAAATAACCAAATGCATACTATTTTTCTATTTTACAATTACCATGCAGTATTATTATCTGGTCGATAGCCGAGTGGGTTAAGGCGCGAGGTGGCAATGGCGATTAATCACACGGACATCGCACCACTGGGTTCGAATTCTAGCTCCGGCACTGTCGGAGGAAATGGTTATATGTCCGCGTTTTTTCAATGTGTAACCCCCTTCCGCAAAAGCCCTGGCTTCTGGAATTGGGGGTTGTCTAATTTCTGTGGTATTTTATTTATTATTCGACAAGGTTTCATTCACAATGGACAGCACGTAACAATTGTGAGATAGAGACATCTAGATAAGAATATATTAAGTGTTTTGATATCGTCCCATTTTCGATTCCCTCAAGGCGAGGTAAATAAACAGAATTTCCGTGTCTGGGTTAAAGCGAATCCGATGCAAGCCAACATAACAAGACCCGTGAGCGGTGATGAGATTAACATTTGATGCTTGGTATTAACTTTGCGAGGAGACAAAGAATACTGTACTGAAATTAATTAAGGTGAATATTTTATCCCGAGGAATAGGTATCCACTTTGTACGTCCGTTTTCATGGGACAAACGACCGGAAAATAAATGCGGTTTTGTGGTGAATATGTCAATGTGTCATTTGTGTACTATAATTTAACTTTATATGGACATTGGTAAATGTAAAATTTATTTCCAATTTGTTTTAGTATACCTACGGTAAAATATAATTATATGCGAATATTAGAAAGATTCGTTTACTTTAGGAGTTTTCATTATTGTTGACTATATTATTCAAAGTATAATTATTCTACTAAATTACAAGACACAATCTATAGGTATAAATACGAGATGAAGAAGGAAGTCAACAAAGTTAAAAATAAATAGTAGGAAGAGAAATTTAGCGAGATAGACTCAACTATAGGAAGTCATGATCAAGAGAAACATAAAAAACTATCTCAAAACTCTAAAACCAAATACAAAAAATATAAAAGTGATAGTCCCGATAGGAATTGTTTAATGGTCATCAAGAATACATTGTTGTTGTTAGAATAGTTATTTATTTTTAACTTTGGTATGTTTTGTTTTTAATTATTCTATTTTAACAAGAAAGTTTATTCATGTTAGAACAGTTATTTATTTTTAAGTTGTAAGTCTACTTATTTATTTTATTTTTTAACCTGTTACTCCCTAAGTAACAACTCTGTCACTATTCTTTCGCGGCATAGAATATGCTCACGCCCCCACGTTCGTCCTTGCTGGGCAATAAGAACAACTGGCATAATTAAAATGTTTATAAACATCAACCATTCTACAGTTTTAATGTCGAATTACGTAAATATTCCACTCCTAATAAAATTATGTCTGGCATTAAAAATTTCCTTAAAAGAACTCCAGTTTTTCTTTTTGGCTGAGTTGAGAGTGAAAATAAATTTAATTATATTTATTTTTTATTTTATGAAATATTATTATTTTATATATAATAATAATAATAATAATTTTATTTTATTTATATCAAAGATTCAACTAAACATATATAATAGGCTGCACATATCTGGAATATAAATAAAAGAGAATTCGCTTAAGTTTTTTGTAAACTTGATTGCGATTCAATGTTATAATACTCATTGATGGATGCCTTAATAATATAAGTAGATGATGTTTCCCTTACGATACAAATTTTTATAATATATGTAACATATAAAAAAGCTTAAGAATATATACTAACAATTTTCTATCTCCTATTGACTATTTAAAAATAAAATTATATATACACCTACCTACGCCCTAATACCACACTTTTTCTAACACAAATAAAAAAACTACACATATATATGTATCTATCAATACACACACATTAATGATGAATATAGATTCAGACCCAGCAGTTTGATCCATTTTTTGACGTTTCTTTTGAATTTTGTAATATTTCTAGCATCTCTGGTACATTTATCCAACATATTAAAAAGTTTTTCACCTATGTATACATAATATCTTTGCCCTATACGTTTTGCCATTTTTTTGATTTTGATGTCATCCTGCTGTTTACTTCTTGTGCTATATTTATGTGTAAAATGCTCATGGTTTTGTTTGTTATTGTACTGATAAATAAGGGTGGTATAACAATAGAGTTGACGTATGCTAAAAAGCTCTGAGTTTTGAAATAGCAGTTCCGTTCCGTGTATTATTTCCAGTTTATTAAAATTTGGTAGGTTGCAATTGTAAGATGTTAAAGGCAAGTAAAATGTTTTTTTATAATTTATCGTTAATTTCAAACTATCAAATGAGTTTTTTATTTGTTTAAGGTCATGCTCGACAATGGTTTTAAGAATTTCCCAAGAGGTTGCTTCATAAAATATAACAGTATCGTCTGCAAAGGAGATTATAGTACCGGGTGTATCAAGGGAAAGTATGTCGTTTATATAAACTGAGTATAGTATAGGCCCTAATACTGTTCCCTGTGGTACACCATACGTTACCATTTCCGGCTGACTTAAGATATTACCAATTTTCACAAACTGTTCTCTTTCACTTAGGTAGCTTTTGAACAACTCCAGTGCTACACCCCTTATGCCAATAGATTCTAATTTATTTATTAATCCTTTGTGACACACCGTGTGAAAAGCCTTCGCTAGGTCTAAAAAAACACATAACGAAGGCTTTGACAGATCTATAGAGTTATACATGAGTGACGTCAACTTGGCTATCGCGTCATGTGTAGATTTGTTTTCTTGAAATCCATATTGCTGTTCCGATATTATTTTATGTTTTTTTAGAAATATTGTGAATCTAATCTTAAGTATTTTTTCAAATATTTTACCAAAATTTGATATGAGTGATATGGGTCTATAGTTTTCTATTAAATGTTTTTCGCCACTTTTATATAAGGGTGTTATAATAGCCTCCTTGAACAATTTTGGAAATATACCTGTACTTATTGATTTATTAAATATATGGCATAACGGTTCTGAAATAAAATCCTTTAAATCTTTAATAATTTCCGATTTGAAACCATCCTTTCCAGGAGCTTTGTTATTCTTAAGATTACTAATACAGTTTTTAATTTCAGATTCATTTGTTGGTGTAATGAAAAAGGAATCTACTATTTTGTTTTTAGTTAGGTCAGGAGAACGTTCCTCAATTTGGTCTCTAGATCCTATATTTGCGTAATATTTGTTATAGATGTTTGCCATTTCTTTCTTATCTGTGACTTTTTCTGTATTTTTTTTAATAAATTTGATTTCAGTATTATTTCGTGTTTTTTGTTGGTAATTCTGTTCACTCCCTCCCATAAACTTTTACTAGTAACTTGTTCTCTGTATATTAAACTCATTATATATTTATTTTTAGCTTTTTTTACCAGATTATTTATTTTATTTCTGTATGTGGTATATTTATTTTTTATTTCATAATTATTTGGGTTTTTGAGACATTCATGGAAAAGTGTATCCAGTTTATTCATTGAATTAACTCTACCGGCAGTAATCCAAGGTTTTCTTTTTCGATTTTTGTTGTTATTTTTTAAGGTCCGTGTAGAGTTGCGTATAATTGTATTCAATTTCTTAATGAATAGCTCTGTACAAATGTCAGGGTTTTCCTCAAGATATAAATTACTCCAATTTTCATTTTTTATATCCGTCAAAAGTTTATTTTTATCTATGATTTCATAAAAATGGGTGTGGCTGACAGATTTTTGTTTTTCCATATTAATGCCTATATTTAAGAGAACTGTATAATGATCCGTTATAGTAGTTTGTATCATTGCTGCGATGTTCTCATTTTCTTGGAAATCGCCAGTGGTTTTCAAGAAAACATGGTCTATACACGATTTTGTTGACATATTTTCGATCCTGGTGTAACTATTTATCTGTGAAACAATACCATTTTCATTCAGCAGATCTACATAATCTTGTGCATATGTGTCATTGGACAGTATGTTAATGTTTATGTTTCCTACTAATAACGTATAGTCTGAATTTGTTAAGTGAGACAAATAGTCCCTTAGTTGTTCATTCAAGCCATTGCATTTGATTGTAGGTGATTTGTAAATTCCAATTATATTAATTACTTTATTATTTTTTCTATTTTCACATTCAAAATAGACATACTGCCCAGTGGCACAATAACTGATTCATATTGATGACACTTTTTTATATATACCTACATAAATACGTATGTGGCGCCACTGAGTGCCTGGGATATACGATTTCTTTCTATCTTTCCAAGTTTGTTTACGACTGAATAGTTAGTCGAGCAAATTATTAGATATAAAGGCGGCACGTTAAATCATTTACTCTATGCGGTCGACTAGGTCATTAAAATTGTTTATGGTAGTCGTTGTTTCCATTTCTAGTAGGCGGATAAAACTTAATATATTTCTCTCGATTCAATGAGATTATATAGTAGAACGAGATGCCGCTTTAGTATCAAATAAGAGCTACTATTGTCGAGAGTGCTGCTTATTTTTTGCATTACTGACTCGAGTTTTCGGCCGAAGTATAAGTAGTATTAAAAGCGCACCAAAATAGTATTCATTCAAGGAACAATCAGCTTAAAGACTATTAAGACTTTTAATAGTCAATGGCTAGTTTAATTTTTAATATACCTAAATCTCCTCATTCTTTCTTACCGGTATTGTACGTTCAACTTTTTAAATACTAGCCTACTTAGCGACATTATGTGATATTTGAAGAAGTCATAAACATTATCGATAAGAGCCCAACATTACAAACTTTGAACAAGCGGTATTTCAAGTTTCCTGTAGTTTCGGCGGCCCCTTTGTTAACCGTTTAATACAGGATCGACTAATTCATGAAATTTAATTGCCGCTTAACTTGCTCTCACTAATAATTAAACTGGAAGTATAACTTATTTACCTCTTGATTATTACCATACTTGATGAATGTTTGTCGAAATATTTCAATGGTAATGAGGGCTCTGGTGATGAAATAATTTTAACATAATTAATTAGTACAGCCTTTTAACATTAAAGTTCTGTAAATTGGAAATGGCTTTTTTATTGTATTTAATTTTATTATATCTGTTGATTCGATCGTCAGAGTTTTGGCCCTTGTGATTTCTGATTTACATATACAGTATGGAACAGACAAATGGAATAAATTCAGTGTCTCAATTATTGTGCGAAAACGGACATGTACAGCACATAAAAAAAGCTTCCAATGCCAAGTATTATTATTAGCTGTTACTCGAGTCCGAGTATAAAAATGTTACAGTCGATAAATTGTGTACATTAAAAAACAAGTAAAAGGTGTAGTCTATTGTAATTCCAATTCATCTACGGTGCACACGACTATGGCTATAGAGGCCAATTCGGGAGAGCACATGTCGACCGCAGTCAGGACAAACATAGACCTGGTTAGGTCTTGGATTCGGCCTTCTTGCAGCAACATTTCCTTGATAGCTGGCCACAACCCCTCGCCATTCGGTTCTGTCCGCTGCAAGTTGTTCCCATTGCTCGTCTGCAATACCGCAGGATTTTAGATTTTCATGGAGAGCGTCTTTGAACCTCTTTCGTTGACCGCCACGCCTTCTTCTACCGCTTAGCAATTCACCATAAAGTGTACATTTAGGAAGGCGGTTATCATGCATACGATGAACGTGACCTGCCCATCTTAGGCGTGCTCTTGAAATAAGCACCTCAATTGGAAGGCTGTTTGCTCTCCTGAGTACTTCCACGTTTGATATGTGATGGAACCAACGGATTTTCATCATACTTCTGAGGTGTCTTTGCTGAAAACGTTCTAATTCTTTCACATGACGGCGGTAAGTGACCCAGCTTTCACATCCATATAGCAGTGTTGGAATGACAACTGCTCTGTAGACAGCCATTTTCGTTGACAAAGCAAGGTCGTGGTTGTCAAATACTCTCTTTCTAAGTCCCCAGAGTGCTCTAGATGCAGCGTTAATTCTATTGCGAATCTCGCTGTCCATGTTTGCTTTGTCATTAACAACGTTGCCTAAGTAATTGAACTGATCCACCACTTCAAGAGAATTTCCGTTAAGTGTAATGTCTATTTGGTTCACTTGATGAGGAGTTGACATAATTTTAGTCTTTCCAATGTTGATTTTCTCTCTAAAGCGCCCTATGTTAAAGAGACCGCCATCAAAACGGTATCTGAGACCTATTCCTCTGACTGTCAGTTTGTTGTCAACAATAATTGTTAGAGCAGTGGTAAACAAATTAAAGAGTAGGGGTGCCAGGACACATCCCTGCCTAACTCCAGTGAGGGTTTGGAAAGGTTCGGTTGCCTCATTATTATACATAACCTGGGCGTTGTTGTTTGTATGAAGACTGCGACATACTTCCACAAATTTCCTAGGGATACCTAAGCGGAACATAATTTTCCAGAGCACTTCCCTGTCCACCGAGTCAAAAGCCTTGGTTAAATCAATGAAGGCCATGTGAATTTCTCCTTGATGTTCGAGTGCTTTTTCTTGAAGCTGTTTAAGTGTGAAGGTTAAATCCGATGTGCCTCGGTTTGGTCTAAAGCCACTCTGTGTTTCAGGAAGTAACTTTTCCATAACAGGTGTTAGCCTATTTGCCATCGCTTTAGTGAGTATCTTCCCTCCAACAGCCAGGAGAGCTATACCTCTGTAATTTCCACAGTCTGCAGCGCTCCCTTTGTTTTTGAAGAGGTTGATTAAAAGTGTATCACGAAACTCCTGCGGAGCTTGACCACTTTCCCACACGACATCAAACAGTTTTTTGAGGTAGGGTATGAGCTCTGGCGACACAGCTTTAAAGATCTCAGCTGGGAGTGAGTCGGCGCCGGGAGATTTGTTATTTTTTAGCTGCGCAATGGCGGTTAAGATCTCTTCCGTTGTTAGTGGTTTATCTAAGTCTTCGAAGGTGTCATATTGAGGGATAAGATTTATAATATCGTGATCGGCTTGACTCTGCTGGTTAAGAATGTTAGAGTAGTGTTCCTTCCATCGGGCTCTTATTTCCTGGTCTCCTTTGAGGAGATTTCCATTTAAATCTTTAATAGGGCACATATTTTTCCGACTGGGGCCGTACACTGCTTTTACTCCTTGAAAGAAATTCCTGTAGTCGTGTGAATCGGCGTACCTTTGAATTTCTCTGGCCTTGCTTGCCCACCACTCGTTCTTTATTCTTCTGATTTCGCGTTGCGTTTCATACTTAGATTGGGTAAAAGCTTCTGCTTTTGATGAGTCGTTGGGGTGGTTGATAGCGTTTTGGAAGGCAATATGTTTGCGGTCAAGAAGTTCTTGTATAAAAGCTTCATTATCATTGAACCAGTCCTCCTGTTTTTTACTTGCTGCAGTGCCAAGAATTTCCTCACTCGCACTTTTTAAACTGTCTTTAATTTGTGTCCAGGTAGCAGCGACATCTACAGAATTGGTTTCTTCTAGTGCACTCAAATTCTCTTGAACTTTTTGCTTTAGCTGTTCGACGGTTTGTTGGTCACGCAATTTACTAATACAGAGACGGAGTCTACGTTTTACTTGAGTTCTTCGGTGTTTGGGTCTCATAACAATTTTCATTTTAGAGACAACAGGACGATGATCGGTCCAACATTCGCTATCAATGCGCGCCTTTGTAATTTGGACGTCCTTGAGATGCTTCCTACGTACGATAACATAGTCCAGTAGATGCCAGTGACCTGATCTGGGGTGACGCCAGGTGCCTTTAAATTTATCCTTTTGTCGGAAAATGGTGTTTGTTATAACTAGATCATGTTCGGCGCATTTAGTTAGGAGTAGTTGACCGTTAGCGTTCATGTTGCCTAAACCGTTCTTGCCTATGATGCCTGGCCAGGTGTCTGCATCTCTCCCTACTCTAGCGTTAAAATCGCCAAGAATAACGAGTCGTTCCGTTTTAGGTATTCTACAGAGGGTTTCTTCCAGCTGTTGATAGAAGCTTTCCTTGGTTTCGTGACTTGCATCTAGAGTGGGAGCGTAGGCGCTTATTAGATTTTAGATATTAGCGTAGCAGCATTAGACGCTCAGATAGGCCTTGTGGTACTTGTGTTAAGTTGGATACAAGTTGGTTCCGAACGGCAAATCCTACTCCATGTTGTCTTCTTGAATTGATCGGAAGACCTTTCCAATAGAAGGTGTAGTACTTTTCTGTGAGAGAGCCTTCCTCCAAAAATCGAGTTTCGCTGAGAGCTGCAACGTCAACATTGAGTCGGTGAAGTTCTATATCTATTAGAGCAGTTCTTCTTTCAGGCCGATCGGTGCGAGTGCTGTCGTTCAAAGTACGAACATTCCAAGCGCCGTAGATGAAAGAATTAGTTTTCTTGGATGTAACTTGTCGGTGTTTTTTCGACATTCGATGAGGTGTTCCTGTGGGCACCCTCCCCCGGAGATCCGATCGGGAGGGTATTTTACCTCCGGATGATTTTGTCCCACTTGAACGCTCCATCATTTTTTTTTAAGCCTTAATCGACTGAAAACGAAGCTGCATTTGAAGTTTTAGCTGGAGCAGGTATGCAACTGACCAGCTCGGTTGCGGAAGGCGAGTGGTGTGGTCCCATGGCACAGAAGGAGACTGCGACAATGGGGTAACCAAACGATTCCAAAAGCAACCTTTGTGTGCGGTGGGTTATTTTTACCGCACTCTTCGTGAGAAGGTGGATGTGCTCACGGCAAAAGGTAAGGGTTATTCCGCCCTTACTCGGTCGTTAGAGCATCGTTAGTGAAAACAGGGTGCACCAAGTTCAAATTGAACTAATCGCGAAGGTGAGGTTAACAATTGAGTAGGAGAGGCTATAACTTGCGCTTCACTACCAATTTTTATTTATGTCAATTTTTTATTATTGTATTTATGCCATTTATATCATTTATTATACAATCATTATTAATACCCGACGCGTTACAATTTGCTCATGGCAAAGAAACGAGGCGGGGGGCTGGTAACATGCCAAAATAGCCAAACAATAACAAATTAAAATTAATCTATTTCATTGTTCTCCAAAAGTTTTAACAAATTAAGCAATTTTTCTACCAAAGGTTTTTGAAAATAAAAATAATAAGAAATTCTCTCTATTGTATATAATTAGTTGTATAATTTACAGGAAACTTAGCTAAGGAAAACCTGCTTAAAAAAAATTTATTTACAAAATTAAAAATACACCGATTGTGTAAGTGCTAAAGGAAAATAAAAATAAATGCATTTTCGTTTTATTTACAATTAATAATTAATAATAATTGATAAAATTTTTAAGGTTTATTTACATATTTACATTCAGGTTACATTTCATTAAAATTCTACATGACTTTGCCAAATTATGAGTCTTAAAATTATTGTTATCTCTCCGAATAAATCGGAAGATTTTCATGTATGAACTTATGTGTATGTTCAATGTTATGATGTTCCCGTATGTCTACCATATGTGTGGTAAGCGGGGAATTATGTATCTTATGTTTAAAGAATTTTTGTGCAGTTTCTATAATATAATCCCTAATTAAAGGGATGTTATACTCTCTATGGAATGTTTCTATAGGAGTATACCTGTTTGTTTGTGTAAGTAATCTAAGGATTTTATTCTGTGTCCTTTGTAGTCTATTACATTGCGCATCTGAAATTGTGTTCCAAGACCGCGCATGCATAGGTAAGGATCGGTTTTAGCATAACTTTATACAGGGTTAATTTGTTATCCTTAGTTAATTTGCTCCTTTTGTTGACTAATGGATATAGTCGACTTAAGGCAGCATACGTACTATTTATTACTCTGGTTATATGAGGTCCGAAGCGCAGTTTCGTATCCAGGGTTACCCCCAGGTACCTAACTGCGCTCTTTTCCTCAATAACTTTGTCATTTATTTTAAGTTTATTAAAAATTTTGGTATTTGTAAACTTCCTATGCATGGTGATAATCTCAGTTTTGTCGGCATTTATTTTGATGTCAAAATAGATATACTGCTTGAGTTTGAAGAAAACCAAGTCGACTAGCAGCTTTAGCATTGAATGTTTCTCATGCCTCAATTATTCGCATATTAAAAGAAAAGAAAATTCATCCCTATAAACTGACTCCAACTCAGGAGCAAAGTGAAGACAATTTTGATAGAAGAATATATTTTTGTGAACAGATGATACAAAAGTTAGATCATAATATTATCTATCCAACTGGAAAATGTCTTGTTTACGGGTGAGTCCACTTTTACTTGTCATGGCCATGTCAATCGTCAAAACTGTCGCTACTGGGCTAATGAATATCTTCACCGGATGAGAGAATTACATACGCAAAATCCTAAAAAGGTTAATGTGTAGGCGGGGATAATTGGAAACCATGTCATGTCCATTTTTCAATAGAGATAATTATTTAGCTCAGCTCCAAAATAATGTCGTGCCAACTTTGGTAAATTTATATCCTGTTGAAGCAAACTCACAAGGTCCAGCGCATGTAATATGGTTCCAGCAGGAAGGAGCACCACCACATTACGGAATCGATGTCCGGTAATATCTCGACCTACCATTTCCAAATCGGTGGATAAGGAGAGGAGGACCGCTAGAATGGCCAGCACGTTCTTCTGATCTTACACCCTTAGATTTCTTTCCATGGGGATATGTGAAAAGTATTATATACAAAACTAATCCACGCGGTATAGCTGAGTTATGAAAAAGAATAATGGATGTGGTTAGGTTGGTCACGCCTCAGATGTTGCAAAATGTTAGAAGGCATTTTTATTTGCAATTAGGATGCTGCCAAGACGTTCACGGAACTCATTTTGAACATTTTTCACCACATTGAAATTAAGTTTTTTTTTAGTTGGCTGTCGTGAATTACGTCAAGCACATCAATTATTTTTCTTACCGTTAATTTTTGCAGTATACACTGTTCAAAGTTTGAACTGGTACACCAAATATTAATCAAAGCTTCAATGTTAATTTTTCCCTAGATTTTTCCTAACTATTTGCTCAATTTGGATCATTTTTTTTGCATTGTAGGCTGATTCGTCGAGAATGTTATGTAAGTGAGTTTTACCAGTCTTTTAATTTTGTGTGAATACCGAGTGTAAAAATTATAACGTGTTATTTTACGAAATTTCCCTGTGGGATAAATCAGTAACAACATCAAATTAGAATTAAAGTCGAACGCTAGCCTTACCTTTTATTAATATTTTCGTTTTTGATTCACTTCATTATCTCTGTTAGTAGCGGAGATATACTATTTTATAATACAACTTGTTTTCATTGAGATTAACATAAATTTCCTTAGACAGAACTCAGGAGTTTTGATTTTTATCATGGCTTACTGCGGAGTTTACATATGTACTCTAGAATTTAAAAAATTGCTCAAAATATGACATATTAACTTTTCATCAAAATTAGTCTCTGGCAACTGGACTAATAAACCAAGCCATCGGAATGATTATGATGGGTGCATAATTGAGAAATGTTGCAGCTCACTTCAATGTGAGTCACAATGTAATTAGAAGAGTTTGAATGCGTTTTGATGGCACTGGATCTGTTGGACTTCGGCATAATGGAGGACGGCAACGCAGCACAAAGACCAGACAGGATCTTTTTTTTTTCGGTAAATGATTGCCGTAGATGTAGATTTCCTATGGCTAGAGTGTTTCAGAATAACTTACTGAATGCAACTGGTATAATGATATCAACCCAAACCATAAGAAATAGGCTCCATGAAGCAACTTTGAAATCTAGATCTTCAAAAAAATTTCCTTTGTTAATCATAGCTCATCAAAAGCAGATTACAATGGGCGCGCCAATATCAGAATTGGCGTGTTGAGGACTGCGGTCGCTGTTTTTTTTCTGACGAAACTAGAGTTCGTCTTCATAGCTCAGATGGAAGTAAGAGTATGGTATGGACAAGTAGAGGTGAACGCTATAGTACAAACCATGTGACTTGTCATCAAGCTTTCGGAGATGGTTCAATAACAGCTTGGGGTGGTATTTGTTGGGCCCGTCCTGTACAGTTGGTTGTTCTTGGAAACATGGCTATGAATGGTGAAAGATACCTTAGCGATGTGTTGCAACCTGTTGTGTTACCACTTGCAAATGAAATTGGCAATAGGTTTGTGTATGCCGATGACAATGCTCGTCCTCATCGCACAAGGCAAGTAAATGCATTTTTTCAGCAAAACTTGATTACTCGTATGGACTGGCCAGCAAATTCGCCCGATCTCAATCCCATGGAAAATGCCTGGGACTATCTGAAGAGATTAATAAGGTCACGAAGACATGACCCACATAATCACGAAGCGCTTTGGATGGCCATTTTGGAAGAATGGGGAAACATACCATTGCAATACATTCGTAACTTAATTTCCAGCATGCCAAGACGTTGTCAAGAGGTAATAAGAGCTGGAGGAGGTCCAACACATTATTAAAGTTAATTTTTTATTGATTTTTATTGTCTACTTTGGTGGTGTTTGTTTATTTCCTAAAATGTGTTAATCTCAATGAAAATATGTTGTGTTATAAAATATCTCCTCTAATAACACACATAATTAAGTGAATTAAAAACAAAAATATTAGGAAAAGATGAGGCTATCGCTTGACTTTAATTCTATTTTAATGTTGTTGCTGATTTACCCCATAGGGTGTTACAAAATTTCGTAAAAAAAACACGTTTTAACTTTTACACTCGGTATTCATACAAAATTAAATGACCGATAAAACTCACTTACATAATAACATTCTCGACGAATCAGCCTACAATACAAAAAAAAATCATCCAAATTGGGCAAATAGTTTAGGAAAAATTAACATTGAAACTGTGCTTAATATTTGGTGTACCAATTCAAACTTTGAGCAGTGTATATTAAAACCATAGAATTTTTGAATAGAGAATGAAAACACCTGGGCGTATCACAAGCCCTTACTTCTCATTCAAAAATTTAGGGGTTGAAACTGTCACCCGAAGGGGGTTTAATTTAGGTATGAAATTTGTACGTTGCAGGATGTCATTTCCGAATCCAAAATCGACGTGTTCTGGAATGTTTTATAAATATGCACAATAATTGAAATACTGAATTTATTCCATTTGGCTGTTAAACACTATATTGTTAAGTGCACGCATACGCCACTGCCTCGTAGAAAATTCGAGAAAGGCCCAGAAACACCTCGAATGTTAGACTAGAACATTCTAGAATTATCGAGTACATTCGATGCGGATATATATAGCGTGAATTCAAGCACACTGTGGACAGTTATGTATGAGATGAGCAAGTGATAAGATAAGATGGAGAACAGTAACTATAGCAGATACCAAAAAAAGAAAAATTAACGAATCAGCAATAATCTTATTGAATGAAGACAAGTGCGTATCGAATTGTTCTGTAGATATTTGTACAACCTGGCTACCAATGTTAAAAGAAGAACTTAACAAACTCAACATTATATAAAAGAAAATATCATCAGTTCTATGTTCTGTAGTAAGTATCTATGGAAATAACATAAACAGAATCTTAAAGCTGTGTATTTGACATACACAGCAAAATAAGAGTTCTTCCAAAAAAAAAGCTTTGAAAACGGAAAGAGATTACTTTCCGAAACGTCAGCAAAATACATTATTTCTGTGTTTATTCCGATTTATATTATTTGCAAAACATAACCTCTGACTATTCCTCTGGCGTAAACGTCACGGGCGCAGAGGCTTTTCTTTCAAATAATTCTATTATTTTGTAGATTCGGTGATTTGTTTTTTGAATAGGACAATAATACATATGGTAGAAAACCCAAATAATAGGAAAGAATAACAGTAACTAATTATGAATTATGGTAGTGAGACTATAGTAGAATAGATATGTAATTAGTGTGTACTAATATGCAACTGTAAGACTAGCTATTGTAATTATATGATTAATAAAGTAGTGGTTTATGAAAGTTCTTGTTGCAATTTATTGAACCTATATACAGGGTGTTGCAGGAGGGTGTAAACACGTAACAGTATTAAGAACTGAGATTTGTTGTGGATTCTAGTGTTGCTATGTTTTTGTTTACACATTGTTATTATTTTCACTAACTTTAATATCCATATTTATTTTACAATTATTAATACCGTTTTACCGAAACAACTATAAAAATAGTTATTAAAAAACAAGTTTATACATGTATATTCAGAGTTTCCTTCATGCTGTATAGGTAAATTTTCTCAACCAAAAGCATGTATCGAGCTTTTAATCAACTGCTCTAATTTAAGTGATTTCAAACTCAATGACATTCAATTATTCCCGAGGGTTCTCTACTCCTCAGTTTGTAATTACCTAATGCTGTACGTATGTATCAACTTTCATTGCAATCAAATCCTTCCATTAAGCAATTGTTAAATTGCGTGTATTGTTGTGCTTATTTTGTGTTATTGTAAAATTCCATTTATATTGAATTATTCATTAAATGTTAAAATCAACAAATCTCCCGAAATTGTGGTATAAAATTTAAAAAAAAAACACCAAAACACTTCAAACCTAAGTAATGATCGTCTCAAGATCCACTCAAATAAAGCAAGCAAAATGGGCGAGCGTAGGTGCGTCTTTACTATGTGCATACTTCGGTATGCGAAGTAAAGCAACGACAGGCGCAGTTAGTACTTGGATGGGTGACTATTCCAACGGAAACCGCGTCCTCGCCTCACACATCATCCAGCGGCTTGTATATCAGTGTATGCGCGGAAGCTATACAACCTTAGGCGAGGGTTGTATAGGAGATATACCATCCTTCGGAGGGGAAGTAAAGCCGTCGGTCCCTTGTCTATTAAATGTTAGGCAAGTAAAAGATCCCTACTCTTCTTAAGGGAAGAGGTTCGGCAAAATTCCTGGTTGGGGGTAGCTCGTCTACAGGCGTCGGTGTTAGGCCTCAGTAGCGGAAATAGGCCGACGTTAAATAAATGTATAAAAAAAAAGCAAGCGAAAATTATTGCCACCAATAAATATAAAAGAACGGAAAATAAAATAAATTTTTTAAAATTATTTAGCATGTGAAGATTGGTCAGAATTATATGAACTAAACCCCGGCATGGCCGTAGATATTTTTTACAACGTGACAAACTATTATCATACTTTACCTTACCCTTCAATTACAGTGAAAATAAAGGTTAACGACAACTTTAATGGTGCTTTTACAAATCGAGATCTGATTCCAAAAAAAGCTGAAGTAGTTCACTTAAATAATGTTATAGAATTAATGCCAAATAGTTCTATAACAAAAGCAGAGAATTAAAACAAAACAAAAATACGAGAATGAACAACTTCTTATTAAATTAAAAAAGACCAGATAAGTATGGAGATTCAGGAATCAAATAACTAACAAAAAACTATGTGGTTAATAAAAGTGTTTAAAAAAGCAACAAAAACTAAGCAAACTTGGTATCACCTGAAAATTGCAATATATTTTTTACTCAGATAGCAGAGAAATTAATAAATCAAATACACAAATATCATTCCATTCATATGAAATATCTAAAAAACAGTAATAAAACAAGTAATTTTGCAATTTTTCTTTATCCTGTTTCAGAAACTGAAGTACAAAATGTAATACTGTCCTTGAGAAATTCCTATACAATCAATCAGTTGATATGAACAAAGAAAATTTACATTTATCTATTCCATAACTTATATTATTAACTTCATGTTTGAGACAGATATATTTCGCAATAAACGCAAAAATTATTCTATTGCTTAAAGCAGGTGATATTGAGGACGTCTCCTCTTATAGGCCAATAGCATTACTCGCCATTTTATCCAAAATATTTTTAAAAATTGTTGCCTTGAGAATAATTAATTACTTTGAATCACATAACATTCTTACGGATAAAAAATTTGGATTCAAGAAAGGTAAAAATACTTCGCAAGCCGTTTAGGAATTTGCAAATTTTATTAACGAGGCCCAGGTAGAACATAATATTGGCTGGACCTGGTTCAATATTGGAAATTGGAAATTGTAAAAAGAAATATTGGACTAATAAAAATTAGCACTGGTATTAAAATATTGCTATACCTATGTAATCCAGGCGTTTTAGACTTTTGCTGCCAAATTCGTGCTCTACGAAATTTTATTTTTTTAATTGTGTTTATTTGAACGTCCTGAATAACACTTGGCAGTTACGCCACGATACACCTGGAATCGCTTCGGAAGGTCGTGGAAATCGCGGATTCGCGATTAACTCAGATTTTATGGCCAAAACGGGAACAACACCTATTATAAGAATTGTACATCTGTAAATTCTCTACCTTAAAGGCCCTATACTTTTTTTTCGTACGCCGAAACGTTTTGGAGATATGGCGCGTAATAAGTGAAGGAGCTAACGCACTAGAGCAGTTCTAATTAGGAGAGTAAAGAGTTCAGATCAAGAGAAAGAACAGCGATCAGTAACAAGTTGTGAATAATAACAGTGAGTTTATAGTAGTTAAAAGTTATAGGTAGTGTGTAATTATAAGGATTAATTATTGTAAGTGAAATCAGTATTAAATAAATCAGTGGTTAGTAACAACTAGTGTTGCAATTATTGAGCATACGCTTGGGGTGTTTACTGGAGGGTGTAAACACGTAACAATATTTCTGTCGAAAATGAAAGTCGGCCAGTTTAACTCTAAACGACACTAAATAGAGAAATAAGTCTTATATATGTATGTTCCAAATTCCAAAATAACTGCCTCATAAACACAGAAGCTATATACCCGAACAGGATTTCGTGGAAACGCGGTAAACCTTAGTCTATTCTCTGCAAGGCTTTCGAGAAGCATCTATAAGATTGGACCGTTTATTTATTTATTTATTAACCATCACTGTACAGGAATGACGTTCCCAGTGACAGAGTTGTATACATATATACACAGGTCATTATACCATTTCCTACGACATTGCCATCTGTCGCATCTGAAACTCGAACTCAGGAGTGGTACAGCAACTAGACGTGTTGTCTTTTACACAACCTCGTCTAGTCCACTGCTAACAACTCGGTAACACATGAAAAACGTCACTAAGCATCCATACCCTGGCCAGGATTCGAACCCGGGACTCAATGATTACAAGCCTAACAATTACCATTTACCTTAAAATCTTTTTATTCATTCTTCTAAGTACATTTCACTTTATGTTATTTTTCCCTAAGTTATATCCTTATAATCCTGTACAACGTGCTTATAATGTTAGGTCCCTATCTAATTATGATAAAAATCTTCATAGTTAGGGTGGCCGGCGAATGCCGATAATACCATGTTCCTCAAATTTAATTCTACTTTCCATTTGTTTTTAGTAGATTTATCTGTTTATATCTGATTAGCAGTTGAGAAATATAAAGGTTTAAGCTACGCTGTGGAATGATTGTTTTTGTAAGTAGTATTTACAGGAAACTAAATTGACAAATCCTGTTTAACTTTTTCTTGTGTCATCGAATAAAATTTTAAATAATTCTGTTGAAAAAACTATATATACAAAAAGGCTATGAAATATATATTCTATTTAATACTATATACAAATAAGGATGTTAGATGGGGAAGGGAGGGAGGGTAAGTCTGTCTATAGTTATGTGTAGTAAATGTTTTGTGTGTTTGTCCTTCGTCAGTCTCTGGCATCGTAAATTGAAAGTTTTTGGTGTAAGAGACGGTGGGCATGTCGAGAGCCCTCATCTACCCGATGATGGGAAACGGGAGCCGTCTCAACTTGAGGAATAAGCTCACGCTTATCAAGACCCTCATCAGACCGCAGCTGACGTACGCCTCGGTAGCGTGGGGCTACCAGGCAAAGTCCTACATGAAGAAAATCCAGGCAGTGGAAAACATCGCCCTCAGGACGGCAGTCGACGCCCCATGGTACGTGAGAACCGCAGATATAGTCAGAGACCTGGAGTACACCACGGTCACTGAAGTCATCCGGGAACGAGCGAAGAAGCTGTACGCACAAGCCGAGGAGCATGGGAACTCGCTGATCAGACAGGCCACTGATTATGACCCTGCCGACGCCCCGAGGCATAAACGGCCGAGGGTACAGATACTGGACAACGGGTGAGTATAACTTATAGTTCCCGCTAACCGATCTGTTTCAGATATCCCAGGACGGACCACTTCTACCAGAGACATGACGTTTTTCTACCCTAACCCAACCTCCTTGCGGGCGTCGGACAACATACCGTCCAACGCCCGTTGTCCCACCTGCTCCGTGGAGTCCGAAAGTGCTAAAATAAGCACTAGGGTCTCCACACTCCCGAGCTACACAGCTCATATTCTTACCTTGCCGATGATCCGGGGTAGGATATCAATTGATGTCCTACGTACCGGCAGTCAGTCCCAGCCAAAACTTCCTAAACCCAACTCGACCGATGACTACCCCCGGGGGTGACAAGCTGGCGAAGAAAGAAAATATCAAGACAAGAAGAGCGCCAGAAGAGACCTCAGCCAGCGAGGTTCAACAGCCAGGACCAGGGGAGGTCCGCAGAAAATACCACGACACATCTCGCATTTGCGAGCTGGGTCTGGTAGAAGTAAGCGGGCCCACCTATCACGAAGGCCGGTCCAGGTCTACAGAGATAATCTAGGAGCAAAGAGTAGTAGTCCTACTCGGCCCTAGTTATCGAGACCGACATCCAGCCAATGGATATTGGCGCGCGGTGGGCATGTGGGGGATCGTTGTGTCGGCGTCTGTTGGTCAGGTCTCGTGTCAACTCCGATCGTTGAATTTTGAATGCGAAGAATTTCTGGGCAGTGTCATCAATGAATTGTCGCATTAAAGGAACATTAGCCCTTGCATGTAATTCTGCGACCGGAGTATATCTGTCATCATTTAGTAGCAGTCTTAACATTTTGTTTTCTGTCGTCTGTAATCGTAGGCACTGTGCGTCTGAAATGCAATTCCACGACACACAGGCGTAAGTCATTCATTATAGATCGGAATATAACTTTAAAAAGCGTCAGTTTATTGTCAGTCGAAAGTGTACTACGTCGGTTCACTAGCGGATATAACTTTCTGAGTGCCGCGTACGTCTTTTTCAAGGTAGCTGTGATATGAAGTCCAAAGCAGAGCCTTGCATCCAGGGTCACCCCCAGATACTTGACTCTGCTTGTGTCCTCAATCTGTTTATTGTTAATTTTAATTTTGTTGAATGTAGTCACGTTTGTAAATTTACGGTATAATGTAATAGTCTCTATCTTGTCTTCGTTTATGTGTATTTTCTAGTCGGTGTTGTATTTGTCCAGTTTTGTCAGATGACGTCGTATCTTTTAGACGGCCGTTTCGGCGCAGATAACGGCGTCATCTGCGTATAGTAAAGAAGTCGTAGTAGGGAGGGTGTGAACATCGGATAGGAAGAGGTGGGGGAAAGAATTGCCCCTTGCGGGACGCCTGCAGAAACAGTTTTCGAATAAGAATTGTTGATTTTTATTAATATTTTTCGTTGAAACAAAAAATCTTTAATCAGAAGGGTTAAATATTGGTGGATGCCGCATATTTCGTGTAATTTGTATAATAGGCCATTAGACCAGACCGTATCATACTGTCCAGTAACAGCAGTGCAATGCACTGTTTTTTAGTAAAACCTATTAAGGCGTCTTGAACTACTTTTGTGAGTGCTAAAATTGTACTGTGTCCAGATCTAAAACCAAATTGATGTTTAAGGTATATATTTTTGGTATCAATAAAGCTATTTAATCTTATGAGTATTATCTTTTCCGTAAGTTTTGCCATAGTGTTTAACAGTGCTATAGGCCTATAGTTATTAACGTTGTGCGGCTGTTGGTTCGGTTTTAGAATCGGGACTATAATTGCGATCTTCCAGCATTCAGGGAAATGCTGAAAGCGAAAAATCGCATTGATGATATACATTAATTGCACCAGAGCTTTGGACGGGAGTTTTTTTAGGAGAAGGTTGGGAATATCGTCGATTATTCCGGGGCATTTGGGGTTTGGGAGGATTTTGAGGATCTCAGTGGGATTAGTGTATATTTTAGCGATTATATTTTGGGGATGGGACAATGGGAAGGGTAACTGATTACAACTATAGTTATATTTCTATACCATTCATTGTTATTTGGCAAGGCTGTATTATTATTTCTAATATTTTCGGCAACGATTTCCGCCTTATTCTTGTCTGTAAAATAAGGCGTATTATTATAAATATTAGTGGGTGTTTGGGAGAATGGTTTTTTAAAATAATTTTGAGAGACGCCACAGAGAGTTGTCGTGTCTCAACAAAGCAGCTATTTTGTCGGAGGACATTGTCATTCCAGGACATCAAGCCTAACACGTAAGGATTGAGCCGCTAAGCCGGTGTTATGTGTTATAAAATGAATTAGAAATGTTTTCCGTCAAAAATAAATTATAAATGTTATTTAATAATGTTATAATACACAAGTACGTGGGAGGTAATACCCATTAGTAAGCACTTCATTAAAGTTGAAATTTAGAAAGGGCACGCAGAACGAAATATGACCTAATATAAATTTAATTTTGACATTTTGAGTAGCAATAAACCACTACTAAATAAACGAAATTCCAGTTAGTCATTTTAGACACTAAAGTGAATTGTTGTTTAAATTATTAGTTTTTATCACGAAATACTATCGTACGTCAAGTAGTACGCAGAGCTTGCCTTTTCTGTTGGCTAATTAACATAAGACAAATGCTTTTAACTTTAAGTGAAATAAGTGCATACACAAGAGCGCAAATACAAAAATAGTGCTCGGGAGCTAGGTGAATTTTACCATTATATAGTTCTTAATTATTACTTGAATAACTTAAATTTTGTAATTGTTTCATTTTGTATAAGATAAGTTTATTCATCAGCAAAAGTTAATTACAAATGCATAATATATAAATATAGTAAATACAACAATACCATAATTGGGAACCGAATTTTACGCTTTGTTCTACTAATATGTTTACAAAATTATAATTTAATTTTTTATAAAAGCAACGTCATTTCCGTGTAAACGGAAAGGGTTGTTTCAATTAATCAATCAAACTATGCTTTATTGTCTAAGAATGAAATACACTTATTGGCAAAGCTAAATATATAAAATATAATATATACAATCATAGATAATTTTAAATTTAAATTAAAATGTATGGTAGGTAATATGTGGATAGGTACAGTAAGAGTTACATACATAGATATATACAAGAATACAATAAATAAAATGAAAACCGATAAAACAGTATTGAGCAGTAGACATTTTTACACCACCATATACGCACACATATTTTTTGCTTTCGTGTATTACTGAGTGCTTCGTTAATGCTGATCTGGGAATGGGTAAATTTAGCGTTTGTCTAGTGTTATGTTCAGGCAGAGGATCGGTATGCAATGCGTTTAATTTTTTCTTATGTATAGACATACTGTTTCTAGAATAAAGACTCTCACCCAAAATTTCCGGGTTCGACACAAGGCTCTTCTAGAGCCTTCCGGAATAAAGGGGGTCGTAATTACTTGTGGTGTTATTTATTTATATTTATTATATTTGGCGATCGATAGAAATAGGTTTACAATGATCCCTTGGCTTTGCTTTATATAAGTATCTTAATGCCATTTTTTTGTAACACAACCACGACAGTGTTCAGAAAATGTTGACTACACATTCACCACAAAGAAATTCCGTATCTTATTTGAGAGTCAATCAGGAAAATGTAAGCCGTTTTGCAGCCGTGAAGCTCAATTTATTTGAAGTTATTGTCACTATATAACAACTAGATGCCAACGTTTTACTTAAATTAGAGACATGTACATCAAATTTCAGATTCTCATCAACATGTAACCCAAGAAATTTAGTGTGGGGTTAATTCTCAATGGGTTGGTTATCCAAGAAAAGATCAGCATAGGTAAATTTGAAAGTAAGTATGTTAGTTTTGTTTATATTGAATGAAAGCGAATTAGAATCACAGCATTTTTTTTACTTTATTTATTTATTTATTTATATATGTAATATCTCGTACACCGTTAATATTTTTATTATGCCACAGAATGGTAGTATCATCTGCAAAAAGCGTAAAAGTGCCTTGAATATCAATAATGGCTAAGTCGTTTATGTATAACAAAAATAAAATGGACCCTAGTACCTTAATAATCTGCTACGCCCGATATCTCGCCGAAGGTTTTTACAACTTAAGTACGCTGAGACAGGTACGATTTAATCCAACTAAAAAAGTCATTCCTAAAACCATAGCACAAAAGTTTTTGGAGTAGTATTTCATAATTCAGAATGGCATCAGATGTGTTTTTGTAATTTTGAAATCCGAACTGATTTTTGATATGTTATGTTCATCTAAAAATTTTACCTTTCTCTTTGTACAAGTTTTTCGATTATTTTTGACGGCGTGGATAACAATAATATAGGTCGGAAATTTGATGGATTATGTACTTCCCCACCCTTAATTAAAAGTCTGTTTTATTCAGCACTGATTTTTCTTTCTGTAATTCTGGCAGAGTCAACGGCTACACCGTGTATGGTTTTGTTGAAATTAAAACACTTTTGTTTAAACGAAAGTACAAAATTATTTATTTAGATTTAAATTGAACAGAGTTAGAAAAGGGTTTCCTTTTCGGAAATAGAAAACTAATCGACAGCATAAATTTTGTCTTTAAAACTTCTGCAAAAATATTTTTTAGAAAAGGTCTCCTCGAAATTAAATCTGAAAAAAATCACTTTAAAAAGCTGAACCGTGAAGGCGAATGAAAAATAAGGAGGCCACTTAAGGCGAAGTATTTTCTTAAAACTAAATGGGGCCACTTAAGGCGAATACCTAAAACTAACTCTTTTTAACTAGGTTTCGGCCTGGGAAGCTACATCTGAATGGCTGGTCACGAAAAGTATGGGAATAAGAAGGCCTAACTAGACGGTGGGTATGTACAACTTTAGTTAAATAGTAACCGGACTGATGCCCCAGCAAAATCAGCTTATTGCACTAAAATCACTTTTAAATAACTTTTTCCACTAAACTACTTCGCGAGTACTTAACACAGTGCACCAGTATTTATACTGTTAGTCTGTTGCCTTTTTCGTGCCCCATAAACCTAGCACGAACGTTTTTATCTCCTATTTAGAGCTGGATTTGGTACCATCGATATTTCACAATATTGCGCAAAGGTTTGCAAAAAGTTAGATTTCGAACATGAAAGTTACACGGAAAAATCGGCAATGAAAAGGAAAACGAAGTTTGAATGGATTCGGGTTTTGGAGATATTGAAGTTTGATTGACGGGAATTTTTATGATCTGAATGGACCCCGTAAACTTGTCACGAAGGTCAGACGTTTATCAGTTGAAATGACATGAGAATGTTCCCGATAGGTGCGAGGTGGCTGGAAATAAGATATGAGAATGTTCCTAATAGGCACGAATCGAGTTTGAGCGGAGATATCGGTTGAAAAGGGAAATCGAGATATTGTATGTGGTTTTACAAAGGGCGATCGAAAAGTAGTAAAAATTGAAATAGTAACTAAGTTGTAAGAAATTGATGAAACTAAATTGAATGTTAAGACTCGAGGTATGGAACATAGTTTGGTGTATACGAGGGGTTGTCAAAAAGTAAGAAAATTTGAAATGTAAATCGGCTGCAAGAAATGTATGAAATGAATAGAATGTTAAGGTTTGAGGTAGTTTGACGTATACGAGGGGTTGTCAAAAAGTAATAAAATTTGAAACGTAAAGTGGTTTGTATAAAGCTAACGAAACAAGATTAAATGTTGTGATTATAGGTACGGATAGTGGATTTGATCTTTTTGATTACTATGGGGGGTGGCTGTATTTTTAAGGGATGATTTTTGTAAAGTTTCTTTTATAAAATAACTGATGATCATGATTTTTGTGACCTTGGATGTGGTTTTTCGATGTAAACTGTGTCTGGTTGACTTTTTTACATGATTTGCCATGGTGCATGAATCGATAGGATTTTTTGATTAATTTTAATTTTTTTTATTGGAATGGTCACCCATCCAACTACTAACCGCGCCTGACGTTGCTTTACATCGCATATCGAAGTATGTACATAGTAAAGACGCACCTACGCTCGCCCCCAAAATTTTGTTGTTTACTATACTTTTTAGGTTGTAGAATTTATAGATCAGTTTTCGTATTCTTCCATTTAAATAGTCGATATGATTTTCCCATTTCAAATGTGGGTCTAGGACAAGTAGATATTTTATGGTGGCTGCACCATGTATACAACCGTTAGCAGATTCGTTTATTAGAATCTGTTCACTTACATGGGGCATTCCAACTTTAGTTGGAGAAAAGGAGAAATATTTAGTTTTTGTTATGTTTAGTTTAAAATATTGGTGTCTAGCCAGATTTTTACTTTTCTAATTGCCGCAGTGGCCTTTTGTTTACTTTTGTCCCAAGTCTCCTCCGCACAAATTAGTACCGTGTTGTCTGCATACGATATATTGCATGCATAATTTTTCTGTAAAAGATCATTTAATTATATAAGGAATAAGCTAGAACCTAAGATACCCCAGTTCTTATTATTTTTGTTGTGCTGTGAGCATTATCTATTTTGACTTGCTGTGGTCTGTTGGCTAAATTGTTTTTAAATAAATCATATACTTTCCCTCTGATATCCATTTGTCTAGTTTGCTTTATAGATGAATATGAGATACTCTGTCAAAGGCCTTTTGTAAATCTAAGAAGATGGCTAAGACTTTCTTGTTCGATTCGAAGTTACTTAGTATAATGTTTGTTAGCAATTAAAGAGGTTATTCAGTACCAATATTCTTCTGGAATGCATATTGATTTTTTGATATTATTTTATTTTTTTCTAGGAAGTCTATTATTTTACATTTGGCAATATTATTTATTAGCGATATCGGGCCGTTATTATAAAACTATTTATATTAAAATATGAATCAACCAATGATTATAAATAAGAAAAGTATATACTTGGCTTCTATAATTAAAGTAAACTTAACCGCTAGTAAGAATATTTAATAACTCGAGTTTAAATGCAAAAACAATTGACTGTGTTAATTTCCTTAAAAAATTTAAGGGAATCATTAATCATTCTTTCAGTTCTCTTCGTCACCGTAAAAACTAAGCCGCTCGGATCCTAACGACCTATTTAAATGCCACTTCTGTGATTCTTTTGCTCATTAATTATTCTATAAACTTCAAAATTGATTATTTTAATATAGTGACATGAACTACGGACAAATTTAGAAGTAATAAGTCACTTTATGTCGCTTTCTGATGTCTTGGAAACCAAACTAAGTTAATGTAGCTTCTACGTTAAGTTGTTTGAATAGTACAAACTCGATTGTAACTTAAGGAAGTAACATCAGGCACAGTGTACGCGAAAGAACTTCATTGTCTTATTTAAACTTAAAGAAGACTTAAATAAATTAATTACTCAAATAAAAATTATAAATTTTTCACTACTCTTCAAGTTTTGTATTTACATGTTTGACGTAAGACGTAGTGATAATGAAGTAAATGCAATAGAAGAACAGCTATTTGTATGACAAGAGAGAAAAGTGCATAATTTCGTCCCGCGGATAGTTCAATATCCAAGGGAGGAAATGGCACTTTGCTCCTGTGTAATGCATACGATTTTTTTCTACGACCATTTACAGTGTTTTACATTGGTTTTACTATATTTTCTTATGCATAACAATCAAAAAACCAAATATGTCAAAATGTCATAATAGGTATTTAGATAAGTAAATATTGTTAAAAATCAAAATACATGGAACGTTGCTAAGGTTGCTTCTTGTTTACAAAATAAACAAACTTCCAAAAAGTTTATAATAATGTATTCCGAAGATAAAGTTCCTGAAAATATTCTGGAAGAAGCAAACGTGGTTTCGTTAAATCCAATATTTCTACTGGGGGAATTTCCATTAGTAATTTAACTAATTGTACCATACATTTTAGCAATATTTAGTTGCTGATGTTAATTTAAACCTCGATTTAAACTGTTTTCAAATTTTATAAATAAAAATAAAAAGTAATAAAACATCTCTCTTTCAAAGAAAAGTGTTATTATACATTTTCAGGAAGTTTGTATATCAATAAAAGAAGTCTATACACTACCATTACAGTTATTTGAAGTTTCTACTTGTTTGCTTCCAGAGGGAGCCAAAGTATTTACCTCCCTAGGGAGGCAAAGTATTTTCCTCCCGAGGAAGGTACTACATTGCTCCCTGAAATGAGGGAGCAAAATAGTATTTTCTATGTAGGGAGTAGAAAAAAATGTTCTCATAATTGTTACCTTTTGATGGCTGTTAATAACAGCCCTCGAAAGGTAAAACAAACAACACTAATCCTACAATAATGCTGTACAGGACAAAGTTGTAGCAAATTTCGAGATCTTCAAAATTATTTCTTGAAAATCAATACAAAACCATTTTGATAGAATTTTTCCAATATCGCGGCGCAAGGCCAAACTTCCGGTTTGTTATCTTTAGGTTCTGGACTTCTTGCTTATGAATCCGCCCATTTTAATATGTTCAAAAACATAATGGTGTATCAATACGATGCAGAGAAACCTTAGTAAAAAAATAATCTAATAATTTGAAAAGAAAATTAAAAGGTAAAGTATTTTTCATCTCATTAGTTTCGAATTTTCTTATGGTGCCACCTTAATTAACGAAACATGATGCTACAAGAGTTCCCTCCTTAATGTGAGTGAAACTGGAAGGCTAGATCTTAACTATAATCAGAGCACAGTGTTGTAGCATAATCGTGGCATGGTTAGCCACGGTGTAGTGCTCACGACAAAAGAAATCTAGCTCAGTAATCTCTGAACGTATCTGTACCCTATCCTTACGGGATGAATTAGTAGCTGCTGTCTCTTTTCCTGGTGTAACAATAAAATAAAAGCACCTGGCTCTCAATACAAATCCGTTATTGCTGCGACAACTGGCATGGGAAAGACCACAAGTTTCAATTTAACAATGTACGCGGCACACAAGATGTAATTTCATAGAGTAGACTCCAAGTGCGTTGTTCATACTGATTAAAAATAAACAATGTGTTATCTCACTAAATTTTTTAATTTCGTAATGGCGACCGGTTTCGTGAACTATAACTTCCTTCGCATCATCAGGCCACAAGGCTATTACAAAGTTAAAGAATTCAGTGAGATAAGACATTGTTTGTTTTTACTCAAGATGTAATTTGTAGGTTATGTTGTACTATGAGATAAAACATTAAAATATCAATTATAGATTACCGTTTGGTAGCTACTGCTGGCGTACAGAAAAATTTATTGAATTAAATTAAGTATATTAAAAAAAATATATGAATACCATCAAGTAGGTATGGATGAAGTATTACATACAATATTTACCAATTGGAATCCTCAGCGACGAGCCCGCAAAGATAGGACGGACTTTTCGACGATTCCGTAGGCCCCTCGGCGACGTGATGGTCTGACCCAGGTGAAGGCCGTGGCGTGGTCCTAACGGCGGCGAAGGAATTCTTAGAGTTGTACCCAGAAGGATATAAGGAAATAAACCAGAAGTGATATTCAATAACAACATACAGCAGCATACCCAAAATCATAGGTGTTAACAGCGTGCTGGGAGCGGGAAGCGGCAGCGGAAGCGTAAGCGGTCTAAAATAGCAAGAATTACATGTCAGCAAGTGAACTCGGAACAATGGAGAAAGCCTGCTTACCGTTTTGTTGCCTAAAATCCTACTAAGTAGTGACAATTTTCCTTCAGGACTTGTTCCACAAAATAACTCAATATCCAAAATAAGGGAGAACTTCTAACGATCGCCTAAATTCACAAATCCACGAGGAAGGTTACAGATGAATATGGCAATCACGACAAATCGGCCGCGTGCTTTACAAAGACGAATGTCCAATGGATAATGGCCGAGACGGAAGTTATTTCAGAGCTCTCTACGTTCAACGATTTAGCATGCTATTTTACATACATTACGAGGTACAGTGGGTTGCCCATGGTTGAGCGGTATTATATTTTGGCCAGTTCGCGACAATCAGTACACAGAGTATTTGTAGGATATATTTCATAGTTGTCTTTTACCACAATACTTTACTAGGGGTATATAAAACATTCAAATTGCAGTAACTACAAATGTTGTTTTTGATATAACCAATGCTTTATTCAAACAAAGAAAAATTCGTAATTTACCAGTCGACGGGAGAATTTATTTCAAAATTCAATAGAAACTAGACAAATGTTATGCAAATGATGAGTAAATAATACTCTCCAACCGTTTCTAATAATTTTACAAATATTATTGTTTGATGAAAATACGTCATCCTGTGAAAGATAAATTATTCCATTGTATTATAGCCAAAAACAATTTAGCAAAATTAATTGACTGATTTATTGATTCGTTAAAATAATGAATTGTATATGAATATTATCATTATCAAACCTGCTAGCTAGCACAAATCGTCAAAATTACATTTAATTTTATAGTTTTGTACAACCTGTTAATATTCATTTAAATACTTACTAACAAGAATCACTACCGTGCGTTCATTATTGTTACGTGTTTACAATCTCCAGTAAACACTACAAAGCGTAGGTTCAAATAATTGTAACAAGGAATTTCACTAACCACTACTTTATTTAATACTTAATTACAATAATTAATAATTATCAAAATTACAACTATAGGCACTAATATTATTCAGAACTTATTACTGTTCTTATTTTATCTGTTCACTTGTTCATCTAATATAAAACTTGCTTCTGCGCGGGATCCACTCCTTATATATCCTTGGCGCTTTATTCTCGATCTTTTCAGTCTGACTCGAGATCTTTCTAGTCCGTCTAGCATCTCCCACCGTTTTGTGGTTGGCCCAGAGATGGCGCCGCTTTACCGGTGTCCAACTAGCCAGGCCTCCTTTCACTCTACTCGAAGAATTGATTAATCCTCTCTCCGTTAGAGGGCGGCATATAACATTATCAAACAATTTTTTTTTTTTTTTAATACATTTATTTAACGTCGGCCTATTTCCGCTACTGAGGCCTAACACCGACGCCTGTAGACGAGCTACCCCCAACCAGGAATTTTGCCGAACCTCTTTCCTTAAGAAGAGTAGGGATCTTTTACTTGCCTAACATTTAATAGACAAGGGACCGACGGCTTTACATCCCCTCCGAAGGATGGTATATCTCCTATACAACCCTCGCCTAAGGTTGTATAGCTTCCGCGCATACACTGATATACAAGCCGCTGGAAGATGGGTGAGGCGAGGACGTGGTCTTCGTTGGAACGGTCACCAATCCAACTACTAACCGCGCCTAACGTTGCTTTACATCGCATATCGAAGTATGTACATAGTAAAGACGCACCCACGCTCGCCCCTTATCAAACAATTAATGTATCTTAAATCAAATCATTTGGTAAAATGCAAAGTAGTGTTATGTACACACCCACGCCCTCGTACGAAGAGAGGTTAACACTAGTAGCAGAGTAAAAGGAAGCCTGCTTAATTAACTACCAGTAAAACGATAGTCCGCCAGTTGGCCAGACATGGCGCCATTATCACGGATACGCTAGAAGCATCTGGATGACCCGAAAATAAGCGCCACGGATATATAAGAAGCGGATGCAACGCACGGAGTCAGTTCAGTACAGTTCTGAGATGAGATGAGAGATAAGATAAGATAAAGAACAGAAACAAAGTTGTGAATTATAGCAATGAGTCTATAATAGATAAAAGTTATAATTAGTGTGTTATGTAAGGACTAGTTATTGTAATTTGTGTGATAAATAAATCAGTGGTTAGTGAAAATTCGTGTTGCAGTTATTGGAAATATGCTTGGAGGTGTTTACTACAGGGTGTAAACACGTAACGGTATCTTTGATTTTTTATTTAATTTTTTTTAATGATTCCGGACAGCTCCGCGCCACACGAGTGTGTCTAGTTTCATCTATTTCATTCGACACAGTACCACGGTGAACCAAAAGCATGCAAAAGTGGTCAAAGTTCGATATTTCTGAATGTAATAATAAGGTTGTGTACTTTAATAATGCATCCATTCCTGGAATCCCCATTCGGATCAAATTAAAATCATCTTACTTTTCCCAATAACCACTTCATAAAAGCCCATCCAAGCGGTTGCCTGTTTCGAATTATTTTATTCTTATTTTATGACTTAAAAAAAGCTGTTCTCACAAAAACATATAAATTTATACTTACCAAATTAACAATTCCCGTAAATACAAACCTCTGTTTGAATTATTATTTTTTTTTTTTGATAATTTTTCTCGTATTTTGTTAATTCATTCTAAACAGACTGCATGTGAAAGAAAGCATAAATTGGTACTTTTACAAAAAAGAATACCTCTTAAAAGGTCACACCTGCTGCTGAATTTTTTTTGAATTATTTTTTCTTACTACGTATGTAATTCCTGGGCCATTAAAAGCATAATCTGATTTTTGACCATTTTTTTGATATTTCTCACCCAATAAATTCCTTGCAAAAAAAATTAAATCAATTCAATCTTTAGTTCGATTACAAATACTCCACATTTTAGAAATGTTCATCTGAAACTTTACTCTCTATGCAGCTTTAAGGGAGCAGTTTTATATGTTATGTTACTGCGATAATATGCTTCTGTCTCGCGTTAATAATAGAACGTAAAATTAATTTCGCTGTGCTCGTGCTCGTTGGATTAACTCCAAACGTACACACAGTGTGTAATAATTTGTCTCTTTATTGTTTTTTTAATTTCATGAAAACGTAGTCAGCTCGTCTAGACCTCGCAGGAATAACATGTTCTAAAAATTATATTCCATAATAAACCTCATGCCAAATTAAGAATTATGGTACGGCTTCTCCAATGTACAAAGTATTCCAATGTAATGCACCATCAAAACTGAAGCAATAATATATTCTCTGTGCACAGGTAGAAAACAACAAATTCTCCCTATTCTCAACATTCTGGCATACATTTTGTGACTCTCGTATTATTATAGTTGCTGCATAGCACGATTGACAGCATCACGTTATCTGCAGGTCGTCTATTAAGCAACGGACTAACCAAATCTCTAATCCATCTCCTCGTTGGTGACATCAGAGCGCCCTTTTCGCCGTTTACCATCTGGTATAGCATGAACTATTAACCCTTATATTGTCTTCAGTCATTGATGAAACTAAAAAACTATAGTGTACAGGAGAATAAGATGCCAGATAGTGGTCTTGGGAGGCTAGAGAATCGAATTGTTGGTGGGTTGTTCAGAAATTCATAATATTTCTAGATTCGTAAAATCTCCAGATCCATATCTCGAACATGTCAGTACGCTTTCAGTTTTAATCATCATCATCAGATGATGCAGCATGGTAATATCGTGACAATAGTAATGCAGAAGCTGCACATCGGCTTTGTACGGTCGTTAGCAAAAAAAATAGGACAAGTGTTATAACGGTATTTTGCTAATATCTAGTTGTGTACATCTAACTTTAATTTCTGTGACATTGTCAGTTGGTTGTCATAATTTATTGCGAGTGTGCAAAAAACTAATATGCCTCATATAGCGATTTAGTTAAATCTGGAGTTATTGCTAAAGCAGAAGATGGATGGTCAATGAGACAAATTGCACTGCGTTATGATATTAACAAAAATTCGGTGTGTAACACTTTAAGAAAGTGGAGAATAAATGGTACGATTAGTAGAAATCCTGGATCAGGGCGACGAAGGATACCAACTCAACAAGATTTGCAATTGGTAAATGCTTTAGTAGAAAATCCATTTTACTCAGTTATTCAGGCTACTGAAAAAACGAATTTTCCTGAATCGAGTAGTACTGGTCGCCGGCGAGTAAGAGAATCGGAGCTACGCTGTCATGCAGCAGCACAGAAATATTTACTTAAAGCTGAACATAAAGAAGCTCGAGTAGAATTTGCGCTTGAATTTTTAGCGCATGATGTAAATTTTTGGAACAATGTAATCTTTACAGACGAAAAAACTTTTCCATCAACACACAGCGGTCATATTCGTGTTTACCGCCCTCCGAATACTCGATTCAATGAGAAATATATATCTAACAATAATAAGAGTGGTAGATTTTCCGTCAATATGTGGGCTTGGATATTGGCACGTGGTCCTGGTGTTTTGTGGCATATTGAAGGACGATTTAATAGTGAAACATATATTAGGATTTTAGACAATATTATGCTCTCTTCTGTGTCACAATTATTTCCTAATAATGAGTTCATATTTCAAATTGTTCCGTTCATACTGCTCATACCGTAACTAACTGGTTTCAAGATAACAATATCCATGTTTCTAACTGGCCCAGTCATAATCTAGAGCTTAACCCTGTGGAAGAAACATGGGGACTACTCGTAAGAAATATCCAAAAACGAAATGTGAGACCACGGAATGCCGAAGAATTACTGGAAATAGTAAATAATGCATGGGAAAATATTATTATTAATGATTATTGTATAAGGTTATTTAATTATATGCCAAACAGACTTATATAAGTTATAAATAGAAATGGTGCAATAAAGAAGTATTAATAGTTAGTTTCTTGTTAACTAGGATATCCTTTGTCATTTGATCCAGGATTTCTACTCATCGTACCGTTTATTCTCCACTACCTTAAAATGTTACACACCAAATTTTTGCTAATGTCATAACGCAGTGCAATTTGTCTCATTAACCATCCATCATTTACTGTAGCAGTAACTACAGCATTAAAATAAAAAATAAATTAAAAGCAATAGCTATTTTATTTCGGCTACTCATTATTCAAATAGAGACAGATTTACATTAGAAAAAAAAGTTGTCCTATTTTTTTTTCTGCTCACGACAGTACCAACCCATAACTAAACAGAAGAATACTGCATGCCTATATCAAAACGATAATGAATTTATTTATTTCAGATTAATAACCGACGAGGTGGGCTTTACCCAGATATTAACCAAACGGATTTCTATTTTTAGGGATATTGAAAATCACAAGCTGCAGACGTCCATAAACGATATCAATGATAGATAGAACAATAAATGATATGAAATTATCTGCAACAAAATCGGTAGTTTCTTTCGTGCGAAGGTCATTTTTAATGTTTATTATGAGAATATAAAACCAAATTATACTGTTTGATTACTGATGTTTACTAATTAGTTTTGAGTATTGATTGTAACTTTGTTGCTATTCAGAATTTTATTTTTCTTTATAGAAGTATTACCATTATTATAATTCACTTTTCAAAGGTTCGTGACGCATTTCCCTGTATAAACATACATACACACACTCATGGATAATTTTATATCAACAGATGTAAATAAATATGGAGAAGTTTTACAGGAATGTGCAGCTCACAAATTCGCCAGTGTCATCAAATGCCTTGCCGATGAGAATTATCTTTACACATATTTTATAAGCATTAGATTCTAAATTAACTATTTCCTTTTAACAGTTTAAAAAATAGTCAAATAATAGCATTTGGCACTTCAGCTGCGAGGTTTCCAGATGTAATCTATTTGTCACTGTTCACTCAAGTACTGCAGCAAAGTGTATCATTAAGTTTTAATCGAATTTATAATGATTTAAATTGATTAACAAAACGCATTCATAAATATAAAGAGAAGGAAGTGTTAAGGTTTCTGTAACGATTACTTGAGAAATGGTAAATGTCATCCTATTTGAGTTAGTGCACTGTGATGATTTTGTAGTCTGACAATTTGTCAATAAATTCCTTAAAAAGTTTAATATCGATTTTTCTCTGTATTTTAAATATAGTTGAGTCACATTAGTGTAAGAAGTTGTGTCCAATCACATTTTGGCGACCGTGACAGGACTTGAGAGTGATCTTTTGTGTTTGGATACGCAAAAAATTACTTGGCTTGGGTACGTGTAGTACACGAGATAATCGAGATAATGGCAGATGCATTAGAAAGACTCAAAAATCACGAAAAACTGTACGAACTGGATTCTCACGTGCACATACAACATTAAATGATAATCTTGGTAAAGAAGATCCTATAATTGACGACGTGCAAGTAAGTTTCCAACTGCTTGAGTCAAAAGCAGTAAAATTTGAGGCATTAAATAAAAAAATAATAAGCGCTATGTTAGATAGTGACATGGAGGAGCAAGATTTAGATTCAGAGTACGACTTGACTACAGAATATTCTGGGAAGTACTTACGGGCGAAGATAGAGGTCACGAGAGTTCTTGACAAAGTAAGTACACCACAAAAAAACTACCGATACTAGATCATTCTGGAACTGTTCAATCTTAAGAGCAGCATTCCAAAAGAAGATTTAAGTTACCGAGAATCAAAATTTAGCGGTGAATTAAAAGATTGGTTGCAATTCTGGGGTCGGTTTAAAAATATAGACGAAGATAAGGATCGTAATGAAAAAGATAAATTTCAGTATGTAATTCAATCAATGAATCCAAATTCTAGACTGGCAGAATTAGTTAATAGTTTCCCACCAACGAGTGCCAACTATAAAAAGGTGATTACTAGCCTGAAAAGTTGTTTTGGAAAAGACAAATTATTAGTGGAAATTTACGCAAGATAGTTATTAAAATTGGTGCTTAATAATGCATTGAGGCCCAACGAAAAGATTCCATTATCTAGTATTTATGACAAGTTGGAGTCACAACTACGTGCTTTAGAATCGCTTGGTGTAACTAAAGATAAATGTGCAGCTATGTTGTATCCTTTAGTGGAATCGTCTCTACCTAAAGATCTGTTACATGTCTGGCAAAGATATGCTAGCACTCTCAAGGTTAATGATCTTCAAGACAAGTCAACAAAACTAATGGAATTTTTACAAACAAAGGTAGAAAATGAAGAGAGAATTACCATGGCCGTAAGTGGATTCATTTAGGATACTGAACAATCAGTGAATAAATCGAAGCCAAACAGGAAGAGCAATCTTGACAGCAAAAACCCTGTTCCAACTACAGCTGGATTTTTCACAGCAAAAGAGAACAAAACGACTCGTCCATGCATATTCTGCAGTGAAAAACATCAAAGCACAAAGTGTGAGAAAGCAAAGAAGATGTTATTAGAATGGAGACAAAATAGAGTAAAAAAAAGGCTTGTTTTGGTTGTCCAACTCCGGATCATAATGTTAATCGTTGCAAGTTTCATCCAAAATATCCTTGGTGCGGTAGAAAGCAAGCTCACCTATTGTGTGTAGAGATGCCTTCAAGCGAGACGCCAGTGAAGAAAATGATAACAGAAAGTAACGAGAAAATTATTAAAGAAGCGAGTCTTGCTAATCTGTCATTAAATCCAGAGGTTTACCTTTAAACATTGCTCGTTAAATTGAGAAATGAAGGCAGAGAACTCATAGTGAGGGCGGTATTGGATAGTGGCTCGTAGAGGTCATACATTATTAAACAAGCAATTGACTACATGGAATACAAACCAGTAGGTGACCAACAAGTTGTACATCTGTTGTTCCAAGGCACCAAGACTGAGCCTCAAGATCATAAAAGTTATTTTATTCACCTAAAAAGTTTAGACGCTAGCTATGCTTGTAACTTCATAACCCTCAATCAGGAGACAACCTCTCAATGAATATCAACAAAGGTCCATGGGTTCAGGAGTTACGGCTGAAATACATTAAATTAAGTCATAATGAACGAAGTGATGAACCAATCACAATATTAAATGGAGCAGATATATTGGGTAAACTGTTGACAGGAAATCTATACAACTTGGAATGTGAAATGACAGCAGTTGAAATACAATTAGATTGGACATCAATGGGTAAGAAACCTCGTGAAGAAAGCAATCGAAGTGATACAGCTCGGGTAGTGACATCGATGTTTGTACAAGAGGCTGAGATATCTGACCTGTGGCATCTAGATGTATTGGGAATCACTAACCCAGTTCAATCCAAATCTAATGAAATTAAAGAATTTCAGGATCGTTTCCAGAAATCTGTAGTAATAAATGAAAATGGGCGATACGAAGTACGTCTGCCCTAGAAAGGAAATCATCCCACTCTCCCTATTAATAAGTAAGTAGTCCAGAAAAGACTACTAAGTACAAAAAATAAGTTGAAGAATCAAGGCTTATACTAAGAATATGATCAAGTGTTAGAAGAATGGTTCAAGGAAGGAATCATCGAGAAGGTGCCGGAATTAAAGATAGATAAGTGGGGCCATTATCTCCCACATCGACATGTACCAAAAGATAATAGCACAACAAGATTGTGACCTGAGTTTGACGCTTCTACAAGAGGAGAAAATGGGCTACCATTAAATAAATGCTTTGAAATAGGACCCGATCTAATCGAGCTTATATCTAGGATGCTTTTACGCTTCAGAGGAAAAGAAACTGGCGTAATTTCAGACATTCGAAAAGCCTTCCTGCAGATCAATATTACTTATATTTTCTGTATCTGCCGGAATATAATAATTATTTTTTGCATATTAATTGATCTAATTATAGTGTCTATACTTCCTATAAAGTACACGTTAAAGTTTTCGGCAATAACATTTTCTTCTTTTTCTAGAGTATCATCAAAATAGATATTTATGTATTGAGGGCGATATAGAGATGTTTATGCCCACGAGTGACGAATTTCTATCCGAGGTCCTTGGCCCGAGGGTAGAAAGGCAAGGGCATAAATATTCTATATCGCCAGTGGTGCATACAACTTGTTATATTTCACTCTACTTTAGATACCTACCTAATTTGAATTTAATAAATGAATTTAATAATTTATGAATCAGATATGGCTTTGGGGCTGCCGATCCTTGCGTTTATTTTTCTATCCATAACGATGCTACTATTATATTATTAATGTCTGCCAGTGAAGTAATAAAGTGTGTTGAAACCTTTCTAAAAGTGATCATGTTGTATTTCTGTCCCATTGTGTTTTAATATTTTTTTCTTGAAATTTTTATCACTCTACTTTTTCGTATAATGTGTTTGTGTCATTGTGATTTTTATGTTTATTTTAGTTTTCAATATGTTGTGATTACTAATGTTTGAAGTTAGCCAATATTCATAATTTAATTCTTTCTCATTTGCAATTATATAATCTCTTAATGTAGAGCTCGTCTTTCTTATCCTTGTTGGGGTATTTACTAACTGACATAAACCATTTTGATATATATTCTTTAATTTTCTTTCTATAAAACGTATCTTTAGAGTAATCAATATTATAATCATCAATTATTACAAATGTATCATAACATTCTATATTTTCTACAGAATGTTCAATATATTCCAAAAATAGGGTTATCATTTGTTTGTGAGGGATGGTACAACAACAAAATAGTTTCTTAATAAAGCTCATTAATATATTTTTCCATGGAATAACTTTTTAAATATAGATGTTTACAACTTATATACAAAATAATAAAATATAAATAAAATAAAAAAAGAAAACTAATTCCACAGAAACATAGATTACTATTTTTTTAAAGAAAAAAAAAATTTATTTGAGAAGAATATCTAATAAAAATAATGTTTATTTAAGATTAAGAATGTTTGCAAAATTTAAGTGTTAAGATTCACAGGGAATCCACTTAACATCGTGATATCAGACAATGTTCACTTGATCCTTCATTTTTATGAAAGAAAATACTTACTTGTAAACTATATTATCCATCTGGATATTATCCACGAAATATTCTCCTACAGTTGTTTTCTGCTGAATTATAACCAAGCGGTTAATGCCACTTTAATTAATCACTTTACAAAAAAAACGTAACACTAACATAATAAACACTTATGCCAATAGCTGAGTAAATAACGTTTCTGCTATATGCACGACCATTAAGAAATTACATATTTTATAGACAAAAACTTCGTATGGTTACTACAAGTAATATGTAGGTAATAATCCAGGGGCGTGCAATCAGAAATTTTACGCAGGGTGGGCTCATGTTAAAAGTTTGAGAAAGTATCACAGACAATTTTTTTTACGCATTGTTTAATAGAGATTACACATTAACGTCATATTATAGCTGCGGAGGTCATCTATCGCGTTACTATTATGTAAAACTTTTCATATAATCATTCTGCCGCAACCTGAACGTTTATGGAATTGCAGTTATTTGAATAATATGCAGTACTTTCTCTAACAGTTGCCTGTAATTAGACCTGCATCGTTTGTAGAAGGCCATGGAAACAAATAAGTGACAACTAGGACAGCTGTTTAATACATGAAATGAAATTGAAGTATTTGTTTATATTAATTGTGTGTGCAATTGCAATAAATTACAATTGGTTAGTACTAGAAGTGGTATTAGAAACGGACCATTCTTTAAAACCCATTGGCCCAATATTAAAAACAAGAAACAGGAACATTTATTTCACTATTTAATATTTATTTATATTATCTTCACATTCTTCACATACTTTCGGAACATATTTTCGAACAGAAATTTGTTGAAACGACTTGTGACCATTCTTTATCTAATTCTAAGTCGGCTATGCAAACAATTATTATCAGAAGAAGTAATAGCAGAGCTGTTAAATTAGTTGTTTAATATTTTATAGTGTACTAGTAGTTGTTCCTTATAAATTCAATTGCACTATGGCTCGTCTGAGTTATTCCAACGAAGATTATTTAAATTTATTAATTATTTATGGAGAATGCGACAAAGTATCAACAAGAAAGTACGATTTGTTTTTGAGATATCCTGATAAACCAAAGCCACCCAGCCCAATTCTTACGAAACAATAGGATTCTCTGAACTTTCGTAAATATCTTTATAGGCTATTGATTATGTTATATAGAAAGGAACTAAGACGTTCAAGGGTTCCTATTGCATAAATCTGCCCTTTCAGTTTTTTCAATATAACTCGAAAACAAAGTAAAATTCAGGTATAGGTTATAAAAACAGCAAAACAAACATACTACAACAAAAAAATAAATAGTTCTACAAATAAAAATAAAGAGACATGGAATATTGTTAACAAAATATTAGATAGGAAAAGTAAGAGTGCCACAGACCAAATTGTTCTTAAGGTTAATGATACTGTCATATGTGACAAAAGAGAAGTAGTTAAAACATTTGGATGTCATTTTTCTAGTGTTGCACCTAAATCTATTAATGAACATTTCGGTTTAAACCTCTCTCTACCGTGCACTCTAAGCAAATTCCTTATAAATTCAATGTACTTTGATACTGTCACTGTAGAAGAGGTTCATAATATTATTTTTAAACAGAATTTACTTAAAAACAGAAATTCAAGTGGCTATGATGGTCTAACAGCTAAAATTATCAAAAGCATTGAAAGTAATATTTTGGAGCCTTTTGTCCATTTGATAAATAAATCAGTTGGGAATGGATTTTTTCCAACATGCTTAAAACTTGCCAGTGTTATTCCATTGTTAAAGAAAGGCGACCCCACTGATCTCGAAAATTATCGCCAAATATCTATTTTGAGCATCTTATCTAAAATACTTGAAAGAGTGGGGTATAACAGAATTTCAAACTTTGTTGAAAAAAACCATCTATTGACGTTATCTCAGCATGGTTTTCGATCGGGAAAATCGGTTGAGACGGCATCCTGTCATCTACTGGAGCATGTATATCAGTGCTTGGATCAGGGCAGGTATGTGGTCTCACTAATGTTTGATCTTTCCAAAGCCTTTGATACCGTCAACAAAGAAATATTGAGCTTTAAACTACAGAGCATTGGTATTAGAGGAAATATTCTTTCATGGTTAATGTCATATATGGAAAATAGATCCTTGGTTGTTCACTTAAATGGGGAAAAATCTGACGTACATGATGTTGAGCTTGGTGTTCCTCAGGGTTCCGTATTAGGTCGTTTACTGTTCATGTTATATGTTAATGATTTACCCTGTTACATGAAAAATTGTCACGTGGCAATGTTTGCTGACGACACAACAATTACCGTGTCAGCGGACACTCCTGAGGAACTTGAAAACCTTGTTGGTAATACTATTGAGTCACTAAGCACATGGTGCCAAAGAAACAAACTCATCCTAAATGAGAAAAAAACTGTGCTTTTAAATTTTCATTTGCAGAGACCTGTTCCAAATGATATTATTCTTTATGAAAATATTATTAGATCTAAATCAGTAAAATTACTTGGCACATTACTTGATCACAAGTTATCCTGAACTAACCATGTTGACCATGTATGTAACAAATTAAATAAATCGTACTTTGCAATGTTACAGTTGAAATCAACTCTAGATAAAGATGGCTTAGTGAATATTTATTATTCTATGGCATATAGTCACATATCGTTTAATATTATGGCATGGGGCAGAAATATAGAATCTTTGATCTGAAAGTTACTGAAACTTGCAGAGATATATTTATAAACAAATCAATTCTCACTGTTCCGTCTATATATATCTTAAAATGTCTCACATTTACTAAAATTAATATAGAACATTTTAGGAAGAGAGCAAACTTTCATAACTATGTAACGAGACATGGTGAACTCCTCAGTATTATTTTCCATCGCATAAGTGCCTTTAAGCGTTCCCCTTACTATAATTGTATCAATTTGTATAATGCTCTTCCTGAGGAGATTCGCAGTGTCTCGCAGTACATGACATTTAAAAAAAAGTGAAAGAGTACTTGTCTACAAACTGTTTTTACTCTATAACAGAATTTTTATGTAAAAATTAATATTTGTGATCTTTTATGTTTCATGTGATCTTTTTTTTTATATATATATTCACTATTTTATTTTAGTTTTATCCTTATATTGATTTTATCTTGCTCGACAGTCAAATTATGCATACATACATTTATGTGTGTATATTTAAATTATGTGTTTGTGTGTGTATATTTATATTATGTGTTTGTTTGTATATCGTGTATATATATATATATATATATATATATATATATATATATATATATATATATATATATATTTTACGTTTGTTTATTTACTGATAATGTATTTGACGCACCATATGTACATATTTGTATCTGATTCTGGTAAATAAATTATTTTTTTTTTTTTTACAAAAAACCAGTCACCCTACTCTGTGGCTCCGACCCTCACACAGGGGAGCTGGTAATACCAATAGCCACTCCCCACGCCCGTGGGGTGAGTGACTACCGGGTCCGCGAATCGTGTGCCCTGAGTAGACGTAATGAACCGAGGATGACAGCCTTCTGCATTCTGCCGGCTAAGATCTCTGCCGAATCTCGGCATGCCGGTATGATCTTTAGTTCTGAAAGCAGCGTCTGTCTCATTCCACCGAGGGCTCCTATAATCAGTACCACTATTTTAACAGAATGGCCTGGATAAAGCCTGCGGAGTTCGAAGAGCAAATCTCGATATTTTGTCCGTTTTTCCTCCTCTTTCAAGACAATGTTGCTCTCAGCGGGAGCTGAGAATTCCACGACATACATTGTCTTGAGTTGGTGGTCGAGGAGTACTATGTCTGGCTTGTTGGCTTGTATTTGCCTGACGGTGGGAAACGAGTAGTTCCAATAAATTAGGCACTTCTCATTCCCCACAACGGACTCAATATCCCCCGGAACGTAAGGCAGCACTGGTGTTTCGTCTATCCCATACGAGTGCCTTAGATGATAGTAAAGCACTCGTAATGCTGCGTTGTGTCTATGAATATAGGCCGAGACTGCGTATGTCGGGCAAGCCGACAGTAAGTGCATTACAGTCTCCGGCGCCCTGCGGCAGGCCCTGCAGCTGACATCAGGGACCTCCATACCCATGACACGACGTCGATAGACGAGAGTGTTAAATACACCATCCTGGCAAGCCATTATGAATCCCTCGGTCTCAGACTTCAGCCCAGCTGACCTTAAGAAGGCGAAGGTCAGCCTTTCGGATAAGCCGAGGTCTTCTATATTTTTATAGAAGATTCCGTGCAATGGCTTATCCTTATGGAGCTGCAGAAGGATGTTGTGTTCTGCAGCTCTAATGTGGGCTTTTAGTCGAACGGGTTCCAACTCGGTGACAGAGTCGGGGTTTACCCGCTCGACGTCGAAGATGAGACCAAGTTCATCGGCTGCTCTCCGTGCTGACTTAAAGAGAAAAGCTCCTACCTCTGCATTTTCATGGTCTCGGACCATGCAGAGGAGGGGATCCGAACTCCTGATGACCTTACATGCTCCCTCCAGAACCATCCTGCTATGGAGACTCTCCAAGCTCAAGAGTCCACGGCCTCCCCGATGTCGTGGGAGATATAACCGTGGAACGGACGATTTAGGATGCAAGCTCCTATTGAGATGCATCTTCTTGCGGGTTACTACATCGAGTTGACGCAGCTCTTCTCTAGTTCACTTCACTACTCCGAAAGAGTAGAGAAGGATCGGAACGGCAAGCATATTTGTAGCAGACACCTTGTTCTTCCCCGACAGTTCTGAAGACCAGATCTGTCGGAGTAGGTGCTGATACTTGCCGCGGAGAGCGTTTTTCACTACACTCACTTCTTGGGTGGAGCGTTGCTCGACACCCAAGTAAGTGTACGACTCTCCGGCATCTAGATGGTGTAAGATGCTTCCGTCCACGAGCTGCGCGTCCTCTCCATAGTCACCGCATCGTCCTCTCTTGAGATGGATCAGTGCGCATTTGTCCAACCCGAACTGCATACCGACAGCCTGCGTATACTCCTGTACCACCCTAAGGGACTGTTGGAGATCCCTCTCTCCAGAGGCATAAAGTTTAAGGTCAGCCATATAAAATAGATGGGTGACCTTATGCCTCCTGTCGCCGGGGGTACCGCAGTTGTAGCCACGGGTTTTCCGGAGCGAGACGGATAATGGCAGTAGTGAGATGCAAAACAGAAGGGGGCTGAGGGAATCTCCCTGAAATACTCCCCTTCTGAATGTTACCGACTCTGTTTGGACTCTATCGTTACCCGATGTTATGGTAAAGCGAGTCCTCCAGAGCGGCATCAGTTCTTCAATACATCTCACTACGGGACCGGGTACCACAAGACATCGGAGCAAGTGAACAATGAGCTCATGTGATGTCATATCAAATGCCTTGCGGTAGTCGATCCAGGCCATAGAGAGGTTCCGCTTATACTGCATGGAGTCCTGCGTGATACATCTATCGATCAGCAGGTTCTCCTTGCAGCCAGCGACACCTCTCTTCGACCCTCGTTGCTCATATATCCGTTCGTAAACCGGTTCGACTGCGTGGAGCACCCGCATGTACAAAATGCGTGTAAACACCTTGTAACATGCGTTTAGACAGGTTATCGGTCTGTAGTTCTTTGGGTTGGACAAATCTCCGTTCTTGGGGATCAGCACTGTCCGCCCCTCAACAACCCAAGAAGGAATTTGCTGCTCCCCATTCAACCAGGAATTAAAAATTCTGGCCAAATGGTGGTGGGTGCTCGATAACTTTTTCCACCAAAAGTTATTTATCCCATCGGGACCTGGAGCAGCAAAGTTCTTAGAGCCCTCAAGAGCCCTACGAACCTCTTCTGGAGTTATTGGTTCGCACACTTCCTGTGGTTGCTGAAGCCTTTGACAAAAGGCTTCAAAGTGTGCAAGGGCAGGAGAATCTCGGTTGAGTGGAAGCCTCTCCTCGTACAGTGTTTTCCAGAAGTTCTCCACCTGATCTGCAGTCGGCGGATTGTCTACAACACGCGGAGGCGGTTGGAAAAGGCGCGAGGGCTTCTCGCGGAACAGTTTATTTTCCGCAAGCCCCCTCGCCCGCCTCACTAGTGACTTTCTGCAAGTCACTAGCATCCGTATCCTGTCGACACAGTGCTGTTTGGTGGTTCGCAGCACTGCCTCATTGAGTGTGTGATGGACGCGTCTTAAGTTGGCGGCTAATCGACGCACTTTAGGCGTGAAAGGCCTGTTGGCCGCCATATAGTCCATCACACATTGGATACGGGATGCGTGTTGCCTCGCCGACCGGATCTTGGCTTCCATCTTTTGTATGCGCCGCTGCGCTCTCTCCTGTGGGGAAGAGGTATTTCGCCTCTCCACCTGAGACGAGCGTTGAGCAGCGGCATACACGGCACAATTTATGTGCCAGATGTCAGCCTCTTCTGGTAGCGCTGTACGAAGTTCAGCGTCCACTCTGGCCAGGTCTTGTGGCCCGGGGGTTTTCAGACGGTGTAACCCCCTTCTGGTACTGAGGCCCTCTGGTATTGGCGGAACGAGGAGAGCTACGTCCTCAACCGGTGAATGTGGCGGCTCTTCGGCCACCTCATTCACCGGTCCAGGAGCAGCCCTCACGTAGCCCCTACTACGAAGGTGGGATACATAGTCACGCAGATTTTGTGGCGTGAAGGCGCTATGCTCTGGTAGCCTCTCACACCACAGAGCATGCATCCGCGCCATGTATCCCCTCCGCGCGGACTCACTGCTTTCATAACAATGCAGAAGTTCATCCCTCAGCTCATCCGTCCACTCAAAGCGTCCTTGGGCATTGCCATTGTCATCAACGGGCGGTCTGTCCGGTTGGGCCCCACCACCTTGCCCTTGACCCCTATCCGCACGGGGTCGATCGTGGGGGCCCTGCCTTCGGCCTATGGGAACCAAAGTTTAGGGCCTGTGGGTGGTTAGCCCAGCAGGCCCACGACCGACACCAGAGGGGAAGACGCTTTCCCCTCCCGGGTGTACTAGGGCTGCCGGTTCGGTTTTACACCCCAGCTGGAGTAAGTGGTGGCGCTACTCACCAAAGGCTTGATAGATGGAAGCCAGCCCCTCCTGCTTATAAGTATTATTATTATTTTTTTTTTTTTTTTTTTTTTTTTTTTTTTTTTTTTTTTTTGTTTACAAAAAACCAGTCACCCTACTCTGTGGCTCCGACCCTCACAGAGGGGAGCTGGTAATACCAATAGCCACTCCCCACGCCCGTGGGGTGAGTGACTACCGGGTCCGCGAATCGTGTGCCCTGAGTAGACGTAATGAACCGAGGATGACAGCCTTCTGCATTCTGCCGGCTAAGATCTCTGCCGAATCTCGGCATGCCGGTATGATCTTTAGTTCTGAAAGCAGCGTCTGTCTCATTCCACCGAGGGCTCCTATAATCAGTACCACTATTTTAACAGAATGACCTGGATAAAGCCTGCGGAGTTCGAAGAGCAAATCTCGATATTTTGTCCGTTTTTCCTCCTCTTTCAAGACAATGTTGCTCTCAGCGGGAGCTGAGAATTCCACGACATACATTGTCTTGAGTTGGTGGTCGAGGAGTACTATGTCAGGCTTGTTGGCTTGTATTTGCCTGACGGTGGGAAACGAGTAGTTCCAATAAATTAGGCACTTCTTATTCCCCACAACGGACTCAATATCCCCCGGAACGTAAGGCAGCACTGGTGTTTCGTCTATCCCATACGAGTGCCTTAGATGATAGTAAAGCACTCGTAATGCTGCGTTGTGTCTATGAATATAGGCCGAGACTGCGTAAGTCGGGCAAGCCGACAGTAAGTGCATTACAGTCTCCGGCGCCCTGCGGCAGGCCCTGCAGCTGACATCAGGGACCTCCATACCCATGACACAACGTCGATAGACGAGAGTGTTAAATACACCATCCTGGCAAGCCATTATGAATCCCTCGGTCTCAGACTTCAGCCCAGCTGACCTTAAGAAGGCGAAGGTCAGCCTTTCGGATAAGCCGAGGTCTTCTATATTTTTATAGAAGATCCCGTGCAATGGCTTATCCTTATGGAGCTGCAGAAGGATGTTGTGTTCTGCAGCTCTAATGTGGGCTTTTAGTCGAACGGGTTCCAACTCGGTGACAGAGTCGGGGTTTACCCGCTCGACGTCGAAGATGAGACCAAGTTCATCGGCTGCTCTGCGTGCTGCCTTAAAGAGAAAAGCTCCTACCTCTGCATTTTCATGGTCTCGGACCATGCAGAGGAGGGGATCCGAACTCCTGATGACCTTACATGCTCCCTCCAGAACCATCCTGCTATGGAGACTCTCCAAGCTCAAGAGTCCACGGCCTCCCCGATGCCGTGGGAGATATAACCGTGGAACGGACGATTTAGGATGCAAGCTCCTATTGAGATGCATCTTCTTGCGGGTTACTACATCGAGTTGACGCAGCTCTTCTCTAGTCCACTTCACTACTCCGAAAGAGTAGAGAAGGATCGGAACGGCAAGCATATTTGTAGCAGACACCTTGTTCTTCCCCGACAGTTCTGAAGACCAGATCTGTCGGAGTAGGTGCTGATACTTGCCGCGGAGAGCGTTTTTCACTACACTCACTTCTTGGGTGGAGCGTTGCTCGACACCCAAGTAAGTGTACGACTCTCCGGCATCTAGATGGTGTAAGATGCTTCCGTCCACGAGCTGCGCGTCCTCTCCATAGTCACCGCATCGTCCTCTCTTGAGATGGATCAGTGCGCATTTGTCCAACCCGAACTGCATACCGACAGCCTGCGTGTACTCCTGTACCACCCTAAGGGACTGTTGGAGATTCCTCTCTCCAGAGGCATAAAGTTTAAGGTCATCCATATAAAATAGATGGGTGACCTTATGCCTCCTGTCGCCGGGGGTACCGCAGTTGTAGCCACGGTTTTTCCGGAGCGAGACGGATAATGGCAGTAGTGAGATGCAAAACAGAAGGGGGCTGAGGGAATCTCCCTGAAATACTCCTCTTCTGAATGTCACCGACTCTGTTTGGACTCTATCGTTACCCGATGTTATGGTAAAGCGAGTCCTCCAGAGCGGCATCAGTTCTTCAATACATCTCACTACGGGACCGGGTACCACAAGACATCGGAGCAAGTGAACAATGAGCTCATGTGATGTCATGTCAAATGCCTTGCGGTAGTCGATCCAGGCCATAGAGAGGTTCCGCTTATACTGCATGGAGTCCTGCGTGATACATCTATCGATCAGCAGGTTCTCCTTGCAGCCAGCGACACCTCTCTTCGACCCTCGTTGCTCATATATCCGTTCGTACACCGGTTCGACTGCGCGGAGCACCCGCATGTACAAAATGCGTGTAAACACCTTGTAACATGCGTTTAGACAGGTTATCGGTCTGTAGTTCTTTGGGTTGGACAAATCTCCGTTCTTGGGGATCAGCACTGTCCGCCCCTCAACAACCCAAGAAGGGATTTGCTGCTCCCCATTTAGCCAGGAATTAAAAATTCTGGCCAAATGGTGGTGGGTGCTCGATAACTTTTTCCACCAAAAGTTATTTATCCCATCGGGACCTGGAGCAGCAAAGTTCTTAGAGCCCTCAAGAGCCCTACGAACCTCTTCTGGGGTTATTGGTTCGCACACTTCCTGTGGTTGCTGAAGCCTTTGACAAAAGGTTTCAAAGTGTGCAAGGGCAGGAGAATCTCGGTTGAGTGGAAGCCTCTCCTCGTATAGCGTTTTCCAGAAGTTCTCCACCTGATCTGCAGTCGGCGGATTGTCTACAACACGCGGAGGCGGTTGGAAAAGGCGCGAGGGCTTCTCGCGGAACAGTTTATTTTCCGCAAGCCCTCTCGCCCGCCTCACTAGTGATTTTTTACAAGTCACTAGCATCCGTATCCTGTCGAGACAGTGCTGTTTGATGGTTTGCAGCACTGCCTCATTGAGTGTGTGATGGACGCGTCTTAGGTTGGCGGCTAATCGACGCACTTTAGGCGTGAACGGCCTGTTGGCCGCCATATAGTCCATCACACATTGGATACGGGATGCGTGTTGCCTCGCCGACCGGATCTTGGCTTCCATCTTTTGTATGCGCCGCTGCGCTCTCTCCTGTGGGGAAGAGGTATTTCGCCTCTCCACCTGAGAAGAGCGTTGAGCAGCGGCATACACGGCACAATTTATGTGCCAGATGTCAGCCTCTTCTGGTAGCGCTGTACGAAGTTCAGCGTCCACTCTGGCCAGGTCTTGTGGCCCGGGGGTTTTCAGATGGTGTAACCCCCTTCTGGTACTGAGGCCCTCTGGTATTGGCGGAACGAGGAGTGCTACGTCCTCAACCGGTGATTGTGGCGGCTCTTCGGCCACCTCATTCACCGGTCCAGGAGCAGCCCTCACGTAGCCCCTACTACGAAGGTGGGATACATAGTCACGCAGATTTTGTGGCGTGAAGGCGCTATGCTCTGGTAGCCTCTCACACCACAGAGCATGCATCCGCGCCATGTATCCCCTCCGCGCGGGCTCACTGCTTTCATAGCAATGCAGAAGTTCATCCCTCAGTTCATCTGTCCACTCAAAGCGTCCTTGGACATTGCCAATTTCGTCAACGGGCGGTCCGTCCGGTTGGGCCCCACCACCTTGCCCTTGACCCCTATCCGCACGGGGTCGATCGTGGGGGCCCTGTCTTCGGCCTGCCGGAACCAAAGTTTAGGGTCTGTGGGTGGTTAGCCCAGCAGACCCACGACCGACACCAGAGGGGAAGACGCTTTCCCCTCCCGGGTGCACTAGGGCTGCCGGTTCGGTTTTGCACCCCAGCTGGAGTAAGTGGTGGCGCTACTCACCAAAGGCTTGATAGATGGAAGTCAGCCCCTCCTGCTTATTATTATTATTATTATTATTATTATTATTAATAGGAAACTTTTTGTAGAGAATCAAATTTTCCATCGAAATGCCTTATTTAAAAAAATTAAAAACAATTTTTTGTGCGAAAGGTATCCAAAAAAATAATTAAAAAAAGCAAAATATCCAATTTTTTTTTTACTTTTTTACCTACAACTTTTTTTGAGCAGAGCTAGGTAAAGGATTTGCACCGCAAGCCATTTTTTTGAGCAAAATCTCTGGTGCTAATAGAGGGCTAATTCCACGAATGAACCTCTTATTCGTGGAATTAGCCATCTTCACTGGGGTTGAAAAAAATCAAAGTATTGATTGATAGCTAATTCCACGAATGAAACTTTTGCACCAGAGATTATGCCATAAAAGAATTTGATAAAATAAAAAAAATGGGGATTTTCATTTAAAAAATTGAGGATATTTGACCTTTCTGAATTTAAAGTTGTGACCACTTTTGTATTCACCCTGTATAATATTTAAATGTCTTTAATTATTTTAAAATAACTTAACAGCTGCGCTGATTACTTCCACAGTAAAAGATATTTAATTTCCTAGGTGGATTATTCACAGGAAAAACTACTATAGGAGTCTGCAGCTGTCAATTGTTCGTTAAAAATGTTAATCATAACTATAAATTTTAGGTATAAGATTTGCTATAAAAAGTGACCTTCAAATTTTGTAAACTATCAATTTTCCAAATAAAAATTAGCGTACAATATATAATGTAGAGCAATAGTGAGTCGGGCCTCGATATCTCGTGATCTACGATAGCTTGAAATTTTTTAAAAAATTTCAAGTAAACTAGATAAAAAAGTGGAAATTATTTTCGAACATACAGGGCAAGCCAAAACAAAATTACAGGAGCAAGTGCCTTTTTTTTAATGGAATGCTATGTATATCAGTACATTTTTTGAAGCCTCTTTCTAGGCTCTATTCATCCTATATTAGCATTGAATATCTCCCAACCACTTGGATGTAACGAATTTTTTTTTTTTAAATAATGCAATCTGAGGATGGATATTAAAAAAAATCACCACAGTCACAATTATGGGTTTTAAGAAAAACTTATGTGAATACCTGTTGCGAGATATCTAATTAATGTTTTTGAATCATCTTCATTTTCTAAAAATGTACAGGGTGGCCGAAGATTACTTTTCAATTAATAGCTTTTAAATTGAATATTCTCAATGTTTTCAAATGGAACACCCTGTATATTTTTCGAGTATATGATGTAGAAAGGAAAAACTAACATTTTTTGTAAGTACTTCCCTAGGACTAATTGCGACCAATTTCGTTTTATTGAGCAAACAAAATTCAAAAATAAACTTAAAAAAAAGGTTTCTTCAAATAACTCGGCAGAAAAAATTATTATATGTTCCACATGTTGCCCATTTTGTTTGACACACATCTCTATGCGCTTTTGCAATGAGGTTCCCACTGTTCCTAAAATTGCCGGTGTGATAGATGTAAAGGCTGTTATTATTCTTTCCTTCATATTTTGTACTATTGTTGGTGTGTCTATAAACAATTTCTTTCACGTATCCTCACAAAGAGAAATCCATTTTTGTAAGAGCAGTAGCAGGCCATTTAGTAGGTCCATTTCTTCCAATCCATTGATAAGGGTAGGTATTATTTAAGTTATCTCTAACTGCATTTAAATAATGTGGTGGGGCACCATCTTGCTGAAACCATATCCTATTTCGAATTCTTTCAGGGATATATACCAATAATTGTGGCAGATAGCAAAAAATGAAAATAAATAGCTCCAATCAATGTACTATCAAATAAATGTGGTCCTATTTAAATGTTTATAGACCATATATGTTGGTTATCAACTTGCATAAAAAATTGAGGATTTTCCGAATAATAATAATGGAAATTGTGCCTTTAACAAATCCATTTTTATGAAAAGTTGCCTCATCACTGAATAAAACAGTATTGAAGAAGTTGACATCATTTTACCTCTGGCCCAATTACAAAATTGTAGGCGCTTTTGAAAATCGTCATCAGATAAATCCTGGTGCATTTGAATACGATATGCATGCAACTTATTTGTTTTTAAGATTCGACCCACAGACCGTCTACTTATTCCTACTAATGAGCTCACTTCTCTTTGATTAACATGAGGATTCTCAACCGTTGCCAGCACCACAGAAAACTCATTTTCTTCGTTCACAACACGTTTTATTATTATATAAGTGTGATAAATGCTTCTTTGTACACGACAATTTATACCAAACTGAGGTTTTACTGCTTGTCAAATAATGAAAACAGCAAAAAAATTTACAAAAAAACATTATAGTAAAGGACCAGTTAAACACTATTTACTCATTACAATGGACTGGAAGAAATGGTCCCGCTAAATGGCCTCATTTCAAAATTGCATCAAGGCGTGTGTCAATCAAAATGGGCAACACGTCGAACACCTATTATAAATTTTTCTAATGAATTATTTGAGGGAACCTCTGTTTTTAAGTTTATTCTTGAATTTGACACTTATTTATTTATAAAACGAAAATGGTTGCAATTAGCCATAGGGAAGTACTTACAAAAAAGTTCATTTTTCATTTCTACATCACATCGTCGAAAAATATATAGGGTGTTCCATTTGAAAAAAATTGAGAAAATTCAATTTAAAATGTTCTTAATTGAAAAATATTTTTTGGCCACCCTGTACATTCTTAGGAAACGAAAATGATTCAAAAACATTAATTGGATGTATCATAACTGGTATTTACATTATTATTAGCCGTTACTCGAGTCCGAGTATAAAAATGTTACAGTCGATAGATTGTGTACAATAAAAAACAAGTAAAAGGTGTAGTCTATTGTAATTCCCATTCATCTACGGTGCACACGACTATGGCTATAGAGGCCAATTCGAGAGAGCACATGTCTACCGCAGTCAGGACAAACATAGACCTGGTTAGGTCTTGGATTCGGCCTTCTTGCAGCAACATTTCCTTGATAGCTGGCCACAACCCCTCGCCATTCGGTTCTGTCCGCTGCAAGTTGTTCCCATTGCTCGTCTGCAATACCGCAGGATTTTAGATTTTCATGGAGAGCGTCTTTGAACCTCTTTCGTTGACCGCCACGCCTTCTTCTACCGCTTAGCAATTCACCATAAAGTGTACATTTAGGAAGGCGGTTATCATGCATACGATGAACGTGACCTGCCCATCTTAGGCGTGCTCTTGAAATAAGCACCTCAATTGGAAGGCTGTTTGCTCTCCTGAGTACTTCCACGTTTGATATGTGATGGAACCAACGGATTTTCATCATACTTCTGAGGTGTTCTAATTCTTTCACATGACGACGGTAAGTGACCCAGCTTTCACATCCATATAGCAGTGTTGGAATGACAACTGCTCTGTAGACAGCCATTTTCGTTGACAAAGCAAGGTCTTGGTTGTCAAATACTCTCTCTCTAAGTCCCCAGAATGCTCTAGATGCAGGTATTTACATAAGTTTTTCTTAAAACCCATAATTATGATTGTGGTGATTTTGTTAATATTCATCTGCAGATTACATTATTTCAACAAAGAATTCGTTCGTGGTTGTGGGGCATTCAATGCTAATATAGGAATGAATAGAGCCTAGAAAGCGGTTTCAAAAAGTGTACTGATATACATAGCATTCCATTTTTTTTTTAAAAAAAGCACTTGGTCCTGTAATTTCGTCTTGTCTCGCCCTGTGTGTTCGAAAATAATTTCCAGTTATAGACTTTTTTGTCTAGTTTACTTGCAATTTTTTAAAAAATTTCTAGCTATCGTAGAACACGAGATATCGAGGCCCGACGCACTATTGCCCCACCCTGTATAGTTCAGTATATAAATGATTAAATATAGAATAAATTAAAGTAGAATAAATTAAATTAGATGCTGATTAGCACGAAATTGCCAAAAGAGAATAGAAACCATTTTTTTTACATCACTATTCTAACTATAGTACCAATATACAAACTTTTTAAAATATATTTTTACTAATGAAAACTGCAATATTTTTACGAGAGTCGCCATCTATTGATGGACGACTAAAGTGAATTCCTTTTGCAGTTAGAGCTGTTTTAACAAAGTTGTTAAATGGACATAGGCCATGTAACAAGTAGTTTTCGAGATGTGGATTGTGTAAGCTCCAGGCTGGACACACCGTATAGTAGAGGATATTTTTCCGATATACTGACTAATTTTGTTATTTCTGTAGAATTTATGATCAGAAGATATATGTAGTAGAAAAATCCTTAAAGAGAAGAAATAAATAGTATTTTGTGTTAGAACCTTTCATCCAGAGTCAAATTTTATGTTACTATATATCGGGTTAGATCCAAAACAGAATTCTTTGTTACTCTGATTGACAAACGTGAAATCTCTATAAATAAACTCTTTAGGTCCGCCACAGAGCGTCCAAAATGATACCGTGAGAAGCCGCGACTAGCTTTCATTTTTTTACAACAATACCACAAAGGCAAATTGTTTTGATACAGGCAGGCAAGAGCTCGTTTATAATTTTAGGACAATGATTTAGTATTAAAAGAACATGAGAATATGTATTTTAGCAATTTTACGTGTGATTCCCAAAACGTAGTTAGCCATAGCAACAGTGTTACTAACAACTCGAGACAGGAATGTTGGAATGAGTTTACTTTGGTAAAGCTACCCTGCCTAAAACCCCATAACTACGCCGCTTAGCTTAGAAATGTTGTATAGTGCTTATTAATAATAAAGAATACATGCAGTGAATCAGCCATTATGTTATTTAATTGTACTACACTTTATCGCCTCTAATTTTTGTAAACAACCAACAAGATACAAGTTAAATAATAGGTACTGTGATTTTATGTTTACGATCAAATAAATTATTTTTATAAAATTTAATAGTAAATCGAAAATTATTTATTTTCAAGCCACTGCAATATATATTTTGTAAGAGCAGGTGCATCTGAAATATTTGTATAAACCGATATATTATTAATTCACGGATTAATAATAAAACGTATACATTTTATATTTAGGATATCCGATACATAAATAATACGAAAAGCAAGTAATTTATATAGTATAAAGCATATTTTACGTACTGACATCAATAATTATTCTGAACGCACTTGGACACGGAATAAATAACTAAAACAGTGTGAGTTAAATTAATATGAAACTCAATGTATTATTAATATAACTTTTAATTCATGCATATTATACATGGTCAAAAATAAAGAATTTATTGATGACGTTATCATTTTATTTGCATTTCTGGTTCACCGGGAAATGGCTCCAACTCAATTGTTTAAATGGAATATCGAGCATATTTTTTAATGTAGTGTAAAAAACTACATGCAGAAACATCAACATAAAGTTTTTATTTAAAATAACAGCAATACAAAACAATCGTTATTATAAAATTGAGATGTTTTCGAAAGTAATAATATTGTTAATTTAGGCTATAAAATGTCTAACCCTTTCAAAATACCGGCCACAGCTTCTAATAGACTATTAGGCAGGAGGTCAGGTGGTGCTATTTGAGCGATGAATGCGGCAGATATGTCAAAATTCAGAAAAAGGTAGCAGAATACGATGACCCCAATGCGGACATAGAAATCGGTAGTTTTCACTCCTAAACAACATGGTTTCTTTCGCATAATAAGTTCTAAAAACATGGTCATAGTTACCAAAAGTATGTAGAGTACCATAAATATATTCGTACTATCGAAATATTTGTTCCACCTTGTCAAATGGTGAAATACCCTTGTGGAGTCAAGTGTGTACATGTAGTAATAGAGGAAAACTAACGAAGTCGCCTATAGTAAGAAAAGATTTATGGGGGAAGGGAATGAATTTGATAAATTGCAATCCATAAAGGGGTAGCCGTTTTATTTGATGGTTCAGTCCTTATATACCGCAGGAATCAATGAAATTGCATTAAACCCTGGAAGAGATATATCAACCATTGTGAAGGCTCATGGGTAGTCTAAATCCAGATTTTCTCAAAAATCTGGAAAAAGCAAAATCTGGAAAACAAATTTCTCCAACGAGTAAAAAAAATACGTCCGGGAATTCATTCAATCTGATTTCAAGTGGTGTGCAAAGAAATCTAATGCCAATAAGCCAATATACCTACTTTTTGTTTTCTTACAGATGATAAATGAAAACTTGTAAAGTATAACATTTGCAAGAAAGATGAATCCGCCCAGAATTTAAAGTATGTTAAGAGTTTTGATTCATATCGCGTCTTCAGGAACCGGGGTTATTTTGGGGAATTGAGTCCTTGAATAATCTTTTGCTTTCCCCAACTGAAGGTGGTGGCATTGGGTGCCAGCATTCTTGCCGCTAAAAGATAATGAATTTGAAGAATATCGACGCTGAAGTTAAGAGAAGAATTAATAGTGAAACTGCTCGCCAAGACTAACGCCGGTCGCGCAGGATCACGAGGCGTACGAGAAGCAGGCTGTTCTCAAACCATACTGCCAAAATCTTTATTACAACCTAAAGTCAGATAAAGACAAACGAGGTCCCAGATCTTAGTAATCCTTATAGTGAGAGTACAATAAAAAATACAATGTATTATAAAAATAAGCAAAGCACAGTATACAAATTTAAAGGTTAAAAAATCTCACAATAAAATAAATATCAAGAATATAGCAAAGTCTAGGGTTTTTCTCAACTAACGCTAGGAAAAAAGATTGGTGATTTAAACAAATTTTATAAGAAAAGTGATTACAGTAGCAGTTACTTAACTTTTACAAAATTGAAGGTTTTCCAGGCGCTCCAGACTAGAATTTTTCTTTGCTGATCGGGGTCGACGTTTTGATGGCATTTTACACGGTTGTTGATTCCTGAAAACTTGTGTTATTCAAGGCATTCTTGTGGATTTTGGAATTATCAACACCAATAAAATTTCCTCCATTTGTTGTTGTTCTGTTGAGAGGAATATTTTGTTGTTGGGGGTGAATTTTAACTGCTGGTGCAGGACTTAAGTGTAGGTGAGTTAACCTCATTTTCGCCATCTTACCGATCTCTATTAACGTGTTGCACCAATTTACAGGTTTTCCTTTGGACGTATCTCGCTGGTTTGCAAGACGGACTTGACCCCATTCCTTCGGCTGTAGCCTTCTCTAGGAGTTTTGGTGGATTGTTTTCCCTCAGTATAAGAGGTAAATTATATTTCTTTTGTGGGTTATGTCAGATTTAAATTGCTCTCATTAGACACGCTTCACGTGCATTTCCGACCGTGCAAATTAAATCGGTATATCTTTAGCGTTCCACGGACGGGGCTTCCACACACAGCAAGAAGTTTCACGGAGGGGGCTAGAACGCCCACAGACACATACACACACACAATGGTAGAAAGTTCCAGGGCTGAAGAGGCTGTAATCAACCCCGTCGTCTGGTTAATTCCTTTCGTCCCGAAGACACAACCGTAGGGCTGCAGTTTCTGCATCGTCGAAGTCTGGGTATCGTACCACCCTAGATAAGTGTGCTGTTTTCTTTACCGGGGACCACCTTCAGTGGTTCTGCGTGGTTATATATATTATACTTACGTTTGCATTTTAACTCGTATATATTTAAAGACCTTATGGATTTATATTTATATATGGAGGTTCTCTAATCAAACCCGTTGTGGCCAGATTTATTTTAATTCATCGACACGTTGTAAACCATGCGTAGCTACACGAGGCATCTTTATTTATGCTGTAACCTATTAATCTGAAAATTAGACACTCCTTTTGAACATCGCCAGGTTTCATGTTAGAGAACCAACAAATATTTGTAAATTTATGTAATATAGTGCATTTCATGTTTAAAGAAGGTGTCATTATTTCGTCTGCGACCACTACGTGTGGAATCCTCAGTGATTTGTGTAATTAAGTAAGCTAATAATTTATAATAGTTTATGTTAACTTGGGCTTAACGCCCTGAGATAGTCTGAGCTAGTGAAATTTTATCATGGGCACGTTACATCGCTTATCCGGGCTAGGTAGTGTCTGCGATCTGCTACGCACAGCAGCCCAAGTGAGTTTCTTTTCTGTAATATCTTGTAACCCTTACGGGCCGACGTATTTATTTATTTTATGCACTTGTAATAAACGTAGCAACCCCCGTCCTATTATTAAAGTGAATAAAAAATTAAATTGGGATTTAGTGTGTATACGAGAACCAAGGGCTTCTAAAATTTTTCTCCCTCTACCACCCCCACTCTATATTAAAGGGAGTAAAATACTACATTGGGATTTAGTGCGTATCAGACTTGGATACAAAACCTGGATGTGGAAGTAGCGATTCCTTGGGCAGCGGTTTTCTATTAAGAAATGATAGAGGAATACAAACTGTATGCCCTTAATATAAACATACGTACGTAGCGCCCTCTAGGAGCTAGATGAAAGTTGAAGGTTTGTTATGATTTTCCATTATAAATACCCCCCCCCTCCCCACCAATTTTCATGATAAAATGTTAAGAAATCATTAAATCACAAAGGAAAATAAAAAATTTAATTTTAACTCTAACACCCTGTATCTTTTTTACCTATAAACATTTCATTAAGACAATTCTCATTAAGACAATCATAATATTTTGACTTCTATTATCTATAGTTAAGTGTTGTACCATTACTTATGAATCACCCTGTATAATTCTTGCAAACCACTTTCTGGGTTCGGAAGACTTGGCAGCTACAAATTCACCAAAAGCTGAAATTGATTTTTCGTCCCCTGTATGCTCCGCTACGGGAAAATAATGCAATGTAACGATTTTTTTTTCGTTATTTTCTTCAGTAAAACTATTATTTTTCAGGAGAAATGTCCCTCATTCGGACCATTATCTGCAGATGAAGGCAATAAGAACACCCTCGATAAAGACATCAAGAAATTCTTATAGCGAAATATATTTTGCTGAGAAAATGTGAAGCTCCAATCCTCTTACTTTAATCTGTAAGTTTGCTAGAATTAATACTTATAAAAACAGGACAAGTTTTCGATGAGACGTTTAATGCTCGCAACATCTCGAATGTCCATTAATCATTTTCTACAAGTCAAGAATTCCAATAAAGATGTACTCTCAGGCTTGAATATTGATTGGCTTTCTTGATTTTCAGGAAAAGTCAAATTTAACAGAAGCAGAAAACGTCGAATGAAACGTCTACGTAAGCGAGATAAATAATGATGCAGAGAACAGCCGACGATTTGCTGTTACAAATTTAGAACGGCAAAATAGCCTTTCAGATGAGACTTCTTTAGCTGAATACCCAAAACAATATCAAAATAAATATGCAAATGTAATACAAATTTAGATTGAAATAATTTTTATGTTTTCAAACAATGTACCCAGCGACATGATAAATGAACTGAGGAGAAATAGGAAATGGATTTAATATGTAGTTGGTAAAATAATTTATTATAGCCTGTGACGTCATTGAATCACATCCAGTGGGTTTTAGGTTCGGTTAACTTCGCAATTGAAAGCCATTTTTGTTTATTATTACTTACATTTTTCAAAAATTTTAGAATAATCTATACAGGGTGATTCAAGTGTGTCGTTCGTCAGAAGTACCAAAAGTCGGTACCAACTTTCTTATTTTCAATGGAAATCTACATTTTTTCTTACATGGTTCGATTGGCCTTCCAATTTGAGTTTAGACAACCCAAGTTATGTTAACTCATCTATTACAGGTTTTGATATATTTCAATTTATTTGAAAAACGAACAAATTTGAATATCACAAACCGTTCAAAATTATGAAGCCAAATTGATGAAGCGGTTAGGTGCAAGTCCGGGCCTGATATCCAATCGGTGGTCCCATCTTGTACCATATGGATGCAAACTTGGAATTCAAAATCAAAGGAATTAACCGGTTGTAGTCGCAATGCCCAAAGTTAGATGTCACTTCTAGTCGCGGGAAAATTGAATTCAATAGGCAATCTGACCGGCGCAAAATTTGAAACTACATGGATATTCAAATATGCCATAAACGAAATGCCGTAACATAAATTGTACTTTTATAATTTGATAGTTAGAGATTCTCAGATTCCATGACTTTTTGTGAAAATTACTAAAATTCCCTGACTTTTCAACAAATTTTCTAAATTCCCTGACTTTTCCCTGACTTTTTTAAAGAAATTCATATTCCCTGACTTTTTCAGTTTCTCCAGGTTTTCCAGGTCGCTGGGAACCCTGCCTTCAGCATTTTTAACTGTGTGTACAGAACGAGTTCTTCCTTTGTTTTTCTCTGGGACATGAAACAGTACTGCAAAAGTTGTGTACCTACTTTTTAATTGTCATTCGACTAGAAACTAGATCTCGTGGATTTAAATGAAAGTGACGACGAAATAAACGCTGGATGAATACAATAGAACAGTTAATATTTAAATAAGTTTCAACTGCAAAGAACGTTGAATATTTGACCAGTTAGAGTAAATGAATATAAATGTGAAACAGTTTTATCAGAAATTCATTTTTATTCCTGACGTGAATTAATGCCGTAAACCTCTTACAGCAAGGTGTAGTCTTTAGAGACACGGATTGAGTGCATTTGCCCTTGAACTATGGCATATCTACCTATATCCCTTTACACGTGACACGTCTAATGTATATATATTTCTACACCCAATAGTATTCTCTATGATTGCAAGCATACAGATGGAGCATTTATATTAAACAACTATCACGCTGTGTATTTGATGAATAGAACGTGCATCCAACAGGAAGCTACTTGAGAGTTGTGAGCGGAACTTCACCGGAGGTGATGCAGTAATCTTACTGGCAGAAAACATCGGAGTTGAATTTAATTGCAAACTGAATGGCTTTCAACTTATCAGCTAAAATATTTTATTTTGATAGTTCGGGTCCCAAACTAGAATTTAGGGTTCGACACTGGAGGACTGAAAAAAATTTGGTGGAAACGGAAGAATCAAAATAAATTTCCGGTTTCTTCAAAAAATGGCAGGTTTCCAAAAAAATTCAAAAGTTGTTTAATTTTGCGTCTATTAGAGTTCAGTACTCAAAGATGAAAAACGGGACCCTTACAGGATGACTCATTTGTCTGGTCGTCGGTATGTCTACCACAGAGGTTTATCTCTGGAATTGTTATATCTACAACCCACATGACATTTCATGTCCCATGTGTACCCCACTTAACGAATTACGCTCGATTCTTTCGGTAGTGTTTGTGATAAATTTTTTGTTCTAAAGCGAGTGTGACATAATGTGTTCCGAGAAATCCGATGGCGCTAAGAAAGAAACAATTGAGCATCAAAGAAAAAAGTTACAACCGAAAAACAAATTTTATTAAAAATGTCAAAATGTCCGATTTTGATATTTTCTTTGATGGCTATTAAAGGGAAGTAAAAAAAAAATTAAATATCACTTACGGTTTACACAGACGTTCTTTTTATAAAGAATAACTTTAAATTTTTTTTATACCTAATAACTAAGACTAGACTTACATAAATTGACGCTACCTAACCGGCGTTAAGAGAATTATGATACAGTGGATACGTGTATTATTAGTTTTTACCGGATCGAAAAGTAGATGTAGTAAAATTTTCACTCATTAAATTTATATGTTAATTGCTAATAACTACTGTTGACGACTCTACACCTTGAAATTTTGCAATCACTTTGAGTACGTAATTTAAGAACATGTAGTTCATTAATTGGATGGAATCTGCGGTAGGTTCTTAATGAAACCTATTCAAATAATAATTATAAATATTAAAAAGAATAGTTACAATACGCACTTGGTTTATTGTTTCATTAGTTCAGATTTCTCTGACATATGTTTCGACCTTGCGACCATTATCAAAGAGTCTTAAAAACTGACCTGAAAGTGGTGGTTCACAGTATATATCTTACAAATCCTCTACTCACCTAGAGGGAGATAATAACTTGATTTGCTATTTCTTAAAATTTAACAATACAGGCCGGAACTACGAACTTAATTTAATTTTAATTTTATTATTGTGTCTAGTACAGGATTTTTCATAAATCCTGTTTGTGTATTTGTAACGTTTTTTAGGGCCTTCCCGATTTCTAAAATTTATTTTAGCAAAAGTTTAACACTACTACCGTTAAAAACGTGATTTTGCTGAATGCAATGTTCTGCGAAACCAGTTGATTTTTTATTATATAAAATAGACTGTTTGTGTTCTCTTAACCTCACATCTATGCTACGGTCACTCTGACCTAAATATACGGCATCACAGTCGTCACACTTTATTTCATATACCCCCGATTTTTTAATATCTTCTGTCTTTTCTTTATTATTAACCAACAAGCGACCTAAATTATTTCTATTCGTTGATATTGTATTAATACCTAATTTATTTAATCTATTACATACTGAGTTGCTAACCTTATTTACATAATTTATCTGAAAAATCTGAAATCTGAACAAAACTAGTGAAACAATAAACCAAGTGCGTATTGTAACTATTCTTTTAAATATTTATAACATGTAGTTCATAAAAATTACAGATTGGAGAGGTCCCTTTATTTCTTGGGGTTACCAATTGCACCAGTATATTTTGAATCTATGAACATGTATATATTGTGTCCATAAAATATTGTAATAATAATATTGTATTGTATATTGTAAAATAATGTAATTTAGACATCCCTATTTGCCATGTGCCTGATAGCAGCACTCTCCCAATTTATTCTTGATGGGTCGGTTATCGATATTTGCAGGAATATATATTGAAAAAGGGCGGTCAAATTTACGTTTATATCAGATCATTTTGTTGTATATGATACTTGCATACTATCATGCACATTTATTTATGGTTGGTTTTTGTAAATGATATACATCGTGTCTTGAATAAGGCTATATGTAAATTGTTTGCTGGTAACACTGTAAACACTATATCTGGTACAGATTTTGACGGTAGAACTAACAGTTTTAACAGTGAATTTGATATTTTATATTATGATTGGTTATGTGGTAATCAGTTGAAGTTTAATTTGAATAAAACCAAACTTGTGCTTTTAGGCAATACATTTTTTTGTAACAAATTTTTAAGTAACAATTGTGGAATTGGAATTGATGAGTGTACAATTGAATAATGGATCAAAGTACTTAGGTGTATTTTGCACTAAAGGATATATTCAAAAATAAAAATAACTACATCGTCGCTAGATACAACCACGCAGCTTATAAAGAAGAATAAATTTTCATGTTCTAACAGAAATATTCATAAAACGTGCGCAAGTTTATATTGCGTTATATGGAAATCGTTAACAAATTAAAAAATATATATATTTTTAAACGCTCATATAGAAACAAATAATTTACCGTTGTAAAGTTTGTTTTAAATTAAATTATATGGTTAACTTTAGCTTTATGTTAATTCATTCAATATGTAAATAATTAACAAGCGGATAATATATTAAACAACTGTTACAATAGATCATTATAGTACCTTTGCCTTAGTAATATGTTGTATTTGGATAATCTCCATTTTATATTTGTCATACTTTAGAGATTATTTATACACTCTGTACTGTGATGTAATACTAATCTAGTACTCTCATCAGAAGAAATCTCTGTGTTGGCGAATCATTTGAACATATATATAAATTTGTGCAACCAGTTTAATGTTTATTATGTGCAATGTTTACTATACCCTTTATTTTAGACAGTATTGTGCAAAAACTTCTGAAGAAATCCGAAATGGCAGGATTAATGAATTAATTTAAGGAAAACTACAGCACGGAACCGCCAACACATCGGGAACATCCACAATAACGATATACCGGACAATTTAGAGCACAACCGCATCGAAAACGACATTAGCGATATCATTGGTAATGATGTGTAAATGACAATACGAGAAATTCTGAAGGTCATGACCAAGCCCTCGGAAGTAGCACAAATTGTCAAGAACTTATCAAACAATAAAGCCCCTGGAAAAGACGGCGTCGAGTACAGGCTGCTCAAATATCTCCCTAGGAAAGGTATTGTGCAGTTGTTGACGTACATCGTTAACGCAGTCCTGCTGCTATAACACTGGCCTAGCCAATGGAAGTGCGCCGTAGTTGCTCCCATCCTCAAGCCAAACAAGAACGCGAAGTTCGTCGGCGGCTACAGGCCCATCTCGTTGCTGTTGACGATCTCCAAGTTGGAAGAGAAGCTCGTCCTGACCAGGCTAGATGCTGTTCAGGAAGCGCTCCACATTGGCGATGAGTCCCAGTTTGGCTTCAAGTAGGGCAGGAGTACGGTGCAACAGATCATTAGCATACTCAACGACGTCAAATTACAATATAACTTCGGGAAGAACACCGCCATGGTGCTCCTGTATATTGAGACAGCGTTCGACACCGTCTGGATCCCTGAGTAACTCTACAAACTACACCACTACAACTTTCCGACCTACTTCTTCTTCTTCTTCTTAACGGGCAGATCCCTGCAGGTTCGAGTGAATAACGAACTGTCAACACAGCGGGATATTCGAGTGGGAGTCCCGCAAGGATCGTGCCTGTCACCAAAGTTGTACAACTTGTACGTCTCCGACTTCCCAGAGTACTCAAATACGAAGCTGGCCAAGTACACCGATGACACAGCCATGTACGCGCATTAGCATAACGCACAAACAGCGAATATGCTGCTGAAGGCGCACATGGCTCGTACCACGGCTTATTACGACCAGTGAAAGATTCGGGTGAACGCTGAAAAGTCCGAGGCGATAGTCTTCACGCGTCGTTTCACCGAAAATATAACACCGATTTCGATCAAGAGAACTAAAATTCCAACCAAGAGATGTGTGAAGTACTTGGGGGTGAGACTCAACCAAAGATTGACGTTTAATACCCATCTTAATGAGATAATACGGACGGTCTTACTCCCTGTCCAGAAGTCTGTATTCACTCATGGTCAGGAGTAGCAGACTTAACAGACAAAATAAAAAGTTGTTTGTACACAATGGTGGTCAGACCGTACGGTCCGTCACATACGCGACGCCGATGTGGTGCGGCATAGCGGCCACGACAACGAAAAAGCTAAAAATGTTTGAACACAAATTTATGCCCCTCGCATCAAAGACTGGAAGGTACACCTCTCTCAGTGACCTATACGCCCGTTGCAACGACATAACCCTGATATAGTCGAGGCATGAATTCAAGCGATGCACGTCACAGATCGATTCTTTAAATAAGACAATACTGCAAAGAATCATGAAGCCCCATTAAACTGTACCTATTTCTGAAAAAAGTTTAATAACTGGATGTCAAGAATTACTCTTTTTAAAGTAATTAATGATTAAAAATTATGTTAGTATTAAAATTTCTTTAATGAGATCACTCGTGATGTGCATGGCTTGAATTCTTGCCTCGACTTTAGCGGATTATGTCCAGCAGATCTCTCAAGACTTCTACTCCTTTAAGCTGGGCGATAGTCCACTAACAAGACGCATAACAAAAATTAGACAACGTAATGCCTCATTTCGAATTAAACATCCCTTACCGTACCAGACGTTACCGATTTTCCGGCAACCCCTGTAGCCAAACTTCACCAACTATAACTTCCGCTTACCCTATCCACCTTTACTGATATTTCATGCCTTTCGTATCTTTAAATCTTTTTTGTGGTTTCTTTTTGTACATTTTTGTCTCTAAATTCGTTTTCTCATCATCAGTTTTTAACGCAATCAAAACCTCGTGGTATTAAAAATGTTTAGGCCAGCCTTGCGCAGCCAGGCGTTCATACATCTCGCAGAAGGCTCCTCGTTTGGATTGAGGTGCCTGCATCTGCTGCCAAATTTTAAAAAGTGTTTGTGTCCCAGTTTTTAAATAAGTGTATTTTTGGATATGTTTAAGTCTTTTTGTAATTAGACATGTAAGATTTTATTGCCTGTAACGAAGTGTTTTTCGTTACCCAGATATGCCCAAGTTTTATTTTATTTAATCTCTTAAATATGTTATAGAAATTGCTGTGTTATATTTAATTTCGATTATTCCGTATAAATTGTACCGCTAACAGCGAATTAGTTAGAAAATAATTAATATTTGTGATTGTCAATACCGCGTAAAAATATTTCACTTGTAAAGGTACAGATGAACTCAGGTGGGGAAGCGACGAGAAGAGTTTCTACATTTCAGACACGCCAAACCACGCACGAGGCAGTGCCTTCCCAGCGACCGACCACGTTAGACGTGCAGAGCTCTCCGTCCTGTAGTACCAGAGTAAGGTAAATTTGCTAAGTCCACAAATTCATCGTGGCGTTATTTTTCTAAGTCCGAAAATATTTTAAAATATTTTACAAGTCCGTCCGACGTCACTCATAGGACGTCACTCCTTCAGTACACGGGAATAATTTAATTATTCCGCATTTAGTCTTCTGGCGGCCGTCCCACGAGGTACACGTGTCCGCTGTTTGCCCTGGTGCTGTAGCGAAACTATCACAAGTCCTGAATTCAGGTAACATTTATTTTTCTAAGTCCGTAAAATCTATATTTGAATTATTTTCCCCAAGTCCACAAATCCATCGTGGAGTTATTTTTCTAAGTCCCCAAAGACATTTCAAAGATTTTTACAAGTCCAGCTGACGTCACAGTGATACACCGCGCACCTATTTTCCGCTGTTTCTCCCACTGCTTCATCTCTGAAGGCAGTAATTAGATTCACACCGATCAGTTAGTCCTCCCGATCGACTCAAAGCCAGCAGACGTGTTCACGCTAAATATTTAAAACCTAAAGGTACCGTTAATTGTTCTAAGTTCACAAATCTATATTCGAATTATTTTTCAAAGTCCACAAATCCGTAGTGGCCTTATTTTTCTAAGTCCATAAGAGACCAGTAGCGCATCCGTCTAGCGCCTACTCCCACTCCCATGGTAAGAGTTTTCGCTGCTAGAAGAGGACCTGTGCAGCCAAGAAGTCAGTCAGCCCAGGCGACTCATTGGGATCAGACGTGTCCACTCCGAGAAGCGAACCTAGGTGCCATCTGTCATATTCGAGGTGTAGGATTTTGGCAAAGTCCAGTCGACCAGCAGCGCATCCATCAGGCGTCTACTCCCACTCCTATCGTAAGTTGTTTCATTTTCAGAAAAGGATCTGAGGAGCTCTGCAGAGAGGGATTCCACTACGATCGCTCCACCGAAGCAGACATGCCCGACCGTACGCACAGGGAGTAAGTAAGTCCACAAGAGGAGTAGGTAAACTGATGTACTAGCAAGTACTGGATAACTGTTTCACTGTGGTTTTTTATATATTTGTGTCTTGCTTTACTCGTCTGGTGTCCGTAACTATTCTGCACCCTGTTTATTCTTGCTAACCGTATATTCTGTGTGTTGCAGCCTGCTAATCTGATCACCTGAGTCATCTGGTACTATTGGGGTTTTGCGTTGCTACGCGTGCTCCTCCGGGTATTTGATAGATTATAGATTTTTCGTAATAAATATTTAGCTTTGTACATATAGGTCTATCGTAATATACTGATTTTATTGAAAACTCCGAGTTTTACTGTCTGTGTGTGAACGTCTAATTTCCCATATATTGACCCACTGGAATAAACTTTCTCCACTTGAGCTGCTCAGCCTCGCGTACTCGGCTTGAGGGTAGTGTGTCCTATCACTTAAACTAGGACTGGCGCCCGAGTAATTCGAAAACTTGTTTCCGAAGCTCGTGTGTCAAAGAGTGGCCGCGCCTTTTCTCCACGTCAACGTGCGAGGTGGAGAAAAACGCGTCACATGCCTTCGTTTATCTGCTTTTGCAGAAGGTGTCTACGTTAAGTTTTATCAATTTTTGTTTAACTGAACCAGGCATATTTCGCCGGATCCTGCAATCTGCCGCTGCGATTAACGCGGTGGTTGCACAGTCGGTCTCGGGATAGGTTTTGGGGAGGTACTGTTACATTTTTAATTTATAATAAAGTCTTGTTGAACTGAAATGAATTGAACACCAAACACACGGCTTTTAATGGATACTTAAAAATTAATATGTTTAAGGTTTTTTCGATAACCTGGTATTAATATAGAACATATTCTTCCTTATATTACACACCGTATAAAACATTTACTTGCTAAAGTAACAATCCTTAGAAACAAACCTACGAGTTTTCCCTGAAATATTTCCTTTTTAAAGGGATAAGTTTCATATGATGCCTTCTTAATAAAACTCTAATACTTTGTTATAATTCCATAAACAATTTGTGATAAAAAGAACACTGCGTTTTCAATCGGGTACGCCATTTGCCAGGTTCTCTATATGTAGATGTCAGACATAAATACCATCCTAAGTGATTTACATTTCAATATAATCCAGTTCTATCCGCTGAAATGTCCTGTTAGTTACAATCCTGGAATACAGGTGTTTGTACGGTGAACTGTTTGAACATATTGAAAGCTTCCTGCCAGAGATTGCAGGAAGTGTTGAAACACGTTATCGCACAGAGAAGGGTTGTTATTATAAATCCACTAGCCGTATCATATTGTACGTTTCGAGACTAGCTATCTGACTCAGTCATCATTTATTCATTTGCCTTATCAACTATCGAATGTATTTTATACCTCACAACAAATTGACTTTCGTGGCTTTATTACTCTTGTAACAATTTCTTTATGTTTCTTTAGTTAAACATGAATTATAATAACAATAATATTATTATTTAATTTGTATTTTAAAAGACAAGTTTCAATTATATGCCGGTAAACAATAAATTTAATAAACTGCATATAACAGATACAAAACAACGTAAATAAGGCGTAAAAAAAAGGATTAGACTAATAAAAAGGAACATTAAAATAAGTAATAAGAAAGTTAGGAAGCAATTAGCCATTTTGTCTAGCCGACAACTGCGTTGGTTAAGGTGCGAGGTGGCAATCGTGATTAATCGAGTGGGTATCACGCTACCGGGTTCGAGTCCCGACCCTGGCACTGTCAGAGAATATGGTTGTGTGTCCTCGTTTTTTAATGTGTAACCCCCTTCCGCACAAGCCTCTGGCTTCGTTGTCTAATTACTGTTGTGTTTATTTATTTATTTATTATTTATTAATTTCCCCATACATAATATTTTGTGATTTAATTTAAACAGAAATAACAAAGTATGTTTATCTCTACGCTCTACGGGCTTCAAGACTTTTTCTAGTGAGTCTATATGGATTGAGAGATTTAATCTCTGATAACAAACTGTCAACTTACACGAATTATATTACTCGTAGAAACGTAGCTCGAGAAATAATGTATACATAAAATTTAAAAGCACGAGTGGTATTTGGAGAGAATATTTCACGAATGAATTAACCAAATGCATAAAAGGATCTTTAATATTAAGTTGTTTTATAATAGTAAAAGAAATATTGAAATATATGTACCTATTTTATCCTTATTTTTAATTTAAGAAGTTTAAAAATTAAGTTAAGTTCGTTGATTAAGCAAAGAGAACTTCTGGAAGGTTGAACAAGTTCTACGAATTGTAATGTGTTGTGTATAGTTTTCATTTTCCGAATTAATAACATTTTGTTACTTTGTAATGGATTACCTTATGTAAGTACATTTTACCTTATATTGTACCCCTCCTTTCTCCTTCTTTCTAATCATATGTAGTTTTAAGTCATTTGTGCACATATGTATCTATACAATTGACTTGCCTGCTTGGATAATTTTATAAAATAAAATATGAGATATAATAATGGGACCATGGCGTTTTGAAGCGATAAAACTGTATGTAGGTACTGCCAAGCGCCAATCTAATGTTTTTTCTTATACATTTATTTAACGTCGGCCTATTTCCGCTACTGAGGCCTAACACCGACGCCTGTAGACGAGCTACCCCCAACCAGGAATTTTGCCGAACCTCTTCCCTTACGAAGAGTAGGGATTTTTTACTTGCCTAACATTTAATAGACAAGGGACCGACGGCTTTACATCCCCTCCGAAGGATGGTATATCCCCTATACAACCCTAAGGTTGTATAGCTTCCGCGCATACACTGATATACAAGCCGCTGGAAGATGTGTGAGGCGAGGACGCGGTCTTCCGCGCCTTACGTTGCTTTACATCGCATATCAATTCAATTCAATTCAACAGAACTTTATTCAGATTAAAAGGTAACATATTATATAAAATGTATAAGCTGCCTCCCCGGCACCCATCCCGGGACCGACTCTGCGACCGCCGCGTTAACGCAGCGGTGCATTGCAGGACCGGGCCGAGACGGGGCCGGTTCGGTGTTAGCAACAATTGTATAAAAAACGAAACAACAAAAAACAAAAAACTAAAACCTAAACTCATTTTAACAATGCAAATAAAAATAAGTAGTTTGATACAAAAAAATGCTTGAAAAATAAAGCTTAACATTAAAAATGAACAAAAAACACTAAAACATTGGCTTTCACCGTTTACGCGCACTTCACTATTTTTTAATTTTGATTCTGACGCTGGCACCACAACTTGAACAAGGCGTCATCCGCGAGCTACTCCAACGACGGGCTGCGCTGGGCTGGCCTAAACTGTGATTCTAAAAATTTTGATTGTTCCAAGATAAAATTTCGATTCTGTTACAAGATTAATGAAGGAAGGATGAATTTACAGACAAAAATGCACAAACAGAGACGAAGGAATAACAAACGCGACACAAAAATACACAAAAACAAAAGAAGAGGGGGACAGGAAAGAATTAAAGTCGACGAAAGGTATGAAATATCAGTGGAAGGTGGATAGTATTAGAGAAGGTATAGTAGGTGAAAGTTTGGCTAGAGTGGCTGCCGGAAGATTGGCAACGTCTGGTAAGGTAAGGGGTGTTTAATCCGAAATGGGGCATTATGCTGTCTAATTTGTGTAATGTACATCGCATATCGAAGTATGTACATAGTAAAGACGCACCCACGCTCGCCCCCATCTAATCGTATTGCTAATGATAATTACATATGACTGATGCAAGGATTTCATTGGCTACCAGGTTGATGAGTGAAATAATCTAAATTATATTCACAAAGGATCTCTGGTTATATGATACATTGTGGGGAAGGCTATTTGCACCACACCACTTTTTGTCGTCATTAGATTATTCTTTAACTTTTCAGTCAAAAATTGATTTTATTATGTCAAATATTTTTGCATCATCGACATTTCTAAATTTTAGAGTTAAAGCTAACAAATAAAACCCTGTGGAGAGATTTGACTAACTTATACATCTATTAAAAAAATAAATACGAATAATTTTCAAAATTTGTCAAATGTTAATATATATTTCTTGAGCAATACTGGTAGGGTAATTATAAATGCTAATGGCACTCCTTAATTTTTATTAAAATAAGTAAAGCTAACATATCCCCATTATTTGTAAAATATTCACTTCTAGGTTACAGTTTGTATTTCATTGCTTGATATCGTATAAAAACTTAATAAATAATGAATTTCTCGAGAAAATCTCACAGTCTTTTATCTGAATCTTATCGTTTGTCTCTTTCATGATATTTTTTTCAGTTCAAACGACTTGGAGATTCCGAGTTCAAACAAATGAACTAGAAAATCAATGTGACAACGGAGACCAAAGATTACGGTTGAATAGTGAATAGATCAAGTGTATTTTTTTCGTTCGTCTATGTCGGCACATCCTGAAATCAAACACATGATATAATGCGATAAAATGAGATATTCACATCAATTTCCTAAGGATTTTAAATTATTTTGCAACACATCTGTGTCCATTTATTAAATTTTCAAATGTATATATACAGGTTGCTAGGAAGGTACAATCATGTCAATATTTAAATGCGATATTTTGTATTTTTAGTTATTTGTATAAATTTATACACAATCTTTTATATGATGTAACTACCTTAAATAAAGCAATAGTCAATGCACTAGACGAAGGAATACGTTTTCATAGAACTTTTTCTTATATTACACCAACAAGAAACTATGAACTAAAGTCACCTCCTGTTAGAATTGCGAAAAGTTATGATTCAATACAACGATATCTAGATATATTTGGAGATACATACATAAAATAATTAACAAATAAAGTCTTAATATGCAGAACGAAATAGAAATTTTATAAGCAATTGTCTAGCGTTTACAATTTTTATAATCTATTTTTTCATATTATAAGTTCCCTTATCTCCTCTCCCCTCTGTTATCTCTAAATACTTTAATTGGACCGACTTATGACTACGATAATTGAAGAAGCAGATGTTCGATTATATTTTCATAATTTGGTCAGTAAGTTAGTGTTAGAGGAAGAACTGTATTGTTTTTGAAAAAAAAAATCGATCAGTAATATAAAAATTGAGGCATATTAAAAAATGGAAATGCATGCACACAAAGAGTGTTACAAGCTTTAATAAGTCTCTAAAATAAAAATACTGCACAGTTTATCAAGAAACGTTTCGTCAACCAAGCACACATCATCAGAATGATTAGAATTGAAAATAATATAGGTAGTAACAATAATAATATTTGTTTCATCTATTTGTTTACTTTATGTTTTGTTATGATGTTTCTCTAAAAGATAGTTTATAGTAATAAATATTATTTAGTTAAGCCACACGTAAATTTCTTGGAAATATTTGTCGTCTATGGGTGTTATATTGCATTTTTTGTTTAATTTTTTTTATATACAATGTATCTCACCACTACACCCTAATATCTCGGCCATTTGTTGATCGATTTAGATCAAATTTGGTATACTTCTTGTGTTTCAAATTGTGATTAGTTATTTAAAAAAAAAATTTTCGAAATTAAATAAGCCTACTATGATCAAAAGAAATTGGCAAAAATTATGAATTTATATTAGCGATTGAGATAGGCTTTCTGTTTTTACAGAATCTTACAAATGTGCTTTTAGAGGGCGGAATATTAAAACATAATATTTTTAGTCGCAAGCTCCTCTATAAAATCCTTATTTTACTATAAGAAACGTAACCAGACTGCAAACAACAGCTACTCTCCGGGCTATGTGCTCCCCCGAGCGCTGAATTACAAGTTACAAGCCTGGCGCGTTAAGTGTAATAATTGCATATTACCATCAAAACACTAATGCTTCGATTGTTTTGATGGCAACAAACACCAGCCGAAAGACTGATCCTACTTAAAGGAGAGGTCCAACAGCTCGAAACTGCAGTTTGCAAGTGGTGTGGGACGACTGGCACGAGGACTCCTTTAAGTAGGGTCAGTCTTTCGGCTGGTGTTTGTTGCACTCGAAGCATTAGCGTTCTGATGGTAATATGCAATTATTACACTTAACACGCCAGGCTTCTAACTTGCAATTCAGCGCTCGGCGGGCCACGTAGCCCGGAGAGTAGCTGTTGGCAGAGGCGGATTAATCAGCAAGCAAAGGAAGCCAGCGCTTTGGGCGCCAAGTTTTGAGGTTCACAAAATTTCCTGCATATTTTTACTTATCTAGTTTAAAATTATTTAATCATATTTCGTGAAATAGTAAAAATATCAAAAAAAGGTTGTATGGTGAAAGAAACTCAACAACAAAAAAAACTAATGTTTTTTAGACAAAGGTCAAATATTCATTGTTTTCATTTTGTTTTATTATTTAAATTGCGTATTCCATTTTTTGAGTTATGGAATGGAATACAACTTTGAATTATTTGAAAACATTTTATTTTTCGTTTAATTGTTTTGTTTTTTCATTTCATGTTCATGTAAAAAAAGACAAATAAGGTAAGGGGGGGGGCAAATTTTGGTTCAGCTTGGGGCGCAATATACCCTTGATCCGCTTCTGGCTGTTGTTTGCAGTTTGGGTACGTTCCTTATAGTAAAATAAGGATTTTATAGAGGAGTTTGTGATTAAAAATATAATGTTTTAATATTCCGCCCTCTAAAAGCACATTTGAAGTATGCTAATCCCAGTCAGGCTATTTGTTTTTCGATTGCAACAGACACTGGACCACTAGATGGCGCCTGCTGACTATTTTGCATGTCAGTATCCTAAAGGTACCGAGATGTAACAAATGGTCAAGGGATCCTCGTGTCGGTCGTCACATGCCTACCTTGCACTGACGAGAGCCAACAGCTCGAAACTGCAGTCTCAAAGCCGTGTGGGACGACTGGCATGAGGGCTCCTATCAGTAGGATCAATCTTTCGGCTGGTGTTTGTTGCAATCGAAGCAATTGAATTGATGGTAATATGCAATTATTACAGTTAACACGTAAGGCTTGTAACTTGCAATTCAACGCTCGGCGAGGCACATATCCCGGAGAGTAGCTGTTGGTTGCAGTCGGGTTACGTTCCTTATAGTAAAATAAGGATTTTATAGAGGAGTTTACGACTAAAAATATTATGTAATAATACTTGCTACTCTCCGGGCTATGTGCCCCGCCGCGCGCTGAATTACAAGTTACAAGTCTGGCGCGTTAAGTGTAATAATTGCATATTACCATCAAAACGCTAATGCTTCGACTGCAACAAACACCAGCAGAAAGACTGATCCTACTTAAAGAAGCTCTCTTGCCAGCCGTCACACACCCCTTGCAGACTGCAGTTTCGAGCTGTTGGCTCTCGTCAGTGCAAGGTAGGCATGTGTCGACCGGCTGGTGTTTGTTGCAATCGAAGCATTCGCGTTTTGATGGTAATATGTAATTATTACAATTAACGCACCAGACTTGTAACTTGTAATTCAGCGCTCGGCGGGGCACATAGCCCGGAGAGTAGCTGTTGGTTGCAGTCTGGTTACGTTCCTTATAGTAAAATAAGGATTTTATAGAGGAATTTGCGACTAAAAATATTATGTATTAATATTCCGCCCTCTAAAAGCACATTTGAACTATGCTAAGCCCAGTCAGGCTATTTTTTTTTCGATTGCAACAGACACTGGACCGCTAGATGGTGCCTGCTGACTATTTTACATGCCGCTATTGTAAAAATACCGGAATGTACCAAATAGTCAAAGGATCCTCGTGCCGGTCGTTATATGCCTACCTTGCACTGACGAGAGCCAACAGCTCGAAACTGCAGTCTGTAAGTGATGTGTGATGGCTGGCAAGAGAGCTCCTTTAAGTAGGATCAGTCTTTCGGCTGGTGTTTGTTGCAATCGAAGCATTAGCGTTTTGATGGTAATATGCAATTATTACACTTAACGCGCCAGACTTGTAACTTGTTGTAACGGCGGGGCACATAGCCCGGAGAGTAGCTGTTGGTTGCAGTCTGGTTACGTTCCTTATAGTAAAATAAGGATTTTATAGAGGAGTTTGCGACTAAAAATATTATGTATTAATATTCCGCCCTCTAAAAGCACATTTGAACTAAAAATATTGTTTTAATATCGATTATAGTTGCAAAAAAATGTAAAAAAAGATTGATATTGCTTATACCATTACAAATTTAATTATACAAATATAATATTGACGCAATTTACCCTCAGTTGTCTTTCAGCTAAAAACTCTATTATATTCAGAACATTAGTAATCATTTATGAATTCCTAAATAATTTACTATTAACATATTTATCTGAAAGTATTCAATTTAGGAGACACATTCATAGTTACAACACAAGACAGAATGATCATGTATTGATATATCTTACTTCATTGATGAAAATGAAAAAATATATGATAAATTATTTTTTTAATACATTTATTTAACGTCGGCCTATTTCCGCTACTGAGGCCTATCACCAACGCCTGTAGACGAGCTACCCCCAACCAGGAATTTTGCCGAACCGCTTCCCTTAAGAAGAGTAGGGCTGTTTTACTTGCCTAACATTTAATAGACAAGGGACCGACGACTTTACATCCCCTCCGAAGGATGGTATATCCCCTATACAACCCTCGCCTAAGGTTGTACAGCTTCCGCGCATACACTGATATACAAGCTGCTGGAAGATGTGTGAGGCGAGAACGCGGTCTTCGTTGGAACGGTCACCCATCCAACTACTAACTGCGCCTGACGTTGCTTTACATCGCATATCAAAATATGTACATAGTAAAGACGTACCTACGCTCGCCCCCGATATAGGATAAAGGTATGACAGATTATAATTCATCTGGGTCTGTTAAAGGGTCATTAAATGTAAGTTTAGTAAAAGTTAAAAAAACATTTACTAATATAACAACTTTCAATCATATAATGACCCAAATAACATTCCTCTATTTTCTTTTCATCTCAACATTTCAGCAATGCAATGTAGGTGTTTGACCAATTTTAAGATCTTCGGTATTAAATAAAAAATATAAATATTATACATAGTGTTACGTGTTTACAATCTCCAGTAAACATCTTGAATGTAGATTCAATTATTACAACAAGAATCTTCACAAACCACTGATCTATCAATCACTTAATTACAATAATTAAGTCCTTATATACATAGTACACACTAATTCCATATACTATAGTCTTACTACTATAATTCACAACTTTTTGCTGTTCTTATTACATCTGTTCACCTGCTTATCTCATATCCAACTGTTTGAGTGCGCCGATCCAGTCCTTATATATATATATGTTAGATAATCGATTGTTGAAATCACTTTTTAAAAACTTTATTTATTTATTAATGGAGTCAACGTTGACTCTTTATAAATTAGAACAATAATAATTTTGACTTGTTTATTCCAACATGAGTTTAAGACTGCCGTCTGAAAGTACACTACTCCCATTTATAACCTTTGGGAACAAAGGAACTGCAATTATGCAGTTTTGCAAGAATACAATCTTATCTAATTCTCGGGAGAGCGGATGCTGAGAGGAGTCGTTATTTGATATCTATGTAATATAATACCGCTGAGAGTGGTGAGGCCAATGTCTCAGAGATACAGGGTATATTTTCATATAACAACTTCCCCCTTATAAAAAAAGTTGTTGTTTATACAGCAACTTTTAAGTTGAACAAAATTTGTGATTTAACAAGAATTCAAAAATATAAAGTAATGTAAAATGGTAAAATTGTAAGATTGAAAAATATAAAAATATAAAATGTAAAATATAAAATGTAAAAATACAAAAAGCGTAAAATGTAAAAGCATAAAATGTAAAAATGCTAGGCGTAAGACGCAAGCGTATTAGCTTGTTTGTGTTACGAAAAGCATGTTAAAATGTTAGTCATTTGAAACTAACAAAAAAATAGGAATAATAAAATACACTAAATAAACAATGAAGTGAAGTAAAAATTCACTGAAGAGTCTTGGTACAAAAAGTCAGTAAAAGGCACAAACAGTCTGGTTTAATTAAGTTCGATGTCTTCACCTTCTTCGTCCTCTCTTCTTAGTGGGGGTCGTCTTCGTTGATGAAATAGGCTAGTAAATGTCCTGAGGGGTTCACTAGGCCTTGGTGGAGATGAAGGAGTCGTGGAAACGTTGATGGCTAGTCTTCGTCTTCTTGCTTTACACTTACAGAATAGATACAAGAATAAGAGTCCGAAAATTAGCACTATGGTAAGGTAGGTAAACCAAGAAATGTGTCTCGTGATGAAGGGTTCCTTGATTAGGTCGTCTAAGTCTTTTGAATACTGGTCTAATTGGTGTCTGGCGATATCGAGGTCTTCGGTGTTCAGATCACTTAGTTTTAGTGGTTTCAGATTGGGCACTCGAACTTTGTCCGGAACCTGGTTGCAACACTCGAAAGGGATTTGTATGGGGTGAGCGTCGTTCTTCACGTCTGTCGTTTCGTCTGTGCTAGCTTGGATCTTCGTGATGCCTATGAAGGCGTAGCAATTTGGTTGTAATTTAATTATAGAGTTTTTGAAGATGGTGTCGGTTTTTGAAGTCTCCTTCGGACAATTGATATTCATTTGTAGTGGCTCTGTATTGATGATCATCCACACGTTTTCATCTAGTTTTTGGATGTTGTGTCCTTGGCCGATGATAGTTGACGTTTGACAGTTTTCTGGTAGGGTTTGTAGATCCTTGAAAAGGCGGGCTTCGCATATGGCGTTGTTGTCAATTGGATATGCAAACAAATTTGGACATAATTTAGTATTGGTATGGAGTGGCTTGCATTCTCTGAGGTCAGCAACGGGTATGTACATCAAAGAATCATCATCTCTCGCGATATAATTTTGAGAAGTTGACAAAATATGATACAGACCAGTTCTACTATCTAAGATAGGAATGGGGTATAATTGGAAAACAGAGTACGTTTGAGGGTTTACTAGGGGTATATCTAATACAAATACTAATTCTGAGTTCATTTGGAAAGCTTTTAATTCAATAATATCTAAATACTGTGCAATATTTGAAAGTTTAATTGGGAGTGGCAAATTGTCCTTTTGTAGGTTTTGTGAAATTTCCTGCAATGAGTTTACCAAATCCTGGGGATTAATGATAGACGTATGAATTACTTTGAGTCTCGCGAAAGTGATCGAATTTAAAATATCGTTGAGGTTGTCCTCTATAAATAGGTAGCTCGCCATGAGTTGTTCACAAATTTCCAAGAATTTTAATTTTGTTTCAACTGCTCGTACGTTATACGTAATGTCTAAGATTGCGTATTCGATTTCTTTTATGTCTTTGTTGAATGTCTCCTCGTCTATTAGTAGTTTTTGAATTGTCGTGTTAAAATTTTTAATAACTGAATTTGTAATTGATATTTGATTTTTCATCAAATTTTCTATCTGACGTTCGTCTTGGTTTAGTTTATTGATACAGTCAGAGTAGTATTTACCGTCTTCTGCGTCTAAATTTCCGGTAATTGCTTTGAATATTGAACCAATTCCGTTTATGATTCCGCGTTTGTAGCGTTTCGTGTCGAGATGTATTTCGTCAAATTTAGTTTGTATGGATTTTGAGATTTGTCCTAGGAGGCTTAAATGCGTTTTAACCTCACTCGCGAATTCGTTCATGTTTTTGTATGCTGGGTCAAGGGTGGTAAGGATTGTCTGTAAAATTTTGTCGTTTCTGTCAAGAGCTGTCTTAAAGGTCGATATATTTTTATGTACGAGTAACGTCCATTTCTTGTGTGAGATGACAATGTCCGTGTCTTTGTGATAGTAAACACCGATAGTATTGTTTATTGGTGTTATTTCGTATTGAGAAAATGCTGATCCGAACAGCAGTAGAAACCTGAAAATAAATTTTAATCTTCAGTATATGGTTTCATTCTATCAAAATTTACTTTACTTGTTTGATTTGTCTCGGGATTTAACAAAGTGGCAGAATTTTGGAAAATTTCTTTGATCTCGAAAGGGCCGTTGAATTTATTTTGTGACTTGCTTTTGATTTGGGATTCCTTTACATATACTTCGTCTCCAACGTTATACGTGGGGCGATTTTCTGGGATATTTCTGTCGAATCTGACTTTAGCTTTTTGTTTTTGCGCTTCAGTCCGACTGCGTGCAATTTGGTAATAGTGGGATATCCTATTATTTAAGTCCCTAACATATTTAGTTATTAGGTCTTTTTGGTTGTACAGGGTCTCTGGTGGTCTATTAGCTGTGTGTCCAAAGATCAGTTCGTATGGCGTAAAACCATGCGTTTTACTAACCGAATTATTGTAGCATATTACTGCATACGGCAATATGGTAAAAGGATGTTCATTTGGGTTTTCGGTTTTGTGAATTCTGATCATTTCGGCTAAGGTAGCATGAAAGCGTTCTATAGAACCGTTAGATTGGGGATGTCCTACGCTAGAATATGTCAATTTTATATCGTAGAGGGTACAGAGGTCTTTTAGTAAGTTGTTGTCGAATTCACCGCCGTAATCACAGTGAATCCTCAGTGGGGTACCGTAATGTTGAAAATATAACAATAGGGTATTTACCACAGATTTTGCGCTTTTATCCGGTACAGCATAGGCTTGTGTGAATTTTGTAAGTTCGTCGCGGATAGTTAGAGCGTAATTTCGTGTAGGAAATTCGAATAGGTCGATGTTAATTCTTTCGAAAGGCGTCCTCGGAGTTTCAGTGATTACTAGAGGGTTGTTAAGATTTTTTCGGCAAACTTTAGTCCGTTGACAAATTTCGCAATTTTTTATGAAATTTTCAACATCTTTGGTTAGTCCTTGCCAATTGTATTTATTTTTGATCCTACGCATAGTCTCGTTTATTCCGCGATGTAGGTTGTTTTTGCCGGTATGGTTTTGGTCAAGAATTATCGGTCTTTGGTCTTCGTCAGGTATTTGTACTAAGTTTTGACAGATAATGAGCTTTAGGTCCTTTTCTGCGAAGATAAATGACAGAATTTCGAGTATGGGGAGGTCTAAGTTATTTTCGACATGATAAGTATTAGAAAGATCTAATTCATTTTGGTTTTTGTATATTGCTAAGAACAAATGTTCTACTACAGATTCAGGGTCAAAGGGTAGAGGAATGATATAGTATTTCCTATGTCTAACCGATCTACTAGAGAGGATATTTATTTTGTCGTCGTAAAATTCAGGGTTTTCCTCGAAAATGTCGTTAATAATTTGGTGATGAAAATTTCTTAAGTTATTTTGTTGAAAGAAAGTTATGATGTGTTTGTTTTTCTGTCCAAGAGTTATTTGTTCGAGATTTAAATTTTAGAGTAATCTGTTGAATATTCAGTTTTGTAAAGTCTAGAAAATGTGTTAAATTTCTGAGAAGTTTGTTCGTTTGTGATCTTGTCCGAAATATATTCGTTTGTTTTTACTTAGGGCCTCTCAAAATAAAAAAAATATATATAATTTTTTGAACATTTTGAAGAATGATTGATTTTAAATTCCTGAAATTTCTTCTGAACGTATGTTAATTTTTTTCGGAGTTTACGAGCAGTTCAATTATTTAATTTGAAAAAGGTATGTCCTGATTTTAAGTTTTAATTAAATTCTGAAAAGTTCTTACTGCATATTATTTAATTTTTCTGCCCTTGGTATTAATTATTATATAGTTAACAGCTGTTATTACTTGTGCTTGTAAAGCGTTTATATTGGTGTAGGGAGAAATCATAATGAGTGCAATGCGATACTATGGTGCTGGATATCATGCAATTCTTATTAAAATGTTTAAGTCCATAAATATACAGGACGTGCCTCTGTGCAAAAGTTCAAGGTACTGTTATCAAAGTAGTACTACTATTACGAGTTCCTTGAATTAAATGTAATTACTTTATGTGCATTTATTTAAATGAACAAAGATATTTCGTTATAATTAAGGTTTTGTTTCATAAAGTAAAATTTACTATAGGAGAAGTTTCCTAGTAATAGAGAAAAGAAATAAAATTATTTACATGAGAAGTGTTTTGATAGTTAATTAATTTATTATACAATGTTTTTTTTTGTCAAATTTTCTGGTAGTATTAATTTAGAAAGGTCTAAGAAAATGGAAAATACTTTTAATGTAAACTGTTAATTTTTGATAATATTCTAAAAGATTTAGTTTAAGTGACTAAAAAAATATTTGTGAGATAATTTTGAAAGTAATTTTGGGTTGCAAATTTTTGTAACTGTTTTATTTGCAGGGTCGGCATATAGTTGAAACTGAAATCGGTATTATCGTTATTAATTAGGTTTAAATATAGATTTGAATTTTTGAACTGGTTCAAATATTAAATTAGAAAATTCTACTATTTTCGGTATTGTTTTTACCGGGGATAAAAATGAATTTCGTTGGTATATTTTCCTGATTGTGTGGGGTATATAAATTTTTCTTTTGTTTTGATTACGCAAGATCGTATGCGTGTTTCCTGGATTATTCTTTACCTTATTTGTTTTTCGAATTTTCGATTTCCTGAATATTTTATTATTAATTTTGAATACTGTTTGCGAAATAAACATTTTTCTGTTTAATGTTATTGTTTGTTTCGAATTGTTATTGGACATGTTTGGATTTAAGGTTGTCAATTTAAATTTGCCTGTAGGAGATGATTTTGTTTCTGAAAGGATCATTTTTTGTTGGTTAACCGGAGGGGTTACATTTGAAATTGTTTTTGTTTCTTGTACCTTATGTTTAATTATTCCTTTGATACGAGATTCGGTAAAGATGAAATTTTGGTTTTTGTCTTTACAGGAGATGTCTGAAAGTTTAGAACTTTTGTCTATTTGATGGGAGTCTGAATTTTGATAGTTTTCATCAGACGTTGTCTCGAAAAATTCGCTTTGTATGTTTGTCTTTGCAAAGGTGTTAGGTAAGTGTATTTTTTCTTGTTCCTGAGCTAGCGGTATAGCGTCAGTGTCACAATAAAATTCAAATATTTCTTCAGTGTCTGGTTCGAAAAAAATAAGATTTTGATTAATGGTGTTATCTGAAAGGTGATTGTTAATATTTTCGTTTGACTTTATAACTGGTTGTAAAGGTAAATAATCGTTAACTTTAAATAAAGGTATATTTTCAAAATTGGTAATTAGTTGATTGTTTTTGAAATCTATAATGCATTCGTAATATTCTAGAAAGTCGTTACCTATAAAGCCATCGAAGTCTGTATCTAAATCGTATACATAAACTTTGTGTGGATCGTTAAAATTGAACGGTATAAGAACAGATTCAGTGATTTTAATTTTTTGACCTGTTACTTGTATATTTAAATTTTCGGGGTGTCTTAGGTTATAATTTTCTGTTGCTTTGGGTTTGAAAATGGAAATATCTGCACCTAAATTGATTAGAATATTAAATTTATTTGTTGGGTCTTTCATGAAATACAGGTTTTTCGAACTTATTTGAAACGGAGGGTTAGATGGTGATTTTACATGAAACACTGTTCTTGGGGATTCGAATGTGGGTTGGAATTGTCTTTCAGGTTTAATGTTTGAATTTGGTTGGACATTTGGTCCACTGGGAAATTTATCTCTTGGGTTGGAGTATTCATGGAATACTCCGGGCCTAATGGAAAATCCTGAGGATTAGCAGTATAATCCTGCGACATCTGAGAATTAGCTGTATAATTCTCATCTTGGTATGGCATGTTATCGTCGTTATTTTGCTGGAAATGGGGGTAATCATCATAATTTACTTGTGGCATGTTTGCCATGTTATCAAGGCTAGAATTAGTTTGATAGTTTCCGAAGTTATGGAATTGTGGGTCACTGAAATTATCAGTTTCATGGTAAAAATTAGTGTCATAATTTTGAGAGTCGAAATGATTGTCAAAATTAACGTGATGTGTTCTCTGCGGGTTTTGTCTGTTAAAGTTAGGATTGAAATTTGAACTTTGTTGATTTGGGGATCTCTGAAAGTTCGAATTAGGTCTTATTATAGAAGGCCTATTCTGTTGAAAATCTTGTTGCGGCGTGAAATTTCTTTGATATTGATGGTTGGGAGAATTTTGGAAATTCGGTCTAGAAAATTGTGGAGGACTGGCAAAATTGTTTTGTCTAAAGTTCTGATTTTGTTGTGAGAATTGTAGTCTTGTACGGCACTCATTAAAATTGTGCCCGTTACGTTTGCAAAAATTACAGAATTGTTGGGAGTTGGGACGCCTCTGTTGGTTCTGGATGGGGTTTTTGTTGATAGTTTGTTTTGGGAATTTTTGTGACTCGAAGTAGGACAGTTGGAGTTCGCGTTTGATTCTATTGATTGCTTCTAGCATGTCGCTGGGATTTCCGGCACGGATTATTTGTCCAAGTTTGGGTTCTAGTCCGGTAAGTAGTGTTGTTAGAGTCATGGTTTCAATTAAGGATGATTGGGCTGTCTTTTCTTCCAACGTCAAAGTCTGTTTTTGCACAGCAGCGTGCATTTTGGCATTATGTGTTTGTAAACGAGATACGAATGTCAGGGCAGTTTCATTAGGTAGTTGGTGAATCCGTTGTAAGTCTTGTATAAGGGCTGTCAAGTCGCGTGAATCACCGAAATGCGCCTCAAGTAGGCTTTTAATTTCTGCCCAAGTGGCAGGGTTCCTCGAATTTATTAATTCGGCAGCTTTTCCGCGAAGTTTGTTTTTAATATGCAGGGTGAGTAAAATACGCTGGTCTTCTATGGACATACCGTATGCGTAAACACTCGCGGAAATAAAGGTTTGTAGGAAAATGGGGTTCCCGTCGAACTCTGGAACTATTGAGAAAATCTCACTTAACCTGTAGGGTTCTATGGTAAGGGTTTCGTCAGCGTTATTGGTATTATTTGCTGTAGTATTTGGTTGGTTCGCCATTTTGTATTATTAAGATTTGTATATAAATTTCAGATAAACAAACAAAAATTAATTTGGTACACACAAAAAATAATAAAAATTAATTGTAAAAGGTGCAAGAGTACGCCACTGGCAATAATAATGAATAAAAGGAAACGAAATTGTATTCTTTTCTGTATAAAGTATGTAACAAATTATTTTTGCGATGGTATTTGCACTTATTCAGATATTATAGTCATATGGTATAAACAATACGTTAACCTTTATTAGTAGTAGTAGTATTAAATTGCAATAAAAACGTTACAAGATAAAGATTAAACTTGATATATGTCAAATTAATATATTGATTGCAATGAAAATATTTATGTGTTAAAATAAAATAAAATATCGGCTAAAGTAATACGATATTTAGATAATATATTCAACTAAATTAGATTGCAGAACTGTCGTGGGTTTAATGCAAATGTGAATGCAATGTACGAATGATAAAATATAAATGTTTAGTGCAGTTTGAAATAGAAAATAAATCGAGATGATTCTTAAATTACTTACATTACTATCTTCATGCCTGGGGTCCAGATGGAAGGTCGAATGCGGTTTCGTAAGCGTTGCTACACTGGGATGTACCGTCAGGGGTATCACTAGGTGTTCCTATCCACGGCGACGTGTTCCAAGTGCCGAAGACACCGACTTTCAGGGGCCAGGAATGTTTCTTACTTGCTAATTATTTCTCGATGTGTATATGATGCTTCTTGTGAGCTTGTTGAGACGTTGCTTGTCTGCTTGAAATTGTATTTTTCTTGTTTCTCGTAGATTCTTTGCTGATTGAAGGATTGAAATCCACCACCTCTGGGTTACAGGGTGTTTTTCAGATCCGTACGACTGCGCCAATGTTAGATAATCGATTGTTGAAATCACTTTTTAAAAACTTTATTTATTTATTAATGGAGTCAACGTTGACTCTTTATAAATTAGAACAATAATAATTTTGACTTGTTTATTCCAACATGAGTTTAAGACTGCCGTCTGAAAGTACACTACTCCCATTTATAACCTTTGGGAACAAAGGAACTGCAATTATGCAGTTTTGCAAGAATACAATCTTATCTAATTCTCGGGAGAGCGGATGCTGAGAGGAGTCGTTATTTGATATCTATGTAATATAATACCGCTGAGAGTGGTGAGGCCAATGTCTCAGAGATACAGGGTATATTTTCATATAACATATATATATATATATATATATATATACCCGCGTCGAATGCAGTAGAACAATCAAGAACGTTCCGGTATAACATTCGCGACTTTTCTGGCGCCGTTTTCGAATTTTCTATGATTCCAGTGGCATAGTCGTGCACATAACAATAGTTATTTCAATCGAACAGCAAAATTTTTATTTGATTATATAGATATTTGTCAAATTGAGACTATTTAAATAATACATACATACATAATACAATAATACAGATTCTTTTACGTTAAGGCCGAAGCCATTCTGCCAGCCACGTATATATTTAAATTATTGCAAGCACTAGGACACAAAAAGAAAAACCTACTCCAACCTACCCATACACCAGAAAAAAAAAAGATGTAATAATCAGCTAAACAAAGGATATAACAAGAATACAGAATTTGCATGTCGAAAAGGAGGAATGCTCTTGCTTTAGGACAAAACATTCACCTGAAACCCTCATTTGATATTAAAAACTGGGCAACGATTAGTAATATCTATTCCTACGCCAGTGGTGAAGAGTTATTTATTTTCAATCAATCAGTTTCCCATTTTTAAGTTTTAAATTGGATCCCTTCATCATTTGTTACTGAAAGAAAATGTAAGGTCACGTACGAAGAAGACTTCAGTGAATGTAACGAATGTTAAGTTGGGCGGTAAGAACTTTGCTCTCAAGCGAACTAGCTTGATTGGTATTTGTTGTAGAGTCGCTGTTTATCTAATAATACGTATTACGCTATTAAAACTTCATACTTTACAAAATGAAATCCCAGTGAGTTACGTAATTACGTTCGTGCAGATGCATTTTCTTGTATCATATCACAGAAACCACACAGTCGCTATATTTCGGGAGATATATGCGTTTACATTATCATAGAGTATACAAATTCTGGATTGAGTTTGAGTAACTTAGACTTGAAATAGCATGCTGTCTCTTATAAATAGCAAGTGATCTAACAGAAAGTACTAACATACATATCTGTATGTTTTCCTGTCTTAGAGAGTACATTTCAGTGTATACGTACTTTTATACAGTGGGAATGTAAAAGTTGGGAAAAAGTTATGAAGTCATCGGCAATTTTTTATATGGCAATTCCCATTTTTGAAAATGTCATTTGAAAGAGCACATTTTTCTGCATATATTACATTAAATTCTATGGTATATTACATGACGAAGTATTTTGGAATAATTGTAATGAAGCGTTTTTTCGTCACCGAAATGCATAGGATTTGTATTTTATTTTTGTTACCCTCTGCATAATTGTCATTTTTACTTTATTGCTGTTAAAATAAATATTCAAATATGTATTTGTACCGCCTTGAGCTAACCAGATTAAATTAACAATTATTATTTTGTATGTAGTAATACGTACCTATCTAATAAATTAACTGGCTTATTGCGGATGTACTCATGTGACGAGGGACCAACGACGAGTGGGATTTTACATCCACGCGGACCAGCAGTTGAAATCAATGAACTTTTCAGTGCGTGACCGATCGTTCCGTGTGTTAGATGTACTTGCCCGGCTGTCTATGTTGATATATACTAAATATTATAAATATAGGTGGACAGAATTTTTTGCACTAGTTTCTGCTCCAAGCGTTAGATGTGCCCGTCCGCCACCTGCTCCGCATCTGCAAGAAAATATTGTAAGTTTCAAAATACAAGTCACAAAATTATTTTCAATAAACCGATATTATTCCGAAATATCTTCCAAGTTGCTACGATCCGTGGTGAAGGAAACAGTTGAATTCGTCCAGTCTTTTCAGTCAGCCAGAGCCACTCATCAACAGCAGAAGTGTCAGCTCCTGGGATACGAACCAAGGTACCGTTATTTCCATATATCATTTACGAGGAGCAGAATTTTGGAAAAGTCCAGACGTCAAGTAATCAGCGCATCCGTTTGGCGCCAACTCACGCTTCATTTTTAGGAAAGCATCTGAGAAGCAGTTAAGTTCATTCCATTCCGACCGCTCCACCGCAGCAGACGTGCCCCACCGTAACCATAAGAAGTAAGTAAGTCCATAGAGGAGTAAGTAAACTGATGTAAGTTTTGTTTATAACTTCTCTATAATTTTGCACTGTATTTTTTATATATCTGTGGTCTTGCTTCTTATATATGGTATCCGTATTTAGTCTGCACCCATTTTACCACTTGCTCTGTGCTACTGCCTTACCGCTTGCCCTGTGTTTCTGCTTTACCGTTTACTCTGTGCTACCGTCTTGCCACTTGATCTATATTTCCACTTATCATTTGAGTCATCTGGTACTACTTTCGTTGCACCGACTGCCTCCATTAACTGTTATTTAGTAACCTGTAAAGATTGTTTGGGGTAATTATTTTTTAGTAAGAAGTAGATTTGTATATAGTAGACTTAATTCCATTACCCTTAACTCCAATACCCAGTGTCGTGACTTTTTAAACGATTTTGATTGTGTGTAATCATCAAAAATAAAATTTATTTTCCTTAAGAACGAATCTATAAAAGTTCAAAAAAATACACAGTTATGAATGGAATTGACAGAACTTTCAAAAGATGTATCACCCTTGCCATTTGAATCTTTTGACGGGGTGGCCGTGTAGGGTAGAGGGATGATGATAGGTATACAAGTATTACATTAAAATATGTCCCCCTAATATCCTTATAATTTAATAGCTTACTTTAATTGTTTTCTATATTAGGACTTTGTTTCACTTTCAATGAACTGTCCACAAATGGTTTCGTTCGCTATCACGGATACCTCCACCTTATCCGGTGTCTCTATAATCTGGAATCTGGATTGTTTTATTTGATTTAATTTGCTCAAAATTAAATTCATACAGATCAGTCCACCTACAACAAATTTACAAAAGACGAAGTAACGGAGGACCAAATTCAGGTAGCTCCTGAGTTTGAATCAAACCTCTAACAAATTCCAATGTCGGTAAGAAATGGTTGTGTGTCCATGTTTTTGTAACCGTAGCCTTCTGCAATGCTTCTGACTCTTCTTCTAAATTTAGAGCTTGCTTAATTTATATGATGTGCTTTAGGTTTATTTATCTACAATTAACTAACCGTTTTGCATTCTAATTACAGGACTGAGAAGAGTAGTTTATAAGCAAGAAATACAGCTAGTTTACTGCATGCAACAAATATTTTGCACTATTTCAAAAGCACTTAATTTTATTGAAAACTAGATTTAACTGCGTTGTATAATCGAGGCTATTACAATAAAGGCACAGAGGAAATCAGGGCTTAATTGAATTACACATTAAAGCTATTCAAACTAACAGCGAACTATATAATATCATTTTGCCTGCAACACTAATAGGATCAAGGATCAGGTTTTAAGAGAATCAGCTTTGTGTTTAGCAAAAGTACCTGGGTATTATACTTCCGTTTAAAACATTCAAATGCTCACTTATATTCCTGTTTATATCCATTTACGAGCGAAAATGTAATATTTTCTTGAGGTATTTATTATATTACAAATATTTTCGGTTACTTTTTTACACACATTGCAAACTGTGTGCTTATGCAACATAACCCTAAAACCAAAGACTAAACTTTAAAGTAGGTAACTGAATGTACAATTTTTTCATTTTGTATTCAGTCCTGAATAAGAATAACAACAATGTCTTCGTACATCAAAGCTATGTGTAGCTTACATCCAAGTAAAATAAGCTTTTTTTTGGTTTGGAAATAAGATTTTTGGTGACTTTAGTTTTTGCTTTCTATCATAGTATTTGGGGTACTAACGAAAATATGCAATTATCTTGAGGAATGCTTTAAAGATTCTTTGATAATACCCATAAACAAAAAAGGAGTCAGTAAAGTTGCAACTAACTACAGGCCTAACTCTTTAATAACTAACTTCAGTAAAATATTCGAAAAAATAATAAAAGTTAGGTTAGTGTCATATCTCAACAAATACAATTTACTATCTAAGAATAAATTTGGTTTTAAGGAAAATGTTTCGACGCGATGTTAGCTCTCACATTCATTATCTATTCTGCACTAGATAAAGTATACCGTGTCTTTCCATCTTCATAGATCTTGTTAAAGTACTTGACACTGTTAGGCGCCCTCTACTCCTAAAACTCCAAGACTCCTAAAACTCCAAAATACTGAATTAAGACAAGAGTGTTTAAAATTGTTTCAAAGTTACATCTCAAACAGAGTGAAAGAATGGGAGGTGTTTACAGTAATTTAAAAACAATCTACTATGTTTTAGTAGAAAGTCACTTAAATTATGGTATCTTAGCTTGGGGAGCAACTGCAAATCATCATATCAGACAGATTTAAATCCTACAAAAAAGATTTATCAAATTAATGCCCGAAGAACAAAAAACTTACCCAACAGAACTAGTCTATATTGATGCAAAAATATTTGATATAAGCCAGCTTTTTTATTATAATAGGAATGTCAGCTATCATATAAAAAAGAATATATAACAATCCTCATGAACATAACACACGAAAAAAGGATAAATTTATAACCTCGTTCCTGACGAAAGCTATTGGATAACGATCATACATCACCAAGATTATATAACAGTATTCCTGATATAGTGAAAAATAATATTTTTTCTTTCAAAAGAAAATTAAAAGAGTTTATCACATCAATATCCCGGGAAACAATCCATAAATACGTTGATATAAAAAATTATTGAAAAATAAAATATCGTGCTTATATGTCCCTGCAGTGACAGGTATTTTAATTAAAAAAATATATATTTTAATTTTTATTCCGTAGTGTCTGTTTGTATATATCCATTATCGTACTATATCCATCTGATTTATATATATGCATACATATTTCTTCATCTCGAAACAAGTGTCCACAGTCACTTATTAAGTGACTGTATTTATTTACATTTCTTGTTCTGTTTTTTTTATATAAAATTCCTTATATGTTGTTATTATTATATATTATTGTATGCCAAAATAAGTTTCATCTCATACAATATTATTTGGAATAGTGGAGAAATGTAAAATGTAATGTAACAATTATTATTATTGCCATTATGTAAATAAATATCTTATTATTACTATTATATTATTATCTTTGGGAGTTCACCCCCAAAGAGAAACAATCCATATTTTTCAAAATATTCATATTTTCAATTTGGTGCCTTCTATTATATAGTATATTAGTCATTATATGTTGGCAATTGATAATTTTCTTTTCAGGTAGAATTATAATTTATCCGGTGTAATAATGCTAATATCTTTTGTTTAAGTTCTTTCCAATTTTTGCCGACACTCAAAGTTTACTCCAATCATGTTTTAATTGCCTCGTTAAAAGTATAAGCATGCACGTTTAGCAAAACATCGGTTGGCTGTCAAAATTGTTAACACTTTGCCATTCGCTGAATGTCAGCACTCCTTAATTACAGTTAGAAAATTATGGATATATTTACTGATGTAGTTATGCCGGCAGGCTTCGATGGAAATGTGCCATGATAAGAAAACAGTTTCCATAAGGGGCCCAACATCGTAAGATGGAATTAGACAGACCCGGTGGAAAGGAATTGCATTGTTAGATGACTAGAAAGAATGCAATTGATGAATATGATATTTAAATAGTATATCAATAACTATGTTTTTTCATGATGACGTTCAATTTATGTGGCATTATTTGATATGCATACTAGATTTTTAAAGTATCTTGTTAATATAATTAATAATTATTATAATAATAAGTAGATATGCCAATTATCTACCTATCTGGTTTGAATTAATTGTATGCCATATAAAATAACTAAACGAATTTTATTCTTATAAAGAAATAATTACACTAATATCTCACAAACGATATATGTTATAGTGTTTTATATCAGGTTTCATGATATTGAAGTTACAAGTTTTATCATATATTAAAGTAAAGCAGGGTAAATCGAAATCTGTGGGTCTAGATGAATCATAAACTTAAATAAAAGCTGAAATGAAATTTCAACTTTATTCCTTCTTGAAACCACTTCTCGTAAAATCTCATTTTTCAGCAACAGTAAGTTTACAACCCATTGTTGGGTATATTGTTCCTATTATTTTCTCCCAATGTTGGACATTCGATACGTTTCTATCTGTTTTAGTATGTTAAGAAAGTAGTACGGCTATTTTAAGAAAATTCTACTTCGTTGTTACTCGCTTCCCTGCTTTTCTTATATTTCTTGTGTTATGACAAAGGATTAGTACGTAAACTTCACTGGGCACTGAGGAAGGACAGTATATCGGTACCAATTCTGGTCAACAGCATTACTAACTTACCATTTTTGGGAAAAGCCATTTTATATGAACTTATACTCTATATTCTATAGTAGTACGTTCTTTGTTTAGCTCCGTAAATTATAACAAATATTCTACAAAATACAGGAATTAAAACTGTAATTTGTCCAGTAAACATGGTTGATAACCTGGTGAATAATTTCTTTATAAAAAATTTTGAAATGGCTACCAGAGGAAAGCAGGAAAAGGAAAAGTTAGATCTAAAGGCACCTATAAAGGATACAATAAGTGAGTTATTCGCAGGTGACCAATATACATATAAAAATAGTAACGCAAAATATAACGGAAATATTTATTTTTCTATGGACGAGACCACGAAGAGGGTTTAACCTAGGAAGATGAAGATTTTCTTTATATAAGATTTGACAGCAATACACCTACTAACCGCAATAATCACCTTGTCTGGAGGATTAGAGGTCATCAATACCTATATTTGGAGAATATTTCAGGACAGCCATTAGCTAATGTGTCACCGTCTTGTCCGGAAAATCATCACTTGGAAGATTATACATACCACCTCGACTAACTAACAGCATAGGAACGGTACATGTTCGTCTGTATTTCATTAAATTGTCTTCTAACTGACCAGGTCTTAGCCTTATGTAAATTTACCAGTTCATCATTTTCTGTAAATATTAAGTTTGTTTTGCTTACCGAACTCATAGTAAATATTTCGTGCTTTCATCATTTTTTATTTGTTTACTTTTTAAATACTTCCATCTATTCATAACTTTTCACTAGAGTTATATTTCATTCACTCATTCACCTAATTAAAATAATACTAATTTTTTTAAATTTTGCTTTTGTCAAATTTGTATTTTTTATTGTATATTCTTTAAATTGCTGTGATATTTGTTCCACGTTTCACTGTTGTAATATATTGTGTTTTGAGACATTCTAGTTTTATTTCTCTGTTTGTGAATTTGAAATTTCAGAGTTAAACTATCAATCAAATTATTTTAATCTTGATTTGCTGAATTTAGCAGTTTAAATTCGCAGCTAATATTTATATTGGTTGCGTGGCGCCCAACTTTATCTTATCTCATTTTATGTCGCTTTTTTGCGTTAACTGTTAAAATCAATCAAATTATAAGATTTAATTTCTTTGTCAAATTGTTCACTGAAAGTGTCCTGTTAGCAAATAGTAAGTTATAAACAAAGTATTTATTTGTTAACTTTTACAATCTATACTTACCTACACTCACCGTATAAACTGAGCAACCGACAGGCATTGGTAAAAAATAATTGTTACATCCATATGTGAAGGTTAGGTTATAAAAAATAGATATAATTGAGTGAGTAAGTCCTCCGACATTTCTCTCTTAGAAGTAGTTTGATCATATCGTGTTAATTTCCATTTCCTCACTTATACTATGGACGTTGGGTTACGTACTCTTGGTTCCCGCTGAATTTTCCTTTCAACCTTTTTAAAATAAGATCGGGCTGGATGTATTCTCTCCGGAACTCATTCATTATGCCACGCCAAAACCCTCGATAAATTTTTCGAACTATAACAAAATTCGACTTATATTTCTCATGAAAAGCGTGCTCCATGCAAAAACGCCGTTGAAAGAGGTTTTTATAAATAAAGTAACATTTTGGTTCTACGGAGTGTTTTTTATGCAAAAATATCAAAAACTCATCAAGGAGGGTAATTTTGGAAAGTATACTAAATGTCGCTGCACAGGGACGTAACGTCGCTCCGACCACAAAATTTTAGAAAGTATCATGAAAACCGATGAGTAATAACCACCGCTACGACAAATAATTAGTCCACAGGGTGCAACTTGCTGCCAGAATCTCTTTGAACGGTGCGTTTAGTTAAGTTGAAACGTGTTTATATTTAATATACATGATGAGATGACAAACCAACAAGTGATAAAGCACATTATATGGAAAGAGTTTACGAGGACTATGAATAATTAGTATAATAACTGGTGTACACAAACAGGAAAATTTAGTAGGAAATATTAAAGACTTTGTTTATTTTCGTTCCATCCCTAGTGTATGGTATAACAAAGCTAATAATGCGATGGTTATATCAGCATTTGATTCATAAAATTGTGAGGGCATTTTACAAGATTATTACCATTTTGTTTTTCACTAATTTAAGATTCTGTAACTGTCATAAAACTAATTTTGGTTCTGGAATTTTGACCTATATTTTTTAATTATTATTATTTTTAATCGGCAGTGCTAATTTTTCATGTAATCAGTAGATAATATCCATACATCTCAGATAGATATTAAATAGCTACCATATTAACAAAAAACTGGCTGCTATACAAGGATAAACTAGTATATTTTTTACAAAGTTCAATTTTTGTCTAATATTTAATTCAATCACCAATTATCCAAAAACATAACTGTCATCTCGCTCAGAGGGATGTAGACATTTAAGCATTTGGCGCTCAATGGAGGCATTTGCAAAGGTGGAATTTTATTAACTCAGCTACAGAGAATAGCAAAAAATGTAATTAGCAGATTTTCTTCGACAGGAGTCTCAACTCTAGTTCAGATGTTGCTTTCATTTGTCGTCTTTTAGCTAACTATTTTAGTATTGAAAATGCTTATAGGATCACAAGTGCAACGGTAATAGGCCTTGATTCACAGTTCTGTGGAGTGACACTGTTAAAGAACGCTATAACCCCGATATACTTTTCGACGTTGTAACAAAATCCGACTTAGGAAATATTTCGTAAGAAAAGCGTGCTTCACGTAAAAACGCCGTGGAAGAGGTTTTTAATTCTTGGAAACATAATTTTGCTCTTCGGAGCATTTTTTATGCCAAATTATCGCTAACTCTTCAAGGAGCGTTAATTTAGAAAGTGTAGTAAATGTCGCTGCACAGGGACGTAATGTCGTCCCGACCACCCAATTTTAGAAAGTATACTAAAATTAATTATAACTTCAAAATTTCCAAGATTAAAAACCCTTTTACGAATCCACGTTGTCAAGCACTGCAACTCTTACGAGGTATTGAATATGAGGACAAGGTAGTCCAACGACTATTCAAAGTATATCGGAAGTTATAGCGAAAATAGCCCTTAGCGACATGGGACCCCCATCATTTCCTAGCAGTCGGATTTGACGGGGAAATGATGTGTTTTGACGGGGTTTGCCCTAAACCGGTTCCTCAGTGATTCGGAGTCAAAAAAGTATCTATACCATATACTCACACGTGCATGGGATCTGCCTTGCCTGAACGTAAAATTTGTTATTGCATAATACAAACGAAGTAGAGACGCTTCAAGCAATTTTAAGCTCCGAGGAGCGACCAAAATTTATGTGAATTAATAAATACGTTTATAAGACAGGCAAGCAAAAGCCCACCAAAATTTCAGTTACATGAAAATTTTCTTGAATCTTTTTGTGCATCGTTAGCTTATCAAACTGCATATTGGATGGTAGTTGGTACCGTATGAATCGTCCCGTTCCTCACCATGTGTTGTACACGGGTCAGACCATTGTTTGTTAACATTTTCTCTTGAAGAAATTGTTGTAAAAACATAAATTTTTTAAAAGATTTAATATACATATTTTGAACTTTATATTGTCTTTTAGTTGTGTTCTCTAACAAAATTCCTTTTCAGGTTTAATTTTAAGAGAGTGTGAGACAGACAGTGTTAGATTTATAGTGTTACGACGTCTTCCAATTGATACCATCAGAGCAGCAGTTAAGCATAAACGACAGTAAGTATGATTTATTATATTATTCTCCGTTTGAAACAGTCGTGTTGAACCCTAAAAATTTTGTGAACGTTTTAGAATTAAGAAAAGGTTGAGGAAGAAGAAAATTAATTTTTTTTTTCCCTATTTTTTTTTAATTTTTCTAAGTTTTTCGATTAGAAAATACGTCCTTCAGGCTTCCATCAAAGCATGGATCGTTCACAACACATCCGACCCACCAAGGTATGTAGTGGGCGTAAGCTGAACGAGCATCTAACTGGCGCGGCGAGTGGGAAGGTATCAAACAAATAGACGGATGGAATAGGTAAATATGTATGTTTATGTAGTTGTTAAAGATCGCAATCAATTTAGGTTTAGGTTGATGAATCAATGCAGTAGTGATTACTTGGTAACGGAATGGATTTATATATTTTTTTATTATTTAAATAAATAAATTTAATTTGTACATTTATTTTTAAGACAGAAGAATATTGGTACATATACCGGGTGTCAACGGATTATGGTAGACGACACCCTTTTTTCCTCATTTTTTAGGATATCAGAATGAAACTTGGTAGATGTATTATATGACCAAGAAGACACTTTGTGGTATAACTGTCATTTTTTCCCTCTTCTGGTTTCACCAGAAATGTTAAAGAATACGCCAAAACAATCGATAAATTTTTAGAAACTATAACAAAATCCGAGTAAGGAAATATTTCGCATAAAAAACGTGCTCCACGCAAAATCATCGTTGGAAGAGGTTTTTATAAATAATAAAGTAACATTTTCGCTCTACGGAGCGTTTTTTATGCAAAAATATCAAAAATTCATCAGGGAGTGTAATCTTGGACAGTATACTAAATGTCGCTGCACAGAAACGTAACGTCGCTCCGACCACAAAATATTAGAAAGTATCATGAAAACCGGAAATTTCGAAAATAAAAACCCTTTTACGAATCCAGCAGCACTGCAACTCATGCGTTGCGTTAAATAAAAAGACGAGTTAAAAAAATCTGTAGTCAAAATTTTTCGAGAGTTTTAACGAAAATAGCCCTTAACGTCGAGGGTGCCCTTTCGTTTTTTAGCAATCGATTTTGACGGAAAAATGATGAATTTTCCGCGTATTTGCCCTAAACCGGTTCCTTAGTGATTCGGTGGCAGAAAAGTATCTTTACCATGTACTCAGATGTGCATGGGACCGCCTTGCCTGAACGTCTCTGAGGAGCGTCCTAAATTATTATTGAAATAATAAAAATACTTAAATAGACAGGCAAGCAAAAGCCCACCAAAACTATAAACATTAAATTTTACATTGAATCTTTTTGTGTAATCGTTTGCTATAAACTAAACATTGGATGGTAGTTGGTTACATTGTAAGTCATTCCGTACCTGACCATGTGTTGTACACGGGCCAAACTATAGTTATCACACATTTTCTTGAGTTTTTTGTAAAAACATATTTTTGAAAAGACTAATATATATATATATATATATATATATATATATATATTTTTTTTTGAACTCTATATCGTCTTTTTCTTGTGTTTCAAAATTCCTTTTCAGGTTAATTAAGAAAGTGTTAGGTATTTACTGTGTTAGATTTATAGTGTTACGACGTCCAATTGATACCAACAGTGAAGCAGTTAAGAAAAAGAAACAGTAAGTATAGATTTTTGTATTTTTTCGCTTCAAACCCTTCAAGTGAACATTATAATATCCAATATAGGCAGGGTAGTAAAAGTCCTTCAGACGTGTTAAGATGGATCGTTCACAATTACACTATTATATACCGTGTGCACGCGCTGCATTGCGTTGCAAAAAAAGTTAATGATAAACTTTTATGGAAATAATTTACCTAACAAACAGGCAAAAGGAAAAATGTTAATGGATTATTTTAAGTTTAATTATGGAAGCAACAATGGATACTAAAGTAAATATTTTTAGTCAGCAATTTCTTAGACAGATTATTATTGACCGAACATTGGTGTTGTGCGAATGGCTATGCCGCCATATTGCGGATATAGAGGGATAAATAGAGAACGTCTATCTTGGCATCAAATTGTACCTCTATATCTTATTGATAACTTATGTTTTGAAAAATTTGTCATTTTGTGGTTTCAACCTATTTTCATTTAGTTTCGGACATTTTCATAATTTTTCACATTTCATACATCGAGTGAGTATTTTTATGGGATTTTAACAATTGTACAAATTTTAAGGAGTGGACAGAAAGCACGTTTAAAGAAATTTTGTCTAGGATGTTAAGAACCACCCCATTTTGTAAGCACCACAATCATCGCATATTCTATAATACAAATATTTGTAAATAAAATATGTATATTCTATTAAAACATTCTATTTATCATTTGTTATTATTTTACGTGAAGCAGAAATATTAGTTTTATCAATTAAACTATATTAGTAAACTATAAAAATTAATAAAATAGCAGATATAATTAATATGAAATGTTAAATAGAAGACAGAAAATATTATTTTATATCTAGCAAATTAATCAAATATGTAATATGTATAGTAAATAATTAAATTGGGAGTTTAATACGTTATTGTTAAAGATAATTAATTTTGATAATATTATTCTAATGGTAGAATTCAATTATGTCGTTAAACTGTCAAAATGTAACTCAATATACATTCAATGGTAATTCAATATCAGTTAATTAACATATTTAAACGTAACAAATTTAAAGTCGTTTCCCTTGTGTGCCTCCATTTTCAACAAAATGGAAAGTACTTAGGGGACTTGTAATGCTTTACCGAAGATTTTTTTCTTCAAAGTTTTTGTTTCATGTTACTTTTTCAACTGCAACGGTTAATTTCATTTTTAGATTTTGAGAACAAAATTTATTGTATATAATGTATTTAACAATAATAGTAATCCCAATAAAACGCATTTTTAAAAGTTACAAATGATACCGTCATACAAAAAGTGATAAAACACTGAATGGCAATTTCCTACAAATACAAAATGAAAAGACATAGCTTATAATATTTATGAAATTATTATTATTAAATTCTATATATATAGGGTGAAATTAATTCAAGAATTCGACGTAGGCAATTTTTCAAAAGTTACTAGTAATAAACTTTTAAGTCATTTGAAAATAGAAAGTTATGCTTTATTAGAAGGTTCCAAATTCAGTTCGATCTATCTGGAAATATAAAAGATTCATTTATCTATGATTTGCTTATAAAATCAGTCTCAGTGTTGTAACGAAGTGTTTTTCGTTACCGAAATTTGTATAAAATATCATTATTTTCTTGAAAATATTTTATAGTTACTGTTCTGTTATAATAATTTTTGTAAATATACTGTACCGCCATAGGCGAATTAGTTTAAAATTAATTAATTTCTAGAAACACAGCGTAGGTAGACCAGAAGTCCACAAATTCGTCGTCCGAAGATATTTTACAAGTCCATTTGACGTCACCCGTGTGACGTCACTCTTTCAGTATATGGGAATAATTTAGTTACTCCACAGTCAGTCTTCCGGTTGCTATCCTACGAGGTACACGTGCCTGCTGCTTGCTCCGGTGCTGTAACGAAAATATCGCAAGTCCACAAATTAAGGTATGTGAATTTTTTTAAGTCCGCAAATCCGCATTTGTGTTATTTTTCTTAGTCCCCAAAATATTTCAAATATTTTGTCACCGTGATCCATCGCGCATCTGTTTTCTACTGTTTCTCCTACTTCTTCATATTCGAAGGAAGTAATTAAATTCATAGAGCAGTTAGTCATCCAGTTCGACTCAAAGCAAGCAGACGTGTTCACTCCGAAGATATTAAAATCTAAAAGTACCGTTAAGTCCACAAATCCATGGTGGCCTTATTTTCCTAAGTCCAAAAAAATATTTCAAAATATTTTGTTGTCCGTTTAACGTCACCGACCAGTAGCGCATCCGTCTAGCGCCTACTCCCACTCCCATGGAAGAGGTTTCGCTGCTAGAAGAGGACTTGTGGAGCCAAGAAGTCAGTCAGCCCAGGCGACTCATCGGGATTAGACGTGTCCACTCCGAGAAGCGAACCCAGGTGTCATCTGTCATATTCGAGCTGTAGAATTTTGGCCAAGTCCAGTCGACCAGCAGCGCATCCATCAGGCGTCTACTCCCACTCTTATAGCAAGTTGTTTCATTTTCAGAAAAGGATACTGAGGAGCTCTGCAGAAGGGATTCCACTACGATCGCTCCACCGAAGCAGACGTGCCCGACCGTAAACACAGGGAGCAAGTTAGTCCACAGAGGAGTAGGTAAACTGATGTACTAGCAAGTACTTGATAAACTGTTTCTTGGTAGTTTTTATATATTTGTGTCTTGCTTTACTTGTGTGGTGTCCGTAACTATTCTGCACCCTGTTTATTTTTGCTAATCGTATATTCTGGGTGTTGCAGCCTGCTAATCTGATCACTTGAGTCATCTGGTACTATTGGGGTTTTGCGTTGCTACGCGTGCTCCTCCCGGTATTTGATTAATTATAGATTTTTCATAATAAATATTTAAAATTGTACATTTAGGTTTACTGTAATATACTGATTTTATTAAATACTCTGAGTTTGACTGTTTGTGTGTGAACGTCTGATTTCCCATACATTGACTCTGGAGTAAACTGTCTCCACTTGAGCTACTCAGCCTCGCGTACTCGGCTTGAAGGTAGTGCGTCCTATCACTTAAACTAGGACTGGCGCCCGAGCAAACCGACAAACTTGTTTCCGGAGCTCGTGTGTCAAAGAGTGGTCGCGCCCTTTTCTCCACGTCATCGTACGAGGTGGAGAAAAACGCGTCACAGCATTTATGGCGTGTGTACGGCTCGAGCTATGCCTTGCTTCAAGATTTGTTCTCACTCATACACATATCAAGCAGTCACTGTAAAGCTACCTACCTACGACTTTCCACTCTATCAAACTACTACTACCACTACTATCAAATGTTTTAAACGTATTTTAAAAACAATTTACAACAAATTTTCGAAATTATTAAACAAAAAACCGCTGCCCAAGGAAACACTACTTCCACATCCAGATTTTTTATCCAAGTCTCAATTTAATTTTTTACTCTCTTTAATAATAGGGTGGGGGTGGCAATGGAAGTGGTAGAGGTGGTAGCTAATGCCAAAATAAATTTTTGAGGAGTTTCATTCTTGTATACACACTAAACGCATTTTTAATTTTTTTTATTTCCTTTCATAATAGTATGGGGATAGTTATGGGTGTGGTTATGAGGTTCATAGTTTTTGGGCCTTAACTTTTCGTACATGCTCTAAATCGTAATTTTATGGACTCTTGCTTGCTTTGTCTATTTACCCCCTTCAACGGAATTAAATCAAAATATAATCTAGTTCCAGATCTCGTTATAATACATAAGTGTGCCAAATTTCAAATCAATATCGTAAACGGTTCCATAGTAAACGTGCGCACAAAAAAGTTAAAGACAGACAAACAGACAGACAGAAAAATTTGTTTAGCTCAAATTTAAAATCTCGACGTTTCATGACATTTTAAGCCTATTTCGAGAAAAAAAAGTAAATTTCTTGTGTTACTATACTTCCACTGGACGTGGAAGTAGCTAAATATTTTTAAAATGTCCGTTCGTGTACTCACAAAATACTTACTTCAATAATATCGTGAAAACATTAAATCTATTAATATTTTGAAAAACTACTCTGACCACTATATAGTGGTTGTATGTTGTATATAATTTACATAATATTAATTATTTACTGCATAGAAGAACTACAAATAAAGGTTATGGTGGTATAAAAAATAAGTAATATTATAGTAAGTCGTCGAGTATTTTAAATTACACTACACACAAAATTTTGTACGAGTTGAAAGTAACAAATTTTTGGCAGAGAAATGTCGATTTTACCCCACTATTCGATGCTGGCTGTCTCGAAACGATATCACCTGCATTAACTTGGCAAGTTTTTACGTGTAGCGTAGCATAATGTATAAAAAGTATATAAAACTGCGCAGCGAGGTACTGCACGTAGTAATCTTCTTAACTGTGGTTGTGTCATTACATAGTAAATAAAATAGATGTTTCACCGCAATGCCTGGTCGCACTATTAACAGATAGTGTCGACAATTTGTATTAAAAATAAACAACGGACCGTTATATCTACTTCGATTTGTCCAAGAGAGGGTAGCCGATTCTTTGAAAATCAATTAAGAAGTGTTTCTCGAATAAGTAATGAACAAAAAATGGGCGTACCTGTAATTACACCAGGACAAATTCATAGGGTACCGGAAAAAAAACAGTGAAGATGTACATGATAGTATCAAGGCAAAAGTGAAGAATGTGATATATAGCATGAAGGATAATGACATGAAGAACTAAAACCAAAGAAAATAAGTGACATTTCCAAAGAAAACTTTGGGCGACTCTTAAAAACATATGGATTTAAATATAAAATGGAAAATAATCGACGCTATCTTTGTCAACTTAGTAACGTCGTTCATCACCGCATTAGCTTTTTGAAAAGTTATATTAAAAACGTTCAAAGCGAAGGTCCTCTTGAATTTGTGTATCTGGACGAAACGTGGATTTTTTCAAAGGGGACCTTCAAAAGAACGTGGCAGGATGAAAATGTAAAAAGCTGTAGAAAGGGCCACGAAAATACTAGGAAAAGATTTATAATAGTGTATGCCGGTAATAAAAATGGTTTTGTAGAAAATGCTAGCCTAATATTTTCAACAAAATCAAAAAGTGACTCTTCGAAAAATGGATTTTGGAAAAACTAATACCTATGTTAGAAGAACCATTGATAATTGTTATGGATAATGCATCATACCATAGCGCACTGGCAGAGAAAATACCGAACACTTCCTGGACAAAAACAGAATTACAAGAGTGGCTAAAGAACAAAAATATTAAATACAACAAGGAGGACTTTATAACCGATTTATTGCAAAGTTGTAAGCAAAACTGCCCAAGTCAACGGCGATACGTTATATATTAGCTGCTGAACGAATATGGTCATCAAGTACTAGGTTATCTCCATACCACTGCCAAAATAACCCCATTGAGATGGTTTGGAATCTGTAAACAGTATTATAATCGACACATTGGTGAAAATGGACACAATGATGAAAATGTGCTAAAAGTATGGAGCGATACTCTGTCAAGAGACACACTTTGAAAGAGAAGTACGTTATGATGAAACACCCACATTTATAATAAATCTGGCGGAAAGTTGTGATGAGGAAGATTTTTGTGATGATTATAATAGTGAAGGAGAGGAAGATTGAATGTTGTTTATTTTTATTTCAATAATAAGTATTTACCACTATTTAATGATCTTAATTTTTTTATTTCATTATTTACTTTCATTTTCTGATGGAGAATTATTTTGTTTAATTTTAAATTAATCTATTTGAGAGTTTGATTTTACTTAATTCATTAATTTAAACCTCAGTGCAAAACTGGTTGAGCTGACACTGTTCGTCCCCTGCTTTAAATCGTCTTAGACCATACGCTTCTCGTGACGCACACGCCATAAACGTTGAGAAAGACTTTATTCAACATTTCATTGAACCATTAATATGTTTCATACTATTTAAAATTAAATCAGAAGTCATTCAGAACACTTTGAATTGTTACATTTAAATAAATAAAAAAAGGGTGCTCTTGTAAGATGGTTTTTTTCTTGGCATAAATGCATGAATAGTGTGTGTAAAATATTGCTTTGCTAGATATGTTTCATGAAAATACCATAAAAAATGGTCATTTTTGAAAAATTTGTGTGTTTGAAACCAGAGACACCAACTAAAAATGTGCAATCTTTGTAATAGCTATTGAATCTTTCACAATTGGAGATGGAGGAGTATGAGCTTGAGAAAATGATGATAAATCCAATAATATTTCATTCAAATCCGCGAAGTGAATGTGGATTACTTTTATTAAACTGAAAAAAAGTGGAAAAATGAGCCATTACAGAATTCGCACCGAATGATTTATAATATAATGGTTATCTTAATGTCAATTGGAACATCGACGTGTGATGTTTATCGCCCTCACATAGTAGTCCAAAGTGAGTTTGGAAATAACACGCTCTCACCTAACACATTATCAAAGTATTGGGCATAAATCCACAGCCAGTCCTGTTTATAATTATTGTGAATTTTTCCTTTGGGACAAATTCACAACACAGGAAGTACAACATTTTGATGTTGTATTATAATGATAACTGAAAAAAAATTAACCTAATATATACTTACAGTAAGATTTCATCTATAGTTACTCTATCTGGATAGGAAAGGACTTACCTGAAAAAGAATACATTTATTAATATTTGTTATTGTAGATTCTTGATGGTTTAAAAATATTCGTTTATTTTGAATACAATTTTCATCGAACTTATCCACAATCTTTTTTAGTTGTCCTTGAATAAATAAGCATTCTTTAATACAGCATTGTACAGTTTCTGTTAATCAGTTAATGATACTTTGTTACAATTATTACTATCTGTCAAGTAATCATGAACATTAAAGTCGGCAAAAGATCTGACGTTGTAAATCAATGTATACATCGCAGGGATCGCTACCAGGCGTACAGAGAAATTCTGTACACTTATGTACATGTACAACATGGGTTAAAATCAGGAGCTGATATGAAATGAATGCTGGGGCATAGGCATGACAGCTGGTCGATCCGCTGCAGTTAGTAATGTAAATGTATTTGAAGCGGGAGGTGTAGGTGACCGGTTGTCAAATAAGGAATTTACGAATTACCAGGTGTCATCCCAAAATATTAATTTGTTGAAATTAATTATGGTGGTCAACAAATAACCAAAATAAACAAAAGTATCTTTCTCAATATAAGTGGGAGTGGGTCGATTTTCGTACGTTACAATAAACACACTTATTGCATCATGCAGATCATGCTGACCATAGCACAATTTAATTATTTGTACTGTCTCTTCTGTTAAATAAATATCCATTTTAATAGGTTAATATTATTTTGAGTGCAACAATACTTAAATTTCTTAAGGTTACCTGTGACCTAAACCCAACGGACTCTACTCATAAAAGATCGACAATCACAGCAGCGTACAACGCTTTGGATCGATCCACCCCAATCACAATTTATTAGATGACATTTTTATCCGGATTTCCCTATCCGGCTAGTAGCTGTCCCCGTGCTGTATAATCACTTCAATTACTATCGAATTTGGTCTACTCTGTATAAATTGTAGCTATTTTCCACATGCCTGTGACTTTAAGATTTATGATAATCATGATTGCATGACCTGCAAAAACATATTCTTAAATAAAAATTTGTCATTTTATTTTCAACTTATTGGTAGAATTTAATAATAAGTAAATCAAAATACACAAAGAATAATATGATGCAGTGTGATAGGAAATAGAAAGTGTAATAAAGAAAAACAAATAACTAAAGTTTAATAAAAACTGTCGATTAATGATAAAAATAGTTCACCTTTTCTGTACCATCATATTAATACGTAAATTTCAACTTCGGCTGTGAGGTATAAATATCAGTTTCAGGGAAATTATACATAATTCTATTTTTAAAATAATCAATTTTCCAGGTTAATAGATTTTATATGTATACATTTTTTTTCGGTGTCTTATGTCGCACGTTAAATCAAAGTGATACACTAAACAGATCTAGCGAATCCTTCTTTAAAAATGTTCTACATTTTTATCCACGCAGTTTAATTAACTTTTGCCCCATAATTTAAATAGTAAAGAATGTCTGAAGAAAAGCCGGAACTAAAATTAAATAATAACTAGCTAAAGCAGCTAAGCGATTTGTCACAAAAATCTTACATATTAGACAATATCGATAATTTTAAAGCAAGATAATGTGAAATTACTGATGGCATACAATGTTGTAAAGAAAGTATGTTACCCAATTAGCACATTATGTATGTATCCAAATCTAAACGGACATGTGAAATGGGTGATAAGTACACTTTGCTGAGTACATCCACACTTACCCTTGGAAGAAAATGGTTTTCGAGGTACAGCTGGTTGGCTGCTTGCAAATATTCTTATTGTAGCTACATCTGGGATGTATTCAGTCTAATCTCTACACATGGCATAGATTACAGCCTGATAGATAGTCGCGCTGCTAACCGGACTCAGACATATTTTCCTTTAGATTGCAACTGTGTATCCCAGCTTCAGTTTCTTGATAATTTTTATAGCCGATTTGCAGGTCTGTCTCAGTTCAATCTCTTTCATCTTTTCTAGGAACAAAATGTTAAAAAGCTGTTCGTGGTTGTAGTATATACTATCTCATCTAGCCTTCCCTTCTGGGAGGTTTCCAGAACAGCTGACGGTGTGATACTTATATCCTATTGTTGTTAGACAGGTTAGCTCTGTCGCTACAGCGTGTTATGTGGTGAGTACACCTGTTCAGACTGTCTGTCGTATTCTGGGTTCAATCCCGAGCTCCAAAATTGGCAATGCTAGTGACCAATGGATGTTGTCTGCGATTTTTCAAATGTGTAACCCCCTTCCTGACAACCTTGGTTTTGAATTCGAGGGTTATCTAATACATGTGATGTGTTTAAGTTTATACCTATGCTTGTTTCTGTTTGGTCGTTTGTTGAAGTCCTCTGGAACACCAAACTACGGAACCGTATGCTGTTATTGATCTTATGGCTGTGATGTATATCCAGCACTTCGCTGGGGATTAACGCTCTGAATTTTCCACAATTTTATGATCTCCAACTAGCTGGATTACAGCAGACACCACGCTCGACATGTCCCTTTGTGGATTATCTTTATCAACTGGATGTCTCAATTAAGTGATTTTTATTTTTAATTTTTACGTAAGGCGAATTCCTAATACTGAATAAGAATTTTGGTTGATAATAATAAATAAACAATTAAAAAACAGTCACTAAAATTCTATTATTTGTTTTATATAAAATATCGAATATGTAAATTCACTTTATTAATATCATATATAGTTTGATTTATATTATGCTTGATATGCACAAACTCTATGTATGGGTTTAGGAATCTCATTTTATATAGCATTGAGATAAATAACGCTACGCAGATCATTGATATGGCTAAGGTTTACCGCAATACTCTGGATAATATAAATTACTACGTTAGGGGCACATTTGGCAACCCATTCAGGTGAAAATTACTTTGTAAAAAATTCGAGCTGTTTGAATAGGACTTTCAAATGTAATGAATGACGTCTCTGTAGCCATATTTTCAATACCTATCCAGAATTCACAATTTTATTCAAACATGTCTGAATGCAGCTTACTTCTTAAATATATCTTTGGATTTATAAAAGATAACAAAATTTGCATATGATTTCAATAAAAGTACGTAAGGAGAATTTATTAGTACCGTTCGGATATTTTCAATTATTTAAGTATTCATCGCCCGTTTGATAAGATGATAAAAATTATTTAAAAAAATGCCAGATGCCTCAGACTCAACTAAAAGGGGGCGTGTTTTTAAATAAAATATTATTTACGTATATACAAAATCGAATTAATACAGAGTATTGCCACCTCTGGTAGCAATATGAGCCTCCAGTTTCCTTTTAATGTCGTCAATTTTTGAACTCCCTTCTGTGGTTGTGTGTTGTTGTGTGGTGTGTCCTTGTGACACATATTTTATGTATTGTACATATCATCAATAGAATACATATACATAATTTTATGATATCATTTGCACACAGCATTTATTTATTCAAAGTTCCGCTAAAATGATAATACTTACAGGTAAGTAAAGCAGATAAGGTCGAAGAAAAAGTTACTGGAGTCGAAGGAAAAGTTATTGACATGGAAGGGAAATTTCGGGTAAACTTAAACGAGAAAATGTGGCCAGCTAGTGGTATCATCAGGCCCTTGGTTACAACCGCCCTCCTTTGATTGTGAAGCTTCATGGACAACATATAAGAGACAGTTTGAGGCTGCTGCGCGTGGCAACAACTAAAATAATGAAGAAAATGCTATGGCACTAGCTTTAGCATTGAGAGGTCAAGCATTAGAATTGCATTTTAAGATTTTGTGACCAACATCTTGTTCAACTATATCGGACCAAGCTGAAATTACGTATACAAAAATCTATGGAGAGTTTACAAGAATTTGAGGCTGTTGTGGAGAAAATATCACACGTTGGTTGAGATGTTTATGGATGGCATAAAAGACGAAGAGATCAGGCAGGTCCTTAGATTATCTCGGCATAAAATTAGTAGAGAAGCATTGATCCAAACACTCGAGATAGACGACCATATGGATTCCTCATGGCACAGAGTACGAGCCGTCTATGGGGAAGGAGCTCAATCAGAGAAGACGAATTTGGACACCAAATTAAAGGACATACACAAGATGTTTACTCGACTAATGACCAAGACAAGTTTTCCAGGGAAACAGAAAAACAGACAAGGAGGTATAAAGCCTAGCGGAAGTATTCGATGTTACCGGTGCGGCAAACCAGGGCATATGATGCGAGATTGCCTACAATGGTACCTTGGGGAAGTAAACGCTGCAAGGAAAGAGGAAATGCCCCAAAAAGGCGAAATTGATGGCTATGCTAAAGGATGTACAAAAAATACTGGCACAAGTACTGATTAAGTTCGCGACAAGAGCCAAAGCAGGAACCGCAACCGCCCGAACAGGAGCCGAAGCAGCAACGAAGCAGTGATAGGCTGACAAAAGGATTCTGCCATTATAAAGAGGTACTGTCGCCAGAGGCACCCCAAGGAAATAAATGCCAAGGATGTAAAAAAGTAGCAAGGATGTATCCAAAATGAATGCTGTTAAGGTAGAGGTTCCGAAGGACTGGACAAAGAAAGTTGTAAAGAAGGACGACGAAATTGGAAATTGGACGAAATACTGAAGGCAAAAGAAGAAAGAAAAAGAAATCCGCACGTAATGGAAGGACGTTTCTATTAAAAGTGTTGGACTGAAGGCTTTGTGGGCGCAATGGGATTCCCTAAGTATTGAAAATGGACTATTACGGAGAGTGTGGGACAGCTCGGATGGCAAGGATGTTACCATGCTGGGTACCAAAAGTACTTCGGGAATTGCTCGAGGGAATATCCGGAGAACATTTTGGTAAAAATAAGATCTCGGCTAGAATATGGGAACACGTAATACTTGTTTGTCATTGTTATTTTCCATTATACACTTATATATTTTTTACAACTTCTATTAGTTTTTATAAATAACTATCTTGCACGTCTTATCAACCCCCTCCTCCTCAATTGCCTTGTCGTGCCGTTGGTCATTGGTCAAATTGGATAAAGATTGCTGTATTCCTTGATATACTTTAAGTACAGTAAGTACGTCATTAAACATATTATATTGGCATTAAAAGTTGATCTTAAAACTATAATTCTGTCAACAAAATGTTTAGAATATTATATCCGTATCGGAAAAATATTATATCCTAACAACATGCAATGAAATGGAAATACAATTTACACGAATGGCTATGAAATAGCATTAATTTAAAACTGCTGAAATATATGTTATGCCCCACGGTAAATTGGCTTTAACCCAAATCATAAATCATTCTCAATAAAAGACTGAAGTTCTCTTTTTGTACAAGAAATCGATTATTGCACCCCTAAATCTACTGGAATATGCAATTAAGTGATATTCTACCTTACATACGTAGCACCAGGCTATATATATAGAAAAAGTTATGATAACATCACTGGTGTAATAAAAATTACGAACACACGTTAATTTCTCTTACATATTTGAACTTTTTTCTAGGTACGGTTTATGGCTGTGACCTCGCCAGGTCATCTTTGTTGACCCAGATCAGGACGCATTAATTATCCATTAATATTTGTATACGCTTGTGGATATAATCTCTTAAACTGGTAGGGTACCCAACGCGCGAGCTTACATATGGTGTAGCAATTAATTACAACAAAAAGCTACGTGATGACGATAAGATTAATAAATTAAAATAAACAGTAGTGGCAGTTTTTTAAATTTGATATACTGGGTAAGCAATTTTGTGTCACTGGATCATTTTTTGATCCCATCTCCTCATCCCTCAGCCACTCCAACATCTAAATATCAAGTGGCAAGTAAAAACTCCTGTTTTTCAACGCAGAAAGGGATTAGCAAATTTTTCAGGTTGCGAATAGCTCCCGTCCTAGCCTCGGCAGAAAATAAGTCGACTAAATAAAGGATTAAGAAAACAATAAACGAATAAAAAATGATGATTTTATCTACAAATGAATATTTCAAACAGTAGCATAAAGTTTGATATCTATTGTTAAGGGTAAAGTACAGTAATTCCCATTGTCTGAATTATCATTTAAAACTTGTAACCCAGTAAATCATGCTGAAAATTTACACTTACTGCTTATTTGCTTAAATCAATGTTTTTTAATAATGATATGTATGTAGGAAAAGATGGCTTAATAATAGGAAGCCTATTAGGCCCAATTTTAGCATAGATATTTATTAATGAGAAATTTCATTTATCGGTACCGTTATGTAGGCTATATGTTAACTTGTACAAGAACGCATGGGGAGTTAACCATTTTCTTATCATTTTCTAATACAAAGTTCACATTAGAATTAGAAAAATAAAACGGTATAAACTTTCTGGATTTAACTTTTAAAATTATTAACTTAACACGAACTTTCAATATTTCGTTAAATTTCATAACGAAGACGTTACGATACACAATGCATCTACACATTCTGCAAAACATAAACAAGCAGCTTAAAGTAGTATGGTATATCGGCTAAATAATGTCCCTATATGTCTAACGACAACTTTAACAAGGAAGTTACTACAATAAAATGAATTGCTCTGAATACTGGCTATAACCCAAAAACATCATTCTCAATTCAAAAATATTTAAAATAGTTATAAAACATGTACATCCACCTTCCATAAAAAGTACGGTAAAATATAAAACCCTAGCATATATTTAAAACCCACAGAGTAAGTTACTAAAAATTTAAAAAACATAACATTAACATCGCCTATAAACAAATTAGTAAAAAATTATGAAGATAAAATAAACAAGGAACACCACTCAGGAGACCATAAGTTAATATGCGGGTCTTGCCCTAAAGTATATATAGGACAAATTGGTAGAAATTTCGAAGGGTAAAAGAACATAAAAATAGTAATAAACCACTTACGCTAATGATCTTCTAGATAAAAACCATGTGTAGAAAAAATTATAGAAATTACAATCTTCATGGAAAATCACGAGGTAACAAATTTTGCACCAGAGTAAAGTGATATGGTTTGAGTTTTACCTTTTTTAATAGTCTATGAATAGATCACTGCCTTAAATTCAAGCCTAACATGGTCCCTTGTAGAACTTCTTAAGAACCTAAAATTTTGAAAAATTAGATCTCAACTCAACTCTCTAATATCTGTTGGGCGGATAATTATGTAAAAATGCTACAGAAGATTTTCTGAACCCAAAATAGCTTAGCTTACTACAAAGAATAGCATGGTTCAGTGTCAAATGCATTACTAAAATCGAGTAAAATTAAACATGTATTTAAATTAAAATCAGAAGCCTTAAAGATTTTTCATCAATCACATGAAGCAGAGCAACACTATGATGAGATCTAAATCTTGACTGATTTGGCGGTTACATTTTTTTTTTGTTGCTAAAAACTCGTTGATCTACTTTGCCACTATTTTTCCTAAAATTTTGAATACTGTAGATATAATGCTGATAGGTCTAATGTAAGCTATAGTCCGCTGGATTACTGATTGTAGGAATTGGCAAAATATTAACAAACATCCACACATTAGGAAAAACAGAAGACATTTATTAAGTATAAAAGTTAAAACCTAATGCTTAGAGCAACGGACGATAGATTCATCTGTGATTGTCGCAAATTAAAATTTTTGGCGGCAATTTTGGAATATACTTTATATATGGTAATACTGGGCGCTTAATGGTTTGTGCTAGTGTGATCAGGTTTAGATCAACAGTATATCTATAGTTTACATATTAGATTTTGAATGTATGATAGTTATCTGATGCCAAAAAAATATATATTTTCAGTTATCGACATCATTCATAAAAGAGGATGAAACAACTAGATATTAAATAACTGAAAAATATTCTATTGTAACTAACTCGCAACACAGTTTCCGAGAAAATAGATCTACTAAGACAGACAATCACGAGTACAATTATACTAGTTTAAATACTAAAAGTAGGCTGGTGTCAAATTATAATTTGACAATATTACGTACTGATATGATCATTTGGTGCTTATAAATTCCACAAGACATTACAAGTTAAAGACGAAAGTATTGAAAAGCAAAATGATTAGTAAACTGAAAAAAAAAAACTAACAGAAAATACACACTAAGAAGAATTTAAACAGTAAAAAATAACAAGAACATCGGTATGGAGGATTTTGAAAAGGCAAGGACTTTACCCCTGTCATTTACAGATAATACAAGAGCTGATCCCTTGTGACTTTCCAATAAGTATTGATTTTTGTAGAATTATACTTAGGAAGCCGTTAGATTTTTATTATTTTATTTTAAGTACTAGTCATAGATGAATGCTGCTTAACTCGACATGCAATTTTAGATTTTCATAACCAGCATTTATGGAGCGACGATAATCCTCACGCTGTTGAAAATGGAAGATATCAACACAACTTTTCAATAAATATTTGGACCGGAATTATAGGCAATAAGTTAATATTGGCTTTTGAGTTACCAAACAGATTAAATGGTCCAGCATATTTAAACTTTTTACAAAATAATCTGTTAACTTATACACGATTTACCTCTTGCATTACGTCAAACACTGTGGTTTATGCAGGATGATGCGTTACCTCATTATTCTTTAGAGGTTCTAAAATGTCTACACTCAACATTTAGAAATCGCTGAATTGTAAGGGGGCGAGAAGTCACAATTAAATGGCCCTCTCGGTCCCACGATATGAATCCATTGAACTTTTACCTTTGGGGCCACTTGAAAAAGTGTTGTTTACTCGACACTTGTCCCTAACGTTGAAGTTTTATGAGAGAGAATTTTTTAATGCAGCCAATCAAGTTCGAAATTTTCCACAGGTTTTAAATAGCTTGTATGGCAATTTTAGGACACAGTTGTAAATGTGTATTCAAGTTAGAGGTCGTCATTTTGAACCAATGTTTTAATATCTAAAAACAACAATCGTCTTCATGTTTAAATTTTTTTACTGCTTAAATTCATGTTAGTGTGTGTTAGTTTTTTTTTTTTTTTTAGTTTACTAATAAATGTGCTTTTCAATACTTTCGTTTTTAATTTGTAATGTCCCGTGCAATTTATAAGCACCAAATGATCATATCAGTATGTAATATTGTCAAATTATAATTTGGAACCGGTCTACTTTTAGTATTTTATACTAGTATAATTGAATAATTATAAATATTCAAAAGAATAGTTACAATACGCACTTGGTTTATTGTTTCATAAGTTTTGTTCAGTTTTGACTCTGAAATATGTTTCGACCTTGCGACCATTATCAAAGAGTCTTAGAAACTAACCTAAAAGTGATGGTTTACAATATATATCCTTGAAATATTCTATCTACTTAGAGGGGGATAGATAATAACTTGATTTGTTATTTCTTTAAATTTAACAATACAGCCTGGGACTACGAACTTTTTAATTATATTACGGTGTCTAGTACGGTCGTGAGAAAAAAAATAGGATATTTTGCTAAAATCTAGTTGTGTGCATCTCTAACTTTAATTTTTGTGACATTGTCAGTTAGTTGTCATAATTTATTGCAAGTGTGCAAAAAACTAATATGCCTCATATAAGCGATTTAATTAAATCTGGAGTTGTTAAAGCAGAAGATGGATGGTCAATGAAATAAATTATAATTATTAACAAAAATTCGGTGTGTAACATTTTAAGAAAGTGGAGAATAAACGGTACGCTTAGTAGGAATCCTGGATCAGGGCGAAGAAGGATATCAACTCAACAACAAGATTTGCAATTGGTAAATGCTTTAGTAGAAAATCCATTTTACTCAGTTATTTAGGCTGCTGAAGAAACGAATTTTCCTGGATCGAGTAGTACTGGTCACCCGGCGAGTAAGAGAATCGGAGCTACTCTGTCTTGAAGCAGCATAGAAATACTTACTTAAAGCTGAACATAAAGAAGCTCGAGTAGAATTTGCGCTTGAATTTTTAGCGCATGATATAAATTTTTGGAACAATGTAACCTTTACAGACGAAAAAACTTTCCAGTCAACACACAACGGTCATATTCGTGTTTACCGCCCTCCGAATACTCGATTCGATGAGAAATATATATCTAACAATGATAAAAGTGGTAGATTTTTCGTCAATATGTGGGCTTGGATATCGGCACGTGGTCCTGGTGTTTTGTGGTGTATTGAGGAACGATTTAGTAGTGAAACGTATTAGGATTTTAGACAATTTTATGCTCCTTTCTGTGTCACAATTATTTCCTAATAACGAGTTCATATTTCAACAAGACAAATGTTCCGTTCATACTGCTCATACCGTAACTAACTGGTTTCAAGATAACAACATCAATGTTCTTAACTGGCCCAGCCATAGTCCAGATCTTAACCCTATCGAAGAAGTATGGGGACTACTCGTAAGAAGTATCCAAAAGCGAAATGTGAGACCACGGAATGCCGAAGAATTACTGGAAATAATAAATAATGCATGGGAAAATATTATTACTAATGATTATTGTATAAGGTTATTTAATTCTATGCCAAACAGACTTATAGAAGTTATAAATAGAAATGGTGCAATAACGAAATATTAATAATTAGCTTCTTGTTAAGTAGGATATCCTTTGACCTTTGATCCAGGATTTCTACTAATCGTACCGTTTATTCTCTACTTTCTTAAAATGTTACACATCAAATTTTTGTTAATGTTATAACGCAGTGCAATTTGTCTCATTAACCATCCATAATTTACTATAGCAATAACTACAGCATTAAAATAAAAAATAAATTAAAAGTAATATCTGTTTTATTTCGGCTACTCATTACATATTCAAATAGAGACAGATTTACATTAGAAAAAGAAAGTTGTCCTATTTTTTTCTGCTCAAGACAGTAAATCGCGAGGGGATCCGCCAGTTCCCCGGGAGAACGGCGATCCTAGCCTTAGGTTGGAGCAGAAGCTCATGCTTTTGCTCCAACCTAATTGGTTGTAAATTCGGTTATTCTCGCTGAATCCCCTTACGTTCACCACATATTCACTGCACTTATAGAATACAGTATAGGAGGGTCGGGTGAGATATGTGTGATGTATGCTCTCACTTCGCACGATGAATGTTCACTCTCCCCATAATTACAGAATACAGGTCCGGAAGCTACAGTTGTCGTCCTTTATCGTATGCTTGCACTACGTGAAGTTGAATCCCAGCTGTTGAGTGTGGCCACGCTGACGATATAAATATTAGTTGTCAAAGTGACAGGTGTCACAATAGTTGTCGAAAGTGACATATGTGAAATAACTGTCAAAGTGGCAGGTGTCTCAAAGTTGTCATATTAACTGTGAAAGTGACATATGTCAAAGTAACTGTCAAAGTGACGTGTCAGAATTCAGTTGTCAAAGTATCATATGTCACAGTTGACAAACAATTACAAATATTTTATTAACGAACGTCATATTCATCGTAATTCGACATCTCCGAATTATGGGCTGTCTATAAATTCATTTATTCTAGTATAGGGTGCTATTTGCGTTGCCAATGGTTCTTGGTAATCTTTCGTAACATTAGGTTTGGTACGGTAGTATTTTACGTCTGCAAACAGACATCACCATTTCATGTTATCATTTGTTTTATCCATTAATAAATATTTTTGAATTGATATTATCGTCCTTGACTTTTTTTTATACATTTATTTAACGTCGGCCTATTTCCGCTACTGAGGCCTAACACCGACGCCTGTAGACGAGCTACCCCCAACCAGGAATTTTGCCGAACCTCTTCCCTTAAGAAGAGTAGGGATCTTTTACTTGCCTAACATTTAATAGACAAGAGACCGACGGCTTTACATCCCCTCCGAAGGATAGTATATCTCCTATACAACCCTCGCCTAAGGTTGTATAGCTTCCGCGCATACACTGATATACAAGCCGCTGGAAGATGTGTGAGGTGAGGACGCGGTTTCCGTTGGAATGGTCACCCATCCAACTACTAACGACTTTTATTTGAATTCTAGATTTACTCCACTGTTAGTTATCCGAGCACGTTAGTTCTTGGTTACCGCTGAGCTGTGATGGAAACGTTAAAGGTTTTGTGATAGTTAACAATTGCCGTTAAGCTGTAACGGAAACGTTATAGAATAACTGTAGTTTCCATTTCTATGCCACTAAACATGAAGATTCTCTAACTATTCCTATATATACAATTACAATTACAATTACAATTACAATTCAGCTTTATTGTCTTGTTTATAAATTACAATTTTACATAGGTAAAAATACATTTAATATTTACATTAATAATAATAATAATAATATATAACCGAGGATATGTACCAGTATATATGCACACATATACACATTTACATACGTACATTCATATTGTATTTCTACTTATGATTAAAAGAGGAATTTCACCTAAACTGTAGATCCAGTTTGTGTGTAAACATCCCCCCTTTAAAGTAAATGATGACATACTATTTTAGCTGTAAAAATAATGGATAGAAGGAACATCATAGTAAAATCACATTCATTGTGACAGTATGTTTTTATGTATGTTTGAGAACCAGTTGTGAGGGTATTAAAGAAAATAAATAAAATATGTCACTATGTATTATCATACATTTTTAATTGTTCAATACTTGTATAAATTTATCAGAGTATGTTAGAATGTATGCTTTAGTTTCAATTTTAAATTTTTTTCTATTATATAATAAATATCTTATGGAGTCAGGTAATATGTTATAAAATTTTGGTGCATAATAAGTTATAAACCTTTGGGAAACGGATTTATTACAGAGTGGTATTTGTAGTAGTTCGTTTGTGATAGACCTAGTCTGATAAATGTGAGAGATGGCTGGACGTAATTCAGAAATTTTTGTTATATAATTTAGGCAACAATAGACATATAGGCTTCTAATATTTAAAACGCCGGTATCTTTATAAAGTTGAACGGTAGAGAACATAGGTTCTTTCCTAAAAATTATTTTTAAAATAGTATTTTGACAGACAGAAAGATTTCTCATGGCATTTTGGTAAAGTCCTCCCCAAGCAATTATACAGTAACGTAGAATAGATTCAACCAAAGACATATATAATATTTTTATTAATTTTCTACTCAAAATATCTCTTAATTGATAAAATTTATAGAAGAGTTTTCTCATTTTAGTCGTTAAATAATTCGCATGTTCGTTCCATTTTAAATGCTGGTCAATTATTACTCCTAAGTATTTTGTTTTATGTACTTTTGCTATTTCTGGACAGATACATTTGTTATTATTGATATTGCAATCATGTGTATGTATTTTTAAAATATCTTCTTCAGGTTGATCAACAGCTGAAGCAGAGAAAGTAATAAAATACGTTTTCGATGTGTTAAGACTTAACAAGCTGAGAGACAACCACTGTAACATCAAACTAAGACCTATTTCCGCTTTCCTGTAAACCTCTGTCCAAGTGTCGGCATAAAACAGTAAGGCAGTATCATCAGCATAAGAGATGACACTACATTCGATGGGCAAGTTACCAATTTCATTTATGTACAGAAGAAAAAGAATAGGCCCCAGTACAGTACCCTGCGGGATACCAGTTGTTATAAAACGTCCATTACTTATAATATTATTTAATTTTACCTTTTGTATTCTATTTGATAAATAGTCCTCGAACAATTTTAGTGGTTTACCCCTAATTCCAACACTGTCAAGTCTTTCAAATAATATTTTGTGACAAACCGTGTCAAAAGCTTTAGCTAAATCTAAAAATACTGCAAGACACTTTTTATTATTATTAAGGTTGTAAATAAGATTATTTGTTAATTCAAATACAGCATCCTCAGTATTTCTATTTTTTCGGAAGCCAAATTGCTTTTTGTAAAGAATATTTTCATGTTCTAAAAAATTAATTAATCTCTGTTTTAAACATTTCTCAAATAACTTAGCAAAATTACTAATAACAGATATTGGCCTATAGTTTGTTAATAACTGTGGGTCTCCTGTCTTAAATATCGGGGTAACAAGAGAAGATTTCCAATCTGTAGGAATTTTAGAAAGCGAAAAAGATAAATTTATTAAATGTATCAACGGTTTCAATATATTTTTATGTACGTTTTTTATAAATATTGATGTTATTTCGTCTTCACCAGGAGCTGAATTATTTTTTAGTGTTCCAATATGTGTAATAAGTTCTTTTTCGTTTACAGGATTTAAATATATGGAATTATTTGTACAATTTTTAGGTGAAAATTTCTTATTTATTTTTGGTATCTTGCTTTGCATTTTAGAGCCTATATTTATAAAAAAGTCATTAAATAATAAGGATTTTTCTTTATTGTCTTTAATTAAATTACCTTGGTTATCTGTGATATCGATATTTTTTTTGCCTTTATTTGTTGATGTACCTGTCACCTCGTTTATTATATTCCAAATTTGTTTATAATTTTTATTTGCATCTTGAATTTTTACTTTATAATAATTGATCTTTGCTTGTTTTATTATTTTGTTAAGTACATTTCTATATTTTTTATATTTAATACTAAGATTAGTAGAAAAGTGCTTTAATAATTCTTTTTTCATTTTATCCCTATATTTAATTGAGTTAATTATACCATTTGTTACCCACTGTCTTCTTTTTCTTATATTACTGTTGATTTTTATATGTTTTGTAGAAAGTTCAATATATTGTTTTAGTTTATTTTTAAATATTAAATATGATTCTTCAATGTTATTATTATTTGTTACTTCTTCCCACCGTTCATTTGATAATAATTCATTTATCATTGCATAGTCTATTGTACTAGTAAATTGAGTTATTTGTGACGTTTCTTCGATTTTCTTTATATTATGAATAGATAATGCTATAGTGTAGTGATCTGTTAAACTTGTTTGATAAATAATCGGTTTGATGTCCAGTATTCTTTCATTCAAATTATCATATTTTAAGAATATATGGTCTATAGTACTTGTAAAAGTTTCAGTTTCCCTCGTAGGTTTATTAATGCACGGAAAAAATCCTCTTTGAGACAGTATATTCAAATAATTATTTACTTGAGGGTCATCCTTATTTAATATATTTATATTTATGTCCCCAATAAATATCTCTATATCTTTCACCTGTAAGGTTGTGATGTATTCCTCGAATTTGTTTAAAAATGTATCTAAATTTGTAGAAAGAAAGGGGGAATGGTAGCTCAGTTGGTTAAAGCGTCTGGCTAGCAAACTGAGTTGCCTAGCGAAGTGGGTTCGATACCCACACGGCGAAACAATTTTTCATTAAAAAAATTGCCCCAAGAGTGGTTCGGAGTCCACATTAAACTGTAGGGCCTCGTCTCTCTTTACCTAGCACAAGATCCTTGAGATCTTCCAGGGGGTTACTTCGGTAACTTGAGAGGCGGTTAAGAAAACATTTTAAGAAAACATTTAAGAAAACATTTTAAGAAAACATTTTTAAGAAAGTGACCTATAACACCCTGTAATTCCAAAGTGAATATTATTTAATTGAAAATTGCAATGTAATAAATTAGTTTCGTGAAACTGAATAATCTCTGTTTTTACCGTGATATTTTCTTTTATGAAAATTACTAACCCATCATTTTTATTAAAATTTGACTCATTATAAAATAGATTAAAACCATCTATATGAAAATTACTTACCTCCTCCAAATTAAAAGTTTCTGATAATACAAGAATATCGACATTTTTTAAGTTAAGAATATCTAAGTATATCAGTAATTCCTCAAAGTTTTTTCTTAGGCTCCTTATATTTAAATGAAATATGTTTAATTTATTTTCCCCACTTATTATTTTATAACAATCCTGTATATTTTCAGAGACAATCGTGTTAATCTTACCATGATCCTCCAGTATATCTAAAAAGTCTAATAACATATATATTTGTACAGGAAAGAAAGTAAAACAGATAAGTTTTTCTTCCTTCTTCCTATATTTCTTATAAGCTAAATATTCTATTGCAATTAATATGCTACAATAAAAATAGGTAAAAAATAATAATAATCTAATGTATAAATAACACAAAAAAAAAACTACTGCATTTATATCGCCCGTTCTGAATATTAATCATATATTTTCAGAGACAATCGTGTTAATCTTACCATGATCCTCCAGTATATCTAAAAAGTCTAATAACATATATATTTGTACAGGAAAGAAAGTAAAACAGATAAGTTTTTCTTCCTTCTTCCTATATTTCTTATAAGCTAAATATTCTATTGCAATTAATATGCTACAATAAAAATAGGTAAAAAATAATAATAATCTAATGTATAAATAACACAAAAAAAAAAACTACTGCATTTATATCGCCCGTTCTGAATATTAATTCATTAGTAATATTTCTTAATTTAGTACAAAATTTTTAATAGCTAGTTTATTTAGTAATAATTTATTAATTAATTAATTGTTGTATTTCATTAGTATTTCGTATTTTCCTTGTTATGTTTTCCCTTTTTATGTAAATGTTTCCATAACGTGTGTATACGGATTTTCTATCGAACGCCTCCTGCGCTTTTTTTAGAAGATTTAGTTTGCTTTTTATCAGGTCTTCTGAGATTCCCATTTTTGAGCCCTTTAAATAACCAGAGTTTTTTAGTATCCTATATTTCAAATTATATTGGTCCAGTTTAACTACTATTGGTCGTATTTTTTCTGTCTTATTTCCAATTCGATAACATTTCACAATATCTTCCCTTTTTACGGATACTTTTACTTTTTCATTTAATAACTTTAAAATTTTTTCCGGTACCTTTTCGTTCTCTTCCTCTTCGATGCCATACACACATATGTTGTTAATTTTTTCGTTTTGTTGTAAATTATCTATTTGGCCTTCCAACTGTTTAATTTTTTCATTGGCTTTTATTATGGTTTTTTCAAAATTCTCCAGTTTTTCTGCGACCTTGCTTAGTATTTTATTTAAGAACTCTTCATCGTATAGCAATTCTTTTATTGTTTCCTTAATAATAGATTTCATATCGCGATTTACTTTTGGTGGCATTTTCAGTTTACTTTTATTAGACGAGGATTACTTAGGAAAAATAATTTGTGTCCATATGAGCTATCACCTTGTTTCTCAGGCATTATAATTTACAAGATGTATATAAAAAGTGTTAATAATTCTAACTGCTTTAAACAATCGCTAAAACGATTCTTATTTGAAAAATCTGTGTATAATATTAACGAGTTTGTCTATTATTATTGTATGTTACTATATTTATACTTTTGTGTACTCTGAAGGCTTTTATTTAACTTATCACTATCTATGTAATTTCTATTGTATTGACTTTTCGCATCTGTTCTTATGTGGCTATAATTATTATGGTTTCAAGTTTGATATCAGACACAATCGCAAACGATGTTTCCAGTTACACACCTTGCATAATGAGTATATAAATATAGAAATAGATATAAGGAAACTCAATCCAAACTGAATTCGTGAAGTTCCTAATATTGTAAAGTAAAATATGAACGGCAAGGCAAACGCGAGAGGGAACCTTTGTAGAAATGAGAACATTTTTATTCTTTTATTGTGATTTAAAACTGTGTTAGATCCTCCGTTCGCACTGCATTTTCAAAAGGTATAATTAATCTTTTTGCATTTTCCACGTCAGCACTTCTCGAGGGCATTTGAGTTTCCGTAGAACAAAGCCTACGTGGCAATTCTCGTTTCATTTCACGGTATGTTTTGTCCTGCAGGCGTCTTCTTACGTTTATCGTGTTTATGTTTCTCGTGTTGTAAGTTCAGTATGTTCAGTCGACACGCAAGCGGTGACAAAAAATCAATCCGCGCTTTGCACTCTAGTAATAGAAACATTATTAAACAGCTGTCGCTAATAGCAGACATTAAAGGTTGTAAACAAGCTTTAATAATTATACTTGGCAAATCATTATTAACCTATGGTATTTCCTCTCAAGTAGTTCTGCCATTAGACAAGAACAGAATGTTTCAAATATAAATTTCTTGTGTATATTGTATACAGGGTCGCTGATATGTATCCCCAAAATTGGGGATGTTCCGGGGGGCGGGCGAGGAGGAAAAATTAGTATGTCTAAAAGAGGCTTATAATAAACTGGATCCAGCAGTAAAATCTCTTGTCGGATTTAAAACGATGTCAATCTACCTGACGACTGGTCTATAATCCAAAAGTTCGTACGTCTTAATCAGTGTAGATTTGGAAGGCAAAGGACATTTTCGGATGATTAACTAATATGGTAAACTTTTTTTATAGTGCAATATAACTGCAGTACAAACTTTATAAATATATTTTTCCACGACCGGGAGTAGAAATCGATTTCTATGGTATCAAAATTGTGACAGTTGTGACAGTGTGAAGTTAAGCATTTACTCCCTAGGGACGAAATAAGACAATAATTTCCCTAGGGGAGTTTTTATTTCATGCCCAATAGTTAAACAAAATTTATTTCTTATTTATTAATTAATAAGACATTGCATATTTACTTATATAAGTTAATAGTTAAACAAAATGTAATGTAATGTAATGTAAATCTTGCGGTTCTTCTTGGTTTTCCATACCAAAAATGCCAAAACTCAACTTTTACACTTGACAAATGTATTTATAAACAAATATCTGTTGCCATGATACGTTGTTCTAAATATTGTAATTTCACTATAATTTATTATAAGTTTGACAGTAATTAAGTTTCATACATACCCTGATAGGGAATAAGTACGAACAGTCCAAATAAATAGATTGTTTTTAAACTCTATGGTGTGATCCAGTAAATATACTACATTATAACAGGTATGCCTGTAAGAAATTTTAGAGGTAATAAAACAACTACATGTGGTACAGAGCAGACAAGGCGAGTGCGGCAATTCAGCAGCCGTGCAGCGAGATACCGGGGGAGGAGCCTGGCGCTCCCACTTTTCTCCCTTCTCGCTCACAAATACACGTCCCACTCCGCCCGTCCGTTTTTATAAATGTATCACGCGCGCGTGCAGGCCCTAATGAAGTTTTTTTTTATACATTTATTTAACGTCGGCCTATTTCCGCTACCGAGGCCTAACACCGACGCCTGTAGACGAGCTACCCCCAACCAGGAATTTTGCCGAACCTCTTCCCTTAAGAAGAGTAGGGATCTTTTACTTGCCTAACATTTAATAGACAAGGGACCGACGGCTTTACATCTCCTCTGAAGGATGGTATATCTCCTATACAACCCTCGCCTAAGGTTGTATAGCTTCCGCGCATACACTGATATACAAGCCGCTGGAGGTTGTGTGAGGCGAGGACGCGGTCTTCGTTGGGACGGTCACCCATCCAACTAATAACCACGCCTAACGTTGCTTTACATCGCATATCGAAGTATGTACATAGTAAAGACACACCTACGTTCGCCCCCCCTAATGAAGTTAGAGCCTCAGGGTAAAAAAATCTTGAAAATGAAATACAAACGCCACATATTATTTATTTACTATGGCTAATATCTCTAAAAATTAGATTTTTTTTTTTATACATTTATTTAACGTCGGCCTATTTCCGCTACTGAGGCCTAACACCGACGCCTGTAGACGAGCTACCCCCAACCAGGAATTTTGCCGAACCTCTTCCCTTAAGAAGAGTAGGGATCTTTTACTTGCCTAACATTTAATAGACAAGGGACCAACGGCTTTACATCCCCTCCGAAGGATGGTATATCTCCTATACAACCCTCGCCTAAGGTTGTATAGCTTCCGCGCATACACTGATATACAAGCCGCTGGAAGATGGGTGAGGCGAGGACGTGGTCTTCGTTGGAACGGTCACCAATCCAACTACTAACCACGCCTAACGTTGCTTTACATCGCATATATCAAAGTATGTACATAGTAAAGACGCACCTACGCTCTCCCCAAAAAAAAAATTAGATTATAAAGGTTAATGTATTATGTAGGTTAATAATATACAATAGTAGTAATGTACATTAAAACTCACAACTCTTTTTATATATCCATCTTTTCCCATCACATAATTATTACCTCTGTCTGTAAAATATTTAATTCTTTCCTACACAGCCTCAAAATATTCACACCACTTCTATGCCCACTTTGTTAACTATCAACTTATTATACTTCAATTAAAATTATATACTGTTTTACAAATTATTAGATACATATTTATTTATATGTATTAGGACAACTAAACGAGAATGTAAATACTGCTCGACATAATACGAGGTCTCCTCAGGTGTCACTTGTTGTTCTTTATGTAAATTAGGTTAAGACATTTTGTTTGTTAATTTTGTTGCAGTAAATAAATAAATAATAAATCCGTACTTTCAAATCCCAATATTTCTGGAGCCGCTGGACCGATTTGAACGAGTTAAAATTCATTATACGCGCGTTCGCGAGCCCTTCATTTTGTCCCTTTACACTTTTTCAATCCGAATCAAACTATGAGTTATGTCCGAAAAACTGATTTTCCCTATTTTTACATGTAAATTTCCTCCCCCCCCCCTCCTCGAGAAAATCTCGATCGGAAAATTTTCCGGATAGAGGGAGTCCGAATTTATAACATCACAAAAAAAAATTCGAAAATAACGAATCCATTTCAAGCCATTTTTAATGCCAGATTGACCCCACTATAACTGTATATAAATATTTTAATGTTTGTATTATACATATTAGTCCAATAAAGCTGTGCTCGGCTTATAGGAGCCGCAAAAAACATTCCAAACAGGATGATTTTTTCAGGGTTGCTTGGGAACTGCCTTCTGAGTATCCAACCAAAAGATCATCACACTCGAACTCCTGGTATGATTTGTGCTATAGGAGTGGTTTCCTAAACATTTTTTAGAGCAAAATGGCCTTAATAAAAGTTGTAGAGGATCAAATTCTGAACAACTTGTCCTTTTTCGTATCTCTAATACTTAACGAGTTACTGCGCATTATGTGGCAAGGGGGTGGTGCAGGGGTGGTCTTGTTTGTAAACATGTTTTTACAAAAAAATGTTATAAGGAAAAGAAGGAAAGTTCAGAATTTTATCCTCTACAACTTTTATTAAGGTCATTTTTTGTAAAAAAACATGTTTACAAGACCACCCCTGCAGCGTGCGCAATTTTTATCACATAATGCGCAGTAACTCGTTAAGTATTAGATACAAAAAGAAATTATAAGAAAAAGTTGTTCAGAATTTGATCCTCTACAACTTTTATTAAGGTCATTTTGCTCTAAAAAAAATTTTAGGAAACCACCTCTACAGCGCAAATCATACCAGGAGTTTGAGTGTGATCTTTCGCTTGGATACACAGGAGGCAGCCCCCAAGCAACCCTGAAAAAATCATCCTGTTTGGAATTTTTTTTTAATTAACATCCTTATTGGATTATATTGAAATTAATCTAACATGATTAGAGCCATAACCACAGATTATTCACTGCCACATATTAAGTTATCTACATTTTTTTTTCCCAGTTTTGGCTTTGGATATACTCCTTTAGCCAAGAGACTCTAACAAATAACAGAATTGATTCAAAAAGAAAAAACGTAAACATGCGTAGATATGTAAAGTCAGTCCCAAAAAAAGAGAAATATATATATATATATACACACATATATATATATACATATATATATATATACACACATACATACACACACATATATACACATATTCATATACACCCTCCCAACTTATTATCCCATAAAATACGGATTAAGGATCAAGACAAGGAACACTCGTTTCACATCAAGGGGTCCATCATGATGACTTCTGATAAACGAACATGAAATAGACCACGGATAAAAGGTTCAATAAACAAAGGTTAAATGGAATCACAGAGGGGACAAATACCTAAAATACTAACACCGCAAGTTTTATTATTTGATTATATCTGTATATTACAATTTCTGAGAAATTCCATAACAATAAAATATATATCCTTAGTTTTGAAACTCAAAATATAATTAACACTTAGTGGCATAACAAGTTTTTTCTCTAATAATTTATTAACAAAGATATTAATTTCCCGTTCGTATTTGGGGCAACCCAGAAAAATATGATTAATATCTCCCGGGCTCCCACATTCACAAAGGTCATTTTCTTTAATACCGATTTTTGCGAGATGAGAAGGAAATCTTCCGTGATTAAAATGTAATCGGGTAATTGTAGTGTAAGTATTTCTTTTTATTTCTCCATCGTCGTAAAGTCTACTTGCTGTAATTCGTGGGTTCAATAAAAAATAATTTGTTGGATGAACAGAAAATGTCTTTTTATAGTATGCATCCCATTCTAGATTGATTTTTTCTCTTAGAGACGTTATTATATCGCTGTAAGGTATCAAGTAAATTTTATGGTTGTAATCATCAATTGCTGACTTTGCAAGCGAATCTACTTTTTCATTATTAGAAAAACCAGAGTGGGCTTTAACCCATATAAAAGTTATCTTGTAACCCAGACGAGTGAGCCTTACATGCAATTTCAAGTTATCTACATCATCAATTAGATCAAGAAGCACTAGAGCCACGTCTAGTAGTGTGATCTTTTCAGCTAGTCACCAACGTTGGTAGGTACCAATCTTATATGGTCGTTTATAAACGTCTAATCAACATTGCCAGCCGCTTTAAAATACACCAAACTTAAATTAAGTTGTTTTTTGACACACACCAATGTTGGCAAATGTTCCAACATAAAGTAGGGTATTTTCAAAGTCCAAGTTGTTATAACGTCGATTTATAATTATGAAATTAAGTTAAACACCAAAATTAAGAAACGTTTATAAAACTAAGTTACTATCCGGCCGCTTTTTGTACTATTTCTGACATTGATATCAGAAAATGTATGGTTAGTATAGTCGGTGCAATGTTTGTCCAATTTTCTCTTACTCACTATTATAGGGTATCACAAAAATTATCCACTGGAAATCGTCTTCGTATTAACGATAAACTCGGCTGATTTTAAATGTACGTTTACACCACGCAGTAATAAAGTGATATATTACTCAATAGCGCTACTGATATAGAGAGTGCCTTAACATGTCAAGCCCAGCGTTCTAGGACAGTAATAAGAAATGATAATAGGCACGTCCACAAGTTCTCGTGTCATCGATTTCTATAGTAGAGTACTCAATTACGAATCTCGAATAAGAATGAATGTCCCTGTATTACCTAAAGTATTTCTGCTCCAATTAATCTTTTACCTTAACTCAAAAGTTTTCTAACATAATTGGTGAACTTACGACTATAAAATGCGTATTTTCATCATTCAAGAAAGCTGCTAAAAACTAAAGTAATTAATCGATTTTCAGTGCACATTAGTTGTCATAATTTATTGCAAGTGTGCAAAAAACTAATATGCCTCATATAAGCGATTTAGTTAAATCTGGAGTTATTGCTAAAGGAGAAGATATGTGATCAATGATGTCTCATTTGCATTGCGTTATAATATTGACAAAAATTCGGTGTGTAACATTTTAAGAAAGTGGAGAATAAACGATACGATTAGTAGAAATCCTGGATCAGGGCGACGAAGGATATCAACTTGACAACAAGATTTGCAATTGGTAAATGCTTTAGTAGAAAATCCATTTTATTCAGTTATTCAGGCTGCTGAAGAAACGAATTTTCCTGGATCGAGTAGTACTGGTCGCCGGCGAGTAAGAGAATCGGAGCTACGCTGTCATGCAGCAGCACAGAAATACTAAAAGCTGAACATAAAGAAGCTCGAGTAGGATTTGCGCTTGAATTTTTAGCGCATGATGTAAATTTTTGGAACAACAACAACGAAAAAACTTTCCAGTCAACAAAAAGCGGTCGTATTCGTGTTTACCGCCCTCCGAATACTCTATTCGATGAGAAACATATATCTAACAATGATAAAAGTGGTAGATTTTCCGTCAATATGTGGGCTTGGATATGGGCACGTGGTCCTGGTGTTTTGTGGCATATTGAGGATTGATTTGACAGTGAAAGGTATATTAGGATTTTAGACAATATTATGCTCCCTTCTGTGTCACAATTATTTCCTAATAATGAGTTCATATTGCAACAAGACAATTGTTCAGTTTATACTGCTCATACCGTAATTAACTGGTTTCAAGATAACAGCATCCATGTTCTTAACTGGCTTAGTCATAGCCCAGATCTTAACCCTGTGGAAAAAGTATGGGGACTACTCGTAAGAAGTATCCAAAAATGAAATGTAAGACCACGGAATGCCGATGATTTAAGTACTGGAAATACTAAATAATGCATGGGAAAACATTATTACTAATGGTTATTGTATAAGGTTATTTAATTCTATGCCAAACAGACTTATAGAAGTTATAAATAGAAATGGTGCAATAACGAGATATTAATAGTTAGTTTTTTGTTAAGTCGGATATCCTTTGTCCTTTGATCCAGGATTTCTACTAATCGTACCGTTTATTCTCCACTTTCTTAAAATGTTACACACCAAATTTTTCTTAATGTTATAACGCAGTGCAATTTGTCTCATTGACCATCCATCATTTGCTATAGCAATAACTACAGCATTAAAATAAAAAATAAATTAAAAGTGATATCTGTTTTATTTCGGCTACTCATTACATATTCAAATAGAGAGATTTACATTAGAAAAAAAAAGTTGTCCTATTTTTTTCTGCTCACGACAGTACGTAACATTCCTAAATCCCAAAGGTAAGTATATCTGTATTATATATTAAACTTGGCCACTGCAGTTAATTTTTCGCTTGAAACAATGCCAGAAATTAAATAAATTAAACACATTTTCTATAATGAGATAAAAAGAAGAAGCTGACACTTACCCTGTTGTGATTTTGTAAGAAAACTTTATAAATACAATATGTTAATGTCAGTATACAATTTTTGAGTGCGGATTTATTTAGTATGCTTATCTCGTTTACACGCTAGGTTAAGAAACGTAAGAAAGACAATGGAAAAAGAAACTTCAGTAAGCTGCAAACGTAGAAGACTGATTTGGCTATAAGGCTACCGCTTTCAAAAGGCAAGAACGAGACACATATTTTCTTGTCACGGACGACTGGGGACTTTAAAGCAAGTTACAAGTGAAACCTTACGTGAATTTTAATCCTGTTAACTTTCAATATTTCAAATGATATCAGTACTTGGAATATGTCATAGCATTTATTAAAATTGGTTCTTAGAAAGATTACATAATATACCAATATTTAAAATAACAATTACTCCAATTTCTTTTATATGACTACATTCCAGTATTTTTATTCTACAGTGTCTGTTCGGAATTTCCTCACTTTTTAATTCTTGCTTATTTTAAATTTGAGCATCTTAAAGGGCCCGAGGCATAATTTTCAATAAAAAATTTCAAATTGTAATACCAGACAGGGAAGACTGGGAAAACTGTCCCCCAATATTAGCACAAACAGTCTAAGTACACCGACGGCTCCAAGACATAACAAGGGTCAGCGCGGGAATATACGGGGCAAGGCCAAAAGCCTGTATTCCAATAAATCTAGGAAAATACGCAACAGCATTTCCGGTAGAAGTCGTTACCTGTTTATACCCCTTTTGGCTATTTTGGTAAATAAACGAAGCGAACACGCGCACGAGTAGCTGGTTTAAGCCGGAGCAAAGAGTCGTGGGTTCTGGTAACTTACGAAAGAAGTGAAACTTACCCTTTTGTGTGTGACATAAGATAAATTTTGTTTTAATTGGGGAAAAGTTACAATGAAAAATTGATGTTAGTTGGGCACCATTTATAGTGAATAATCAGTTGATTTATCTCTTTTTCCCTATAAACAAGACTGAAATTTATGGTAAGGGATAGAAATAATTAATAAGATGAATAATAAAATATATTATATAAAAAATTAAATTTTACATGAATTTAAAAAGGTAATTTGTAAAATAGAAATTTAAAGTAAATGTTAAAGAAAAAAATATATAACTTTATTTAAATATAATTTTGAGTAAACTTTTGTATAAAACAAATTGCATCAGTGAAAAGGGATACCGCTCATGGTCAGGGGTAGCAGACTTAACAGACAGAATAAATGGTGGTCAGGCCGTCCATCACATACGCGGCGCTGGTGTGGTGCAGCATACCGGCCATGACAATGAAAAAGCTAAAAGTGCTTGAGCACAAATTCATGCGCCTCATATCAAATTCAGGAACGTCCAGCATATCTCTCAAAACTTCTACTCGTCCGCTAACAAGACACATAACGCAAATTAGACAGCACAATGCCCCATTTCGTATCAAACACCCCTTACCGTACCAGACGTTATCGATTTTCCGGCAACCACTATAGCCAAGTTTCAACAACTATACCTTTCTCTAATCCTATCCACCTTTCGCTAGTATTTCATACCTTTTAATTATCCTTAAATCTTTCCTGTCCCCCTCTTCCTTTCTGTTTGTGTATTTTTGTCGCGTTTGTTAGTTTTTCTTCATTTCTTTTTGTACATTTTTGTTTCTAAATTCGCTTCACATCTTTTAAAAAATTGAAACCTTTTCGAAATCAAAATTTTTAAAAATCAAAGTTTAGGCCAGACCTGCATTAAAATATCTCGCACCTTGTTCGAGTTGTGGTGCCTGCGTCCAGATACCAAATTTAAGTGTTTTTTGTGCGCCAGTGTTTTTAAAAATTAGTGTGGTTTATAAATTTTGTTGACCTTGTTTTCAAGCATTTTTGTTAATTTTATTACCTATTTTTATTTTATATTTAGAGAGGAGTCTAGGTTTAGTTTTGTTGAATTGTTGTTTTCGCTGGCCCAGGTCTGTTCCGCCCGATCCTGCAATCCGTCACCGCGTTAATGCGGTGGTTGCACGATCGGTTCCGGAGCAGGTCCTGGTGAGGCAACTATTGTATCATTACTATTAATAAATACTTTTTGAATTGAATTGAAGTGAAAAGGGATACAATACAAAATAATCGAGGATATAATACCAATTATCTAGGATTCCAAATGAGTGTAGTTGAAGGTGAGAAATCCTGGTACTGCACTCCAGATTTTATTTGTCTCAGAGCATTCAATCTAAATAATTTTGGCAATTTATTTACTCGCAAGGCAACATTCGATTCCAAAGGAATTTCGAATATAAAGACTGCAAATAGCTTCTAGTCTAGTCGATTCTTGTATTAATTAATAAAAAACTGAGGGCTTAAACGCCTCAACAAAAGCCAAAAAAAAAATATCAAACCTAGTGGTTTGGTTAAATAATATATTCAACATTATTTTGAAAATAAGTAGCTTGCATACAATAAACTCCATATCAAATTGAAAGGCAAACTTGATAATTAACAAAAGGTTGTTAAATAAATAAATCAAGTTGATAATTGTTAAATCAATTATAATTGACACATCAAGTTGTAAAGTTGCTTCTTAGAATAAACCGTTAAAGTAATTTTTGCTGATTGTAAACTAAATTACCAAAAGAGATAGAAAAAAAATATTTTATTACCATGTGGTTGCATATAGTATTTAAGTTACTTATTGAATTGAAGAAATTGAATTTAATTTATTAATATATTAATAATTAATATTTAATAATGAAAATTATTGAAATGGAAATGATTAATAAATAAAATTTACCTCATGGTGTTCAAACACAAAGAAATGTGGATATGAATGTAATAGTAATTACTCAAGGATCTCGCAATCGAAATTTTGTGGTGTCAATCAGATCAGATTTGGAAGGCAAATGGCCACTTCAGAGGACTAATTAAGGAGATAAACTTTTTCATATCACTATTTTAACTATAATACCAATATACAAACTTTAAAGATATATTTTTATTAATGAAAATGCAAAATTTTACGGACGTTACACCATCTGATAACGAGCTCCTAAATTAATTGTTATAGGAGTGTACCATGATCGGATACCTTTTCTAGTTAGGTTTGTATTCACAATTAAATTACTGACAGGTATAGAATCGATTACTGAAATCTTTAATAATGATTGAGGAATGCTTCAAACAATAAATTGCAAATATAACAACATAACCTAATACTAATAGTAGAAACTGTCCAAATAAAATAAATTGTTAGATAGATTTTCGATGATTCAGTAAATACATTACATTATATAAGATACACTATATAACAGATGTGAATGTAATAAGTTGTAGAGGTAATAAAAACAACTACATATACAGAGTAAACAAAATAAAAAATGAAATTTAAATGAATATTAATGTTTTGCAGGCATGGTATTGACAATTACTGAACCTAAAGTGCTGTAACATAAGTATATATTACATAAATTAGTTCTTAAGTTACAAAAATAACTATATATAAAATGTGAAAATATTTAGCAGTGATATAAAAACAATTCTGCTAGTTGTAATAATCCTGACCATAGATAGAGTATGTATGGTTAATGTTAAATTTTTAAGTTCTGATAGGCAATAGGAGAATTATTAGATACTCAATAGAACTGTTATTGGATATAGAGGGTTGTGAGAAAATCAAACGGTGTCGGCATACTAATATCATATTTTGCTCTGTTCCCTATACGAAGAATAATGCCTTAAACCAACGCATTTTTAAATTTAATTCAAAATTATGTGATATTATATCTAAATTAAATAGAGTCATTGAGGGAACTATATCATATTGTGAAACAAACAATGAGAGATTCGTAATAAGAAAAGACTTAATTTTTAATGAATTGGTTAGTGTTATTAACAGTACCAAAACTAATGCAGCAAATAAATCATTAACTTTTGTGCCTATCAATAAACAACTGTTTTTGGCAAAGAATTCGTCATCGCCATCCCAAAGCCACCGAAGCAGCATCAACAATACCAACGTTCATGGCTCACGCATAAGTGGTAATAGTGTTATTATGAAGGAAAGTTCGGAATGTGCTATAGTGGTGCAACTTGATGTAGTGGGACATGAGCATTGCGCAATCACGGTGCCAAACAACACAGATTCTGTGCAAATTCAACAGGCAAAAGTAATCGACATCGCAGATGAGGTAGACGATGGGGACTGCAATGTGGTTGGCAGTGAAGCGATTGGATTACAGGCAAATATTAGTGGTAATAATCAAGTTGATGATATAAATAATCAAGAACATTTTTTATATCCCAGACTATCGCAGCTGAATCTAATGTCCTAGAAATTAATGTTGATGTTAAAAATACCAACGCAATAACCTTAGTTTTACTGAACATTCAGTGCATCCGTAATAAAACCGATGACTTGTATATCTTTTTGCAAAGCCTTGACTTTCCTTGCTTAGTTTTAATAACTGAGCACTGGCTTAAAACCAATGAACCGGTGTATATACCGAATTACTCTGTTCTGTCAATATATAACAGAACTAATTCAAATCATGGGGGTACACTAATATTGTTAAATAATACCTTGGGGAATTCCTTGTCATTTGTTAGCATACATAAATTTGACGATGCTTTAGTAGAGAAACTGTTTGAGTTTTCAATTATATATTGTAGCATGATTAATATGTATATAGTATGCATTTATAGATCTCCCTTAACAGATGTTAATCTATTCTTAGATAAGCTTGAAACACTCTTATTCAATCTACCAACTAAATCAACTATTGTATTAGCTGGAGATTTTAACATTAATTTTAGCGACAAAGAGTCAACCGACACAATAACTCTAACAAACCTCTTAACTTGTTTCAATCTCAATATGCATGTTAAATCTTATACTCGCGTCTCTCAGCACTCGTATAGTACAATTGATTATCTCTGTAGTAATTTAGAGGACCAAAATATTTCCTGCTCAGTGATTTCACCTGGCTTGTCTGATCATGAAGCTGTCTACTGTTCTCTACAGATAGACTCAAATACTTCTAAATGTAAAGAAAAATTTGGACAATTGTACAGTAGGACAAATTACAATAGGTTTTTTCAATACTGCCTACAGTCTGATTGGAGAAGGGTCTTTATTAGAGATGAAACTTTTAATGCGTTTTATGAGTGTTTAATGCACGCTTTCAGTAGGGCTTTTCCCATTCAAAAGATTAAAATAAAAAATAAAAAACCTTGGATAACTAAAGGCATAAAAACCTCTGCAAAAAATATACGAATTTTACACTACATACGAAAGTACACAAATGAGGCATTCTTCTTTAACTATTACGCGAAATACCGTAATATTTACAAAAAAGTTATTAAAGCGGCAAAAGAAAACTATTACACTAGTAGAATGGAACAAACAAGTAATAAGTCCAAAGAGAGTTGGGCAATTATAAACGAGCTTAGAGGTAAAAACCACCGTTCAATAAAAACAACTATAAATTCGAATGTCGGATATCCTTTGTCCTTTGATCCAGGATTTCTACTAATCGTACCGTTTATTCTCCACTTTCTTAAAATGTTACACACCAAATTTTTCTTAATGTTATAACGCAGTGCAATTTGTCTCATTGACCATCCATCATTTGCTATAGCAATAACTACAGCATTAAAATAAAAAATAAATTAAAAGTGATATCTGTTTTATTTCGGCTACTCATTACATATTCAAATAGAGAGATTTACATTAGAAAAAAAAAGTTGTCCTATTTTTTTCTGCTCACGACAGTACGTAACATTCCTAAATCCCAAAGGTAAGTATATCTGTATTATATATTAAACTTGGCCACTGCAGTTAATTTTTCGCTTGAAACAATGCCAGAAATTAAATAAATTAAACACATTTTCTATAATGAGATAAAAAGAAGAAGCTGACACTTACCCTGTTGTGATTTTGTAAGAAAACTTTATAAATACAATATGTTAATGTCAGTATACAATTTTTGAGTGCGGATTTATTTAGTATGCTTATCTCGTTTACACGCTAGGTTAAGAAACGTAAGAAAGACAATGGAAAAAGAAACTTCAGTAAGCTGCAAACGTAGAAGACTGATTTGGCTATAAGGCTACCGCTTTCAAAAGGCAAGAACGAGACACATATTTTCTTGTCACGGACGACTGGGGACTTTAAAGCAAGTTACAAGTGAAACCTTACGTGAATTTTAATCCTGTTAACTTTCAATATTTCAAATGATATCAGTACTTGGAATATGTCATAGCATTTATTAAAATTGGTTCTTAGAAAGATTACATAATATACCAATATTTAAAATAACAATTACTCCAATTTCTTTTATATGACTACATTCCAGTATTTTTATTCTACAGTGTCTGTTCGGAATTTCCTCACTTTTTAATTCTTGCTTATTTTAAATTTGAGCATCTTAAAGGGCCCGAGGCATAATTTTCAATAAAAAATTTCAAATTGTAATACCAGACAGGGAAGACTGGGAACACTGTCCCCCAATATTAGCACAAACAGTCTAAGTACACCGACGGCTCCAAGACATAACAAGGGTCAGCGCGGGAATATACGGGGCAAGGCCAAAAGCCTGTATTCCAATAAATCTAGGAAAATACGCAACAGCATTTCCGGTAGAAGTCGTTACCTGTTTATACCCCTTTTGGCTATTTTGGTAAATAAACGAAGCGAACACGCGCACGAGTAGCTGGTTTAAGCCGGAGCAAAGAGTCGTGGGTTCTGGTAACTTACGAAAGAAGTGAAACTTACCCTTTTGTGTGTGACATAAGATAAATTTTGTTTTAATTGGGGAAAAGTTACAATGAAAAATTGATGTTAGTTGGGCACCATTTATAGTGAATAATCAGTTGATTTATCTCTTTTTCCCTATAAACAAGACTGAAATTTATGGTAAGGGATAGAAATAATTAATAAGATGAATAATAAAATATATTATATAAAAAATTAAATTTTACATGAATTTAAAAAGGTAATTTGTAAAATAGAAATTTAAAGTAAATGTTAAAGAAAAAAATATATAACTTTATTTAAATATAATTTTGAGTAAACTTTTGTATAAAACAAATTGCATCAGTGAAAAGGGATACCGCTCATGGTCAGGGGTAGCAGACTTAACAGACAGAATAAATGGTGGTCAGGCCGTCCATCACATACGCGGCGCTGGTGTGGTGCAGCATACCGGCCATGACAATGAAAAAGCTAAAAGTGCTTGAGCACAAATTCATGCGCCTCATATCAAATTCAGGAACGTCCAGCATATCTCTCAAAACTTCTACTCGTCCGCTAACAAGACACATAACGCAAATTAGACAGCACAATGCCCCATTTCGGATCAAACACTCCTTACCGTACCAGACGTTATCGATTTTCCGGCAACCACTATAGCCAAGTTTCAACAACTATACCTTTCTCTAATCCTATCCACCTTTCGCTAGTATTTCATACCTTTTAATTATCCTTAAATCTTTCCTGTCCCCCTCTTCCTTTCTGTTTGTGTATTTTTGTCGCGTTTGTTAGTTTTTCTTCATTTCTTTTTGTACATTTTTGTTTCTAAATTCGCTTCACATCTTTTAAAAAATTGAAACCTTTTCGAAATCAAAATTTTTAAAAATCAAAGTTTAGGCCAGACCTGCATTAAAATATCTCGCACCTTGTTCGAGTTGTGGTGCCTGCGTCCAGATACCAAATTTAAGTGTTTTTTGTGCGCCAGTGTTTTTAAAAATTAGTGTGGTTTATAAATTTTGTTGACCTTGTTTTCAAGCATTTTTGTTAATTTTATTACCTATTTTTATTTTATATTTAGAGAGGAGTCTAGGTTTAGTTTTGTTGAATTGCTGTTTTCGCTGGCCCAGGTCTGTTCCGCCCGATCCTGCAATCCGTCACCGCGTTAATGCGGTGGTTGCACGATCGGTTCCGGAGCAGGTCCTGGTGAGGCAACTATTGTATCATTACTATTAATAAATACTTTTTGAATTGAATTGAAGTGAAAAGGGATACAATACAAAATAATCGAGGATATAATACCAATTATCTAGGATTCCAAATGAGTGTAGTTGAAGGTGGGAAATCCTGGTACTGCACTCCAGATTTTATTTGTCTCAGAGCATTCAATCTAAATAATTTTGGCAATTTATTTACTCGCAAGGCAACATTCGATTCCAAAGGAATTTCGAATATAAAGACTGCAAATAGCTTCTAGTCTAGTCGATTCTTGTATTAATTAATAAAAAACTGAGGGCTTAAACGCCTCAACAAAAGCCAAAAAAAAAATATCAAACCTAGTGGTTTGGTTAAATAATATATTCAACATTATTTTGAAAATAAGTAGCTTGCATACAATAAACTCCATATCAAATTGAAAGGCAAACTTGATAATTAACAAAAGGTTGTTAAATAAATAAATCAAGTTGATAATTGTTAAATCAATTATAATTGACACATCAAGTTGTAAAGTTGCTTCTTAGAATAAACCGTTAAAGTAATTTTTGCTGATTGTAAACTAAATTACCAAAAGAGATAGAAAAAAAATATTTTATTACCATGTGGTTGCATATAGTATTTAAGTTACTTATTGAATTGAAGAAATTGAATTTAATTTATTAATATATTAATAATTAATATTTAATAATGAAAATTATTGAAATGGAAATGATTAATAAATAAAATTTACCTCATGGTGTTCAAACACAAAGAAATGTGGATATGAATGTAATAGTAATTACTCAAGGATCTCGCAATCGAAATTTTGTGGTGTCAATCAGATCAGATTTGGAAGGCAAATGGCCACTTCAGAGGACTAATTAAGGAGATAAACTTTTTCATATCACTATTTTAACTATAATACCAATATACAAACTTTAAAGATATATTTTTATTAATGAAAATGCAAAATTTTACGGACGTTACACCATCTGATAACGAGCTCCTAAATTAATTGTTATAGGAGTGTACCATGATCGGATACCTTTTCTAGTTAGGTTTGTATTCACAATTAAATTACTGACAGGTATAGAATCGATTACTGAAATCTTTAATAATGATTGAGGAATGCTTCAAACAATAAATTGCAAATATAACAACATAACCTAATACTAATAGTAGAAACTGTCCAAATAAAATAAATTGTTAGATAGATTTTCGATGATTCAGTAAATACATTACATTATATAAGATACACTATATAACAGATGTGAATGTAATAAGTTGTAGAGGTAATAAAAACAACTACATATACAGAGTAAACAAAATAAAAAATGAAATTTAAATGAATATTAATGTTTTGCAGGCATGGTATTGACAATTACTGAACCTAAAGTGCTGTAACATAAGTATATATTACATAAATTAGTTCTTAAGTTACAAAAATAACTATATATAAAATGTGAAAATATTTAGCAGTGATATAAAAACAATTCTGCTAGTTGTAATAATCCTGACCATAGATAGAGTATGTATGGTTAATGTTAAATTTTTAAGTTCTGATAGGCAATAGGAGAATTATTAGATACTCAATAGAACTGTTATTGGATATAGAGGGTTGTGAGAAAATCAAACGGTGTCGGCATACTAATATCATATTTTGCTCTGTTCCCTATACGAAGAATAATGCCTTAAACCAACGCATTTTTAAATTTAATTCAAAATTATGTGATATTATATCTAAATTAAATAGAGTCATTGAGGGAACTATATCATATTGTGAAACAAACAATGAGAGATTCGTAATAAGAAAAGACTTAATTTTTAATGAATTGGTTAGTGTTATTAACAGTACCAAAACTAATGCAGCAAATAAATCATTAACTTTTGTGCCTATCAATAAACAACTGTTTTTGGCAAAGAATTCGTCATCGCCATCCCAAAGCCACCGAAGCAGCATCAACAATACCAACGTTCATGGCTCACGCATAAGTGGTAATAGTGTTATTATGAAGGAAAGTTCGGAATGTGCTATAGTGGTGCAACTTGATGTAGTGGGACATGAGCATTGCGCAATCACGGTGCCAAACAACACAGATTCTGTGCAAATTCAACAGGCAAAAGTAATCGACATCGCAGATGAGGTAGACGATGGGGACTGCAATGTGGTTGGCAGTGAAGCGATTGGATTACAGGCAAATATTAGTGGTAATAATCAAGTTGATGATATAAATAATCAAGAACATTTTTTATATCCCAGACTATCGCAGCTGAATCTAATGTCCTAGAAATTAATGTTGATGTTAAAAATACCAACGCAATAACCTTAGTTTTACTGAACATTCAGTGCATCCGTAATAAAACCGATGACTTGTATATCTTTTTGCAAAGCCTTGACTTTCCTTGCTTAGTTTTAATAACTGAGCACTGGCTTAAAACCAGTGAACCGGTGTATATACCGAATTACTCTGTTCTGTCAATATATAACAGAACTAATTCAAATCATGGGGGTACACTAATATTGTTAAATAATACCTTGGGGAATTCCTTGTCATTTGTTAGCATACATAAATTTGACGATGCTTTAGTAGAGAAACTGTTTGAGTTTTCAATTATATATTGTAGCATGATTAATATGTATATAGTATGCATTTATAGATCTCCCTTAACAGATGTTAATCTATTCTTAGATAAGCTTGAAACACTCTTATTCAATCTACCAACTAAATCAACTATTGTATTAGCTGGAGATTTTAACATTAATTTTAGCGACAAAGAGTCAACCGACACAATAACTCTAACAAACCTCTTAACTTGTTTCAATCTCAATATGCATGTTAAATCTTATACTCGCGTCTCTCAGCACTCGTATAGTACAATTGATTATCTCTGTAGTAATTTAGAGGACCAAAATATTTCCTGCTCAGTGATTTCACCTGGCTTGTCTGATCATGAAGCTGTCTACTGTTCTCTACAGATAGACTCAAATACTTCTAAATGTAAAGAAAAATTTGGACAATTGTACAGTAGGACAAATTACAATAGGTTTTTTCAATACTGCCTACAGTCTGATTGGAGAAGGGTCTTTATTAGAGATGAAACTTTTAATGCGTTTTATGAGTGTTTAATGCACGCTTTCAGTAGGGCTTTTCCCATTCAAAAGATTAAAATAAAAAATAAAAAACCTTGGATAACTAAAGGCATAAAAACCTCTGCAAAAAATATACGAATTTTACACTACATACGAAAGTACATAAATGAGGCATTCTTCTTTAACTATTACGCGAAATACCGTAATATTTACAAAAAAGTTATTAAAGCGGCAAAAGAAAACTATTACACTAGTAGAATGGAACAAACAAGTAATAAGTCCAAAGAGAGTTGGGCAATTATAAACGAGCTTAGAGGTAAAAACCACCGTTCAATAAAAACAACTATAAATTCGAATGACCTGAATAGCTATTATTGTTCAATTGCAGATAAATTAACTGAAAAAATAATCCCTTTAAAAGATCCTCTGAGTTATATGATGGAAATAAATAATAACCAAATACTACATTTGTACGATACTAATATAGTTGAATTGACAGAAATTATTAAGGACATAAAAAATAAAAATGCTTCCGGTATTGACGAAATGTCTATAAAAATATTTGAAAATCTACCAGAATCTGCTCTGGATGTACTGGTTTGCCTTATAAATAGCTCTTTTCAGTCAGGAGTTTTCCCATCTTTTTTAAAAACTTCTCTAGTTATCCCACTATATAAAGGCGGGGATGTAGAAAACCCATCCAACTATCGGCCCATATCATTAATTTCCACGCTAGCTAAAATTATAGAAAAACTAATAAAAAAAAGAGTTACTGAGTTTTTGTTATCTGTCAATCTGCTTAGTGACAATCAATTTGGCTTTCAACGCCAGAAAAGCACTAACGACGCAATGTTCTCCTTTCTAAATACTGTTTACACGAAACTAAATGAAGGGGAGGTCGCCGCTGCCATATTTTGCGATCTGTCAAAAGCCTTTGATTGCGTTCAACATGGAATATTGTTGCAAAAATTGAAGCGCTATGGTTTCAGAGGCATTACTCTTGAATGGTTTAAATCATATCTGTCAGGCCGTAAGCAAATTGTTCAAAATCCAAATAGGTCTGACGAACTTTACATAAACTGTGGGGTACCTCAAGGCTCTGTTCTTGGTCCAATTCTATTTTTACTGTATATTAACGACATAACTACTATTAATATCACAGGAAAGATTACCCTATTCGCCGACGATACTACAATATTATGGCATAGCAAGGAAAAAAATATTCTGCATGAAAGCATATGCAACGACATTAAGAAAATCAAAGATTGGTGTGATTCGAACTTACTGTCGTTCAATATAGAAAAAACAAACATAATAACTTTCAAATGTGATTTGCCAGATATATCCCTAGGGAACCATGTACTTGAAAACAAAACGTGCTTGAAATTTTTAGGATTAAATATTGACTGCAAATTAAAGTTTAGAGAACATATTATTGGTTTAAATAGTAAACTAGCATCTGGATGCTACGCAGTCAGGGTGGTTTCAAATGAATTAGGATATTCAGCTGCCAGAGCTGTATATTTTTCATTAATCGAATCACATCTGAGTTATGGGATTGCGTTTTGGGGCGTATGTAGTAAATTTCTCTTGCAACAAATACTTGTGTTACAAAAGCGTGCCGTTAGATATCTTTGTAAGGCTAGGGCTCGCGACTCTTGCAAAGAACTATTTGTAGCCAACAGAATTCTAACTGTGATATCTATTTTCATATTAAATACAGTAGTCTTAATTCATAAGTACAAAAATAATGTTTATACGACTTCAACATATAGCACTCGACAAGTAGGTAATATTACACTGCCAGTCCCAAGAACTACACTTGTCCGGGATTCTGTGGTTTACAATGGTCCTAAAATGTATAATCACTTACCGAGCCATATTAGGGACATCGTCTCCAATCAGGGTTTCAAAAACGCAGTGAAAAATCTACTTATTGATAAACCATATTATGAAATAAAGGAATATTTAGATGATACATTCTGATGTAGATATATATTTTGTTTTTAATATTTGACCAAAAAATGTGATTTGTAGCTTGTTTTATTGTATGATCTTATGTTTATAGTTTTATATATTTGTATTTTATATAAGTTATGTATGTATAATTTTATTTTTTTTATGCTTTGTCAACAAGATTATTCTTCTGGACAATAAAGTATATTTTGATTGATTGATTGATTGATTGAACTGGCCTTGTTTGCATAGTGCATACTCATTATAAATCAATAGATACTGGCTGATGGATCATCCAAAGCCAACAGAGAGAGAGAGAGAAAAAAATTCCGCTAGTTTGAAGTAGTCTCAGTTACAAAAACTAAATAAATGTGCTATCAGGTCGCGCTAAACACAAACAAATACCAGTTATTTATATAAAGTTAAATGGACATAGGCCATGTAATACAGTGACCGTTATACATAGTTGTGCAAAGGAAATAATAAGGCAAGTCAATTAGTAAATTGCCATTTTCCCCGACAGCCAAACGGCGATTGATGCAATCGGTCCATGCAAATCAATTGAAGTTTAGACTGGCACTGCTTGATGGCTGTTATAGAGATAGAAAGTCAGAATATAATGATCTTAGCATGGGTACCAGGACTCGAGGGACATAGAGGAAAGGAAAAGGAAAATGAATTTAACAAAGAAAGCACTATTCATACGAAAAGCCATTACGGAATGGGTGCCAAATAAATCTCTGGAATGGTGGGGAAACTTCCCAAAACATAAACAGACCAAAGAGTTCATTAAAGAACGATTCGTTAAATTCACGGAAGACCTGCTAACCCAGAACAGGAAGATTATCAGAATAATAGTAGGTCTAGCGGGGTATTGCCGGCTCAATGGACACATGAATCTAATGTGCCTGGCAGAGGATGCAGCATCCAGATTATGTCTTGAGGAAGAGGAAACCCCAGCTGACATATTATGCCATTGTGAAGACCTAGCAAGACTGAGACTCCAATTACTCAAAGAAGAAAAACCAAAGGCAGCTATATAAAAGAGCCCTTATCAAGGCTGTGGAGTCTGGTACAAAAGACAAAGCTGGATGAGGTACTATAAGGAATTTATTTTAGAAACACTACAATAGACCTGGAAAGTCGCAGTTGTAAAGGCCAAATAGCTCCTTCATTTGTTTATCTATCTATTTTAAGGGACTATAGATACCTATTTAGGTATTGATAGGTAGATAGATAGGTAGATAATTTATTAACCAAAGAAAAACATACATAAAGTACAACTGGCACCTCAACAAATGCAATGAATCATACATTAAAATGAAATAAATATAAACACATAAGTAGACAAATGAATAAATACAAACACATAAATGGTTATATAATGAATTGGGTACAGTTGGGTAACAATAATAAATAACAGAAACACATTAAAAACAATCAATAAAAACCAATCAATTTGAATATCTGCTTAAGCGTAACAATATCACATAAGCTCCTTAGACACAAACTCATTCATAGAATAGAAACATTCGTTAATAAGGAACTTTTTGGTTTACAATTTGAATTTATAATAGTTTGATATATTTTTTTAAAATGTTGGGAGTAAATTATACAAGGTGGTGATACTGCGATAGTCTGGTGATCTTTTGTCTTTTGAAAGTAGATGTTGAATGTCTGGGCACTAATAATGTGTTTGCGTTGCGAGTATTATAATTATGCTGATCTTCTAGCACAAACAAATCTGTGACTGATTTCATAATGAAAATGAGTGAAAATGTCAAATTTCTTTCACATCTAAAGTGTCTGCAGCTTTCCCGATAATCAAGATTAAAAAGAAGTCTATTTTTTTCTGGTTTATAGAAACTCTAGTCCAACCCACATATGCTTTATTCAAGGATGCATATATGCTGTCAATATGTGTAGCAAATGAAACATTTGAGTCTAGCCAGATACCAAAAAGTTTAGCAGTGTTTGAAAACTGCAGACTGTTTATTGATTGCAAATCCACTTGAGGTACTTTTTCGATGTGAAAATTGATGTAAACTGTTTTTGAATTGTTCAGAATAAGCCGGTTTCTTTGGCACCAACTATACTTTTCATCAAGTGTTGAATTGATGTTTTCTTGAAGTTCCTTACCCGAGACTATAATATTTGTATCGTCTGCAGACATAGTTACCTTTCCCTTGCTAATATATCGAGGAAGGTCATTAATATGAAGTAAGAATATAAGTGGGCCCAATACAGATCCCTCAGTAGCTCCAAGTGATACTGGATATTGACTAGAAATTTGATCTTTATTTTTACCAACATATACCGGTTTTGTAAATACGATTATATCCAATCCAGAAGCTGTCCTGTTACACCTAAGCTATTAAGCTTTTTCAATATATATGGTAAGCTAATAGTACAAATGCCTTACTTAGATCAAACATAAGAGTCTCCACATACGCTCCCCTAATTTATAATATACGTAGTTAAGTAGGTGGCAGCATGCTTTCTCTACTGATTATTGAGCTCTAAAACCATATTGAGAAACTGGAAGTAAGTGATGTGTGTCCACAAAACAAATAACGTTATATACAACAAGTTCTAGATTCAGCTAACAACGATATCTGTCGATAATGGTCAATGTTTGATGTTTTTTTTAAATAATGGAAATACTAGAGCCATTTTCATTAAGTCTGGAAACTAGTAAAAGGGGAGTAATTATGTAAATGCTCACAGTTTTTATCAATTTGAAAGAAATACCATCCATCCCACTGTAATTTTTATTTTTCATGTTAATTATTATTAAGAACATCTGGCTCAGTGACATTAACAAAATAATAAAAATTGATCTTAAAGCAGAATTTGTTATTAATGTACAAGAAAGAGGCATGTTTTGGCCAAAATGCTCATATATTTTGAGATAGCCGATAGCCGCGTTAGTTAAGACGCGAGGTTGCAATCGCGATTAATCGAACGGGTATCGCGCCACCGGGTTCGAGCCCCGTTTCCGGCACTGGCGTTGTCGGCGGATATGGTTGTATGTCCGCGTTTTTCAATGAGTAATCCCCTTCCGCACAAGCCTCTGGCTTGTGGAATTGGGGGTTGTCTAATTTCTATGTTGTTTATTTATTATTGCATGCACTAGAAAAATGGCTTGCAAATATTTCAAATAATTCTTGGTTAGAGGTGATTATTCATTATTGAAATGTAAATAACATCTGGGCCTTGGCGGACGTGACAATGTACCGGGCGGTATTACTTTGCTTTTATTTTGCAATGCCGCTCGCCAGCGTATTTGATATGATAAATAATCATAAATACATGGGTGTAGTGCGAGTTACTTTTATATTGATAATAATAACAGGTTTTAATAATTAAACAATACTCATTGAATAAAAGTGGGTAGTTTTAAATTTCTCGGAAGCACGTACTTTTTGTTGGTTTTTGACCACCCTCCCCCCCCCCCCAAAGATTAGCGCCTGCACTTTGGACCGACCCTGTATTTATTTAGTAATGTTTCTATACTTTTAAACATAAACTACCCCTTGGGCAGAGCCATTTGTGGACTAGAAATGGGATAAGTTTGCACAATCGCAAAAGAAAACATTACAACGGCAACTTGAAAGGTAACAAAAATATATTTTGTTGTAAAGTTATTAAAAACAACGCCGTCACTGTATTATTTTAAAGTTAATCCTTATAATTTCATAAAACTTACACACTCGGCAGTTAATGTGTTACAATCCTGAGGTGTCGAGTATTATTCGTTCAGAACATGTATTCTAAATTCTTTGCATGTTACAGTTGCTATATTTTATTAAGCAATTTATAGTCATTGTGGACATAACCGTAATAATTAGCATACGGGTACGTACATTGCAGGATCAAATATTTAAAATCCTAAATAAACACATTAATAATATTTGTATTAAATGTACACACTTTCGTGCTATATGTAAGTTATACAATCGCAATTTCAGGAGAGAGCAGCGTTAATTCACCAACCACGTCGAAGCGGTTTTAATCAACTGAATATTTAATTGAATTTAATCGCATTTTTCAGACGATTCAAAAAGAAAAGCCTTACACTGTCTAAAACGTTCCATATCTCACGCTTAATATTCACCCTACTGTTTAGCAGAATATAAAAAACTCCTGCGTAGTCACGTAAAATTATTAACGTAAGAGCCACATACAGGGGTGAGGGGTCTATTCTTGAGTTGGCAAGCTCAGCCCCCTGTATCAAAGTAAATAAAATCCCACAACTTATTTGTGAAAACATTTACGAAAAATTTTCAGCCCAGGCAGCAAGCGAACCAATGTCATATACAAATATGTATATGCAATCTTCGTTTGTAAATCCAAAATTGCTGGAGATAATTGGACGGTACGCAGCTATAAAAAACAATTAAGTATACTTCCGGTCGGCAAATAGGTAGTTGTTCACTTATTGGTACACAAACTTCTTTATGTGGATTAATGTTTAACTGGCTAACAGCCTTGCAAAGAAGAGGAGCTAAAGCACCATTCTTTGGACTCGAACAGAACAGTCTTGTGGCATATCCAAAGGACATATAACGGAGGAGATCCAAAAATGGGAAATGGAATAGACAAACTTCTATTGCAGGAATAGTCCAGGCCAAAGACAAGCGAAAAATTATATAACTTATTCCGCAAAGAATACCCCATCCATCCATTACTTCTCCAACTCGAAAAGTTCGAGTTAAGGCTGATTATGGGCCTTCTAACAGGCCACTGTCCCTTGATATTCCATTTCAAGAACATACGCAAGGCAGTAGACGATAAATGTAGATAATGCGATGCTGCAACTTTTACTTATTTACTTTTAAATGCAACAAGTTGATCTGCATCAGACTAAAATATCTGGAGCAGACGGAATTTCCAGGAAAATCACAAGCTTTATAAAGTCTTGGAATTCTGGGCAACAATTAGTTGTAGGGTATTTAAGGGTGCGTTACCAAGGTCAAATAGTGCGTATACTATCCTCATTCTTATTTTACATTAATCTTAAAAACGAGTAGCTCAGTTGCCAGGGGTTTTAAGTCGGTATTAATTGTTACCTCGCTAATTGTTTCATGAAAGGCTAGTTTTTTACTAGTAGAAAGTGACTCAAATAGTTTATCAAAATCTACCCCCGCGAACCCTTATAAAAAACCCTCTGAAACGGAAAAATTCGGTTTTTTACTAATATCTTGAAAAATAATAAAAAAAGGATAGCACCACGTGAAATATCGAGAAATTTTACAAAAAAATAGTATATAAGTTTTTTTAAATAAATTTTTCCCTTAGCATGAGAAATTATTACAGTTCGCTCAATATTTCTAGCGCATGCGTCGCACAGGGAAATGAAGCATTTCTCGACCGCCGCTACATAATAAAGACAATTTGTACTCATTAGAAACGAAAAAAAAGGTAGCATTTTAAAGAGGAAGAATTCAGCTTTCAATGGTATTATACTTCCTTTTAATTTTTATTTCTTATAAATTGCACGTGAAAGTTAAGCTTTATCATTTTTTCCAGTCTATATTTAAACATAAATATTAAATAAAATACTATTTTTTTTTAATCCTTAAACTTCAATCTGAGCTTAATTTTTATGCTCTAAAGTAGCCAGGGTAAAAAAATACTTTTATATCATTGGTATTTTTTCCATTTCTTAGGGTTAGAAAATTTTCATTTGAAAACTTGTCTAAAATGGTCAAAAAAGGCTTGAAGGTAAAAAAAATTGTAACATGAAAAGTAGGATATACTTAATAAGTATATATCATTTTATTTTCAGAAATATTTTTATTTCATTTTTAATGTATAAACATATTTTTTGGAAAAACGTACTTTTTTCTATTTATGCTCCGTATAAGCTGTAGCTAAAAAAAATATTTTGACATATGAAAAGAAAGATAAAAATCTAAACTTTCACTTCCAAATATTTATTTCATCGTTTGATGACCAGGTTTCAAGTATATGATACTTGAAGTGAAGCAAAATTGACGAAATCCAAGTCCTATAAGTTTACATTCAAGAGCCGCTAAAGGGGGCGAGCGTAGGTGGATCTTTATTTTGTACATATTTCGATATGCGATGTAAAGCAACGTTCTCCTCAATAGCGGAAATAGGCCGACGTTAAATAAATGTATGTGATTTTTATAAAACACGTGCGGTTTCTCTATATTAGTGTATGCTAAAAGAGTACTTTGTAGCAAGTTGTTGTTTATATGCTGTATATAAACATAAATCGGAGTTGTGTATAAAGGCCCTTCTACACAATGGCACATCATGATGGGCCATCACGATGGTTAATCATCGGCCAATGCCATAGGCGGCCATTGTGAACCATTGCTACCGTCCACACGCTGGCCCATCTTCGAGTATAGCGGTAGTCGAGGATGGACCAGCAGTGACACTCTGTTTCATTGTAGAATTCTATAGTTCGACTCGAAACTATAGGTTTGGTACTCCGTTATGCAATTTCTGCTCTTGTCATTGGACAGTTGCTTGTAGATTTCTACTATAGTCACGAAGCGATAGAAATAAATTGTGAACAGAGTGCCGGTGCTGGACGCTGACGTTCCTTTGATGTGTGTTGAAAAACCGATACAGAGGCCATCGTCGGCGATGATGAGCCATAAGCCATCAGCCATTCTAGGTCATTGCGCCCTCTACACGATGGCCCATCGTGATGGGCCATTGTGTAGAGGAGACTTAAAATAAATTAATTTTGATAGTGGTTTTTTTTAAATATAAATCGTCGAATAATTATAAATTAATATTTTACGTGTTATTTATTATTATTCTGCGTCTTACTTTTATATATTAATAATTTAATAGTGCAATTGATGGCTGGAAGATGGAGGACATTTTAAATCCAGTTAAAATGACTATAAAGCCAGCCCCAAGGTGTTTATTAGATTTGATGTTTTGTAATTGTAAGAAAGGTTGCGGCAACAGATTGTTACGGACCTCTAGCGTATGCGACACACCATACGCTTTAGCGTTTTGTGGGCCGCATAATAACAACTGCTACGTCCGTAACACATTCGCTATTCTCCATGGGAGGGCGACACATTTGCGACACGTGACCAACAGAGAAAACGGAAGCAGCTATTTTTTTAGTTGGCTTGATACGTGGTAATTAGCTGATAATTCTACCAACCTCGGTTTAATCCAAGTCATCCTGGTGGATTTTAGAATTATCAACTCAAGAAAATTTCCTCAATCTGTTGTTGTTCCGTTTAGCGAAATATTTTGTGGTTGTAAGTAAATTTTATCTGCGGAAGCAGGATATTTAATTACACAAGGTAAGCTAACCTCTTCACGCCATCTTGCCCGTTCTCTACCCACGTGTTTCGCAAATTTGCAGGCTCTCCTTTGGAAATACAGTGTCAACTTGAAAGGCGGACTCGACCCCATTCATCAGACTGTAGCTTTTGGTGGATTGTTCCCTCATCAGTGAGGTAAATTAAATTCCTTTTGTAGGTTATGTCAGAAATACTCACACTAGGCACGCTTCACGTGCATTTCTGACTGTGAATTAAATCTCTTTAGGGTTCTACGGACGGGGCTTCTACACACGTCAGTGAGAGTTCCACGGACGGGGCATCCACACACAGTGGAAGGTGCCAGGGCTGGTGAGGCTACCATCAACCCCATCCTTGGGTCCATTTCTTGTGACCCGAAGACATCTCTGTAGGGCTACAGTTCTTCCACGTCCGGACTCGGTATCGTACCACCCTGAATAAGTGTGTTTGTGTTGTGTTTATTTTTTTTACTGACCGGGACCACCTTCAGTGGTTCGGCTGGATTTAAATTCATACGTTTGCATTTTTAACTTGTACATATTTAAGGATTTTATGCATTTACATATATTTAAGGAGGTTCTTTAAATCAAACCTTTGTGGCAGAATCTATGACAATTTTTGAGGACATTGTAAACCGATGTGTAGCTACACGAGGCATTTTATGAATGTTGTAACTGATTAATCGTGATATTGGCCATAACTTTGAACATCGCCAGGTTACATGCTAGAGAACCAATATCTGTAAATTGAATAATATAGTGCATTTCATTTTTAAAGAAAGTGTTATTATTTCGTCTGCGACCACTACATATGGAAGACTCCGTTATTTGTTAAGTAAGTAAACTAATAATTTATCATAGTTTATGTAAGCTTGGGCTTAACGCCCTGAGATAGTCTGAGCTAGTGAAATTTTATCGTAGGCACGTACATCACTTTCCGGGTAAGTCAGTGCCTACGATATCTGCTACGCTACAGTGGCCCAAGTGATTTCGTTACGTAATATCTGATAATCATTAATATCTATAACGTATTTATTTGTTGATGTACGTGTAACTCGTAGCAAGTTGTGGTTGCAAAAGAGCTGGTTTATACTGTTCAAATGTTTGTGGATTGTGTTTCACCCTAATGTGCTCAAATTTACCTCCTACCGTCATGACAGAAGAAGACAGCGATAATGACGATGATGATTGTAATTTACCGACAGAAACTTGTAAGATAATTATAAGTATAAGATAATGTTCAAAATTATTTTTCAAATTTAAAAATCTTTTAAAAAAAATTTTAATCTCTATACTTTTACTATAATTTAATATTGTGTGATTTAAAAAATATTAACTACCATTGTTTTATTTTCATCTGTTCTTAATACGGCTAAATTTATTTTAATATATTTTGTAGTCCTAAGGAAGACAATAAAAATTGTCGAAAAGTTGACTTTAAAGAGGAAATAAAGTTTACTCTTTTTTTATCCAATTACTGATGAAAGACCTGCTGAACATTTTTCGTGTTATCTTGAATCGCCAGAGTTATACACATACTTTTGCATGTAACTTAATCATAGTGTTATGTGCACGCCCACGCCCTCTTACAAAGAGAGGTTTACCTGGTAGCAGAATGAAAAGAGGTCTGTCTAATTAGCTACCGGTAAAACGGCGCCATCTCTGGGCCAACTGGAGAACTACCATGTAGATTGAAAAGCGGTAGAATAATTTGAAATTACAGATTACAAGGGCCGATAAGTTGTTCGGGACAGTCTGGAGGGAAATAGAGGAATCGATAATAAACGCTATGGATATATACGAAGCCGATCCAACGCACGGAGTCAGTTCAATTACGTATTAGATGAGCAAGTTGATCAGATAAGATAACAAACAAGTTGTAAATCTATAGTAGAGTAAAGTTATAATTAGTATGTTATTATAAGGACTAATTATTGTAATTTAGTAGTTAGTGAGAATCTTTGTTGCAATTTATTGGGCCTACGTTTGGGGGTGTTTACTGGAGGGTGTAAACACGTAACAATAGTTTATTCAGATGCGTTTGATTATCTTCTTCATTTAAATATTTTACCTCCGTCGACACAAAGCGAAATGAATTGGGGAGTAAGTTATGTATTTGCTTTTCCTAATTTTCTATCTTTGTAACGAATGAATTGATTTAGGTGATTTTATATTTCTACAGTAGGGGTCAAATGCATTTAAATCCGAATTGATGAATTTTATCTTCAATTTTTATATAAATACATATATTCACATAAGATATCAAATTCTGTTCTAATAGTTCTGGGGAGGGGATCATTTTTTGTAACCTATGTTATCGAAACTGACAACTGGTCTATATTATTTACAATACAGCGATACAATAAATTATCTTTTTGCTTTGCTGAATTTGACACAAACAATGGTAAATTATGATCGAATATATATTTACGGCAACTCACAAAAAACAAAGCGGTATTGGAAGTAAGGGTGCATCCGATTGTGGCATTTACCACGGTCGGCCGCGGCCGCCTACTATAAGTATAAAATCCTCTCAGCTATGCCATAAACCTTTATTAAATCTCTTCATAGATCACTGATGGTCTATTAAGGAAATTTTGATATAAAAAACGTGTTGCTGACATCAATTCCGGAGTTGCGTCTGTCTGGTCGGTATAGATAAACTTCATTTTAATATAATCCTGCAGCAGTTAGATGTCAACGTTAATTATTTTTTCTTGATATTTACTAAATTTACGACCAATTTTTCAGTAATTTCCAATTTCAATTTACATAGACAATGATAAAAGACATATGGGCGCAAGAGTGAAATCACATACCTCGATTTTTGTGTGGAGAATAATAGAATTAAATTATATTTGTAATCCAGTAATTAAATGAACAATTTGAAACCATAATAAGTTGCAACTTCTGACAATCGCAGTATTATCTTTGAATATAGTACTTTAATTTTAAAACAGTTTTACAAGTCAGCAGCTTTGCACTTAATAAATAAACATGGTGGGAACTGAAATAAATGTTTGCTGTTCTTTAAGAAACTTACTTCTCTTGTAATTTTTACTTAAATTCAAGTACAGATGCAGATTTTTTTAAATATATTTGGAAAAATATCTTATTTCAAAAATTAGACAAGTACCAACCTAAGTATAAAATCACATTCTAGCTTGTAAAATAATAATTAAAAAATTGATTTATTTTAAATTAAATCTCATTTTCATAATTTTTTCTGCATCTAAATCATTAGAATCCACCTTCATAGTTAATAAAAATGATGCGTGGCAGCATTTGAATAGGCGACAAGTTTGCAAGTTTTATGTGTCAAGAAATACTTTTCTATCCCCTTTTTTCTAACTACAGACTTTTAAAAACATGTACATTTGTAATCATCTAAAAATCTTATTTCTATTGGTATATGTGAATAGGAATTTAATTTAATTCTTAAAAATAGACTAAAATTAACTTTCGGTTTGCTCGCCGTCGGGAGTTCAGGTTTGGAATGGCGATTCAATTAGTGGACATGAACTTTCCCTGCATTAGGGACTCAAGTAGAAATTATCATGAAGAGTCGATAGTTGAGATACTGAAGAATATAACTATATAGCTTCAAGCAACAAAATTAAAAATGATAAAGTTGTATTCAACAAAATTATAAAAAGCCATTTTTCATACGAGTAGGTTAAAATACCGTTATATGCACGCCTACGCCACTGGCTCATATAAAATTCGAGAACGGTCTAGAAACGCCGCGAATGCGAATCTGGAACATTCTAGAATAATCGAGTACATTCAACGCGGGTATATATAGAGTAAATCCAAGCGTACTGAGAGGACAGTTTGATAGGAGACGAACAAGTTAACAGATGGAATAAGAGCAGCAATAAGTTGTGAATTATAATAGTGAGACTATAGTAGATGGAACTTGTAATTAATGTGTACTAATTTGTATAAGAATTATTATAATTAAGTGATTAATAAATCAGTGTTTTATGAAAGTTCTTGTTGCAATTTATCGAACCTACATACAGAGTGTTTACTGAAGATTATAAACACGTAACAATTGATATCAGAAGCGGAATTGTAACAGAATTCTAGAAAGTTCCATAGTGTTCTATTCAGAAGCCACTGGAGATAGTGAAGTGTTTTGAACTGGAAAGTGATATATACATTAAATAACACCTATTATGACTTTTTGGGAAAATTTTGAGAATATTCTATATGAAAACGAGTGCAGTTAGCTAAGTTCTGCCAACTGGAAGGTGACATTGACAAGTAAATAACACCTATTGTGACATTTTGCGATAATTTCCAGAATATTCTATTTGGAAACTAGTGCAGTTCTGCCAACTGGAAATTAGTATGGACATTAAATAAGACGTATTTCTGGGATTTTGAGAAAATTTCTAGAACATTTTACTCTGGAAACAAGAAGCATGGCTGCTGAAAAACAAACACAGGACTTTCTTGCAGAACTGAAAAATGATGTTAGACCAGGAAAAGAAACACCAAAATGAAAAACAAGAACAAGGAAAGAAACGTCAAGAATAAGAACAAGAAAGACGTGAAGACGAAAAAGAAAGAAAACTTCAAGAGGAAAAACAGGAAGAAAGGATACGCCAGGAAGAATTGAGAAAAATTATGCAGGTGCAACAAGATGCTATCCTGTCGGCCACTGATGAATTCAAAAATGAAATTAAAGCGGATATAGGCAATGTAAAAGCTGAAGTCAGTAAAGTCAAAGAAAAAGTTGGTGATACTGAAAAGAAGTTACTGGTGTTGAAGGGAAAGTTACGGGACTCGAAGAAAAAATTACTAGCGTCGAAGGGAAAGTAAGTAAGAAGAAGTAGACAGACTGAAACGGCAGTTGAGGGTAAGAGGTAGCTAGCCAGTAATGTTATCAGGTCCACGATTACAACCTCCCTCCTTTAACGGATATACTCATTGGTCAACGTATAAAAGACAGCTTGAGGCTGCTACATGTGCTAATAACTGGAATAATGAAGAAAAGATTACATCACTTTTAGCATTAAGGGAGCAAGTATCAGAAGTGCTTCAGACGATTCCAGTGGCGCCGCAACAAGTTTTAGAAGAGGCTGCATTTGACCTAAGATCAATATCTCGCCCAAGTATACCGAACTCAGCTGAAATCATCTATACAAAAAGCTGAGGAGGGTACGAGAATTTGAGGCTGCAGTAGAGAGACTGGCACACTTGGCTTACCCGAATGCACCAAGGCAGTTTCAGGAGCAATTGGCAGTTGACGCGTTTATTGATGGCGTAAAAGACGAGGACATCAGGCGGGTCCTTAGACTATCTCGGCATAAGACTAGTAGCAAAATATTGATTCATGCACTTGAGGTAGAGGCTGCCTATACAGACTCCTCCTGGCACAGAGTACGAGCTGTTTCTTTGGATGAAGCTCAATCAGAGGAAACGAATTTGGACACCAAACGCAAGGATTTATACAAGATGATTACTCAATTAATGACCAAGACAAGTTTCCCAGGAAAACAGGAAAATTGACTAGGAGATGTAAAGCCCAGCGGTGGTATCTGGTGTTACCAGTGCAGCGAACCAGGACATATAACTCGAGATTGTCGACAATGGAACTTTGAGGAAATCAGAAGAAATCAGCTCCGAAAGGACGAACGTGATGGCTATGCTAAAGGATGTACAGAAATGGTCGCACAAGGAACGCAACCGCTAGAATAGGGGCCGAAGCAGCAGCGAAGTGGTGAAAGTTGTAAATAGTAATCCATTGTTATAATTGCGGCAAATTGGGGCAAAGTCAAGAGGTATTGTCGCCAACGGCGACCTATGGAAGTGAATGCCGAAGATAGAGGTTCCGAGGGCTGGACAAAAAAAATTCTAAAGAAAGAACTGAATGACGATGAGATTGGACCACTATTGAAAGACATCTCTAGCAAAAATATTGGACTGAAGGCTTTATAGGTGCATTGGGATTCCCTAAGCCTTGAAAATGGACTATTACGAAGAGCATGGGAGAGACCGGATGGGAAGGATGTTACCATGCGTTTAGTGATACACAGGTGCCCTCCGGATATTCCCTCGTGCACTTTCCGAAGTACTTTTAGGTGCCGGGTACCAAAAGTACTTCGGGAAGTGCACGAGGAGATATCCGGAGAGCATTTTGGCAAAAGTAAGACCGTAGCTAGAGTACAGGAACGATTCTACTGGATAAATAGCCGTCAGGATGTAGATGCTTGGTGTCGCAGTTGCTAGGGTTGTGCGGATGTGACTCCCAGGGGGTGACCGAATGAACTCGATATGATCGCAATGTTAGTTCAGCAGGATTCAAGCTGAGGGACTTGGTTTCAGCGGAGTGAAGAGGGATTCTGGAAACTTCACTCACCTTGGGAAGAGCCGTATTCTGTCATCAGTCGGATAAATAACGTTGTTTACCGAATTCAACTTAGTAGGAAGTCTAAGATGAAAATCGTGCACCTGGACCGACTGGCAAAGTATGTTGGGGACTGAATTTCCTGACCGGGACGTTTAGACCTAAAGAGGGGGCAGTGTTATATGCACGTTCTTGTTGCAATTTATTGAACCTACATACAGGGTGTTTACTGGGGATTGTAAACACATAACAATACAGTGATTTAAAAAATAATGAATCACAAAAAGAACCCTTTATATTTAATAGTGGGATATTTAGCTCCAAAGCATATTTCTTGGAACATCTTGTATATAACGTCACTTTCCGACATATAAACGATTTTTTCCACTTTCGGTTTTACCGGAAACGCCACTAAACATCCATACCCTAGCCAGGACTCGAACCCGGAACTCCTTGGTTGAAAGCCTAATACGTAAGCGTTGAACCACCGAACCGGCACATTAATCCATTTTTGAATTCTGCATAATTTTCTGAATCCAGTGATACCACATAGGATTCCATTCATATAATGGGTCCGGCAGGATGAAGTATCCATTTTAAATCGAGTTGTTTTTATTAATGGCTAAATTTTTATTCAAAAATTAAACTCAAATGACTTCCTCGAGGCAGGGCGATTCAGCGAGCAGCCAGTTTTATATTGAGAAAATAAACAAAACCGCGAGGCACGTATCGCATACACCTTTATACTATTGAGGCGTTTTTGAATCTCAATTGCTTTGCAGATTATACGCATTTACAGAGAATATGTACGAACTGGTTTTCTGTAGTTCAAGTCTATAATACAACCTTTAGGATTTGCTGTTGAGATAGTGATGGTGTGGGGTCAGATTTTCTAACTGCGAGGCGTTCATATATTCTGTTACTAATGCGTTTCCTGGTTTGTCTAATGTAATTCTGGGGACAGTCTGAGCAAGGTATTTTGTAAACACCGTGGAAGGGACTCGACTTTTTGACGTTCTAATTAAGTTGGAAATCGTTTGTTGTGTTGTGAATGAATATAGTTTCTATATTATTGATCTTCAGGACTGACTGTATGATCCATAATGAAGCTTACATAGAATTCTGTAGGAAAGAAGCTCTTGTATTTGTAAAGTGTAAACGTAAGTTACTCTGGAGAATTAAATTGTTAACGAAAAATTATTATATTTAATTATAAATAATTCCCCAATTCACTTATCAATAAAAGTTATTTGATGCCTGCTTGAATAATGGGACGTAAATATTAAAAACATAATCTAATAAATTGCACAAAGCGGGTATAAATACTAAACTAATATGACAGAAACGAAAGGCGGAACGACTAGAAAGGTCGGCATGAAAGCATTTTGAAATTAAGCTGAATAGAAAGGAAGAGTTTTTGTTTGAAGCTCTACTGCAAATACCAGGGCTCATACATATATACATCAGACTAAAAGTAATATAATGTGATTAATTAGGGTTAACATACCTGTTAAAATAATGATAAGTTAATATAATTTAGTCAGTTTTTGGGCTAAAGATTATTCTGTTTTATAATCAATTTATCCATGTCATTATATTATATAAAGCAATCCAATAATTATTTAAAATATTAGTCGGGATTATAAGTTGTTTTATTTCTGTCTCATTTGATAACTTAAAAGTGGATTTAGTTCATTAATTAGAGTCTGTCACATACACATAAATATTAGCAGGTTAGAATGCTGTTCTCAGAAGTGTATATAGCTAGACACCTTTATAAAACTTTAAATATAGCTTGGAGAGAAAAAATCATATATTTTTGTTACTCGTCGAATTCTAAATGAGTTCAAAATGTGCAACTTAATTTTTTTTAAATAATTCATAATTCACGATCACCAAGTCAAACTATTAAAAAAAAACTATAATTTTAGTCAATAAAATTTGGAAAAATTCTCACAGAACCGATAATTCACAAATAGTCCAAATTCATGGGCAACCTCGCTCCAACATTCATATTCACCAAATTGCAACTCAAAAGTTACAATCAACTGCCCTAAAAAATAAAGCCTCCTCACACATTCGATTTATTTTACATATACTTTCCACACCCCAAGTGGCAATGTTATTACTCGCTTCTATAAGTTTCTATAAGATATTTTTCACTTAAATTCAATTAAACAATTCAAGTTTTAAATCATACATCAAAACGTGCTTCATTCACTTGCCTGATGTGCCAGCTGAGCATTCATCAAAACTTCTTTTCCTTCTGCATAATCCGGTTGACATCAAAACTTACTTCCCATTCATTTCAATGCGTACCCAAAGGAACATTCTCATGAGATCAACATAGCTTAAAAGACCTTCGAATACATTACGAGACCACTTTCAAATTCAATTCTTCCGCAGTTATGACAAATAACTTTCAAACTCGAATCAATTCAAACTTCATTCATACATCAAAAATGTCCCCTTTTTGTGGCCCATCTCATATGACTTTTCCTCCCGAATATTTAGTTTTTCAATATGCATGATGCAATGTTGCGTAATATTGCGCAATGTTGCGCAATCGATCCCAAATGACTTGCGGGGGGCATCCATCCAGCTCTTTCCAAACCACTGCATGCACCGTCCCCATCGAACCATATAAATAGCCGAGCCTGGCAAGCTCTGGCTAAGTCAGTTTCCGGTGAACCTCAAAATTAGTTTCTGTGCTCCGCGACTGAAGTTACAAAAACTCAAGTGTTTAAATCATTGCTTCATCGGACGCTTAAATTAATTAAATCGAGTGGCCGTTCTGCTTCCTTGACCGAAACCAAGTAAAAAAGAGTTTTAATAATAATAATTTGCCCCAGCGCATAAAACAAAAGTGAATTTTTCGAAACCAATATTTAAATCTACATTTTTTCTGTCTGTCATTCGCGACGCTACTATTTTACTTTTAAAGTCGGAATTTCTACTGTCGACAAGTTGTCTTGCAGTACTTGGTTAATTTTAACTATTTTATTAATACTTACGTTTACGAATTTTGTTCTAAATTTAAATAAATTTCTTTCATTCCTTTTAAAATAAAGTGTTATTATTCCAAGAAGAATACATATACAGGGTGTAGCCTTTGACTCTGTTCAAGCAATAAAAACATTCAGTACTAAAAGATAAACTAATAAACTAATCTGTGAACTCAACATAAAGAAAACCATATACAGTGTGTTGCATTGACCCTGACCAGCAGATTCTAAACAATCCTCCTAAACATCAAAATTTCAAAAAATTAAGTGCACTTACGGCCTCAGGAGTCTCAGGCCAAGCTGTCCAGCAAAAAACCTTTTTATTTTTCTTTTTTTTTGTCTGGCAGGTTTCTTGTAAGCATGATACATAAAAAATCAAATATCTGATTGTATCAGAAGAACAAGAAAACTAATGTTAACGAAGAATAAACCCATTTTTTTTAAATATATGTATAAAATATAGTTCAGTAGTCTTGTGAAAATAATGATCTATCACTGTATAAATATAACATTTTAAATATTGTGGTTGCTGCATATAATCCGAAGTCTTAGAACAATAAGAAAAAGCTATAATAATTCATAACAGAAAACTAGAATACCAGATGGTAACCGCTGATATTTTATGCAAAAATTTTTTTTTTTATACATTTATTTAACGTCGGCCTATTTCCGCTACTGAGGCCTAACACCGACGCCTGTAGACGAGCTACCCCCAACCAGGAATTTTGCCGAACCTCCTCCCTTAAGAAGAGTAGGGATCTTTTACTTGCCTAACATTTAATAGACAAGGGACCGACGGCTTTACGTCCCCTCCGAAAGATGGTATATCTCCTATACAACCCTCGCCTAAGGTTGTATAGCTTCCGCGCATACACTGATATACAAGCCGCTGGAAGATGTGTGAGGCGAGAACGCGGTTTCCGTTGGAATGGTCACCAATCATGCAAAATTTTACTACAAACTATATTACAGTAGTGAACCAGTACTTAGGGCATAAGAATGCAGAAAAATCTCCGACCGAGAATGTCGGAATGAGGAAACTTATTTGACTAAATCTACTTAGCTTTGTGGAATTCATTTTTCATTCAATCTGCCAAGAACGCGTGGGATGAAATATTCTAAGAGAGGAGTTGGGTATTTCAAACAAACTTAACTCTACTGTGCCACTTGTTTTAAACAACGGATGTTCTTGGGCATTAACAAGTCATCTTGTAATAAAATGTGATCAAAGGGCCCATTCTGCGAACTTTTGAAAGAGTTATGCGCAAAGGAGGAAAACATGGATTTAATGTGACAATTTTAACTTGAAATCGGTAAAGGAAATGAAAGGCGTTTACAACTATAGCCAATTGATTCTCTTTTAGTTCTTGACATACGTAAATAATAAACCCTTTGAGCAGAAATGAATTTTGGTGAAGGAAGACTAAACAAACTGCAAGTAATATAACGTGAATTGTCACTGGCTGCAGCTATCTAGTACTACAGCACACTGTGGCAAACACGAGTATATTGCACTGGGCTCCACATCAATCTATAGCAGGTAACAATGTTGGTAAGGAAATCTTATGCTTTTTTAATATTCTTCGTTAATTAAAGAAAAATAATGTACCGCCAAAAATATATTTTGAAATATTAATGTATACAGGGTGTAACACAACTTACTCGAAAAAATTTAATCATACATGCACCTTTAAATAAGAAATCGGTTTCTTGAAAAAAAAAGTATTAAAAACCCAACACAGAAAAAGATACAAATGTTAAACTTACAAATTAATGAAAATTTGTCGATGTCTTGGTCACTGATGAAGCTATTTTTACGCGTAATGGTATAACCAATCTTCATAATATGCATGTTTGGGCCGTTAAGAATCCTCATCCAGTAGTTCGTAATCATTTTCAACATCGATGAACGCCTAATAGGTATGTTTATATTGCCAAATCGGATGGATGGTCTGCAACATCTGCAGTTTCTCCGTAATGATCTTCCTGGTCTTCTTGAAGATGTGCCCTTGAAGGTTCGAAGTCGGATGTGGTTTTTACATGATGGTGCGCCCCCACATTATCGTTTAGTAGCCCGAGCTTACTTGATCCAATTAAACGGGAAACATTGGATCGGACGAGGTGGACTCGTAGCTTGGCCTCCGCGGTCCCCGGACCTAAATCCTCTTGACTTCTTCTAGTGGCGATATTTAAAAAATGAAGTCTACCAAACCGAAGTTGACAAATCGATGTATTATGTGAACGTATCACAACGCCTGTCCATAATCAGCGTCTTCGGGAACAGTAGGAAGGGAGAACACTTCAGCTAGTGTGACAAAATTGGATTAGACGGGTTCAGGCGCGCTTGAATATCAATGGACAGAACTTTGAACAGTTTTTATAGAAATAATATGTTATTTTAACAATTTGTATCTTTTTCTCTGTTGGACTTTTATTTAAAAAATATTCAAGAAATCGACTTCTTATTTAAAGGTGCATGTATGGTTAAAATTTTTCGGGTAAGTTGCGTTACACCCTGTATAAGTTTCTGAACCTTAGGAACCATAAAACAAGTTTTTAAAGAAGATCGTTGTTATTATTGTCTTTGGAAATAATTCAGCAGATCTCAGAAAAGGGCTAAATTGATTTTGATTAAACTTAATTAGCTGGAGATCAAAATAGTTGAAAAGTTATTCTTAACAGGGACTTAAATGAAGCTTGTCATGATCAACTTTGTAATACTTTCAGTTATTTTCGTGAAAGCGCTCACAATTCGGAACTAATTAAAAATAAAGTATATCCAATATTACAACAAAAATTTGATTGTTACATTGATTAAATACAAATATAGTAAAGTAAATAATCAGAGAGAAAACAATGCATATGGGTTATTCCCATTTAAAAAATTCAGATAAAATCTACTGTTAAGTATGAATTCATAACAAAGGAATAATGAAAGGTGAAAGAGTCATTTGGGGTGAAGAAAAACATCGCAGCAAATAGTAAAAAAAGCCTAAATTTTGAAACCATAAACATATTACTAGCCCAACAGTTTTTTAAATTACAGTACTGGAAACACCACAAAAGATTTACCTGCTGGTATTATAAATCGCTTTCTAAAAAATATTTCTGCCGGTTCACTGTTACACTCTCCAAGATATCTATTGCTATGAAAGGCTCTTAACAGCAATGGTATAAACTATCTGAATACAGAAATTGCAAATTATATTATATATAATATTGTGGACTTCCTTATCATGCCGTTTATTCATCATATAAATTCATGGTTCATTGAGTGAATTTTTTCACAGTCCATAGCCTGTGCCAAGAATAGTAAGGGGCCAAGATTTGTTCCTTGAGGTACTCGAGAAGTACAGTCTGTTGAACTGTTTAGAATCAGATCCGTTATAGGATACATTATGAATCCTGCTATAGTCGAGCTCAGATTTACGGTGGACTCAAAAAAGGGAATAAAAACATTACGACCTCATTAAAATACCGTTAAACTAGTCGCAAAAGTAATTGCGCCCAGGTACGCACTTGAAATATTTAGATCAGCAATTGAGTCGTTCAATTTGAACAGCGAGTTACGGTCTAGTATTATTAATGTATATTACTATGATATCCGGCTGAAGGTCGGTTAAAAATATCACAGGAAATAATTTCTAATTTAGATCGCAAGTCGTAAGTTCGGAATGGTTGAAAGAAAAAAACACAGCTATAGAAACACAAAGCAAATCAAACAAATTCAAATTTAATTGAACAGTGTATGGCAAGAACAATAATGTGCGATACAAATAAAATAAATAAAATTCCCTATCTAGCTAAAATATAAATACGATACTAAAAATAAAATAATTTGGATAATGATTGTTTAAAATAAAATCTGTTAATAAAAATAAAATTAATGGTCAAAATGTTCAATTATTTTCCAAACTACTAAAAATATGCAAGTAATTTATGAAGTTTATTACAACCTTTTAGTCCGCGTAGCTCAATAAAAACCTCCAGCCGCACAGTATCACTTATTTCGATGCTCAGCTGCAATCTGCTAAGCTCCTACACAATTCAAGTGATATATTGGTTCCACTAGGAATCGATTTCTGCACATTAAAATAAATTATGATTATCTTCTTCCTCCAACTTGTCACAATTTTGAAAAATTAGTTTTCTTTTCTTTGCTTCAAATTCTTTAATAAGTTGTCTATACTCCAATTTCACCAACAACAGCCTATTTTCTCTAGTATCTTCCAATCTTTACTTCTAAAAATTTATCAACCAAACGATTTTCGTAATTTACTTGTTATTTTTCATGTCCCCTAGCAATCTCTAATTTTCATTTTTTCACACTCTCATATTTTCTGCAAATAAATAAAATCGCCGGTACCAACTTGAATCTTTCTTGACATCAACTTGATAAAACGAAATGGTTCTCATCACGTGTTATTGAGCTTTTTTCCAGTTTTATCACTTTCCCGCACAAATTAAATGTCTTATATCTACATGAACATAATAAATGCGTAAACAGTTCGAAATGTTATAAACATTTTGATAATTAGTAGAACTATAACTAAGTGAATTAAAATAACAACTGATTCTAATCATCATTAAGTTATGGTATAAATATCTCTAACTGTTTTTAATGACTGAAATATAAAAATTGCATGTATTTAATAAAAATATCTGTCTTCAATAAAATACGTTGGTATTTTATCAAACAGAACAAATAAACGAAAACAGAAAACAGGAATCATGCATGCAACTCTCTACTCAGAATAAAATAAGAATTCACAATACACAATCCAAATTGACTTGAATGTGTTTTCTAACTTACGTACAAGTAATATCACATCAATATATTCTAATAAATACGAAGTTTAAGTACGGCTCTGTACTATTTCGTTCGCAAACTGACTCGGTCCAACGGCGTTAATAATGAGGTCGTAAAGTTTTTGTTGAATTTTTTGAGTGCACCATAAATTTAAGTCGGTATATTATATTATAACATCAATATAACATTGATTATCAAGTATACAGTGTGTCCCACTTTTCACGGTAACATCTTTGTAACTTAAAAAATAAATCGATTTATATTAAACTTGAGTAAGTTGTACACATCTTTAGGGTAACTAACAGCACATCCTATTTAATTTATTCCATAGACGTGCGGAGTATGGGGGTGAAAGTGGGGTCAATTTTCAATCCAAAATATGAAAGAAAGAGCAACAATTGCTTTTTGATCGATCACACCGTCAATTTTAAAAACAGCAGAAACTTCATTTCATAGATACGTAATTCAATCAAAATAGGCAATATGTGGAGCACTTATTATAATTTTTTCTGTTCAGTTATTCGAAGAAACCTCTAACTCTTCAGGTTTGTGCTTGAAGTTTTGTGCTTAATGCTCAATAAATCGAAAATAATTACAAATAGCTATAGAGATGTATATACAAAAATGTTGGTTTTTTAACGTGTTCCATTTGAAAGAATTGAGAAACTTCAATTCAAAAAGTTCTAAATTGAAAAATCATTTTTGACCACCCTGTATATGTTCGTAGAAGTGAGAATGATTCAAAAATATCACACCTATATCTCGTAACTGGTACAGTGGTCCCAGCAATGATTTGAATATTCAGGATCACTTCTAGGAACTACCTACCTATTTTTTATTTTAAATTGCCGCTATTGGACGCAAAAAAACAAATTGATATTGACCTTCTTTTCAAGTCTGTCCAATTTTTGTTTTAAACCGCTTATATTATTATTGGTTTCTTGTATCTTATGGACTCCAGTACTAATTATCACGATGGCATCAGTTAAATCCTCTTTTTTCAATTGTATTTTTGATAAGTTAACTTGTAAAGTATAATTCCCTTCAGTGACAAGTTTTTGGGCAATATCTAGTTTTTTATCTCCCTCTTTTATTAAACTTTTGATCTCCTGGGTTTCACCCTCTATTTTACGTGTAGTTCTGGAACGATCCTTAATCTTCTGTTCTTCTTTCATTGCCTTTCAACTAATAACTTCTCTTTCATGTTCTTGAAAACACGTATATGAAACATAAGATTGTTTTGCATATTGAAGTCAATTAGGCATTAAATTTAAAATTTGGACATTTGCGCCTACCCCTACTCACTTAGATAATATCAGATGAACATAAATTATAAGTAAGCATAGACATCTGCTCTTTTCTTTATTAATTAAACGACCTCGAGAAAATTTTAGGATTTTAGTTGATTTTAGCTATATTGTAGATTTTTTAGGATTCTGGGAGAGTGTGCTAAATTTTAGGATTTTTGAGGATTTTAGGATGTCTGGGACTCTTGCGAGTGGTACTTATAATTTTTTTTTCTTAAAAATCATAATCGTGACTAGTGATTTTTCCCGATGCATCTGCAGATGACATTATTTCAACAAAAAGAATCACTAGGTCGAAATGGCTGTGATATAGGTATTAATAATATAGGAGTAAAATGAGTATATAAAGGGGTTTCTAAAAATATACAGATGTTTATAACATTATATTTTGAAAAATGGCACTTGGTCCTGTACAATCATCTTGGTTCACCCTGTATAAACTTTAAAAACTTGACACATTTAACTTAGAAACTGACAAAATAAGATAAATTTATTTAGGCAGATTTCCAATATTGAAGATTTTATCTATCCGTGAATGTTTACGTAAAGCGACAATTAGCTCGATAACTAGAACGAAGAAAATATTCCTATAAAGGCGAATATTTATTTTAGGTCAAAGTAAGCGACAGACAAATTAAACCCCAGTAGAAGTCTGTCCCAGAAAATATGTCAAAGTTAATGTAATCAACAAAGCAAAGGCAAACATTTAATTTATTTTTAACCGAATAATGAAGGAAGTGAAAGAAAGACCATAGAAATGGCGGAACATTAGGGAGGACAATAAATCTGGAAAATAAATAACCAAGTTAATTACTTCCTCACCACGAAAATTTCAAGCGAGGAGGCAGAAACACGCCGAGACAATTGCCTTGTGGATAGGAATTCGATAGAGTGGATTCTTGCCTTCCTTTCAAGGCGATGTTAATCCACTCCTCATGATAATGTAATTAAAATTATAATCCAGAAAATCATTCTCTATTTTATGCATGCATTTAGTTCAGATTTCAACATTATATCATAATTTATTATATATTTATTACCTACATTAGGTGGATGATCTTTATAATCAGCCTGAATTGTTAGACAGTAATGAAATTTTATCAATATATCTTTTTTTTATACATTTATTTAACGTCGGCCTATTTCCGCTACAGAGGCATAACACCGACGCCTGTAGAGACGAGCTACCCCCAACCAGTAATTTTGCCGAACCTCTTCCATTAAGAAGAGTAGGGATCTTTTACTTGCCTAACATTTAATAGATAAGGGACCGACGGCCTTACATCCCTTCCGAAGGATGGTATATCCCCTATACAACCCTCGCCTAAGGTTGTATAGCTTCCGCGCATACACTGATATACAAGTCTTCGTTGGAACGGTCATCCATCCAACTACTAACCTCGCCTGATGTTGCTTTACATCGCATATCGACGTATGTACATAGTAAAGACGCACCTACGCTCACCCCTAATACATCTTCTTTGTTGTCCTTATATTACTATAAGGAACGTAACCAGACTGTAACCAACAGCTACTTTCCGGGCCATGTGCCCCGCCGAGCGCTGAATTACGAGTTACAAGCCTGGCGCGTTAGGTGTAATAATTACATATTACACACATATTACAACACAGGTTTTCCACTGCCAGAAAATTTGTAGGACAATTTGGCCATTGGATTTCAAAAACATTAATTAAACAATGGTGTAAAAATCAGCCCGTAGTAATAAAATTTCAGTCCTCGTTATTTTCACATATTTGCATATTTCTTACATATTTACATCGCTTTTGTAAGATAAGCGCCGCTCCCTGGTTTTTTACACTAACAGGCTGATTTTTACGATATTGTTTAATTAATATTTTTGAAATCGAATGGTCATATTGTATTTGTGTGAACTTAGCAGAACAACTTTGCAGAATTAAAAAAACTATAGGCCTATTATTTGCCGTTAATTAGCCGCTAATTAATCGTGAAAGTAACAATTTTACCGTTGTTAATTTTTTAAAAATTTTCGGGTGTTCTGCTAACTTCACATGGAAGTTAGCAGAACATCTACCAAAAAAAATGTTTCAGTAAAAGTAGGTAGCTCAGAATTTGCCGTTTTTTAACCGCAAACGAATGGTGAAAATGAAATTTTAAAAAAATAAAAATTAAGGCGATAAAACAAAAAAATCATTTTTTAGAATAAGTAAAAACTTTGCAGAAATAAAAACCCATAGGCCTATTATTTGCCGCTAAGCAGCCGCTAATTAATCGTGAAAGTAACAATTTTACCGTGGTCACTTTTTTAAAAAATTTCGGGTGTTCTGCTAACTTCACATGGAAGTTAGCAGAACATCTACCAAAAAAATTTTTTCATTAAAAGTAGGTAGCTCAGAATTTGCCGTTTTTTAACCGTAAACGAATGGTGAAAATGAAATTTAAAAAAAATAAAAATTAAGGCGATAAAACAAAAAAATCATTTTTTAGAATAAGTAAAAACTTTGCAGAAATAAAAACCCATAGGCCTATTATTTGCCGCTAAGTAGCCGCTAATTAATCGTGAAAGCAACAATTTTACCATTGTCACTTTTTTAAAAATTTTTGGGTGTTCTGGCTAAATTCACATGGAAGTTAGCAGAACATCTACCAAAAAATTTTTTTAATTAAAAGTAAGTAGCTCAGAATTTGCCGTTTTTTAACCGTAAACGAAGGGTGAAAATAAAATTTAAAAAAAATAAAAATTAAGGCGATACAACAAAAATCATTTTTTAGAATAAGTAAAAATTTTGCAGAAATAAAACTCGTAGGCCTATTATTTGCCGCTAAGTAGCCGCTAATTAATCGTGAAAGTAACAATTTTACCGTTGTTAATTTTCTACAAATTTTCGGGTGTTCTACTAACTTCACATGGAAGTTAGCAGAACATCTACCAAAAAAAATTTTTCATTAAAAGTAGGTAGCTCAGAATTTGCCGTTTTTTAACCGTAAACGAATGGTGAAAATGAAATTTAAAAAAAATAAAGATTAAGGCGATAAAACAAAAAAATCATTTTTTAGAATAAGTATAAACTTTGCAGAAATAAAAACCCATAGGCCTATTATTTGCCGCTAAGTAACCGCTAATTAATTGTGAAAGCAACAATTTTACCATTGTCACTTTTTTTAAAATTTTTGGGTGTTCTGCTAACTTCACATGGAAGTTAGCAGAACATCTACCAAAAATTTTTTTAATTAAAAGTAGGTAGCTCAGAATTTTCCGTTTTTTAACCGTAAACGAAGGGTGAAAATAAAATTTTAAAAAAATAAAAATTAAGGCGATACAACAAAAAACCAGTTTTTAGAATAAGTAAAAACTTTGCAGAATTAAAAACCATTAGCTTTATTATTTGCCGCTAAGTAACCGCTAATTAATCGTGCAAGCACAAATTTTACAGTTGTCAATTTTTTAAAAATTTTCGGGTGTTCTGAGAACTTCATATGGAAGTTAGCAGAACATCTACCAAACATTTTTTTTAATTCAAAGTAGGTAGCTCAGAATTTGCCGTTTCTTAACCGTAAACGAATGGTGAAAATGAAATTTACAAAAAAATAAAAATTAAAGCGATTAAACAAAAAATAATTTATTAGAAGAAGCAAAAACTTTGCAGAATTAAAAACCCATAGGCCTATTATTTGCCGCTAAGTAGCCGCTAATTAATCGTGAAAGTAACAATTTTACCGTTGTCACTTTTTTCAAAATTTTCGGGTGTTCTGCTAACTTCACATGGAAGTTAGCAGAACATCTACCAAAAACTGTTTTTAATTAAAAGTGGGTAGCTCAGAATTTGCCGTTTTTTAACCGTAAACGAATGGTGAAAATCTGGCAAAATGTTTTTCCCATCTTATAGTGGACGACTTCCCTCACTTCCCTGACACTTTCACATCGACCAGGCAGGTGTTGGCAGTTGAACATATGGAAAATCGGTTTTATCTAGTTTGCGTGCGATCGGGGAGCTGGACAAAAAAATGCTTCGATAAAACGAAAAGGTCTCCTCGAGGCGCGTAAACTGGTTTTTGGTTTTTTTTAAATCGGCCAATTAGGGCCGGAAATATGGCCGTTTGAAGGGATTGAGTTTCAGGGCAGGAACAGGGATCGGATAGAGGTGTTTAAGAGATAAGGGATGGGGTTAGGAGGGTAATTTTTTTTCTGTTGTGGGTGGTCATAGGAAGAGGTCGAGGCCTCGGGGACCTCTTTAGGGCAATTACGGAAGGGATGGGAGGGGGAATGTACAAAACGGGAAAACGGCCATATCTCCGGATCTGATCGTGCGATTTTAAAAGATCAAAATGGGACTTCTTTGTCTTTAAGGCAGATACAACTTCCATTTGGTCCAGAATTGGTTTTTGGCAAAAATGGGAAGCAAAAGAAAAAAATGAAATTTTTTCAATTTCGTTTTTTTTTTTTTTTAGTGAAGAGGGGAGAGGAGATGAAATGCTCCTCAAGACACGGGTATTTTCATCCCCTTCAAAATGAAAAAAAATATTTCAAATTCCTTCATTAGTAGAGCCAGGACGTCAACTTTTAGTTTAAGCCCTGTAGAAGGGCAAGGGAAAGTCCTACGTCCTTCTGTCAGAGCTCATTTTCAAGGAAATAAATTTCTCACGATGTGAAATTGTCAGGGAAGTGGGGGAAGTCGTCCTCTATAAGATGGGAAAAATTAAAAAAAAACACTTGCATTTGACTCCCTTTTTTCCGCCAGATCTGCTCCATTAAAACAGATAAACAGGAGAAAAATGAGAATCAAAGTCTCCGCAACAGACTCGAGGATTAAATTAAGGATTTTTAAAGGAAGAACATTAATGAGAGTAATGAGACAGGCAAAGCATCGTGAAATCAGAAACGAATACTTGAAAGAGGCAAAACTGAATAACATGCAGTGTAAAGAAATTTTTGAAGCGATACTTGAAAAACGAAAAATAGTCTTAAATAATTTTACTACATACTTAGGGAAAAAAATTAATTGCTTAATTAATAAAAAATTGGTAGATCATCACGGCAAATTTTAAAACGTCAATTATAACTAGGGTGAAGGAAAACTGACTCCCAAAAGCCATTTTCAAACGAGCTTAATGGCCTTCCTATTGAATTTCGGGGAAAGAAAAATCTCAAATAAAATCTGAAGAAATTGCAAAATTATCAGTATTGCACGCCCATGACTTATGTGTAACGGAAGGTCAAGTATACAAACAACCCATGGGGGTTGTATGTAGCAATTTTGTTGACGTGAAGTCTATTTACAATTAAAATGGTCATTCATACACTCCGAACAGCTCTTAATCTTCTTCCTTTAAAAATCTTTACTTTAATTGTTACATGGCCTATGTCCATTTAACAGTTTTATATAAAAACTAGTGTTTTGTTTATATTTAGCACGATCTGTGTAATATTTTGATTCAGTTCTTGTAAGTGAAACTGTTTTCAACTAACAGAATTTTATTTGTATAACTGCTAAACCATTTCACACTGTTTTATGTACATATTTATATCTTTATATCTTAAGAACTCAGTCATGTTCTATTACTATTATGTATTTCCGTTGTATACAGCATTCCAGGAAACAATTAACAATTGCCTACAAAACATTTATTTACATCAGATACCTATATTTCAATTTTTATATTTTTTGTTTACTATGTAAGTACATATGGTTATTTTCTTTACCTTTTATCATTAATATATATAGTATATCCTATAAAATGTAATATATTTACTGAGTTCTCACCATAGTCACAATACGTTTTACTATTTATTTACAGCTGTTCATATTGTTGGTTATGTACAAAATAGAAATTACAAACTGAGGCAAAGGCAAATCAGCTGTGGTATGGAAGTAATAAAAACTTTTATTATAGATTCCTTTTATCGATTATATGCCACTATTTTAGTTGTGAGTAAAGGAACTTGTAGAATTTGCGACCTGCAAGTTGTTGCGCTTAACTCAACCATTAACAGATGGCCATACCTATTTCTACTATTTTTATATTTTATAGCTTTCAATTTAATTACGGGATTAGATTTCTCAAGTTTATTTGGTAGCATTATTTTCCAGTAAGTAGGACAAAAAAGTTTACCTTATCAGTAAAACTCACCAGGAAATCATTTGCTTGCAGCCTTTGTACTGATTCGAACGCATATAATTTTTAACTGTGGACTTCAGTGATTGATATTACATTTTTATATCCGCGTTAACAATTGTTCAACATACAGGCAAAATTTCATTTATTATTCATTTAAAATTTAAGTAATCTTCAATTTTTGTCTGATGTAATTTCAATTATTTTTAAAATAAAATTAAATTCAAGGTCAATTCTTTTTAATTTAATAAGTAGTTAAAATACTATATATACCACATGGCTTTAAAATATTTTTTCCTTTCTTTTTCATTTTTTGGCAATTTATAGTTTATGAAATCAGTTTAGATACTTAGATGCTTAGATATTTAAATTCTTAGATACTTAAATTCTTAGATATTTAAATTCTTAAATACTTACATATTTCTATATATTTATATGTACTTATGTACTTATACGTTTATGCACGTATATACTTATACATTTCTGTATACGTTTCTGTATAGCTTCTTCATTTCTGCATAGCTTTTGCACAGCTTATCTTTCATATAGAAAAAGTTTCGTTAACTTTACATAAACCACCTAGTTGGTTAATTTTCCTACAACTTTCACTACATTTCATTAAGAGACGTAAATTGACAAGGAAACTTTAGAATCCATTCTTGCAACAAGAGACAATTGTGGGCCTGGGTTGCTGTCCCAGAACCAGTCACCTCAACAATAATCACTCTAGGATCCTGGTATAAATTTTTGTTATATATATATTTTAACATTCATTTTAAACAATCTTTTTATTTCTCTTACCAACAATTTCAGTCTGATCTATATTAGACTGGTTATTCGAGAAAAAGAGGCAATTCTACTTGTTTTCACTATAGATGGTGCCCAATTTAACATCAATTTTTTTTTTGTCTCCTTTTCTCGAAATAAACAGAAATCTGTCATTTATGTCGTACATTTCAAAAAGGGTAAGTTTCTCCACTCTTACGAATACTCTGGACCCACGGCTCTCTGCTCCGACTTAAACCAGCTAGTTATCCACATATGTTGCCTCAATTCTTTCTCAAAAATAAATAACAAGGGAAAGGAGGTAACGTAATCCTGGAGTCTGTTGTGGAGACTTTGATTATCATTTTTCTCTCGTGCTTATGTGTGATTCTAAAAAATAATTATTTTTTGGTTTTACCGCCTTAATTTTAATTTTTTTAAAATTTCATTTTCACCATTCGTTTGCGGTTAAAAAACGGCAAATTCTGAGCTACCTACTTTTAATTAAAAAAAAATTTTGGTAGATGTTCTGCTAACTTCCATGTGAAGTTAGCAGAACACCCGAAAATTTTTAAAAAATTAACAACGGCAAAATTGTTACTTTCACGATTAATTAGCGGCTACTTAGCGGCAAATAATAGGCCTATGAGTTTTATTTCTGCAAAATTTTTACTTATTCTAAAAAATGATTTTTGTTGTATCGCCTTAATTTTTATTTTTTTTTAAATTTTATTTTCACCCTTCGTTTACGGTTAAAAAACGGCAAATTCTGAGCTACCTACTTTTAATTAAAAAAATTTTTTGGTAGATGTTCTGCTAACTTCCATGAGAAGTTAGCCAGAACACCCAAAAATTTGTTAAAAAGTGACAAAGGTAAAATTGTTGCTTTCACGATTAATTAGCGGCTACTTAGCGGCAAATAATAGGCCTATGGGTTTTTATTTCTGCAAAGTTTTCACTTATTCTAAAAAATTATTTTTTTGTTTTATCGCCTTAATTTTTATTTTTTTTAAATTTCATTTTCACCATTCGTTTGCGGTTAAAAAACGGCAAATTCTGAGCTACCTACTTTTAATGAAAAGTTTTTTTTGGTAGATGTTCTGCTAACTTCCATGTGAAGTTAGCAGAACACCCGAAAATTTTTAAAAAATTAACAACGGTAAAATTGTTAATTTCACGATTAATTAGCGGCTAATTAACGGCAAATAATAGGCCTATAGTTTTTTTAATTCTGCAATTCATATTGTCCTACAAATCTTCTGGCAGGTTTTCCAGTCCTATGCCATGAAAGTGTCGGTTCCACGGTCAACATGTTTAGCGGCTGCGTAGAACTTGCCTACCTCTCCCGAGAATTTTCGTAGAGGAAAAAGTTGGAAGACTCGTCAAAACGAAGCCATTCACGAAAATGCTTGTTAGTAATCATTTTAAGAAAGGAGCGTGGGACCCCAAGTCACTTGAAAAGACCCCTGATTTTAAAAGTTTATTGTTGAATTTTGTACTTATTGCTTAATAAATCGAAAATGGTTACAAATAGCCACAAAAAATTGTGGTTTTTCATTTCTACATTATATGGTCAAAAAATATACAAAATGTTTCATTTAAAAAAAATTGAGAAAATTTAATCCAAAGAATTCTAAATGGAAAAATCATCTTTGGTCGCCCTGTATATTTTCAGGAATTGAAAATAATTCAAAAACACAACATAGATATCTCGTAAATGGTATTTACATTTTTTTTTAAATCCGCAATGGGGGCTGTAGTGATTTTTTTTTCTGTAAATCTGTAGATGGGATTATTTCAACAAAAAAAAATCACAAGTATGTTATGACTGCAACGTAAACAGTGGAGCCAAAAGGAAGAATTTTACTTCTGCGCTGTCGATTTCCGATATTATGACAGCAACGCTACAAAAAATATTGATATTGGCCGATAATCGGTATCAGCAGGAAAAATCCATATCGGTCGATCTTTATACTGTATTAACTTCATTATAAGTTGTATCTCAAGAAATTGTCCCAAATCTATCCGTCTGTCTGTCAAAAGATCTGGATGTTTGAATTTGTACGTTATTTCAAATATACCTAAGAAACCAAGTCTTATTTGATCTTAACGCTACTCTCCTTACATCACATTTAAAACCCCCGTCTATATTAAACTATGACCTACCCAAAACCGTTTGACTCTTCTCAATGTTTAATTTTTTAAATTACTCTATTGTCTGCCGATGCTAATAGATACTTTCGAGTAAATCTGAATAAAAATACAATTGAACTCAATCTACTTGTATTAAAATTCATGAGAGATATAACATTCTAAAATAACATAGCGCCCTGAACCATAAATACAGAATTTGCGTTGAAGGCATATCTGAAATAAAGTATTTCTTTTTCCTCCATATGGTCGAATCGTCACATGAATGATATAATTTAGTACAAACTACGAACGTATAATATTTTGACAGCTGCGGATATAACCACGCTGAAGGATTTATAGCTGCGCTTTGCATCGAGCTTGCATTCGATGCGAAAAATGTTTTTTATTTCAGGAAATTCTCTAATCAAGATCGGTGGAATTCGTTGGATGAAAAATTCAGTGAGCCGAATTTTAAAACGAACATTTTTAATAACAGACAAATAATTTTAAGAATATATTTTTCAGCTATTTTAAAGAGAAAATTGAGATAAATTTGGATGAAATAAATTTCTATGATATTCATACAATTCATAGGGCAAAGTACCACCGACCAACAATATACTGAATAGTTCAACTGTGCTTTTAGAGGGCGGAATATTAAACATAATATTTTTAGTCGCAAACTCCTCTATAAATCCTTATTTTACTATAAGGAAAGTAACCAGACTGCAACCAAAGTTACAAATCTGGCGCGTTAAGTGTAATAATTGCATATTACCATCAAAACGCTAATGCTTCGATTGCAACAAACACCAGCCAAAAGACTGATCCTACTTAAAGGATCCTTTAAGGATCGCGCCAGATTTGTAACTTTGGTTGCAGTCTGGTTACTTTCCTTATAGTAAAATAAGGATTTATATAGGAGTTTGTGACTAAAAATATTATGTTTAATATTCCGCCCTCTAAAAGCACATTTGAACTATGCTAAGCCAAGTCAGGCTATTTATTTTTCGATTGCAACAGACACTGGACCGCTAGATGGCGCCTGCTGGCTATTTTACATGTCGCTATTGTAAAAATACCGGGATGTACTATAGTCAAAGGATTCTCATGTCGGTCGTCGCATACCTACCTTGCACTGACGAGAGCCAACAGCTCGAAACTGCAGTCTGCAAGTGGTGTGTGACGACTGGCAAGGGAGCTCCTTTAAGTAGGATCGGTCTTTCGGCTGGTGTTTGTTGCAATCGAAGCATTAGCGTTTTGATGGTAATATGCAATTATTACACTTAACGCGCCAGATTTGTTACTTTGGTTGCAGTCTGGTTACTTTCCTTATAGTAAAATAAGGATTTATAGAGGAGTTTGCGACTAAAAATATTATGTTTAATATACTGAATGTTACAAATAAAACAGTGTAGTAATAACGCAATCAATACCATCAACACAGGTGATGGGATTATCGAATACAGCGAGTGTTCTTCTCTCTACTATTATTTTAATCGAGTTTCTGTGTACAGAGGAAGAAAATGGGAGATTTTTTAAATTTTAAGTTAAGGTAGCCATATCCAAGAGAAAGAGAGCGAGAGAGAGAGAGAGAGATCCGATAGAGAAATATTTACTGTTTTTTATCATAATTTCTTATTCTAAAACACATATCGCAAACAAACTATAAGACTATACTTCTGCCGAAAAGTCGAGGCAGTAACTCAGAAAATAAGCGGCACTTTCGTCAAAGGATAGTAGCTCTTATTTGATACTAAAGCGGCACCTCGTTCTACCATATAATCCCATTGAATCGAGAGAAATATATTAAGTTTTATCCACCTACATGAAATGGAAACCACGACTACAACAAACAATTTTAATGACCTAGTCGACCGCATAGAGTAAATGATTTAACGTGCCGTGCCGCCTTTATACCTAATGATTTGCTCGATTAACTATTCAGTCGTAAACGAACTTGGTAAGAAAGAAGGAAATCGTATATCCCGGGCACACAGTGGCGCTACATACGTATTTATGCAGGTATATATAAAATAATAATATTTTATGAAATAGAAAATAAATATAATTAAACTTGTTTGCACGCTCAACTCAACCAAAAAGAAAAACTGGAGTTCTTTTAAGAAAATGTTTAATGGCAGGCATAATTTTATTAGGAGTCGAATACTTGCGTAATCTGACATTAAAACTGTAGAATGGTTGATGTTTATAAAAATTTTAACCATGCCAGTTGTTCTTATTGCCCAGCAAGGACCAACATGGAGGCGCTAGCATATTCCTTGTCGAGATAGGACAGTGACAGGATTGTTACTTAGGGAGTAACAGGTTAAGAAAATAAAATAAATAAATAGACAACTTAAACAACTTAAAAATCAATAACTGTTCTAACAACATAAATAAACTTTCTTGTTAAAATAGAATAATTGACAATAAGACATACCAAAGTTAAAAATAAATAACTGTTCTATAACAAACTAAATTCTTGTTAAAATAATATAATAAAAAACAAAACTTACCAACAATAATTTTCCACAATAAATAATTCATAATACCTCTAGCTTTAGCCATTTCATCCACAATATATTTCTTATATATCGGCGAATGTTGTTTCGCTAGGGTTATCAATTCGGCTTTCAGCGAAGCACGATCGAATAGGATACCTTTACCATCTAACCATTCTTGAACTTGCGTTTTTCGCCATGCACTGGTTCGTAATTTTTCCAGTAATCGACTGTGGTACGGGGCGTTATCCATAATAACGACAGATCCGGGCTCAATCTTAAGGAGAATTTTTGCAAACCATTCCTCGAAAAAATCCGCATTCATGTCCTCATGATAATCGCCACTTTATTTCGACACGAACGATAGAAGTCCATCTTCCACGAATCCTGAATCACTTCCTATGTGCGTTGTTATTAAGCGTTTTCCTTTTCCTGTTGGCATTTTTAACCCTGTTGACCAATCTTCCGTATGACCTTGAAAATTTTTAACTTTCTATCTTGTCAAAATTTCGTTACAGTATGTCCTTCATTTAACCACGTCTCATCTAAATAATAGCATTTTGTTTCTCTTTCACGGGCAGCTTTAACTGCCCTGATATAATTTCTTCGTCAACAAATAATATCATTTCTCTTAAGTAGGAGGTTATTTCGCTTTACTTTTTCAAATACAAAGTTTGTATCATGCAAACATTTTTTTAACGTCGATTTGCCCATTTTGGGTATATGTCATCATTCAGGGACGAAATAAAATTTTAAGGCACTATGATACCACAAATACGTAATTTATAAACAACAAATTAATACCGCCCAACTGATTAAACGACCGCACTCTATGTGTACACTGATTTTAAACTGAGTTATAACGGTTTAACGCACCAAACACCATTGAATACGTGGAGAATGTTACCAGATTTAAGCATAATATTTTAAATTTAAGATATAGCAGTTCATGCATAGTTATCTCAATCCGAGGACTTTTATTACTTCGATATTGATGTTATTCGTCAAAATTCGCCAAACTTAAGGAAAATAAATAGGTAACAGCGTAAACATATTATATTAAGGAATTTACAAAACTTGTAAATCCGCACGCCCTTGGCTCTACTAACTAAAGATTTCGACCGAAGTATACCTAAGTAGAACTATAACAAGAGTAGTGTTATAAATTTTCACTCAATAATTTCAAACATATGTGAAATAGTTAGATTTCAATTTAGGAAATACGAAGATTGACATAATTTTTAAAATCAAATCTGAACTATTTTGCAAATAACTGAAATTATTGAGTCAAAATTCAGATCACCACATCTGTCATTACTACTTCCTATAGTTCTATACTTTTTTTTACCAATATATGTATTTAAAAAAATGGCCAAAATAATAAAAAATTCCTTATCGGATCTCTCTCTCTTGGATATGCCCACCTTAATACAACTTTTATATAAATGGTAACAAGTATGGTGAATAAACTTCCCACTGTCCATAAAATCTTTCATAAATACACACCGATATTATTATTATATTGACTGTTTTTTTCTTCTGTCAATAATTGCCAGCTCAGTGGCTCAATGCTTACGTGCTAGGCTTGCAACCATGGAGTCTCGGGTTCGAATCCTGGCTAGGGCATGGACGTTTAGTGGCATTCTTCATGTTTCACCTAGTTGGTAGCAGTGGACTACACGAGGTTGTGTGAGAGACAACAAGTCTAGTCGCTGTACCACTCCTGAGTTCAAGTCTCAGCTGCGACAGATGACAGTGTTGTAGGGAATGGTCGTTGTATAATTGTCTATATGTATGTGTGTATACAACTCTGTAATTGGGAACATCGTTCCTGTAGAGTGGTGATTTAATAAATGAATTAAAAAATAATCCAGAAAACGCGTGAATTCTTAAAACAAACTATTAAAACATTTTAGAAAATTTGTTCTATTTCTTTGTTATTTATTTAAATCAAGCTCGAATGTACCATTGCCATTTTACATATGAGCAGTGACATTGTGAACGATCCATGCTTTGATGGATGTCTGAAGGACGTATTTTCTGCTCGAAAAACTTAGAAAAATTAAAAAAAAATAGGAAAAAGAAAAAATTAATTTCCTTTTTCCTCAACCTTTTATTAATTCTAGATAGTAAATATTACGTTCACAAAATTTTTAGGGTTCAACGTGACTGTTTCAGACGGAGAATAATGGATAAATCATACTTACTGTCGTTTATGCTTAACTGCTGCTCTGATGGTATCAATTGGACGACGTCGTAACACTATAAATCTAACACTGTCTGTATTACACTCTCTTAAAATTAAACCTGAAAAGGAATTTTGTTAGAAAACACAACTAAAAGACAATATAAAGTTCAAAATATGTATATTAAATCTTTTAAAAATTTATGTTTTTACAACAACTTCTTTCAAGAGAAAATGTTAACAAACAATGGTCTGACCCGTGTATAACACATGGTGAGGAACGGGACGATTCATACGGTACCAACTACCATCCAATATGCAGTTTGATAAGCTAACGATGCACAAAAAGATTCAAGAAAAGTTTCATGTAACTGAAATTTTGGTGGGCTTTTGCTTGCCTGTCTTATAAACGTATTTATTAATCCACATAAATTTTGGTCGCTCCTCGGAGCTTAAAATTGCTTGAAGCGTCTCTACTTCGTTTGTATTATGCAATAACAAATTTTACGTTCAGGCAAGGCAGATCCCATGCACGTGTGAGTACATGGTATAGATACTTTTTTGACTCCGAATCACTGAGGAACCGGTTTAGGGCAAACCCCGTCAAAACGCATCATTTCCCCGTCAAAATCGACTGCTAGGAAATGATGGGGGTCCCATGTCGCTAAGGGCTATTTTCGCTATAACTTCCGATATACTTTGAATAGTCGTTGGACTAACTTGTCCTCATATTCAACACCTCGTAAGAGTTGCAGTGCTTGACAACGTGGATTCGTAAAAGGGTTTTTAATCTTGGAAATTTTGAAGTTCAAGTCCAATTTTAGTATACTTTCTAAAATTGGGTGGTCGGGGCGACATTACGTCCCTGTGCAGCGACATTTACTACACTTTCTAAATTAACGCTCCTTGAAGAGTTAGCGAAAATTTGGCATAAAAAATGCTCCGAAGAGCAAAAATATGTTTCCAAGAATTAAAAACCTCCTCCACGGCGTTTTTACGTGAAGCACGCTTTTCTTACGAAATATTTCCTAAGTCGGATTTTGTTACAACGTCGAAAAGTATATCGGGGTTATAGCGTTCTTTAACAACATCAACACAGATCCATGAAATTTCTGAAAATTTCTCAAAAAAAATTTAATTTACATCGGTAAAACCTTCCTAAGAGCCTATTTGTTGGCGCATCCTATATATCGATAGCATAAGCACTTACGAAAATTATTTCCGCTTTAATGTAAACTAGCATACCTCTTAATTCATTTTATTTTAAAATTTGAAATAATCTATAATCATTATAAGAACTATTGTACTATTACTGTCCTTATAGCAAATACAGATATTTAAAAGGTTCTAATTTATAACACTATACGTTTCATTAGATTGGTATTATTGGAAAATTAATTAAAATCATTGCAACGTTAGAACAAGGGAGGATAATAAATTTCCAAAGACAAATGTTCCTACCCTTGGCAATAATGGAAATGTTACAGTAATAAGGAAGGTCGTCGTTAGGTACAATTCTGACAATGGATAGATCGTTCTTAACTGTCGGAACTCGACATGAACCCACCATTAAAGTCACACATTTTCAAAATATACAGCGGCGATGAAAAATTCAGTAAGTTCGACCGCGTTCCCTGCTCAGTAGTCAAATAATTTTAACATAAGGATAAACGAATACACGATATGCATACTCTGTATACACTTTGTTTTCTAGTTATATAATCATTCATAAATAACATGTTAAACCCAACGTAATTTTTAGGTCGCTATGTCATTCTGTGCAAAATAGTAAGCTATAATATCAATAAAAAAGAACTTAATTTAGAATTTAGTAGGAGGCGAAATTTTAATGCAGAACATATTGAGTATTTTAAAAGTTTGCTAACAAATGAAATATGGTCAAATGTGTATGAAACGTCTTGTGTGTAAAAAAGAAATTTGAGTTTTTTCTTACTGGTTTCATGAGAATGTTTGACAATGCTTTTCCACTAAAAACAATTAAATAAAAAAATAAATCTAGATCTAATCCTTGGATTACTCCAGAGCTTATTGAAGAAGGTCATCTTCTAAAGGAAATTAATTTTTAGTGTAAAAGTAGCAATGATTCAAACTTACGTATTAGATATAATATTTTAAAAAAGAAATAAGAATCGAATATTAATGCCTGTAAAAAAAATTACAATGATAATTTCATAAGAGAAACTGACGATAAAGTTAGGGCGGCTTGGAAAATTATTGAAAAAAAAAAGGATGTTAATGTTAAGCAATCTCTACCTATAGTCCTGAAGTAAGACAAAAAAGTAATTAACAGGGAAGAGGCTGCTGATTCATTTAATGATTGTTTCATTGAGTCTGTCAGATCTCTCATCAAATCTAGTAAGAATAATACAAAACGAACCCCTCCTAACATTCAGGACAATTTGCGTTCTATTTTCTTAACTCCTGTTACCACTAGCGAAGTATATAACTTAACATCATGTGGAAATAAGCATTCTAGTGGTCCACACGAAATTTCCTACTTTCTGTTAAAGGCCGTTGCTGATTATATTGTAAATCGTTTAACGTATTTAATTAATGCATCTTTTGTACACGGCTATTTTCCGGGGCAGCTGAAAATTGCAATGATTGTCCCAATTTATAAAAAAGAGACTCATCAAATCTGGAAAACTACAGACCTGTGGCCCTCTTGTCTATCTTTTCTAAATTCCCGGAAAAGGCATTCTTTACTAGATTGTCTTTATTTTTTGACAGTTGTAATCTTTTATCTAATGGGCAGTACGGTTTCACAAAAAATCGTTCAACACAAGATGCAATATTATCACTTTATGATAAACTACTTAACCACTTGGACAGCAAATTACTTTCTGGTGGTATTTTTTAATACCTATCCCGCGCCTTTGATACCATTGATCATCGGCTTTTGTTGCAGAAATTATACTCTTATGGTGTTAGAGGATCGGCATTCACATGGATTGAATCATACTTGAGTGGAAGGTATCAGTTCGTTCGAGTGTCTCATGAGAACAAGTTTTGTTATTCAAAAAACCGCAGGGAAGTGTTTTGGGGCCCTTCTTATTCAACATTTTTATTAATGATATAGCCTCTTCGATGGAATCATGTTTCCTTACACTATTTGCCGATGATACATCCGCCCTCATAACATCTGATACAGTCTCAAGACTAAGCACAGTTGCCAACTCCTGTGTTCAGAGTATGTCATCTTAGTGTCAATCAAATGATCTTATATTAAATAGTTCTAAAACAAACTTTAAACCAGTTGGTACTAACATCGACTACAGTGTTTTAATAAAATCAGAAAATGGAAGTATAAAACAACAACACGAAGTGAAATTTTTAGCGTTATGGATGGATAGTCACCTATCTTGGGAAGTTCAGGTTAATTATCTCTCAAAGACACTGGCTAGAAAAAAACTATTTAATTAGGCAACTTAGATCGAGTGTAAGTACCTCCACATTAAAAATATTCTATTTTGGACAGTTCAGTCAATACTCTCATATGGTCTTGTATGCTGGGGTAATTGCTCTAGTATTTCTAAAATATTTGTCTTACAAAAAAGAATTATCCGCTCTATGTTTAATATACCCTCCTTGAGCTCATGCCGTCCTATTTTTAGAAACAACAGAATACTAACCATACATTGTGTATATATATATATATATATATATATATATATATATATATATATATATATATATATATATATACCACTGTTTATGCTTTGTAAAAAAAAAGTTAATCAATTTGTTAAATGTAAGGATGTCAATAATTACCGTACGTGGAAGGCCAACGATATTTACCTTCCTCCTTACAGACTGTCACAGGTGGATAATTGACCACTAATTACTGCTGGTAGGATTTATAATCACCTTCCAAATAAATTCATGGCATTAACTAGCTTCATCAATTTAAGATGCTAGTTAAAAATGTTCTAATAGATGAGACTTGAGAGATTATTTATTTATTTTAAATATAAATAATGTGAACAAATTTATTTATCTGTGATGTTTGTTATTATGTTATGTCTATATAGTCTTATACGTTTTATTTTGTATCCACTTGTATATTTATCTATGTACCCATTTGTCTGACGAAACTTTTATATATTGTATTATAAAGCTAATTGTTTTTTTTTAATATTTTTGACATTATCCAAACACTTGTATGAGTCTATATGGAAATAAATTATTATTATCATTATTAAGAATTATTATGTTTCATTGCTATAGTAAAAATCGTTTTCACAATTATACAAAATATTGTATGTATAAGTAATACAGTGGAGTGTGTGAGTCGGACGAACTTGTAAATATTTTGCTATGCAACGAAAGTACTTCCTCCCCCAGTGGATGAGCCTTTTAGGGACTAAAGTAATTGGACCTTATTTTTATGATGGCAAATGAACCACTTGTAGATGCCTTAATTTCCTGCAACACGAATTTCAAGATTTTCTTTATGAATTAACAGTGGCAGAAAGATTAACTTATTCATATTTTCAACAAGATGGGGCTCCACCTCAAACTGCTGTAATATGTACAAATTATTTAAATCAAGTTATGCCAGATAGCTGGATGGGCACCTATGGAGCCATTCTATGGTTAACTTGATCACCAGATATTACCACCTTGGATTTTTTCGTCTGGGGTTACATTACAGACATGTATTTCAAACTGCCCTCAAAATATTGAGTACATCTAAATTAGAAACGCATGTGAGACAATTACTCCTGAAATGCTCCAAAATGTAATGCGTGAGGTGTCTCGTACAGCACATTTGTGTGCACGTATGTCATAGCCAACTGCGTTTTCGAATTTTTTGATACACATTATTATTCTTATTCTCTTTTGCGGTCAACTTTCATCCCTTCAACTTTTTTCGTATCTCCTCAAATAAGGAAGCTGTAACCGTTTGTGGTTTTCCTATTTTTCAGATTTTTGTAATATATCTCACAAAGTAGGCTATGGATTTCAAATTTATTTTTACTGAAATATGGCTCACAAAAAGGGATAACTGTTTCTAAACCTTTGTTTTTCTACAATAGATATTAAGCGAGATATTTAGTGTGGCCGTTGTAAAATAAACAAACGGTGTGTTCTAAAAATTAAAGATATATTAAATACAATTATTTAAAAAAGATGGAGGACTTATGAGGTCAAATAATTAAAGAAAATGAGTTAGTGCCTTATTCCTCAAAAAGAAACAACAATGCAGCTACGGATACGTGTTTCGGAGTTATTGCTCCTCATCAGCGTAGCGTAGCTTAGCGAATATATCTTAGGTGAGCAAAACTATTAAAGGTAGGAAAGTACAGTAGGTCAAATAATTAAAGAAAGTGAGTTAGTGCCTTATTCCTCAAAAAGAAACAACAATGCAGCTACTAGATACTGTTTAAATATGGTTTTACGCCTTACTTTTATGATGGAATTAATTGCACGTACAGCGTTGCTGTGTATCTGAAAACAAGACTGATACGCCCCTGTTGGTACAGCAGTAAAGTAATAACCACCGCTACAACAAATAATTAGTCCACAGGGTGCAACTTGCTGCCAGAATCTCTTTGAACGGCGCGTTTAGTTAAGTTGAAACATGTTTATATTTAATATACGTGATGAGATGACAAACCAACAAGTGATAAAGCACATTATATGGAAAGAGTTTACGAGGGCTATGAATAATTAGTATAATAACTGGTGTACACAGGAAAATTTTGTGGGAAATATTAAAGACTTTGTTTATTTTCTTTTCATTCCGTAGTGTATGGTATAATAAAGATAATAACGCGACAGTTATATCAGCACTTGATTCATGAATTTGTGAGGGCATTTTACAAGATTTTTCACTGTCATAAAAACTAATTTTGGTTTTAAACTTTTGAACTATATTTTTTTATTATTTTTTTTAATCGGCAGTGCTGATTTTTCTTGTAATCCATCGACAATATCCATAAATCTCAGAAGATAATAAGGAGTTACCATATTAACAAGTAACTTAGAAGGGACTGGCATACAAAGCTAAACCAGTATTTTTAGCAAAGTTCAATCTTTGAGTACTACTCAATTCGATCGCCAATAATTCAGAAATATAATTTCCATCTCTTTCAAATGGATGTAGACATTTATGCATTTTGGCGCTTAATGTGGGGCATTTCCAAATGTGGAATTTCATTAAATCGACTACAAAAAATAGCAAAAGAACAGAACAGCAAATTTTCTTCGTCTCAACTCCAGTTCAGATATTGCGTCTTTTAATTAACTATTTTATCATCGAAAATGCTTATAGGATAGGAAGTATGGTAGAGTTCTTCCTTGGTAATGTTAATTCCGACACTTTTTTCTATTAATTATTTTTTAAGATGTCCATCGTATATTTAATATGTATATTTTAATTAAAATTTTTCAAATTTCCTTCTAGATAATAGAGATAACTGCCAGGCCCAGCCAGTCTGTTACCGATCACGGCGATAATACAAATAATTAAAGAGAACACCCACAATGAATTCAAGAAACTGTAGAATGAAACAAACAGTTGTTAGCTCGCTAGGGAACTACTAAAATATCCCCACAAGAGTACAGCAATGTACTACCTGGCAAAGTCCAGAAGGAACCAACGTTTTATAATCCAGAGGAGAATCCAGACTGGACACAGAAACACCTCTCTGTAGAGGTTGTGAACAAGAAGATGAAACGATTCAACATGTACTCTGTGACTGTTCTGCTGTCTCATCAATCACAGAATCCTTTTTTGGAGAACGTTGGCTTACTTTGGCGGATGTAAGGGAGATGCCCTTAGGCAGCATCACCACCTATTTCGCAAGACTAGGTTGGTTGGAGGCCTAGGCGAGGGTCTGCCTACAGGGAGGATGTACAAGGGGCCCAATGGGGCATAAGTGCTGTGGTTCAATAATTTTTATTGACCACCCTCCCAACCAATTCCACATTCCAAATAGAGATAACTGCCTACCAAATAATTATTTTACTTTACAATTTTTTCCACTTCGACCCACAGTGCTGTCTGAAAAACTAATCCAGTCACCTAAGAAATTGATATATAATGTAAATGACAATATAGAAACTTGTGGTACCACACAACAAAGAGCGCAGAACACTACGCGTTGATTTCTGTGGGTCAGGTAACATTTCATGATGTATGTAGTTCTGAGATATTTTCAGTGGGTTCAGTAAGACAATATGGCTTAAGCCCCGTTCAGATAGTTGCGGAATGCGATTTTTTTTATGCGGATTTTTATAAAATTTGTTCTAAAACTGTCTAATTTTCTTGCAGGTGTAGCGAAAATGTTCACTTTTAACTAGAAGTTAAATTAAGAAATTAACTTCTCCTGGAACGCATATGTCGAACTAAGAAAAATCCGCATGCGGAAATTCGCATTCCGCAACTATCTGAACGGGGCTTTAGTGTATCGAAGGCTTTGGCCCGTTCAATGAAAACATCTGACAGGTTTACTGCCGCCCACAGATTTACAGATTTGACTGACGTGCATTTTGAATTGATCTAGCCAGCAACAGTCCAAGAAAGCTTAATTTATTCAATTTATCTAACATTTATAACCGGGATTTGAAAATATTTTCTGTATTTACTAAACTTAGCATATCTTCCGAATATTTAAAATAACCTAGAAAAAACGCATTTACATGTAAATTTATCTATATTTCTATAATCCGCGACAATATAGTTTTGTGAATGTTACTCACTGGGTCTTTTATGAAGGCCACTCCAGTAGAGTCAAACCATAATTTTGATATAAGTTCTCGTTGTACTTTTATTGGAAACCGGATTGTTATTTTTATGAAACTACCAACTCATCATTTGATTCGGGGGCGAGCGTAGGTGCGTCTTTACTATGTACATACTTCGGTATGCGATGTAAAGCAACGACAGGCGCGGTTAGTACTTGGATTGGTGACCATTCCAACGGAAACCGCGTTCTCGCCTCACACATCTTCCAGCGGCTTGTATATCAGTGTATGCGCGGAAGCTATACAACCTTAGGCGAGGGTTGTATAGGAGATATACCATCCTTCGGAGGGGATGTAAAGCCGTCGGTCCCTTGTCTATTAAATGTTAGGCAAGTAAAAGATCCCTACTCTTCTTAAGGGAAGAGGTTCGGCAAAATTCCTGGTTGGGGGTAGCTCGTCTACAGGCGTCGGTGTTAGGCCTCAGTAGCGGAAATAGGCCGACGTTAAATAAATGTATAAAAAAAAAATCATTTGATTCTGAAATTTTACTTTTGTTATTTGAAATTGGCATTCCTCTTGGAATAATTCGCACTGGAAATGCTGCCTTTATGCTGGCCACTCCAGTAGAGTCGCACCGGGATTGGTTGATTAATCTTGAATACGAAATTCTGTAACATAAATCATTCCTAACTGCCCTGGTTTATTTAGTAATAGATAAATTAACTTTTGTTGGTAAATAAGTTAGTAATTTGTTCGTTAATTTATCTGTTCGTAAAATTGGACAGTAATTGTTTTAAACCGGGACTATTTTTCGCATAACTTGAATAATTAGTTCTGTTTAATTAATTTGGTCTTAACTTTTTTATCTCAATGTTATTTGCATATTTACTGGATTAGATATATGTCTCTCCCGAGATACTCTAAATAAAAATTTTAACTTGTATATTACAACTGTCCATACCAGGAGAATGGCAGCCAAAGCTCGGATATTTGGTAAATAATCGTCTCCACTGGCATTACCATGTGCCCTGGCCTGTACACTTCTAGCAGAAAATAGTAGTCTGTGCAGTAAGAGTGGATATGATAGCCATATCGCACGAGAAAGAAGATTTAGCACGATGCCGTAGGCGGGTGCCTCAATCTTTCGAGTGCGAGATGGATAATCCACTCGAGTTGTACTTGTACAGTATACTTTTTCTACGACCGAATTAAGAAGAAACTACAAATAAGTAATTTTATAAAGGCGGCAGTAGTCTAGCGGTTGCATCTATGCTTCTGTCCAAACTCCTTGTTTCTCCAGCCGATCTTCGTAAAATAATTAAAGCCACCCCTAATTTAAAAGCCCCAGGGCCAGACAATATTCCCAACCTCCTCTTAAAAAATCTCCCCCGTAAAACCTTACTCCAGTTTTCCTACATTATAAATGCCATCCTCAGGACGCAGTACTATCCTGATGCGTGGAAGGTGGGTATTGTGGTACCTATCCTGAAACCAAACAAACCGCCGCACACATAATGGGAAAAATTACTGAAAAAGTCATCCTACAAATCTTAAATAATTTCGTTGAAAAAAATCACTCATGCCGGCGCGGCAGTTTGGATTCAGAGCAGGCCATGGAACCACCCTTTCCCTTGCCCATGTGGTCAGGAATATAATTCATGGGTATAATCGGAAGCAGTGCACCGTCTTGTTATTGCTGGATATCCAGCGAGCGTTCGACTGTGTCTGGCATAACGGCCTTGCATTTAAATTGCAAAATATATGCAAATTTCCTGACTATATTGTCTCGCTTATTAAAAATTACTTATCTCAACGGCAAATTATGGTGTGTGTGAATGGCTCCTACTCGGATAAAAAACCAATACCGGCCGGGGTCCCTCAAGGTTCCATGCTCTCCCCCCTTTTATACAACTTATATACTTCTGACATTCCCGCTAACTCTACTGCTAACCTCCAACTTTACGCTGACGACACCTTACTTTATGCCAACTCATTCCATGCACAGACTGCGACGTACAAAATTAATTATCACCTGACAAAAATACTAAAATATTACGCTGACTGGAAAATAACGATAAACGAGACCAAATCGCAGACAATAACCTTCCACCGCAAATTTAACAACACAAAGACAATTACAAAACTTAAAATTAACAATGGAGACATCGAGGCAACCACGGTTAAATACCTCGGTGTCTCTCTTGACACTCGACTTTCATTTGGACCACATATAACGCAGACAATTAACAAAACGTATGCGACGCTCAGCAAGCTCTATCCGTTGTGTAATCGGAGGAGCTTGCTGACAACAGACAACAAACTGACCATGTACAAAGTTATATTCAGACCCATTTTGACTTACGCCTGTGCTGTCTGGAATATGATTTCAGACACACAGTGCGCACGACTTCAACAGACGCAAAACAAATTACTTAGACCTCTCACCAATTCAAGCCGCTACATTGCGATTAACGAACTACACGGAATTACGGGACTTTTGACCATTAGAGATTACATAACACAAGCGTCGCAGAAGTTTTTCACTTCTAAGATTCATAGCTCCGAGCTGACGCGTGACATAGCAGACATAAGACGACATCATAACTATAGACATACACACAGATTAATTCACGAGAAACTACCACTCTACGACGAACCAACACCTGACTGACGACGTTTTCCTCCATCAAATCTCCCTTCCTCTTTGCCCCTCATCTCCTCTACATTCCACCCTACCTTCCACTGCTCCATTATTCGTCATCACCCTTCAGGTCCAAAAATATAATCTGTTATAACATTTTAAAATTTTTCCTATATATCACTTTTAAATAGCATGGGCATTAATGAAGCAGGTTTTTTGTATATTTTTCCTGCACAATATAAGGAGTACTCTCATTTACTTGAATATTTGTTTCCCCAATTATTTTCAGCCTATTGCTGGCAAAATCATTAATTTTAATATACCGAATGTTGGTGGGAGCGGTTATTAATCGACCGATATTACCAAATGTTTCTCTGCAGGCCTTACCAACCGGCCCCTGTGAACGTGTCTTGGCTGTGCGTCTTTTGTCACGTCGCAGTTTATTATTTGACTACCTATTGTTAAATAAAATCAATGAGATAGCATGGAAACAACACGTATATTGTGTATATATATTTTAATTGATAATAAATGTTTTTAATTGACAAATAAAAATTGGCTTCGAATGCAAGAGGTCGTAGGTTCAAGCCTCCCCCCCCCCCTTAAAACAGCTACTTTTTTTGTCATATATCTCTAAAATTTTGCCTTTATATAATAATTTCAGTAATATTTTAGGTGGTATACCGTTTATGGATTCTTCATTAGAATCACTCATTTTTAATTAGTTTTAACTCAAACTGCACGAATGCACACTGACAATTTCTTTGACAGCTTACGTACCAACTTGAATTTTTTTAAAAGAAATAGTTGCCTATGTATCTACTTAATATACGAATTGTGATTGGTCGATTTCTCATTCATCCAAGAACGTATACGAAATATATCCGTTCAGTTAACTGGAATGGCCCACTTATCCATTCTACAGACTGTACGGAAAACAGCAAATTTACATAAGGGAGTAGAAAATAGTTTGTTTCTGCACTTAAATTAAAACTCGCTTGCATTTTCCCTAAGTGGAAGTTGTAAGATCCACAGATCTTATTTGTTAACTCCGAGGACCAACTTACCCAAATTTTCACCTCTCCTCTGTTTGTGCAATATTTATCATCGTGTACAGCATAATTTGGATATATTTTATTGTACCATTAACTCTATCAAAAAGCTGTTTTTAAATGCTCAGTAGTGTTTTTGTTGTTTTTTATTATTGTTTTTATTTTTCTTTTGTATTTTTCTGTAAATTTATCTACTATTTTTTGTTTTGTAAATGTGTAGTTTTCCCATCCTTTAATTGGTATGTAAATACTGTTGGATGGTGTATTGCAATAAATAAATAAATAAAATAAATAAATAAATAATGGCGTTACAATATCAGTTAGTGAAAGAAATTTGAAATTTTCAAGACTTCTAATAATTGTATTTTCGTCTTGTTTTACTTTTGGACGAAGACAATTTTGTTAACGCATAGATGTATCTGTGTTTCTGTATCTATGGAACTTTAAGCATTAAAAAGAACAAAGTCGACCAAGCCAAAAAACAATTAATGATAAAAATGAGAAGTTTAAAAGAAAATTTAAGTCTGATGTAACATAATGCCAGAATACATTCTTATCATGTCATGTCACTTCTGCTTGTAAATTTCCAATACCATTCGTTGCGTCAGCATTTTCAAACAAGAAATGTTTATTTCTGTAGCATAAAGATAAAAATTCATGAATATAAAATAACTGTGTGTTATATATTGGCCATATGCATATACCATAAATGAAATAGCATAATTATGAAAAAAATTGATTGGTCATTTTAATAAAAAGTATTATTTATATGCTCATGAAATTATATTACAAAACTGTTAAATCATGAGGCAGTTATTTCTCACGTATTTAGTGTACAAAATATTTAAACATCTCATCAATTATATAATATGTTATTTCAACAAAAGAACTAGGATACAAAATAATACACAAAGCTGTATTGATCATTTATTTACAAAAACGAAAAATACAGTAAATAATTATATATATATATATATATATATATATATATATATATATATATATATATATATGAAGTGTTATTGTACTTCCGAGTGCTCTCCCACGTCGATGGTCGACTCCTCCAGGAGTCACGGTTGTCTGAACGATGTTTCCACAGAATCTCATCTGCCATCTTCAGGTTCTCACTGAAAGCTACCTACTGCTGCTCCTCGTTGCTCGAACTGAACTGAACTGAGTTCAGAACATTTTTAGATCATGTCCACGTAGGTCACGTTATATTGTGGTATGTAAGTTAGTCGGATTATTACTCACACTGTGTGGCCCAGTATGGTGCTGCCACCTATATCTGTATCCGAATTATTTTACAAAGCTTCTAATTTCTGTTTTCACACATCTTGTCTATCATCAAACTAATTGTGTGGCGACGTTAAAAATTAATTATTGTATAGTTTAATTCATGGATAATCAGAGTGAAAGTTATTATACATAATATACAAAATAAAAATGTTGCCACGATCCTAAATAGCTTGAAAATAAAGTTAATATTTATTTAATAGTATATTGTTTTATTAATAGTATAAGTAATACTTTTGTGACGAGACTGTAGGTTTGCCGGATGAACGAAGTGAGTCCAGCAATTACAGACGAGTCACAACAGTGGCTTTTACTCCGAAAAGGACATTTTATCTTTTCTTAAAACGTCGATTAACTATAAAAAATAATGATAAAAAATTTAGCTGTGCGTTGCCATTAGCAACGGAAGTAAAAGTACGATCAAGCGGAAGAAATAGTACATTATACACTAAAGAAGAGAAACGTCTTATTTTTCCTGAGGTGTAATTTGAGGCCCAAGGGCGAAGCCCGAGGGCAACAAATACATCGAGGTAAAAATGGCGGTCTCTCCCGAGGTGTATATACTATTTTTTCCACGATCAGAAGTAGAAACATTTATTTCATAAATAAAGAATTATAATAAATTGGAGCGAAATTACAATATTTGGGATATTTCCATTCAACCTATCAAGACAACAGATATTTTGATTAGAGTTATTTATTTAAATTTTATTTACGTCACTTTGACGTTTATATTTTTACTATCAATATTAATAAATAAGAATTACATTTTGTTTAACTATTAACTTATATAAGTAAATATGCAATGTCTTATTAATTAATAAATAAGAATTACATTTTATTTAACTATTGGGCATGAAATAAAAACTCCCCTAGGGAAATTATTGTCTTATTTCGTCCCTAGGGAGTAAATGCTTTACTTCTGTCACAATTTTGATGCCATAGAAATCGATTTCTACTCCCGATCGTGGAAAAAAGTGCTTTTACTAATGGCAACGCACAGCTGTTTGGAATGTCAAACTATCATGAAATGAGTAAGAAATGTCACAATTTTCTGACGTTTGAAGAAAATACCATTTTTTAGACAACAGAAACATATTATGAAACTGACTTCGCTGATAGAGAGAGTACATTAATAATTTACTATTAAATCCTCAAATGTAACTAGATCATTTTTACATACCACGGATAGAATATGATGCTTTAAAGATACGTCACTGTTACACTTCCGCAAAAATTTTTATATACCTACGGTAAAAGACTGGAAATTGAATCAAAATATTGTGAATAGCTGAAAAAAACTCCAATAATTTGAAACTTTATTAGTCAAAGTCGAATATTCAAGTAAGTAATGAATTCGAATAGGTAAGTTGGTAGTTAAATATTGGAAAATTTAATGAATGTTTTTAGACTTTTTAAAACTAAAACGTAACAGTAATTTTCCGAATTTTCATTTGATTTTATTTTTATTTAAAAAATAAAAAGCCTAGATCTTTCCATTCTACAAATTTTAGAATAGGCGACATTATTTCTATTAGAGGTTAGTTAGGAACGTGTTTTGCAAAAATTATTCACCATCAGTCAAATAACAAAGTAGAGGTAAAACTTACACTTAAAAGGCGACAGTCGATGTATTTCACTTTCTATGTTTATGTAATTGTTTCATATTTTACTATGATTTAAAAAAAATTGATTCTTACTACAGCATACAGCATCTAATGTTACTTATGCGTCTACCCATCAATAAATTCTGTAATTTGAAAATACCTTGTCAAACTATAACCTCTGATTGGTTAGCTCAACAAGAACGTCTATTTCTGCATTAATTACATTAAAACTTGCTTGATCCAATAAATGTTTACTTTAAAACTTGACTTTTTTAAAAGTTTTATAATTGTTTCAATTATCTACTCGTATTTATTAAGTATCTATATACAGGCTGTCCATTTTATCAGGGCCCTTGAGAATATCTTACTTAATATCGTTCGTACAAAAAAAATTATTTTTATGAAAATTGTGCCGATTTATATAACCTACAAAATGGTTTAAAGACATTTGAAACCTATGGTCTACTTTAAGAGTTATGGCGGAAAACGTCTAGGCCAAATATCTCCGTTCTTTGAAGAGATATGAGAAATTTTTTTGCAAAACAGTGTTTCAACGAGGTTTTGTCTAATTGTTTCAAAACCGCTGTTTTGTGTATGATCGATATTAAGTGAGATATTCTCGAGAGCCCTGATAAAATGGACAGCCCGTATATTTACCAACATTAATATTTTTTAATAAATATAAGCCTTCTCAATTTAGCTAAGTGTAAATATTTTACTAACATTCTAACATAAACATCCAAGGTCACTTGTAAATGGAAAATATCGCAAGGAAGACGAAAATAGAGACTCCGCAGGAGGTCTAAAAATTTCAGTGATCGGTAAATAATTTATACAACACAAGTTCTTTAACTGTAATTGTTCTTTTCTGTATTACAGCGAACAAGAAATTGATTTTGCTCCGGTAAGTATATAATTCTTGGTGTAATGTGTACGAATCCCAGTAATTCCATTCCCGTCCCTAGAGGCGCTTCCTTCCTTTGCCGCTTTCCGCAACATATATTAATTCAACGCAATTCAGGCACCTACTCAAATATTTAGGAGCCTTCTTTCCAACAAGATACCTCCTTTAAATTTAAAAAGTATACTAACGGTAAAACCACATTTAGTGAATGCTTACACTAAAAGTTAATTTAATTACCCTTAATTGTAAAGAAGTGTAGGTACTTATTTTTGTAGATTAAAGCTAGATATTTTGGACAGTTAGTTAATATGTACCCTCAGTACAAACAATGTATGGGATAGTTCATAGAATATTAAAACATAATATTTTTAGTCGCAGACTCCTCTATAAAATCATTATTTTACTATAAGGAACGTAACCAGACTGCAACCAACAGCTACTTTCCGGGCTATGTGCCCCGCCGAGCGCTGAATTACAAGTTACAAACCTGGCGCGTTAAGTGTAATAATTGCATATTACCATCAAAGCGCTAATGCTTCGATTGCAACAAACACTAGCGAAAAGACTGATCCTACTTAAAGAAGCTCTCGTGCCAGTCGTCACACATCACTTGCAGACTGCAGTTTCGAGCTGTTGGCTCTCGTCAGTGCAAGGTAGGCATGTGACGACCGACACGAGGATCACTTGACCATTTAGTACATTCGGGTATCTTTGGGATAGCGACATGTAAAATAGTCAGCAGGTGCTATCTAGCGGTCCAGTGTCTATTGCAATCGAAAAATAAATAGCCTGACTGGGCTTAGCATGGTTCAAATGTGCTTTTAGAGGGCGGAATATTAAAACGTAATATTTTTAGTCGCAAACTTCTCTATAAAATCCTTATTTTACTATAGGGAACGTAACCATACTGCAACTAACAGCTACTCTCTGGGCTATGTGCTCTGCCGAACGCTGAATTACAAGTTACAAGCCTAGCGCGTTAAGTGTAATAATTGCATATTACCATCAAAACGCTAATGCTTCGATTGCAACAAACACCAGCCGAAAGACTGATCCTACTTAAAGGCGTTCTCATGTCAGTCGTCACACACCACTTGCAGACTGCAGTTTCGAGCTGTTGGCTCTCGTCAGTGCAAGGTAGGCATGTGACGACCGACACGAGGATCACTTGACCATTTAGTACATTTGGGTATCTTTGGGATAGCGACATGTAAAATAATCAACAGGCGCCATCTAGCGGTCCAGTGTCTGTTGCAATAGAAAAGTAAATAACCTGACTGGGCTTAGCATAGTTCAAATGAGAGCTCCTTTAAGTAGGATCAGTCTTTCGGCTGGTGTTTGTTGCAATCGAAACATTAGCGTTTTGATCGTATTATGCAATTATTACACTTAACGTGCCAGGCTTGTAACTTGTAATTCAGCGCTTGGCGGGGCACATAGCCCGGAGAGTAGCTGTTGGTTGCAATCTGGTTACGTTCCTTAGAGTAAAATAAGGATTTTATAGAGAAGTTTGCGACTAAAAATATTATGTTTTAATAGTCCTTAAGTTGATTGTCGATCCATAGTAATAATACGATATTACTATAATCTCCAAAAGTACATGCCTCATATCTGAGAAGTGCATGTACAATGGAAGATTCATTGGTGCATTGAAATGTATACTGGGAAGTTCGTGATTTTTCAATAGAAGTCGAAAATTTATAAAGTATTCGAAATTTGAAAAAGTCTACCTCACAAAATATTCAACCGACAAGGGTGGTATGGGACTCATATTGTAGCAAATTTAGTTGTTAATAAAACATATAATAACATGTTTTGCCGGAAATCCAAACGTTTGGATGATATTCAGCTTTTTTTAGAGAAATGTAAAAAAGCCCTCAACGAAAACAAAGATGGCGTCGCGTTAGAAGATAGCGGGCCTGAAAATCTGGCACCGCCTCATAAATTGTTTGTACTGAGGGTACAAAAGAAGTATGCAAAGCAGGTCGCAAACATTTCACTAACACTTTTATCATAATTAGGAGGTTAAAATAAAAATCAAAAATAAAGTTTCCCCTGGAAAGTTGACTTCAAAAATACGACTGTAAAACATGAATGCATCATCACAACTTAAATTTTCTCGATTTTAGGAAATAAGAATACTCCTAGAGTTTATATAAAACGTAATTTTTATGTACTATAAGATGACATTACGCAGTAAATAACATTACCGCTATAAATATTTCGGCAAACAATCAATACTGATGTTTACTGAAACAACACATTTAAATTTCCGACAATCTATTTTTAACTATTTGAAAATATTAATTTTGGTTTTTTTATGAAATGTAAATCACACCTCAAAATAAAGAAATTGGCGAAATTATCGGGAACATTTCAAAATAATGTCTTATTTTTAATCGAACGCATTTTGCAGGCAGCTAAGTTTATAGCGTTTAAACTATAGAAATAGAACGACAGGGCCGTTCTTGAATATGTATAATTACTTCAAAGAAATGGAAAAATAGAAAAGGTACAAAATTGATAATCGGTTATGTTCAAAATGGGCACAGCAGGTGTCGGATTTTTTTATTTATTTAAATGGAAATGGTCTGCTATTCAGGTGATTGGTAACAAATTTGTCGCGTTGTTACGGCCGTAATTAAAAAAAATTAAGAAAAAAATAAACAAATAAATGAAATACTAGGAAATTAATAATTGTGATCTACCAAACAAATAAATTATGATGGGTCCGGCAGAATGCAATATCAAATCAAATCAAAATATACTTTATTGCCTAGAAGAATAATTCTTGTTGATAAAGTGATGTATAAACAGGTAAATAGAAAAAAAAAGAAGTAAAATGCATACACATATATATAAAAACGTAAGTAAAATAGATAAAAATACAATATATAAACAATACAAAAAATACTACAGAACGTAATAGTTTACAGGTAAAAATTAATATGTACATTTGAGCACATTACAATGTATTGTCATAAAATTCGTTTAAATTATAATAAGGCTTTACAACGAGAAGATTTTTTACTGCCTTCCTGAAATGAATATTCGAATTAATATCTTTAACATCATTGGGTAGATGGTTGAACATCTTATAACCATTGTAAATAATAGAGTCTTTGACCAGGGAGGAACTTGGAATTGGCATAGTAAGGTTATTGTTTTGACGAGTACTACAATGGGGAGAATTACCATTTACATTACTTCTATGTTTATGAATTAAACATACCGTTTCTAGAATGAAAATGGAAATAACTGTGAGAATTCCGTGTGCCAAAAAGAGTGGATTGCATGAATCATGAATTCTTGCTTAGCACAAATAACGAACAGCACGCTTTTAAATTGCATCTCAAATGCGATTCAATTAATGCAAAGTATGCACTCTTCGCAGTCATGTAGCCCAATTCATTCGCGATGACTCTCACTGCGTAGCATCTAGATGCTAGTTTATTACTGAGGTTAATAACATGCTCTTTAAACTTTAAGTTGCAGTCGATGTTTAATCCAAGAAATTTTGAGCACGACATATTTTCAAGTACATGGTTACTCAGTGGGATATCTGTTATATTACAACGGAAGGTCACTATGTTTGTTTTGTTGACATTAAAAGAAAGCAAGTTAGAGTCACACCAATCTTTGACTTTTTTTATGTCGGAACACATTTGTTCCCTGAGAGTATTCTCATTTTTACAATATAGTAGTTTCATCAGCAAATAAAGTAAAGTTTCCATTAATATCAATTTCAGTCAAGTCGCTAACATATAACAAAAATAAGATTGGTCCAAGAACGGAGCCCTGAGGTACGTTATGACTTATATTTAATTTGTTGGAGTATGATAAATTTTTAACTAGTTGGCTACGGTTTGATAAATAAGACCGAAACCAATTTAAGGTAGTGCCTCTGAAACCATAGCCTTCGAGTTTTTGCAACAATATATCATGCCGGACGCAGTCAAAGGCTTTTGATAAATCACAAAATACTGCCACAGCAAACTCCCCATTATTTATTTCAGTATAAACGATCTTTAGAAGAGCAAACATGGATCGTTAGTATTTTTATTTTTTTGGAAACCAAATTACTGATTACTTAATATCTTGCATGAGGATAAAAATTCAACAACTCTTTTTTTTACTAGTTTTTCAATAATTTTTGCTAATGTGGGTATTAACGATATGGGCCGAAAATTACATGGATCGCCCAAATCCCCACCCTTATAAAGGGGAATCACAATAGATATTTTTAAAACAGATGGAAATATTCCTGATTCAAATGATTCATTAATTATCGAAACTAATACATGAAGAGCAGCGTCTGGTAGATTTTCAAGTATTTTACAGAGATTTCGTCCAGACCAGAAGACTTTTTATTTTTAATTTCTTTAATAGTTTCTTTGAGTTCAATTATATTTGTATTATACAAACGTAAGTTATTACAGTTATGTATTTCATTCATGTAACTCAATGGATCATTTGGAGGAATTATGTTTTCCGTTAGGCTACCTGCAATTGAGCAATAATAGTTGTTTAATACATCAGGATTTAATGGGGTCGTAACCTGCACTTGACCTTTACCCCTAAGCTCTTTAATGATTGCCCAAGTCTCTTTTGCCTTATTATCAGCTTGTTCAATTTTAGATTTTAAATGACTTTTGTTTGCATTTTTTATGACTTTTCTGTAAATGTTTTGATACTTCCTATAGTAATCAAAAAAGAACTGTTCGTTTGTGTATTTTCGTATGTAATGAAGAGATCTCAAATTTTTTGTGGAAATTTTTATACCTTTAGTTATCCATGGTTTCTTACTTTTTAATTTATTTTTTTGAATGGGGAAAGCTTTATTAAATGCACGTATTAAGAGGTTATAAAAATAATCAAAGGAATTATTTTCAAGCAGAAGTTCCTCCCAGTCTAACTCTAGGCAGTTTTGTATAAATCTATTATAATTAGTCCTGCTAAACAAACGACCAAATTTGTGTTCTTGACGAAAAACGTTTGTATGTAACTTTATTGAACAGTATACTGCTTCATGGTCGGATAAGCCAGCAGAGATCACTGAACATTTTGCTTATTTAAATTGCTACAAAAATTATCGATTGTAGAGGCCGAGTACTGGGAGATCCTGGTATGTGAGTTAATGTGCATGTTAAGATTCATAGAAGATAGCAAGTTGATCAGCATTTAAGTGTCATTTGAATCTTTGTTACTGAAATCTATATTAAAGTCACCGGCCAATACAATAGACGATTTTTCAAGTGATTCGAGTTTACCTAAGAACAAATTTACATCCGATAAAGGAGACCTGTATACACACACACAAAATATATATCCATTTTCAAAGTTAATTCATATCATAATATAATGAGATATAAATTCAAATCAAGTCGCCATGCTTTTGCGATAAATGGAAATTTGAACAACAACTTCGTAATGTTTAGCCCAGTCGCTTTATACATGAACCTCTAAAAAAATCTAACTGAAGATTTTCCAGCAAATAATTTCTTAAAAGTTCATAAAGCCAACTGCTTGGCTACAAAAGTTACAGCAGGACTATGGACTATGCTATCCCCCCCCCCAGAATGACCCCCAGACAACCCCACAGAGGGACCCCCGAGCGCCCCCGGGGAAATCTAATGCTAGAATTGAATTCGGCATCACCGAAAACCCCCGAGTAACGAGTTTGGGGAGCGCTTCCCATGGACTATGCCATTTTCCCCCCAGAATGGACCCCTGGATACCCCCGCAGAGCCGTCCCCGGGTAATTTCAATGCCAGAATTGAATTCGGCATCCCCGAAAACCCCCGAGTAACGAGTTTGGAGCGATTTTCATGCACGCTGTCATTTCTCCCCCAATTCACCCCTCGCGCACCCCCACAGAGCCACCCCCGTGCACCCCCGGGTAATTCTAATGCCAGAATCGAGTTCGGTAGCCCCGAAACCCCCCGCGTAACGATTTCCGAGCGATTTTTCCGAGTTTCCAGTCGTTCCTATAATGATGCAAGTAATGATGCAATTGGAAAATGCATTTTCCGGCCCAGAAGGCATTTTTCAAAAAATGGCTAAACCAGACTATGTAGAGTCGTTTCCTGGGACCTTCCTGAACACAATGCAGAAAACCGCATCTCGATATCTGCTGTGCCTAAAAATTTCCATCATTCGGGCGATTTTGATCTAAATGCCCTGGACTATTTTAGAAATATAGGGCTGAGAAAACTCGGGCATTGTGCTGCATTCGTATTAGTACCAACTTTGAGGTGGAATGCAAGGCGCTTTTTTATATGGTGTCCTCTGTGGGCCTAATCCATGGGTTACAAGTTGTGTGTATGTTATAATTTTATTGATTATTGTTCGTCTTTGATGACTCCTTCGTCTCCGTCTATCTCTCTATTTCCACTTCTTCAATATTTTCATCTTCACCAACAAGCATCTCAGCAGAAAATAATGAAATTAAGTCGGCTTCATCATCGTTGAACTCAGACTCAGCGGTTGTATCCTCGACATCGTATTGAGACACCAAGAGCCACACACTATGAATAGGGGAATCTTATTTTTCTGCATCCACAATTGTTGCCACAACCTTTTATGCTATTGCAGAAAATAGAATTGAGAAGTTCATCTGGTGCAGGAGGAATCAGAGTAGTTGTTGGCTCTAATAAATTATTTTTTTAATTCCAACCCCATTGGCGAGGGTCTGAATGTTTTCCCAGCCAAGTATGAACCTGGTGGCAATATACCCTAAATAGATGTTGTTGAGTAGCTGCTGCTGTGAGTGGAACTGATGATAATTGCACACGCTTATTTAGTCAAATGCATTTTGCAAAACTAAAACATCTATAATTAGCAATTGAAGTCTCTTTTTTTGGAGCCCCGTACATGGCTAAAATAAACAATTTATTAGTAAATTTTTCGAACAGTTTTCTATTTTGAATGCCGCCAATGCTTCCTGTAAATCTGCTCTTTTTTGTAAAACAAGTGCTATCTGCCATTATAATCAATTACAAAATATTACGAGATGAATGAAACGTCAGAATTCTACAAATGTAGCGTTAAACCGAATTTAAAACGTACGACGCGTCATTCAATATTACACCACTATACGTATAGAATAGTGGCACATGCCCTTTGCTCTGAAGTTTTCTCGGCCCAATATCTCGAAAACTATTGGTTCTACGTAAATTAATTAGGTAAATTCTACCTATTTGTGCAGGTTTATCTCACGAACAAATTTTATAATAACCAACATTAATGTAGAACCGACAATTTGCGAGATATTTGAGAAAAACTGATTTTCGTGACTTTTGACCTTCTGTAACTTTTGTAGCCGTCTAGTTGGCTTTATGGACTTTTGAGAAATTATTTGTGATGCCAAAATAGAGAGAATCCCGCTGAAAAATCTTCGGTTGGATTTTTTTACAGGTTTGGCTTTTGTTGGGAAAACCCCAACTATTTTGTAATTATTGTATTATTCATTCAATTAATTATCAACAAATATATGTAAAATGACCGCCAGCATCAGTTTGCTATGTAAGTTTATTCCAATAAAAGTTAGTGGAAACATAATCAGATTTTTACAAGTTGACAAGTAACGTTAAGCGTCGAGAGAAATAAAAAGTATTCTGTTGATATAAAAATAAATACGAGCAGTTAGCTATTTTGGATTTTCTTGTTGGAAAAATAATTAATATATTATATATGGTTATAAACTTACAGGTTAACTGAGGCTGCAATATCATTTGAGATCTAAGATTGATGTAGATCATTTCTGGCTAGTTGTTGTAAGGTGTATCCGTCATAGAATAAATTGTATACTTCCATTACGCAATATTATTTGGAAGAGATATCGAAGCATGAAGTAGAGGATTTACGACCTTGGACCAGCTTTTTTTTGTATAAAGTGACAGGATTATGTTGGTGTGAATATTCGAAGCAGAACTTCCCACATTTTGCGGAGAATGTTTCCTGGTCATGTCATTTCGAAATTTGGGAACAACTGGCCGGCACGGTCACCGGAACTCTCAGCTTCTTTTTATAGGACTACTTAAAATCAAAAAGTGTTTTCTAATCGATCGCAAACTTTGGAACTACTAAAATATAATGTTAGGACAGAGATTAATGCAATCCCAATTGAAACAACTCAGTTTAAAACGGATGCTTCATTCTGTTACATCATACAGCAAAGAGTTTCACTGATGCTACTTTCTCAGTGCCAGGAAATTTTCAAAGGATGTCCACGTAGGCGCTCCACATTATTCAAATTGAAAGGATAACGAATGGTTGAGGTGTCATTATGAAGTGTCTTATGTGTCTTATATGTAGTAATTAAATTTTGTCTCTGCTGCTGAAAGTTGGGTAAAGACAGCTCTTGCCGTTCTTCGTTATGGAAGTACATAAAATTGAACCGCCGTATACACCACTTTTCATGAGGCCACTCATATTTCCGAAACTACAGATGTAATTTTTTTGAAATTTAGGTAGTTGAACACTGAGAATTTTAAAGATGCTTAAATTCATTATTTTTTCATAATGTGTGTTATATAAGTTCAGAATATAATAAAAGAAACTCGTACAAAAATTTTACTTTGTAAATATTAGACTTTAAGTTGGGCGTTGCCGTGGGCGCGTAATACGAAAATTTCTCGTACATCGTTAAACTGATTCCAAAAGTTTTTTGGGGCGAGCGTAGGTGCGTCTTTACTATGTACATACTTTGATATGATGTAAAGCAACGTCAGGCGCAGTTAGTAGTTGGATGGGTGACCGTTCCAACTATTGTAGTATATTCCCCATACTACCAAAATGGCCGACCAAAAAATAACCAAAATTTGCCAAATAAATCGTTTGTCAAGGTCAACCTGGCAAACACCATAAAAAAGTCCTTAAGACACCTAACATACCAAAAAATTACAGTTTATAAGAAAAAAATCTGAGAAATTTCAAGTATCCTCCGACATTCAAATTCTATCATTAAATTAGCCAAAACACCCCCATTCCGTCAAATTAACAACAAAATTTTACAAACGACACCCCTTAAAAATACAGCCCCCTCAACATCTCAAATCATTCTCAATTTACTCCCCAAACTTCAATTCATCATAATTTATTTCACTTCCCAAATCATTCTACGAGCCCCCGTATCTTAAATTTCGCGTCAAATTCAATTTCCATAAAATATCTTTAAACATCTTTTAATTATCTCCCCGAGCCGCCCATAAAACAATCTTCTCAAAATCAAGACCAGTTTACGTGTTCCCCATGAGTTGCTGGCCACTCGTCACTATCTTCATTTAGTTATCCCACATTCAGCTTATTTTCTTAATTAAAATCACTAAGTCCAACTTACTAGTTCCCTTTTGCATGCTGGCAACTCGTCGCCAACTTCACTCCATTACCCTAAATAGGATTTAGCATGACCTATATAAATTTATCATGACCAAACATAGCATCACATGTAACATTAAATGTAACATTAATATGGATTAAAGTCGAACCCTCAACGTTACTTTACGGGACCATTTCCAGATATCAGCCATACCGTAGTTATCTTAAATATTTCCAAAACTAAATTAGATTCCGCTGACATTTTCATATCAGAATATTACATTTTTCATAGCCGATTTAGCAGTATAATGTTCAATTAGAAATTCAAAAATTTAAGCAACTATTGCACAACATTTCACAACAATAGCCCAAATGAATATCCGGTACCCTTTTAATTCTCATCCAGCTCTCGGCTACGTCGTGCCCCGTCATTTGTATAAAAGAAGAAGCGTGCCAAGCCCCCGGCAAGTTGTGTTCCCGGTGTTTCTACGAATAAGTTCTTACTATCCGCGTTACCCTTTGGTCGCCACAGAGCCTAAACCCAAAGTTGTGTTTTCCGGCATAGCTAACGAAACCTAAAGTGTACCCGCGATCGGTTTTTATATTTTTGTTCAGCCAAAGTGCTACATTTTTTATTCGCCCATGCGGCCCTAGTTTTTAATGAAAAATAAATCGTCTTCGTAACCCTAGTTTGTTAGTGAATTATCTCAGATCTGATTAAATTATAAGGGGCGAGCGTATGTGCGTCTTTACTATGTACATACTTCGGTATGCGATGTAAAGCAACGACAGGCGCAGTTAGTACTTGGATGGGTGACCATTCCAAAGGAAACCGCGTTCTCGCCTCACACATCTTCCAGCGGCTTGTATATCAGTGTATCCGCGGAAGCTATACAACCTTAGGCGAGGGTTGTATAGGAGATATACCATCTTTCGGAGGGGACGTAAAGCCGTCGGTCCCTTGTCTATTAAATGTTAGGCAAGTAAAAGATCCCTACTCTTCTTAAGGGAAGAGGTTCGGCAAAATTCCTGGTTGGGGGTAGCTCGTCTACAGGCGTCGGTGTTAGGCCTCAGTAGCGGAAATAGGCCGACGTTAAATAAATGTATACAAAAAAAAAATTAAATTATAATGAAACCCGCACCGTTATAGGCAAAATTCTAAGTGTCGATACATTACCTGAAAAGAAATTTGTTAATTTTAAATAATATAATTCAACTCTGTGTTTTTCGCATAAATAAAAAGATTATAATTTCGTGTTTTAAATACAGTGTTACTATTGAAAGAGAAATATCTACAGATACTCAAGTAGGCCCTACCCAAGAAACCAAAAGTGAATAAATCACGTCCAGCTTATACAGGATGAAGCTTTAGGCCCTTACAAATAAATAAAAAGCAGTTTTACGCTCTGAACTTATACAGGGTGTACCTATTGGCCGAATCTTTCCGTTTAAGGATATACCACCCCGACCTCACTTTTTAATAAATTAAGTGCACCAGCGGCCTCTGGGAGTCTCAGACGAAGCTAGCCAGCCCAAACTTTTTTATTTTCCCAACAACCAGAGGACCGTTCGTGTTCACAACAAAGACCGCGTCCTCGCCTCACACATCTTCCAGCGGCTTGTATATCAGTGTATGCGCGGAAGCTATACAACCTTAGGCGAGGGTTGTATAGGAGATATACCATCCTTCGGAGGGGATGTAAAGCCGTCGGTCCCTTGTCTATTAAATGTTAGGCAAGTAAAAGATCCCTACTCTTCTTAAGGGAAGAGGTTCGGCAAAATTCCTGGTTGGGGGTAGCTCGTCTACAGGCGTCGGTGATAGGCCTCAGTAGCTGAAATAGGCCGACGTTAAATATATGTATTAAAAAAAAAAGTTTTTTGATAGGCTTTTACAGAAAACTCGATAGAATAATCCTGGATTATCTTTTTTGTTGTGTGAAAGACAAAAATTTTTTCCTACAGGGCGCTGTAACCAGCATTCTCAAAGACATCAACTAAACCTTACTAATAATAAATAATATATATTGAAATTAAGTTTAAAAAAACAACTCCATGTAGCCATACACAGGTACCTATGAAATAATAATTGTTTGGGCCGCATATAATTTAAATGAAGTCGTAATAGCAGTTGCCTTCCTTCTGAATAAAACTGGATGCTTCCTTAATAGAAGGCATCACAAGTATTAGAATACTTTTCTCCGAAAAATTTATACCAACAATACTTACTTGATGTTTCACAAATCTCGAACCATTGAAAACAAATAATCAAGCCAAGTTCTACCAATTACAGGACAAAGTATTGAAGTAATATTACCATAACTAAAGACAACACAGAATACAATGAAAATTTGAATAGTTAAATACAACTAGACAAAAAAATTAATATTAATCAATTACCTATGATAGTCGATTTATACATTAATAGCATTCTTAAATAAAGCAAATAGAGTACTTACGGAACAGTTAAAAGATATCACAGCTGTCAAAGACAGTAATATAATTAGAACACATTGTGTTTATGGGAGATTTTAATATAATATTATAGTGTAAAATGTAAGCGTGTTGCGACTGCTAAGCCTTGGCACCAAGAAATTTAGTCGACTTAATAAGTCGAGAGTCAACCCTATTATGTAGCAACATGTGTAGAAGCTTTAAACTATAGAGATGTCTCCTAAACTGTAACGAATCTAAATTAAGTATATTTAATAAATATTGATAATCACAGCCACTCTGGTGTTTGTTGCAATCGAAGCATTAGCGTTTTGATGGTAATATGCAATTATTACACTTAACGCGCCAGGCTTGTAACTTGTAATTCAGCGCTCGGCGGGCTACATAGCCCGGAGTAGTAAAATAAGGATTTTATAAAGGAGTTTGCGACTAAAAATATTATGTTTTAATCACAGCCTCTGTTCGAAAAATGAGAAATTTAAAAAATTTCCTTTGAACAGACTCTATGGATTTGATTAGCAGGCGTAAATGGGGTTCCAGACTAGAGAGCAATATTCAAGCTTAGAACGGCCGTAGGCTGAAAATAACGTTATGAAGAAATCCTTAGTCTAAAAATCTTGAGTCAGCCTAAGAATGAATCCCAAAATTCTGATGGGGGATAAAACAATCTGCTCAACGTGCTCAGAAAAGCTTAATTTATTGTCACACCTAAGTCTTTAAGTGCATTAACTAGAGCCTGCAAGTCTACTTGACAATTGTATGTATTCGCGTTAGTTTTTCGGTACTAGTTGATAACTTTATACTTAGAAATATTTAAATTAAGGAGATTGGTACTGCACTTTACCCAGCACCGCTTGCAGGTTAATGCAGTCCTCAATGGATTTGATTGATGAAAAGATTTTCAAATCAGTTGCAAAAAACAATTTTTGGCAACTATGTGATTCCAATCATTAATGAAAAGACAAAAAACAACGGACCAAGGTTAGAGCTTTGTGGAACTCCCGAAGTAATTTAATTTTGCCTTTTCTATAAAAGGATGTTAAAATGCTTACTTATCTTGACCAACTATCGGCGAAAACAGAACTTCTTTGATGGGCGAGCCAGCGTGGTACAGAAGAAACCGGCGGGCATAACCATAGCTGCAAAAGAGATTGTCCGTAGACAAACTACGGATAAAATAGTCAGATTTAGCCAGATTCTAGACAATCATTACTAGCCCCGAGAAGTTACAAAATTACCACAGGGGCAGTACCGGAATGTTACTAAGCACTTGCCGGTGCCTCCAGCATGAATAACATACTCGTATGCTGGATGATAGGATATGCACATTGCACAGTGCAGTGGCAATAAAGTGTCCGACAGATTAGCCATGAAGGCAGCAGGCCTAAGTATCTTTGGACCAGGCCCAGCCAGTCTGTTACCGATCCTGGCGATAACAAGTAAATAAAGAGAATGCCCACCATGAATTCAAGAAGTTGTGGGATGAAACAAGCAGCTGTCAACTTGCTAGGGAACTACTAAAATATCCCAACAAGAGTACAGGAATGGACTACCTGGCAATGTCCAGAAGGAAACTACGTTTTATACCGAGAATCCAGAGTGGTCACTGTCCGTTAAGGAAGCATCGACATTAGATTAAGCGAAACACCTCCCTGTAGAGGTTGTGAACAAGAAGATGAGACGGTTCAACATGTACTCTGTGACTGTTCTGCCGTCTCATCAGTCAGAGAATCCATTTTGTGAGAACGTTGGCCTACCTTGGCCGACGTAAGGGAGATACCCATAGACAGCATCACCACCTATTTCGCAAGATTAGGTTGTTTGGGGGCCTAGGTGAGTGTCTGCCTACAGGGAGGAATTACAAAGGGCCCAATGGGGCTAAGTGCTGTGCTTCAATAATTTACATTGACCACCCTCACAACCAATCCCAATTCCAAATGGACATCTATAAAAACGAATGAAAAGAATAATGCCGCTTGAATATGCAGCAGATATTAAAAGAGTTTTCCAATAATATTCCAACCAATAAAGACAAAACTAAGATGTGAGTGTTGTAGCAGTTTTCAAAATTGTACATTACAATACTTCAGAAAATAAAATTTACAATACTGACATTGTAATAGCAAGTCGAACGAAATCTATCCTAGGTACGGCCCAGGAAATATTAACAGAATCATAAATAGAACAACGCTCTAATTTACGATAATATTCTGTAACACAAAATACTTATATTTAATAAAGAATCTATTTTAATATAAACATGCCAAACTGTAGGTAATCAGCTTTAAACTATAATCGTATGTTTACCAATAAAAAATAATTAATGCAAGGTGCTGAACCACATTTCAGCGGTTGGATTGACTTACTTTTTATATGACTATAAATTATACACGTATAGTTCACTTAAAATCGTAGAAAGATAACGTATCCATAACGCTAATTTAAAATGCAATGAATCTTCTAGGGATACTTTCAAATCATTAAATATTTTAACTCTGACATCTGTATATATTTATGACGTTACTTCTTTTATGTATAAAAGCAAAGCAAATTTATTTGTAAATAGAGCTCAACATCTGCATAATACCACAAAGAATAATCTCCATATACTACATAAACATGAAACAGCGTTGTATCAAAAAAGTATTTTCTTTATTAGGTATAATTTTTTAACCTATTTATCAACAATCTACAAGTTCAAAGCTGCAGTAAAATTGCTACACTATTGATGAACTTTTATCGACTAGGTACTTAAAATATATGTGGAGCTTTATACTATTGCAAGTCATAGTGACCTAATAAAAAGAAAGTCAATTTTATTATTTATATATTATGATTATATTTATTTTATTCATTTTTTTAATTTATTTATTACTGCAACGCATTTTACAAAGACAAGATACTATGCGAGTAATATGCCTTAACCTAGTTTACAATCAGCGACACCTGAGGAGGTCTCGTATTCTATCCAGCAGTATTTACATTTTCGTTTCTCTCTCTATTAATGTTTAATTTTGTTGCATCCTTAATATAACAATTATAAAATAGAAAAAAAATTCGCTAAACTGAGTGTATGATACTTATTTAATTTGTGAGTCTATGTATGTATAACAAGGTGGGTACAAAATGTGTATAAACAATTTGAGTTGGTGTAGGATAAGAATGCAGTTTTATTTATTACCTATAAATATAACATTGTAGGAGGTTTGAATATAGTATAAGAAGTAGTGTATGGCGCTTTTGTGTTACATCATGATAAAATTGATAGAAGTGTAATGTACTTGTCTATTAGATATTTTTTAGTTTCTATCCTGAAACGTTTTTCTCTCATTTTTTTATATGTGATAGAAGTTTATTATATAACTTGATTCAGTTGCGTTTTCTGAATTTTTGAGAGATTTTTAAATATAAAATGGTACCTCATACGCTTATATGATTTTTAATAAAGATGCTTCTGGAGCTTTCTCTGCTTTTTTATTAAAAATTAATCTAAGGATGTAGTTTCGTGTTATCTGTAAGGTTTGTAGAACTACTTTATAAGCAGAACCCTTTATTGTAATGTCATATATCATTATGGATTCAACTAGGCTGTTGTATGTCACTAGCAGAGTTTTGTTGTTTAGTATACTTTTTAGATTGTAGAATTTATAGATTAGTTTTCGTATTCTTTAATTTAAATAGTCGATATGATTTCCCCATTTCAAATGCGGGTCTAAGACTAGTCCTAGATATTTTATGGTGGCCGCACTACGCACACAACCCATTTATTTAGAATGGGTTCAAGTACATGGGACATTCCAATTTTAGTTAGGGAAAAGGAGATATATTTAGTTTTTGTAATGTTTAGTCTGCATTTTGAACGCAATCAACAAGAATATTAAACAATTTTTAAAGACACAATAAAAACACCATTAAACCAACAAACGTTTGACAAGCTAAATATTTCATTGTTTTCAAAGCCACCTTAGTTACTTCTTAACATTTAATTAGAACAAAATTGTATTTTCTTTTAGCTGTAATTTGGTTTATATTTATCGCACATTTTAATACGACATATGAATAAATTCCTTAGTAATAGTACTAAAAAACGGTACCACGGTCCGATATGGTTCCATTTGAAAAAATTGAGTTTTGCCCCAAAAACAATTTTGGTGAATTTTAGAATTCAAAACTGCTATAATATACAGGGTATTCCATTTAAAAATCGAAAGTCAGTGATACTTCCGGCGAAACCGGAAGTGAAAAAAAATCAATTGTATGTCAAAAAGTGCTACTTATTATGTATGTACCTAGTATATCCTAAATTTCAATTAATTATTTTCAAAACTAAAAGAGAAAAGGGGAGTATATCATGATCTTGTTACACCCAGTATAAGGAATAAGCTAGGACCTAACATAGCTCCTTGGGGAACCCCAGATCTTATTATTTTTGCTGCGCTGTGAGCATTATTTATTTTGACTTGCTGTGGTCTGTTGATTAGATAACCTTTAAATAAATCATATACTTTCCCTCTAATACCTATTTTGTCTAGTCTGCTTAATAGATTAATATGAGATACTGTGTCAAAGGCCTTTTGTAAATATAAGAAGATGGCTAAGACTCTCTTGTTGGATTCGAAGCTACTTAGTATAAAGTCTCTTAGCAGTTGAAGAGGTTCTTCAGTACCAATATTCTTCTGGAATCCATATTGATTTATATATATTTAGTATTTAAGGCTTTCTAAAAAAAAAAAAATTCAATGTGTCACAAAACAAATTTTTAAGAAGCATAATTTTATTCTATGTGTATTTATTATTTCTTTGGACAAAATTACTTAAATTTGCATTAATGTAGTTTTTTAAATTAATACAATTATTATTATTATTATTATTATTATCACGGAATTAAGCTTTCACTTTCACGGCCGGAGCCGGAAAACATTCACAGACCCCTCGCGCACGCCGTTGGTGTTCGGCTTTGGTGGGACCCGTTCCAGGACCTGGGATAAACAAATAACCATCATTTGCAATTTTGCGAATGTGTTAGAGTTTACTCTAAACATATCAAGGCACGTACACAACCAAATTGTAACAAATCAACATGGATCATGCAGGTTTCTGAAAAACTGGATGATAACAAACAGGTTGATATCATTTATATTGATTTTTCCATGGTGTTTGATAATCTACATCACGGTATTCTGATACAAGAGCTAAGTAAATTCGGATTTTCCCTGGCATCATTATATTTAATTATTTCATATTTAGAAAGTAGGGGGCAATATGTAGAATACCGTAGATTCAAATCGTTCGATATCTTAGCTAGTGTAGGTGTTCCCCAGGGATCTGAATTGGGACCGTTACACTTTAACATTTTTATTCATTGTCTCAGATCTGGACTAAATAAACTTATATGCGGATGCCTTGAACATATACTGTGTAATTGAAGCCGAGGAAGGTTGCGAGAAGCTTCAGAATAATTTAAATAAGATAAATGATTGGTGTATACTAAATCATTTACCTCTCAATGTATCTAAGTGTAGCGCATTTACATTTTATAGAGCCCGCACTCGCGTTAGTTATAATTACCATTTAGATAATTAACAGTCACAAAGACAGTCACAGAGATCTTACTGTTACCTTTATTGAAGAAGCTTAAGTTTTAATGAACATGTAAATTTAGTTACGTTCGCAGCATTAAAAAGCTTAAGATTCGTAATTAAAAATGTTAAGGGATTTAATGATACAGACATAATGAAATTGTTATATTTCTCCTTTGTACGGTCAAAATTAGAATATTACTCAATGGTATGGTCCCCGAGATATGCTACATACATAAACAACATAGTTGGTGCAGTCATTGAAGCGAAAAATAGGGTCTTACCTCCGAAATATTTTACTATGAACCGATTTACATGAAATTTTGGAATTAGGCTTATCTTACCCTTAACTTCAAAAGTGATGTTGACCCGACCTCCGTTTTTTATTTTTAAGGGGTGAAAACGACCCCTTAATGAAAAAATTGACATTGAGCCATTTTATCGCTAGAAAACGTATTTAATAATAAGGAGTGAAATCGTAAAGTGTTCTCTAACACAATTATATCATGTTTAACCCATTTTCAAACCCTAAAAAACTTTACAACCCCTGCAAACGACCCCTAAATTGAAAAAATTACAAAAAATACTTTTGTATAACTTAAAAAGATTTAAATATAGAGTAAACATTGTTTTACGTTCTCTACCTCAATTATCATATTTTTAACCCCTTTTCAACCCTTAAAAACAACCCCTCAATTAAAAATTGTATAAAAAAATTTCTTTTGATGAACTCAAAATGATTTAAATGTTGTTCCACGTTCTCGAAAATGACTATCATATGTTTAGCTTTTCAACCCTTAAAACTACCCCTAAATTAAAACATTGAAAATATGTGTTTATACAATTAAAAATAATTTAATTATAGAGTAAGTAATCAGACACTTTTTATTGAATAAAATATAAACTTACAAGTTATCTGGAAATGTACTAGATTAAATTAGTAATTAATTATAAAAAATTCTGCAACAAGAGCATTACAATACATAAAAAACTATTACACCAATCGTTCATGACTCAATATCGGAGTTGCTGTCGTAATCAAGATCTTCTTCTGGGTCAATTGGAGGGCTATTCTGGCAGTTATCTCCACTGCATATTCCACAAGTTACATTGCAAAACAGCCCGACTCTTCGGCATCCGCAAGTGGCTCCGCAACCTTTTTTGCAGTTGCAAAAATTCATTTTAAGTAAATCTTGCGGTGCAGGTGGATCTGCAGTTTTTATTGGATTGGATTTTATTGGATATACATATATGAACGTTTGTATGTATTCGTGCGTATGTTTCCGATATATATGCCATATATGGATATATATATATTGTAAAACCCTTCATTTTGAAACGGTGAAGGGTCAAAGGGCTCGAGAGAGACTGTGATTGCGCTACCGCGCGCTCTTTAAACAGTCATATCTCCGTCAATTTTGGTCTGACAGAAAAAAAAAACAAAAAACAAAATTTTTGTCAAAAAAATCGGCAGCTACTGGAAGCGGCTGGAACCTCCCCTCTCGGTGGATCTTTGAAGCCGAAAAGAGCATTAAATTGTGTAACAAAACGGCACTAAACGTAATCCGATCTCATCCAAAACCTATTCAGATCTTCTGGGGCACTAAAAAACCCTCAACTTAATGAATTTACAATCATCTACGCGAGTTATTACCTACATTATCGCTCGTTGAATAATATACTATTAGGATATTAACAACTTTAACATCACTTGAACGACTAAGAAAGTCTAGTTATCCTAAATACTACAGATTTGTAAAGCAACAAACTGAAAATTGGTAAAGTGATAATCTATAATAAATTCACCAACGAAGGTACAGAAAGCATATGATATTGATATTGTTACATCTACCTTTAAAGTTTGTGATAATCCACTAAAAGTTACAAATGTGCCGAAATCTTATTAACATGACATGACACCAACGTTATCGGATGACAAACGATGACAATGACAATCATCAAAATTTGCTCATTGCAATCCGATCGCTCGCGGCTGTCTTTGTTAAATCAAACATTAGCATTTCAGTAATTTTACTAGATTTTAGAGGAATATTTATAGTTTAATTCTTCGATTTGTCTGTATATATATTTGAAAACGGCACTAAACGTAATCCGCTCTACTTCTAGAGCAGTGAAGAAACCCTCACACGTGAATTGACACGTGATGTGACGAGTTTTACGATGTAACCGCTACGCGCAATCGATCATGTTATGCGAAATGCGATCTATGCCATATTTGCTTTGTTTTTAATTTTTTTCACGAAAACCAAATCGGAAGGGTGGAAATGTGATATAGTTGAAATCAGAATTGTAACTGCTTTTCAATGGTTCCATTGTAAATTGAAAGTAAATATAAAATAAACAACTTGTTGCGTCAAAATGGCACTAAACGTAATCCGATCTCAACCAAAACCTTTTCAGATCTTCTGGGACACTAAAGAAACGCACACGCAAAGTTTCATTCAAATCCGTTCAGTAGTTTCGGCGCTATCATGCTAACACACATACACACACACATACACACACACATACACACACACACACACACACACAGACATTTTTCAAAAACCACTTTTTTGGGTTCCTAGGACCTCAAAACGTAAAGATTTGATGTTATCTCAATTTTCGTTTTTGAACCAATTTTAGTAACCTCTCACAATTTTATTGTGGAGAGGTTAAAAAGACCTACATTTTTTATCATTACAGTTTTTTACGTATCTTTCATTATTTTTGAAATATTATGAAAAAAAGGTGTTATTTTAAAAAATTTAAAAAAAATTGTCTTCTTAAAATCGTGATTTTTTTGAAAAGTATGCATTCCAAAGCAGCCGAATGACTGGAATCCAATAAACTCTTCATATTAAAGTTAAATCTAGACGGAATACGATTAATTTTAATTTTGGTGGAAATGGCACTTATGAAACACATCGATTTTTTTTTAAAAATATTAGATGTCCCTCTTTTTTTCATTACAACTCACTCACTTTACGTGCAAAAGACTTTTAACACTGCTCATTTTAAAGATTATTTTAAGCACTATAAAAAAGTTTCTCATTGTCATATGGATAAAATGTATCCGTTGGCAGCTAGATGGCATTGAATACATCGATTAAAGTTCAGACAAAAAAAAACGGCTTTTATCTTCAATATCTCGCTTAATATTGCACTTAGAACACTCTTTAAAAAACCAGTTTGTTCATTTTTTTACTTTCTACAATTTCGTTTATTATAAAATTATCGCTAAAACGCATATTTTTTGAGATATTTGCAAAAAACCGTTGAAAAACGTGGGAAAATTCGGAGTTGTTTTCAATCGCCAATAACTTGAAAACTATTGAATTTTTGAAAAAACTTCATAGGACACTTTTTGCTTAGAATTGGGTCTTCTATTGATCCCCGAGGTTATTTTGACCAAAAAAATTTACACTAACGAGAAGGGGTGGCAACCACCCCCAGAGTAAGAACGGAGGTCGGGTCAATATCACTTTTGAAGTTAAGGGTAAGATAAGCCTAATTCCAAAATTTCATGTAAATCGGTTCATAGTAAAATATTTCTGAGGTATAAAGCTTCAATGACTGCACTAAGTGAACATTCAGAGCCGTTTTTTAAGTATTTGTGATTTATAGAAGATGGAAATTATCCTTCAAATAGTACTTGCAAAGCATTATGTTAGGAAGGTTCGGCATTTCGAGTTTACAAAACAGAAAAATAGCGCACTCTATAGTATACCTATATAAAATTATTCACAATATCTTTGATTGCCCGCTTATTTTGGAGCAACTATGTTTTCGTATATAAGTAGAAATCGTGAAATATTTTATTTTGCTATTCCCAAGACTAATTTAAGTTTCACGTATACATTTTATGTGTAAAAATTATAACTCGCTGCAAAATGAGCTTGATGTACTTAATTGTAGTTTTGCCTCAATTAAACATTTTTTATTTGTATATGGTCGGCTTAGTATTAGGTAGTATTATTAGTATTTGTATAATAAACGTATTTTTTATGTTTTTTCTCTTCTTATACATTTCATACATTTATATTCATATATACCAATGATGTACTGCACATTTGAGAGGGTAGTCAATAAAAATTATTGAACCACAACACTTATGCCCCATTGGACTCCTTGTACATCCTCCCCGTAGGCAGACCCTCGCCTAGGTCTCCAACTAACCTAATCTTGGGTACATGTTGAACCATCTCATCTTCTTGTTCACAACTTCTGCAGAGAGGTGTTTCGCTTAATCTCACATTTTGTAGATGTTTTCTTAATGGACAGTGTCCATTCTAGATTCCCGTTATAAAGCGTAGGTTCCTTCTGGACAGGTGTGTATTATAATTATTACTCTATTGAATATGTCTCATCAAGAACCTACCGCCGATTCAGTCCAATTAATTTCATATTACATATTAAATGTATGATAGTGAAAAATACCCAATAAAGCATTTCTCAGTAATTGCTACAGCAGAAATAAAATATGTAAGACAGATTTTTTACTACCAACAAATAACCTCTTCTTACTTACTGCTGTCTGTTGATTTCTGTAATCCATTTTTCTCGAACTTCTTCTGCCCAAGGTCGACGCGGACTTGTATACACTTTGATTTCAGGCCACTCATTATACTGGCAGTTCCACATCCAGCGAATTGTTTTGCATTTTACCATTTGTTCCATCAAACTTACCTCACAGTGTACTGTGTCTATATTAACTGAGATATGTAGATGTTTATTTCTAGCACGAGTTCTAGAACAACACCATCACAGTTAAAATTTGTTCTAACATTTATATCCGATCTGGTATTTGTACATTGTTGTGACTGAAGATTTTAACCGAAAAGATGAAGCTTCCGACTTGCCATTCCGTGTTCGCGTTAATTCGTGCGTGTACTTCTCTGTATGATGTATGCGTTTTAATGGCATTTAATTTTTTAACAGGTTGGTCCATGAATCTGCGGGCGTATGTTACGCCTAGTTACCGTTCGTAGCGCTACTTGCTAAAACCTCCCTCACATAATTACATTAGTAATAATACATACTTTGTTTTTAAAATAACAGGGATTTAATTCCAAAAAAAGTTGTTTAAGGATGGAACGCCTAAGGTATAAAATTTCATTTATTTTATTGGAAACTTTTCTACTCAGGCAGTAACAAAGAGTCAGAGAAAATTTCAACCTATTTTCAATACATTAAAAATTTATCCCAAAACAAGTCATAGTAATTCATTTTCACAAAACGCAAAGCTGATATATGTCAGCGATGTTTATTAAAAAAAAGAATACATTTTAATTAACTTTCCTTTGACAATGGTGGGAAAATAAATGAAACATCAAATGTAATAAAAGTTTCTAAAACGAGTGTAGGCTTTGGATGTAATGGCTTTTTATACATTTTCAACAACTATATACACACAGATGACATGGTATCCTATAAAATTTTAGAACTGATTTCAATAGCCGTCATGTCTATACCATGTTATAAATAACTCGAAATGGTATGGTAGTCGAGTAAATGAAGGGGAGAATTAAAAAAAATTAAAGTGCAGTTAGCCTCAAATATTTTTTTTATGGTAACATATTATATCCTCAGGATCATTCAGCCAAATGAAGTAATGGCTGCTGGCCATGTGCTTTTTTTAACCACCCGTCTTTTGTCAGTCCGGGTAACATATATTTTTTTTTTATTTTTAATTCATAATAAAATAAATATTTTTCCCAATAATGGGTTCCTAGGGGTTTTTGGGTCGCTGATTACGAACCTGAAGTCAGTTATCCGAAAAATTAACGTGAAAAGCGGAAAATCGTAAAAAATTGATCGTATTTCGACCCTTTCGCAATTTAAAGATATTAGTTGAAGTTCTATATCGTTTTCATGTTTTTTAATACGCCAATTGCGAATTTTAACATAAATAAGTGAAAATCTTGAAATATCCCTGGGAAATTGTGGAACATTCTTGAAAAATGCGGAAAACTGTCATTACAAGACCGTGTAATATGTCGTTTTCGAGGTTTTTTTGGTCTCTGATGACGAATGAGATAGATATTCAAAACGATGAAACAATTTCTATTTTCCTGGAAAATTGTGAAAAATTTCTCTATATAAATATATGAATTTAAAATGCAAGAAAATTTTTGCAAAATTTCTAAAAATATTAAGAAAATGCAAATATAAAATGCAAGAATAAAACGAAAAAATTAAAATAATTCCGAAGGACAAGAGTTACGCAATTTTGCAGCGGTATTTAAACAGCGCAAAACAGATATTGAAGATATCTTAGATCCAGCAGTAAAGTGTTACATTTGTATAAATATAAACTTGCACTAGTCGAAAAAGATTTAAGCCCAATCCAGCAGCGTCATAAATTCAGATTCAATCTTTTCTGCAAAAGAACCTCTGCAAATCTTAAAAGCACCCAAAAAGTATCGATTAATCTTGCCGCTTTTCCCCCTTCTGTAGAAAGTTTCAAAGAAGATCTCAAACGGGAGTATTTACAAGTTCAATCATTGATTGATTTTTGTCTAAGCATGGCCCCGGAATTAAATCATAGATTGGGGGTAAAAGATTGCACAGCCACACAAAAAAATGCTAATCTGCTGGGTCTGACCATGTTTACTACATGTTTTTGGGGTCGCTGAATCTGAATCCGAGGTCTATTTAACCCCATCACATCAGGATTTTGCCATAACCTGAAAAAACTATAAATTCAGCTATTAAACGCATATAACCACCCTAAGAATGAAGGATGATGGGATTGCTCCGTTGCCCGCCGTCACCACGTGGAGGTGTCCCGGATGCAGACGCACGCAAGATATAATCGCTCTGAATAGAACCTGAGCTTTGAATTCTTTGAAAGAAAATATTTTCTAGTACCACGTACCAAAATATGTAGATTTATGGGCTTTGAGGTTATGGCAAAATACTGATGTGACTGGATTAAGTAGACACCGGATTCGGATTCAGCGACCCCAAAAACATGTTGTAAACAGTGAAAAGGACCACCCCGGGGCCATTCTATTTTTAAAATAAGTCTTAAGTTTGATTTAAATTCAGGAAAACATCATTTTTATAACTACAATCAACCAGAAATTATTTAAGCATTACATTCCAAATTTCATTTCCAAAGTTAGACAAATATACAGAAATATTTTTACAAGTCCATAAAAATTGCATACACATAAGTAGGCCCGACTAAATGTCGCCAAAACTTTTAAAATGTTAGGGTAACAACGTAAGATAAATTTCAAGTGATACTTAAAAGCGTCTTAACATGAGTTGTTAGAAATTTTACAAGACGAATGCATTTTGTAGTCAGAAATACATCGAGTGGTTCGAGCGAATTTGAATAAAGACGACATTAGGTGCACAGGAGGAAAAGGGACAGGGCATAACTAATGGCAAGCTAGAAAACATTGGGTCACAGCATCACGGTAGAAATATGGAAATAATGCAGCGTGTGACGTCACAGAGACGCCGTAGAATCTGAATAAAAGCTCAAGGCATTCATAGCGTTCGGGAGAAGAAAATCGACGCTGGACCAGTACGCTGGCGGCACCAAATAGCAAACTACTGCACGTTCTCTACCAGCCATCTTGGAGGAACAACTAGAACATTACTGCACGTTCTCTACCAGCCATCTGGGGGGAACAACTACAAAACTACTGCACGTTCTCTACCAGCCATCTTGGGGGAACAACTAGAAAATTACTGCACGTTCTCTACCAGCCATCTTGGGGGAACAACTAGCAAACTACTGCACGTTCTCTACCAGCCATCTTGGGGGAACAACTAGAAAATTACTGCACGTTCTCTACCAGCCATCTTGGGGGAACAACTACAAAACTACTGCACGTTCTCTACCAGCCATCTTGGAGGAACAACTAGAAAATTACTGCACGTTCTCTACCAGCCATCTTGGGGGAACAACTAGAAAACTACTGCACGTTCTCTACCAGCCATCTTGGGGGAACAACTACAAAATTACTGCGCGTTCTCTACCAGCCATCTTGGGGGAACAACTAGAAAATTACTGCACGTTCTCTACCAGCCATCTTGGGGGAACAACTAGAAAATTACTGCACGTTCTCTACCAGCCATCTTGGGGGAACAACTAGAAAACTACTGCACGTTCTCTACCAGCCATCTTGGGGGAACAACTAGAAAACTACTGCACGTTCTCTACCAGCCATCTTGGGGGAACAACTAGAAAATTACTGCACGTTCTTTATCAGCCATCTTGGGGGAACAACTAGAAAATTACTGCACGTTCTCTACCAGCCATCTTGGGGGAACAACTAGAAAATTACTGCACGTTCTTTACCAGCCATCTTGGGGGAACAACTAGAAAACTACTGCACGTTCTCTACCAGCCATCTTGGGGGAACAACTAGAAAATTACTGCACGCTCTCTACCAGTCACCTGGGGGAGACAACTAGAAAATTACCGCACGCTCTACAAGCCAACTGGGGGAAATTAATATCTATTCTCTGTGCACGTTGTACAAGTACGCTGGCGGCAACAATTATCCACGGTACTGCGACACCTGCCAGCCCACTTCTGGAGCACACTCCAACTTTGCTATTTACACGACGACAATTTCACCAACATAGCTATCTAAGTATCAAACCAATTTACTTCTCTGCGTTATTATTTAAAATTGACTTTACATTCTGGTTTGGGGGGGAATAGGGGAAATTGGCTTATTTGTGGTATCAAAGATATTCATTTTATGACAGGTTCGTTGCAACTAATTTTTCAATGTAATACACTTTAATTGATTACTGGTTAGTTCAGGCTTTTAATAATATTTATGCAACAAGTTTTTAGCAATACCTAACAGACTGCATTGCTGCGTGCATTTGTTTGTCTAGAGGACTCACTGAAATAGGTGCATTTCGAGGGAACCGGACCCAACACATTACTTTTACTTTTACATCAGCTGTTACTGCATTACACTTGACTCGACGCTCCGTATAGTCGTCGGCTCCCCAGATGGTCGGGTGACCGGTAGTTTCTTACTACAGTAAAGTCATCACAGGCACAACTGGGGTTCTGATTGACCTAAATGTTAAAAACACCGCAGTTGTAAAATCTTATAAGGCTGTTTGCTTTCAACTACGTAAATAGTACATAAGCTCTTGATTTATTTTCATTGTTGTTATAACCACAAAGAGTTCCCTGGCTCTAGTTCAAACACCTCGGTCGTGGGTTTGTTCTCATCTTCGATAAGTGGTTGTTGTGACAATTAAAATCAACCCGGAGATTTTCGTGTTAATATCAACTTTAGGTAAATTTCCCTGCAGCTTATGAGCATTTACACTGAGTCTTGACACGATGACCACTTGTGACGGAGACGTCTGTCTTGTTTAGCCAAGTACGCACCTAGTTTGTGGAGTCTTTTACTCAAACTGAATATTTTGCAAGGAAGATTTACGTTTGCACAATAACCAGTTTATATTCTCGAACTATATACTTTCAGAGTTTATGCAATGACAAGAAACTTTAGCTTCCAGTATACTTTAGTTGTGCTCTACCAAAGACCTGCCGTGTGTCTGGATTTCCATGTAAAGGTTTCACTAGAATACTGTCCAGTCAAACTATTGTGAGATATTTCTCACCTGCGAATGCCTAGTTTTCTATGATTGTTTAATAACGATCCATCAAATCAATAAAGAGTTCCCTGGCTCTAGTACAAACACCGCGGTCGTGGGTTTGTCCTCAACTACTTTTCTACCTTGCAGACTACAAAGAGTTCCCTGGCTCTAGTACAAACACCGCGGTTGTGGGTTTGTCCTCAACTACTTTTCTACCTTGCAGACTACAAAGAGTTCCCTGGCTCTAGTACAAACACCGCGGTGGTAGGTTTGTCCTCAACTACTTTACATCGACTCACCCTGTTCACGTTGTTGAACAATCATATACAATTTGGGATTTGCAGTTGTTTATTCAATTAAGGGAGCTTTCCCCCAACGTTCTATGATCTTTTACATGAGTGTTAAAGTCTCATTATCACTTCCATTCTATAATGCACGAACAGGACATGGTTCTTGCCCTCTGTTTTGCAGTAAAATTATTTTATCAGAGCGATTGCTAACATCAAAACTCCAATTACATTTTAATCGGCTATTTGCCGCATCTTTAATTACACCTACAAATAACACGATGGTATTAACTTAGTACTTGTTATTGCATAACCAGCTTTGAAATATGTATAGTATGTCATTACTATAGTGGCGTAACCCTTCCTATATAATATTTAGGCAATTGTCTCAAATATTTGGATTGTTTTGATTTCATGTACGGCTATTTGCCGCATCAATTTATATAAAATAAAATGGGTTTTTTACTATTTTTTCCCATCAATTATTGTCTTTTCTTTCACCTTTACCTTTTTCATCACACAAGTAGTAAACCAAATAAATGATTTCATTCCAATCAGATAAATTAGAAAACAAACTTCATCTATAAATGTACAGTGCAATCTTGAGTAATACAACACCACATATATAACATATAACATTAACTAGGTTTCTCAAATAATAGCCAGTGTATCCAAACTTACAGTGTATTTAAAATAACAGAGTGATTAATTTTCTCAGGTATAGTATTAGACAGAAACAAGTAATACCAAACTTTATATCAAAGAACCTGGGGTAATTATAAAGGGTTACTACACACACACAACGTAATTAAGGTCCTAACCAGAGACAACTAGACGATCACGTTAATGGCCAATTTGTTTATTTATCTTGACAGAAAATTGAGGTAAATAATTTCTGGGTGGGAGTAAATAAGTTCTTGATTGCTTCACGATCAAGGATTTTTATTTATAATTAATGGAGGGGGGGTGGGGGTGTTTCAACATGGTCAGACTAGATCAGAGAAAATAATTTTGTGTGGCTATGTTTATGTCATGGTGGTGGCCTGTGTCCTACTAGAATGTTATCTCCACCGGCTCCTGAAGATATTCTAAACTTCATTACGTGCTCCTGTAAAATTGGATGCGGCCGAGCGTGTGGGTGTCGAAAGAGTGGCATGTTTTGGACATTAAGTTGCTTAATGTGCAAAGGAAATAATTGTACTAATGTTCTGTCAAGAGACACACCTCTTGATGAAGAATTAGAAATAATGACAGAAGATAATGAGAATTATGCAATTAACAACAATGATGAATATACAAGAGATCGTGGACCACACATTCGAATTTTTGAAGCTGAAGCCGAATCCGAACTTAATTTTTTTTATATTTGTATATAAAATTAATTAACGAAATATTATAATTTTTTGGCAAAAAAATTGCTTAATTTCGTTTTGTTTATTTATATCTCCATTTTTCCCAGCTTAAATTTATAATCGTTCAACATTTAATATGTTACACGTTCAAAATCTTGAAATGAAATTAAATTTTCCGTGATTTTTTCAAAAGTTTAAATTTTCTTTTCGTTTATAATGTCATATACGTCATCAGCGACTAAAGAAACATAACATTTGATATGTTACAGCCATTTTAGATTTTTATACTTGCATTTTATTAATATCTTTTCCAAAAACTTTCCAAAGATTTCCTTGCATTTTAACTTCACACTGGGGCGAGCGTAGGTGCGTCTTTACTATGTACATACTTCGATATGCGATGTAAAGCAACGACAGGCGCAGTTAGTACTTGGATGGTGACCATTCCAACGGAAACCGCGTTCTCGCCTCACACATCTTCCAGCGGCTTGTATGCGTGGAAGCTATACAACCTTAGGCGAGGGTTGTATAGGAGATATACCATCCTTCGGAGGGGATGTAAAGCCGTCGGTCCCTTGTCTATTAAATGTTAGGCAAGTAAAAGATCCCTACTCTTCTTAAGGGAAGAGATTCGGAAAAATTCCTGGTTGGGGGTAGCTCGTCTACAGGCGTCGGTGTTAGGCCTCAGTAGCGGAAATAGGCCGACGTTAAATAAATGTATAAAAAAAAAATAACCACATATTTATATAGAAAAATTTTCCACAATTTTCCGGGAAAATCAAAAGTTTTCATCGTTTTGAATATCTTAATCGTCATCAGTGATCAAAAAAACCTCGAAAACGACATATTGCATGGTTTTGTAATAACAGTTTTCCGCATTTTCCAAGAATGTTCCACAATTTCCCAGGGATGTCTTTAAATTGCGAAAGGGTCGAAATACGATCAATTTTTCACGATTTTCCGCTTTTCATGTTAATTTTTCGGAAAACTGACCTCAGGTTCGTAATCAGAGACCCAAAAACCCATAGGAACCAATTATTGGGAAAAAATATTTATTTTCCTATGAATTAGAAATTTAAAAAAAATGTTATCCGGACTGGCCAAAAACGGGAGGTTAAAAAATAGCACATGGCGAGCAGCCATTACTTCATTTGGCTGAATGATCCTGAGGGTATAACTAATATGTTATCATAAAAAAATATTTGGGGCAACTGTACTTTAATTTTTTTTTATTCAGGCCTTTTCCTCCCATTCATTGACTCGACTGTATGTGCCGTTCACAATAATGTATTGTATAACCTTCATTCCAACGAACAGTTGTGATATTTTCTGTAAAATATTAAACTGCGAGCGATCACAAAATTGTTTGGTTAGAGATCAACAAAAATGTAATATACACAGCAAATAAGAATTGTCTTCATAATTTGGAAAAAGGAAAAAATAACGTGATTTCTAAAACGTCAGAGAGATACTTTATCCTTAACGATGGTGCCTAGTTCTAGATTCATAGACTTTGGTAGTGGCGCTAATATACAACACTTAACTTGCAGTCATATGCACCAACACTTGGTTTCCCCGTGTCTTCGATCTATTTCTGTCCTATTTCAGATCTCCGGGATTGAGATGCTTTTCACCACAGTTTTAGTCATGTTGATTAGGTAACATACCTATATATGGGATGATAAACTTGTAGATGAGAAGGTATCGATCATCCTGTGACTGGGCGATGACTTGGTTCCTTACAGATGGAGCCAGACCCTTTGCGCATTCCAGTTTTTTGCATGAAGCATTCTACATTTCATCTCCTGCTTTCCTGTATTCGAGTTCCACTTGAATAAGGAACGATGTGAAACCAGGAGTGGCCTTGATTGCTTCTGTTGTACCTAGAAGATCAACTTCACTGTAAGGACGACACCTCGCCAATGCTGCGTGCGTTGTTAAGGGTTTTACCAAAATAACATAAGTATTAACAGATCAGTTAACCCTCTGCTCGATTGCTCGATTGCTCGATTACAGATTCCTTCTTGGATATTTCTTTCCAAGCATTAAGCGTTAGTAATATATTATTGTTTTCTTTGTGATAATATTTGGTCTTTTGAGCCGAAATAGTACTTTGGCAAATTATTATATTATATTTGCTAATTTGCTCTGCATAGTTTTGAAAAACAATTTTATTTGGTTCTCTATTCCCACTAAGATTAATGTAGATAACAAAAAGAGTAGATATTTATTTTGTAAAAAAAAACAATATAGTGTAGTGAGATAGTAGAATATAACATTTATTGCTTGGTCAGGGCAATTTTACAGAAAATGAGTCACATGTCAATAGTGCAACTGGAAACAGGGACAATTGACCAACCATCACAAACCGAACTTACAATTTATGATTAAAATGAACATGTTTTTTTAATAATGAAGAATAAGACCATAACAAAGAATTTAGTATAACGGTACATTGAAATTTTTACCATTTTTTAAAATACACTAACTAGTATTTGTGGAATACAAATCCGAAATTAGTTTTCAAGGTATGAATAATTTTTTAAAAAATACTTTATTATACACAGAAACAGTCTAAACAGTGTTTTCAGTTTTCGTGAGGATAAAACTTAACATTAATAATTGTTGTTTTTAACATAACTTGTCAAGATATTTCATATTTTAAACATCATAACAAATCATATTTAAATTTTTGGCGTCTTCAACTTTATATACTGGGGTATATGCAATGGTAAATATATACTTCTTGAAAATGATGATGACATGAATGATGACAACTACATGCTATTCAGTCCAAAGTCACTTCTGTAAGTTCGGAACCACCAGCCTCTTTTTAACACGCTTTTATTAGTTTCACCTGTATGTTTGTTTGTTTGTTAGTTTGTTTGTAATGGAATTTTTGAACGTGATTCTCACCCACTTCTAAACGTCAGATTAAACTGAAACTTTGCACACTAATCAAGGCCCGATGACAATACAATAATTTGACAACTTTGACCTAATGTCCTCACCAGGATCATCAGGATAAAATAAAATTTTAAAAAAATTACCAATCTCTTTCGAGATTTTGCCGGAGGAGTCTCTGTTATTAATATATATTATAAATAACTCAAAATATAATAATAAAAAACGTGTTAATTAAATGGTTTTTAGTAAATTTTAAAAAACTATAGTTTAAAAAAACTAAAAAAACACGCTTTAATAGCAAACCGAACTAAAAAACAAAAAATAATGTTTAAATATTAAGATTCATTTTATTGTAAAAAGCGTGGGGTGCCTTGATATTAATTGTTATAAACCCCACGCCAACATTTGCAATATTTAAAAATAGTTTTTGAAAGATTAAACAAATATGGCATAAATATTTAAATATTTTTTAGGAGTTGACAGTCTAACATTTTTGGGACACCATATTTTTCAGCTGGTATATTATCTTTTAATGAGTGAGTAGATATTATTAATAATTTTCCTTTGCCAACAACACTTAAGCTGCTCCAGCGTTTTATGGGTATGGTAAACTTTTATCACTGTTTCGTACCTAATTTCGCTGAAATCACATCCTTGTGCTGACTGTATGCTATTGGCGCTAACATCGATTGTTCCAATGTCTCCATGGGAGCGGTTTTGTAACAACGAGACAGTGAAGAAGTACTTAATACGTCTTTAGCATTTTTTTCACGTAAACTTACCATGGCCCAAACGAAGTATTCAAGGTTTGACAAGGAGCTTATATCCTTATACACCGCCATAAAGCATTTTAAATGTTTACTTGGAGATCGTAAATTTGTTTGTTTTACCGATCCTAAGCAAGCCTTTGGTGAGTGCATTATTCACCCAGGCAGAAAGATCTCCACGACAAATACGATATTTGGAATATATTGCTCAATTTGCATGCGAAATCCGTCATATTAAAGGAAAAGATAATATTATAGCAGACACTTTACCACGCGTATATGATACATCTGCTCTCAGTCGATGAATCTTTCCAGTTCAAATTGGAAAATTCAGTTTAACTTAAAATTATTGAACAACGCTCAAAAGGAGTATTCTCAATTAGACTTTTTGTTATCGAGTCAAACATTAGGTTCTAAATCCAATTTCAATTTGGCGAAAACTAAGATTCCGGATTTAGATGAGTTTATTTGGTGCGATATTTCTCAACCGAATATACGCCCTTATGTTCCGGATATTTATCGGGGAATAATATTCGATATATTACATGGTTTGTCTCATCCTGGCGCAAAAGCCATTAGAAAATTGATTACTAATAAATATTTCTGGCCCAAAATGAATTCCAGTAACTTGTGGGCAAAAACATGAGTCAACTGTCAGACTGCTAAAGACATCTGTCATACAAAATGTCCGGTAGGTCAATTTGCAAGGGGCGATTCGATTACATTTATATAGATTTAATTGGACCATTACCCCCTTCCAGAGGTTATTCTTACATATTGTCTGTGGTCGAACGTTTTACCTGATGGCCGGAGGCTTATGTGCTCTACGATATTACGGCCGAAATAGCACGCACTTTATTTCAGAAGTCGTTTTAGCGTGCCATTATATGTTAGTACCGATCAAGGCGTTCAATTTGAATCAAAATTATTTAATAAATTTGCAAAGTTTCTGGGGTTCCATAGAATAAGTACCACCACATATCATCCCCAGAGTAATGGTATGGTGGAAAGGTTCCATAGAACTCTTAAAACTGCATTAATAGTCGAGGCTAACATGACACATTGGGTAGATGAACTTCCTGTTGTATTATTAGCTTTTAGAACTATCCCCAAAGACGATTGACAATGCTCTTCAGCTGAACTCGTATTTGGTCAGAATTTACGGCTACCTGGCGAATTTTTTACTAAATCATATAACAGCCCCGCTACTCCTTATTTTATCGACAAGTTACGCACATATTTTGATAGTTTAACTTTGTTTTCTTCATTTCACCACAGTAGTAAAAAATAATTTGTCAGTTCTGACGTTTTGACCTCTGCTTATGTTTTTGTTCGGAGAGACGTTTTAAACCTACCTTATCTCCTTTGTACGAAGGACCATTTAAAGTCTTGTCCCGTACAGATAAATTAATCACTTTTGATAATGAGACTAAAGTTGTAACTGTCAACATTGATAGGGTCCAACCTGCGTTTTTATTAGTTGACTAGTGCCATGTCCCAGCCGTTCCTATTAAAAAAGGGCGTTTTGCCATAGACCGATTATTAACGGGGGAGTGTATGTAGCAGCTCACTTACCTGAAGTTCCTACAATTACAACGATGTTTGTAAGTAGTCCGTGATAGTAACCACAGGAAGAAGAATAATAAAGGAATGATGTACAATATTTTGATTTTTGATTTAATATTATAAATCTGTGCAATAAATATGGCGAAAACCTTCATGATTTATATAATTATATAGATATTGCTATAACAGTCTTAACTGCAAATTTTTAAGTTCTATTACTACATTCAGGGATTATTTAAAACATATATAAAGAGATTTGTTAGTTCTCACAGCGCATCGACGTGTGTAACACGCGTTTAATTAATTTATTGTGTTATTGATGAAATATTTTCTAACAGTACAGTACAGCGTAAATAAATATGTTTTCTTAAAAACATTTTTAAGAAAACATATTTATTTACGCTGTACTGTACTGTTAGAAAATATTTCATCAATAACACAATAAATTAATTAAACGCGTGTTACACACGTCGATGCGCTGTGAGAACTAACAAATCTCTTTATTAATAACCATATCTCGAATATCAATTAAATCCAGTTCACATTTTATTGCGCATGTAGCCAGGATTAAAAGTCGTTGATGAAAATAAATTCGTGTCGAGAGCGGCATTTTTCCACAAAACATGTGTTGAAATAAAATGACAATATGATTTCAAATGGGCCGCTCCAAGACGTGCCGCGTCAGTAATTATGATGTATCGTGGTATTTTGATCTCGCATCTGTGCGTAATACCGTGGGTGACACTGCTACTAGTTTTAAATATAGACCGTCTTTATCGGTCAGCCGAAAACTATAGCAGTGATGGGACGATTAAGGTGCTAAAAATACAGGCCAGGATTTGATATTTTGAATTTACATAAATTATTTTAAAACATTTTTAACTTTCCACGTTAGTAAGAATAGAAAAATGCGCCATTTAGGAATTGCTTCATTGAAAGTTTCATACTAATAAGAAATAAAGAAATTGTCTAATTTTTAATATTCAAATTGATGGTCTTCTTCTGAATGTGCTAATTTGAAAGTAACGAATTAAATAATAACTACTAATAATACAAAAACTCAAAATTTCCAGTCATATGGAAAATTGCATTTCCACTTGCACAAAACCTTAGTGTTTTTCATTGATATTAAAATGCTTGCCCTTTTATAAAAAGAAAATTAAAACATATTTAATGTCTAGCAATCTAGTAGTTATAGGCGATTCGCAGGATCCCAAGGCTCAAATGGTCATGTGGACTTGTAATAAAGAAACATAATTTTTCGCGTTCTCATGCCTCATGCCGATGAAAAGAATTAGTTTGTGTCGTAAAACCCCTATAAAAAAAATTGGCATGCAGCCTTCGTTGACTCAAAGGTGGAAAATTTCTGAAAAAGCCTGCCACGATTTGACGTGATCTTAAACAACAGCAAATAAAGTTAAATGTAAATTTTATAGTATGAAATGTTCTTAAACTTTAAATGGCATGCATGCCGAGGAAGCCCATCACATCATAAATAATTTGCCTTTTTATCTTCCACAAAATAATGTCGTATTAAGCTCAAATAAAAAAATGGCATGCATATTATATTGCTGGAACCCAACATGGAAGAAAATGTGAAAAAAGTATCCAAGAATTCATTAAGCCGGTATAAAATTTACAACAAAGTTTCCGAGATATCGTACAGCATGCCGTTTCTTATTTAGTAATAATATAATTTCAAGGACTCAATCAGAAAATGACATGTCGATTGCTATGCCCATTGAGAAAATTTTGAAATATAATAAGTGTATATTTTGGAAAAAAATCAAATTAAATCTGCAATGCTTCAAAGTTCTAATTACTTTCACATTTAGTCCAATTTTGTTTTGGCGTTTGTTGTTTTCTGCGAGCAACCTGTTTTTATTGTAACCAGTGGCAGTCCCAGAATTTCGACATGGGGAATCCTAGGGCCAAAAAATGCACCGCGGGAAGAAATTTCAGATTTTTCAAGGTCAAACGGCCTTAAATTAAAGGTTGGTAGTTTTATTTAAAATAATATTGTCTTCGAAATGTAGGTCTCGTGGGCGCAAGGCTTAAAAATATAAAATATCAAATATGTTTATGTCCATGGGGGGGGTCTATGGCCCGCCCATAGGAGCGCCACTAACTGTAACATTTAAATTAATTATACACAATTTGAATACAAATACAAAGAAGAAGAAATCGTTATTATTATATCAATACTTAATACACAATTTTGTTGTATTCTAAACCATGAGTTGAAATTATATTGAAATTGTAAGATGTTTTAACTTTATGTTTGAATTGAAATTGTGTATAATTAATTTAAATGTTACTATAAAAACAGGTGTCCTGAAGAAAACAACAAAACAGTTGGCAAAACGTTGCTTTTTATCATATAGTTTCAGCACAATCATAGTCAAAGATCCATCGCTGGAGTGTAAGAAGAATTTGTTAACAACAGAAAAAGATATATTGAAGAAATATTAATTAAACTAGTGCTAATTGTGTTTAGACAAAATACGCAAATTTTACCATATAATTCAGCGCTCGTAAGGGGGAATAGCTGTTTTGGTTTAATTTGTTGAGTCCTTATTTATATAAGGCACTTGCAGATAGGTTGGAATATTATAATTCCTATATTTTATATTTTTATAAAATTTCCTTCTGCTATAAAATTTCTTATTCAAATATTAATTATAGCTAAACCAAATATACGTTTTCTTTAATATAATGTTCATTCATCTTCAATTTACAATGTACTTTTAAAGTAGTTTATAAGAACTTCGTATTATTTTTTTTATCCATGTTATGCTGAATAAATGTATATATTCAGTAGCTTATTTGTAAAATAAAGAGATAATTACTGTTATTATATTTACATTTCTGCTGGAAATTATCAGAAGACTACGAATTACGGGGCATGTTTCCAACAATAGATAGATCAATGTAGTTAATACATATTACATTTATTTTTACTTTACTAATCCACGATTATTAAAATTACTTTATAAAAAACCATAGTCTGCAGCCTGCGACATGGCCATTAAAAATTATAATTTTAATGGAAGCACTTAATTCTTAACCAACAAACATACAGGATCGCGTTACACCAAATGACCTAGCACCTGTTGCCGCTTAAATACACAGAATATATAAAGTAACTAAGTCAAGAGGATAAATTAAAGAGAATCCGGGGAAGCATCTTAAAAAGAATGGGAAACAACTGCCTCAAGTCAACGTCGAAACGTTTTATCTGTGTTACATGGTCTGCTCGCTTCGGTTCTAGGATAATGTCTTGTTAACATTGATTAATGACTTTCCCAACCACTAATTAATTGCAATTTGTAGTTTTGCTATCAGCAGAAAATTTTAAAGAATAAAAAGATTAACGAGATTCTCAGTTATGGCCCAGAGATTACAGGAGTGATTAGATTTGCAAAGCAATAAATCACAAATAAAATTAGGTCATTTCCAGCATTGAATTTTATTTTCTGATATACCATAAAGATAGTCAAGAGTTAGTAATAATTTTCTTTTGGACATGAAAGGGAAATTGTAAATTACGCTCAGAAAATTGACCTAAAGAAGCATATTTTTAGAATTGTAATAATCTTCTGACAATACCACTTTAATATTCCCGAATATTCTGCTTATCTGGTTGGTTAACGGAGTCCATAATTGAAATATTAACTAAGAATATAGACCAGCACAATTTTGGTCTTCATTCTAACAATAGAATAGTTGTTTCGTATAAAAATTGTAACGCGCGCCATTCTCCTGATCTGTTGTTACAAGAAATTAATAAGGATCCAACTCTCTTCGTCGAAATAAATGGTCTAATCAGCAGGAGAAATGTCGATATTTTATAGTGACAAATAAATAAATAAAAATATTATCGGAAGATCGTTACGGTTTTATGTCTTCGTACATGTTCATTTCCTGTCATCTGGAAGCGATCTAAACTATGTCCGATTTAGAAAAAAGGAGATAAATTTGATATAACTAATTTTAGACCTATTTCAATCATTTGTAATTTCTGTAAAATCCTGTAAATATTGCACGATACAATTTATCCAAGTGCTGGCACTTGGATTTCGCCGTACCAGCATGGTTTCATGAAAGGACGTATAACTACTACTAATTTATTGTCCATTACACGATACATAGCTGAAATTTTAAATTTACAGGAGCAACCTGATGTTATATACCGTCTGTCTATTTTACGAGGGCCACACCAAATATATCACTTAATATCTATTGTAGAAGAATAAAATTTATAGCCTAATTTGTGAGCTATATTACAAAAACCTGAAAAATAGGAAAACCACAAACGGTTATAGCTTCCTTATTTTATGGGGGGTAGAGGCCTTTCATTGAACATTTTTTTGATCAAATTTGGTGAAGTGGTAGCCGCTTGAGGAACCGGAGAAGAAAACCTTTTGAGCTTTTATATACAGTATGTCCGCGGATGGGGTTAACAATAATAGGTGTAATGGCTAAAATTTTTCACATTTCGAGAAAATGTTATTCTTTATAAAAGTTTTTGCTTGATAAAAAAATAGTAATGACGTTGAGAAAAATTATATTTTTTGTACAGGTTGTTTAAAAATTACAAAAACTTAAAATTCCGCCAGAGTAAACTAGTTCCATTTTTTATTGTGGAACAAAACGTGAAATAAAAAAGTTGTTTCAAATTATATAGTCTATCCAATTCTAAAATTTCATTTGAATATTTCCGAAATAAGTGATTTTTTAGTAAAATAGTTATAGTTTTTGCTATATTTTCTATTTAGTCAATTGCGTTCGAACAAGGCGAATATTTATCAGATAGACAATTCTGAATTCATTAAAATAAATGCATATTTGAAGGTTCTGAATATTCCCAGGATAATGAAACTACCATGATTATTAGTGTATAATGTACTATTTCTGACTTTATTGAATATTACAATTAAAAAATTCCGCCTCCAAATTGAACACATGTTTCCAATCTTTTCCGAATGTTGTGGAAACTACTTCTAACTTCCTCAATGGAAATTGATTGCACAGCTGCTGAAATGCGCTGCTTTAGAATGTCAACGTCGTTGTCTATGGGTTGTCGGTAGGTAATTTGTTTTAGACGCCCCCAGAGAAATGTATCCGCAATTGTCAAATCTGGACTTCTTGGGGGCCACTAAACTGGACCATTTCGACCAATCCATCGTCGTCCAAAATTTCTATTAAGCCAATTACGTACGACGCAGGCATAATGTGCTGGACATCCATCCTGTTGAAAAAACATTCTATTGCGATATTTCAATGGCAAGTCTTCCAGCTGATCAGAAATGAAGGTATTAAGCACATGCAAATATGAATTACTATTGCACGTATTTTCAAAAAAGTATGGCCCTATTATACCATGATATGAAATGGCACACCAGACATTAATTTTGTTTACATATCGCCTTCCGGTGGAAATTCTAAATTTGGGGTTAGTTTCACTCCAATATCGAACATGTTGTAAAGCTACAGTCCCATTTGTTGAAAAGGTTGATTCGTCGGAGAACATGATAAGTTTATAAAAATTCGTGTTGCCACTAAAAATTTCATTTCCAACCCATAATCAGAAATCCAGTCGTTTTGCTTCATCTCCTCCTTCTAAGGTATGGTTAAAATGTGGTTTGTTTGTACCAAAATTTTATGGATGCAAGTTTTCTTAACCACCTCCAAATGCCGGGCTCGATTTCGTAATGAAAGTTGTGGATTCTCAGCAACAGATGCTAACACTAATGTTGTGGCAGCGTCATTTTGGTCATATGTTTTTTCCTTTTTCTTTACGTCTAACACTGAACCAGTTTTTTAAAATTTTTTCACCAATTTATGAACTTCTCGAAACATACACATTGGGATATTATTTCTCACTGAATTTTCCAAGAACGTAATGGAATGAACTTTCACCGTTTCCATAACACTCTACTAAAAAAATTCTTTGCTCGACAGTTAACATTTATAAAATATTTTTTAATTCAGATATGTCATGATATGTAGACGTAAATAGGTAACAACACAACTAACAATCAAATAGAACATTACAAGAATTATGCAGATTGTTCCTAAAATAGGACTCCAAATTTTTATAGGGTACAACCCCTTTATTTGTCGAAATGAAACAAAATTTTTAAATAATCAAAATTTGACAAAACCGACAAGCATTTTCTTAAAAAATCACTTATTTCGGAAACACTGTACATTCAAACGATATTTTGGAATTGGATAGACTATAGAAAAATAGAAAATGTAGCAAAAACTATAACTATTTTACTAAAAAATCACTTATTTCGGAAATATTGCAATATTCAAATGAAATTTTGGAATTGGATAGACTATAAAATTATCGCCAAATATCTATTTTGAGCATCTTATCTAAAATACCTGAAAGAGTGGGGTATAACAGGATTTCAAACTTTGTTGAAAAAAACCATCTATTGACATTATCTCAGCATGGTTTTCGATCGGGAAAATCGGTTGAGACGGCATCCTGTCATCTACTGGAGCAGGTATGTGGTCTCACTAATGTTTGATCTTTCCAAAGCCTTTGATACCGTCAACAAAGAAATATTGAGCTTTAAACTACAGAGCATTGGTATTAGAGGAAATATTCTTTCATGGTTAATGTCATATATGGAAAATAGATCCTTGGTTGTACACTTAAATGGGGAAAAATCTGACGTACATGATGTTGAGCTTGGTGTTCCTCAGGGTTCCGTATTAGGTCTTTTACTGTTCACGTTATATGTTAATAATTTACCCTGTTGCATGAAAAATTGTCACGTGACAATGTTTGCGGACGACACAACAATTACCGTGTCAGCGGACACTCCTGAGGAACTTCAAAACCTTGTTGGTAATACTATTGAGTCACTAAGCACATGGTGCCAAAGAAACAAACTCATCCTAAATGAGAAAAAAACTCTGCTTTTAAATTTTCATTTGCAGAGACCTGTTCCAAATGATATTGTTCTTTATGAGAATATTACTAGATCTGAATCAGTAAAATTACTTGGCACATTACTTGATCACAAGTTATCCTGGACTAACCATGTTGACCATATATGTAACAAATTAAATAAATCGTACTTTGCAATGTTACAGTTGAAATCAACTCTAGATAAAGATGGTTTAGTTAATATTTATTATTCTATGGCATATAGTCACATATCGTTTAATATTATGGCATGGGGCAGAACTATAGAATTACAGAGGGTCTTTATAGGACAAAAAAAATTATCCGATTGATCTTTGATATGAAAGTTATTGAAACTTGCAGATATATATTTATAAACAAATCAATTCTCACTGTTCCGTCTATATATATCTTAAAATGTCTCACATTTACTAAAATTAATATAGAACATTTTAGAAAGAGAGCAAACTTTCATAACTATGTAACGAGACATGGTGAACTCCTCAGTATTCCTTTCCATCGCACAAGTGCCTTTAAGCGTTCCCCTTACTATAATTGTATCAATTTGTATAATGCTCTTCCTGAGGAGATTCGCAGTGTCTCGCAGTACATGACATTTAAAAAAAAAGTGAAAGAGTACTTGTCTACAAACTGTTTTTACACGATAACAGAATTTTTATGTAAAAATTAATATTTGTGATCTTTTATGTTTCATGTGATCTTTCTTTTTAAATATTCACTATTTTATTTTAGTTATTTATTTTATATTGATTTTATCTTGCTCGACAGTTAAATTATGCATACATGTATGTGTGTATATTTAAATTATGTGCTTGTATGTGTATATTTACATTATGTGTTTGTTTGTATATCGTGTATATATATATTTTACGTTTGTTTATTTACTGATAATGTACTTGACGTGCCATATGTACATATTTGTATCTGATTCTGGCAAATAAATTATTATTATTATTATTATATAATTTGAAACAACTTTTTTATTTCACGTTTTGTTCCACAATAAAAAATAGAACTAGTTTACTCTTGCGGAATTTTAAGTTTTTGTAATTTTTAAACAACCTGTATAAAAAATATAATTTTTCTCAACGTCATTACTATTTTTTTATCAAGCAAAAACTTTTATAAAGAATAACATTTTCTCGAAATGTGAAAAATTTTAGCCTTTACACCTATTGTTAACCCCATCCGCGGACATACTGTATGTATGGGATTACGTATTATATCTCATATATGTTATATGTTATAATCATTTTGTATATGTATTTTTGTTATATGTATTATTTTTTTCTGTACTTGGGTGTTCGTTGAACAGTGTATTATAAATAAATAAGATTTTTTTTGGTAAGAAATTATTAATATGTTATACGAAGAAATGAATCCAGAATCATAAAAATTGTATATTTTATTCTCTATTAGTACAATTAATTCGGAGTATATGTAATAATTATCATAGTTATATCACAATTACGATGTGACATATATCAAATGTATGTACAAGGCAATTAATAAAGCCGTTCGGGACGATTCAATATTAGGGCAATGAAATCCAATATATCACCGACCATGTAAAGGGATATTGTTACCGGCAAGATAAAATATATTGCGGGGCCTGCCTATATGTCAAAGAATATTAGTAAAATAATTGAAGCCCAGATTAAAATCCGTAAAATATTAAATATTATTATTAATTTCAATCCAAACATAAATCATTTTTAGGGTAATTATACATATCACTTCCTATAGTTTCATATTTTTTCAATTACTGTTTAGGTAATACTGGTTAATTTTATTTATTAAAAGCTTTTATTTAACTTGCAATGTTTATTTGTTTGTTTAAGTCAAATCTTGCAATCAAAATTTCGATTAGTTCTAATTAAGCTAGAGCTTTGAAATTTTGCATATGTGTATAAGTCCGGTGACAATACACTTTAACATTTTCATAAAAGGAAAAAACAAGATGGCGGACGACTTTACCGTTTATGATCCGATTCAACTCAAAATTGATATCTAAAGGTTTTCGTGATCGCCACTTTTGAATTTCTGGCCAAAATTTAGAAATTCAAAATGGCGGCGCCAATATGGCTGACGGCTTTTGTCATTTAGATCAAAATCGATATCTGAGGGTTTTCGAGGTCGCGGATTAACAATTTTTGGTCAAAAATTTAGTTCAGGATGGCGGACGACTTTACCGTTTATGATCTGATTCGTCTCACAATCGATATCTGGGGATTACAGCATATCAACATATTTTTAAAAAAATGCTCTAAAAAGTAGAAAATAAACTTTGAAGTAAATCATTTTGTTCATTATATAATTTTTTTTATGATATAAAAGCTTGTCGCGAGCAATCTCCTTTACACAGTAAAATCTCGCGACAAGCTTTGTATGTCGGCTTTTTAACATCCTTCCGTGGTGTAGTGGTTAGATTATCTGCTTATCACACGTTGGTGGAGAAAATTATTCTGGTCAGACTTGACGCTGCCCAGAATGAGCTTAACATTAATGATAAGTGCCAGTTCGGGTTCAGAAAGGGCTGGAGTACGGTACAGCAGGTTGTTAGGATAGTTAACGATGTCAAAGTACAATACAACCTTGGAAAGAGCACCACCATGGTGCTTCTCGATATTGAGAAGGCGGCCTTCGATACCATCTGGATCTCGGGCCTACTCTACAAAATGCACCACTATAACTTATCATTATTAACAAAACTTATTCATTCGTTTTTGTCAGACAGATCACTGTAGGTTCGAGTGAATAATAAACTATCAACACGGCAGGACATTCGTGCGGGTGTCCCCCAAGGAACGTGCCTCACCTAAATTATATAACTTGTACGTTTCCGAATTTCCGGAGTTTCCGAATACCAAACTGGTCAAGTACGCCGACGACACGGCCAAGTATGCGCATTCGCATAACGCACAAGCCGCGAATATGCTCCTTAAAGCACACATGGCCCGTGCCACGGCGTATTACGACCGGTGGATGATTCGGATAAATGCCGAAAAGTCGGAGTCAATAGTCTTCACGCGCCGCCTTACGGAGAATAAAATTTTAACACCAATTTCGATCAGGGGCAACCAAAGGATGCGTGAAATACTTGGGGGTTAGATTGGACGAACGACTGACGTATAACACACGCATCAACGAGACGATTCGGAAAGCCTACTCCATGTCCAGCAATCTGTATCCACTCCTGGTCAGGGGTAGCAGAGTTAACCGACAGAATAAAAAATTGATTTACACCGTTATGATTAGGCCGGCCATTACATACGCTGCACCGGTGTGGTGCAGCATACCGGTGACGACAATGAGAAAACTCAAAGTTTCGGAACATAAATTTATGCGCCTCATATCAAATTGTGGCAGATACACCTCCCTCAAAAATCTCTATACACTTTACCACGACATTACTCCAACAGCGGACTCATCCAGGAAATTTCACAGACATTCTATACTCTCAAACTAGGTGACAGTCCGCTAACCCAGAACATTACACAAATTAGCCAGCATAATGCCCCATTCAGGATAAACACACGCTACCAGCGTTGCCCATTTTCCGGCAACCGCTCTAGCCAACCTTTCATTTACCCCAACTTTCCCTATCGAATACTTTATATTTTAACTCCTTCCTATCACTCTTTCCGTGTCTGTTTTTCTTTTTCGCAACTAACTCTATCTTTCACTAGAGCCAAAACTTATTTTGGACCAGAGCGTTAGAAAATTAGGCAGCTGGGATGCTGTCGCTGTGGTAGTTGTCTCGAACGGGTTTTTTCTTTGAGGTTTTTCCCGTATCAGCTACTCAAATTAATTTAGTGTTTCACTTACTTTTACTATATACTAAGTTTTAATTATGCAAACGTATCTACTTTGAGTCTTCTCTAAAAATTTCCATTTTTGATAAGATAAGTTTAGGGCGGAGTATGTGTACTCTGTATATGTGCATGATTATGTATGTTTAAATTATGGCATATCTAATAACTTGTGCCTGGCTGCGTGGTTTGTTACCTAATGCCATTAATTTTTCTTTTTTAAAACACCATTACCTATTTAATTTGTCGCTCTGACAAAAGGAGTTAGGTTTTTTTTATTTATATTTGTTTGTCACCGAACCGAAGCTAATCCGTCCAGCACTTGAATTACCACGGCGCCGGCGCCACGCACCGTGGATATTTGGCTGGCTCCGGATCAGGTTTCGGGGATGATCATGTTTAAATGTCTAATAAATTTGTGTTTTATTTGATTTGCTTATCACACGTGAAGTCGAGGGTTCGGATCAACTTCTTAAATTTTTTATTTTTAATGCGTTTTGTAGATGTATTTCGGCTCGATAAGCAAGTAAAATATGTAATGAATATTTCAGGGTAGATTAGATTTGAAAACTTACGGCGACAAGTTTATTTTTCAATTTTTTTTAACACTCAAAAATATAAGGGCTGATGCTGTGCAGGGCTGATGCCTGCCAGGTCATGATTTTCATGCTTAGTGTGCTTTAATTCATCACTACACAAATTTCTAACCTTACAGGATGACCGTTATATAAAAGATTCACGAGCTCTCCGCCTATAAAGGGTTGCTAGGCCGTTACGTTTTCTTAGTTACAATAATGCTGTGGATACCAACAAATAATGTGTTCGTTACGACGATCCCAATTTATCTTTGTTCGTACGTACCCAACTTATTCTAAATTACCAACCAATAAGTAAAATTAGGATTCATCGTTACAATATTAATCTATTTATAATAATTTCCTTCACTAAACTTATCATTAAGTTCGCTTTAGGAACAAAAGCTTTCCAAAAATTTTAAAATAATAAATACATTAATATAATAAAAAGATTCCGAGGGCAAGGAATTTGTTTACATATAATTTTTATATGTAAGTAGAGATTATAGCTGGTGTGTCTCGTATAATATTACGCCTTTATATTTATAAAAATAGTAAAAATTTAAATCTATCTTATATTACACTAATAGGTCTCAATTTGTTAATGCCAAATAGAATAGATTAATTTCGGAGCACCCCAAGGCTCCGTTCTAGGGCGAGTCCTTTTACTTATTTACGCCAATGACGTCGCCAATAGTATTATGGACCCTTCTAAATTCATTGTTTTCGCTGATGCTGTGGCTTTGGCCGATGTCCAAACAGATATTTGCACGATGTTGAATAGAAATCATAGCTCTATCTGTTACTAGTTCAGAATTAACTTTTAAGTAGTCGATTAACTTTACATATTATACAGATAGAACTACCTTCTAGATGCAGATTATTTTAGTTATGTTAAATTTTTGTCTTAAGCAATAAATTAACATGGGACAAACACACAGAACAATTTCGCAGAAACATGTCACAGGACATATTTTATTATTATGTAATTTTATTTATAAATTGTGAAATGTTTTAACATTTCAGAGGTGACTGTATGGACGGCCTATCATGCCCAGAATATGCTAGTTTAGTATGAGGCTACTTAGTACATACTATGTCAATTCTATTTATGCAAGGAAACGTTGTAAGGTTCATTGCAGGTTCATCATCTAAAGACGACTATAAGCAGGTTTTTAAAAACTAAATATTACTCTGCCTTGTGTTTACATATTGCATTGCCTTTTGTATATAAAAGATCATATAAGCATTGGCACCACAAATAAGTTTAAGATAGGTAACAGCCTACGGCACATTGCTTTTGAAAGTGATTTTTCCAAATATACATTCCAGTTAACACTTTGATCCAGGATTACTCCTAGATACCTAACCTCACTAGAAAGTTCCAGCACTGTTCCATTCAACATAGAAGCTCTCAAATTTAGTTTTTTCTTTTTGGTGAATGGCACAATAACAGTTTTGCTCGGATTGACGCTCGATTTGGATATTATATTCAAGGGAACTTGTATAAGGCTTGAGATCATAACCTCATATCTGTCTCTCACAGTCACGACCAGGTTACATCGGCAGTAACAATTTATGGAGGACATCATCGACCACTATAACAGCAGAAATGGTGATAGAATTCCACCTTGTGGATAACCCCTGACTACAGTCATCATGATCGACTCGTCCCCCATATTTGTGGTAATTATTCTGCTTCTTAGCAGGATCGTATCCATTTGATTGTTGGGGGCTTTATTCTCCTTTTCGTAGGTGTTGTCAAAAGCACTCTCTACATATATTCTTTTCTTTTATTTGGGTTTTCTACCACATGTATTATCCTCTTCAAGAACAAATCACCGAATCTACAAAATATTAGAATTATTGGAAAAAAGCTTCTGCGAATGTAACGTTTATGTCAAAGGAACAGTCAGAGGTTATGTTTTACAAATAATATAAATCGGAATAAACACAGTAGTGTATTTTGCTGACGTTTCGAAAAGTAGTCTCTTTCCGTTTTCAAAGCTTTTTTTGAAGAACTCTTTGCTGTGTATGTCAAATACACAGCTTTAAGATACTGTTTGTGTTATTTCCATAGATACTTACTACTTACACAGAGCTGATGATATTTTCTTTTAGATAACGTTGAGTTGGTTAAGTTCTTCTTTTAACATTGGTTGCCAGGTTGTACAAATATCTACAGAACAATTCGATACGCATTTATCTTCATATTTATTGTTTACCTACTGTACTTTTATATTGTTTGTATGTTGTTTGTTTATATGTTGACTTGTAATTTTACGATCCACCCAATACATCGGATACATTTTGACATATCCTATATCAGGTAAATGATCTCTTGGACTAATAAATTATCATTATTATTATTATTTCACATTTTCTCAGCAATTGTACTGGCCATTTAACGTGTCCTACGCAGTTCTGAGTAGGATTTGGATCGGACGATCGCGGAGGGTTTTCACCCTTTCCCGATCTGCCATCTATTTATATTTCGTCTAGTGATGGTTTAAAAACTTCTTCACAATATGGCATGTATGAGGAATGACGCTTTTCTGAATTTGATTATAAATGCCGCTAGGTAGGCCCAGTCGCTGGATGTTTAATTTCAAGTTGTTGGTCATCATTGCTGTGGTTGATTATTATTATTATTTAATAAGATTACCGCTGATTCTTTAATTTTTCTTTTTTGTTATCTGCCTCTTTTGTTAAAATTTTTGCCGAGTCCCAGTTTCTTCTATGTCCGTTCTCCCAAGCATGTTCACAAATCTTTGATTTATGAATTTTATTCTTTCCAATGTAATTCTTGTGCTCATCCAACCTCACAATGAAAGGTCTGGATGACTCACCCACATAACATTTATCACATTCGCTCGGGAAAGTGCTCCCCGTTTAAAATACCGTCCTAACATCAAATTTGTTACCTATATGGCGTAGCTTCTCCGATAGTCCGTATACATAAGGAATTATTGCTGTATAATGACGTTCAGATTTTTGCCGTACCTGATTGTCCCTATTTTCAACATTGATGAAAACTCTATCAACAAAGGCTTTAGGGCATTTATTTTGTACTAGAACCTCTTTGATAAATTTTTTCTCGTTATTTAATATTTCATTATTAGATGAAATTATTTTGGCCCTATCGTATAAACATTTTACAACACCCTTTTTAACATTCATTGACTGATTTGAGATAAAATTTAGATATTTATTAGTATGTGTTGGTTTTCTATAAACGCTTGCTTCAATTGTATTATTTCCCCTTTTAATTAAAACATCTAAAAACGGTAGTTCATTCCTACTTTCTACTTTAATGTGAATTTAATAGAAGGTTCCTTACTATGTATATTTTCTAAAAAACTGACTAGTAAATCAACACCATGAGGCCAAATTGCAAAGATGTCATCAACATATCTCCACCAGACAACCGGTTTGTTTATACAATTTTGAACATGTGTGTTCTCAAAGTTCTCCATAAATATGTTGCTTAAAATTGGAGATAATGCAGACCCCATAGCCATACCAAAATCCTGCTGATAGAACTCATTGTCCAATTGAAAATAGGTTATTTGTATACACATTGTTAAGATTTCATTATGCTATTTACACTTAATTGAGTTCTAGTTTCCAAATTATTATATTCGTAAAATGCCACAAATAACTTTCAGACAGCACCCTCTACATCTACGAAGACACACATAGCCACTTCCTTTGCCATAAATATCTTTCAATGTCTTTGACCCAGTTAAGTAGAGCATTTATTGTTGATTTGCCAGGCTGATAGGCAAATTGTTTTGGGCGAAGCGATGTCCCTGTAAAGATTCCGTTTCTTTTAGGTTGATACAGTTTCTCTCCGTTGTTTTTAGGAAAAATGAGGTTATGCTAATGGGGCGTTATGATTTAGGCTCGTTTGTTGGACGCCATCCTGTCCAAAAGTCTTGTACTTATTGTAATATATCTCCCTATGATATATGTGTCTTGATGTTTTATTAAGGACCTAGACGGGAGTCAACTTTAGACATTCAACTACTCTGGTATATTAGATTTTGAGCTAAAGTGTAGAATACCTTCGCTCCCTTTCCTTTTGTATTCTTATAATAGTCAACTATTTCATATATTAACCGCTCGCGTCTCAACTGCAAACGAAACTGAGAGCATAGAAATATAATAAAACACGTAATATTATTGCGGAGTGTATCTGACTTAACTTAGGCTATGTCGCTCTGTTACATCCCATATTACCCATAAATACCTTACTTATATCTATTTATGACTTTATTGTACCTCATTGGCTCGAGAAAATTCAAGTGATTTCCTAACTTAACACAGAAGACGGGGGGCTAAGTCACCCAATAATGAAACGGGTGAACCGGATTTTTGAAATTATCGACATACATCAAATAGGACCGTGTCTGACAGTCTTCAAATCATAATCCACAAACAATACATAGTACATGGGTGCTTATAATCCTGCCTATCTCGCGTGTGTTGTAGAGTATGGATTATGAAAGTTCCAAGGCTTTGCACAACCACAAAGCTATATACAAGTATTGCTGCCAACGCTTGTAGGGCGAGAGACAAATTGATACAATGCAATGATATTCTGACACATCCTATTCACTAACTTTTATTTAATTAAAGTGGAGAAATATTTGCAGCTATATATCTGGGCACTTAAGTATCCTGACAATGCGAGATAAAATGAACAAGTGACATATAATCTAGCTCACAGTGTGTATTACGTTAAGGACTACATTTTTTAACATGTCTTGAATAACGATTTTAAATACAGTATTTTTAAATGTAAAAGTGTATTTTTTATGTACAAATTGCTATATAAGATAAGCATATTATTTGAGTTTATTGAAAGGGATACTCAAACTTTAATGGATATGTAAAAGCACATTATCACACGAGTGTGCCCAATAACATCGTAGCGCCCCACTAATTTTGCCACTTTGCAGAGAATATAGACGATTTTTTGGCAACTGGTAGGTTGATTGGGTGTCACTTGTTTTGAGCATTAACAATTTCCTGGTGAATTGCTAAAGCCTACCTGATTCGATATGTAATACCAAAAGTAAAGAAATCATATTAGGCATTTTTGTATCGAAAAATTTTATAAGAAAAAGTTATTCAGAATCTCGTCCAAATCACCTTCAGACAAAATATATTTTTCAATCCGTCTCTTTAAATGCAGTCTTATGTTTCTCAGCGGAGTCACAGGCCTCTCTTATTGTCTCGCACAATTCTTCCCTGTTTGTTGGTCTTGTCTGGTAGACATTTTCTTTAAGTGTTCCCCACAAAAAGGGAATCTAAAGGTGTGATGTCCGGAGACCTGGGAGCCCACTCAATGAGGAGGCTATTGCTATCTATCCATCTTTTGTAAAAATGATCGTTAATCCACTCCCGTACAATAAGAGCTTCAGGCTCCATCTAATAATGAATAACACTTGATGATATTTTCAAAACACCACAGTTAAAAATGTGGAAAATGCCACCTGTGATGTTTCTTTATTGGCAAATACGATGCAAATTACCAAAAATTGGTTTTACAAATTCTCTCAAATCGCCTATGGATACTTGTGTATTTGCCGATAAAGAAAAGTCGCAGGCGACATTTTGTACAATTTTAACTGTGGTATTTTGAGAATATCGTCAAGTGTTATTAATTATTAGTGACAAGTCTTGTAGATTGCAGAAAAAGCAAAAATAGTGAGACAATGTGCGTTCTTTTCATGAAGCAGCCGAAAAATTTAACAAAAGGCATCCAGATCATCTCTCAGTATCTTAAACGACAGTACATAAAATAAATAGAATGTTTAATTCTACAGGAGGAGTGAATAAAAAAGTAACAAACCGAAATCGAAATCATGTTCATGGTGAAAATGTCTTAAATTTCTTGAGAAATAATGAGAATAATGCAAAGTTAAGTCTTAAGTAGATGTCTTGAATTTTAGGTATTTCTATTAATAAAATTCGTACCTGCAAATACGATGCAAATTACCAAAAATTACAAGTTCTGTCAAGTCGCCTAAGCATACCTGTTTATTTGCCAGTAAATCAAAGTCTAAATTATATAAACTGATGATCACTGATTTGACCATTCTCAGTGGGTAATTAATTGCAAAAGACATTATTCTGAAAATGTAAACGTGTTTTGTGGGATTATTGGTGATAATTTGCTCGGTCCATTCTTTTTACGGAATATTTGATGGCAGCTAGTAGACCGGGTCCGGAAGCGGAAAATCAATCCAGTTCTGATACAGTAACACGGTATATATTCCCCTACATGATTTTTCGCTCTGAATCGGTTGCGCGGGGTCCCAGCTCCCCTAACAATCCAGTTTCACCCCTATGGGCCAAAAACCACCCCCGAAACGCGTTCGCCGGTATTTGCGATGCGGGACTGGCTTCCTTTCCGTTTTTTTTTCCATTCATGCCAATACATCAATGTTGTGATCTTTTTATTGTGCAGAAAAAAAAATTATCACACAGCATCGATAAAATACAATTTTTCGTCGGAAGGGGTAGTTTCATTCCTCCGCAGCTTCTCACCCGGGCTTCTGGACTGATATGCATCATTTTCAGAATATTTCTGGAGAAAAAAAGAAAAAGAAACCAGTCCCGCATCGCAAATAGCGGAAAACGCGTTTCGGGTGTGGCTTTTAGCCAATAGGGGTGAAACTGTATCAGAACTGGACTGATTTTCCACTTCCAGACCCGGTCTATAGACTCTTGCAATTCTTTAGAACCACTTTTGTAGAGGCGCCAGAAGAGCTTGTTCCCCTCAATTTATACTTCGACATGTTTCTTCAATTAGATGGAGCTTCAATTCATAACGCACTTATTGTACGGGAGTGGATTAACGATCATTTTTACAATGTATGGATACATCGCAATAGCCCCCTCATTGAGTAGGCTCCTAGGTCTCCGGACATCAAACCCTTAGATTTCCTTTTCTGGGGAATAATTAAAGAAAAAGTTTGCAAGACAAGATCAACAAACAGAGAAGAGTTGTGCGAGAAAATAAGAAAAGCCTGTGAAGAGACTCCACAGCAACTAAGAACGTAATAGGGAATTTAAGGAGATGTATTGAAAAATGTATTTTGTCTGAGGGTGATTTGGTTGAAGAAAATGTAATTTAAGTTGAACGTTACAGTAATAAAATGATTTTCCAATATTTTATTATTCGTATTTGCACGGAATTTAAATTTTGTCAGATTTTGATGAACCTTGGGATTTGGGCGTTTGAAGCGATTTTGAGTAACTTTTTCTTATAAAATTTTTCGATAAAAGAATTTTTTTCTGTCTTCAAGAAGCAGGACTTTCTCCTTCGCTTGCTGTGCGTTACATGGTAAACTTATCTCATGTAATATAACTTTTATATTGAAGAATTAGTACTTACAATTATGTCGACATTTCCATAAATATTTATAACATGACAACTATAAGTTAGCGGTAAATACTTTTAGTAGCTTAATAGTTCAAAATAATATATCTACCCTATCTTTAACTTTACAATAATTAGAGGTCATTTGGTATAGTGAAGATACTCTATCTAATCAGTTTTAAAATACCCGAGCAGTCTAACACGCCATTAATAATTTTATATAAAAATATAATTAGGCGTGTAACTTTTAATTTTGAGAGTTCACAATTGGAGAATTTACGCTTTCTAGTACATCTACTGCAGATTTCAAAAGTCGTCTTTGTATTTTCTTAAACGTTGCAAAATGTATAACGTCGTAGACTATTTAGAAAATCCTTTTTTACTAATGACAAACCTAATCACTTAAATGCCGATGAAGTTATAATTTCAATGTTTTTAAAATGCAATAGAATTCTTCTTCCTTCTCATTGCATACGATTACACTTGAATATTCAGTGGTAACTTCTCAATGGACAATCTCCAATAACTACGAAATTGCTAATAATGGTAATGGGTATGTGATTTGTTAACTCATTCTTATTGCCCTTTATGTAAATTTGATAAACTATTATTATTATTATTAAGAGCAAAGACGCTCTCCATGAAAATCTAAAATCCTGCGGTATTGCAGACGAGCAATGGGAACAACTTGCAGCGGACAGAACCGAGTGGCGAGGGGTTGTGGCCAGCTATCAAGGAAATGTTGCTGCAAGAAGGCCGAATCCAAGACAAACTATAGATATTTGCTATAACTCAAGAAAATATAATGTTTTTAATATTCAGTTAAAGTTAACAGCTAGTGGAGCAGTAAGAACATATCCATAGTCTATATTTAAAAAAAGCAGGAATAACGTCAGGTTTCATAGTACATGTTGCTCTAATTTGTTTAATAGTCTTGCTAACTTCATGTTCAGTAATAGTATGTATCCATTTTTGGATAAAACATGAATGTTCATTAGCACTAGGATGTGTAGATGATTTAGGAAAATAGATGGCAAAGCTCTTAAAACTATTAGCTGTGAGTCGTCTATATCTTCATTGTTGTATGTCAGTGTTGAGGGGATAGATGAAACATTCTCTTTAGAATTTATATATAAAAATTTATTCGGCTTACTTTTTATTTCGTTTTTAATGCTCTTTGGGAAACTTTATGCAACTCGCCAACATCAACATTTATCTGCGATCTTAGTGAGTTAAATATGTATAAAACAGTCGCATCATAATCATATTGTATTGGTACACTATTAGTTACAAAGGATAAAGACAAACATGGCGAAGTCCAGGATATAGATATATGACTGGTGGTCGGTTTCGGGTTCGATCCCCGGTCGTGACAGTGGAAAATACTGTGAGAGGGATTTTTCCACCATACACGGATATTGGGTGTGTGTCCCTTGTCTCTAAATGTGTAGCCCCCTCCCACACAAGGCTCTTCTTGAGCTTTCCGGGATAAAGGGGGTCGTAATTACCTGTGGTGTTATTATTATTATTATTATGCAGATAGACCTCACTGTTGCTATAATCCATCCTTTTTGGGAGGCAACAAAATCCCTTCGAGGCCGAGGGATATAATATATCAAGGTCCATAATAGTACATTATACACTAAGGGAGAGAAACGTCTTATTTTTCCTGAGGTGTAATTTGAGGCCCGAGGGCAACAAATACATCGAGGGAAAAATGGCGGTCTCTCCCGAGGTGTATATACTATTTTTTCCACGATCGGGAGTAGAAACATTTATTTCATAAATAAAGAATTATAATAAATTGGAGCGAAAATATTTAGAAGCCTTTGGGATATTTCCATTCAACGTATCATGGCAACAGATATTTGTTTACAAATACATTGAAATAAAATGAAATAAAAACTCCCATAGGGAAATAATTGTCTTATTTCGTCCCTAGGGAGTAAATGCTTTAGTTCTGTCACAATTTTGATGTCATAGAAATCGATTTCTACTCCCGATCGTGGAAAAATACTGTTTACGAACGCGGTACATACTAAATTTTAAGTACGATTAAATAATTCTAAATTCAAAAGAACAAAAATAAATTTAGTTAACAAATTAAATCATTATTGTTGTTAGAACGACAATAAAATAGAAAGACTGGAAATCTCTATAATAAACAGAATGTACAAGGTACAAGATCTATAAACTAAACTAGAGTAATTTTTAGGTCAAAATATCAATTTGTTTATTTATAAACAATTTAAACGCAAAAAATTACATCGCAGTTCTAAATTCCTGTAAGCTACTTATGTCTGTACTTAGCATTGAGGTGATATTCCTAACTGACCCAAGGGTTTGGAGTTTTCTCGCCCATGATATGAAAATTTTAGTCATTTAGCTTCAGTTTACAAGACACTGAAAGCTTCTGTACTCCCTGGTACACGCACTTTCAGGAGATGTAACAAGACGACTTGTGAAGTGGTGGAGGCATACATTTCTGTAGTTGATTAGTCATGATTGGAGAATACAATTTCTCTCATGGCAGGCTGGAATCACTATCAAGTTGGGTTCTTTATTAAGGGTCTATTTTCTGATTTAAGTGAAATCAGGACTAAAAATCAGCTAAATCCTTAGGAATTTCTGATGAGAGAAAATAGGATGTACATATGAGCCAGTTGCATCTACTCCCACTGTATACCAATATTATATTGGAAGATGTGTAGAATTGAGGAATATTCCGACCTATGAAATACTATAAAAGAGTTCGAAAAAGATAATGAAGGAAGCCTAAGTGAGATTTGCAATGACATGAGTACAACAATTAATTGGTGACAAGTAGGATAATGATAAAATATTTAATTTAAACTTTTTGATTCAGTTATCTATTTCTAATTCCCTATATTTGCACTATAAAATGCAGAAGACGGCGTGCGTTTGATGTCTCTAATACTACCTGATATAGTGTTCTTAGGATATATTGCATTAAGCGCAAACTAAACCCGCGGAAAGTATGTTACGTTTAACCAAATATAATCCACTAGTAAGAGAATACTGAGTACTATTATTCAACAATTATTACTTTTTAGTATCGTTATTCCTATCCGAAAGCTCTGAAATCAAACTTTTCAGAAAAATGGTAGGTCCTAGGTACATAAAAATATGTAATAAGCTTTTCTTGCGTAGAATTGAAAACGGATAATTCTCAATTTTTACAGTTACTTGGACAAATAGGAATAGTATATTCTACAAGTTCTGGAATGGCCTATATTCCACACGAGCGGAAAGTTTGTAGTCTAAGCCGGCAAGTGTGGAATATGCCATTCCAAACTTGTTTTAGACTATACTTTCTCTAACAAGATTTTAGAAATTATACAAAAAAATTTGCTTATGTATACAATAGTTTTATTCCAACACAGTGTGTTAAATTGACATATATTCCATCATAACTTTTAGTTGTGGAATGTGTACTTTCTAAAATAGTGTTAGAGAAAATACGTGACACCAATTATGTGAGTATCACCATGTGTTATTCTATTAAAATAATAAATATATAAGTGATACTGAGAGGGTTATTCTTAATCATCAAGTATAAAAACTTCACTTACGGTAGAGATGGGAAAAATGAGTTTTGGCAACTTACCTGAAAAAAATATATATGTTAGAAATATAATGACATATAGAGGATATAAAAATATAGTATCCATCAATATTATTATTAATATACGCGTTAAAATACATAGTTGTACTGGTACAGTAACGGATTTTGTTAACGCTGTATACTTCTTCCGGATTAATATTATTATCATCGGGAGGCAGACGACTCCTTTTTTGCATTATCGGACTAGATTCAAACCTTTGAAACAACGTCGACATTTTATTTCCTACAAAAACATTAAAGTTGGTCTGATTTTGTAAAATTAATAGTTAGTGTTTGTTTGGTCAGAAAACATGAGAAAAACACTTATTTGCTTTCAATTAGTTCACTTAGGGGCAAATTCATAGACAACACTAAAGTATTACTAACACTTATCTCAAATTCCGCTCATTCCAAACTTAAGTTAGGGTGCGCTATTCTGTGACTCACTTTTGGTATTCAGAAACATGCATAAATAAGAACTTGAGTATGCATCAAACCAGAAACTATTATGTTTTAACTTGAATGAAGTCTCAACTGCCCTTATAGGCCGTTCATATTAGCTTAAAAATAGCCCAATAGAAAAATATATATATAAAGTTTTAGTTAATTAAACTTGTCAAGAGATTCACGAACATGGTATAATAATGTACCACTTATAATTCTAGGCGGCGCGGCCGGTATCGAAAACGCAACATATTGAGCAGCACAGTAATTTTTTAAATAATCTTAACAATAAGGAACGACTTACTTCACAGCTTGCTGAACATCTCAACAACCAAAATGTACTCACATATTGCAGTAGATGATGCTGATGTCGAAATTGTTGCCAATGCTGTCAGAAAATCTCAGGAAAACGAACAAGTTGTAGTGGTTGGTCAAGACGTCGACCTTCTCTTGTTTTATTAATTGCACTTACCTCAGAGGGCAGAGATATCATGTTTCAAAAAGAGGCTCAAGGTAATGTTAAAAAACGGCTGTATAGTTCGAAGAACTTAGTCATCTAACATTGTCCGTAATTGTAAAGAATCTATCTTATTCATTCATGCTAATAGTAGCTGCGATACCACGTCAGGATTCTTTGCAAAGGGCAACCAACAGTTTGTACGTGTTTTTAATCGCATCAAGGACCTTGATAGTGTAATTCAGATTTTTAATAATGCTAAGTCAACACCAACAGAAATTGAGCAAGCTGGGGAAAGGTATAAAGCTAAATCTTTAGAGGACAGTCTCAGTGAGCAAAAATATGCTTATTTTAATAAATTTGTTGGCCAAGCAGGCAGTGCTGTGATTTTTTCAAAATTACCTCCCACGTCGGTCGGCAGCAGTGCAACAGTATTCCCGTTGTAGTTACCTTCAAGTGCAAATATGTGGACAACATTTGAATCCTGAGCTTTGGCTCGAAAAAAAATTATGATGCCCTGTCACTTGTCTATACCACTGAGCCACCCGCCCCGGATTCTGTTTAAAAATTAATAACCTGCAGTTGCAAACATGGTTGTGGAAAGAGATGCAGCTGTACTAAAGCAGGATTACATTGCACAACTATGTGCAGACATTACCATGGCCAAAGGTGTACCAATACAGATACCACAGATGATGTAGATACTACCGAAGACGTATTATAAATTTATTTTGACTTAGGGGATTAGGTCTCAAGGAGAAACAACTTTTAAAAAGCGCCAATAACTCTACCTCAATGGTGGTGTGGAAACTCCACTATAATACAACCTTACATTAAATCACAGTTCCAAAATTATACCTAAAATACATGATTATACCACGTTCGTGAATCTCTGTTAACGCAACCCCTATCTTCATTAGCTGATAAACACTTTTTTATGCAAAATTTTACTGGGAACATTTTTTGTAAGTATAATCTTTTTCGTACGACCAACGGTTTTCCAGAAAAACGCAAAAAACTACCGAATTGCGCTTTAGGAGTGGGCTTTAGGGATGAAGCTCCCACTTGTTGCTTGGGAACTATTATTATTTTGAAAGTACATCCCTTGACAAGTTTAATCCCAAAGTGGCAAAACTTTATAATTTTTTTTTCTATTTATGCTAATATAAATGGCCTATTATTTGTAACTCGTTTCCTGTTAATATTTTACTCATTTATTGGTGAGATTTCAGTGACTCGTTCAGTAGAAATTGTTTGTGAATATGGTTAGGGTATCTTTAGGGCAAGGTAAGGTAATTGTGAGTGAGGTTTGAGTATGATTTATGAATTTGTCCCTTAGATTAACAGAACAAGTGTATTTGAATCGTATTCCGCCAGTAACAAAGAATAATGTCTTATATTGATTTTCCGTTCAAATATGTTATCTACCATTAGCTTATTTAGAGTTTAATGTCAAATCAACTTTTCAATTTTGCTCGAGAAAGACGAAAATACAAAAAATGCTTCAAAAGAAGGATATGTCATGGCAAGATATTAGTTCAATATTGAATAGGAACGCGGCGAGGAAATCGAGTGTTTACCTTATTGCATGTGTAAAAATAAGTGCTATTTCAATAAATAAATACGTTCATTTCTGAACACGTGATCGCGTGACTAAATCCCTGCTTAACTCCCAACTATTAAAGTCGCTGAATGCCTATCAACGCTTTATATAAATACATTTAAATATTACAAAATATTTTGCTTACATTATACGAAAATTGTTTAATTTTAATCCTTATGATCACTTATTCTCAGGCATTAAATGAAGAATGTGTACGCTAGTTAATTTACAAATTATATGACTTGACCAGTGAGTAACTTCTTATGCACTGAGTTCCAAGACTATGTGCAGAGTCGAATAATACAAAAAAAAATGAATTAAAACTCATGTTCAGTATCAAAAACCTCAGAGTTTATCAAATGCTTTGAATGTAAATATTTGCTCGGCTTTAGATGTCAAGGTAACAAGTTCACAAGAAGGTCAACCTAAAATCCTTAATAGGCCATGCATTCTATTAAATATATATATTTCTTGTAAATGTTCAAACTGATAATTTTCTGCCGGCCAATGATTGGTAGAGCTGCTACTGAGGTTGTAACACCTGTTTAAGTACCAGGTAATTAATGCGAAGAGCATGGGGTTATGGCATAGTGAGATCGGAGTTCGATCCTTGACGTCATTTGTTATGATTTTTGGTTGAGAATAGCAAATAAATATATTTAAAAATAGATGTTCAGGGCACCACCATAACTTGATAACATATTTAGGAATATTGTACAAGTTATGGTAAACAATATTTGAGTATTTTAGATAATGTAAGCTCTCCAATATACCTGTTGAACTGCTGTAAGTAAGATAAAGAATATATACATGTTAATAACTTAATTTAAAAAAGGAGATTCAAACCGTTACGTTACTATAAAAAGTTGATAATTGTCGATTTGGATTGTTTCGAGACTACTGAGAGGTGGCGCTAGTTACGCTCTACCGCGGTGGAACTTAATAGTGTCTATGAGATGCGAACACCGGGTATTGAAGGTATCACTTGCACTGCACTGACGAGACCCAAAAATAGGTCGAAACCGGTCTGCAGTTAGTGACATCCTGAGATGAAGGAGGCCTCGCATCTTCCTCGTAGCATTTGAGCATTCCAAGTCATTGTATTTTAGTGCTAACTGTGTTTAGACAAAATACACAAATTTTACCATAAGGGGGAATAGCTGTTTTGGTTTAATTTGTTCTTATTTATATAAGGCACTTGCAGATAGGTTGGAATATTATAATTCCTATATTTTATATTTTTATAAAATTTCCTTCTGCTATAAAATTGCTTATTCAGTGAAATTTTAATATACCTATATAAAATGTATTAAAACAAATTAAAGATTTAGTACTTTTAACAAAAAATAAAAAACCTAAAGAACTGGTAGTAATTTTAAGTCATGAATTTAACATTCATAGTAACTTCATCTTTACCATAAATAAAGCACCTGGTGTAACTTGAAATTAAATTGAAAAGCTGACGTTACTCTTCCCTAAAAAATACTTAAGGACTGTCTGTGGCTTCTATTCGGATTCCATATAAATTACCAGACTTCTCCTTTACAGATCATGACGTACAGAAAAACTGTACCTCTTTCGAGGAAAACTTGAAACATTAAGGATACAAAAATAACAACTCTTAGATAATTGTACAGAAAAATAAGAATTCACTAAAACTTCAAGTAAATCAAAGAGAATTCTAGCACATGTTGGTTTTTATAATTTAGATAATTATCTGATCTTATTCTAGACAGGTCAATCAGCATCCTTTTCTTTTTTGATCGTCTATAAATTGAGTAATAGAAGATCCTGAGAAGAAACCGTTTTCAAAATTTAAATATTTCTGCCGGTTCCAAAGTTATAGGGCTTTACTGGCTGGCCAATCAGAGGCAGCCTGTTCTTTTTTAAGTATCTCGAGCTGAACTTAGCCTTTTCATAAGAATGATAAAAATAATATTCCAGCAATACCAAACTCCGTTATAATTGATAACCAAAAAGTAGAAAAGCAATAGGCGAATAAATTAGGTTCACTTATATCCAGGACCATATATTACGATATCCATAGACATAAAGTGTCCCAATTTGCTCAAGAAAAATAACATGTATAAATATCGATTCTTAGAAATAGGCTAAAAGATATAAATGGTCCGAATATTTTGTTGTGATTAAAATCTAAACGAAAAATATCATTGTAAAAGACATGTATTAACAATAGTGATTAATTCCCTATTACGACTATTGCAAATTAAACCCAATTATTAAGTACTAGGACACAGCGTTTAAGTATAATTTATTATACTTTTAGAAGTTTTAATAAATTAATAAATAAACACCACAGAAATTAGACAACCCCCAATTCCAGAAGCCAGAGCTTGTGCGGAAGGGGGTTACACATTGAAAAAACGCGGACATACAACTATTTCCTCCGACAGTGCCGGAGCCAGGATTCGAACCCGGTTGTGCGATGTCCGTGTGATTAATCGCGATTGCCACCTCGCGCCTTAATCCACTCGGCTATCGACCAGACAATGTTCTGATAATGTAAAATTTCAAACTAAACTTTTTGCTTTGAATAAATAAACCTTATCAGCATTACTGTTATTTTTTTCATATGAGTTATACTTGTCAGTTCTCCCGTATCTTCGACATTCTCAGGGAAGAAACACCACGAGTTATCTGGAGCCATATTTCGCAGGGTCAGTGACTGTAGATTTCAGTCATGTGTCCTAAGTAGACGGAGCATTATAGGCTTCTACATTTGGGCTGCCAAAAATTCCGCAGTCTTTTGACAAGTAGGTATGGTTTTTAATTCTCAGAGTAGCGTACATCTCAGTCCATAGATTATTATTATTAGTTCACAACTGGCCTCAATATTTCGAAGTTCCAGTGATCGATTAACCAGAGTCTATTATTTTCCCTTGAATGTTGAAATTAGCTAATTTATTTCAAATTTCATTAGAACTGGATAACAAAATATGTGGTTTAAATATTATATTTATATAAAAATTACATACAAACATTGTGATGATAATTTTATTATTAATTTCTTCGGTAAAAGAGATCATAAATAAAAAGCTTATTTATTAGGACGAAGGTATAAACTTGCCTTCTTTAAAAGACGTTCTGGGTGTGAATGTCATCAATCATATTTACGTGAATAAAGCAAATGATAGAAGTTTCAGTCATTATTTGCAAAGTCGCTTTTAATCATATTGAAAAATCAAACGGTAAACCTATCTTTACTTCCAGTCATTTTGTTTCCAATCTATTCAGGTATCGGTTTAGGGTTGGTTCCCTGTTATGATAAATCCGTGAGAATCGATAGTTAGCAACGACATACTTACTGCGGAAAAACGAAATTACTTGATACATAAATACAGGATGTCTATTTCAATTCAATCTATTTTACTGCAAATTTATGTGTTTGTAAAATATAAAAACACCTCCCCCTCATGCGTCGTGTTTCTCGTACGGTCGTGAGCAAAAAAAATAGGACAAGTCTTATAACGGTATTTTGCTAAAATCTAGTTGTATACATCTAACTTTAATTTCTGTGACATTGTCAGTTAGTTATCATAATTTATTGCAAGTGTGCAAAAAACTATTATGCCTCATATAAGCGGTTTAGTTAAATCTGGAGTTATTGCTAAAGCAGAAGATGGATGGTCAATGAGACAAATTGCACTACGTTATAATATTGACAAAAATTCGGTGTTTAAAATTTTAAGAAAGTGGAGAATAAACGGTACGATTAGTAGGAATCCTGGATCACGGCGACGAAGGATATCAACTCAACAACAAGATTTGCAATTGGTAAATGCTTTAGTAGAATATCCATTTTACTCAGTTATTCAGGCTGCTGAAGAAACGAATTTTCCTGGATCGAGTAGTACTCGTCTCCGGCGAGTAAGAGAATCGCAGCTACGCTGTCATGCAGCAGCACAGAAATACTTACTTAAAGTTGAACATAAAGAAACTCGAGTAGGATTTGCGCTTGAATTTTTAGCGCATGATGTAAATTTTTGGAACAATGTAATCTTTACAGACGAAAAACTTTCCAGTGAACACACAATGGTCGTATTCTTTACCGCCCTCCGGATACTCGATTCGACGATAAATATATATCTAACAATGATAGAAGTGGTAGATTTTCCGTCAGTATGTGGGCTTGGATATCGGCACGTGGTCCTGGTGTTTTGTGGTATATTGAGTAAGGATTTAATAATGAAACGTATATTAGGATTTTAGACAATATTATGCTCCCTTCTGTGTCATAATTATTTCCTAATAATGAGTTTATATTTCAACAAGACAATTGTTCCGTTCATACTGCTCATACCGTAACTAACTGGTTTCCAGATAACAACATCAATGTTCTTAACTGGCCCAGTCATAGTCCAGATCTTAACCCTGTGGAAGATATGTATGTTGTTTTGGCCTCTGACAAAATGACTCTTTTAAGTAGAACCTGGAATGGCCTAGAAAGCCTATTATTCTACACTGTTACTTATGATCATATATCCTGCATCGATTTGCAGTAACCAATCACGTTCGTATCATTAATATTTAATCGAAAAACTTGATCTGTCTTGTCAGCTGATGTGATTTAGGGCGCGTTGTATTAGCAATTTGATCGCCGGATAAACGCTGATTCGAGGATCAGTGGTCCAGATTCGTTGTACTATTGCAAAATCGGCGTTTTAACGATGGTTGATTCGAAGATCACCTAAATCCACTATGTTGGAGGTTTAACGCCTGGATCAGTTGAATCTAACCTCACATTTTTCAAAGTATTTTCATTTGTGCTCAGCGAACTTCTTTTTGTCGCGGGTTTTGATGTCTTTTTGCATTCAATTTGTTCAGCGCATTTTTTCATCAATGAGGTCAACAAGACTTCTTCTTTAGAGGTAAAATTGATTACTCTTTTTGTTGTGGGGCTGGGGTTGGTGGCTTGCACGGTTGTATTGTTTATAGATTACATTATTCATTAAGTAAAAATAATAGTTTTATTGTTAGATTATCTTCACAATTTTCTCAACTTGTCACTCTCGGTAATTTGGCATGTAGAAGAAAGACTATAATCCACAATTTACGTCACAGATCAGAGATTTACAGCGATTTACGTACTTTTGACAGAATTAGTGATGCCAATATACACAGTCTCCCACTTAGAACCAGATCAGCTGATTCTCCGATAACTTTGCTTCGTACAACACAAAAATCTCCTCGATTAAATTTAATCCTGGTTTCCGTGATCGTAGGATTAAAAAAGATTAGTACAACGCGCCCTCAGACTTCTCCAAAACTTTCGACAAACTTGATCGCAGTGTTTTACTCTCAATCTAATAAATTTATTTAAAATATCTGCAAGATATACCTAATATTTTCAACACTGCGGTTGCAAACCAGCCGAATTCTTGCAGGAGTTCGGTGTCTTTCAAGGGTCTATACTATGTACATCTTTCTTTAACTTGCTTGTGGACTGTGCTACGTCTGATCTTGAGACAGAGATGCTACTAAATGCAATACGATCATGTAATGGTTTATCGTTTTCTACAAAGCATAATCTATGACTATAGTTCATACCGAATAAATGATTTGTCGAATGAACTGCCTAGTCATCCTAGGCTTCCAGGGGTGGACTAACAGTATCTTTGGCATTAAATTTTTTTTATTGAATTTAATGTTAAAGTAAATCTTGAAATTGAACAGTAAAACTAAAGTTTACAAGAAAATCAGTTCTTAAAAATCGGCCCGACACAACTCGAACATACTTTTCCATTTAGGAGTAAGAGCAGTTTTGGGGAAAATAGTTTTTGATTTCTATACCTAAATCCTTTCTTCCACAGCCTTTTCCTCTATTCTAGAAGCAAATAACTTTAACCATCGTAGACCAATATCGATACTGAGCGAGTGTTAAAGTTTGGGCTCACCTCCACCAAAAACTCAAAGTCGATTTTTTCCATGATTCCAGTACTGCCACAACCCCTGGTCATTAAAAAGGGGTGTTTGGCATGAAGAGGTTTATTTTATAAGTGGAAAAAGTAAAATAACCCAGAATAATTATAAATATTCAAAAGAATAGTTATAATACGCACTTGGTTTATTGTTTCATTAGTTTTCTTCAGATTTCTCTGACATATGTTTCGGCCTTGCGACCATTATCAAAGAGTCTTAAAAACTGATTTGAAAGTGGTGGTTCACAATATATATCTTACAAATCCTCTACCCACCCAGAGGGGGATAATAATTCGATTTGCTATTTCTTAAAATTTAACAATACAGGCCGGAACTACGAACTTAATTTTATTACTGTGTCTAGTACAGGATTGTTCATAAATTCTGTTTGTGTATTTGTAACGTTTTTATGGTTTCTTAGGGCCTTCTTAATTTCTAAAATTTCAAGCTTGTGTAGGATTTTTTATTTGTTTGCATTATGCAAATGTTTAACACTACTACCGTTAAAAAATTTTGCTCAATGCAATGTTCGGCGAAACCAGTTGATTTTTTATTATATAAAATATACTGTTTGTGTTCTCTTAACCTCACATCTATGCTACGGCCACTCTGACCTATATATACGGCATCACAGTTTATTTCATATACCCCCGATTTTTTAATATCTGTTCTGTCTTTTCTTTATTATTATCCAACAAGCGACCTACATTATTTCTATTCGTTGATATTGTATTAATACCTAATTTATTACATACTGAGTTGCTGACCTTATTTACATAATTTATACTATGCCACTTTTTGTTTTCTGTATTTGGCGTGCTATAAAAATGTTTTTGTAATAATTTTCTCTGCTAGCAAAAAACAATGGCTATGATGAGTTACTTATTGACAAATTAATAAAAAATAAACAGAGAAACATACGTCAGAGAAATCTGAAAAAAACTAATGAAACAATAAACCGAGTGCGTATTATAACTATTCTTTTGAATATTTATAATTATTCTATTGAATATGTTTCATCAAGAACCTACCGCAGATTCCATCCAAGTAAAATAACCATTTAAAACTAATATGGCCAACGTTTATTATAAATCAAATATCAAACAAGACGATAAAAAAAGGAGTTCAAAAAATAATACAAAATAAAAAGGGTTTTACCAGTCCATGGAGGAGAAGATGAATCTGGGTAACTAGCTGATTGAATGATTGAATATCAATATCAATGAATGATTCTTGTATTAATCACGAACTATATTAATAATAATTAATTAACTAGTAGTATATTGTTCTATATGGAGAAAAATAATTGACATGTTTTTGTTTCGAGAATGTACTTGACGGATGAGCGAAGCGAAACCATGTTCTATGGAAAAATGGTAAAGAGGAATTAAATCGGTATTAATTCTTTCTTTTGCTACGCCAACATCACCCGGGCTATACGATAAGTATAGCTGACTGTTATCCGTATGTGTTGTGATTTAGAGGATCTAATAACATCTGACAAATCGGCTATATATAAAGAAAATAAAAAAGGGCCCAATATCGACCCTTGAGAGACACCCTTTTTGACAACTAATGATAACGAGAATACGTTAGTTTGAAATATTTGAGTTCAAGTTAGTAAACAGTTTATCTATTTATTTCTTCACAATTAAATGCCGAACTGTTAACTTGCTTTTCTTAGTACGACGTTTATTTGACAACAAGTAATTCAAACCAAAAAAATGTCTACTTTTATTAGCAAAAAATCAACTTATATACGAACTATTTCATAGTTTAAGAAGTATAGTCGTTTCGCGTACGTCACGGTAAGGGATGTTTGGTACAATTTGCCGGTTTTTTTTGTATGTTATGCATATGGAATATTTAGCAAAGTCGGCGTGAGAGATTTACCACGTAATTGATTAAAATCAAACGATTCAATACCACAAATAAAGTAACTTACTTGGTGATTCAAACTGGACTTCGTTCGTAGCAGGAAAGTTCAAGGTCGGCCATATTACCGCTGTTTTCTTTCAGCGAGCATAAACATATATTATTCTCCTTCCTACTACAAAAAATCAATCGAAGCAAACTAGCGCATCGTCTTGTATTATAAACAAAGTAAACGCAATTTACTTCTTTTCTCCTGCTGCGACATTAAAACCTCATTAAATTGACATCCAGCGCTTGCTGCTATTATAAAACCTATAAAAAGTTCCCCCTCAGAAAATCACCTTATCCATAAATATCGCTCCGAAGTCGGATTTAAATACACTTCAACGGTTATTTACAAAACATAAACGTATATCTCCTCAACTTTGGCCTACAATATGCAGTTTACGTGATTCTCTACCGCACCAGCAGGATGAAATTTGCACTCGTAAATGATAGCGCAGTTATAAAACGAGAACTGCCTAGACATTTTTCATTTAGACATAAAGAATGTATAAGATCATGTGTTTTTCTCTTATTTTGCAGGCCAGGAAGTCGGTTTACTGCTTGGGATATATTTGCCGTACGGCTGTGTTGTATTGAGAACGTAAAAATGTTACGGAGTCCCACAGGAGTCAGTGTTCGCGCATATGCTACAGCACTTTTGTTCCAGCCTTCTACCTGACCCTTGAGAAGATTATTTATTCGCTTAAGAGTGTCTATTTTCGGATTGTGTTTGATGAGAAAGCGGTATAGAACGTCTCCAATGCTGCAGTTGAATTGATGTATATTAAGTATTCTCGATAACTTTCTGGGGGAATTAGTAGGTAATGAAACTCTCCACCGTGGGAAAATTTTGATGACCGTGGAAACTTTTCAGTCGGGGGAAGGGCCTTGTCGGCAGATGTCAAAGGAAGCCGCCACCTTTGTCGGTATACGTCAAACAAAGCCTGAGGGTGGGTGTTAATTGAATGTAAACTTACACAAGAATCTGTCTAACACTAAGAAGTTTTTAAATATACAATAATTACTTATAATTTGAATTAATGGGATTCGAGAAATTACGAACAGGCATATTTAATTTAATATCAATTTATAATTAATAAAAAAAAAGCCGGGCAGGTATGAGGATTCGAATGCGCGCACTTTGGGTTACAAGGCAAATCAATTCAATTTAACAATTCTTTATTTAAGTTAGAATTAAACAATTGCCTCCCCAGAACTCACACCGGGACCGACCGTGCAACCACCGCGTGATTCACGGTGGTGGATTTCAGGGTCGGGCCGATTAGTTCTGGTTTGGCTAAAAACAATTAAATTTAACCTAAACTCCTTCTGTCAACATGCAACGAGTTGAACGTACATTAACAAATAGATACGTTGGATCTTAATGATTATCAGATAATTACGTAACGAAATCACTTGGGCTACCGTGGCGTAGCAGATACCGTAGGCACTGACTTACCCGGAAAGTGATGTACGTGCCTACGATAAAATTTCTCTAGCTCAGACTATCTCAGGGCGTTAAGCCCAAGCTTACACAAACTATGATAAATTATTAGTTTACTTACTTAACAAATCACTGAGTTTTTCCATATGTAGTGGTCGCAGACGAAATAATGACACTTTCTTTAAAAATGAAATGCACTATATTGAACAATTTACAAAATTGGTTCTCTAGAATATAACCTGGCGATGTTCACAGTTGTGGCCAATATTTCACGATTAATCAGTTATAACATTCATAAAATGCCTCGTGTAGCTACACATCGGTTTACAATATTATCATGAATTGTCATAAATTCTGCCACAAAGGTTTGATTTAAAGAACCTCCTTAAATATATGTAAATATATGCATGAAATATTTAAAAATGTACAGGTTAAAATGCCAAAAAGTATAAAATGATGTCCAGCGGAACCACTGAAGGTGGTCCCCGGTAAGTAAAAATAATAAACACACACTTATTTAGGGTGGTACGATACCGAGTCCGGTGGAAGAACTGAAGCCCTGCAGAAATGCCTTCGGGACACAAGAAATGGACCCAAGGATGGGGTTGATCGTGGCCTCACCAGCCCTGGAACCTTCCACTGTTTGTGGATGCCCCGTCCGTGGAACTTCACTGACGTGCGTAGAAGCCCCGTCCGTAGAACCCTAAAGATATCACGATTTAATTCACAGTCAGAAATGCACGTGAAGCGTGCTTAATGTGAGAAATTCTGACATAACCTACAAATGAAACATAATTTACCTCACTGATGAGGGAACAATCCACCAAAACTCCTGGAAGCCACAGTCGGATAAATGGGGTTGAGTCGCCTTTTAAAGTTGACACTGTATTTCCACAGGAAAGCCTGCAAATTTGCGAAACACGTGGATAGAGAACGGGCAAGATGGCGTGAAGAGGTTAGCTTACCTTGTGTAATTTAATATCCTGCTTCCGCAGATAAAATTTACTCACAAACACAAAATATTCCGCTAAACGGAACAACAACGGATTGAGGAAATTTTCTTGAGTTGGTTATTCTAAAATCCATGCGGATGCCTTGAATAAAATCAAGGTTCACAGAATAACAACTAACCAACAAGCCAAGCCAAGCCAACCAAAAATGTCTGCTTCCGTTGATCACGTGTCACAAATGTGTCGCCCTCCCATGGAGAATAGCGAAATGTGTTACAGACGTGTAGCAGTTGTTATAATGCAGCCCACAAAACGCTAAAGCGTATGGTGGGTCGCATACGCTAGAGGTCCGTAACAAACAAGCAGATTAAAAAGGAGTTAAAATCCCTATATTTAAATGGGTAGATTTGTTAAAACTTAAGAACTTTAAAATGTTCACTTTAGTTTTTAAAATTGTGGTACTGACGCAGACACTTCAACCCAAATAAGGAGCCTTCCGCGAGGTGTGATAATGCCGGGCTGCATATAGGCTAGCCTAAACTTTGATTTAAATAATTTTGGTTTTCCGAACATTTTGATTTTTGTTGGAATTTTAGTGGAAAATGAATTTAAAGACAAAAATGTACAGAAAAAAATAAAAAATAAATGGAACAAAAAGAAATAAACCGAAAGGAAGAGGGGAGCAGAAAAGATTTAAAGATTCAAAGGTATGAAATATCAGTTAATTTAATTTGTGCGGGAAAGTGATAAAACTGGCAAAAAGCTCAATACTACGTGATGAGATCCAATTCGTTTTATCAAGTTGATGTCAAGGAAGATTCAAGTTAGTATCGGTGATTTTATTATTTGCGGAAAATATAAAAGAGAGTGTGGAAAAATTGGAGATTGCTAGAGGATGAAAAATAAATAAGAACAAGAAAATTATAGAAAATCAAAGGGGTTGAAAATTTTGAGAGAAAGTGAATATTAAAAGATACGAGAGAAAATAGACTGTTGTTAGTGAAAGTAAAGTATAGTAAGAAGGAGAACAACCAGTTTACAAATTTGCCTTGTGCTATTATATTTTTTAAGTCAAAATTTAGATCAGCCTTGCGCAGCCCGGCATTCATACAACTTGCAGAAGGCTCCTCGTTTGGATTGAGATGTCTACGTCAGCTGCATAATTTTAAAAACAGTGTTTGTGTCCCAGTTTTTTAAATAATGTGTAGTTTTTAGTTGTCTTAGATCTTTTTGCAATTACATATGTAAGAAATTTATTACCTGTTTTTATCTGCTTGTGCAAAAAGTGTCTAGGTTAAGTTTTATCAATTTTTGTTTAACCGAACCAGGCCTATTCCGCTCAATCTTGCAATCCGTCATCGTAATTAACGCGGTTGTTGCACCGTCGGTCCCAGGATGGGTTCTGATGAGGTACTGTTGTATTTTAATTATAATAAAGTCTTATTAAATTGATTGCCCAAAGTGCGCGCGTTCGAATCCTCAATGCCTGCTCTGCTTTTTTATTCGTTATAAATTGATAGTAAATTAAATATCCCCTTTTCTAATTTCCCGAATCCAATTAATTCAAATTATAAGAATTACTGTACATTAAATATATATATTTCCTAGTGTTAGACAGATTCTTGTGTAAGTTTACATCCAATTAACACCCACCCTCAGGCATCCTTTGACATATGCCGACAGAGTCCCCTCCCTCGCGACGGAGAATTTTCCCACGCCGGAGAAACGCATTACCTACTAATTTTACTATTTATTCTTATGTATTTTGACATCTTGATTGAGAAAAAAAAAACTTTTTCCAAAAATGACTGTTACAACGAAAGTTATATGCACTTTTCTTAATATGTTTACATTTAATCATCTCCCTATGGAGCTAAGACGTCGAGTAGTGTAATCGAGTGTAGTGTTTCAGTGTTTGTGGAAACTACGTCAAAGTTAGTTATGTTATATTTTTATTTTAACTCGTAAAATAGCGAAATCAACTTAATTAGTTCCGTTTTTCCTTTCGTATGTTACCGGGGCGGTAGCTCAGTCGGCTAAAGCGCATTATGTGGCTAATTCGCTTTGGTCAAACTCTGCTGTGGTCTGAGTTCCATCCCTGCTACCGACACTGATAATGTCGATGAGTAATGGATGTTGTGTGCGTTTTTTCAAATGTGTAATCCCCTTCCGGACAGCTCTTGGCTTTAGATTTGGAGGCTGTCTACCATATGTGATGTGTTTAATATCTCATACCTACTTAATTAAATATTTAATTAGTATATGCATTGATAGATACGGTATAGGTAAACAGCATAATAAGATATAATAGGTTAGAAACTATAATAATATTTAAATTTCGATTAACAATTTTCATTAGTTTATTGAAGTAAAGTGAATTTAATTTAGTAATATCCGTACCTAAATTTTTTGTTGAATATCTCCAGATTTATTTGCCATATCGAGAAAACAAAAATATGGGTTTTTTCACAATTAAAATTCTGATAAAACTTGACCAAAGTTGTTTCTGTTAAGTTTTTAAGAAACAAAAAAATAAATACTAAGAAATATAGCTGATTTAAATCTTAAATTGTTACAAGCCAATAGCCATTATATCCATTGAAAGCATGCCTCTTACTAAACCAAAATCGTGACAAATTTGAAATTATTTTCTTAAAAACATTATAACAAATTATATATATATATATATACAGGGTTACTGGTAATTCGATACATTCCTTTGGAGATGTGATGGGGCATGAGCTAAGGAGTAAATCTAGCCCTAACATACATTATGCAAAACTCAATAGTTTTTGAGATATTTCAATTTTTTTGTTTTTCTCAAAAAAGTCGATCTTAATGTCTTAAAAGTTAATTTCAGAAAAATCTACTTGACATTTTTAATTTTTTTTTACTGGATTACTTGTCCAATATTATAGATATCCGTTTGGAATGAAAAATATCCGGAAACATTTCGATCATGTGAACATTTAAAATAAAAACTTGTACAATTTTTTTTTTAAATCAGTTATGAAATTTACCTACTAGGTTTTTTCAAAAAAATATTAATGTAGCACGCGTACAAATTATTATAAAAACTTTCTTATTTCAATAGCTATTTAACTAGGTAGAAATGTTTAATGTACCCTTGATAGTTCTAATAAAAAATTAGTAAAGATAATGCTGGTGGCGGAATTTATTAAACGACTAATCGTTCATTTTCATTTAAGTCAGTCAGTCCTTGACTTTGACGTTTGTGCATATATGTCATTAACTGACATTCTTATCTCCGTGTCCCTTAAGTTTGTTGGTCTTGTTAAATTAGTTATCGAAGATTTTGATTTTGCTCGTAGTTGTTGTTATTAGTTGTTGTTATTAGTTGTTGTTATTGTATTTTCTGTGCCATTGCAGCATATGCCAACGCAGAATACGCTGATATCTTGTTTGTCTATGGATACTGTGGCGGCAACACTGCTGAAGCTCGCCGAGAATATGGTCTTTGGTACCCTAACCGCCGCTTACCAAATCCACGTGTACTCAGTACAGCATATCGAAATATCGCTGAAACGTGCTCCTCCCGTTTATGAACCAGATGATGAGGAAGAAATATTGAGGTATTTTGAGGAAGACCCAACTATTTCAACTAATAAAGTCGCAAGACTAACCGGAGCGTCACAATGGAAAGTTTGGTCTACGATACGTAGATTTGGATGTCATGCTTACCACTATACCCCTGTCCAAGGAAGGAAGGTGATCCTGGAAGGAGAGTGGAATTCTGCCGCTTTATGTTAAATTCAGATGCAGAAGGTGCAAATTTTTTAACAAGTATTTTATGGACGGACGAGTCGAAATTTAATCGCGAGGGTATAACAAATTTCCACAACCTACATTATTGGGCAGAGGAAAATCCCAAGTTAACACGTGAAACTAGTTTCCAAATAAAGTTTTCTATTAATGTGTGGATGGGAGTCATTGGCCACTATTTAATAGGGCCACACTTTCTTCCTCAAAATTTAAACGGGGAAATCTATGAAAATTTTTTAAGAAATAATCTGGCGGTGATTTTAGAAGATGTTCCTCTCGCCGTCAGACTGCGAATGATGTTTCAGAACGACGGTTGTCCAGCACATTATCGGCTGACAGTACGACAGTTACTTGATCAACGTTTCCCTAACCGTTGGATTGGAAGAGCGGGCCCAATACCTTGGCCAGCGCGAAGCCCTCACTTAACACCCCTTGATTATTACGTATGAGGTCATATGAAGGAGATGGTCTATGCCACACCAGTCAATACTATAGAAAACCTTAGACAAAGGATAGTCGATGCTGCCCAACACATAAGGCATAATCTGACAAACAGAGTAACAGGGACGGAAATAAGAAGACGCTGCCGTGTCTGTATACATAATAGGGGCTCCCACTTTGAGCAAGACGTATAAAAAATAAAGTACAACTTTGAAATTAATGAAGAATTAAACTCTACTTTTAAAATGTTTTTTATTGTTTATCTAAAAATAAAATTCGTACTACTTGTGTTATTTTTACTAGTTTTTTCTTAGAACTATTAAGGGTACATTGAACATTTGTACCTTGTTAGATAGCTATTGAAATAAGGCAGTTTTTATAATAATTTATACGCGTGTTACGTTAATAGTTTTTTGAAAAAACCTTATAGGTAAATTTCATAGCTGATTTAAAAAAAAAAAATTTAAGTTTTTATTTCAGATGTTCACATGATCGAAATGTTTCCAGATATTTTTCATTCCAAATGGATATCTATAATATTGGACAAATAATTCATTAAAAAAAAATTTAAAAATGTCAAATAGATTTTTCGAAAATTAACTTTTAGGACATTAAGATCTACATTTTGGGAAAAACAAAAAAATTAAATATCTCAAAAACTATTGAGTTTTGCATAATATATGTTAGGGCGAAATTTACTTCTTAGATCATGCCCCATCACAGCTCCAAAGGAATGTATCGAATTACCAGTAACCCTGTATATATATATAGATATATATAAATATAAATAAATATCACAGAAATTAGAGAAACAAATATATAACAATAAAAACAACAATAACAAATTATAAATTTGAAATTTCGACTGTTAGTCACGTGGCTTTGGCAGTAGAGACATAATATTGATTTTAAATCCTAGGTTATTACGTATAATTTTCGGTAATGATGGAAAAAAAATGTCAAAAGAAAAATGCTAATTTTTGTTCAATTCCAAATTTTTTCGTTATAAATAAATTAATATTACTCTTTGGCTTGCTTACTAAAATTGAAAGTTAAAACATAGTTTAATTTTACTATGTGAGACCTATAGTTTAAAAAAAGTTACAAAATGTTAATTTGGAATGAAAATATGGAATTTGCAATACTTTACTTCATAGATCTTGTATTAATATAAAAATCATAAAGAAATAACGTGCTGCCTCTTTTAGTACTCATTTACATGAGACCAAGTTTATCACAATGTTTTCCCTGATTTGCGGTCCAACTAAACCCCACGCCAGCTCATTTCTTCAGTTATATAATGTGGTTTAAAAATTATCTATCGCCTTATATGTAGGTATAAGTTTGACGAGATAATATATTAAAAGTATAGCTATTCTCAAGTTTTTTTACAATATTTAATCCCAACGCCTACTCCGTATACGCGAAATTAAAAAACGAATGTTTACGAAGTTTGATATTACTAATTACGTGGAGGGATGAAATTCCTTGCCGATAAAACGTTTCTATAAAGCAATTAAATTATTACACGATTTATTCAGTCAAAAACATATCTCGCTCGGTTAACTCATATTTATTGATAGGCATAATATTTGGCCCTTAAATTAATAAATATTAATAACTAACACAAGATTTGTTTATATTGCAGACTCAATTTCAAAAAATTGTGCCATTCTGAAGTAATAAGACCATGTTACGTTATTAAACTGTTTCACACCAAGAGAACAAAGTTTATTAAATTTTGTTGCCGTTAAAACAGTGCACTAACAACTTGGGTGGACTACTTCAAACATTTTTTTCACATAAAATTCATGTAATACAGGGCGTAACACAAGGAGCTATACTTGGGCCCCTCTTATTTACTTTGTATACTAACGATTTAAAAGATTATATATATAGATTCTTTATAATAATAATAATAATAATAATAATTGTTTATTTTCCTTTCTCCTTACAATTCAATTGCACAAAACATAATAAACATAGAACAATCAGGAAAACTACTAGGTCGTGCTCAAGCAGGCAGAAGCAGCTTCTGCCCCCCGGTTTAATACACTAACCTAGCCTAACGCGAACACGTTATTGCCATAATAAATACCTAACACTAAAAGAACTAATCTAACTAAACTAAGCTTCTGACCAAAAATAAAGTAGAGACGTTTGTAGACACTGCAATAAAATAAGTAGATAGGTTCCTACCTTGAAATGATAAAATGACAAAATATCATTGATAGTTACTGATAATTATAAAGGTAAGTTGACATATGATTTTTAAACTGTTTTACCGTTAACCTTTGTTTTATATCCATAGGTACAGCATTGTAAAGCTTGGAAATGTTGTAGCTAAAAGACCTCTCGAAAAGACTGGTTTTATATCAATATGCCGGTGATGATTCCTGTGTAGTAATTGAAAAATCCTTAGTGACTTGTGTAAGTAGACTTACCACAATATTCTCAGGTATGTCTAAGTATTATATTCGAATGACCGATTATTAAGGTGGGCGGTGCCGTGGGCGTAATTCGACAATTTCTCGTACATCCCTAAACCAATTAAAAAAAATTTTGATAGGCTTCTAGAAAAAAGAATAGTAGTGGACTATTTATTCTTGTGTGAAAAACAAAAACAGTTTTTCAATAGCCCAATACCAATTTATCGAGTGTTCTCTAAACGCATAATAATTTATTTTTTAATCAGTTAAGGGATGTAGAAGAAATTGTATCATTACGAAATCATCTTTTTAAATACAGCACCAACACACATGAAAATAAAACCACTCTTGTTATGTTTTCTCCAACTATTGATCTTGATTATTATATGTACATCCAATTAAATGGTTCTTAAATCAAATAAATGAAAACGTGAACTTTTTGTCATAACTATATGTAGTAGATTAAATTGATGGCCTAAACTTAAAAATAAAATCGCTTTGTTAAGTTTTCACCAAAGGGCGAGCGTAGATGCATCTTTACTATATACATACTTCATTATGCGATGTAAAGCAACGTTAGGCGCGGTTAGCACTTAGATGGGTGACCATTCCAAGTGCTGTAGTGTTTCACAAAATTTCGAAAAAATTAACTCAAAAAACTTCAAAAGTAACTTAAATTCATCTATCCTTGAAACTGGTCAAACCAGAAAAAAAAAGTAGTCTAACTATAAATTTATGCAAAAAACTACAATTTTTAAAAACAAGTCTTGGAAAAATTCACTGCATCTCGATAATTCACAAATATGCTCAAACAATCAACAAACACTTCAAAAAGCTCCATACGTCAATTTTACAGCGTTTTCATTAACAAAAAATTACATGAAAAATAATGCCCCTGTATAATTTTAACAACACCTAAAGCACTTTCCGTAACTCCGGTGCAATATTCAAATTTCATTCTGTGCATTTTCTATCACTAATTTTCCATTCAAATTAAGTATCTATTCAATACGCGTCTTAAATATTAAAATACAATATTTTCATTCATCACATTCCAAAGCTCGCAAATTATTATCAAAACTCATATCCATTATGTAGCGCATTGCCATATGCACACTTCAATATCATATCTATAGTTTGCCGCTCCGTTCGAACATGATCCCAACTTCATTTCGGTCGCACTCGCCCCATACGGCACTTAGCATGACCTAGCCATATGATGATCGCCAGCCGCCGAGAGTGTTGTAGGAAGACGAATAAAAAAATAACGAAGAATTTCCGATGAATTTAGTAAATAACTCCTAAATTAAAATCGACCCAAACTTAAGTCATATTTGTACCAAAAGATTTCTAATTTTACAGCCAAATCAATGGTAATTCCGGATTTAATCAATTTCACTTAATAAGCAGTTATGTCACCCGCACTGAACCAGTTTTAGACCATGCCCGCACGGAATGACGGTACCTATCCAGCTTACAAAAAAAAAACGTTCGTGCCTGATTCGACGGGGCATGATTAACTCAAACAAAGCAATAGTATATCAGGCTGAGCAGGCAGAGGCTCAAGCAAGTCAGTTTTCCGTCGGCAAGTGAGCATCAAGTCAGTTTCGCGAAAGTTTTCCACAAGTGCAGTATACTAGTATAATTCTCGGTTTCTAAAATAACAGCTTTTTAGTACCGGTTGCCCAGTTCCCACGCTTAGTGTTAACCAAGTGAACTCAGAGTTTAACGAACCCTCCTAATTGCTTCCTTGGCGTCACCAAGTCAAAAACGCATATTTCACACCACGTGCCCTAGCTTTAAGAACATTTTAATAAATAATCTATTCTGCCCCCGCGCATTAATCACAAGTGAACTTTTCCAGATTTTCAAAACAATCTGCAACCATCCTGGTTGAGTGGAAGAGTAGCTGTAGCCAAACTCCGGCAGGACGTAAATATAAACAAGGCATTAAAATAAAAAAATTAATTAATTTTTTCTATTCTCAGACGGAAACTTTCGTTGTCTAAAAGCTACATTTTCACAACTTTGTAAGAATAAACAATTTACGTTAATTTTAAGTGAAACTAGACTCTCGTGTCTTATTTAAATAAATTATTTTAATTTTCGTTTTAAAACCAAGTGTTTCATTCATTCGACGATATACAGGGTGGCTCAAAAAATTATGTCATTAATAAATAAATATCATAATTTCGACTAAAACTAAGTGTGACAATTCAAAAGAGAATATACAGGGTGACTCAAATAATACCCTTCCATAGGCAATCAAAAATCAAAGTGTTTCTTGAAACTTCTATCACTGCATACAGGGTGAAGCAGTAACCCTTCTACAAAAAAAATCAATTATTCAATAAAATTTCAGATAAATCAAGATAACCACTTTTACTCAAAAATAAGTGCACGCAGGTCTTGGGGGGTCTCTTATAAGCTTTGAGCTATTTTTTATGCTACAAGGTCATTTGCGTGTTCACAAGGAAGACCGCTCACATCTTCCAGTGGCTTGTATATCAGTGTATGTGCATAAGTTATCCAATCTTAGGCAAGGGTTGTATAGGGGATATACTATTCTTCGGAGGGGATGTGAAATTCTTGTAGATATAGCTTATTTATACCTTAAGCTTTAATCTAACATTAATTTTTATGCCTAACCTAACTTACCTTTTTTTACTTTGACCATTTTAGACAAGTTTTGGAGTGAACATTTCCTAACCCTAAAAAATGAAAAATACCAATGATTTAAAACTTAATTTTTTTTACCCTGGATACTTTAGAGCATAAAAATTAATCTTAGAAGTTTAAGGTATAAGCAAGCTATATCTACAAGGGTTTTTTTTAATTTAGTATTTTATTTAATATTTATATTTTAATATAGAGTGAAAAAAAATTATGAAGCTTAACTTTCACGTGCAATTTATAAGAAATAAAAATTATAAAAATTTAATGTAAGTATACCATTGAAAAGCTGAATTCTTCCTATTAAAATGCTACCTTTGTTTTTTTTTTTCGTTTTTAATGGGTACAAATTATCTTTATTATGTAGCGGCGGTCGAGAAATGCTTCATTTCCCTGTGCGGCGCGCTTGAAATATTGAGCCGAACTAGCAGACTGTAATAATTTCTCATGCTAAAGGAAACATTTATTTAAAAAAAACTTTCATACTATTTTTATGTAAAATTTCCCGCTCTTTCACGTGGTGCTATCCATTTTTTTAAATTATTTTTCGAGATATTACAAAAAACTGAATTTTTCCGTTTCAGAGGGTTTTTTATAATGGTTCTCGGGAGTAGATTTTAGTAAACTTTTTTGAGCCACTTCTACTAGCAAAAAACTAGCCTTTCATGAAAAAATTAACGAGGTAACAATTAATTGTAACTTAAAACCCCTGGCAACTGGGCCACTAGGTGGTATGAGGAAAAAAGTATTGGGAACACAACAATAGAAAGAAAATATTTTATGCATTTTTAAGTGGTTAATTATTATTTTGGTGATAATGATATGACATGTCTCTGGAACTATGAGCACACCACATAACTGAATGTTAATAATAGAATATTAATTCAGACATTTGCGTTAGATGTCGCTCACGTGAGAGAGCTCGCCACATCAATATTTCTTTATTTTTAACCGGGTATATCAGAGTAAATGTTTCAGCAAAGTTGTTTGGAATACGGTGAAAGTAGATAGACTGCGACTGAATGTGTAATTTTAAAATATATTCCTGCAAATACGTCACGGAAACCTTAACATCAAGTGCAATTAAGTTTCTGAATATCAATCGTAAGCAAATTTTTGTAGATATTTTAATTGTTAATATATTAATTGTATTTACTTTGCAGTACCATAGCGCTTTATAAAATTTATTTTTAGATTTTAACTTGTTTTTAAAAACGTGTCATTCACTTAGCTAGCTCAGATAAATTTTAAAGACTTCGTGATAATTCTTCGACACTAATTATTTCACATACAGGGTATACCGATATATCCGCTTTTCCTCTTAGTGGCTGATATTACTCAAAAGAATAATAAGAAGAGTTTCTAGACATATGTCTGGAAATAGCTGTCAATATGGAACTCAGTTTAACTCTGTTGAAAAGTTCAGATGATGTGGAGTTTTGTGCAATGATCACTTTCGCTTTACTTATTTAAAAATCATGTGTTCAAATAAGTGAAAACCCCCAAAATCGTAAATTTTAATTGCATTGCTCTGACGCTTGTGTCAGATTGTATCACCCTCATTTTCGTTTGTGCCATAACCCTTTGGAATTTGACAGATTAGAGGGATGGCGTAGGGTTGTTATGTATTCGTCTATGTCATACTGATGAGAGATAGTCTGCAGACTAGTTGCAAACGTGTATAAATGTGGGAGTCTAAAGTAAATAGTTTCAGTGCTATAGATAAAATTAATGTCCATTCACCTAGATTTTTCGATCACATTACTCATACTAAATGTAACGGGAGAATAGTTACTAATAAGCTTTATTTTGCCAAAGAAAAACTGTTCCCTTTTATGACTAAAGGGTATTTTGGAATATTTGAGATTCTTTAATAAGTGAGTTCATTGAATGAGCATATTCTAGAACACTCGAACACTGCTTAGTTTCTTAACTAATTATCGTTACTATTTCAATTACTTTTAAAATGGTGCAATCACAGTATTCGAATCAATTTGAATTAATTGCGTTCTAAAGTAAAAAGAGAGATATAAATAATATCAATAATTTGTATGACTGATGGTCGAGACGTGAGCGCACTTGCCTCTCACCCAAAAATTCCGGGTTCTATCCCAGGTCGTGGCAGTGGAAAATACTGAGAGAGGGATTTTTTCACTATACACGGATATTGGGTGTGTGTCCCTTGTCTCTAAATGTGTAGCCCCCTCCCACACAAGGCTCTTCTAGAGCCTTCCGGGATAAAGAGGATCGTCATTACCTGTGGTGTATTTATTTATTTATATAATCCTACTTGTTCTAAACAATATGTGTAATACATCTATGATTCCTAACTCACTGACTTATGATAACACCCCGCTAAATGATCCACAAAGCGTAGTTAACACGTTTGATATTATTTATTTGACCATCTATATACGTTAAAGCAGATCGCGATAACGGATTCAATATCCCACAGCTTTTTTTGTGGCATTGCATTGGACATGATCCATTAGCCAAGTGCATACATTAAAAGCTAACCTAAATAATACCATAGAGAAATTACAGACGACTAACAATAGGGGACACCCTTTTCTCGCCCAGGGGTCTATCATGGCATTTATAAAGACACACAAGTTAAAGACTACGGATAAAAAGTAATTAAGCAAAGGGTCAAAAAGCACAATGAAACAATTCTAAACCCATACCACCCTATAATGGTTGGTTCGTATTACTTAGGAAATGTACTAATTCCTTGTATATATGTATGTTCTTCAGATACAAGTGATGCAGGAAATTAGTTGGAAGAGATATCTTCAGTTCTAATAACCGATTAATAAAATCGTTTGTAATTCTTATATAGCACGAACACCCAAAAAATATGTGATAATGTCAAAAGGAAGGGAAAAGATTTCATATATTTTTAAAAGATAAATTATATTCAATAAATTTAAAGCACCAACTCATCAACCTAAATTCTATAATTTGTTTACAGTATTTCTTATACATTGCAAAATTAATAAACATTAAATTTTAACAAAGTATTGCAAAACATGTGTGTCAGTTTAATTAAGCAATTGCATAGACTGCAATAATTTTGAGGAACAGGTCATAGCTAAATTTTGATATCATTGACGTTTGGGGTTTGAGACAGTGCAGTTCAAAGTAAAGAGAAATATCTCCTTGGCCTGAAGAAGTGCTGGGTAGTGATAATAATTATGTAGGTAAGATTTCTTCATTTTCATTAGTTTTAAGTTCACCCATCTTTCATATTGTCGTAAATCAAATAAATGTCATTTATATATTTTTTTAAAGCTGTCTTTTACTTTCTGCCATCCGAGTTACCTCTAGTGCGTATATGGCCTTGAGGAAACCAGTACGTAACAATAAGTCAGAAGGGACTCCACATGATATGCATATATCTGTATCAACCACTCCTATCCTCTTTACATGTTGTGGAAAGCAAGCATGACCAAATCTTAATCTAGAGACGGTGGTAATAAGATTTCTACGTTCTTCTATGTGTTGAAGCCACGGATTTTTATTTATATTGTCTTCAATTTGGGTATACCGGTTGTCTGGGTGGCCATTTTTAAACTGGATGTAATATTCGCTCCACTTAGTAAATATTACACTTTAGTAAAATTTGGGCTATCTGATAAACATATTTTAAATTGTAGTTTCTTGCCACATATAGCATCGCCTTCCTTGGTAAGATTGTCCACATGCTCGTTGTAGCAAATGCCTACATGAGCTTTAACCCAGATAAAGTTTACTACAGCCTGTCCTTTATGTAAATTACAAAGAAGAAGGAAAATACGAATATATCCATTGATGTTGCAGTAATTATTTGCAGTAGTTGTTTTTAGACTTTTTAGAACACTTAAAGAGTCAGAGAAAATAAAAGCTTGCCCAATTTTCTTTCGTTTAATATAGTCTAAGGCATTAAAGATTGCTATTGTCCCACTGGTAAACACTGTTATAATACTATCCAATTTAGATAGATAGATAGATAGATAGTTTATTAGTTCCAATTTGCCAGTAATGGATAGGACAGGTAAAAAATAGTTCAAATGTGCTTTTAGAGGGCGGAATATTAAACATAATATTTTTAGTCGCAAACTCCTCTATAAATCCTTATTTTACTATAAGGAAAGTAACCAGACTGCAACCAAAGTTACAAATCTGGCGCGTTAAGTGTAATAATTGCATATTATGCTAAGCCAAGTCAGGCTATTTATTTTTCGATTGCAACAGACACTGGACCGCTAGATGGCGCCTGCTGGCTGTTTTACATGTCGCTATTGTGAAAATACCGGGATGTACTATAGTCAAAGGATTCTCATGTCGGTCGTCGCATACCTACCTTGCACTGACGAGAGCCAACAGCTCGAAACTGCAGTCTGCAAGTGGTGTGTGACGACTGGCAAGGGAGCTCCTTTAAGTAGGATCAGTCTTTCGGCTGGTGTTTGTTGCAATCAAAGCATTAGCGTTTTGATGGTAATATGCAATTATTACACTTAACGCGCCAGATTTGTAACTTTGGTTGCAGTCTGGTTACTTTCCTTATTGTAAAGTAAAGATTTATAGAGGAGTTTGCGACTAAAATATTAGGTCAAAAATAGTACATAAAATGTGGTTACTTATAAACTAAACAGAAGTATACAGTATGTAATAATAGTATACAGTAAATATAATATAAGGCACAAAAATAAAACGTTTAAAATCTACAAGAATGGTACACTTTCATGACAAAAGAAACTTAAAAATTAAAAAAAAAAGAACCAATAAGCTCATAAAACTTAAAAATAGTTGAGAATAGTTTTGATACAATATTTTAAATATATCATGATTGTAAGAGATCTGTCTAATCGTTGAAATCGAAGAATTCACTTAGGCTATAAAAACAGTTAGTTATAAGAAATTTTTTTAAATGTCTTTTAAATTTGTGGACACTATTTTGAATTTTTATTCTTTGTGGTAGTTTGTTGTAGATGGTGGCACAAGTATAGTACGGACTCTTCGTGAAAAGTGTTAATGAATAATAATATAATAATAATCATTTATTTTCCTTTTCGACAATACAGAATATTGTATAGGAATAGTCATATAGCCCTTACAAACTAAGAGACAAAAAATTCTGATACAGAATAGTAACATTTATCCAATAAAAATAATTTTAACCTTTTCTTAAATAAATGCACAGTCTTACTGCATTTTATTTCGTCTGGCAATCGGTTAAAGATTTTAGGTCCTATAAATCTTGGGGATTTACTAGTCATATTAAGCCTGGCACAAGGCTCATGCAGCTTATTCTTTTGCCTTGTATTAATATTATGACAATCTTTATTTAAAACAAAATTATTCCTATTTATAAAAACATATATACATATTTCGAAAATATACAGACTCGGTAAGCTTAAAATTTTCAAATCTTTAAAAATATTTTTACAGGAGTAAGCACTCGGTACGTCGGCAATACATCGTAAAATGCGTTTTTGCGCAATAAATACCTTAGATGATAATGTGGAATTCCCCCAGAAACAGACACCATACCTTAAACGTGTATCAATTTGAGCATAATACAAATTAATTAACTGTTCTCTACTTAAATAAGCTCTAATATTTCGGAATAAATATACTATCGATGAAATTTTGGATATCAAAGTTTCACAATGATAATTCCAGTTCAGGGATTCATCCAAGTATACTCCCAAAAACTTAATACTTTCCTCACCGCTAGAAATAGGTGTATTATTTATGTTAATATTTAAATTGTCGCATTTCTTTTGCCTGTTGTGAAATCTAGTGAGATGAGTTTTCTCGGCATTGAAATGTAAAGTATTGTGGGAAAACCAACTGCTTAAAATGTTTAAAATATTATTACAGTTATGTTCTAAAAGATTATCCAGTGGGTTGGAAATTATTACAGATATGTCGTCCGCGTACATCGTAAAGTGTGCAGTTGCTGGCAAAGAATCAATATCGTTTACGTATAAAAGAAAAAGCACAGGACCTAATATAGAGCCCTGTGGAACACCCATGGTTAAGCTTAGACACTCTGAATCAACTCTGGACACGATGTTTTGTGTCTTATGTTTTAGTGTTACGTATTGTTTCCGACGAAAATGTCGTAACCCAATTAAGTGCAGGACCCCTTATTCCATAATCCTGCAGTTTAATTAATAATAAATTATGATTGACACAGTCGAATGCCCTGCTGAGATCACAAAATATCCCAAGAGGACACTCTCCCGCGTCTACACATTCTAATATTTTGTTCAAAAAAGAATGAATAGCTGTACTGGTCGACTTACCGCTAGAAACGCCATGTTGATTTTTTGTCATGATTTGAAAAGTCTCTAAGTAATTTAATAATCTATACAAATAGCAATATTCAATCACCTTGGACATACCAAAGGGCACAGTTACTGGTCTATAATTTTCTAACAGTTGCTTATCATTCCTTTTAAAAATCGGTACAACTTTTCCAATTTTTAAGCTATAGGAATTAGGAATAGTGGTTTGTATGGATATCATTTACCGATCTGGTGTTGTGAGAGTGCATGTTACTTTCAAATTTACTTTTATTGTTATATACGAAAATAGCGGCCTCTAGAATTAATATGGACGCTAATGTTAGGATATTATTTTCTGTGAAAGTTGGTCTACATGAGTCTAAAGGGCCGAGGGAGAAAATTAATCGAATAATCCTTTTCTGTTGGATAAATATCCTATCTGATACAGTAGTAGAACCCCAGAGAATCACAAGGTATTTAAGGTGACTGTAGGCAAGACTATAGTATACATTGAGCAACTGAGCTTGAGAGAGAATATTCTTTAAATTTCTAATTGCAAAAAAAGCTGAATTTAATTTATTACTTACTACACTGATGTGATCTTTCCAATTTAGTTTTTCATCAAGCACAATACCTAGCAATTTAATATTTGAGCATTTTTGTAGCTGAAAGTCTTTTATTTTGAGTTTTATTTGAGGTTGTTGGCGTCTAGTCTGAAATAATATATACGTGGTTTTCTGTAAATTCAGTATTAGTCTGTTTTTACTGCACCATTCAGAGAATGATTTTAAAAGACTTGATGACATGTTTTGGAGAGACTCGGGTGTTTCTGTTGATATTTTAATAGAAACATCATCGGCATACATAACTAATTTAAAATTAGCGTTGTTTGAGAGCAGGTGTTGTTCTAGGTTATTAACAAATAATATAAATAATAATGGTGACAAGACGGCTCCTTGAGGGACCCCAATGTTTACTTTTTGCTCTTTAGAAAAATATTCCCCTAATTTCACTATTAATTCTGTCACTTACAAATGAGGAAATCCACTCATTTAGATTCGCACGAATACCAAGCGCGTCTAATTTTTCTTGTAGATATATATGGTCTATCGAATCAAATGCTCTGGATATGTCAAAGAATATACCCAAAGAATAATGATTTTTATCTAGAGACTCGTATATTGATTGTACGAAGTCGAATGCTGCAGTACAAGTTGAGTGCTGGGGTCTAAAGCCGTGTTGGTTTTTACTCAGGAGGCTGTACTTGTTCAAATAATTGCATATCCTACGGTGTATTATTTTTTCAAAAATGTTTGAGATATATGAATTTTGCATAACTGCTCTGTAGTTTTCTAATAACTCTTTATTCCTCCTTTTTAGAACTGGTGTTACGTGTGCTAGTTTTAAGGGCGATGGAAATAAACCACTAGATATTGATGAATTAAATATATGGCATAGGGGCTCTACAATATGATGTATAAAAGAATTTAAGATTTTAAATGTGATTTCATCTGGACCTACAGAAGTTCTATTATTGATATCAGATAAAGCAGAAAAAATTTCATCTGGTTGTATGTCTTGAAAGAACATCATCGACTGAGAGGTTTGAGTACACGTTGTACAAGCTGTGTTATGGACTTGACCAAACTGTATCTTAATGTTGTCTTCCGCTATTGATGAAAAATATTCGCAAAAAGTGTTACTTAATGTACTTAAGTCTGATATTGATTTATTATTCTGCTTAATTACGAGATCGTCGGTATTTTTGTGTGTTACTCTACCTAATTTTCAGTTCATAGTTTGCAAACAGAATGTAAATAGCACACGCATATTCCCCAATTTTAGAGCCATCAGCAAATAATTGTAGATAACTGGAGAATTCCATTCTTAAATTATTAACCATCAAGTTATTCACAGTGGAAATTTCTGAATAAGACGGAATTATACAAGATTGATATAATAAGAGGTCGAAATAATCCAAATTAAAATTTTCTGAATATTCCTGAAGCGCATTTAATTGATCACTTATTTCACGAAAACCGGAGCAAAGACGTGGAGAGTTTTTTTCGACCAGTACTTATTAATCAAAATCCGTATACATAATTGTCCAATCTTAGAGGTAATAGATATATTTTTATATTCAGCTTTTAGAACATATCTCTAAGAAACCTAGGGTGGTTCTGAGGCTTCGGCGTGTAAAGGGACAAGCGGCGTGGAGTTCATGGTTCCCAAACAGTTGCATAGTGCTTTATTTTGTACCGTATCCAGCCGTTTTAAAACAGAGTTGCTAGCAAACCCATACAATGTTGACTCATAATCAATTATGAAGAGAATATAAGCTTTATAAAACACAATAGGTCTATTCAATTCGTAATATTTATAACAATGTTAACAATACTAAATCGCCATAGAGAGGGTGCATATCAGTGGGTACTTGGACGCGTAGAAATACCATGGGGTGTTACACTAGTGGTTGAAGTGAGTATTTTACTCAAAAATTAATTAAACGTATATTTTCATAATTTGTAAATTGCCTCCACACACAATATCGTGCTTTCTTCGTATTTAATGAAACATTTTTCTGAATATCTTCATCAATTTCACATTCTGATTTGTCACCAAACCTTTTTGAATAGTTTCGATATCAGAACACTATTGATTTCCCTATTATTCGTCAAAGAGAATGCAAATAATTCTTATTACATTTGATTTTTCAAATTGACAAAAGTTTGATTACTCGATTCTATGAAAACTACGTGGTTTATTACTTGATCCACCGAAAACTAATGTGAAAAAATGGTTTTACTCTTGGAATAGTTCTCCGAATACTACGATGGCTCTGAAGGGCCACGATCAAAACATTTTTCCAAATGTCTTATTAAAATGTCGCACTGTAATATTTTAAGTCGCAATGCTTGATAAAAAGTTGCACTGCGAATTATAAAGTCGCACTGCGAATTTTAAAGACGCACTGTGAGATTTAAAGTTGCATGGCAAAACTCAAACAATCGCGTATGCATAAGGATCCATGGTCCAGATTGTCATCTGGTACGCTACGAGCTGGGTGGATTTGTTGATAAGTGTCTTTGCCCAGCGGCGGAAATTAGGAAATCTTAAATATATTAGAATGCTTGATTTGGCCAAGTTAGTAATTCTGGACCCGATTTCATCAACTTTGTATACAGAAGTTTGCACTGCTTTGATTTTATATTTAACGATTCCTGTATTAGCAGCTTCAGCCGAGAGGTCATTTTCGAAATTAAAATTAATTAAAAACTACTTAAGAAACTTTTTATTACAAGAAAATTTGACAAATTTAGCCATATTTTCCATTGAAAATGAAACATTTCGCCGAAACCAAAGTCAGGAAAGTAACTATTTCTTTGGCATTATTTTCCAAATCTATGTATGTTTCTTTGGCGGATGCAATTTTACTTGATGTTAATGTCGTTTGCGGTCTGCGGACGCTACGAGCTGGATGGATTCGTTGATAAATGTGTTTGTCCCTTACGCAAACATTTATTTGCAGTGCAGCTTTAAATCTCACAGTGCGTTTTTAAAATTCGCAGTGCGACTTTATAATTCGCAGTGCAACTTTTTAACAGGCACTGCGACTTAAAATATTGCAGTGCGACATTTTAATAAGACATTTGGAAAATTGTTTTGATCATGGCCCTTCAGAGCCATCGTAGAATACCATTCATAGTCAAAGTTTGCAGATCATTTTTGTGGTGAAATCACTCATGTTTCCTTGCGCTTGCAAATAAGATTCGTGCTTACGCACTCGTCCTATTAATATTCAAGCGCCAGGAAATATTGTTGATACCATCACAAAAATAATCAGTAAACTTTTACTACTCGTGGTATTATTTATGAGTATGTGATCAACACAGGTACCCCAATTAAGTTTTTTGTCGAGAATAATACCCAGGTAGGTGATTTGGTTGCCCAACTTTAACTCTGTGATAGGAGTATTATGTCTATTTTAAAAATATTAGTCATTGATTTTTCTACTTAGAATCAAAACCATATTTGTGGAACCACTTATGTACGTGCCAGCGGCGTTACTTCGTTGACTAATGCGGGGATCGTATTTATTATGAGTAACGTAAAAGCAAAAATCATCCGCGTATTGAATAATACTACAGGGAGATCTAAAATTGATGTAAATGCTCGCCGTATAAATATTGAAGAAAATAGGGCTTAGTACCGTTCCCTGGGGTAATCCTATGGAGTTTACTCTGTACCCAATTTTTTTATTGTCATATCCTCTCATATAAATCAGTCTATGTTTGTACAGGTTAACAATTACTTGAGCCGTATAATCCGGGATAGACAATTTTATCATTTTGGTTAAGAGCATATTCAAATTTATACAAGCATATGCTCCCTTAAGGTCTAAAAATAAGGCTCCTAACTACGTATTAATGGGGGCGAGCGTAGGTGCGTCTTTACTATGTACATACTTCGGTATGCGATGTAAAGCAACGACAGGCGCAGTTAGTACTTGGATGGGTGACCATTCCAACGGAAACCGCGTCCTCGCCTCACACATCTTCCAGCGGCTTGTATATCAGTGTATGCGCGGAATCTATACAACCTTAGGCGAGGGTTGTATAGGAGATATACCATCCTTCGGAGGGGATGAAAAGCCGTCAGTCCCTTGTCTATTAAATGTTAGGCAAGTAAAAGATCCCTACTCTTCTTAAGGGAAGAGGTTCGGCAAAATTCCTGGTTAGGGGTAGCTTGTCTACAGGCGTCGGTGTTAGGCCTCAGTAGCGGAAATAGGTCGACGTTAAATAAATGTACAAAAAAAAAACCTACGTATTATTTGAAAAATTGTTTTGAATATCTGTAACCAAATAAGTAACGGCATCAAGCATACCTAAACCTTTCTTAAAGCCAAATTGACAATGAGGCAATGGGATCTTGTTGTTTAATCATCACTCTAATCTATTCGACAGTCTTCAACACGTAAGATAATAAGGATATTGGGCGATAGGAACTGGCCAGTTCAGGATTTTTCCATGTTTAAGGATGAGAACTATAACCATCATTTTCAAAGCTTCTAATTCTGCGCCCTTCAGCCAGATGTCTAACAAGAAAAGTTCATAGTGTTGTATATTTTACCACACATTTATTACTTCCACGTCCAGTTGTAGAATGCAAAAAAATACATTTTTTTGTTGAAAGATACTTAAAATGTCATGAAACGTCGAGATTTTAAATTTGACCGAAAAAAAAATTCCTGTTTGTCTGTCTGTAACTTTTTTGTGCGCACGTGTAACCGTTTATAATATTGACTTGAAATTTGTTACACTTATGTATTGTAACAAGAATCTGGAACTAGATTATATTTTGATCTAATTCCGTTGGAGGGTTCGGGGGTAAATGGGGTAATGATAAATAAGGGTAAATAAGAGTAAATAAGGATAAATAAGCAAAGCAAGCAGATAAGAGTCCATAAAATTGCAATTTAGGGCATGTACGAAAAGTTAGTCTCAACATTTTTTTTTGGTATCAGCCACCCCTCCCCCACTATCACCCCCACATTATTATGAAACGGAGTCAAAAAATTAAAATGTGATTTAGAGTGTACACAAGAACGAAACGTCCCAAAAAATTTTTTAGCGTTAGCTACACCCTCTACTACCCTCATTGCCACTCCACCCTCCTATTAAAGGGAGTAAAAAATTAAATTAGGAGTGTGTGTACGAGAACCAAGGGATTCTAAATTTTTTTTTACAATAACCGCCCCCTCTATTATTAAAAGAAATAAAATACTACATTGGTATTTAATGTGTATAAGACTGGGATATAAAATTTGGATGTGGAAGGAGTGATTCCTTGGGCCGCGGTTTTTTATAATAATTAATCCATCTGCATTACTTTTATACTTAATTAAGGAAAGATTTAATTCTTCCATGAACAATCGGTACATGTTTTTATTTTGTTTGAAATATTTTTCATTACACACATTATTTTTCAAAAAACAATTTAATTATATCAGTCATTATAAACTTTCTTGTGTAAATGAATTTTTATTTCTGTGAGGAAAATAAATAAATGTGCAAAATAAAATATTAGCAAGCTTATGTTTAGATTGTCTTTCTATTTCAGAAAATGGGCGATGAAGATGAACTGCAAAATATGAATTCGATTTTAGAACGCCTATCAGTAACATGGTACTGGAGTTTACTTGTTTACCACACTTCTGCAATTTTGGGAGAAATTTTATTTATATTTATATGCTTGCGTTACAGAAGACTTTTTAAAAATAAGACATTTATCATTTTATTTAACAAAAGTGTGATTAACTGTTATTTCTTAATAGCACAAATGTTAATTATAATCAAACACAAAATGATATTATACATGTTGATTGCTTATTCTGCCATTATAATCTTCACAACAGGGCTATTATGTAAATCATTTATAAGCTTACTTTATCCTAATTATAGTATTAGTATCACTAAATTTGTGTTTGTAATGTGTCTTATAGACTTCTTAGTAATTATAGGTACCCCCTTGGCGCAGATATCTCACGATACGCATAGTGGAATATTGACGACTATTTTAGATTATATATTGATGGGCGAAATAGCTATTTTTATAGGCCTTGTAATTCTCTATAATATTTTACATATTCTTAGGAAGGGAATAAATTATTTATGTTATTCAAAAGATATCGATTTACTATTAACTGATGCATTTTTTATATGCAATTTTTCATATATCATATTCTTCTGTCACTGTTTTTGGGGGTTATGGAGTAATTATTATAATTTTTATTTTGTATATATAGCAAATTTTTTAATGTTAACAACGCCTTCTTGTTTTTTGACAATATTGTTTAAATACAATAACGATTTTGAATCGATTTTTAAAAGAACAATTTGCTGCAAAGGGAATTAGCGACACAACCATCGTGTTACTTTTATTAACATAACAATAATAGAGCAACCTTAGATCGTCCCTTAAAAAAGAATTAAGTCAGTCGTATAACAGCTTAGTTTACAAAGTTGTGAAAGGCGAATATTTCGTGTGGAAATTCGGTAAATTTTATTTAAAAATATTCATGGCGGGATATTTTAGTTTTTGTTCCAATCTGAACGCTTGTATTATTCAATCCTAAAAAATTGTAATTTGAAACTTGAAAATCTCCAAATCTGTAAAAGCTGAGTAATTCCTGAATGTTAAACTAGTTCTGTTCCTAGCGTTAGCTCAGAAAATCCTAGACGTTGGTATATCTTGTTACATATTTTACCTTTAAATTTTCTTTGTATTGTACATTGCATACTTATTGTTATAATAAATTGTATTTTTTTTTACTTGTTCTTTTATTGTAAAAACTCTCACTAAAAGGATTTGTAATATCTGGGACCTCGTTTGTCTTTACCTGACTCTAGGACGTAATAAACTAAATGGGGCCTTCGCCATCTTGTAGGACATAATTTTGTTCATCCGAAATAGAATGTTACAACATTTTTTAGTAGGGCGGAATTTCGCAAAATCAATTTTTTCTTGGCTGAGAAGTAATTTGAACAACGTGTTGTTTAAAACATACTTGCGCTATTAAATCGACGGTATGAGCTACAATTATGAATTTCTGTAAACTTACTCAAAAAACTATAGGCTTCTAACGCTACTCTACAAATTTTCAAAATGTAAGGCCTTTTAGAGAAAATAAGCCCCAAAGTTGCCACTAGCAAATCCGTGCATTGAAAACTTCACCAAATGAGCAAGTATGGTAATTATTCAAAATTTAGGTATGTATACAGGCTGTCCATTTTATTAGGGCACTCGAGAATATCTCACTTAATATCGGTCGTACAAAAAAATATATTTTTACGAAAATTGTGCCGATTTATATAACCTACAAAATGGTTTAAATACATTTGAAATGTATGGCCTACTTTAAGAATTATGGTGGAAAATATCGAAAATACGGAAAACGTCTAAGCCAAATATCTCCGTTATTTGAAGGGATACGAGAAAAATTCTAAGGCGAAAATTTTTTGCAAAACAGAGTGTTTCAACGAAGTTTTATCTATTTTTTTTTAAAACCGCTCTATTTTGAGATTTACTCTTCAGGCTGTTAAAAAAATTATTTTGAAGCGGGCAGGAAATGGTGCCATTAAATAGAGTATTTTCCTCCCTTTTCAACGATATATCACATGCCATATTTATTCATTGGTACTACGTTAGTAATTATAAAAACATTTTTTTAAACCAATAATTTTTTTTTAACAAGCATTATACTTGCCTTGGAGAAGTATGATTAAGAAGAATAAAGTAAATGCAGGTAACAAAAACAAAATAATAATCAAGAAAGCAACATGGAGCAATTATGGAAAGAGTATTCGCAGTTATGCCAATGTATAGAAGTCCTCCATAAAAGCGTCACTTCTTGCTCAGAAAGTTGAAATGTCTTTACCAATTAATTTAAGTATAATACCCATTTGTTTATATTTCATTATTTCACTATTATTTCAATTATTTTAAAATAGTTGGCTATGAACAAACTTGACAATGTAGTATTTTGACAGATCATCTCAGTTAATACTTAAACTCTCACTCAATCACACTCGTTTAAGAATTTAGAATTTTCAAAAATGATTTTCACTCACATTGATCGTTATAATATGTTAGTTACATATTGCCAATGCAATTTTAACTCTGGATTAGCACAAGTAGAATATAGAAACAGATTTTCACAAGCACTACAGCCGAATAAAACTGTTCAGAAAATTAGCTACGAAACTGAAAAATAATGGTTCATTTTTAAAGAAGACAAGGTTGAACAGTGTTACTGATAATGTAAATAAGGTAAACCGAGTTATTAATTATGTAAGAAATACAAATACAGAAAATTTGGAAACATCACTAAGAGAAATTCAAATTGTTCGTCATATAAATAAAACAAGTGCTAGAAAAATTTTAAAGAAAAATGGTTACCGGTGTTATAAAGCCAAAAAAGTTCACAATTTACAAGCGGGGGACAAACCAAGGAGGACGACTTTTTGTAGGTGGCTGTTGGAAAAGAAGCGTGCCGATCTATTAATATGTAGTAAAATACTTTGGTCCGACGAGGCAAATTTTTCCAATAATGGACTTTTTAATCGCAATATTCATTACAAATGGACTTCAGAAAATACACACTGGCATAGACCGACTGGGTTTCAGAATCGTTTTTCAATAAATGTGTGAATAGGTATTTTAGGCACCAATTTAATAGGTCTTTATTTATACGATGGTCACCTCAGTGGTTAAAGGTACCTAAACTTTTTGAGAAATAAATTTAATGAATTCTTAGATGACCTATCTTTAGGGAACAGACACAACTTTCAATATTTTCAACAAGATGGAGCTCCTCCCCACAATTCCCAGATTTACCTAGATTATTTAGACGAAATTTTGCCCCAACATTGGATAGGTACCAATGGATTTATTCGATGGCCCCCTCGTTCTCCAGATATAACCCCAATGGATGGGGGTATATTAATGATAAGGTGTTTTCGACGACACCGCAAAATGTAGAGGACCTAAAAGCTCGAATTCAACAGGCATGTATTACAGTTCGCCGCGCTCGATTGTGCATAAGAAATCGCGGTGGACACTTTGAACACTTGATAAGATATCTAAGAATTATTTTGAGGATTAGATAAATATTAATGTTCTGTGTGCTATATTCTTTTTGTTATTAATTTGTTTTTGTTATCTGAATTTACTTTATTCTTCTTAATTGTGTTAATGTTTTATTATAGCAAAGATTTGAACAACTTATTGAATTATTTTATCGTTTTATTTAATCATACTTCTCCGCGGCAAGTATAATGCCTGTTAAAAAAAATTACTGGTTTTAAAAAAATGTTTTTATAATTACTAACGTAGTACCAATGAATAAATATGGCATGTAAAATACTCTATTTAATGGCGCCATTTCCCGCCCGTTTCAAAATAATTTTTTTAACAACAGAGTAAATCTCAAAATACAGCGGTTTTGAAAAGAATTAGATAAAACCTCGGTGAAACACTCTGCTTTGCAAAAAATTTTCTCCTTAGAATTTTTCTCGTATCTCTTCAAATAACGGAGATATTTGGTCTAGACGTTTTCCGCATTTTCGATATTTTCCGCCATAACTCTTAAAGTAGGCCATGGATTTCAAATGTCTTTAAACCATTTTGTAGGTTATATAAATCGGCACAATTTTCGTAAAAATATTTTTTTTTGTACAACATAAAAAAAACAAAATCTTTGTAATAATTTTGGCCATTTTCTTTTTCATTTGTTTAAAAATCCAATTAGCAAAAAATGAATTTTATGGGCCAATTTGAAAAAAAAATTGACCAAAATAAACTTTTTTTTTGTTAAAGTAACGGTACTAAAGTATTCTTTATGATCTGATAAAAAAAATTCAAGATTCTTTTTAAAATGGCCGAAAAAATTCATTTTTTGTTTATTGGCTTTTAAACAAATCCAAAAAAAAGACCAAAATAGGTTTTAAAAAAAAAATTTACGGCATCAAAAAGCTGGATCGAGGTCTTCTAACTTTCTAGAAAAAAATCCGTTTTGGACTTAATGGCATAAAATGAGGGCCAATTCAAATTTTAAATAAGAAACTAAAATGCGCACACTGTATTTAATATTTTAGCGCCAAATTTTCAGGGTGTTTTTATTAGAGCAAAACGCAGATATTCTGAAAGTTTGAAGTTGATCGGTTCACCCAGCGGCTCTGGGCAGCAAAATGAATGAAAAAACGCTATTTGCCAATTTTGTAGGTTATGGTTGCGTTCCTAAGACTACACTAATCGTAGATTTGTAGAAAATTTAATTACAAAGATTTTGTTTATTTTATGTTATCCCGATCGGACCTATACATCTCAAGTTACTCACATTTTTAGGTTGAAAAACGCGGTTAAAAAAACTAAATTGTTAATAACAATTGGAGCACAGAGTCTTAGAAATGCAAAAATTTTTGGGTACACCTGAGCACCTCCCTAACAGGATCCATAAAATTGCTTATGAAAAAAGTTCCCTTATATTGATTATTTGTGCTATTTTTACTGCGCTATAAGGAAGATGATAAAACCCTTAAAAATACTATTTAAGAAAATGAGGGCGGCAAATTTGTAACTCCTTTCACTTCAAAAAATTGCACCGCACGGCCCTGAAAGCACATCATGTAATAAATACATAATGAACTCAAGGAATAAATTAGTTTATCAGGGTCAAACGGTTTATCAAAGTTGATCTGAACTGTGACAGCATCTGTGTTGATTTTATGTGTTTATAACAATTAGTTTTCAATTTACTTCATATTCGTTGTATACATTATTGGTGGATTTTAAAGACATCGGCTACGTTTCTGGAAATATTGTACTCTGTTATTATTTCATTGGAACAATTATAAACATTAATCCAAGAGGCGGCTTTATAGTTCCAGCTGCACAGGTTGTTCAAAAGGGTTGATAATTTTATAAGAACTGGTGAATATTCATAGCAGATTATACGTAGTGAAGAGTTTTGGTATGTATTACTATAAATAGTAAGATTATATTTTAAATTGGGTCGCACAGGTCATATAGGTTCAAATTTTGAAAATAACAAATAAAATCTCAAGTGAACATAAATTTACATAAAAAATATTATTTAATGAAAAAAATTATTGAAATCTTGATGAAGTCTGTAAATTGGTTTAATACAGAGGAACACACTGATGCAAATAATGTTTCATATTCTCATTTTTTGGATTGTTATCATAAAACTTTTCTTACGAAAAAATCAATAATATAAAAAACTAATAATACCTGGCTGACCACAGGTATTCTAATATCATGCAAACGCAAACGTGAATTAATTTATCTAAACTAAGTAAAGTAAATAAAAGCCACAGTTTCATAAACTGCATTAAACTGTATTGTAAGATTTTTTAAAAAGTTATATGCGCTTCAAAAGAATTATATTTTAATAATAAAATTACCTGGGACATCATAAACGAGAGCAAATAACGCTATCTGAGAACAACATTTCATAGAAACCCCTTGTTAAGTAGCAAATACATTTATTCTCTTTTTTATGGATATTGCACAGTCGATCACATCTCGTTTACAAAGCAAATACTTTGGGGAATACTATATTAATAAGGTAAACAAGGACACCCGGGGATTTTATGCCGGTTGCGGAAACTACTAGAACCTAAAGAATCATTTGGATGGGATGAAATACCAATTACATTAATAAAACAAAACATTACAGTTTAACGTATATTACAAATTAATTACTGTGCCAGGTGATATTTTCAGATATTTCTCTTAGCTGCTTAGGCAATGAAATTATTATTAGCCGTTACTCGAGTCCGAGTATAGAAATGTTACAGTCGATAAATTGCGTACAATAAAAAACAAGTAAAAGGTGTAGTCTATTGTAATTCCCATTCATCTACGGTGCACACGACTATGGCTATAGAGGCCAATTCGGGAGAGCACATGTCGACCGCAATCAGGACAAACATAGACCTGGTTAGGTCTTGGATTCGGCCTTCTTGCAGCAACATTTCCTTGATAGCTGGCCACAACCCCTCGCCATTCGGTTCTGTCCGCTGCAAGTTGTTCCCATTGCTCGTCTGCAATACCGCAGGATTTTAGATTTTCATGGAGAGCGTCTTTGAACCTCTTTCGTTGACCGCCACGCTTTCTTCTACCGCTTAGCAATTCACCATAAAGTGTACATTTAGGAAGACGGTTATCATGCATACGATGAACGTGACCTGCCCATCTTAGGCGTGCTCTTGAAATAAGCACCTCAATTGGAAGGCTGTTTGCTCTCCTGAGTACTTCCACGTTTGATATGTGATGGAACCAACGGATTTTCATCATACTTCTGAGGTGTCTTTGCTGAAAACGTTCTAATTCTTCCACATGACGACGGTAAGTGACCCAGCTTTCACATCCATATAGCAGTGTTGGAATGACAACTGCTCTGTAGACAGCCATTTTCGTTGACAAAGCAAGGTCGTGGTTGTCAAATACTCTCTCTCTAAGTCCCCAGAGTGCTCTAGATGCAGCGTTAATTCTATTGCGAATCTCGCTGTCCATGTTTGCTTTGTCATTAACAACGTTGCCTAAGTAATTGAACTGATCCACCACTTCAAGAGAATTTCCGTTAAGTGTAATGTCTATTTGGTTCACTTGATGAGGAGTTGACATAATCTTGGTCTTTCCAATGTTGATTTTAAGTCCCAAAGAATCATAGCTTTGGGCATACACATCTAAAAGTTCTTGAAGCTCTTCCGGCGTAGAGGCTAAAAGTGCACAGTCATCCGCATACTGGAGATCACAAATGAATCGTGTGCGAGTCTTCGTGAAAGCTCTAAAGCGCCCTATGTTAAAGAGACCGCCATCAAAACGGTATCTGAGACCTATTCCTCTGACTGTCAGTTTGTTGTCAACAATAATTGTTAGAGCAGTGGTAAACAAATTAAAGAGTAGGGGTGCCAGGATACATCCCTGCCTAACTCCAGTGAGAGTTTGGAAAGGCTCGGTTGCCTCATTATTATACATAACCTGGGCGTTGTTGTTTGTATGTAGACTGCGACATACTTCCACAAATTTTCTAGGGATACCTAAGCGGAACATAATTTTCCAGAGCACTTCCCTGTCCACCGAGTCAAACGCCTTGGTTAAATCAATGAAGGCCATGTGAATTTCTCCTTGATGTTTGAGTGCTTTTTCTTGAAGCTGTTTAAGTGTGAAGATTAAATCCGATGTGCCTCGGTTTGGTCTAAAGCCACTCTGTGTTTCAGGAAGTAACTTTTCCATAACAGGTGTTAGCCTATTTACCATCGCTTTAGTGAGTATCTTCCCTCCAACAGCCAGGAGAGCTATACCCCTGTAATTTCCACAGTCCGCAGTCCGCAATGAAAACCTATTCAAAATTAGGTGGAAGAATTTCTCGCCAATAAATTCAAGCCGTAAGAGTTTGAAAATGTTTACTTTCAATATAAGTTTTGTTTTTCTCTTATATACTGTATAGCGGGTGCCTATGATATTACTAGCCAAGCTATAAATTTCTTGTAAAGAAAAAATCGATTTCAAATTTTAGGAAGTTGTATGGTTGAATACGGTTCACAGTTTGATTGCTCCAAGATCTGATTTTTATTTCCGGTTTAACCGGAAACAGTATAAACTTTGTTATTTTTAATGGAATACCCTGTATATTATTCTAAATTTAGATTGTCCAAGAAATTCTAGGCCCAAAACATGGCACACCCTATGTCTTTCTTTGACACTTTTCGAGAAAATGATGGATGAATTTGTTTTATCGATCATAAATTATTTCATTTTCATATAAAATAAGTGAATGTAGGTACAAATCTGTTGCGGTTATTTAAGTTTTTTTGGTGAGTAAAATTTGATAAACTCATAACAATTTCATTTCCTGCTGAATCGGAAGTACTACTAAAAGTGGCTTTCAGGCTCAAATTACTTCGATATTTTTAATGGAACACCCTGTATTGAACCTTAAATTTACATTCTACTAACCTCTTTGGATATTTTTTGTTTCTGGTGTCCTCTGTCTAAACCTAATAGTTTATGACATATCGGCGACTGAGAATGTTCATTTGCACTGTCACAAAGGCTAAACAATAAATGATGTTTAAACAGGACTTTGATTCAAGAGGGCTGTGTAAAACAAAGGAACTATTTGCAGATTTTAATTTAGATTTTGACAGTACTGCTGCATTATTTAAGTTTCTCTCGACAGTTGTCATTTAATTTTTGCGTTTTATACTGAATTTACCATCTAGTAAGTGTTTAAATGTTATCTGGTTGTTCAAAATGGCTATGTTTAGGCGCGAGCATCAAATTGATACGTTATTAGTACATGGAGAGGTAAGAAAAAACAGAAGGGAAGCCAGAGCTTTGTATGTTCGACGTTATCCAGAACGTGACCAACCTTTCCATGGTTGGAAGAACATTTAAAAAGAGAAAATGATAATGAACATGAGAACAGATTTATTGTAAATGATGAGGCAGACATAAACACACTGACCTGTGTTGAGATTGATCTAAAAAGTTCTACAAGGCAAATTGCCAGTGGTATCGGGATATCCTCGAAAGTGTTAGAAAGATTCTACATAAACATAAGTACAAATCTTTCAAGTACCTAATCCTCAGCATCTTTACGAGGGAGATTATCAACGAAGATTGAATTTTTGCAATTGGTATCTAGAGACTGAGCGTCATCAGCCAAATATAATATAATGCATTTTATTTTCGGACGAATCCCGATTTACCAACATGGGAATGTTTAACGGGAACAATACGAGATATTGGGCAACTGAAAATAATCATCTATTTAGAGGAGGGGCTTTTCAAGAAAGATTCGGCATCAACGTTTGGCTGCGCGTTATAGGAATACGCATTGTAGAACCAATAATTTTTTATGAACCTTTAAACGGGGCCCGGTACCTACATTTTCTGCAGAACGAAATTGAAAATTTTATTGAAGTCTTACCTGCGCAGCATGAACATGTCTTCTATCAGCAAAATGGTGTGCCGCCCCATAACGCCCGAGCAGCCACCGACTATTTCAGTGAAACTATTAATAATCGTTGGATAGGTACCCATGGTCCTATGCGGTGGCCGGCAAGATCTCCAGACCTTACACCTTTGGATTTTTTCATTGGGCCCATATCAAGGAAAAGGTGTGTCACGATGTAGCGTACTTTCCCATAATTAAGCACGGAAATACCATAATCGTAAAAGTAACAAAGGTTATACCTTTAAGGCAAAAATGCCGACAGGCTGGAGGCAGTAATGGCCAACTACAATAGCCAACCGTAATTTGGAAATTACGCTCATTTACCCATCCCTCGAGAGGTATAAGAGAGACCGCCGAAATGCAGGCAATTCACTTCGTATACTTAAACTTAACCATTTTTTGTTAAAGTTTTGTTTAATAAATAACTCCCTTGAAGAATATCTAATTAGTTGTACTCACACAACAAGACACAACCACATAACATAGAAGACCTTAGAAATTATGCAAGTGATAAACTCCAATTCAAATGGAAAACGTTATTCGGGAATTTACAGAAAGGATTACTTCTTGCCGAGAAGTCAACGATGTACATTTTGAACATTTAAATTATGGTTAAAATAAATTGTACCTACTAGTCCGTTTAACAAAGTCCCGAACATCAAAAGTTTGTAGGATCTTTTGCAATACATTTCTGCCTCCGTTTTCGAGGGTGATAAAAACGATGGTGATGGTTTCGAGTTCTGAAACCCTTGCGTACTACCCCTATCAAGGAAAAACCACCCCAATTTCCAACTTCTCGGTCTTGGGTTTGCGAGGGATCGTCATATCGGGTTTTTTGGGGGAATAGTAATAAATTCAGTTAATTTGCATTAGAATACCCCGGACCGACCCCCAGGGGTTGAACCTACCTCCGTCCGTAATAGCAATATCCGCAAGAAATTAAAAAAATCGGACCCGACAAAGTTTTTTATGGGTTTTCGAGAGCAGGGATCACGCTAGTGGCGTTTTTTTTCACCCTACCTTCCCGCAACTACCCCCAACGTATAAAAACCAACCCTCGTCCATGCTGTCGGTCCTAGGCATGCGGGGATTCGTCGGATAAGGATTTTTATGGGAATATCAGAGAAACTAACCATTACTAAACCACAATTGACCTAAGTAACCCCCGGGGGTTGAAACTACCCTGCTAGCAACACCGAAATTCCTCGGAGAATGGGAAAACGGACTTTTCACGGGTTTCGAGGGCGGTAATCACGATGGTTGTATTTTTTCACTCTACCCTCTCGAAACTACCCCTACGTATAAAAACCACCCCTTCTTCCATGCTTCAGTCCTAGGCATGCTTGTCGGTTCTAGGCATGCTTGGATTCTTCGGCTGTGGTTTTTATGGGAATATTAGGGAAGCTAACTATTACTCAACCACAATTGACCTAAGCAACCCCCGGGGAAGTCTAGGTTGACTGAACATTTAAGCCACAATAAAATTTTATCTGATAGACAATTTGGTTTTGTAGAATGTAAAAATACAGAGGATGCAATTTTTGAGGTAACAAAAACTGTATACAATTCTTTTGAAAATAATAAAAAAAATGATAGCAATTTTTCTCGATTTGGCCAAAGCATTTGACACTGTGTCACATAGTAATAATTAATATATAATATAATAAATTAGAACTTTATGGTATAAGAGGCTTAGCCAAAAGTTTATTTACAAGCTACCTAAGTGAGAGAAAACAATGTGTAAAAATTAACAGTTCGATAAGCAAATTTGACATAGTCAAATGTGGAATACCACAAGGGACCATACTAGGGCCTATTTTATTTAACATTTATCTAAATGAATTATTACATATGAAAACTTCCGCGAAGACCATAGCATATGCTGATGACACAATTCTGTTAATAGAGGACGATTCCTGGGAGACGGCTGTTAATAAATCTCAGGTAGAAACATCCTAAATTGTCCAATGGCTCTCCGAAAATTCTCTATCAGTAAATATTTCAAAAACGAAATTCATGTGCTTTAGTATATATAACAGAGGCCTACCTAATATTTCAACCCTAAAATTTCACAACTTTATCTGTTCTTCGGAAAATAATATTAACTGCAACTGCAAAAATGGACTGCATGGCGTAAAGAGTATTAACTTATTATATATAAAATCTGTACTTGTATTTGTCCACAAACGTAAGTCTCTGCTAACTACAGACATTAAACATGATTACCAAATAAACTTAAATGTTCAGATACCGTGCCATAGCCTAACAACAACACAGAGATTCATTACTTACTATGGACCCAAGTTTTATAACTTTCTACCTCCAAACTTCAAGCAATATAATTATATAAATATATTTTCCAAAAAAAATATATATATATATTAAGGAAAATAAATTGGTTTTTATAAATGTTCTGTCTCATCAATAAATTATATCAAACAGTTAGGCGAGTATCTATAGTTTGAATATAGCTTTGAAATGGAATTTTATGTAAATTATTTTTTAGTTTCACTATCTAAATAGTAGCGGGTTTACTTAGCAATACTTAGTTTAAATTGTAAGTGCACATACGCAGGTTTTTTCTTAGGTGTGCATATTAAAATGTTTTATTTATTAAAAATAGAGTTTACAATTACATGATATATTACAAACTAAAATATTGTATACAATGAGTCTACCCTATTGTATTTGTCATATATATATTATGTAACATTCAAACTATGAATATATTATCTATCTATCATCAATAAATTGCTTAGATTTAAACTTCAATTGTTGTTTCAGGAAATGGAGCACTATAATGGACAGAACGTCGTGTTGAAAATAATCAAATATTCCTCAGTTTTGCTCATTTCAGTCGAGTTAATATTCATTCTAATTTACTTACGATACAACAGACGTCTCCTTAAGGACAAATCATTCATTATTTTGTTACACCTAAGTATTATCAACACGTTTATTTTAACGGTGCCCTTTTTTATTTATAAATATGAACATTTATTTTGTGTAACCCTCCAGATTTCTGTGACATACTCTTTTGAAACAATTTTAATTTTAGGATTGTTACTTAAATCGTTCATTAATTTACTGTGGTCAAATTATAATCTAAACGAGACAAAACTTGCCGCTGTATTTTGGCTCCTGTACGTTTGCCTAGCGATAGGTATCCTTACAGAATTCATTTCAGAAAAATGTTTACAGTTAGAATACAATGTTACGTATCCATTTTACATAACTGTAAGTATTATTTTCATATGTTCTACAATGATCCATAACGGATTATACATATATAAGAGAGGGATTAAAGACTGTTTGGGTGTAAAAGAAACTGAGTTCTTATTGACAAATATATATTTAATAAGTGCATTACCTTTAATAGTAAATTTACTTATGATTTATTTCATTGATGAAAGTGAGTTCCTTTACCCGTACCGCGATGTAGCTTTTATGGTGTACAGCTTCAAACCTTTTTATTTCTTTGTGGTTCTGTACAATTTCAGTGAAATTTTTAATACCTATTGTAAGAAACTATTTAGATGGAACAAAAACGACACAAATGATCGCGTGGTGTTTAACAATAGTATCACTATTATTAATGTTTACAGTTCTAGCAAAATCTAGTGGTTTTATAATTAGGAGTTATGTCTCAATATTAGTTACCTAAGCATTAGATAACAAACTGTTTTTTCTATTAAATTTTACATACACAAAATTTTGTTATGGTTTCATCTGTTAATCCCACTCATATTAAATTCGTAATTATACTTTGGCAATGGTAAGGAGAGAAAAGAATGGTTTTTTACGGTCTATTTGCTTGAAAAATAACTCAAAAAATACATGGTCAGCTCTGAAAACTCTTAATGTTCGCTCGAATAAAGACATAAATATTCCAGATAATTTAGCCAATCTTTCTGAAATTAATGATTACTTTGCATCTTTTGTTCAAAATGTTAATGATAATTGTGACAATAAAATTGATTTTTACAGTAATAACTCAAAGGACCCAAATATATCTTTTAGTTTTTCACTTACTTCTGTTGCTGAGGTTAATAATATTTTGCATAATATTAAAACAAATGCAACAGGAATCGATGGCATTTCGTCAACTATGCTTAAATATTGCAGTCCTTTCATAGATCAATATATAACTCATATTTTAAATTGTTGCATTGAGGTGAAATATTTTCCACAATTATGGAAAGTTACAGTAGGCAAGCCATTACCAAAAAATAATAACCCCTCCACATTTTCCGATTTAAGAGTTATCAATGTTTTACCGGCCATGTCCATAAATTTTTGCCTGATTCGCAATGCGGCTTTAGAAAAGGGTTTAGTACTACCACTGCATTAGCTGTTGTTACCAATGACATGTTTGAGGCGTTGGATAGGGTACTGGTGAGTGTGTTGGTATTACTAGATTTTTCTAAAGCATTTGATACTATCAATCACGAACTTATATGTGCTAAAATGAAATACTATGGTTTTGATCAACCTGCTATTGAACTGATGTCATCTTATTTAAATGGACACTCACAAATTTTTTTAATTAATAATGCTTCTTCCCCAAGCTTAGATATATTATTAGGTGTACCTCAAGGGTCAATTTTGGGTCCTCTGTTGTTTATCATTTACACGTCTGATATTATTTCCTCTGTTTCAAATTGTCGGATACAAGCCTATGCAGATGACACTGTGCTTTACTCACATTTTCGTATCGAAAATATGGCAGATGCGTGTGATATCATAAATCATGAGCTCAATAAAGTTATGAGTTTATCAGTCGGGCATGATTTAAAGTTAAACTCCTCTAAATCTAAATTAATGTTATTTGGTAGTAAGAATAAAATCAATGTTCTACGCACCAGTCTTGATATTAAAATTGATGGTACGACTTTACCGATTGTTGACGAAGCGAAATTTGGATTTGTCTTTGATTCTAACTTACGATTTAAGGGTCATGTAAAAAAATTGATGCAAAAGGCATATTCTTCTCTGAAGCTAATATTTTCAAATCGTCACATTTTAAAATTAAATCTAAAAAAAATGTTATGTGAATCACTCGTGTTGTCTCATTTTAACTATTGTGATTTTGTATTTGGCTTTGGTCTTGACCAATCTGACAAGAATCGCATTCAAAAAGTACAACATTCATGTTGTCGCACTATATTTGGATTAAGAAAATCTGATCATATCTCTCATAAGATTAATGAATGTAAATGGCTTAATATGATTAATCGGAGAATTCATCACTTAAGTAATTTTGTACATAGAACATTGATATCTCCCAACTCCTCCTCTTTTCTAAAAAAATAAATTTAATACACGATCCTCTATGCATACAAAAAATGTAAGATTTAAAAACAAGTTTACAATGTCTCATCACCAGACGGCCATATTTAGAAGAAGCTTTATTTTTAATGCTATATCAACTCATAATATGATTCCTGAAGATTTTAAAGTTTTTAATATTAATAAATTCAAATATAAATAGAAAAGTTATCTATTAAGCAAGCAACAGTGATATTTTTGTTCTCTTTTTGGTCCTTGTTCGAGTAAATATTTTTAGCTATTATTATTCAAGCGCGTTGTTTATTTATTTATATATATATATATATATATATATATATATATTTTATTTAATGTTCGTCAGGCTCTCCGTAACTTTTTTTCCCATATTTAATTTAAGGAATTGTTAATGTGCCTCATTATGGTTGAGTATGAGTAGCTTTCAGCTAGACTTCGCCATTATGTGGTATAATTACTTTTTTCTACTAGTTCTCTCTTTTCTTTTTTTTTTTTTTTTCGTTATAATAAAGCAATTTCTTTCCATTTATATCTTTATAAATGTTTTGCACAATAAAGCCGATTTATATTATTATTATTATTATTATTATATTACTGTTCGTGTCAAAGAAATATGATATCTTATGCAGTTTTGGGCACTGAACTGAAGAGTGAAGATGATGAATACGTTCAAAACGTTGAGCAATACTCGTGTGGTAATGACTTTCGATTTTCAGATTTTTTCGGGACTCCTTCCAAAAGTCTATTGAAAAAATTCTTACACAAATAGGTTTAAAAATTTGAAGATGAGTTCTTTGAACTATTTCATAGTATAAACTGGAATTATATATACGAATTAAATTATGTTAATTCCATGGTACAGTTTCTAAATGAAAACATTATACCGATTTTTAATATTAGTGCACCTATACGAACCGTCAGAGTGACAAAACCTCCTACGCCATGGGTCACCTATAATAAACGAGAGATGATGAAAGTGAGAGATAAAGCGTTTAGTAAATGTAATATGTCTCCAAGTCACTCGTCCACTGGAATTATTGTAACGAGCTTAAAAATCAAGTAAACTATGCTGTATAAATAATAAATAAATAAATAAACACCACAGAAATTAGACAACCTCCAATTACAGAAGACAGGGGCTTGTACGGAAGGGGGTTACATTGAAAAAACGCGGACATACAACCATTTTCTCCGACAGTGCCGGAGCCAGGATGCGAACCCGGTGGTGCGATGCCCGTGTGATTAATCGCGATTGTTACCTCGCGCCTTAACCCACACGGCTATCGACCAGACATATGAAGGGAAAAAAGCCTACATGGAATTTTTGTTTGCACAAAAGGGTAGTAGAAGCACATGGGATACACTTGGGTCATTAAAAATACTAAGTAAGAGCAATCAGTATGAAATACCAGATAACTTATTAGATTTAGATTTAATAAATATTCATTTTACAAATCCACATCTAATTAATAAGACGGCAACACAAATTAATATTTCAGAACAATACAAAAATACACGAGTGTCACATAATCCACAGTTTGAATTTACTAGCGTTTAAAAAAAGGTTATTAAATGTTTAAATTCTATTAAGAACAACTCAGTAGATGTTGATTTCATTTCCCTTAAGATGATCAAACTAGTAAGCATTTATTTAATTGATCATCTTACTTTTATTATGGACTGTGTAGTATTTCCTGAGGCTTGGAAACAGGCTAATGTTCTACCCTTTGCTAAAATCCCTATTCCAACAGAACTGGATCATTTACGACCAATCAGCGTACTCCTCACGTTATCTAAAGTTTTAGAAGGTTTAATAAGCACGCCTACTGCATTGGCTACAATAACAGGTGACCTAATCCGAGCTGCAGAAGGCAAAATAAGCTGCCTGATTTTATTGAACTACAGCAAGACGTCAGACACTATGAATCCCAGCATACTGTGCAATAAACTATCATACTAGGGCTTCTCTCATAATTCTGTCAACCTAATTAAAAGTTATTTACACAATAGGTGATAACGTATAGTATACGATAATAACAAATCAGAATTACGCCATGTTAATTTAGGTGTTCCCCGGGGATCCATACTTGGACCCTTGCTGTTTTCAATATACATACCTGATTTTCACAAAGTCATTAGAAGCTGCAATATACATGATTATGCTCTTGACACTCAGGCTTATTTTTCCTTTACCGCAGATGATAGCTTACCAAGTATAGAAAAAACTGGTTGATATATCGACAGCTCATAATCTTAAATTAAACGCTAGCAAATCATATATTATGTTGTTTCAACCAAAATATAAAAGGGCCTCTGTAAAACCTTTTTTTTTTTAAATAAAAATAACCTACCTATTATAACTAAGGCAAAAAATCTAGGCCTGTGGCTTGACTCTGATATGCGAAACACGTAAATTACTTATGTAAATCTTCATATAACAGATTTAAACAACTTTATCCTCATAAACAAATTTTAATTCAAAATTGAAAGTAAACATGCGCGAAGCCGTAATTATATCAAAATTGTCATATTGTGATGCGATTTATGAACCAGCTCTTCTAAAATTTGACTCTGACAGACTACAGAAAATCCATAATTCATGCTTTAGGTTTGCCTATTGGTACGATTTACAAGGGCATAAATAAATACGTTGGATCGTAAGGGTTACAAGATATTACAGAAAAGAAACTCACTTGGGCTGCTTGGCGTAGCAGATTACAGACACTACCTAGCCCGGATAAGCGATGTAACGTGCCCACGACAAAATTCCACTAACTCAGACTAACTCAGTGTGTTAAGATCAAGTTAACATAAACTATTATAAATTATTAGTTTACTTACTTACACAAGTCGTTGAGGGTTCCATTCGCAGCGGTCGCAGACGAAATAATGACACTAGCTTTAAACATGAAATGTACTATATTACAGGATTTACAAAATAATGTCTGGTTCTCTAGCATGAAACCTAGCAATGTTCAAAAGGTGGGGCTAATTTTCCGATTAATAGGTAACAGCATAAATCAAGATGCATCGTGTAGCTACACTTGGTTTACAACGTAATAAATAAATTAACATAAATCTGGCCACAACGGGTCTGATTAGAGAACCTCCTTAATTAAATATAAATGAGTAAACTCTTTAAATATATACAAGTTGAAATGAAAAAGTAAGTATAAACATATATAAACACGCAGAACCACTGAAAGTGGTCCCCGGTAAAGCAAACAACACACTTAGCTAGGGTGGTACGATACCCAGACTTCGACGATGCAGATACTGCAGCCCTACGGTGGTGTCTTCGGGAAGAAAGGAATTGACCAGACGATAGGGTCGATTACAGCCTCTCCAGCTGTGGAATTTCCTACTACTGTGGGTGTGCGTGGGGGCGTTCTAGCCCAGTCCGTGGAACCGTAAAGATATACCGATTTAATTTGCATGGCCGGAAATGCACGTGAAGCGTGCTTAATGAGTGCAATTTAAATCTGACATAACCCACAAAAGAAATATAATTTACCTCTTACTATTGAGGGAATCAATTCACCAAAACTCCTATAGAAGGCTACAGCTGAATGAATGAGGTCGAGTCCGTCTTACAAACCAGCGAGATACTTCCAAATGAAAGCCTGTAAATTTGCGAGACACATGGATAGAGATCGGATAAGATGGCGATAATGATGTTAACTCACCTATACACTTAAATCCTGCACCAGCAGTTAAAATTCGCTCCCAACAACAAAATATTCTGCTCAACAGAATAACAAAGAAAATGGAGGATATTTTATTGGTGTTGATAACTCCAAAACTCACAAGGATGCCTTGAATAACACAAGTTTTCAGGAGTTACCAACCGTGTACATGCCAGCAAAACGTCTCTCTCTCTCTCTCTCTCTCTCTCTCTCTGAACCAGCTGGAAGACTCGCGCCGCTCGTGGACGGTAACAGAAACTCCGTACGAATGTTTGCGGCCCACAAAATACAAATGCGTATCGCGGGTCGCATATGCAACAAGTCCACAACACTATGGTATAAAAAATATCAGCATATTAGTAATAAAATAACTGAAACAAAAGAACTAACACTTGATAAGTTCAGAAATGTTGATTTGTTGTCTGGTGTTATCTAATAACCCAATATATTTATCATACAAATTAACCCATTTTAGAGATGTGAATAATCTCAATACTCGCAACAAGTTTGTACTAGTTATACCTAGACACTCCACCGCTATATTTAAGAGATCCTTCACATATATTGCATGTAAACTGTACCACAGCTTATTTCATAATTATTCCATAATGAATTTCAAAAAAAAAGTTAGACGATCTCTTTTTGGAACAATAATTGTTGCTATTATATACAAACAGGCCTTATTTCTCCTCTCGGTTACCTGCTGAAAATTATATTAATTTTATGTGGAAAACTTAAATATAAGATAGCTAGGATAATAATTATACTATACTGCATCCATAGGTTAAGTTGAAAAGCGCTCTTCGAGCGATACTTCGCTTTTTCATAATTTTGTACCTGTAATTTGGAGATTATCAGTAAATTGTAATACTACAAATGAATAAAAACGTATTATTAGTATTATTATTAAATTCCAACATGGCCGCTCTCAATAAGGTGCCCTCCTCTGAAGGTAAGTTGTAATATTTGCAAATCTAAGTGTAACTATGGTCATAATAATGTGCAAAATTCAAACGGGTTAATACATAAGTGACATTTCAAACGTCAATATTTATTTTTATTTTATTTTTAGTTTTCTATCATGTAGGTATGTCATGACTTCCGATTTATTATAATAGATGAGCGTAATGCTAGAAAAATCGAAATCTCATTGAAAATACAAAATTCTGTGATTTATAAGCAAATAAAAACTTTATTTGCTCATAAATAGAGAAAAGCGGAGTGTACCATGGTCCTGTTATACGTCATCTAGAGCAGCCACTGGAGATATCGACGTTTTTTATTTAAATATGTCACAAATCTCTCTTGAAATACTTTACTAGACTTAAGTGATCATGACGGCTTGTTGGGTACAGTAATAACAAACCGAGCTCCATACTCAAAAGTAGTAAAGTACACTCACAACCTCTCATATAAAAGCATGAGAACATTTTTAGTCCAATTGTCTTCTGCATACTGGAATTCAATTTACACGTTAAAATCTCACAAAAATGCAAATACAGGCTGTCCATTTTAGCAGGGCATTCGAGACGGTCGTACAAAAAAAATTATTAAGAAAATTGTGCCGATTTATATAACCTACAAAATGGTTTAAAGACATTTTTGAAATCCATGGCTTACTTTAAGAGTTATGGCGGAAAATATCGAAAATGCGGAGAACGTCTAGGCCAAATATCTCCGTTATTTGAAGAAATACGAGAAAAATTCTAAGGCGAAAATTTTTCGCAAAACAGAGTGTTTCAACGGGATTTTATCTATTTTTTTTCAAAACCGCTGTATTTTGAGATTTACTCTTCGGGCTGTCAAAAAAATTATTTTGAAACGGGCGGAAAATGGCGCCATTAAATAGAGTATTTTCCTCCCTTTTCAACGATATATCACATGCCATATATATTCATTGGTACTACGTTAGTAACTATAAAAACATTTTTTTAAAACCGATAAAATTTTTTTTAACAAGCATTATGGAGAAGTATGATTAAATAAAACGATAAAATAATTCAATAAGTTGTTCAAATCTTTGCTATAATAAAACATTAACACAATTAAGAAGAATAAAGTAAATTCAGGTAATAAAAACAAAATAATAATCAAGAAAGCAACATGGAGCAATTATGGAAAAAGTATTCGCAGTTATGCCAATATATGAGTTCCTCCATAAAAACGTCACTCCTTACTCAGAAAGTTAAAATGTCTTTACCAATTAATTTAAGTATAATATCCATTTGTTTGTGTTTTATGATTTCACTATTATTTCAATTATTTTAAAATAGTTGGCTATGAACAAACTTGACAATTTAATTTTTTGACAGGTCATCTTAGTTAATACTTAAACTCTCATTCAACCACATTCGTTTAAGAATTTAGAATTTTCAAAAATGATTTTCACTCACATTGATCGTTATAATATGTTCGTTATATATTGCCAATGCAATTTTAACTCTGGATTAGCTCAAGTAGAATATAGAAACAGATTTCCACAAGCACTACAGCCGAATAAAACTCTGTTCAGAAAATTAGCTACGAAACTGAAAAATAATGGTTCATTTTTAAAGAAGAAGACAATGTTGAACAGTGTTACTGATAATGTAAATAAGGTAAATCGAGTTATTAATTATGTAAGAAATAAAAATACAGAAAATTTGGAAACATCATTAAGAGAAATTCAAATTGCTTGTCATATAAATAAAACAAGTGCTAGAAAAATTTAAAAAAAAAATGATTACCGGTGTTATAAAGCCAAAAAAGTTCACAATTTACAAGCGGGGGATAAACCAAGGAGGACGACTTTTTGTAGGTGGCTGTTGGAAAAAAAGTGTGCCGAATATGTAGTAAAATACTTTAGTCCGACGAGGCAAATTTTTCCAATAATGGATTTTTTAAGCGCAATATTCATTACAAATGGACTTCTGAAAATACACACTGGCATAGACCGACTAGATTTCAAAATCGTTTTTCAATAAATGTGTGGATGGATAGGTATTTTAGGCACCAATTTAATAGGTCCTTATTTTTATGATGGTCACCTCAGTGGTCAAAGGTACCTAAACTTTTTGAAAAATGAATTTAATGAATTCTTAGATGACCCTACCTTTAGAGAATGGACACAGCTTTCAATATTTTCAACAAGATGGAGCTTCTCCCCACAATTCCCAGATTTGCCTAGATTATTTAGACGAAATTTTGCCTCAACATTTACTACCAATGGATTTATTCGATGGCCCCCTCGTTCTCCAGATATAACCCCAATGGGGGGTATATTAAAGATAAGGTGTTTTCGACGACACCGCAAAATGTAGAGAAACTACAAGCTCGAATTCAACAGGCATGTATTACAGATACCCCCGAAATGCTGAGTAATGTTTTAAATGCAGTGCCTCGCCGCGCTCGATTGTACATAAGAAATCGCGGTGGATACTTTGTACACTTGATATATCTTAAAAATTATTTTGAGGAATAGATAAATATTAATGTTCTGTGTGCTATATTCTTTTTATTATTAATTTGTTTTTGTTACCTTGAATTTACTTTATTCTTCTTAATTGTGTTAATGTTTTATTATAGCAAAGATTTGAACAACTAATTGAATTATTTTATCGTTTTATTTAATCATGCTTCTCCACCGCAAGTATAATCTTTGTTTAAATTTTTTTTATTGGTTTTACAAAAATGTTTTTATAATTTCTAACGTAGTACTAATGAATAAATATGGCATGTGATATATCGTTGAAAAGGGAGGAAAATACTCTATTTAATGGCGCCATTTTCCGCCCGTTTCAAAATAATTTTTTTGACAGCCTGAAGAGTAAATCTCAAAATACAGCGGTTTTGAAAAAAATTAGATAAAATCCCGTTGAAACGCTCTGTTTTGCAAAAAATTTTCGCCTTAGAATTTTTCTCGTATCTCTTCAAATAACGGAGATATTTGGCCAAGACGTTTTCCGCATTTTCGATATTTTCCGCCACAACTCTTAAAGTAGGCCATGGATTTCAATTGTCTTTAAACCATTTTGTAGGTTATATAAATCGGCAAATTTTCGTAAAAATAATTTTTTTTGTACGACCGATATTAAGTAAAATATTTTCGAGGGCCCTGATAAAATGGACAGCATGTATTTCTATAGTGAACTAACTGAGGCTCTCGAAAACTTCTTTACACAAAAAATAGCTAACTCAAATTCAAAAACTGAGCTAGGAAAGTCATAAAAATACTATATTAAATCATTAGAAAATATATTCAAGAAAGAGTGTATTTAAGCCAAAATATATTTTTTAAAACAAAAATAATCAAATCAAAAAATTCTGCTAGGAAAACTTGAAAAATTGTACGTGGCACATCAGGTGAGACTAAACAAAAAACTCTACAAATAGAACAAAATTTAGGTATGGTTTGTCCCATATATAATTCAGCGATATAAAAAAGCTTACATAAAAGCGTAAAGTGGATCGACCGCTTGTGATTATTATACCGCTGGCATTATATGGTAGCAGAACCATACGACCGGACTTAAAATGTAGTTTCAAGCAATGAATTAATTGATTTGAATACTCGTTCAATTATTGTACTAATAACAAATACATAAAATCTAATTAAATCCATGTTTTATACTCATCTTAACCAAAAACAAAAACTGGTGTTCCCTTAAGACAACTTTTAATGACATAATTTTTTTAACAGTGAAGAATACGAAATGTTACATTGGAACTGGCCTTCAAAATACGAAACTCTTTTCTTATCTAACCGACTTTGTAACTGTTATGGTCAACGAGTGGCAATGCTGTTCAATATAAAAAGTAGCTAACCTGTATTGGAATCATCAAAAACATGCACGTAATTGCTGTATTTATTTCATGTTTCAAAAGTTAAATAAACCAACATAACTATTATCTGCACAATTTGGTGGTATGTAAATACAAATGAAGTTAAGTTATAAGAATATCACTTATAGCTACATAGAAGCTAAGCTAGAAGTTTATATGTTATTTAAAGATAATTTAACATTTCGTATTTTATTTCAAGAAAGACTCATTACATTTCTTTACTACTATGGTGGGATAAGGGCCTAAGTAATACTGTTAAAATTTCTGTTCAAAGTTGTTCGGAAATAACAAATGGTAATAAGGATTTTTCATCCAATACCTTGAGAGTTGCGAATCCTGCGGGAATACTTTTGCGAATAAGGAAATGTAACAGAATCTTCGATCTTTTTATCATCGCTTAAATTTACCCCACCCAAATTTCAAATACCTTGATGAGTTCAGAGTAAGTTATGTGAAACATAATTTAAAGGAACATCAGAAATACAACTATGAATAAAAGAATACGTTAAATTCCAAAAGTAAGGAACAATAAAAAATAAATGCAAGAGACATACTTCGGGCAGAAACATATCTAAAATAAAACAATAAATCCTAAGTGCCAAAAATGAACTACAAAAATGTCTGGAAGTGGAAGATAATGTATGACCACCTGCAATGTACCATCCGTTTTTTCCTAAGCTACTAATATTAAATATGCTCTGGTGCTTGAAGTATACAGGGTGTCTCATCGGGATCTGAATCGATCGATATAGAGAAAAGTACGCATCAGAAAATTTTGAAAATTTAGATAATTACTAATGTCGGTGTGGCCAATCCAACTAAAATAATTACAAGCAGCTGGCACTTCCGCTTATATCGGAAGTCGATACCAACTTGCTTATTTCAAACGGAACACCCTATATACTTTAGGGTTTTCGAAAGGAGCATAAAATTCTGAGTCAAAAATGTATTATATATATCCTATACCTAAACCTAGCCGTTTCAGAGATGTTTGACATTTTATAGAAAATTTGACAGGTGCAACGGTTTGCAAGAACCGTTATAACTTTCTTCGTGTAAAAGATCCTCATTTGCTTCTTGTCGCGTAAAAAGAACACAAGGAGAACTACATTCTGCAACTGAAATAAATTCAATAATATCATACCAAATGTTCCGTTTTTCGCGTTACATTTTATCAACTTCAAACCGCGAAAACTTGTTTAGGTCAAATGGAATATCCTATATTTTTTTACATCAAATTGTGTAAAATTGATTTTTTTTTGATATTAGCATTGTGTGGGGTAAAGTTACAACTTTTTGAAATATTTGCGATTTTATTAGAAATTCATGAATTGTTGTAATCATTTCATCAAAATAGCCATGATTAGAAACAATCAGTCATTATCTTATGGCAAAAATGCCAGCACGTTTAAATTATACCAACAAAAACTTTTTTAAATTTGTTTATTATTTATAGAGAATGTGATAAAGTAATATCAAGAAGTTGCAGCACATTTGCTACTCGATATCCACAAAAACGCAAAATAACACTAACACTGTAACATGCGTATTAATCGAATTGAAGATATGGCATGAACTAAAATAGCAGAGATAAGATCAATTTAAAATATGATTTCATTTTAATTTAATAATTGCTCAAAATTCCGCCCTCGAATCTCGACATATTTTTCGCACCTTCGGATTAGTTCCTCATGGGTAGCTCTTTAATTGAATCCTGTGATATGTTTTCAAATGCATTTCTTACTCTTTGCATACAATCTTCAATGGTTGTTAATGGGCTCTCATAAACTTTATTTTTAATAGTTCCCCAAATGAAATAATCCAGAACTGATAAATCGGGCAAGCGAGGAGGCCATAAGAAAGGTCCATTATTGGTAATCCATTGATCATAAAAAGTTTTTTGTAAATAATTATCAATTAAATATGCGTTATGTGGGGGAGCACCGTCGTGCTGATAAAAAATGTTTCTATGTTCGGCGAGAGGTAAATTTTCTAAATAGTCATTATTCAAATTTTGTAAGATATTCAGATATCTTTCACCTAAAAAAAAAAACAAAAATTTACATACATATTAGCAGAAAAGAAAATTTAATTTACCGTTTAAATTTTCCTGATAAAATTGTAATGCCACCACTCTATTGTTTCTTATGGCACAGTAAACATTGAACTGCCAACTTACCTGAAAGTTTCGCTCTCTGAACATATGAGGATTTGAGTCACTCCAATAGTGCGAATTGTGTCTATTAAAAAGTCCATTTTTAGTAAATTTTGCTTCATCTGTCCATATAATATTTCCTAAATAAGAATCGTGACCCTCAGACCTTATTAGAATAAACTCACAAAAATTCTGTCTTCTTAAGAAATCTGTTTCTTTTAATCCTTGAACCATATGGAATGAAAACGGGTGAAAGTTATGTTTTAATAAGATTCTGTGAATTGAATCCTTGCATAGTCCCGATTCCAGAACAGCTTGACATCCTTGGAAATGCATGAAAATATCCCAGAATGACTATTTCAATGTTTTCGTCATCAACAATAGGCCTTCCTCTTTGCATTTTTGCCTTGACAGAGCCATAATTTTTAAAATTTTCCAGTATGCGTTTTACAGTGTTTGGTGACGGTTTCTGTTTTTCTGGATATCGAGTAGCACAACCCCCACAATGCTAATATCAGAAAAAAGGGAATTCAATTTTACACAACATGACGTAAAAAAATACAGGGTGTTCCATTTGACCTAAACGTTTTCGCGGTTTGAAGTTGACAAAATGTAACGCGAAAAATGGAACACTTGATATATTATTGAATTTATTTCAGTTGTAGAACGTAGTTCTCCTTGTGTTCTTTTTACGTGACAAGAAGCAAATGAGGATCTTTTACACGAAGAAAGTTATAACGGTCCTTGCAAACCGTTGCACCTGCCAAATTTTCTATAAAATATCAAATATCTCTGAAACGGCTAGGTTTAGGCATAGGATATGCTACATATTTTCGAATTTTATGCTCTTTTCAAAAACCCTAAAATATATAGGGTGTTCCATTTGAAATAAGCAAGTTGGTATCGACTTCCGGTATAAGCGGAAGTGCCAGCTGCTTGTAATTATTTTAGTTGGATTAGCTACATCAACATTAGTAATAATCTAAATTTTCAAAATTGTCTGATGCGTACTTTTCTCTATATCGATCGATTCAGTTCCCGGTGAGACACCCTGTATATTTGTTGCATTTACTGGAATTCTAAAATTTTACTCCATTGATTTTTTAATTGTTGAGAGTCTCGTAAGTGAATGGAACAGCGAATCTATCTGTATAAGTATAAGCGACTTAGTCAAATGTTTTTTAATATAATCAATACATGCGACAACTTTTATACTTCTTTTTATATATTTAAGGTCGTTTAAATTTTCTCTGTTGATAATCAATATCTTAAAGTTACTAATCCGAAAAAATCGGATACTTGGTATTTCTTGCGTTAAGTTCCACATTTTATTAATTGAGGTATTTCGTTACTCTAATGACCCGCAAACATTTAGTAGGGTGCATAATTATAAAATGTATGTTTAAACACAGGTCTGTAAACATCTCCCTCGGGAGATACTAAACTCTGATGTTAACAGATGCAATAAAAATAACACTCGAATTCTACTTGTTAATTTTATGCGTTTTACTTATTGAATTTACTTTCATGTTTTAACTTATATAGAGGTTTCATAAATGATTATAAAAACATAATATTTTTAGTCGCAAACTCCTCTCTAAAATCCTTATTTTACTATAAAGAACGTATACAGACTGCAACCAACAGCTACTCTCCGGACTGTGTGCCCCGCCGAGCGCTGAATTACAAGTTACAAGCCTGGCACGTTAAGTGTAATAATTATATATTACCAACAGAACGTTAATGCTTCGATTACAACAAACACCAGCCGAAAGATCGATCCTACTTAAAGAAGCTCTCATGCCAGTCGTTCCATACCACTTACAGACTGCAGTTTCCAGCTGTTGGCTCTCGTCAGTGCAAGGTAGACATGTGATGACCGACACGAGGATCCTTGGACTATTTGGTATATCTCGGTATCCATGGGATAGCGACATGCAAAACAAAAATGTGCTTTTAGAGGGCAGAATATTAAAACATAATATTTTTAGTCGCAAACTCCTCTACAAATCCTTATTTTACTATAAGAAACGTAACCAGACTGCAACCAACAGCTACTCTCCGGACTATGTACCCCGCCGAGCGCTGAATTACAAGTTACAAGCCTGGCACGTTAAGTGTAATAATTGTATATTACCAACAGAACTCTTAATGCTAATACAATTATTACACTTAACGCGCCTTATTTATTTAAATGATAGACAGACATGCCCATAACAGCCTTTAAATTTTGACATAAACTAAAGATAAAAAATGAATTCTCCTTTGTTTTTTACGTACGTTTCAAATGTCTTCAAAAATGTTGCAGATTATCATGTATACAAGGGTGTATGTTATAGAATTTTTGGAATCGTATATATATATATATATATATATATATATATATGTTCCGAGAAGCTTCCGCGGTCGATGAAAAATACTAGGTTCTCGGGTTGAACCGCGTCTGAGGAGATTGTTAATGTCTCGACGTTTCGGCTCCCGTTTTGGAGCCATTTTCAAGAGAAAAAGTGGATCAAGAAAAAATTGTCAAAGAAAATAATGCTAGGAGTTCGTGCAACTGGTTCGATTCCGGGGCCTCAATCTGCCTACTCCCTAGATCTCACCACGATCCGTCTCTAAGGCCTCAATCTGCCTATTCCTTAGAGCGAACTCGCTGGCAGTATCGGACGAAGTGTTATTTATACGAAAGCTGTCTGTGTGTGGGAGAGTGGTGGGGGATTGAGGGTCTGTTGATGGAGGCATCAGAGCAGAACGGCTGCTAGGATCAAGATTGTGAGGTGTGGATGAAGATTGTGGGGCTATCCTGGAGATCAATAATTTCCAAGCGACTGGAAGACGATGACCGTGATCCCTTTTGTTTAGACAATTGACACGTTTTTCAATCTCAATTGCTTTGCGGGTGATTCGCGGTTTTTGGAAAAATGACGGTGCTATGGTTTTGGTGTTATCGAAGTCTATATTATGGCCTGTTAGGAGGCGGTGTTGGGCAAGTGATGATGTGGGATCGGATTTTCTAACTGCAAGACGATGTTCATATATTCTATTGTTAATCCGTCTATTGGTTTGACCAATGTAGGTTTGGGGACAGTTTGAGCAAGGTATTTCGTATGCACCGCGGGAATCATTAGGTATTTGGTCTTTTGGGGTTCTGATTAAATTGGAAATTGTTTGGTGTGTTGTGAATATGGTTTATAATGTTATTGGATTTGAGGACTTTTGAAATTTTGTCTGTGACACCTTTGATGTAGGGTAGGAAAGCTTTTTGCTGAGGAAGAGTTTCTGTCTGTTGAATTTGCGAAGGATTTTGTGCTTTGTGTATGGATCGCGTTATATGTCCTTTGTAGTAACCGTTTTGTAGAAGTGCTTCTTCTACTGTTTGTAATTCGGATTGTCTGTTGTGATTGTCTGTTAGCCTGAGAGATCTGGTTACAAGAGTGTTGACAACGGAATTTATTTTCCCTTATGCACAATCTAAGTCTTTTTTAAGGGAACATTGAATACTCTGTAAAATTCCTTCATCATTCTGTAGCATTGTAAATAATCGATTATTTCTATCAGTTGTTCAATCGTGTCAATTTGAGTATTATAAACTCGTGATTTTAGATAACTCCGCACAGTGAAATCAAGAGAATCAGGAGATCGAGCAGGCCACTATATATATTTTTAAATGTATAGCATATTATTTTTACACAATTAGACAGTTATTGTTATTTAACTTTTGCTTCTTGAAATATTACAATTTAATTAATTCACCTCCTCGCCTCACATCTTCCAGCGGCTTGTAAAGCCGTCGGTCCCTTGTCCATTAAATGTTAGGCAAGTAAAAGGTTCTTACTCTTCGAAAGAGAAGAGGTTTGGCAAAATTCCTGCTTGGGGGTAGCTCGTCTGCAGGCGTCGATGTTACGAAGCGAGCACAGTGAACACCGGTTACCTGAGAATGATTGCATGCATTTAAATTGGCGATAGCACAGTAGATACAGTCGGAACCGACCATTCTACTGGAATGATTATTTAGTGCTTTCTTACCATTGCACGCGCTGGTTTTCTATTTATAATGGATATTGAAAGATTAATTACGGCCGTATTTGTAAAAGATCCTATATGCGATAAAACAAATAGATTTCTTTTTAATAGAAATGTGTTGGATAAGAATTGGAGGGGAATTTTACATTTTTCTTTCGCGACTTATGGGATGTACACCATATTGTTCTCTCTTAACCTTACTAATCGCACCATCTAGAAGAAAAAAATCTTCATCATCATCATCAGATAATATTTACTATTTCAAATTTCGGAAAACAGAAAACCTGCCTGAACTCTGTGGACGGCGTTAGGCCTCAGTAGCGAAAATAGGCTGACGTTAAATAAATGTGAAAAAATTAATTTAATTAATATTTACGAAAATCGGTTTGGAATTAACCTAAAGTGCTTGAGTGCCAATAAGTATATTGTAAAATTAAGTTAATTCAATCCCTTTTTTATTATGAACTATCACCCTACTTGCAAATACAACTTAGGCTGAAGTTTTAAAACTAACATTTCTGTTACAACCGATAGAAGTCTATTTAAAAACTTTATCGCAATTTAAACTAAATAAGGAATATTTTATGTCCTTCGAGAAGGTTCTGTACATGAAACTTTTCGAAGAAATAGCCGTGTTCTAGACGTTTTATTGCCTAACGAACATATTCGCAGGATAACAAACGAAATTTTATTTGTGAGTTCTTCCATACTCAGCAATAATACGCTAGTGTTAAATTAAGCAGTGCAATATAGCGCCATGTTATCGTTCGTTTCATATTGACGTCCATCAATAATAACAGTCAAACAATGGCAATTACACAGATTGCATGTGTAATTTGCTATTGGTAATATTTCCTTATTATCATTCATTAGTGATAATCAATGTATGCTAATTACGCTGGATTGTGCTGATTTTACACACACTGAACGCAAATCAAATTCTTACGGCTACTCTCATTTTGCAACAAACGAAGGTCTATAAAATGTTAGCGACAAAATTCGAACAAATAGACAGCGATAAAAAGATGTAACATCGGCATATATACAGATTGGTTTCTATTAAGGTAGGTACAGTAAATAACAATAAAATATAGAGTAAAAGTAGTGACGTAACCAACAGTACGGTGTTATCATGATAAAAGCCCGAGTTCTGTGTATTATGCATATATCGGACCCTCTCTAAGTGTCGTTGTTCACTTCATTGTCCTATTCTCAGCCCATACGAAAACAATCAGTAGAATATAATAGAATGGAATGGGTGGGGGTGGGATAGAGTAGAACAAGACGGAACCGAACAGAAAAGAAAAGACGAGAGAAAAAAGAAAAGACGTGTGTCGAGATATTTGCAGACGTTTGAGATCAATAATACGTATTTATTAGCAAATAATAGCTATTTACAAGACAATTATATCAAATATACATACAAAATAAAAATAAGATTAATCTTATAAGATAATAACAACTACTAATGCCAACTAGAACCATCTTTTATGAATGTTTCAAAGATTATTTTATTTTATAATCAATTAATTTTTTCTGGAGCGTTTATTAATTTGTCGCAATTTTTTAGAGAATCTGCCAAGTTATTGTATAATTTTAACCCTTTTTAAAAAACAGATCTCTCGGTGATAGTTTCGTTAACCGTGTCAATGAAGAAATCATTTCTATTACTTAAACATAATATTTTTAGTCGCAAACTCCTCTATAAAATCCTTATTTTACTATAAGGTACGTAACCAGACTGCAACCAACAGCTACTCTCCGGGCTATGGCGCCTGCTGACTGTTTTACATGTCGCTATTGTAAAAATACCGAGATGTACCAAATAGTCAAAGGATCCTCGTGTCGGTCGTCACATGCCTACCTTGCACTGACGAGAGCCAACAGCTCGAAACTGCAGTCTGCAAGTGGTGTGTGACGGCTGGCAAGAGAGCTCCTTTAAGTAGGATCAGTCTTTCGGCTGGTGTTTGTTGCAATCGAAGTATTAGCGTTTTGATGGTAATATGCAATTATTACACTTAACGCGCCAGACTTGTAACTCGTAATTCAGCGCTAGGCGGGGCACATAGCCCGGAGAGTAGCTGTTGGTTGCAGTCTAGTTACGTACCTTATAGTAAAATAAGGATTTTATAGAGGAGTTTGCGCCTGAAATATTATGTTTTAATGTTTCTTCCCTCTAGAAGCACACTTGATAACACAACGCAACGACTAACAGGCACGATGCTGGTGACTTCTAAACTTCACAAAATAAACAATTTCCCGATGATATTTTTCAAATTCCAATAACCCAAAACAATTTTCAAAAAAAAAATTATTAACAGCAGCCAAATATCAAGATGAAAGTTCACCCTGTAACGTCTGATGAAATATTAATAAGGAACTTTGGTATGAGCCTCTGGGTACCAGTCTAAAAATATAATTGTGTCTAAGCTTTTCGGATAACATGAAATTTATCAGAATGTACCGAAAACATTAAGTAACACATACCTTAATAATTACGCCTTGTTTTTTAAATAAGCCAAATTATTAGGAGATTCTACAAGTAGAGTAGTTATGAGAGTTCCGGCGCAAAATCCCATGTTATTTCTTATGGAGGTTCATTCTGGTCTTTCAAGGACATTCTTCGTGACGTTAATTTGTAGCTGAATTCATGCTGGTCCCACTATATTTTCCGTCCATGTCGCTCGCTGATCCCATTATGTCTCCCGTGCCTTGTAGCCATCATCTGTAGCTAAGTTCATGCTGATCCCACTAGATCGTTCACTGTACCCATCCATGTCTCCCTGTGCCGATCCATCCATGTCTCCCTATGTTGATCCCATTATGTCTGCCTTCCCTAAGTTCATGATTGTGTTTTGCGGCATATAGGGTTCGGAAAAATAGAATTTTGACCGCGCTACACGGAGATCGGCTCAATATATTTAAAATCTGTAAATAGTTAGTTAAATCGAATTGATAATTTCATCTAAGGTAATTTATAAACCGATATTTATGCGTAAAACACTGTCTGCACCGTCAATTTTTTTTTGTGTAGTTGAAACCTCTATAGATAGATAATCACTTTACACATTTTAAATATATTCAACCCGTCGTCGCAATCAAAATTCACTTTTTCCGAACCCTATATGCCGCAAGACACCATCATGAACTTAGGGCGGGCAGACATAATGGGATCAGCATGGGGAGATATGGATGGAAGAGCACAGGGTGCGGGAGACTTGAATGGATACAATAAAACACATAGTGGGATTGTTAAAGAACACGGTAAAAACCTCGGTATACTTTTCGACGTTATAACAAAATCCGACTTAGGAAATATTTCACATGAAAAGCGTGCTTCACGTAAAAATATCGTGTAAGAGGTTTTTAATATTTTTAATCATATTTTCGCTCTACGGAGCGATTTTTATGCAAAAATTCCAATAACTCCTCAAGGAGCGTCATTTTAGAAAGTGTGGTAAATGCCGCTGCACAGGGATGTAATATCGCACCGACCACTAAAATTTAGAACATATAACAAAATTTTACTTCAATTTCGGAAATTTCAAAATTAAAAACCCTTTTACGAATCCACGTTGTTAAGCACTGCAACTCATGCGCGGTATTAAATATGAGGACAAGTTAATCCAGCTTCTATTCAAAGTATATCGTGAGTTTTAGCGAAAATAACCCTTAGCGACATGGGACCCCCATCATTTCCTAGCAGTCGATTTTGACGGGGAAATGATGAGTTTTAACGGGATTTGCCCTAAACCGGTTCCTCAGTGATTCGGTGTCAGAAAAGTATCTTTACCGTGTACTCATATGTGCATGGGACCGCCTTGCCTGAACGTATAAAATTGTAATTGCAGAATACAATTCGAAATAGTAGCGCTTCAAGCATTTTCAAGCTCTGAGAAGCGACCAAAATTGATATTGAAATACAAATACGCGCATAAGACAGGCAAGCAAAAGCCCACCAAATTTCAGAAACATTGAACTTTTCTTGAATCTTTTTGTGTAATCGTTAGCTCACAAAACTGCATATTGGATGGTAGTTGGTACATTATAAACCGTTCCGTCCCTCATCATGTGTTGCACACGGGCCAGACTAGTGTTTGTTAAATATATTTCTTAAAAGTTGTTGTAAAAACATAAATTTTGAAGAGATTCAATATATATTTTTGAACTTTATATTGTCTTTTAATTGTGTTTTCTAACAAAATTCCCTTTCAGGTATAATTTTAAGAAAGTGTTAGTACATCCAGTGTTAGGTTTATAGTGTTACGACGTCCAATAGATACCATTAGAGCAGCAGTTAAGCAAAAACGAACAGTAAGTATAAATTTTCATATTATTCTCCGTCTGAAACAGTCATCTTGAACCCTAATTTTGTGAACGTTAACATTCATTTTTGAAATATATCAATCCTTCAGACTCCAAAAGATGAATCGTTCACAGAATCAGCATGAACTTAGCTACAGATGATGGCTACAAGGTACGGGAGACATAAAAGAATCAGCGAGAGACATAGATGGAAGACATAGTGGCATCAGCATGACGATGTCACGATGAATGTCCTTGAAAGACCAAAATGAACCTCCAAAAAAAAATAACATGGGATTTTGCGTCGGAACTCTCATACCAGTTCCAAATGCAGGGCATGGCTGCTTTTAGTTGGACAAAAAAGAACCCTATTTAGCTTTTCTTTTAAAAAAAATGTATCTCACACAATTTAAATTTAACACTAACAGAACTCACTAAGCTTGATATTCAGGTTTGGAAGTAAAATAGTTAATCAACAATTATTTGCACCTTGTAATTGAAGTGCTTGCTTTGACTGACTGCAAGCAAATCATTTTCAATAGTAAAAAAAATAGTCTGCAAGTTGTTCTTTTTCATTGTTAGAATAAAGCAATTCAATTTTCTTAAATATATTAAGGTCGAATATTAAGATGGAACATTATACAGGGTGATTTAAAATATAAGCGTTACAAGCAATCGAGGCAAATTAAATTTCCACATTTCCATAACCTACTATATAGATTTACAAACTTCCCGTTAGACAAGAATGATGATGAATTTCTTAAATATCCGTATAATAGACAAAACGCTCAGAATTCTACACTGGAATACATAATCGTTAGGTCTAACCGAAAAATTCCCGAAAGTGGGATTTCAGATATATGTATGTATTTAGATATAAGTTTAAAATAAACCACTTCTCAACTTTAGCATCCATCTAGCAGTAATCTTGATAAAGGCCTAAGGAGCCGAAATATATGTATAGTATTTCTAAACATATTATTTGGAAACATATAAATGCCGTGCTTACTTGATATAGTTTTAGATATTTCAAAAAGGAATGAACCAAATTCAGTACAGTGTATAGAAAATAACAAGTTGCAAATCTGTAATTCCTACACTTGAAATTTTCTTCGATTAGAAACATACTTTGAACTAAAGGAACGTTAGTATCAACTTACTCTTAATACACCAATTTCCATAATTTTATATAATTTAAAAGTTTTGTTCTTAAAAGCCAGCGCTTAATGAATAAAATTGCGCTTTTTGTTTCAGTGGCCAATGCCATCGTATCTAAATTAATTCTGCGTAAACTTCTGAAAGCCGTAAGAACCTCAAATATTATAGCCCGTCTTCCCTCTTAATTATTATTTTAATATAACTAATTAATGATAATAACTTTTTTCGTCAGTATTTTTATTTCCAGCTAATATTACGTTCTACTTAGCAAGTTGATTATCAACTTTTAATATATCTAGAGCTGAAAAAATTCGCCCAAAAATTGTGAAAATTTGATCAAAATCTTTTTTATATATATATAATTTGGGTTAGTGTATGGGTCTTGGTGATTTTCCTTAAAATGGTGAAGGATCCGGGAATAGTCATAAAAATTTATTCCTCGTCCACGTTTAGTTCTTTCCTATGTGGTCGTTCTCAGCTGATTCACCTCCACATTGGTGAAATCCGCATTCAACTCATTTTACATGTATAAGATTCACACACATACACACACACGCGCGCGCGCACGTACGTAGATATTTCCTCCAAAATTAAACTTATAGCATGTATCTTTTGAAATAAAATCTATTAATAATTTGGGAATACAATAATTTGATGACTATGTATTTTCTGTCAAAATAAGGTAAGTTTGGGATTTTCTAATAAAAAGAGCGATAACATTACGGGCAAAAAAGTAAAACGTATATTTATAGTCGAATACAGTTTTGCTGGGCATTCAAAAAGATGCAACAAAAACTTTACGGCCTCATTAAAATACCGTTACTCTTTGTACTGTTTCGCCTGCAAATTAAATCACTTAACTTTGTAGGTTTTTAATGCACGTCTGCTTGTTTGATGAGACCATGCCGACTTGTTCACCGGGCTCGTACAGTTCTTGTTGCGTTTTTTGACTGCTCACTAAAACTGTATACGACTATATATTATTACAATTACACGTTTACAAAAATATGTGATGTTCTAGGTCTTATTAATGCTTTTAGTGAGTTAGAAACGATAAAAGAAATCACTTCTGAAAACAATACAATTTATTATAGATAATATATTTACAGACATAAAATATTTACAATATAACACTATGCACTGGGGCGAGCGTGGGTGCGTTTTTACTATGTACATACTTCGATATGCGATTAGTAGTTGGATGGGTGACCGTTCCAACGAAGACCGCGTCCTCGCCTCACAGCGGCTTGTGTATCAGTGTATGCGCGGAAGCTATACAACCTTAGGCGAGGGTTGTATAGGGGATATACCATCCTTCGGAGGGGATGTAAAGCCGTCGGTCCCTTGTCTATTAAATGTTAGGCCAGTAAAAGATCCATACTCTTCTTAAGGGAAGAGGTTCGGCAAAATTCCTGGTTGGGGATTGCTCGTCTACAGGCGTCGGTGTTAGGCCTCAGTAGCGGAAATAGGCCGAAGTTAAATAAATATATAAAAGAAACACTATATACTAAAATTGCCTAGGGTTTTCTGTCAGGGAATAATATTATTATTAATTTAAACAATTATTATAAGCAAAATAATTATGCAAAAATAAACATAACTTTTGGAAAAGATGCGTTGTGAAAGTAATGCCAAGTTTACCATTTGGAGAGAGATAGTGTAGTGTAAAGGGCTGAACGTCCCGGCAATTCCTAACTGTTTCATTTTCACAGCTCTTATTTATGTTAAAAAATAATAAATAGCTATATCTCTTATGGAAAAATTTACAAACACAATACTAGGAAAAAAACGAGGTTCGGTTAGATTATACTAGTGTTACGTGTTTACACCCTCCAGTATTCACCCTGTAACCGTTCTCGAAAAATCACCACCTTTCGTGTTCCGTAGCAATGGCCGTTCGCATATTTTCTATGAAGCAGAGGCATAGGCGTGCACTAGGTTAGAAAAAAGTGAAAATGCAACAAATTACTATGGCTCAAAATTTAATAATAAGTATATAGCTCGTCAAGTGCGGTCGGTCGAGAAGAGTACACGCACAAACAAAATTGTGATTGTGTAGTGGAAAAAGAGACCATGATAGATAGTTAGGGGCCGATGATAAGCTCTTTAATGGTTTATTTCCTATAGCCATTAACAACCGCATATTGTGAAATATTGCATATAATATTTCTTCTTCTTAAAACAATATATTGAAATATATGCAATAGGGTTTTCCCACTAATTTTATTTTAACAATTTGTGTCGTGAAAATGATATAATAAAACATTTTAATAATTTACAACAATTTACTTTTCTAATGAGAATTATTTCTAAGAAAATATCGTTAAAACAACTTGCTGATAATTTCACTGCTTTTTAAAACGGGCATTTTTACGCGCCAGAATTACGTATCTAGCCGGAAAACCAATGAGATTATGGATATAATTAGTTTGTAATAGATTCTAACTGTATGTTAAATAAAGTATGGGGGGTAATGGGGTAGTGAAGCGCAAGTTATAGCCTCTCCTACTCAATTGTTAACCTCACCTTCGCGATGAGTTCAATTTGAACTTGGTGCACCCTGTTTTCACTAACGAGGCTCTAACGACCGAGTAAGGGCGGAATAACCCTTACCTTTTACCGTGAGCACATCCACCTTCTCACGAAGAGTGCGGTAAAAATAACCCACCGCACACAAAGGTTGCTTTTGGAATCGTTTGGTTACCCCATCGTCGCAGTCTCCTTCTGTGCCATGGGACCACACCACTCGCCTTCCGCAACCGAGCTGGTCAGTTGCATACCTGCTCCAGCTAAAACTTCAAATGCAGCTTCGTTTTCAGTCGACTAAGGCTTTAAAAAAATGATGGAGCGTTCAAGTGGGACAAAATCATCCGGAGGTAAAATACCCTCCCGATCGGATCTCCGGGGGAGGGTGCCCACAGGGACACCTCATCGAATGTCGAAAAAACACCGACAAGTTAAATCCAACAAAACTAATTCTTTCATCTACGGCGCTTGGAATGTTCGTACTTTGAACGACAGCACTCGCACCGATCGGCCTGAAAGAAGAACTGCTCTAATAGATAGAGAACTTCACCGACTCAATGTTGACGTTGCAGCTCTCAGCGAAACTCGATTTTTGGAGGAAGGCTCTCTCACAGAAAAGTACTACACCTTCTATTGGAAAGGTCTTCCCGCCAATTCAAGAAGACAACATGGAGTAGGATTTGCCGTTCGGAATCAACTTGTATCCAACTTAACACAAGTACCACAAGGCCTATCCGAGCGTCTAATGCTGCTACGCTATGAGCTATCAGATGGCAACGCAGTAAATCTAATAAGCGCCTACGCTCCCACTCTGGATGCAAGTCACGAAACCAAGGAAAGCTTCTATCAACAGCTGGAAGAAACCCTCTGTAGAATACCTAAAACGGAACGACTCGTTATTCTTGGTGATTTTAACGCTAGAGTAGGGAGAGATGCAGACACCTGGCCAGGCATCATAGGCAAGAACGGTTTGGGCAACATGAACGCTAACGGTCAACTACTCCTAACTAAATGCGCCGAACATGATCTAGTTATAACAAACACCATTTTCCGACAAAAGGATAAATTTAAAGGCACCTGGCGTCACCCCAGATCAGGTCATTGGCATCTACTGGACTATGTTATCGTACGTAGGAAGCATCTCAAGGACGTCCAAATTACAAAGGCGCGCATTGATAGCGAATGTTGGACCGATCATCGTCCTGTTGTCTCTAAAATGAAAATTGTTATGAGACCCAAACACCGAAGAACTCAAGTAAAACGTAGACCCCGTCTCTGTATTAGTAAATTGCGTGACCAACAAACCGTCGAACAGCTAAAGCAAAAAGTTCAAGAGAATTTGAGTGCACTAGAAGAAACCAATTCTGTAGATGTCGCTACTACCTGGTCACAAATTAAAGACAGTTTAAAAAGTGCGAGTGAGGAAATTCTTGGCACTGCAGCAAGTAAAAAACAGGAGGACTGGTTCAATGATAATGAAGCTTTTATACAAGAACTTCTTGACCGCAAACATATTGCCTTCCAAAACGCTATCAACCACCCCAACGACTCATCAAAAGCAGAAGCTTTTACCCAATCTAAGAATGAAACGCAACGCGAAATCAGAAGAATAAAGAACGAGTGGTGGGCAAGCAAGGCCAGAGAAATTCAAAGGTACGCCGATTCACACGACTACAGGAATTTCTTTCAAGGAGTAAAAGCAGTGTACGGCCCCAGTCGGAAAAATATGTGCCCTATTAAAGATTTAAATGGAAATCTCCTCAAAGAAGACCAGGAAATAAGAGCCCGATGGAAAGAACACTACTCTAACATTCTTAACCAGCAAAGTCAAGCCGATCACGATATTATAAATCTTATCCCTCAATGTGACACCTTCGAAGACTTAGATAAACCACTAACAACGGAAGAGATCTTAACCGCCATTGGGCAGCTAAAAAATAACAAATCTCCCGGCGCCGACTCACTCCCAGCTGAGATCTTTAAAGCTGTGTCGTCAGAGCTCATACCCTACCTCAAAAAACTGTTTGATATCGTGTGGGAAAGTGGTCAAGCTCCGCAGGAGTTTCGTGATACACTTTTAATCAACCTCTTCAAAAACAAAGGGAGCGCTGCGGACTGTGGAAATTACAGGGGTATAGCTCTCCTGGCTGTTGGAGGGAAGATACTCACTAAAGCGATGGCAAATAGGCTAACACCTGTTATGGAAAAGTTACTTCCTGAAACACAGAGTGGCTTTAGACCAAACCGAGGCACATCGGATTTAATCTTCACACTTAAACAGCTTCAAGAAAAAGCACTCGAACATCAAGGAGAAATTCACATGGCCTTCATTGATCTAACCAAGGCGTTTGACTCGGTGGACAGGGAAGTGCTCTGGAAAATTATGTTCCGCTTAGGTATCCCTAGAAAATTTGTGGAAGTATGTCGCAGTCTACATACAAACAACAACGCTCAGGTTATGTATAATAATGAGGCAACCGAACCTTTCCAAACCCTCACTGGAGTTAGGCAGGGATGTGTCCTGGCACCCTTACTCTTTAATTTGTTTACCACTGCTCTAACAATTATTGTTGACAACAAACTGACAGTCAGAGGAATAGGTCTCAGATACCGTTTTGATGGCGGTCTCTTTAAAATAGGGCGCTTTAGAGCTTTCACGAAGACACGCACACGATTCATTTGTGATCTCCAGTATGCGGATGACTGTGCACTTTTAGCCTCTACGCCGGAAGAGCTTCAAGAACTTTTAGATGTGTATGCCCAGAGCTATGATTCCTTGGGACTTAAAATCAACATTGGAAAGACTAAGATTATGTCAACTCCTCATCAAGTGAACCAAATAGACATTACACTTAACGGAAATTCTCTTGAAGTGGTGGATCAGTTCAATTACTTAGGCAACGTTGTTAATGACAAAGCAAACATGGACAGCGAGATTCGCAATAGAATTAACGCTGCATCTAGAGCACTCTGGGGACTTAGAGAGAGAGTATTTGACAACCACGACCTTGCTTTATCAACGAAAATGGCTGTCTACAGAGCAGTTGTCATTCCAACACTGCTATATGGATGTGAAAGCTGGGTCACTTACCGTCGTCATGTGAAAGAATTAGAACGTTTTCAGCAAAGACACCTCAGAAGTATGATGAAAATCCGTTGGTTCCATCACATATCAAACGTGGAAGTACTCAGGAGAGCAAACAGCCTTCCAATTGAGGTGCTTATTTCAAGAGCACGCCTAAGATGGGCAGGTCACGTTCATCGTATGCATGATAACCGCCTTCCTAAATGTACACTTTATGGTGAATTGCTAAGCGGTAGAAGAAGGCGTGGCGGTCAACGAAAGAGGTTCAAGGACGCTCTCCATGAAAATCTAAAGTCCTGCGGTATTGCAGACGAGCAATGGGAACAACTTGCAGCGGACAGAACCGAATGGCGAGGGGCTGTGGCCAGCTATCAAGGAAATGTTGCTGCAAGAAGGTCGAATCCAAGACCTAACCAGGTCTATGTTTGTCCTGACTGCGGTCGACATGTGCTCTCCCGAATTGGCCTCTATAGCCATAGTCGTGTGCACCGTAGATGAATGGGAATTACAATAGACTACACCTTTTACTTGTTTTTTATTGTACACAATTTATCGACTGTAACATTTTTATACTCGGACTCGAGTAACGGCTAATAATAATAATAATAATAATAATAATAATGTTAAAGAAAGCTTTCCTCTAAAACTTCTCAGAATTTCAATTTGTAATGCTTATACTGTGATTGGTCTAAAGCAGTGGACGTGTAAATATTGGCCAATCAGAATCCAGATAAATGCCGCACAAGTTATTCGTGAAAGCGTCGGACGTTAATATTTTGTACTGTAGTTTAGGTTTAACCTTCACCGACATTACACATCAGGAGTGCTGTCAATAAATAGAGGTTATGTTATGTTAACGGAGACCGAGATTAATAAACAATCTTGAACAGAGACAACCTCTGCGATTGAATTTCAGGCTGTTGACGTCACAACGCGCCAATGTATGGCTGTTTAAAATGAACCCAATATTTTTCAAACTTCAAGTTTTTTTTTTGTTACTATTAGTAAAATTAATAAGATAATAAATATGCCATAAATCATTTTTTTACGTGAGTTAAGTATTTCAGCAATAAAACCCTATTATTTCTAACGTAATAAACAAGCTTCGCCTTTATCTTTATACCCACTGTAGATGGCGAAGGGCCACATGAACTTGCTATAATTCGTTTAGATACTTGTAATCGTAGACGTAAATATTAGATCTATAATAGTAAGAGTAATTATGAACTGGCAACATGGATACATTATTCTATTTCTATTTTTTTCTACTTTACCATTTAGAAAATATGCAATCACAAGATTCGATTTCTTGCTGAACTGTTTCCAAGTAAAGCCCCTTTTTCTCTTGTGGCGACTGGACTATAAACAATAACTATTCTATTGTTAGTTGTTAGCAGTTGGAGCACACAAAAAGTTCAAGTTCCTTTATACATTTTGACATTCGCTAACGTCTGATAAACGCAATAACTCTTTACTTTTACAAAGGCTGGCAAAATGTCTACTCCAACCTGGATAGATTTAACTAGAATCTATCTCAATTTTAGTTAGACACTGTCTTTATAAATACATACCTGAGATACTTTATGAACACATTCCAAAGCGAAATATATTAGTTGTTCGTGAGGATTACATTATAATAACGACAGTTATCGAATAGTTTCGAGCTGTAGCTGTAGAAGTTTATAATTCGAAATACCTTTAAACCTGTCTGCCAAGTTTTTCAGTGTAATATTTTATTTAAGCCCTCGGTTCCTTTCGACATAATCCTTTTTCCAAATTAGTGAATAAGGTACTTGCGGCACAGCATGAGCTGTGCTCATGTTAATTAAATGTATCCTTTATTCAGCGCCACGCAAATTTTTATTAAAAAATATAAGGCTTTTTATTACGAAAGTCATTCAATTTCGGAGTAAATATAACTACGCACATATTTCATATACTTTTTTACCTTAAAAATCAATAAGAGAAAACAGTTTGAATGAAGATTTTAACAGTTGATATGTTCAAGTAATTGAAAGAGTTTAATGATCCGCACAAGGTCTTTTAACATTATAATAACAATAATGATCACTTTATCTTACAATGAATTAGTAAAACGTACAATATAAGATGCATTAATAGATTACATAGTATAGAATATAAGGTTTCATAATAGTTAATTAATCTATGAATTATATGAATATTTTATTGAACCCATTTACACACCCACGCACAAACTATTACGGTTGTTTCAGTAGAAATGTCTGTATTTATCTATTTCGTGTTAGTTCTTCAAATATTATTTTTCCAAAGTAAATGAATAAATTTTTTCATTTTTGAAAACATATGCAGTTAAATTGTTTTTTAAGTTTTTGATCAGGAGTATCATCCTATCTTATTTCGTATGGTGCGCGGTTACAGTGTCTCGGATATTCTTTTTTAGCTCATATTTAACTGAAGGGAGGTAATATGTTGACTGTATGGGACAAAAGTCATTACCCTTTGCAGTAATGAGTGGTGTTACCCAAGGAAGTGATTTGGGGCCAGTATTGTATTTGCTTCTCCGTAACAATTTTGTTATGGTCATTGAGTCGCCTAAATTATTACACGCAGGTGGCCCAAACATTACTAATATCATAGATAACTTCGAGAGTTTATCACTGCAGGATGATCTTAATGAATATAACTGCTGTGCAAAATTCAAGGACCACCTGAAAATTTTGCCACAATTTCTGGCTGTATATCTTCGGTTAGAATTTACCGTTTGAGATGTGGTTTTCAACCGCTCGATGTAAAATTCATTGGAAATTTATATAGGGGTTAGCGATTGTGATGTCATTTGTATCTTAAGATGTGCAGAGAAGTTTTCAGACCCCTTGTGATTTTCCAAAAATTTAGCAACCTACCAATTCCTTCCGAAGTTTTTTGGGAATTTTTTAACCACTTAGATCTAGTCCTTGAGCTTATATCTCGAAACTGTTTTGCCATTTTTCGCCTAACTAGCTTCTTTATGGAAATATGATTTTCTTTTTAGACATCTATCGCGACATTCGAATAACCACATAAATTGTATGCTATTTACCAGTTACCATATTCAGTGCTTACAGTGCTGTTTACGAATTTCATTTGTAAATTTCGCAATTACCTTTAACCAGAGTGAACAACAATTCTCTTTTTCTGTTGTTCTGTTTTTCTGTTATTTCGTTATTATAAAAGTTTAAATAAGAATTTCATAAAAATTTATTAAACCAATTTATGTAGTCATTTGAACATAGAAGTACATTACTTATCGTCATTTAAAATTATTAATATTCGCGCGCGCAATATGCCTGTCGGAGACGCCATCAAATATCGCACCGTGCCGCGCTCTCAATGTGTTTGGAAAGCATTCTTGGGTTTGCTAGGTTTAGGTCCACTAAGAATAAAAAAATTACTAAAGTACTTTGCGATTTTTTTTAAGATAGGTAATTTCATGTTTTAGTAGAATGCACAGCGAAATAAGACGAAAAATAAAATAAATTTTTTTGAGGTATAATCAGATGAAACTGTCATAACATCCTTATATAGATCACTAGGCATCCAGAATGGCCAATAACGACTATTTTAACGGTATAGTAGCGAGTTTTTATAAATCGAAAAATGTATAAAATTTGCGAAAATTAAAAGCACGTACTTTTTATTACTCACCACGCAAGATCTTCGAAACCGTATAACATATTTTAATGAACTGCTTTCTAACTAAAAGTAAACATACAGGCTGTCCGTTTTATCAGAGCCCTCGAGAATATCTCACTTAATATAGGTCGGACAAAAAAAAATATTTTTACGAAAATTGTGCCCATATATATATAACCTACAAAATGGTTTAAAGACATTTGAAATCTTTAAGAGTTATGACGGAAAATAACGAAAATGCGGAAAACGTCTAGGTCAAATATCTCCGTTATTTGAAGAGATACGAGAAAAATTCTGAGGCGAAAAGTTTTTGCAATACAGAGTGTTTCAGCGAGGTTTTATCTAATTTTTTTCAAAACCGCTTTATTTTGAGATTTACTCTTTAGGCTGTTAAAAAAATTATTTTGGACCGGGCGAGAGATGGCGCCATTAAATAGAGTATTTTCCTCCCTTTTCAACGATATGCCATATGCAATATTTATTCATTGGTACTACGTTAGTAATTATAAAATCATTTTTTTAAAACCAATAATTTTTTTTTAACAAGCATTATACTTGCCGTGGAGAAGTATGATTAAATAAAACAAGAAAATAATTCAATATGTGGTTCAAATCTTTGCTATAATAAAACATTAACACAATTAAGAAGAATAAAGTAAATTCAGATAACAAAAACAAAATAATAATCAAGAAAGCAATATGGAGCAATTATGGAAAGAGTATTCACAGTTATGCCAACGTATAGAGGTCCTCCATAAAATCGTCACTTCTTGCTCAGAAAGTTAAGATGTCTTTACCAATTAATTTAAGTATAATATCCATTTGTTTGTATTTCATGATTTCACTATTATTTAAATTATTTTACAATAGTTGGCTATGAACAAACTTGACAATTTAATTTTTTGACAGATCATCTCAGTTAATACTTAAACTCTCACTCAATCACACTCGTTTAAGAATTTAGAATTTTCAAAAATGATTTTCACTCACATTGATCGTTATAATATGTTCGTTACATATTGCCAATGAAATTTTAACTCAATTAGCTCAAGTAGAATATAGAAACAGATTTCCACAAGCACTACAGCCGAGTAAAACTCTGTTCAGAAAATTAGCTACGAAACTGAAAAATAATGGTTAATAATGGATAATTTGGAAACATCATTAAGAGAAATTCAAATTGCTTGTCATACATAAAATAAGTGCTGGAAAAATTGTAAAGAAAAATGGTTACCGGTGTTATAAAGCCAAAAAAGTTCACAATTTACAAACGGAGGACAAACCAAGGAGGACGACTTTTTGTAGGTGGCTGTTGGAAAAGAAGCGTGCCGATCCATTAATATGTAGTAAAATACTTTGGTCCGACGAGGCAAATTTTTCCAATAATGGATTTTTTAATAGCAATATTCATTACAAATGGACTTCTGAAAATACACACTGGCATAGACCGACCGGGTTTCAAAATCGTTTTTCAATAAATGTGTGGATAGGTATTTTAGGCACTAATTTAATAGTTCCTTATTTTTATGATGGTCTTAATAATAGTGGTAGAAAGAAAGATCCTATTTTGCAACATTTTACTGAAAGTCCAGTAAATTTGATGGAAAAACTGGAAGTGGAGCTACATCCAAAAAAATGTAATTTGGAAATGTAATGACTTATTAGTTGAATTTTAATTTTTTTAATTGTTATATTAAATTTAGTTTGGTTCATTCTAAGCTCACAAATCGTTTAGGAACAGACAATGCCGTTAAATTACTTTTCCTTTATAAGTATTTTAATCATTTTTTCTATTACAACCTGGCTTCATACGTAACCTAGCTTAAAATAAAATTTAAGTTTATTCTTATATGCTTTTGGAGCAACTCGATTTAAATCACTATTGAATTAAAAAATATTTTGATTTAAATCAAAATTAAAATTAACTTTATTTAAATCGTCGCAACCCCGATTAGCGTATTTTTATATTTTCTAACTAATGGCGGAGGATCTGGTGTCATGAAAATAAAAAGATTGTTCATATATACTTTATTCGTTTATAAAGGGTATATTTCGTACATCTTTAGAGTCAGTTAATATTGTTACGAATAATATACGTTTATATTAATACCGTTGCCAATCACGTACGAATAAACGGTTTTTTTAGACGAGTATAAGTTGCCATCAATTTAGACGAATACTAATTAATTATATTGCTATTACGTATCAAACAAATGTAAACGTTTAATTTACGGAGTGACTATTCGTACATGCAGTATGTATGAATAGCGTCCGAATCATTCGTACTTGCAGTATGTATTAAATAGTAAAATAGGATCGTCGCTCATAAATTAAAATGCGTTAGAGGAATAAGAAATTTTGTAGGAATGGATGATAACTACGGCTACGGTTCAAAATATTGAGTGTTAATGCTCATCGTTTTGTAGATCGTTTAGGACTTCGTAGCACAGTTGCTCTTACCCTTTCAGCATTTTCAAGTGTGCGTACAGAACGAGTTCCTCCTTTTGGTTTGTCTCTGACACATGAAGCAGTACTACGAAACTTGTATACCTACTTTTTAATTGTTATTCGACTAGTAATTAAATTAATGTGACGACGAAATGAACACTGGGTGATTACAATAGAATAGTTATTTATTGAATAAGCTTCAACCGCAAAAAACGCTGAATATTTAAAAAAAGCAACTAAACGCTTTGGCAACTGGCGACTTGATTTGAATTTATATCTCATTATATTATGGCATGAATTAACTTTGTGAATGGGTACTTCATTCTTCCGGACCAGTTATAATCATGTTAGTAATATTATTACCCCTTGGAGTTTGGAATTGGTTGAGAGGATAGTCAAAGAAAAATGTTGAACTAGAGCACTTAGGCCTCATTAAGCCCCTCGTACTTCCTCCCCATAGGCAGACCCTCACCTGGGCACAGCTGCTTGTTTCATCCCACGGCCTCTTGAGTTCGTTGTGGGTGTTCTCTTTAATAACTTATGTTATCGCCGTAATCCGTAACAGACTGGCCGGGCTTGGTCCAAAGATATTTAGGCCTGTTGTCTTCTTGGATAGTTTGTCAGCTACTTTGTTGCCAGTGCACGGTGCATGTCCTTTCACCCAGCGTTCCGATATGTTACTACTATACTAGTCGTGTGGTAATTCTGTAACTTCTCAGGGCTGGTACTGATTGTCTACAATCTGTGTAGATCCTGATTGTTTTGTCCGTAGTTTGTCTATGGACAATCTCTTTTGCTGCTATGTACTATACTGGCTTGCTCATCCATAGTCCATTTATATTGGATTTTCTGGTCCTAAGCACTTTATTATATTTATTTTTTCGATTTTAGGACACAGACAACTTGTTTGTTGTGACATGTATTATTATGTATATATAGCGTTTTTCTGAAAATTAGCTAATCAAGGGAACATTAAAAATTTGCTTTTTCGTATATTTAAACTTGATAAACTAACATTTAGCCACTTAAAAATGAATGCTAAGCTTTCTTCTGCATTTCTATGTACCAAGATATATGTATAATAGTTTTAGATAATGAAAATTTCGAAATCGTGGAGAAAAAAGGAGATCACACGTTAATTCCAACTACAAATAATCGTAAGAGAATTTAATGACTTACTTAATTAATTAATGAACTAAACATTTACATGGCTAAACTTCATCTATGTAATTTGAAATGTATGTTTATGCATTAGACGTTTATTATTATTTAATTCAATCAAGTTTTTTATCGGTATGGTAGCTCAGTCAGCTGCAGCATGTTGTGTACAGACGCTTGGTTCTGGGTTATATCTTCAGCACTGATATTGGTAATGTCAGTGGGTAATGAATACTGCCTTCATTTTTTCAAAAGTGCAACCCCGGTTCCGGGCAGCTTTGGATTTTGGGAGTTGTATACTGTACGTAATATGTTTGTTTATATTTATATTTGGGACATGTAAAATCTGTTCTTTTATTTTCATTTATTTCATATCTCACATAATTGAGTATGTGTTTTCAGAATTAAGTAATCGTGTTTTTGTTGAGAAAAAAACAAAAAAATGTGCTAATTTCTATAAAAAATTATATTCACAATCACAACGTACCTGCACTTAACAAAAAAATATATTTTATATTATTATTATTATTATTAGCCGTTACTCGAGTCCGAGTATAAAAATGTTACAGTCGATAAATTGTGTACAATAAAGAACAAGTAAAAGGTGTAGTCTATTGTAATTTCCATTCATCTACGGTGCACACGACTATGGCTATAAAGGCCAATTCGGGAGAGCACATGTCGACCGCAGTCAGGACAAACATAGACCTGGTTAGGTCTTGGATTCGGCCTTCTTGCAGCAACATTTCCTTGATAGCTGGCCACAACCCCTCGCCATTCGGTTCTGTCCGCTGCAAGTTGTTCCTATTGCTCGTCTGCAATACCGCAGGATTTTAGATTTTCATGGAGAGCGTCTTTGAACCTCTTTCGTTGACCGCCACGCCTTCTTCTACCGCTTGGCAATTCACCATAAAGTGTACATTTAGGAAGGCGGTTATCATGCATACGATGAACGTGACCTGCCCATCTTAGGTGTGCTCTTGAAATAAGCACCTCAATTGGAAGGCTTTTTGTTCTCCTGAGTACTTCCACGTTTGATATGTGATGGAACCAACGGATTTTCCTCATACTTCTGAGGTGTCTTTGCTGAAAACGTTCTAATTCTTTTACATGACGACGGTAAGTGACCCAGCTTTCACATCCATATAGCAGTGTTGGAATGACAACTGCTCTGTAGACAGCCATTTTCGTTGACAAAGCAAGGTCGTGGTTGTCAAATACTCTCTCTCTAATATAGTCAAATAATTGTTAATCAACATCTGTACCGAAGAAATTAAATATATTTTACTGTGGAAGTAATCAGTACAGCCGTAAGTTATTTCAAAATCATTTAAACATTTTACAGATAGGATTTTCTGAACTTTCGTAAATCTCTTAAAAATCGTTGTAGTTAGGTATAGGGAAGTAAATGTAAACTGTGCATATCTTTAGTCGTAGAATTTGATAAAATAAAAAATAATTGAGTTTCCATTTAACAAATTGAAGATATTTGATGTTTCTGAATTTAAGTTGTGACCACTGTTATACTCACACCCCGTATAATATTTAAATGTCTTTAATCATTTTAAAATAACTACTGTACTGATTACTTAAAAAGTAGAAGATATTTAATTTCTTCGGTGGGTTATTCACAGGAAGAATTTCTTTAGGGGTCTGCAGCTAAACTATAAATTTTAGGTATAAGGTGTGTTGCATTTAAATAACAAAGTTGACATCTACTTCCGGTGTAAGCGGAAGTGACAGAATTGTCAAAATATTTTAGTTGGATAGATCATACATGGTTTACTTATTATAAATACATAATTTCAGAACAATTCGTTCGGTAGTTTTCGAGATATGGATCGTGCAAGCTCCCGGCTGAACACACTGTATATAATAAAGGCTTAATGATAGATATATACCGGATGTAACAGGATCATGGTATACCCCCTTTTGTCCTTTAGTTTCGAAGATAATTGATTGAAATTTAGGATATACTACGTACATGCATAATAAGTGGCACTTTTTGACATACAATTGATTTTTTTTCACTTCCGGTTTCGCAGGAAGTGACACTAACTTTCGATTTTTAAATGGAATACCCTATATATTATTGCATTTTTGAATTGTGCATAACTTTCTGAATCCAACGGTGACATTTCAAACATCAATTTTTTTTATAATATAATTTTTAATTTTCCATTTAAGTGTGCCATGACGGTTCCGATTTATTCTAAATGACCCGTGTAATACTACAAAAATCTAAATTCCGTTAAAGACACTAAATTACGTGATTTATGATAAATAAAATTCAACAAAATTGTTTTTGGAGCAAAACGCAAATTTTAGTACTATTAATAAGGAATTTCATATGTCGAATTAAAATGTACGATAAGTACAAATAAAATTGCAGCTAAAGGAAAATAAGAAAATACAATTTTATCCTAATTACCTTGTTACACATAAGGTGGTTTTGGAATACAAGAAATTAACACAAAACATTACAACAGTTGTTCAAAAGGTTATCCATTAACGTCAGTGCACTTCTGAACTCGCATAGCTGTTTCTCGAAGAACGTTCGCCAATTGCTGGGCCATTATGCTATTAATTGCTCGTCTTACTCGTAGCTCCAGGTCTTCACGGGTTGTAACGGAGGTTGCATAGACAATATTTTTTAAATGACCCTAAACAAAGAAATCAAGGGGTGTTAAATCAGGTGACCTTGGAGGCCACCTTACAGGACCATTCGTCGAAATTAAGTTTTCTCCGAATCTCCGTTGAAGGTAATCAATTACCATCCTTGAATTATGGGGAGGAGCGCCATCTTGTTAGAAATACATTCCCTGTCCTATATCTAAGGGTAACTCATCTAAAATGTCCTCAGTCTCATTTTCCAGGAATCTCAAATATTTGGCACCAGTCAGAGGTCCTTCAAATATTATTGGACCAATATGATTCTACTACCGATTATTCCAAGCCAAACATTGAAAAAGAACCGCACTTGAAAGTTACCCTCTCGTAATAAATTTTGATTTTCTTATGACCAATATTTTATATTTTGTCGGTTAAATAATCCCAAATTTGTAAACCTAGACTCGTCCGAAAATAAAATCAGTCCCAAAAAGTCATTGTATGGCTGCGCGTTGTTATACAAAATCCAATTGCAATATTCTGTCTTACGTTCATTAATCGCTTTCGTACAAATGCTGGTGCAATTGGTATTTAAAAGATTTATAATGGTATTTGTACAAAATTTGGCTTACTGTTTGGTGACTGATGTCCAATTCAAACCCAACTTGCCTTAAAGAAACAGTCTTATCAACTTCTAATCGAGCCAAAGCATTAATTTTCGTTCCCTCGCCAATAATGAAGTTTTCTTCGGGATCATTGTTGGGTTCTCTTCGGAATTGGTTTTCAACACGTTTAAAATAATTTTTGGCTAGACATTGTCTATCAGGATACCGTTGGGCATAAAAGTCAGTACCCGCAACTGCATTTCTTTTACATTCCCCATAAATAATTAACATGTCCACTTTCTCATCTCTTGTATACATTTGTGGCATTTTGAACACAATTAACAAGAATTTTAAAAAGACACAATAAAAACACCGTTAAACCAACAAATGTATGACAAGCTAAATATTTAATTGTTTTCAAAACCACCTTAGTTACTTCTTAACATTTAATTAGAACAAAATTGTATTTTCTTTTAGATGTAATTTTGTTTATATTTATCGCACGTAGTGCTAATAAATGGTACCACGGTACCGATATGGTTTGCATTTGAAGAAAATGAGTTTTGCCCCAAAAACAATTTTGGTGAATTTTATTTGCTTATAAGTCACGTAATTTAGTGTTTTTAATGGGATCTCGATTTTTGTAGCATTACACGGGTCATTTAGAATAAATCCGAACCGTCATGGCACACTTAGATGGAAAGCTAAAAATTATATTATAAAAAAAATTGATGTTTGAAATGTGACCTATTTGGCATCGTTGGATTCAGAAAATTATGCAGAATTCAAAAATGCAATAATATATAGGGTGTTCCATTTAAGAATCGAAAGTTAGTGTCACTTCCGGCGAAACCGGAAGAGAAAAAAATCAATTGCATGTCAAAAAGTGCAGTTTATTATATATGTACCTAGTATATCCCAAATTTCAATCAATTGTCTTCAAAACTAACGGAGAAAAGCGGGGGGTATACCATGATCCTGTTGCACCCTGTATAAATATATGGATATTACTAGTTTACACTAGCAGATAAGCTGGTTCTTAAGCTGCCTATTACTTCAGTAATTTCATTATTTGTTATAGGTATAAGAAATATATACGATTGTATTGAATGATTTTCTAGGACGTTATTATGTTTTCTTTCAATTATATTTATTTTTGGAGACATTTTTGTGTCAATATTTGTAAAATAATCGTTAAAGACGTTAGTTTTTTCTGTATTATCCGTCATTTCCAAACCTTTGTTATTTATTATGTTAACATTAGTAATTTGATTATATGTTGCTATTGAATTTGAAGCATTATTTAGGTACTAGCTTCCAAACTTTTCTTTTCATTATTTTTGACATCTCTTATTTATTGAGCATTTTCCTATATTCCGCGTGAGTAGTTTTTAAATATTTTAAGTAGTTTTGATGCCTCATGGAGTTCATTAATCAATCAGTTGTCCATGGCTTTAATTTACAAAATTTTACTTGAGGAGAATTCACAAGTTCCAGAGAGATTCAGCGATTCACAACAATTCTCTCTATCATTTGTTATTCATTAGTGTAATTGTTTATTAATGTAACTCTTGTATCCCATCAATAATATTACTGCGTATAGTTAAAAGCAATTTTGTTGCACAAATAATGGTTTTGTTGAAATGTATGCAAGTACAAGTAGGTCAAAATTAAAGGCCAGTGATTATAAAAATTTTCCGCATATTGTGTTTGCCCCTCGGTGCAGCAAAAAAAATTTAAACTCGACTTTTTATCGTTTCAATGTTATATATGGACACACGAAGTTATTCACTGTGCTAAAATGCTAAAGTAGGTAGTAATTGTATTACTCGTGCCCAACTGGATGGTATATAAAGTTCAGTTACTTACTGGCTAAGTGTCCGATCGGTGGAACCGGGACCAGAGTCGTGGTGGCGGCGCTCCTTGTGGACGATGCCCATGAGCTTCATCCAGGCATTGTTCTTCCCCCCGTGCCCCCCCATCCCACTCTGCCACATCGTCATGTCTGCAGATCATCACCAACAATCCCCCCTGTTGAAAACACCACTGGTGATCGTCACCAGAAGTCACAAAACTTCATTCTCCGAAGAGCACTGCAGAAAGACGAGCATGGATGACGATTCATTTCTGTACTTGGCAACACTAACTTATTTTACGGACACTATGTATATCTAAATATATTATTGAAATTATGGCTGCGGAAGATATGCTAAAAATTTTTTGCACTCTAAATTGAACTATTGTAAATAGTAAAACTTTAGTAGCTCGTTATTGAAAACTTTCTACAAACTATTATAAAATGGAAGATAACTGGATAAAATGTAGCGAAAAAATTTGCGAAACTACCTAACTATCTAAAAAACTACATTGAGCAAGAATTTAAACTTTTTAAAATTGACCTTTACTATTGTTAACAGTTCTTGTGTGAGCACTATTTGCGCGCGAAACATTTAACTCCCTCTTTTTTCCTGCACTGGATGTTGTCTAACACACCGCAGACACCTAAAGTCTCCTTCGGAAGTTGGTCGCTCTTCATCTTAACCAACGCGATCGGTGATTGTTCGTCGCGTCGTTCCAACAGGTGCAGGCGGGCAGTTGTTGGCGCTTTGGGTCAACAAGAGACGCGTCGCGACGCGTTTAGTACACTGAGGTCCGGGCTGGAGGCACGGGGCACGTAGAGTAGGGCGCAGGCGCCGCCCACTGCGGACCACCTGGGCCACTGTGATGTTAGATCGTACTGCAGCGGCAACGCATCTCGTCGTTCATTCATCCTGCGGCAATCGGCGCCCTCCACCGCCTGCACTAGGCAGGATCGTCTTCGGCGCGGCTGCTTTGCATAATGGTGTGAATGGTATATCTTACTGCAAACTGCAATCCTCCGTCGACTGCTCCAGTAATAAAAATACACGATGTACCGTAAGAACGAGTCGCATTTTAAAACTGTAAGTTAGGCTCGTATTAATTTATTATTGAAACAGCTTTGTTTTAGAAAAAACAAAGAGTAATAAAAGCTCATTGTACAATGTACAGAGTGATTCGCATAAAGATTCCCAGCCCCGGGTAATTTCCGTGGTAATTAAAAGAGACATTAAAATTCTGTAAACATTGCTAACAGGCACCATCATAACTTTTGAGAAGAGAGAAAAAGTTATAGCTATTGTTTTAGATTTATAAAAAGCATTTGACACTGTGTCACATAGCCAGCTACTAGAAAAACTAAACAAAGTTGAAGTCGCGGGAAATGTCTACAATTTATTGTAACAATACTTGTAAAATAGGCCTTAGCAAGTAAAAATAAACAGTGCTCTGAGTGCAAAGAAAATAATAAAAACTGGAGTACCTCAAGGCACTGTCCTAGTACCAACTTTGTTTCTGCTATTTATAAATGATCTACTCGACAAACACTTTGGATGCAAAATCACATCGTATGCAAACGACACCGTAGTAATTTGCTCGGGAGATAACTGGAGTTCAGCAAGAGAAAAGGCAGCCCCTGCAATAAGTAAAGTTAGAACCTGGCTGGATACAAATTTACTAAAACTGAATATAGCACAAACTAAATTTATTATTTCTTTTAATGCTTGAACCGTATGGAATGAAAACAGGTGAAACTTATGTTTTAATAAGATTCTGTGAACTGAATCCTTGCATAGTCCCGATTTCAGACCAGCTTGTCTTAATGACATCCTTGGAAATGCATGAAAATATCCCAGAATGACTATTTCAATGTTTTCGTCATCAGCAATAGGCTTTCTTCTTTGACAGAGCCATAATTCTTAAAATTTTCCAGTGTGCGTTTTACAGTCTTTAGTGACGGTTTCCGTTTTTCTGGATATCGAGTAGCAAATGTACTGCAAGTTCTTGACATTACTTTTTCACATTCTCCATAAATAATAAGCAAATTTAAAAAGTTTTCGTTGGTATAATTTAAACGTGCTGGCAGCATTTTTTGACATAAGATAATGACTGATTGTTTCTAATCATGGCTATTTTGATGAAATGATTACAACAATTCATGAATTTCTAATAAAATCGCAAATATTTCAAAAAGTTGTAACTTTAACCCCCACAATGCTAATATCAGAAGAAAGGGAATTCAATTATACACAACTTGACGTAAAAAAATACAGGGTGTTCCATTTGACCTAAACAAGTTTTCGCGGTTTGAAGTTAACAAAATGTAACGCGAAAAACGAAACACTTGGTATGATATTATTGAATTTATTTCAGTTGCAGAACGTAGTTCTCCTTGTGTTCTTTTTACGTGACAAGAAGCAAATGAGGATCTTTTACATGAAGAAAGTTATAACGGTTCTTGCAAACCGTTGCACCTGTCAAATTTTCTATAACATGTCAAATATCTCTGAAACGGCTAGGTTTAGGTATAGGATATGCTACATATTTTCGACTCAGAATTTTATGCTCATTTCGAAAACCGTCAAATATATTTAGGGTGTTCCATTTGAAATAAGCAAGTTGGTATCGACTTCCGCTATAAGCGGAAGTGCCAGCTGCTTGTAACTATTTTAGTTGATTGGCCACACCGACATTAGTAATTATCTAAATTTTCAAAATTTTCTGATGCATACTTTTCTCCATATCGATCGATTCAGTTCCCGGTGAGACACCCTGTATATGCACGCGGTTGTAATTTATACTTACAATAAGAAACATACGATCGGTTCAACCCTAAGTCACCAATACGAAAAAAAAAAAATTAAAACTAAAAACGCATACAACACTAAAAAATATAGCAAAACAGTCTGTCAAAAACAAATCAGATACAATGGAATCAAGCTATACAACCAACTACCTGAACAAATAAAAGCCCATGATAAAAAGAAATTCAAAAGAAAAATAAAAAATTATACCACATATCTCCAACTCTTCAATTCAAGGCCTATAAGTGCCTAAAATTGTGCATACGCAGCTTTTTGAGTTTGTAAATGAAAGTAATATCTTGCATGAAAACCAGTCAGGCTTTAGAAAAGGACACAGTACTTCAACGGCCCTCACTAGTATCGTCAATGACATCGAAATAGGCACTGATAAAAAGAAGATAACTGCTGTAGTACTGCTTGACATTTTCAAGGCTGTTGACACGATTAGTCATGAATTAGTATACGCAAAACTTAAATATTTTGGTCTTGACTATAAGAGTATTGCTTTCTTTAACTCAATCTAAACAATAGATCACAAAAAGTACTATTTAATGAAGCTATCTCACCTCCTGTGGAAGTTCTATCTGGCGTGCCTCAAGGCTCGGTCTTAGGTCCGTTATTGTTTATCACCTACACTTCTGACATTTACATTCAGTTGAAAACTGTAAAATACACGCATATACCGATGACACCCACGTATACAATAGCTTTCATATCAGAGGTTCATTAGTAGCTCAAAATAACATAAATAGCGACTTAAGTAAAATTAAACAAGTATCTCAAGAGTGCAACTAGAAATTGAATCATCCTAACAAAAGCAAACTAATATTATTCGGACCTAAGAAAGATTTAGCTTCTGTTTGTGAAAACCTTAGTTTAAATATTGATGGTGAGATCTTATCTCCTGAAAGTGCAGAAAAAAATCTGGGATTGAATTTAGATCAGCACCTCAAGTTCTCTGGGCATTTAAATACCCTGTCGAAGGCACATGGATCTTTAAAGTTATTGTATAGTAATAGATTTTTCATTAGTCGCAATTTGAGAAAAATATTATATGGATCACTGGTCCACTTTAACTATTGTGATGTAGTATATAGTAGTTTCATCGATGCCATAGGAAAAAGAAGAGTATAAAGAGTGCAAAACTCCTTTGCCAATTCATATTCAGCTTAAGAAGATATGATGATAATCACACTCTTTTTCTGATTTAAACTGGTTGAATTCGAAGGAAACTACACTTTTTGGACTTCATTCATCACGTTATATCAACATAGACATCATCTTATCTCTTCTGTAGGCTTAGTACTAGGTCTGCTGTACATAATAGTACTATTCGCTTTGGACGTTTGTATCATATCCAGAGACACCTTCTCCCTAACGGTATCTTGCTTTAAAACAAACTTAAAACGATTACTTCTTGAAGAGCAAAAGGCACGAATTTCACCTTATTCTGAAACTGTTTCGCTCTTTTTTTAAATTATGCTAGACATGACGGTCATTTACATTTCAGACGCTGATGTGATTACTTTACATTATTGTTGCTATAATGACGATCATACCAAATTAATCATTATTTTTCAATAGTAAATTTATATATCATCCGGGGGACACACTGTATACAAATATTAATCATAAAAACTAGCAAACTGGAAATAAAAATACGGGTTCAATTTGCGCATTCGTGATCCACTAACCTATTTATATTTTGTAGGAAGAATCGTGCCATGATTTGGTTCTAAATAGTATTTCCTCTCGATATTTCGAAATTTAGTGCATGCCAGATTGCAGGAGAGAGTTATACCGAAACCGCGATATGCTAAAATTGGACGAGGTATCGCTACAGTACGAAAGCTATTCAAAATTCAAATCGATCTCTAACACCAAATATCTGCATTGTTACGATAATTTTAATCATGCAAAGACAATAAATCTGCCAGTTTTAGTTTAGGTATTTCCTCAACCTAAATTTAAAATTCATTCACCGAAACAATATATTAAATAGTGTTGGAGCTGTGCCGACTTTTGTAAAACACGACTGTATTTATAAAAATATGAACAAGGTTATCATTTCAAGAAAGAGAAGGGCCGAAATATTATTTTTGGACGTGATTTTTCTTAATAAATATACCAAACCGAGCTGCTTTAAAGAAAAAAGAGTTTTTATTTTATTAAGTTTCGTATCCACAAATTGTATGTTGAGTAAGTATCTCATAGGTAATTGGATAAAACAAGAAACAAACCTTATATCCTCATTATAGTCGACGTTTCGACAAACTTTATTTTCTTCTTCAGGATTAATGAGGTGATAGGTTATCAGTCATTAAAATTGATATACCATTAGAATTGATATCATTGTTCACAGTTAAACAAAATGTGTATATATGTTTTATAGAGAGTTTGCGACTAATAATATTATGTTTTAATATTCCGCCCTTTAAAGGCACATTTGAACTATGCTAAGCACAGTCAGGCTATTTATTTTTCGGTTGCAACAGACACTGGATCGCTAGATGGCGCCTGCAGACTATTTTACATGTCGCTATCCCAAAGATATCGAAATGTACTAACTAGTCAAATGATCCTCGTGTCGGTCATCACATGCCTACCTTTCACTGACGAGAGCCAACAGCTCGAAACTGCAGTCTGCAAGTGGTGTGTGACGACTGGCTCGAGAGCTCCTTTAAGTAGGAGCAGTCTTTGGGCTGGTGTTTGTTGCAATCGAAGTATTAGCGTTTTGATGGTAAAATGCAATTATTACACTTAACGCGCCAGGCTTGTAACTTGTAATTCAGCGCTCGGCGGGGCACGTAGCCCGGAGAGTAGCTGTTGGTTGCAATCTGGTTACATTCCTTATAGTAAAATAAGGATTTTATAGAGGAGTTTGCGACTAAAAATATTACGTTTTAATATGCCGCCCTCTAAAAGCACATTTGAACTATGCTAAGCCCAGTCAGGCTATTTATTTTTCGGTTACAACAGACACTGGACCGCTAGATGGCGCCTGCTGACTATTTTACATGTCGCTATCCCAAAGATACCGAAATGTACTAAATAGTCAAGTGACAAAGGATCCCTTGACTATTTGGTACATATCGGTATCTTTATGATAGCGACATGTAAAATAGTAAGCAGGCGCCATCAGCGGTCCAGTGTCTGTTGCAATTGAGAAATAAATAGCCTGACTGGGCTTAGCATAGTTCAAGTGTGCTTCTAGAGGGCAGAAATATTAAAACATAGTATTTCCTTATTCCTTATTTTACTATAAGGAATGTGACCAGACTGCATTAGCGTTTTGTTGGTAATATGCGATTATTACACTTAACGCGCCAGGCTTGTAACTTGTAATTCAGCGCTCGGCGGGGCACATAGCCCGGAGAGTAGCTGTTGGTTGCAGCCTGGTTACATTCCTTACAGTAAAATAAGGATTTTATAGAGGAGCTTGCGACTGAAATATTGTTTTCATATTTCTGCCCTCTAGAAGCACACTTGATACTATATAGTACTTATTGCCGCATTCTGAAAGACTTACACACGCCATCCTTACAAAACTCGAGTCGTACAAAAACTTTTGCCTCGAGATTCTGGAACACACATTGATTTTTCCGCACGTTTCGAAGGGCTTTTTGCTGAAAACCCGAATATTGTTGATTGCTTGCTGATATCAGATGAAGCTGCTACTACTACTGGGCGATGGAAAATCCTCTGCAATTGCATAGTAAAAAATTTATTGCGTGGTATCTGCCTTTGGAATTTTTGGGCCATTCTTCTTTGAGGAAAATGATGACGGTTACTGTTACATGACAATGTTATCAACAGATACTGCGTAACATTTAATAACAAGTTCGTAATATTGGTGTGGATATTCGAAGAATATGGTTTCAGCAGGCCGGAGCCACTTCCCGCAATGCTAGGGATTCTATAACAATTTTTGCAAATAATGTTTTCTGGCCATATCATTTCGAAATTCAACTGGCCGGCACGGTCACCGGATCTCTCTGCCGATCCAGTTATATTGATTTCCAAACCTTATTATTCTCCATATCACCTTTTGTTGGTTGTAACACATATGTATTTTGTATCTGTGTTACATGATGATATAATGTTATTAATGTAATTGTTTGGTATATTATCTAAAGAAATATTGCCCTATTGTACAACAGTATATTGATTCAAGTCTGATAAATACGTAGTAAATAAATTATTCCAATTGTTCTTAATTTAGAAAATTTTCATAAATTGAAAAAGATCATCGCATATTTAATGCCCCACGTTGGGCGCCAAAAAATGCAACATACTATGATTATCAATTGAGATGTGATTCTCGGTCAAAACTGACATATTTTTATTTAAATAACTTTTACACGATTCCCAAAACTATCTTGATTACTGGTGATAACTACAAAAGCTAGTCAGATCATAGTAACATTGGTTTATTTTCAGACTATAAGCATTTTCTGATTGCTCGTGCTACTCCCTCTTCTCTCTGTCTCTCTCTACAATTTTACTATGTCCACTATTTCTTTAAAATTTCAATATCAAAAGTTGCATTACATACGAGCGAACTCGCTACATGGTTATTAAAATTAAAAATAACGTTATTGCGAAGGAACGGGTTTTGCGGCGGCTCAAAAATATCGATTTCTTCTGTTGAAAACTCCCACCTGTGCAATTTTGCTTCATCCGTCCAAATAATTCGTCTCAAAAAATTGGGGTCTTCCTGTATTTTCATCAAAAGATCCTCACAAAAATTTACTCGTCTAGGATAATCGGTTGGTCGAAGCTTTTGTAACCGTATGAAAGAGTTGTATTTTATGATCATGTAAAATTCTCTGCATCGAGGAGTAACTCAATCCCAAATCAAAAATTTCTGCTCGTATCGATGATCTTGGAAACGCCTCAAAATATCCCAGAACGTTTATTTGATTGTCTTCAGATTCCCTAACAGATTTAGTTCTTCTTCTTGAAGGATGAATGTTTCTAGCACGAAGAAACATATTTTTCAGTCTTGAAAACTTTTGTTTATTCATCCGCGGCAAATTGGGATTTTTTTGGGGGATTTTCTGGCAGATGCCGTGTATCGCAGATAAATCAAAAATCACTTCATTTGAATAAGTAGCCATTTTCGTTTATGAAAGAGCAGCAAAACGTAGTTAATTACAACTAAAAACTGACAGTGTAAAAGTCAATTTGTTCTTTTGTCTTTATTCTCTCAATTGTCTCATAGGCTACTATGTTTTTTTGGATAAATTATAATTGTCAACAAAAACCTGTAAATAATTCAAAAACCGCTGTCCAAGGAATCACTACTTCCACATCCAGATTTTGTAGCCAAGTTTTATACACATTAAATCCCAATGTAATATTTTATATCTTTTGATAATAAAGTGGGGGCGATAGAGGGGGTGGCAAATGTAGCCCTTGGTTCTCGTATACCCACTAAGTCCCAATTTAATTTTTTATTCCCTTAAACAATGCTGTGGGGGTGGCAATGGGGATGGTAGAAGAGTTAACTAATGCCAAAATAAATTTTAAATTCCCTTGGTTCTTGTACACACACTAATTCCTAATTTAATTTTTTATTCCCTTTAATAATAGGGTGGGGGTGGTAGAGGAGGTGGCTGATGCCAAAAAATTTTTAGAGTACCTTGGTTCTCGTGTACACGCTAAATCCCAATTTAATTTTTGACTCCCTTTATTAATGGGGTGGGGGTGGCAATGGGGGTGGTAGAGGGGGTAGCTAATGCCAGAAAATTTGTTGAGACGTTTCGTTCTTGTATATACACTATCACATTTTAATTTTTTTTACTCCTTTTCATAATAGTGTGGGGGTGGTATTGGTGGCGATAGTGGGAGGGGAGGAGGGGGTGGCTTCCACTGGACGTGGAAGTAATTACATTTATACAAAAAACAAGTTTAATTGTTCTCAGAAATTTGTAAATTTGTGAAAATCAAACAATTAAACTTGTTTTTTGTGTACTTGTAACATGGATTTTCACCAAGTAAAGGTCCAATCTATCAACTATTAAAAATTATATTCACATATAGAGGACACGTGATGTCACATGCATTGGTTCCTTGTTTCGTTAAGGCACAGTAATTTGGGTTAAGTTAACAATAAGCACTTAAAATAGCTACAAGTGTACAGAATACTCATCAAAAATAACTTACAAAAAAGTATGCCCCCAACCAAACAATTTATTATAGTTTCAAAAAAATATATAATTGCCGTACTGTATGTTATTGACAAGCTGAATATGCAACTAAAAATAAAAATATCCTAGATATAGAGATTTCTAACAGTTACAATACGATAAATGTGAAATTTATAAAATGCTTATCTCCACACATTTTAAATTTATTTCTATTAAATATAAAAGATAAATAATTCATAAAAATGTTAATACTGTTTGCAAAGAATACGTAACAGAAAAGAATAATGCCGTCACTCACTTAATGCAATAATACTATGCGATATGTAGTTCATTACTGCTGTTAGAACCTAATCAATTTATTTATATTTTTATACTTGCACCTACGTATTGTCTATGGTATGTAAACAGACGTCAATAACATACGATCATATAAGTATATGACAAAATATTGGCTAGGAAACCCTGATTTAAGAATTTAGGTACAACTTTTGACAGTCTAACAATCCATATTATAGAGAATAATCAAAGATTCTAGATTTAATTGTATAAAATATCAAAGATTTTATAATATCATAATAAATAATGACAACAGCAAGCATTTTTTGTATTAAAAACTATTGCCTCATTGTATAGTAGAGTGATGTCATGTAATCTGCTTTTGCTTTAATATTATTTTTAATATACTGTTTTGTGTAACTTGTAATTTGTTTAAAGAGTTTTTAATCCTCCCCATGCTATAATACAATATTTAATAATAGATGCAACTAAAGAGTCATAAACAATGAACAATTTTTTTCTGTTTAATATGCTTTGTAATTGGTAGAATTTATGTACAAGTATTCTAATCTTTTTAGTAACATATTCAATATATTCATATCATCTTAGATGACGGTCAACCATTACTCCGAGGTATTTAATTTTATTAATGAATGTGTCATACTATTTTGCATATTTTTACACTTTAATTGCAGTTTTCTTGTACTAAACAATTTTTAAAATTTTTCTAAATTTATTTTGTCACAAATTACATTAGAAACATTACTATTTTGTCTATTATATTCGAATTCAAAACCTAAACATATTGTGTAATGATCAAAGAGGTTAGTTTAAAAAATCATTGATTTTATTAATATTAATAAGCACCAGAATTATTATTTTTATTGTTTACAAAGATGTAGTCTATTATGGTTGATGTAGTTTCTGTTGCCCTAGTGGTTTTGTTTATATAAGATACAAAATCTGGACCTGGAAGTAGTGATTGATTCCTTGGATAGCGGTTTCTTATATAGACATTATTTTTTATATAACATTTTTTATGTAAAATTTATGTAACAGTTTTACGTTAATATATCTTCATTGATAATTAAAAATAAAAGAATTAACTTAATTTTTTCTGCTAGTGTGATCATAATAGATGAACAGTATGTACAAAAAATAATAGACGACTTTTATATTGATATTAAGTTTTAGTTATTGAGCGCATATGGAAGTAATGAATGTTTCGTTTTGTTTTTTTTAAGATTATTATTGTCTTCTCGTAGGGGAGACTGTCTTTATATAATATTACGGTTCTATGAAGGAATAGATGAATTAGCTCTAGCAAACCGTCTACAAAAATATCCTCGCAAAAAATCACTGAAATGGAACAAGGCTGCTTATAGAGCCCAACGGTGAATATGCAGAAAGTCAGCAGGAAAATGTAAAAGTACTATTAGATACTTACTTTCCAGGCTCCCACATAATTGAAGGTGAACCTACACATGCCTATCTGGATGAGGATGTATATCGTCATACCAGAGAAGGGAGAAAGCTAGCTGGAAAAATATTCACCCCTAATAGAATTAAATGGGCGGTATTTTCAATCAAACCTTTTAAATCGCCAGGCAGAGATGGCATTAACCCTGCTCAGCTTCAACAAGGAATCGAGGAACTTATCCTATGCCCGAGAAGCATATTTAAAGCAAGCATATGGAGAGAAGTCAAGGTAGCGTTCATTTCAAAGGTAGACAGGCGTTCACCAGACGAACCTAAGTCATATCGCCCCATTAACTTAACCTCATTTCTCCTTAGAATACAATGGAGGAAATACTGAATCAATATATGAGAAGTGAAATTCTTACAGGGATACCGCTTCACTCAAAACAATTTGCCTATCAACCCGAAAAATCAACAATAAATACTATACATAGCCTGGTCGGTCAAAGACATCGAACAGGCATTTATATCAAAGGAAGTGGCTATGTGTGCTTTCGTGGATATAGAGGGTATTTTTGACAAAACCTCATACGAAACCATACAAAGAGCCACGGAAAAAGGGGGAATACAGCCCCCAATAATCAATTGGATACAATCCTTACTAAGAAGCAGAATAATTACCACAAATATGGGGGACTGCAATCAAGAGAGTTCTATCGCCCTTGTTGTGGTCAATGAGCGTCGATGATCTCCTTCATAAATTGAGTAATTCTAGCTTCAACGTCCAGGGCTACGCTGAAAACCTGGCTGTGACTGTGAGAGGCATACCTGAGGTTATGATCTCAAACCTTATACAAATGACCTTAAATGCTATATCCAAATGGTACTCGTCAGAGGGGCTTAGTGTCAATCAGAGCAAAACAGTTATTGTACCATTCACCAAAAGAAGGAAACTGAATTTAAGGGCTCCTATATTGAATGGAACAGTGCTGAACATTTTCAGTGAGGTTAAGTATCTAGGAGTAATCCTGGATTAAAAACTCAACTGGAACTCACATTTGGAAAGAACTCTTACATAAGCAGCTATGGAGGCAACGCTCGACCTACTTCCTCTGCACTTGCTGCGCACTTAGCGATCTAACACTGCATTCGGCATTTAAATTCAAACGAAGCGATCTGGTTGATCACTTAAGGATTTTGGAGCTTATCGATTTTGAGTCCATGACCAAACCCACTAACTCAACGGCAGTCAAGAGGAACTTTGAGTGCCCTTTTGATGTGCTAACGTTCAAACGAGCAGGATCGAAGCACTGCGGTTGGACAAAGGGTCACTCATCTAGCTGTCTAGAGCCCTTGGCAACACCCGAAAAATCTTCTAGGCAGAAATTTACGCTATAGATCTAGATGTCCACGAATGCATAAACGAAGACATTCAAAGAGTAAATATCTATAGCCAAGCAGCATTAAAGGCTTTAAGGTCCTATACCCTCGAGTCTAAAATTACCTGGGAATGTAGCCAATCTCTGAAGCAACTGGCAAATAACAACAAGGTTAACTTGATGTGGATGCCAAGGCATGAGGAAATAGAAGGGCGGCCTTGCAAAAAAAGAAGTTAAAGGGCCATTCTTCGGACCCGAACCGTTTTGTGGCTTATCCAATGGACACATAGCGGAGGAGATCCAAAAATGAGAAAAGAACAGAAGATACACCAGAAGATACAACAGAGGAATACACCAAACCAGAAACAAGCGAAACGTTATATAGTTTATTGGGCAAGGAATGTCACAAGGCTTCTCGAACCCGAAAAATCTGAATTAAGGCTGATTACAAGCCATCTAACAGGCCACACCTCTTTGAGATACCATCTCAAGAACATGGGCAAGGCAGTAGATGAGAAATTCAGGTACTGTAATGCTGCAACTAAGACTACGGAACATATACTTTGTGAATGCGAATTAATAATCCGCATTAGGTAAAGTACCTGGAACAGGCAGGATTAACGCCTGCAGACATAGGGAAACTATCTCCCAGGAAAATCACAAGCTTTGTAAAAAGTCTTGGAACCTGGACATTAATTAGTGTAGCATCTCACAAAAGATCTTTTAGGTCGAAATAAAGTAAAGTTAACTATGAGCCAGGCGATCCCCTAAACAATCTACAATATACAACTATTAAAAAATTTCTGTGAGTATTTTGGTTTCCTTTCGATAAAAAATAGTATTACATAGCAATGATTTAGAACGCAATTTGTTTATGGCAACAGCGAATAGTTGCTGCCTGTCGTGCCCTGATTTTGAGCTCAATAATGTTGATATTTATATCCCAGTTTCTTTCATCTATCCCTTCCTCACAGGCTCTGCTCTTTGGGTCTAGGTATTGTCTAATTTATGAGATATGTTTTGTTTTTCAGTTTGTAACAGAAGTAATTTTTTTTTTTGTATTAGATATAATATCATGCAAACTTTCACAAATTTATCGAGTTGGAAATTAAATTTCACTAAGATTACTAAGTACGCCTCCGTGATAATTTATAGTAACCCTAATCGTCGACAGGGCTGTTACTACCACCACAGTTATGGTGCACCCAAATTAGGGATAAATATCATGACCTGTAACGATCGCGTGTATAAGCTGCACAGAGAAGGCACCTTGATGGGAGCGAAACTTTTTAAAATAATAATATAGGAAGTGACTATACGTTTGAAATAAAAATGTGTTCAATATATCGAAAAATAACTCACTTTAGAAAAATAAATTTATAGTATACAGGGTGTGCCAATAAACGTGTTAATGTACCTCCAAAAAAATAAGTCAACGTCATAAGTAACTCAACGAGTTTAGAAGGCATTAACAAAATTTTACATTTTCAAAATTAATTTTCTCAGTCAAATTTTTACTCTTTATACAGCTGAATATATGATAAAGATCCCTACCGAATAAGGTACCGCACGATCCCCTTCCTAATTTATGGTTTTCGAAGGGTAGTTATTATTCAGAAGACGTAAACGCGGGGGTCGGTATCACAGTGGTTAGAGCATCTAGCTTTCTCTTTGAGCATACCTAACGAAGTGGGTTCGAGCTCCACCTACTGAAAATTAATTTTCAAATATAAATTATCCCCCAAGAAGTGATTCGGATCCCACTACAAACTGTAGGGCCCCGTTTCCTTCACTCACGCAAGTCTAGATTTAAGAGGGCCATTCAAATGATCTGATATGCGGTTAAAGCATTTATAACATTTATTATATTCATGATAAAAATTGGCAATTTCAAATTAAAAGCGGACCTGTTTCCTAGAAGTTCATAATTACGCTTAAAATCGATTTATTCCATATATATGGACCGCCATGTATACAGGGTGTCCGGCAACTCTTCTGACAAACAAAGGTTACAAATTCTAGACGTTTCATCGGGAGATGATTGAAATTCAGATAGTTTTAATCATCTTCCGATGAAGCTAACATGGTTAGCGCGAGCCGAGTGTTCAAGTATAGTGTTCAGTGCAGTGTGCAAGTATTCTGGTGTTTGTGAAAAGTACGCCAGTGTTTTTAACTAAGGATCGATCTTTACAAGTTCTATGCATTAAACAGAAACACATTGTAATCTCTACACAACAGATTTATTGACGTATCACCTATTTTCAAGAAGTTTTATATTATGTTCTTCACCCGGCGCATCCGGCAGAATATACATTGTTTCTTAATAATGTAACAGCATAATAACTCTTTTGTTTTTTTCCTGATTTAAAACAAACTGATCTCAAAGGTCAAAGGTCAGCAAGGTCTCTTTAAGACCACAAAATCACCCCGAGGCCATCTACGATGCTAAATTATATGAAAAAAATAAAAAAATCATAGTAGACATTTTTTAATCAAAAAATTATATTAACAAAACTTGTTCGAAATCATTCGAAAACCCTGAATCCGAAGTTTAGTTAAGTTCTAAAAAAAATGAGGTCTTGATGAAAAAAAATCCAGTCCCAAATTTCTTGTTTTGATAAGCATGCTCTGACTCCTTTGTATCTACTGAGACAATTTTGTAAATGTCAGATTAGTTGTCAAGTAAAGTTGGTGATACTTCTCGTACAATAAGAGAAGCTCCGCCCTCTAAAAGCACATTTGAACTATGCTAAGCCCAGTCAGGCTATTTATTGTTCGATTGCAACAGACACTGGACCGCTAGATGGCGCCTGCTGACTATTTTACATGTCGCTATTGTAAAAATACCGGGATGTACCAAATAGTCAAAGGATCCTCGTGCCGGTCGTCGCATGCCTACCTTGCACTGACGAGAGCCAACAGCTCGAAACTGCAGTCTGCAAGTGGTGTGTGACGGCTGGCAAGAGAGCTTCTTTAAGTAGGATCAGTCTTTCGGCTGGTGTTTGTTGCAATCGAAGCATTAGCGTTTTGATGGTAATATGCAATTATTACACTTAACGCGCCAGACTTGTAACTTGTAATTCAGCGCTCGGCGGGGCACATAGCTCGAAGAATAACTGTTGGTTGCAGTCTGGTTACGTTCCTTATAGTAAAATAAGGATTTTATAGAGGAATTTGCGACTAAAAATGTTATGTTTTAATAAGAGAAGCTGCTACAAAATTTAATAATCGGCATCCAAATCGACCCCCAATAGACCACGTAAAAGTTTGGCGAATTAATAATTTATTCAATGGAACTGGCAGTGTGCAACAAACAAGAACAACGTAATGAGGGATCATGTTAGAGATGCAGAAATTCTTCAGTTTGTGAGAGAAAATCCAAGATGTAGCCTAAAGAGAATGTCCACAATCTTAAATGTACCCAAGGATACAATTTAAGCAATTTAATTCAAGCCTGTTTTCTTACATACAGAAGAAGACGAAGAAAGATATTAGATATTGATCAAAACTCTCATTGGGTTGTAAACTGTCGACGCCAGTATTCAGAAAAGGTGGAATGTGTGGTGCGGTATTTTGAATAAACAAATAATTGGGCCATATTTCTTTGAGGAAAATTGGAATGCGTAACGTTATCTAATTTTTTTGCAAACTGAATTTTCAATCGAACTTGAAAACTTGTCCCTTATTGCATACAAAAATGTGATATTTCAACTTGTTGGAGCCCCACCACAATGCAATGGTAGTACGCAATTGACTGAACAACAACTTTCCCGGAAGTGGATTGAAAGAAATAGCCCTTTTATTAATTAGCCTCAGAGGTCACCTGACCTCACACCCTTGGACTCTTTCGCGGACCGTCCCCCTCGCTTCGCTCGGGTGACAAACTTCCGCTCGCCCAGAATATGCTTCATTCCAAACTTATTACAGAATATACTATTCTGTGCTTATGCGCAGAATGAGTAGAGCGAAAAAGCGCAGTGCTTCAACGAGTTTTTATTGTAAGTATGACAGTTTACATACGGGAGATCCTGTTATTGTAGGTTGAGAACGACTGCCTTGGTTCAGATCGTCCCAAATTTTCCAACCGTGAACAGGATGCTGCTTTTTGGGGGTACTTACTTAAGAGAGAATAAGTTTGCAACAGCGAGGGATGCTGTGATTGGTACTGAATTTCGTGGCTCTCAACCTACCACCAGCAGAAAGGTCAAGGAATCTGAATTGAAAAACCGTCCAGTGGCTAAAGAAATATTAGGTACTCACTGTAGAGCGACGGCAGTCAAGGGAAATTTTCGCAATAAATTATATATACCCCGAGCCTCGCGCGAGTGCGACCTATTGACCGGGGTCATTCTTACTGAGAAAAAGAAATTTCAGTCGACTGATAACGACCAAAATCGTGTTTATCGTTCACACAATACAAGGTTTGAAGAACGATACACTGGCTCCCTTGCTTTTAGATCTGGACGTTTTTCTGTAAATGTATGGGGTTGCATAAGTGTCCATGGGCCTGGCGTTTGTTGGCGAGATGAGGGAAAGTTTAATGCTTACGATGGTGCTTGAGTGTCTATGACTACGATTTAGAATTCAGGAAGGGGCCGAGAATGTAAATGCTGACGTCTGAGTCGTCATTATCAACAACATGAGGTCGGTGAAATGACATGTTGAGTCCAACAACAGACCAATTGCCTTCGAAGAAATACAAAAACTTACCAAAGATGATAAGACTGTCAGAGACGTAAGGTATTGTACTTGGCATCAGTGACCGAATGCGGAGATTGAAGAAGTACAACCGTACCATCGTAGAGAGAATGAGATTTCTGTACACAAGGATTGCCTACTTTGGTGAAATTGGCTGAAGGCGCCAAAAGAAATACGTGGAATTTTCATGAAGCCGCCGTGAGTGGCATCCCTGGAAAGTTTGCGCCCGGAGTTATGTGTGGTGGCCAAATATCGATTGAGAGATCGAAAATTGCGTGGTAACTTGTAAGACGTACCAGATTCATCAGAATAACCCGGCGAAAGCGCCACCTCATACTTTGGCGTCTAGCGCAAATCTCCAAGAATGTCTAAACATAAAAAGTCAGGTGAGAGTTAGAGTGGCTTATCTGCAGAAATTTATCATTTTTTAGTTTTAGTGGTTAATAATCCCTAATTATTTGTTATTTTATTAAATACGAATGATACGGTAGAGTGTTTCTGTGACATTAACAACATTAATAATGCCTATTTTTTTAATGTTTCATATTACCCCCCCCCCCTCCACTAAAATTTATTTACGCGTAGGTCCCTATATGTAAGAAGTTTGTAGATTAAGACAATATACTCCACCTAGGTGGGGCTGGGTGCTGACAACTCGTGGAGATGTCATTTGTTATTAAATCTAAAGCTGACTAAAACTAATATAATAATTTTTTCAGATCTTCAATATTGCTTATTGTGAAAGTTCGTTTGTTTTTTCATCAGGTCAGCATGCAACTGAATGTTAATTGGTGCTGCAGTATAGTTAGCGATCGTTACCAGTATTCACCAAATGCGGGCAAATATTTACTAATGATAAATTCGTGAACCCATTTCAGTACTTTAAATTGACGTTTTAATTTGTAACGCTGGACTTCCTTCGTAAGATCGCTGCCCAACCCAATGTGAACGTCCTGCATATTTTATAATGTCCAGGGCGTATATTTTTCAAACGTCCATAGGGCATGACCGAGCTATCTGAGTTAATACACCTATTTTACTTTAATACACCAGACCATCTTTATTTTTATTTAAAGAACTAGACCTTTTTTCCTGTCAATTTTTAGTAAAACTACTACTACTACTACTAAAAGTAGATTTCCTAATGCTACCGAGGATGCTACCGAATTTTCTGTGCACCCTGCCACAAGCAGACCTCGCATCTTCCTTGAAATATGAGATATGTCTCGAACCATTCGATTAACTGTCATTACTTCTTTGAATTTCATCTGTAGAATATTAGTGCAATCAATATGGTGTAATAATTCCCTTGACCTGGGCAAAATTGCGACACAAATGATTCTTTTTGCATTCTATTTTGAAAAATGTCTATTTTAACATATTCAAAATCCCCATTAATCCCGGCGCAGGAAATCAGTCAAAATCCAAGATGGCGGCTGAATTTTCTATTTTTCATTACAAAATTTATAACTGTGTATAACCTTGTATTTATAAGGTGTAACTTGACAAAAATGTTTAAAATACAAAGATAAAAGCATAAAACAGGTATTGAATAGGTAAGATAGGTATTGAATCACTCAAATTGCCTATTATACATCAGAGAAAACTTTATTACACATTAGACTTACAAGAACAAAAAATCCATTATTTCAAAGTATGGGTTATTTTCCTTTATTGAACAAAAATTAAAATGATTGGGCTGTTTTATCACAATTCATCATAATCTTCATCTCTACTTTCCATTTCTTCATCTTCTATTCGCTGCGGACTATTTTCACAATTTGTTTCTTGACATTGACCACATGAACTGGTACATTCCAAACCATTCTTTCGGCAACTACATTTCATGGCACCACAGCCGGTTTTGCAGTTACATCTTACTATGCGTAATATACGTTCAGGTGCTGGTGGCAAATCCACTTTTTTCGGTACATACATATTATCATGTATACTCCATCCCCAGTCTGTTGGGTTCAAGCCGTCTTGCATTTGCTTCCATATACAAATTTGCAAATATGCACGGAGGCTATGATACTTGACAGCTGATTCCGTTGGGGGAAGGTTCTGTGGCTGAACGAAACATTTTGCCTTCGATACTTTATCAATAATAGTTCTATACCTAAGTGTATTTAGTGTATCATCTGGAATTCCACCAAAAATACATACCATTATCTTCTTTCCAAATTCTTTAACCTGACTGGGATTAAGGTTTGTTGAGCTGAACGATAGTGCAAGTTCACGAAAGTATTGACCTTCAACAACATGTTTCAAAACTTATTGCTTTCCAATATGGAATATTCTAGAGGTGCTGTCACATCCTGTATACGAATGTATAAAGAATAGACTGTTCGCTAAGTCATTTCCGAGCGAATATCTAATGGCATTGATAACATAAATGTTATTCTGTTTGGAAGGTCTTTTATCACTTACAATGTACAATGTAAATGGCATGCTTTAGTACATAATAAGACATATTTTGAGTGCACATTTTTTTCCAAAATGGTGGCCTTTAAATATTTGAAAACTAAATACCTAATTATTTAAATGGCCGCCATTTTGAAAAAAAATTAAGTGAAGTCAATGGTTATTTTTTATACTTTTATCTTTGTATTTTAAACATTTTTGCCAAGTTATACATTATAAATACAAAGTTATACAAAGTTATAAATTTTGAAATTAAAAAAAATTCTGCCGCCATCTTGGATTTTCACTGATTTCCTGGGCCGGCATTAATGGGGATTTTGAATATGTTAAAAAAGACACTTTACACAGTATAATGCAAAAAGAATCATTTGTGTTGCAATTTTGCCCAGGTCATAATTTATTTTTACACTATATACAAAATTAGACATTTCTTGTAATGTAAGAATCCTTTAGATTATAAAATACATTACTAGTGCAATATAACTTCACCCAGCAACTTTTAATCCCATGCTACAGGATAACAATTAAAAGTTCTGCACTACAGTCTTCTATAATTAGTATTTTATCTGCATAAAATTGGGGTGATTTACCAGCAATAATTAATCAGATGGGATTAGTTACGCTGTTTTAATTATACCTACGTAAAATAACGTTTTCATTTCTAGTTGTCACAGTTTACCAAAACCTATACCTATACTTCGGCCAAAAACTTGAGTCACTAACGCAAAAAATAAGCGGCACTCTCGTCAAAGAATAGTAGCTCTTATTTTATACTAAAGCGGCACCTCGTTTTACCATATAATCCCATTAAATCGAGAGAAATATATTAAGTTTTATCCGCCTAGTAGAAATGGAAACAACGACTACCACAAATAATTTTAATGGCCTAGTATACCGCATAAAATAAATGATTTAACGTGCCGAACCTAATGATTTGTTCGACTAACTATTCAGTCGTAAACAAACTTGGAAAGAAAGAAAGAAATCGTATATCCCGGGCACTCAGTGGCGCCACATACGTATTTATGTAGGTATATATATAAAATAATAATATTTGATCAAATAAAAAATAAATATAATTAAATTTGTTTTCACGCTCAACTCAGCCAAAAAGAACTGGAGTTCTTTTAAGAAAATTTTTAATGGCAGGCATAATTTTATTAGGAGTGGAATACTTACGTAATCCGACATTAAAACTAATGAATGGTTGATGTTTATAAATATTTTAACCATGCCAGTTGTTCTTATTGCCCAGCAAGGATCAACGTGGAGGCGTGAGCATATTCCTTGCCGGGAAAGGATGGTGACAGAGTTGTTAATTAGGGAGTAACAGGGTAAAAAATAAAATAAATGAATAGACTTACAACTTAAAAATAAATAATTGTTCTAACAACATAAATAAACTTTCTTGTTAAAATAGAATAACTAAAAACAAAACATACCAAAGTTAAAAATAAATAACTGTTCTATAACAACATAAATACGCGTTCTTGTTAAAATAATGTACCTAATAAAAAACAGAACTTACCAACAATAATTTTCGACAATAAATAATTCATAATATCACAATCACTACATGACACTATCATAGATTATCACTCACTCAGCACTGTCACTGTCACTATCACTGCGTCAATTCGAATATCCGTATTACACATTTTTTCTTCAACTTTTTTGATGTGCATTTTTGCCAATAATCAGCTGTAACTCTTCTTAATGCACTAGATAGAAGGCCTTTTACATGTGCTAATTTAAAATATCTATTTCATTCATTCCCCTTTCAGCCCAAATAAGTTCAATAAGATTGAGTTCACAGTGGTAAGACGGCAGCCGTAATTTATCTCAACATCTCTAGCTTTAGACATTTCATACACAATACATTTCTTATATATCGGCAAATTCTGTTTCGCTAGGGTTAGCAGTTCGGCTTTCAGCGAATCACGATCGAATAGGATACCTTTACCATCTAACCATTCTTGAATTTGCGCTTCTCGCCATGCACTGGTTGGTAATTTTTCCAGTAATCGACTGTGGTACGGGGCGTTATCCATAATAACGACAGATCTGGGTTCAATCTTTGCAAACCATCCCTTGAAAACATCCACATTCATATCCTCATGATAATCGCCACTTTTTTTCGACACGAACGATAGAAATCCATCTTCCACGAATCTTAAATCACTTCCTATGCGTTATCATTAAGCGTTTTTCTCTTCCTGTTGGCATTTTTAATCCTGTTGACCAATCTTCCATATGGCCTTGAACACTTTTTACATTTCTATCTTGCCAAAAATGTTCTTCATTTAACCACGTCTTATCTAAATAATAGCATTTTCTTCCTCTTTCACGGGCAGCTCTAATTGCCTGAATATAATTCCTTCACCAACAAATAATATCATTTCTCTCAAGTAGGAGGCTATTTCTTTTTCCTTTTGCAAATACAAAGTTCATATCATGCAAACATTTTTTAACGTCCATTTGCCTATTTTGGGTATATTATGTTCATCATCATTCAGGGACTGTAAAATTTTCTTAACAGTAAAGATGTCATTATCACAGAAGGATTTATGAACTTTACGTCGAATTCCATTTTACTGGAATTTGTCTAATATTATTTTTTTTCTTCCAGATTTCGCTTTAGGTTTCTGAACATCCCCTTCATTTTTTTCTTCTCTTAAAATTCTGTAAATGGTCCACTCACTCACACCGCACACCGGTATACCTTGGAGTCATGTTAACTAAACCTATTGATCCTGATTTCTATATAATGGGATGATAATTTTTCTAGGGGTATGAACTTTTACCACTTCTTTCGAACAACCGGAAACCGCTTCCATTTTTGCACATTTAAAAATATTACGATATCCCACAATTCTTAACATCAATAAATTCTATTTATATTACACTTATTTTCACTAAAGCACTAACAAAATAAAACTATAAGGCACCATGATATAACAAGCACGTAATGTGATGATAACATTTTAATCCCCCCCCCCTCCCCCGTAATTTTACGAGAGCCCACTTCCAAACTTCCGTTTCATAAAACGTTGATATCAAGACATCATAAATTAACAATAAATTTTACATTAGAAAACATACAGGACGTAAGCAAAATGGCTGTCCGCTTTTGCTGTTGTCAAAAGTTTAAGGCCTGTTTCAGACGCAACCGAAATGCGAGTATTTGTTACGAAATTTCGGTAAATTTGATTTAAAAATATTGTTATGTGCACGCTTACGCCACTGCCTCATACAAAATACGGGAAAGGGCCAAAACGATCTCGAATGATCAACTGGAACATTCTAGAATAATCGAGTACATTCGACGCGGGTATATATAGAGTGCATACAAGCGCACTGAGGACAGTGTTATATTAGACTAATGTCTATAGTGTTGTACTTAGTGTGTTATAATAATAATCAATTATTGTAATTAAGTATTAAATAAAGTAGTTTTTAGTGAAAAGTCTTGTTGCAATTATTTTAACCTACGTACAGTGTTAGAAGGTATTTACTGGAGATTGCAAACACATAACAATATTCGTGGCAGGAGTCCTATAACTTCATTTGTGTATGTTACAACGGCTCCAAAAAGAGTTTTAAGTTATAGCCACTCTCTCCAGATTTACTACGCGCTGCAAAATATCCGTAGAGTAGTTCCGAAAAAAAAAAAAATTAAATTCAAAAAAAGTAACGAGTAGAGGTATTTTTATAAATGAATGCTAGGTACTTCGAATCTCTCCTATATGAACAAATATTTGGGATCTTCCACACGCCACTAATTTCTAACAAAGAATTTTTGTTGCATAAAATCTCTTGATATTAATGACAAAAATCGTGTGGTCTTTGGTGAAGGTGGGATTATTATGAACAGGTTAAAAATGGAAAAACTAATTTTTGCTACCTAGTAGGTAGGTACCTGATATATAAATAATAAGTACCTACCTACTTACTTAATTCTGCAAATAGTTCATATAAAACTACACTTTATAAGAAAAACGTCTTTGTTGAGCATTGAGCACTTATTAAACTTACCCATTTTTTTTCTAGATTAACATCACCAATTAACGGCAACCCTAAAGTATGAAGCAAAGTAATGACCCAAGCACACTTTTTGACACGCTATTTTTTTTTAAATCACAAATATTCAGGTTCCTGTCTATCACTACCGATTAATTCAGTATTTATGAACATTTCGACACCTTCGATTTATTTTATATGTTAGTTTTTGCTTGCTGCACTAGCACTATTAAAATCATAGTAGGTATGATATCAACCTTAAATATGTTGGCGTAGGGATGTAGCAATCCGATCAGTTGGCAGTTCTGGAACAGTTAACTGTTTTTTTTTAAATAGTGAATCATACAATAAATACCCCTAATATACCTAATAAATCATTTGATATCCATTGGTATGATTTTCCAAGTTATTGCTTTATCAATGACAATCTCATTTTTTTGCATTGCTTCAAAGGATTTTTGTTTGATTCAACGGAAAATATCTCAAATATGATTCAACTTCAACCATATATGTGTAGATACTTCTTTCTCTTTTTGTTTTATAGAAAAGAATCTTAGACTAATCTCTATTAGGTAATTAATTCAAATTTTATTAGAAATTTTTTGCCGTATATAAGAATCTTATCGGTAGTGACATCTATGGTGTACTGTCTGATTTGACTGGATAGTAACGACATCTGAAACTGTAAAATTGTAGAGTGGAAATAATGTCAACACCTGTTTTACCGCTCACGATGATGTCAGTGTTTTTTGGCGTGTAAGGTAGCCATCTTTGATCACACGCGTGCGCGTAACTTGTCATAAAGTGCAGTATAGCCGGGATCTGTCACTAAGAAATCGTGTAAAAAAATTGAGTTTTGTAGTTGTGTTTTTCATCAGTATTCCAGTGTTAGGTTAAAATAATGTCTAAGCAGGAGCAAGTGCTTCAGATTGAACCTCAAAATGAACTCAGATTCAGAGGTGAGACCCAACGAATGCTATTATATTGACGTATTCCATACCCACCAATAATAAATAGTGGCCTTCCAAGCATAGACCAAGAAATCTATTTCAAGATTTTGACATTTCAAGAAGGGGTTCGTCCTAAAGTACCTTTTTTTACCTAAACTGCAAATAAGATATTTTAGTTGTTTCTGACTAACCCAGAAATGTCTGAATACAATGCCCTACATTCCCAATAATCACGTCGATTTTCAATGATAACTTAGTTCCCTACATTTATTGATATGCAAAAATAACATCGTATGTTAATTATTTTGAATACAAAGTCTGCAATGCAATTAGAGCTTTTTACCTTGAACATTACCATTATTCCTAATGCTAGGTATATCCAAATAACACTAGAGACCAAAACTGTGAACCTTAAAACCTAATTAAGTATATATTTAGAAACAGGTATTTAAAACTTACTAAATGTGTCTACAACAAATTTATTAGTCAAGAATTAATTTAGTTTACTGACAATTCACAAAAATTACACTTGATTTTTATGATTCCCTTCTATTCTCTTTTAATTTAAAAAGCATTTATGCCAGTTTTATTGATTATTTTAGTTACTTATTAAGCTTCCTCATCCATGTTGCCCCTATAAGAAATTTACTGATATTGTTCGTAGTGTACTGATAATTTTTAATGTTACATAAAATCAGAGTATGTGGGTAATGTGTAAAAATAGATTCCGTTTGTGAATAGACTCAGTCTTTATAAAAACCAATTTTATTAATAGTCATTTGAAAATTATCTTCGCATGTTGCCATTAGAAATATTTAAAATAGTACAAAATACAATTACCTCATCTCCGTTCAGTGTTTACATCTTATCATAACCCAATATACATATTAGCCGATATACCAACTAATTTGTAATAAAATATTGATGACCTACATCGTACGAACATGGTACTTAAAGGGTCATACTTATCTATTATAATGTATTAAATGTGTTGTTAACAACGTGATGATGCTTTGTAGGATACCAAATTGTTTTCTTACTTGAGGCTTGAACCTTTTGCAAAAATTGTATTCAGAATATTTCATACTTATATTAAGTATTACACAGTGTCTACCCCTGGTACTTTAAAGCCTAAATTATTGTGTGTATTTTATGGATTTTGTATGTTCTTTAGTGCTTCATTTGTTCACAATATTACGCAGCAATTAACCTCTAAATTTTGTGTTTAAAAGTATTATAGTACTGAAAAAAAAACAGTCTGAGATTAGTTTTTAAGCGAGTCAATGATGCAACATAGATACCTCTTTTATTACGAATTTTCCTGCTTAAATATGTTTACAAAAAAATATGGTTTTGTTTATCACCTTTATTACAATACCTACAATACCAAGTCTGCAATATAGATATTCATATTGTTTGCCGTGATACTATGAACAATACGATATGTATGTTGGTGAGCGAGATTTTCCTGTAACAACACGTGCTGATTTAAGTTTTAGTTGCGATTTAATTTTCATACCTGTTCCCACTTCGCACTGTGATCATTGTCAATTTGTCTATGATTGCAATTAAGGAACTAATTGATTTTGTAAATGATGGAGCCAGCCAGATCTATTAAACTTTAAATCAGAACTTTGCGGAAGTGGTGCAAAATATGAGAAAAAATTATTGACTCAAAGTTTAGAATTAAATTTTCTAGGAAAAGCCAGTGAGGGCATATATGTATCTTTTATAGTATGTTTGTAAGAAGCGTGCAAATAGTGGCTTCGTAAAATTCTTCGAATTAAAATGCATTTATTTATTTTTTGTTTAAAACTTAATGTTTCTATAGTTTTTTAACCTCTCCACAATAAAATTGTGAGAGGTTACTAAAATTGGTTCAAAAACGAAAATTGAGATAACATCAAATCTTTACGTTTTGAGGTCCTAGGAACCCAAAAAAGTGGTTTTTGAAAAATGTCTGTGTGTGTGTATGTGTGTATGTATGTGTGTTAGCACGATAGCGCCGAAACTACTGAACGGATTTGAATGAAACTTTGCGTGTGCGTTTCTTTATTGTCCCAGAAGATCTGAAAAGGTTTTGGTTGAGATCGGATTACGTTTAGTGCCATTTTGATGCAACAAGTTGTTTATTTTATATTTACTTTCAATTTACAATGGAACCATTGAAAAGCAGTTAAAATTCTGATTTCAACGATATATCACACTTCCACCCTTTCGATTTGGTTTCCGTGAAAAAAATTAAAAACAAAGCAAATATGGCATAGATCGCATTTCGCATGACATGATCGATGCGCGTAGCGGTTACATCGTGAAACTCGTCACATCACGTGTCAATTCACGTGTGAGGGTTTCTTCACTGCTCTAGAAGTAGAGCGGATTACGTTTAGTGCCGTTTTTAAATATATATACAGACAAATCGAAGAATTAAACTACAAATATTCCTCTAAAATCTAGGAAAATTACTAAAATGCTAATGTTTGATTTAACAAAGACAGCCGCGAGCGATCGGATTGCAATGAGCAAATTTTGATGATTGTCATTGTCATCCGATGACGTTGATGTCATGTCATGTTAATAAGATTTCGGCACATTTGTAACTTTTAGTGGATTGTCACAAACTTTAAAGGTAGATGTAACAATATCAATATCATATGCTTTCTGTACCTTCGTTGGTGAATTTATTATAGATTATCACTTTACCAATTTTCAGTTTGTTGCTTTACAAATCTGTAGTATTTAGGATAACTAGACTTTCTTAGTCGTTCAAGTGATGTTAAAGTTGTTAATATCCTAATAGTATATTATTCAACGAGCGATAATGTAGGTAATAACTCGCATAGATGATTGTAAATTCATTAAATTGAGGGTTTTTTAGTGCCCCAGAAGATCTGAAAAGGTTTTGGATGAGATCGGATTACGTTTAGTGCCGTTTTGTTACACAATTTAATGCTCTTTTCGGCTTCAAAGATCCACCGAGTGGGGAGGTTCCAGCAGCTTCCAGTAGCTGCCGATTTTTTTTCATATATCTTATCACATCACTGCATTTTCCTTTTGCTTTTTAGTAGTAGTAGAAATCGTATTATTGGCTTCGATTTATTAAAAATCATTAGCTCAGCGCCATGTGGAAGATGAGAAAATTTTGCTTTTGCTTTTTATATCTGCAAAAAATTAGAAATAAAAATTCTATTTAATTTATTAAATACCTCTGTAGTGAAACGATAAAAGCTTTTCATTTTTAAAGTTTATAATTATTATCTCACCGCCTTTTTGGAACTCTGTAACATTATGCACAGTCCCTGCCCAAACTGGAACTCGCATCGAGCATATTTTCTACTTTCATAGTATCATGATCGTTTGAAACCAATAAGTAATTTTTGTGGATTCATGGATTCCTGGTATTATCGACTAAAACCTCTCCTGGATAAATGATACCGTGTGGCCTATAACTTCAGGATTTACACAGATTGTAGACAATCATTACTAGCCCTGAGAAGTTACAAAATTACCACAGAAGCAGTATGAGAGTTTCACCAAGCACTTGTGGATACCTCCAGCATGAATAACAGCGACAACAAAGTAGCCGCTAGACTGGCCAAGAAGGCAGCAAGCCTAAGTATCTTTGGACCAGGCTTAACCAGTCTGTTACTTATCACGGCAATAACACAAATAATTAAAGAGAACACCCACAATAAATTCAAGAAGCCGTGGGATGAAACAAACAGCTGTCAGCTTGCTAGGGAACAACAAGAGTACAGCAATGCACTACCAGGCAATGTCCAGCAGGAACCTACGTTTTATAACGGGAATCCAGACTGGACACTGTCCGTTAAGGAAACATCTACACAATATGAGGCAAAGCAAAACACCTCGCTGTAGAGGTTGTGAACAAGAAGATGAGACGGTTCAACATGTATTCTGTGACTGTTCTGCCGTCTCATCAATCAGTGAGTCCATTTTGAGAGAACGTTGGCCTACCTAGGCCCATGTAAAGGAGATGCCTTTAGGCAGCTTCACCACCTATTTCGCAAGATTAGGTTGGTTGGAGACATAGGTGAGGGTCTGCCTAAAGAGAGGAAGTGCCAGGAGCTAATGGGGCCGAAGTGCTGTGGTTCAATAATTTTCATTGACCCCAACCAATGGATGTTGCAGACATCCACTTTTAGTGAACGATTAGTTAACAATTAAAGTCCAGAATGTCACATCTTATGATAGGCTGTCTTTCACTGGGTCACCACTGGAATCCATTTCACCCCAAGTATATGTAGTTCAATTTGCAGATGACACCACTTTGTTATTATATGATAGATTTATGTATGCCTCAGTGGAAAACCTTTAAAACCTGTTGATGTTACATCTGTACAGGTCAACAAATAGAAGTTTAAAGCCCACCCATGAAAGTCACACATAAAGATATTTCAGCATGCCCCCCCCCCCCCAAAATTTGTACGCATTAAATATGTAATATCAGATAATTCGCGCAGGACCATTAAAAAATATGTAGTTATTACCGACAACAATAAAGTCAATTTTAACAGCAGTATACTCAACATTAAGAAACAAATAATTTCAAGACCGGAGTGTGACATAAAAGAGATGGAATTAGTGTATCACCATGGGTAAAATTAGAGTAAAATATGGTCAGTCACCAAAATTCGACATTCCAAGTAACCCTTCGAAACCATCTCTTATATCAATAAACTCACATCCAGCAGAGAGACTGCCCACTCTTCTTGAAAGATTTTGTCATAAACAACACAATAAAGATATACAATCGATGAGTATTATAAGAAGGAACAATAGAAGAAGTATATACTCACTCAGCCTGCAAATTCCCTTTGAAAGAAAATTGCATTGCTAGAATAATATCCACAGAATATATCGTGCGAATATATGTCCTTTTTTAGATATGTGTATTGTATTCTGACACCAGAATTGTCTTTTTTTTTTGTTTTGTTCTCGCGAATATTTTGTAAAAACTTTTATATTAAGAAATATTTAGATTATTTGGAACTAAATTAATGCATAAAAAAAATGAACTAAAGGACCTTGGTCAATTCCCTTTGAAATGTTATTACTTATTTCAGTAACATTTATTAATTATTACTATTATCATCGAATCAAAGCGACGCACTTTCTCAACCAAAGTTGAAATTCAGTTAATGAGGACAAAATTCATTATGTCGTATCATTCCAATGGATAATTCAGATACATCGCTCACTCTGGGCATGTTAAGAATGTATTTAGTTTCTACTATTAATAATCCTATCCTCGATGGCTATTATAAATGAATTGGTTTCCAGGTGTAGCATTCCTTTCATCAGCCATAACCTCAAGATCTCCTTGTCGATCTCTGGATTTTTAAAATATCGGGATACTTACCGTGAAGTACCTTTTTTTGCCATTCCATGTCCTTATTCGTTCGAGTCATGGTGTATTGTCAGTCTTTGAGGTTTAGCAGTGAGTGTCTGTTATCACTTTCTACTATTTTCCTAATGAAAAGCTGAATTATAGAAGTAGAGTCACATATTATTCTCTTGAGTATTGGACATTTTCCTAATGCTGGTTTCCAAAAGTTCTGCATGTTGTCTGGTCCAAATGTAAATGGTCTTCCTACAATACCTACTTCTATAGATGTTGAAAAGTAAGCAAAGAAAACTTTAAGCTGGAAAGCAGCTTAAAGTTTTCTTTACTTATTTTTCGACACTTGTAGGAGTAGGCATTGTAAGAACACCATTAACATTCTGTTCCATTGGTTGAAGCCTCGTAGAGTTTCAATATATTGCTTTTTATATTTGACTGAAGTGATTGTGATCAATTTCCTCACTTTCTGCATTGTCTTGGTTTGATTTTCAGAATTACAATAAAAGATATTCTGGTCATTAGACGATAAGTAATTTTGCTTGCTTGCTTAAAATTGCATAAATTTGGTATATATTAAGTAGTTGGATGTTTACTGCTAGATGGCGGCATAGAAACTGAGTTGCCGTTGTTCATACTAGTAACACTGTTGCAGTAACATTAGAAGCACAATAACAACAGGCTGGAACTCAAAATTTTCATTTCTAGTGTTTGAAATAACATTTGCAATATTTAAATGGCAAAAAGACAGATTATTTTCTCAAAAATGGAAGCAAATAATTTTTGTTTTACCCTCCGTTTTGTACATTGAACTAATTTCAATATTCCTGTACATACGGTGTAGTCAAGTCTAGGTTGTCATTGGACGATTTGTGTGGTGTGATTTTATATTACAGGCAAAAAGACTTTAGTTTGCTATTTATTTAATATTCAATTATAATTAAAATTTTATGTACCATTAAATTTGCTACTATTTAAGTAAAAAATAACTAAGCATTTCACAAAATGATTATGAGAACCAGCACATGTTTCGCAAGTAAAAATATACTGACAGCAATAATTCCTATACTGCTTTTGATAGGTTTTAATTTGCAACTATTATTGTATTTTATGCTAATTATACTATTTAACTTTAAATTATCATTTAAATTATGACAAATTGTTTAACATATTACTGAGAAAAACTTATGACACCTTTTTTACATGAGATTTTAAAGGACGACTTTACTTTCCACATAAAACTAACCATATAATTAATCGCTTTGGCACAAGATTTGGACGAGTAAAATTTATAGATATAGGTCAAGTAGATTACAAAGTTGCTTATTTAAATTAAAGCCTAATTATCGAGTTTTCACGGTAGAGTAAAGCATATCGTACCAAAATAATTAAAATCAAATACACCTATGCTTATATTTATTTATGATGCCAAGGCTGGTGTGGCATAAATAATATATATTGACAATAATTGAATTAACAATGGGAAGAAACTCTAACCTTTTATCTGTACAAATACTTATGTACCTACTAGGTACGGTTAGTATAGATACGGTTGGATTAATGGGCGGGGACTGTGACGTTACAGTAGACCTTGGAACGCGCCATATTTGTATCGTTTGTTTAGTCACAGACACGGTTTATCAGATACTCTGTGGTTTGGTTGTGCATTGTGAACTTGTTTCTTTACTTTTGTGTATTCGATGTATTTTAAAGACGCTTTAAAAAGACTATTATTAGGAAGTATTGTGGTTTTGTTTTGGGAAGTCGACTTGCCCTAATAAAAAGTAAGTACCTACAAGTATTGTTGGTTCATTCTATATTTGTTGATTAGTTTTTTATTATTATTGTGTAGGTAAATATTGTTTTTTTTTAACAGTTATGCCTGGAACAAGGCGTGCCGTGGCAATATGAAACAATAGTTTACAAAAGACTAAGCAAGGAAATTTGGCTCTTTCTTATCATAAATTTCCAAAAGATGACAAACTATGATGTTTCAATAAAGACTTATTATTACTATTTTATTTAATTTTACATAATGCTAGATATATTTTTTTATTTTCATTGCTCAGATAGATATTCGCAGTCAGCAGCGTTCGATTACCAAATTTTCACTCATTTCCTAATAGTCTTAATTAAAAATATATTTAAATAAATTTAATATATCACCTAATATAAAGTTCATTTCATACGTGAGAATACTGAATATAACATTTTCCTTATACTTCTTCGTATTTTTGTGTGCTATGCTAATACCTAAAACCTTGGGGTAACATATATTTTGCTTTAAAATTATGATAAGATAGGACGATAGCTTAAACGCTTTTGGGCTATGTTAAAATAAGAAATACAGACTTTTGTGCAGTAACTTAAAAATTTTTTGTCCTATTCTAGTGTGTCCCTTTCTTATTAAATCAAATTTGTATAAAATAAATAATGCCTGTTTTTTTGTATTAAAATAAAATAATAATTGCAAGATATATAAGTGGAAGCAATAACGACTTAAGAGACTATTAATGAGGGAGAACGAGACAGCATTATATGCGAGCGTAAACGAGGTCTACTTTGACGTCAATGCACTAAACGTTTTCTGATTGGTAGGGGCGGGCATAATCCAACCGTATGTATATAAACCGTGCCTACTAGGTATATTGTTTAATATTCAACTACAAATTACAAATAAAAAATTATCTATAATTTATTTTTAAGGATATTATACCAGAAATTTGGAGAATATTGAAAGAATTTTGGGAAATTATGTCAGTGAGTGGAGATTACTGTTAGGAGAAATAATCTCGTTTTTGTATATCTTATTAAAGCTATAAGTGGATGTTATCTAGTGGTTGCCAAAGAGGTGTTCAAATACTCAGGACAGACTTGACTGTTATTCAAGAAATTCTCAATAAATATGTGTATATTTGTTAGTTCTCCAGCTCATTGAGGGTTGAATCGATTTGGGTTTAAAATCATTCCATACCAGTTTTTTAATAATTCCCTCTTATTCTAGAAAGTGAAAATACCATCTCTCACTTATTTATGCCAACGATACCGATCTTATCGCTGATTGTCTGGACATAGTTTTACTGGATAAATAGATTCATTCGGTGAAAACAAAATACAGATCACTACTGCGAATGAAGGAGCAATACTACAGCAGGTTTCTTTTATTTTGAACTCTTGAACTGGGATTCCAAAGCATATGTCTTTTGTTTTACTAAATGGTGTTGAAGTACGCGTGCTTACAGGTATGATGATGAAAAAGATTGATGATCCCTATGAAACCCCAAATAAAATCGCTCCTTAATAGAAAAGCATTCTTAAGGCTTTTGGATCCTATTGCTGTAACTTTAAAACAGTGTGGAACTGCCAAAAGGCACTAACACAATTGGACGAAAGTTAATTAATAGAGCCAAAACCGGTTCTTGACATATCCTTGATTCACTACCAAAACAACTATCCTGGATGGTCAGAGATTAATACTCTTTATTACTGGCAGGAACATCCTCAACGGATTTATCACATATCTAATGCCATCTGTGTTTAAAAGAAGATGAAACAGCATATCTTATGTAATAATAATAATATATTTATTGTGCAATATATCCAATACATTTGCACAAAAGGATTAGATACAGAAACTGATGTTGAACCTAACCCAAATGCCAGAAGAACTGGCCTCACTGCAGAAGGTACCCTGTTCTCACGATTTGACAAAAGACAGCTGTTGTCAGAGAACTTGGACAGTCTCTCGCTTAATGAAGTTAGCAACTTTATTAAAAATCTGAACCTATTGTATGAAATATAATTAGGAGTGGGCCACATTAGATCAGATGATTACACTCAGTAGAGGGTTTAATAATGGTCACTCATATTTCAACCTAACCTATTCAAAACGCTCTGTTTCTTGTCAGACTGTTAAGTTGTTATCTAATTGTTGCCTAGGATTCCAAGATTTTTTACAAAGCTTGTGATTTTCCTGGGGGCTAATTTCCCTATGTCTTCGGGCGTTATTTCCGCCTGTTCTAGGAATTTTAACCTAGTGCGGACTAACACCTTGCATTCACAAAGTATATGTTCGCCTACCGCCTTGCCCATATTCTTGAGATGATATCTCAAGGGGCAGTGGTCAGTTAGAAGGCCTGTGATTAACCTTAATTCGAACTTTTCAAGTTCGAGAAGCCTTGTGGCATTCTTTGTCGAATAAGCTATAAACTTTTTCTCTTGTCTTTGGCCTGGAGTATTCCTCCAGTAGGACTTTTTCTGGTCATTTTCCCATTCTTGGATCTCCTCCGCTATGTGTCCCTTGGCCAGGCCACAGAACGGTTCAGGTCCAATAAATGGTTCTTTAAATCCTTCTTTTGCAAGGCTGTCAGCAAGTTCATTTCCTTGTACTCCCTCATGCCCTGGCACCCAAAGCAAGGTAACCTTGTTGTTGGCCAGTTGCTTCAGGGATTGTCTACATTCCCAGGCAAGTTTAGACTCAAAGGTATAGGACCTTAGAGCTTTTAGTGCTGCCGGCTATCAGATAATATATAGATCTTTGCCCTTCGAATGTCTTTATTTAGGCATTCTTTGGCACACAGATATAGCGTAAATTTCTGCCTGGAAGATGGTTGGGGTGTTACCAAGGGCTTTGAATAGCCTACATTTAGGCCCTGCTACGCCCACTCCTACCCCTTCAGCCATCTTAGATCCATCTGTATACCAGATGAGTGACCCTTGTTCCAATCGCAGTGCCTCTATCTTGCTCGTCTGACGCCTTTCAATTAGCATGTCAAACAGGCAGTCAAAGTCTTGTTTGATTGGCATTGAATCAGTGGGTTTGGTCATGGAATTCATATGGATTATCTCCAGAATCCTTAAGTGACCAACCAGATCGCCTGGTTTAAATTTATGTGCCTGGTGTAGTCGTAAGGCACTGAGTGCTGCCTCCTTCCTTACATGCAAGTGCAAGTGAAGTAGGTCAAGCATAGCCTCCATAGCTGCTGTGGGACACGAATGCATTGCCCCTGTAGTCCCTATACAGGCAAGGCATTGCAGTTTCTGCAACTTTCCCTGTGCTATTTTTTCTTCTGTTTTTGATGTGTAGCTTACCATAGGTCTGAGAACCGAAATATAAGACCAATGTGTCATTTTCGGTCTTAGACCCCAAGTTTTACCAAACAACCTACAGCACGGCACGTCCATATTGCCGCCGTTGCTTTAATAAGAGTCCTTTCCAGATGTGAGTTCCAGGTAAGTTTTTGTTCCAGGATTACTCCTAGATACTTGACTTCACTGGAAAAATTTAGTATCGTTCCATTCAGTACAGGAATTCTAAGATTGAGTTTTCTCCTTTTAGTGAACGGGACAATAGTTGTTTTGCTCGGATTGACATTCCCCCTCTGACGTGCACCATTTGGATATTATTGTTATGTGCTGCCCTCTAACAGAGAGGAGAGTTGTAATTACTCCCTGGCCAGAAGGGTGGCGCCATCTGTGGGCCAACTGGCGAACCACCATTTAGTAGTGCCTAAGAAAATTATAGAGAATTCCAGTATATTTCTGGAAAGTTCTACAATGATATTCTGGACATTCCAAGTGGGTATATAAAGAGGTGAAGCCAGCAGATGGGAGAACAGAACAGTACAGTTTAGTGAGGTGTAAGGAACAGTTCAGTTTAGTATCCAGTTCAGTTCTGGGTAATCTGTGGTTCTGGTTACAGAGACAGTTTGTAGAAGAAGAGTTCAGTTGAGTGAAGTAGGCAATACAGAGTTTTTAGGTTAGATAAAGTTGTCAAGTTTAGGAAGAAAAGTACATAGTGTATTAAAAGTAGTGAATTTATATTAGATTAAGTTATTATTAGTTGTGTGATTGTTAAGTATTTACTAGTGTAATTTTAGTGATAAATAAATCAGTGGTTTGTGAAAATTCTTGTTGCAAGTTATTCGAATCCACGGAATGTTACTGAAAATTGTAAGCACGTAACAATTGGTGTCGGAAGCGGAATTGCAACAGAATTTCTGAAGAATTCGACGAAGTTCCATAGTGTTCTATTTGGAAACCACTGGAGATATTGAAGTGAGTTGAACTGGAAAGTGATATAGACATTAGACAAGACTAATTTGTGCCATATAGTGTGAGAAAATTTATAGAACATTCTACTTGTACCTGGCATAGACTTTAAATAAAACTTGTTAGTGTTGTTTGTTAGTTTTTGAATGGAAACAAGAAGCATGGCCGCTGAAAAACAAATGCAAGACATGTTAGCTGCATTTAGCAAAATGATGCTAGAAGAACAAGAGAAACGACGTCAAGAAGATAAAGAAGAACAAGAAAAACGACGTCTAGAAGAGAAAGAAGAACAGGCGAGACATGAAGAAGAAAAAGAAAGAAAACGACAAGAAGAAAAGGAAGAATTGAGAAAAATTATACAGGTGCAACAAGATGCTATCCTGTCAGCCACTAATGAAGTCAAGGAAAAAGTAGATAAAGTTGAACAAAACGTTGGTAACGTCGAAGGAGAAATTAGTGACATTAAGGGAAAAGTTACCGACGTTGAAGAAAAAGTTACTGGTGTCGAAGAAAAAGTTACTGGCGTTGAAGTAAAAGTTACTAAGGTTGAAGAGGAAGTAACTGAAGTCAAAGGAAAATTTCGTGCAGTTGAAGGAGAAATAGAGCGACTTAAGCGACTGTTAAGAGAACAAGGAGGCCAGCTGGTATTATCATCATCAGGTCCTCGATTACAACCGCCTTCCTTTGATGGTCAAACTTCTTGGTCAACCTATAAAAGACAATTTGAGGCAGCGGCATACGCAAACAATTGGAGTAACGAAGACAAAGCTATGGCATTGGTGCTAGCATTAAGAGGTCAAGCCTCAGAGTTGCTTCAGACTATCCCAGTAACGCAGCAACGGGATTTTAAAGTTTTGGAGGCTGCACTAGATCTAAGATATGGCGACCAACACCTCGCCCAAGTATACCGAACTCAGCTCAAATCACGCACACAAAAGGCTGGGGAAAGTTTACAAGATTTTGAAGCAGCTGTTGAGCGACTGACATACCTGGCTTACCCGGATGCACCCAAAGAATTCCAGGAACAATTAACAGTTGGTACTTTCATCGATGGCATAAGAGATGAGGAGATCAGGCGAGTCCTTAGATTATCCCGAGCTAAGACTGGTAGCGAAGCCTTGATCCATGCCCTCGAAGTTGAAGCCACTTATGAAGAGACTACATCCGAGAGTACGAGCCATGAAAGTAGAAGAAGAGAACCATTTAGAAATATCAAATATGGAATCTTTGATGGCTGACCTGCACAAAATGATAAGCCAGTTGATGACCAAACCAGATGCTCCAAGGAAGCAGAAAAGAGAACAGAGCGATGGACAGCCAAGGAAGGTGATTCGGAGTTATCAGTGCAGCAACCCAGGACATATGACGCGGCAGTGTCGAGAACGGAATCTTGGGGAAGTAAACACTGCAAAGAAAGAGGAAGTCCGCTCTGATAAGATGAGATTGATTGTTATGTTAACAGACATACAGAAAATGGTCGCACAAGTACTAAAGGAATTAAGTTCGCGACCGGAGCTGAAACAGGAACCGCAACCGCCGAAACAGGAGCCGAAGCAGCAGCGAAGTGCTGGAGGTCCGACAAAAGTAATCCACTGTTATAATTGTGGCAAATTGGGGCATGTCAAGAGGTACTGTCGCCAGAGGAGCCCTAAGGAAGTGAATGCCGAGAATGTAAAGAAGCAGCAGGCTATAGCAGAAGTGAAGGCAGTTAAGATAGAGGTTCCGAAGGACTGGTCAAAGAAAGTTTTAAGAGAGGAACAACTGAACGACGATGAAATTGGACCAATGTTGAAGGCGAAAGAAAAAGGAATCCGCCCGGAATGGAAGGACGTTTCCAGTAAAAGTGTTGGACTGAAGGCTTTATGGGCGCAATGGGATTCACTTAGGGTTATAGATGGCCTATTACGGAGAGCATGGGAGAGCCCGGATGGGAAAGAAGTTACCATGCGGTTGCTGATACCCAGGTGCCGAGTACCAAAAGTACTTCGGGAAGTGCACGAGGGAATATCCAGAGAGCACTTTAGCAGAAATAAGACTTTGGCTAGAGTACGGGAGCGATTTTACTGGGTAAATAGCTGTCAGGATGTAGAGGCTTGGTGTCGCAGTTGCAAGGTTTGTGCGAATGTGGCTGCCAAGAGGTCACCTACAGGGAGTGGTGATCGAATGAAGGCTAGATATGACCGCAATGCCAGTTCAGCAGGATTCAAGGTGGGGGACTCGGTTTGGCTGTATAACCCACAGCGGAGTGAAGAAGGATTCTCGAAGCCTCACTCACCTTGGGAAGGACCGTATTCTGTCATCACTCGGATCAACGACGTTGTTTATAGGATTCAACGTAGAAAGAAGTCCAAGATGAAGATCGTGCACCTGGACAGGTTGGCAAAGTATACTGGGGTATCTGAAATGCCTGACCGGGACGTTCAGGCTTAAGGAGGGGGCAGTGTTATGTGCTGCCCTCTAACAGAGAGGAGAGTTGTAATTACTCCCTGGCCAGAAGGGTGGCGCCATCTGTGGGCCAACTGGCGAACCACCATTTAGTAGTGCCTAAGAAAATTATAGAGAATTCCAGTATATTTCTGGAAAGTTCTACAATGATATTCTGGACATTCCAAGTGGGTATATAAAGAGGTGAAGCCAGCAGATGGGAGAACAGAACAGTACAGTTTAGTGAGGTGTAAGGAACAGTTCAGTTTAGTATCCAGTTCAGTTCTGGGTAATCTGTGGTTCTGGTTACAGAGACAGTTTGTAGAAGAAGAGTTCAGTTGAGTGAAGTAGGCAATACAGAGTTTTTAGGTTAGATAAAGTTGTCAAGTTTAGGAAGAAAAGTACATAGTGTATTAAAAGTAGTGAATTTATATTAGATTAAGTTATTATTAGTTGTGTGATTGTTAAGTATTTACTAGTGTAATTTTAGTGATAAATAAATCAGTGGTTTGTGAAAATTCTTGTTGCAAGTTATTCGAATCCACGGAGTGTTACTGAAAATTGTAAGCACGTAACATTATATTTAAGGCAATTTGCATGAGGTTGGAAATCATGACCTCTTTTTTGCCTCTCACAGTAACGACCAGGTCATCTGCATATCCCTGGACGTTTAAGCCTGAATTACTAATTTTATATAGGAGATCATCGACCACCATTGACCACAGCTGTAGTTAATATTACTGCTAATGTCAACATACATTAACAGCAGTTCAGAAAATATTCTTTCCCTGTTATCTACCGCTAATATTCTGCTAAAGTTTTTGATAAAAATTAATATTACTTTGATAAAAGATAGGAAGGCAGTTTAAGAAATCTTATTAGAAGAAGAAGAAATATTAGCCCTGTTTTTGATATTGTATGTCTTACGTAGCATTAATACTGGCCTAATCTTCAAAAATAATTCCATTTGAACTTTGTTATGTATGTCCTTCATAAACTACAAATTTTAATGATACCGATGATGTATTAAATATTGACTGTGTTCAATAAGTGTCATAAGTCCAACTAAGCAACCATGTTAATATTATTTTTGTTGGAATTCGTGTCGATACTATATATTAATATCCTGAAAACGGCGGAAAAATAGAATTTATTAATAGGCACAAGTTTTTTCGATAATGTAAAATATAACACGTTTGAGCTTTCTCAGTTTAACTGACAAATTGATGCCATTAATTTTCACTGTTCCAGATTCTGCCACTAAGTTTGTCAATGCTTGGTTGCAGAAATTTTCTAGCAGTTAATTGATGTGACTAGTTCATTTTGTCTGATGGTTGCAGAAGACATGCTAGAATATTTATTTTGGCATTGACCGAGGTCAATGTTTTAACTTTTATATTTGCAACATGTTAATTGATAATTAATTATTTTATAATTATTATTATTTGTTAATTTTGTACTTGATTTTTTTGTAAATCTTCTCTGTTGCTTTAGATGGAGAATTATATATAATTTGCGTAACCAAATTGTAATAATGAAAAATAATCTATTTATAGACATTCTTTTCATTCAATAAATTATGGTGAAAATGAACCTTGGTATTAGATTTTTAAGACACCTGTGAATGTGTGAGCTTAGACTTTTCTCATCCATACTTTACCAATTTAAAAATTAGATAAAATAATTAATTGCAGAACTTTAATCCTGTTAATTATGTATTAGGTAATTTTTTTCTACATTTTTTCACTTTATGATCAAGTATTAAGTTAGTTTTTTATTATAACTTATGTATGATATTATAAGTTGTGCTTTTATTGATTGGAGTTATATTATGGTTTACCCGCTAATAAATAAATACTATTGAGCGACTAGTTATCTACATATCTATTTCACTTATTTGTTTATCTTCACATCAGGAATTATTTTTCTGGGCTTATTAAACAGTGAAAATGACAATATGAATTGATATTGATATATCATATCCAATAAAATTATATCAAGTAAAATTTTTTAGTGGCCTTGTTTTTTTGATATCGCTTTAGACACCCTGTGATATATATTTTTAAGGAAAGATTAGCTCGACTGGCTATTAAGGATAAAATTTAATTTTGTTGTATTGGGTATGCACAATGAATTAAAGAAAACTCTTTATTTTTGTTCTAGCTTTTAAGGCTTTATTGGCTCTTCATCAAGAACTGAAAAATTGAGGTTATGTAAAAGTTGCACATGTGGGTGGAATATGTTGCTGTAAAATATATATAAAAATATGGGCAATCACTTAACATTATTAATTACAGCTTACAAAGTCTCAAGTGAAAAAATTCATAAAAATTGGACTATTGTCACTAAATAAAACTAAATTAAGACATTTTTTCAATATTGAAGAAACATGGTATCCTGAAGGGAAACCATCTTGTAATACCAACATTGTATTACAAGATGGTTTCCCTGGGGCTAATGGCCGTTCTTATTACTACACTCCAACCAATTGGGTCGAATGTATATTAAAAGAAGCATTATATTTTAATACTTTGTTTATTAATAAAATGATATACATTTAATTTTTATATACATAAATGTGTGTTTGTTTGCTATGTATTTGTCTATTGATTTTAGAAAGCTATTGTTTAATATCTCCAAAATATAAAGAGCCATGATTTAGCAGTGTTGATAAGATAAGGCAAAGTCATGGGAATTTTTTATATGGCAGCCAGCATTATTGAAATACAAATGAAATATTACGGTCCTACATGTCATAAATTTTGTTAATGAGCAATAATGAATATTTATGAGTTTTAATGCTAATATAACAGGATAATGCAACCAAACTTCAAATTGCATATACATGATACGGAAAGACCATTTACCGGAATGCATGGAAAAGGCAGGAATTCAGTTTTGGTCTGGAAAATCTGGAAGTCATGGAATGGAATAATTAAGTTAAAAGTCAGGGAAATTTGCTTTATTTTGGCAATTAGCATTTCAATTTTACTCAGGACAGGACGTCCATTGAAATGTAACGGCTTTGAAAACTTGATACATAGGTTTAAAAAATGGAAGTTCTAATAATATTAATCTATCGGTCTTAAAAAATATATACATTTTATAGACCTGTCAACTAATGCACACATGCAATACGAATATAAGATAAAGTGAATATAAAGAAAGACAAAATATAAAAGTTAAGCTATAGGAAGACCTCGAAGAAAACCAAGTTCTCGGCATTGTTATTGTAATAATAATTGCTGTGAATCAGCAGTGATATTTTCGGGAAAATTTTGTCTGTTTGATTTTCCATATTTCTTTACCATAATTATCAGATTCCCGTAATTGTGTATTATAATATGATTGTTTAGCGGAGGAGAGAATATGTTTATTCTGTCAGTGGGATTTTGTTTGTTAAGACTGTTTAGAAACATTGGGAGCTTTTTTGCATTTGTGACTTGAATTAATCAACTTTTTTGGTTTTTTGTACAATTGTGAGCTTTTAATCAATGAAGAACCAAACTTGACGTACTCCACCCCTTTGAAGGGTGGAAACAACCCCCGGTGCCTGTTACACAACTCTGATCACCTACCACCTTCCTCAAAAAATCGCATCCCACAAAATATTAATTTTTTTCTCACAAAAACAAATATCAAGTTTCTGCCCTCTACAAGGGTTGAAAGCCTGGGGTAGGGGTGGCTAAAGTTAAATCCCTTGAGAGACATCCATCCCGTTCTACTCGAGGGAACAACAATTATTCGAAAAACTGGGGAAAATAAATGGGCTCATGGAAAAGGGGATTGTGGGGTTTTTTTTTGGCCAATTTGCGGAGGTTGTTGAGGTGTAAAAATTCGTTTGACCCCAGGAATCGATTACCCTCGAAAACGGGAGGGGACATCATCTAGTCCACGGCGCAAAACGGACTATTTTAATAAATTCAGGTTTTTCGATAAAATGAATTTATTAGTGTAATGGATATATTATGTAAATATTTAAATAAAACAAAACATATCCTTTAAATAACACGATTTTATTGTTCTTATGCCTAATGCTTTGCGACTTATTTATTTTATTTTTATTTAAATAGCACAGCCTAACATTTGCGTATTTATTTGCTACTGCTTTTATTAATAGAACCATATGGCTGTCCAAGTGCGACTGGTCAAAAGAAAAATTTGAAATTACATTTTTTAAATTTAATTAAGTGAATTTTCTTTTATATTATACCGATCGGGGACAGCGACCAGCCGTATAGGGAAATCCTATACATTTATGTACATGTGCAAGTGCAATACAAGTGACAATCTAATGGCATGTGATTGGGGTGGGGTGATCTAATGCACTGTACACTGATGCCGCTGTGATTGTCGATGGTATGGATTTATTTATTACTAGTATTCATTGAGCTTAGGATACAGGTAACCTTATGAAACTTAAGTATTATTGCCCTCAAGATAGTATTAACCTGTTAAAATTGATATTTATTTAACAGAAGAGAAAATACAAATAATGAAATGATACTATGGTGGGCATTCACCATCAATTTCATATCATCTCATGATTCTAACCCGTATTGCACATGTACATAAATATATTGGATTTATTTGGTATGACTGGTGGTCGAGAGGTGAGCACACTTGCCTCTCACTCAATAGTTCCGGGTTTGATCCCCGGTCCTGGCAGTGGAAAATGCTGTGAGAGGGATTTTTCCACTATATACGGATATTGGGTGTGCGTCCCTTGTCTCAAAATGTGTAGCCCCCTCCCACACAAGGCTCTTTTAGAGCCTTCCGGGATAAAGGGGGTTGTGGTGTTATTTTATACGGCTAGTAGCCTTCCCCATACAATATACTATGCTATGAAATGTTATCTCGGTGATTTCCTTTTTGTTAACACCATCTCTAGAAGAGCAACTTCTTTGGGCACATGGTACCACTGTTCTTTTGGTAAAAAAACTTTACAAATTGTCGATAACAAATAAAATTGAGCAGATAACAAACTGTCACTTTTGACAGAAATGTAGTAAAAATATGGCGAGATGATGCTACATTTGACTGCGTGACTGCTTCTTCTGTCTATTCTAACTCTAGCATTTTGCCCATCATCTGGAATGCACCAGGGGGTCCAGTGATTTGGAACACAAATATTAATAGATAGAATATTTTTAACATTAAGTTTGAACAAGATTTAGCAGATATCACTTAAACTATTGTTTTTATATATGTTGCGTGTCATCTTTTACTCATTAATGTTTTTTTAAATCTCATAATCTTAAATTGAATCATCGATGAGATAGATAATGAAAAAAATATATCAGATTTTTCTGACAAAGATAATAGCTGGACTCTTATTTGTTTTCTTTTTGCAGGTCCCTTCAATGCTCCCGTTACTTCATATATGAAACTCACAAATCCATCAGATAAGAAGGTTATGTTTAAAATTAAAACTACAGCTCCAAAAAAATACTGTGTACGTCCCAACTCGGGTGTTCTAGAACCCAACAGTAATATAGAGATAGCAAGTGAGTAATAATTATTTTCGGTTCACCATTTGCATCACAGTTGATTCACTTTGATTAAGTACATTATTTTAAAAAATTATTAAGAAAATTACTTATATGGTTAAAAGTGAAACTTCAGTGGTACAAATTGTCATTAATTACATTATTAACAAAATTAAACGCTCTTTTTTAGTATGCCTACAACCATTTTTGTTTGACCCCGCGGAAAAGAACAAGCATAAGTTCATGGTACAGACCGTATTTGCCCCGGACGGCGAAATAAACTTAGAACAGCTATGGAAAGAAATCAGTCCAGCGCAGCTTATGGATTCGAAGCTGAAATGTGTATTTGAGGTGGAACAAAATGAATCTCAAGAGGAACCTAACAAAGCTAGTCCAAAATCCGTTTCCAGTACGGAGGTCAATAACACTGTAGTCACTGAGCTGCAGAAGGCTGCCTCCGAGGTTAGTTAGTATTGTATTATCAAGTAGTTGTATTAAAATCACAAATTTTGTGATGAATAGAGATCAGAAGCGGTGATAAATTTCATCGAAACCAGGGTTGGCTCTAAGTGAATGTGTTTATGCATATATGACGCAATATCCTACCTTGTTATTTTGAAGAGTTCAGTAACATAAAAATAATACAGTAAAATTACTATGAAGAAGGCTAAAAATATTTGTGAAAGTAACATTAACACATATGTCTTTAACTATAGCATTCATGAGATTAAAAATTTTTTTTTTTTTTTTTTATACATTTATTTAACGTCGGCCTATTTCCCCTACTGAGGCCTAACACCGACGCCTGTAGACGAGCTACCCCCAACCAGGAATTTTGCCGAACCTCTTCCCTTAAGAAGAGTAGGGATCTTTTACTTGCCTAACATTTAATAGACAAGGGACCGACGGCTTTACATCCCCTCCGAAGGATGGTATATCTCCTATACAACCCTCGCCTAAGGTTGTATAGCTTCCGCGCATACACTGATATACAAGCCGCTGGAAGATGGGTGAGGCGAGGACGTGGTCTTCCTTGGAATGGTCACCAATCCAACTACTAACCACGCCTAAGGTTGCTTTACATCGCATATCGAAGTATGTACATAGTAAAGACGCACCTACGCTCGCCCCCGAGATTAAAAATATATTACTGATATGCGTTATGAATGTTTTGAGGTTAATCTGTGGTGTTTTCATTAAAAATCTAATTACTTCTTGAGAAAGACCTTTCATCGACAGATGCAATTGGTGCTTACTTAAAATAAAATACATGAACCTTCTCAAAAACTCCATATATCTTGAGTAGATAATTCAACATATTTGAAGAGACATGTCATAGCAAATTTCAGAATACACTTCACAATAATAAAACCCACAAATAACAGGTAAGTGCAATCTAAATATATATGTAAATGCAACGTAATAGTTTTTCTGTACTTTTTTTTAGCGATCTTTTGAAAATCTACTGATTTACAGAATCTTTAGTGTCCAAACAATAAAACTAATATGACTATTAATTTAAGAGTCATTAGCTCTTAAATTAAATTCAGTTCAATTACTCCACCATTTTTACATTGTTTGAGTCTCAAGGATTTTTTCATGTGTGTTTACATTATTATTTGTACAAGAAAATTGTCTGGAATTTATCCCTGCCTTCTGATCTCTAATGATAATGTATTTTAACCGTTCCTGATTCAGGCAAAGAATAATATTTATTAAAATGATGCTCTGGTTTTCCATTAAGGAGTATGAAATGGAGAGATGTATATAAATTTGCTGATTTTCTGCCTCATTATAAATAACGAACTTGAGACACACAGTTATTTGGACCTGCTCAGATTTGTGGCTTCCAAAAATTCTTGAAAATAGTTATTTGAAAATTAAACAAATAGAGGCAAAAAAATTATTAATTTTACAATAGAATGTATTAATATGCTTCTTGTGACTTTTGTGTGGGTTTTGTTGTTCCCAGCTGAAATTTTATATAAAATGATGGCTTATATACTGACATTTGAAAATCCCCAGGTTGTCAAAATTCGTCATGTGCAAAAGGGCATTAGTTCAAAAGGGAACTATTTATATGGTCACAAAAAATACATACATTGCGATTTTTTTGATAAATTCTTCGTAAAGGGTTTTATACAAGAAATATTTTTTACGATTTTCAAGTATTATAATAGTACATTGGACCTTATAAGAGAACGAAACAATATCTCGATTTGAAATACCTTAAATTTAAACTCAATTTAGACAGTTTTTGCGTTTTCATTATATTATCTCCTAAATGAAACCCGAAATTAAAATGTTGTACTCTTTAGAAAAGTTTAATTATGGCATTAAATTTATAATTTCATGACTAATAATAAATGAGATATGCATGGAATGCAGATTTTTTATGATCCGTTTGAAGTCGTCTACTAAGCATCTCCATTCTAACAACACATCTTACATTTAATTCTTCCCCGTAGCTCCATTGTGCTTCAACTTTATATAGCACTAAATACCTCTACACGATGTGATCGGTGCGGTGATATAAAAATATATAAATTATACGAAATGGGCATATATGACTTATAGCTATAACATTTCCTGAGCTCCGGAATTCTTTGGTCCTGGAGAGAATTGAAACCTTTGGTGTGACACTAACACTGATGTAGTTTCCACAAACACCAAAACACTTGAACACTCGACGTACGTTTCACTAATCGTGTTAACTTCATCGTGAGATCGTCTCCCGATGAAGCTAACTTGTTTAGCGAAACGTGTATCTGGTATTGAGAGCAAGTGTCAAATGTTTTTGTGTTTGTGGAAATTGCGTCAGGGTCCTAATTGTCAAAATCGAGGAACAGCGTTCACGTGTGGTACGTGGATGTGGTTCTCCTGAAATGCCTAAACTCATATTTTCGAACACAAGTGATCACTCGTATCGCATGGTAGTATCTTCTCCTATTATTTTTTGAGGGAACAGAGCGTTTACATTGGAAAATTCCTGTAGTGTTTGGCAAGTGTCATATGTAGTGATTTCTATCTTTAGTTTTATATTTTATATAATATGTCATATCTAAAAATGCTTCGTTTCATAGAGCCGTGTGCCACCTTTAATTTTTGACATTGTCGGTGCAATTCACAATGCACATAAAATCCTATCCAAATTTGCTATTCTTGAATCTGGGAAGCGATCGCATCACTAGTTTTTCATGAAAAAGCTGCTTCCCATGGTATTCTAGTGTCATGGCAAGCTAGTCGGTGGAAGATTCAGGAATGATGGTATGTCGATATATGTTAATTGTTTGAGAAGATACTGATATTAAATGATTAAACATAACAAAATGATGTGTCATTGGCAAACTGCAGAACATTGCAATATTTGAAAATAGGTCTTTCCCGTATGACTGAATTTTACTATTCCACCATGACCGAATCATATAATAAACTAATATAATTTTATATTAATTTAGTTTCTCGCAATTTTCTATGTTCTACCAAATATTTACTTTACAAAATCAGTTTTATTTCACTTAATTTGAAACGAGTTCTAAGGCATGATGCTTGCAACGTCATTCTGATTAGACCAATAAAAAGTGATATTTTTAAAGGGAGTTGTTTTATGTGAACATCGTATTTCTGATATCAACTGTGTACTTTGAATAGTACATTTTTTTTCATTACGACGTACTACTGTTCATTAACCTGATACTAAAGAAAAGCAAAAATTCTATCAACTTTTCACTGTCTGAGTCTAAAATCTATATATCATGTTTACATACTCTATTTTTGATCGTTTTGGTTCACATATGGTATAATATCAGTATCATCTGGCAACGCTGTACTGAAATGCTCAAATCATATTCGATAACCTCACTTTCTATTGTTTGTGTTTGATAGGATATTTACGTAATTTTATTTTGTAATTAGAAAATGCCGCTTACAAGGGTTTGTTTTGTACCAGTGTGCCCAAACGCTAGTAAAAATTCTACAAAGTTATTTTTGCACGTCCCAACGAATTTGGAAATTCGAAAATTGTGGTGGAAAGTTGCAAAAGTTTCTGGTGTTGTTTATACTGCTTCTGAATTTTTCTGTTGTGAAGATTATTTTAATGTATGTGTATATTGTTATTAATTTTCTTTTACTGGTCTTGATTTTATACTTTATTTGTCTCTTTATATTGCAGAAGATTCAGGTTTTTAATAGAATACACAATACAAAAACAACTAAATCAAATTTACTTTTACGCAATGTCAATCGGGATCATAAACGGACGTTCTCAATTAAACGTTAGTACTTTACGAGATTCTATTGGTGATTCCTCATAAATGTACTTCAGGCACCAATAGAATTGCAAGATATGGAAATCAGAATGCAAGTGAGATTAAAACATAATATTTTAGTCACAAACTCCTCTATAAAATCCTTATTTTACTATAAGGAACATAACCAGACTGCAACCAACAGCTTCTCGCCGGGCTATGTGCCCCACCGAGTGCTGAATTACAAGTTACAAGCCTGGCGCATTAAGTGTAATAATTGCATATTACCATCAAAACGCTAATGCTTCGATTGCAACAAACACCAGCCGAAAGACTGATCCTACTTAAAGGAGCTCTCGTGCCAGTCGCCACACACCATTTGCAGACAGCAGTTTCGAGCTGTTGGCTCTCGTTAGAGCAAGGTAGGCATGTGACGACCGACACGAGGATCACTTGACTATTTAGTACATTTCGGTATCTTTGGGATGGCGACATGTAAAATAGTCAGCAGGCGCCATCTAGCGGTCCAGTGTCCGGGTGTAGTTTATGATGACGTCACATTGCCGCCCTAATGGCTCGTTTAAATCTGCTGTTAATTTAGGGAACATTTGAATATTTTCTGTAGTATTTTATGCGTTCAGAAAAAAAAAATCATTTTTAGTAACATTTTGATAGGATCTTTCCAATAACACAATAAAAGAAATAGCGGGAAAACCCCATTATAAAAAAATATATCCTCTATAATAATTTTTATGAAAAATATTCCAAAAAATCGCATTTAATAAATAGATAAATAAATAATAATTCATCTGTCCTTTACTAGCATATGCTTAACTCGTTTTTTAACTTAAAATGCCCTTTTACACATGACAATTTTTGACGGTCTCGGTGTTTTGAAACATCAGCATACCAAGCATTCGATATAAAATTCAGCTTGTAACAGCGAAACCCTTACAGGTATTTGAGTGCTGAGCACTCTACTTAGAAGTTGAAAAGTACACCTAAAATTCACTTAACTTAAAGGAGTATTTTTGATTCTTACTCCTTAGATTAATAATGTAAGGGTAATTGTTGAATTTCTAAAACGATATTGTCTCGTTTTAGACCTAGTTTTGACAAGCCATAAAATAATTCAATATTTGATATCATGCCCACTGAGATTTTTATTCAGAAGGTCAAAATCTGCAACATATCAAAAATTTATACAGTTTTGCAGAAATTTAATTTCCCATAAGAAAGACATGGTTTCCTTTCCTTCAAATTTGTCAAGGAATCGAATTTCCCTTGCCTTATCCTGATAATGATTTCAAATATAATGTATGGTGTAATGAAAAAACTTTTATTTAAATAGATACAGCAGCTGAGAGAGGAGGAAAGCCAACTAATCAAAGAAAATATTCGACTTAAAGAGGAAGTCTTACAGTTAAAACAACAGGTAGGTGTCGCCCGAGTTGCACCCGCCAACAGGTATGCGCCGCCAGTACAGGAACAAACCATCCCAATCGTATTTATTGGTATAGCAGTCATTTTGGGCTTTATAGGCATTATATTGGGCAAATTTGCACTCTGAGACCCTCCCTAAAGACTTGGCACTCAGATATATATATATACCATGCCCAAAACTCCACTATATTGTATATTTATTACAATTAATTCATTATAATTATCTACTGTATCATAAATAAAAATTTTTGGTGGCCCATTCTTTACCAACCCAGTTTATTTACCGGTCTTATTTTCCAACTTGGCTCGTTTCAATGAAACAAACGAATTTATTTAACGCCTTGCAACACCGGGCAATTTCATTTCATTATAATAGATACAGAGGTGTGTGTTAAGACGCTAAAAACTAGGTTGGCCCTTCTGCAGTGTGTTTCATATAATTCTATTTCAAACTGTTTGTTTGTGCAAAACATGTAATAAATGTCTTTTAGTAGGATTTGTCTTGGTTTAGTTTGTTGTATATAAAAATCTATTGTACGAAAGAAATATTGTTATTTGAAACATCCTGTATATATTTTTTAAATTTATTTGGAAATACAAACTGACACTTTTTTTATGGCAGTTTTACTTACTATTGCCCGTTTTAAATGTTTCAAGCGCTATATTTCTTTTAATTTTTATGTGTGTATACAGCGACAGTTTGGATTTATAGTAGGAGTCTGTTATTGATTTAAGAAGAAAATATATATATATTTGAAATTGGACAGCATTTTTAAAATTTGTATATATATCTGAACTGTCTCTGTATACCCTGTAATCATGTTAATCAACTTTCCATTCTTTTATCCTACTAAAGATTTGCTATTTAACTATGTAACGGCTAAGAATTACAGTTTTAGTTTTAAATTATCTTAGGAAAGTAGGTTAACAATGCATTTTTTATGTTAATATATGTGGTAAATTGAATAATATTTTATAACTGTTAGTAAGGGTAAAAGCACTTGCCAAGGTTCATCGATAACTAAAAAAAAAACACTTAGACGAGAGTAATAATAATGCATTTTGATTTCAATCATTGTATTCTAGACTTAGATAATTGTTTATACTAGTATGGTGCTGTTATTTCGTCATTCTCTATATTTCATCAATATTAAAGACATGACCCCTTTCAACATGTGTTTTTCTATATTTAATGCGACTGTTTTTGACTTCTAATCTAATGAGAGTTTTTTAAATGTGTTTAGATTTAGGGAAAGGAAAGACAATGAATAACAACGCAGCAAAAACTTTGGCTTGGTGCGAATTGTTCATATGTATTATATTTTAACACATTGTAATATGTTAATGCTGTTAGCCTGGTAAGTGTAACTTCATTGAATAAACTATACTTCATTAATATCTTCTATTATGTCACTTTTTTCGACTGTCTTAAATACTAGAAATGCATGAACAAAGTGTTTCATTGTGTTGAAAACTAATATAAATGTAAAAAATGCCTAAAACATTCACTGCCGTACTCTTTTATATCGACTTTCGTATTTGGCAGAACGATTTGTATGTCTCGTCGAGGACTTCACTATTTGGTGCTATGAATCATATATCTATCATCAAAGTCATGATTCATGGCCTCTTGTAATGTCAGGGACTCTATGAGAGTCACGTACCGTTAGAAATCTCTATGGAAGTACTAAGACTTTATAGGTTTTTTCACAAATCGCTTATTTCAGTGACGAATATGAACCCCTAAAAAACCATCAGCGATCTGCTGTCTGCGTTAGCCCTACTTTTGGGGTGAAGGGTTAAAAAACGATTTTTTCGCAAATAACTCGAAAATGGTTGGGCCTATGAAAACATGTATTCGACCAAAATTGAAGAGAACCAAATTTTCTATGAAAAAGTTTCTATGACATATTTTCGTAAATGTAATGTCTTTGTGATAACGCCCAGTAAGTGTGCTTATGTTGAGCTGGTTCTATGCCAACCAAGAACTATAGTACCGGGCACGTCAAATCGAAATTTAAACGAATTTTGCTTATTAGATTAGATTATAAATTGTATAGCAAAATAGTTAGTGAATAAAACAAAGAGAGATAAAAAATAAATGTGACAACCTAAAGAAAAAACTGGGACACTGAATACAAACATTTATCCACTGGGTACAATTTTTTTTTAAACTGATGTTTTGTTTCAATGCATCAGGCAAATTATTGAACATTTTCAGTGCCAAATAGTTTGGTGATTTGTTTGTGATTGTCAATTTAGAGAAAGGCACATAAATATCGTTTTTATGTCTAGTATTTTTTGTCATGTATATCTATCTTTAATAAGCCTATACTTATGTCTATTTTTAAAAACATGAACACACATATCAAACATAAACAAGTTACAGTAAGAATTCCATATTGTATGAAAGCATTTTTGCAGTTCTTGTGTGTGCTGGACAGGCCCGACATAGTATGTAAAATCCGTTTTTGAGATACAAAAACAGTTTGTGATGGGTGAAATTACCCCAGAAACAGACACCATGCCAAAGTCGTGACTCAACTTGAGAATAGTATAAATTAATTATTGTTTTGTAAGAATTTCTTTCATATTTCTAAATAATAAATTAATTGAGCTCATCGTTGACACCAGGTGAATACAGTGAGCTTTCCAATAGAAATTTTCATCCATTTGAATGCCCAAAAAATTAATAATATATAATTAATGATTGTAGATATTTACAGTGACATCATTACACTATTTCTGTCTATTGTGAAATCTAATTAGTTGCGTCTTATCAACGTTGAAATATAAATAATTTTGATTGAGCCAACTACAAACATTTTCTTAAATTGTGCCAATATCGACATTCAGATTGGTAGATGAGTTTTCTGAAGTGATTAGAGATACATCATCTGCATATATATGGTACGAAAAGTTTTACCGAGTACATAAATTCTATTGAGTTTACATATAAAATAAATAGAACAGGACCCAGAACTGAGCCCTGTGGTATGCCCATTTCAACTAAACGAGTGTTGGGTTTATATCATCTATTGAATAGTTGCTAGTATGTTGAATGGAAACATACTGTTTACGATATTTCAAAAAACAACTTAATCAATCTAATGGAGGACCTCGTGTGCCATAATCATAGAGTTTGCTAAGTAAAATATCATAATTTACAGAGTCGAATGTCTTGCTAACGTCACAAAAACCCCAACAGGACATTCACCAGCCTCAACATATTTGATGGTTTCATCGTAAAAAGAATGTATAGCCATTGTTATTAAAAATATAATCATATGATCTAAGTAGGCATATTCAAAAATCTTTGAAAAGCTGAATGGAATAGTGACTGATCTATAGTTATCTAAAGACATTGGATTATTTTCTTTAAAGCAAGGTATTACTTTTCCTTCTTTTAGTATTTTAGGAAAAATTCCATTTTGAAAAGGTAAGTTAGCAATATAAGTATCTCCTGCAGACTTAATCCACATTGTCTAGAACTTGACATTTATCTTTTTTTTTTTTTAGGAAGGAGAGATTGAGTTGTCTCAGCCATTTGCAGGGTTTTTTTGTCATTATTTTCCTGCGATGTTGCTGGGTCTATTAATTGATCATTATTGTCTGGCCAATAGCCATGTTGGTTAAGGCGCGGGAGGGGGGGGGGGGGGGGGAAGCAATCGTGATTAATCACACAGTTGTCGGTTCGACTCCCAACACTGGGACTCTCATGGACATGGCTTCTGGAATTATCTAGTTTAGGTGGTGTTTATTTATTTATTATCATCTTCAACTGTTGTAGGTATTAGCATAGCATTGCAATAAGCTTGTCCATGTCAAGTACCATATATATGTGTGCATGTCAATCCACTTTTTTGATAACCACATGCCACATTATGCGTCCTTTAGAGCAGTTACATGCATTAAAATATAGAACTGCTTCTGGTACCAACTGCTGCGATGTAGGCATTGCCACTAACTCGTCATTTTGCAATTGTCACCCCCACTTAAGTTGTTATAGGTTCATTGTTTTATCTGATGGTACATTGGATAAAAGTGCTCACAATTCGCTGCTGCCGTTGATGGCAACTGGGCCAAGGTACAGGATTTGTTTTTTTGTAGGAAGTGTTTGTAGTAAAGAAATCTATATTCATTTTCAACGTTCTGTACAGAGCAGTAGTGACGCATTTGTCAGCCTCGATGGAGTCGTGCAAGACATTAGGCTCATTAAAAATTGCAGCATCCACTCTCAAATCCTGTTTTTTGCAGCAGCAGCTTCCACGATGTTTCTCTTCCTTTACCGAAAAATGCTGATGTCAAGTCACAACCTATCAACGCATGAGCAAATAGAACCTTGCGTATTTCATAGTCATTCCAGTTAGAGAAATGTTACAAAATCAGGAGTACAATCAAATCCATGTCTCCTCTAACAACTACTTTTCTGCCTGTATGAGAAGATGCGAGTGAGATGGCAGTTTGCGCAATCAAGACATCCGCGTGTCCTACTGCTACCTAGCAAATTTAAACAATTATGAACTGTCAAACATGCTTGTATGACACTGCTTTCTCCATACCTGAAGCTTGTATCTGAGGAACTGTTAAAGAGTGAGGGGGGGACAAGGCCCTGTACCTATTTTCATCCCTGCGTTCACAAGACAGGTATGTAACTTCTAGAGCCTATCGCAAAAACAGTTACATTTACGAAAAAAAAGTTATAGAATCTTTTTCATAGAAAATTTGCTGCTCTGCAATTTTTATCAAAAACTTTTTTTTATAGGTCCAACCGTTTTCGAGTTATTTGTGGAAAACTGCGTTTTTTACTTTTGATCTCAAAAATGGGGGTTAAGCCAGCAGCAGATTGGCGATGACTTTTTAGAGGTTCATACACTAAAACAAGCGATTCGTGAAAAAATCCTATTCATTATTAGTATTTCTACAGATTCCCCAGATTTCTTTCTAATGATAGTGGACTACAGGACTACAAAAACAACAATCTTAATGTGATCTCTCTCAGGGTCACTAAAAATAAATCTGTGAGGATTGATCCACTCACTCATTTGGAAAATATACATACATTCTCAAACTCAAAAATCAGCAAAAGACCAAAACAAAACGTTATATTCATCAAAAATAAAACATCACACATAATATGTATGAAAAAAATTCCCAGTCAGATATTGCCTTGGAACATATGGACTTCCAGTGCTTCATTTGGGCCCAACTACCATAAATTTCTTTTTAAAAATGCCAATGATTACTCCACCTTTTTGAAAATCTTAATGCTTTATAATTAAGAGTTAACATTATTCCAATATTAATAAAGTATCTGTATACTTAAAATAGGAACAGTTTATACAGTCGAAATAGGAAAAATAACTGGAGAGTTTTTCAGAAATACCTGGATTTCGAAGCCCGTGCACTCCATCAAAAAATCAAAAGGAAAATATGTTCATAATTAAATTTACTAGAAATTTGTCTTAAAAATTTTTATTAAAATTCCTTTAATCATGAAACTGCACATTTTTTTTTTTAAATGACAAAGCAAACAATGAGATCGATGTTTTCAATAAGAAAATAAAATAGAAATCCGTGATTTTTCATCTGTTTTTCTACAATCATGGAAAAATGTGTATTACATAAATTAAAAATCAATGATATCTCGAAAATTATGCACTATCAAAATATTACAAAGAGCAAAATATTTAAATTGATGTTTTCTACAAAAAATAGAAGAAAAAAAAAACGAATAAATTTATTACTTGCTTTTCCAGGCGTAAAATTTTATAAATCTGATTATAACCCGAAAACTATGTACTTTTTCGAAAAATTACAGAAAACGAAAGTATTAGATTGACGTTTACTACAAGAAAACAATGGATATATACTAAAATTATCGATAGAACATACATACAGTATGGGGATCTCTATTAGGTATATAGGGAAATCCTATACACTTATATATGCAATACGGGTGAGAATATCATCTAACGGAATGTGACATACATCTGCTGCATATAGCAACACAAATTGTTGTGATAAATTATTAGGAAACTGAACTACTAGACCAAGAGCTACTGATGTTTTGAAAGCACCTCCTTTAACGTTCGTAGTCCTGTTTGAGCAAACAATCCTACGCTGAGTTCGAAACCTGGCAGTGGGAGTCTATTCGTACGAGGGCTATTTCTCAAAAATCAGTTTTCTACGGATGGTATCTCTGCTAAATGTAGGCAAATATCTTAAATGCCAAGTGTTATCGTCATTTTAAGTGTGTCTGGGAACATAAATGATGGATTTTTCATGACCCCAATACATTATAGATGAGAAGGTAATAAAAATAATAAAGATTTTTTTCTTATTCTACTTTATGGCTAAATTATGAGGTTCTATTGCCACAATATAAGTAAGAAACATAACCTTGCATAGCTATCCCAACTGTTGCAAGTAAGGCAGAGTGGGTTTCTCGCCGTAGTAAGAAAATGCAACACTTGGTCTATCCTTTTTTAAGTCTATGGTTTCCACGTGTACAGGACAATTCCAAATTGGAACTGGTAATAACTGATGGAATTTTAATTATAATAATATTTAGTAATTCTTTATACCTAACTGAAACCAGTGTAAAAGAACTAGAATCCATTATAAGTAGGCTAACAGATAACAAAGCAATAATATCGACGGCTCAACTCTAAAAGTTATTAGTCCATATATTATAAATCCCTTACACTTTTTAATCAATAAAATACTTACTGTGGGTTACTGGCCTCAAGCATTAAAAGCAGCGATAATTAAACCTATTTATAAAAGCGGAGATAAATCTGAATGTGTTAACTACTGGCCAATCTCACTCATTAGTATCCTGGCTAAAATCCTAGAAAGTGATAAAAAAAGTCTCGTATCTTACCTTGAAAAATATAACATACTATCAGAGTACCAATATGGTTTTAGAGATGCCAAATGCAATCGAATTTCCAACAACTAACATTTACAAGTCATTAGATGACAATAGCTCATCGCTTTGCATCTCCGTAGATCTGGCCAAAGCCTTTGACACAGTCAGCCATGTGCAACTATTAGAGACTTTAGAGCAAATAGGGATTAGGGGAACAGTATTAACTCTAATGCAGAGCTACCTAACCAACAGACAGCAATGCGTTAAAATAAACGAATACATAAGTCAATTGAAAGTGGTGGAGTACGGAGTTCCGCAAGGAACCGTGCTTGGTCCAATATTATTCAACATATATTTAAAAAATCTATACGAGATAAAAACGCAAGGACGCGGCGGTCTTTTATAAAGGGGATACTTGGCAACATTTGATCCAAAAAGTAAAAGTTGACTTTATCGAAATAATCAATTGGTTTGATTCTCGTCTACTAACTATAAATTACGAAAAAAGGAAATTCTTACCCTTCGCCCTAAGCAAAAATAAAATTCCTGACATTGGGACTATTGCTTTACAGAGTGGAGAGGAGGTAATAGAGCTACCACCTGTAAATGAAATTAAATATCTAGGAGGTACGATTGATAGTTCACTAAAATGGAATATACACATAAATAATATAGTTATAAAACAAGATGTTAGCGAAACTTAATTTTTTAAAAAATTTCTAGATGAAAAACATCTATTGATATTGTATCACGCATTGGTGGAATCCCACCTAAGATACAGTATTATAGCATGGGGGGGAGCTTACAACACACATATAAAAAAAATTGAAACCATACAAAAATGGGTGTTAAAAATAACCTTTAGAAAAGAAATGACCTACCCCTCCAATGAACTGTATAGAATAGTGAATGTTTTTGACATAAGACAGCTTTTCTGCTTGGATCTAATCTTAAAACAAAAAAAGAGTAAAAACATTACTGGCCATACTTACCTTACAAGAACAAATAATATGTCACTCGTAGTTCCATTTGTTACCAAGAGCAGAGATCTTCCTATTTTCTTGCTCCGAGAATTTATAATGAGGTGCCCAACGATATAAAATCAAAAAATTCAGAGGCATTATTTAAAAAATAAATTAAAAAATTGTTAATTAGTAAACCAAGAATGTATGCTCATCAATTAATAGATATAAAAAACACATATTTTGAAGTTAAATAATAAAAATACACTTAATACTCTATCTACTATATTAGTCCTGGAAGTTTCTTAAGAATAACTGTTAATTTATTATATTGCTGTATAAAGGAGTATCTGTATGTAGGTGTGGAGTGTGCGTGGGAGTATTCATTGAGTGTATAAAATTGTGTGGGCGTTTATATGCGTATGTATGTATGTGTATACATATGTATGTATATATGTATGTGTGGGTATATATGTTATATGAAAATATACCCTGTATCTCTGAGACATTGGCCTCACCACTCTCAGCGGTATTATATTACATAGATATCAAATAACGACTCCTCTCAGCATCCGCTCTCCCGAGAATTAGATAAGATTGTATTCTTGCAAAACTGCATAATTGCAGTTCCTTTGTTCCCAAAGGTTATAAATGGGAGTAGTGTACTTTCAGACGGCAGTCTTAAACTCATGTTGGAATAAACAAGTCAAAATTATTATTGTTCTAATTTATAAAGAGTCAACGTTGACTCCATTAATAAATAAATAAAGTTTTTAAAAAGTGATTTCAACAATCGATTATCTAACATTGGCGCAGTCGTACGGATCTGAAAAACACCCTGTAACCCAGAGGTGGTGGATTTCAATCCTTCAATCAGCAAAGAATCTACGAGAAACAAGAAAAATACAATTTCAAGCAGACAAGCAACGTCTCAACAAGCTCACAAGAAGCATCATATACACATCGAGAAATAATTAGCAAGTAAGAAACATTCCTGGCCCCTGAAAGTCGGTGTCTTCGGCACTTGGAACACGTCACCGTGGATAGGAACACCTAGTGATACCCCTGACGGTACATCCCAGTGTAGCAACGCTCACGAAACCGCATTCGACCTTCCATCTGGACCCCAGGCATGAAGATAGTAATGTAAGTAATTTAAGAATCATCTCGATTTATTTTCTATTTCAAACTGCACTAAACATTTATATTTTACCATTCGTACATTGCATTCACATTTGCATTAAACCCACGACAGTTCTGCAATCTAATTTAGTTGAATATATTATCTAAATATCGTATTACTTTAGCCGATATTTTATTTTATTTTAACACATAAATATTTTCATTGCAATCAATATATTAATTTGACATATATCAAGTTTAATCTTTATCTTGTAACGTTTTTATTGCAATTTAATACTACTACTACTAATAAAGGTTAACGTATTGTTTATACCATATGACTATAATATCTGAATAAGTGCAAATACCATCGCAAAAATAATTTGTTACATACTTTATACAGAAAAGAATACAATTTCGTTTCCTTTTATTCATTATTATTGCCAGTGGCGTACTCTTGCACCTTTTACAATTAATTTTTATTATTTTTTGTGTGTACCAAATTAATTTTTGTTTGTTTATCTGAAATTTATATACAAATCTTAATAATACAAAATGGCGAACCAACCAAATACTACAGCAAATAATACCAATAACGCTGACGAAACCCTTACCATAGAACCCTACAGGTTAAGTGAGATTTTCTCAATAGTTCCAGAGTTCGACGGGAACCCCATTTTCCTACAAACCTTTATTTCCGCGAGTGTTTACGCATACGGTATGTCCATAGAAGACCAGCGTATTTTACTCACCCTGCATATTAAAAACAAACTTCGCGGAAAAGCTGCCGAATTAATAAATTCGAGGAACCCTGCCACTTGGGCAGAAATTAAAAGCCTACTTGAGGCCCACTTCGGTGATTCACGCGACTTGACAGCCCTTATACAGGACTTACAACGGATTCACCAACTACCTAATGAAACTGCCCTGACATTCGTATCTCGTTTACAAACACATAATGCCAAAATGCACGCTGCTGTGCAAAAACAGACTTTGACGTTGGAAGAAAAGACAGCCCAATCATCCCTAATTGAAACCATGACTCTAACAACACTACTTACCGGACTAGAACCCAAACTTGGACAAATAATCCGTGCCGGAAATCCCAGCGACATGCTAGAAGCAATCAATAGAATCAAACGCGAACTCCAACTGTCCTACTTCGAGTCACAAAAATTCCCAAAACAAACTATCAACAAAAACCCCATCCAGAACCAACAGAGGCGTCCCAACTCCCAACAATTCTGTAATTTTTGCAAACGTAACGGGCACAATTTCAATGAGTGCCGTACAAGACTACAATTCTCACAACAAAATCAGAACTTTAGACAAAACAATTTTGCCAGTCCTCCACAATTTTCTAGACCGAATTTCCAAAATTCTCCCAACCAGCAATATCAAAGAAATTCCATGCCGCAACAAAATTTCCAACAGAATAGGCCTTCTGTAATAAGACCTAATCCGAACTTTCAGAGATCCCCAAATCAACAAAATTCAAATTTCAATCCTAACTTTAACAGACAAAACCCGCAGAGAACACATCACGTTAATTTTGACAATCATTTCGACTCTCAAAATTATGATACTAATTTTTACCATGAAACTGATAATTTCAGCGACCCACAATTCCATAACTTCGGAAATTATCAAACTAATTCTAGCCTTGATAATATGGCAAACATGCCACAAGTAAATTATGACGATTACCCCCATTTCCCGCAAAATAACGACGATAACATGCCATACCAAAATGAGAATTATACAGCTAATTCTCAGATGTCGCAGGATTATACTGCTACTCCTCAGGATTTTCCATTAGGCCCGGAGTATTCAATGAATACTCCAACCCGAGAAATAAATTTCGAAGTGGACCAAATGTCCAACCAAATCCAAACATTAAACCTGAACGACAATTACAACCCCCTACTGAATTTCTCAGACCAGAACTTCGCTTAAATTGGCCTACACAGACACTATTGACCGTGAATTCTAGTAATCTTTATTTCATAAATGACATTTCGAACAAATTTAAACTCTTAATTGATACTGGCGCAGGTATTTCGATTTTTAAGCATAAGACGGCGGAAAATTTTAAAAATAGATCTCCAGAAAACGCGATTATACAAGGCATAACCGACGAAAAAATTAAAATTAGCGAATCTGTTCTTATACCATTTAACGCACGCGACCCGCACAGAGTCTATATTCACGACTTGGACATAGACTTTGACGGATTATTAGGTGCCGACTTCATGGAACACTACGAATGTAGAATAGATTTCAAAACCAGGCAACTAATTACAAATTTTAAAACATTGCCCATCTTCAAAGTAACTGACGATTCCCCAACACCCGAAATCAACAAAATCCGACAAAATTATAATTCTAGCCAAAATACCATCCAAACTGACGGTCGCACGGAAAAGGTTTACAAACTAAAATGCAATCTTAGAAACACTGACGCTGTACTGTCAGCGCAGGAAAACGAAAAAGTTCGTTTGCCTAATGCTCTTGTTAGGGTAAACGAAAATGGAGAATTTTTGACAACCGTAATTAATGCAAACGCCATTCCGAAAATTATAAATTTTTCTAATCTAAAATTAGAACCATTGCAAAAATTTAAATCGATTTTTAATTTAAATGTTCAAAATTCCGACTCACACATACAGACCGACCGATCATCTGAAATTATTAATCAGTTACGTTTAGATCATCTAAACTACGAGGAAAGTGAACTAATTACGCAACTTTGCCTAGACTTTTCTGAAATATTTTACCTGGAAGGAGACAACTTGACTTTCACTAACGAGATTAAACATTCAATCGACACTAACAATTCTAAACCTGTATTTACAAAATCGTATCGCTACCCTCAATGCCATAAACAAGAAGTCAAAACACAAGTTTCTAAAATGCTGGACCAAGGCATAATCAGACCTTCAATTTCTCCCTGGTCATCTCCCGTTTGGGTTGTACCCAAAAAACTCGATGCCTCTGGCAAACAAAAATGGCGAGTCGTAGTAGATTACAGGAAATTAAACGAATTGACTATTGACGATAAATACCCTCTCCCAAATATTTCTGACCTTTTAGACCAACTAGGCAAATGCCAATATTTTACCACACTAGACTTAGCTTCCGGATTCCACCAAATAGAAATTGACGCGAAAGACATTCAAAAGACTGCTTTCACAGTCGAAAACGGTCATTTCGAATTCGTTAGAATGCCATTCGGTTTAAAGAATGCTCCATCAACGTTTCAAAGAGTGATGGATAATATCTTGTTAGGAATCCAGAATGAACGCTGCCTTGTTTACATGGACGACATTATCATTTACTCCCCTACTATTCACGATCATATTTCCCGACTGACAGAAGTATTCAAACGCTTAAGGAAAGCTAACCTCAAAATTCAACCCGACAAGTGCGAATTTCTACGCAAAGAAGTCGCTTATCTAGGACATCTTATAACAAAAGACGGTGTTAAGCCAAATCCCAGTAAAGTAGATGCCATTTTAAACTTTCCTCATCCCAAAAATCAAAAGGACATTAAATCTTTCTTAGGTTTAGCGGGCTATTATAGACGCTTTATTCCAAATTTCTCTAAGATTTCAAAGCCCCTGACCAAGCTACTACAAAAAGACACTCCCTTTAACTTTGACAATGATTGTATGAATTCGTTCAACAACTTAAAGCAAACATTGACGACGACTCCGATATTAATATATCCTAATTTTGATGAGCCTTTCATCCTAACTACCGACGCGAGCGCATTCGCCATCGGATCGGTACTCTCTCAGGGAAATATAGGCAAAGATCTACCAATTGCATACGCTTCCCGAACTTTATGCGGTGCGGAAACAAAGTATTCCACCATTGAAAGGGAATTATTGGCCATAGTATGGTCAGTAAAACACTTTAGACCATATTTATTCGGTAGAAAATTCAAACTAGTCACCGACCATCGACCACTTACCTGGTTATTCTCAATAAAAGACCCAGGAAGTAGACTTGCCCGCTGGCGACTCAAACTAGAGGAATACGACTACGAAATCGTTTACAAGCCCGGAAAAATCAATAAAAATGCCGATGCCCTCTCTAGAATCAAAATAAACCATTTTTCCAAATGTTCTAAATTCCATTCCAAAATCTTAGCCGCGAACGAAGACACAGACGATGACGGAAATCCAGACAATGACGATGAAATCACAAACGAACAAATAATTCAAGAATTTAATACTTTCTCCCGACTATACAAGACCAAATCTTTAATTGACTACTCTAAAATTCAAACTTCGAATAAACAACTCCTAGACCGAGAAAACAAACACATCATAACTTTCTTTCAACAAAATAACCTAAGAGATTTTCATCACCAAATTATTGACGACATTTTCGAGGAAAACCCTGAATTTTACGACGACAAAATAAATATCCTCTCTAGTAGATCGGTTAGACATAGGAAATACTATATCATTCCTCTACCCTTTGACCCTGAATCTGTAGTAGAACATTTGTTCTTAGCAATATACAAAAATCAAAATGAATTAGATCTTTCTAATACTTATCATGTCGAAAATAACTTAGACCTCCCCATACTCGAAATTCTGTCATTTATCTTCGCAGAAAAAGACCTAAAGCTCATTATCTGTCAAAACCTAGTACAAACACCTGACGAAGACCAAAGACCGATAATTCTTGACCAAAACCATACCGGCAAAAACAACCTACATCGCGGAATAAACGAGACAATGCGTAGGATCAAAAACAAATACAATTGGCAAGGACTAACCAAAGATGTTGAAAATTTCATTAAAAATTGCGAAATTTGTCAACGGACTAAAGTTTGCCGTAAAAATCTTAACAACCCTCTAGTAATCACTGAAACCCCGAGAACACCTTTCGAAAGAATTAACATTGATCTATTCGAATTTCCTACACGAAATTACGCTCTAACTATCCGCGACGAACTTACAAAATTCACACAAGCCTACGCAGTACCGGATAAAAGCGCAAAATCTGTGGTAAATACCCTATTGTTATATTTTCAACATTACGGTACCCCACTAAGGATTCACTGTGATTACGGCGGTGAATTCGACAACAACTTACTAAAAGACCTCTGTACCCTCTACGATATAAAACTGACATATTCTAGCGTAGGACACCCCCAATCTAACGGTTCTATAGAACGCTTTCACGCTACCTTAGCCGAAATGATCCGAATTCACAAAACTGAAAACCCAAATGAACACCCTTTTACCATATTACCATATGCAGTAATATGCTATAACAATTCGGTTAATAAAACGCATGGTTTTACACCATACGAACTGGTTTTTGGACACACAGCTAATAGACCACCAGAGACCCTGTACAACCAAAAAGACCTAATAACTAAATATGTTAGGGACTTAAATAATAGGATATCTCACTATTACCAAATTGCACGCAGTCGGACCGAAGCGCAAAAACAAAAAGCTAAAGTCAGATTCGACAGAAATATCCCAGAAAATCGCCCCACGTATAACGTTGGAGACGAAGTATATGTAAAGGAATCCCAAATCAAAAGTAAGTCACAAAATAAATTCAACGGCCCTTTCGAGATCAAAGAAATTTTCCAAAATTCTGCCACTTTGTTAAATCCCGAGACAAATCAAACAAGTAAAGTAAATTTTGATAGAATGAAACCATATACTGAAGATTAAAATTTATTTTCAGGTTTCTACTGCTGTTCGGATCAGCATTTTCTCAATACGAAATAACACCAATAAACAATACTATCGGTGTTTACTATCACAAAGACACGGACATTGTCATCTCACACAAGAAATGGACGTTACTCGTACATAAAAATATATCGACCTTTAAGACAGCTCTTGACAGAAACGACAAAATCTTACAGACAATCCTTACCACCCTTGACCCAGCATACAAAAACATGAACGAATTCGCGAGTGAGGTTAAAACGCATTTAAGCCTCCTAGGACAAATCTCAAAATCCATACAAACTAAATTTGACGAAATACATCTCGACACGAAACGCTACAAACGCGGAATCATAAACGGAATTGGTTCAATATTCAAAGCAATTACCGGAAATTTAGACGCAGAAGACGGTAAATACTACTCTGACTGTATCAATAAACTAAACCAAGACGAACGTCAGATAGAAAATTTGATGAAAAATCAAATATCAGTTACAAATTCAGTTATTAAAAAATTTTAACACGACAATTCAAAAACTACTAATAGACGAGGAGACATTCAACAAAGACATAAAAGAAATCGAATACGCAATCTTAGACATTACGTATAACGTACGAGCAGTTGAAACAAAATTAAAATTCTTGGAAATTTGTGAACAACTCATGGCGAGCTACCTATTTATAGAGGACAACCTCAACGATATTTTAAATTCGATCACTTTCGCGAGACTCAAAGTAATTCATACGTCTATCATTAATCCCCAGGATTTGGTAAACTCATTGCAGGAAATTTCACAAAACCTACAAAAGGACAATTTGCCACTCCCTATTAAACTTTCAAATATTGCACAGTATTTAGATATTATTGAATTAAAAGCTTTCCAAATGAACTCAGAATTAGTATTTGTATTAGATATACCCCTAGTAAACCCTCAAACGTACTCTGTTTTCCAATTATACCCCATTCCTATCTTAGATAGTAGAACTGGTCTGTATCATATTTTGTCAACTTCTCAAAAATATATCGCGAGAGATGATGATTCTTTGATGTACATACCCGTTGCTGACCTCAGAGAATGCAAGCCACTCCATACCAATACTAAATTATGTCCAAATTTGTTTGCATATCCAATTGACAACAACGCCATATGCGAAGCCCGCCTTTTCAAGGATCTACAAACCCTACCAGAAAACTGTCAAACGTTAACTATCATCGGCCAAGGATACAACATCCAAAAACTAGATGAAAACGTGTGGATGATCATCAATACAGAGCCACTACAAATGAATATCAATTGCCCGAAGGAGACTTCAAAAACCGACACCATCTTCAAAAACTCTATAATTAAATTACAACCAAATTGCTACGCCTTCATAGGCATCACGAAGATCCAAGCTAGCACAGACGAAACGACAGACGTGAAGAACGACGCTCACCCCATACAAATCCCTTTCGAGTGTTGCAACCAGGTTCCGGACAAAGTTCGAGTGCCCAATCTGAAACCACTAAAACTAAGTGATCTGAACACCGAAGACCTCGATATCGCCAGACACCAATTAGACCAGTATTCAAAAGACTTAGACGACCTAATCAAGGAACCCTTCATCACGAGACACATTTCTTGGTTTACCTACCTTACCATAGTGCTAATTTTCGGACTCTTATTCTTGTATCTATTCTGTAAGTGTAAAGCAAGAAGACGAAGACTAGCCATCAACGTTTCCACGACTCCTTCATCTCCACCAAGGCCTAGTGAACCCCTCAGGACATTTACTAGCCTATTTCATCAACGAAGACGACCCCCACTAAGAAGAGAGGACGAAGAAGGTGAAGACATCGAACTTAATTAAACCAGACTGTTTGTGCCTTTTACTGACTTTTTGTACCAAGACTCTTCAGTGAATTTTTACTTCATTTCATTGTTTATTTAGTGTATTTTATTATTCCTATTTTTTTTGTTAGTTTCAAATGACTAACATTTTAACATGCTTTTCGTAACACAAACAAGCTAATACGCTTGCGTCTTACGCCTAGCATTTTTTACATTTTATGCTTTTACATTTTACGCTTTTTGTATTTTTACATTTTATATTTTACATTTTATATTTTTATATTTTTCAATCTTACAATTTTACCATTTTACATTACTTTATATTTTTGAATTCTTGTTAAATCACAAATTTTGTTCAACTTAAAAGTTGCTGTATAAACAACAACTTTTTTTATAAGGGGGAAGTTGTTATATGAAAATATACCCTGTATCTCTGAGACATTGGCCTCACCACTCTCAGCGGTATTATATTACATAGATATCAAATAACGACTCCTCTCAGCATCCGCTCTCCCGAGAATTAGATAAGATTGTATTCTTGCAAAACTGCATAATTGCAGTTCCTTTGTTCCCAAAGGTTATAAATGGGAGTAGTGTACTTTCAGACGGCAGTCTTAAACTCATGTTGGAATAAACAAGTCAAAATTATTATTGTTCTAATTTATAAAGAGTCAACGTTGACTCCATTAATAAATAAATAAAGTTTTTAAAAAGTGATTTCAACAATCGATTATCTAACATATATGTTGTATTAACTGTATTGCTATAATCCACAAACAAGACGTCCTGACTTGTGGTTTTTGTGAGGAGGGGGGGAAATTTTCATGTAAAGATAAGGAAAATCGGTTTTTTGGACATAACTCGTTTAATTTGATTCGGTTCGAAAAAGTGTATAGCCATAAAATGAACTGCTCGCGAATGCGCGTAAACTGAATTTTGACTCGTCGAAATCGGTCGAGCAGTTCCCGAGACATTGCAATTTGAAAGTACGGATTTGTATACGGAGTTTTCGCTGCGGCAGGGACGTACCGAGAGCCGTCTACGCGTTTTTTTCAAGGAAAAAAGTGACTTTGAGACTTTTTTTTCCCCCAATAGACTCAGGATCTAAGTACTGCTTCCACATTTCAAGTTGCTAGATTGATTATGGGGGGAATGGTAATCATAAATGAAATTAAAACTGCCCTCTTTTCCGCAAATCGCGCAGCAAAAGTGACAGTGTGTACTAATGTGCCTACTTTTAGTTTTGCTCATGTATTTTCAATATTCGCCATAAATAAACAAATGGTTATGAAATAAGCAATTTTTTGTGGTGGGGGTGGGGGAATTTTTTTTGCCATCAAATGTGGACTTTTTTCTTTTTGATTTAAGCCTGATCAGATTGCGATTGAATGATTAGGAGGGGAGAGGGTGTCCCGCAAAATTTTTGCCCTGTAGAAAGGAAAAGGTTAGCGACTTCGGCCCGGGCTCATTTTCAAGGGCAATCAATTCTCTTTCAAGATTGTCTTACCTCGAAGCTCTAACTTCATTAGAACCTGCACGCGCGCGATATATTTATAAAAACGGACGAGCGGAGTGGGACGTATATTTGTGAGAGGGAAGGGACAGAAGTGGGGGCACTAGGCTCCTCTTCCGGCATCTCGCTGCACGGCTGCTGAATTGCCGCACTAGTTTTTATAAATTTATCACGTGTGCGTGCAGGCCATAATGAAATTAGAGCTTCGGGGTGAAAAAAGAAGAATTGATTGCCCTTGAAAATGAGCCCGGCCCGAAGTCCCAAACCCTTCTACAGGGCAAAAACTTTGCGGGCCCCCTCTGCCCTCCTAATCATCCGATCGCAATCTGGTCGGGTTTCATAAAAAAAAATTCGAAAAAAATGAGATGTAGTAGATATAACGTTTTGTAACAAAAGCTGTGTTATTCCATTCAAATTAAATAGCAAAATATTGACATTAAAGCAATTCTCGCCTTACCCTACTCCCATAATATTGCACAAGTTGTCTTATCCATGCCGCTAAAATACACGTGTTTCAACCATGCTGTATAGTTTGTAACAAAAATAAAAGTTCCCGGACCAAATAGAATATTTTGGCCGTCAAATTCACTATCGTTCAGAGTTCTTCAACAACCAAAATGTCATCTGAAAATGTCTTTATCTACACATGGATGGAGCATGAATACAAAAAATAATCCAATGAAATTTGTTCAGCAGTATGTCATCGCCTTTAAGAAACATCATATTCCTTTATCAGACTTTATACCGATAGACGTAGAGGGCAAAATCGAAATTCGATTATGATCGGCATATGCTCCTACTTTTTATCAAATATTGCTCCTTCCAATGCTCAGATCATTGAACTAGTGTTTCCAGTTCCAGGACATTCTTTTCTACCCCCAGGACAGTGTTCAGGAGGATCGAAAAACTTTTAAAACAGGTGCATGTAAATATTTTCAAAGCACACAGCACTGTTGACTGCTTCGTTGGATCGGAAAACTAGTATTGAACAGTTTTTTAAACATGTGGACATGGCATATCAAATTCTCACATACGAAAAGAAAAGATTCATAATATCAAAAATCAGAGATTAAGTGTCGTTGTTTGTGGAGAAATTACAAATGTAATTAAAATGGGAGTTTCTATAAACCCTAAGTAGTTGACCAATGTGAATGTGTGTATGTGAATTTATTTATAAAAAACATTTTGGAGATAAATGGCAATCAAGAGATGTGGCTCTCTACTGGCGGGAGAAACACCTTCAGAGGAGGAAACTACTCACAATGAGGATATTTAAGATGAAGCTCTTGGCAAAGATGTTTTTGCTAGCCAAGAGCACTAGAAGAAAAGGTAGAATTAAGATTAATAGTTTTGTTTCTTTTCCTAAAAAATTAAACATATTTTTGCAAAACTGGTTTTATCCTAACTCCAAATTCATATTGTCTCTTCAAAACTTGTCTTACCCAACTTCAAATGTAAGTTTTTTCAAAAATATGAACATCTCCGAATCCTTTATTTCTTAAATGTATAATTTATCATAATAAGTTCGATACAATAAACCCTGTACACGTTTTTCTCATTTTCCTCAAATATTACAATGGACAAGGCGAATTTTGCTTTTACACACCCCAATTAAACCAGATTAATATAGTTCATGAAAAAGTTGAAAAAACCCCAAAAGTTCTGCAACAGGGATACCCTCCCGTTTTCGAGGGCGCTGAACACTATGGTGATATTTTTAAGGTTCCCACTCCTCAATAACTACCCCTAAACTCGAAAAACAACCCCTATTTCGCGGTTTTTTCATCGTAGGTTGCAGATCGGCTTTTTGGTCAGGATTCGTGTAGGCCGTATGAAATTTAACTGTACAACATCTTATCCACCCCCGGAGTTGAATCTACCCCCTCCCCTAATCCTAAAATATCCAAAAAAATCAAAAGCATGAAAATTTGTTTATCCCCGTTTTCGAGGGTGCTCAACATGATAATAATATTCATTTTTCCCCCACCCTGCACCAACCACCCCTAGGCCGGTGGTAGTTTCAGTCCCGGGGTTGATGGCATGTCTCGTCACTCAACTACCTTTACAATGCGAAACCACCTTAAAAATTCCTATCCAACGAGTCCTACATGCCCAGTATTAAGAAATATGAAAAGGAAGTGGAGGAGAAATGAATATTACCATCGTGTTTAGAGCCCTCGAAAACGGAGAGAAAACATTTTCCACTATTTTGTATTTTTCCGTGAATTTCAATGTTAGGGGTGGGGAGGTTGTATGGTTAAATTTACGGCCTACTCGAATACTGCCCAAAAAACCGATACGCATGCCTACGATGGGAAAAAACGCGAAATAGGGGTGGTTTTTTGAGTTTAGGAGTAGTTGCTGAGAGGTGGGAACCTTAAAAATATCGTGTTCAGCGTCCTCAAAAACGGTACCCATGTTCCATCCCAGAACTTTTTTTTGTAACTTTTTCATGGAGTATAATTGATATCAAACCTATCAGACTTCAAATATATTATTTATTATTCATACCCTGTATATATATGTTATATAACAGTTATTACACAAAGTTAGTTATACCATTAAATAAATCGGCAGAAGGTGAATAAAAAGGTAAGTAACTTATTTATGTTGAAATACTTCTGGCAAGTAATGAATCACCCACTCGTCATACAAAAATAAAATTATTTTATCAAACCAATCCCTCTGAAATGTTATCTCATGTCAAGAAAGTTTATTATTATTATCATTATTATTGAACATTTACTTGGTTGGATGACTGTACGGTATACTGACTTATCTCTTGTAATCATACATGTAATATTGCTCTACTCTCCAGTGTACATGCTAGTATCGGATGCGTCCGTAAACACTTTTGATTTACAGCATGACAATTTTAAAGGAGAATCACATTGCTACTCGACCTCCCTGTATATAAGATGAATTAGGATGATCAATAGTCCAAAATCACCACCGTTCCTCATAAAACCACTATTTTCATCAATCAAAAAATTTCGCCATCATTTTGAAGAATCCTGTATTGATATAGCGAATGATTAAAATTTAAATGTAGATTTTTCATGGCATACAGGTTATGACTTTTTAGGAGATTCACAAAATTAACGAAATTTATCATTTATTTTATATAATTGTATATAATATATAATATTATCTACTTTGTTCAACCACATCTTTTTCGCCTAAATAAAATGACAACGCTATATTGCCAACATTTTTAACAAAACAATTAACGAAAAAGTATTCTCACTTAAAACGAGGAAAGATTCGATATAAAAATCTACAAATAAATGCTTAATAAATTATGGAACGTATAAACTAATAAACGCCTGTTTAGACCATAGTTTCTAAAAGCAAACATCCTTTACGCATGGTGTGGTATCTGATTGGATTGCTCCTGTACATTTGGTTGATATATTTGTTGATTGGCCTGTTGCTGCTGCGGCGGATTGATCTGTTGGGGTTGATTGATTGCCTGTGGGTTTAGTAATGGTGGTTGCTGTTGGTTTGCCTGTGGCTGTTGTTGCTGTTGATGTACCTGAGATGGTTGTTGTTGCTGCTGATGAACCTGTGGTGGTTGCTGTTGCTGCTGATTTATCTGTGGTTGTTGTTGTACCTGTGGTGGTTGCTGTTGCTGCTGATTTATCTGTGGTTGTTGTTGTACCTGTGGTGGCTGTTGTTGTTGCTGATTTATCTGTGGTTGTTGTTGCTGTTGATGAGCCTGTGGTGGTAGCTGTTGCTGCTGGTGTACCTGTGGTTGTTGGTGTACTTGTGGCGGTTGGCCTTGTACGGACTGTTGTTGCACATTCCGTTGTGGCTGTTGTTGATAGTTACCTTGTTGATTCTGATAATTCACTTGGTTAGGATGTTGCTGATGGTAACCTTGTTGATATATCTCATTTGTGTTTAAATCATTTTGAGAGATCTGACCCTAAAAAGAAATTTTCTTATAAGAAATAAATAACAAGTAATATCTCTTGCGGTGAAACACACCAGGAATTAAATTTAAAAGCCAAGTGCCTTGGATGGGATATGACGGATCCCACATTACTGCAGTAAAAATTTAGAACTGATTGTTTAATTTTTGAGTTAGAGCGAGTTAATCAAAAAAACAATTATTTTAATTTTTTATTCTATCAAGGAATAAGACCTCTGATCACTTCCATCATCAGATATTTCTAGTGTACCATAAATTTGAGATGGATGGTAATGTATGTTTCGTAGGCAAAAATTACTAGAAAGTTAATATCTTGGCCACCATATCACTGGCCTAATGAGAAAATCTTATAAGTCTACTTTTTAGCGACATCTGTTGTTACATTAGAAAATGTACCATTCTACAAAATCTACAACTCCAAACTGTGAATTTGCAATGTCTCGTAAGATCAATGCCCATTTTCCAAAACATGAAAACCTTGCAAGTTTACTCCATACTACAGTAAACGAAGCTCAAAATCGCAGCCAAATGAAAAAATTTTGGATAGTTCGGGATATTTGGACCCATTATGTAAAAACATGCTCTGATCATGGGAAAAAATACTTAAAAAATTCCAAACATGTCGCAACATGTTCTTATACATATATATATTATATATTTTTTTAACAAAAAATGCAAATATCTCGTAAACTAATAGCCCAGTTGTCAGAGGTTTTAAGTCGGAATTAATTGTTACCTCGCTAATTTTTTCATGAAAGGCTAGTAGAAAGTGGCTCAAAAAAGTTTACCAAAATCTACCCCCGCGAACCCTTATAAACAACCCTCAGAAACGGATATCTTGTAAAATAAGCATTTAAAAAAAAATACAAGAATAAAACATGTTTAAAATAGTACTGTCCATATGACCATGTTATTAGATTTGCAATTTCTCTTTAGTTTCCAGAAAAACGGAAAAACATATATTTATAGTTTTCTTCTATTATCTTGCTAGCTATGCGGTTTTTTTTAAAATTATTAGAACAAAAAGCGTTTAAAATTGCATTTTTTATACAGTGACGCTGTTTAGAATATATTTCTTTTAATTTTTCGAAGAAAACGGAGAATTAACATACTGTTAGTTTTTCCATTTTTCCGGAAAACTAAAAAGAAAATTGCAAATCTAATACCATGGTCATATGGAAAATGCGATTTTAAACAATTTTTATTCTTGTATTTTTGTCAAAAAAAAATGCTTATTTTACAAGATATTTATTTGCATATATATATATGTATATAAGAACATGTTGCGACATGTTTGGAAATTTTTTAGTATTGTTACCGTGATCAGAGCATGTTTTTACATAAAGGGTCCAAATATCCTAAACTACCAAAATTTGTTATTTCCTTCATTTCTGTGCTACCAGACAATTCTCTTCCTATTAAATAATGATGATGGCATGCATATGTATTGTTGCAAATTAGATAAGTGTGAAATTGGACTATTATATTTGCTACATAGGCAATTGTAGAACATTAAGGTATAAGTACGCAGTTAAGATTATTTACTTTTCAAAATAGACTTAGTTTTATAATTCACAAAATGTTTTTTATATTGAAGAATAGATTCACGAGCTTTTCCTATCAGCTTTTATTATTCTTTATAGGAGATACATGACATTTCTTACTTCTTTTGTAAAATTTTGTATTTTATGCTCACAAAATTTTTTCATTAAACCAGCAATATATTTTACCAATGACAAAACTTTCACACAAAACTTTATTTATAAACAATTGGGCAGAAAAAATATTCCTACTTACCCCTAAATGCTGTTGTGGATGTTGGGGAACCTGTCCAGGTTGATACTGTACTTGAGCTGGTACTGCATTCGGATGGTACCCACCGGGCACTTGCTGGTATCCACCGGGTGGTCCTTGTTGATAACCTCCTGGAGGAACCTGCTGATATTGATAGCCTGGGGGAGCTTGCTGGTATCCACCTGGAGGTACGTGTTGGTATCCTTGATATGCTCCTTGCGGCATCTCGTAGCCACGTCTCTGGTTAGCTGCCTCATGCTGCCTGATGTATTCTTCTAATTCCTCATCGGTATAGGGTTTTTGTTCATCAAGGGCTTGCCAACCGTGATCTTGCTTAAAATTGTTGGAATTAGTTTGGCGCCAAAATTCATTATAATCGATAAAACCGTCCTGATTCGTATCCATCTCCTTGAATACACTTTCTCGCATGCGTTCCATTTCCTCAACACGTTCCCTCATATCATCTTCAGGGGCTCCTTGTTGGTACATTTTGTCAAGTTCTTTTATGAATAATGATTTGACCTCATCTTGATCCCACAAACCGTTTCCATCGATATCATGAAGCATGAAAAACGTTTTGGGGTCAAAGTCCTGTTGCATTTGATCTTGCTCTTCCCAAACTTCTTCCAATTGCGCTTTGTGGCCAGGTTCGTGTAGTTTCTCATGTTTCTTATGCTTTTCTTCCATTTCCTACAAAGATGAACAAATCACACGTACAATTATGACACAAAGCATTTTCATAAATCGGTTTGATATGTATTTATTCATGAACTTCTAATATAATGCTAATGTAAGGTAATTTTAGTAATACAATTCCGTAACTCAATGCCATTTCAGTATTCTAATTTCCGTTTCAATAAAACATATATAAATATAATGTTTTTTAACATTACAAAATAATACAGATTAAAATTTAAGATTTAAAATGATCAAAAATTCCATTAATTCGTAAAAAACATGTTCCTTCAGAACTCTTAATTTTTTTTCTTTTTTTTTAATTAAATAGTACTTAGAATGTTTCCATTCATGGTGTAGAAGGTGGTATAATTTAATAGAGATATATATCTAAACGAAGGGATATTCTTCAAAAGCCGAAAATATGGAACAATCAAAGGTTTGTGTCCAATGTCATGTTTACTTCCATGTTGACAGTTGGAAGTATGTTTTTTAGCATACATTATACATTCATAAATATATTGACTTGTGCATGTTACAATACCTAGACTTTTAAAGAAAGGTCTATAAGAGTATTCATTTAGGGGCGAGCGTAGGTGCGTCTTTACTATGTATATACTTCGGTATGCGATGTAAAGCAACGACAGGCGCGGTTAGTACTTGGATTGGTGACCATTCCAACGGAAACCGCGTTCTCGCCTCACACATCTTCCAGCGGCTTGTATATCAGTGTATGCGCGGAAGCTATACAACCTTAGGCGAGGGTTGTATAGGAGATATACCATCCTTCGGAGGGGATGTAAAGCCGTCGGTCCCTTGTCTATTAAATGTTAGGCAAGTAAAAGATCCCTACTCTTCTTAAGGGAAGAGGTTCGGCAAAATTCCTGGTTGGGGGTAGCTCGTCTACAGGCGTCGGTGTTAGGCCTCAGTAGCGGAAATAGGCCGACGTTAAATAAATGTATAAAAAAAAAAACTATTGTTCCTATTTGAATTTATGATTTCCGATTTCAATGTGTGTTCCTTAAATTTATTGTAATTTTCTTTGAATTTAATGTCAAATACAGAGAAGTCATGCAACATTATATGTGCGTTTCTCATCTTTTTAATAGCAATTTAGTCCTGTTTAATATAGTCACTGATATTTTGGGAACCGCATACTTAAGGCTAAATATGAATCTTAGACCTAATACTTTAACATTGTTTGGAGGGCACTAAAAAGTTGAACAAGAGCTCTAGGTAACTGGTTTTGAGGTTAACGTCGTCAAGTTATGTTATTTGGAGTTTTCCAACAAATTATTTTGTTAGACAAGACCATTTACCAAGGCTATCAGTCTGAAGTTTAGTCCTATTATTGAACAGAACTAGAAGAAGAAGACCTAATGAGGCTGACATTTCAATTGCCTTGAGAGAAAAAACCACCGGCAGACAGATAACATACATTAAGGGGCCTCTATCAGAGCTATGGAGTCTGATATAAAAGACAAATCTTTATAAGGTAATCAGGTAGATTGTAGATATGATCTACACAGATCTTCAAAACGGTTTCGACACTGCCGTCACATGGTCTTTTCAATAAACTTAATAAAATGATGGCTTTTCTATTATTATTTCTAAATATCTGATAGCTTCTAAAACTTTTTATCTAGTGTGTTGCCAAATTATCAATAAATTGCTCATTGTTTAATGTGTTGTATTTTTAATATGATTCAAAATAATTGTGAAGTTTTGTCACTGCTTTAAATGCTTTAAGAATGACTTGTAGTAGATATTTATAAATGATGTATGTTATCTATATAACAGAGCTTCTGCCTGTTAAGTATTTTAGTAAATATATAAACAAGTAAACAAGGAAGATATTGACAACAATGTAATAATATATTGGTTGAAGGTCGAAAAACAAACAAAAAATCCAATAAGATGTCAACACTGCTAGAAAAATATTAAAACAATGAATGAGAGATATATAGCTTTTAAGGTAATACTAAAGGAGAACGGAAACCTCGAATTTTTGCATGATTTGATTTTTTCAGGATACCCTATTTTGGGGTCGTAGAACACGAATCCGAAATTAGTTTTGCGTGCATACGAGCCGTTTCTCCAAAAAAAATTTTAGAAAATTTGTCTTATGACACGCACTTTTTCATGTGCTAATTTATACACCAACAGCACTTGTATATCGTCTCTTTCCTTATTAAGATCACACTATGGCCTTTATAGAACAATAAACCCTTCACTTATGGCAGAAAACTCATTTTCTTTTACATAAAAATAAAAAGATAGTTTGTAAAACATCACAAAACAGCTACTCAAAACTATACAACTGTCAACCCGATGCGCATGCATTTACAAAGTTGTATCTAAAGTACTGATACCGACCAATATCACAATGCTTTAACGCCATCTACCCCAGATTTAATAAGGTGCTAAATTACTATTATATATCCCTTGCCCTTCAAGACACGTTCGCGCCCGTCGACGCTTCGAAAGTGTCTTGAAGGGCAAGGGATATATAATAGTACTTAGCATCTTATTAAATCTGGGGCAGACGATGTTAAGTATTATTTATAAACATACATATCCCTTGCCCTTCAAGGCACTTTCGAAGTGTCGACGGGCGCGAACGTGTCTTGAAGGGCAAGGGATATGTATGTTTATAAATAATACTTAGCGCCGTCTGCCCCAGATTTAATAAGGTGCTAAATTACTATTATATATCTGTTGCCCTTCAAGACACGTTCGCGCCCGTCGACGCTTCGAAAGTGTCTTGAAGGGCAAGGGATATATAATAGTACTTAGCATCTTATTAAATCTGGGGCAGACGATGTTAAGTATTATTTATAAACATACATATCCCTTGCCCTTCAAGGCACTTTCGAAGTGTCGACGGGCGCGAACGTGTCTTGAAGGGCAAGGGATATGTATGTTTATAAATAATACTTAGCGCCGTCTGCCCCAGATTTAATAAGGTGCTAAGTACTATTATATATCCCTTGCCCTTCAAGACACGTTCGCGCAAAGTGTCTTGAAGGGCAAGGGATATATAATAGTACTTAGCATCTTATTAAATCTGGGGCAGACGGCGTTAAGTATTATTTATAAACATATATATCCCTTTCTAAGTGTCGACCGGTCGCGAATGTGTTTGGAAAAGTAACGTCGCATATGTCTTTCAACACTAAAAATGAATTAGTTCAACGCACTAACTTTCAATTCTTTGTGCCTTTAGACACCAAACCTTACACATGCGCAAGCAACGCATGCAAATATATGTAATCAAATGGCAGATGGAGGTTCATCTAATACAGTTTCTGTGAATAAAATTCTGATTTTTATACAAAAGAAAGTGAGTTTTCTGCCATAAGTGAAGGGTTTATTGTTCTATAAAGGACATAGTGTGATCTTAATAAGGAAAAAGATGATATACAAGTGCTGTTGGTGTATAAATTAGTGCATGAAAAAGCGCATCATAAGAAAAATTTTAAAAAATTAATAACTAATTTCAGATTCGTGTTCTATGACCCCAAAATAGGGTATCCTGAAAAAATCACGCAAAAATTCGAGGTTTCCGTTCTCCTTTAGTATTACCGCACATTCAAGAATATTTTTTATAAAGATTTCTTACAGTTACATATTTTGTGCCTAGAATGAAAAATTAAATTCACCAACAAACTATACTTTTTGTGATACCGGTGTTCAAACTGGTCCAAGCGCACATACTGGCACTCAAAAATTGTTTCCTGTTACAGATTTTTTCAAGTTTTAAGTTCTGTACTTACATTTACATAAATTAGCTAATTGAAGTTAGATGAAACATTAAAAAATAAATTACTATTCAATTGACAGTATTGACACCGTTTCTTAATGTGTAGGTACTACTTTCAACATTTTAAGGTCTACATATTCATACCGACCCACTAAAACAAATTATAAAGTATCAGTTACCTTTAATTCTTTCTCTAATTTCTCTCTATCTGCACCATTAGTATGATTAAGTTTCTCTTGCTTCTTATACTCTTTTTCCAATTCATATTGCTTAAATTGCTCCTTCCGTTTCTTATCTGCTTCTGCTAAGTCCTCTGTAGTCTTGGCAATAAGTTTCTTTAGATCCTCTATTTCAAATGTGTGTGGATTGCTCTTATCTAAATGATGGTGGGGTTCCTCATCAATAGAATTAGGATGTTCTAGTTTTCTTTTTTGCTCTGTAAGTTGCTTTAATCGATCTAATTCTATTCGTTTAATTTCATCCAATCTAGTCCTAACATGGTGTGAGACAAATTCCAATTCCTCAGCTATTCTCCCAGATTTAATTTCACTTTCATCAGCTTTCTCCAGTTTCTGTCTAAACTCAGGGTCAGATTCTAAAGCATTTACCACTTCTTTCAAATACCTGTGATATTCCATATAATCTTCTAGACCATTTACATCAGATTCCTCACTATCTTTTTCGCTTTCTTTTTTATTTTTAGTAACTGGGGGAGCATAACACCCCTGTAAAATTAGTGCAAATACACAAACAATTGAAACTAACTTTGCCATTATACCTAAAATAAAAAATATGCTTATATACGAATTATTTTATTTTCTAAATTATAAGAAACACGTATGCAACTATGATTAACTAAACATCAAATAAGGACGTGGTTAATAAAAGTTGTTTTGATAAATTAATTGGAATTCCCTTGCCTTGCAAATATGATGAAATATAAACAATTTTTGTCACCAGGACTAATTAAAAAACTTTTAACATATTATTCACAGGATGTCTTGGCAATGGGAAATATTCAAATATTGTTGAATTGTGTTCAACAAAGCAAATTTTTTGTTAAATGAATTTTATTATTCTACTATTAACACCATGTACCTATTTTGATTTTGCACTTCCTACATCTACTATGCAATATGCACTACACGTCAATGTCAACAAAACTAGTCAAAACAGTTTTGCTTGCCAAGGAACTCTGATAAGTGACAAGAGTGACAGTTGTTAATATCGTTATCTATTAATAGATGTTGGTATGTTGTTGGTAACATTTATTTGATGAGACCTTTCTTAACCTCCGTTCTATTCACCAATGGTTGCATTGCATTCATTGAATAATAAAAGTTTATAAATATGTTTTGATATTCCACCAATTTGCGTAATTTAAAAACACCAGTTTATTTATGTTGATAGTATTCAACCTCAATATATTTCCTTAACTCTAAAAACTGAGGTTTTATAATTTCAATTTGTAAAACCACAGGATAAAACGTAATTTTAACCGCTAGAGTGCACCAGCTGTACTCGGTTTTTTGCTCAGACAAACAAACAAATCTGAGGTTGTTTGTCCGTCAACACAGATTAAAGATACTGTCCGGCAATACATATGTCAATATGAAAAACTATGTCTTTGTCAAAGAGGTTTAAAACTATGGTCTTTGTGTAAACAAAGTTACCAACTACCGTAATCCTTTTTATCAATTTGACTCATTTCAGTCATTTCTACGAATAAGAGATTGGGAAAACTCTCGGAAATCGGGAAATTTAAAAGTTATAATATAACTTTTAAATAGTTTTTTAATGTCATTCTCAATTTGTATCATTGATACGTTAACCGAGAGTCTATGCGAGTACAAGGTTTGTAAAGTAAGATGTGTTATAAAATTTAGCAAGTATTAAAACCCAGAACACAAAATTACAGCTAAACAATTTTATTTCTGCTTAAATACAAAAGTAACTTATTTTCGCGAGGCTTGTCGGATGATGAGTGTCGCCTCCGTCGCCAATTTTTTTAAGGTGGGGGCAATGGGACGAACTCCTCCGATTAGAATCGATTTTTGGTTTGACAGTAGACAGACTAGTGTGCGTCATCCTGACCGATTGCTCCGTGGTGGGTGGTTTGCGTCACTGATAAATCTCCAACACGGCCAGACTGACGATCGCTTCATCCTCGAAGTGGTTTTACGGCTTTTACCTTGCTGTCTCCTTGAGTGGATGTCTCTGGCAGCAAAGAATTATCTGAAACTGGTTGAATAGGCGAAAAGCAAGAATCGTCGGTTTTCGATTCAAGCTCTGCGCCCAGACAATGTATTAGTTTATGTTAGCATTCATCATTTATGATTAATCGAACTTAGTTGAACACAACCTTGTAAGTTGTAACCTTGTCAACACTGCAAATTCTGGAGCAAGAATTTATAGTGTCAGCTTATTGTTTATACCTATTGTATATTATTATACCTATTGTCTATAGTATCTGCCATTAAAAGCATGACGGTATACTTACTCGTAATTAATATATAGTGTATAATATATACATTTTTTTTTATAATGCGTGCTTCAGGTCAACAAAAGACAGGCAAAATATATAAACACAAATAAAATTTTATACTTGTTTACATACTTCAGGTCGATAAAAGGACAAGTATTGTAAACATCAACAAAAAAATACATACTTGTTTACATGCTTTAGGTCAAGAAAAGACAGGCAAATAGTAAACAACAACAAAACACATACTTGTTTACATGCTTCAAGTCGATAAAAGACAGGCATATTGTAAACAACAACAAAACACATACTTGTTTATATGCTTCAGGTCGATAAAAGACAGGCATATTATAAACACTAACAAAAATATACTTGTTTACATGCTTCAGGTCGTCAAAACGACAGGCATTGTAAACACCAACAAACATATTGTCCATACTCATATCATGTGTCTTAGGTCATATACACTGACAAACACAAATTATCGCTTACCTGACTCGGAATCGGAGTCCATCATATCGGCACAGTCATCAGGAGTTCATTCACGGGGCCAAATTCGGACTTGATCTGCAGCACACTTGGTTGTAAAGTTATCAACCAGTTCCTGAATTTCCAGTCTGTCATTCGGTAAAATATTTATTATTTTGAAAGGACCTCGCACTCCGCTTTGCAGCTTCCGAACTAAAGCGGTTCTATTCAAGAGAACCAGGTCACCAACAGAATAGCTGCACACGGGTTTTCTATTTTTTTAAAATACCTTTTTTGAATTTCATAGTTGGCCTTAATGCCTGCATCAGCAACTTCTTTTACCTTTTTCCTCAGTAATGGTCTATGGGATGTTGGAATATTATCAATGGCCATAGCATTCAGATTCAGCAGGGTGCGAACTACTGGGACAGTACCGTCAAAATCAAGAAGTAATTGTAATGGTGACGTTTTTGTGGTTCGTTGTAGAGTGGAATTCAGCACCAACTGAATTTTCCACAGTCGCTTCGTCCATTCTGACTCAATTTTTGTTTCAACACGTAACATATTGGTAATTGTACGTATATATATCGCTCCCACCTGCCCGTTTGCTCTGTGTACATATGGCGTTATAAAATGTAATTCGATCTGCCACGTCCACAACATTTGCTCAGTTATTGCATCTACAAAGGCAGGTCCCGAATCAGCAATGAGGCGCGTTGGGGTACCGAACAATGATATAAAATTTTTAAAATTTTGACGAAATTCGGCACCTGACGTACTGACCAATGGGTACAGCAGAGTAAATTTTGAATAAGCGTCAACTATAGTCAAAATATATTGTTTTTGATCCTTTATGCTTGGTAAAGGACCCAAATAATCTACGTGGATCGTATGAAATGGCTTTAGTACTTTTGGTATGGGATGTAACATTCCTCTAGGTGCAACATATGATCTTTTTAGTGTCAAGCAACCAGCACAATGTTGCAAATTTTTACGCACAAATTTTCTTAAACCTGGAAACCAAAAATATTTCGTGATACTGGCAACTGTTTTATCATAACCGATATGACATTGTTCATCGTGAAAGATACGAAGCAGACCCAATCGACTTCCCTTAGGAACATACCACTGTTTTATCGATAAGCCATCAAAATAATCTAGATGATAAAGCATATCTTTTTCTATCGTACATCTTTTTCGATCTAGAGAGCCATCAGTAAATTTCTTAATTAGTTCTGCAATCTCGGCATTGTTGTGCTGTTGTACAGCTATCCACGGGTCATGACTTGTAATTACATTTACTGCGCAGTGATTACGACTCAAATAGTCGACATGTGAAATTAAGGATCCCTTTCGATATTGAATATCAAATGTAAAATCCTGCATATATACCCACCAACGTGCTACCCTAGGGACAAGATCTTTCTTTTTCTCGGTGGCTTTAATTGCTTTGCAATCAGTTACAAGAATGAAGTGAATGCCTAGCAGATATACGCGAAAAAATTTCAGGGCCTTCACTATGGCCAAGGTCTCGAGCTCGTATGAATGATAACGAGACTGCATTACAAGTACGTTTGCTAAAGTAACCTATAACACACCTCTTATTATCTTTCGTCTGAAACAGTATAGCGCCATACCCCAGGGCACTGGCATCCGTATATGGAGCTCAGTGGGAAGGTCAGGATTAAAAATAGATAAGACGGGTCGATCAGTAAGAGTAGACATGATATACTGCCTCGCAGTTTCTTGTTCAGAGGCCCATTCCCAAGGTACCCCGATTTTAGTTAGTTTAGTTATACAAGCCATTTTAGAAGAAAAATTAGGAATGAATTTACGAAAATATGTAGCAAGTCCCATGAACTGTCGGACCTCAAGTACATTTTTAGGAATTGGTGACTTAAGAAGAGCTTCTACTTTGGATTTACCAGGACGGATACCCTCCGAATAGATCTCACGACCGAGATATTCGACACTATTCATGAGAAAGGTACATTTTGTCAATATTTAAAGAGAACCCAGCAATTTTCAAAGCCATAAGTACTTTGTGAAGATGTTCTAGACCTTCTTCAACAGACACGGAAGGAATTAAAACATCATCTAAATACACCAGGGCTATACCTTTATCACTTAGAGGACGAAGGGCTTTATTGATGGCACGTTGAAAGACTGAAGGTGCATTGGCAAGCCCGAACGGCATTCGTAGATATTCATATTGTCCGTCTGGTGTAACAAAGGCTGTTTTCTCTATTGAATTTTCATGAATAGGAATTTGTAAAAATCCAGAGGCCATATCGAGACAGGTAAACAGTTTTCCATTGCCCAAACGGTCTATATGATCATCAGTTAGAGGCAAGGGATGTCGATCCTTGACAGTTATTCTATTAAGCGCCCTGAAGTCAACACACATTCGATCAGAACCGTTTTTCTTTTTTACTAACAATACAGGACTAGCGAAAGGTGACTGACTTTCTCGAATAATACCGTTACTTAAAAGTTCTTCTACAATGGATCTCACCTTTTCGCGTTCGCATAATGAAAGGCGATATGGTTGATAACGGACAATAGAATCGTTTATCAATCTAATTTCAAGGCTACCAGTATTTACTGCAGATACACAATAACCTCTGCTTATAATATCTTTGAATTGGCACAAAAGTTCAAGAAGATGCTCCCAATCGCTACCAGAAACGTTTGTGACAATATCAGCTAAAATATCTGCTTTAGTAACGGTACCGCACCGAAGCAAACATATCGCTGACGCAATCATTGTGAATAGAAACTCCCGTTTCGTTGCTAGTAAAAACAATGCTCGGCCTACTAAACACATCGTCACCTATTATAAGATCGACATCAATAACATTATTTGGTACAACGTAACAATAATCAACTTCGCAACTAAGCGTTTCAAATTCTAAAAGTAATTTAACTAAAGAAGTAGAAACACACTGGCCGTTGCTAAATCCAGATAAATTCAAAAAACAGGTTGTCTTTTGCAATTCAGCTGTTTTACTACACGTTCTGTAATTAAAGAACAATCAAAGCCGGTGTCTGGCAAGCAATCAATGGGGATATTATTCACCACAACAGTAAGAAGCCGCTTGCTTCTATTAGATCGACAGAAGTTAACGCGCTTGCCAGTATCAGTATTTGCCGTACGTTTTTTTTGCCCAACAATTCTCTTCAACATGTCCTTCGTTTTTGCAATATTTACAAGTTAGAGTAATTCTTGGTTTTTTATCAACATGCTCAGAAATGTTTACACTTGAATCGCGCACCGAACAATCGCGCTTTATATGGCCAGATTTGCCACACCCAAAACAAACCTTCATTCGGTGTTGATTTGAGTGTAGTGCCGATGACGTATCCGACCTACGTTTCAAATGATGACGTTCGCGTTGTATGCGCTGCTTTGATTCATCGGTATTCGACGTACGTCTCTTATCGTACGTAGACAATGTTGAAATTAAATTTGATACGTCTAAACAATTTTGATTGTAAACACTGGTTCGAACATTTATATCTGTAATCCCATGTACAATCACTTCAATCAATACATTCTCCGGCCATTCCACACGAACATTGTTTAATTTCGATAATTTTTGTCTAGCATATTCATCATAACTCTCAGACCTATCAGAGTTAAAGTTTACAGTGTCGTATAACAAAACGCCATTGTTTCGTTTACGAGGAAACGCTCGACTCAAATCAGCTTTCATACGGTTCCACACACGCTCATTAGCTTTAGGCCGCTAAGAATTATACCAGATTCTCGCATTACCTTGCAAATGATGGGCAGATACAGTTTCCCATTCATTCCAACCAAAACGCTTTTGCGCCTCTTCGATTTCCACGAACCAATCGTCAGCGTCATCAACTTCGGGATCAAAACTTTGAAGGCAAATTGGCATATCTCCGGAATTCCCTAGGCCCATAGGGGTAGAGCGAATATTATTCTGAATCACAGTAGAACAGGTGACCTCCACCATTTTTTGAAACATGGCCAGAAAATTCTCCGGTGTCATGGCGGGCTGACCAGGGTGTGGCTGATCGTGGTTTGGAATTTCTTGCTCTTCAGTATTTGTGGACATTGTGGATATATCGCACTTCTGATGTTATAAAATTTAGCAAGTATTAAAACCCAGAACACAAAATCACAGCTAAACAATTTTATTTCTGCTTAAATACAAAAGTAACTTATTTTCGCGAGGCTTGTCGGATGATGAGTGTCGCCTCCGTCGCCAATTTTTTTAAGGTGGGGGCAATGGGACGAACTCCTCCGTTTAGACTCGATCTTTGGTTTGACAGTAGACAGACTAGTGTGCGTCATCCTGACCGATTGCACCGTGGTGGGTGGTTTGCGTCACTGATAAATCTCCAACAATATGCGAGTAAGCATGGTGTCATCTATTGGATATATTAGAAACTGGCTTGGATTGTTCCCCAGGAAGTTAAAATAATATAAAATAAACATAACATAATATCTCCCGCATCTATGTATGTACAGAAAATAGCTCTGTCAGTTTAGATCATACGTAAAACCTTCGTCTACGTTATTCCTAGGAGAAGGGAAAGGTCTGCTGTCCCCGTCGAATAAGTTAACTGTTCAAACCGTTGTGGGATGCATGATGGATAAGATGAGATCTTGATTAGGGTCATCATCTTTTTTGGGAAGTGTGCCCCCTCCTGTTAGAAGTACCTCTTTTCTATTTTCCGCTACTCCTTTTCTAACTTCTTTTTTTTTATAGAATTTTTTTAGCGATTCTAAAGACCTGCTACAAGAATTTGGGAACACCGAGTTGAAGTCCGTAGCTATTATTTTCCAGACAGCCATTTTCCCATTTGAATAAATGGCGTCTGTTTTCCTATTTTCAACTACGTTTCTGTGTTTGGAAATAATGTTAAACAAAACTGCTTTTTCTCGATTGCTAAAATTCACTGGCCGCTGCCTTTTTTTCTTTTTGTTCCATATCTAATAATGGTGGGGATCAATGTATATGTTGTAAAACATGAACTGTAATTTTATTATTTACGTATAGATTGCAAGTTTTACATTTCAGAGTCTGTCACTTGTCATTTTTGCCAGTTCTATAATAAACTTCCCTAGGCTTATTGTCACTAAATTTGTAGCCTCAAAGCAGGGCCTTTCACACTTAGCTAAGTAATGATTGATTTAGCATGGTGCAATACATCTACAGTTAAGTATTCCTTAAAAGTTAAACTCTACTTTGTTATTCTCTACTTAACACAATGTCGGTGCATATGACCCTTAAGGGTTATATTTATGATACACGTTGAGAATGACTTTAAACCGAGTACGCATGGCGTCATCTATTGGACATATTAAGAACTGGCTTAGATTGTTCCTTATTCTTTTTATCGATTTGGCTCGTTTTTACGAATGAGGGATTGGGAAACTCTCGGAAATCGGGAAATTTAAAAGTTACTATAACTTTTAAATAGCTTTTTAATGTCATTCTCAATTTGTATCATTGATACAAATTGAGAATGACACATTAACCGAGAGTCTATGTGAGTAAGCATGGTGTCATCTATTGGGAATATTAGGAACTGGTTTGGATTGTTCCCCAGGAAGTTAAAATAATATAAAATAAATATAACATAATATCTCCCGCATCTATGTATGTAAAGAAAATAGCTGTTTGCCTTAAGAATTTTGAACACAGAATCTGAAGGGAATATCAAGAAGTGTTCTAATTTTTATTATTAAATACACATTTTTGCAAATGAAGAGAGATCATAAATAATCAAAACAACCTCTGATGCTTTTGGCATGGAGGTTCTTTCATAACATTTTTCCAAAACAGTAAAAAATTATATCCAGTAAGTAAGATCATAATTTAATCTCAAAAACTCGTATTCGGCAGGAGTCCATTCAATTTCACCAAACTTACAATTTGTCTGTCATCATAATAATTATTAGATTATGTATTTGATTTGACCAAATCATATGGTAGACAACCACCAAATTCAACGTTAAGGCCATTCAGAAGAGCGTTACACATTTGAAAAAATCCATTACCCACCGATACCAATGTCAGAACTGGGAATCGAACCCAGAACCCGACAGACAGTTTGACTAAGCAAGTTCGTCACACGCGTTTCATCTGATTGAGCTACCGTGCCAGTAAAATACAGCTTTAAAGGAACCGCAAAATGGTATATCTTTGAGAAGGGAAACATGGATGTTTATCGAAAAGGATTCATGAACCATTTGTTATTTAGTAACCGACCAACAAAGATTGAAAAAATTATCATGTAAGGCTAGATTTAGATTTTAACTTCATAAATTTGTCAAATATTTAAAGATCTATTTTATAGGTAGCTTCAATTTTTTAGTCATCAGTTACTTAGAAAGACAATTTGGTGCACGATTCTTCTTTGATAAACATTAACCAAATAATCTTTTCATTGTATTAGTGTTTAATACCAAGAAGCATTGGAATATTAGAAGTTGAATACAATATCTTGTAGAGAATATTGAATATACCATTTTAGTTGGGGACTGCCACAGTACACTATATACAACGCAGTTTCTCGCTGGTAACTTCCGCTTAGAGCATTTATAACCCACTTTTTGCACCCTTCGGAATACCTTCAAAAAGATTTTGCAGCTTATTTTAAACCTTTTGTCCTAAATTGCACTTATTATCTCTTATTAAAAAATGCATTACAAGAAGTAAACATTTCCGCAGCTTAACATATAAAAATCAAGGAATTAACAAAAAAACTGCTGCCCATATTTACAGTTCGATCTGCCGACCCATATTGGAATATAACCACCCTCTATACCTCAATACGAGAAGACAAGTCAGAAAAAACTTAGAAATAACAGAAACAACAACATTGCGATCCATTACCAAGATGAGACATCCCAGAAATCCTCTTCATAATGCCCCCAACACCCTTTTCTATGAAATCACACAAATAACCCCTATCAACCAAAGATTACAATCCCTAACCACAAAATTCGCTAAAGAAGATTATAACATAGAAATCATCCAACCACTCTGCAAAATAAGAAATCAAGGAATACCCAGCAGAAGAAAATACCCAGAGCTAACTTTATGGGAACATATCAGTTCTATGAACAATTGGCAATGAAATATTTTTATATTTTCCATTCTAGTGTACTTGTTCTTTTGTTTTTTTTTTACATAACATGAATATAATGTAGTTTATAAAATGTTTATATATAAAAAAATCTTTATATAGTTGTAACAGGCTGAAGGACTTCGGTCGATGGCCTATTGGTGTTACCAATAAAATACTTTTATTATTATTATTATCTCTTATTCTCTTATATTTCTTGCGTGTTTAGTATTTTCACCTAAAATGCACTACATAAACAGTAACTGCCCTGCTTCCAGAAATATTAGCACGATCGCTTTAGGCTAAGAACCCTTCTAGATAAGTGGTAAGGGATTTATCTTTCAGAAAAAATCTCATTAAAATGTAAGACAGCTGAGTATCGAATATGCAGAAATTTCAATTTCACAGGCACAAGAAAAATAAATTGCTACAATTGTAAAGTTTAAAATTTTATTATAAAAACAAAGTTATACAGTATTAAAATTAAATTGTACGTAACTTATATCAAATATAGGTAGGTACCTTGTTAAATACATGAAAGATAATATCACAAAATTTATACACAATACTCACAGTATTCTACGCTTAATTACTATATCAAGCAAATGCTATTTTTTCCCTAATTTATTATTAGCGTGCCGCCTGGGAGTCCATCTGAGAGCACTACTGTCAACACAAAGTCTTGGTCTCTTGTACTGGCTTGATTTTATGTGCTCATCCACCAATTTTGGCGTAACACAAATTACGTGTTGACCTTTCCAATATTTCACCATATTCATACTTTGTAGAGTAGATATTATGTCCGTCTGGGTGATGCTTGTCATTTGGCTGAAAAACAAAAGCCTGTCAAAATATTTAGGCACAATTCGCAGCAATTCAAACATCCCCTAAAGACCCGAGACCAGAATGCAAACAAACCAAGTGAATAGGCAATAATTATGTCTGTTCAATATTCTTACCTCAAATCTTTAATAGATAATGTGCCTCTGAAATCCCTCAAAATTTCTAGTAAAACCCAGCTCCAATAACTACGATAGCTCAGCTTTCCTAAATCACTAAGTGGCTGTTCAGGGCTACCAACTGTTCCTTCAAGCCTAGATAATTCATAACTAAAAGCGATGAGTAACTTTCCGTAGCCCTGTCTTTGGTAAGGTGGAAGAGTCAGAATACAAGCTACATTGTTTCCATCGGGAGATTCTTTTTCCTAGAAAATAAAAGATGCAAATAAAAGTTAAAATTAGCAGGTGATAACAAATGCTTCTTATTTAAACTTCCAAAGTGCACTCGCTGTGCATGCTCCCAACATGTGCTCTATATGCGAAGTAGGTACTTTGTACTTTGGTAAATATAATAAGAAACAAATATGTCTGATATGTCTAGCTTTTATAACAGAATAACCGACACTAGTTAAGTTTGATGTCAATTGGTATTTTTAAAGTTTCTTTATTTATTTACTTCAATATGCTGCGTTACAGGTTAACAAAAACCCAATGGCAAGGAGGTTCAATTGTAATAGAAACAATGCATGTAATATATTATAGCTACAAGGCTCCCCACTCTCACCACTGCTATACAACATCTACTGCTATGACATCTACAACTTTGAAAAACACCTACAATACTTTAATCCCAATACATATATTCTACAGTATGCTGATGACACGGCTCTAATTAGTCATGATCGCACCCTGGAACAAACTGTTGTCCAATTACAAGAACTAATGAACAGAACAATGACCTGGTTCAACAAGTGGAGACTAAAACCCAACCCAACAAAATCCCAGTACATTATCTTTAACCATGGAATAAACAACAACTCACCAACGGTTACCATTAATCATCACATTTTCCCTGCTCAGTTAACAGTCAAATACCTGGGCGTAAGTTTAGACAACAAGTTGAACTTCAACAACCATACCAAATACATAAAGAAAAGATGCATCGCCAGAAGCAAACACTTTCGCTGCATGACCTATAAAAACGAGGGAATCAGCAAAAAGACAGCAGCTCACATTTATAAATCAATATGTAGACCAATACTAGAATACGGCCACCCCCTCTTTCTAAATGTCAGAAAAACAGCAATAAAAAATATCAACGTTGCGGAAACATCAGCACTGAGAACCATTACCAAATACCGACACCCAACAAATCCGCTGCACAACCCACCTAACGCTCTTCTATATCAAATAACCAAGACAGAATCAATTCCACAGAGACTATCCAAATTATCCACTAAATTTGCCAGGGCTGATCACAACATGGAAATACTCCGACCTCTCTGCAAAAATAGAAATCGTCAAACAACCGGCTACAGGAAGTTTCCTCAAAAAACATTGTGGGAACACATCAAGGAACTAAGAACCACATAATAAAGAACCGTCAATCCCTACTTACTACTCACTACATACTTTTTTCGCTTTTTTTTTTTTCACATTCTTATATCTATTTGCTATTCACATTATATGTAATTTATAAAATGTAAACAATATTTTATTGTAAAAAGGCTGAAAGACCTCGGTCAATGGCCATTTGGGTTTTTGCTCAATAAAGTACTTTCATTATTATTATTATATTATAGCTGTGGCTAATTGTAGCTAGTATTTGGGTGGGTGGCCGGGTGGCCACCAAGGAAATACAATGATCTCGCATCACCTTCTAACATCAGTGTACATGCAGAAGCTATGTAATCTTAAACGAGGATTGCATAGTAGATATACCATCCTTCAGAGGGGATGTAAAGCAGTCAGTCCCTTGTCTACTAAATGTTAGGCAAATAAAAGATACTAGCATCTAGCCCCTGAAGGCAATGTGCACGGCGCGTGCATAGCCAATGAGCAAGAATTGTAAAGACTTTCCATGGAGGTGAGGGAAAACTTGATCAGTTAGCCTCACTAAAAATAGGGCTTACAATTTCAGTTGTGATGTCTGCAAAAATTTAACATATCATAAAAAGATTCGTGGAGTGTCAGTTGATTCCGTTGCAAAAAAACGCCCTCTTTGTAGTTTTACAGAATCTTCTGCAAGATTTAATCTTCAGTGTGAAGCAGTGAGACATCCTAATGATGCAATAAGCATTGAAGCGTATTATTTTATAAATGTCAAGATTCAATCTCAAATGTTGGAAAGGTTTGGAAAAGACTGTGTGTGCATAGATGGGACCCACGAGTTGAATGCCTATAACTTTGAGCTTCATACTTTGCTCCTGTCAGATGAACTGTGACGAGGCTTCCAACAGCATTTTTAATTTCAAATCGTTCTGACGAACATAAGTCATGTTTTTAAAATTGATTATTAAATAAGCCCTAAAGTTTTTATGTCAGATATGGCAGACTCTTACTATAACGTTTGGTGAAAAGTTATGAATGAAGCAAAGTTACGGTAAGTTTTTATCTATATTTGACACTATACAGGGTTGCAACTAATTCACAGGGACAAATGACAAATGGGGAAAAAGTTGCGCAATTTCGGAATAAATAAAACGACCTCTTGAGGTTCCTAATATCTTTTATAGCTTTCGAGATATCTTAAAAAATGGAAAATTTAAGATTTTCGTTTTTTCACTTTTTTGGTCCTTATTTAACAAAATATGAAAAAATCTATTTAGAAATCTACAGAGTTTTCTACTATGTGATGGATGACTGTTCGTCAATTGGCTCATAGATGGCGCCACCCCACCTACTGGCCATGAACACAATACAGGTGTCCCTTCACTTTGGCCAGGGACTTAATCACATCACATCGTTAGAGGGCAGCACATAACAAACTGTTTTTCAGTGGTTAAAAATAGTTTGAGAAAAGTGAAAGTTTCTAAACAAGATAAGAAGAAATTTTCACGCTGTTTGCCATTATCAAGAACAAAAAATTTTCGTTGAAAACTGCATAAAATTGTGAAGTTGCCTGTGGCAAGTTTAATACCTACTTTGAAATATAGTCTCTCCACGTTAATTAAGATGTCGAAAACAAGACAACGAAGTGGAAAATATTATAAGTGAAGACGTGCTTATTAAAATATGCAAGCAACAAACTGACATGATAGGTAAGCAGATAGACGAAAAACTAAGTAAATTAGAAGTAACAATAAAATTAATAGTTAGTGATGTCAAAGCCAATACCGAAAAAATAAAACACCTAGAACAAAAAATTGATCACTTAGAGCAATGCAGTAAGCAAAATAACTTAGTAATATATGGAATACCAGAAAGTGAGGGTGGAAGCTCTGAATTAATTGGAGAAAAGTTAACTTCTTTGTTTAAAAACAAGCTTGATATAGCAGTTTTATCCTCTGATGTAGACCAGTGTTATAGAATTGGAAAATATCAACAGGTAAAAGTACGACCTATACTGGTACGTTTTCTATCGTATAAAACTAAAACAACCATTTACAAAAATAAAAAATTGTTGAAAAATTCTGGATTTGTTATTAAGGAAGATTTGACAAAAGCCAAGGTTGATCTGATGAAACAAGCCATAGCTAAGTATGGATTTTCTAATGTATGGAGTGAAAATGGAAGAATAAACCCTTTAGAAGGCAACGTAAAACGCATTATACGAAATGTAAATGATTTAAATATCTAATTTCCATAGCGCTGGTTAGTCGACATGATAGAACTATAAATTCTTTCTATATTTTACAGTGTTTTTAGTTAGGTGTCTAATCTTTTTCTGTTTTGTTTTATATTCTGTTTTGTTTAATACAATTTAAAATAGAAAGCTATATTATTATTTTTTTGTTTAAATATAAAAATCATCTATTTTATCTCTTTCTTTCTAAATAAAGGGGTAAAATACGGTTTTAATTTTGCGTTTCGTTTTTTGGGATCTGGTACATTAGGTTTTTTTTTGTAATCTGAGTTATTTACATAAATACGATGTTTTTGCTGTCAACGATGAAAATAGTGTACAGAATCTTATCATTTCACATTTTAACATACGATCCCTTAACAAATAAATTTGAAATTCTAAAAGAACATATTTTATCTAACAATTATGATATCTTTACTTTATCTGAAACATGGTTATCAGGAGATATCGAAGATTATGTTGTAAATATTCGAGGTTATACTTTTTTTTTTTTTTTTTAGGCAAGATAGAGAAGGCAGAGGTGGAGGTGTGGCAATATATGTAAGAAACTGTTCTCATATTAAACAGGTAAAGTTAATTACAAAATGTACTATAGATCATATAGACAGTGTTTGGATTTCTGTAAAAATAAATGGAAAAAGCGTAAGTATTGGATGTATTTATAATCCAACATATGCAAATTATAAAGCTTTGGGAAAGCTTGAAAACATATTAGCAGACTGTGTAGTATCGAGCAATTTAATTTTTTGTTTGGGAGATTTTAATATAAATTATCTCAATATAAATAGTCAAGAATATTATTTTTTAAATTCAGTTTTTTCTAGTTCATTCAATTTAAAACAAATGATAACTGAGCCTACTAGAATTACACCGCATAGTGAGACGATATTAGATCATATTTGGGTAAATCAACCAAACATAGTAATACATTCTGAGGCTGTAAATTTTCCAGAATTTCGTAGTGACCACTGTTTAGTTTATTCATTGATTAATTTACCAATTATAAAGAAACAGCCTCCAATGTACATTTACGTTAGAAATATGAAAAGTATTAATTTACCTAAATTTGAAAATCATGCAAGAAGGGCTGACTGGGATCGTGTTTTTGCTATTGAAAACATAGATGATAAGGTGAAATATGTGGAAACTATTATTACACATCTATTTAATATTCACGCTCGATTGAGGAAAATCAGAATAACAAAAAAATTTAATTCCTGGGTTACTTCGAATATTAAACTAATGATGCGGATGAGGGACAAAGCTTTATCTGATTATCGGAAGTCACTAAAAAATTTACATATTTCTAGAGCACAAACGCAGGCAAAATGGGCTTATTATAAGCAACTGCGAAATTTCGTTACTGCATCTCTTCGAAGAGAAAAAAATGCGTATATAGAGAATGAACTAAACACAAATTATAAAAATTCAAAAATCTTATGGAAAACTTTAAACAAATTAGATATTCATAAAAAGTCAAAAATATCTGGTATTCCTGAAGAACTTACAAGATCCTGATGAAATAAACAGATTTTTCATTAACTCTATAAATAGAATAAATCCTGATATAGGAACAGTTGCATTTTTTAACTCAAATAGGTGTGAACAAGTTACTACTCCTATATGAATTTCAAACATATCAATAGCGACCAAGTTGTTAGTGCTGTAAATAATATTAAAACAAATGCTTCAGGTGTGGATGGTATAACTATTAAAATGATAAATTTGTGTTTGCCACTGTTGTAATGCTCTTACACACATTATAAATTTCTCATTACACAATAGTGTAGTACCTACGCGATGGAAACATGCATTAGTTACACCTATACCAAAAAAAGAAAAAATCACTCAATTAAATGAACTAAGGCCTATAAGCATTCTACCTGTTTTCTCTAAGGTGCTGAAAAGAATAATTTACGACCAACTAAAAAGTCATGTTGAGATACTTTATATATTGCCCTGTAAACAGTCCGGCTTTAGAAGTGGCTATAGTACTTCTACATGTCTAATTGATATTGTAGATGATTTATTACGTGGAATTGACCATTTTATGGTAACGGTTCTGATCATGTTGGATTACTCTAAGGCCTTCGATTGTTTGGATCATTAACTATTATTAGCAAAATTAAAATACTATGGCTTATCAGTTGAAGCCTTGGAGTGGTTCAATATGTATTTGGTAAACTGGCAACAACAGGTAAAAATCTCAGTTGGTGCTGAAAGCATTCTTTCTGATCCTATAAATATTATAAGTGGAGTGCCTCAGGGATCTATCTTGGGCCCGTTACTTTTTATTATTTACACTGCTGATGCTCCTCAAGTAGCAAATACAAATGTGCACCTATATGCCGATGATTTTCAACTTTACTTACCTTTTTTACCTAGTAATGTCGAAGTAGCTTTAGAACAAATAAATAGTGATTTAAACAATATATTTATATGGTCATGTAAAAATGCATTAAATTTTAATCCACAAAAAACAAATGCAATGTTAATTGGAACAAATATACAACTTAATAAGGTGGACTTGGAGAATAAATTATTTTTAAATAATACTGCATTACCTATAAAAACTCACTGTAAAAGTCTCGGAGTAACTCTAAACAAAAATTTATCTTTCACTCTCCATGTTGGTAATTTAATTAAAGCTGCTTATGCAAAATTGAGGCCGTTATATAAATTTAAATACGTGCTTAGTACCTCAGTTAAGTTAAAAATCACGGAGACTTTAGTTTTACCAATATTTGATTATTGTGATGCAGTATATGGCCCATGTCTTTCAGTCCATGATTCACACCGAATACAAGTGGTGCAAAATGCATGTGAGATTTTCAACAAATCTGAAAAGATTAGATCACGTTACACCTAGTTATACTCAATACAGTTGGTCAAAAATGAATATTAGAAGAGACATCCATTACAGTTGCCTCGTACAAAAAAATATTTTAACATACTCCCTTATACTTAAAAAATAAAATTATTTTTGCAGATGAAGTCCAGAATCGATCTAGACGGAACCCGTACTTATTACGCATACCTAGACACACTACCTCTGCCTTCAAAAGTTCTTTTACCTATTATGCATCATCTTTGTTCAACTCTCTACCACCAGATTGTAAATTGATGTTTAAAAACTTTTAAAACGAAAGTAAAATATCATTTTAAAAACTTGGTCTAAATATCATCGTTGTCAGTAAATATGATAAATATCCTATAATGTATTATAAGTGCTAAATTGTAAAACAGACCATTTGCTCTTTATTACTCTTAATTGTGTGCCTTGTTATATAGTGATTTTGTATTTGTTGTAAATGTTTCAGGTTGGGCAAAAGCAGTCTGAGACTGAGCCCCGCCTTAATAAAGTCATATTATTATTATTATTATTGCTGAGGGGTGGGAACTTTCAAAATATACTCGCCTCTAGCAACAGATGGTCACAGACGATCATGACGTCGTGCGCATGTGTCGACGACCTTGTCCACGTTCAGGGCAAAGATAAATAAGATAGATTAATAGTCACTCGACACATGCGCACGTCATGTCATTAAACGTGGCTTAAAATTATTATCACCATCGTATTAAGCGCCCACGAAAACGAGGGGCAGTGCCCATGTTTGATTCCTTTCACAGAATTTTTGTGTTTTAACCCATTTTTGCAACTTTTTCACGAAGTAAAATCAGATTTCAATTTTTTAAATAATAGGATGTTAAATATATCAAAGCATCTATGATCCTGATTAATGTCAAATACATTTTAATAAAAATACCTTGGAGAAGTATCCCACAATATGTGCACCTTGCTTGTCAACTTCACATAATATATAAAAGAGGAATGGTTCCACATCAAAATATAATGTTTTATGGTCTAAGAATAATTTGGCGAGTAGACACAGATTCTGACAATACACCTGAAACAAAAAACTGCATTAGTATTTTAAAAATACATCTCTAAATGGGTAAATGCCAATATGCATTTCACATAGGTATATCATAACAATGGAACAGAATGAATAATTCACATTTCTACATAATTCAGCTAACTGCATAAAGTGATCATCGAAACACATTAACATTCCATATGTACTAACAGCGGCAAACTATGCAAATGAAAAAAAATACCTTGTGATCTTTACCGTCAACTTCATAAACAGATAACGTTCCTTTCCTATAAATTTCTTTGCCAACAGGTTGTCTTTGAGTGCACTCGCTCTGCAAAAATTTAAATTGATGAAAACGCTCAAAATTTTAATTGCAAAATCGTACCATATGATACCTATAACTTTTTTCTAAACGCATATATTTTAAGCAATATTCGCAAATCCACAGTTTACTCTGTCTACCATAATCTTCGGGGTAAGGGCTAAAGTACCACGTATCAATTTCGAATCTGCCTATTTGTATCCTATCAATGTATTTTACTTTGGTTATTTGTTCGTGTTCCTTCTCTAAAGCTGCTGTTGTTGGATCCATTTCCGCGTAAGTTTTTTGTATATGGTTAATTTCATCGTGTCTTCTTTTTTGATTGCGAGTTATTTTCCTATCGGAATTGTCCGAGAGCAAATCCGTTATTACAGGTCTATCTTTCCATACTTTCATATCAACAGCTCCTTTCTGTCCACTTTCCATCATATTAAATCTAGAGGACATAATTCGACCTCTGGGAACCTATAATTTAAAAAATATATAGAAAACTGTATCAAATATTTCTAATTGTTGTAAATAATATTTGACAGGAACTAACCCATTCATCTAATCGACGATTGTATCCTTCATAATGAACATAATATTCGTATTGTCGTTCTAAATCATTATATCGGGATTGTATAATCTCAGCAGGGTCTGGAAATTAGTCATAGAAACATAAACAAAAATTCTAAGGTTATGACGTAAATATAACAAACTTACGCCAAGAATCGTCAGACCTTCGTACCAAATAGTGTTCCCCAATGTCCAGGGGCTGTTCTTCTGCACTCTCACTGTCCTCATCTTGTTGTAAAGCAGGTTTGTTTTCACTTTCTGATTTTTTACACATTATTTCCACAGAAGCTTCCTCGCTTTTATCAAAGTCGGCCATCTTGAAATATCCTCAGTAATGTTAAAGTGCGCCTGCGTGACTATTTTGAATAGATAGGAAAAATTAAACCGCTTTTAGAAAGTCAATACATAAATAATTGTGTCTGTATTGCCCTCTTATTCAATAAAATAAGTAGATATTAATGATTGAGTTTGGAACTTTTCAAATCATTCCGAAACCGTACGTAGGAATAATTTAGTTAGAAGTACTTGCTAAATTGTAAATTATGACTACACTAGTAGGTTGTAAGTTCTTGCAGTTTTATTACGATTGTGACTGACTCCATCAAGAATCCCTAAGTACGTTTCTTTGGTGAATTTAACATTTGTTTAATTTCACATAATATAATGTATCGCCTGTCAGATCGCATGTGTGTCAAATGAAATAAACATATTATTTTCGCTCAATTCTGCTGCCATCTGCCGAGCATAATAGGTATAGGTATCCAATTAACTATTCCATATTCTATGTTTACATTCTAAAATATATTGAGATTATTTCTATGTACTAATATTTTAAACAGTTAGATATGAGTTAAAATTTATTTTTGAGAATAGATTTACCTAAATTTGTAATGGATTTTACGATAAAATGTAAAAACGTGTAAAAGAAATCTTGAACAGAACACAGCTTGCTGTTTTGCATATAGTGACATCTATACGTCGAAATCTTTTCCTCCATATGTATTTATTAATTGGCCACTAGATGTCAAAATCTACAAGTTCGGAATAGAGACCCTATAAGTAGAGACCACGGTGTAGTATATTAGGTGGTCCGACACCACGGTGTAGTATATTAGGTGGTCCGACACACAGCACTCGCCATGTTAATCGACGGCTTCATAAGTGCTTGGTTTATATTTAATTCAGTAGACGGTACCCGGCATATACCCCTGCAATTACCTAGGCATAGATCATGGCATAGATCGAGATTACTAAAAGACATGGATTTCCTTTGATACATGTAGTGTTGCATAAATACAAAACTAAACGGCAAAACTAAGACGAAAAGAACGAACTAAAAGGCTCTTTAAATACAAATAAAACAAATCTATAGAGCATTAACTACTGCATGTATGTATACTGTATTTCTAATATTTCTACACGTAAGTAAGACGAGACTTTATTTGTCCTGCCATCTATTGCATTATACACAACTACACACTTACGAAGCAATTCGTACGGGTCTAGTCGCATCACCTAATATACTACACCGTGGTAGCGACTGGCCACTCGGCCCCCAATTCACCCAATTGGATGCATCTTGGCGGCGATGGTTTCAGTGTACGCCTGTATAGGGACTCTAGCGCAAGGTTTGTAAAGTAAGATAGGTAGCATGGTAACTTGAAAGGAATGGAGGGGTTACGATGAAGGCGGCCATCTTGCGCGTCATCGTGCCTGCTGAAACTTAATTGCACGTATGCATTTTTTGAGACGTTATTTCGAAATATTTGTTGTTTTTGTGTTTATAATCGTGCAGTTATAGTTATTTAGTGTATAATCTAATTGACAATTACTGTTAAAGAGAAAAGACTCATAGTGTATAGAAGTTTGTAACCTGTGTATTTACAGAAATAATTTTAAGGTAAACGGTTTTTATTATTTTCCGTTCATAATAATAACAAATAACAATGTTACATACAATTATTAGATGACTGGAGGAAAGGTTTGCAGTGTAGCTGTTTGCAAAAATAACTCAAAAAAGGCAAAAGAGAGTGGTGATATGTTGATGTTTTTTTCCTTCCCTAAAAAAATTACTTAATACAGGAAATAAAATTTATTTTCATATGATACAAAGAGATAGAAAAAACCAATGAGTGATTTTTTCTTATTAATTGCTGTGCCTAATATGACATGATAAAATTTAATGGCCTTCTTGTTAAATTTTATTAATAAATTATTGTATGCACATCTAATTCTAATAAAAAATTTGCATTAAAATTTTTTAATACTACATAATTGTAAAGGTTGGCCTGGGGAAAAATTTCTACTCAGTACGTCATAAAATAACAAACTTTTCTAAGTAACTCTTTTCGTTAGGGCGAAAATTAGTATCATGTATGTTTCTTCATCTATCTTATAATTTATTAAATTCGCTAAGAATTATATAAAGCAATGAAATCAAGACTGAAGTCTCGGACAAGAAATTGCACACAAGATTAAAAGAACCTACTTCAGTCCCTTGATATAAAATGTACTTCTTTAACTGCATACATTAATTAGTTATAAATTTGATATATAGTAATGTCAATTTTAAATTCCAAGGAAAACGTTAATAATCATTAATCAAAAAAGTCAATTTATTAATTTGTGCTTGTACATTAAAAAATACAAAATACGGAATTCAAATTCATAACTAATTATACTTCTATACTAATGGTTTGAATGCCAGAAATTCGAATGAGCAGGCAGAGTGACGCGTTCCCGCAATTTAAATAGTGGTCTCTGATTGGTCGAAAGTTACCATGCTACTTATCTTACTTTACAAACCGTGACTCTAGCGCGTGTTAAATAGAGTCTGGCCACTCGAGTGGGAAGCACTGATTGGTCCGTATGAAAAGTGGATGCATAATGGCGGCGCCAATAGGAAGGAGTTGCTTTTGTTTCGACAAGCATAGTGTCATTAGACTCAGTATAATAAGTTAAAATTAAAATAACAGTCTGTTATGACTGATTTGGTCACGAAACAATTAATTAATGGTAACGTTATTACTTACATATTATATTTTTCCACTTTGTCAAAACAAATACTGCAACTTCGCAATCTGTTGTTGACACTTGCAATACGTTGTATTGTGTATCCATTTGGATTGAGTGGGGGCCGAGTGGCCAGACTCTACTTTATAGGGGCTCTATAGTTCTGAATAGAGTCTGTTTTTAACACTTGCGATAAGATGTAAACATGATGCACACGCGCACATTGAAACTATCGCAGCCATTATCCATCCACTTGGGTGGAGTGAGGGCCAAGTGGCCAAACTCTACTTTATAGGGACTCTAGTTCTGAGAGTCCCTAGTCTCTAGTTCTGAAAACTTACCTTTGAAGTAGCGAGAAGCAAATTGACAGTGGCGTACCATTTATTTTTATTGTATTATATTTTAATTACCGACTTATTTTCTGATAGCTACTAGAACTAGGTACACTTATGTCACAAGTGAGAAAGAGAGAACAGAATCCAAGGTTTGGAATGCCCGGCAATAATTTTGTTGTGCACGGTCAGTTTTTAAAACCAAAGACCCAGCGTGTTATGTATTATTGGTGGTGCCTCAAATTAAGACAAGAAACAGGTAGTTTTTAACTCCTACTCCTCTGATTGTGTTCCTTAAGACACTCTCCTTCTCTCTACTCTTTGCTCATCCTTGGTCTCATGATTTTGATTATTGATCTGTTTCTTTCTTAACCTGGAGATGGAATTAAAACTGTCATTTACCATATAATCCTAAAGCTAATGTGAAACAGATGTTGACAAATATGCTATGATAGATGGCACTAGTGATTGTTTTACGAAATTATATCCGTTTGATTAAACTGTTATAGTCGAGTTCATCTATTCTCGGCACTCGGTAAACGCAACAAAAACTTTACAACGTAATTATTATCGCCGTAGGGCCAAGCGGCATGCCGTCAAACAAGACGACGCACATTAAAAACTTATAAAGATAAGCTAGTCAATTTGCCAACAAAATAGTACAGAGAGTACCGGTATTTTAATGAGGTCGTAAAGTTTTTAAAGTATTTTAAAGCTTTTGCGGAAAAAAATTTGCTTTTAAAATTTACAAACATATTTTGAACAAAACGGTGACCCCCTGGGGTTTCTGCAAAAAAGTTTTGTTTTTTTTTTTGTAATTTTACTAAACAACTTTGGATTATTTAACTTCCCAAATTAAAATTTTTTAAATTTATAATGTACTATTACAATCGAAAAAAAGTAATCGATGATTTTTCCGTTGTAAATATGGTTCTCACCCCACGAGTGACGCATCCCTCATGACATATTTTATTACTTTTATTAGTAACATTGTCATTGTGACACTCATCAATGATTTCTTTTCAAAATAATTTATTTATTTATTTATTTATTATTGATTATAGTGCTAAGCCATTTTACATTTTACAATTCAATAAATGAGGACATTAATGGCATTAATGACAGTTGAAATCGCGAATGTTGTCATTCACGTCATCATTCTTTAATTTCCGAATCAAATCAACTCAAGGTCACACAAAATGGTACTCATGGGCGTATCAACATTTGCAAAACACAGGTATTTTATAATGAAAATGTATGAACAATAATAGCATGTGATACAATGAATTTTGCCTCATATAATTTTACAATTCACCTCATGGATTTATTGCAAATGTAAAAGGGAACATCCGTTACGTTTTTCCTGATTAAAGAATAATTTAATTTCACCACCATGCCTCTGGCTACTGCATTCAGTCTTTTATCCACTGCACGCTACTAAATTGACAGAATGCTGAATGTTGATTGCGGTTACGATTAACGCTTGTAATATTCATTTGTAAACGTATCGTTACGCTCGGAACCTCTGTCGTAGCCTCAGCAGATGTGACTTTCTGTTATTTGCATCCTATGCACTTTGTATTTGCAAAGATAGAAAAATCACATGTAGTTGATACTTATCAACATAAATACATACATAAATTGATGACGTGAACGACAACATTAGTAAAGATAGTTTGTTTTAAAATAATAGATGAAACAAGAAAGATAAAATATTTAAAAATGCAATAAAATTCAGCTACATCATGTATTAAGACCTAATTTAAATTACGTATATACACGATTTAACAAGGAGTTCCATATCATTACGGAATGAGTTTGCTGTTCGAAGTAATCTGCTATTGGGCTCATTTTGACCATAATTTGTGTTATCAAATCGCCAGGAAACATTATATAATTACTGTTAATAAGACCCTCACGAATGTCGTTAACAAACAAGTTAAATAATAATGGACTGATATGCGATCCTTGAGGAACGCCTGAAGTATCTATAATAGAAGATGATTCAATTTACATAACTGAATAGAAAATCTTATTTACAACAGACTATTGTTGAAAAAGGCATACTGCTTGATAAAAAATCGATTACCTTAATTCAGCCTCAATAGTACGTAGTACTCATACTATTTTTTTTTGCGCGTTTGCGTTTCGAAACTAAGATTTCCCTACTGGGCATCAATAAAATAAATAAAAAAGTGAATTAATGAAACTGCTTATTTTATTAAAAGATCGTAAGATATCACATTACATTTTTATTGCACTCTAAAAAGACCACACACTATAAAAATTTATTTGTGAAATTCCTCATCTATGTATACGGAATAAAGCAAGATTCTATGAACTGAATATAAAATATTTATACAGGAGCCGTTAAACATCAGCCAGCAAGCTCACCGACATATATAGTTTCCTAAAATTTAAATTACCGTGTCGGTAATATTGAACATTTGAAAGATGATTGAAGATTTGTTTGCAGGGATAAAGTCTAGTATACTTTAGCTTGGCGTGTGTACTGTGCATGTCGTACGATTTCATTATCTCTTCCCCACAATGTTAAAGCAATAGACCAAGAAGATTGTTCACGTATGTTTACCAAGCTTCTCTCTCACCTCTTTTGAGGAAACATGAAATATACACTGAAGAGAGAAGTAAGTAATTATTATTGTTATTTATTTCGGTTAAAAGTCGTCATATGAGAATTAAATTCGCCTTTATACGACATATTTAAGTTAATTTTAGTGGTAAATAGTAGATATTCGTCCGATAAATGACCATTTAAACCACTAAAGGTCTTACATATTACACGGTTTATAACAAAAGTGTTGTTCTCGTGTGGCTCAGTGTGTGAAATAATTGGATCAGCTTCATTAAAGTTAAATATTACAGAGTCCTCCCCGGGGCCTGATCTGGCGCTAGCCAGTTAACCATGACGCGAAGCGCCGTGGTGGATGAACGGATGGACGGGGTACGGTCGTTTCGGTGAAAGATAAAATATATATAAGTAAAAATAAATACCGCGATAACAGCATCCCAGCTGTCAAGTAAGTATGTCATTTTATAGAGTGAGTTTAGACTAAATCTTGGTTTTGATATAGATAGGGTAGGGTAGATGAGAAAGAATTTACCAACTGACTACATCCGTGTTCAAATGCTGTTAACTTCTTCAGTTTCTTTTTTATTTTATTAGTTGTATTAAAAGTTAAAAAATCTCCTTCTAAAAATTTCATTTTATTAATTCGCGCCGCAAGTTTTGTTATAAGGTTCTTTTCCCTAAAAATGTTTCTCTTATTATTATATCAGTTAATGTCCAAGTGAATCAAATTGACTTTCGGATGTTTAGTGGCTCTGTCATTTATCTGATTGTCAGGCGAATATCCGTGGCTTTTATTTTTATTTTATTATTATTATTTAACGACCGTTACAGGTATATATTCATTCGTGAACTATTTGAGAACCACTGGTATTTCCGAGTCATCAAACACATTCTTATATAATCCAGTCAGTATAGGGGTCAAAAAAGGCCTTTGCCTTTCAAAAAGTGGGTTGGTAATAATTTTTAAATATGTTGTTCAGGTCTGGGTCTTAACAAAAAATCCAAGATTGCGATCTCGGGGGAAGGGGGGGGGGGCGCTCGAGCCGCCATCTTGAATAAAAGGTACAAAAAATTGGTTTCTTGAAAATAATTCCGCAGCGGTAGACCCAACGCCGAAAATGTCTGCAACAAAGTTAAAGAAGACGAAATTCCTGACAAATTTTGGTATATATTTTTATAAGTCTAATATGTAGCAAGCTACAGAGGCGAGAAGATGAACATGTTTCCTAAAAAATAGTAAAACTCCATTTTTGACGGTAAATTTAGTAAGAACAAATTACACTAAATTTTATATGTGTTTTCCACCCTACAACAAGATCATACAGTGATATCTATTTCAAATTACAATCGATTTTTCTTGTTGCATATAAATGTTCTTACCGCCGCAGTGGCGTAATATAAGTAGAGAAGAGAATATTTATCCATTTGAAGTTTCTTTCTAGTTTATGGAACAAAAAATTTCTAGAGCAGATGTAGCAGGTATATACTTTCCTCATGCGCGTTTTTGTTTCTTTTGAAAAGGGCTTTTTGTTCGCTTGTCCAGTAAACCGCAGGACTTAGTGACACCATTAGCATCTTTAAAGATCAGGATACAAGAGCAGAACACATCGCAGAGGCTGGAGCACACTACCTCGTCGCTTTGTATGGTGGCAACTTAATAATAATGAATAATAATAACACCACAGAAATTGGACAACCCCCAATTCTAGAAACCAGAGGCTTGTGCGGAAGGGGGTTACACATTGAAAAAACGTGGACAAACAACCATTTCCTCCGACAGTACCGCAGCCGGGATTCGAACCCGGTGGTGCGATACCCGTGTGAGTAATCGCGATTACCACCTCGCGCCTTAACCACCGCAGCTATCGGCCACATATGCACATGGAAGAGGAAACCTTAAATCTACAACAAAAAACAAATTCAATCTTGCTTTTTTGCCACCAACGAAGGACACTGCGCGGTATCATGCGTTCAAGACGTACCGCCAAATCCAAAAATGGTATGGGATCCAAAAAAATCCAGACGACTGGGGTTGGAAACGTGGCAGCAATGGGCTGCTCCGCTCACAATGACAGAGCAACCAGCACTCAAGAACTTATTGAAATTCATTTCATGCACTTGTCGAAAATAATGCGGCGGAGCATGTGGTTGCAAGGAAGCGGGGTTGAAGTGCTCTGCTGTGTGTGGTTTCTGCTGTGGTTAGGCGTGCGAAAATGTACCGGAGGTTCGTATCAACAGAGTGAACGAAGATGGCCAAGATTTATCAATGGAAGAACAATGGATTCTCAGAAGCACCGATGATGATGACATTGAGAACATCAACCGATCAGGACCATTAAAAAAGGGAAAACAATAATAATATAATTGCGTGGCTCAAGCGTCATTTACGTCTAAGATAGCGAAGCTGTGGATTAGGCTTATCGGATGTACCACAATAACAGAGACTGCGCCATTTACTCTACCTCAAGGTAAAAAAACATCACAAAAATGGGGTTTTACAATTTTTTGGGAAAAACGATCATCTTCCTGCCGCTGTAACTCGTTACGTATTAGACTTACAAAAAAACTTTACACAAGAAATGTATGGAATTATGTCTTCTTTAACTTTGTTGAAGCCATTTTCGTCATTGGATCAACCGCTGGGGAGTTATTTTCAAAAAACGACAAGATGGCGGTGCGAGCGGTTTCCCTCCAAGGTCGAAAACTTGCATTTTTTGTCACTGCCCAGACCTCAACAACATATTTAAAAATTATTATTACCCCACCTTTTGCAGTGCAAAACTCCCTACTGACTGGACTAATAGTGGAGCCAAAAAGAGTACATAGAGCAAAAAATCAGCCGCATTTTCGTCAAAGAATTTAGCTGTTATTTAATACTGAAGCGGCATCTCGTTCTACCCTAGAAATATATAAAATTTTATCCGTCTGTGCCTCCCACCAGAAATGAATACACACGACAAGGACATTCTGTGTAATTGCCATAGTCGACCAAATGGTTTAATGTGTGAACGTGCCGCATTTATACATAATAATAATTTGTTGACTACTGTGAAATAGATAGAGCTTTTATATACGAAGGTCAAGTGTTCGGATAGCTCGTCATCCAGGGCGCTACACATATTTTTATAAATGTATATAATATAAAATAATAATATTGTTCATATATTATAAAATAAAACAAAAAATAAATACAATTAAATTTGTTTTTACACTCAACTCAGCCAAATGAAAAACTGGAGCTCTTCCTTTTAAGAAAATTTTTGATTTCTAAGATAACTTTTATGGAATTTACTGGCTCTACTATTTACTCTTTTCAGCCAGACTATAGTCCAGACGATGAAACGACCTTTGGACGCGCCAAGTAAAAATATATAATACGTACAATGGGCATTGCGCAACTTATATCAACTGATTTATGCCCCCTCCCCATAGCTGATAAAAATCGCCGCCCAAACGAATTTTCGAAACAGGCCCCATAATTAAAATAAAACAGTAGAATTATAACAAATTTTAAAATACATAAAATTGCTTTTAGTTCTCGACTTGTGTAATGCGATTTCTGGCACGTGGGTACAGTGTGACGTGAGATAATTTCAATTCATCTCTTTCCTTCTGCATTTTCTCTTTCATATTAACAGGTTTAAAAGTGGTTCCAATGGTAATCGGATAAGTAGATGCATTTATCACTTTGGGTGGTAAGGGCCCAATCAGTTTTTCCGGGTAAACTTTGGATTTGGTAAATTTAGATGCTTCATTTTTTCGTTTTCTTCTATAATAAAATACTTCAAACACCAGAGTTATCATAGCCAACGCCAAACCAAATAAAGTTGCAATGAAGACACCACCTGAAATGTTGAATTATTGTAAAGTATGCCCCGGATGGGGCACTGCAGTCTTGTAAATTTTGCTATTTTTGATTTTTAGGAAAAGCCATTCTTTACAAAAGTTAACAAACTATACAGGGTGATCAGAAAATTTGAAAATATGAAATCGACTTTAAGCAAACTACCTTTTTCTTACATTTTTAATAACAATTTTATGTAATAAAGTTTTTTCAATTAAGTATGAAGGGAAGCTTAAATACGGAGTTTAGTTGTAAAATAATGAAAAATCTCTTAAGAAAAAAACATTTTATTGATCTAACTTGATGGAACCATAAATGAAGTTGTGGTCTCATCTACGCATGCAGAATTCAAAAATAGATTTAAAAAATATGTACTAGTAGGAGGTCTACATGTAAAATAGCTTTCAACATAGTTGTGTTTGCAAAGAGGTTCTTCCTTATTTAGCAACTGAACTTTAAGCTTTTCTTCATCATTGAAACAAATTACATTAAAAATATAAAAAGTATTGACTAAACGTTAATTGTGGTGAAGAAGAAGAAGAAATTATAAAAGGCAGTTTCCTTACGGCCGATTTCATATTTTCTAATTTTTAGAAAGCCCTGTATAATTTATCTTAAGATTGATAACCGTTTATGACTTTCTAAGATAAGCAAAACATTTTATAAAGAAAGACTTGTTCTTGGAAAATCAAGGATATCAAAGTTTACAAATGTGCGGTAATCCATCGGGGGACACACTGTATAAGTGTTAATAAAATGAGTTAATACATTAACATTTTTGGGCTCGTTTTTTAAAAGGTATTTATACTTTACTAAAAATATAAAAATATGTAGAATTTGTTTTAATTATTTTTTTAATAAAAGACTATCATATTCGCATTTCAGATTCATAATATGAAGTAAACAAATATTAGAGCGTGTCAGGGCGTGGTGTCTTGAATGTCTCATTGCTATTGGTAGGTAATAATAAACTCACGTGTGCTTGTTTACATCGTATGGATCTGAAATCTGAGTATACTGCAAGGAAATATCCATTTTACGTAAAAAAATTATTTAAGTAAAATATCAAATTTCTATAGACTAAGTCAACAACTCAATTATACTTTATACGAGGATAATTGGAACTGGTCAGTGTTAAAGCACAGGACCGTGCGCCCTGAACTTGATATTTTGTTCTATATATTTAGCAATGGTATCGAGATTCGAATGGTAGCTGAAACTGTGCAGGCGAGTCCAAGACTGGCAATGTAATCAGCCTGAATGAACGATCTACGACTGCACTGGCTTAAAGATAATAAAACCGACAGGCCTACTAGCATAAAAAAAACTTGTAAAGCGCTTCTCAATAGTCAAAGGTGGACTTCTGCTGTGATGTTAATGTGCCAGTGCAGTGCGTAAATACCTGTTATAATATCAAGCGTAGGAGTTTAGTTAGTTATTGTTCATATTTATAAATATTTACTACTATATAAAAGGTAAAATATTTTAATTATTTACTAATTTACCATGGCTTTCTGGAGACCATTTGAAACAGAGGATAATATAATAAGGCCCGAAAATCTTATTATTTTCTTATGACAAGCATTTCTATTTAGCTCCGCCCATGTACAATAAAGAGACGCCGACTGTTTTTGCCGGCTTTTAGTTTTTATACGGTTTCAATTAAATTCGTTTACACTTTACCTCAAAAACTGTCTATGCACTTTAATTTAAGGGCCGGGGTATCAATGGAAGATTGACTCGTAACCAAAGGATAAATGTCAAACAAATCAATAGATACCCATTGTTTCATTTGACATTTATCCTATAATAAAGTGTTAGCCCTGAATTGATAGACCGGCCCTAAGTCTATTATTAAAAATGTATTTAATAATAAACAATTTGTGGATGTGGGTACATTTTTTAGCTTCTTTGATTATTTTTTTTTTTATACATTTATTTAACGTCGGCCTATTTCCGCTACTGAGGCCTAACACCGACGCCTGTAGACGAGCTACCCCCAACCAGGAATTTTGCCGAACCTCTTCCCTTAAGAAGAGTAGGGATCTTTTACTTGCCTAACATTTAATAGACAAGGGACCGACGGCTTTACATCCCCTCCGAAAGATGGTATATCTCCTATACAACCCTCGCCTAAGGTTGTATAGCTTCCGCGCATACACTGATATACAAGCCGCTGGAAGATGTGTGAGGCGAGGACGTGGTCTTCGTTGGAACGGTCACCAATCCAACTACTAACCACGCCTAACGTTGCTTTACATCGCATATCGAAGTATGTACATAGTAAAGACGCACCTACGCTCGCCCCTTCTTTGATTATAACCTAACCAATTTTGGTCGTACAGGGATAAAGAAAAACATATTCTAGGTAATTATATTTACTATTGAAAGGATAAAGTGCCACAACGCCACAGCTAATTGCGACCCCTTTTATCCCGAAAGGCTCTAGAAGAGCCTTGTGTGGGAGGAGGCTATATATTTAGAGACAAGAGACACACGCCCAATATCCAAGTATAGTGAAAAAAACCCTCTCACAGTATTTTCCACTGCCACGACCCGGAATCGAACCCGAAACTTTGGGTGAGAGGCAAGTGCGCTTACTTCTCGACCATCAGTCAATATTGAGTAAATAACAAAAAAAACTCCCAGAAAGAAAATCAGGGGTGAAAAATTGCTAGATTTCGAAATTTTGTATTTCGCTTATTTCCTGGCCTAATTTAATAGTCTGGATATTAAAATGTCGAGTTTCAAAGGTACTATAAATTGTTGTACTTAATAATTTTCAAAGAAATTAAAGGATTTCAAATATGGTTTGTTGTATTTCTCAAAAAATTAGTACTTTGAATCATATTTGCGTCCACCCGGTATATTGCTTTTTAATTTCCACACCCAAGTGCTTATATAAGGAAAAATTTTTCGGGCTCTTGTTAATACGAAATTTTCGCCTTGTATTTAGTTATTTAGATGATAGGAACCTGCCTAAGGATGTTGCTAACTTTCATATAAACCCTATACAGTTTTATAATTTATGGAAATTTAGACAAATTATTTGTGTATAGTTTCTAACGTGGTGCGGGTGTATGTGAGCAATTGAATAAAATGTATTAACATACATTTCCTACAGAAATTTGATATAATGTTTTTGAAAAAATACTTATTTTCGTTCCTTACCCAAGCTTTCAAGCGTAATTCCCTCGTTGTCGTCTGTGCTAGGACATTCGCCTTTTGCAGAATGATTCCAGTATTTTGCACGCAGATCTTCAAAAAATCTGTCCTTTTGTAAAATAAGTATACTGAAATAAATATAAATTGTCATTTTCTATCAATTGCAAAAAATTTTGAAAAACGAGAAAATTAGTCGCAAATAGGCCCCCATAAACGGAAGAGAATTTTTAAACGATTTGTCTCGCCGTCTCCGCGCCGTCCAGATCTGCCAGATCGCATCTACCGACTTGGTCTCTTAGGGTATAGATATTTTGTTCTCCACACACGTTATGATCGCATCGTTTATTTTCGCAAAATATCAAGTCGTTGAGGGAATGGGCAGTTTAGTTAATGATAAATATTTCTTTAAATTCCGAGGCCTCCAAGACGACTGAACGAGCGCTCAGATATTTTAGGCATGCTTAAAATCCAGAAGGGATTTATTGTGTCAGTAAAGATGAACAGGGTTAAAAAAAGAAGAAAAAGTGCACTTACGGGTCTATGTATCTGGCAAATTTGTGATAATGAAAAGAAGAAAAGAACAAAGTAGATGAGAACGTGGATCCAGGAGAAAAAAAATGGACATATGCGTTTAATCCGAGAACTAAGGGGAATGAGCAGGATGATTTACAAGAATTATTTACGAATGCCAGGTCAAGTTTTTTTCAAAAAATTAACCAAATCGTCATAAGCGTCTCCTTTCATATTTTAATTTACGTACTGTCTTATATCTCCGTGTATGTGTACCGATAGAACTGAACCTACAGCGATTGCCCTGTCACACATCCGATGTTTCACCGATCAAATGCATCGCACGTCACTAACGTAAACATCGATCGAAACATCGGCAACAGATTTAGTCCGTGATGGGACAAATAGTTTAGAATTCCCTGCCATGTATGGGGCCTATTAGGCCAGTTATCTGTACTCCGAGAGACCAAGCCGGCAGATGCGATCTGGCAGATCTGGACGGCGGGACAAATCGTTTAAAATTCCCTTCCGTGTATGGGGGCCTATATTTGATTTCCGTAACATTTATACAACCTGTGTAATTTGTTAGTGCCACCGTTGTAATTTCATAAAGCTAGGTCTAGTGTAAGATAAGTAAATATTTAAAACAAGCTTAGTAAACACTACACCACATCCCAGAACTCAAACCCAAGGCTATCGGGAAGGGTTACACTTATGAAAACTGTAGGCACACATCCATTACCATTGACCTTGCCCGTCACGGAGCTGAGTATCGAACCTGGTACACATTAGACAGTCGATAAGGCATGCTCGCCATTCACGTTCTAGCCCGCTGTGTTACTGTGGTAGTCATGTGCTGTTATATTTTGCAATTTTTGCAAAAGATTGAATAGCCATCTGAAGAAAAATTGATCTCGCGTAGATACACACCTTCATAGTATTTTCTCAACATACAACAACTTTAGCGTATCTTTACCTTTCAAACCATTTCTGGGGCAAAGGTAAAAATGTTGGTGGCCCTAACATTGTATTCTAAAAATGTATTTATAAACTCAATATATAAAATATTTTATTTATAATGGACATTGCCCTTTATCTTTATTTCCAATCTTAGACGCTACGTGCGCAAGATAAACAAATGGTCCAGCTAGCGATACCGATGACGTTAGATGTTGCGACGCTCAATTTTTTCTTATTAACGCTTATTTTTCTTAAGGAAATTGAATTGTCAATACCTTGATACTAAATGGTAAAAACCTAATTTTTAGCATTCTTTGCTCAATTTCCCTGATAATTGGAAACAAAGCCAAACCGATTGGCTATCAGCTTTCTATTAATTGATTCCATCAATCGAATTTTTATTTATAAATTAAATAATCCTCTTCAACAGTTCGCTGAATTGAAGTTAGGAAGATATGCCTTAAGTATATCTTTCTATAATTTACGTGTTTGTTAAGGATTTGGTAAAGGTTTTTAGCTTTTTCGCATTAGTCGAATGGACGCTAGGTTTCGATATACGCTCAAAATTACTTGAAAAAAAAATCCTATCGGCTGCGCCAAATTTTCGAAAATATTTTTTGGTACTCCCTAAGCCCTCCCAGTATTCGAGCAAAGAATTTGAAAAATAACTTTTCGGTACAGTTTTCAATTCGGCGATTCTCAATATTACAGTACCTCGTATTAATACATTTTTATTTGTAACATTTTTTAAAAGACAGTTTTTTTTGAAGTGTTGTGACGAGAAATTTGCAGAAGTCCTTTTCAGTATAAATTTATTCTCTCAACAATTTTTATTAGAAACTATTTTTGATTCGAAGAAACATTGTTTTGGGCCCTGACATTGTGATAAAAAATTTGGGAACTACCTTTCTTGATACAATTTTCCATCCTAATATAATATTTTCACTTGAAACGGTTTCTGATTTGACATAAAATTGTTTTAGGCCCGAATCCGCCCCTGATGTTCTGCAAATACAAGAAGCCTTTTCAATGCAATGTTCCACTCCAAACAATTTTTGATTTAAATAATTTGATTCGGCGAAAACTTGTTTTTCGGCCCTCCTTGGAGCCACTTATAGCATTCTGATGAGAAATTTGAAACAACCATATTATGGTCCTTGAAAAAGTTGAAAAAACCCCAAAAGTTCTGTGAGAGGAATGAAACATAGGTACGTCCCCATTTTCGAGAGCGCTGAACACAATTGTGATATTGTTTAGATCCCACCCCTCAGGAACTAAACTCGAAAAACTCTCCCTATTTAGCATTTTTTTCATCGTAGGCATGCAGATCGATTTTTTTTATCAGGATTCGGGTAGGCCGTATGAAATTTAATCATACAACATCTTAACCACCCCCGGGGGTTGAAACTACCTCCTCCCCTAATATTAAAATATTCCCAAAAAAATCAAAAGGCATGAAAATTTGTTTATACCCTTTTTCGAGGGTGCTGAACACGATGGTAATATCATTTCTCTCCCACCCTTAAAACCCCACCCCCTTTTCATATTTATTGATACTGGGCATGTGGGGACTCGTTGGATGGGGATTTTTGACCCACATTATCTGTTCTCAATAAAAAACAGAACGCTTACGTTTTACTTAATTCGTCCTGTAAATGGCTTCCTTGTTGAACGGCAATTGCATATGGTTTCTCAGCAAATACTTCTCCAACCTCAGTCAGATTGCAGTTTCTGCTTATTTCGTATTTTATTTCACTCGAATCATGGATAAAAGCGTAATCAGCATCTAGGAATTCGTTAACTTTTCGAAATCCTTCTTCGGCGTCTACCACGGGGTTTGAATCGTTTATTGCAAGGAGTATATGGCCATACTGCTCTCTGATCGGATAATCCCATACTCGATACCTGGTGTCGTCGGTAGATGCATTTAGGGTTAATTCCTTCCACATTCTGAGAAATAAGGTAATATGTTAATTTAAAAGGTATTCATAAAAATGGTAAAAGGGCTATTGGTCTATTGTTAGCACTAGACATGAACCCACAGGTTTGTTCAAGCATACCCGTATTGAATAATTAAAATGTCAAAGAAAAATCGTTTAAATATTGCAATAGATTAGTAAAGGTCCAATGTATATAATTATTCGTAAGGGCGAGTTTTATTACTTTTTTTTCTTTTTTGTGGTATATCTCCTGTTATGTTTATCTTATCAGTAAATTAAATTTTCAATAAAACTAGAGAAATAAAAGTTGTTTCGGTTAATTCGTTAAATTAGGGAAAACGAAATCTAAAAAATTGCAGATTTAAAAAAATTTCTTATACAAGGTGGTCCAAAAATGTACTCCGATATTTCTGCGGCTGATAATACATTCAAAAATAATGGTAGCCTTTATGTAAATAGCAAAGATAGATAATAATTATAATGGCCTTACTACACGTTTGAATAACTTATTAATTACAGACCGCTAAAACGGGAGTACCATGATTATGAAATCTTCAATTCAAATAACAGGACTAATACTATGTGTTATATTATTGAAATAATTCAGGGGTCAAGTTCTGTTTCTAAAGACATATGTTTTAAAAAAGATGGCGAAGAAATACCGATTGAAGATGTACCTAATCCCTTTAATGTTTCTTCACAAGCACAACAAATATAAATGCCTTACGAGATTTTAATTTCTTAGAATCTAATGTGCCTAATTTTCGTATATATATATATATATATTAGACATTAATAATCTCAGACGCGGTTCAACCCGAGAACCTAGTATTTTTCATATATATATATATATACATATATATGAACTGTTGTTGTACTTCCGGGTGCTCTCCCGCGTCGATGGTCCACTCCTCCAGGAGTCAAAAATGGCCTGCGGAGCTGAAAGCGAGACTTACTGCATCAAGCAACGAGTTCCACAGGGTTCAATTTTGGGACCACTATTGCATATTTTGCCAAAGATATTATGAGTTACTGACAAAGAACAGCAAATGTTCGTATCGTGTGCTATGCAGATGATACAAATGTTCTAATTACAGGAAATAAGTCAATGGAAGTAAAAACCACTGAAATAATTTATTAGGAAATTAAATGCTGGTCTCATGAGAATAATCTAAATTTAAATAAAACTAAAACCGTTTCCATACAATTTACACTAAATAACAATTCCCAAGGCCTAACACTTTTTAATGGTACTGACCCTGAGTTAAACACCTGTGGATGCTAATAATTTGTTAGGTGTCACTTTTGACAAATACTTGCAATGGACTCATCACATTGAAAATTTGTGTATAAAGCTACGAAAAAGTTGTTTTGCTCTAAATTTATGATTAAGCATTGTAGCCAGGATATGCTTAAAACCTTTTATTTTGCCAATTTTCATTCTCATCTGAGGTATGGAATTGCAAACTGGGGTAATAGAACTAATGCAACCAGGGTATTTTTACTGCAAACATATGCAATTCGTATACCGCTAAATTTAACTTACATAGAAACCTGTAGAGATGCTTTCAAAGTTTTAAAAATTGTGACTTGCTGACCTATACATTCTGGAAGTATGTTCATATGTCCACAAATACAAAACCACCTTTTTAAGTAATCAAATTGGACATTCACGCGATACTCGATCTAAACATCTTCTACTGCCTGACTGTCAGAACTACTGTGTATCAGAGAAGTTTTCTTTATCAACGGTGTAAATTCTATAATTCATTAGATGAAGATATTAAATCCTCTGGTAGTTTTTCTCTTTTTAAATTCATATGACATAAATCCAATCTGTTTTTATAATTATTTGATTATTTTAGGGTATGACAAGTCCAAAAATGTCTTGTGTACTTTAGCAACATTACACTATAGTGTATTGTTTTCTATTTTTGGTACCGTTCTTTAAGTATTTATGTGATGTTTTATTCATCGACCTTATGCATATCTTTTTTATGTACATATGTTTTTTTCAATGAAGAAATAAGGATTATTATTAATAAACTTATTTCCGGAAATGAATAATAAGGGAGATATACCCTTTAAAACGGTATAATAAATTTCAGTTTTTCTGCAATATCTTCCCCCCTATTCCTTAAAATACCAGATTCATATTTTAAACTTGGTCATAGGCCAAGCGGACACTAGTATCCATGGTATCAGTCGAACCTGCTCTTTTGCTTAAGGGGTAGTTTTAGGGGGTGGCTGTTAGTATTTTCCTCATAAATTTTTAATTTTTTTCTTATTTTTAAAAATTATTATAAGAAATTAATTTCCAGATCATTAGAGATAAAAAAGGTATTCTTATTGTATTTCGATAAACCAAGCTGTTCTCGAGTAATTCATGTTAAACAATCAATGTGCTTTTACAACATTTTATTAATAAATAAAGAATGCCTTGAAATCTAATTAAACGTAGAAATAGCTAATTACAAATTACAAAAATTCGAAATGTTCTCCATTTTAGCTTATCCGTATCATTATAAACCCTTGATCGATTTTTTCTCTCAACTGTTCAATCGTGTCAATGTGAGTATTATAAACTCGTGATTTTAGATAACTCCACGCAGTGAAATCAAGAGGAGTTAGGTCAGGAGACCGAGTAAGCCACTTGATCGGTGCATCTGCACCACGGCCAATCCATATATTAGGGTAGTGGTTGGGTAACCATGTTGACTAAGTTTAAAATATGAATTTTATATTTTAATGAAGTTGGAAGATATTCCAGAAAACTGAAATTTACCCTTTTTTAAGGAATATATCTCCATTATTATTCATTTGCGGAAATAAGTTTATGTCAAAGACTACCCTTATTTTTGGATGTATCAGCAGCAGAAATATCGGGAGACAATTTTGGGCCACCTAGTATATGGTTTCTGGAAAAGTGAGACACATAATTGATAAAAATTCCACTGTCAAAAACAAGATCAATTGGTATATTGGTAATTAACTTCTCGGAATGTTTCAAAGTTTCGTTAGCAATAAATTTGTTTATTAATACTTAATTATTTTATTGTAATGTATTAAATTATTGTTTTTAATTAACCGTCAGGATAACTATAAGACGGAAGTCATTAAACAACAAAAAACACAACAAGCTTAAATAATTGAAAATAATGTTAAAATACTAATAAATGTAATTAGTTATTTCGTATTACGTATAGTAATAATTATACATAAATAACTAGAATATGCCGCAAATCAAAAATGAAATACATAGGCGTCAACGTAATAAGTTTTCAAGGCTACGGGTATCTCAGAAATTCTTTTTTAAAACAGTAAAAAATGCATCTTAGAAACCTTACCACCCTATGCGGGGATTTGCTTTTTTCTAGGGGCAGTACACCAAAAAAAAGTAACTATTGGAATCAAAAGAAAGTCAAATTCTAAGAAAAAGTTCTTACACAATTTTCCATAAAAGTCAGTAGTTACTAAAGCATAACGACCTGAAAATTGTAATTTTACCTAGAATACACGGGTATAGTAGTCTCTAGAATTACGGTGAAGATTAAAAAGGTGATAAAATCTTTAGGAGCTCATTATTAACGCCGGTGAACCATTCGGCATGGTGTCATCAAACTAACCGACGAAAAACCTATAAAGGTAAGTGATTTAATTTGCGGGAGAAATAGTACAGAGAATATTGGTATTTTAATGAGGTCGTAAAATTGTGTTTTCTATCTGCACGGTAAAATTGCAAACGAGTATACCTAATACTTTTTCGTGAATAAATAGTAAAATATCGCATTTAGCGAAAAAACGATTATGACCAAAAATAATGCTTGTAAAGTTACGATAAAGTTGTTTTTCTATAAAATGTCATAGTTTCATTAAACTACAATTTCTAGTTTCAAAATGATGTCATAATACTTTGACGATGTAATGAGTAATGTTAAAATCGTAGAATGCATCAATGTTAAAATCGTAAATAGCTGCAAAACAACGACACCTACGTGAAAAATGGTAAAAAAATTTGAAATAAATAAAAAATGTTAGATACTATTTTTCGTTGACACATATTATCAAGTAAGTGTTAATTTTTTTTGGAACAATTAAAGCACTTGCGTCGAATAATTTAGCCACTAACTTATTGTTATGGGCACGCCCACGCCCTCTTACGAAGAGGCACTAGCAGAGCAAAAGAAAACCTCCCAATTAGCTGCCATAGGATAATAGTTCACCAGTCGGCTCAGAGGTGGCGCTGCTTCACAGAGCTTACTAGAAGGAAAGAGAATGCGTCTGGAACAGCCTGGAGTGAAATTAATGAATCGCCATGCAGTATATAAGAAGCATCGGACTTCAGTTCAGTACAATTCTGAGATGAGTCAATTGATCAGATAAGATACAGAACAGTACAGGTTGTGAATTATAGCAGCGAGTGTATTGTAGATAAAAATTATAATTAGTGTGTTATTGCAAGGACTAATTATGGTAAATTTTTAAAAAAAGTTCAATCTTGTCCCTACTTATTCGGCGCCTATGTACGTATTAACCATTACTTGATGCCTGCGTCTTCATAATTACCATATAGGTACACTATTTATCATGTCCATTAAAAGTTATAAAGGCAAAAATATTGAGTAATTAGTACTTACTTATAAAGCGTATCTTCTGCAAATTTCATATTAATAAAATATTTGTGTGTTTCCGAATTTTTAACAACAGTGTAGTTTATCCTTGATTGTCTAGCTAATTGTTCCAATGATTGAACAGGAGCCTAAAATAATTACAATTACATAAATAAAACTGTACAGGACACGAAAACTTAGTATCTTCATTGGTAGATTGATGTTTTTGCATAATTATTAGACATTCTGTAGGATAATTTTCACAGTTTCTTGAAAATGACTCAATTTTTAAGTATAATTGCTGATGGTGTCAGCTTGATCGACAAAACCAAGCTTGCAATATGTCACGCGTTGTTGTCAAGCGAATCCGGTTCTTTTATATACGAGAAGATTCAGTGAAAAAAAATAGACAACTGAACATCATTCAACTTTATCTGAAAATTTCTTTATTGGCAACGATTTAAAATGTAAATTTTGTTCAAATTTCGTACTGAGCGAGCGTAGATGAGTCTTTACTATGTACATATTTCGATATGCGATGTAAGCAACGTTAGGCGCGGTTAGTACTTAGATGGGTGACCGTTTCAAATGTTATAGTACGTTTCAAATATTAACGATATAGATAAGTTGAAAAGTACTCTAATTTGCTAAATAAATCAATATCCAAGGTCATCAAGTCAAAACACAATAAAAAGTCCTTCAGACACTCAAAATCATCAAAAACTACAATTTTTCACAAATAATTCCGAGAAAATTGATATAACCTCGATAATTCACAAATAACCTAAATTCATTCACAGAATCATTCAAAAATAAATTAATTTACTAATTTATAACCAAAACATTACAAACGACTGCCCTAAAAAATACCGCCCTTTCATTATCTCGATTCACATCAAAACCACTCTCCAAACCCCAAGTCAGCATATTTTTATTTACTTCCGAAAATTTTCTATAAACTGTTTCTCTCTTCAAATCAAATTCTAATTCGATCTTCCATTTATACATCAAAACATACTTCATTCATATTCCTAACAAGCCATCATCACATTCATCAAAACTTTCTTCCGATATATCAATATTAAAACTTATTTCCCATTCATATGTTCCATACGCGTTGCCAACAACTCGCGTTTATCTTAACTTCAGTCATCAAAACTTACTTCCACTTCGTTTCAACGCCGGTGATGGAACATTCTCAATATTGCCTTAATATGGATATTAAAATATGGCTTAAAATTACGACTTCTAAAACTACTTTACGGGATCAATTCAATTTTAGCAATTTATTCAGACAGTTACCACTCATATTTATAAAATCAATTTAGCTTCAAATTTCATTTATATATCAAAAAATCCTATTTTTCATTGTCGTATTTATCATATATTTTTCAGTCACAAATTCAAATTTTTCAAAACTATTGCACATTTCATAATTTCAGGCCCCATAGACTGTCAGGGGTCATATCCAGCTCTATCCAGACTTCTGCGAGCCAAGTCCCCATCGAACCATATAGATAACGGAGCAGGACTAGCTCAAAGCAACTTAGTTTTGGTGTACCTAAAGTTAATTTCTGCGTTCGGCGGGTGAAGTCTCTAAACCAAACAGTGTTTAATTATTTCCCGGTAATCTTAAATTTCAACAAATCGAGTGATCGTCCTACTTCCTTGGCTAAAACCAAGTAATAAAGATTATTAAATTTAAACTGCCGTCGCGCATAAAATACTTAAGTGGGATTTTCTCAGATTTTAAAACATAACTAAACCAAACTAAAATTAAAATCTTCTCTATGGCAAAATTTCAAGTGTCGAAACGTTAAATATTATATGTCGTGTAAACCGATTTTAATTTCCATTTAAAACAAAGTGTTTAATTTCAAGAAAAGTATATACAAGATGTAGCTTTTGACCCTGCCATAAAAAATAAATTTAAATAAAGTGCTAGTCAAACTCTAATAAATAAATACAAATGTACTACAGCTCTGAAGCATATACAGGGTGAAGCATTTGGCCCGTTCCAACTAACCACCAACTTCTCAAAATAAAAATTAAGTGCACGTACCGCCTCAGAAGTCTCCACTCAAGCTCTCCACGACAAATTTTTTATTTTTTCAAACACAAGAGCCGTGTAGGTGTTCACTAGGAAGATCGCGTCTTCGCCTCACATCTTTCAGCGGATTGTATATCAGTGTATGCGTGGAAACTATGCAATCTTAGGCGAAGATTGTATAGGGGATACATCATCCTTCGGAGGGGATGTAAAGCCGTCGGTCCCTTGCCTATTAAATGTTAGGCAAGTAAAAGATCCCTACTCTTCGAAAGAGAAGAGGTTCGGTAAAATTCCTGGTTGGGGATAGCTCGTCTACAGCCATCGGTGATAGGTCTCAGTAGCGGAAATAGGCCGACGTTAAATAAATGTAAAAAAAAAATTCCTACCTGCATACGTTCAACTGTTAAGAAAGCTGCTAAATTGGCGGTGAAAGTTGCAAGCATTAGCACTACGAACAACCAATATGCAGCCACAAGAGTTCTGCCTGACAGAGCTTTAGGTGCTTCTCCTCCTCCTTGGGGAGTAAAAGACGTTAGTGCGAACCAGAAACTCTCTTTTAATGTAAAATCCCTGAAAGAAAAATATATTATCAATACTGGTTTGAATGATAGATTGTGACCCTTGTTTAGGGCACGATCCTAATTAATCCAAAAGAATTTTGAAAGCACTCGACTATCAAATGAGTACATTTGTACGGAAAAATAAAAACAAGCTTGAAAGTTCTAATAAAGGGAAAATTGAAATAGTAAAAGTATCATTCTTAATACTCTCTAGGGATGGAGGACTGTAGTTTTATAAAATACAGGTTATTTTTTCTGAATTCAGAAAAAATTGGCATTAAAATTATTTGAAGAAAGAATTACAGTACTTTTTTTGATTCACATCGTACGTTTGAAGAAAAAATAGCATGTTGTATGTGAACTAAAGTTATTTTTCGTGTCTCGGTTATTCTTACCAAGCACATCCTCGACACAAAAAAAATTTCACTTTTACTACATATAAAACAATGTACTGTTATCAACAGCTTTAAAGTTGAAATGTGAGACCAGGTAAATAAGCGGAAAAGTTCTGGGCCAGGGATAAAGGAATTGCGATGGGTACGGAAAAAACTGCCTTCATCCCCGATTGGCCAAAAAACACCCCCAAAACGGGTTTTCCGTGATGTAGCAAGTGGAGGCAGAGTTTTTGTGAGGAAATGTTTCTGTAAAACCGATTTTTGATACGGGGCCACCAAGAAGGTTGATCAAGGGTTGAAAGCCACCCCTTTGAGGCAAATAACGGCCATAACTGATTTTTTCGCGCTGCTCAGAGGGAACGTAACTAAAAAAAGTCGAGGAGGAAGAGGGAGGTAAAATTCAACCACCCACCCCTTTTTTCCAATCAAGGGGTGAAAACTCCCCTGCAGAGATCACGGCTTCCCCCTAATTTATCTGCCGACTTTCCAAAAGGAATTCGATTGGGAGGTGGTCAAAACAGATGAGGAAAGTAAAATTCATTCATTCTCTTCTTATTTCCAGTCAAGGGGATGAAAGCTACCCTCTGTCAGGATCGCGGGCCTCCCTTAGTCTTCTTCGCGGTTTTTCAAAGGATCGGAATTAATAGTAAGGAATGATATGAAATAGTGATTCATAGAAAGAAATATATTAGATTTTACACAGAATATACACAACCAATATACGTATGATATAATATCATTTCCTACCACTAATTCCTATTCTCTGAAAAACCGCGAGGAAGATTCAGGGAGGTCCGTGATCCGTAGCGAATACTTTTCACCCCCTTGATTGGAAATAAGGGGCAGATGAATGAATTTTACTTCTCTCATCTATTTTGACCATCTCTCAGTCGAATTCCTTTTGGAAAACTGGCAGAAAAATTGAGGGCGGCCTGTGATCCCTGCAGGAGTGGCTTTCACCCCTTGATTGGAGATCAGGGGTGGATGATTGAATTTTACCTCCCTTTTTTAGTTACATTCCCTCCAAACAGAGCGAAAAAATCAGTTTTTACCTCAAAGGGGTGATTTTCGCCTCCTTATCAATCCTCTCGGTGGTCCTGTATCAAAAATTACTTTTACAGGAAAAATTTTGCACTAAAACTCCGCCTCCACTTGTTAAACCACGGATAACCCGTTTTGGGGGTGGTCTTTGGCTAATAGGGAATGAAGGCAGGTTTTTCGCCCCCTAACCTATCGGAATCGATTCTCCGTTCTAAAAACGGGGAGAGGGCAATGTCTTTTAGCCCTGGTCCAAAATTGTCCAACTTTTCCGCGTATATCGACATAGATGTTTGCAAAGCGATAGTGGCGGCACGAGTGACGCGAATACAAACTAAAAATAAACATTTGGTAAATATGGTAGAGTGCACAAAACCTGGAGCCTATCATGTCATTCACTGACATTCATTTATGGATAAAAATTTTAGGTATCAAATTTTGATCTGACGTGATTTCCACAAACATCAAAATACTCGAACCCCTCACTCGGAGTTTGTTAGTATTAGCCGGTGATATACTGATGGTGCCAGCATGGTCGTCGAAACGTGTGTCGAGCAGAGAATTAGAGCGTGAAGTTCAAGTGTGGCTTTTGTGAAATATTCATTTTCTGTTTATCCAAGGACCTGAATTAGAAACTTAGTACTTTCAAACGATAACATTGTAAGTAGTGAAGTTGTAATTGTGACTAAGGGTATTATACAGGGTGCCATGAAATTCCGGTGCTATAATTTAACGGACATTAGTTAATAAATACTTAAGCGTCAAAGGTTCATTTGTTTATTGCTTTTAATTGGACACATTGCTATGACCTTACATGATCATACAACTGTGACTAATGGACTGTGTGATAATTGCTCCAGATCAATTTTTCTCAAAAAGAATTAATTTCACGACTTTTGCAAAAATACGTTTTTACGTTAAATCTACCAACGGACTATAATATGTACTTATGCAAAATATTAGAAAATGAACAATAAGAAAAATATCGATAAATAAATTCAGTGGCATGTCTATTGAGTAGGGCCATTGACGTAAAAGTGGGTCCCCGCTGGTTGCTTAAGATAGCCCTTATAGTGGTAATTTACATGCCAAAATGGACAGCTGGACTCAAAGCGAATCTGAAGAAATTAAATAAATCCTACTTTATCGTCACCATCTTCAAAGGGCTCTAGCGCCCTTAGGAAACATTTACGGAGCCGTGTTCATAGGAAGTTTTTTAATATTTTTCATACCTAATTGTATGTTGAAGTATGGCAACGGAATTTCCGGACACCCTGTATACAGATTCCACATATTTAACATATGTCGAGATCTACTTACCGACAAGGATATGGATACGCTTTTTTGTTGTTTCTAGCGCTGTAAGGCGAGTATTTGTCAAGAAACCAAACCATAAAGCCGGTTACAGTTAGTGCAGCCACGATACTTAACCAAACTTCCAATTTCAAAACTGTCATGAATTTGAAGAGGGATGTTTTTCTAACAGGTTTTCTCATAACTGAAAAGACAAAGGCGTATTATTTTTCGAATACTTGAAATTAAACCGCGTGCGCCTGTCCAAAAAGTAAATTTCTAAAAACATTGTGAAATCTTTTATGTAAGAAATAACAGGTACATATTATTTATTTAAACGTCAAAAAAACATGACAAGTTTTTTTCAACTTAATCTATAATTTCTCTGATACTTCGTCTGACCGGATTACTTAGTCTCTTATTGTCGCTAACGACCTGTGAGCAGCAGTGAAAGTAATTTTACACGACTGGGCGTTAAAGTATACTTTATGAACAATTGGTTGGTGTAAAGTGCAAATTTAAAGTTCTGAAATAAGGAGCATTGCTTGCCGAAGTCCTGGGTGCCAGATCCAGAGACCTTGTGGCATTTGATTTAGTGTAACACAGGACTGGCTCTGGGCCCATCAAAGACTCCCGGGGGCCTTCCCTGGCCAGAGCATCTGTCTGCTACTTACAGCCAATGTTACTGTGCCCAGGCATGCAGAGAAGTTTGACCCAGTTGGACGAGCCAAGTCCACAAAGTGCTGTTTACAGTCCTGAACCAAAAAGATTTGGTTCAACTGGTTCCAGGGCCTTAAGGGCCGCTTGGCTGTGGCTACATACGTATATGTGTTTGTTAGAATATCTTCCGCGGATATTCTCCTGTGCGCAGACCAAAATAGCGAATATCTCGGTCTGGAATACCGTTGCGAATTTGCCCAGAGCGTGGGAAAACTTTGCACTAAGAGGTTTCTCGCTGTATATTCCCGCTCCGGAACCACCCTCGGGCCTAGATCCGTTTATGAACCAGACGATATCGGCGGACCCGAGTATGTTTCTGAGTGGATTCCAATCCACCCTTTGTGGAATGTTGACCTTAAAAGAGACGGAAAATGTGGGCGCTATACTGTCATTCCTGGTGTCCAGAAATGAATGCGTCTTCACTGCGTCTTCGTTGCACTGACCGCCGCACTTCAGGCTGTGACCGTTTTCCGAGCTTCGGCTTCGATCAGCAAGTGAAGAGGCACAAAGTCCAGAAGGGCCTCTAGTGCTGCCGTGGGAGTAGTGCGTATGAACCCCGTGACTCCCAGATAGGATAGTCTTTAGAGTTGCTCTAGCTTCCGTAGAATGTGTAGTCTGGTAACTGCAGGCCACCAGACAACGGAAGCATTATCATGGGTCTCACTATAACAGAGTAGTACCATATTGCTACTCTGAGGTTCAGTCCCAAAGTTTTGCCAAAGGTCCTTCTACATACCCAGAGGGTAGTGATGACCTTTTGTATTTGTCTCTTTATATGATCTTTCCAGAATAACTTAGAGACCAGGATGATGCCTAGATACTTCACCGTCCTATCCTTAGAGTAGTGTCGTAGAGAACAGGCTCGACAAAACCGTCTGGCACACGTTTCCTAGTAAAAACGACCACTTCTACCTTACAGAAATTTACTCTAAGGCCCTAGTCATTGCACCATTGCTGTACGATTTGCGGGGCCCTTTGCATCAGCCCGCTGACCATATTTGGGCATTTTTCCGATATGAAAATGGCTAAGTCATCGGCGGTAGCCTTGCGTATAGAGGCCTTCGTCCTCAAGTTCCTTGAGTAGGCCATTAGGACGAGGCGCCATAAAAGAGGGGAAAGGATGCCTCGTTGTAGGCAGCTCTTCCTTACTGTTACTTTCACTGCCGTGTCTCGCTGGCAGCGATAATTTGTCTGTTCGCCACATGGCTCTTATTCATCTAATGATGGTGTTTTCGAAGCCAAGATAGGCAGCCTCAGCGCAGATGTAGTCGAAGGAGGTATTGTCAAACGCTTTCTCGATGTCCAGAAAAGCTCCGGCTGCGAGTTCTTTGCGGTGCAACGTCTTCTTAATCCTAGAAACGATCGGATGAAGAGCCGACTTCCCAGCCTGGTAAGCGAGTTAAAATATAATGAATGCAGAGGCTTCAAGACCAGTTCTCCGTCTTTAACGTATCTTTCGATAAAAATCTCTCTTGAGCAGGAAGGATGTAAGGCTGATTGCTCTATAGAATTTGGCAGTATCATATGACATACGTCCTGCTTTTGGGATGAGAACCGCTCTGATAGTTCTCCAGGACGGCATTAGTTATTTAAAGGAAAAATAACAGTATTCAATGTATTCATTTAATGTCATATTCGACGTCTGAAGGAAAAATAGCATGTTATATGTGGACTAAAGTGTTTTTTTATGCACCGGCTGCTTTTACTCGACTCGCTTTCTTTAAGAAACTTTTAAAATAGATTAGAGTGACATATAGTAGAGTGTAACATATAGTAGAATAGAATAGAGTCAAGAGTAATTCGTTTTGTAGGGCTAAAAATACATACTGACATTGAAGCACATTTATCAAATTTACCTATTGTAATTCCGGTTTGTTCAAAGTAAGGTGCTACAAAATCAACAACTTCTTCTTTGTCAGCTGTCATTATTATAGCAGAGATAGCCAAATCAGTTTCCTAAAATTTGATGTTAGTCTATTAAATCAAAATAAAGTAATGAAAAATAAATCTGACACAAAATAAGTTACACTGTAATAAATATTGATTAGTTGATAAAATTATATTCGATTTAACATTTCGTTACGAATATGATTTTGGTGTACTTCTGTTCCATCATATAAAGTTTTTATTTATTGCTCAAAAGCGGCTTATAAGGAGTATAACAGGTTTAAGTTTCATCATAAGCCCCTCTTGTTATATATGGGGCTATGCTTGCACATATTTAATAGCAAGGACACATTTTTGAGTAAATATGTACAGGCCATTAATACTAGTCAAAAAAATGATTTTCACATATCATTTTATGGACAAAATTTGATATTAAAACTCGGGATTTATAAATTACAAAATGTGCAAAGACTCTTCCATCAAAGTTCTAAGAACGACAATCTGCCTGAAGTAGATGTTTACAAGCATACATGATTTTAATGGTTTCGTTAACATTATGATTTCTTACTCCGGAAGCCAAATCTCCAACGAGTCCGTTCCAAACCCCTTCAACTTTTCTACCGAACGTTCCGGATTTTGGCTCAACAAATTCAAAATCAAAATTCATCATTTCAGCAATTTTCTTGGCAAGATCCGCGCAATATCCAGTCCAATACCATTCTCCATTATTAGGATTTTGTTCTTTGTAAGACCACGGTAATGCCTGCAATGAGGAATGTGCTAAATGTTTATTAAATAATTACCTTCCAGAACTTTCTAAAAGTTCTCGATGCAGGTCTAGGTGTATGACACCTTGTGTTAGTTAATAAAATGGATTGATTAGTATTTAATACCAAATAACCAAATAATTTAACAACTATTTACACTTAAATAGTTTTCATAAACACCGTAATAATTTTAAAAATTTATCTAGTAATAGTTCCAATGTTATTTAAAATACGCTATTTAAACACTGGGTACTCCATGATATACGAGAGAATACATCGATAATAAACATGAGCACCTACTTACTGTAATGGTATTAAATATTAGTGATACGTTCCTATTCATTTTTAAAACATGTTTTGGAAAATCTGTGTATATTTGTATTTGACATTAAACACATTTTATCTGTGATATTTACCAAAAATGAGATAGAAAAGAAATTATTATTATTATTATTATGGATAGTTATCGATAAAAAATCGTTAGAATCTAATTTATATAGGTAATTATATGTTTAGATTTTCATAATTTTTCAAATTAAAAACTAGTACATAATTTAACTTTTCACGAGTAGTGCATTATAAAAAAAATATATTTCTGATACTTTCCATTCATGCTGATCGCAAAAAATGCGATAAAAATTAAATTATACTCAGTTTTTGCTCAAACAACTAAATTATGTATATGTTCATATTTTCAAGATTTTCTAAAATGTTGGAAAACTAATAAGTGCAGAATTTAAATTTGCTATAGTTGGATCTAATAGGAAAAAATATTTTTTAATGATTTTTAATGGTGCTGTTTTGTAAAACAAGTGATACCAACGAATTAATACGCGATATTTGTTAAAAAATTGTACGTACCCGGATATATATATATATATATATATATGTCTAAATTTTCACGATTTTCCGGAATTTTAAAAAAATCAGTCGATAATATGATTTTACAATAATTGTACATTTTAACAAAAAAACATGCTACATTCAACAATATCAGCTATAAATTCTTTAATTATAATTATCGAGAAGGTTTTGAAGAGGGTTTATTAACATATTCACAATTTTTAGATCTTCTCTGCCTTTTGACTGCACATAAAATACTAGTTGATAAATTAAACTTTTATGGTTTTAACAAAAATAGTACCAATTTAATAGTTTCCTACCAAACCAATCATTTTCATTATGTATCCTCGCAAAATAGAAACTGAAACCACCTTCCCATAAAATACTGCGTTCCTCAGGGATAAGTGTTAGGGCCGACACTATTCCTGATCTATGTAAATGATCTTGCATTAGGCAAATTTTGTTCTATTTGCTGATGACGTAACAGTAATGGAATCATTTAAATATGTAAAAGACTTGATAGCTGAAATAAATTCGACAGAAAGCTCGGTACAAGATTGGTTCATAGCTAATCAGTTGGCACAGAATGATTTTAAAACTGAAAAAGTTTTTTTACTTTAAGAAATATGGACAGAAAATTCCTAGGAGTCTACCTTCACAATAAGTCAAGCTGGGAAACACACGCAAATTATATATGTAAAAAAGTAAGCAAAAACATGTAGATTGAACTTGTAATTAGCGTGTACTAATTTGTATAAGGACTTAATTATTGTAATTAAGTGATTAATAAAGTAGTGATTTATGAAAGTTCTTGTTGCAATCTATTGAACCTACATGTAGAGTGTTTACTGGAGATTGTAACACGTAACAATTGGTGTCAGAAGCGGTATTGCAACAGGATTTATGAATAATTCGAGGAAGTTCTAGAATGTTCTATTTGGAAACCACTGCAGATATTGAAGTGCTTTGAACTGTAAAACGGTATAGACATTAGACAGGACTTATTTGTGACATTTTGAGAAAATTTCCAGAACCTTCTATTTGGAAACTAGTGCAGTTAGCGAAATTCTGTCAACTGGAAAGTGATATAGACAAGACCTGTTTGTGGTATTTTGAGAAAATTTCCAGAACCTTCTATTTGAAAACTAGTGCACATAGCTAAATTTTGCCAACTGGAAAATGATATAGGCTTTAAATAGGACTTGTTATTACTGCTTCAAGAACTTTTTGATGGAAACAAGAAGCAAGGCTGCCGAAAAATAAATGCAAGATAATATGATCGCAGAGTTAAGACAAATGATGTTAGATCAACGTCAGGAAGACAAAGACGAACAAGAGAGACGTGAACAAGAGAAAGATAGAAAACGTCTAAAAGAAAAAGACGAACAAGAGAGATGTGAACAAGAAAAAGAAAGGAAACGTCAAGAAGAAATGAAGAGCAAGAGTAACGATGCCAGGAAGAATTGAGGAAAATTATACAGGTACAGTTGATTTAAAAAAAAACTGGTACAACTCTTGTAATCGAAAATCTTAATAGTTTAGTTATGTGCATATGTCTGTAAATAGGGCTGGCCAGGCATGTCGAGAGGGGGGTGGAGAAGAGGTGATTTACCCCGGACCTGGGTTTTTTGGAGGAGACCGGTTTTCTTAGTGTTTTTAAACTAATTAAACCTTTCTTTTCAATTCTATTCAAATGTAATTTTAAAAAATAATTGGAAAATAAGTTTTTCAAAACATTTTCAAGCCTGCCATATTATTGTTTAAAAAAATAATATTTGTTACAGATAATTCTACTAATGGTTGTAATTGAAATACTAACTGAATAATCTATTTTTAAAATAAGAATACAAAAATACCACTTGAGATTTAAAAAAATGTAAACTGAACATAAAAATACAATAAAATAATAAAATAAATGAACTTCAACTACGTAATACAGAATTAGCTAATATTTTGTCATTGCTCCATTAACGTCTAAAACAGCCTGAAGTCTTGCAGGCATGGACAAAATCATATTTCTTGCAAGGTCAACTTCTTGCGACAAGTTCTCCCAAGCGTCTTCAATTATCCCTTCCAATTCTTGGGCATTATTTGGATGGTTATTTAATTTTCTTATATGTTTCACCATTAGTCCCAAACATTTTCAATTGGATTTAAAGCCGGACTTTTAGATGGCCACGGTATCAACTCTATGTTTTTATTAAGAAACCATTGCCTGACACGATGGGCCGTATGTATGGAGCAGTTGTCTTGTTGGAAAATAAAATTATTTTCCGGAAACACCTCTATTACTGACGGCAACATAATATTGTCTAATATTTCAATATATTTAATGGAATTGAAATGACCACCACTGTTCCAACACACACCTAACCCATTTAGGCTCATCCAAGCCCAGACATTGACTGAAAACCTTCCTGATATTTGTGGATCGAAAGTATATTTTTCGTCGTATCTAGTGGAAGGAGGCCTATATACGCGAACATGTTCATCGTTACAGGATTTAAAAACCTTTTCGTCAGAAAAGACAACTTGTCCCCAGAAGTTTTCATCATTGATTATATAGTTCAGTGCAAAAATAATCCTACCCTGCTTCTTTTCTTCTGAAAGTTTGTATTTTTTAGCCGCTGAACAACTCTTCAATTCGCTTCCTAGTTTTATTCTTCTGCAATCAGTAGGTACCGAAGCAGGGAAATTTGTCTCTGAAATTGCATTTACTGCAGTCTGAAAAGGGTTTTCTCTTAGGTAATTTATAAGATTTTCATCTTCTTGATTATTGCTCTTTCTGGGTCTACCGGAACCAACTTTACGGGATACCGTTTGGTTAGTTTCCCATTGTTTTTTAACACTCATTATCGTGGTTTTACTCACATTGCATTCAGCAGCAAGTCCTTTTATGGACCAACCATCTTCAATTTTAGAAACAATTCGAAGTTTTTGAATATCTGTTAGATGTCGAACCTTTTTTAATAATAACGCCACTGATTAACGTCAAAGTGACATTTGTAAGATTATTAATACCAATCAAAGAACGAATGATTTACATAGCTAAAAGAAAGTGTACCAGTTTTTTTTTAAATCAACTGTACAACAAGATACTATCTTTTCAGCTACTGAAGGAACAAAAAAAAATGAAATAAAACTCAAGGATTTGCACAAGATGTTTACTCAATTAATGACCAAGATGAGTTTCCAAGGAAAACAGGAAAATCGATAGGGAGGTATAAAGCCTAGCGGAGGTATTCGATGTTACGGTTGCAACAAACCAGGGCATATGATGCGAGATCGTCGACAATGGAACATACGGGAAGTAATAATAGTCCATCTATTATGGAGAGCATGGGAGAGCCCGGATGGGAAAGAAGTTACCATGCGGTTGTTGATACCCAGGTGTTGATACCAAAAATACTTAGGAAAGTGCACAAAGGAATAACCGGAGAGCATTTTGGCAAGAATAAGACCTTGGTTAGGGTACGGGACCGATTCTACTGGATAAATAGCCGTCAGGGCATAGAGGCTTGGTGTCGCAGTTGCAAGGTTTATGCGGATGTGGTTACCAAGGGATCACCTACAGGAAGTGCTGACCAAATGGAGGCTCGATATGACCGTAATGTTATTTCGGTTGGATTCAAGGTGGGCGATTTGGTTTGACTGTACAACCCACAGCGGAGTGAAGGATTCTCGAAGCTTCACTCACCTTGGGAAGAGCCGTAGTCTGTCATCACCTGGATTAATGACGTTTATCGGATTCAACGAAGTAAGAAGTCCAGGATGAAAATCGTGCATTTGGACAGATTGGCGAAGTATGTCAGGGACTCTTAAATGCCTGACCGGGACGTTCAGGCTTAAGGAGGGGGCAGTATTATGTGCACGACTACGCCACTCTGAACATTCTGGAGTGCATTCGACGCGGGTATATATATACAGCCGAGTCAGGCCCACTGGGGACAGTTTGATATGAGACGAACAAGCGATAAGATGAAATAAGAACAATAAGTTGTGAATTATATTAGTGATACTATAGTAGATGGAACTTGGAATTAGTGTGTACTAATGTGTATAAGGACTTAATTATTGCAATTATGTGATTAATAAAGTAGTGCTCTTGTTGCAATATATTGAAACTACATACAGTGTGTTTACCAGAGATTGTAAACACGTAACAATATTTTGAAAACAAAACTCTATCTATCTTAGAATTATTTTAACTTGTACCTATACGTATGTAATTATTTTGTCTATCTATTTATTCTTTTTGTAAAAATCTTGACATGTGCATATACGTAAGACACCAATAAAGCTTATTACTATTAGTCTAACTATTCAAAAATTAGCAATAGAAGCTAATTCACACTAAATATGATTAAGAAATAGCAAGAATGCAATGCGTGTGTTCTAACGCAAAACTTTTAATTTTTTTTGCTATTTTCATTAAAAATCCAAAGGGACCGGATTCTTCGTATTCCACCTAGTTAAAATACTATAAGGCTTAATTCCAAAGACAAAACTATCACCCTTGTTTTGCATACAATCGTTTTAGCGTCTCATCGACTAAGAGCAGTGTTACTTTTACATGAAACAACTTCAGAGTTGTATTGGAATTTTCTTGTACAAGCGGATACTCACATGTGTTATTCCAATTCTATAAAACTGCCTTATGGACTTTACAGATTTTCCTTGAACAAGTTTTACAATATTATCCGCGTATTTAGCAACCACCTCGGTACTTTCATTTGTCCCTATCTCTATGGATCCCATAAGCTTAATACGAAAAACAAAATTTTGTCCATAGATTTGTTTTTGTTTATCCACTTCACTTTCCAAAATCTCTTCAAACCGTTTTCTGCTTTGTTCGTTATATGTAGTAGCATTACACTGCAAATTATTGGTCAACTCAAATCCTTCTTTAACTAGTTGCTCGATGCCTTTAACTATTACGGATATCATCAGCGAAAAAAACTGCTCTTGTAAGTTAAATTTTTCTGGGCATTGGCAAGTGTCTTCCATGTTCAGTAGACCACAACATACGCTTGTGTCAAAAGTCAGTAAGTTGATTGTTTTATTTAGCACCGCCTTTCTGTTAAAAGATTTGTAGTCAAAATCTAGAAAAACCAAATTCCATCTGTCAGGGAGAGTGACTAAATCTTCCCGTAATGCCTACGAATTTAAACATGTATAAAAAGATGAATTAAGAATTTGACCCAATAATTACTGTTTTAAAAAGGGTTTCCATATTTTTGGTTGTTGCTACTATAGCGAAATTATTTGGCGATGGTCGAATTTCTCTTAGTCTCTTGGCTGTAACTTTGTCTAGGGCTTCCGACATTAGCATTCTTAGACGTGGAGTATCCAACCAAAAGTAGAGAGCTTGGTCAATATCTAAAAAACAACAAAATATTTTAAGTGTTGGATTTGTTAACATTAATGTTACTATTAGCCCAATAAAATGGAAAGAAATAAGTCGATTTGGATTAAATAATTGAGAGCGGGTTGAAATTTTGGGAACAGGCTTATTTTGTGGTACTTTTTAACATATCAAAAGTCCTCACTCTAGACGCCGGCGGAGAGGAAAGGGAGAGAAAATAGGTTTAAAAAACCAGTTCTACGCAAAAACCTCGGAAAGTATCAATTTGACTGTAAAATGTGTGCATATGAAAATTATAGGTAATAATAATCCGCACAATTTGTTTTTTTTTAACTTCGTACGACCTATTGGGGCCAAGATAGATTTTTTGAAATTTTGACAGTTTTGCGACGCAACGGAAACGCGTGCCTCTTTCGCTAAAATCTCGAATACGGTCATTTGGATCGCAAAATGTTTCAAATGAAAGTTGTAGAGAATTCGATTACAAACAATTCCTTTTTCATTCGATCAATATTAGCATAGATATGAATTTTTAAACATCTTTGTAGCGCGCTGTCAGAATACTTGTTTCATGATAAAATCTATAAAATCGATAAAAACTCGAGAGCGATAGATCGTACGCATAAAGTGTATCTAATGAAAGTTAAAGAGAATCAAATTTTGAATATGTTGGTGTATGTACAAAATCGTTTTGATAACGAGTGAATGGAGATAAAAGGGATAATATGAAAAATTGTCATTTTCAAGTGTATATTGACAAATGCCTAGCTATTTTTTGATTGGCTTTAGGTAATAATGAAAGTAAAGGTTTTTTGAAGAGAATTAAATTGTCTGTAAGATGAGCTCCAAGTGACCTTCATACGATGAATGGTTCACGAGTTATAGCTGTTTAAATTTATGAGCGAAAATTTCTTCTATATTATAAATTAAGATTTTCCGGCAAGAATCACATGTTATTCTGTGGGTATTTCTGATACTTCAAAAAGGGAAAAAATATTATTAAATGTACTTTTTTGTACTTCAAACGTGACGAAGTTGACTGTTTGCTAAAAACTAAAAATCAACCGCATTTTCAATCGTCAGTTCCTTGTCGCTACTTATTGAAAATCATACAAGAAAAGGTGTTTTTTGTAATTTTTTATTTAGGTCTTATGAAATTTTGTCGTAATGTCAAAAGAAACGATGATATATACAAAAAAAGGAATTAAGAAATAATATTGTTATGTGCTGCCCTCTAATGGGGAGAGATGTGATTAAGTCCCTGGTCAAAGTGAAGGGAAACCTGTTATTCTGTTGATGGCCGGTAGGTGGGGTGACGCCATTTCTGGGCCGATTGACGAACAGCCATCTAGCACATAGTAGAAAATTCTGGAGGAACCTGTTCTAGAATGTTATGGATTCGGATTCTGGTACATTCTAAGGGTGCATATAAAGAAGTGAAGTTGAGCAGACAAGACAGTTTTTAGGTTAGACAAGAGTTGACAAGTTTAAGAAGAAAAGTAAAGTACATAGTGCTTTAAAAGTAGCGAATTTATAATAGATTAAGTTATTATAAGTTGTGTGATTTTTAAGTATTTACTAGTGTAATTTTAGTGATTAATAAAATAGTGGTTAGTGAAGATTCTTGTTGCAAGTTATTTGAACCCATAGAGTGTTTACTGAAGACTGTAAACACGTAACAATATTTTTTCAATTTTTCTGAATAAAAACAGTTTTCAAGAACCTTCATTTAAAGAAAATATACCTTGCGAACGACTTCATATGTATATAAACTAATAAAAATAGGTCAAAACCAATTTAAAAAAAATTGTTATGCACAGTGCTTGCGGGAAAATTTTAATTTATAATAAAAAAGAAATTTTTGCTCATAGCTTTAAACAGATGTAACTTGTGAACCATTCATCGTATGAAGATCACTTGGAGCTCATTTTACAGATAATTTAATGCTCTTCAAAAAACCTTTAGTGTCATTATTGCCTAAAGCCAATCAAAACATAGCTATTTGTCAAAATGCGCTTGAAAATGACTCGTTATCAAAACGATTTTGTACATACACTAACATATTCAAAATTTGATTCTCTTTAACTTTATTAGATACACTTTATGCGTACAATCTACGATCTGATTTTATCATGAAACAAGTGTTCTGATAGCGTGCTATAAAGATGTTTCAAAATTCATATCTCTGCCAATATTGATCGAATGGAAATGAAAAATAAAAAGAAATTGTTCGCCATCGAATTCTCTACAACTTTCATTTGAAACATTTTGCGATCCGAATGACCGTTTTCGAGATTTTACCGAAAAACGCGCGCATGTCCGTTGCGTCCCTACTGTCAAAATTTCAAAAAACCTATCTCGGCTTCAATAGATCGTACGAAGTTAAAAAAAAAACAAAATTGTGTGGATTTTTATTACCTATAATTTTTGTGTGTATATGTTACAGTAAAACTGATACTTTCCGAGTTTTTTGCGAAAAACTGATTTTTTTTACTTATTTTCTCTCCTCTCTCCCCTCCGCCCGAATCTACGGGTGGGGACTTTTGATATGTTAAAAAGTTCCAGAAAATAAGCCTGTTCCCAAAATTTTAACCCGCTCTGAATTACTTCATCCAAATTTTCCAATTTTATTGGGCTATATAGAAAAGTAGAAAGGCAAATTTCTCTCGGGAGATATAATTAGTTTGCTGATGATACCTTCCTTTCATTTGGCATCTATTTTTTATGACTACCCTGTATACAGTGTGTTCTCTCGATTAGAATGGAAGGTCTCTCGAGAGATTTTGACCTCAACCACCCTTACCACAGGCTTCCAATACTTGTAGGGGGTGGAAAATTGATATTTGTTTTTGTGAGAAAAAAATTGATGTTTTATAGAAGGCGTTTCTTTGAGGAAGATGGTGCTTGACCAGGGTTGTGTAATCATCCCCGGGGGTTATTTTCCTTCACTCTTGAAGGGGGTGGAAAATTATTTTTTTTCTGGGGAGAAAAATTAATATTTTGTACTAGGCGTTTCTTTGAGGAAGGTGGTAGGTGATCAGGGTTGTATAATCACCCCCGGGGGTTGATTTCATCCTTCAAATGGATGAAAAATCAATTTCTAAAAACACTTTAATAAATATGTTTTTTTATACTATTTTTCAATTATAGATGAAAAATATTTCCACCGCCTTGAAGGGTGGAACAACCCTCGGGGATGGTTACACAATCCTGGTCACCTACCACCTTCCTCAAAGAGATGCCTCCTACAATATATTAATTTTTTCCCCAGAAAAAAATACATATTTTTGAAGGGTGAAAACAACCCCCGGGGGTTATTATACAACCCTAGCCACCTACCATCTTATTCAAAGAAACATCGGTAAAATATCAATTTTCCAACCCCCTGCAGGGGTGGAAGCCTGGGGTAGGGGTATTTGAGGTCAAATCCCTCGAAGGATCTTCCCTTCTACTCAAGGGAACAACAATTAGTCGAAAATCTGGGGAAAATAAACGAGTTCGTGGAAAGGGGGACTTTGGGGGTTGCCGACGTGGAAAAATTGGTTTGACATCGGGAATCGATTCAGCACTCTCGAAAACGGCAGGAGGACATTGTCTAGTCCCAATCTCAAACATTCGGTAGTTCGTCCGACCCCTTCACTATATGGCTTTAGTTTTGAATACAAATAGTTTTTTAATATGTTAAGGGCTAGTTGGTGCTGCGCTGCAAAGAATTCTTTGGATGGCAGGAAATGTTACCTATGTTAAAGACAATTTAATTTCGATAGCCGAGTGGGTTAAGGCGCCAGGTGGCAATCGCGATTAATCGCACTGACATCGCACCACCGGGTTCGAATCCTGGCTCCGGCACTGTCAGAGGAAATGGTTGTATGTCCGCGTTTTTTCAATGTGTAATCCCTTTCCGCACAAGACCCTGGCTTTTGGAATTGGAGGTTGTCTAATTTCTGTGGTGTTTATTTATATTTATTTATTATTATTTACTTGCTATGAACAAAATTAACTTCTATTATATAGAAATTTTTCAAAAAACGTTAATTTGTTGCTATATTTAGTAAATCATTTATGTTGATTTTTGTAAAAAATAGCTAGCTTAAAAATAAAGCTTATAAAAGGACGATGCTTTTGCATTCATTTTTGATCTTTAGCATTTCACATCAATGTCAATTCTTTGATGTGCAAAAATGGTAACAAATTTATTTATTTTTTAAATCCCTTTATATGACTAAAAATCCAAATTCTTTCAATAAACTGTTCAAAAAAATGTAGCAACTAAGTGGTAACATACGAGGAACTGTATTTGAGATTTATGTTGTTTAGAATGAGCAAATTGTAATAACAAAATGGTGTTATTTACAAAGAAAAATTACGAAATCACAGTTGTTTTCGGTCATAGCTCTTTTCCGAACTTAAACACCTAAGTTACTGTGGTATGCAAAGATTTTCTCTTAACTTGGGTTCGAGATTGATTTAAAAAATTATAAAACATGATTTTTATCGGTATTTTCATTATTACCAAGTGAGAAAATGTGAAAACTAATACATACAATTGAAAGATGAAATTTTTCTTTTTAAATTGTTTTTTTCCTATGTTTAATATATGTAAAACTTTTTAACACGTTTGAAGTGTATCATCTTCGTCGTCATCATTCAGGAACAGAGTTATTTACAATATTTCGAGCCCCCTTTATTGGATAAGCGTATTTCTGATTTTTGATTTTGGGGTAAAATTGACTTTTGGGAGGTGTTTGCAAATTCGAATTTCATTGCGACCTCAAATATCGAATGCAGCAGGTGATTTTCTATGAAAAATCATTTTCGGTTTTTAGGTCCTTTAAGTGGTATAGATCTACTTATACAAATGTTTTTTTAGACGGCCCAACTCTCTACTTATCGTCTCCATTTTTTTATTAAATTTTAATTAGAATGAGTTAATAAGAATAGTTTATTGAACCAAAAACATTTTTTAAAATGAAGCTACACATATAATTATTTTTATATAATATATAGAATACATTAACCCACTTTCCCTATGAGGACTGGAACTGTCTTTTGGTATTTTTTTTTTGTTGATTATAAGTCTGCAAAGTACTGTACATTTTATTATTTCAACTACTGCTCTTTTGACTGCAGCAAATCTTTAATTTTCCTTATTAAAGGAAAAAGTATGTTTATTTAATTAGGGAACATTGGTATTTGCAGTGGTACATATATTATTCAATAAAGACAATTTAATTGGTAAATTGATAATTGGTATTTGCAATGAATGAGTGTTTCTAATATTTATTATTAAGTTAAAATCGTACTAAAAAGTAAAAAATAATTGCAAGAAAAGCAATACGTGTGCACTTTATGTGATTGTATGCACACCTTGCAAAATTTGAAGACCAACATTGTGCATGACTACATTGTGAGTTAAAGAAAAACGAGTAAAAATAGTAAAATTAATCAAATCCATTCAGTCTATAATAATTTTTATTTAACAGTGCCAACAGTTAACACATTATCAGATAAGCTATTTACATTTATTAACATAATTCATAAAATATCAGCCAGACAAACTCTAATTTTCTCCTTACTGGCTCTTAGAGAATGACAACGGCAGCCATATATCCATACTTTCGTACATACTTGCTTTAAGAATATCGAAATTATTCTTCTCCCATTTATTTGCAGATTTAACAAAAACCTTATCCATGGACTTTCTAGAATCAAAAATTAAGTTCTTCAAATTTCGACAAAGATATTTATTTATTTCTGTTATGTCTTCTTGTCTTCCTTTGGAGATTTCACCCATCAACTCGATCCCTTTGTTCATATGCAAACGGATATTGTTAATTTTTTCGACATCATCCGTTGACAACTCTGTGTCTAAATTTAAAACCAAATCATGTGATTCGTGGTAGGGTTTATCCTCCATGTGATCATAGCCGAGACCACAAAGAATGGAAGCCACCCTCGTATCGCTTTTTGCTAATTTGACCCTCACTGTGGGACAAAATAATAAGGCAACGAGCATAGGAAGCCCTGGTATACCTGGTAACATAGATGTTTGATGAAGATGAAGCTTCTGCTCCGTTTGAGTAACGTTCCCAGCTACGACTAATCTGGTATGAATATTTCGTGGTTCTGTATCCAGCAGCACCGTGTTAACAGAAGTATCGTCGATAACTACCAGCATTTTTTCAGAACTTGAAGTACACCCATGCAGTTGTACTTCCAGTGGGCTGTACGGTCCTTCTAATTCAACTGTTTTATATTCTGATGTCCTCTTCGGTGCTTCAAAATTTTGGTAGTTCATAATATGGTCAAACTTCGATCGAAATGGTGGAATACTAGACTGACCTTCCTCTTGTACTTTTCGGCGTAGCTCATGGTCCTCTTTACAAAGAAAACTTTCGGTAGCTGGTTCAGCGTATTCTCTTTCCAACAATATTTCATTTATACTTTTTTCCTGATAGTCAGACGGATCATTTTCAAATAGTTCTAAATATAGAACATCGTCGACTACCGAATGAATTTTTCCATATAGCCAAACGTCACACGTCTCACGTACAAAAATATCGTAAAATTTCTCTTCCCAAACGCCTTTATAATTCCGTTTTCTCGATGGCCGAATTCCATGTAATATGCATTCGAGAGCGAGTGGTGCAACGTTATTTACATCTCCATCAGGAATGTAATAAATTTCCTCCAAATTGACTTGTTCTATGTTACCGTAATCTAAAAATATTACTAGTGCTGCGCTATAATTAAACGAAATAATTTTGCAACGATAGTACAGCTCATCAATGTGGCATTTCGCAGCATAAATTTTACCCAATTTGAATGCATCGCCTGTTGTGAGTACTGGACATAAATTTTGTTCGTTAAGTATTTCCTCGATCTTTGTAAGTATTTGATCGCACTCTCTTCTTATGGCCCAAAAATAACCGAAATCGTTGTATTGAGTAATTTTAAAATGTATCAATTTAGTGCCCAGTGTAGGTATTGGGCTAAATTCTGTTACAGAAAGGCAACTCCTCTCGATAATCTTCTCGAATGCATTATCATTTTGCTCTGCCCATTTCTGAGCCTCTTTCTGTGACAATAGTTTTAAATTAAAAGTGTGATTAAGCTGCCTCCTTCTGACAGTTTCATAAACCTCGATGGGTATTTTTCGAGGACTGCTGGTTTGTACTGCTTGAAGGCTATTTTCTAGTTGTAACATTTCCTCGATTGGTTTGAATTTAATGTAAATTTTGTCGCCACCGTCGAATCCTACCAGAAAGTCAGTAGCACTGTCTTCTTCATTATGTAACATATCCTTTATTGCTTTGATGTACAACAGGTCGGGCTGGTTAGGATCCATTCCAGTGAAGTAGACTGTTCGCGTTGGGTCTCGTCCATCAAGAATTTTTACAGCTTCCTGTTCATTACAAAGTTCTTCATCAGGAACATTTATGAAAAAGTTGGGGTAAAAAGCACCGGCTATTATAATATCCAATACTGGTGATTTCTCACTATACCAAGAACGCATATTTACATCTTTGATATTCATACTTTGTAGACGGTTTTTTATATCAGTTATCAATAAATCCCATTCTTCTAATCGCCTTAAGTTGATTAAGTTCATCTCACACCAATTATTAACATCCCAGGTGGCATACGGAGGTTCCATTGTATATCGTTTCCAAGTAGTGAAGATATTAAGCATTGTTTTAAAGTCGCTGAAGCTACCATCTGACCACAGCAACTGTCTCTTATAGGCATTGAAACTTTTTTGGAATATGTTTTCAAAGGTACATCCGGCTGCTATGATGGTGGCCTCTTCTGGACAGGCAAACAAGTATCCGAGTACAATAAGCTTAGAAAGTCGGACATCGATAGGTAAGGCGGCCATTACGGTACCCAAAAAGGAAAGATATCCATCTAAGCACGATTTGTCACCTTGACACGTTAGTAGTAACCCGCCCATCTCTTTTAAATTAAGCGTAGCAATTTTAACATTAGTGAAATCGGGTGGATTTAAAGCCGAAGAAAGGATTTGTTGTGGACTCTGGTTTCCGTCTGGTATTTTCGCTTGCAACACGGTTTTTTCCAAAGGAGCCTGTGTAATTTGTGGTGGACTCCTACTAGACATTTTTTCATGATAAAAATATCTCGGTACTAAGCGATATACCATTCCTTCTTTGACTCTTCCCGCTCTTTGTTCGCAATTGATGTGAGATGCCCATCCTAATTTTAAACTCGTGTTCTTAGCAATCGGATCCACTGTCATAGTCTCTGTTTGACAAAAATTTATCACATAATAACAATCGGGAATTGTAATCGAGTTCTCCGCGATATTTGTGGTTAAAATTATTTTCCTATATCCGGCAATGGGTTTAAACATTTCTATTTGTTCTTCATTGGATAAATTAGAGTGTAATGCAATGATTGCCCATGGAACTGTTCCAGTCAGCTGTTTTTGGTTTTGTTCCTCTAGCAATAAATATTTTTTTGCCTTTTCAATAGCACACATACTCGGCAAAAATACAACAGTACTTCCTATCCCTCTTCCCGTCGTAAGAAAGGAAACAAGCAACAAGAATACTCTCCAAACTTCGTTACAAATCTCTGGTCCTTTTATATCGAATTTCGGAATTCCTATTACTTTGTCTTCTACTATATCCTCTATAGCTTCTTCAATATATAAAACATGTTTAGAATAGCAATGCCTTGCGGCCACTTCTATAATAGGGGGCGGTAGAGAATTTGTGACATTAAAATAATCCGAATATTCATTGGCTTCAAGTGAGGCGGACATAAGAATCACTTTCGTATTGGATGAATTTGCAATGATAAATTTTCTAACGGCTAACAGAAGGAAATCCAACTCTCGATTCCGTTCATGGGCGTCGTCAATAATAATGTGCGTAAATCGATTTTACGATTTATCGGACAGAATTTGTTCAAGCAGGATATCAGTTGTCATGTACGTTAACAGCGTATTTGATGATGTTTTCTTCTCTAAATATACATGGTAGCCACAAACTGAACCTAAAGGCCAATTCCTTTCTTCACAAACTCGCCTCGAAGTGCTCATAGCACCTATTTTTCTAGGTTACGCCACCATCATGTTACAAGACTTATTTTTCTCCTTGGATTCGTTCAAGATGTAAAGGGGAATTTGCGTGGATTTACCGCATCCTGTTGGGCCTCGTATAATCACAACATTACTATAGGTTAGCTCACTTATTATCAGACTCTCATAAATATCGATTGGAACCACCTCTCGTCTTTTAATGAATTGGTATTTTTTATAAACGTTAAGCGAATTGTTTTTTTTTTCTCCATACTTCTCACATTTTTAGTATCTGTGGTAGATGTGACCCTTTCATGCTCAATCAATTCTTCAACAACGTAATTCTGGTCACAATAACTCATAATATCGCCATATTCACTCTCTGAGTTTTCTTCGCAGTCGGTGTCCGAATTATAACTTACTTCGGTAATGTAATTTTGGTTATAATTTACAATTTCGTCATATTCACTCACTGAGTTTCCTGGGTAGTCGGTTTCCGAATTATTCCTTACTACACCACTGCAACTTGCTGAAAGATAAAATAAAATATTTATTCACCATCAAATACAAAGTGCAATATAGGTTTTGTCATCACAAAATAATAGTAATAAACTATAGTTATATCACAAATGGACCTAAATTTTAATTTATGATCGAAAGTCACTCTCAAAAATTTGCTTGTAAAATAGTATATTTATTCTAAAACAAGTTGTGGAATGGCCCATATTCCACATGAGCGAAAAGTTTGTTCGTGAGTGTGGAATATGCCATTCCAAACGTGTTTTAGACTATACTTTCTCTAACAAGATTTTAGAAAGTATACAAAAAAAGTTGCTTATTTATACAATAGTTTTGTTCGAACAGAGTGTATTGGAATGACATTTATTCCAACATAAATTTTAGTTGTGGAACTGTTGCATGGTTTATGCCCATTTAACAGCTTTATATAATAACTGGTATTTTACTTATATTTGGCATGATCTGTACAGCGTTTTGATTCAGTTTTTAAAAGTGAGACTGTTTCAACTATCAGAAATTTTCTTCGTATAACTGCTAAATTATTTCGCATTGTTTTATGTACCTTAGGAACTCAGTCATATTATGTATATAATAATAATAATAATAATAAACGTCTTTATTACACTAAGATACAGGTATAACATACACAGTAACTTGAGTAAAGGGCGAAGTTTAGCTAGTATATCTAGCTATTCTAGTACAGATCTTCAGAACCCATTCTCGATATCAAGCTACAAAAACATTTACATACATTTTTATTTCATTTTTTACTTTGTTACTATGTACATGTGGTTACTTTCCTTATCTGTGAAACATTCTCATTCATCTGTTATATAGTGTATCTTATATGACGTAATGTATTTACTGGATATTTATGATACAGTTTGTAAACAATTGTGCAAAGTATTACGACAGTTCGTATTTTTGGTTATGTATACAAATTGCAAAGTAATCTGTGGTATGCAACTAATGTTAATCTATTATCGATCAAAGATTCCTTTTATCGATTGTATATCTGTCACTATTTTTATTCTGCGTTTAAGTGGCCCATCAACAGATGGCGATACCTGTTCCGCTTTACAGCTTTTATTAGTAAAACTATATTTTTCAAGTTTGTATATTGGTATTATATTGCAGAAGGTAATATAATAGTATATTCTGTAACAAGGTTAGAATAAACAATCGATACCTGTGGAAGAGTAGATCGAATTTTCATTCTAACCGAGTAACATGTATTTTCTCCACGACTATTCGTAAAAAAAGCAATTAAATCTGAACAAAACGCTTTGTTTATTGAAACAATTATATTGTGTTAATATTTATAATTATAGTGTCTGTACAATTACTGATATTTAAAATTGGTACATTAGAAATATTTTCCGTAATATTTTTCAGTCATTTTGTTTATTTACATTACAACTTGTCTCAAAACGCCACATTCACATTTGACATTGACAGTTTTGACATCCACGGCAATCTATGTATTTCGTTGAGCATAATTATGGACTATTCATTCTGGCACTTCTTATAGAATGACAATCCATGCAAAACACATAAGAAGCAAATGTTTCCGAATAAATATTCTATCACAAGAATGAGAGTTTTTACTTTCTATTATTAGAAATAATTTCGGAAGTATTACATTCTGTAATGGTCGTGGGGAAAAAAGTTTACCTTATTAGTTAAAATCACGAAGGAATCATTTGCCTGCCGAATTTGATCTGATTGAATCTACAAACTTTTAACTGTGTGATCCTCAGTAATTTATATTACATTTATATATCCAAATTTAGTTGTGTTTAACACTACCAGGTAAATTTTATTTATTAGTAATTTCAATAATTTTTAATTTTGTCCTTAATGTAGTTTCAATTTTTTTTAAATAAATTAAATTCAAATCTATTTAATTCAATAAGTAATATTTAGTATTTACTACATGTTAGTTACCACATGGTAACAAAATATTCTTTTCTTTTTCATTTTTGGCAATTTATAGTTTGCAAATCAGCTTCTACATTAAATTTAATTCTACATTTATTCTACTTCTAAATTGATATTAATTCTGCTTCTATATTTATTTTACGTTAAAGGACCACGCACTTTTCATACGGAAAAGTAGTTTCCGTTATATTGTCTGAATTTTTTATATGTTATGTATTTCTGAATCCTGAACATGGGTTCCTGTCTGTATTACCCGTTATTGTGTTTACAGTATTTGCTCAATATATGACACATATATGGATATATAAATCAATATTATGTATATATTACATATACATTATTATATACGATGTATATACTCACTTTCCCTATCTACCAGTAACACGAACTTTTTTACTTCAACTACAGAAGACGCTTTTTAAGTCTTTTCACGACTTATTTTGAAAACTTTTTCCAGCCTTTCTTCATAACTTTTTTCAAAACTCTATTCAATATTCTGCTGGAGACTGTCTTCAAGACGTCTGTCAAAACTCCCATTTATTTTAACCTCTGTCTCTCGATCGAAGTGTAATATATTGAGCAAATACTGTAAACACAATAACGGATAATACTGACAAGAACGCCCTCTATCTCGAGACCCTTGATGTTTCGGACATCGTGTCCATGGAGACATATGTTCAGGCATCAGAAATCATAACATATAAAAAACCAGACAATTTAACGGAAGCCACCTTTTCCACATGAAAAGTGCGTGGTCCTTTATATTAATTCTGTAGATTTAAATCTATATTCAGTCTATTTTATGTATTAAGTAGATTTATTCAGCAGTTTTTTGTCATTTACGTTTAATTTTACGTAATTTTGCATTTACGTTTGCGATTATTACTTTTTCCAAACAGCATGGTTGGATAATATATCACTGCCTTTGTTAAAGCCTTCGGTTTTGTATCATTTCTACAATCTTCACATATAAACTTCCTTTGCAAAGCGCAGTCTTGCAAGAATAAATTGCCAAAGATATTTAGATTGGATATTGCAAGAGACAATTGGGGTCTGAATTGCAGTACTAGAGCTTTCAACCTTCAACCATACTTAGTCTAGGATATTGGTATAATATTCACTGTTAATTTTTCTGTATTAATTATTATTCTTTGTTCTCTAATACAATTTGATAAACACAAAATGTCTCCTTAACAGTTAACGCCATGACAAGGCGATCAAAACGCCAAACATTCAAGACAGTCAACGCGGAAGAGAACCCGAATACCACTCCACATAGAAAGAAAAATAGTTAATGAAACTCCCTGTTTGGTACACATATATAGGCTAAAAAATAAAGTACTTAAAATTATTATTCAGCTGCTTACTTAGCAAATAACTTGTATACTTGAATTTGAATTTTCTTGGTTCCATGTTTTTTAAGTTATCAGGTAATGAGTTATAGAGCTTTATATAATTAAATAAGAGTCCTCTCTTATACATGGCTGTGTGATGATGAGGTATAGTTAATTTTAATTTATATCGAATATCCTTGACAGCTGATCTAGCTAGAAATTTATTTTTAAGGGCAGAGGAGGAGTGAGGGATATTTAACAAATTTTGTATGAACGTACCAAGATGATGTAATAAGTACTCTATTTGACATTCTCAACCATTTAAGGTTATTAATTTTTTCAGAAACCGAATCAAATCTTCGTAGTTAAAAAATTAGTCCACAGCAAGAGTTCTGAACTTTTTGCGCCCAATTTTTATCTAATATAGGCAAGGTCCGTATATGAAGTGAGCATAATTAAAGTGAGACAAAACCAGTGCCTCGCATAATAGTATTTTTAGATTAAAATTTTATATATGACGATTGGCATAAATAAGTTTTAAAGACGAATACGACTTTTGCATTAACTTTTGGATATGTCCGTCAAAACGTAAATTACTATCTAAAATAATACCTGAATTGGAAATCGCATTAACTAAAGGCAAAGGTACACCCTCAATATTAATATTCAAGTTGTGTTTTAAATTGTTAATATTATTTTTATTACCAAATAACGTAATGTAAGATTTACTAGAATTAAGTTAAAGGTTATGTTCCTTTGACACTTGATTAATAAAAGCTAAGTAAATATTTTCAAATGCCCCAGGGTGATTTGTGTGATTAAAATGCATATACATTTGAGTGTCATCAGCTTAACTTGTATTTTGCAATAATTAACAGAAGTTAAGATGTCAGATGTATAGATAATAAATTAAAGAGGATCCAAGACTGATCCCTGAGGCACTACTGACAATATATCTAAGCTTGAAGAGAGTGATTCGTTAAATGAAATTCTTTAAGATCTGCCTGCTAAATAAGAATTAATTAAAGACACATATTCGTTATTAAAACCAAAATATTTAAGTTTCGCACATATAAGTTGATGGTTAATTGTGTCAAAAGCTTTGGATAAATCTAGAAGCACAAGTACACTAACTAATTTATTATCATAGGCATGTATGATGTTATTTGTAAAATTTGCTATAGCAGTTGAGATACTATAGCCTTTTCTAAAATTATGGATCCTTGCTCTACTTCTATATATTTTAGAATTATATGAGTCTAGTGACAATAATTAATTAATAATTTTCCTATTTTCCAAATAAACCATCAGCCAAGTTAATATATTGCTTCTAAATCCTAGCGTCCCTAATTTTAATTTCATAAACTGTATGTTTACATAATCAAAAGTAGCTGTTGAATCAAAAAAAGTCCAGCTTCCTTTGGCCCTTATCTTACTGACTGAATAAATCCTAAACTAGCTAATGTTTGCTCTTGTGAAGTTGATAAATAACATGTTCACTAGTAGATAGCTATAAATTTCTTTGACATGTAACTGAGTAATATTATTGACCTATAATTCTGTAACAATTTAGTGGAGCGAAATAGAGTACAAAAGTCGCTCCGTTCTCTTCAGCGTAGAACCAAATCAGATCTTATAGGTTTTATGAAGTGAACAATTGTACATCAGAAATGGCTATTTACGATATTTTTTTGTGGTACTGAACTTTTTTATTTCGAAAAAACATCAAAAATTGACCAATTATAAAAACCATGTTTTTTAACCTTTACATCATCATATCACGGGGGGCGAGCGTAGGTGCGTCTTTACTATGTACATACTTCGGTATGCGATGTAAAGCAACGACAAGCGGAGTTAGTACTTGGATGGTGACCATTCCAACGGAAACCGCGTTCTCGCCTCACACATCTTCTAGCGGCTTGTATATCAGTGTATGCGCGGAAGCTATACAACCTTAGGCGAGGGTTGTATAGGAGATATACCATCCTTCGGAGGGGATGTAAAGCCGTCGGTCCCTTGTCTATTAAATGTTAGGCAAGTAAAAGATCCCTACTCTTCTTAAGGGACGAGGTTCGGCAAAATTCCTGGTTGGGGGTAGCTCGTCTACAGGCGTCGGTGTTAGGCCTCAGTAGCGGAAATAGGCCGACGTTAAATAAATGTATAAAAAAAAAAATCATCATATCACCAAATCTAATTGAGCTATCGATTTAATTTTTTTTTTAAATAGAAGTATATAAATGGGCGCTTTCAACGATTTTATTGTTTTCCATGAAAGAATTTTTATTAATTTGTTTAAATTACAATTAATTTGTTACTTCGCTATGGATATACTCATATTTTCACTGTGACAAACTTTTTTATTTGTAGAAATTTTTATATACATGCAGCGAAGCAATCGAAGCCAATATAAAGGAGAAGTTTAAAAAAAATTGATCTAGGGCTCATACTTTTTTAATTATGAATAGTTTAGACACACTAAATTTACTCGGCGTTCTATACAATACAGGTGCGCGACTGTCAGCTCCTTGATTCGTTATGAATGTACATACATATGCACATTTTCACTAAACTACAAAGTTTCTTATTTATGCAAATTTTCATATACATGCAACAAAGCAATTGACGTCAAGATAAAGAAGTTTTAAAAAAACTTGATCTAGCACTTATAGTTTTTAATTATGAATATTTTTGTGACGCAGTAGCATAGCACATACATATAAGCATTAAAAGTTGCGACAAAAAATTATGGGAAACAAGGAAAGGTCTCATTTTTAATGAAAGGCCGTCTTAACACATATTTATTTTACTCTTTGTAAATACTAAAATGTAGAGTAGTATATTGCATTTGTTCGACACATTTCTAAAACTGCAAATATCGTTCGTAGAGAAAAAATATCATTGCGTTAGTCGCCGAAATCTGGACGGCTTTAAAAATATCCATCTGTCCGTCCTTCGTGTTTCTTGTGAGCACGATAACTTAAAAAGAAAAAGTCCGATTGAATTGAAATTTAGGCACTAAGCTAGTGATAACTAGACGAGGAACTCTTTCGTTTTTGAAAAAAATCAAGTAGTAAATAAAAATGTTATAGGATATTTTATTTTAAAAAATTAACCTGAAGAAACTGCAACTTTTAATGTGACGTTAATAATAAAGCAAGGTTTTACAAAAATAACTTATACTATAACTGACAAGCATTTGATCAACACAGTCGATATCTTCTGGAGGCGATTAAATTTAATATTAAGTATGTAGAATATATATTAGATATTATAAGATTCCTCGTCATTCTCGGATTCATCCATATATTCTACACAATTATTGCATACCAGACATTTACACTGCTCAACATTTCAACTCTTCTTTTACATAGTTGCATTTCTTGTTATTGCAATTTTTAACAGAACAATAAAGGCTTAAACATTGTCGCACAATTTCTGGTGTTCGTTCTTGAACTGAAAAAATTGGATTCCAACAGTCATTTACAAAAATTCCATCTGCAGCATTCTGCATCTTCAAGCTGCGGTTTTGCTTCAATACTGGAGTACCATATTTTTAACTAATACATCTACATCTGTAATTTTAGTACAAATTGATAAAGCATTTTTCCAAAGAATTTAAATCACTAACCTTAAAAAATGTTGGTATAAAGCACAATCAGTTGGTGGCAGCTCAGAAGCTGGTTTATTTGATTTGGTGGCCATTCTTAAACGTAAATCATTGAATGTCAGAATATTTTTATCTTTATTTTTGTACAGCAAGAGAACATATTTTGTGGCTATTTGTAATGCTTCTTACTTGGACAATAAGGGCAATTTTGACATTTTTTTAAGGCAATCAATGTTCTTCCTCAGAACATCAAATGCAGTCCTTTTTCCTATTTTATAAAAAGAGCTTGAAGTATCGCATCATGTCATCACTACGCACTGTTTTCTTACATATACAGGGTTACTGGTAATTCGATACATTCCTTTGGAGATGTGATGGGGCATGAGCTAAGGAGTAAATCTAGCCCTAACATACATTATGCAAAACTCAATAGTTTTTGATATATTTCAATTTTTTTGTTTTTCTCAAAAAAGTAAATCTTAATGTCTTAAAAGTTAATTTCCGAAAAATCTACTTGACATTTTAATTTTTTTTTTTACTGAATTACTTGTCCAATATTATAGATATCCGTTTGGAATGAAAAATATCCGGAAACATTTCGATCATGTGAACATTTAAAATAAAAACTTGTAAATTTTTTTTTTAAATCAGTTATGAAATTTACCTATTAGGATTTTTCAAAAAAATATTAATGTAGCACGCGTACAAATTATTATAAAAACGTCCTTATTTCAATAACTATCTAACTAGGTAGAAATGGTTAATGTACCCTTGATAGTTCTAATAAAAAATTAGTAAAGATAATGCTGGTGGCGGAATTTATTAAACGACTAATCATTCATTTTCATTTAAGTCAGTCAGTCCTTGACTTTGACGTTTGTGCATATATGTCATTAACTGACATTCTTATCTCCGTGTCCCTTAAGTTTGTTGGTCTTGTTAAATTAGTTATCGAAGATTTTGATTTTGCTCGTAGTTGTTGTTATTAGTTGTTGTTATTGTATTTTCTGTACCATGGCCACGTATGCCAACGCAGAATACGCTGATATCTTGTTTCTCTATGGATACTGTGGCGGCAACGCTGCTGAAGCTCGCCGAGAATATGGTCTTTGGTACCCTAACCGCCGCTTACCAAATGCACGTGTATTCAGTATGGCATATCGAAATATCGCTGAAACTGGCTCCGTGAAATGTAGAAGAAGTGACGCTGTTGCTCCTCCCGTTTATGAACCAGATGATGAGGAAGAAATATTGAGGTATTTTGAGGAAGACCCAACTATTTCAACTAATAAAGTCGCAAGACTAACCGGAGCGTCACAATGGAAAGTTTGGTCTACGATACGTAGAGTTAGATGTCATCCTTACCACTATACCCCTGTCCAAGGCTTGGAGGACGGTGATCCTGGAAGGAGAGTGGAATTCTACCGCTTTATGTTAAATTCAGATGCAGAAAGTGCAAATTTTTTAACAAGTATTTTATGGACGGATGAGTCGAAATTTAATCGCGAGGGTATAACAAATTTCCACAACCTACATTATTGGGCAGAGGAAAATCCCAAGTTAACACGTGAAACTAGTTTCCAAATGAAGTTTTCTATTAATGTGTGGATGGGAGTCATTGGCCACTATTTAATAGGGCCACACTTTCTTCCTCAAAATTTAAACGGGGAAATCTATGAAAATTTTTTAAGAAATGATCTGGCGGTGATTTTAGAAGATGTTCCTTTCGCCGTCAGACAGCGAATGATGTTTCAGAACGACGGTTGTCCAGCACATTATCGGCTGACAGTACGACAGTTACTTGAACAACGTTTCCCTAACCGTTGGATTGGAAGACCGGGCCCAATACCTTGGCCAGCGCGAAACCCTGACTTAACACCCCTTGATTATTTCGTATGGGGTCATATGAAGGAGATGGTCTATGCCACACCAGTCAATACTATAGAAAACCTTAGACAAAGGATAGGATGCTGCCCAACACATAAGGCATAATCTGACAACCAGAGTAACAAGGACGGAAATAAGAAGACGCTGCCGTTCCTGTATACGGAATAGGGGCTCCCATTTTGAGCAAGACATATAAAAAATAAAGTACAACTTTGAAATTAATGAAGGATTAAACTCTATTTTTAAAATGTTTTTTACTGTTTATCTAAAAATAAAATTCGTACTACTTGTGTTATTTTTACTAGTATTTTCTTAGAACTATTAAGGGTACATTGAACATTTGTACCTTGTTAGATAGCTATTGAAATAAGGCAGTTTTTATAATAATTTATACGCGTGTTACGTTAATATTTTTTAGAAAAAACCTAATAGGTAAATTTCATAGCTGATTTAAAAAAAAAATTTTAAAGTTTTTATTTCAGATGTTCACATGATCGAAATGTTTCCAGATATTTTTCATTTCAAACGGATATCTATAATATTGGACAAGTAATCCAGTAAAAAAAAAAAATTAAAAATGTCAAATAGATTTTTCGAAAATTAACTTTTAGGACATTAAGACCTAAAAACAAAAAAAATTAAATATCTCAAAAACTATTGAGTTTTGCATAATATATGTTAGGGCTAAATTTACTTCTTATCATGCCCCATCACATCTCCAAAGGAATGTATCGAATTACCAGTAACCCTGTATAATACACTCCATTATGGGTCTTAGAAACAACTACAGAAAAGTTTATTATACACAGTGCACGCTATACACTTTACAACATATTATTAGCTATTACATAATGCCACAGCCGTATGGTATTTAGGATTCATTGGAAACGAGCTGACAGTCGCGCGCCTATCCGTTATAGGACGCTAAGTAAATTTAGTGCGTCGCTAAAATATTCATAATTAAATACTATGAGTCCTAGATAAAAATTGTTTTTAAATAAACTTCTCGTTTATATTGGCTTCGATTGCTTCGCTGCATGTATATAAAAATTTCTACAAATTTGTCACTTAGCGAAAATATAAGTATATCCATAGGGAAGTAACAAATTAATTGTAATTTAAAGTAATTAATAAAAAATGTTTCATGGAAAAAATAAAATAGTTGAAAGCGCCGATTTATGTACTTCTATTTAAAAAAAATCACATCGATAGCTCACTTAGATTTGGTGATATGATGATGTAAAGGTTAAAAAACTTGTTTTTTATAAATAGTCAATTTCTGATGTTTTTTCGAAATAAAAAAGTTCAGTACCACAAAAAATATTGTAAATAGCCATTACAGGTTCCAAATCACTTACTGTAAATAACTCACAAGATATCATCTAGTTCTACGCCAAAAAAAAAAAAAAACAACACATTCTTAGGTCGATTTCGCTCCATTAATTGTGGATCTTCATTTTTATGGAATGGAATTATTTTACCAAATTTTAGTGCGTTAGGAAATTAGTCTGTTTATACCGACCAATTAATAATGGGTACAATAGTATAGGTATTCGATATATTGTTTACGAACAGGTATTTTGTCTATTCCAACAGAATATTTACTTTTCATATGTGTTATTATACTTACAATTTTGCTTCTGCATTTTCGATATTGACAGAAGTACTGCACTGTTATCACGTTTAGCGTTATAAACACTGTTTGTGCTGCTGCACTACAAAAAGAAAAAGTTTTTTGAATTGAATACTAATGAAAGCAAAAGCCGCTAGGTTGGTATCGAAGAAATTTTGCGAGATATTGTTACAGCTTCGAATCTTCAATGGTACTGTTATTTCTGAGTGTCTGGTGCATATTTATAGCCCTTAATTATTGCATTAATATTTCAGTTTTGAAATATCAAATAGAACTTTGTTTGCTTAACCAGGTAGGGCAAACAGATTATGCCCTTAGGGTGCGGCTACATTGCAAGCGCATTCTGGTGAATTCGCTCGACAAATATATCAAGTAATGGTAGGAACCGAGTTCAAATAAGTTTCTTTTATCGTGAAAATTACTGTTTTATAATAGAAATAACCTAGTCTCCACAGCCTTTGATCTCTCATTAAAAATGAACAAACAAAAATTCATTTGTAGTATCATAAAACAAATGCGAAAATATTTACTTGGCCTTACGCTTCATCAATAAAATCGGTTTGGTTCAAAGTTTTAATTTTGGAATAAAACTTCAGCAATACAGTCTGGCCGCTAGCCGCGTGGGTTAAGATGCGAGGTGGCAATCGCGATTAATCACACGAACATCGCACCACCGGGTTCGAATCCTGACCCCGGCACTGTCGGAGGAAATGGTTGTATGTCCGCATGTTTTCAATGTGTAACCCCCTTAAACTACAAATTCAATTTCGTTCAAATAAGTTCGTACTAATGTAGGCGCAACCTTAGTAAAAGAATATTTATTTTAAGCTTTACATAGAACTTTTAAAATTTAACCTAATAGGGGTATAGGAAACTATTTAACCTAGTAGAATAAAGGCGAAATTTACATAATGATTTTCGAAGTAAATTCGAAATAATTCACAGAAGGAAGGTAGGTTATATTATGTTAAAATAATACCTAGATTTATGTATCTAAGGAAGCGGTATTTGTCAAACCACATTATATTAATGAACTAAAACTAAAAGTATTTCCTTACTATTAAGAAAACAGATATCAACTATACCCATAATTCATTACTTTTTTAGTTACCAACAGAAGTAGAAAAGTTGAGTTAGTAGTGGGGAACAGAACCATTGCGAACACCCCCTAAAAGTCAATTTTACCCCAAAATTGAGAAATCGGAAATACACACTTTTTAATACTTCTTAAAGCATATCTTCGTCATTAAAAAAGTTTTCGAAGCAATTTTTCTTTGCTAAATGATTGTTAGTATCTTGGCTATAACCTGGTGCTATTAAATTGTTTTCCATTCAGCCGTCTTGAAGAAAATTATAAGTTTATAAGAACTTGTCATTATTGTGTAGTGATATTTTGAGTAATGGAGGAGCGACTGTTGTTTATTGAAATTTAAGAAGTCAGCGACAGCATTTCACCCAAAATACCATAATTGTTTTTAGTGAAAAAATTGTGTCTCTTCAACAATATAAAATATGTTATAGTAAGTTAAACCCATCAGGGGCGAGCGTGGGTGCGTCTTTACTATGTACATACTTCGATATGCGATGTAAAGCAACGTAAGGCGCGGTTAGTACTTGGAATGGGAGACCGTTCCAAGGAAGACCGCGTCCTCGCCTCACACATCTTCCAGCGGCTTGTATATCAGCGTATGCGCGGAAGCTATACAACCTTAGGCGAGGGTTGTATAGGGGATATACCATCCTTCGGAGGGGATGTAAAGCCGTCGGTCCCTTGTCTATTAAATGTTAGGCAAGTAAAAGATCCCTACTCTTCTTAAGGGAAGAGGTTCGGCAAAATTCCTGGTTGGGGGTAGCTCGTCTACAGGCGTCGGTGTTAGGCCTCAGTAGCGGAAATAGGCCGACGTTAAATAAATGTAAAAAAATAAAAAAAAAAGTTAAACCCAAACATCTTTTGCGCTCTTTCTGCTATTCTTGCCGTATTAAATAAACATTTAGCATTGCACGTACTGTCTGCTTTTTTCGTTGTCGACGTCGGCAACACCGGATAAAAAAATAAACAGTTTCGAGAAATTTTACCAAAATATTACAGATACGTAAATTAATATAGAATAATAATACTCGTCTTAATTACGTAAACAGGTTTTTCTCCAAAATACCGTTTAATATTTAGTAGCCCAATAAAATGGGAAAACTTGGGTGAAATAATTCAAAGCGGGCTGAAATTTTGGGAACGGGCTTATTTTATTTTTTTATTTAAATTAAAAGTCCTCGCCCGTAGACGCCGGCTGAGGGGAGGGGGGAGACAATATTTTGTAAGTATCAATTTTACCATAAAATATGTACACATGAAAATTATAGGTAATAATAATCCGCAGATAGTTTTCTTGAAATTTTGACAGTTTTGCGAAGCAGCGGAAACGCGCGCGTTTTTCGCTAAAATCTCAAAAATGGTCGTTCGGATCCCAAAATGTTTCATATGAAAGTTGTAGAGAAGTCAATTACGAATTTCATTTCCCTTCGATCAATATTGGCAGAGATATGAATTTTTAAACATTTTTATAGAGCGCTATCAGAACACTTGTTTCAAAAATCGATAATAACTCGAAAACGACAGATCGTACGCATATAGTGTATCTAATGAAAGTTAAAGAGAATCAAATTATGAATATATTTATGTATGTACAAAATCGTTTTGATAACGAGTGAATGGAGATAAAAAGGGAAGACATAAGAAATTGTCATTTTCAACTGCATTTTGACAAATAGCTATTTTTGATTGGCTTTAGGCAACAATGATGCTAAAAGTTTTTTGAAAAGAATTAAATTATCTATAAAATGAGCTCCAAGTGATCTTAATACAATGAATGGTTCACGAGTTACAGCTGTTTAAAGCTACGAGCAAAAATTTCTTTTTTATTATAAATTAAGCAAGCACTATGCATAACAATTATTTTAAAATTGGTTTTGACCTATTTTTATTAGTTTATACACATACGAAGGTAATGCAATAGCATAAGTCGTTCGCAAGGTATATTTTCTTTAAAAAAAGATTCTTGAAAACTATTTTTGTTCAGAAAAATTGAACCAATATTATTTTTTAATTCCTTATTTTGTATATATCATCGTTTCTTTTGACATTATGACAATATTTCATAAGACCTAAATAAAAAATTACAAAATTTCCTACAAAAAACACTTTATTTTTTCACTTTTTGAAGTATTAGAAGTTATTCTGTGAGCATTTCTGAGTCGTTTTATATTGGTTCCATATTAAAAAGAAAATGTTATGCGCAGTTTTTGCAGGAAAATCTTAACTTATAATAACAAAAATGTTTGCCCATAGCTTTAAAAAGCTGTAACTCGTGAACCATTCATCGTATGAAAGCCACTTGGAGCTCATTTTACAGATAACTTAATTCTCTTCAAAAAACTTTTAGTGATATTATTGCCTAAAGCCAATCAAAAGATAGTTACTTGTCAAAATGCATTTGAAAGCGACAGTTTTTCATGTTTTTCCAATTTATCTCCATTCACTCGTTATCAAAACGATTTTGTACATACATGGGCATATTCAAAATTTTATTATCTTTAACTGTCATTAGATACACTATATACGTACGACCTATCGCTTTCGAATTTTTATCGATTTTATCATGAAACAAGTGTTCTAATAGCGCGCTATAAAGATGTTTAAAAACCCATATCTCTGCCAATGCTGAACGCATGGAAATGAGGAATAAAAGGAAATTGTTCGTAATCGAATTATGTAAAACTTTTATTTGAAACATTTTGCTATTCGAATGACCATTTTTGAGATTCTGTCAACTGAAAAAATTTCAAAAAAATCTATCTCGGCTCCAATAGGTCGCACAAAGTTAAAAAAAAACATGCTAAAAAATCGACTAATTTCGTCCCATTTTATTGGGCTATAGTACATTTATTAATGTCTGCATATTTATTAATGGAAAAATTATTTTGGTAATACATCATGGATATTGTTAAGTAATTATTATATGGTAGAAGTAATATGTATATTATATCATATATTAGACAAAATAAATATTCTTGTGCAAAATTTGATTATAAACACTGCGTCAATTCTTGGAAAACAAAAGCTTAAGTTATGCTTATATATATTACATTAAAATTATCAAATTGGATATAGAGATATTGTCTTTGATCTTAAAAATTATAACGTTGCATCCAAATTTTTATTTTGATCTGAATTTAATAATAAGCATGTATCTATCTACTTGTAAAGGTAATTTAGGTGATATTGATGACGCGGCGCATCAGAACTAATACGATAGGCGAGTGCGCAAATACACGATTTCTTTAACAACTCAGTTCTCGAAAACTAAGCAAAATTTGAAAAAAATGTTTAAATAAAAAACTTCTTTGATTCACCGGCTTATAGTACCTTGTTATCTTTAATAATAATGCAGTTAACAAGCGACTACATTTTATACTGCAAATAACAGGAACCTTATTTTCTTTTTTCTTCCATCAATAGGGCATTAACTATCTTTTTAGCTTTAGTTATTTCGACATAATTGGAAGTATTTCAATATTACCTGTTTCAAATTTAAGATCAATAAACTTACTAATAAAAAAGATATGACAAGTTAAACAAATAATCACAAAAATCTCAAATTTTAGAAAAAAAGTGGAAAAACCCACATATCGTTATTTCGCAATTCCAAAATAATTTGTGACCAAAAGATTCGGATGTATCAGGTCATTTTGCATAAGTTTCAATGTTCAGTTTTTTTAGATCCTGGAGTGATATACAAGGTGTGAATGGTTCCTTACTATAGATATTTAAACATTTTCTCAAAAACCTTCTATGCTGAAGGTCGAGTTCGAACGCTAGTTCTATTAAAAATTGTGACGAGCAACTATAGACCTATTACTCCAGTGCAATTAGGAAAAATTTACTGATGTGACCCAAAAATTTTGGGTACATTTTTTCTTTTGTTCCTTATTCGAAAGGGGGGTCAATGAAAACCTTAAGTCTGAATTTGCGCATTCCTACTTCCCCCCTTTCGCCGCCATCTTGGATTTGTTTTTTTTTTTTCAATCGCTCATAACTCGAGTTCTATTTATCGCACAGTAATGAAAAAAACATCGTTGTACTCGCGAGGATTTACTCTTTATGTCGTCACGAATGCATTTTTGCCGTAAAAGTTATTGCAAAAAAGTTATTAGAGCTCAAAGTTGAGAAATGATTTCAAAAAAATTTTTTTTCGCTTTCTTGGCTCGCCACTCTTTTGCAGTGCATCTGACACTCTCTGCCAACAAAATGTTAATTAAACTAGACGCGATTTCTAGGATTTAGAAAAAAAAATTAAGTTTGTAAGTGGATTCCTCGCCCGCCAATCCACGCTCAAAGTTGACATGTTCAAATATGCGCGGAGCGTTTTCAATCAGTCATAGTATTTTAACTTGTACATTTTGTAAACTCATTCCACACCACCTTTGAGGTAGAGTCGACGGCGCGTTTTATTTAACGTGGTTTCCCCCCCGAGGCCTAATTCACGATTTCTTTGCTTGATGTTCGATTTCTTGCCACTTTTCTATAGGAAATTAATAGTTTTCGTCAGTTTCCTGGGATACTTCAGACGCTTTCCTTTTCGTCGCTCTGGGTAATGGTACCATAGTAGGAAGGTCGTAGCAATCCTTGTCTTCATCACCCAAGATTTCTGCAACTTCCTTGACGTTTGTGCAATTTTCGCCGCAGCAAATTTTGCATAAGATGGAACACTTTAATCCGGCCTTTCGGCAGCCGCAAGCTTTACCGCAGTTTTTGGCGGATCCACAGGATATAATGTCCAATAGAATTTGTGGAATCGGGTCTTGTTCGCTGGTCACAGGCTCTAAACCGCGGTAGCCATTTTTCCAGCCCCAAGAAATCGCATTTTTCTTGCCCGAGCCACTTCTGGACCTGATGATAAGTCCGTAGGGAATGCTGACGTGTTGCGGAACTCGTTGGGGGAAGCGCGGCAAATCCGTTTTCTTTTTAAGACCCAATCGTGTATATATTTTAAATCGCAATCGATCGATGGACACATCGGATTCATTTCCTCCGTACAGTGCGATTAACACGCTCTCTCCAGCTGCAGCGATGACATTTTGTCCAGGAGTGGTTGTTTGGAATAATTTTATATCCTCTTGAAGGTGAACATTTTTTTTGATGACGTCAATTATTTTTTTCTTTCCCATTCCGCAGATTGCTGACACAGTGTCACATCCTGAAAAGGCATGTATGAAAAGCAAATGCTCCAGCAGAAGTGCGTGTTTGAAGCTGCTTTAGAATACGTCTTCGATGCCGTTGTTCCCTTTCCTATTTTACGGAAATAGACATTTTTTTTAAATTTTCCCGAGTGCACACAGCAACACAAGCAGGTCCGTATCCTCTCCTACGATGACGACAGTATCAAATTGTGGACTTAAATCAATTGTAGTTTTCACGATATCCACGTCCGCATCTTCCCATGATTGTTTCACTGTGAATCAAAGGTGGTGTGGAAATGAGTTTACAAAATGTACAAGTTAAAATACTATGACTGATTGAAAACGCTCCGCGCTTGAACATGTCAAATTTGCTGCGGCGAAAATTGCACAAACGTCAAGGAAGTTGCAGAAATCTTGGGTGATGAAGACAAGGATTGCTACGACCTTCCTACTATGGTACCATTACCCAGAGCGACGAAAAGAAAAGCGTCTGAAGTATCCCAGGAAACTGACGAAAACTATTAATTTCCTATAGAAAAGTGGCAAGAAATCGAACATCAAGCAAAGAAATCGTGAATTAGGCCTCGGGGGGGAAACCACGTTAAATAAAACGCGCCGTCGACTCTACCTCAAAGGTGGTGTGGAAATGAGTTTACAAAATGTACAAGTTAAAATACTATGACTGATTGAAAACGCTCCGCGCATATTTGAACATGTCAACTTTGAGCGTGGATTGGCGGGCGAGGAATCCACTTACGGACTTAATTTTTTTTTCTAAATCCTAGAAATCGCGTCTAGTTTAAATAACATTTTATTGGCAGAGAGTGTCAGATGCACTGCAAAAGAGTGGCGAGCCAAGAAAGCGAAAAAAAATTTTTTTGAAATCATTTCTCAACTTTGAGCTCTAATAACTTTTTTGCAATAACTTTTACGGCAAAAATGCATTCGTGACGACATAAAGAGTAAATCCTCACGAGTACAACGATGTTTTTTTCATTACTGTGCGATAAATAGAACTCGAGTTATGAGCGATTGAAAAAAAAAAAAAAATCCAAGATGGCGGCGAAAGGGGAGGAAGTAGGAATGCGCAAATTCAGACTTAAGGTTTTCATTGACCCCCCTTTCGAATAAGGAACAAAAGAAAAAATGTACCCAAAATTTTTGGGTCAATTCCTAATTGCACTGGACTATATAGAAAATTAATGTTTTGACCTTATTTAATTCAATTTAAAATACAGGAGAATAAAATATACGCATTCAAAAGGCAAGGCTACATTTACTTGGAAATTAAGATATCCACAGTGCCTGGCTGATTTTATAGGAATACTATCACGTGCTAGAAGTCTCAAAGGATTATTTGTAAACCTTACAATCGTTCCTGATCTATCGATTTGCGCCTATTTATCGCATATTGTCGTATGGAGAGACCTCTAAATCGTGGTAGTCTAAAGTTTTGGCATTTGTAAATGTAGAGAATTTTTTAAAATCATCGTTGAAACAAGTGAAAACGTGGATTATTGAGAATAAAAAGATGATACTTAACTCCATCTAAATCGGGCCTAGCGTTTTTTGTGTAGAGTATGAAATTTTATAAATTTTAACTCTTTGGATTTTCTCATACGATCGAAAAGTTATAAATAATTGAAACTTCAACTTTTTCATGTCTTAAAGAAGGATATAAGAATTTTCTATTCAGGTCAACATGTGTTTTTTACAATTTGGTGCCGATATTATTTAATTTCTTCTTGAGTTTCTTGATAATATATGGATATAATTTGATTCACGCCAAGTTAACGTAATGTCATTGTATTTCAGTTTTCGCTACATTAACAGATATATAGACATCAAATACAACATATTTGCGAAAGATTAAATTTTTCCAATACAACTGTCATTTTCTTCCCACTTCCGGTTTTACCGGAAATGGCTGCAACTTTTGATATTTAAATGGAACACCCTGTATATTATTATATGTTTGGAATTCTTGAAAAATTCTGAGTGCGGTGATGCCCCATAAGTGACATTTCGACTCCATGAAAAAAATTTGACTCGCTTCCAAAAATATAATAATATACAGGGTGTTCGATTTAAGGATCAAAAGTTGGAGTCATTGTTAAAGAACACGATAAAACTGTCAATGTACTTTTCGAAACTGTAACAAAATCCAACTTCGCATGAAAGGCGTGCTTCACGTAAAAATATCGTTGGAAGAGGTTTTTATATTTTTAATCATATTCTCGCTCTAAGGAGCGTTTTTTATGCAAAAATTTCAATAACTCATCAAGGAATGTAAGTTTAGAAAGTGTAGTATAATGTCGCTGCATGGGGACGTAATGTCGCCCCGACCACCAAAATTTAAAAACAGTAACAAAATTTGACTTGACCCCATCATTTCCTAGCAGTCGCTTTTGACGGGAAAATGATGGGTTTTAACGGGATTTGCCCTAAACCGGTTCCTCAGTGATTCGGTGTCAGAGAAGTACTCATATGTGCATGGGACCGCCTTGCCTGAACGTATGAATTATAATTGCTATAATATAATTCAAAGTCCTTGCGATTCAAGCATTTTTAATCTCCGAGGAGCGATCAAAATTGATATTGAACTGTAAATACGTAAATAGACAGGCAAGCAAAAGCCCACCAAAAATTTATAAACATTGAACTTTTCTTGAATCTTTTTGTGTAATCGTTAGCTCAAAAACCGCATATTGGATGGTAGTTGGTACATTATAAGTTGTTCCGTTCCTTACCATGTGTTGTACACGGGCCAGACTATAGTTTGTCAAAAACATTTTTCTTGAAGTTGTAAAACATGAATTTTTAAAGAGATTTAATATATATTTTGAACTTTATATTGTATTTTTCTTGTGTTTTCAAAATCCCCTTGCAGGTTTAATTTTAAGAAAGTGTTAGTACTTACTGTGTTAGATTTATAGTATTACGACGTCCAATTGATACCATCAGAGAAGCAGTTAAGCAAAAACGAACAGTAAATATAAATTTTGTATTATTCTCCGTCAGTCGTTTTGAACCCTTATTTGTGAACGTTAATAGTCATTTTTTGGAAAATATATAAGAAGTCCTTCAGACGCAAAAGATGGATCGTTCACATCGTTTCCGACGAAACCGGAAGTGGGACAAAAATTACAGTTATGCCACAAAGTGTCTTGTTGATCATGTAATACTTCCACCAAGTTTCATTCTGATACTCTTAAAAATAAGGAAAAAAAGGGGGGTCTACCATGATCCGTTGACACCCGGTAGTTAGGTGGTTACACGACAAGTATAATTAACTATTTAAGAATTATTAGAGATTAGATATTGAACCAAAATGTAAAGTAAAAGAAATAGTAAAATATAAAAAATCAGAAGCCATTTTTATTAAACACCCAACAATATATACGACAAACATAACTAAACTCTACATCTCGATAATGCTAGTGGCATAAAATGGTTCCCAGAAAATTGAATTAAAAACGCAATAAAATCATGGGTGGATCTAAAGAGGAGGAAGAATAGTCGTTGCTCAAATAGAGAGTGGAAATGCAAATTTAAAAATTGATAAAATCTTGCCCATTGAATGATTTTTAATAAGATAATTTATGGTATTATTGATAATGGGTCTTCATGGAATTACCAAATGGGGCAATAAATATTTAGGAAAACTCGTTAGACCACAAATACATAGAAATGGCCTGCAGCTTTCTCTGGAACAGGTATAATCATCTATATACTGTAGTAAATTTTGGGGGCAGCTATAAAGGGTATTTATTTTAAAAATTAAAGCCTATATGGTATAGTGAATAACGCTATAATGGTTTAATGGGTTATGGAATAGGACAATAGTTGGAATAAAGAATTTTTGGAAAATCAAGTGAAATAAAGTAATTAGATAAGTGGGACATTTAATTATTGTTGTAACATTAAGATATACTGACTAATGTATTTCAAAATTAGGTATTGTTTTAGTTAGTTATAGTAAATTATGCATATTTTATGTCAACATCATGTAAGGTACTTTAAGTTAAGTGGTTTAAGTGGTAATAGGTAAGAATTTTTGGGTTGCTAAAAGTTATTAGGATACATTTAATTAAGATAGGGTAAGAAATACGTAAAAGAGAGATATTAGTCAAAAATAAGACGATGTGAAAATTACTTTCAATCAACTTGATAATAGTGTAAAAGAAATAAATGAGCAATATTAACCAAGCAAAATATGATGATATTTAAAGCAGCACAAGAACGGTTTGGAAAATGGCATGTATGGATTAAAAGCGCAATAATATTTGCAAAAAACGTGGATGGTAAACTATTAAAATGTACTTCACTAGAAAATACAAATTAGATTAATAAAGAAGCTGGGGCGCAACTAGCACACATATTATTATATCTATAGATACGTATATTACTGTTATTTTTGAATTAATAATCTACTTACTAGCCTTATATACTTTTCTTACATTTCATATTTTTATTCATTACCGTAGTCATTAACCCGAGGCACACACACACATATTTTTATTCATTCTACATATTTTTCTTACATTATTTTTTTTTTATTTAAGAATTAAATTGATAACGTTAATCTTTTTATTTAAGTTAAAAACAGTAGGTGTCAATACTATTTACTTTTTTACCTACATATAACTCTTATAGCTCATTCTGGTAGTACTATATTATATATTTTTTTAAATTTTGTTGTTTAGTATTATCTTCTCATATATCTATTAAATAATTACATTGATTTAAGAAATTGCCTACACGCTACGTACTTAACACTTAGTAATACATCGAGTTCTTCACAAATTATTTTACGTTCACATAACTTACTATACAGGGTGGGGCCATAGTGCGTCGGACCTCGATATCTCGAGTTCTACGATAGCTAGAAATTTTTTAAGAAATTGCAAGTAAACTAGATAAAAAAGTCTATAACTGGAAATTATTTTCGAACATACAGGGCAAGCCAAGATGAAATTGCAGGCCTTTTTTTAAATGGAATGCCGTGTATATCAGTACAATTTTTTAAGCCTCTTTCTAGGCTCTACTCATTCCTATATTAGCATTGAATATCTCCCAACCGCTTGGATATAATGAATTTTTTTGTTGAAGTAATGTAATCTGCAGATGAATATTTAAAAAATCACCACAATCATAATTATGGGTTTTAAGAAAAACTTATACCTGTTACGAGACATTTTATTAAAGTTTTTGAATCATTTTCATTTCCTAAAAATGTACAGGGTGGCCAAAAATTATTTTTCAATTAAGAACATTTTAAATTGAATTTTCTCAATTTTTTCAAATGGAATATATATTATTTATATATAGTAAGGTGGGGTAAGTGTGAATTTGGGGCAAGTGTGAACATGCCTTTTATAATTGTTATTGTTTCGTAGTAGCGTGGCGCCATCTTGTGGAGAGTAGCGTATACTCATGACGTAAACATAACATGTACAAACAGTTTGTTAGAAATCTTCTCACACCTAAAGCTGATGGGTTTATTCCTAACCTACAAGTAATCATGTGAAGCGAGTGTGGCGATATATTTGTGGGTTGCAATTTTAGTGTTTAAATCGAAGGTAGGGATTCACTTTCATTCACATTTCTTCAGCTAATTAAGTAAATTGAACTATGTTATAGTTATTGTTGTTGTAATTACATTGTAAAACATTATTTGATTGTAGGTCACACTTACCTCGACAAAAAGCATATCCGGGGCAAATGTGAACTTTTTGGTGGGGTAAGTGTGAACCTCTTGTAAATTGTGGTTCCACATTTTTTTTATTTTTACCATGCAGTAATGTGAAAAGGTTACTATTTGGTTTAAATAATAACCTCAACTTTTTGTTTTCTTTTTCTTTATGTTTTCTAAAATTATGCCAATAAAAAGTTTATGTTTGAAAGTTCATAACTTCTTTTGAATAAAGATTTATTTAAAAAAATATATATCTGTGTTGGAAGCTACTTGTCTATTTTATTACACTTGCCCCACAAGAGTTTTACATTAAGCATTAAGTACATATTTGATGTAAATCACACTTACCCCAAGTGGTTGAGGAAGTGTGACCTACGAACATATTTATATATATTGATATATAATTCTGGCATAGTTCATTTTTTACAATTTTCTTGTGGTGATCTGTAAAGCTAAACCTACAAAGATAGCACACAAAAAATATTGTATATTAATTCTTTCAGGCTTACCAGATAGACACATTTAAATTTCAACTATTGAAAATCACGGTCACACTTGCCCCACCTTACCTTATGTATATTTTTCGACGATGTGATGTAGAAATGAAAAACGAAAATTTTTTGTAAGTACTTCCCTAGAACTAATTTGCAACCAATTTCCTTTTATTGAGCAATTACAAAATTCAAAATAAACTTAAAAAAAAAGGTTTCTTCAAATAACTCAGTAGAAAAAATTATATAAATGTTTCACATGTTGCCCATTTTGATTGACTAACATCTCTATGCGCTTTTGAAATGAGGTTCACACTGTTCCTAAAACTGCCGGTGTGATAGATGTAAAGGCAGTTATTATTCTTTCCCTCATATTTTGTGCTGTTGCCGGCGTGTCTCTATAAACAATTTCCTTCACGTATCTCCATAAAAAGAAATCCATTTTTGTAAGATCTGGAGATCTAGCAGGCCATTTAGTAGGTTCATTACTTCCAATCCATTGATTAGGGTAGATATTATTTAAGTGGTCTCTAAGTGGTCTTATCTTCGTTCATACGTACTCAACTTATTTTAAATTAATAACTAATAAGTAAAATTAGGATTCATCGTTACAAAATGATAACCGCAGTTATTAAAAAGAGTTGCAATGTCGTTAATATAAAAAATAAATAAAAGAAGACCTAGAGTACTTCCTTTCTGTATTCCAACATCTATACTCTTTATACTTACTAGATACATACTCATCATGCTTTACTTTTTGCATTCTACTACTCAAATAGTTACTTATCCACATATGTATCATTCACTCAAGCCCATATCACTTCAATTTAACTAACAGTCTATCTCTATCTACGGTTTCAAAGGCTCTCTTAAGATGCAAGAAAATTATACCAGTTACTTTGCCTATATCATTTGCCTTTTTCCATTCATTAATAACATACTCTAAAGCGCTGTCACAACTATAATCTTCTCTAAAACCCGATTGGAACTTGCATAGTAATTTGCTTTCCTTTACAAGCTCTAAGATTTGTTCATATACGGTCGTGAGCAAAAAATAGGACAAGTCTTATAACGGTATTTTGATAAAATCTAGTTGTGTACATCTAACTTTAATTTTTGTGACATTGTCATTTAGTTGCCATAATTTATTGCAAGTGTGCAAAGTGCAAAAAACTAATATGCGTCATATAAGCGATTTAGTTAAATCTGGAGTTATTGCTAAAGCAGAAGATGGATGGTCAATGAGACAAATTGCACTGCGTTATAATATTGACAAAAATTCGGTGTGTAACATTTTAAGAAAGTGGAGAAGAAACGGTACGATTAGTAGAAATCCTGAATCAGGGCGACGAAGGATATCAACTCAACAAGATTTGCAATTGGTAAATGCTTTAGTAGAAAATCCATTTTATTCGGTTATTCAGGCTGCTGAAGAAACGAATTTTCCTGGATCGCCGGCGATTAAGAGAATCGGAGCTACGCTGTCATGCAGCAGCACAGAAATACTTACTTGTAAATTTTTGGAACAATGTAATCTTTACAGACGAAAAAACTTTCCAGTCAACACACAGCGGTCGTATTCGTGTTTACCACCCTCCGAATACTCGATTCGATGAGAAATATATGTCTAACAATGGTAAAAGTGGTAGATTTTCTGTCAATATGCGGGCTTGGATGTCGGCACGTGGTCCTGGTATTTTGTGGCATATTGAGGAACGATTTAATAGTGAAACGTATATTAGGATTTTAGACAATCTGTGTCACAATTATTTCCTAATAATTCCTAAGACAATTGTTCCGTTCATTGTGCTCATACCGTAACTAACTGGTTTCAAGATAACAACATCAATTTTCTTAACTGGCCCAGTCATAGTCCAGATATTAACCCTGTGGAAGAAGTATGGGGACTACTCGTAAGAAGTATCCAGAAACGAAATGTGAGACCACGGAATGCCGAAGAATGACTAGAAATAGTAAATAATGCATGGGAAAATATTATTACTAATGATTATTGTATAAGGTTATTTAATTCTATGCCAAACAGACTTATAGAAGTTATAAATAGAAATGGTGCAATAACGAAATATTAATAATTAGTCTCTTGTTAAGTAGGATATCCTTTGTCCTTTGATCCAGGATTTCTACTAATCGTGCCGTTTATTCTTCACTTTCTTAAAATGTTACACACCAAATTTTTGTTAATGTTATAACGCAGTGCAATTTCTCTCATTAACCATCCATCATTTACTATAGCAATAACTACAGTATTAAAATAAAAAATAAATTAAAAGTGATATTTTTTATTTCGGCTACTCATTACATATTCAAATAGAGACAGATTTACATTAGAGAAGAAAAGTTGTCCTATTTTTTTCTGCTCACGACAGTACATACCATACCGTACGTGTACGTACTTTTCCAAATTTTTTTCAGCATATTTGTTGGGCAAAATTCTTCAGCTTTAACGGTTTTAGCAACTGTTCTCAATATAACAATGGTTGAGACTTTCAATGCATCAGGAACAATACCAATTTGTAGCGAAGTATTAATAATTTCTAGAAGAGGATTCGCCAATATGTGGAAAAAATCTTTTGTAAATAAACAAGTCAATGTCATCTGGACTACTTTTGCTTGCTAATAAAAGGATTATATTGATTGAAATGAAGTTGTGATAACTCAATTAATAGACCCAATAAAATTATATGATTCAGTGCTTGAACCTAATAGATCTCAAGCCCATGCTAAAATTTTAGAGGGTCATATGATACCGCTTGAAAAGGTATAAATTTTGTAGTCCTACAGAAATAAATCACTTTGAGCCCTATGTACATTTTAGGTGGGACATGGGAAAGTCGCGGAAAAGTAAAAATCGTAACCCACGGGGTATGCATTTTTTCAAACGATCCTGTACGGCTTACGTTTATTTGGACTGTATTTATATATGTGGCTCTTAAAAAAAGAATGTCGTACAAAAATAATGGGACAGAAGTACAGGAATAATTTTCGTTTTCCAAAAAGTGTGTAACGTTTCAATTTTATTTATGTTAGTTAATTTTAATATTACCCCCTGTATATGCCGCTCGTTGGATCTATACGTTGATTTTATGGAGTTTGGTATAGTAAATACGGCCAAAATTGAAATTGGCAATGGTATTGAGATTCGAACGGTAGTTGAAACTGTGCAGGCGAGTCCGAAACTGGCAATGTAATCAGCCTGAATGAACCATCTACGACTACACTGGTTTAAAGGTAATAAAACGGACAGGCCTACTAGCACAAAAAAACTCGTAAATCGTTTCTTTATCAGTCAACGTGGAAGTCTAACAACGTGCTGTCTATGTGCCAGTGCAGTGCATAAATGCCTATTATAAAATCAAGCTGTATAAAAGGTAAAATATTTTACTTATTTACTAATTTACCATGGCTTTCTGATGACCATTTGAAACAGAGGATAATATAATAACGCCCGAAAATCCGGTTATTGCCGAAAAAGCCGAAATAAATTTAGAGTTTAAAAACCAAGATTTACACGTACAAAGTCAACGTATTATTTTAAATATACATGAATATTTGAAAAGCGAAAATCCTGAACAATTTGAGAAAGAAATAATACGACGTATTAACGAATTAATTAAAATATCAAAATCAACAATTTATCGCGTAATTCAAGAAGGCGATGTTATAGATCACAGCGCAAAGAGGAAATGGAAAAATACGAAATTAAAAAATATTGATGATGCCACTAGAGATGTAATATGGCATATAATTTATAATATGTATGAAGAAAGTATAGTTCCTACGTTAAAAATGATTCAAGAAAAATTGAGCGATTATCCTGATTATAATTATAGGTCTTTAGATGCACTACGAAATGTCTTATTAGAATGCGGTTTTAAATATAAAAAACTTGACAGTTGTATGGTAATTATGGAATCGCGACGTATAGTTTCACTTCGAGTAGATTATTTGGAAAAAATTGGAGAATATCGTAAACTAAACAGGCATATAGTGTATCTAGACGAGACGTGGTTTGACACGCATGATGTTGTTCAGTATGGTTGGGTAGATAGTTCGCACAATTGTGTTTTAAATACTCCGTGTTCTAGAGGAAAACGCGTTATCATACTTCGGCGGGAAGTGAAAATGGGTTTGTACCCAATGCGTTGCTCTTGTCGGCCAAAAAAATATCGCAGTCTTCTGCAGACTATCACGAAGACATGACAGCCAATCTATTCGAAAAATGGTTTTCTCAGCAGTTTCTACCAAATATTCCGCCAAATTCGGTAATTGTATTAGATAATATCATATTGTATCACTCGCGTATATTAAATAAAATACCAAATAACAGCACAAAAAAGGAAGTCATTTTAAAATTTATGAGAAAAAAAAATGGAAATTCCTGTAAAAGTTCCAATAAAACGCGAATTACTGAAAAGAATAAAAGAACAGAATTTCAAAAAGGAATATGTTATTGATAACTTATCCAATATACACGGTCATACACTTTTGCGGTTACCTCCATACTATTGCATATTTAATCCGATCGAGATGGTTTGGGGAACACTAAAAATACGTTTATGAAAATGTAATAACTCTCCAACGTTAAGCGCGATAGTAGTTGATCATATAAGAGAAGTAATAAATGACATTGACAATAATACTGATTTATGGAAAAATTGCGTTAGGCATGTAATTGGAGAAGAAAATCTATATCCAACGCTACCCCCTAGTGCGCCGATTTTAATTCAACTGGATAATGATTCCTCCTCAGAAAGTGAAGATTCGGAAGCATCAATTAACATTTAACTTTTCTCAATTTTTTCATCCACTTTTTTATTGTTACATTTCGTGGAATATATTTTGTTTAGTTGACAAGAAATTTTAATTTAAGTTACTTCATTCTAGAGAAATATTTTAATTTTGTTTTTATTTATGTTTTATATAAGTATACAAATATTTATTTTTGTTTTCATATAATAATTCTTTGCTTTGTTCAAGAAACTTACGTTTTTATTTTAGAAGAAACTTAAATTTTTATTTTATTTTTGACTAAAATCGTTGCCCCTCGTTAATCTAACCTGTCCCATCCCCTCCTGGCAAGGTATGTTCATGCCTTCTCGTTGGTCCTTGCTGAGCAATAACATATTTCAATATAATATGGGTTAACTTTAAAACTAAAACCAATAAATTTAAATATTTAGACTTTATATCTAAAACTGATATAATACCTCAAAAATATGTTATTGGCGAAATGAACCTAATAAACAAAAAATAATAAAAATGAATACAATTTTAACATTTTATTGTGACAATCATTTCCATTTACCTCCGCCCATGTACAATAAAGAGATACCGACTGTTTTTGCCGGCTTTTAGTTTTTATACGGTTTCAATTCCAGTCGTATATACTTTACGCCTAAAAGTATGCAATCAGAAATACACTATCAAATTGTCGTATATTCGTGAAAATTAGGAAATAATCACCTGAAAATTTCATATTGGTAATTTTAAATCAAATTCCATTTTATATATCAAATTTATTTTAATATGAGAAATATCCGTAAAAATAAGTATAACATTATAATTATTAATAGGTATTGCCATTATATTTCTGCCATTATCATATGTAGTTTTTCGTATTTTATCGCGAAGTTTTTGTGAGCGAACTACAAAAACAGGCTTTCGAGACAGTTACCACGTATTTCTTGTGTTAATAAGTGCAATCCACATTTTTCTATATGTTTAACGCATTGATGTGTTCATTTTGGATATAATTAGAAAAATTGGGTTTATATTGTGGCCGTTTGCTTATGTAAAGTTTTTGGACGGCGCACAATATCGGCTGTACCGCTGGATTTGAGGGCATTTGTTACCCCTAATTAACACGTGGTAATCAACCAAGCTCTTGCCTATAGCTTTGGTTACTTCAAGCCACCCTCCATCTACGTAAGTTATTAATTTTTTCTTCTTTTAAATGACTGGTTAATAGTAATTTCGTAAATCCTTGTTATAGAGCTTTTCTGCTTTTTCTGTTTTTTTTTTTGTGGCTTATTTCACTTTCCGATGCAGTAATTTTGGTTTCTATTTTGGGATATTTCGGATATCAAACTGCAGTTAGAAGATCTATTGAGGTTCCTGCGTTCCAGTTCGTTATTTTGGAATTTATGAGATTGACGCAGTATACCGGCCGTCCTGGACGATCGACCGTTGGAGCCACCATTTGCAGTAATCTCGTGAGAGGACGACATTAAGCAGATAAGATGTATTTTATATATTTTCTTTTAGTGTTTTGCGTTTATTCATATTTATTTGTTTACCAAATCTATTTTAGTAATTCATTTTTCTTATATTCATTGAATGGCCGTCTTTTAGGCCTTTGCGCTAAATTTCAGAGACTTATTCATTTGTCTTGACAAAATTTTGACCTATGTTTATTTATTTTTAGTAGTTGTAATTATTTTGCAGATATAATTATTACGTATATATATATATATATTTTTAAAATAAATCATATTGTGCGCCAACCGTGATCACGTGCGGACACTTAATCATTGGTTTACACGTTTATATTTTTCTATATATCTGTGTATATTTAAACCTAAAAATTCACGAGTGAGCATTCATTATTATCAGTTACAAATTTATATTTTTTTATGTATTATATTTCAGAATGATATAAAATTAAAGTAGCTTAGTAACATATTTTTGAATTATTTATTGTTAAATATATATTCAAAATGCATTCAGTAAAGTAAAATTAAATCAATTGACACTTGATGTCGACTCATTGGTCCAATTATATATTTTTTTTGGAGTGCTTGAGGTTTTGTAACCGAACTTTAAGCCACTACTTGGAAACGTAGGGCAATTTAGGTTACTGGCGCCCTGAGTTGCTCAGTTGCAATTGTATTGAGTAGTTCTAAATAACCGCACGGCCAGCTCCGGCTGTAAGCTAGCCTACGTTTCTCTCAACAACTTGGACACACTACCATCGAGGGTTAGGTTAGGACCTAGTATCTCTCCTTAAAATTTTGGTAAGGTGACAAGTGACCTCTATGTACGGTTTTTATGAAATTCAATTTTTATATTAACAAGGATGAACTTTTTTGCTATGCCGTACAAAACAGTTGGAGCATGAGGTGGCAAACGCGAGATCAAACCCCTTCCTAGACTTCTATTAAGGGTGATGATTTCATCAAATTTTAAAAAAGCGACACGTCTGGGTATTATCAATGTAAATAAAAAAATCACCCCCGAGAAAGGGAAAAACTCACGTTTTCTAGGGTAAGTTTATTTGATACTGTACGGTCTATTTATTTTTTGGATTAATATAGATTAGAATTTTTATTTTATTTAGTAGCAAAAAAAATAATGGACAATAATAAAATTAGAAAATTGCAAAACAAGTGAAATTTTTTAAAAACTATGCAAATTAAAAAATCCTCTACTTTTTAATACAATGGACAAATTTTCAACTTTACATCGTTTTTCTTTTTCTTAACTATAAAAGAATATAAATGTGTTCATGCCGTACACTTTCATTGTTGGGATTTTAGACACTAGATTATGTTACTTATGCGATTTACATGACCCTCAATGGTTATTAGATACCGTACGGCGTTTGCAAAATATCATTGAAAATAGCAAAAGTTGATAAACAATCACAATGCCGTACATTTTAGATGGGCCGCAATGAAATATCAGAACCAAATATATATTTCAGAGACGAATTTTTCTTGAAGTAAAGTAAGAAATTGGTATACAGGGTGTTGCATCATGAGAGGGACATAGCTTAATAGGAGGTAGAGAACATCAGTGGTAACCGGAACCTCCCATAGAAATGTCTCATTGGGCCTTCATTACGAAGTTACAGGGTGTTAAATAAATTTTGGCCAAACCTGTTTTTTGTCATAACTTTGACAGGGAATGAAATAACGGATTCATATTTTGTACGGCTAATGTACTAACGAGCCCCAAGAGGTACATGTATAAAAAAAAATATATCCAGGTCCGGACTCACTATAATTTATGTTTCTTCTTTGCATCAATAAAACATCACCCTGTATATATTTTTTTGAAATTTCGATACGATATTCGAAAAGAGCAAGAAAAAACAAACAAAATGGCCTATTTCATTTTTTTGTTACACCTTCGTGGTTATTTAAATACGTTGTTAAATGTGCAAGAAAATGGATTACAGAACCCTATTAAATGAGAGGCACGTGAAATAAATAGTTTTATAACTAAAATTTGCAAAAATTCTATTGAGCCTAGGTGGTCTGGGTGAATCCTAATTCCGGCACGTTTTAAAGGTCCATTTTGGTAAAAAAACTGTGGTCCTAATAAGTAATCGGGTATGAAATAACAAAATTTTTAATCAATCACAGTAGGCTTGTTCAAAGTGACAGATAATAAAAATAAATCTCCTAAACAGTTGAATAATTGTTTGTTAGTAATTTAATGTGCCAATAATCCGCATTTAGTTAGTGAAAACTTGTGAAAATATTTTAACTATGCCAGTAAAATTTACAAACGCGGAATATGCTGACATAATATTCATCTATGGTATCTGTAATGGAAATGGTAGGTCGACGGAAAGAGAATGTCGGCTGCGTTTTCCTGGTCGTCGATGCCCTAATCATAAAACCTTTAGTACGGTGTTCCAGTATGCAAGACAACACGGAAAGTTTCCTACTTCTGCAGTTGTGGAGCGTGTTTTACAACAAGGTGTGCAGGAACAAAACAATATTATAAACGTAGTTCAAGAAAACCCAAATATGAGCACTAGACGAACCAGTTTGGCAACTGGTATTCCTCATTGGCGAGTATGGAGAACCCTAAAAAGAGAACGTTACCATCCATATCATATCCAGCAGGTACAGCGTCTTCAACAAGGCGACGATATCCCCCGCCTGGCATTTTGTCATTGGTTGTCTAACCATCGCCCAGTCATTTACAGAACCTTATTTACGGATGAGGCACAATTTACAAGGGATGGAGTAAACAATTCACGAAATAATCATAAATGGGCATAGGAAAACCCACATGCGGTACGCCAACGCCGTTCGCAACACAGGTTTTCTGTAAATGTTTGGGTCGGACTTGTGAATAGACATTTGATAGGGCCACATTTTTTTGAAGAAAGATTGAATGGTGAAATTTACTTTGATTTTCTTCAAAACATTTTACCAAATATGTTAGAAAATATCGGTATAAGAGGCATGTTGTTTCAGCATGATGGGGCCCCACCACATTTTAACCTTCAAGTAAGAGAACACTTAAACAATGTGTATCCTAATAGATGGATTGGACGCGGGGGTCCACATGAATGGCCGCCAAGATCTCCTGATTGTAACCCTTGTGATTACTTTTTATGGGGCCACTTAAAAAACGAGGTTTATAGCATTGAAATTGAAAGTAGACAACATTTAATCCAGCGCATCGTTACAACCTGCTACGAAATACGGAATAATCCAGAAATGATACGTCGAGCAATTGGTGACCTTTCTAAACGCGCAAGAAAATGCACAGAATGTGGGGGAGGACATTTTGAAAATTTACTTTAGTGTCAATTACGTTTTATTTTTAAACACATTTAGTTATTGTTTTGTTATTTATTGTTAATTGAATGGAAAATATTTTATTTATTTAGATTTTAGTTTGTTCTCTTTTCCAATTTTTATTAAGTATAAAATGTTGATGATTTTCTTGATCAAAGTAACTGGTTGCTTAGGCCTAAATGGTTTAAATTATCTGTCACTTTTATTCTTTGAACAAGCCTACTGTGATTGATTAAAAATTTTGTTATTTCATACCCGATTACTTATTAGGACACAGTTTTTTACCAAAATGGACCTTTAAAACGTACCGGAATTAGGATTCACCCAGACCACCTAGGCTCAATAGAATTTTTTCAAATTTTAGTTATAAAACTATTTATTTCACGTGCCTCTCATTTAATAGGGTTCTGTAATCCATTCTCTTGCTCATTTAACAACGTATTTAAATAACCACGAAGGTGTAACAAAAAAATGAAATAGGCCATTTTGTTTGTTTTTTCTTGCTCTTTTCGAATATCGTATCGAAATTTCAAAAAAATATATACAGGGTGATGTTTTATTGATGCAAAGAAGAAACATAAATTATAGTGAGTCCGGACCTGGATATATTTTTTTTATACATGTACCTCTTGGGGCTCGTTAGTACATTAGCCGTACCAAATATGAATCCGTTATTTCATTCCCTGTCAAAGTTATGACAAAAAACAGGTTTGGCCAAAAATTATTTAACACCCTGTAACTTCGTAATGAAGGCCCAATGAGACATTTCTATGGGAGGTTCCGGTTACCACTGATGTTCTCTACCCCCTATTAAGCTATGTCCCTCTCATGATGCAACACCCTGTATATCACTTTTAAACTTTAAAATACAATGTAACGTAATTAATCATAAAAGAATGTGTACAAATTACCCAAAATTTTCTATTTTTGGTTAACTTATTTGGAAACTTTATGAAAAAATTATGTGTTACAGTCTTTGCAATGTAAAAATTTTTTGTATGTTTCATAATATTTTAAATTTTACAGAATACTACATTTGGAAAACTTAAACATGTAATTCATCATTCATATGACAAAAAGAATATGCATAAATTAATTACTGATCTATCATAATGGCTTTAACAAAAACTTTCAATTTCGTGATAGTTTCTTAAACAGTAAATTATAAAATACTATATTTTATACATTTTTATAATTAATTTCAGGTGGAATCGAGACATATTAGTTTTTTAATGTTTAATATTAATACGGGTGTGAGTGGTTTTAATAAAAGAACACAATTTTCTATAATTGCACTCTATTTTATTTCTGATTGAACAAGCCTTGAAATAAATGTATGTGGATAACATAGAAAGAGAAGTGGGGATGTGAAAATGTGAGGCTCGTAGTAAACGGACGTGTGACTGAGTGCGGTAAATTATAAATGTATAAATCTCTAACAAACAAAATTAATAAAAACAAACTCCCATACAGGGGTAAAGAAATAGACCCAGGAATAAATGAGGACATGGAAATAGAAAGTTTGTCAGTAGAAAAATACAAATCAAACAGCAAAATCTAATATGTATAATAACCCGAATAATAAATTAATTGTAGATAATTCAAGTCAGAAAAACGAAACACATTTATCTAGTATAAAAAGTATAGAAAACAAGAACTTCGATGTTTTATCAAAGTAGTGACCCAGGAACGTACGTAGTTTACGTACAGAATGACAATGGTAATATAGGGAAGTGGCATAGAATGTCTACAGCAAAATTAATAATGAATTCAGTACCTAATATAGAAAACTATATTAATAGAATTACGCCAATTGGCAATAACAGCATCAAAATTGAACTATCTACTGCAGAAAGCGCAAATAAATCGGTATATTCAAAAAACCTTTTAGAAAAAGAATATAGTGTATTTATCCCACAATTTTTAAAACGTAGATTAGGCATCATAAAGGGCGTCGATAGAGGTCTTTCCGAAGAAGAATTAATAGAAATAATAAAGCCAACTTTTTTTAATAGTTTCGAAATATTACAGGTTAAGAGATTTAAAAAAAAAATCATCCTAGTCGATACTCCAATTTATGTTCCTAAAAAAATTATATTAGTTAGTTTTAAAGGTCAAATATTACCAAAACAAGTGATAATAGAAAAAATAGTTTTTAACGTTGAACCATACGTACAGCGAGTGGTTCAGTGTTTAAAGCGCCTTTAGATACGGTCATCTGAGCACACAATGCAAGGGAGTGGAAAGGTGTAGACTAATGACTTCAGAATAGGATAGACAAAGCATCCTCTTGGTTTGTTGTGTATCATTTATTTGTTTACATTGCTTTAAAAATAAATACTGGTACTCAGCAGTCTATTGGCTAAAGGCACGTGGGTATATGCGCACGCAGTCCCTCTCAACACATTTTGTTTACAATCCAGTTGCAGTGTTAGCCGCCATTAAAGTGTTTGTGATAAACCGAAGTTAACCGTTGTAATTACAGTGGTTTTGTAGTGTTTTTGAAGACAGAATATATTATTGTGAATAAACAATGAGAAAATATTGTGTTGTATGTAGATGTCTCTTTAAAATTGGAGTTAGTCGATCTTTTCACAGGTAGGTGAAATTATCTCATAAATGTAAATGTAAATGTTCAGTGTAATAATATTGGAAGTATAGAAAATGTTTTTATGTTTTAAAATTGAGTAATATAGCCAAATGAAAATAAATTTGAAGGACGAAATGAAAAGATATTATTTAAAAGTGCAATATTATATTATTTGTAGAATTTCAAGGAATATTAAACGCCGCATTTTGAAACATTTGGGAAATGAAAATATCCCTGAAGATAGTGTTGTGTGCTCAGATCACTTCTTATCAGATGATTTCACAACAAGTCCCAGTGGCCGAGTTGTTCTTAAAGAATTTGCAGTACCTGACTTACCAAGTTCATCTAAGGAAAATGTACAAGTTGGGTAAGTTATCATTTAAAAAAAGTACTACATTATGAGAATAATTATAGCATATTTTTATTTTTTGAGTTAGTAATGCAGTAAAAGGGAAATTGTATTAATCATTTTGTTTATGTGACATATATCTATACCAATTTATAAGTGTAAATTTAATAACTAAGTAAATCATTTAACAAAAAAGCAATGTTTTTCATATTACTTTAAAGTCAAACTAGAAGAAAAATTAATATATTAACTATACGAAATAATCACCCTCCTTAACATATACGCCACTGGCAACGAGTTCCAAAACATAAACAAAACTATCTCCATCCTTTTTTAATAATAGAATGTATGAGATAGTAGGGAAACACAACAACTCATGTGCTAATGTATAGGACATGCTTTGTCTATCCTATTCTGAAGTCATTGGTGTAGACATTGCGGAGATAATCATGAAAATCAAAATTGCGATCGCGCAGAGATTCCTCACTGTATATTATGTAAAGGAGAGCATTCGAGATCTATGCCCAGAATTCTCAAAACAAAAATACATTAAGAACTTAATGGGTATTGAAAATTTGTCATATAAAGACGCATTACTAAAATATAATAATAGTTACTCACATGCGGTCAGTGTCGGACTGGCCTCATTTGGCCCCGTCGACATCGGCAGTAATTTGGCCCCTACGCCATACCCACCCTCCCAAAACAGATCAATAAATTTCAAGATAAAACAATCATGCCCTTAAGTAAACAAAAAAAAAATAATATTTTTGTTCCCATATTGTTTATCTGCTGATATGGTAACTCAGCGGTCAGCTGTTTAACATATATCTAAGAATCGATCCCCAGTTTCTAGCCTATTACAAGACGTCGGTGATAAGCCTCATTAGCGGAAATATGCCGACGTTATAGAAGTGTATTAAAAAAATCCTCCGAGGCAGCCTTACTTTTAGACTTAGGGGTTGTGTGTTATATGTAGTGTATTTATATTTATCACTTAAAGATAAAATCAAACATAAATACACCTTATTTTTTTGCTCTCTTCCAAGAAATAATAAAGAACGCAAAGGTTTTGAAATGTTGTAGAGAAAAACGTTACATCGAACTACTTTTTGTATTTCTAGAAATAAATATTATCCATGCCGTATGAGCAATATTGCAATAGAAAGTTGAAATTTAATTTAGGATAATTTTAGGTGAAAGAATTCTTACAATATGGGTATTCTGGTACTGGTCGTCTGGTATTCTGGTATGGGTATTCTGGTATTCTAGTAGATAATAGACGTATAAGCTATTTTATATCGGAGAACAATGCTCCGCGCTCGATTGCAGAGGTATGTAGTGCGAGATGAATCTTTATAGACGGACACATTTCATCGTCGAAAATAAAGTATTACAAAGAAAACTGTTTCATTTCAAATTTAATATTTGTGGAATTAGTTGCACTTTGCAGGGGCTGCTCCAGCTCTTTTGCCGCCCTGGGCGAAATGGCATATTGCCGCCCCCTTTTTACACTATAAGCAATGTACTGATACCGTACAACAAGCTCCCCCCCTTTGCGCATTTCGCGGCTCATGGGGTTTTGAAATTACTTCTCCAGTGACATTCACTTTTGTCTTGACGATTTGCGATTCTTAAAATATTCGTATCGCTACACCGAAAATGCCGCCCTTATAATTCTGGCTCCTTGGGCGGCCGCCCACTATGCCCACCGTCTGGAGCGACCCCTGGCACTTTGCATACTGTGAACCTAATTTAAAAAAGTGATATTAAGATAACACCGAGAACTTTAAACAGATTTTTTCAATAATTTTATAAAAGTAAATTTTTGTTTAAGTTAAAAATTGATTGAATATTAAGTTATAGAAAACGGGGTATTATTGTCCAAAATTTCTTATGCATTGTTCTACAAACATATGGTCAGCCTGTTAAAATTTTACTACTACTTAGATATTTCTTCCGTGGCCTTTTTGTTAACAAGAAATTCATTGTTATTCGGATTTTTCTAATCAATCTAAAGGCCGAAAAAGGACTGTAAAAAAAATTAATTTCATATTGGAGTCGTGAAAAAAGTTTCAAAAAATAAAGTTGCTTGTAATAAATTAACCGGAAGTAGAACAAAAACCGTTTAGTATGACAAAATAAGTAGCGGATTTATTCCTTAATAAACATATCCAAATCTAATAATTATATTTTGAAAAATGAAAAAGTTACTATGCTCCTGTATCACCTGGTATATGCCCTTAATACCTTATAGTACTGAGCCCAAATACGTGTTTTCAGATATACACATGCATGGTTATGGTATCTTCCTTGAGAAGAAATTACCATGCACAATCTAACAGTTTATTTTTTACTTCTAGAAGATTGATTTAAGTTTTCTATAAAAAAAATGTGAACAAGCATTATTTAAGTTTATTTTCGTTTGCGGGTTAGCCCCCAAAAATGTTTTGGCCCCCAAAAGCGTTTGGCCCCGTCGGCAATTGCCGACCGGGCCAGTCCGACCCTGCATGCGGTAAGGCAAATTTAAACTCAGTAAAATCAAACGTAGTAAATCAATTATATCAATGAAGTAAACCAACAGTCAAACAATAATTATCCTAAAAATAAACTTAACAGTTTTACTCAACCTTCAAAAAGAAAACGATTAAATATAAATAAGACGCCGAATAATTCACTTATAGATGCACACAAAAAAATAGTTACTCCTATTCAATATTCATCTCAACCTGTCATAAATAAATTTCCCCCACAATATCATAATATAAAATCTACTAACGATAATAAAAATTTAACAGAATCTGTGTCATCTACAATTAAAGAGTATTCTCATTTTTATAACATTTCGGACGATAGTTTAATTAAAAATATATCAGATATTATAATAAAAGCCTTACAAGATATATAATTTGAAAATAATGCAATGGAATTGTCGGTTGATAATTCCAAAAAAAAACTTTATCGAAAAATTTTTGTTTGATAATCAAATTAGTCTTAGCCTTAATAAGCGAAACATGGCTTAAAGAAACAAAAAAAATTAAAATCTCTGGTTTTTCAATATTTAGGAAAGACAGGGACGACGGATATGCTGGCGTATCTATTCAAATCAAACTTATCAGGTTACCTGATAAATAATTACTATAAAATCGAAAATGTAATGTGTGTGGCATCGAGTATATCCGTTGCAAATAATCAAAAAATAAATTTTTATTCGGCCTATGTTAAACCTAATTAAAAAAAATTAAAAAATAAACTCAAATAAATGGATTTTTTTTTTCAAAGTTTATGTAAACCTTTTATGGTGGGAGGTGATTTTAACGCGCACAATTTGGCTTGGGGATGTAGTTATTCGGACACGGCTGGTAATGAACTATTAATATCCATGGGGGCGTTGCAATATATGGTTTAAAAAAGCATAACTGTTCCCCGATTAAACATGTAAACAGTATATCCAGTGAACTTCACTATGAGTCAGTGGGAATAAATTACAAAGATTTCCAAATTGTAACCGTTTATAGATCTCCCATTTTATTTTATTTTAATATATTTTTAGAAAAACTGTCACTAGCTTTAGAAACTATCAGTAATAAAAATAACTTGAAAAAAATCATCGTTACTGGGGATTTTAATGTTCATTTTAACACTAATGAAAAAAATACTCTTGCGGTTTTAAATATTTTTGCTTCATTTGGTTTATATCCTATAATTAATAAAAACACCAGGAAAAATCATTGTCTGGATAATATTTTTATTAATTTCAATAATAGTAATTTTAACTGGGAAATTTTAGACACAAGACTGTCAGACCATTTAGGGATTTTATTGCATTTGAATGACATCAATCCAAAATCAGCATATCGTAGAATAACTTATAGACCGATTAATGAAACTGGTCTATTTTACTTAAATAAATTTCTACAAAACATAAATTGGACTTTCATAAATAACGAGATCATAAAAATTGAGGACAAATTTCAAATATTTATCGATTATATAACTTCAGCTGTGGAAAAAGCATTTCCTGAAAAGTCAAAATTAGTGAATGACAATAAAACAACCAACATTAACTGGTTTAATGACGCCTTAAAATATAAAAGGGATATGTTACATTTCCTAAAGGTCATATATAAAGAAACACCCACAGAAGAATTAAAAGAAAAAAAAATCTCATAGATATAATTACAGGTCCGAACTTTCTAAAGCAAGAAAAGATACCCACGACAAACTTATTGCAGGTTCAAGCAACTCACAAGAAGCTATGTGGAAAATCATAAACAGCAACAAAACTCATTCAAATGTTTTATCAGATAATTTATCCCCAAATGAGTTTAATCTATATTACCATTCACTAATAAAACCTACAAAGATTTCTTAGGAAACGGTACAATAGATAACAAAAATAAATTTTGTTTCAGAGAGGTAACTTATATTGAGGTAAATGATGTGATCTCAAACCTCAAAAAGTCTAAGGCTAAAGATGCTTATTTTTTTTATATGAAAATCTTAAAGGCAATAAGATACATAATTTTAATTCCACTAACCAATTTAATAAACATCTGTATTCGTACAAGCACTTTTCCTGATTCACTTAAACTTGCAAAAGTCATACCATTACACAAAAAAGGCTGTACAAATGAAGTTGGAAATTATAGACCCATTTCCATTTTGCCTTTATTATCAAAAATTCTGGAAAGTATATTAAAAAGACAGATGACTTATTATTTTGAATCAAACAATCTACTTAGTTCCAGTCAATTTGGATTCAGAGCTAACTCGTCGACGACTCTAGCCATAGAAAAGTTAACTAATATTATAAATAATGGTTTTGAAGATGGTGAATATATATATATATATATATATATATATATACTCACTTTTTAGATCCTTCCTAAAGCTTTTGACTGTGTATCTCATGACATTTTAATAGGTAAACTACATTTTTATAATTTTAATATAGGTAGCATTAATGTAATACAATCATATCTTACAAATCGTTATCAATATGTTACTCATAGGAATTCTAACTCAAGTTTAGTAAAGATGGAATACGGCGTTTCACAGGGCTCTATATTGGGACCTATATTATTTCTAATATATATTAACGATTTAACTGATATCACCTCATCAATATTCGTCCTATTTGCAGATGACACCACCATCATTCAGTCAGACAAAAATCTGGTTACTGTACATTCTAATATGAATGATACACTGTTAGAAACTCAGGAATGTTTTGTGGCAAATCAACTTTGTTTAAATCAGTCAAAAACTGAAGCTATGGTATTTAATCTAAGACACTTAGTCGAAAACACTAATAAAGGTAGCGTTAAATTTCTCGGAGTTTATCTCGATAATAAGTTGTCGTGGGATCAGCACATAAATTTTCTTTGTAAAAAAATTTCAACAAACATATATCTATTCAGAAATCTTGTAAGTAATGTGTCCCAGAAAACACTGATCACAGCCTATCATGGTCTTATACATTCCTTCTTATCGTATGCTATTTTGGTTTGGGGTCATTCAAGTCACAGTACAAATGTGTTTGCGCTTCAAAGAAAAGCGATACGAATTATATACGGTCTAAATTACAGAGAAGACTGTAGACACGCTTTTAAAGAATTAAATATATTAACGTTGCCCAACACGTATATCTTACAATGTCTGTTATATATTAAAAGAAATTTGTGGAGGTACACTCCTCATAGGGAAATTCATGGATATTCTACGAGAAATAGCAAAAATATATGTCCAGATTTTTTTCGTCTTAGTAAATCCCGCAATGGAACAAATTACTACGCAATAAGGTTATTCAATCATCTACCAGAAAGAATTAGAGAACTGGAGTATATTCCATTTGGAAATACTCTTAGAAAATTTCTAAAAACTAATGCCTTCTATACTATTGACGAATATCTCTCTTCAAATTTTTTGTGACTAAAAATTTTTTGTATGCATATAATTTTATTACGCTACTCTGGTTTTACTTAACTGTGTATATATGTATGTGTGTGTATATGTGTGTATATGTATATATGTATATGTGTGTATACGTGTGTATATATATATATATATATATATATATATATATATATATATTACTTTTTATATATGTGTTTTATTAAATTTTATCTTATTCTACTTTTTATTTTTATGTCGTACCAATGACTTGTGTAAAATACTTTTGTATTACTGACACCAATAAACTATTATTATTATAGAAGATTGTAATTTAACTATTCTTAATAATGGCAATGAAACAATGGTAAGTAGGCCGGCCTCAAAGCCAACATAAATCAGCAATTGATCTAACCATCTGTTCATCGGATATTGCTCATGTTTTCAACTGGGAGGTAAGCGAGGATCTACTAGTTTCGGACCATTTACTAATTATAGTTAGCACAAATGATTATGTAATCTATAATGTAAAACCATATATAAAATGGAATATTAAAAAGGCCGATTGGCTCTTATTTTGAACTCTGGTAGACCAAAAAAGTGTAGAGTCCTTACCAGATGAACAGGTTAATTATAAAGGATTCATAAAAAACTTAAATGAAGCTAATCACTCTGCAATACCAGAGAGGAAAACAGGATTCAATAAAAATTTTAATAAGGCATGGTGGAACCAGGACTGTGATTAAGCAATACTCAACAAAAAAATGCATATAAAAAATATAAAAAACGTACTAGTGCTGAAAATTTTACTATATACCAAAAAATGGCGGCCATTTGTAAGAGGGTAATACTTCAGAGTAAACGAATGTCTTGGAAGAATTTCTGCAGTCAATTAAATAAAGATATCTCAGATTTTTGGGCACAAATTAAAAAATTAAAAAATTGTTATCAGGAACCCCGGATTACTATAAATCATGAGGCATGGATAGAAGAATTTTTTCAAAAACTTACACCGGATTGGGCCAATGAAATACATTAACCGTATATTGAACATAATTCCCAACATTATTTTTTATTAAATTCATTCTCTCTTAATGAATTGGAATTTTGTCTAAACAATTACCAGGATACATCTCCCGGAACAGATAATATACATTATGCAATGCTAGCAAAATTATCACAAAAATCGAAACTCATTCTATTAAATATTATAAACAGTATATGGAAGCATGAAAATATACCAGACGAATGGAAAGAATACCTAATTATTCCAATACTTAAACCCCAAAAAAGTCATATTTTATCTACTTCTTACAGAGGTATCTCTTTAGCTTCTGTTATTTTAAAAACGTACGAAGGCCTCATAAAGAATAGACTTGACACCTAGTTGGAATTTAATAAAAAGATATCTCCTTCACAATTTGGATTCAGGAAAAATTGTTCCACGATAGAAAACGTGGCACATCTCGTAACGGACATAAATACCTCCTTTTTCCACTCAAAATCGACGACAGCATTATTTATTGACACAGAAGGAACATATAATAACGTCTCGTTAATAATTCTATTTGAAAAAGTGTGTACCATAGGACTTCCCCCCAGTTTCTGTCAGAAAATAGTGAAACTCTATGAAAATAGAACATTATATTTAAAACTAAACGAAAATATTTTAGGGCTAAGGGCTACAAGTTTAGGATTACCTTAAGGCAGTACATTAAGTCCAACTCTTTACCTCATATATACCTCCTGGAAAATTCGGTAGCTAACAGCAAATTATTACAATTTGCGGACGACATATGTATCCATGTAGGTGACACGGATCTAAACAAATCTATAGAAAAAATAGAGAAGGCATTTATCGAAATAAAAAACTGGACTTCACAAAACGCGTTAACAATCTCTAGAAGTAAGTCTCAAATTTGTACCTTTACCAGAAAAAGAAAAACTATACCTCTTCAAATAGCAATTGACAATACAACCTTCACAAAACAATACACCGTAAATATTTAGGAATGGTTTTAGATAGAAAACTGCTGTGGAAAAATCATATAGAATATGTAGTATCTAGAGTGGAAAAAGGTATAAATATTTTAAGAATGGCTTCACACACTACTTGGGGTGTTGATAGCGAAATATACCTCATGATATATAAGTCCTATATCAGATCTATTATAGATAATGGATCAATTTTATACGACCAATCAGCGCAGTGCCATTTAAATAAAATTACAGTAATTCATGGTATGTACAGGTGCACTAAGAAGCACACCAGTAAATAATTTGCTCGCCGAATGTGGAGAAATGCCAATTCAGTTCAGAAGAAAGGTCCTCTGCTCCAAATTTATTTTAAGTATGGTTGCTAAAGACAGTAACTTAATTCAAAATATTTACAACTTATTTATTTTAGACTAGAATAAATGCTGCCAAAAAGAAATCCATATTATTAGTAGAAATATATATGGAACTATTATCTCACCCAGATCAGGTCAGCAAGAACGTCATTGCCCCAGTCTATGAAATAAATAACTTGATGTGTAATATTAACATCCCAGTATCATTCTTATATAGCCTGTTTCCTAAAACCATCAGAAATTCTTTATTTAAATATGGCTTAAGTGTACTGGCCTCCAAACTTTATTGTTTATATACGGATGGATCAAAAGACGAGATAAACACGGGTTGTGCAATATTTGGTGAACAAAATAATTGTTATAAAAGAATAAAGTTAAGCCGAAATTTTAGTATTTTTTCTGCAGAAATTATCGCAGTTATAGAAGCACTAGAATGAGTTTAACTCTAGAAGAAAAAGAGATTATAATCATTTCTGACAGTAAGAGCAGCCTAGAAAAAATTAAAAACTTGAACCCTAAATCAAAAACCAATTATTTAATAAATAAAGTTGTAATTTTAATGAAAAATCTTCAAGATGCATGAAAAAGGCGACTCTAGTTTGGGTAAAAGGTCCTTGCAATATTATCAACAATGAAAAAGTAGACATTCTAGCAAAAGAAGCTCTTCAAAATACAAACGTCGAAGAATATCTTTACCCTTACTAAGATATATTCCCCTGTATAAAAAAAACATTTTTTAAGGAATGGGAAAAGCCTTCAGGCAAGAAACAAAAGAATCATATTTAAAAAAAAATCAATCTACTATTCCCAAAGCGCCTTGGTTAAAAAATAGTAAATTTCATAAAAACGATGTTAAAAATATTTGTAGACTCAGATTCAACCATGTCCTGGTTCCAACATACCTGTATAGAATCAAATTTAAAGACAGTCCACATTGTGATTGTGGTCAGTTAGGCGACGCAGAACATGTACTTCTCAATTGTGAATTAAACTCTGAAAAAATTAAAGAATTTGTCGATAAAATATACAGAACAAAAATATGCCAACATTTTAACCTTTCCCAACTGCTATATACTAGCAGCCTTGAATTATATAAATTACTTTGTGATCATATAAGAAAACTAGGAATAAAGCTGTAATAAAAATCACATCAGTACATTACATTAGAGATGTAATATAGGTTTAAGATGTCCTCTTGTTTATCCATATGTTTCCCAAACCATTCCGAGGTCCGTTTGTATGTGAATGAGACTAGACAGACCCCTAGTCAAAGAAGTGTCCCTGTGATTGTCCCCAAGCAATGAACGAAAAAAGAAAAAAGAAAATAATCTAAATCAATAAATATAATAATAATAGGATAAGGATAAGTCAGAATAGAATGATCAATACAGTTTAAAAATAAAATAAATAAAAGGTAGATAAGCAGATATAAAAAATATATATAAATACGTAGGACCCAGTATGTAAGTTTGCCTTCTCAATAGAAAACATGACAACAAAGAATTGATAGAAAAAAAATAGCCGGCTTCACTGAGCTAATGGAATATCTACATTCCCCAGCCATTCATCCCCCCAATTAAAAAAAACTGCAGTGTAGCAGATGTAAGAACTGCCTACTATAGCAATTAATTTGAATTTATTATAAGTGCTTTTAATAAGCTATTTCAAACCCTATATGTACATTATATTCCTTTAAAATTCTGTGATATTGTGTATTTTGTAATTATTAAACTTCGTCGTACCGAGCGGATGCAAACGCACCCCAGAGTCATAATTTTCAGGATATTTTTGGAAAATTCGAATATTCTGATTCGTCCATCTAAGTTATCCTCAATTAACACCTGCTTAATATATTTCTGGCTGATTTCCCAAAATATTTTACATAATTTTCACAAAAAAAAAAAAATTGTGGCTTGGGGTATATTTGTACCCCGCACAGTATTTCGTGTATTTTTTTTAGCACGGTACTACGAAGGTTAAATATTATTATTCGGTATTTACCTTCAAATATGATAGAGAAATGTGTTGTTTTCCAAGAGTATTATGTAAAGGGGTATTTGTGGTTGGAAGTGTGAATTTTACATTACAATATGGAATTCCAAGAGAAATTGATACCGGCAGAGGTTCATAATTTATGTCATAGACAATGATGGGAGTGTAAATTATTGCAAACCACACACTTGTATATGATGCAAGATCTGTGAATGTTTTCGTTGAAGTTAAAGACACTTCATTCACTAAAAACAATTATGACATTTTCGACAAAACTTTGTCGCAAACTTTTTGTAAATTTTAAGAAACAACAATCGTTCCTCGATAAATCAAAAGCACCAGTGTTATAGCCAGACACTATCAATCATTTAACACAATAGCTCGATAACTTCTTTAATAAAGAAGATATGACTTGAGAAACATTGGAGAATGCGTATTTCTGATTTTTCGATTTTGGGGAAAAATAATTTTTAGGCGCTGTTTGCAAATTCGAATTTCATTGCAACCTCAAAAATCGAATGCAGCAGATGATTTTCTATGAAAAGTAATTTTCAGATTTTAGGTCCTTTAAGTGGTATAGACCAGACTTACTTTTAGAAGTGTTTTTCAGATGGCTGTTCTCTACTTACTCGTCTCTATTTTTGATTATATTTGCAGTCAAATGAATTAATAAGAATAGTTTATTGGAGCATAACATTTAAAAAAATAAAGCTACACGGATTATTATTTTTATATAATATAGAAAATACATTGACCCACATTCGCCAATGAAAACTGGAGATGTCTTTTGATGTGTTCTTGTTGGTTTTAAGTCTGCAAAGTACTATATATTTTATTATTTCAACCATTGAATTTTTATTGCAGTAAATCTTCATTTTACCTTATTGAAGAGCAAAGTATGTTCATTAACCTACGAAACATTGGTATTTGCAGTGAACGACTATTCCAAATGTTTATTATTAAAAAAGGGTACAATTAATGAAACTCATTCAATCTATTATAATATTTTTTTATTCAACACACTATCTGATAAATTATTTACAGCTATTTACATAATTTATAAATACGAACCAGACAGACGATTAAATTCTGTCTCTTTATTAACGCTTAGAGAACGACAACGGCGGCCATATATCCATACTCTCATTCGCATTAGGAACGTCTAAATCATTCCTCTCCCATTTATTTGTAGACTTAGCAGAAACCTTGTTGATGGACTTTCTAGAACTAAAAATTAAGTTTCTTAAATTTTTACGAAGATATTGACTTATTTTTGTTATGTTTGTTTGTCTTCCTCTGGAGATTTCATTCATCAGCTTGACCCCCTCGTTCATATGGGAGCGGATATCGTTAATTTTATCGATGTCATCCGTTGACAACTCGGTGTCTAAATTTAGAACCAAGTCGTGTGATTCGTGGTAGGGTTTATCATAACCCAGACCACAAAGAATGGAAGCCACCCTCGTATCGCTTTTTGCTAATTTGATCCTCATTGTGGGACAAAATATTAAAGCAACGAGCATAGGAAGCCCTGGTATACCCGGTAACATGGATGTTTGACGAAGACGAAGATTTTGCTCCGTTTGAATAACGTTCCCAGCTACGAGTAACCTAGTATGAATATTTTGTGGTTCTGTATCTAGCAACACCGTGTTAACAGAACTATGGTCGATAACTACCGGCATTTTTTCAGAATTTGAATTACACCCATGCAGTCGTACTTCTAGTGGGCTGTACGGTCCTTTTAATTCAACTGTTTTATATTCTGGTGTCCTCTTCGGTGCTTCGAAATTTTGGTAGTTCATAATATGGTCAAAGTTTGACTGAATTGCAGGAATATAAGACTGATCTTCCTGTTGTACTTTTCGGCGTAAATCGTGGTTCTCTTTACAAAGAAAACTTTCGGTAGCGGGTTCTGCGTATTCTCTAACCAACAATGTTTGATTTAGACTTCTTTCCGGATAGTCAGACGGATTATTTTCAAATACTTCTAAATATAGAACATCATCGACTACCGATTGAATTGTCCCATATAGCCAAAGATCAGACTTGTCGCGTACAAAACTAGTGTACAGTTTCTCGTCCCAAACTCCTTTATAATTCAGTTTTCTGGATGGCTGAATTCCATGTAACATACATTCAAAAGCGAGAGGTGCAGAGTTACATTCATCTCTATCAGGAAGATAGTAAATATCATGAAGGTTAACTCGCTGTATATTTCCGTAATCCACAAATATTACTAGTGCTGCAGTCGAATCAAATGAAACAATTCTGCAACGGTAGTACTTGTCGATATAGTATTTCACAGCATAAATTTTGCCCATTTCGATTGTACCGCCTGTTGTGAATACTGGACACAAATTTTGTTCTTTAAGTATTTTAGAGATCTTTACAACTGTTTGCTCGCACTCTCTTCTTATAGCCCAAAAATAACCTAATTCGTTGTGTTGGGTGATTTTAAAATGTATCCATTTAGTCTGCAGTGTAGGTATTGGACTAAATGTCGTTAAAGAATGACGACAATTCTTGATAACGTTCTGGAACGCATCGTTATTTTGGATTGCCCATTTGTGAGCTTCTTTCTGTGACAATAATTTTAAATTAAAAATCTGATTAAGCTGCCTCCTTCTGACAGCTTCATAAACCTCGACGGGTACTTTTCCAGGTCTGCTGTTTTGTACTACTTGAAAGCCATTCTTTAGCTGTAACATTTCTTCGATTGGTTTGAATTTAATATAAATTTTGTCGCTACTGTTGAATCCTACCAGAACGTCAGTTGCACTACCTTCTTCATTACATAGCATATCTTTTATTGCTTTAATGTACAACGGGTTGGGCTGGCTAAGATCCATTCCAGTGAAGTAGACTGTTCGCGTTGGGTCTCGTCCATCAACAAGTTTTACAGCTTCGTGTTCATTACAAAATTCTTCATCAGGAACATGTACGAAAAAGTTGGGGTAGAAAGCACCGGCTATTATAATGTCCAATACTGGCGATTTCTCACTATACCAAGGACGCCTATTTACATCTTTGATATTCATACGTTGTAGACAGTTTTTTATATCAGTTATCAATAAATCCCATTCTTCTAATTGCTTCAAGTTGATTAAGTTCATCTTACACCAATTGCTAACATCCCAGGTGGCATACGGAGGTTTCCTTGTATAGCTTTTCCAAGTAGTGAAGATATTAATAATTGTTTTAAAGTCGCTGAAGCTACCATCTGACCACAGTAACTGTTTCTTATAGGCATTTTTCTGGAAGATGTTTTCAATGGTACACCCGGCCGCTACGATGGTGGCTTCTTCTGGGCAGCCAAACAAGTATCCGAGTACGATAAGCTTAGAAAGCCGGACATCGATAGGTAAGGCGGCCATTACAGTACCCAAAAAGGAAAGATCTCCATCTGAGCATGATTTGTCACCTTTACACGTTAGCAGTAACCCACCGATCTCTTTCAAATTAAGCACCGCATTTTTAACATTCGTGTAGTTGGGTGAATTTAAGGCCAAAGAAAGGATTTGATGTGGACTCTGGTTTCTGTCTAGGATTTTCGCTTGCAATACAATTTTTTCCAAAGGAGCCTCTATAATTTGTGGTACGCCCCTTTTAGTCATTTTTTTATAAAAAGGCTTCGGTACTAATCGATACACTATTGCTTGTCCGAGTGTTCCTGCTCTCCCTGCTCTTTGTTCACAATTGACGTGAGATGCCCATTCTAATTTTAAACTCGTGCTCTTAGTAACCGGGTCCATTGTCATAGTCTCTGTCTGGCAAAAATCTATCACATAATAACAATCAGGAATTGTAATCGAGCTCTCCGCGATATTTGTGGATAAAATTATTTTCCTATATCCGGCAATGGGTTCAAACACTTTTGTTTGTTCTTCTTTGCATGAACTAGAATGTAGTACAATTATTTCCCATGGAACTGTTCCAGTCTTCTGTTTTCGGATTTGATCCATTAGCACTAAATATTTTTCTGCCTTTTCAATGGCATACATATCGGGCAAAAACACAACAGTACTTCCTTTCATCTTTTCTTTCATCGTAAAATGTATCAATGCATCCATTTCATCAAAAAAGGAAACAAGTACTATGAATATCTTCCAGACTTCGTCATAAATCTTTGGTTTTTCTATATTGAATTTCGGAATCCCTGTTAAATTTTTTTCTTTTATAATTTTTACAGTTTCTTCAATGTATAAAATATTATTAAAATAGCAATACTCCATGTCCACCTCTATAATGGGGGGGCGGTAGAGAAGCTGTGACATTAAAATAATACGAAAGTTGTTTGGCTTCAAGCGAAGCAGACATAAGAATCACTTTCGTATTGGGAGAATTTGTAAATATAAATTTTCTAACGACCAACAGAAGGAAATCCAACTCTTGATTCCGTTCATGGGCGTCGTCAATAATAATGTGCGTAAATCGGTTTAACGATTTATCGTATAAAATTTGTTCAAGCAAGATTTCAGTTGTCACGTACGTTAAAAGCGTATCTGATGATGTTTTTTTCTCTAAATGTACGTGATAGCCACAAACGGAACCTAAAAGCCAATTTCTTTCATCACAAACTCGTCTCGCAGTGCTTATAGCACCTATTTTTCTAGGTTGCGCCACCACCATGTTACAAAACTCATTTTTCTCTTTGGAGTTATTCAAGATGTACAGGGGAATTTGTGTGGATTTACCACATCCTGTTGGGCCTCGTATAATCACAACATTGTCATTGTTTACCTCTCGGACTATCGCCTGTTCATAATAATCGATTGGGACCATCTCTGTAAATGTTTGTCTTTTATCAAATTGGTATTTTTTGTAAACGTTAAGCGAATTATCTTTTTCGAGTGTTGCTAGCTCATCGCCAATAATCTTCACATTTTCAGTCTTATGTGTGACAGATGCGAACCTTGCATACTTATTGAATTCTTCAATAATGTAATTCTGGTCATACTGTTCAATTTGGTCATATTCATTCTCTGAGTTTCCTGTGTAGTCTGTGTCCGAGTTATCTCTTACTACAGCACTGCAACTTGCTGCAAGACAAAATAAGATATTTATTGATCATAAAATAGTACAAAGTGAAATATAGGTTTTGACATCACAAAATAATAATAAAGTAAACATGCTAAGATTAATATACGGGGTTTCCCCAGAAGGAGTTACTTACACGAACCTAAGAACAAATGAACCTAAATTTTAATTTTTGGTCAATATCCTGAAGCCATTGTTGATAGAGTTTTGATAAATGTTGAAAATAGAGACAATCAGGTACGACAAAAACCTGAACATCAGTATACAGCAATAATTCCTTATGTATACGGACTATCGGAGAAGCTACGCAGTATAGGTGACAAATTTGATGTTAGGACGATATTTCAAACGGGGAACACTTTAAGATCTATTTTAATAAAAACAAAACCGATAAACAGGGAGCAGAATTCAAAAAACTGTATTTACAATATCCCGTGCGATAAATGTTATGTGGGTGAGTCATCCAGATCTTTCAGTGTGAGGTTGGATGAGCACAAGAATTACATTAGAAAGAATGAAACTCAGAAATCAAAGATTTGTGAACATGCTTGGGAAAACGGACATAAAATAAACTGGGACTGGGCAAAAATTTTAACAAAAAAGCAGATACCAAAAAAAGAAAAATTAAATAATCAGCAAAAATATAGGTTTTGACATCACAAAATAATAATAAAGTAAACATGCTAAGATTAATATACGGGGTTTCCCCAGAAGGAGTTACTTACACGAACCTAAGAACAAATGAACCTAAATTTTAATTTTTGGTCAAAATCATTCTATAAAAAATTTTGCTTGTAAAAAATACGATTTGTAAATGTATTTATTTTTTATACAAGGTACACAATAATTCTAAAAATATAAATTTTTAAGAAAAATACCATTTGAAATGTTGCTTATTTTGCCTTTTTGGCTATTTCACCGTTTTGGTCCTAATATAAAATTTTTAGAAAAAGCATTTTTTTTCTTTTTAAATAATATTCTAAACGTTTAATGTTTTAATTGACAACTAAATGCTTTAGCAAACGAGTTAACTAGGCTTTTATTGAACATGAAATCCACCGACTTCTACGCACTTTTGTAACAGAACAAAAAATCATCTCTTGATTAACTTCTTCTCTTACCAAAAGTAAGTATTCTATATTTGTAAGTATGAATTTTGATTGAGGTTTTCCTCGAAGAAGTCTGGCTCAGTGGATAAATGTTTGCGTGTTAGGATTTAGTACTTTTGAAAAAATCAATAAAAACTAAATTAACAGCCTAAAAATTAGGGTACGAAAACGTTTTTTGCTATAATAATTTAGGAATGGAGTAAATTAGAATATCTTCATATTAGAACAATATTTTTTTATTATTACTAAAATTCAGTTAGCAACTTTATCAAATAAACTGAAAATGATAAATAAAAAACCCCATTCTGATGAAGTTATGATTGAAACATTATACAGGGTGTAACATAATGGAATGTCATAAATGAAGGAGCGTATTCCTCGTACAAATTTAAGAATATTTTGTCATATAAACAATTGTCATTAGAGCCTTCGTTTACAAGATGTACAGCGTTGTAGTTTTCAAAAATACAATTATTTCCTTAAATATCTTTTGAACAAATGTAGATATTTACCTGAAATTTTGTGTGTAGAATACATGATTAGTATTGTATTTAAATTTAAAAAAACGAAGCCCCAGCTTTAACTAGTGTCGTAGATTTGGGGTACGTAGGGTACCTTTTTCCATGAAGTTATGGCATGCCACTGGGCCATTTTTTTTGTGCATATTTTTTTTTTTATACATTTATTTAACGTCGGCCTATTTCCGCTACTGAGGCCTAACACCGACGCCTGTAGACGAGCTACCCCCAACCAGGAATTTTGCCGAACCTCTTCCCTTAAGAAGAGTAGGGATCTTTTACTTGCCTAACATTTAATAGACAAGGGACCGACGGCTTTACATCCCCTCCGAAGGATGGTATATCTCCTATACAACCCTCGCCTAAGGTTGTATAGCTTCCGCGCATACACTGATATACAAGCTGCTGGAAGATGTGTGAGGCGAGAACGCGGTTTCCGTTGGAATGGTCACCCATCCAAGTACTAACTGCGCCTGTTGTTGCTTTACAACGCATACCGAAGTATGTACATAGTAAAGACGCACCTACGCTCGCCCCACATATTTTGGATTTCAAATTTAAATTGGAACAAAAATGTTCTCTTGACATTTTTGCGCATATTTTACCGTTTTAAAATTATTAGAGTGTAACCGTAGTGATGTATTGTAGATAAAATAATGCGCCAATTGTATTTTACAAAAACAAGTGGGCATCTGTCAAGCAGTGTTTGGCTGATTAGCATCCAGTCAAATTTATTGATCTGAATTGTCGATTTAATTTTAAAAAATGGTTTAATCTTTTGTAGAATTGACAGGTATGCATTTCTGTTATGGGCTATCTAATGGTAGTAATATATAAGCAGCTACACTTTATACGGAGCGCTTTCCCAACCGACGTCATCCAGGTCGAAGAATGTTTATGAATATTCATATGCGCCTACGGCAATCAGGAAATTTGAAACCAAATCATGGTGGTGGAAGAAGCGCGACGATAACAACGATTCAACGGGAGGAAAGAACACGAGAAACAGTTGAGGAGAATCCTAGTATTGGCACAAGAAGAATTACAGCAATGGAACGTGTGAGTCACATGACTGTTCATCGTATTTTAAGGACCAATTTATTGTATCCATATCATCTACAAAGGGTTCAGACACTGCATACCGAGGATGCAGTACCGCGTATGAGATTCTGCGAGTGGTTTACACGGAAATGTATTCGAAATCCTTTATTTCATTCTTCTATATTATTTACGGATGAAGTTGGATTTAACAGGGATGGAATTATAAATTTTCATAATAACCACTTATGGGCTGATGAAAGTCCTCACGGAATAATTGAGTCCAGGCACCAACAACGTTTTTCAATTAATGTCTGGGCTGGAATTGTCGACCAGTTTTTAATTGGTTCGTTTGTTTTACCTTGAAAACTTAATGGACGATCTTACCTAAAATTTCTTCGAGATAATTTGCCACTTCTAATGGAGATTGTTCCATTAGCCGTAAGGCAACATATTTTTTTATACATGATGGTGCTTCACCTCATTTCTCCTTGCTCGTACGAGCATATCTCAATGAAACTTATCACAACAAATGGATAGGCCGTGGAGGACCTATAGCATGGCCAGCCCACTCACCAGACCTGAATCCACTAGGTTATTATTTATGGGGTCATTTAAAACAATATGTTTGTTTTGTTCCTATTCCCAATGAACAAACTCTTTTTCATAGGATAGAAGAAGGTTGCCGGCAATTTCGCCAGAATCCTGGAATATTTGGTAGAGTAAGAACATCTATGAGACAACGTACCCAAAAGTGTATTGAGACACATGGACGTCATTTCGACCATATCTTGCAAAAGTTATTGTATTAATTTCTTGTTTCGTTTATCTTTGCTAATTTTTGTTTAAATTAAAAATTTAAATTTGTTTTTCATCAATTTGGCACGGTATTAGTTAAAAAGGATTAGGACAATAACAACATTAGCTGCGCAAAAATGTCAAGAGAACATTGTTGTTCAAAATTAAATTTGAAATCCAAAATATGCACAAAAAAAATTTGGCCCAGTGGCGTGCCATACCTCCATGAAAAAAGGTACCCCTACATACCCCAAATCTACGTCACTGGTTAAAGCTGTGGCTTCATTTTTGAAATTTAAATACAATATTAATCATTGTATTGTACACACAAAATTTCAGGTTGTTTTCTATTATTTTGGTCCTCTACATTTTTTTTATGTCGGAGCTCTCATTTATGATATTTAGATAGATAAAGAAAGACGCACATCGTGTTTTCATTTGATAAATTTTTTTTATAACATGAATAGATTCCGAGATAAGTGTGAAAAATAGGTTTTCGGCCGATAGTTTTCAAGATGGCGGCCGTAGTACAATTTTATTTTTCGGAGACTTTTAGTACCTAAGTTGGGTGACTAAATACTATATGTATCTAAATCTCTTGCTTGTAAGAGTTTTTACCTAATTTTCATAAAATGACTACACTATTTGCAGATTGTATTTGTTTTTACTTTATTGTTCGCTCTCACTACAAGGATTCGTAAGATCTGGCACATTGTTTTCTTGACCTGACTTTAGATAGTAATAAATCTTTTAAACAAATGTTTTGACTTCTTTGGCACGATATTTTGGTTTAATAAGGTGCAAATTTTTACTAAAAATAATGAAAATAGACCTGCAAAAATTTAAGATATAACATATTTTTAATGTTTGCTATTTTTTATTTCTTTGCAACCTAACAAATTAATAGAAAAACTTTTTGTTCTCTGATTTTATGAGTAATTTTATTGAGAATAGGCTATTTTTTTTATTTTCTCGATATGATAAACAACCGAAGGGAAATACATAGTTTACAAAATAAATTGTTTAACAAGGAGATGTTTTGTAGGATCAGCATTGGACCAAATAATTTTTCGCACCCATATATTCATTTTATTAATAAAATTCACCTTTCCAGACAATTCTTTTCAAAATCTAGATCACTTTTATGTGAAATGATTTTTGATTGTAATTACTTATATGAATATTGCCTGAAAGTTATTTGTGTATTCTACGAATATTCTTTCCTATTATTTGGGCTTTCTACCACATGTATTATTATCCTCTGCAAAAACAAATCACCGAATCTACAATATAATAGAAATTTGATATAGTAGCGGCAATAGAAAAAAAACGGCTCAAAATTTACCAACAGATAATGGAAATGAATATCGCATACGAGCAAAAATTGCCTTAGAGAAGCAATACAAAATTAAAGATAATTTAACTCCAGAAGAAAAGTTATCGATAAATTCTTTAATACGCGATGAAAGTATAAAAATATTGCCAGCAGACAAAAGTCATCCACATAGATAGATAAAGATATATATAACACAATAATCATGACTCTTGTAGATGCGGGACCCTACTCAAAACTAAACAAAGATCCAACAAAATCAATAGAGAGCAAAATTTGCAGAACTTTGTTTAAGTACAAACATGAATTTAATGATTTTGAGCGAAGGAACCTTACACCACATCATAGTAAACCTCCTCATTTTTATGGCTTACCAAAGACACATAAACAAAATATTCCTTTAAGACCAATTTTTAGTTCTATTAATTCACCATGTCATAATTTGGAAAAATTTTTACTTAAAATTATTGATCCATTATCTGGAAATACGGATTCATATCTTAAAAATAGTAAACATTTTATAGACAAAATTTATGAAAACGATATTCATGAATCACACCTGATGGTTAGTTTTGATGTAGTTAGTCTTTTTACCAATGATCCGGTAGATGAAACCTTAAAAATAGTTAAAGACAGGTTGCTAAATGATAATAATTTGAAGACTAGAATTAAATCAAGTGTAAATAGCATAATGGAAGTCTTAACAACGTGTATAAAAACAACCTATTTTCAATTGGGCAATGAGCTCTATCAGCAAGATTTTAGCATGGCTATGGGGTCTGCATTATCACCAACTTTAAGCAACATATTTATGGAGAACTTTGAGAACACACATGTTCAAACAAACCGGTTGTCTGGTGGAGATATGTTGACGACATCTTTGTAATTTGGCCTCATGGTGTCGATTTACTAGATAGTTTTTTGGAAAATATAAATAGTAAGGAACCGTCTATTAAATTCACATTAGTAGAAAGTAGGAATGAACTACCGTTTGTAGATGTTTTAATTAGAAGGGTAAATAATACAATTTAAATAAACGTTTATAGAAAACAAACACATACTAATAGATATCTAAATTTTAACTCAAATCAGTCAATAAATGTTAAAAGGGGTGTTGTAAAATGTTTATACGATAGGGCCAAAATAATTTTATCTAATAATGAAATATTAAATAACTAGAAAAAATTTATCAAAGAGGTTTTAGTACAAAATCAATATCCTGAAGCCATTGTTGATAGAGTTTTGATAAATGTTGAAAATAGAGACAATCAGGTACGACAAAAACCTGAACATCAGTATACAGCAATAATTCCTTATGTATACGGACTATCGGAGAAGCTACGCAGTATAGGTGACAAATTTGATGTTAGGACGATATTTCAAACGGGGAACACTTTAAGATCTATTTTAATAAAAACAAAACCGATAAACAGGGAGCAGAATTCAAAAAACTGTATTTACAATATCCCGTGCGATAAATGTTATGTGGGTGAGTCATCCAGATCTTTCAGTGTGAGGTTGGATGAGCACAAGAATTACATTAGAAAGAATGAAACTCAGAAATCAAAGATTTGTGAACATGCTTGGGAAAACGGACATAAAATAAACTGGGACTGGGCAAAAATTTTAACAAAAAAGCAGATACCAAAAAAAGAAAAATTAAATAATCAGCAAAAATCTTATTAAATGAAGATAAGTGCGTATCGAATTGTTCTGTAGATATTTATACAACCTGGCTACCAATGCTAAAACAAGAACTTAACAAACTCAACATTATCTAAAATATCATCAGTTCTGTGTTCTGTGCAAGTAGTAAGTATCTATGGAAATAACATAAACAGAATCTTAAAGCTGTGTATTTGACATACACAGCAAAATAAGGGTTATTAAAAAAAAAGCTTTGAAAACGGAAAGAGACAACTTTCCGAAACGTCAGCAAAATACATTATTTCTGTGTTTATTCCGATTTATATTATTTGCAAAACATAACCTCTGACTTTTCCTTTGACGTAAACGTCACGGGCGCAGAGGCTTTTTTCCAATAATTCTATTATTTTGTAGATTCGGTGATTTATTTTTGAAGAGGATAATAATACATGTGGTAGAAAACCCAAATAATAGGAAAGAATACTTATTTGAATATCGTGAGCATTCCTAGTTTTGAATAGTACACATCATTATTTTAAACAAATTAGAATTTTTAGAAACTAAACAAGCCAATTTAAATTGGTTTATTTGTACTGATAAAATAATTGGTATAATAGTATTCGATATATTGTTAACAAAATTTTAATAGAACAGATATTTCTATATTTACTTTTTGTATGTGTTATTGTACTTACCATTTTGGCTCTGCATTTTGAATATTGACACAAATTGCGCTGTTTTTGATTTTAACAGGGCTGTATACACTGTTTGTGCTGCTGGACCACAACAAGAATAATTTTTTGATTTGAACACTAATGCAAGCGAAATCCGCTAGATTTGTATCAACGAAGTTTTGCGAGATGTTACAGCTTCGAATCTTCAATAATACTATATGTTTAAGTGTCTGGTACCTATTTATAGCCCTTAAGTTTTGCATTAGTAATTAGGGTTTCAAATATCAAATAGTACTTTCTTCGTATAACCAGGTAGGGCTAAAGCGATTATACCCTTAAGGTGCTACTACAATACAAGGGTATTCTGGTGAATACGCACGACAAACACACCACCCTAGTGAAATTTTGTGGTTATACTAGAACAAGATGGCAAGAAACCAACGTCTTCACTAGAAGTTCTAATAAGTACTTTTTTGCAAAAATTCTGTTTTAAAATAAAAATAACCTAGCCTTCAAATGCTTTGATTGAACAAGCAGCAATTCATATGCAATCAATTTTTAATACCATAGAATAGAATAGAATATATTTATTAACATTTTTTGCCATACAAAATATGAATAAGGTAAGTCAGTGTTAATTATCTAAAATACATAAATATAAAATCCTAAAAATTGGACATAGTAAAAACAAACCAATTCGATTCACAGATAATAAAAACACCTGTACGCATAAAGTGTACATATATACACCGGTTTCATGAAAAAATGAAGGTACCAGGCAGATAATACGTTTATACGATCTATGTCATGTTACAACACTCAGTGATAAACTCTTCCAAAGTATAAAAACAACCTTCGATTAAAAATGATTTTAAATTTCTTTTAAACTCAGCAGAACAGAGTGACAATTTAATTGCATTAGGTAAAATGTTAAAGAGACTACAACCTGCGTAGACTGCAGACTTTTTATATTTATTGTGCAAGCATTTACCAAGACAAAACTTTTCTTTATTTCTTGTTGGGTAATCATGAAAGTCTATATTTTTTTAAAATTTGGTTTGATTTAGATATACAAGACATAATATTTTCAGTATATAGATTGATGTAAAAGTTAATATGCATCTACACTTAAAAGATTCACGGCATGACTCCCTGTAATCCAAGTTAAACATTAGTCGCAATATACGCTTCTGTATTATAAAAACGCGAGTAGATTCTGTAGATTGACCCCAGATCGTAATATTATAGCTTATTGCTGAGTATACTTGGGCATAATATAATGACAATAAGGCAGTCTCATTTAAGTCATTTTTTAAAGAAGACAGCGCAAAGAAAGACTTGTTCAACTTAGAACATACCTGGTTAACATGTTCAGACAAATTAAGATTTTCATCTACCTAAATATCTAAAAATACATACAACAGTGTACATGGATGGGGCATGGGGAAGAGTTTTGTAAATCACGAAATACATATTTTCAAACTTTATTTAATTATCGCTAAATATCAAAAAACTGTAAACTGTTACATGCAATTGAAAGCAGAAGACTTCCCTTTTAAAATGTTTTCTTGACAATAATTTTCAAATGATTTATGGTTCCTTATCTTCCTTTGATGAATGCGCGTGAATTCTCGAATAAACCTGCATTGCATACTATCTATATACTGAGAGAGTTGTAATTTTTAAATCATATTATGCACGAATTATGCATTTACATCTTTCTTGGATTTAGAGTATGACGCAAGTGTTCCACTCCTGCAAACATTTTTCATTTCGTTTAAGATACTATAATTGACTTTCTTGAAAAATTTCGGGCTGTTTGGTTTTAAGGACAGTTATCATTTTAGACACTGGGTTATAAGATTTATAGTTTTAAGTGCTGATGCATCAATGTCGCATCACAAATTTAAAAAATTGAATGTTTTAAAGTAATCAATTATGAGAATGTGTGCATTTTCGAAACAGAAACTATGAAATGATGGTGGTGTAACAGGCTGAATTTATTTTTGTGGTATCCAGACAGAAGAAACTCGCTACACATGTTAAAGTTTTATATAAGTAACATCAACATAAGTTAAACTAAACTATGATAATAATATGTTAACATGTTGTTGCGGAGTATTCCCAACTTTTCAAGTAAACTGTTTTAGATTCTTATATTAACAGATTTATTGTTATGGTATGACCTTGTATGTACGTCTATAGTTGTTTTTTAAACTATAACCGTAAAATAACTGGTTTAAATATTCCTTCTACTTCCAGGATTATGTGTAAAAAGCAAAAACTTTTCATAATTATATCTGCATTATCATAACGTAGTTCATAGTTTTAATTTTTGAATAATATTTGAGCAGTACTCGAAGAGAAAGTTGCATACCGCTTTCTTATTCAATTGCAAATTCAATTTCGTTCGGATACGCTTGTACTAATGTAGTAGCAGCTTCAGTAAAAGAATATTTATTTTGAGTCGTACCTAGAATTTTCAGAATTTATGCTAATAGGGGGTATATAAAATTATTTAGCCTAACAGATTAAGGTTGAGGTTTAATTTACAAAATGATTTTACAAGTGCATTTCAAATAATTCACCGAAGGACGGTAGGTTATATTACAGGTAAAAATCGGCAGCTACTGGAAGCGGCTGGAACCTTTCCACTCGGTGGATCCTTGAAGCCGAAAAGAGCATTAAATTGTGTGACAAAACGGCACTAAACGTAATCCGATCTCATCCAAAACCTTTTCAGATCCCCTGGGCACTAAAAAAACTCTCAACTTAATGAATTTACAATCATCTACGCGAATTATTACCTACATTATCGCTCGTTGAATAATTAATATTAACAACTTTAACATCACTTGAACGTCTAAGAAAGTCTAGTTATCCTAAATACTACAGATTTGTAAAGCAACAAACTGAAAATTGGTAAAGTGATAATCTATAATAAATTCACCAACGAAGGTACAGAAAGCATATGATATTGATATTGTTACATCTACCTTTAAAGTTTGTGACAATCCACTAAAAGTTACAAATATGCCGAAATCTTATTAACATGACATGACACCAACGTTATCGGATGACAAACGATGACAATGACAATCGTCAAAATTTACTCATTGCAATCCGATCGCTCGCGGCTGTCTTTGTTAAATGGAACATTAGCATTTCAGTAATTTTACTAGATTTTAGAGGAGTATTTGTAGTTAGATTCTTCGATTTGTCTGTATATATATTTAAAAACGGCACTAAACGTAATCCGCTCTACTTCTAGAGCAGTGAAGAAACCCTCACACGTGAATTGAGACGTGATGTGACGATTTTCACAACGTAACGGCTACGCGCATCGATCATGTCATGCGAAATGCGATCTATGCCATATTTGCTTTGTTTTTAATTTTTTTCACGGAAACCAAATCGAAAGTGTGGAAGTGTGATATATCGTTGAAATCAGAATTTTAACTACTTTTCAATGGTTCCATTGCAAATTGAAAGTAATTATAAAATAAATAACTTGTTGCGTCAAAATGGCACTAAACGTAATCCGATCTCAACCAAAACCTTTTCAGATGTTCTGGGGCACTAAAGAAACGCACACGCAAAGTTTCATTCAAATCCGTTTAGTAGTTTCGGCGCTATCGTGCTAACACACATACACACACAGACATTTTTCAAAAACCACTTTTTTGGGTTCCTAGGACCTCAAAACGTAAAGATTTGATATTATCTAAATTTTCGTTTTTGAACCAATTTTAGTAACCTCTCACAATTTTATTGTGGAGAGGTTAATAATACCTAGATTTATGTATCTAAACAAGGGGGATATTTTTAAAACCACACTATATTAAAAAAACTAGTTATTTTAAAAATTATGACGAGCAACTATATACTGGGTGTAACAGGATCATCGTATACCCCTTTTCTAATTTAGTTTTAAAGATAAATGATTGTAATTTAGGATATACTACATACATATTAAGCGGAACTCTTTGGCATACAATTGATTTTTTTCACTTCCGGTTTCGCCAAATAAGTGACATTTCAAACGTCAATTTTTTTGTAATATAATTTTTAGTTTTCCATTTAAGTGTGCCATGACGGTTCCAATTTTTTGACAATTATATCTGCATTATCAGAATGTAGTTCAAAGTTTTAATTTTAGAATAAGATTTGAGCAATACTCGAAGAGGAAGTCCCACACCACTCTTATTCAACTGCAAATTCAATTTCGTAAGAGTAAAATCATACATAAAACGTAATAAGTATAGAAAAGGATGTAATAATAATATATAACATGGAAAAATTTAAAATATAACATTGACTAGATGTAGAAAACGATATATTAAGTTTGGTATGAGAACAGTAATAAGTTGTGAATTTTATTAGTTAGATTATAGTAGATGGAACTTGTAATTAGTGTGTACTAATGTATATAAGGACTTAATAATTGTAATTAAGTATGAAATAAGTGGTTAGTGAAGATTCTTGTTGTAATTTGCTGAACCTACGTGCAGGGTGTTTACTGGATATTGTAAACACGTAACATTATTTTCACATGACGTTATACGTCTATACTTGTTTTAAATGATAACCGTAAAATAACGTTTATTTGTTCCTTCTTTTTCCAGGATTATCTGTAAGAAGCAAATACCTTTGACAATTAAATCCTTATTTTCAAAATGTAGCTCAAAGTTTAATTTTTTTATTTAATAAGATTTTAACAATACTCCAAGCGGAAGTCGCAAACCACTTCCTTATTCAACTGTCAATTCAATTCCGTTCGTATACGCTCGTACTAATGTAGTCGTATCCTTATTAGTAAAGAAATATTTATTTCGAGCTTTACCTAGAATTTTCAGAATTTACGTTAATGGGGGTGTAGGAAATTATTTAAACTAACAGAGTAGGCTATATGTTTAATTTACATAATAATTTTGCAAGTATATTGGTTATAATTCGCAGAAGGGAGGTAATATTATAGGTAATTTATTTATTTATTTCTCAAAACCGATAAATCTAATTACAAGAGAAGTATAATTATATATTATGTATAACGCATTAGCTTCGAAGCTATATGTACAGTAATAGTTTAATTTTATATTCTAAAATTTAAATAATTCATTAAATTTTAGGGAAGAAGGATTTATCTAAGAGCGAAGTAAAAATTAATACATTAATATCAAGAGAGGTAGTGACTCAATCTAAATTTATAATGAGACTGCTTAGTAATTCGTAAAATGTCTTGGATAGGGAAGCAAAATCTAACTCCGATAACATAAATACATTATTTGTGACTTTTAAGTGACAACTAACGGGGATGAAATGTTTGTAGTAAGAGGAGGTATATAAAAAACTGCACTAGTCTGGTTTGTTCATTAGATATTCTTATTTCAATATGATTTAATATCTGACTACAATTCAAGAAATTATTATTTTGTAGCAAATAATTATCGTGCATTTTAACCTCTCCACAATAAAATTGTGAGATTACGATAGCGCCGAAACTACTGAACGGATTTGAATGAAACTTTGCATGTGCGCTTCTTTAGTGCCCCAGAAGATGGTTGAGATCGGATTACGTTTAGTGCCATTTTGACGCAACAAGTTGTTTATTTTATAATTACTTTCAATTTGTAATGGAACCATTGAAAAGCAGTTAAAATTCTGATTTCAACGATATATCACACTTCCACCCTTTCGATTTGGTTTCCGTGAAAAAAATTAAAAACAAAGCAAATATGAAGCATAGATGACATTTCGATGCGCGTAGCCGTTATGTCGTGAAACTCGTTACATCACGTGTCAATTCACGTGTGAGGGTTTATTTACTGCTCTAGAGGTAGAGCGGATTACGTTTAGTAGTGCCGTTTTTAAATATATATATATATACAGACAAATCGAAGAATTAAACTACAAATATTCCTCTAAAATCTTGTAAAATTACTGAAATGCTAATGTTTCATTTAACAAAGACAGCTTCGAGCGATCGGATGATGAGCAAATTTTGACGATTGTCATTGTCATCGTTTGTCATCCGATAACGTTGGTGCCATGTCATGTTAATAAGATTTCGGCATATTTGTAACTTTTAGTGGATTGTCACAAACTTTAAAGGCAGATGTAACAATATCAATATCATATGCTTTCTGTAACTTCGTTGGTGAATTTATTATAGATTATCACTTTACCAATTTTCAGTTTGTTGCTTTATAAATCTGTAGTATTTAGGATAACTAGACCTTCTTAGTCGTTCAAGTGATGTTAAAGTTGTTAATATGCTAATAGTATATTATTCAACGAGCGATAACGTAGAAAATAACTCGCATAGATGATTGTAAATTCATTAAGTTGAGGGTTTTTTTTAGTGCCCCAGAAGATCTGAAAAGGTTTTGGATGAGATCGGATTACGTTTTGTCACACAATTTACTTTTTGGCTTCAAAGATCCACCGAGTGGGGAGGTTCCAGCAGCTTCCAGTAGCTGCCGATTTTTTCCTTCTAGTTTCAAGGCTTAAAAAACTGAATTTCATCCGAAGGCTGCTGTACGTACACTATTATAGTCTGGATATGATCCCCTTAAGTACAAATATGTAAGCAGTTTGTTTTGCACCTTTTCTATAATATACTTTGAAATAACACGGGTGCCATATTACTGATGCATATTGCAGAATTGGTCTTACTAATGTATTCAACAATTTCACTATTGTGGTAATATTTTTCAACTTGCTGGACTGCCTGACTATAAAACCTAATACACGTAACGCCTTTCATGATACGTAGGGTATATGCTTAATGAAACATAGTTTATCAACAGTAAAATCAGAAGAGCGTTATTTTTATCGGACAAATTTCTCTTAGTAACGAAATAATTTTGCCAATCAGTGATTTTATAAGAAAAACTAACATGAAAAAATTAATTTTGCCAAATGTCAGTTTTCCTAGCAAAATTACTGATTGGCAAAATTTTGAGTTAAAAAGAAATTTATCCATAAAAGAAAAGCTCGAGTGTTTCTTGGCAAGATAAATTAACGACAGAATATGAAATTATAGCTGACAGTACAGATTTTAAATTGACGTGCAACTACTAGATGTACTCTGCTTTTAAGAAACAGGCATTTTTATGGGTGATAAGAAACGATGCACCTTTTTTATCGCTGTCAAAGCGACAAAAATGTGACTACCAAATAGATTCTTTTATATAGGAGTTAATTTATCGTCATAATAAACACCCAGATCCTTAATTCTTGTTGCCCTTGGTAAATTTTTGTCATCGATTGTGTAATTAAAATTTATTTGACGGCGTTAACGCGTACATGACGTAACGGCATATTTAAATATATTAAAATTGAAATTGTTGTCAATGCTCCATTGAAAAAGTTGACAATCATTTAGTGTCATTACTTTTTTGTAAAGTTTTATATCATCGGCAAATAGCTGGCAATTGGAACTTGTTAATACTTTAGGTATATCATTGATGATTATGAGGAACAACAAGGGTCCTAAATTAGATCCCTGTGGTACCCCGGAATTTGCAATGAGTTTTCTGAGGTTTTGTCAGGAAATTAAACCGAGAATCCACGATTTTGTAGGTATGAGGAAAAAACGATAATGTATTATGAATCGCACCAAACTGACAAAGTTTTCTCAATATGACGTCATGATCCACCCGGTCAAAAACTTTTCTAAAATCGGTGCAAATAATTTTTACTTGATGATTTTGCGCCAAGTGGTCCATAACGCCACTCGAAGAAACCAGTAAATTCGTTACTATCGATTTTTTCACAACAAATTCATGTTGTTCATCACAAATGTTTGATCGCACATGTTATGTTTTCTTTACAGTGATTAAAAATAATTTATTGCATCGGTTATTTTTCTCAAAATGTCTATAATTCAACTGAGGCCATTTTTTTCGAAAATTCTACGCCAATTCATCGAGAGAAACTTTTCGTGTAGTGTTGATGAATAAATCGTATTTGGAGAGTAAATGTCTGAAGAAATATACGGGGGTATTCGAAATTCGAAAAATGAGAATGAGGCTCTCCTTTTTCTAAACCCCTAAGCCATCATTCTAGAGCTGTAGCTTCTTTACCAGGCATTTTAGGTACCGTCATTAGAGGTTCTATGCTTGAAATTGACCTTATAATCACTTAATGAATTTTCTTAACGTACTTACCAAACATCCTGTATATAGAAAAATAAAAAACAACTTTTGCACTCAGGATACTCTGACAATTTCTCCCATTTTGTTAGAAAATAGTGTGTGAAAATCTTACAACAAATAAATAACAGAAAAACGTGACGTGACACAAATCGGCAAAAAAATAGAAATCAAATTTGTTTAAAATAAATATATGTGAACTGTGCTCAGTGTAATTTTTTTGTAATGTTATCGAAACGTTTGTTTTGAATGCAACATTTCCAAGACGGTATGAGCGGAAGAAGGTCGAAAATTTGTATCATTTATTAGGATCACAACATTTAAAAGCTACCCAAAAATTAAAATTATCCAATCTTCTGTAGGATAAATATATCCTGCGCTACTGAGCCGACTTAGTTACATATTCTTTAATTAATTTTATGAGTAATTACGATACCTCGCTCGCAAGGTTTATCATACTTCTGCTATTTTTTTTAACGTTATTTGAAACGAAACGCCTATCAAAGAATTATTGAAATGTTTTTAATCAATACAGTATATCCCAAGTGGCCAATTAACAGTGTATTAAACTTTGAATGTTAAGAACAACAAAGGTATTTATCATTTGACATTGAAAATATAACTTTATACAGCGCCAGCGACTTCCCTATGGGCACGAACTACGAACACCAAGCTTCGCCTTAAGTTTCGATAAAATAGAAACCTTATTCTACGAACTACTACGACAGATTTATTTAATATATTGAGTTCTTTATCGACAGTGTTTGGTTTTATTTTATATATTAAGGCCCTCAGTTCATATCAATAGTATGCGTTATAACATTTTCACCCTGGATGTGGCCAGAGGGCGTGGTATAACAACTGATTAGCGTTATTTATATACTTTGCAGAGGCATAATACTATTTTGATTCAGGTGCAGGGTCTGAAAATTCTCAATTTTACATATTTTTATTTAATAATGACAAATAATAGAAAACCATATTTAAATATTGTGCGAACAAATTTATTTTTTTAGCTATTCCTACGAATGTACCCACCCCAACTTTCCGGATATATTCAGAAGATATTTTCTATTTTTTTGTAATTGCGATGAAAACTAAATTAATAATAAATAATAATAATAATAATAAATAACACCACAGAAATTAGACAACCCCCAATTCCAGAAACCAGAGCTTGTGCGGAAGGGGGTTACACATTGAAAAAACGCGGACATACAACCATTTCCTCCGACAGTGCCAGTGCCGGAGCCAGGATTCGAATCTGGTGGTGCGATGTTTGCCACCTCGAGCCTTAACCCACTCGGCTATCGACCAGACATTGCATCGAAAAATTGGAATACGCATTGTAAATATATTTTAAGTATTAGGTTATAAGCATTTCCTCTAAAGCCTATATTTTGTAGAACTTCCAGCAACTGTGGATGGCTGACAGTGTCGAATGCGTTTGCTAGGTCGTAAAACATACAGAACGAAGGCTTACTGGCATCTAGTGTTTGGCAAATCTTTGAAGTCAAGAAACAAATAGCATCTTGTGTGGACATACCCATTCTAAATCCAAATTGATTTTCTGAAATAAGTTTGCATTTATTTCAATATTTGACAATTCTTATTTTAAAAATTCTTTTGTGGAAACCGCTACTTTGTTTCTATCACTAATTTATTGTCACTTGAACGTTACTACAATTTCGGTACTTAACGTACCATTATCAAGCAAATGATTCAAATGGATGAATTTACAAAGGGATGCCAAGATATTTAACTACAATTTGAGAGTAAACCGGTCTCAGTGGCTCAACGATTACGTGTTAGGCTTGCAGCAAAGGAGTCACGGGTTCGAATCCTAGCTAGGGTATGGATGTTTAGTGGTGTTATTCATGTGCTACCGAGTTGGTAGCAGAGGACTAGACGAGGTTGTGCGAGAGACAACCCGGCTAGTTGCTGTATCACTCCTGAGTTCGAGTCTCAGCTGTGCAATGCCGTAGGAAACGGTCGTTGAGTAATTGTCTATGTGTATGTGGCCCTGTTGAGTGGTGGAATAGCTAATGCTAAACTCCGTTAGGACGTTAATCTACATAAGGCGTTAAAATAAAAAAAAAAAAGAAAAATTAAACATTATAAAGATTATCATTAAATTCGTTGTCTTCTGCAAATTATCATTAAAGTTATGTATTAGTTTTCAGAAATTAAATGAATAGATTTACAAAGGGATGGAAAGTATTCGACTAAATTGTCAGTAAACATTACCAATATTTAAATGCAAATTACTTTTCAGAAATTAAATACATTGGAAAAGGATATATTGATATAGGTCTGTCTGGTCATTTAGAAGATTATTATCGTCGGTACTTTTATTGAATTTAATAATTTCTATTGCCTCTAATAAATTGAATTTAAATTTCTTTTTCACGTGTAATATATTTTGATTGTTCATTTTCCGGGAAATTATAACTTGCCTTTAGAACATGATTTGCAGATTCTACTTTAGCCCCTAAAGAAATTCTTCCTGTGAATAACTCACCGAAGATATCTTTTACTGAGGAAGTAGTTAGCATCGCGTAAGTTATTTCAAAATAATTAAGAACATTTAAATATTATACAAAAGTAGAGTAGATTACAAAAGTGGTCATTGTAGATTGTAGATTGTTTTACGGGGTCATTTGGCTTCGAACAGCTTTACTTCACTTCGACCTAACAGATCTTTAGTGACTTACCCTACATCTAGTGGTTATCCAGGATTCCCAGAGTTTTTACAAAGCTTGTGATTTTCCTGGGAGCTAATTTCCCTATGTCTTCAGGTGTTAATTCCGCCTGTTCTAGGAATTTTTGCCTAATGCGGACTAACATCTTGCATTCGCAAAGTATGTGTTCCGCAGTTTCAATTCCAGTATCGCGATATCTGCATTTATTATCTACCGCCTTGCCCATATTCTTGAGATGGCATCTCAAGGGGCAGTGGCCAGTTAGAAGGCCTGTGATTAGCCTTAATTCGGACTTTTCAAGTTTGAGAAGCCTTGTGGCATTCTTTGTCGAATAAGTTATAAACCTTTTCGCTTGTCTTTGGCCTGGAGTATTCCTCCAGTGGAACTTTTTCTGATCCTTTTCCCATTCTTGGATCTCCTCCGCTATATGTCCCTTGACTAGGTCACAAAACGGTTCGGGTCCAATGAACGGTGCTTCAGCTCCTTTTTTTGCAAGGCTATCAGCAAGTTCATTTCCTTGTACTTCCTCATGCCCTGGCACCCACATCAAGGTAACCTTGTTGTTATTAGCCAGTTGCTTCAGGGATTGTCTACATTCCCAGGCAATTTTAGATTCAAAGGTATAGGACCTTAGAACCTTTAGTGCTGCCTGGCTATCTGATAGTATATAGATCTTTGCCCTTCGGATACCTTTATTTAGGCATACCTGGGCACACAGATCTATGGCATAAATTCCTGCCTGAAAGATGGTTGGGGTGTTACCGAGGGCTTTGGATAGCCTACAATTCGGCCCTGCTACTCCCACTCCTACCCCTTCAGCGATCTTAGATCCATCTATATATCAGATAAGTGACCCCTGTTCCAATCGCAGTGACTCCATCTTGCTCGTCTGACGACTTTCAATTAGCACGTCAAATGGGCAGTCAAAATCTTGTTTGACTGGCATTGAGTCAGTGTGTTTGATCATGGACTTCAAATGGACTAACTCCAGAATCCTTAAGTGACCAACCAGATCGCCTGGTTTAAATTTATGTGCCTGGTGCAGTCGTAAGGCACTAAGTGCCGCCTCCTTCCTTACATGTAAGTGTAAGCGAAGTAGGTGAAGTATAGCCTCCATAGCTGCTGTGGGACATGAGTGCATTGCTCCTGTAGTCCCTAAACAGGCAGGCGTTACCTCCTTTCTCTTATTATTTATTTTTGAGAAAGAATTGAGGCAACATGTGCGGACGACTAGCTGGTTTAAACCGGAGCAGAGAGCCGTGGGTCCAGAGCATTCGTAAGAGTGGAAAAACTTACCCTTTCTGACATGTACAGCATAAGCGACAGATTTCTGTTTATTTCGAGAAAAGGAGACAAAGAAAAATTGATGTTAAATTGGGCACCATCTATAGTAAAATAAGCAAAATTGTCTCTTTTTCTCGAATAACCAGTCTGCTATAGATCAGACTGAAATTGTTGGTAAAATAAAAAGATAGTTTAAAATGAATGACAAAATATATTACATGAAAAAAATTAGACAAATCGGTTTGAGGCAAATTGAAATGTAAAAAAAATATATTTATATAAAAGACAAATTGATACCAGTATCCTAGAGGGTTTATGGTTCAGGTGGCTGGTTCTGGGACAGCAATCCAGGCCCACAATTGTCTCTTGTTACAAGAATTCTAAATTTTCCTTGGCAATTTACGTCTCTCAATGAATGGGGTGAAAATTGTAGGAAATTTAACCAAATATAAGCACATACAAAATTTATGCAAGTTAGTTATGCAAAATTTAAGCAATGTTAGCTATGCAAATATAAGCTAGTTAGCTGTACAAAATATATTTAAATTAGCTGCACGAAATATTAAGCTAGCTGTACAAAAGCTGCAGGAAATTAATTTAAGCTATACAAAAGTAAGCTGATTAGCAGTACAAAAGTAAGTTTTAGCTATGCAATAGTAATTATTAGCTATGCACGAGTTTTTTTTTAGCTATGCAATAGTAATTATTAGCTATGCACGAGTAAGCTGATTTCTTAGACTGTATGTTAAACACTTTGTAACTGGGATATAAAAATTGTAATATCAATTACTGAAGTCCACAGTTAAAAATTATAATGTTTGAATCAGTACAAAGGCTGCAAGCAAATGACTTCCTGGTGAGTTTTACTGATAAGGTAAACTTTTTGTCCTGTTTACTGGAAAACAACGCCACCAAAAAAATGTGAGAAATCTAATTTCCTATTTAAATTGAAAGCTATCAAGATATAGAAATCGTACAAGTATGGCCATCTGTCAGTGGTTAAGTTGAGCGCACCAACTTGCCTTGTAGATTCCCATACTCAACTAAAGTAGTGGCATATAATCGATAAAAGGAATCTATAATAATAGTTTATTTTCCATGCCAATGCTTTTGCCTTTGCAATTTCTATTTTATACATAACCACAAATATTAACAGATGTAAATAAGTATTAAGTAGTAAAACGTATTGATAAGTCAGTAAATATATTACATCTCTATATATAGAATGAGAGAAGGTAAGGAAAATAACCATATGTACTCCATAGTAAACAAAAATATAAAAATTGAAAAATAGATATCTGATGTAACTAAATTTTGTAGACAAATTGTTTCCTGGGATAATTATGCTGTATTACAACGGATATGAGACACATAATAGTGTTAATAGAAAAACAGGACTATATTCCTAAGATATAAAACTAAGTACATAAACAGTGTGAAATGGTTTTGCAGTTATACATGTAAAATTCTGTTAGTTGAAAGCAGTTTCACCTACAAGAATCGAAAAAATGTTATACAGGTCGTACTAACTATCCACAAAACACTAGTTTTTAAATAAAACTGTTAAATGGACATAAGCCATGTAACAGTAGGTGAAGTATAGCCTCCATAGCTTCTGTGGGACATGAGTGCATTGCTCCTGTAGTCCCTAAACAGGCAGGCGTTGTAGTTTCTGCAACTTTCCCCGTGCTGTTTTTTCCTCTGTTTCTGGCCACCATACGCATGATACGTAGGCATAGGTCTGACAACCCAAAGATAAGACCTATGTGTCATTTTCGGTCTTAGAGTCCAAGTCTTACCCAACAACCTACGGCACGTCCATATTGCCGCTGTTGCTTTAGTAAGAATTCTTTCCAGATGTGAGTTCCAGGTAAGTTTTTGATCCAGGATTCCTCCTAGATACTTGAAAGATTTATTATCATTTCATTCAGTACAGGAGTTCTAAGATTGAGTCTTCTCGTTTTAGTAAACGGGACAATAGTTATTTTGCTCGGATTGACATTGAGCCCCTCTGACAGCACCATTTGGATATTATATTTTTGCATGAGGTTGGAAATCATGACCTCATTTTTGCCTCTCACAGTGACGACCAGGTCATCTGCATATCCCTGGACGTTAAAGCCTGAATTACTCATTTTATGTAGGAGATCATCGACCACCATTGACCACAGCAAGGGTGATAGGACTCCACCTTGTGGAAAACCCCTGACTGCAGTCACCGTAGCCGACTCATCTCACACACTTGTGGTAATAATTCTGCTTTTGAGCATGGATTGTACCTATTTAATTGTAGGTGACTGTTTTCCCCTTTTTCCGCGGCTATTTGTATGGATTCAGGTGGCGTTGTCAAAAGCACTCTCTATCTTCGAAAGCACACATAGCCACTTCTTTTACTGTGAATGTCTTTTCAAAGTGGTCATAACTTTAAAGTCAGAAACATCAAATATCTTCAATTTATCAAAATCTACGACTAAAAATATGGACAGTTCATATTTACTTCCCTATACCTAAATACAACGGTATTTATTGATATGTTGTCGAAGTCATCAACATCATAGTTTCAGGCATATTTTCAGTTTTAGAGATACTTTCAAGACATTGAAATATTGTCTGTCCTCGTTTAATTTTATTATTTATTGAGTCTTCAATGTATCGTTTTGCCACTGCGGATTTCCAACCTCCGTGTTGTTTTATTTCTGTTAGATTTGCTCCACGATCTGCAAGAACAGTGGTAGAAGATTTTCTTAATGAATGACCCGTATACAATTGAACATCCGGCAAATTAAGAAATGCTGCAATTTGCTTTGGAACATTTCCATATTTATTGATTATAATCACTTGTTTTTGTACATTTGCAATTTTGATAATTGAGGATTGAGGTTCTATTGGTTATTCGTAATGGACAAATATTTATATACTTCTTACAAATGTTGTAATAACTGGCTATAATTGCAAATGAGCATGACGTGTGAGTTTCTGTATTAGGTATAGTTACAAGTAACGCCTTTTCCAGATCTTAACATTAGTTATTTCTAAATCTCGTAACTCATGTGAACGGAATGCCAAAAATTAATGCTACTTATATAAAATGATTAAAATGTATTTTCACATTAACGACATTAAATAATGTAATGATTACCTTTGTAATTAGGAATTTATCGTCAGATGCATCATTGATAGATGTCTGATTTTCTTGTGTTGTTAAAACTTTAGCTTTTTGCTTTTGAACCCCGTCTATTTTCTTTTTGGAAATGCTTTCAGTTTAGGCAATTTCGAAATATCCACGTTATGTTTGATGTTAACTGTATCGCGTAACATGGAAAACATGCTCCATACAGTAGATGGATTAAATCGTCCGATATTTTACTAATATAAGCTAGAAGAAAGTAATCCGAGAAAGAGTTTATTTGGTTCTCATTGCCAGTGCCGGATTAACCCCAAGGCAATGCGGCACTGCCTTGGGGCCTCCATAAAAAAAGCCTCATGATTTACTCTTCAGAAGCCTTCACCACAATTTTAGTAGAATTTTTAGAAGTAATCCGAGAAAGAGTTTATTTGGTTCTCATTGCCAGTGCCGGATTAACCCCAAGGCAATGAGACATTGCCTCGGGGCCCTCATAAAAAAAGTCCCCATGATTTACTCTGCAGAAGCCTTCAGCACACTTTTGCCTACAGGCCCCCGCCCATTTAATCCGGCCTTCTTCATTTCTCTAATCCATAAACTTCTTGTAAACAAATTCATACCTTTGTCGGAATTTATCCTGCATATCCTGTCTGGTCGATAGCCGAGTGGGTTAAGGCGCGAGGTGGCAATCGCGATTAATATCACACGGACATCGCACCACCGGGTTCGAATCCTGGCTCCGGTACTGGCACTGTCGGAGGAAATGGTTGTATGTCCGCGTTTTTTCAATGTGTAACCCCCTTCCGCACAAGCCCTGGCTTCTGGAATTGGGGGTTGTCTAATTTATGTGGTGTTTATTATTATTATTATTTATTATAATGTTGTCGGTACGCCGCTTCAACTATATTTGGGGGTGTGCATAATTCACTGTATTCACTTTCTCCATAATCATATAAAATACGATTAGATTATAAAAGAACTGTCACAATGTCAATTGTTTGTTTAGTCGTTGCTGTGGTAGGTAAAATAGATACACAGGCTACTACTAAATGAAAGTATTTCTTCTATCCATTATTAAAAATATAAATTTGATATTTTCATTTTCACTTAGAGTAAAAAAATGTCATTTTCATATAGAGTAAACGGGAGAAAAATTGCTATTTTCATATAGAGGTTGTCTATTTTATCAGGGCCCTCGAGAATATCTCACTTAATGTCGGTTGTACAAAAAAATGCTTTTGCGAAAATTGTGCCGATTTATATAACCTACAAAATGATTTAAAGACATTTGAAATCCATGGCCTATTTTAAGAGTTATGGCGGAAAATATCGAAAATGCAGAAAACGTCTAAGCCAAATACCTCCGTTATTTAAAGAGATATGAGAAAAATTCTAAGGCGAGAATTTTTTTCAAAACAGAGTGTTTCAACGAGGTTTTATCTAATTCTTTCAAAACTGCTGTAATTTGAGATTCACTCTTCAGGCTGTTAAAAAAATTATTTTGAAACGGGCGGGAAATGGCGCCATTAAATAGAGTATTTTCCACCCTTTTCAACGATATATCACATGCCATATTTATTCATTGGTACTACGTTAGTAATTATAAAAACATTTTTTTTAAACCAATAAATTTTTTTTTAACAAGCATTATACTTGACGCGGAGAAGTATGATTAAATAAAACGATAAAATAATTCAATAAGTTATTCAAATCTTTGCTATAATAAAACATTAACACAATTAAGAAGAATAAAGTAAATTCAGGCAACAAAAACAAATTAATAATAAAAAGAATATAGCACACAGAACATTAATATTTATCTAATCCTCAAAATAATTTTTAAGATATTATATCAAGTGTTCAAAGTGTCCACCGCGATTTCTTATGGACAATCGAGCGCTGCGAGGCACTGCATTTAACACATTACTCAGCATTTCGGGGGTAACTGTAATGTCTGTTGAATTCGAGCTTTTAGGTCCTCTACATTTTGCGATGTCGTCGAAAACACCTTATCTTCAATATACCCCATAGAAAAAATCCATTGGGGTTATATCTGGAGAACGAGGGGGCCATCGAATAAAAATCCATTGGTACCTATCCAATGTTGAGACAAAATTTCGTCTAAATAATCTAGGCAAATCTGGGAATTGTGGGGAGGAGCTCCATCTTGTTGAAAATATTAAAAGTTGTGTCGACTCTCTAAAGGTAGGTCATCTAAGAATTGATTAAATTGATTTCTCAAAAAGTTTAGGTACCTTTGACCACTGAGGTGATCATCATAAAAATAAGGACATATTAAATTGGTGCCTAAAATACCTATCCACACATTTATTGAAAAACGATTTTGAAACCCAGTCGGTCTGTGCCAGTGTGTATTTTCAGAAGTCCATTTTTAATGAATATTGCGATTAAAAAAAACAATATTTGAAAAATTTGTCTCGTCGGACCAAAGTATTTTACTACATATTAATGGATCGTGCCGCCTCTTTTCCAACAGCCACCTACAAAAAGTCGTCCTCCTTGGTTTGTCCCCCGCTTGTAAATTGTGAACTTTTTTGGCTTTATAACACCGGTAACCATTTTTCGTTAAAATTTTTCTAGCACTTGTTTTATTTATATGACAAGCAATTTGAATTTCTCTTAATGATATTTCCAAATTTTCTGTATTTTTATTTCTTACATAAGTAATAACTCGGTTTACCTTATTTACATTATCAATAACACTTATTATTTTTCAGTTTCGTAGCTAATTTTCTTAACAGAGGCTGTAGTGCTTTTGGAATTCTGTTTCTATATTCTACTTGAGCTAATCCAGAGTTAAAATTGCATTGGCAATATGTAACGAACATATAACGGTCAATCATTTTTGAAAATTCTAAATTCTTAAACGGGTGTGATTGAGTGAGAATTTAAGTATTAACTGAGATGATCTGTCAAAAAATTAAATTGTCAAGTTTGTTCATAGCCAACTATTTTAAAATAATTGAAATAATAGTGAAATCATGAAATACAAACAAATGGATATTATACTTAAATTAGTTGGTAAACACATTTTAACTTTCTGAGCAAGGAGTGACGCTTATATGGAGGACCTCTATACATTGGCATAACTGCGAATACTCTTTCCATAATTGCTCCATGTTGCTTTCTTGATTATTATTTTGTTTTTGTTACCTGAATTTACTTTATTCTTCTTAATTGTGTTAATGTTGTATTATAGCAAAGATTTGAACAACTTATTGAATTATTTTATCGTTTTATTTAATCATACTCCTCCACGGCAAGTATAATGCTTGTCGTGTTGAGGATAAAACCTCGTTGAAACACTCTAAATATTGTCTGAAAGTTATTTGTGGCATTCTACGAATATTCTTTCCTATTATTTGGGTTTTCTACCACATGTACTATTATCCTCTTCAAAACAAATCACCGAATCTACAAAATAATAGAATTATTGGGAAAAAACCTCTGCGCCCGTGACACTCTGTTTTGAAAGAAATTCTCGCCTTTAGAATTTTTCTCGTATCTCTTCAAATAACGGAGATATTTGGCCTAGACGTTTTCCGCATTTTCAATATTTTCCGCCGTAACTCTTAAAGTAGGCCATGGATTTCAAATGTATTTAAACCATTTTGTAGGTTATATAAATCGGCACAGTTTTCGTAAAAATATTTTTTTTTACGACAGATATTAAGTGAGATATTCTCGAGTGCCCTGATAAAGTGGACGGCCTGTATATGAGTAGAACAGAGCGTGGATAGGTCGGCAGATTTACAATAATTTGAAATAAAAAATTTAACATAAATTTATTTATTCCTAACCGGAAAGTTTGTCCGAGTTGTCACGGACCGATTTTTATTTATTACGATATGTATAAGTAGTATCACGTAGAAAAACATTTATAAAATAACCCGAACATCATTCTTAATGATTATCAGTTGTGATTCCTTATAGAATCTTTCACAATTTAATCCCAGTTTACATTTTTCTTCTCGAGATTTGCCATCTTACACTGATGAATATGTCGGGGGCTGCTGCGAAATGTCACCCAACAAAGTCAGATACATATAAATATAGTAATGTTCAAAACATTGATAATTGATAATTACTTACATTCTGGATTATCAAATATGAGTGACACATCCGTCGAATTTCTGAAATCCAAATACTTATCTAGAAGAGATAATGCTGGACTTATGGATACGTCAATTTTAATATGCGGTATTCCCATATCCATTGCCAAACTGCTAGCAATTTCATTCGGGGACCAAGTTATATCTATTATTATCGTTCCTCCATCGGAAAGTCCTTTGCAAACTAGAAAAAAAAAGTATATTAACTACAGCATTTAAATTTTAATGAAATAAGATTGTATTCGTCCAACAGGGGACTTATTTTCAAAACAATATAACCAAAAAGAGACGTCTTCTGTAAAGAAATAGTCATATATCAGAGCTGAAAAATAAATATTATCAATATATGACACGTTTGCTATTATACAGTATTTCTAATATTTGAAATTTAGCAACGGCTTCTTATCTGATTAGAAATACAGTGTGTTCCAAAAGAAACGCATAACTTTTTGTTTTGCGTTCAAGATACTAAAACACGTCAATTATCAATGTCAGATTGCACGTAAAAATAATTTTTTTATATGCTTTTCACATATGTGACGTCATCGCTTTTTTTGAAATGGAAATCCCTATATTTTATCATAAAAATTGATAGTCCGTTTACAAGGGAATTCAGTGGTATTATATAGTTACGTGTTCACACCCTTTAGTAAACATCCCAAACGCGGATTCAATAATTGCAACCAGAATAACACACATCAATCAGTGGTTAAATGATTTATTTAACAATTAATTAAGTTACAATAAGTAGTCCTTATAATTATTATAACAGTAATTACTATTTTTAACTACTATAATCCACAACTTGATACTGCATTTCTCAATAATCTGATCACTTGTTCCTTTTCTGATCGGATCACTTTACTATCCAATATTGACCTATTCATGAACCTATAGATATGCACTCTGGACTACTTTAAAGTTTTCTTGAACGTTTCCAATTCGAAGTCTCGACAATCCTTCACACATCAATGCTTAACAAAACAAAATTTTGTTTTTCTAAACTATACATAAAACCACAGCATAAAACAATACAAAACAAAGTTGTGAAATATCGCAGGAAATACGTTGAATGTTGAAATGAAATGATCAACATGAGTGCGACAATTCAGCAGGAGCCTAGCGCTCCCACTTCCCTCCCTTCTCTCTCACAAATACACGTCCCATTCCGCTCGTCCGGTTTTATAAATGTATCACACGCGTGTGCAGGCCCTAATGAAATTAGAGCTTCGGGGTAAAAAAAATTGCCCGATTGAATGAACCTGGCCCGAAGTCCCCAGCCCTTTCCCTTGCCCTTCTACAGGGCAAAAACTTTGCGGGCCCCCCTCTCCCCTCCTAATCATCTGATCGCAATCTGGCCGGGCGCGAATTAAAGAGAAAAAAATTCCACATTCGATGGCGGAAAGAAAATCCCCACCCCCTTTCCTTCCTGGCGAAAAATGACTTTTTCTAAAAACAATAACAACAGTAAATTGGTAATTTCGCAACTATTTATTTATGGCGAAAATTGAAAATACATGAGCGGAACTCAAAGTAGACACATTAGTACACAATCTTACGTTTGCTGCGCGATTTGCGGAAAAATTGCGGAAGTTACAGAAGTTTTAATTTCATTTACGTTTACCCTTCCCCTCCCCCGTAACCAACCTATCGACTTGAAATTTGGTCACAGTGCTTAGGTTCTGAGTGTCTATCGGGGGAAGGAAAAAAGAGATCCCCAAATCACTTTCTTCTCCGAAAAAACGCGAAAACGGCTCTCGGTATGTTTCCGCCGCAGCAAAAAATCCGTATACCTTCAAATCGCAATATATCGAGAATCGCTGGACCGATTTCGATCAGTCAAAATTCATTTATGCGCTTTCGCGAGCCCTTCATTTTATCCGTTTTACACTTTTTCGATCCGAATCAAACTAAGTGAGTTACGTCCGAAAAACTGATTTTTCCTATCTTTACATGTAAATTTCCTCCCTCCATCACCCCCTCGTGCCCGCAAATATGACCAGATGATAAAGGGAGTCCGACTACATAATATACACAAAAAAAATTCGAAGACAACACTGTCGTTTCTGGGCTTTTTTCGTGCCAGATCGATCCCACTACAAGTTCTACATCTATGACGAAATTCTTATTTCACGCAAAGAATTATTGATTTGGATATGAATGTATAATTTTTCAGAACACAACATAAAAAAGCTGGAGGCCCTAATATGGACATACTAAAGACGTATATTTTTTGACGTCCCAAAGACGTCCACTTTGTACGTCCTGAGGACGTTCATATTAGGTCCGAAGACGTTCAGACCAAATTAGGACCAAAATTGGACGTCTCTAGGACGTCGTATGCTATCTAGGTTATTACTCATTGTACAAATTATCTGTTTTTGGGACATATTAAAGTAAACAGTGTTTCTCGGTTTCATTTAGACTGCATCTGGTATTTTATTGATCACAACTATAACTGACCATTCGATTATTATCAACTATTTGAAAATCATGCATATAGTCCTCTTGGACTCAGTAATAATTTTAATATGCGTTATACCTCGATCCTAAATTTTGTAAACAATTACATGGTCTTTCGCTGATTTGCTGAAGAGTAAAATAGCTAAAATATGAAAGTTCCAAATAATTACTAAAAATTATCCACGTTTTTAGCAACATATCTACATTTGTGTTCCCTTTACTTGATCTAATCAATAAACTATTACCAGACAATAGTTCTGTATACTTTCTCCTCTGCTTTATAAAAAACTGTGCTCTCATTTCGTATTCGCTGTTTTCTTTTGTACGAGACAAAATAATACTTAGAATAATATAATTAAGTGGTTTTGTGATTTTTGAGAAACTCTTGAATATCGAAACAAAAGTTTTTAATTTCATATCTTTGAAATACGACCTCAATTTGGAAATTTCACTTATTATATTAGTAAGTATTTCAAATAGACTTTTTCGGATTTCAATAACAAGAAAAATATTAATGCAAATCATGCAAATTGCGCGTAACCCAGATTTCGCATCGGACAATGTTTTGCTACTGAGTAATACATGAGATACTTGAAATTGTAGAAAAATAACTTCGGACTGCTTTAGCTTAAACTCTGTATTTTGCGTCGGAAGATAAGCCCTGTTTGCGTAGTGTTATCCTGTGACACAAACCAAATATGAAATACGAATACTTGATTAATTGACCAGCGTACGGTAAGTGTTGCTACCATTTCCGGAAAACACAATGAAAAATGAAAGTTAAATATTTCGTACAACGCATGAAATATGATGAAGAGAGAAGTAGAACTTAAAAAAAACAATAATCCGATTGATTATGTTGGAATTATACAATGGAAAGCATTCAATCATCTATTCTTTTTACTAACTAAATCCATATTTGACTCCAGAATTGTATAACCTCAAAAAATGCTCAGAATTCCTCAAGAATGAAATGTTCATGTATCGTACCCTGGATTTGTGAAGCAAAACGCTTAAAACTGTTTTTTTGCTTACCTATTGAGGCAATCAATTTCAATTCAATGCCAAAGTATGTTCAGTAGGTGCCGAGTTGACCATAAACTAAAAAAATTAGAACCTCCCTGAAAGGTACATGGGAAAAGCGATGAGAAATTTCTTTTCTTAAGTTCTTTAATTAGCTGAATCTAAAATCAACTCCACAATCGGTCAATTCTCCTAGGTAATTCTAGAGAATAGTTAGAAATTCTAATGAAATCTGACTGATAGAATCTCGTTCTTTCGGGTAAGTTTTAGCATCAGGATATGAAGGAAATGGAACGTCGATATCAAGGAAGGTGGGATGAAACTATGATGGCTAATTTCTGTTGGTTAAAAAAGAAAGTGGATCCAAGAGGAATAAAACGCAAAAGACGGCCTTTGCATCGATATTTTGAATGTAAAGAGTGCGGTACATAGAAAGAAAGAGTAAGGATTTTACTCATAAACTAAACTGACTTAAAGGAACGAGATTTTATACTGCACGCGAACCAAGTCTAATCTAATATTCTGTAATTCTCCTCTGCTAGCGCCTACGCCGGCCGTCGCTGTCCGGTAGACAAATCTATTGCATGTCGATAATATAAGATCGTAAAAGTTTTTTCAATACTAAAAACGGCCCGACAAGACTTTGACAAATTTTCCCATTTAAGAATGAGTCGGACTAATATATCGTGTATTGACATTCACAAATAATGATAAATAAATGCTTCTATTAAAAATTTCATTTCATGTACAGGGTGTCTCACAGGGAAATGAATCGATCGATATAGAGAAAAGTACGCATCAGAAAATTTTGAAAATTTAGTTAATTACTAATGTCGGTGTGGCCAATCGAACTAAAATAGTTACGAGCAGCTGGCATTTCCACTTATACCGGAAGTCGATATCAACTTGCTTATTTCAAATGGAACACCCTATATATTTTAGGGTTTTCGAAAAGAGAATAAAATTCTTAGTAGAAAATATGTAGCATATCCTATACCTAAACCTAGCCGTTTCAGAGATATTTGACATTTTATAGAAAATTTGACAGGTTCAACGGTTTACAAGAACCGTTATAACTTTATTCGTGTAAAAGATCCTCATTTGCTTCTTGTCACATAAAAAGAACACAAGCAGAACTACGTTCTACAACTGAAATAAATTCAATAATATCATATTAAGTGTTTCGTTTTTCGCGTTACATTTTGTCAACTTCAAACCGCGAAAACTTGTTTAGGTCAAATGGAACACCCTGTATTTTTTTACGTCAAGTTTTGTAAAATTGAATTCTCTTTTTTCCGATATTAGCATTGTGGGGGTTAAAGTTACAACTTTATGAAATATTTGCGATTTTATTAGAAATTCATGAATTATTGTAATCATTTCATCAAAATAGCCATGATTAGAAACAATCAGTCATTATCTTATGTCAAAAAATGCCAGCACGTTTAAATTATACCCACGAAAACTTCTTAAATTTGTTTATTATTTATGGAGAATAAAGTAATATGAAGAACTTGCAGTATATTTGCTATCAAATTTGATGAAAATCGTTAGAACCGTTTTTGAATTTTTTTAAAAATTATTATAAACCTTACTCTCACAGCTCCATCCTAGCATTTTTAGGCGCAGGAATTATGCCATCTGATACTAGTACTAAAGGATTATCTATGTATTAAATTTGATGAAGGTCATTCGAGCCATAGGGATGTCTCTTTGAACGGGACTACGCACCATAGAAGCTGAAGGAAGTTCACTTGTAGCTCTTGGTCTATTACCATCCTGTTATATGACACATGGCTCATGCCACGGCTTATTGCGATCCATGGAAGATTCGGATCAACGCTGAGAAATCCCAAGTGATAGTCTTCACGCGTCGATTCAGAGAGAACAAAATCTTAGCACCCATTTCCATCACGGGCAACCAAATTCCTACTAAGAAATGCGTGAAGTACTTGAGGATTAGACTCAACCAAAGATTAACGTTTAAAACCTATAATATGAGACGATACGGACGGTCTACTCCCTGTCCAGGAGCCTGTATCCGCTCATGGTCAGGGGTAGCAGACTCAACAGGCAGAATAAGAAATTGTTGTACACAATGTTGGTCAGGCCGTCCATCACATACGCGGCGCCGGTGTAGTGCAGCATACCGGTTACGACAATGAAAAAAACTGCTTGAACACAAATTTATGTGCCTCATTTCGAATTGTGGAAGGTACACCTCCTTCAGAGACTTATACGCATTTTGCCACGACATAACCCCGATAGCGGACTACGTCCAGAACATCTCTCAAAACTTCTATTAGTTCAAGCTGGGCGATAGTCCGCTAACAAACACATAACACAAATTAGATAGCATAATGCCGCATTTCGGATTAAACACCCCTTACCGTACCAGACGTTACCAATTTTCCGGCAACTTCTATAGCCAAGTTCCACCAAATATAACTTCCGCTTATCCACCTTTATTGATATTTCATATCTTTTGCATCTTTAAATCTTTCCTGTCCCCCTCTTCCTTTCTGGTGGTCACTGATTTATTCAATTTCCGATACAGTTTTCCAGAGGTAAGTACTCTTATTTTCATAAATTACTTGGATGATATTATACCTTCTTGCCCATTTAAATAAAATAAATAACAGATACCTTCTAAACAAACGGAACATATAAATTTAATATTGCCAAAGCAAAAGAAATCGATATAGTATTATACTAAATGTCTAATGCTAATCGTATTTCATCTGTTAAATTACTAAGTTTAATAATATGATGATAGTAATAATAGTGATCTCCACTTTATCTGAAATTGTATAATATCTATTTTGTATCCTTTCATAAAATTATGACTTACTTAGTTGTCCTCTCGAAAGGGCTATATTAACTTCCAAGGATATTAAGTTAACAAAAACAAGTTATTCGAATTATACCAAAAACTGTTTATTCGAATCATTATGGAAAATATTGTCTAAACCTTTTGGAATCATGACCTTTGCTCGTTCCCGCGCTGTTTGATATTAACATGTCTCCTTTCTTCAAGAGCAGGAATGGTCTTTTGAGACAGGTATTGTTGTACGAAGAATAATTGAGCTCATCAACAGTTGACTAAACGACTTCTAAGGTTCTAATGTAAACAAAGTTGCGTCAAAAGCAGCAACTTGATTTGTTGTATTTGAATATCGTTACATCCATAAACAAGGGTGGATTCAGAAATAATTTATCTCACGCATAGTTGGTGTTGATAATTATTTATATTATACTAAGGTGTTTTGTATCCACAAATTTTGTTAATCTCGTGTGCAGTAGTCGGTTTGGATAATTTCTTAGGAAAAGAAAACCTCACTTTCTCATTAAGTCGACGTTCGACAAATTTTATTGTCTTCTTCAGAACTACAACAATATAACATAAATCAAATAAGTATATAGAAGTATATAAATTAAAATGAATAAAAAAAAAATTATAAATATTTTAATTTATATACTTCTTGTTAGTTATTTGATTTATGTCATATTGTTGTAATCCTGAAGAAGACAATAAAGTTTGTCGAAACGTCGACTTAATGAGAAAGTGAGATTTTCTTTTTCTAAGAAATTATCCAAACCGACTACTGCACACGAGATTTATATTATAGTTCTTTAAGAGTGTATTAGGTTAGGTTATAAAAACAGTTTTAAAGAAATATTCAATCATTTCAATAGCGCATTCATAGATGACAGATTTCAAAAAAGCTTGGTTGAGCCATTTTCTCTAGCTCTACCTTAATAACAAACGTATAACTTATTAGTTTATTACAAATGATCTGTATTTTAGTCTTAATTAGTAATAACTTAAAATAGTTTGTTATTAAAATACCCTGCAAAAAATTAACTTTAAAGTCCAATTCGGTATAATGCGTTCTGCCATTATTAATATTCTTTTTAGTCATTATTAGTCATTTAGCCCTTATTTGGGGCGACGAATTTCTATTTCATAATAATGGAGTTATGACCAGACATAACCGTCGATATTGGTCTCAAGAAAATCCTAAGTGAATGAGACAAACGAGATTTCAGATACGATTTGATATAAGTGTTCGGTGTGGCACTGTAAACGGATTCATTGTTGGACCATATCTATATGAAGTAAAAAATGCCGATTGCTGCTTATATTTACCTTTGCTATTAGATAGTTTATCAATTCAATTAAACACAATGTAATTTCGTCAAGATGATGCATGTCCACATAATAGCGACAATATCAGTAGTTATCTTCAGCATACTTATCCAGGATTGGGTCACTAAGCACATGGTGCCAAAGAAACAAACACATCTTAAATAAGAAAAAGAATATGCTTTTATATTTTCATCTTCAGAGACCTGTTTCAAATCACATTGTTCTTTATGAAAATATTACCAGATTAGAATCAGTAAAATTGCTTGGCACATTTCTTGATCACAAGTTATCCTGGACTAACCATGTTGACCATGTATGTAACCAATTAAATAAAACGTACTTTGAAATGTTAGAGTTGAAATCAGCTCTTGATAAAGATGGTTTAGTTAATATTTATTATTTTATGGCATACAGTCACATATTTTTTAATATTATGGCATGGGGCAGAGCTATAGAACTACAGAGTCTTTACAGGTCAAAAAGAAATTATACGATTGATTTTTGATCTGAAAGTTAATGAAATTTGCAGACATATTTAAAAAAAATAAATTGTCACTCTTCCGTCTATATATATTTTAAAATGTCTCTCAGTTACTAAAATTAACATGGAACATTTTAGAAAGAAAGCAAACTTTCATAACTGTGTAACGAGACATGGTGAACTCCTCAGTATTCCTTTCCATCACACAAGTGCATTTAAACGTTCCCCCTATTATATTTACATCATTTTGTATAATGCTTTTCCTGAGGACATTGTCTCGTAATACATGACATTTAAAAAAAATGATTTAGTACTTGTCTATAAATTGTTTTTAACCTATAGATTTTTTTATGTAAAAATTAATATTTTTGATCCTTTATGTCTGACTTGCTCTTCCTTCTTAAATATTCACTGAAATGTAATTTATTTTATTTTAGTTTTATCTTCATATTTATTTATCTTGTTCGACAGTTAAATTATACATATTTATGTGTGTATATTTGTGTATATTTATGTTATGTGTTTTTGTGTATATATATTCGTGTGTATATATTATCATGTGTTTGTTTATTTTACTGAGAATGATTTTGACGTGCCATATGTAGATACACATTTGCATCTAATTCTGGCCAATAAATTATTATTGTTATTACTACTACTAAAAGTAAGTTGAACTGATTAAGTTTTCATTTTGCATAAATGAAAATTACTATGATTTTGAACATATTCTTCCATAAATTTGCTTTTAGATTGCTTTGTTTTTCGATTTTGTAATACTTTTTTTTGTTTTATTTCCATTATGACTAAATTTACCAAAATAATTATATTGTATTATTATTTTCTTCATTATTTGTGATAAAATACGGAATGTCCGACTTAAAAGTCCAAAGTCAAAGTCATTTTAGGTTAAATCGAAAGTTATAAATTTTATTTTATTGTAGTATGATTCGCATTAACTTTCCATGAAAAAAAAAATCCAGTGACTTATCGTCCAAAACTTATTTTAAAATAGTTACACAAATTTTACATAAAATACAATATTTAAACTCATATATTTACATCTTAGCATATTAAAATACAATTTATGGTCAAAACTGAAGCCATTTACACATTGTGATAATTGACGTTTACAAACCTCAAATATCTCCATTATTTTCTGATATATTACACCTGGGAGTTTTGTTGGTGCATCCTGTATGTAAGTACTTACTTTTATCAAAAGTTTCATCTTCATCACTAATGTCGATATAGATGGTGTCTATCTTTAGATTAGTCCCCGCAAAATTAATTGCCTCTCGGTACCATTGAACCATGGTATCTTGTTTATCTTCCTTCAATAAAACTGGAAAAAAAAAGAATTAAGTAGGAATGTGTCTGATCAATCATTCTTGTAATTTCGCTTTTTGTGGTAAAGTTATTTTGGTACGGAAAATACACATAATTATTTCACTGACATTCTAAGTATGATGCTCAGAGATTGTTTTCTATTTTGCAGATGTAATTCCCAAGATTTTATGTCACTTAAGAGAAATTTCAAGAATTAAATAAAATCAGTTAATCCAGTCTGTGTATAGAAAATTGATCGATTTCACGTAAAAAAATAATACAGGTATCTGAAGGTCAGATGACAACGTGACACATTCATCAAATAGACAAGCAGAAAACATTTGATCGCATATCAAAGCGACACTAAAAATCACAAAAAAAACATTTTACTCTTTGTGAGTTAGTAGTAATCATGTCGTTGTTGGAGGATGAAGATGCGCTTGCTTTGTTACAAGTTGCGAATATTAATAACAGAAATAGAAAGTATTGGGTGCACCCTATGTAGAAACGAAGACACAATAAAAGAGGTACTTTTAAAATAATTAAGGAATTGGAAATGTATCCTCAGTCATTTTATCGGATGACCAAAAGAACGTTTTTTTCGCATAGATCAAATTAGACCTTACATGTCAAAACATCATACTAAATTTAGATCCCTGATCTGTCCCGAGGAAAGATTGTGTCTGCTCATTTTAACGTGAGCGATTTTCAACAGGCACAGTCATGTCTAATCCTGGCGTGTCGCGCTAATAACCGCGACTTAATTTAAAAGCATTGTAGAAAAATTTGTGCAAGATTTTTGTCGAGTCTGTGTCTTGTTGTTGTCTGACAGATGGGCGCTCTGCCTAACACTTATGTAAAAGATCATAGAATGTTGAGAAAATCTTCTTTAATTAATCACACAAACGATAATTACCAAATTGTGTATTACTGTCCAACAACGTAAAACGCGGCTGGTCGAACTATTTTAAACAGACAAGACGTCAGAACTTTGGGTCTAAGAACTGGCCGTTAACCTGACTGTTTTGTAGTACGTAGTATAGTTATAGTGACGGATAGTTACTGAACAATCATAGAAAACTAGATGCATTGCCGGTGAGAAACCTCATACAATAATTTGATCAGCTAAATATTCTTGTGGAATCTTACGTGTCAATGGGCACACGGTAAGCCACTGGTATTACTTTAACTGAAGTATTATAATTCAAGTTAAATTCTCTTGTCATTGCATAACTCTTAACATATTCAGCTCGATGATACAAAATAGTAATTTAGCAAACGTAAATCTCCCTAATAAAATATTTAGAGTTTCAACTTTTACCTGGTCTCATTATTATTCTTGAAAATAATTACTGAGAAAATTGTAATGTGAATTTATCTTACTTTCTTGTTAAAAATCAAATCAAATAGTTCATATAAAATCTAATGTTTCTTTTAGTGCCACAAACATGCCAAAGTGCCCATTTAGCACCCGAAAATAGAATGTAAATTCAATTTTAAATATTCGTAACGCGGAGTTCAACAGCGAGATTACGTTATCTCTACGTTATTCTCCAGGCTCCTACCGACGACTTCGTCTAATACTTGCGTAAGTTCCCATATTATTATTACGTTAGGATTTATTTAATGGTACCCGAACTTCGTCCCAGCAAACGTAAAAATGAATTATTCTGAAGTTTGGTAGCTGGACTTGTACGGAATTTACTTCGTTGCTGCATTTGTGAGAAAACAGCATTTTATTCTATTAGTTCTGTAAGTTGAATAAAATCCTGTTACTTGATAATAACTGGTACATACATCCCGTTGTTTCAATTATCGGCCCAGATAGAAGCCTCTAATGGATGTAAAGTCGGGTGTATGTTTACTGGGCAGTTAAAAAATGCAACAAAAACTGTGTGACCTCATTAAAACTCGCCTGCAAATTGAATCACGTATCTTATAAGTTTTTAATGTACGTCGGCTTGTTTGATAAGATCATGCCGAATGGTTCACCGGCGTTGATAATTAGCTTGTAAAGTTTGTGTTGCGTTTTTGACTGCTCAGTAAATATACACCCGATTATACTTTAATAGATTATTCATGGTTTACGTCAAGTAATGTAAGTTGTTGTTTAACGCGAAGATGTTATTGTTGAAGTTGCCGTCAACGGCGCATTGAATATGGTATAATGAGCTTGAAATAAAATGCGGTCGTTGTTGATGGCTATTACAGAAATTTTATGCTAATAATACGCCCGGAGAGCAGCCTCTAACCTAAGGACTTGTTAGATTATTTCCACTTGATGCAAAGATTAATTATGTGATAATAACTTGTGCAGCAAGGAGTTTGGTAATACATCTGGAGAACAACCTCTAATGAACAGACGTTGAAATCGATTAATTGATTAAATCCCAGATTTATTTTAAGTTAAAAATATTATATTTGAATTGACAAATATTTTTCATTCTTTTCTGTAATCATATTCTTCTAAACAAGAGTAGTGCAATTAGATTTTCAATTTTGAAGGAAAGTGCTTTTTCTTTAGTTCATTTTAGCCGAAGGCAAAATACACAAAAAAGTTACACTTCTATCCTTTGCACAAACAACCATTTACATTTAAGTAACTTGACTGTCAGAATAGTAGATCTACTTTTTAATTAAAAGAGAATGGCAAATATATAGTAGTATGTTAAATTTTATTGTTACGGAATGACACGAAACAAGAGAATAATATTTAGACATTAATATCATTTTACATTTAATCAGTAGATATAAAAAAACTGAAAACAACAATATACTTTCAAATTGTTTGCAAACAAAAAATTAAATTGCATTTTAATTACTGGAAAATAAACGTATCAATATTTAAATTCAATTATATACTATAAACAAAAAATATAATAACTTTTATTTTTCCTTCCATCGTCATTTGTAACCTTAAATTGCCTTTATATGTAAATCATTCTCGCTTTGCCTCGAGGCTAGATTAATATTTGAGATTTTTTAAAGTAACAGAAACAAAATTGTCAAATATGGTAGGTGTTGATCACGAACAAGGCCTCGTGTTTGAAAAATCAAAAAAGTTTGGTTCGGAGAGCTTTGTTAGAGACCCTTGAGAGCGTTCGCGCACTTATTTCTGATTAGGAAGTATCAGTGTGATTTATTAAAATGTTTAAAAATTTTTGCACAAGGGTCAAAGGCTTCACCCTGTATATGCAGTTGGAGCACTTGGTTTTAGTAAAAGTCCGAAAAAACACTTTTAATTGTCTGTGGAAGAGTATTTTTTCACCACCCCGTATATTGTTTCTTGAAATAAAACACGAATTTTAGAACGAAATTATAATATTTATTTAACAGAGTTTAATGCACTTAAAGTTAACTTAAAGGTATATTGTAAATGATGACTTTTCAACAACGACAGTGTTGTCTTAGAAAAATAACTCGTATTTTAAAATGTGAAAAAATACGCTTTTTGGCGAAGGTGCCGATTATAATAGTTTGATAAATTCACTTTATATTAAATGCGCGAAGGCAGGATAAAATGGACGTTTTGTACTTGGAGCTGCCAAGGAAGAATTCGTAGAAGTTATATGGTCATTTTGGTCTTGAAATTAGAAATCTTTTGTTGTTTAAATGAACTTCCAGCAGTTTTATTTTATAAGATATTTGATAAACTTGTCCGAATTTATTTTACTACTTTTCGACTCACCCTCGTAAAACGATTCCGCAGGCGAGCGCTTATTATCTGGCTGCGGTCATACAAAGTGTATGATACAGGCTGAACGAACGGAAGTAAATTTTGATAACATGTTTGAATGTGCTACAGGCTGTAAAGTTGAAATAAATTGTGCATATACGCATATGTTGAAGGAACGAAAGTGAATATTGATATTAATCGAGGAGCTGTAAAATGTTGTGTATAAAAATAAATGGTAGTTTATAATGTAAGACGTAAAACCGAATAGACACTTAGATTGAACGAGAAATGGCTGGTAAAATTTTTATTTAAACGAATTAGATTTTTCGGGGGTATGCAAAGTGTTTTAGAAATGGTTTGATATTATTCGGGGGCTGTAATTTTAAAGTTATTATTTTGAAATATTTAAGCTGTAAAATGGGCATATTGAATGTTTTAAAGTTTTGACGTTATTTTGGGCACCTTTGGGAATCATCGGAGTCTAGTGAATTTTTTCAGAAAATATTTCGAAAAATTGTACTTTTTTGATTATTTAAATTATATGGATGCTTTTTTTTCCATTTTGACATGGCGAGCTGAAAGACGAACTTAATTAACAAATTTTGATATTGTTAATTTTTAATTTTTTAGTATATGCTATAACAGTATAAACATATCTATTGACATAATTTTAAGACGCGCTGAAAACTACAGTTGCTATAATATAGGAGCGATTTCGTCCGGAAAACCTACAGACTCGTCACAAAAGTATCACTTTTTACTCCTAATAATTGTTAGGAGTAAAAAGTGATAATCTTTTCTTCAAACGTCAGAAAATCATGACGTTTCTTACTCATTTCATGACATTAAAGTTTGACACTTCAGACGGCAACGCACAGCAAAATTTTTATCTTAATTTTTTTATAGCTAATTGAGTTTGAAGAAAAAATAACATGTCTTATTCGGAGTAAAAACCACTTTACTCAATATGCCTACTATTTTTTCTTCAAAGTCTTTTAGTGCCGCTCGCGGGCGGCAGTAAAAGTGTTAAAGAAGTGACTGTTTAAGTCCACGAAATTTCTTATAAAAGTCGGGGTTTTCTGACATTTCAAGAAAAACTTATTTACATATGAAGACTTATCTCACGAACGTGTTTGTTCTATGTGTGGGTATAGGATATAAGGACATTTAATTTTATTAACTTCTATATGAGTAATTGTTACGACGTCCATTAAAAAATTTATGTAATTAACTGTAACAACGAATTTAAAATTTTCTCCATTAACTTGCATTTTTAGTGGATATCGTGAATACTATTGGCATTGACATAAATTAGTTTATGGGTCTATTAAACATGCTTCAAATTATTATTATTGTTTTTATCAGCAATTGTTTTACTAAAATCTATTAAGGAGACTTAATCCGTTTTTATTGGGCTTGTTTTAAAACGAATTTATGGATAGTAACTGTAATAATTTCTAACTGTAAACTTTTTAATATAACAATTATAACAAATTGGTACCTCGGATTTTCCTAAAACTAATTTGAAACATTTGAGCCTTTAAAATGAAATATAATTGTAGTTTTTCTCTTATACTTATTTAAAACAGTTACACACAGAAGAAAATTAATTTAAAAAAATCTCTAACAGATCACGATCTAAATCTATTACGGTTTATGTTAGACTTCATGGAGTTCATGACCTTAACTATTTGCATATTATCTTTTTTGAAATGTATTAAAGGGTATTTATGAATTTTAACATACATTTATCAAAAAGTGATAAATAATTAAAGAGTATTATTCATTCATGATAAAATGTTAGGTCTTGTTATCTGAAATTAAGTATATTTTTATTTAATCGGAATAATTAGTTTACCTAATTAGCTGACGTCATGTAGATATGTAAATGAACCTGCAGCTATTCTGAGATGTATATCTGTTGTTTACAGGCGAGAATTTACATAAATAAAATCTTGTCTATAATAATTTGAAGCATTGCTACTAATTAAAAAATTAAATATAGTACAAGTCGGCTTTGGAGATTTAACTCAATTAAAGTTATCATTTGCCGAAGGTAAGTAAGTATCGTAGTCGCAAAAGGTCTCTCTGAGAGATTTCCTTGCACTTTCACAATTCAGATTTATAGATTACAAAAATAGAGGTCTTACTTCCGCCAGTCAGTTTGTATGTTTGTCTGTCTGCCCCTTTTTTTTGTTGGCGATATGTGTGTTAAAATATTTTAATTGTATTAGAATGAATTCTGTTTATCCCTCAAATAGTTTCAGTTTAAGCCAACGTCACAATGTGAATGTTGCATTTTATTTTTAATGGAACATTGTTAACTATGGTAATTATTTTAATTTTTTTGTTATCGTTGAATTATCTTTATAATTCAACAAATCGCGTCAAAAAAGTGCAAGTGTTTTGGGAAGGTTGATATTATCAGATTGAATTGTGCTTTGTCCATAGAAAGCGACTGTAGAGTAATGAACTCAAGGCGTCAGTATCACTGTATACGCGTTGCAAAAATATATTCATTGCAAATGATTTGGAAAAGTTGATATTCAGCCATATGTTAGTTTATATAATTAAATTCATGAAATCAACAGTCAGACTTAATTTCCATAGAACCCACTCAGTCAGCAGGAAATAGAGAAGTTATGATAATAAGCGCGTGCGGCTTGTGATCATTACATATGGGTCTACGATTATTTCATTATTTTCTAATTTATTTTACAGCAGAATGAAATCCATTGGGTTTAAAACGTAAATATTTCAATGAAAAATAAATCAAAATTCGATTATTAAATGATCTCACGCGCGAGATTGATCATATATATTCATTAATGTCCCCGTAGCTGACGTGCTGACTCTGCTGTGACTTTCTGTGGCCAAGATACAATTTAATCTGAAAATATCAGCTTTCCCAAAACTCTTGTACTTTTTGACGTGCGCTCCCCGACTATTACTGCCACTTGCTGATATTACATTTCCAGGTTGTGGGCTCTGCTAGAATATGCGATTTGTTAAGATATATTTATTTATTTTAGAGCCAAAAAATCAACTACCCTTGCCATACTAGATCTCTTAGAATATATATTGGAGGGCTTCGAGGGAAAGCAGTATGTGGTAACCACTTTCTGTGACTTATCTAAGGCCTTCGATAGCGTATCACATAATATATTGACCACCAAATTGGCTTACTACGACCTAATAGAGTATTTTTCGGATGTGTGTAATAATCCCTGTATTAATAGCATCAATAAATTTACTTTACTTTACACTGTTCTACAGGCAATACCCAATTACAGAACAGGAGGGTAGGATAAAACAATAACTAGAATAAGATAAGAAAGTGATGAAGAATATAAGTGTAAATAATAACATATAGATATAAATAAGAACATATATAAATCACGACAATATCAAATATCAAATGTATAGGTAGACAAAGGAAAAAAACAAAGAAAAAACAATACAATCATTTCAAGTATAATTCCTTTACATTATTAAGGCTGCAAGAAAATATATCTAACCGACTTCCCGCCAGGTTACAATTATTATTACATTGTATTGAATACTGAGGAACATTTGTACGCGCTGTGGGGAGATTGAAAGTTATGTTATCCCGGGCAGTTATTCTAGGGACATGATGACATGAAAGTTTAATTTCGCTACAATATCTGGACAATCGATTTTATTATGAATATTTATTATTATTATGATATTTACGCCTCTGAATAAGACTCACCATTGAATGCTTTTTAAGCAGTTCATTTTGAGGTACGCCCATAGGCGGGTACACGCCGTTTGATTTAAAACACAACAGTGTAACAAGTCTACGCTGAAGACGCTCGAGACTCAATGTGAATATTGTAATGCGGATACCATATAATCGCAGCATATTCAAGTTTTGATCTAGCAAAACAGTTATATAGCATTTTAATCGTGTTAATATCCGCAAAATCCCTTCTGTTACGTGCTATAAAACCATATGATTTGTTTGTTTTACATATTAAGGTCTCAATATGATTACTGAATGGCAGTTTCTTATCAAAAGTGCCTCCAAGATCTCGAAAAATATTAGGATGTTTAAGAGTTTTACCATCCAGAGAATAATTGAAATTTAGAGTGTTAGACTTAATTTATTTAATAGACACCAGTTTTATCCAAATTGTACTGAATTCTTTCACAGTCCTCAACATTCCTAACTATGTCAAATATTTTTAAGTCATCAGCATAAAGAAGACAATTCACATCTAAATCCATGACGATATCATTAATAAATATGTTGAATATCAGGGAACTAGGAACAGATCCTTGGGGAACCCCCGAAGTTGTAAGATACTCAACAGACTTGAAGCTATTAAACACCACATATTGCTTTCTGCGAGACAGATATGAAACAAACAGCAATATAAGTGAGGAAGACAGTCCAAATAATGTAAGTTTTTTTAGTAATAAGTTATGGTCAAGTCTGTCGAATGACTTTGAAAAATCGCTATAAACAACGTCAGTTTGAACCTGCATCTCAATGGATTCAGAAATGAATTGTGTGACGACAACTAGGTTAGTCGTGGTGGATCGACCTTTCATGACTCCGTGCTGATACGGTGAGAGTCTATTGGGGACGTAATATATACTACTGTGCAGTACCTAAAATTGCACAACATAGAAATTAGACGAAAGTTCATTATATCATGTTTATCCCCCTATTTGTAAATTGGACAAACGTTAGAATGTTTCCAGATTTTGGGAAAAGTACTAATTTTCAAGCACAAGTTAAACAAAATTGTCAATGAGGTGGCGAGTACATAAGCGCAGTCCCTAACTAGGAAAGTTGGAATTGCATCAGGCCCGGTCGTCATCTTAGGTTTAATCTATTTTAGTGCAGTAAGTAGTAAGCATCATTGAACTCAAATTCCCTTATGTGTAACTGTGAATTAAGCACAAACTCTTTATCATCTATAGATATTTCATGTGAAGGTGTAAACGATTTGCTAAACAAATTTGTACAAGAATTTAAAATATATTTGGGATCATGAAGCTTTAGATTGCCATAGACCATGCTATTGGAGATATTGGTTGACCCTTTTTTATTTTTTATAAAACCCCTGAATTTATTTGGATCACGCTGTATACTATTTTCAGCTGAGCGTACATAGCATACATTAATTATGAAATGCTCTGACTCTGATGAAGGAACAAGGAAATACTTATTCAGTGAATGTCAATGTTATTGGATATATCTGTAGGATTGTGTACAAATATCCTTACGAAACCCGTATTTTTTTGTATTTTGGTCATTTAAATATTCCAAATCATAAACAAAACTTTCCTCAAAATACTTTAGCTTGGTTCATTGAAGATTGTTTTGATATCATATTCGTTACAAACAATCAAGGTTTCCCCCTTTAAACGGAGTACATTTCTCTGTTTCTCTACCTTTAATGGTCTGTTAAATATACTTCCAAACATTTATAAGTTATTTTTTATTGCATTTTTTCTATGTTTATTCAGTATTTTTTCTGCTGGTTGAATGAAATACTCCTCTGGTAAGATGTCACATATTACATAAAAAGCATTCGATTCCAAATATGTTGTATTAGGCCAGAATTTACTTCCGTTAAGGAAACTTGGAAGTCATTAAATGCAAATATTATTATCACACTCGTATATGGTTATAACTACTTTTCTTCTAAGGCTCGTTCACTTGCACATATTGCTGTTCATGTGCTTTCTGCTGTTGGCATGTGAGGTGTACTGTTGATTTTTTTTAGTTAGGAAATACAAACTCTAGATATTTTTCAACGAGTGTTTTTTAGGAAATAAAAAAAAAGTGACAAAAAAATTGTCCAGGGTGGAATATTATGTTTTGTCGAATCTTCTATTGAAATTAAAGTAATCTACCCTCAAGGCCATCCGATTTCAGATCATATTTTAACATAATTACTGCAATTTTCGATAACACTATACTACAGATAATAAGAGGTGTAACACAGGTTCCAATTTGTAATATATACAGCTGCTATACAGAGTGTTATACGGTCAAATATGCATTCGTATCTAGTTGATGGTCAATTTTATGAATCTTTTAATTCTGAATCGCAGGACTCAACGTACTTGCCTCCTGAGAACATTGTTCCTCGATTTCGAGAATTAGGACCCAGGTGTTTTCCAAACTTCTGCTCGAATAATGTACAGTTGGTATCTTCAGTAGTGTAAACCACACAAAAACTCAATGCTACTATGATATGCAGAGTAAAAGACGTGTTTTAGATACGGTTAATAGACCATATATATCATCATTGAAAACTCCGTACTGTTATGTGCGGTCCCCTAACGGCGAGAGGCTAACTCAATCCTAGGTGGCAGAGTGAAAGGAGGCCTGCCTAATTGGCTACCGGTAAAGCGGCGCCATCCCTGGGGAACTGGCGAACTATCATTGTCATAGATACTAGAAAACGGTGGAATATCCTAAACGGACTAGAAAGATCTTGAGTCACGGACTGGAAAGATCAAGATTAAAGTGCCGCGGATATATAAGCAGTGGATCCCATGCACGGAGGAGAGTTTTATATTAGATGAACAAGTGAACGGATAACATAAATAACAGTAATAAGTTGTGAATTATATTAGTGCCTATAGTAGATCAATGTTGTAATTAGTGTGTTATGATAACGATTAACTATTGTAATTAAGTATTAAATAAAGTATTGGTCAGTAAAAATTTTTGTTGCAATTATTTGAACCTCCGCTTGGAAGGGTTTACTGGACATTGAAAACGCGTAACAGTACCTTTTTATCTATAATTATAATAGTCGAAGCCAGACTTTGCCTTTATGTATATATGTATTGTGTATACATACATATTTCCTAATTAAAAACTTTATTATTATTATTACATTGTAATTTAAAATAATTTTTCATTTTTAAAACATTCTCAGGAATTCAAGTGATTAAAATATGATACCCAGACATGAACATTTACAAAATCTACCTTGAACCTGCCAACAACAATACAATAATTATTGTAATTATAACTCAATGAATCCATTTAATCTGTTTGCAGTCTTAGATAAGTTTAAATTATTATGCGGTTTAAAATGTAGATGAGATTTTTTAGTCAACATTATGTGGCTAAAGGTTTGTTAAGCCTCTCTCGATTGTCGTTGTTAATGGCAATGGTTAAAATTCTAAAACATTGCACATTGCTTAAATAGTATCGAAACTTTTCTTACGGATTGCGGTTGGACATTATTGGATGCGTTTATTTACCATGTGCAAGTTTGATCAGGTAAGTGACAAAAAAATGTATTTGCTTGGTAAAATAGATTCAAACATGCAAATGCTCAGTGACTCAATGCTTACGCGTTAAGCTTGAAACCAAGAGGTCCCGGGTTCGAATCCTGTGTTACTGAGTTGGTAGTAATGAACAAGATGGGGTTGTGTGAGAGAGTTGGGGGGAGTGACTTGGGATGGTCAGAAGTTCCTTAACACTTTAGAACTTTCTCATAACTTTACTATTATTACAAAGATTGATTCAGAACTAACTTGTATACAACCTCGTTAATTTATACTAAGTCTTATCTGTATTATTTCATGACAGTGGTTAGAAAGTTGTCGTCACATCTTATAATTATGCTTAAAGAGCGCAAGGAAATGAAAATAAATAAAAGAGTTCAAGGCTACACGTGGTGGTAACTAGAGGCAACACGTCTAGTCGTTGTACCTCTCCTGAATTCGAATCTCAGCTGCGGCAGATGGCAATGTCGTAGAGAATGGCCGTGGTGTAGTTGTCTGTATGTATACTCCTGATCGAGTGGTGGAACAGCTAACGCTAAACTCCTCCAGAACGATAATCTAAATCCATGAGTTTCGATAACAGCTCAGTTGCAACGGTAGGTAAATGCAATTCAACCAATGGGAATACAGCAATTGTATCATGTTATAATTAGCTACTATACCACATTATTTGTTTCTTTGTAATAACATTAGTTTTTAATATAACCATATGAATCGCATGTATCGGATGCACAACTAGGTGTTTGTAATTTTATTTCTCTTATAACACGTATAAGCACCGCAAAAAATGCAAGAAATATAATGATACAAATACATTAAAATAATATAAACGCCCAATATCATTAATAATTAAAGTACAAACCATAGAAGCTTACAAATATTACATAGAAAATATCGAGATATTAACTGTGGACCATAAACAATTCTGGTCATATTTAAATAATAAAAGGGCACTACTAGAATACCCAGTAAAATATACTGGAAGAAAAGGAAATTGGATAACCCGCAAGGCATTTTAGATTCCTTTTAGAATTCTTTAATAGCGTTTATTTGCCACCGACTGATACAGTATCATCTTCCGATATCATAAGTAACCTACCACGCATAAATGTTGATCAGTTATCAGAGTTAGACATTACAGGAGGCATTAAAAAGCTAAAAAATAAAATTACATCGGGACATGATCAGGTTCCCAGTTTTCTAGTTAAAGACTCATACGCAAATGTGTTTATCACCCTACTCCGAATTTTTTTTAAATCACACTACAAACCTCTATCTTTCCTAAATGTTGGAAATTGGCAAAAGTGCGTCCTATTTACAAAAACAGAAACGCGGCAGACATAACAAACTGCAAAAGGATCTTTATCCTACCTAACTTTGCTAAGGTTTTGAGACCTTAATATATATTGTAATATATTCGGGGGTAAAGACTTTAATTCACGGATTTATGGAGAAATGTTCTACAGTAACAAACCTAGGTTGTTTAACTCAGATCGTTTCAGAATCATTGGATAACAGAGATCACGTCGATGTAGTATACATTTATATTTCAAAAGCGTAGATACCATAAGTTATTAATTGAAAAATTAAACTACATTGGTTTCAGTAATATACTAGCTTATGTCGTACCTGCAAAAACCGGTTACAATACGTTAAATATAACGGCTTTAAGTCAAATAATTACCTTGCAACATCAGGGGTGCCTCAAGGTTCAAACTTGGGACCACTTTTGTTTATTATATTTATAAATGACTTAGTTGGCAGATTAGATTGCGAGAAAGTTTTATTTGCAGATGATTTAAAAATATTCAGTGAAATAAGCAACATCGAAGTTTGTCTAACTTTACAACAGCAGATACACAAAATAGAGTTTTGGTGTGCGTCAAACAAATTAGATATGAATATATCGTAATGTAAAGTAGTAACATGGGGAAGAGCGTAGGTGCGTCTTTATTATGTACATACTTCAATATGTGATGTAAGGCAACATCAGGCGCGGTTAGTTCTTAAACCCTTCATACACGCTCAAACATGCTCGGCTCGAAGAAATCACATCGAACAAAACTTTCAGTCGAGCATGCTCGGCGGCTTCTACACATGTACGCACCGAACTTACCAATTTCAGTTCAAAATTTAAAACTGCGAGCCTCACTGCTGTGAAGAAAAGTGACAATCGAATACGAGAAATTGATGCAGGACCGGATGAACATAGATGGGGGCCTGTAGGCAAAATTGGGGTGAAGGCTTGTTCAAGACCGGTGATTTTCGGAAAATCGACCTCCATAGCTTTCTGGAATCTGGGGTGTATATCATAAGAACCTTTTTATTTACATATTGTTTAATAACGTTTTTATATTTATAATTTATATAAATATATTTATAATATCCCGATATATATCACTACTTAACATCACATCACTAAATTGACCTTTCGAGATTTATGATTAGCGAATTCTTCAATAACGGCGCAAAAGTCCAACGCTCGTAAGTTATTATTGATACTCATGCTAATTAAATGGTGGAGCCTACTTTAGCTCATAGACGATCTTAATCTATTTTTCGTCAATTTTAATTTTGAAAATGATCTCTCATCAGTATAATTTGTGATCATTATTACACGATAAATTTTTAGTAGTGTCTCCACATTGAGGAAGGTATATTTTAAATTTCTATCTACCAACAACTGATACAAGCGAGCTTCACAGCTAATTTTTTTTTGCTCATCATCATCTTCAGATCGTGTTAGTATTTACGCTTGGTCGTTATAGTAGGGACCGCGTACTTAACTGAAGGGCGGGAGTTTGATTTGTTATTTCAAATTTCGAAAGAAACCAGAAATCATTCATTCTTTATATATAATAAATAAATTTTTAAGGGAATTTGGTGGGGATCCGAGGCGCTTGGGGTTAATCCGGCACTGAATTGATGCACATCACTCTCACAACTACCAGAAACTAATGCTAATCACCAACATGCTCACGAAATCACCATACACGTACCAACATGTTCGACGCTCGGTTCGTGTTGGTAGAGATCGGCAAGCCGCACAACGAGCAGAGCATTCCAACCGCCAACTATGTTCGTCGTCCTCACACATCTTCAAGCATGTTCGCTGAGCCAACTTCCAACTACTGTTACCAACATGCTCGCCCAATATGTTCGAGTGTGTATGGGGGATTTAGATGGGTGACAATTTCAAGGAAGACCACGTCCTTACCTCACATCTTCCAGCGGCTTGTATATCGGTGTATGAGGGGAAGCTATGCACTCTTAGGCGAGGATTGTGTAGTGGATATGTCATCTTTCAGAGCGGATGTAAAGCTCCCGGTCCATTGTCTATTAAATGTTAGGCAAGTAAAAGATTCCTACTCTTCGAAAGAGGAGAGGTTCGGCAAAATTCCTGGTTGGACGTAGCTCGTCTACAGCGGTGTTAAGTCTCAGTAATGGAAGTAGATCGACATTAAATAAATGTTAAAAAAAAGAAGAATTAATAAAGCACTTAGGAGTATTATTCGACTCTAAAAAGGAAAGTTTTGAAGATGCGACTTAATGCCCTTAGTGACAAAAAAAATGTCGGCTACACGTGGTATAAATTGCTAAACTATTTTACTGAATCCGGCTCTGTTAACATTATAATATAAATCCATAAATAAACAACAAATACTCAACAGCGGCCAGTTTAAGCCGAGAAGCAGTGCAATTAGCGTTAAAAACCCGTTCATGTTTGAGAAATCACAATATCGCATTTTATGAAAATTTAAACAAATATTTAATATGCGTTCATTAATTAATATGGTTCATTTTATAGTAAAATAGCGAAACAGTTTCTTATTTAAATTCAATATCTCTCTACATTTTTACACGTAAGCTTAATTTCTATAATATAAAATTTCTACAATACAAATTACTTTTTGTTCCATTACCTATAAAAGTTTTTAAATTATTGAGAATGAAAGTGTATTGGTTTAATTTTTTTGCGAGGCTGTTACTCGACGAACGTATATACAATTCGTACTGATAAATAAAACATTACAAAGTAAGCGCTCTAGTTTGCTACTAGTAATTCATGAGGCAGTGGTTATTTTATAATCAGTTATTACACTCAGATAGTCAGTAGTCGCAAGTGATAATTCCTATTTTAATAAGATGGTGCTATTAATTGACAATGTGCTATGATAGTTGCAATCAACATTAATAGGATACTATGGAGTGTGTGCTTCCTTAAAAACTGTAAGTAGTTATCCTAGATCAAGCGTTAGATAAACTTATGTAAACAAATGTTTCCGGGTTTTACATATGCATAGATATACAGCGAGTCCATAAATTCATTATCTACGTAATTAAAAATATATGAGTAAAATCTTAAAACGTGTCAATTTTTAATTCTAAAATGACATTTTTTGAGCATAATTTGACATCTCCCCTTCAACCCCCTTAAAGTGACAGCTACCCCTATAAAAAAATTTAAGTGGAACGAGTGTGCGTGTGATACGAGGTGTGATAGCTCATTTGAAAGAGTTTTTAATTCTTTATCCAGAAATATAAGATTTTTTTTATTTCTTTAATTTTTTTTATTGAAACATATTACATTTTTAATGTTACTAAGTAACCAAAAGAATATGAAACAGTTTAAATCAAATGTTCAAACTGGGCGCTCGTAGCTTCTTGACAGTAATGGAGGCGTTGCTAAAATTCTTCTAAAACAATTTGTTGTATCATTTCCGGGGTCAGTTTTTGAAAACATTGTACAAAATTAAATGTAGTGCCGTGGGGTCTGACGGTTTTAATATTAAAATTGTCTTATACATTATTCTACATCTTAGTAATCATTTAACATATATTATAAATAAGTGTCTTTTAGAATTTACTTTTCCGTTTATTTGGAAAGAAGCTAATGCAATTTCTGTTGCCAAAAGAATTCTCCCACCCTTATCAATCATTTTCGACCCATTAGCTTATTGTCCTTATTTTCTTTTAACCGATGATATGCGGATCACGCGCAATAAATCGCGCAATATTAAAATCATTTGCAATCCCTGTAATCGTTTTATGAGAGGTCTAGGGGAAGTTAAGGCATTAATGAGTGCGATTCAAGATGTTCTCAAGAGTGACTACTTCCAAGCTAGAAGAAAAAATTACTCAATGTCTTCAAACCGATTTGAACTCGTTAAAAATATCTATTAAATTGTTACAAGCTAACTTTGCTAATTTAAAAGCAATTCCTCATCCTCAACCGTCTTTTTAAAGCAATAGTTTTGATGACACATTAATCGAGTTCAAAGAGAGAAAAAATAGTTTGATAATTTTTGGAGTAGCAGAAGCCGCTGACTTACAGAAAGAGGAATGAGTGGAACTAGATAAAGCCCAAGTATGTGAAATTCTAAAGTTCTCAAACGTTACTCACTTTAATCATAATAATTTAAAAGTCATACGCATAGGCAGATTCACGCCAAATACATCGCGCCCTATCAAGGTAATGCTAGATAATGAAGAGCTAGTTAGGCAGATCATTCGCAGGAGCAAGAATATGAAGAGTCATGATCAGTTTAATGGTATTTCTGTGTCATGCGATAATACTCCCAGAGAAATGGATCAATACCAACAAGTCAACGGAATTTAAATGAAAGAATAAAAAACAGCGAAACTAACCTAAAGATAATGTATGTTAATGGAACAGCAATTATCAAGTTTTCAAACCAATAAACTCATCCAATTACGATAACGTCATAAATGTGCATTGTAATTACCAAAATGTGAATGACCTTCTTACGAAAACTCAAGACTTTTGTAACGCAGTCTCAACCCTAGAATATGACCTCATATGTTTGACAATCATGTCTGTTTTCTAACATTAGTAGCGACGAGTTCTTTCCTGTGTCTTACTCAGTCTTCAGAACTGATCGGAAGTTTGAAATTACTGGCCATCAACGAGGAGGAGGCGCTATACCTGCAGTTAAAGGCGATTTTAAAGTGATCAAACTCAATTTAGAACCTCTAAGTGTTGTGCCTGGCATAGATGTGGTTAGATGTAAGGTAACGACTCATAATATTAGTCTTCTTGTGTTTGTGATTTGTATTCCCCCTCAATCTACCATGTGGGAATTGATATTTTTGAGAGGCTACCGTTTTTCGAGAATAACCATACAATTGTAGTTTGCGGCGACTTCAATATACCTAGTTTCAATTCTGATCCTAATGATTCAAGAGTAAAATTAATAAAATGTACCTTTACTTAGTGAGGACAGGCGCCATCCATCATTATCAATTGATTTCAAATTAGAATCTAAATGTGAAAACAACTTTCCGATGCAGCATGATGGTCAAATGTATAACTTTAAAAAAGCTGATTTCATATTTCTCTACGATAAGCTTCTTCGGGTCGATTGGTCATGTCTAGAAGTATACAACAAAGTCAATGATGCTTGTGATGAATTCTATGCAATTCTACATTCAATTTTTGATGAATATGTATCAAAATTCAGAAAAACTAACAGAACTTTTCCACCTTGGTTTGACTAGGAAATAAAAAACAATATACGCATTAAGGAAGTAGCATTAAAAAATTATAAGAAATATAATAATGATCACTATCTACGCAGGTTTCAAACACTTAGAAGTACAATCAAACGTCAACTTGATAGTGCATGTATCAAACATTGAAAATGAAATTATGGTGATCCATCTAAATTTTGGTCATTTATCCAGTGTAAGAGAAACAAATCTCGAATTCCAGGAATATTAAAATATAACGATGCAATTTTTGACACGCCACAAAACATCGTCAATGGTTTTGCGGATTTTCTTTCGAGTATATATACTCAGTCTAACCATCCGCTGTTAAGCAACTTCGTATCAGATCACGGTAATTGTATGAATATTATTCACATCACAGAGGATGACATTATAAAGGCGATCTCATGTCAAATATTTAGGAGTCATACTCGACAAAAAACTTAAATGGAACATTTATATTGAGCACATAATTAATCGCTGCAATAAAACTAAAATTTCTTAAAAATATTTACTAAAACCTGGTGGGGTGAGGATGTTCAAACCGCTCTTCTTTTTTAGAAAACCTACATAAGATCAATTTTGGACTATAGATGTATACTCTTTATGGTTCTGCATGTAATACTCTTTTGAAACGTTTAAATCTCATTCAAAACTCAGCACTGCCTATATGTTTGAGAGCCATGAAACTAACTGCTGTCGATGCTTTATATGCAGAAGCTTTGATACCTCCCTTCTCGCTTAGACGTCAGCACCTTAGAGAAAAGTTTATTCACAAAATTCGTATTATTTATCAACCGCCTTTACATAATGCCCCAATCCTTAATACATTCCAACAAATAAATTTTGGAGTATTAAAAATTCTCCGCCTCTATGCATAGCTTTTTGAGATTCAGTAATATCTTGCCACTATTGGACAACCCTTACAATTACATCTCGAATTTTAAATATTTAGATCTTTTTTCGAATGTGTCAACAATAACACACCAGAAATTATTACACAATATAATAGAAATGGGAGAAGTTCATTTCGTATGAGCAAAATCACATATTGATATAAAAAATAACGAAATTGTTGACCTTTTAGCTAAGGAAACTATTAACTCAGGTGTTCCATCAGAAACAAACATATGTCTACCTGACTCTTTCAACATTTTAAAATCCAAATTGCGAGATAGGTGGTTGAGGACATAGCGGGAGTACTGCAACTCCAACCCTACTAGATATACCCTTAGTCACCTTGACCTCCCATCTAAGTTTTGGCATGAAAATTATGTCTGTCCTAGAAAATACGTAACAACCATAATACGCCTCAAATTTTGGTGCGCCTATTTTTGAGCACGCTTGTTTAAAATAAATGTTCTGCCTTTAGAGAATTGCGATATTTGTGGAGTTAAATGTGACCTATACCATATTTTCTTCCTTCCAGTGCTTAAATACAAAGTGTCTTATGACTAATAATATACCAACCTTATTAATCACAAAAATCAACCACCTTTGAATACACTTCCCCTCCTCAGTCGATTTAACAAACCAGTTTTTGACTGCATCATCTGCTTTTTGGAACGAACATTTTATTGTAATTTTTTTTTAATGTCTGAATAGATTAGCTTTGTCTTTTCTTTGTAGCATCCTCTAATTTATAGTCGTCCTCTAAAATTGTTTGTTAATTAATAACAATAAGCATGTGTCCCTGTTTTTCTTTATTTTATGATCTTCAACTATTTTCTTTTCTGTGTCGTTGTAGGTTAGTTTGTAATGAATGATTTTCAACACAATAATTTATTAATATTTATTTGTCTTTGTAGTTTAATTCTATTTGAAGTAGCAGTTGACTGTATAGCTAATGGCCGAATGCCATAAAAAAACTTGTTTGAGTGATTTTCTGTATTTTCTTATTATATATTATCTGGTAGACTTACTCCTAAAAATACAGCGTGTCTCACCGGGAACTGAATCGATCGATATAGAGAAAAGTACGCATCAGAAAATTTTGAAAATTTAGATAATTACTAATGTCGATGTGGCCAATCCAATTAAAATAATTTCAAGCAGCTAGTACTTCCGCTTATACCGGAAGTCGATACCAACTTGCTTATTTCAAATGGAACACCCTATATATTTTAGGGATTTCGAAAAGAGCATAAAATTCTGAGTCGAAAATATGTAGCCTATCCTATACCTAACCTAGCTATTTCAGAGATATTTGACATTTTATAGATAACCGTTATAACTTTCTTCGTGTAAAAGATCCTCATTTGCTTCTAGTCACAAGGAGAACTACGTTCTACAACTGAAATAAATTCAATAATATCATACCAAGTGTTCCGTTCTTCGCGTTACATTTTGTCAACTTCAAACCGCGAAAACGGAACACCCTGTATTTTTTTACGTCAAGTTGTGTAAAATTGAATTCCCTTTTTTCTGATATTAGCATTGTGGGGGTTAAAGTTACAACTTTTTGAAATATTTGCGATTTTATTAGAAATTCATGAATTGTTGTAATCATTTCATCAAAATAGCCATGATTAGAAACAATCAGTCATTATCTTACGTCCAAAAATGCCAGCACATTTAAATTATACCAACGAAAACTTGTTTATTATTTATGGAGAATGTAATAAAGTAATATCAAGAACTTGCATCACATTTGCTACTCGATATCCACAAAAACGCAAAATAATACTAACACTCTAACATGCGTATTAATCGAATTAAGATATGGCATGAACTAAAATAGCAGAGATAAGATCAATTTAAAATATGATTTCATTTTAATTTAATAATTGCTCAAAATTCCGCCCTCGAACCTCGACACATTTTTCGCACCTTCGGATTAGTTCCTCATGGGTAGCTCTTCTAATTGAATCCTGTGATATGTTTTGAAATGCATTTCTTACTCTTTGCATACAATCTTCAATGGTTGTTAATAGGCTCTCATAAACTTTATTTTTAATAGTTCCCCAAATGAAATAATCCAGAACTGATAAATCGGGCGAGGGAGGAGGCCATAAGAAAGGTCCATTAATGGCAATCCATTGACCGTAAAAAGTTTTTTGTAAATAATTATTAATTGAATATGCGTTATGTGGGGGAGCACCGTCGTGCTGATAAAAAATGTTTCTATGTTCGGCGAGAGGTAAATTTTCTAAATAGTTATTATTCAAATTTTGTGAGATATTCAGATATCTTTCACCTAACAAAAAAACAAAAATTTACCTATACATATTAACAGAAGAGAAATTTTAATTTACCGTTTAAATTTTCCTGATAAAATTGTAATGCCACCACTCTATCGTTTCTTATGTCACAGTAAACATTGAACTGCCAACTTTCCTGAAAGTTTCGCTCTCTGAACATGAGGATTTGAGTCACTCCAATGATGCGAATTGTGTCTATTAAAAAGTCCATTTTTAGTAAATTTTGCTTCATCTGTCCATATAATATTTCCCAAATAAGAATCGTGACCCTCAGACCTTATTAAAATAAACTCACAAAAATTCTGTCTTCTTAGGAAATCTGTTTCTTTTAATCCTTGAACCATATGGAATGAAAACGGGTGAAACTTAATGTTTTAATAAGATTCTGTCAATTGAATCCTTGCATAGTCCCAATTCCAGAGCAGCTTGTCTTAATGACATCCTTGGTAATGCATGAAAATATCCCAGAATGACTATCTCAATATTTTCGTCATCAACAATAGGCTTTCTTCTTTGCATTTTGCTTTGACAAAGCCATAATTTTTAAAATTTTCCAGTATGCGTTTTACAGTGTTTGGTGACGGTTTTCGTTTTTCTGGATATCGAGTAGCAAATGTGCTGCAAGTTCTTGATATTACTTTATCACATTCTCCATAAATAATAAACAAATTTAAAAGTCTTCGTGGCTGTAATTTAAACGTGCTGGCATTTTTTGACATAAGATAATGACTTGATTGTTTCTAATCATGACTATTTTGATGAAATGATTACAACAATTCATGAATTTCGAATAAAATCGCAAATATTTCAAAAAGTTGTGACTTTAACCCCCACAATGCTAATATCAGAAAAAAGGGAATTATATTATTGAATTTATTTCAGTTGTAGAACGTAGTTCTCCTTGTGTTATTTTCATGTGACAAGAATCTTTTACACGAAGAAAGTTATAACGGTTCTTGCAAACCGTTGCACCTGTCAAATTTTCTATAAAATGTCAAATATCTCTGAAACAGCTAGGTTTAGGTATAGGATATGCTACATATTTTCGAATTTTTTGCTCTTTTCGAAAACCTTAAAATATATAGGGTATTCCGTTTGAAATAAGCAAATTGGTACCGACTTCCGGTATAAGCGGAAGTGCCAGCTGCTTGTAATTATTTTAGTTGGATTGGCCACACCGACATTAGTAATTATCTAAATTATCTGATGCGTACTTTTCTCTATATCGATCGATTCATTTCCCGGTGAGACACCCTGTATAATATAATGAAAAACGTATATAATTTTTTCTATCGAATTATTAATTACTTTATTTATTATAAATGTGTAACAATTGAGGATTCGTTGAAAAATAAATTATAGGCATCTAAATAAATTGATTATAAAAAATCTGGTACATTTACTTCACTATAAATAAATTAGTTGTTCAGTTACTTTAGCTCAATGGGCTAGTAGACAATAACGAAAATGACAAAAGTAATAATATAGCATTATAGTATGACTCTTCAATATGTTATACATATAATTTGAAGGTAGTTTTACCGACTATTATCGGTTTTATTGTAAAACGAATAGGCTTAAGATTAGACCGTATTTAAAATACGGCAGTTTGCCGGTTATCTCGTGACGTAATAGCGTCACATACGCGCGCATTTAATATAACCTCGACAGCGCCGCACATACGCTTTGCACAACTTTGTTGGCCCCGCCTTTCCACTAGCGCTCGTTTCTCTGCTGATTATGCTATTACGTCATAGCCAATAGAATAGCTCGAACTTTTGCGGCAATATCTAACCATTTAAACATAGTTTAAACTTCATGATTTTTTTTTACTATTAAGGCGTTATTAAAAAAATTTAAAAAAAATACGGGTCAACTGTTTTTATGCGTAGATGTTATTAAAATAATAATTAAAAAATTGTCTACTTGCCCAATTTAACATTGACTTTGGATTGGGCAAACGTTTTGAACCTTCAGATGAGGTTGGTCACCCATTAAAACAAAAATAAAGAAACAAATATACGTTAAAGTCAATGTTAAGGAACTGAAATCAAATGGATGATATGAGACCTACACGCTAGTATATGTAGGATTCTTGTGGCGTGTATTTTAACTGAAACACAAGAGTATAAAGTTGAAAAATGGCCAATGTCACTCCAGATACCCTGTACCGGTTTATCAGATTGTCGAAGGCCTTCACACTTGCTATAAATAGATAGCATAAGATGCAGTTTTATTTCCCAAAAATTAGTATTGTTGCGCCTACACATTGCCGCCCTCGAACTTTCCACACTTCTAAGGAAAATATACTAAAATGTAATTATTAATTTTTAGTCAAATATTTAACAAGTCGAAAAATAAATATGTTTAACAAAATATAAGGAAAACGCAACGTGCATTAATTATTACAAAAATAAATGTAGTAAAAAAAAATACTATTATAGACCAAAAATTCCACTATTTCCTATAAAATTATATAAATTTGTTGGCCAGCCATCATTATTTTTGTAATAATCCACTTCACGTTGGCTTTATATTTTGTTAAATGTAACTTAGTTTCTTTTATAGTGGAATTCTTGGTCTATCGTAGTATATACAGGCTGTCAATTTTATCAGGGCACTTAGAATATCTCACTTAATATCGGTCGTACAAAAAAATTATTTTAAGAAAATTGTGCCGATTTATATAACCTACAAAATGGTTTAAAGATATTTGAAATCCATGGCCTACTTTAAGAGTTATGGCGGAAAATATCGAAAATTTTGAAAACGTCTAGGCCAAATATCTCCGTTATTTGAAGAGATACGAGAAAAATTCTAAAGCGAGAATTTTTTGCAAAACAGAGTGCTTCAACAATGTTTTATCTAATTTTTTTCAAAACCGCTGCATTTTGAGATTTACTCTTCAGGCTGTTATAAAAATTATTTTGAAACGGGTGGGAAATGGCGCCATTCAATAGAGTATTTTCCTCCCTTTTCAACGATATATCACATGCCATATTTATTCATTGGTACTACGTTAGTAATTATAAAAACATTTTTTTAAAACCAATAATTTTTTTTTAACAATCATTATGGTTGCCGTGGAGAAATATGATTAAATAAAACGATAAAATAATTCAATAAGTTGTTCAAATCTTTGCTATAATAAAACATTACCACAATTAAGAAGAATAAAGTAAATTCAAGTAACAAAAACAAAATAATAATCAAGAAAGCAACATGGAGCAATTATGGAAAGAGTATTCACAGTTATGCCAATGTATAGAGGTCCTCTATAAAAGCGTCACTCCTTGCTCAGAAAGTTAAAATGTCTTTACCAATTAATTTAAGTATAATATCCATTTGTTTGTATTTCATGATTTCACTATTATTTCAATTATTTTAAAATAGTTGGCTATGAACAACCTTGACAATTTAATTTTTTGACAGATCATCTCAGTTAATACTTAAACTCTCACTCAATCACACTCGTTTAAAAATTTACAATTTTCAAAAATGATTTTCACTCACATTGATCGTTATAATATGTTCGTTACATATTGCCAATGCAATTTTAACTCTGGATTAGAATATGGAAGTAGAATATAGAAACAGATTTCTACAAGCACTACAGCCGAATAAAACTCTGTTCAGAAAATTAGCTACGAAACTGAAAAATAATGGTTAATTTTTAAAGAAGAAGACAAGGGTGAACAGTGTTACTGATAATATAAATAAGGTAAGCCGAATTATTAATTAGGTAAGAAATAAAAATACAGAAAATGGAAACATCATTAAGAGAAATTCAAATTGCTTGTCATATAAATAAAACAAGTGCTAGAAAAATTTTAAAGAAAAATTGTTACCGGTATTATAAAGCCACAAAAGTTCACAACAATTTACAAGCAGGGGACAAACCAAGGAGGACGACTTTTTGGAGGTGACTGTTGGAAAAAAACGTGCCGATCCATTAATATGTAGTAAAGTACTTTGGTCCGACGAGGCAAATTTTTCCAATAATGGATTTTTCAATCGCAATATTCATTACAAATGGACTTCTGAAAATACACACTGGCATATACCGACTGGGTTTCAAAATCTTTTTCAATAAATGTGTGGATAGGTATTTTAGGCACCAATTTAATAGGTCTTTATTTTCATGATGGTCACCTCAGTGGTCAAAGGTACCTAAACTTTTTGAGAAATGAATTTAATGAATTCTTAGAAGACCTATCTTTAGAGAATCGACACATTTTTCAATATTTTCAACAAGATGGAGGTTCTCCCCACAGTTCCCAGATTTATCTAGATTATTTAGACGAAATTTTGCTTCAACATTGGATAGGTACCAATGAATTTATTCGATATCCCCCTCGTTCTCCAGATATAACCCCAATGAATTTTTTTCTATGGGTGGTATATTAAATAAAGATAAGGTGTTTTTGACGACACCGCAAAATGTAGAGAACCTAAAAGCTCGAATTCAACAGGCATGTATTACAGTTACCCCCGAGATGCTGACTAATGTTTTAAATGCAGTGCCTCGCCGCGCTCGATTGTGCATAAGAAATCGCGGTGGACACTTTGAACACTTGATATGATATCTTAAAAATTATTTTGAGGATTAGATAAATATTAATGTTCTGTGTGCTATATTCTTTTTATTATTAATTTGTTTCTGTTACCTGAATTTACTTTATTCTTCTTAATTGTGTTAATATTTTATTATAGCAAAGATTTGAACAACTTATTGAATTATTTTATCGTTTTATTTAATCATACTTCTCCACGGCAAGTATAATCCTTGTTAAAGAAAAATTATTGGTTTTAAAAAAATGTTTTTATAATTACTAACGTAGTACCAATGAATAAATATGGCATGTGATATATCGTTGAAAAGGGAGGAAAATACTCTATTTAATGGCGCCATTTTCCGCCCGTTTTAAAATAATTTTGTTAACAGCCTGAAGAGTAAATCTCAAAATACAGCGGTTTTGAAAAAAATTAGATAAAACCTCGTTGATACTCTCTGTTTTGCAAAAATTTTCGCCTTAGAATTTTTCTCGTATCTCTTCAAATAACGGAGATATTTGGCTTAGACGTTTTCCGCATTTTCGATATATTCCGCTATAACTCTTAAAGTAGACCATGGATTTCAAATGTCTTTAAACCTTTTTGTAGGTTATATAAGTCGGCACAATTTTCGTAAAAATTATTTTTTTTGTACTACCGATATTAAGTGAGATATTCTCGAGTGCCCTGATAAAATGGACATTTTAAGGACATTTTAAGTAAAATGATATTTTTTGAAATCTTAGAAAATTATGCAAGATATATTTTTCATAGTACGCAACGTAACTAAGATTTTAACTTAAACTTAAAACTTTTTCCTTGTTTGATAATTTAATGTTATGTTATTAAACAGTCATCATAACAATTACATTTTAAATCCAAGATAAGCATCAGAGCGATAAATCTAATTGAAAGAGCATGACTCGGTGATACATACGCTTTTTTTATATGGAAGCAATAATTTCGATCGAAATTTTGAAGGGGTAGCTGTCACCCCAAGGGGGTTGAAGGAGAAGGAATAAAATTACGCTGGAAAAAATGTCATTTTAGAATTAAAAATTGGCGTGTTTTAGGATTTTACTCATAAATTGTTAATTACGTAGATAATGAATTTATTTGTTACTTATGGACCTCACTGTATAATAAAAACAATCTTGGAGTAAGTACGGATCCTTGAGTTATACCAATTGTTCATAAATTGGATGTCGAGTGACTTTCTTTCTCTAGACATGTTATTTACAGCGATATTAGGCGATTCTTTGAATAAGGTCCACCCCAATAATTGTTTGTAACGCTAATTCCATCAAGTTCCTAATTTATCTAATAGTATATTACGATCTTGCAGTAAAAAGCTTTAGACAGATCACGAAAGATACCAAACTAAGTATGTCTGGGGTCAAAAAACCAAAAGTTAGATTTCCCTCATAAGATGACATACACATCACCTTTAAATTCTGACGTTTCAGATATGTTTGTATTCTATTCGATTATGCCGATCTTGGCAGATCTATCCTATTTAGTTAATCTGTGTTGATGAGGAATAATAAGTACCAAACTTCGATGACAGTAGCTACTTTGTGTTTGATAGTTTGTTGGATAAATTCCCTCTTTCTTTAATAGTAGTAGTATTCTAACAAATGAACGTTAATCATTATTAGGGTAGAATGTTAAAAAGAATATTTTTTGCATTTCAATTGTCTCATGCTTCATAAATTTAAATATCTGACAACTTTCACAAAGATAACATGCAAATTAATTTTCTTTTTATCTTTAAAAACCTGCCCATTCATTTTTGCACATATTAGGTATATATCACCTTGTTAGTTAACATTATTGACAAAAAGAAATATGTGGTTTGAATTTACATATTACATTATTTTTACATTGGAACCAAAGCAGGGATTGAAACTTTTTTGATAACGTGTTTGTGGATATTAATTATTGCATGTGTGCATATGAATATAAGTACTACTGATAGTAATTGTTCTCGCGTGTTACCATTATTTGTTATGTCACATGCTCGGTAGTTATCCAGTGGAAGGTTTAGAATTCTGTATACAGGATGTTGTAATTATTATTGCCGTCTTGTAAATCCCGTAAATTACTCCAGGTAAATAATCGGAAAAGTTGGACACATCTAGGCCAGGGGTAAAAGACATTCCCTCCCCCAGTTTTTTGGGGCGGGGAATCGATTGTGGTGGGTTCGAGGGTAAAAAAACCTGTCTTCATCCCCTATTGGCCAAAAACTACCCCCAAAAGGGGTTTTCCGTGGCGTAGCAAGTGGAGGCGGAGTTTTTGTGCCCAATTTTTTTCTGTAAGAGTGATTTTTAATACGGGGTCACCAAGAAAGTTGATCAAAGGGGGTGAAAATCAGCCCTTTGAGACAAAAAACGGTCGTAACATTTTTTCGCGCCGTTCGAAGGGAACATAACTAAAGAAAGATCTAGGAGGGTAAAGGATGTAAAATTCAACTACCCACCCCTTATTTCCCGTCAAGGGGGTGAAAGCTACATATCCCTGCAGGGATCAAAAACTTAGAAATTTCAATAATATGCCTCATTGGAGAATCCTGCCAAGTATTAATTTTCCTGTACCGTTTGCAAGGTAGAGCCATTTTTGTGTCCCTGTTATTGGACTATTATTTTTATCATTGGGGTTATTTTGAAATTCTTAATTTTGTTATAAGTAATAAACGTAGTCATCACAATTTCTAACTGTCAAGTTCATTGACCTTCGAAGTGAAATCTATATTAGAAGATTATTGTGGTGTTATTTTACGTACAGAAGAGGAGTTAGAGATGGGTTAACCTGATAAACCAATGGGCAGGTATATTTACAGAATTACTATTAAATTTGGATCGTTTGGTGGGTAAATAGTTATCAGCATTTAAGCCTCCGCGGTTCCTTCGTAGCAGTCCCTTCAGTATTTCCATGTGTGCGTACAGAACGAGTTTTCCCTTTCGGTTTTTCTGAGGCTGTGTTTTGGAACTTGTATACCCACTTTTCAATTGATAATCGACTAGGAACTGAATCGCGTGAGATTTAAATGAAAATGACGACGAAATAAAAGCTGGTGATTACAACAAAATAGTTATTTTTTAAATAAGCTTCAACCTCAAAAGAACGTTGAATATTTGACAATTTCGAAATAAACTCAAGTTCGAGCAACGAGAAGCGGCAGTAGACAGCTTCCAGCGAGAACCCGAAGATGACAGATGGGATTCTGCCGAAACGTCGTTTAGACAACCGTGGTTTCCTGAGGAGCCGACCATTGGCGCTGGAAAGCATCCGGAAGTATAACTACACTTCATAATCCTACAACTCTTAAGTCTCTAGGACTTACAGATCTCGGGATATTTTTATAAAACCGATGGAAAACACGCTCTAAAAATTTATCTGTTTAACTAAATCACTAATTTTACCGAAATTGCAAAACTGAACTATGAACCCAATCCCCAATTTACTTAAATCTGTAAACAAATCAGCACTAAGTTAAATTACCAATTCAATTCAATTCAAAAACTATTTATTAATAATAATGATACAATAGTTGCCTCACCAGGACCTGCTCCAGAACCGATCGTGCAACCACCGCATTAACGCGGTGACGGACTGCAGGATCGGGCGGAAGAGACCTGGGTCAGCGAAAATAACAATTCAACAAAACTAAACCTAGGCTCCTTTTTAAATATAAAATAAAAATAGGTAAAAAACTTAACAAAAACCCTTGAAAACAAGCTCAACAAAACTTATAAACTACACTAATTTTTAAAAACACTGGCGCACAAAAAACACTATTAAATTTGGTATCTGGACGCAGGCACCACAACTCGAACAAGGTGCCTTTCGCGAGATATTTCAATGCAGGGCTGCGCAGGGCTGGTATAAACTTTGATTTATAAAAATTTTGATTTCGAAAAGGTTTCAATTTTTTAAAAGGTGTGAAGCGAATTTAAAAACAAAGATGTACAAAAAGAAATGAAGAAAACTAACAAACGCGACAAAAATACACAAACAGAAAGGAAGAGGGGGACAGAAAAGATTTAAGGATAATTATAAGGTATGAAATACTAGCGAAAGGTGGATAGGATTAGAGAAAGGTATAGTTGTTGTAACTTGGCTATAGTGGTTGCCGGAAAATCGGTAACGTCTGGTACGGTAAGGGGTGTTTGATCCTAAATGAGCCATTGTGCTGTCTAATTTGCTTTGTGTCTTGTTAGCGGACTATCGCCCAGCTTTAAGAGTTGGTCGGAGTGTATTAGTCATCCATGCTTCCAATTTTAATTGTAAATGACTTCACGTCAATAAAATGACGCAGCTGAATGTACGGTGTGCTTGGAAGGCGAGAGATAGAGATGTAGTAGAACATGACATTGGACAAATTTATTATACCTAATCTTTAAATTTCTCTGTGCATTTGAGGACATTAGGGCTAATTCTATTTTAGTTCTACAAAAGGGAAAAGGTTTATTTTAATGATACCTATGCGGGACGATAAAAATTATTTTTGCAAATCGATAATAGAAGAAAAAAATATTTTTTTATATATACTTTTTTTTCTCTCATCGTTTCACATTGTAACATGTTTTTAATGTTTTTTAGTGAAAGCCGTTTTTTAAAATAATGATTTATATGAGAGTAATTTGCACAGTCTTTCCGGCTTATATCCGGAGCGCTCTTAACGAGTACAAGTTTTGAGAGATATGTTGGACGTAGTACGCTATCGGGGTTATGTCGTTGCAGCGTGCGTATAGTTCTCTGAGGGAGGTGTATCTTCCTGAATTTGATATGAGGCGCATGAATTTGTGCTCAAGCACTTTTAACTTTTTCATTGTCGTGGCTGGTATGCTGCACCACACCGGCGCCGCGTATGTGATGGACGGCCTGACCACCATCGTGTACAATATTTTTTATTCTGTCTGTTAAATCTGCTACCCCTGACCATGAGCGGATACAGACTCCTGGACAGAGAGTAGACCGTATGTATTGTCTTATTGACATATGTGTTGAACGTCAGTCGTTAAATTAAATTACCAAATTCATATAAATGTGAAATAAATAATTCAAGCAGCTGACAAACAAACTCAACACATAATAAAAAAATACACTAACATATTATTTTGCCACTCAAAATCCTATCACTGTCAACAGCTTGGCTTTACATTAGGATCAGAATCAATAATTCAGAAATTACCAAATTATCAAGAAAAATTCGTTAAGAATTAGCAACAAACTTTTCCATGTAGTTTCGAAAAAACATGAATCTAATACTACTGCCGATCAGGATCCCGTCCACCCTCTTTTATCAAAACCCCAAACTTAGAAAACTAGAAATCACAACACCTTACCTCCAACAAATAACTTACTTTCAAAAACATGTAATCTAATTAATAAAAACTATTATCTTTCTTCCTCACGGCTTTTCATAACCAAACTATTAGTATTTTCAAGAAACTAGCAACCTATAACTTATCTTAATGCAACAGCAATACGTCACCGTTCGTATCTCCGTCGGATTGTGTACGAAACTCGGCCATTTGATTTCAACAGAAAATTTACCACCAAGTAAAATGTCATTCCAGAAACTTTCGAGGCGCGGTTCGGCTATAAAAACAGCACGAACGAACGAAAATGTACGATAACTCTTTTGAGTGATATTAATTCTGTTATAACATTGTTCAAATCACTATAATAGTCATCATGATAAATCCCCCTTCACCATTTTTTTCGTTTTCAGGTAAAATGAGGACACTAATATTTATGGCCATATTTGGAATTCTGCACGCTCTACACTGCGATAAGGAGTTCAATTACTATGACGATTACGGAAACGGTTTCGACATTACTTGCCAGGGCATCACCAAAGAATACGTGCATCTCCTAGCAAATATCACCATCACCAACGAAATCAGCTTGTCGATTGGAAATTCAACATTGAACAACATTACTTCTAAACTGTTTCATAATGTACGCAATATTAGATACTTAGTTATACAAAACTCAACATTTAGTTTTTCCAGACGGCAATCAGTGTTTGAATTGCTGAAAAGATTAGAGCATCTAGTTGTAAAAGATACAAACTTTTATATAAATAAATTAACGTTCGCAGGTCTAAGTAAGTTGAAGGAACTGATTTTAAGCAATAATAATTTGGAGGAAATTGAAGAAGGCTCTTTCCAAAGTTTGCCTGGTTTGAAATATTTACAGTTAACAAATAACAAAATAACCGACATGAGACACCTTCCACTCTGTGAACTGAAGGAGTTGAGAGGTCTGAACCTTTCAAATAATGCAATATCAAGTTTGAAAGATGTACATTTTTATTGTAGGAAATCCACCAAATCTGTAGGTCTTAATTTAAATAATCAGAACTACCATTTGAACATAAACAACCAGGAGTATTTCAGTGTGACTGATATTTCTTTTAAACTGTTTAGTTTAGATTTAAGTTATAACAATATATCGAAGCTTGAGTACTCATTAGCGGACTTAAAGAATTTAAAAGTACTGAATTTAGAAGGAAATAAGTTAGTTCAAATAGAGTATAAAGAACTGAGCTCTCTCGAAAGTTTAGAAAAGGTTTTCCTTAAAAACAACTTAATAGAGAGAATCGAAGAGAAAGTATTTAACAACCAAAAAAACTTAGAATATTTAGATCTATCGGACAACAGGTTAAAATATTTTAGTTTAAACAATACACCAATGTTAGAATATATTAATTTAGCTAATAATAAGTTAGATATAGTTAGTTTAAGTAACGTAAATAATACTAGCTACTTAAAGACATTTATATTAAGTAATAATACGATACGAGAGATTGAGCCGTTTATATTTCGAAAACACATTGCTTTGGAAATATTGAATTTGGCTAATAATAACATTAAACTGCATAAAGACTCGTTCGGTGGTTTATCGCAGTTGAAAGATCTCTCTATTCGTAATAATAGCATCGACGAAATTCCACCTCCATTATTCCAAAGCTTAACAAACTTGAGAAAGTTAGATTTGTCAGAGAACAGAATAAAATATTTCCAGTCAAATGATACGTTCAAGGCGTTGGGCAATTTAGAAATTTTGAATATTTCTTATAACTTATTGCAAGAACTGAACTACGCTCTGCTGCAACCATTAAAGAACTTGAATATATTAGACATAGCAGGAAATCAGCTGCATTACATACAATACGACTTAATTATTTCCGATTTACCCGTACTTTCTGTTTTAAATGTAAAATCTAATTTTCTATCTTGCGAACTGCTGTACAAGATAATTAAATATCTCAAGCATAAAGCCATTGGTTATACGATCAATGAGAAGTTTGACTATGAGCAGGAAAATGTCGCGGGTATATATTGTACCAGCGATAAGAATCTTGTTCCGAAAAGTTTAAAAAGTGAAAGCATGTCAGGTGGCAGTTATGCTCTGTTTGTTGTAGGTGGAATATTAGGTGTTATACTTGTACTTATACTTATAGGCGTGTCTATATTCAAAATCCATATATTTTTAAAGCGGAGGAAATATAAAGCTGACGAATTTGAACTGATACATGAATAGTACGCAATACTTCGTTGAATGTAGTATGTCTGACATTAACCTCCTGAAAAATGAGGGAATCTCAACCCCTGATGACGAGGTAGTAGAGTCCCTGTGAATGTATTCTTCTGTATTTATCTTCCTTTCAGTACCATAACTCGGGTATGCGCTCCCATTCCACACAATACTGTATACAGCACGGGGACAGCTACTAGCCGTATGGGGAAAACCTGTACACTTATGTACAAGTACAATACGGGTGAGAATGTCATCTAATGGAATACGATTGGGGTGGGGCGATCCAATGCACTGCAAGCATTGTCGATGGTATGGATTTATTTATTATTTACTAGAGGCCGTTGTGCTTAGGTCATAGGTGTAACGTGTAACGTTACGAAAGTATAGTGGAGTGTGGACGAAATTGTAAATATTTTGCTATTCAACAAAAGTATCTCCCTCTCCCATTTTCGAGGATGCTGAACACGGTGGTGGTGCTCAATATTTTTTTCTGGCCCCCTCCAACTCCTTTAACGGCTAATCAGTTGGGGATGCTGTCTTTAGGTGGGACACTCCAATTGAGATCTTCCGTATTGTAATTGTTCCATATTAATTTTTTCGAGAAATTGTTCATTTGGGGACGCTGCCTTTAAATAAGACACTCCAATTGAGACGCTCCGAATTGTTTAACAACTAAATATTCAATAACCGGGTTTGCAACGTTAAGTTCTAAAATCTGCCTTTTCCGTATATTTAACGTTCATTAATTTTGTTAGAAATTTTAAAAAAGTTGGATAGCCGTCTATCTGTCACATAATTGGTCCTAAATAACCCAAATCTGTACGTGTCGAGCCGCCATTTTGCTTTGCTTGTCGTGCCTGCCATTTTCTCCCACTTTTGTACGCAACATCATCTCTTACTTGCTTTTCGTTATTTTGTATGAAACATATTCATTAACCGTGGTAGATCGTATCATCGGCAAAATACATGTGACACCTGTTCTGAGCACGGTGGTGATGGTCGACATTTCTTCCGAGCCGAGGGTGTTTTGTTAGCCGTTAGAAGGGTTGGAGAGGATCAGAAAAAACATTCAGCATCACCATCGAATTCAGTATCCTCAAAAACTGGCGTTACATGATTTTTCCGGTGATATAAAAAAAGATTTTTATCCCTTTCGGGGTTGTTTATTAGCCGGTAGAGGGGTGCGCTAATTTCAGCGTTGGACTTTTATGTGATAAGCGTTTAACCCCTTCTAGGGGTGGTTTTTGCCATTTCGGGGGGCTGCGCAACTCCAAGGAGACATTCTACCAGCACCATCGTACTCCGCATCCTCGAAAACGGGGGGGAGGTACTTTTATTGCATAGCAAAATATTTTAAATTTTCGGCTTTTCTTCACACGCTCCACTAGCATTATTGCACTCAAAATAATATTAACGTGCTAAAATGGATATTTATTTAACAGAAAAGAAAGTACAAATAATTAAATAGTCTATTGTGGGCATTCACCATCTATTTCATATCATCTCCTGATTCTAACCCATATTGCACATATACATAAGTGTAGATGATTCCCCTATAGGGCTAGTAGCGTTCCCCGTACTGTACATGATTCTTTTCAACGTGAAAGGCTAACACTCCTGTACCAGTCGCATCGTGTGCTATCAATTATAGTTCTGTTGAAATTCATTACTAAAACTATCTGTTTTCTAAAAAGTTGTGATATTCTGTTAATACTCTTTCTTTCTTTATGTGGTATTCTACTTCTTAAAATAATCACAGTATCTACAAAGATAACAAAATTATCCAGTATATAAAATAATCTACGCCTGTGACGTTTACTCCAGACCAACAGTCAAAGGACATTTCTTCCATCTAAATAAGCAGAACAAAAGCAAGACTAACATATTTTGCTGACGTTTCGGAAACTAAATCACTTTAATTTTTCAATGCTTTTAAAAAATCTTTTGTACAAAGATGAATTTAGTAACTTTAACCGAAGAAACCTTACACCGCATCGTAGTAAGCCACAGTTTTATGTACTAAAAATACATTAACATTCCGTAAATTTGTCATGTCAAAAATTTTAAATTATAGATCCATTATCTGAAAATATCGATGCATACAAGGTGTCTTCGGATAAGGGTACCTATACCTATTTCCAAATGGCATCATATTTCTGAAATTCTTGAGCGGTCCGTACAAAAAAATATAAATTTTCCTTAATAGATATCGTATTTTTTTAACAAGGAAAATTTTTATACGGAGTGAATTTTGTCCAGAAATTCAGATTTAGGTCCATTTATAGTACAGATAATCCCATACGGATACACCCTGTTTGATCGGTTTGCATACAGCTAATTTTACCGTCTACTACATCCTCTTTTAATTTTATTTCTGAATCCGTCTTCTTCTGGTCCTCTTTTTTGCATAGCGTCCTTTATTTCAGCTATTCCTTGGTCTTCCTTTTTCCTTCTATTGGCGTTTTCCATTTCCACCAACTCTTTTGTGGCATTCTACTCAAATCTTTGTTCATTCTTTTCACATGCTCATATTAAAGTAGTTGCTCTGCTTCAATAGTGTTATTAGTGGTGCCTCAATTTACATTATTTCTCTTATTCTTTAGTTTTTTTTTAAGTGACCTTTTTACAGCATCTTCTCCAATACATTATATTCGTTGTCGGAATTATATTCTTCATCTTTTTATTCGTTGTCTATATGCTTCCATAGGTAACGTAACTTTCAACAAATGAGTTGAACATCAATTTTTTTTGTTTTATTTAAAATATTGCCGTTCCACAGCATGTCATATAATTGTCTGATTACACTTTTATATTTCTTTATCTTGCTTTGGACATGTCTACCATGAGAACTATTTATATTCATTTGTCAATTTCACCACTTCAATATCTATCAATAAATTTTTCCCTTGTCCTCCGATTATCATATACTCTAGTTTTGTTCATATTTATTTCCAAACCTCACCTCTTCTTTTAGTTTTCTAAGCATATGTTACAGTTTATAGATTTTAGAAAGTATACAAAAAAAGTTGCTTATTTATACAATAGTTTTATTAGAAAAAATATGTTGGAATAAATGTCATTCGAACACACTGTGTTAGAATGCCATTCCAATACACTGTGTTGGAATAATACCAACACAGTGTGTTGGAATGACATTTGTTCCAACATAATTTTTAGTTGTGGAACGTGTACTTTCTGAAATAGTGTTAGAGAAACAATGATATGTGATAAGTTTTTGTCCTTTTATATTTTATTTGTCCTTTTTATTGGTCTTTTGTCCTTTTATATTGGTTGGCAAAAATGTACCCTCCGTCTGTCCCTTTGACATTAACATCACAAGCGCAAGGCTTATTTTTCAATATACTGAATAATTCTTCTATTTTCGTAAATTCTTTGATTGTTTTTAGAAAGGGATGCATTTGGTAGAAAACCCCATATATAAACACTATCTGATTCCACTAAGTACATTTTTAGCACCAAACAATTCTTAAAATCTAAGAGTTAGCGACGCCGACGCCTACGGTTAACTTTAAGTCTTTTGATAAAGAAACATTGTTGGGATACACCTATTTGGATGACCCTTCTTTATAAAGCCATGAGTCTGGTACCACATCCTTTTTCATTTAAGGGTTCGATCGAATTTTTCTATCAGCTCTAACACCAAAATACTTGCAAAAATTTAGACCTGAAAACATTTACTAGAAAGATATCTTGTATTTTTTTCGTACATTTAATCGTTATCGAGATCAGCTTAGTCCGGCAGATATGGGCTCGTCAAAGTTGAGGGTCCTGTATCTCAAAATAAAATTCCTTTTCCTTGTCTGTACTACTTTTCAGTATTGAATTTCTTCATCGGTAGAACTTAGAACTGTTATATATTACCTGGTGTTCCGTTTTACATGTCACAATAATATAATAGTACCTACCTATACATATCCACAATGTATTATAGTATTTTTCTTGTGATCATTATTTGTAATAAAGCTTTTGTTACATTTGTTTTACTTTGTGGTGTTATTTTTCATCAACTGCTGCAACCATGAGCCTTTTTAGATGTTTTAATTTGTTTATTGTTGTTCTTCATAGTAAATATGAAACCACTACTGCTTAAATGCAGTTGATTTTAAATTATAGCTGTTAAAAATCTGTGTTGGATGACAGCATTTGCCAACGTCAATTTGTTTTCTACCCCTAGAACTTACGCAATAAAGACAAAAAGACGGTAAGTAATGAGTGAAACGAAGAGGACGACATACATATTCAAAGCCAATTGAGTCATTATTTGTTAATTTGGCTCGACCGTTACTTGATGAAAATCTATGTTAATATTAAATAAAATAAAACTTAAACTTTTTCTTTTACATTATATTATATTTTGTTCAAAAGAAAGTTAATTTAAAAAATCAAGAACAAGCAAGGTTACAGCGCGGCTTTTTTGGTTCCTGTAACAACTATTTTAAACCAATTTTTATAAGAGCCGGTTGCTCTTATGGTGTTTACTAAAGAGGGCCTTTTTTATGTAATTTTGATCAGGTAATGATATTTTGGTAAGTATCAAAGCTAAAAACGAAACGAAACAAAAATGTATTGAATTAAAAAGCAGTATACTGCACGTTCTATACAGGCATGGTTAAATTAAATTTTTGTCAATACCACGATACAATAGCTCTTGTTAAGAACAAATAATTAAATTGACAATAAAATATGCTATACAATGACCATCTTCAAATCATTCCGGATGTGAAACATTATAGTCGCCTCGCCTTTTTGAACAAAACTATAAAAATCATTAAATATCGTTCCATATAGAGAATATGCCTTTTTCCATTTTGAGGAATATAATGGAACCAACGAACATTTTTTGATATCTAATACAAATATCCCGGAGTTGGATATGGGCTCTGCTCCAGTGTCGGACTGGCCTTATTTGACCCCGTCGGCATCAAATATAATTTGACCTCTATGTCTTATCCACCCTCCCAGAAAAGACCAATAAATTTCAAGATAAAGAAATTATGCACTTAAATAAGCAAATAGTAAATTAAATTTTTGTTTCCATTTTGTTTATCTGCGGATATGGTAGCACTGCGGTCAGCTGATGAACATGTATAGGAATCGATCCCCAGCTTCTACACTAGCGGCATTAGTGTATAGATAATGCATATGTCTATGTTTTTCATAAATATAACGCCTTTTCACAGTATATACGCAGAAGCTATACAATCTTAGGCAAGGATTGTGTGGTAGATATACCATCCTTCGGAGGGCCTATCACTAGATATCGGTGATAAGCCTCAGTCGCGGAAATAGGCCGACGTGAAATAAATGTTAATACAATAGAAAATTGAACATAAATTCAGCTCATTTTTTGCGTGTCTCTCAAGAAACAATAAAGAACGCAAGGGTTTTAAAATTTTGTAGAGAAAAATGTCTCATCGAGCTACTTTTCGTATTTCTAGAAATACTATCCATGCCATACGAACAATATTGTAGTAGAAAGTTGAAATTTAATTTTGATGAAAGAATTCTTACAATACGAGTATTCTAATAGATATTAGCTATTTTATATCGGAGAACAATGCTCCGTGCTCAGTTGCAGAGGCATGTAGTGCTGAATATCTGAAAATTATGGTAAAACACTATGGACGGACACATCGTTCAACGTTGGAAATCATTCGAATAGTACACGTAAATAAAACTTAAAGGTGCACAAATATCATAGAGAAAAATGCGGCATTTTAAATTTAAGATTAGTGAAATTAGTTGCATTTTGCATAATTGAACCTAATTTTAAAAAATAAAAAAAAATTTTAGAAGTTGCGTTTCTTAAAGTTGTACTAAAAATTAAAAAATAATTTCAAAAAAAGCAAGGTGTGTGCGCTTTGTATGATTGTACGCATGATGTGCACGCCTTGTTTTTATTGCAATTACTTCTTACTTTTTAGTATGACTTTAAGAAAAGCAAGTTTTTAAAAACATTTTCTTATTTTCTACTTTTCAGTCATACTAATCATTTATAACATATAGAACCAATTTACTTAAATTAATTAATATACCTAACGGCATTTCATTATGTCACCGGAACTAATATAGTACCATTTCATATGGGAAAAACGAACGTAGAAGTCTCTGATCAGGCGAAGATCTTTTGTATTCTACGTTTTGCCGAAGGTGCCGGTTGGATAGTATATCAATTTTTTTTTCACCTCCGCGCCCCTACGTACAGAGATTTGGAAAAGTAAAGGTGGATTATCATCCGATCTTAGTAACTGTGCAAAATTTCATCAGTTGATTATGTCATGAAGTATGTTAAATAAGGGATGCAAGATTTGAACAGAAATATTGTGATGAAGACTACATTGGGAGTTAAATAAAACAAAGAAAAAAGTGATATTCAATAATTCAAATAATGGGAATAATAGAGACTTTTATAATAGTTAATTTTTCATTAAGTTAAAAACTGATGACATATTAAGTTATAGAAAACAGGTTATTACTGCCCAAAATTTATGCATTGTTCTACCCACACAACATCTTATGGATATGCATATTTATAGCATATACATAATATGTTACAATTTAGACGGGTATTTTTAAATATACATATGACATGAAATGTATATGCATGCAACTACCGGATATTCATCAGTGTCATATATCCTGTATATTGTTGGAGGTATATACATAAAATAATATGTCTGTTAAGGTATATCTGGAATTGATTGGGAGGATGGTCGATAAACATTATTAACCACAGCACTTAGGCCTCATTGGGCCCCTTGTACATGTTTAGGTATATCATTTTATATTATTTTTGAAAACAACAGTAGCAATAAATTTTTCTAGACTAGAACATCTTGACAGGAAAAATCTGATGAATATATGATAAAATTCATATACTATTTTTAATTGTACAAAAAATTTATATTTACATATTTCAATAACTTATATAGAACCTAAAACACAATATTTTTAGTCGCAAACTCCTCTATAAAATCCTTATTTTACTATAAGGAATATAACCAAACTGCAACCAACAGCTTCTCTCCGGGCTATGTGCCCCGCCGAGCGCTGAATTACAAGTTACAAGCCTGGCGCGTTAAGTGTAATAATTGTATATTACCATCAAAACGCTAATGCTTCGATTGCAACAAACATCAGCCAAAAGACTGATCCTACTTAAAGGAGCTCTCGTGCTAGTCGTCACACACCACTTGCAGACTGCAGTTTCGAGCTGTTGGCTCTCGTCAGTGCAAGGGAGGTATGTGACGACCGACACGAGGATCACTTGACTATTTAGTACATTTCGGTATCTTTGGGATAGCGACATGTAAAATAGTCAGGAGGCGCCATCAAGCGGTCCAGTGTCTATTGCAATCGAAAAATAAATAGCCTGACTGGGCCTAGCATAGTTCAAATATGCTTTTAGAGGGCGGAATATTAAAAGACAATATTTTAGTCGCAAACTCCTCTATAAAATCCTTATTTTACTATAAGGAACGTAACCAGATTGCAACCAACAGCTACTCTTCGGGTTATGTGCTCCACCGAGCGCTGAATTACAAGTTACAAGCCTGGCACGTTAAGTGTAATAATTTGTTTTGATGGTAATATGCAATTATTACACTTAACGCGCCAGGCTTGTAGCTGTTGGTTGCAGTCTGGTTACGTTCCTTATAGTAAAATAAGGATTTTATAGAGGAGTTTGCGACTAAAAATATTGTGTTTTAATATTCTGCCCTCTAAAAGCGCATTTGAATAATATAGAACCTAGTACGAATAATTTTAATATTTTCTTATTTAAATATGAAATATTGAAAGTATGAAAGTTATCTGTTAAATGTCCTAAATTAACATTTTTCAATAATTTGTTGTTTATCCGTACATTTGCATTACACGTTTATTTAATATTTTGGTAAATTGAAAATTATGTTAAGCAATAAGATTCATTTAATTTGAAAAGTATTTTAAATAAAAATATTTTAGCAAAAACTTATTTTTTAAATTAAATTGCGCGCGGGGCACAAACCTTGGCGCGTACGTGAATTAATGTCATCAACCGATGCGCATGAGCAAAGAGATCATGATGCCATGACGGCATGTTCGTCGGATCTGTATATTTCGAATCGTTTTTACAACGCAGTTTGTGCCGGCGTCGTTTTTCGTTAAAAGTGTGTGATTTTATGTGAACTTGGATGCTATACTATTTTTGCTTCTGTAAATTTTATACTTATGACATATGATTATAAGATATAGGTATAAATTATTGGGCCAATTTCTTAAAAAAAGATGTTAAAACAGTCCACTTTTCAGGTTAAAAAATTTGCTCAAATTTTGTATATGATGAACCCTTAAGAAAAAGGCAGAATATCTTGTCAAAGAGAAAACATATAATTTCCATGTTAATTAAATTTACTTAGTTCTCAAGTTACTACAGTCAACGAATATGTACCCGAGTAACATAATAATTTGAATTATTTTTTGTAAATGACCGTTGATGTTAAATATGCTTAAAATATATTTATGTTAAAATATTCCTTGTTTTATTTGGATTTGTACCTAGGACACGTTATAACGCTTGGTGAGTAATCCCGCTTGGCATACAACACTCTAAACTACCTTGACAATCATAGATTATACAAAGTTATGTATATGATGTACACTTTCAGGAACTTTAATTAACCATGTTATATTTATAAATTCTATAACAATGTGACTATCCTTTCGTGCCTCGAAGGACAGGGTCACATTCTTATATAATTGATAATATACCTTGATCATTTCGCATATAGGTGCATTTATTGAATATGAAAAAAGCTACAAAAATATATGTATATTTCTTATTCATTAAATATACAAAATATGTAATGTATATCCATAAAGTATGTCATTACATATATGATGTACATCTCATGTCTAATGAATGTACATTGTACATATTTGTGTACATTTAATGAGTATGAAATGGATATAGAAGTTGGCGACAAAGGTATATGCAATGTATGTCAATTTCATATCTATTACATTTACATTAAATATACTTGCTCCATCAGGGAGATATATATGTCCATGACATGGATATGCGCTGTATGTACATTGCATATGATTTTGTTGTGTAGGTACAAACTTAAGGTCAGCCTGTTAAAATTTTACTACTTAGACATTTCTTCCATGACCTTTCTGTTGAGAAAAGGCCGAAAAAGGACTGTAAAAAAATTCGTGAAAAAAAGTTACCTTTCCCTTTCAAAAAATAGAGTTGCCTGATATGAATTAATCGGAAGTAGAAAGAAAATTGTTTAATATGGCAAAAGTAGTGGATTTATACCTTAATAAAAATCTAAAAATTATACCTTGAAAAATAAAACAGTTACTAGGCATTACATGTTCGTGTATCACCTGGTATACGCATATTGTGTTCCCTTAATATCTTAAAGATATAGTGTTATGAGCCCAAATATGCATTTTCAGAAATATTTATGCATGTTTATGGTGTCTTCCTTGACAAGAAATAATTATGCAAAATCTAAGAGTTTATTTTTTGCTTCTAGCAGATTAATTCTAGTTTTCTAAAAAAATTTAAACAAGCTTTATTGTCGTTTGCGATTTGGCCCCCAAAAGAGTTTGACCCCGTCGGCAATTGCCGACCGGGACAGTCCGACCCTGCCCTGCTCTGACGAAATCTAACACTTCAACAGTACACTCTAATAGTATACTCTCCGCGAGTTTCGCCAACCATATTGGCATCATCGGGAGTTGATTAAAACCAAACAACGCAACCGCATTGACATAATCTAGATATGTTTTAATTATCTACCGACGATATGATACCAACTTGGTAAGTTACCCTGTTATACTGTTTATGGGACTACCTCATCGTGACATAAATATATGAAATAAATTATCTAAGCCTCTGGAATGCATAATAGCCCACATTGAAAGTAACTGGCCCTATCCCACTAACCCACCTACAATCATAAAAAAAATATATATGTCGACAGTATCTATACAGGTTTTAAAATTACCGCTTATCGACTTCTTTCAAAATTTTAGGTGCATAACTAAGAAGCATTTATATACGATCTTACTTATTTTAATAAGTTCCTGACTTCCCTGGCAATGGACACTTAAAACAAACAATATTGAAAGTAGTAAGCGGTACATAATTTTTTGTGAGCTCACTTTCAAATCAAGACAGAAACTAACGTCTTACTTCAGAAAATCTATCATACTTCAAGTAAAGTAATAATATGCTGCCATGCGAGCTTTATGCCATCACGAAACTCTAAATAATAGATGAGCTCTCTATGTAATTTCATCCCTAATGCGGTGTCATTTAAAGTTAACTGTTTTCATATTCATAAACATTGTTTACCGAGCATTGATTTCGATAGATTTCTCGTCAGTGATTTATGATATTCAAATTACTTGTTTCGATGTAATGCTATTTCTTATGAAGGTCATGGTGTAGATATACAATTTCGATCCAGTTATTATTGATAGTTTATTATCTTATATTTATTTCATATGTATTAGTAGTACTGTATGACTTGAGCAAAATGTCTAATACAATCTAAATTTTACCTCTTTAACGGATTAAAGTAAAAAAAACTGGAGAAATTCGCCAGTCGACATAGAAGGCTACAAAAAAAGTTGCGTTACAGTTTTTCACGTTACAATACTGCGAAAATTCTGAAAGAAGTGGATAAAATAAAGTTGGTAATTTATATTTCCTATAAAAATTTGTATTTCTATAGTTGAGCCCCGAAGTGTGATACAAAGACTTATCTTGAGATGATAATAAATCCAGCGGCTTGTATATCAGTGGATGCGCGGAAGTTATGCAACCTTAGGCGAGGGTTGTGTAGGTGATATACCATCCTTCGAAGGGGATGTAAAGCTGTCGGTCCCTTGTCTATTAAATGTTAGGCAAGTAAAGATCCCTACTCTTCTTAAGGGAAGAGGTTCTGCAAAATTCCTGGTTGGGGGTAGCTCGTCTACAGGCGTCGGTGTTAGGCCTCAGTAGCGGAAATAGACCGGCGTTAAATAAATGTTAAAAAAAACATTTTAACAGATTTTTGAATACATAATAACTAGATAGTATTTACTTCATAACTAACTAAAACACCGATGAGAAAAGTTTGTAAAAAAACCGCTGCCCAAGGAATCACTACCTCCATCACATCCAGATTTTGTAGCCAAGTATTATACACACTAAATCCCAATGTAATATTTTATCCCCTTTAGTAATAGAGAGGGGGTGGTAGCTAATGCCAAAATAAATTTTAGAGGCCCTTGGTTCTCGTACACACACTAAATCTCAATTAAATTTTTTACTCCCTTTAATAATGGTGGCAGAGGGGGTGGCTAACGCCAAAAATTGTTTTGAGATGTTTCGTTCTTGTACACAGAGTAAATCACATTTTATTTTTTTACTCCATTTCACAGTAGTGTGGGGGAGGTATTAGGGTTGATAGGGGGGTGGCTTAAAAAATTTTTTTGAGACCTTGACTTTTCGTACATACCCTAAATTGCAATTTTATGGACGCTTACTTGCTTTCTTTGCCTATTTACCCTTACTTACTCATTTACCCCCCGAACCCCCCAACGGAATTAGTTCAAAATATAATCTAATTCCAGATCGCGTTATAACACATAAGTGTACCAAATTTCAAGTCAATATCATAAACGGTTTAAACGTGCGCACAAAATAAGTTACAGACAGACCGACCGACAACCAGGAAATATTTTTATTTTCGCTCAAATTAAAAATCTCGACGTTTCGTGGCATTTTAAGTCTATTTCAACAAAAAAAATATTTTTTTTGCGTTACTATACTTCCACTGGACGTGGAAGTAAAAGAACAGCACGAAAAATAGTGTATGAATATGTAAGATCACTGTTCAACAAGAAATAATTTCTTCATTGACGTGAACCAAAAATAAATCTAATGCATGAATGTTGTATTTGTTGTATTCTAGTGGAAGATTTTAGATCTAGACACGGTTCATAAACAACGGCACAATAATTAAACAAAGATAACATAATAGAATCACATAACATAATTTCAGTTTTTTTCTTTGAGGCAGTATAGACAGTGTATAGACTTTTAACCAAACAATATGATTTTCTAATCAAGGAATTTTTATGGCTCACAAACCTAAGATGTACATCGATATTTAAACTTAAACATTTAACTTTTTCCTTCTATTTCAGTTTTTTTCCATCCACAAATAATGAAAGGTCGTTTATGGCCCTCTGGCGATCTTTGGCTGTATCAAATATAATAGTTGACGATTTATTAGATTTAATAAAGAGGCAGTGATTTGAAGTAGGTACCAAAATAGCGATTCCTTCATTTAGTAGATCAAATATATACTTAAGATGTTCAATGTTAGACGTGCAGTATAATTGAGTATCATCATCTGCATAAAAATGTGGTGTAAAGTGTTCTAAATAACGATGAAAATCGGAAGTGTAGATTATAAATAACAACGAGGCTAAAGTTGACCCTTGGAGGGTACTAAACATCACATTTTCATCATTTGATATGTTATCATTTATAATCGCACACTGTCTTCTATCGGTGAGAAATGATTTTATTAAATTTGTTGCAGTTTCATTGAAGCAGTAATATTTGAGTTTGGTACATAGCATTTTATATTTTATAGTATCAAATGCTTTACTGTAATCCAGAGAAAGAAATATCGTGATTATTGGTGTTAAACAATCGATAATTTATGTTAGGACTCTATGACAGCTTTTGATGCACTAAAAAAATTTTTTTGGACCTATTTTGGCAATTTTTTTTTATTTATTTAAAAAAACAATAAACAAAAAATGAATTTTTCGGCCATTTTCAAAAAAATTTTGAAATTATTTTTATCAGATCATAAAGAAAATTTTAATACCTTTACTGTAATAAAAAAAAGAGTTTATTTTGGTCAAATTTTTTTTCAAAATGGCCGATAAAATTATTTTTTGTTAATTGGGTTTTAAACAAATGCAAAAAAATAGCCAAAGTAGGTTTCAATTTTTTTTTCTGGCGTCGAGACCTAACTTTTGAAAAAAAATTATCCATTTTGGATTTAATGGCATAAAATAGCGGTAAATTCAAATTTTAAATAACAAATTCGATTGCGCATACTGGGTTTAATATATTTGCACCAAATTTTCAGGGTGTTTTTGTTAGAGCAAAGGGCAGATTTTCTGAAAGTTTTAAGCTGATCGGTTCACCCAGCGGCTCTGGGCAGCAAAATGAAGAAAAAATGATTTTTGACCAGTTTTATCACTTTTGTAGGTTATGGTTGCACATTACACTAAATGTAAATTTGTAGAAAATTTAATTACAAAGATTTTGTTTCTTTTATGTTGTCCCGATCGGACCTATATATCTCGAGTTATTCACATTTTTAGGTTGAAAAACGCGGTTAAAAAATTAAACTGTTAATAACAATTCAAGCGCAGGATCTTTGATGTACAGAAATTTTTTTGGTACTCCTCAGCACCTCCCCAACAGGATCGAACTATCGAAAAAGTTCCGCTTCAAATCCTATTTTGACTGCATTACTAGTTGTGTTATGATTCTGTCGAAAGCCAGATTGAGTATAATTGAATTATTTTATATATATTTATTATTTCGTTTTCCAGAACTTTCGACAATGCTGGCAGTATATTTATTGGTCTCAGATTTGAACACTCACTGGGTTTATTAACTTTATTTACAGGGAAGATGATAGATCTTTTTCAGACTAGGGGATGTTTTGCAGTAGCTATGGCCGTGTTTATAATATATGTAATTATAGATGTCAGATAGGGTAGACATAGCTTCAGCGTTTTTACACAATTTTATCGTTACCTACCGCATTTGATTTAATATATATTATTAACTGTATTATCGACATCTTCCTCATTTACAGTTATCAGTTGAAAGATAATATCGTGGTTAAATTTGTTAGATTCATAAAAATCGATAAATGCTTGAGGAGAGGTGACAATTTTAGAAATAGAGGTAATCAAAAAGTCGTTAATTTTGTTACAATCGCTAAGGTAATCTGTTGTATTTGATTTTTTGATATAGGTAATATTAAACAAGTTAAGAGTATCTCAAGTTTTTTTGGTATTGTGCTGCTCTTGAAAGAAATTTAAGTATCCCTTCTTTTCCTGTTGTACAGCAGTATTGACCAAATTACGCATATTTTTATAAGTATCCCAATCATTCGTATTATTTATCTTCGAAAACGGGGAGGCAAGGTGGTCTGGTCGCGTCAGAACTTACTTACATGTTCGTCCTACTCACAAAATCCACTATTGCGTTTTTGTCAATTTTATTCACGGGTTTTTCAATTTTGGTTATCTTCAATAAAATACAAAGATATTCGCGATCAGCACTGATTAGTATCGGCATCACTCTACACGTTGAAGCGGCGCCGGCGATGCCATTCTCTCATTCTCTTTCCAACAGAGAAAGCTATAAGGTTAATATGTTACTACAAGAAATTGGAAGTAGTAAATTAAAATTTTAAGAAAACAATCTATTTGTTACTTACTTACATTTCTGATCTAACCTACGTCATAATAAAATGTAACTTTATTATAATATAAAAATAATGCACTTTCATTAGGTACATAATTATAACAATAAATAATCTACACCGCGGGGTATGCGGCAAGTTTTATCCTTAATTAATTAGTTTTAATGTTGAGGAAAACTCCAGTGGAATTGTTTTCCTCCGCTGTTTGAACTCTTCTTTGCGTATTTTCCTCCATGCTCGTGGTGGCTCTTTGTTTGCTTCTGACCCTGGTATCCTTTTTGGTCTTCAACGTTATGTCCTCCAGCTTTTTTCGAGGCTTTTGCGTGGCTATTCTCAGATTTGCCTTTCTGCAAAGAATAAAAAATATTTTATTTCACAACTAAATAAATCTATATCACGCGATTGATATTGTATGTAAATGAAAAGGATTCCATCTCAGAAAATCCTGGTGATCTTAGTTCGTTTTTTAAAATAAATGGTTAATCATTTAAAGGAAAATAAATTAGAAAATACAGCTATTAAAAGATACAATTTTAGAAAAAGTGAAAATAACTTTTTTCCTATAATACCGTAGGCAGATGTCAAAGATGGCATATTTCAATGAGTGCGGATTTTATGTAGGTGAAACGTGTAGAGTACTGGAAATTGGATTGAGTGAACATGTAGGAGGAAATGGACAAATTAAATTGTATATAAACACAAGTTACCTATTCATTTTAAGACACGTTCTAGTTCAAGGCTTTCATTTAATATGGACTCCCAATTCGATGTATTTTGTAGAAACGTGGTTTCATATTTTTTAGATGGAATTAATCGATGAAAGTATTAAAATAAGTCAGTTGCCGTTGGCGTTCCGAGCACAGTACGGTTATCATAATGATTGACAAATGTTCATTTTTCTTGTTATTCTAATGTTCTATTAACATGAGAAAGGAAGAACTAACGATAGGCGAAAAAGTATATAACTTCGCCAACGTAAGTTGGGCAAAACAATTTGATTTTTCAGGTTATCAGGTACTCAATTTTATTTGGCCATCGGCAGGGCCATTTAAGAAAAACTTTTAAAGTGTTGGTGTATGTACGTAACTTTTTGCGGAACAGTGACAAATAAATTACAAAAAACGTATTAATATTCCACGAGGAATTATTATTAAAGGTATTCAATGACTGGATAGTAACTTAAACATAATATTTTTAGTCGCAAACTCCTCTATAAAATCCTTATTTTACTATAAGGAACGTAACCAGACTGCAACCAACAGCTACTTTCCGGGCTATGTGCCCCGCCGAGCGCTGAATTGCAAGTTACAAGTCTGGCGCGTTAAGTGTAATAATTGCATATTATCATCAAAACGCTAATGCTTCGATTGCAACAAACACCAGCCGAAAGACTGATCCTACTTAAAAAATGCCTACCTTGCACTGACGAGAGCCAACAACTCGAAACTGCAGTTTGCAAATGGTGTGTGGCGGCTGGCAAGAGAGCTCCTTTAAGTAGGATCAGTCTTTCGGCTGGTGTTTGTTGCGATCGAAGCATTAGCGTTTTGATGGTAATATGCAATTATTACACTTAACGCGCCAGACTTGTAACTTGTAATTCAGCGCTCGGCGGGGTACATAGCCCGGAGAGTAGCTGTTGGTTGCAGTCTGGTTACGTTCCTTATAGTAAAATAAGGATTTTATAGAGGAGTTTGCGACTAAAAATATTATGTTTAATATTCCGCCCTTTAAAAGCACATTTGAACTATGCTAAGCCCAGTCAGGCTATTTATTTTTCAATTGCAACAGACACTGGACCGCTAGATGGCGCCTGCTGACTATTTTACATATCGCTATTGTAAAAATACCGGGATGTACCAAATAGTCAAAGGATCCTCGTGCTGATCATCGCATGCCTACCTTGCACTGACGAGAGCCAACAGCTCGAAACTGCAGTCTGCAAGTAGTTTGTGACGGCTGGCAAGAGAGCTCCTTTAAGAAGGATTAGTCTTTCGGTTGGTGTTTGTTGCAATCGAAGCATTAGCGTTTTGATGATAATATGCAATTATTACACTTAACGCGCCAGACTTGTAACTTGTAATTCAGCGCTGGGCGAGGCACATAGCCCGGAGAGTAGCTGTTGGTTGCAGTCTGGTTACGTTCCCTATAGTAAAATAAGAATTTTATAGAGGAGTTTGCGACTAAAAATATTATGTTTAATATTCCGCCCTCTAAAAGCACATTTGAACTATGGATAGTAACTTGCCCAAAATACAAGTTGGAAAGCTAAATAATGTTATGTGCACACCCACGCCCTCTTACGAAGATAGGTTTAATCTCTAGTAGCAAACTAAAGGAAGCGTAATTAACTAGCTACCAGTAAAACAGTAGTTCGCCAGTTGGCCCAGAGAAGGCGCCATTATCACAGATGGACTAGAAAATGGTAGAATCATCGGAATGATAGACCAGAAGAAAGTAGAGAAGTCTGGAACAGTCTAGAGTGAAATGGGTCAATCGAAAATAAGCGCCTCGGATATATAAGTAAGTAAGACCAACGCTTCGGACAACCAATTACATATTAGGAGCCAAGTGATCGGAGGAGATGAATAACAGTGAACAAACTAGTACAGTTATAAGTAGTGAATGTATAGTAGTTAAGAGTTATAATTATTGTGTAATTATAAAGACTAATTATTGTCATTTAGTGATTCATAAATCAGTAGTTAGTGACAATTCGTGTTACAATTATTGATTTGAAGGTGTTTACTAAAGGGTATAAAGAGGTTATTGTCAGGAGCGTAATTTCAACAGGATTTCTGGAGTTATAGAGTGTTCTAATTGGAAACCACTAGAGATAGTGAAGTTTTGTGAACTGTAGAATGATATAGACCTTAGATCAGATTTATTTGTGCTAATTTAAGAAAATTCCTAGAACATTCTATTTAGAAATTAATGCAGTTATTTAAGTTCTTTTAACTGAAAAGTGATATAGACGCTAAATAAGACCTATTAAGGTTAAGAAAATTTATAGAATATTCTATTCCGGACTTTGTGGAAATATTTGAATTATACCTAATATAGACTATAAATAAGACTTGTTAGTTTCCTTTCGAGAGAAATTTTTGGACCTACGTTTGAGGGTGTTTACTGGAGGGTGTAAACACGTAACAATAATTTTAAAAAAATGAGCGCTCCGGATATAAGCCGGAAAGACTATGTAAATTACTCTCATACAAATCATTATTTTAAAAAACGGCTTTCACTAAAAGACATTAAAAACATGTTACAATGTGAGACGATGAGAGAAAAAAAGTATGTTAAAAAAATAATTTTTTTTTCTCCTATTATCGATTTGCAAAAATAATTTTTATCGTCCCGCATAGGTATCATTAAAATAAACATTTTCCCTTTTGTAGAACTAAAATAAAATTAGCCCTAATGTCCTCAAATGCACAGAGAAATTTAAAGATTAGGTATAATAAATTTGTCCAATGTCATATTCTACTACAACTCTATCTCTCACCTTCCAAGCACACCGTGCATTCAGCTGCGTCACTTTATTGATGTGAAGTCATTTACAATTAAAATTGGAAGCATGGATGACTAATACACTCCGACCAACTCTTAACTGTGCATAACTTGTAATATAATTAGACAGGCGGACTACGCTTTAAAATACCGTATCATAATAATGTCTCTGTCGTTGTTTGGTAATATGCACTCGTACTTTTACAAACAAATAACATGTATTACAGTATATTTTGATATTTGGGTCAAAATATGTAAATATTAGAATCTATAATAGTGAAAGTATATCGTATTTCAAAGGCTTGCTAGTCATTACTTTTTTATATGTTAAGCATATACCATTAAACTTAATTTAAAACAAGATAAGTAAAATATAAACGCACTAGTATATCGTTAACTAAAGTTTACAACAATAAGTGACCTATAAAAAAATATTCAATTTATAAGTTATAATTTATCAGAGATGTATTTACCGAAAATAGATCCCATGTAAGTACTAAAATTGCGCCTCTGCCCAAAGACCCAACACTACGTGAGAAAAATTAACTTGACGCTTATATCATAAACAAACTTCATAACAAAATAATGAATTACAGATATGGAAGAAGTTATTAAAGGATATCTGAAAAAGGAAAGAATTATCACTACCCTGAGCAAGTCTTTAACGACTATGGTATGCACAAAGATAGATGAGGAAAATTTACAAATGAAAAAGGAAATAAATATTGCTGAAAAATGTATGAAATTAATGAAAGTAATATATATAGTATATAGTATAGTGTATAGTATGAAAGTAATGCGGAAATTTGGCTGAAAAACAAAATAAGGTACTAAAATAGTGTTTATAGAACTTTGTAAAAGGAAACTAAAAGTTGACCAAGTTTCTGCAGACATAGCTAGTTGTCACCACACAACAAATAACGAAGAAAATAATAACGAATAAAATAATAATGAAGACAATAATAACGAAGAAAATAAAATAAAATTTGTATTTGTATGACTGATGGTCGAGAGGTGAGCGCATTTGCCTCTCACCCAAAAGTTCCGGGTTCGATTCCCGGTCGTGGCAGTGGAAAATACTGTGAGAGGGATTTTTCCACTATACACGGATATTGGGTGTGTGTCCCTTGCTTCTAAATGTTCAGCCCCCTCCCACACAAGGCTCTTCTACAGCCTTCCAGGATAAAGGGGGAGGTCATTACCTGTGGTGTATTTATTCATCATTATTATTATTATTTACCAAATCAAATGAAGAGAGAATGGAAGTACTTGAATCAGTCAGGCAAGATATGACAACAAAAACATTAGGGGAGGAGTACCATGAATGGGACAAGTATTGAATGAGACAGTGTAGGTATCTATAATATGTTTGGGAATGATCGGTTTTTATTATGATGGATAGATGACACTACATGTACTGTTGAATTTAACAAACATTGCCGTAGTTTCATCTATTTAACTGTTCAACTGACAGCCGAATTGTCGAACTGTCAGTTTAAGTCATTTCCTCTTGTTTTTGTGAGTTAAAATGGTTATAAATATTACCCAAGTACCATCAAACTTCCTTTTTGGATAAGAAATTGAACGAAAAAATGTGCTAAATGATTAATTTAGTTTAAAAGGCACGTGGTTGCTACTCGGTTTGGTACCGGATCAAAAATTAGATTTCACACATCTTTCAATTAATATTTCGGATTATTTTAATTGAAATTTCGATTTATTCGGATTTAATTAGCGAGTATCGTTCAGAAGTATTATTCTGGGTGTAAGTTTGGCTTTCATAGATTATTATAGACACGTGCTCAGGTTAGAGGTTAATTCTGAGAATAATTTTGTAACTTTATTGATAGACGATTTTGGTAAGGCCAGATTTCGATTTAGTACAGTTAGATTTTGGATACAGAACATTCTATTTTTGATATTTGTTGATTTGGACTTTTGGATCATTTGCTATTCTTTAGTAATAATAATAATAATAATAATAATATTATTGATAGAAACCAAATATACAAAGTAAAAATTAATAAAAAAATATAATAGTGGATCTATGAAAGGGCAGAGTTCGCTGTTACCCAGAGTATGAGGAACTGCGCTCTTCCACAGTACACGAATTTTGGTATACGAATTTTCCCCGATTTACACTTTACGATTGAGAAAACCCCTATCTAAATCATTGCGAGGATTTCTACAACCAGTAAGGACCTCGATCAACAACCTTCAACTCTAGAGCGTCTGGAAGCTCATCAAATATTTGTAAAAGCTAAGTACTATACTATATATATAATTTTCATTGTAAAACTGTTAAAATTAATAATTATTATCCCTAGCGTTAGATTAACAACCCTAGACTGATATATCTGTTATATATTTTATTGTAAGATTGATTTTTACTCTTAAATATTTTTCTATTTGTACTGTACTTTGCTTATTTTTACAATAAGTTGTATTTGTTTTTACTTGTTCTTTTTATTGTTCGCTCTCACTACAGGCATTTGTAAGATCTGGGATCCAGTTTGCTTGTCCTGGCTTTAGGTCGTAATAAAATATGGGACATATTAAGTTTTACCGGTGTTTGTTTGTGTTTAAGTATTAAACACTAAAATTGTGGCGAAGACCATATTTACAATTCCTTAATTTTAATAGAATATGCTGTATGTGTAATACACAAGAATATTGTAGATTATAGGTTAACCAAGTTAATACAACTTGCAGTATGCCTCAGGCCAGGTTTATCTTATCTATGGGTTTAACGTTTAATACGTGCATATAGGCTTAGGTACCAAATTTCAAGTTAATACTTTAAACCACGTAACCGTATATACCAAACTAATCGTGCGGACAAAAAACAGACAGAATTTTTTTTTTCAAATTTATTATCTCCAGATTTCATGAGATACTAAACCTCTTTGAACAAAGAAAATCCAATTGAGCGAAACTATACACAGTTAATTTAAGGTATGTTAAAAATTAATAATTTTCTTTTATTTTTTAACAGCAAAGATTCCCCTCCCATCAGCCCGGCCTTGCCATTGCGATGTTACTTTTCAACTGCGCTACTGAATAATCTAGTGTTTTCTACGTCTACTTCAGCTATTCTGGAACAGATGGCGCATCAATTTGCATTATCGAAATGTATTTAAATTCTAATTTAGAATGTAAATGCATACATATTTGATTCTAAGCGGAAGTGTGCCTGTATTTTTATGCTAATTTCGAATAGAAATACAATTTTCATTCAGGCTTGTATGTATTTCTATTTTATTTTAAATTGTTAATTTGTTAATACGGATGTAATAAGAACTAATACCACCTCGAAACAAGGTGAAACAAAATCCATAATGCCATGGAAACTCAAGTATAATAAATTTTAAATTGTCATAAAAAATATAATGTCATTTCAGCAAAACTTACTTGGTACTTGACAAAAATAAGTTTAGAAATAATATAAAAATGTACGCTTAAACACTAAATTACAGAATTTATATAAAAATCGAATATCTTAATAACAAAGAAATATAGATTTCCATTAGAATTTAGAATTTAAATTTACTTTTTCTTCAGGAAAATACGTTAATTGTGGATGCAAATGCATCTGTTAGAAAAATGAAGTAAGAGTAAAAAATAAAATAAAATTTAAAATAAGATGGAATACCGTGTACGTAGGAACTCAATATTTATTAATTTTGTCTTTTAGCTTCTACAAATTGTAGGCACATAAATTATATATAATCACGCGAATACATATAATAATAAATTGATGTATTAATAATAACTGTTTACACATACTGTACACTAAAGATATTTTTAGCTGCAAATTTCAGAAGTTTATAAAATAATAAAGTAAAACATAAATCGATATTTTTTGTAACTATTCTAAACAAATGGCGAGATGACTATTTGCATAAATATTTCTCTCATCGATAACATTTTCGTAGGCGCCTGAGCATATTGTAAAAATAAATATCCCATTTAAATTTATATAAAGTGTGTATAGCGTGTAACGATTGTTACAGTATATCTACACCTGTATAATTAAGAGAACTCCTTTATTTTGAAACCGCCTGAAACAAAATTAGCGTTAACAATTCATATTCTGATAATAAATCGATATTTTCAAAAGGAATAAGAGATACGCTTCATTATTAAAATTTATTTACTATTTTATACCACTTAGTCGTACTAAGTCGTACTCTCAAAAGATATCAATTATTTAAAAAAAATTATGCTAATAATTTTTAAATATCTGAAAGTATATCGCATTGAAAACTTCGAAGACAATTATACATTTTTTTTTAATTTGGACACCAATTTTACATCTAAAATTTATTTGGTTTATTTATCTATTCATGCATTTCTCTATGTATTTGTCGTAGTAACATTGAAATACGGCTTTTCGGGAAAAGCCTAGGCAGTTCATGAAATGCCGGCAGATAGTGGGAAACACCTCATGTTACATCATGTGGCTAGGCTTTTCATGGTGCCTTAAAATTTTAGTATTTTGGTGTAATGACAAGTTTAACAGGATCTGCCGTAATTTAGGTCATCGGCATTTGATGAAATGACGTGATGCCTGCATTTCATGAACTGCCTAGGCTTTTCCAGAAAAGCCTATGTCGTAGACATATAGTACAATTGTAGGACGATTTAAATAAGGCACTATCGTCCAGCACAAATTTATTAATAGAAGTGACAAGAAAAAGAAACAATGTAACACTAGAATTAATGAATAGCTTAATTATTTTAGAAATAGCAGTCGCAAAAAAAACGCGCGGAAACCTGACAGCACGTCATGTATGTTTTTCTACCTTGATTATTTTTTAAAAGTTCTCATTGTCAACCCCTAGGCAGATAGCAAGGGTAGCACTCGGGCTACACAGTGGCTTGCGAAAATAAGGCTCGCTACACAATACGGCTTTTCGGGAAAAGGCTAGGCAGTTCTTGAAATGCTGGCAGATAGTGTAAAACATCTCATGTTATATCATTTGACTAGGCTTTTCATGAAGGACCTTAATGTAATCGTGTAATGAGAAGTTTAATATGATCTGTCGTGATTTAGGGCATGGGTATTTCATGAAATGCCGGCAGATAGTGTGAAATCTGTATGTTATACGATTCGCCTAGGCTTCATCGTTAGGCTCATTCACGATATAACTAAATCGCGTCATTTCATGAAATGCCGATGGCCTAAATCACGGCAGATCATGTAAAGTACGAATCATAACATTAACTGACTAAATAAACCAGGCTCTTCATGAACAGCCTAGGCGAATCGTGTAGTATAAGATTTCACATTATCTGCCAGCATTTCATGAGCTGCCTAGGCTTTTCCCGAAAATAGTATTAGGCACCGTATAAAATGCTACACGTAATTTTGCGCCATTTGAAATTATTCCAGAGTATACCTTCGCTACGTGCTGATAACAAGTTCCCTCATTAATTATAACTGATGAAAATATCTTATTAAATTTTAACTTTACATAAAGGGGCGAGCATTGGTACGTCTTTACTATACGCATACTTTGATATGTGATGTAGAGTACCGTCAGGTGCGCTTAGTACTTGGATAGGAGATGGTTTCAAGAAAATACGTGTCCTCGCCCCACATCTTCTAGTGGCTTGTATATCAGTGTGTGCGCAGAACCTATAAAATGATTCCTACTTTTAGAAAGAGAAGGATTTCGTCAAAATTTATGGTTGGGTGTAGCTCGTCTACAGGCGTCGGTGATAGGTCTCAGTAACAGATATAAGCCGACGTCAAATAAATAATAAATGGTAGTGTAGCACAAAAGAACGAGGGTAACATCTACGTGGTGTCTAAATAGTGCGTGTGATCTGCTAGAACATGGAAACCTTCTTCTCTGATAGCGGTGGGTTCTAATTCCTTAACGGACGAATAGGACGTACTTATGAAGACGGTTTTATCGTTTTTTGTTCTGCTGTTCGGATCAACGTTATGTGCAAAATAATACCAATAAATAACACTGTTAGAGTATACTATCACGGAGACACGTACATTATAATAACGAATGAAAAATGAATGAATTTGGCAACCACGTATATAGCCAAGTTTCAATAACTATACCTTTCACTAACTCTATCAACCTTTTTGCTAGTATTTCATACCTTGCGCTCATCTTTAATTCGTTCCTATCTCCCTCTTCCTTTCTGTTTGTGTATTTTTGCCGCATTTGTTTTGTACATTTTGTTTCTAAATTCACTTCACACCATTAACCGTCTTAAAAACTTTAAATTTTTCGGAATCAAAATTTTTAAACTAAAAGTTTAGGCCAGCCCTTCGTAGCCCCACTTGGAACATTTGTGTAATCTTAAGTTTTAGTTAAGCTTGTTTCAAGTAACTGTTTAATTTCACGACCTATTTCAGTTTTGTAAAAAAAGAAGTTTAGGTTTAATTGTTTTTTATTGCCACTTTCGCTAATCCAGGCCTGCAATCCGCCACTGCGTCAACGAGGTGATTGCACGATCGGTTCCGGGGCAGATTCTGGTGAGGCAACTATTTGTATTATTAATGTTAATAAATCTCTTTTGAATTGAATTAAATTGGTATAGACAACATATCACTGAAATTTGTTTTTGATAAAAATGACAAATCCATAATCATTCATAATCCCTGGTCGTTTAGTAATAGCGTTACAAGAGATGTTATAAAGCATACAAAGTAACAGTTTGCATCTTCCTATTGAATTATCGACAGTTGCTCAGTATTTAGAAGTACTGAGTTGCAATGTTCAACAACAGAACTAACCAAAAATAATTCAATCCTCAAACTGCAATCTGAATGATACATCTTTGTAGAGGCTCTACCAGAATATTAACCAGTACAAAAGAACTTCCTGTAATCAAATGCCCAACAAAATTAAAGAAACTAATAATATTAAACCCCAAATTAAACACTATAACTATAGAGAAGATTTGGATAACGTTAAAATCAAATTGGAGCAATATTGAAAAAATCTGGAAGATCTTATAAGAACAAACATTTATTTTGGTTCACGTATTTAACAATTAAATATATTATTCCAATAATTCTACTTTACATATTCTGTTAATGCAAAAGAAAATGAGGTGGAGTACTGGAAATTCAACACTCCAGAAATCACTCCCTTCACCTTCTGCAGGAAAAAACAGAACGTTCATGAAATTTCCCAGTTTAATCCCCCAAAGAAGCTACCCGTTATCAGACACCAAGAAGAAGAAAATGCCGGGTTAAAATCGACTTTCATTTCTGATTTATTATTTGTATTTTTGACTTAATCCTTTGCATATTTTAAACTCATTATCTTTTGTTATATTTTCATTAATTTATTACCTGGTCAATTTTAAATGTTGCTGCATAACATCAACTTTTTGTTAAGGGGGAAGTTGTTGTACAGTATTTGAGACACCGTATTAAAGGTCATACGTGATTTTAGAACCATTACAACATTAATATATGTTGTTGACTAAAAGACACATGTAACTTTTTTGTAACAGTAAATATCTCAAAAACGGTATATTTTGATTTAGGAATATAAACACAGTTTTGCATTTTTTCTTCCTAAAAAAGCATGAACTGAAATTAAATTTGAAAGGTTGTTACATGCTTTTGAAATATTAGTTTAGTGATAGTATTTGACTATATATAATTATTTTATGCTTTATGTATATTTATTTGAAAACAGATTATAAGGTCGTTGTGACCACCCCGATTGCCGTCTTATGTAGCAATTTGACTGGAATTTATCAGAATCTTCATCTAATCTATTTTCAACTAGTTCTGTATAGCTTGGGGCAATTTCAATATACAATGTAATTTTGATCTAGAGATCTTGTCTAGGTTCCCTTGTGCGATCTGAATCTTAACATACACGCCTGGCTAATCGCCGCAGGGAGCTTGGGTATACATCAGTCAGGTACTGAATACATTTATGGCCTTATGGCGGCAATTGCATTCATTATTTGTCATATAATGGCATATCATATCTTTCATCACCTGAATTTTACGATTATTTGGCTTAATGCAAGTTTCAACTACAGCTGGCGATTTTATAAATTAAGTAAAATACACAAAGAAAATTATTATTTACCTTGAAGTTGCCTCCAGTTTTTTTGGCAGTAGACTGAGCGGAATGTTTGGCGTGCTTCTTTCCGTATATGTTGTATTCGCCGCTCTTGTGTGCATTGCTGTAGAAACTGTCGTGATTTTTTTCTTCGTTTCTATGATACTTTTCTCTAAATCCCTAAAACAATATTATTAAAGTTCTGTCCCTTAAAAATGCACTACAAATCAAAAAAAGGAAATGTTACAAATGAAGAGTTTCGATTTCACAAAATTCCTTTCTATTGCTCCGGGTTTCGGGCATCAATATTTTACTTTGGGATCTGTAACCTAAGCCAATCAATCGATCCGGCGAATCAAAATACGTAAAAAGGGACACTAACACAATATTTCTGTACGCCTCAAAGAAAAGAAGAAAATACGCCATTTTTGCACTTTCACATGAATAACTTGAATTTGGATAACCTTTGAGAGTTACTAATCGATTCTACGCTAAAAATAAATTTAAAATTATTATAAAACCTTTCAGCCCTTTTAAGACCTGCGTAATCCGCCCGGTACATCTATATTATTATATTATTAAATAATTTATTAAAGTCGCATAATATTGCTGTGGATCTATAATTTTCAAAAGCACATCTGCCATTTTTTGAGTACTGAACACATATTTTTAGAGGCTTCTGGGAAGTTGCAGTTTTTACAGTCAAATTAATAACACTAATGATTTTGTAAATACAATAGTACAATTTTTGAAAAATTTAACTGGAATACCATTAGGTCTATAGCACTTTTAGGTTTAATTTTGTTAACTACATTTAATACTTAATGTTTCGTTATACAGTTTGTCCATTAAAGAATGGATGGAACATAGGGGAATATAGGTAGAAACACGGTTAAGTCTGACAGTTGCTGTGTTGTAATTTATTACGAAAAATTTATTTTTTTTGTACAATGGCGAGGCATAATTTTTTTTCAAAAGCAAAATGACTAATATAATTAACGTAGCACAGTCATATTGAGGATAACGAGTAGGTAGATGCTCTGGGCAGGAAGGGCTCTCAGCAGTTCTAAATCCTAAATCAAATACTAGAAAGTCAATAAAGGACTGATCCCATCCTCTGTCCGTTGACCTCTAAATCTTCCACCCAACACTTCAGCAAGCGAAGCTCCTTATTTCAGGACCTTTGCCGAAGAGGGCAGAGCAATTACTGCTCCTAAGCAGAAAATAAGTAGTAATTCTTTTGCCTGGACACGGCTCTTTCATGAAGTACCTGCATACAATTGGGGTGGTCAACAACCCCGATTGCAGATTCTGTGGAGAAGTGGAGGAAACTTTTATTCACTTCCTAACCTCCTGCCTCGGCCTTATGAACTTGACGCAGTGAGGCTTTCCTGTACTGGAGGAAGTAAGGAATGCCCCGCTGGGAAGGACTCTTTGGTCTGGAGTCCGGCCTGGGTGGGGACATTCACTGAACTAGTTAGCGGACGCACAATGGGCCACAATGTCAGAGTACTGCCATTGCTTATCGCACCGCTAGGAAGAAAAAGAAGAACTCACGGTACAGTATCCAACATTCTACATGAGCAACCATTACACATCACTACAAAATTTGTTGCCAGGTGATTTTCCTCGTCGCATACAACTTTGTGAATTTATATTAAGAAAGCAAAGAAAAGATTCAACTTTCTTAAATAAAACTCTGTTCAAGATGAGGCGACGTTCACTTGACGGGGAATCTTTAACACAAATAACAGTTATTTGTGGGCTGAAGAAAATTCAAGAGGGGCAAGAGCGAGAAATTTCCGACATGAAGTTGATATTCGATGTGTGGAATAGTTGGATATTATCTTGTGAGCCCTTTTGAACTTACACCTCTACTAAATGGACAAAACTATCTAAACTTCCTACAAAATAATTTGTAGAATATGTTCAATGAAGTGAAGTGAATATATTTTCTAGACGTTGGACTGGACGCAGAAGTAAACATCCATGACCACCACGGAGCCCAGACCTAACGGCAGTGGATTTTTCCTTTGGTGTACCATGAATAACCTTGTCATACTACCAAACAAGTAATATAAGACAAGAACACAGACAAAACCAAATTCGTAATTTGCCTCCATCCTTTTTAGTATTAAGCAACATTTTCTTTAAAAATGCCGAAAGTGTATTGAGTTAAATGGAAGTCATTTTGAAAATGAATTGTAGTAATTATTTTCATGATTATTTTGTTCTCTTAAAAAAATGTTTTCTTAAAATATTTTCTTAACCGCCTCTCAAGTTACCGAGGTAACCGCCTGGAAGATCTCAAGGATCTTGTGTTAGGTAAAGAGAGACGAGGCCCTACACTTTATTGTAGATTCCGAACCACTTTTCGGGCAATTTCATATTTCCATTGATATCGTTATTGTTTATTTAATTGCTTAATTTGTTACATTAATAAATAATCTCTTTTTCTAAAAACTGCATTTTAATTATCATTCTAAATCATTTTACTGCCAGATTTAGCCGTGTACCTACCAGAATAAAATAATTTAAATTTAACATAATTGGGTATAATCGAGTTCAGATATACGGTGCACTCAAAAAAACTTTACGTCATTAAAATACCATTAAAACTTGTCGCAAAAGTAATTGCGCCCAGGTACGCACTTGAAATATTCAAATGAGTAACTCAGTCAGTCAATTAATATGTATATTTTAATATATACAAAATTTAGGCACGGCTCTGTACTATTTCGTTCGCAAATTGGCTTGCTTGCCTTTAAAGGTTTTTAATGTGCGTCTGCTTGTTTGATTACACCAGGCCGAATGGTCCAACGGTGATAATAATGAGGTCATAAAACTTTTGTTGCATTTTTTGAGTGCACCGTAAATCTGAGCTCGATTATACACTGTGCCGCAAGAAATTGAAGTGCATGTTTGTCGAAAACGGTGCATTTTACAGATATAAAAAAAGTGTGCCTTCTTACATAGAATTGAATACTGCATTAAAAAACTTTATTAGTAAGTTCATCCTCAAAAAAAATAGTGATTAAATCAAAGCAAAAATTAGACGTTCCCAGCACGCTCTACGTTATTCGTCTAAATTATTAACAAGACTCTTCTTAGCATTCCAAAAAACGCTATATATCAAATTTGTTTTTACTCAAGGAACCTGTCGAGGGTATGGCCTATTCTTTGAAGGACACCCTGTATATGCATAAACTGTTAGTATTATAGTAACTGTTATTTACAAATTTACATCATAAGAAAAGTTGTGGCATATGACCTGAAAATAATTAAACTATTATTTGCGGCTCATCCAATAAGTATCATCATAGTAGGTCGTACCGCTAGGAATAATGTATGTGTTCTTTTTGTTGTTTATATATGAACAAAAGCTATTTAAATTATACTTAATTACTCTTTACAATATTGTTAAGATATTTCTTGTGCGTATTGTCAATATCAGGTTTTAAATTTACTCTTAAAATTTTAAATTATTTCAGTTCATCTACATCTTTTTAAAAACAACGAAGTTGATGCTGCGCCAATGAAAATGAAACAACCTCTACTATTCTAAAAATTAAAAACCAAGAAAATAGTTTCCAACATTTCAAATATAGCTGTTATCGGCGCACCGTGTATAATGTTTTTAATTTAAAATGCCACTTATTTAAGTTGTCAAAATACATTCAGCAGAGTGGCTTTCGAATAAAAGCACTGCAAAATCTGTTTACCATTAAATAACTCAAGATCGCAACCATGTCTAATTTACCTTCTTGTAATTGTTCTTCTTACGTTTTGAACCTTCTTGGAATTTGGCTCCGTGTGCAGACGAGCCGCCAGATTTTTTATACGACTTATGAGATCCTTTCGCATGATGGACTGATTTCTTTCCGCCTCCTTCTTCGTCGTCTATTTTTCGAAGGTCCTTAAAACTCTGTCCCTTCCGTGCTTTTTCCTCGTCATGTGCAGATGTGTGTTCTGATTTTTTCTGATGTTTCTCTTCACTGTACTTTTTACCTAAAATAATTCAATAATGATATTATGTATGTACACTGTGTTAAAATATTTCAAAAATAGCATAAGAACATAATAATAATGTTTATTCATGTAGGGTGATATGAAAATATCAAAATTAAAACAGAAAATAAACAAATATATACAGTACACTCATTCAAAGGAGTAAAGAACGGACTTACATTTCAAACTATACAATAGTTCATTAAGTGTAACTTGAGATTTGCCAGAAAAAAAATCGAATGAATATGAATTTGCGCAATAAATAAACCAATACATTACACATGTTCAAGGGATGCAGATAGAAATTCGTCAGTAGTATAGAAACATTCATTAATCAGTACCAATTTAAGAAATTTTTTAAATGTATCATTTAAATTTAGTGAACAATTTATTAAATAATATGATACAATTATAATTATAATTTGGTGAATGTTTCTACGTGGCGTATGATGAGGAATACGCAATAATTTACCGTGCCCAGTGTTGTACTTATGTAGACAGGAATAACTGGTAAAAAAATGAAAATGACTTTCATAACTCTCATAATGTTTCATATTAAGAATTAATCTTACTAGCATTTTTTGAGCTATAAAAACTCTCTTAAAATTCCTTCCACCGCAATTATTTAAAGAAATATGTTAGTAAGTCATAGCATATAGATTTAGAAGTCCTGTAACAGTTAAGATATCTCTTAATCGTAATATGGCATAATACACCTTATTTAGTTTTTTAAGCACGTCATCCACATGAGCACCCTAGGTAAGACATTGTAGATACCTAGAGACATTAATGTTCCGAGAGTTCTACATCTCTAATTGGTTTCACCTCGAATAATTCTTATAAAAAAATATATATACATTTGGTTTTATTGTATTAAGTCTATTTCATTCACACCAAGTGTTTAATTATGTAATGACCATTACATCGGCGAATATTGTAGCTAAACCCTCAGTGATACGATTCGGAAGGTCGTTGATAAGTAATAAAAATAGTAATGAGCCTAGTACAGATCCTTGGGGGACATCAAATTTAACATCATGGATAGTAGAATCAACATCATTAATATTAATAACCATATTTTGTCCTTCAAGATATGACTGTATCTAGCTAATCATGTTGACTAAATCTAAAAAAACTGGTCAAGCACGCTTTCGCTGAGAGTTCCCTGGAAAAATTAGTGCAGTTTACTATATGGGGTGTCTATAAGACCAGGTCCTTTCTCACTTTTTCTTTATTTTCTAAGATACAAATTTTAGATAAATGTGAAAGCAAAGTGTTTCAATATGTGGCATATATAAAAATTTAGGTGGTGCGTATCAGACCAGATTCCTCCTCAATTATTTGTTTATGTCCCAAGATAACAATTTTTGGAGAAATATAAAAACGAATGGTTTCTACAGAGGTGAGATATAGAAAAATTCAAATATATAGCATACAGGGTATCCCATATTTAAAGTGACAGACTAATGGGACACTTTACAGACTGCATATCGGCCTCAAACTTACTGACAACTTCTCAGTATTTTTAAGATACAAGTTGTTTTATGAATTTTGGCTGAAACTAAAGGCCTCCGTATTTTTATAATGGATGATGGAGCATCAGAGAGGGTTATAAGTCCTGACCAAGTCTGTGCAGAAATAAAATGGGACCAATAGAAAGCGACCCAAAAAATGTAAAAAATATCTTGAAAAAATATTTCCAAACTCTACTTGGGGAGCAAGGAGAACCCGAAATCAGACAAGATGTGAATCTGACGACTGAAGTAGAGGACAGGACATGGCCCCCAACACTAGAAGAGGCCAAACAAGCATTAAAGCCCAAAAAAATAACAAGGCACTAGGAATAGACCAAACACACATAAATTAGGGGCGAACACCTAACAGAATCTATCCATGCACTGATACGGAAAATATAACTGACTGGAAAAAAGCAATATATGTCCTATTTATAAAAAGGGAGATAAACTAAAAGGTGACAACTATCCTGGAATCTCTCTTCTATGTACTGCGTACAAAATACTAATACAGGTTATTAACCAACGAATACCGAGCGCGATTCAGATCAACTCTAACCAACTATATAACATCTTCATAGATTTCAAACAGGCATATGTCATATAATTCTATTAAAATAAATTGCATCAGATATTGCTCGAATTTCATGCAAATGCATAAACTGATCAGGATGATAAAACAACACGTAGCGGGGGTACACGTTTATCATCTGGAAAGGTTTGAAACAAGGAGATGGGCTGGCCCCCATTCTATTCAACTTAGCTCTGGAATACGTAAAAAGGCAGACGGACACTGGAAGGCAAAACATGTTAACCAGCAAGCCAATGCAGGTGGTCCTTTGACAGAAGAAGCACACCAAGCCTATTCTGAACCAAAACTACATGCCAAAAATATCGGTCTTAAGATCAACTCGACAAAAACAAAAACATTAGTACAAGAAGATACAACAGAGCCGCAGGAACTGTTGTAGAAGAAATATGGAGTCAGTGGATTAATCTGTATATCTGGGAGTGGAATTGAACTCAGTCGGTACAGAAGATTGAGAAATCCGCAGAATGACTATAGCCAACAAAGTCTACTTCGCAATATTCCACGTACTTAAATCTAAAAATGTCCACTGTAATAAACGAGCCGAGAGTGTACAAGACAAAAATTAGACCTATCGCAAGTTATGGAAACGAAGCATGGACTATGACGGGAAGAAAAAAACATGGTCAATATCTTCGAAAGGAAGATATTGAGAAAGATACTGGGATCAGGAAGGACGATAATATCTAGAGAACCAGATTTAATGACGAACTGTATAGTCTTTTTAAAGAACCGCTACTGTCAGAATTTATCAGACTGCAACGGTCACAGTGGGCAGGCATGTGGTTAGACAGGAAGATAAGAGGCTGCCGACAGGAACATTAAACAGCCGAATGAATGGAAAGAGGCCAGTGGGGAAACCCCGGAAATTCTGGGAGGACGAAGTACAAGAGGATGCATGTGATCTAGGAGTCCGAGTGTGGAAAAGAGCGGCAGGAAATAGAGAGGCATGGAGGCAGAAGTCGGAGACGGCCAAGGCCCAATTTAGGCTATATCGTCATAAGAGGCAGAACTAGTTAACGTCACTAATTTACTAATTTTACTTAAACACTTGTTTAATAATTATTTAGAGTATCAATATTATTTAAATTCGGTTTGAATTGCACGCCTATTAAATTCTACAACAAATAATAATAATAATAACACCACAAGTAATTACGACCCCATTTATCCCGGAAGGCTCTAGAAGAGCCTTGTGTGGGAGGGGGCTACACATTTAGAGACAAGGGACACACACCCAATATCCGTGTATAGTGAAAAAATCCCTCTCACAATATTTTCCACTGCCACGGCCGGGAATCGAACCCGGAACTTTTAGGTGAGAGGCAAGTGCGCTCACCTCTCGACCACCAGTCATACATAACTCATTAAATCATAATTTGCAACAATTAACTAAACATGTACAGGACAGGTACAATCAATCAAATTATAGTAAATTTTCAAAATGAACAACCCCAACGTCAATACATTTTTCTAATAATTTCAAAGGGGTTCTCATCGATCTGTCGATGGTAGCCGGGTTATATTTAATATTGTCACATACATTAAACAGTTTTTCTTATAATTGTTCACAGGTATTAATAATTGCTTCCACATCCAGTGGAAGTATAGTAACGCAAAAAATATTTTTTTTTTGTTGATTTAGTCTTAAAATGTCATAAAACGTCGAGATTTTAAATTTGATAAAAAAAAAAAATTCCGATCTGTCTGTCTGTATTTTTTTTGTGCGCGCGTTTGCTTTGGAACCGTTTATGATATTGACTTGAAATTTGGTACACTTATGTATTGTAATGAGATCTGAAACTAGATTATATTTTGATCTAATTCGGTTGAAAGGTTCAGGAGTAAATGGGATAAATAAAGATAAATAGGCAAAGCAAGCAGATAAGAGTCCATAAAATTGCAATTTAGGGCATGTACGAAGAGTCAAGGTCTCAAAATTTTTTTTAGCATCAGACACATAGCCCACCCCCCACCCCCACTGTCACCCCCAATACCTCCCCCACACTATTATGAAAGGGAGTAAAAAAAATTAAAATGTGATTTAGTGGGAATGCAAGACGAAATGTCTCAAATTTTTTTTCTTGTGTTAGCTACCTCCTCTACAACTCCAATGCCACCCCCACCCCATTAATAAAGGGAGTAAAAAAAATAAATTGGAATTTAGTGTGTATACGAGAACCAAGGGACTTTAAAACATTTTTTGGCATCAGCCATCTCCTCTACCTCATTGCCACCCCCACTCTATTATTAAAGGGAGTGAAAAATTAAATTGGGATATAGTATGTGTACGAGAACCAAGAAGCTTTAAAATTTATTTTGGCATTAGTTACCCCTTTCACCACCTCCATTGCCACCCCGACCCTATTGTTTAAGGGAATAGAAAATTAAATTGGGATTTAGTGGGTATACGAGAACCAAGGGCTTCTAATTTTTTTTACATTTGCCACCCGCTGTATCACCCCCACTTTATTATTAAAGGTAATAAAATATTACATTGGGATTTAGTGTGTATAAGACTTGGCTACAAAATCTGGATGTGGAAGTAGTGATTCCTTGGGCAGCGGCTTTTTATTGTACACCTCTGACTTCAAATGGATCTCATTCATTAAGGTCTCGGTGGTCAGTTAACCAGACCTCCCCTACCAATCCATCAGTTGACTTAATTCTGATTAAGATGCTCCCTAGTTGGTACAGAAAAATGAGGTTCAGCATCAAACTTCCAGTATTAAAAATTTATATAAACTTCGCCAGTTAGTCTTCTTTTAAAAATGCGTGATCTTAATAGGCGGTTATTGTATGTTTGACACCAGACGTTTATAGCGGTATATGCACGCCCACGCCCTCTTACGGAAAGAGGTTTAATCCCTAGTAGCAGTTTAAAGGGAAGCATGCCTAATTAACTACCATATGATAATAGTTCACCGGTCGGCCCAGAGGTGGTGTTCCTCATAGACATACTAGAAGGGAGAAGTCGTCTGAAACAGCCAGGAGTGAAATTGATGAATCGAGAATAAGCGCCACGGATATATAAGTAGCACAGCCAACGCGCTGGAGTCAGTTCAATACAGTTCTGACATGAGCTAAATGATCGTATAAGATAAGGAACAGTAACAAGTTATGAATTATAGTAGTGAGTCTATACTAGATAAAAGTTATAATTAGTGTGTTATTATGAGGACTAATTATTATAATTTGGTGATAAATAAATCAGTGGTTAGTAACAATCCGTGTTGCAATTATTGAACTTACGCTTGGAGTGTTTACTACAGGGCGTAAACGCGTAACAATATTGAATCTGTGTTGGGAATTTTTCTTTCTTTTCCTAAATTTTGCTTCATCCGTGAACGGAATTAAGACAGTACAGAAATCTGTCGTTTCAATTTTTTTTATAAAATTGGCTTCTCGGCCATAACTTTTTTCTTGATGCTCAATTATTTGTTTCTTAGCGGTACCCGATTGCTCAGAAAAACTAGGTCAGACTGGCTTTTCGACCAAAAAGTTCCTCGGCGTTTACTATAAACTAATAGATAGGGTGATGTAATTGGCTCTAAATGTAATATAATTGACTCCTGTCCTGATATTTTTCGGTCACGTTAATTGGTACCGCTTTTGTTCCAACAAGCACTCATTGCAATACATTAGAACAATTTCCGCCGTAAGCGTTAGAATTGTGTGATTCCATGATGATTTGGTTGATTAATTGATTAACTGACTGACTGACTGACCAATCAACCAACCAACAAACCGGCAGAATGATTGATTGATTGACCGATTAACTGATTGGTTGATTGATTGATTGATTGATTAATCGATTGATTGATCGATCGATTGATTGATTGATTGTTTTGACAATTCAAACAAAAGAAAAATTGTTAGGAGCCTAATCATTTCCTCAACAATTCTATTCTAATGAATTCACTGAACGTGCTTTAGAATATAAAAAATAAGTTTACGTTAGCCAACAATTGCTGACAATTAGTAGAGTGACAGGAATATATTTTGTCAGTCACTTACAAAAATTTCAGTTAGTTCTTGAAAACTTTAAAGGTGGAACTGATTATGAAAAGTTGTTTGAGTTAGCTTTCTAGTTGGACTGGATTTCTCATATTTCATATAGGAACAATGCAGGAAATATCTTCAGCTAAGTGAAATTTTCATATCTCATTGCTGCCATTGTCATTGGTGTGAAGACTTGTATGTTCACCATACTATGAAATTTATCATTTGAAACGACGCGCGACGTTTGCAGTAATTATTTGAAAGCATAACGTTTTAATTATTATTCCTCATTGTAAAATAAAATGTTCGTGTCAAATTACAGAATATGCATTTTTGTACGTTTTTGTTAAGATATAAATTTTTGTAGGCTACAAATAATAATAGAATGTAATTGGTATGCAAAATTTGCAACGAATTGCTGCTGAAGCATTAGAGAAATAAAGATTTGCCAATTTACGAGGTTATTCAACTATCAATGCTTTATAAATGTTTTTATTATAGACTATGATAATCAGCCAAGTTAATTCAAAATTTAATGAAACAGTTACAGAATGACAGAATAAAAACATTATAATCGTAGAAAAAGTTACTTCTTGTCATTGTTCTGCCAATACATCCTTTCAATTTTAAATGTAAATAATTATATACAGTATGTTAATAGATCCAGGATGTAATTTTGCGGCTATAATTTAAGCAATAGAGAGATACTTTGACAATTTTCCCTATTGAACTCAATAGAAGAACTTCATTTCTAAGTAGGAAAGTTTAGAAAGGCTTATAGAACCAAAAATATCAAAACTTGTTATGCCTCCTAAACTTATATACAATCCAGATTTTAAATGAAATTGTCTGTAAAGTTGAATTTTGTTAACGAAATCGGTCGGGTAGGTAGACATGTTGTGGAAAAATATGCTGTATAAGCTAATTCTAATGAACATCTTATTTTTAACAATGTATTTTTTGAAACACGTTTTTCTCCTTATTGTTGAATATCTCCAGTTGCTTTTATCATATCGAGAAAATAAAAATACTGACTTCTTCGCAAATAGATTTTCCATAAAAGTAATTAATGTACTTTATAAAAATTGTTTGTCGAGTTTCAAAAAGTGAACAAATGACTGATTTTTAAAATTTGTTATAGGTATCCTAAGCTCTTGCGCAAACCAATATTCGTTATATTTAGTAGAAATATGCTTCTTATTGAAACATAATGTCGTGCCAATTTCAAAGTCAAAATATTGACTTGAAAGGCTTATAAGGAATCATAAAGGTTATCTCGAGTTGAGATAGGTGAAATTCCCTAAATCATAGATACTGAAATAAACCTGGTATAAATGGTTATTTGGGTCCAAAAAATAGGTGATCTATGATCCCTTGGTCCATTGCTCCCTCAACCTCTGTAGACATTGAATAAATCGGCTTTCTCAGTATTTTTGTTAAAGACAACAACAGGTCAAGATTTGAGAGAAATTTTATGCGAGGTCGTTTGGTGTCATTAAGGTTTGTAAAAAAAATCATAAAAATTAAAAATTCAGTTTTTTAAGATTTCTCAGAGGGTAAAAAATATTTTTCAGCCATTTTTTAGACCTCATTGAACACAACCTCTATAATTTTTTGTGGATATTTCCGTCATCTGTGCCGCCTCTAAAAATCCAAAAAATAGCATTTCTTGAAGTTTTCCGCCATTATCTAGTCTAGCCAATAGCCGCGTTGATTAACGCGTGAGAGGGCAATCGCGATTAACCGAACGGGTATCGCGCTACAGAGTTCGAGCCTCGGCTCCGGCACTGTAGGAGGATATGGTTGTATGTCCGCGTTTTTCAATGTGCAACTCCCTTCCACACAAGCTTCTGGCGTCTGGGATTGGGAGTTTCTATGGTGTGTGGTTAATTAGCATATACGGGACCTAATATATCGAGCAATTTTTGGCGAGGTCATTCGAGACTTTTTAAAAGACACGTATTTTGGTTTTATTTTGAAAAAATTTTTTTAAAAATTGTTCTTTTAATCATTTTTAACAATTTCTGGTAACTTTTTAAGGGACACATATTTTGACTACGGTTTTGTACCAAAATACCAAGAAAAGACTAAGAAAGTCAAAAATATTGGGTTTTCGGCCATTTTTGAAGGTGATAGCTATTTGGCATGGACAGACCCCTTTATATCGAACAATGTCTGATGCTGTCATATGGAATTAGACACGTATTCTGGTTTTACAGTTAAAAGTTATATAAAATTGGTTTAGAGAACTTAAAACTTCGTTTATATTTTGACAAACATCGATCATTCAAAAATGGTTATTTAAAGTTATTTACGGAAAACCTATGGTGAATTCTTCTGAGCAACTACATGAAGAGTATAATCGTTTTGATCTAAGGCAATTTTATTGTCAGTCTTTGCTGAGAGCAGGGGGAACCTGGAATAATTAACCATACTCATAACATGATAAACACACTTGGTAAAGATGTGCAAAATTGTCAAAACAGTTAGTCAAAAAGTCACAGTTATTTAGGCAGTGTAATATTCAACTCATCTTGCTAATAATATAAAAACGACTAATTAATTGGAATTGTTTAAGAAAAAAGTTTGGAATTGGAATTGGTTGGGGATGTGATCAAAGATAAATATTGAACCACAGCACTTAGGTCCCATTGGGCCCGTTTTACTTCCTCCCTGTAGGCAGACCCTCGCCTAGGCCTCCAACTCATCTAATCTTGCGAAGTAGGTGGTGATGCTGTCTAGGGGTATCTCCCTTACATCGGCCAAAGTAGGCAGGCCAACGTTCTCTCAAAATGGGTTCTCTGATTGAGAAGATGGCAGAACAGTCACAGAGTACATATTAGACCGTCTCATGTTCTTGTTTACAGCTTCTGCAGAGAAGTGTTTCTCTTAATCTTATATTGTATAGATATTTCCTTAACGGACAGTGTCCAATCTGGACTCCCATTATAAAACGTAGGTTCATTCTGAACATCGGCAGGTAGTCTATTGCTGTACTCTTGTTGGGATATTTTAGTAGTTCCCTAGGAAGCTTACAGCTGCTTGTTTTATCTCACAGCTTCTTAAATTCGTTGTGGGTGTTCTCTTTAATTACTTAATTACTTTATCGCCGTGATCGGTAACAGACCAGGTCCAAAGATATTTAAGGCTGCTGCCTTCTTGGCTACTCTGTCGGCTACTTTGTTACCACTGCACTGTGCATGTTCTTTTACCTAGCATGTTATTCATGCTGGAGGCATCCACACGTGCTTGGTGACATTCCCATACTGTTCCTGTGGTCATTTTGTAACTTATCACGGCTAGTAGTGACTGTCTACAATCATTGTAGATCCTGATTGTTTTGCTCATAGTTTGTCTAATCTCTTTTGCAACTATGGTTATGCCCGCCAGGTTCACCTGTATTACGCTTACTCGCCCATCCATAGCCCATTTATATTAGATTTGCAGACTTCTGTAGTATATTCCACATCCTGCCCCATCTTTCTTTTTTGGTCCGCCTGTGAAGATGTTGATCACACCTTCACCAGCAACCTCGTTCTCAGTATTCGTCTGTACTATGTAGGGTCTGTCGAAGACAAACCGCGGAAAAATGCCATCTGTACACAACTATAGAAGAGGCGTCTTCCTAACAGCCTCATTCCACAAGCGACATTTGGTCTCTCCACAGCATACATTTGGTTGTATGCCAATGGATTTGAGGTGTACCGTTGTTGTCACAGTCACTTCTCCTAGATATATATCTAGCAGTGGCAGACACAGCATTACCTTCATAGCTCTCGTTGGCGTTGTTCGCATAGCTCCAGTTACGCTTAGGCAGGCAACTCTCTGCACTTGGCTGAGCGTTGAGCTTGACCTTGGCTGGTCCGTTTGCTCTTAGGTTACCAGACCACAGCTAGATAGGTTATCATTGGTCTTATGACGGCAGTGTATATCCACGTGACCACTTGTGTTTCATTCCCCAGGTAAGAAATATAAGGCTTCTTTAGTCTTCTATCTAAGTGAAGATTCCATATTAGTTTGGCATCGAAAGTTACCCCAAGATATTTCACTTCTGATGCAAAACTTAATGTTGTATCCAGGAGGTCTTCAGTGCCCCTAGTTTCCCTTTCCTCCGTCTTCCTGAGGGAGTGTTCTCTGCACCATTTTTCAATTATTCTTAGGGCCCCCTACATTCTTTCACGAATTTTCACGTCAAAGGTTAAACAATGGATATCTGAAACGAATCGAAATACGACTGATTATTGATGGTAAATATACTTATGTATATAAAATATTTTAATTGTGTTTCATACTACTTACCAACTTATCTTCTAATTGTATATTCGTTTGAAGTTATTAATATTTTACAGTTATTACACTTACAAAAATTGTATTGTATAGTTTTTTTTGTGGTTTTAATAATTATTTAATGATTTGTACTGTATATAAATACTATTATAATAATACTTAGTATTAAGGCTTTCAAATTATCCACAAGTGAATTTTCTATATGGACGCTTTTAACTTTATTCAGATATATTATTTAAAATTGTAATTGTAGTACAAGCTGCTTACAGCTTCCAAAAATTGCAGTACGTGCAGCATAATACTAAATAAAATAATTCAATGAAAGTAATTTATAACTTACTATAATAATCAATAATTCATACAAATGTACTGGCTGAGGAGCTAAAATCTTTCTGCTCGATATTTGTATTGTATTTTGCTATTTCTTTTGTAGGGTATCATATTAAAACAAACAAATGGATAGAATTAGGTTATATGCTATACGCTGATGTGAAGGGATAAAAAAAATCAAATAAAAATAAAATGTTAATTCGAAATGAACCAAGAAATACATTGTTCCCGCTATGGTAGTAAATTTTTTGGAAAGGGTAATCTGAGAAAATCTCTAAAATAATTGAATTTCGAAGAGTTTATAAACTGATTTTAAAGGGTTGAATATAAATCGAGACGATTTCTTGTACTACTTCAACTTCTTATTCAAAACTATCGTTTCTCGTAAGTCTGCCTGCAAAAATATGTACCAGGTTACGAAATAGATTCTCTACAAAATATAAACCAAAACGCATTAATTCAGAGAGATATTTTAAATGCTGATTGCCTTAAAACAACTTACTTGAATATGAAAAGTCTATATCAAATTACTAGAAATCAAGTTACCTGACTCCAAATTACTCTACAAATGAGAACGAGGTTGTACATAATTTCTCGAAGTAAAGTTTTAATATGCAAAGAAAATGAATGAACTTAGTATTGAATATTTAATATTAGATTGCGATGACATAAATAAGTAATGAATATGTTCTGTTGGTAATGTGTGATATTTCTTATCAATTAAAGATAATTATATATGGTAATCTCAGTCAAACCTTACTTTAATGTAAAATCTTAATTAACGCTACTAGAATCAACCCAAGTCTTTCATATTCATAATAAATCAGTACAATCTGTTCAAATCCTTGATGAGATAATGTCTTTCGTTGTTTATGTTTTACTTCGTGTATTACCCTTGCCATGAAAGAAAAAATCTTTGTAGATTACTGTTTTGCTTATTTGGCATACCAAACAATTTTTCTTAATTGTTATAAACATCGAAGTAAAAATGGATATGTTTCATTTCGACGTCGTCTGGGCTCTTAATACAGGCCGATATCAGCTATAACCAGCGTAAAATAATTGGTAACACTTTAGCTGATAATCCGCCGAGACCTTATAGTGTAATGTTTGACTTTATTTATAATGTCTTTCATTTTTCGGATAGTAACTGTTTTGGAAACGCATAAAATAGTAGCTGCAATCTGTCAAGATAAACTGAAGATCTGAATGTTTAATAACACTACATCGCCATCGCCTCGAAACAAAACATTAGAGAAAAGTATTCATCGAGTTAGTCTAGTTGTTTAGTCCGTGGTAATCGGTTGATTCAGTGTCATAATTTGATTAAATCTCAATTATTGCACTTGACACTCAATGAAGGTGTTAAAATTGACTTGCCATTCACTTTAACCTAATCCTTATTTTAGAGTCTAAGCTGACCCATAGAAAAAACAAAATGATGAATATTTACCATCTTTGTGATCGGTTCCTTCAGATTCAGAGGATTTGTGTACTGCGACAACTTGAGGATGGCCCGAATCTGCAGCTGTAGTACAAACAACTGCCAGCAATACAGCTAGACTCTGAAACAAAAGATTATAATTACTCTATTATACGAAAATTTTTAGATAAATACTAATTATAGCATATTTCCGCGGTTCTTAAGCATTTTTATATATCTACTGCAAAAACATTAGATGCAAGAAGTTCTCTTTTATAAAGTAAAAACCAAGTACCTAGGTATAGTTGTCTCCAAATATACTGGTCAGATAAAAAGACAATAAAAATTTTACGACCTCATTAAAATACCTCTCTCTACTACTGCATCCGCAAATTAAATCACTTACCTTTATAGGTCGGCTTGTTTGGTGACACCATACCGAATGGTTCACCGGCGTTAATAATGAGCTTTTATTGTCTTTTTCAGCTGCACTAAGTCTAAATAGTACATTGTTTTATATAGAGTAACAGTGACATATTTTTCCGACATTTGAAGAAAAATCAAATTGTTATTTGGAGCATAATTACTATTTATGATGTACTCGTTTGATAAAAATTCATCAACAAATAAAAAATTGGGTTGCAGATAAAAATTATTCATATTAAAAAGCGGAAACGCATTTTGGTTTTTTCTGTACAATGGCTTACTATATTTATGCATTACAAAACTGCTAGTTTATATACTTTTTTAAGTGGATGGAATCAAATTACTGAAATCAGGCACCACTTACCACCAACAATAAAAACATTTCCTGTTATTATACTTCACGATGCACCTGCTAATGAACAAATTATAAAAATTATATATATATCTTCTCATTTCCGGCTAAATTCTAAAGGCCGAGAAGAAGTTTATTAGTATAAAATTGCTTTTTCTAGATGACATTCGAAACTATGCTGGAAGGACATCAAATTATTGAGGAAATTACATATAATAACTATTAAACAGTTGTAGTTCCTTTATTGATCATCAAACAAACTATTTTTTCTTTATTATTGATCAAACAGAAACTTTGAAACATGATTGTTTTGAAACATTATTAGAGAAGGAATAGTTCTGAAGAGAAATTATAATTTCAGTTTAGAGGACGGTAGCACAGTAGTTAGCGCATCTAGCTTTCGCTCTGAGCATACCTAGTGATACCTACTACAAAGTAATTTTCAATTATAAATTACCCTCCAAGAACCGTTCAAATATGCTTTTAGAGGGCGGAATATTAAACACAATATTTTTAGTCGCAAACTCCTCTATAAAGTCCTTATTTTACTATAAGGAACGTAACCAGGCTGCAACCAACAGCTACTCTCCGGGCTATGTGCCCCGCCGAGCGCTGAGTTACAAGTTACAAGTCTGGCGCGTTAAGTGTAATAATTGCATATTACCATCAAAGCGTTTTGATGGTAATATGCAATTATAGAGGAGTTTGCGACTAAAAATATTGTGTTTAATATTCCGCCCTCTAAAAGCACATTTGAACGATGCTAAGCCCAGTCAGACTATTTATTTCTCGATTGCAACAGACACTGGACCGCTAGATGGTGCCTGCTGACTATTTTACATGTCGCTATTGTAAAAATACCGGGATTTACCAAGTAGTCAAAGGATTCTCGTGCCGGTCGTCGCATGCTTACCTTGCACTGACGAGAGCCAACAGCTCGAAACTGCAGTCTGCAAGTGGTGTGTGACGGCTGGCAAGAGAGCTCCTTTAAGTAGGTGTTGCAATCGAAGCATTAGCGTTTTGATGGTAATATGCAATTATTACACTTAACGCGCCAGACTTGTAACTTGTAACTCAGCGCTCGGCGGGGCACATAGCCCAGAGAGTAGCTGTTAGTTGCAGTCTGGTTACGTTCCTTATAGTAAAATAAGGACTTTATAGAGGAGTTTGCGACTAAAAATATTGTGTTTAATACCCTCCAAGAAGTAAGTGGCCCTATATTTTTGCAAAATTTTTGAAATCATTGTTATGGTCTATAATTATTAACCAAGCTTATATTGTCCTCTTTAAATAAAGGCTTAATGACATCTATTTTGAAATACTCTGGACATTCTCCCTCATTTATTATCTATCGATTATGTAGGTGAACGTCGTTAATATAAATGGTGATATTTTTTAAATGTTTCAAATTTTATATTATCCAATTCTGGGAGCTTATTATTTCTAGTCCGTCTATTGTTTTTATTATTGCTGACTCCACAATATTTTTAGTATAATAGAGTGTGGATTTTGTACTACCTAACTTTAGAGATTTTGACTTTTGCCGATTGTGGATACCGTCTGCTAGTTTTTCCGATATTTATTTATTTAGATACAACCACCCAACAGGTAACCAATTACATTGAGGTAATAGAAAACATTATAATTCTAATAGAGTATTATAATAAAATAAAACATTATAATTAAAAACATTACAATTTTTAAAACATTAAACAAAAAAAACCATTGCCTTCATCAATCAGTATCAATTTGTTTGTTTGCATCAAATTCTTTAGAAATGAATTGTGTGATACATGCGAGGTCAGTGTCAGTAGTATTTGAGAAGTAATTATTGAAGGTATTTGGTATTTGCGATCATTTGTATATTAGTAGTAATCTCTTCATTATTTTCTTTAGTACACGTTACTTCTTGGTGCTTTTTAACAGTGTTGCAAATACTTCCAATAGTTTTCCACAAATGATAGGTATTACCTTTGTCTAGATTTATTTTTTCTTTGTAATATTGAATCTTTGTATTTTTTATTAATACTTGTAATTTATTTCTATAATCCTTGTAAGTATTCAATATTATTCTCTTAAAGTTTTTATATAGTTTTTTTTGTATCTATCGAGTTTAGTAAAATTCATCCATGTTTTTGATATTTGGGGCACTTGAGTGATATTTTGATTTTTGGGCGAATTTGACTTAAATGACAGGAAATTATTCCATGTCCACGACTTTTTTAAATGTTCACAAGTTTTTTTACACTCGAGTTCTGCTTCTGGATTTTGGGTTGTTTAATTGTATCGTATGCTTTAACATGTTTTGTTTTAAATTCGGGTGGTAAATTAGTACGATGGAAATTACAAATTTACCGGCGTCCAGGAAGTAAATGAAACAACAATTTGCCTTTCAGGCAGCAATAAATCAGATTATATAAACAACCAAATCTTAAAATCAGTTGATATCAAAGATTTAACGGTTCCTTATTTTTAACACTACATTGCCATTTGCATTATTTCTAATTCTAAACACATTAATTGAAACAATAATAAATATTATTGAGATTCCTGTGCATAAACAACATATAAAGTATTTTTAGAAATTTATACGGCCACAATGTTTTTCTTTTGCATTAAAGCACCTGTACGTAATAAGACGCAGTTTATTTTTAAATTTTCTGTATTAGATCTGTATATAATTTAAACCTATTTTTTGGCAAAAAGTCAATGATTTAGCGAAAGGTCCATAGCATAATATTAGTGATGTTTTTAGCACCATTAGGTTTTTATATGTGAATAAGGAACCATTAACCATAGCCAAACGTTTATTAATAACAAGCATAATCTTTGAAGGGCACATAGCCCGAAGAGTAGCTGTTAGTTGCAGTCTGGCTACGTTCCTTATGTGAAATAAGGATTTTATAAAGGATCTTGCGACGGAAAAATTATGTTTTGATTTTCTGCCCTTTAGAAGCACATTTGAACTATGCTAAGTCCAGTCAGGCTATTTATTTTTCGATTGCAGCAGACACTGGACCGCTAGATGGCGCCTGCTGACTATTTTGTATGTCGCGATCGTAATAATACCAAGATGTATCAAATACTCAAGGGATCCTCGTGCCGGTCGTCACATGCCTACCTTGCATACCTTAAATTTTCCTATCGTTTTAAATTCTCATATTAAAGCTTACCAGTTCAAAAAAATGGAGAGAATGTGTTTTTAACATATAAGAATACTAATAATTTCCTTTGAACTTTCTCTACTGACTCTATATGGACATAAGCTGAAGGTGACCAAATGATTTAAAATTTGTTCGACGAGTAATTGTCATACTTCAACATATTTCTATATTTAGGTGCATTTTATATTCACTAAACTATTTTGTTGCAAGATCAAGATCAATTCGCAAATCAATGTAATCTTGTCTAGTAAATATTATTTTAATCATTTTTAAACCGTCTGAAAATAGACAATTAGCATAAATGACACATTTTGGCAGACTATTTATGAACTCTATGAAAAGAAAAGGCTATAATTTACTGCCTTGGAGCACCTCTAATGTGCCAACGATATTCGTTGATGGATTCTTGGCAACTTTAGCTCTTTGTGACCTATCATGTGATAAAACTTCAATAACTCGTATGGCTTTCTTGAAGATTCAAAATTTATAAGTTTATTTAACAAAATTTGATGGCCGACCTAATCAGATGCCTTTGCAGTCTGCAAAGATGACATCACGTTGGATTTAACCATCAGTTGATTATAAACTGTTATTTTTAAACAAACATAGATTTGTAACTGTTGCTTTAGCATTTACGAAGTAATGGTATTTGTAAGATATTTTATCGATAACATTGTAGATGTCACTGTAAAGAGTAATTTCAAATATTTAAAATATTTATAGGTCGGTAGTTCGCCATATTACCATAGTTTCCACTGTTATATCGGAGTAATAACAAGTGCTTTGAGTCTGTATGAAGCTGTTCTCAATAGCTAATTTGAAAATGTGAATTATGGTAGTCTCTTTCTTGCGGACTTTTTCTATGGTAATTTTTTTATACTTGATATTGGTAATCTAATTTCATTTTGATTTGGCATGAACTTGGTTTCCACAGCGGTTTGCCCCTAATTAATCTTGTTATCTCCATTTCCTATATCCCATGAGATTAGTAGCTGTATATACAATAACCCTATGCTAAAGTAGATAATAGAACTCTTAGGATCACAATAATTACCATTACATGTAATCGTGCAATGGAAAATAATTTGATGTAATTGTTCAACTCATATTTAGAGAACTAGTTGATAATTAAATTTGTTTATTATACAATAAACTACGTTTGTAGGTTTGCTTACATTTTCTACTAAAATCTGATACATAATGTAATAACATTAAAACTTGTTATGAAAGTACACCTTGTATAAAAAAGACTACACGAAACTCGAATTACGTCTAGCCAGGCGCGTACATAAAAACTAAAATAAATATTTTAATATTGTTTGTTATATTACAAACAGGTTTATTATTTTCGCAGTATTGTTGCTTTTTTTGCTGTCTATGGAATTAGTTGAATTATTTGAGATAATAATTTGACCAAACAATTTTTTATAAGTAAGTTAAGTTAGTGAACTGAATTGAACCCGCTCGGTGAGTTGGTAGATTGGTACATTTTTTAATTCATTGAAATGTTATAAACGCGGAAGAGAACTATGAGATAAATTTTATCGTTGAGGGAGAAACTCATAAAAAGATTTTGTTTTTCATATCTAATTTATTAAATTTAAAACCTGGTAGTTTCAGGAAAATAAACCTTAAAACAATAAATATTTGGCCCGAAAATTACTGTGACGAGAAAGTTTAAAATCTTGGACTGTAGGTGAATGGTGAAGCAGAATCTTTTTAATGTAGACCATGAGCTATTGATATTTTGAAAATTGGTCTGAGAGCTAAATTCAACTCTACGCTGGGTTCAGGCCCTAGCGACGGGGAGGTTTTTGTATGAGTAATATTGTTATGTGCACACCCACGCCCTCTTACGTAGAGAGAATTATTCCCTAGTAATACAGAGTAAAAGGAAGCCTGTCTAATAGGCAACCAGTAAAACAACAGTTCACCAGTCGGCTCAGTGTGGCGCTGCCTCATAGAATACATAGAAGGAATAGAAATGTCTCGAAGGACAGACTGGATTGATCAAGAATAAGCGTACTGATATATAAGTAGCAAAGTCAACGGGGAGTTCAGTAAAGTTCTAAATGAGTGCAGTACAGTTCTGAGATGAGATGAGACGAGCGATCAGATGAATAAAAGTAATAAGTTGTGAATTATAGTAGTGAGCCTATAGTAGACGAAAGCTGTAACTAGTGTGTAGTTATAACGACTTATTATTGTAATTTAGGCAGTAATAAATCAGTGGTTAGTGAAAATTTGTGTTGCAATTATTGAACCCACTCTTGGAAGTGTTTACTACAAGGTTTAAACACCTAAGAATATTCTACCCAAATCAATAGGTTAATGTATTAGAATCACCACTTTCACAAACCATGAAAGTACTCTAACACTACGCACGAATACACTACTCGACGCGCGTTTCGTCAACTATGTTAGCATCATTAGGGATGACAAAAACTGGTTTTCATTTTTTATCGTTCCCTGATGATGCCAACATAGTTAACGAAACGCGCGTCCAGCAGTGTGACACTCCACACTATACCGCCATCTCTAAAAGCTACCTCAACTACATGTAAATGTGAAAAGGCAAGTACAGATTGTTACTCCATAATTCGTAGCAATTGTTCAGTTGTCTAAGGACGACTCTCTCACAAATAATGATGAAAGCGCTTTGAGGTCTACCTTACCTTAAAAGCGCATATTCCTTTGAAACCGTTAATTTCATCGAATAGAAACAAGGATACCTTTTTCTTAGACAGACATTTGAATAATCTACTTATGATATTTACAGGTCAACCTGTAATAATTTTGGGGGGTCGATTCTTAGACATAGTCTTCCTGACTTTCCAGCAGGTACGTAGACTATTTTTAGAGCCTAATTAAATATATTCACCTGTTTTCTAAAGGACTACAATTTTATTAAGTTTGAGATGATAGTTCAAAAATTATAAATAAAATAATAGCGGCCCGTAACCCAATAACGAAGGCCTATAGAAAAAAATTATGAAGTACTGATATTATTTTGATCCCGTCTACCCCTCCCTAAATTCTTGTCTTAAATTTTCGGATCACCCTGTATAGATGTACGAAAAATAATTAGTGCAATTGAAAAACGCATTCATATCAAGTAAAAGTTTCAATTAAAAAAAGTGTCCAGCCATCTCAACTGTCTCCTATAAATATTGAAATTTATTATAAACAAAGGATACTTGAAAGAAAGAAAAATGATATAACTGAAATTGTATTTAACGTATAACAGTATATTGAGAAGTGTATAACTGAATTAGCAATGACCTAAAGATTGATCTATACTATAATTATAGAGTGTGTCCATTGTAGAAGAACTATTGCATAAAATGTGCCAATGCATTTCGAAATATTCAACCAAAAACTTTACGAATCTTTATTAAATCTATTGGCATGTTTACTTCGAACAAATCTAATACCGAAACAAACAGTTTATTAGTTTCCGACTCGATTTTATTTCTTTATAATTATATCCCGCAATATTCTACTGACGTTACTTGTTCGCATTTTACGCATTTTAAAATTATTGATATATCTACTTTGGACATGAAAATTATAAAATGCTTGCGTGTCGCTCATAAACAAACAAAAACAAGACAGACAACCTTCACTGCAATATTTCTAAATGTATGTAATTTAATTAATGTATTTGAGTCACCAAAGATTAAAAAATTCGTGGCAGAGCCTATCCTGGATTTGGCGTCAGACACATGGCATCAAAATACTCTTTCTATCAACTTTTAAAGCTGATGATATCAGATCGACAGCAATGAAAGAATTATCAGAATTCCTACATTAAAGACTGACTTTGTCCTCAGACGGGTCTAAAACTGAAGGAGGAACGCTATCTGGAATATATGGAAAACACAGGAACAAGTCTCAGCTTTGCTCTTGGGAAATATCATATTATTTTAGTCAGAGACATACACAATACTAGAATATATTCGCGAAAGAATTTTGCGGTAGTTCCTTATATACATGTATTGCATAAGTAGGCATTAGGACACTTGAACCTGGGAAAATTTTGATGAGTGTGGAAACATTTTTATTTTTGGCAATTGGCCCACCTCCGAAACGTTTTTGGCAATTTTTACAGCAGAGGTACATCTGTACCTCTGCTGTAAATCTTTTCTACTAGTACAATCAAATAGTACTTTGACCGGGAAAAAATTGCACTCTCGAATTTGTCATGCTCAACGTTATATTAGAAGGTCTAAAACCTTTTGCTTTAGCCGCCAACTTGAATTTTTTTGAATCGATTTATTTCGTGTTCTGTTGGCCCCACCGAAAAAGTTATTGAACATAAAATGCTGCAAACAAAAGTCTACATATTTTAAATTTAATTGGAAATCTAAAATCAATGGAGTCGAATTTATTTGGAGATGTGTGTATGTCTAATATTCTTATCTAAACATCTGGTAAGTTGAATTTCGCAACACTGCTTTCAAAAAACTGTTTTTGGTAACTTCTGAGCCCTCTATGGCGACTAAGGCAAAAGGGGGAGGTCGCCTTTTTGGTTTTAGACCTTCTAATCTAAATGGTCCTGACAACATTGAGCAAGCCAAATGCGAGTGTGCAATTTTTTCCAGGTCATGGGAATTCTTGGTACATTTTTACTGTAGAGCTGTTTTAATTGGTCTGTGTGGTACAGGTAAAAATAAACCAACAGAGATGCTGACCAAGAGGATATGCACAACCATGACACTACTAACAATGGCATACAGGGTTAAGAACATAGTAATGACAGGAGAAATCTGAAGAGAGTTGGAAGTGACATTGTCCAACTCCTTGCAAAAAGAATAGCACTAAAAGTGCGACAGATATATGCAATGAAGGGTGTTAGACCCAACACATCTACTGAAGATAACGTTAATGGTGAACAGTAACAAACTAAATGTAACACGTCTCCCAAGCATTCGGATAAATTGAAATTGTGTAATAGTAGCTTTATTCCATGTCATTGGTAAGTAAATATTCCTATTAAGATTTATTGTGAGCAGTTTATAGTTAAACCAACCCTTTGTCTTTTTCATACCTGATTGTGCTTTAATTTTTAACGTTTCCGAGTTTATAGTACAATAGAGTATAGCTGTACCATAGCGTAGTGATTATACTACCACTGCTTTGCACAGAAAATTAGTCATTTAGATATGTATTAAATAATACCGGCCCTAGAACTGACCCTTGTGGAACTCCATCAAATCAAATTCATATTTAAAATATTTTACAAATTACAAAATAAAGTGACTGTTAGTAAACGCTTCTCATCTGTTAGTAAACAGGAAATAGCGTGAACAACAAAAATATGCATTCAAAACAGTCTTAAAACCTGCATATACCACAAAATTCTTCATCGAAAAAAATATTAACACCAACAACTCGATATTTAATTTGTAAAATATGCTCCCGAAAAAATAGTTTCCAATAATTAACGATCACCCTATACATTAATTCACAACTCGATTAGTATTCGGCCAAGAAAGTTAAAAATAAAAACTGCGTAAAATTGTTTTATTCATTTATTTACACACAGTAATTGATTTTTACTTAATGGCCATCATGTAATAATATTATTTAATGTTTCACCGCATTCATCTGTTGCCTTGTGTAATTATAGCTGCCTGCTTAATTTAAATTTATATTTCTTTCACGTAAATTTTTTTTATCTCGCGGCCTCGTAAAATTATTCTACTGGGACTCAAAGTGTAAAAGTTCATAAGTACGTTGACTGTCCGTTGTCACAGACTGTTGGACAGTTATCAGGTTAGCGTTTGTAAACACTTTCCTAATTACCGTATGACAATTGTATGTGACTAAACACTATACGGATATGTAAATGTTCATGCCTCATTTCACAGAAAACTGAAGTTTTATTTAGTTCATCTTTGGCAAATGAGGTCGAACGTAACTTATTACAAATTATCGCGTAAAAAATTGTACGGAAAATATCCTGAGCTCAAGAATTAACTCGGAAACTATTAATTAGTAGGACTATAGGCAACTGTATACTATGTTATATGGTGTAGAAAAGCAACACATTTCTTGAAATAAGAAAATCTAGTTCTTATTTGGAATTATATGAAGGAAAGTCTACGAGGACGTCATGAATAAGAAGAAAAGCCCCATACGTGTATGGAATTTATTTAAGATGACGCTTAAACTATAGCTTTATGCAACAACGGGAGGGAAGGTGCATGATTATTTTCATATAAAAATAATAGTAATGACAACGTTATTGATTTTTACAAAAGAGAAATACAATTGGGCGATATGTAGCCATTTAGAGCTATTCTTAGGGAGCCTCGGATCAAGCTTCGACTCAGAACTCATTCACACTGAATGTAGTGGAGTATTAGCTTAAACCTCGACTAGAGTCTCAATTCATGTAGCGACTACATTCTCTGAACAAACACACGTAGGAAAATGCATGTGTTCTCCCAATTAGAGAAACCAGAGGCTTATGCGGAAGGGGGTTACACATTGAAAAACGCGGAAATACAACCATATCCTCCGATAGTGCAAGTGCCGGAGCCAGAGCCGGAGCTGGAACCCGGTAGCGCGCTGTCCATCCTATTAATCGCGATTGCCACCTCGAGCCTTAAGCGACGCACCTATTCGCTAGATAATAATGATAAATGGCTTTATTAAGAAAATGTACATATTATACAAGGACATTACATATAGCGATTCACAAGACGAAGTTTAGATATGGCTATTCTTACACTTAACTTTTTAAATCACTTACCATTAATTATGTAATAAAAACAAACATAGATATGCATTACTGTACAAAATTTGACGAGTTGCTCTATCCTTAACCACCGCAACTCAATATATTTGCAAATTATATTATCAAATATATAAAAAAAAATATAAATTCTGAGTTGAAGCTTCACTTTGAAAATATACGTTTACTTATGAGTATTTATTCAGGGTACAAAGTTAAGGTTTGATGCCAGGCTTAGTTTCTATTAAATACTTTGTTACGGGCCTACAGCGAACTGGCCACATAATACCACTCAACCATAGGCAATCCACTGTACCTCATAATGTATGTTAAATAGCGTGGTAAATCGTTGAATGTAGAGGGCTCGGAAATAACTTCCGTCTCGGCCATTATGCATTCGATATTCGTCTTGAAAAGCACGCGGCGGATTTGTCGTGATTGCCATATTCATCTGTAGCCATCCTCATGAGACTTGTTACAATGTCGATAATTTAGGCGATCATAAGAAGTTTTCTCTTATTTTGGATATTGAGTTATTTTGTGGAACTAGTCTTGAGGTAAAACTGTCACTATTTAGTAGGATTTTAGACGACAAAACAGTAAGCAAGCTTTCTCCATCGTTCCTCGTTCACCTGTTGACATGTAATTCTTGCTATTTTAGGCTGCTTCCCGCTTCCGGCCCGCCTACGATTCTGGATACGCTGCTGTACGTTATTTTTTTGAATATCACTTTTCGTTTATTTCCTTATATCCTTCTGGGTACGATTCGAAGAGTACATGCGCCGCCATTTAGGACCACTCCATGGCAGTCACCTGGCTCAGTTCACGTTACCGAGGGCCCACGGAATCGTCGAAAACCCTGTCCTATCTTTGGGGGCTCATCGCTGAGGACTCCAGTTGGTAAATACTGTATGTAAAACTTCATTTATACTTATAGTCTGCCCCATGTCAGTTGTCGCAGCAATAAATTGTTTATATTGAGAGTACTTTTATGTTATTGTCACGCCAGAAAAAGAGACAGCAGCTACTAATTCATCCCGTAAGTATAGGGTACAGATACGCCCAGAGGTTACTGAGCTAGATTACTTTTCTTTTGTCGTGAACACTACACCACAATTACGGGATAACCATACCACGACTATGCTACAACACTGTGCCCCGATTATAGTTAAAATCTACCCTTCCAGTATCACTCACGTTGAGGGGAGATACCTTTGTAGCAACTTTTATTGCGAAAAAACCTTTCCAGGACTTAATCCTTTCATTTTAAAAACAACTTACTTCTTTAGAGTTGGTGTATTAGGATTGCTACTTTTCCAATAACTCTGATAGTTCTATGATGGTCACATTTTTCATATCTAGAAAAAGTAGGAGCACGTATGAACAATATGATACACTATTTTATAGATAACGTATAGCGTTATGAAATTGATAATGATTGATTTACTACTTTGTCGACCTTAAGAATGTGTCAGACCGAATCGAGAACGTCTTATATCATTGAAGAAAGAAGTGTCATAAGAACAATAATTGTTGTTGAAATTGGCGTCATATTACTTTGTCAACGTTTAGATTAAACAGTGTTTTTCAACACGATAAAATTACTCCTGGCGAAACATTGAGTAAGTGTTTAGTCAATTTAGGGTCATGAACAAATAATGAAGTTACCATTAAATCGGTTTATGAATATCTCAAGGTTTCACTGCTTTCACTGTATAAACTGTTTGTATATTTATCACTTGAAGAAAGGGAAAACTTACTGCCACTCTGTAAGACCTCAGATTGTGAGAAGATCCTTAAAAATATTAGGCTGCCAAATCTTTTCAAACGTATTGCTGAAAAATGGGGTTATTTGATGTAATTGATATTCCTAATCGTTAATACATATTTTAAAGGCGTATTTACCCCCTTAGTAACTCACAAATATTTCAGCTCAATATATTACCTAATAACTGAGCTATAGCGATTCAAAAGTAGAACACAGCTCATAAATGCTGTGTCACCCCATTCGCGGCTTTTTTGTGCGTATCGCATTTGTAACGCACGTGTTCATGGAATTAGAGCTAATCTGAAATCAAAATATGTTCCTTGGATGCAGATTATATTAAGGGCGATTCAGGAAACCTGCCACAAGTAGATACCTTTGGTTCTAAATAAACGCAAAAGTCTTTGGAATCAATATTGTAATTAAACATAAATATGTTGATATTACACTGTATCCCCTGGCATTAATAGGTATATAATTGTAAATGATTGCAACAAATATTAACGGTACTTGAGCAATCTGGAAGATTTACACAATTATCAATTGAATCCATCAATTGACACATTTTTAGATCACTTGCGCACAGGAGAAAATGGATCTAATTATAAGCCCTCCAGTGTATTGTTAATAAACATGGCACAGAAAAGTGGGCCAAGTATGGATCCCTGCAGCACACCGAGTTATTGCAAGAAACTGATAGATTCAGGACCTCGGTACTGATCAGGCTGATATCGATCCTGCAAATATGATTGAATTAAATATTGTTGTAAGGAATAATGGAAAGGCCTAAATTGTCGAGGTTACTAATCAAAGTAGTGATTCAACCCGTCAATAGCCTTCGAAAAATCCATGTAGATAAATCAACTTGACCAAATCTATCCAAACCTTCATGAAGAAATTGTGTTTTGCACACAAGATTTGTGCATTTTATAAAAACATATTTATTGATTGATATTGTGTCAGAGGCAAGAGAATACATGGAAGAGTGAATAATTTTTCCAAGGTGGTAGTAATTGTTCGGCAGTCTAATATGTCGCTCAAGTCACCTTTTTCCACTTCTGAGGAACGTATGCAATTCTTAGCATTGAATTGATAATACCTTAGCAAATACAGTTGCACAATATTTAGTAAGAAATGCAGGAATCAGATTCAGACTGGCCCTAGTGGCTTTAGTTCGCTTGTCGGCCTGAATCATCTTTTCCTCAAAAATGACAGATAAATTTAAGATATTAACTTTATGTGTATTCCTAAGATTTTCATTGATGCAAGAATTGGGGAGTGTAAATGATTTCTAGAAAGAACAAGTCGGCGAAACTATGAACAATTAAGTGTGGGTCTTAATAATTTAGTTTTCATATTTTAAAGATGAAAGACTGGATGTAGATTTATCTTGCATTAACAAAGCTCCGGAAATTGTTTGGGTTGGTCTGTATGTTATTTTCGATATTAACTAAATAATAGCACAAACGGAATTAGATATAGAGAAAGAGACAGATATTTCAGAATTTGCTATTTATGTCAAAATCCAAAGTCGATTAAAGTCCTTATTCAGAAAATGAATAAGACGCAAGGCGATCTGCATTTTATTCAGGTAACACAGATTCTTCTACTCTTTAAGCAGAAGTAAGTCGAAGAATACGTACTTTTTTATTTGGATTTACCAGCATACGGTAAATCTATCTATGCTAGCTTGGACTCAGAACATGCTGTTTCCAACAACGAGAGCCATATGGTACAGGAGTAGGGCATAGGGGTCTTGGCAGCATTTGCGTGGCTCGGCCCTGGCTTAAACCCGCCATACACACTCGGACATGTTGGACGAGCATCTTGGTAAAAGTAGTTGGAAGCTGGCTCAGTGAACATGCTTAAAGATGTGTGAGAACAACGAAAGTAGTTGGCGGTTGGAATGCTCTGCTCGTTGTGCGGCTCGCCGATTCCTACCAACACGGACCGAGCGTCGAATATGTTGGTACGTATATGGTGATATTGTGAGCATTTAATTAGTATGAGTATCAATAATACCTTACGAGCGTTGGACTTTTCCGCTATTATTGAAGAATTCGCTAATCAAAAATCTGGAAAGGTCAATTTAGTGTAGGATATATATTGGGATATTCGTTTATAAGTTTAATGTAAAATATTAAACATTTCTACGTTCGTTACCCTGTAATTATCAAAAGTTATAAATATAAAAGCGTTATTAAACTATGAAAAAAAAGGTCCTAATGATTTACACCCCAGATTCTAAATAGCTATAGAGGTTGATTTTCCGAAAATCACAGGTCTTAGGAAAGCCTTTATCCCAATTTTGCCTACAGGCCCCCATCTATGTTCATCCGGTTCTGCATTAATTTCTCTTATTCGGTTGTCACTTTTCTTCACAGTGAGGCTCGCGGTTTTAAATTTTGAACTGAAGTTGGTAAGTTCGGTGCGTGTGTTAAAGAACGCTATAACCCCGATATACTTTTCGACGTTGTAACAAAATCCGACTTCGGAAATACTTGGTACGAAAAGCGTGCTTCACGTAAAAACGCCGTGGAAGGGGTTTTTAATACTTGTAAACATATTTTCGCTCTTCGGAGCGTTTTTTATGCAAAATTTTCGCTAACTCTTCAAGGAGCGTTAATTTAGAAAGTGTAGCAAATGTCGCTGCACAGGGACGTAATGTCGCCCCGACCACCTAATTTTAGAAAGTGTACTAAAATTAGACTTTAACTTCGAAATTTTCAAGATTAAAAACCCTTTTACGAATCCACGTTGTCAAGCACTGTAACTCTTACAAGGTACTGAATATGAGGACAAGTTAGTCCAACGACTATTCAAAGTATATCGGAAGTTATAGCGAAAATAGCCCTTAGCGACATGGGACCCCCATCATTTCCTAGCAGTCGGATTTGACGGGGAAATGATGTGTTTTGACGGGGTTTGCCCTAAACCGGTTCCTCAGTGATTCGGAGTCAAAAAAGTATCTATACCATGTACTCACACGTGCATGGGATCCGCCTTGCCTGAACGTAAAAAGTTGTTATTGTAGAATACAAACGAAGTAGAGACGCTTCAAGCAATTTTAAGCTCCGAGGAGCGACCAAAATTCATGTGAATTTAATAATACGTTTATAAGACAGGCAAGCAAAAGCCCACCAAAATTTCAGTTACATTGAACTTTTCTTGAATCTTTTTGTGCATCGTTAGCTTATTAAACCGCATATTGGATGGTAGTTGGTACATTATGAATCGTTCCGTTCCTCACCATGTGTTGTACACGGGCCAGACTAGTGTTTGTTAACATTTTTCTCTTAAAAAAAAAGTTGTTGTAAAAATATAATTTTTTAAAGATTTAATATATATATTTTGAACTTCATATTGTCTTTTAGTTGTGTTTTCTAACAAAATTCCTTTACAGGTTTAATTTTAAGAGAGTGTGGTACAGACAGTGTTAGATTTATAGTGTTACGACGTCCAATTGATACCATCAGAGCAGCAGTTAAGCATAAACGACAGTAAGTATGATTTTTTTATATTATTCTCCGTCTGAAACAGTCGTGTTGAACCCTAAAAATTTTGTGAACGTAATATTTATTTATTTAGAGTTAAGAAAAGGTTGAGGAAAAAGAAAATTAATTTTTTTTCTTCCTATTTTTTTAAATTTTTCTAAGTTTTTAAAAGCAGAAAAGACGTCCTTCAGACTAATAAAACATGGATCGTTCACACGTACATGTGTGGAAACCGCTGAGCATGCTCGGTTTGAAGTTGAATTCGATGTGATTTCTTCGAGCCGAGCATGATTGAGTGTGTATGGGGGGGCTTTAGCCTGAAGCAAAGGCCACAAGGTCAATAGAGGACTGGTCTCACTCCCAGTTCGTTGACCTCTGGATCTCCCACCCAGAACTTCGGAAAGCGAAGCTCCTCATTTCAGGACCCTCGCCGAAGAGGACAGAACAATTACTGTGTTTAAGCAGAAAGCAAGTTAGGGTCGTGGTTAGTCTCTTGACTGGACACGGCGCTTTCAGGAAACACCTGCACACCATCGGAGTAGTTAACAACTCCGGCTGCAGGTTCTGTAGAGAAGTAGAGGAAACTTCCATCCACCTCTTAAAACGTTGAGCTCTGCTTCGCTATCGCATGACTTCGAGCACTAGCCGATGCGGCATACCATGGTGTCGACCCGTGGTCGAAACAGGCCATACACGCATTAATTATTTTCTTTTATTTCCGCTACCATGATATCAGTCCCCAGCACCAGAGGATAAGCTCGTTAGTACATACGCGAACGTTAGGCGTCGGTGATTGACCATATTAACGGAAAAATAAAAAAGTAAGAGATTAAAAAAAGTTAAAAAATTTATTGTCGGAAAATTTTAAGAAGAATGTATTCTAATAGCCGATTTAATGGGGTCTAAATAATGGTCTAATGGTCTGTCTAAATATGTCGATCATAGGTCGACAGTGGCCAACACTGGCCGTACAGTGACGTATAGCTCGACCACGGATCGACAGGGGAGCTCAACGAGTTAACCTCCTGCCCCAGTCTCATGAACTTGAGGCATAAACACTTCGGTATTGGCTTCCCTATGACGGAGGAAATTAAAAATGCTCAGCTGGAAAGGATTCTGGCTTTTGGTTTGGAGTCCGGCCTGGATGGGGACATCCACCGACCAACTAGCGGATACATAATGGGCCACAAGGCCTAAGTGCCGCGATTTATTATTACGCCACTATGAAGAAAAAGAACGGCATGGGAAGTGTAGCTGTTGTGAGATGTGTTACCGCACTGTGTCGTGATATGAATTTTTATGCTCCGCTAGCCGTGCTTTGGCTTCTAAAGTTGTTCTTTGGAGTTCTGTATTTCTTCTGTTTCTGGTTAGGCATATATCATTGTGGTTTCATTGTTCCTTTCTTTTTGCTGTTCGCTTCCAGCGTTCTTTTCCTAATTGTTCCATAATCTTCCCAAATATTGCTGTCTACGTAGATTGTAGATTGTTTCAGGGGTCGTTTGGCTCTGAGTAGCCTTATTTCACTTCGATTTAAAAGATCTCTTGTGAGTTAACCTACAACCAGTTATTGCCCAGGATTCCAAGACTTTCTGTAAAGCTTGTGATTTTCCTGGGGGAGGAATTTCCCTACGCCTTCAGGCGTTAATTCCGTCTGTTCTAGGTACCTTAACCTAGTGCGGATTAATACCTTGCATTCACAAACTGTATGTTCCGCAGTTTCAGTTGCAGTACCACAGCATGTGCATTTGTCGTCTACTGCCTTGCCCATATTCTTGAGATAATATCTCAAGGGGCAGTGGCCAGTTAGAAGGTCTGTTATCGACCTTGTGGCATTCTTTGTTGAATAAGTTATAAACTTTTTCGCTTGTCTTTGGCCTGGAGTGTTCCTCCATGCTGTTTGCGTATGGCGAAGTTTCTTTATTTTTTTTAGTCGCTGCTGCTCGGTAATAGCGTTTTATTCAGTAAATGTGTCGGACCTTTTTCTCAGCTTGTCCCTACTGCTTTACTGCTTAGTTTGTATCTCTTAATCTAAAACCTTAGACTATTAAAATATAGTGCTATAATTATTCCCTAACATCGTAACTATGAAGTGCCCTGATGTTGATGATGGAGGGTTACAAAAGAAAGAAAGTATTAATATGACCATATTATTAATTCTTTTCTTTGCCACAATTTATTATAATTTTGTTTTTGCTCCATTTTCATATGTATTATTTTGGGTACTGCTCAAGCTGTTACATTTCTTGTTGTATCTTTATCTGTTAAGTCAAAGAAATTTCACCGCTGTAATGATAGAACTGTAATTTATTGTTATTTTGAATGATAATATTATTATAGTGTATTAAAATCTGATATAAATGAATGAACGTTATTGATGTTACAATACTACGAAACAATGAGGCAAATAAGGTAAACAGCTATCTACAGAATTACACTGAAATGAATAACAGTACGTTTTTCATAAAACCAACTGACAGAGACGAAATATTGACCACCGCTAAAAAAATATTTAATAAAAGTCATCAAGATATGACAATATTTCACAAATTTTATTAGAAAAAAATAATAAACATGTTTGCTGATGAACTTGAAAATCTAGTATTTTCCCGAAAGCTTTGAAAAGGTCACATGTTGTACCACTATTTAAGAAAGGAATTTCCCTATTAATTACAACATCAAAAATTTGTGAGAAACCTATGAACAAAAGATTATTGAAATTCTAAAATAGCTCTAATATAATAAATCCGAGCCAGCATGGATTTCTAAGTGGCAAATCAACAACTACCGCAGCATATGACATAACTAAAACTATTACCGAAAATTTGGATTCAAATTATCAAACACTTACCCTTGCGACATCTCTAAGGCTTTTTTGATAGCGTACATTTAGAAATAATTCTGCTAAAACTAGAATACTATGGCATACGTGGTGTAGCACTAAAATGAGAGTTACTTAGTGGACAGGGAACAGCGAATAATTTTCAAAAAACCTTCTGAGTCATCAGAGCATTCACATTCGGAATGGAGTAGAATAGAAAGTGGGGTACCTCAGGGATCAGACCTAGATCCACTCCCATTTCTACTCTATATAAACGATCTGCCATCTTGTGTACCGAACTCATCGGGAACGCGTTTCGCTGACGATTCACTTATTTTGGCAAAATACTATAGATCAAATCATATTCTGCCTTACGTAAATGAAAGCTTAGATCATATATGTAATTTGTGTGAGGCAAATAAAATTAAAATTAAGTTCGACAAAACATATTGTATAAACTTTAGGCAAAGTAAAAGAACCGATAACACAATTTGCAAACTATAATATCAAATTTATGGACGAAATCATTTCCCTTGGCTTAATACTGTACAGTCAAATGAACTGGAAAAAACACATTTTAGTACTGAATGAGTAATTAAATAGTGCATATTATTGATTGAGAGCTATGGCAAGCAAGGGTCTAAACAAGAACATGCTGAAACTACTATACACACAGTTTTCATATGGAATAATCTTCTGGGGTATCTCTACTGACTGGGGCAACTATATTTACTACACAAAATAGAGCCATCAGGATGATTTTCGGATTGAAAAGTCACCGTAATTCCTGTAAGTGACAATTTACAAATCTAAACATTTTAACAGTATCCTCCTTGTATATATTAAAAATATTACTATTTGTACATAAAAATAAGTGAATTTACACCTTCAATAGCTCAGATACCCGGCAAAACAGTAGCTTAATAATATTACTACGTCATAAAGCCTCTCTATATGAAAAACACTGTTATTATAAAATTGCTCTGTACAATAAATTACTCAAAGAAATTAAAATTCTACCTGCAAAGAAATTTGAAAAACAAATAAAAAACATAATATTAAAAAGAGCCTATCATTTTGTAGACGACTTTATCAAGGATAATATAATATGGGACCATTCAAATAACGGGTAGTGAACCTATATGAATGCTTGTGTAAGTTAGAAGACCTATAGAAATAAAAATTGTATTGAATTAGCCAATTTAACTTTAGTTTCATCCTAACATAATTCAAAGGTAACTATTATGCACAGTAAATGATTGAATATAGAATTAGACAGTAAATCACGTAGGGAATACAAAATAAAAATAAGTGATAAAGAAAATCACTAAATGAAATAAATATAAGTAAGATACAGGCTACTATAATTTTAGCATAAATCTTATATTTTATGCATCAAAATGTAAATATAGAAACTATTTTGTTAATTGTGTGCAAAACCAAATAACTTGATTATTATGTATTGTATACAATAAAACCTCGTATATTTCCATACATGACACATCTTTTTGAATATTCTATTCTATGGACACAATTTGGTTGTATTTAATACCATTGAGAATTTTTTCAATATCTTTCCACTTATCCACTATACTGTTTATGGCTCTTAAACCTGTCGCTTTTATTATTTTATATTGTTCCCAAAACACAGATGTTAGCATTTCCTCGAAATTTACACAATGTATTTTATGTTCGCACAGATAGTGTTACTACTGGTTTATATAACGTCAATATAATGATATATGTAATTTAACAAGTTAATACGGTTCTGGTAGGTTGTTTATACAGCTTTACACTTAATAAATTTCGGATGAAGCTACTCGGAAGTCAAATATAAACTGTGAATATTTAACATTACCGTACACTTCTCTTGACAAGAGATCATAATTTTTTAAGAAATAAACGAGTCAGATTATTTAAATTACTATTCATACTATCACCATCATTTTCAGATTTCCGATCCTAAAAGGGAGAAAGGGAATGATTACAGAATGATTCATATGTCTGTCCTCCCATCTGTTTGTCAGGGTTTTGATTCGGGTTAAAATTCCAATATTGAGATTTGCAGGATTTAATATGGCAAACCCAATCACAATATCGACATTAATTCGAGGTCATAAATAAAATTGGGACGTGATGGACTTATTTGGGCGTTGGATTTGCTTTAAACGTTTAACATTTTTCTTCTCATCTTAAACCATATTTTTAAGTTATTTTTTTTTAAATGTATGTTACTGAACTGAGTTTTTCAATTAAAAGGAATCATATAAAATAAAAACTATCAATATTTTTACTTGTAATTATCGCGCAATTTTCATTCTAAATGATTTATCTTTTAACGTACTTTTCATTTACTTGGAAGGTTTAAAACGAGAGCAAAAGTGATTCTAGGAAATACGCCCTCCATAGAACAAAGGAAGGCCACTAGAATGTTGCAAAGGTAACAAAACTCTCGCCAAGATGTTTTAAACACAAAATTTTATTTCTAGTGCTTTATTATCATCACAAAGTCGACATAAATAATTTTATAGAACAAAAGGGAAACTTATTGCGATAATGTTGATCATCTACTACTAAATTTTTGTGTACTAGAATAACTTAATACAGTCATTGAACTATTTCATTTTCTCTAAAGAATTTTTTTTATATTATCTATTAACTAACAAGGTTAATTGTCTGTTTGTGGGAGGAATAGATGAAGGTATCAAATTATGATGCGGTTATTAACCTCTACGTAGTAAAACCTTACTCAATTAACATTAAAAAGTTCTGTCTTCAATTAAATATGCATCACTAATTAAAAATAGTTTGAATATTAACGTAATAAAATTAGTCTATAGGATATATCCTGTCACGCTATACGTACAAACAGTTATGGGTACCATTAGAAAGATAAAACAATAATATTTAAACAAAAAAATAGAAAAAACATTAGGTATAATTCATCTACATTATGTATATAGATAGAGACGAATAAAAGAAAAACAAACATGTTAAATCAATCGAGAATTCAGTGTAATTGGTAATATGTGTTTATAGTAATTTAGGTATTAATTAAAAATGCAGATTGCATTGTGCATTGCATTACGTAAACGTATGGGAATATTAAAAGGCACTTTTGACAATAATAGTGGTGCGTCAATAATAATTTTAAAATGAAATATTTGAGATATGCATTCTCGCCTACGGCGCAAACCAACTAAAGAATATCAGATATCTTGCGAAAAACAGATTGCTGGATAAGTATCTTCAGATCCGAAAATCCCAGATAGACAAAACAATCAAATTCTATCTAGATTGGGGTTTAAACACTGATATTAATAAAACACAAGCCTGTTATTACACTAAGAAAAAGAAAAAAATTCCCCCAGACTCACTATACATAATCACATTACCAGCTGGCAAGATAATGTAGACTATCTAGGCTTCATCCTGGACAAAATATTAAACTTCCAAGCCCACATAGACAACCTTAGTTTAGAATTTGGCTGGCGCCTTCATAAATTATACTATCTACTTATAATTTCCCCGCCACGAACAGCAATTTTACTATACAAATTTTATTTACGCCCGTTACTCATTTATATTGCCCCTATTTGTTATCTTACATCAGAACGATCTCAGCAAAAGCGTCTTCAGTTGCTGCAAAATAAAGCCCTTAGGATAGCAAGTAAACTTTATCAAGGAACACCCATACCACAATTACACAACCAGACTGGCACCCTATTGTTATCGGACTTTATACTCAAAAGATTACTTCCTAGTTCTGTAGAGTCCTTACTTACTTCCACTAATCCCACCCTTATCGATCCCATCACCCCTAAATTTCTAAGAGCCCCCACCTACCCTTCAATTAATTATATTTATACCCCCACCCCTGAATGAATCTTGTAACACTAACTTGATGTCTGAAAAGATGCATTAAGTACACTAAAAAATAAAATTAAAAACATAAAAATATTCAAAAAATTATAAAAAAAATACAAAAAAATCAAAATATGCAAAAAATATATAACTCAAAAAAACACAAAAAAACTATTAATCTATATAACTTGTTATGAACCAGTAGCTTCAATTAAATATCACACAATATGACCAAAAGGGCCATTATCAGGTCACTAACCAAAACCTGTAAAAGATACATACATAAACATATATAAATTCTGCCAATTCACGCTTCAACAAAACCCAACATTTTAACCTACATATAATTAGCCTGTAATTCTGCCTAGCTCACTAAAGAGCACGTTATGACATTTTCACACCACGACAAGCACCACAGGGTGGATACCGTAAGTACCCCACAGGAGGGGACAACAACTAATCTCCATGAGTTACTTCTTCAGTATTGGATAGTGAGATGGACAGACCAAAAAAGGAACACAGTGACTAAAGTAGAGAAATAAACAATGACTTATATAGAAGAAATAGTAATTACCCAACTAACAAAGTTGTTCTATATGTTTAAAATAATATAATAATTTTATTTTATTATTATTGTATTACTGTTCTGCAAAAGCTATTTTGTTTTATTAAAACCGCCAAGGTGATTATTTAGTCTTCACGACTAAATTATCATATAAATAAGTGGTAAGAATCTTCTTACAGCTAAATTATAAAATATTTTGTAGAATTTGTTCTCGCTGTTTTATAAACGTTTATACAGCAATTATTATAAGATGTTTTAGAACGAAATTGATTTATAATGATGACCCCTAGCACTCATTGGCCAATTGACGAATGCCTATAAAACTATTCTGTAAAAGTTTAGCTAAGCATTAATAAAACAATTTTATTAGGATTCTTCATAACACATATTATTTCAGGGAACATATTGTATTCTGCTGTAACTGCTAAACAATTGTTATATAAAGGAAGCACATATCGCTGCCATAAAACATTTATAAAATAACTGATAAACTAAACATTGCCTTTAAAGACTATAATATGTTCGTTACCATTTTTATAAAACATGGGTAGGTGTTTATGCGCCCATCAACGGATGTCTCACATCTAAAGTTAAAACTATATATGTAGGTACACAATATTGCATACCTGGATTAAAGATAAAACACAAAATTATTATATTTATTTCCACTGTTAAGAAACAAGTGCATAAAAGATCCTTGAGATACAAATTTGCCGTTTATTTAGCTCGACTAAGAAGCGCTTCAGAATGTATTGCTCTATAAGTATTGCAAATAGATTTTGTAAAACACTAAAACATCTGCTATATATTGTTTTATAAGATGCTCTTTCGGAGCAAATATATCTTTTTAAACTTCCATAAGTACTGCGTCGGAGACTGTCAGTTTATTGATATATAATAGTTCTTCGGAAAATTCCTTTGTTCTATAAGTGTTTTTATAATTATAAATATGCTTTATAAGATGGATGTCATAATGTTATTGTGTTTGAACTATTTGTATAGCGGCCATTTTGGACTTTAAGGCAAAAAAGGTTCAAAAATTAAAATTATTGTGGCATGAGCATTTTAGCAATAATCTATTATTATGAAATATGTTATCTGCAAAACACAATTGGTGCAACACCACAAAAAGATAAAATATAAAAAGTTTATTTTCACTTTATTTTTTTTAAATTTTGGTAAATATTCGTTAAATCGTTAATTTACCACATATTTCACAGAAAAATTTCCTTTGCAGTCCAAAATCGCTTTGCTATTGGCGAAACGAAGACTTAATCAGTTAACTTTTATTTTATGTTCCATTAAATATGTTGTTAGTTACGCCGCCACATAGTCACATAGAATCTAGCTGCCTTTGTAACATTTTAAAACTATTTTGAGAATTATTATTTTCTCCAAAACATTTAAAATATAAATAACCTCTGTTGTTGTTGCTGCACATAACAAAAAAGTATCAATGAAGATAATAACACAATGCTTATAAAATTATATAATTGATATATTACAAAAACAGATTTAAGTTTTATGACTGTTTGCTATAAAACTATTTTATAATTATCGTTTACCATTTTTTCAAGTTCCATGTAAACGTTTATACAATTATTTTATAACCACAATAAAATAAATTAAAGAACTACATTGTTTTATAAACTGTGCCCATTTCGCGTCTATAAGGATTGTATAAACGTTTTAGAAATGTTTATATCAACAATCTTGTTTTATAAAAAATGTTCCATAAACATTCTTTCAGCTTCTACAAAACATCAAATTGCTAGTTGGGTAGTGTTGTGCTAATTTTGTAAATTAGTTAGTTGTTAAATAAATTAGTGGTCAGTGTTAATTGAGTTGTAATTTATTAAACCAACGTTTGGGGTGTTTACTAAGGGGTGTAAATACGTATCAATATTAATTAATTCTTCATGTGATCTAATATTACACAAGGATTTGTTTTGGGTCCCCTACTAATTAATAGACATGCCACTGACTTTATAGTGTAGCTAAGTAAAATATATAATGTCTATATTGTGTACTATGCTGATGACACTATAGTTCAGTTACTTGATAGAAATAGTTAAGCCACACCCCAATAAGGTGCTCCATATAGAATTGTTCTATTGGTTGATGTTTAAATCCCGTAATACATCCAACCATTTTATGGTTTTGATGTTTACTTTTTGACGTCTGTTGAAAATTGCTGTTAAATTATTCGTTACCTTTATTAGCTGTTATTCCCATTCATCTAACAAAACAATATTTTTAAATACTTTGGTGTACATTTGTGTATATTAAGGTAGGTATGTAACGAAAATAATTAATGTTGATTAAATGTCAGAACCACTTTCTTTTTTCAGGTTAGAAATTTTTTCGATTCATATTAATTATGGACCAGGCGGTCCTTTCTCCACTGAAAAAACGGAGAGGCAGTCATGTTTCAGTTGAAAATAATCAACGCGTTTTAAATATCTATAAGGCTTATGTTGGAGAGAATCCTAGAACCCTATGATACATAACGTCGAGTGCAGCAGATAGCTTTCATTGTAGTATTATACAGGCATGCTAATTAGTACATTTTCTCTGTCGAATTTTGAGTTTAACTGTGTGTATTTATTATAGTTAGTTATTAATTACACATTTTAGTTCAGGTGTGAGTGTCCAGAGTGTTTAAAATTCTTCGTGAATATCGGGAAATGCGCATATTTCAGGCATCGAAAGTGTATCACTGACAATGAGCAATTTTGAACAACATTGATAATACAAATAAAAGTGTTCGATGTTTAATTTATTCTTTTTTCGAAAGAAATGAACCACCAACTCTAGATAAAACGTTAACGATGGTGAATGAAAATAAATATCTACCTCAATTTAAACGAAGCACTTTGAACAAATTGATCAAAGAAATTGACATTCGTTGAGTTAATATAAATTTTATTTCTACATGTTTTAATGTAATTATATTTTGGTATTATAGTTTCTGAAAAAGGTCACGCAATAGTGTTCTTAGGGAAAAGAAGGAGGTCATCACCTGGAGGCCACGTTCCCGAAATTATCGCGAAGAAGTCGCGAAATTGTACTTCTTAGATGAGACTTGGGTGAACGCTGGCCATACTGTAACTAAAGTATGGAAGGACACAGCAATCTTGAATCTGAGACAGGCTTTCGTCCAGGAATTAATGACAGGATTAAAAGATCCATCAGGTCAAGGAAGTCGCCTTATAGTGTTTCTTACAGGATCTGAGGATGGTTGATTTGCTATGCTTCCCGAAGAAAACAGGAGATTACCGTGAAAAAATGAATGGTGAAGTTTTCGAAAATTGTTTTACTCAAATTGTGGGACGCTTGGCCGAACATTCTGTGGTTGTGATGGACAAATTTTAATATAACAAAAACTATCAGTTTTCATAGAAAATCGCCAGTAATGAGAAGTTTCTGAACCATAACACTATTTTAAATATAATAACGAGATATTCAAATATAGAAACTCAGACAAAATATTACAATTGTGTACTTTTATCCTTTCTTATAACGCTTGAACTACTTTGACACTTCGTAAATAATTCTAATTATAATGTGCAATAAGTCGTGAAACAAGGTTCGCTTCGGTTTCATTAACCAATATTACTAAAATGTGTGTTTGCCCAAATAATTTAATATTTAGATAAAAAATGTACTATTGAGAGAATACGTTAAATGATGTATTTTAAGTTATCAGAGGTGTTACCAATATCACAGATAATAACAGCATGTCAGAGAATTGTTAGCGGCAAAATATATTTTGAATAAAATCTAGCGAGGTGCTCACAGAAAAGTTACATATTTGTTAAATTAGTTGATACGTTATCCCTACTACCCATGAATATATTCACGACCTTAACCTCCTAACACATAACATAATAATAACAATACGTTTATTTTCAACAGGTTGACACCCAATTACAGAAAATAATGAACAAAATATATAAAAATAACAATAATGAGAAAAAATTTACAAAATTACATTAATTTACATTACATTACATAATACATACATACAAAATACATATATAATACATACATTACATTACATAATTACATTAATTTAATATTTATTAATTATAAAAAAGATTAGATTGATATTACAAATTAGATTGTTATAATTAGAGTTAATCAGTTAAATTAATCTTTGTACATATGAATAATATGGTTTAGAGTATCATAATTGAGGTCGCACATATGAGCGACTTCATTAAATATCTTGCGCATGTTGAATACTGGAGACTTAATCTGAATGTATTAGTTCTGCTGGTATTGACATAAAATGCATTATGCAGGCGAGCGTTCTGTCTTGGTACATGAAAGTTAACTCTATTTACTAAGTGAATATAATCTAATTGGTTATGCAGTATTTTAAATAATAATTGTAATGCTGTTCAATTTCTTCTAAGTTCAAGCGAGTTAAAATTGAATGAATTTAGTAGTGTATTGTGATCAAAGTCCCTAACAGGATAGGACCCATTGGATTTGAAATATATATATATTTAAGAAATCGTCTTTGTATGGACTCAACTTGCATTTTAGAGTTTTGATAAATAGGTGACCAGATGACAGAAGCATATTCAAGTTTAATTCGTATAAATTATATGTATATTAATTTCAGAGTGTTGATATCCGTAAAGCTGCCCCAGTTCCTTATACAATACCTGAGTACTTTAGAAACCGAAGTAACAATTGTGCTTATATGAGTAGAAAAACTGAGCTTGGAATCGAATGTTACTCCAAGATCCTTGAAATTTGTACATCGGTCAAGAACGGTATCATTAATCGTATATACGAATTAAACTGGCCTTTTGTTATTGTAGAAGGACATTATCTTACATTTAGATGTATTTAGTTTTAAGTAGTTAATCTCGCACCATTCGTCAACCGAATCTAACGCTATTTGCACGTCAGAACAGTCGTTTGGCTTGCTTACTTCAGAGTAGATTTTCAAATCGTCCGCGAAAAATAAATGTGTAGAACTCATAGTGAGAGATAAATCATTAATAAATACTAAGAATAAAAGTGGCCCTAGGTTGGATCCTTGGAGAACTTCGGATGTTGCAAAAAAGTTGCGAGAATTATATCCACCGTATTCCACGAACTGTGTTCTATTAAATAAATATGATTCAATTAGGGATAGCAAGATGTCTGACACTCCAATTGTATTGAGTTTAGAAAGGAGTAGAAAATGATCGATTTTGTCGAAATCTTTTTGAATGTCAGTGTAAATAACATCGACTTGGCCTTGTGTGTCCAATATGTCCGAGATATACTGTGATACAGGTCAGATTCGAGGAGGTCGATCTTTTTTCCATAAAACCATGCTGATACGGAGATATATAACTTTTGATTTCACAACATATATTTTCGTAAATGATAATCTCTAGAATTTTGCCAAAATTGCACAGGATAGCTGTAGGTCTGTAGTTTGTTACTAGGGAGGGATCTCCCATTTTGAGGATAGGACATAGTTTAGTTGTTTTCCATATATCTGGATAGGTACCTGTTACTAAAATAAGATTAAATAAAAAACGCAGTGGTGCTACAAAAGTATTGATACAGTCTTTAACAATAAAACTTGGTACGTTGTCAACACCGGAGGTTAATTTGTTTTTCATTTTTTTTTTACTGCGTTAATTATGTCCTGGTCCGTGATGTATTATTAAGAGAAATAAGTGGAACTTTGTGAGAGGGGTCGGATTAAAGGTACACGTCCGAGAAAAAGCTGTATAGAATCAAGAAAAGAGTATTTTCGAAACTAAATACAACATCCTCTCTTTTAAACCAGAGATTCTTGTTCTAACAACGATATAATACGTTCTGTGAATATCTATCAATATTTCCTGATAATGCTATTAAAATTTTTAACTACAAATAAATTAATCGAAGAGATTCTAGTGCATTTTGCTCTGATGAACAAGGTATCATCCTTTCACTCCACAATGAAATTTAACGTAAATTATTCTCATTGTATATCAGTTAACAAAAAAGACACTTAAAATTTCAAATATTTCTATGTGTTCAGAAGTTACAAGGATTTTGGGTCAACTGATGGCCAGGAACATGAAATCTTCTGGCAGAAAAAGTCTATAAAAATACGCAGTGATCTACTGTGCATGCTTTTATATCAATCAACATCATTGTTTTTCCTATATCACTGCGCGTGGTTTCCTATAAGCGACCATCTTTATTTTACTGCCACGGGGAACGACAACGAGTAGAGACCGTAAAAGAAGTCTTAAACTTTGACAACAATGACCATGTTTAACGTCTTTCCTGATGGCAATTGAAAACTGGATGTGGTGCGTACCGGTTTTCTTAACTAATTATAGTACATCCAATCAATACAAATACTCTCTTAAGAATCCCCTACTTAGTATTTTCTCAGCAAGGGCCACTATCATTTTATGTGTTGTAATGGACACCGCCTAAATAATTTGCCAATGTTGTTGAATGCTCTGATTCTTAGTCAGTTTTAAAAAATTGTATTTTTTTAACTCTATCCTAATTCTTGAATGAAATATTAACACTTACATCTCTAAAATATATAAACTTTCATTTTCTATGAGTTCATACCAACATGCAATATTAGGAATAATAAAGCTGATGGCATCACTAAGAACATTAACAAACGAAGCTGCAATAGATTCTAATATTGTCTTCTCCGATTTTTATTCTGTCATCAAAAAATACCTTACCAACATTAGTAAGAATACGGGGCACAAACTAATGCCTAATAATCCTAATGTTATACTCATCCACATATCCCGACATCACATTGGTATAGCCGTCTTTTCACATAACCCCCTTACGTATGCTTTTTTATAAGCCAGCATGTTATTTACTTATATATCGCCATCTTTGTTTTTCCTGTATCACTATGTTTGTTTTATTTTATAACCTCACTGTGCATACTTTTCTGTGATCTGTAGCTATGACATCCAGACCACAATAAAAACCTCTTCATCTTAAGATCTGTTACTAATAAATTCTTTTACCCATAAAGATTGCTTTGAAATATTACTTTGACATTTCTGTTATTTATTAGACTTTGATTATTTTTCTCTTTTGAAATAATTCCATTTTAATTGTTAATATTATTTAAACATGGGTGATTACACGTTCTCTGAATAACAGACGTAATTTTGTTATAAAGATAAATTTCAGAACAGAAATATTTCTAATGCCAAAACCTTTTTAAATAGAGAATGCTGACTTAGGGAAACAGAAATTCTTCAAGTCAAAAGCAGAGATGTTGACCGCCCAAGAAACGCAAGAACTGTTGACGTTGAAAAAGAACTCAGAGAGGCTGGATTTTATGGCACAATTCGAAAATATGGCCAAAATTCTAATAATTTGTGATTGTTTTAATTAAACCAACAGATGTTAACAATATGGATGGAATATGGATATATACGTATAAAATCATTTTTATAGATTATTTTTCTCTGAATAAACACTATTGAATAATATATATTGCTTAAAAATTGTTTCAAAAATAAAAACTCCGGAAATATCAATGATATTGCGGGCGACAAACTTACAATCATGTTTCATTTGTTGTGATCTATTAATTCATAACTGTGGCTATAAATAAAGAATAAATAAAAGAATTGAAAATTTTCAGAACAAAGAAAATGTTTTTAAATAATACCTGTTTCTTTTTTAAGCATGTATGCAAAAATTCAAAATTAGCAAAAATTTATCAAAACGAAGAATTATTTAAAGAATTGACGTGGTAGGGTGGACATCTAGAATTGCTCTTCGATTCGCTGTATAGATGAAATTATAACTATAATTTTTATTGATTAGTAATAACGCTTGTATTATTAATTCATGTTATATATGTAAAATTAGTGAAAGGTGATCAATACCTATAATAACAATTTTCCAACCATGAAGAGCAGAATACAAAATCATATAATTTAAAAAAGAAACAAAGTAAAAATGAGTGAATGTTTTTAGTTTGTTTACTTCTTACTACTTAATCTAGTTACCAGTCTATTCTAATTTTTCAATTTAATTGGCAATTTTTAAATCGAAAGGTTTTTTTTCAAGGTTTCTTTATACATCCTAATATGAGAAAGGAGTTGGAGAAAACTAGTTAGTCTATATCAGACTATTAGGTTAATTTGCCGCAAATCATTAATAATTTATTAAATATTTTAAATAGCCCACGTAACTAAAAAATAAACCAGTTAGTTGTAGATCATACTTTTTATTAACTGATCTTACATTTTCCATACTTGATTAACTTTACCGAGCTACAACGAGAGACTTTTGGATGAAATAGAACTGTTCGCGTAATTGAACCACCTTTACCATGGTTTACGGTTGTCTTAAAACTAATACTCAGAGAAAGAGATGAAGCTTAGAATAAAGCGTAGATGCGTCTTTACTATGTATATACTTCGGTATGCGATGTAAAGCAATGTTAGGCGCTGTTAGTACTTGGTTAGGCGACCGTTTCAAGGAAGACCGTGTCCTCGCCTCATATATCTTCCAGCGGCTTGTATATCAGTGTATGCGCGGAAGCTATGCAACCTTAGGCGAAGGTTGTGTAGGTGATATACCATCCTTCAGAGGGGATGTAAAGCCGTCCGTCCTTTGTCTATTAAATGTTAGACAAGTAAAAGATCCCTACTCTTCTTAAGGGAAGAAGTTCGTAAAAATTTTTGGTTGGTGGTAGCTCGTCTACAGGCGTCGGTGATAGGCCTCAGTAGCGGAATGGACCGACGTTAAATAAATGTTGAAATCCTTGAGAACTGGAATAGTTATAAAACTATATGTTTTACTCTAGCATCAATAAAAAGGAATAGAAAGCTTATTTGAGTTACCTTCAAATACATAATGATGGAAAAAGATTGTGGCAAGGAATAAATAATTTAAATTATTATCATATTAAAACAATTTTGTTCAGCTTCCTCCGACTTCACAAGATCCAGCTGGTATCAACAATTATTTCATAATCATCTTTGGTAATAACTAACATATGTTATTTTACTCAATACGTTTCTAGTATTTTGGACTCCAGGCATCAAGTGGATGTTGTATACGCAAAGCTTTTGATCGAGTGTCTCACGTTACTTCAAGAATTAAATGGTTATGATGTTTCTAATAGTGTTTTACGTTTATTGGCTTCGTATTTAACCAAGCGGTGACTATTTGTAGAATATGATGTTGTCAAATCTGATGCACTTGTCGCTAGTTCAGGGGTTCCCCAAGGATCTAACTTGGGTCCACTCTTATTTCTTATATTTACCAATGATGTATGTGACCACATAATTTCCCTCAAATTATTGTTCGCAGATGATTTAAAAAAAATTAATGAAATACATACTATTAATGATTGTCAACAACTGCAACGTGATTTGACCTCCCTAAACAATTGGTGTACCCCGAAAATCAATTGGTACTCAACATAAAAAAATTCAAAGTAATGTCTGTTATTCGTAAAACCTCCGTAACGGTATTTGATTATAATATCAACGATGTTTCACTTACGCGGGTCACAGAACCAAAAGATTTTGGTGTTACTTTTGACACAAATTATTTTCACCTCACATTCATAATACAGTGTCTGCAGCAATCAAAATGTTTGGTTTCGTTATTAGAAATAACAGAGAATTTTCCTCTGTCGAGGCGATCAGCAATCTTTTTACAGTATTAGTGCGATGTAAACTGGAATATTGCAGTACACTTTTATTAGATGAGTTTAGTTTTGTCTCTCTTCGTAAAAAGCGTGAGTTGGGCGGTTTGTAACTTTATATAAAATTATACATAATCAAAATCGACTCACCCTCTTTACTTAGTTGTTTATACTTTAATCTACCACGTTTTTCCTCGAGAAGTCGTAATACATTTCATGTATCGGTGTCAAACTCGTTTCATTTTCATTGCTCGATTAACTCTATGTGTAAAAGCTATAACAATTTATATTATATTGACATTTTTTCTAATAGTATGCATCAATTTAGAAGCACAGTTCCAGTATACTTCCAAATTAATGAATTGATACCACCAGAAATGTCAAGTGGCTAATATTCTTTCTGAAATTATTTATTCATTGTTTACTATTTTTCACCTTTGTTTTCACGTTCTTGTTTTTAGATTTCTACTGTAAACTCACTTATATGTATATTTATTCATCATATACTCATGTTAATGGCTACTTGGCTGCTGGATGTAATTAAATAAATAAATAAATAATGATAACTGTGATCAAACAATGTAGCAATAACAGATTTAGCGGCGAGCAGCATATTATTAGTATAAATCTTGTGGCAATTTTGATGATTTATCGACGCTACTTGGTATTTTGGAAGAAGAAAAATTTTGCGTTTAGAAATTTTCTTGGGTGGGTTATTTTCTTATATAACAGGATGAACAACGGTATTATAAATTCCAGTTAACGATTGAGTGACCGAACATCTTAAACTCTCTTTACTGAAGATCAAAAATTTATCAAATTTTTTTCTTTTTGGGAGTTATTGTCTAGTTAAGTTGCTTTTGTTTTAGATGGTTAGTAGGTGGATGGATGATAGTTGTTTGAACTAGATGGCGTGTACTTCTTCATTTATTTCATGCAGGTGGCTCCTGGCCAAATGAAACTATACCTAGTATGAGTAGATGCATTGTTTATACCCGAAGAATATTTTGAACCTTTTATTTTGTATAATTTTGCCTACATCCGTCTGGTGTTTTTAATTCATTTTCCTTTTTCGCTTCACGACAAGTTTTAGCTACTTTAGTAAGACATTTTGGTCTGCTACATACTGTAATGTACTGAGATATGTTACTGTGTATCTCTTAGCTTCACTGTAATGTTTGTAAATTCAAATTTAACTTATTTAGTATATTGTTAAAACATTTTTCACAATTTCTTTAGGTTTGTAAATTTTGGGACTACTTTGTTAATTTATTGTCACCAGTCACCAGAAAACTTATTAGTTAAATAGTTTTTGGTTGGGTTTACAAAAAAATTCTTTCAAATTTTTTAAAATTATTTTTATAGGATGGAGCTGAGACACATTAAAATTAAAGAATTCTAATCCATAAGAATGGCGACTGAAAACCAGATATAGTTAAGGCAAGAATTCAAGCGATGCATGGCACACATCGATTCTATAAATAAGACAATACTGCTAAGAATCATGAAGCCCTATTAAACTGTACCTATTTCTGATAAAAAGCTTAATAACTGGGTGTCAAGAATTACACTTTTTAACGTAATTAATTATTAAAAATTATGTTAGTATTAAAATTTCTTTAATGAGATCACTCGTGACGTGCATTGCTTAAATTCTTGCCTCGACTTGCCTCATGATTTATAGTAAAATATACATGTGTGACTCACTTTCTACTAATTGTCAATTTTTTTTAAAACATGTTAGTTACATCGAATACTATACGGAATGGACATTTTCTACCTCTAGCAACTGCCGCTACGCAAGTTATCGGCCATTTTGTGAAAAATCGGCCAATTTGGTCGTTCTTTCTAAATATAGATGAGTATATCTCGGTATGTGTAGATTCAAAAAATCCGAAAAAAATTGAGGCTGTTTGTTATGATATAGGCTATCAGCGATCACAATATGGAATTTTTACCTGCGCACATAACCTTAACAATAAACTTTAAGTGAAATTAGACGATACTTTCAGAAATAATACTTTATAATATGAAAAATAACTGGTCAAAATATCTAATACAAGTCTTATAAATTGACTTAAAATTTTAAAACTGATTGGCCAATAACTTTTGTGCATTGCATCGTATGAGGCTCTTTTTTTTTTAAATGTAGGTTTTTTATGCACTTTATGATGGTGAACAAGAAAAAAATTTAAACTTGAAAAAAGTGAAAAAAAATCGATTTTAAATTTTTATTCATATACAAATACAATTATCCATTAAATTAAAATGTAGTTTTTCAGTCGCAAACTCCTCCATAAAATCCTTATTTTACGAAAGGAACGTAACCACACTGAAACCAACAGCTACTCTCCGGGCTATGTGCCCCGTCCGCCGAGCTCTGAGTTACAAGCCTGGTGCGTTAAGTGTAATAATTGCATATTACCAACAGAACGCTAATGCTTCGATTGCAACAAACATCAGCCGAAAGACTGATCCTACTTAAAAGAGCTCTCGTGCCAGTCGTCCCACACCACTTACAGACTGCTGTTTCGAGCTGTTGGCTCTCGTCAGTGCAAGGTAGGCGTGTGACAAACGACACTAGAGTCCTTTGACTATTTGGTACATCTCGGTATCGTTAGGATAGCGACATGCAAAATAGTCAGTAGGCGCCAAGCCATCAAGTAGCTAGTATGGATAGAAGTATACGCCACATACAGGGTGTCTCAATAATGCGTCAAAGTCCAATATCGGCCTTTTTTGGTTTTTGATGTGACGTGATTTTGATCGGAACAAGGTTTAACAAATTAATTCGCTGTGTGTGTATGACTATTATTTAAGATTTATTTTGTAATTATGTAGACAAGGGATGTACTACAATGACCCAACCACCAACTATTGATGATAATTATACAGAGTGTATTTATATTAGCGCTAATTCAGGACATTTGAATTTTCTCAATTTTTCCAAATGTATTATTGTATTTTTCATACTTTAATTATATAATTATCATACATTGCCTAAGTTAATAAGCAGGTTCATTTGAATTTTCAAAGATCCTTCGCTTTCTCGCTCCGTCGTTTTGCAGATTTTTCAATTTTTACCCCCGCGTCCCCTACGTGCAGATATTTGCAAAAGTAACGGTGAAATATTGTATTGTCATCCGATTTTAGTAACTGTGTAAAATTTCATCAATTGATTATGTCAGGAAGTGCGTTAAATACAGGATGCAAAATTTGAAGACAAACATTAAAAAACATTGTGAGTTAAAGAAAAGTAAGTAAAAATCACCATGCCAATATTAGTACTTCACCTAATATATCAGATTTGCTATCTCAACTGAATTCTCTATCAATTTATATAGTAAAATAAATAGATTAGACAGATAATAAGTGATTTTATTTAATCTATCCTATATCCATCAAAATTAAAATTCAATAACTATTGTTGTTATTATTCTATCTTCAGGCAGGCCATCAAGTGACTAGTACTGATATGTGTATACACCACTACACTACAACGATTTGTAAGACCCAGGACCTCTTACATTTTTGTAAACTTTAGATCGTTATAAATAATAAAGACTTTGCTCATTTTCCAGGATATCCACTTCTCACTTATACAAAAACTAAAAATACTGAAGGATTGTACGTTGTTCCAGGATTACAGTCCACATAATGTTATGTTGTGCAAACGAAGTTAAATACCGCAAATTAATTATTTAAAATGCCCATGTGTCAACAATGGGCCGCGTTCACGGTAATCGTCTTGTCACCCGTCAGTGGCACTGCTGCTCACAGGTTGACTAAAGTACATAACAAAATCACATTCACCAAAGATTTTCCTTGCCCTATAATTTCGGGACAAATTTAGTTGCATTGCAATTTTCCTTTCTTTTATTTCAACGACGACTTTCTTCAAAGATTTGTGATCTCATGCGACTTTTTGTCACATGACCTTATTACAGTGCAACCACGCGAGTTAATACATTCGAGTCACGCATTTTCTATAACGCTTATTTTTTGCCTAATGGGACAAACACATTCACCAAAGATTTTCCTTCCCCTACAATTTCGGCACAAATTTAACTTCATTTTAATTTCCCTTTCGCATGCGACTTTCATCAAAGTTTCGTGGTCTCATGCGATATGCTTGTTGCTTAATATTATTATTACTATTCATTTGCATAACATTTCGTTGTTACCAAATGATTCATAACACAGTTTACTACATGACTGCAAAAAAAAATCGCCAAAAAACGAGAAGTGGATATCCTGGAAATTTACCATGACTTTTTCTAGGCAAATCAAAAATTAGAATGTTTACCAAGATTGCGGCACCTCATCTGGGGACACACTGTATATATATTATTATATTATGCATTTCTTTAAATGAAGTCGTTATTTTAATTAATATTTATCTTCACAGAATAGACTTGGCTTTTAAAAAAACACTACTCCATCTTGGAAACTACGAGAGAAATTTTTAACTAAAAACACGCTATAGATGAGTTGATGACAATATAATTTTAAATAATTAACGATCCAAATAATTTAAATCTAAAATCAAGTGTACGGAATTTCATTTCAATATCATTTAGATTTGACATCAAATACTGTTTCACACAAATCACCTCATTACACTGTAATGAACACATTCATATTCATATAATTTTTATATGAACTATCTCAAATAAACATGAAAGGTTCTTTATTTCGTTAGCTTTCAAAATAATATTTTTCTTTGGTTTATATTAATGCTTCATAAAAAATGATAAATACACAAGTATCCCCGCCTGTATAAAATTTAAGTTTTAATTTGATGTAACTTGATCCTCACACGACTACTCCCAGTGGCATGAGGAATAAAACAAGGAGAAAATTAATTAAATTCAGATGTTAAAATATTTAAATTTACTAAAATATCAGCATCAGCTTCTTTACTCTAAAATTTAAGTTATTTTTTATTTAAAATCTAAAACATATTTCACACGCCGTATTAGTCAATCGCAAATAATTTATTTAAATATTTTGGATGTATAAGAAAATCTAAAACATATTTGATACACTGTATTACTTAACCACAAATAATTATTAATTTAAACATTGTGGATGTATAAGAAAAACTTAACAGCTATGAATGCGATTTAAATGTCCAAACTTTAGCCTTAACTCATCTAAACACCAACTGGGTAATGGACGAACTTAAGCAGGTGGTATTCAATAACACAACGGTCAATTTTAAATCCGTCTAAGTGAACGTAGAGCTTATTTATGGCATGCAATCAGAGTGGCAAGCTTTACAGAATAATTAAAAAATTACGAAACAAACGAAGCGAAATCCGTGCAGCAACAAACATGTCGAAATCAAAGATGTGCATAGTAAATATTGTTAACTTACCAAAATAACCACAAGCTTCATATCTCAGTATGTTTCGTGTTCGCGCTCTTGTTTCTTACTGAGTTATTTCCTCTTCTTCGGTCTGCTGTACGGTGGGGAACAGGTAGAGGCACGTCATCCCAAACTAGTCTTGCTATGGAACTGTTAAGGTTAATGATACAGTATATAAAGCCCCTTTTTCACTAGCGATTAAAGAATGTGCTTGTTCGAGATTAACGAAAATAATAACAAAAATTATTCTTCGTAATAAATAATTAGTTCAAATTATATCGTATCAAAATATAATCTAGAGAAAGCTTACTGTATAATTTGTTCAGCTTATGGAACGGCAGAAAAAAGATTAAATATTCTACCTTCGGAATATGTTGACTTAGAAATCGTGCTTAAAGTATTCTCCGTTATTTTGTCAAGTATTTAGTGATTGTATATTTAATTATGTGTTTATACTGTGTGTCCCATTTACTGAACATTCTGAATATAATCGAGGGAAAATAAGTTTATTTTTATATGTAAATTAATTATATATTTATCGAAATGAAACTGGGAAGACGTACTCAAACACCAATAACACACTAGAAAGATGATTTATTTTTAAAAAATATTGAACATTCTTTAAAATAAAGTACAGTATATAAAACAATAATAATAATATAATAATAATAATGTTCATATTTCAATTACATATATCAAAATGTATCAAGATATAATCTAGAGAAAGCTTAGTGTATAATTTGTTCAGCTTATGGAACGGCAGAAAAAAGATTAAATATTCTACCTTCGGAATATGTTGACTTAGAAATCGTGCTTAAAGTATTCTCCGTTATTTTGTCAAGTATTTAGTGATTGTATATTTAATTATGTGTTTATACTGTGTGTCCCATTTACTGAACATTCTGAATATAATCGAAGGAAAATAAGTTTATTTTTATATGTAAATTAATTATATATTTATCGAAATGAAACTGGGAAGACGTACTCAACACCAATAATACACTAGAAAGATGATTTATTTTCAAAAAATATTGAACATTCTTTAAAATAAAGTGCAGTATATAAAACAATAAAAATAATATAATAATAATAATGTTCATATTTCAATTACATATGAAAGAAATAATATAATGTATAAACGTAATACTCCACAAAATATCAGAGATCTTGAGCGTGGGATAGTAGAAGATAGTAGATAGCAGAACATAATATATTTAAAATATATATATATATTATAACATATATATAACATAATATATTTAAAAAAATATATTAAATTTAAAAAAATAAAAAGAAAGCTTTTATTAAATGCTCTAAAAAGTAGAAAATAAACTTTTAAGTAAATCAAACCCATCATTTTGTTACATTATATAATTTATTTATGATATAAAAGCTTGTCGCGAGATTTTCCTGTGTAAAGGAGATCGCTCGAGATAAGCTTTTATATCATAAAAAGAATTTAATAAAAGTTATTTTTTTTAAATTTTTTTTGCGAACGGCGAGCGGTGGGGACTGTATACTGTCGACCTATCGGAGAACAGTACGATCACGTGCTGTAATAATATATCATTGACAGTGACACCAATCATGATAGCGATGCTTACGCTGGGTCTATACCCTATCTACATACAGATTCCCCTACCCTCGCCAACACTCGTGGCGTTTGCTGTATCAGCTGGCCATTTTCGTTTATATCCAAGGTATTAATCGTGTTCATTTGTTTATGTATGACCAAAAGGGACAAGAAAGTTAAAATTTATCGCAAGTACCATATTTTAATGCATGTGAAATTTGTCTCTACCGTCTGTTTTAACTTAACCCAATCTGTGCCTGTAATATACGACCATATCGTTTGCAAAAGTAATTATTTCCTCTTCGGTTTCAAGAAGAAATAAATTATTAATATATATGATAAACAACAATGGACCCAAGACAGTTCTTTGAGGAACACCATATTTGATTGGTTTTGGGTTACTGTGCAGTGTACACTCCATTTAGGCTAACATACTGAATCCTATCTTGTAGATAGCTGTTAAATCATTTTAGACTGACTTTTCGGATACCAACATCTTCTAAGGATTCACAGAGTAGTGAGAAACTTACAGTATCAAATGCCTTCGCTAAATTTAAAAAAGACGAAGGCATTTCTTGGCCTAGCGAGTTATAAATCTTTTTTGTGGGAGATACTATAGCATCTTGTGTTGATATCCCTGCCTGGAAGCCATATTGTTTTGCAGTTGTATTTATTTTTGTAAGTATGTTGTGAGCCTTTTTTGAAAATCTTCTCAAAGATTCTTGAGAAGTTAGTTATTAAGGATATGGATGGGTCTATAATTACCTGGGTCTAATTTATACCCTTTTTTATAGTAAGTCGGAAGCGTGGTTTTCGGAGATCACTTCCATTTCTAGTGTGATAATTATAAACTTCAGCATTGGTTTTAAATTAATTTTTATTTTTATAAATTTCTAATAGTATGACATATATGACAGCTCTTTTTTGTAGTCTAAAAATTCTACGTAACAAGAGTTACCCCTTTTCAGTGCTCCATAGCTTATATGAGAATGGAATAACGCAAAATAGCTCATCCTCAGAGTTCCAATTGATAGCGATTTCGTTAGATTCCGTAAGATAAATAACGAACATGATAATTTATAACTTAACTGTTCGATGTGAGAGAACCAATTCAGTTTCAGATTATTAGTTGTAAACCATTGCTTTGCTTGAGAACCTGTGTCAGCATACATCAACATCAGATCGTTTATGTCTGAACTTGAATTTATTAACATTGTATCATCGGCAAATACAGGTGTTGGGAGACATATTATGGAATAAGTCGTTGACATATCTATTAAATAGTATAGGCCCCAGTATCGAACCTTGAGGTACTCCGTGTATTACCGAGTTATAAGAATAACTAAGAGGAAAATTTATTGCATATACATACCCTTTGTTTCCTAGTTGACAAATATGATTTAAATAATGTTTGAGATAAACCCCTAAGCTTATTTAACAAAATATCGTGAGAGACACAGTCAAAAGCTCTCGAGAGATCACATAATATGATTGATACACTCTTGCCATCCTTAAGACCACTAATTATGTAACTATGTCACAAAAGTGTTATTATTGAATATATTTATTATTAATTATTTCATTCTGTTCATTTTTAATAAATCCTATATTATTCTTACTGTTTGTTTTATTAGGAGGTTTAATAGTTTTCTATGTTTCTAATCTATTATTTCTGTTCATTTCTAGCAAATTTTTATAATAATCGGTCGTTATTTTTTCAATTAGTCTTTCAACTTTTAATTCTAGATACAAATTCACATAACTCGAAAATAGCAACTTTGCAATAAAGTCTATTAATCATAGAGACATACTATCAAATTAACACAACGACCAACAAATAAAAATTTACTAGAATATAAACAGTACTGAAATTTTCTTAATAATTTAATAAGAATTGCATAAAATAGTTATTATTCTTATAAATTAAGTGATTCTAAAATGAATGATAAAGAAAATGTGGAAAGTAATAAATGACATGTCCAGTAACTATGATAGAGATAAAACTGCAAATTACAATATTATTGATGAAAAAAGAAATTTAATAGAAAATGATACTTTAAAGGCTAATTATTTTAACAGGTGTTTCTCTACTATGGGTGAAAAAGTGGGCAGCTCTTTAGAAAAAAATATTTGCCTGCCTGATTCAACTGCAAATAGGACAGTAAAAGAATCATTATTTTTATATGTAGTCACTAAAGATGAAATAATCCTTATAATCAATAATTTAAAAAATAACACAGCATCAGGTCCAGACGATATATCGGTTATAACAATAAAAAGGTGTCATAAACATATATCTACCCCATTAATTCACATAAAAAATAATTCAATCATAAATGCTTAAAAAACAAACTAAGAGATTTTATGTTCATTATGGACTAAAAATATATAATTTATTACCTCTAGAATTAAAAATAAAAAACCACATCAGGTTTAAAAAGAAGCTGAGATTCTTCATAAATAATAATTTTAATAAAATAAATAATATTTTATGCATATAACGTTTCTATTATGTGCATGTACTATGTAATCAGTCAAATTCTCCTCAATATATCCGCTAATTCAGATATTAGATAACTTTCATTTGTTCCTTCTTCTTATTCTACTTAATTCGAGACTTATATTAGATTTGTTTTTTAATTGAATTTTCAATATTTCAATAAATTGCGTTTTAATTGAATTTTAATATAAAATAATTAGATTTTTTCGTGTAAATTCTCTGTATGTAGATCTATATCTAAAGAGTCCGAAGTAGTATTTTAAGATTAAGTAGATAATCACTTTACCATATAAGTGAGAATTATTTGTTAATTTATTTTGATTACAATTATCCCGACAGACCTCTGATTATAGTATTTTAATAATATAAAAACTAAGAAACAATTATTAACTAAATACTAAAGTGACAATAAAAATACATAAAATAAATATTATGATAAAAATTAGCCTCACCCATTTCTGTCTTTTAAGTATCTTTTATCGTTGGCAATACTTGTTTATAATCCCATTACTTTAGTGTGTGCATAAAAAATATTATTGTATCTATAAATAAATATTTTATTTCGTAATGCAATAATATTTTGCTTATGAATTTTTATAAATAAATGCGGTTGCAAGAAAACCGCAGCGTAATTTATTGGATATAAGCCAAAAACTTTATATTATTATCATATTTTAGACGGGTTTCTTTGTAAAAACTGACTTCTGGATTATGACACTGGATGAATGATCAATAACAATAATAACTCAGACGTTTAGCACACACTTAAATTTTTGATTGAGTGAGTTTAAAATTAAAATTGGCTGAATGGATATCTAAAGCACGCACATAAAAAAGAATAGTAAAATTTTCAAAAAAATATTTCTTGCAGGTCTCTGCATTAACATGAACGCAGAATAAGTATCCCCAAAGATAAAAAGTTAATGAAGGACAAGGTCGCACTGGTCCAGCAGGCAAGTTGGCAATTACTGATGGGCCAAACTGGAAACTGAAACATGTTACCAGTGCCTTTTTACATTCTTTAGAACTTGGAATTTGCCATATAGAAGTAAAAGATGAATTCATAGATTTGTTATAATTATTTCCTCTAATCAAGATGCCATATAGTCAATCTATTCATAAATAAATCCGAGAATGCATGTTTGTGTAGTATACACTGCACTTTTTTGATATTCAGGGAACACAATATGCAAATATGAAAATGGTCTTACTAACTATAATAATATGATAAATGAAAAATGGTCATAAATATGAAAATGGTCTTACTAACTTATAATAAAATAATTGACCCAGACGCCTTAGTGCGCTTATTTAGTGAACATTTTTCTCTTTCTCCAACACAGCCTGTTAGAGAGAGAACAAATATGATAGTTCAAAATCGAGCAAATTTGTTTCTAAACCCTACTAATGCCCAAGAAATTATAGATATTGTTCTTGCCATGCCTAACAAAAAATCAACGGGTCTTGATGAAGTACCAATTTATGTTATAAAAAAAGTAATTGTAGAAATTTCTGAACCACTTTCCGCTATAATAAATAATTGTTTTTTGGAAGGAGTATTTCCTAATCAATTAAAAATTAACAAAACAATTAAAGATTGTCAGTTCGGCTTTATGCCTCATTATTCAACAGAACAGGCTATCTATCACTCACTAACCAAAATTATTACAGCGCTTGATTCAAATTTGAAGGTGGCCTGCTTGTATTTCCACATGTCAAGAGCGTTCGACACAATTAATTATGCCATTTTGTTGGATAAATTAAATAATTACGGTGTCCGAGGTACATGTAACAAACTACTCCAGTCGTACCTTACAAATAGATCACAAGTTACTGCACTAACAATTTGCAAGGATGGAGTACTTCAAACTGTTTTTTCAGATAAAACTTGTATACTGCAGGGTGTGCCTCAAGGATCTATACTTGGGCCCTTCTATTTATTTTGTATACAAATGATTTAAAAGATTATATTAATGTAGATTTTTTATATCAATATGCAGATGTTAACTCCTGTGTTGCAACCGAAGAATCCTTAGTGGCTTGTGCAAGTAAACTTACCACAATATCCTCAAATATGTATATATATTGTAATTCGAATGGCTTAAACTTAAATGTAAATAAAACTACTCTTGTTATGTTTTCTCCAACTACTGATCTTGATTATTCGTTGTATGTTCAATTAAATGGTTCTTCAATCACACAAACGGAAAATGTAAACTTTCTTGGCATAACGCTAGATAGTAAGTTAAATTGGGAAGCTTATACTAATACTTTAATATCAAGAATTAAATCGTCCTATTACCTAATACGATTCATGAGGTACCAACTATCAGTAGACTCTCTAAGAATGTTTTATTTTTCATACGTACAAAGTATTCTAGAATATACGATAATATTCTGGGGTTCCTCCCTACATTGGCGGAAAGTATTTGTTTGTTAAAAACGGATAATTAGGTGTATGATGAAGGTATCTTGCAGAGATTGTTTAAAAAATTGAAAATACTTACCATCCCGTCCCTTTATATTTATAAATTAGTTTTGTTCGTTAAAAAAAATACTGGTGAATTTACAAGAAATATTGATGTGTACAGATTGATGACAACAAGACATGGGAATGATCTCAGAATACCAGTACACCACCATAGTTTTTATGAAAAAAGTCCATGTTATAACGCTATCAAAGCCTACAATGCCTTACCACAAGAATTAAAATCTATTAATAACATTCATACCTTCAAAAATCAACTTAAATTGTATTTACTTGAAAATACATTTTACTCTTACAGTGATTTTTTAAATGCATAAAACTTTTGTTAGTAACTTCAATAGTGCAACTGATTATAATGTTTTCTACAGTTTTAGTTTTAGGGTTGTTTTAGTTGTGCGTTATCTTTTTGCTGCTCTCCTTATTTTTATATATTTTATACATGTTATATATTTTGTGTTCTATTGTTTTATATTTTACTGTATTGTAATAACTTTTAATATTTAATTACCCTGACAATGCTAATGTCTTTTTTGTAAGATCTATAGCAATAAGTTTATTCTATTCTAATTATAGACCAATTACGCTATTGTGCAATTTTGGTAAAATTCTTGAGTTTTTGCTGCACTCTGCGATGTACAATCGTGTATCAGGGTTGCTGTCTACTGATCAACACGGTTTTATGAAAGGACGATCTGCAGTTACGAGTCTTGCGTGTAAAACCCAGTTTATTTGTGAAAAACTTGATCAACATAGTCAAGTTGATGTCATATACACGGACTTTTCAAAGGTATTTGACAGAACAGACCATGGTATTTTGCTGAAGAAATTAAATTGATTTGGTCTGTCTTCAGGCTTAATAAAGTTGTTTGCCGGTTACCTACACGTTAGATATCTGTTTGTTCAGTACCATGGTTTTAAATCTGTTTACTTCATTTTTCATAACATATACTTTAGATTAAGATACGGTTGTTAAGGTGCAAATAAATGAGCCTATGTCATATACCAATACTCGCCCACCGCCAAGATCCGGGTCCAACGTAGGGTTATCTCCTTAACCAGGACTCTACCTCTTATAGTGCCATCTCTTAATTAGAGGTTGCAACAATCTCAGCAAACGTCTGACGGTTCTGAGCTGATCTGTAGAGTGACTGAGCATCCAAACCTGACAACGAATGCTTTCTTCTGCCAGCACTCAATTTTACCTTCCATTGTAAGTTTCAATAATTTGTTATCGGCGCGTATTATATCACCGAGATATAAGGTCTTTCGTTTGTTTATTTTCTGCAGTAAATCTATCACACGTTCTGCTCTTTCAAGAACTTCATTGTTAGAAACTCAGACCAACCTGAGTAATGCATAACGGAGGAACTTGAGTGTTAAATTCTTCCGCTGTTGGACAGTCGGACCTCACTCAGGCCCAGATCGTTAATTCCCATTCTCTGTATCTCTCCACGAAGTTATCCAATTTACCAGCTCTGTAAAGAATCACTTTTAACATTAGACGTTCTTATTCTAATACTGCTCACTTTCGGGTGGGTACTTCTAGTTAGTATTCTTAGCACCCCTTGACCACTTAAGGCCTGTTGCAGACTAGGCGAGAAGTATGATTGTGAGTATGTCGTCTGCTGCCTTTAATCTTATTCTTCATGGTTTTGCCAGGAGGAACGGATAACAAAACTGCTACCCTTTGTTGTGCTAATTTTGGTCCCCCCCCCCTCGGATATTTCATTTCACCGATACCACCCATATCTGGGAGGCCACCTATCCGCAACTTGAGGAGGCGCCCGATGGAGGACTAGCAAAACCCCGCAGGACTACGCAACCATAAAAGTCAAGGGAGGTTCTCAGACACTCTTTGGAAAATTCTAGCCCTCGGTCTACTCTCTTTGTTTCAGCTCGATATAATCGGTATTTATTTCGAAAGATAAATTAAAACAAATAAAAATTATTACAACTTTTTTCACAGTTTTGCCTGCATTTTTTGTCTTACTCAACTAAAAGAGTTGCAATTTTCGATTCTACAAATGGGCAACTCTTTCAACATTTCTGTTAAGATGTCATTACTTTACACCTCCTTATATTTATGTACGATGTACGGGAAGTTAATTATGTGGCAATTCTATTACTATTTTGCCAAAAAATTCAGCTCTAAAAATATTGCCGCGTATAAAATTAATTTTTTTAAAGTCACATATAGTTGGACTACGTCAAAATACTTCCCTATTCTCAACCTCATTCCGCCTCATCCTTATCGCATTAAAATTTCGAAATAGAAATACTGGTAATTTTAGCATAATACGCTTTTATTATTATCAAATAAAATGCCACTTATTAAGCCATTAATTAGTCTTTATTTTCTGGTAGTTGAATATTTAATTTCTTCGCAACTGTAATTAATAAATCATTGCAAGTAACGATATTATTATTTTATGCAAATTCTTGAGCATCAGTGCAAGTCGAGATAATTTCCTACTTAAACATATACCTCGCATCGCATTCATTACTAAGCAGGCAGAATTAGTTGCAGCTTCGCCTTAGGGAAATTTTAAAAAATCATTGCTTAACGTTGCGTTTATAAGCGTGTTACGTTTATTTGTTGATGCTGTTTAGGACGAATTTGACTTAAATGTTTCTTCCGCTTGTAAAAGAGTATTTAATGATTTTCAGTGATAAAGATTAATTAATAAGGAAAGTAAAAATAATTTTAATTAATTTGCAGTTTTTGCTGTCTATACGATTTTATGGTATTCCCTGACCTGATGCGATACTTAAAAGTTTTGAAATTCATTACTTACCAAGAGATATTATGGTAGGGGGCGAGCGTAGGTGCGTCTTTACTATGTACATACTTTAATATGCGATGTAAAACAACGTCAGGCGCAGTTAGTAGTTGGATGGGTGACTGTTCCAACGAAGACCGCATCCTCGCCTCACACATCTTCCAGCGGCTTGTATATCAGTGTATGCGCGGAAGCTATACAACCTTAGGCAAGGGTTGTATAGGGGATATACCATCCTTCGGAGGGGATGTAAAGCCGTCGGTCCCTTGTCTATTAAATGTTAGGCAAGTAAAAGATCCCTACTCTTCTTAAGGGAAGAGGTTCTGCAAAATTCCTGGTTGGGGGTAGCTCGTCTACAGGCGTCGGTGATAGGCCTCACTAGCGGAAATAGGCCGACGTTAAATAAATGTATTAAAAAAAAAGATATTATGGTAGAGAGTCCACTTGGTAATTAAATTTATTGTTTAAAGGAATCTATAAATATTTTTAATTTAGTTTTCACAATTTTCAGTAAATCTTACATGACAGCAATGTTTCATTTTATTTATCCTTTTCAAATTAGAAAAAATATGAAATAAAAGATAAATAATTTGAAAAAAATGTTCGTTGGGATCGGGTCGGGTATTGAAAAAAAATTATTTTTTTTCGATCCCTACCTACTCAATCAATGAATTTCATTATTCAATTCACCTTTTCTTCTTTTATGTTAACAGTTAAAGAAAAAGTTAATAGTTATCCAAAAGCTCTAATGAACAAGTTTCCCTACGCCCATGACCTTGTAGTTCTTCAAAAACTAAACTTTATGTCATCTAAATAGGGATTTAAAAAATTATACATAAATAATTTTTATATTAAGACTTGATCTATAAAGTAAAATCGCTCAATTCTATGATATTATATCAATATAGTACTTAACACGTAAGAAGATACATCAAGATTAATAATTTGTGATTTTCTTTTTAGCGCTTTATAAAAAAAAGAATATTAACTATTATCAAAAAATATATGTGACTACTGCAGGCGTTTTAGCTGTGAAATTGATCTCTGTGCTAAATTCGTGCTCTACGAAATTATTTTTTTATTGTATTTATTTGGACGTCCTGATAACACTTTAATAGTTACGCCACGATACACCTGGAGTAATTCATGAAAGTCGCTTCGAAAGGTCGCGGAAATCGCGGATTCGCGATTAACTCAGTTTTTATGGCCCAAACGGGAACAACACCTATTATAAAAGTTGTACATCTGTAAATTCTCTATCTTAAAGGTTCTATACATTTTTTTCGTACGCCTAACCGTTTTGGAGATACGACGCGAACTAAGGGAAAAATGCATTTAGTTCCGCCAAACCTCTTTTGCACCACATATTTCGCAATTATATTGCTTTCTATGTCTCAGAATGAATACTAAATATTGCTGTTATAGAGTTTGGTGATCTTTATTCTTCACTAGAATATTATACATTTTATTTACATTTATTTACAGTGAATAGGGCAAAAATGCATTCATTTCCGCACCACCTTAGAGGTAGAATACTCGGCACGCTTTTTTTTACATGTTTCCCCAGGAGCCCTAATCCATGCCGGATCTTAAATTAGTCAATATTTGCAACTTCTTCGGTATCGGAAACGTTATTGTCCAATGACAAATCCTTGTCATTACTTTCATTCTGATAAGATTCTACGTCTTTCGTATGTTTTGGCCTTGCGACCATTATCAAAGAGTCTTAAAAACTAAGACTACTTTTAAGACTCTTTGATAATGGTCCCAAGGCCGAAACATATGTCAGAGAAATCTGAACAATACTAATGAAACAATAAACCAAGTACGTATTGCAACTATTCTTTTGAATATTTATAAATATTCTACTGAATCAAGAACCTACCGCAGATTCCATCCAATTAAGATTCTACGTCGCCCATTTCTTCATTCATAGCAATTGTAGGTGCGGTATTCAAGCAGGAGTGACGGTGAAAATCTCCACAAGCTGTTGAACAATTCAGTTCTACTTTCCTACGGCTACATTTTCCTGCACAACCCTTCGTACAGTTGCAAAAAATTTAATTTAACAATACGTCTGGTCCTGGTGGTAACTGCGTTGGTACTGACTGTAAAATATCATTCTTCCTAACCCAGCCCCACTGCTCATGATCAGTGTCTTGTTTCAACCATGTTTGAACGTCTCAACAATTCTGTGCTGTCCAATATACAAAAATGTTTAAAAAATATAAAAAAAAGAAACTAAATACATTTTTCACTTATTTTGCGTCATATCAACAAAGCGTTTAGGCGTACGAAAAAAATGTATAGGACCTTTAAGATAGAAAATTTATAGATGTACAATTTTCATAATTGTTGTTCCCGTTTTGGGCCATAAAAACTGAGTTAATCGTGAATCCACGATTTCCGCGACCTTCCGAAGCGATTTTCACGAATTCCTCCAGGTGTATCGTGGCGTAAGTGTTATTCAGGACGTCCAAATAAACACCCTAGTTTAGTTTTATGATTTGCTACAATTGTTGATAACTAAGTGGACTTCAAAGTTACGATTATTTTGGTTTATTAAAGGGCATGTTTTTACTAAATATTATGAATTTTTCTGAAATTTTAGTATGATGTAGTAATGTAGTACTCGGCTAATTGATCAAAAGTTTTATTAGGCCCAACCTCAAATAACGGATAATTTTCACTTATAATATCACAAGAACTTAAATTATTTCCGGACATTTTCTTGAGGGCACGAATATTGTGATAATTTCCTTAAAATATTCGTGCCCTTAAGAAAATTTCCAGGAATAATTTAAGCTTGCGTGGTATTCGGTAAGAAAATTTCACCACTTAACATCATAATTTGGAAAAAAATTATTAATCCAACCTGACATTTCAAATTAACTTCACTGCTTGTCAAGTTGGCCAGGGTATTGTTGTTTTTGACATATGTTGATTTGTCATTTTTGTTTAACCGGTTCTGTCACAAAGCTTAATAATTACTAGTTTAAAAGGTCTGTACGTTGAGTTTAATAAGTGTCTAGCGAAATGTCGCGATTTGGTAAAGAAAATCAACAAGTAATTAGACCAGATAACACCCGAAAATCAAAATCAAGTGTATGGAAACAGTTTGTTGAATTTTGTGACGAAAAGTTGTATAATTTTCATGAGTGTATGAGTGTAGTACAGGTGGCTACTATATTGGAGGACTACGCATTTAATATGAAAAAGAAATATTTTGGAAGATTATAAGGAAAGTGTGGTCAAAGTGATGTGGAACTCTACTGCTAAGCAGTTACAAGAAATTTATTATGAAAAATATAAAATAAAATTTAATCCGTTTTCTAATGTGGAATTTGCGACCGCCAGAGCTGCACGCGATGACGAACACCAGTGACGAATACAAAAAATTATTGAATTGTGGGATGAAAATACTCCAGATGGACTGCAGCGTAAATTTTTTCGCATAGTTTCACATGAGCTGGCATGGAGAGGAGGGGAAGGATATTCTGCGTGTATCCAATACTTCAAAGAAGATATTGATAATTTCGGAAACCCAAGAGGTCGGATAGAATATAATCCAATATTCTCCAAAACCACACAAGGTGGTTCTAAAAAACTGTCGGATAGTAAATGGTTGATTACAAATTTCGACAATCCACAAATGTGTCAGGTTCGTTTGTTTAAGAAGTTGATGGAAAAAAGGGGAAACTTATTCAGACCGACAGATTATTCTTAACACCAAACCCATACTGGAGTCAACCAAATTCGAAAGGATGGTACAAGGATAGCCCAGTTGGCAAGAACATTGTATCTTCATGGTTTAAATCAGCAGCCTCTGATATAGGAATTGACACTAAAAAAGTAAAAATAACTAATCATTCTGCAAGAGCAACAGCTGTTTCGAAATTGGCCAAGGAAGGAGTTGGTGAACAACAGCTCATTAAAATTACTAGACACAGTAATAGTCAGTCAATCAAATCTTACTTACAATTGGACATTGAACATCACCATCAGATGATTGAATCCATGAGGAGAATTTCATCAAGTACTAGCAAGTTTAATCATGTTCAGAGCACAGTGCAAAATAAAACAGAAAGTACCCAGATTCAATCCACCAATTCAAGCCAGCCCACAAACATTTATAATAATTGTGTTTTTAATATTCATAAAACCTATAATAATTAAATTTATTTCGTTATTATTTTGCTTATTAGTCGATATCATTAGAGATTTGCCAATGAAGATATTAGTTCAACATGAAATAAATTCTAAAAAAATCATATAGGTATATTCACCATATTTCGTTAAATAAAAAAAAATTCCCAACTTTAGTTACACCAAATGCTAAAACTCAGATGGGTATTAGTTCAGTCTATCGCCCTTTCATAATTTTAGGTTATTAAAGGTGGTAGAAATGTATTTTTTGTTAAAGTAATCCATAACACTTCTAATTTAAAAAATACAATATTAACATGGTTTGTTGCAGTAGGTGGCCGTGATATAGGCGGCCATGCTTTTGACAGATGAGGTTTATATTGGTAAATTACATTAAGTTACTGCATAGTAAACCAGCAAACAAAGATATTTTTATGTAAAACGTTTCTTGTAAGTATTTGCGTTAAACAATTTGAGAAAAATGGAATGCTTTGAAAAGTACAATTTATGTAAATACTGCAAAGAGTTGAGTCAAGCGCAAATATGTCATCCAAGATTAATATATTTAACGAATTTAATGGAAGATTGCGACCAGGAAGCATTAGAGTCGAATGGTTTGTTTACGAAAATCCAAGAAAGTCTGCTGCAGATGTCAAGTAAATATGGCCTTTTGCGTAAAAGAGATTTGAACAAAATTGTTTCAAAATATTACATATATGTCTTAAAACACAGACATCTAATTAATTTGTCACATTCCTATTCACCATTAAGAAGAGAGGATGGGTTATAATTCAAGCAACATTCAAATCTTACTATGTTTGTACATCCTACGTTTTTTTAATTATAAATTGTTAATGCATAATAATTTAACAAATTTGTGTTTTCTGTTTAATGAAACTTTATAGCGAATAATAAATAATAATGTTAATTCAGAAATTTTGCATTATTCACAGGTACATCTACATTATTTAATGGTTGTAGATCACATGTTTACCTTTTCAACTGTCAAAAAATTTTCACTTAAATATCGTGGCGCCTCGAAAAAATTTCCGGAAATTTTTTTAATTGCCATGGTAACTAGTCAAAATTAAGGTATCTTATTGGTTAAAACGTAGAGGTGTGAAATTTTCAAGAGAATTGGATGCGAAATTGGTCCTAATGGGATAGTGCGAATTTCAGACATTTTTATACATAATCTGTGATAATTCCATGTGGAAGAAAACTTTGTCTAAATTGGCTCCACCATTTTCCATAATTTTTCTTATATTTTCAGTAAGTGTTTTTTTGACCTACTACTACGTCACACTGCCTGCCTTACAAGAAACTTTAACGGGCAGTAGAGGGTACATCGACAAATGCTGTAATCGAAAACAATATTAAGAAATTAATTTCTACACTCTTCTATCAATTTATTGTCCATTGTGAAAGCATGATTCGACCATGAATTTTTTGTGATATTGAGAAAACACAATTACAAAATGTTAAACATCCTATCTGTTGATACCAGAGACAGTAGCAAATTAAGTAACATCGACCTACGCCCTACGTTTTCATTTACACGTCGTCTTTTTTAATGATTATTATAAATATTTACACAAAGATTAGAGTATAGTTTCAGGTCTTCAAAAGGAACATTTTCAGAACATTAATATGTGCGGAATAATATACAGAAAATAATAAATAATATTAAACATAATAATCTACAAATATTAAGAAATAGTTTAGTTAATATAATGAAACCACACGAAATTTCATGGATAACACTATTAGCACAGTGTGACACACGATTGAAAAGTATTTTGGTTAAACTAATTGTAATGCATTGACAAATACCATTTTTTACATTCACTTTTGTAATTAAACAAACATAGCTCGACATAGCTAATGTAGAGCAAAAAATATAATTACGAAAAATTCACTAAATCTAACACCTATTTATTTAATTGGACTTTAGCATTCAAGGTCTCTGCATTTCATAATAGAATTATTTAATTTTATGGAATTTAACTAAATGCTAGTTTGTGATATTTTTATCAAGATGGCTAAATTGGTTGCTCGCTGGAAGAATATTTTTTATATATATTACTTCCACGCCGTGGAAGTATAGCAACGCAAAAGAAAAATAAAATTTCTTTGTTGAAATAGCCTTAAAATGTCATGAAACGTCGAGATTTTAAATTTGATCGAAAAAAATTTTCCTGCTGCCGGTCTGTCTGTCACTTTTTTTGTGATATTGACTTTAAATTTGGTACACTTATGTATTGTAACAAGATCTAGAACTAGAGTCCATAAAATTGCAATTTAGGGCATATAGGAAAAGTCAAGGTCTCAACAGTTTGTTTAGCACCCCCCCCCCCACTATCACTCCCAATGCGTTATCTACCCCCTCTACCAACCCCATTACCACCCCCCACTATATTATTAAAGGGGGTAAAAAAAATTAAAATGTGATTTAGTGTGTATACAAGAACGAAACGTCTAAAAGATTTTTTTTGGCGTTAGCTACCCCCTCTACTAACCCCATTGCCACCCTTACCCTATTATTAAAGTGGGTGAAAAAAATTAAAACGTGATTTAGTGTGTATACAAAAACGAAACGTCTAAGAAAATTTTTTTGGCGTTAGCTACTCCCTCTACCACCCCCATTGCCATCCCAATCCTATTATTGACGGGAAAAAAAATTAAAACGTGATTTAGTGTGTATACAAAAACGAAACGTTTAAGAAAATTTTTTTGGCGTTAGCTACCCGCCTCTACCACCCCCATTGCCACCCCCCACCCTATTATTAAAGGAGTAAAAAATTAAATTGGGATTTAGTGTATGTACGTTAACCAACGGCCTCTAATTTTTTTTTACATTAGCCACCCTCTCAACTACCCCCGCTCTATTATTATAGGGAATAAAATATTGTTTATAAGACTTGGATACAAAATCTGGATGTGGAAATAGTGATTCCTTGGTCAGCGGTTTTTTTCTATGGGATACCTATTTTCTCAGAATGTTTTTATTCTCCGACAGAAAAATATCGCAGTATCACAGTTTCCTCTGCCACAAAACCTATTTTTTCCTAACTTCAAAAAATTTTAATAAAAGGCGTTCTCAGTTTGACATGTATGTAAATTTATTTGCTTGTATTTTCGTTGGAGGGGATTGGGACCCTTTGGTGTGAAATTTTGGAGTAATTTACACAAACACAAAAACATTTGTTCAAATGTGCTTTTAGAGGGCGGAATGTTAAACATAATATTTTTAGTCGCAAACTCCTCTATAAATCCTTATTTTACTATAAGGAAAGTAACCAGACTGCAACCACAGTTACAAATCTGGCGCGTTAAGTGTAATAATTGCATATTACCATCAAAACGCTAATACTTCGATTGCAACAAACACCAGCCGAAAGACTGATCCTACTTAAAGGAGCTCCCTTGCCAGTCGTCACACACCACTTGCAGACTGCAGTTTCGAGCTGTTGGCTCTCGTCAGTGCAAGGTAGGTATGCGACGACCGACATGAGAATCCTTTGACTATGGTACATCCCGGTATTTTTACAATAGCGACATGTAAAACAGCCAGCAGGCGCCATCTAGCGGTCCAGTGTCTGTTTCAATCGAAAAATATATAGCCTGACTTGGCTTAGCATAGTTCAAATGTGCTTTTAGAGGGCGGAATATTAAACATAATATTTTTAGTCGCAAACTCCTCTATACATCCTTATTTTACTATAAGGAAAGTAACCAGACTGCAACCACAGTTACAAATCTGGCGCGTTAAGTGTAATAATTGCATATTACCATCAAAACGCTAATGCTTCGATTGCAAATACCGAGATGTACCATAGTCAAAGGATTCTCATGTCGGTCGTTTCATACCTACCTTGCACTGACGAGAGCCAACAGCTCGAAACTGCAGTCTGCAAGTGGTATGTGACGACTGGCAAGGGAGCTCCTTTAAGTAGGATCAGTCTTTCGGCTGGTGTTTGTTGCAATCGAAGCATTAGCGTTTTGATGGTAATATGCAATTATTACACTTAACGCGCCAGATTTGTAACTGTGGTTGCAGTCTGGTTACTTTCCTTATAGTAAAATAAGGATTTATAGAGGAGTTTGCGACTAAAAATATTATGTTTAATACAAAAACATTTGTGTACCATACTCTAATAGTATATTCCATAGTGTTTCGCCCACAATGTTAACTATATGGAGATAATTTTAAACTGGCTCAAATAATCTCCGTGGAGTATAGTATCTGTGTGCAAAGTTCAAGGTTTTGCCGATTATGAACTATCATACATATGTGCAATTTTATATTTCCTGAGAACTCGCGAACCGATAGAGATACTGAGATAAAACGTTTGCAGATTCTTTTGGTTATCATTTAGAATGTTTTTGTTATATATATAACCTAATGCCAATTTCATATATAGGGCCTATATAATTTATAGGTAATATTTACAGGTGCCTGTATGTATGACATTGGCACCTCCACACATGGGTTCTTCGGTCTCTATACATTGTTTTATGGCATTTGTGTTTATAGAGTGCTACTAAATATCATCGAATGTAAAGTTGTCAATTATCCCTTTTGGGTAAGACTCATTTTTAGCAAATGTTAATTTCTAAATAGTTTTCAATTCATCTCTGAGGAGCTGTGAGATCTTGTCGGGGGGCTCAAGTATCTGCGACAAACCTCAGAGTAATGCCGGCGCGAGTCTTGCAAGTACTCCTGGCAGGGTCACCCAAGCCGGTAAGGTCAAAGGAGAGCAGTGAAAACTAAAAAACAGCTCAACCTTAGGAACATATTCCTAAATGGGGTTATGGGAACTGACGCACCCGGTGGTAATCCTAGCTAGGAGTGAACTGCGCAATTTACTCGTTAAAAATTATAATTGCAGCCCACTTCTGTGGAAAAGAAAAGATGGCATCGCAGGGAAACGTCTTGTGGCAACTGTCACCGGGGGACCTTCCTTAACTGGCGGGACCACGAAGAGAAAAACTCAACAATGAAGTCACCAAAACCTAGCGACCTCTACAGTATGTAGCTTTATCCTTGGAAAGGGCGTCACCCGAAGACCGACCGAGAGTACATCTCAACTCGTGGGAATGGGTATGAGTATAAATCAAAACCAGACACCTTAGGGCGGACTAGTGTGGAGAAAACGTTAGGGGGTACCTTGGGGCTGTTGACCAATGGTCAGACAAGGAGAAGTAACTGTGCCAGAAGATACCCTCAGTAAGAGGAAGCCATCTTGTGCGTCAATAATTTTTGTGGACGATGTTGCAAATTCATACTAGAAAAAGGAAAATTCGGTGGTGTTTGCTTTGCTGGAGACGCTGCACAGTATAACAAGAGATCCAAAATATGATGGTTTGTTGTAAATATCACTTTCTTTGTTGTTTTATAATTGTTATATATATATATAAGGATATATATTGTTTTTATATTACTTGTGTCTTCCCGCCCTTTAATTGAATTTTATTTGTCTGGGCAGTTGTACCTTTAAATAAATAAATAAATAAAGTAAAGTGCACTGGCTGTCCTCTTATTGGCACACCATTCTCTAAATCGATTGCATGCTATTTCATACTATTTTCTCGAGCTAGAGCAACAAAAAACCGCTGCCCAAGGAATCACTACTTCCACATCCACATTTTGTATCCACTAAATCCCAATGTAATATTTTATTCCCTTTAATAATAGAGTGGGGCTAATGCAAAAAAAAAATTAGAGGCCGTTGGTTCTCGTACACACACTAAATCCCAATTTAATTTTTTACTCTCTTTAATAATAGGGTGGGGTAGCAATGGGGGTGGTAGAGGGGGTAGCTAATGCTAAAAAAACTGTTTTAGGCGTTTCCTTTTTGTATATGCACTAAATCACATTTTATTTTTTTTACTCCCTTTCATAATAGCGTAGGGGTGGAATCGGGGGTGATAGTGGGGGGGGGGGGATAGCTGATGCCAAAAAAATTTTTCAGACCTTAACTTTTTGTACATGCCCTAAATTGTAATATTATGGACTCTTACTTGCTTGTTTTGTCTATTCACCCTTATTTACTCCATTTACCTCCGAACCCTTCAACGGAATTAGATCAAAATATAATCTAGTTCCAGATCTCGTTACAATACATAAGTGTACCAAATTTCAAATCAATATCACAAACGGTTTCAGAGTAAACGGGCGCACAAAAAAAGTTCTAGACAGACAGACTGACAGATCGACAGACAGGAAATTTTTTTCGCTCAAATTTAAAATCTCGACGTTTCATGACATTTTAAGCCTATTTCAACACAAAATTTTTTAGTTTTTAATACTTAAGCATGTAAACAGTCACCAATAAAACTTATAATGTATCCGATATTTGGTAAAATATGAACTGGTTGCTCTGGTAACGATCATAGATATTTTGAGAGTTAACGTATTAGTTAACGCAAATCAATGGGCAAGTAGACTATTTTTTTATTATTATTTTAATAATATCTACACATAAAAACAGTTGACTTGTATTTTTTATTTTATTTTTTTAATAATACTTTATAGTAAAAAAAATCATGAAGTTTAAACTATGTTTAAACCATTAGATATTGCCGCAAATGTTCGGGCTATTCTATTGGCTATGACGTAATAGCGTAATCAGCAGAGAAACGAAGGCTAGTGGAAGGGCGCAGCCAACAAAGTTGTGCAAAACGTATGTGGGGCGTTTATCGAGTTAAAATTAATGCGCGCGCATGTTACGCTATTACATCACAAGATAACCGGCAAACTGCCTTATTTTAAATTCAGTCTAATCTTAAGCATATTCATTTTACAATAAAACCAATAATAGTCGGTAAAATTACCTTGAAATTATATCTATAACATATTGAAGAGTCATATTATAATGCTATATTATTACTTTTGTCATTTTCGTTATTGTCTACTAGCTCATTGTCCGCTATATCGATTTAGCGGACGATGGTAAATGGTACTATATAAAATCTTCGTTATTGCACCTGGTGTAACAATGTTCACTTCTTGTACAATAAACAGTCACTTTTTGCGCTTGTTGCATAAATAACTATTGTAAATATGTTGAAGAATCGTGGACCTAAAATCCTAAAATTGAATCCTAAGTAACACTGGCTAAAATATATTTTCTAAACATTATGTAAACTTGGGATACAAAGAAATTCTAGACTGTAAAGCAAGTCGAGATATTCAGTATGAGAATAATGCTGAAACGTTCTTTCTTTATTGATGCTCAAATTAATTAATTATACTCTACAAATTTTAAAATATTCTTTTTGTAGTACCTGTCATGAAACTTTCTTTGCTACTGGAATCATCTCAGATTTGATCAGTTTTTCAGCTATTACCGAGACCAAAACAAAAATATAGAGGTGTTTTGATGCACAAGAGCTGTAAGCATCTTTCGTTTCAATAATTTCAGTTCGTTGCTTCGTTTTTACTTAATTGTAACTCGTGAGAGGAGAATTAATTTCACCAAAATTATACGGTATGAAAAAGGAATTAAAAATGAATGTAATCATTAACAAAATACAAAATGATGAAGTGAAAGCCCATTGTTAAAGAGAAAACAATTTGCATGCTTAGTTTACATTTGAATCGATATAAAAAAATTATAAACTGATGAACGTAAATGGATTCGGCGGGTTATAAAAATAGGACAAAATGATATTATTTTTAGTGCTTATTAATTTACTGAAATGATACTGGCTATTAACGTGTTTAAAGTTGCTTAAAAATATGAAAGTAGACTTTAGATTTTGTTTGGTAAATAAATAGAGAATAGAATAGAAAATCGTGTGCTTTTTTTAACCAAAAAATGGATTAATCAGCATAAATCGTACAGTCCCCTGAATATCTCCAAAAATAGCGAACGCTTCTGGCCAGTATTTTGGAGTTATTTTCTGTCTGAAAGTATTTCAGTAACTCTTTTTCAATTTTCGTTTTAGATATTTTTTGGTTCAAATGCTATTCATATAATCTAATTTCGTCTAACAATAGGTAGGATAAGGTAATTGTTTTCATATACTCTATAATGGTTTGTTTTTAAACTAATTGCTAAGTGTGTAATAAAATTTTGCCTAATGCATTAATGTGTGTATGCATTCATAGTTCATATAGAATGTTCATATAAATGCCAAAAAGAAGGTTAACTTCTTATTAGTTTTTGTTTGTTAATTATAATTCTCTAAACTTTGTAATTTTATATAGCATGTTCAGAAGGAGGAACATCGATATAAATATAAAGAACTAGGTAATTTCTTATCAGTGTGAAAGTTTTCTTCGTAAGTTCGTAAACAATATATTTAATAATAATAACAATGGTAATAAATCGACTTTAACAGTAAATTACAGATTTGTAAAATGAATAAATGAAAAAAAATTAATTGAAAAATGCCGCTAAATTTGGCGAAGTCTAACTATCTAGATTTGGAATTGGTTGAGAGATTGGCCAAAGGAAAATATTGAACTACAGCACTCAGGCCCCTTTGAGCCCCTTGTACTTCCTCCCTCTAGGTAGACCCTCGCCTAGGCCTCCAACCAACCTAATCTTGCGAAGTAGGTGGCGATGCTGCCTAGTTGCATCTCCCTTACGTCGGCCAAAGTAGTTCAACATTATCCCAAAATGGATTCTCTGATTGACGAGGCGGCAGAACAATCACAGAGTACATGTTGGAGGCGCGCCAATATCCATTGGCTTGATGACGGCCTCGATAACTAGGGCCGAGTAGGACTATTACTCTTTGCTCCTAGATTATCTCTGTAGACCGGGACCGGCCCACTTACTTTTATCAGACCCAGCTCACAATTGTGAGATGTGTCGGGTATTTTCTGCGGACCTCCACTGGTCCTGGCTGATGAACCTCGCTGGCTGAGGTCTCTTCTGGTCTTGACGTATTCTTTCTTCGCCAGCTTATCCCCCCGGGGGTGGTCATCTGTCGAGTTGGGTTTGGGAAGTTTTGGCTGGGATTAACTGCCGGTACGTAGAACATCAATTGATATCCTACCCCGGATCGTCGGAAAGGTAAAGGAGGAGCTGTGTAGCTCAAGGAGTGTGGAGACCTAAATGCTACTTTAGCACTTTTGGCCTCCACGGAGCAGGTAGGACAACGGGCGTCGAACGGTATGTTGTCCGACGTCCGCAAGGAGGTTGGGTATGGGTTGAAAAACGTCATGTCTCTGGTAGTGGTGGTCCGTCCTGGCGTATCTGAAACAGATCTGTTAGTGGGAAATAAAGGGTATACTTACCCATTGTCCAGTAGCTTTACCCTCTGTCGCTTGTGCCTCGGAGCGTTGGCTGGGTCGTAATCAGTGGCCTGTCTGATCAGCGGGTTCCCATGCTCCTCGGCTTGGGCGTACAGCTTCTTCGCTCGTTCCCGGATGACTTCAGTGACCGTGGTGTACTCCAGGTCCCTGACGATGTCTGCAGTTCTCACGTACCATGGGACTGCCGTCCTGAGGGCAATGTTCTTCACTGCCTGGATCCTCTTCATGTAGGACTTCGCTTGGTAGCCCCACGCTACCGAGGCCTACGTCAGCTGCGGCCTGATGACTGTCTTGATAAGCGTGAGCTTATTCCTCAAGTTGAGTCTGCTCCCATTTCCCGTCATTGGGTAGATGAGGGCTCTCGTTCGTCGGGCCTTGGCTGTGATGGCGTCCGTGTTCTGTCTCCATGTCAGGCCTCTGTCCATGACCACGCCAAGGTATTTGATGGTGTCGTGCCATTGGATGTCCTCGCCGTTCATGGAGACGTGTCCTGTGGGAGTCTCCTTCCGCACTCGTCTGAAGAGGATGGCTTGGCTCTTGTCGGCGTTGAATGCGACCTTCCCATTCGTGCACCATTCTTCCAGGAGTGAGGCCGTTTCCTGGAGTTTTCCGGTTGCGTTCCTGGCTTTCCAAGATCAGGGCGGTGTCGTCTGCATACAGGGCTAGGGCTGCGTGGTCGGTCCAGGGGAGATCCGAGGTGTAAATGGCGAACAGGTGCGGTCATGTTGGACCGTCTCATTTTCTTGTTCACTCCATCTGCAGAGAGATGTTTCCCGTAATCTCATGTGTAAATTAATGTTTCCTTAACGGACAGTGTCCAGTCGTGCTTCCCGTTATGAAACGTAGGTTCCTTCTGGACATTGCCAGGTGTCCATTGCTGCACTCTTGTTAGGATATTTTAGTAGTTTCCTAGCCAAATGACAGCTACTTATTTCATCCCACAGCTTCTTAAATTCGTTGTGGGTGTTCTTTTTAATTACTCATGTTATCGCCGTGATCGGTATAGTCCAAGTAAGGGCTTCCCTACACTCAATAAACTCAACAAAAACTTTACGACATAACGGCGCGGGCTATGGCGGCATGCGTGTCATCAAACGAACAGACGCGCATTAAAAACCTATAAAGGAAAGCGAGTCAATTTGCGAACAGCAGTACTGAGAGTACCGGCATTTTAATGAGGTAGTAAAGTTTTTGTTGCATTTTTTATTTAGTATGACATATGAATATATGAAATTATATATGAATGTCCTTATCATATCTGACGTAAACAGACTCGAAATAATCTGCAAACCTATCACAGATAATCTTAGGATCAGAAGAGCTACTGCCGTTGAACTCCAGTTCCTTAGGTAAAGCATTGGTCCTACACTTACTATTACTATATTATTACATTACATTATTACTATATTAATCAAGAACTGTGCGGCTGATGAAAAAAACACAAGATACGGTTTTCATGTAGAATTCACGAGGCTAATCATGAAAAATATCTACATGGAAAAATGTCAGTGGCGTACCACTTTTTTGGTAAAAATATCAGAGGGGATGTTTGCAGAGACGCCACTGGCGGAGCTATAAAATAACTTTTCTAAGTAAAATATGTGGTTTTATATTCTATTAATACATACCAAAATTGAAAATAATGTCTAAAATATTTTCTGAAATATTAAAAAATAATGATTTAAAGAAATCAACACCCTGCAGCAAAAAATTTAAGCCGTTATCCGCACCCTTGTATATTGCACTACGAAAAAGAAAAATAGATTAACCCTTATTTATAATAAATTGTACGATGACGATCGATAAGATAAAGATTTGAAGAATTATTCTGAAAATTAAACACTTTCTTCTTCATTCCTCGTAGTTAATACCAGAAACATCGAATTGAGAACAAGATGTCTTCGTAACAGACCGCATACTTATCATTAGCAATTAATCTTTGCTTTTTTCACCCTAAAGCAAATTGACAAAAAGTAGTTATTTAAGAAGTAACACTTTTTAAACTTTATTTCAAGAAATTTTACGAAATATAAAAATATAAATTAGTTTTATTAAAAAGTTCTATATTATTACACTTGTTTGTCATTACATCTATTTAATATAACTTCCATTTTATGGAAATGATGTCGTGTCAAAAGGTGCACATTTTAAAAATATTTTGAAATATACAGGGTGATTCACTATAGCGGAGCATCTTCGAGATCATTTTTTTTAATGGAACGCCCTATATATTTTTATATCTAGGAATTTAGCGTAAAATTACCTTTCCAACGACCTCAAGGTTTTGGTTTTTGACATGGCCTTGCCAAATTATTCGGAAAAATATGAAAATTTTTGGTCGCAATAAGGTTTAACAAATTAATTCGCTGTGTGTGTATTACTACTAATTAAGAAGAATTATTTTGTAATTATGTAGACAAGAGACATAACCATCAAATATTTTATATATATATATATATATATATATATATATATATATATATTGTTATTATAAATGATTTGCAGGAAACAGCTACTCAGCGGGCAAATACCCCAACCTGCATTGAATTATACCTTACAAATCATTTGGTAGCCAATATCATTACCAAATGTCATTACCAAATGATTTGTAAGGTATAATTCAATGCAGGTCGGGGTATTTGCCCGCTGAGTAGTTGTTTCCTGCAAATCATTTATAATAACAGTATATAGGTTAAGTCCACCAAGGGCTGAAGGTCACCGCTCTCGGTACTTGCAAAATGGCAAGTCGCTATACATCATGGAGACATCTATGATGTCTGATGTATAGTAGCATTAGACCACATGAGAGGATTCACTTACCTCTCACCACTACAACAATATATATATATATATATATATATATATATATATTAGGGTGTCCGTTATTTTGGCAAAGTCGGAAATTTCTTGCTCTCACCCTCTAAAACAACTCTTAATAAATATAAAAAAAGTGAATCGAACTACCATGCCCGTCAGATGATGTTAACCCGTGCCGCAAACGAATTCAAAATATGCGTGTAATTTAAATGGAGAAATTACCTTTTCAAATATTTTGATTTATAACTTTTTTGTTTTCACGCTAAAAAAATTCCTAGACAACTGTCTGAAACCTTATAAAATAAGCTTTCAGGCAGACTGAAATTCAAGTCATTTCGATAAAAATCAACGACATGGCGACCATTTGAATATTACGATTTGTTTAATCATAAAAAACGACTTTAGTATTTTATATTTCAATTAATATTTCAGCTCTGCCTCCAAAAATAGTTTCAAAACGCGAAAACTATTATCAGTGAGTATAAAAAAATATGGTGATGCTAAAAAAATACATTGATTAAACCAATTAAATAGATCAATTTCAAATAGATTGATTATTGTGAAGGATTTAACTTGAATAAAATATTAGTATTTTGAAAAGTCTATTTTTAACCCTCGACTCTTACTTTGGTTTAAATTACATAAAAATTTTAGTTTTTATAATATTAACGTCTTTATAATATTAACATAATATTTTATATTTAAAATAATATTTCGGCTCTGCCCCCAAAAATAGTTTCAAAACGTGAAAACTATTATCAGTAATTATGAAAAAAATATGGTGATGCTAAAGAAAGCGCATTGATTGAACCAACTAAATAGATCAATTTCAAATAGAATAGTTGTTGTAAAAGATTTTATTTGAATAAAATATTCTAAGTATTTTGAAAAGTCCCTTTTTAACCCTCGACCCTATTATACTTTGGTGTAAATTACATAGGAATTTTAGTTTTTATAATACTAACGTCTTTATAACATTAACATAATACTTTATATTTCAATTAATTTTTCGGCTTTACCCACAAACATAGTTTCAAAACGCGAAAACTATTATCAGTGAGTATAAAAAAAATATGGTGATGCTAGAAAAAGCACATTGAGTGAACCAACTAAATAGATCAATTTCAAGTAGAACAGTTATTGTAAAAGATTTTATTTGAATAAATTATTGTAAGTATTTTAAAAAGTCTATTTTTAATCCTCGACTATATTACTTTGGTGTAAATTACATAAGAATTTTAGTTTTTATAATATTAACGTCTTTAACGTTTTTATGATTAGGCAAATCTTAATATTCAAGTTGACACCACGTCGTTGATTTTTATCCAAATGACTTGAGTTTCAGTCTGCCTGAAGGCTTATCTCACAAGCTTTCAGAGAGTTATCTTGAAATGTTTTTAGCGTGAAAACAAAAAAAGTTATAAATAAAAATATTTGAAAAGGTAATTATTTTTCCATTTAAATTGCAAACAAATTTTGAATTCGTTTGCGACACGGGTTAAAATCATCTGACGGGCATGGTAGGTCATCACTTTCTTTTTTATTTATTAAGAGTCCTTTTAGGGGGTGAGAGCAATAAATTTCCGACTTTGCAAAAATAACGGACACCCTAATATATATATTTATTGACCAAAAGATACACGAAGTACATATGGCATGTCAATACAAAAATAGAACAGTTTAAAAAATAAATAAATAAAAATATATATACACATTTATATACATGACATAAACTATAAATAAAAGTATGAATGCAATGGACAAACATAAATACAAGAGTAGCAAACGATTATATATTATAGTTCAATTCCATATAAGAAGAGTTAATTATAGGCCCAAAAACTCAAGTGTGCTGTAAAAACCCCCAATTATCAACATTTTTTTAACTTTATTTTTAAACATAGATGTATTTTTAATATTTCTGATATCATCTGGTAAGTTGTTGTACAAAGTAGTGCAGTTGTAGATAGGTGATTTTTTATAAGTTGATGTTTTGTGAGAGGGAATTCTTAATAGGAGACCGTGTCTAGTATCATGGTTGTGCGAGAATGAATTAGATATAAAAAGGTATTCGTTCTTTTTAACAAATATTAAGCATTTAAAAATAAAAATACAGGGTACGGTCAGAATTTTTTGATTTATGAACACTTGTCGACAACTTTCCCTATAATCCATGTTAAATATTAGCCTAATTAGTCTTTTTTGAGAAATGAACACTCTCTGTGTTTCTCGAGCACAGCCCCAGCTGATTATGTTTAAAGATATATGGGAATATGCCAGAGCATAATAAATGTTAAGTAATCCCGTAGTATTAAGACAATCTTTCATTTGTCTTATAGCATAATACGCCTTACTTAATTTTGCACAAACGCTTTGGATTTGAGCATCCCAGGTAAGTCTATTATCTATGTGAGTGCCTAGAAATTTTACCTTCTCACTGAACTTGATGTTTTGCAATAGGCATGTGTCATTTGGCATACCTTTCCTGATGTAATAGTTGATGGCTGTACTTTTAGTTTCATTGAGTATGAGCCTATTGCGTTGACACCAGGTGCTAAATTCATCCATAATGGTAGCAACTGCAGATTCTAATTCTTGCGGAGTATCGGCTGCTACTGTATTGGTAGTATCATCCGCAAACATTGTGACTAGCCCTTTAGTTAAATGGTTAGATAAATCGTTAACATATGTTAAAAATAATAGTGGACCCAGGACAGAACCTTGGGGAACACTAAGTTTTACGTCGTGTGCCTCAGATCTGACCCCATTAACATTAATGATCATACTTCGCCCCTCCATATATGATTTAATCCAGTGCAGAATATTTACTGGTAGTCCCATAATTGACAATTTAGTAATTAAGAAATGTGTACAAACTGTGTCGAATGCTTTGAGAGAAAAAGTAACGAGACAACTATTTTGCCATTGTCTAAATTTTCATAAATATAGTTTAACATTTGATGTGTGGCTGTTTCAATAGATCTATTTGCCCTAAATCCATGTTGTGAAGTGCACAGTAAGTCGTTAGATTCAAGATAAGTCGTTAAGCGACTGCAAACTACTTTTTCTAAAAGTTTAGATAATGCGTTAAGTAGTGAAATTTGTCTGTAATTGTCGATGTCCTCAATATCACCTTTCTTATGGAGTGGTATAATTAAAGCAGTTTTAAATACTTCTGGAAAGTGCCCCTGGAATAATGATTGATTTATCAGACAGGTGAATGGTTGAATAATAAGATCAATTATATTTAAAATAGTTAAAACAGACAGTTCATCAATTCCGGAGGTTTTTTTATTTTTTACTTGATTTAATGCATCTAAAACTTCGTGTACAGTTACAGGGGATGAATCAAACTGATATTGCATAGTAGCACTACTAACTTTCGTACACGGTAATGACAAGTTTTGTCCAAAATGATTTAAAATGCTTTTTGTACTTGCGCAAGAGAAGTGGTGAGCAAATATTTCAGCAATTTCACTAGCATTGTTGACCTTATATGAATTATGAGCGACAGATGTAATTTTCTTATTAGAAATTCTACCTAATTTGGAGTTGATAATGTTCCAAGTCTCTTTTGATTTGTTGGAGGCAGCCTTGCTTTTGTTATTGTAATAATTTGCTTTGGCTTGTTTAATGTTAATTTTATATTCCTTTTTTTTAACGTTGTAAATATTTTTTAATTCAGCACTGTCAGAATTTGACATTAACCAAAACAAATTTTTTAAATTATCACCTTTTTGTACAACGTCTTTGGTGACCCAGTTACGATGCTGACTTGGAATGACTAGCCTACTTTTATAAGGATAGGATATATTGAAACACCAAGTAATATTTTCAACAAAAAGAGAAAATGCCTCGTTAATATTTAAATAAAATAATTCGGCCCAGTTAACTCTGGTCAGCCTGGTTCTAAGTTCGCTCATGTTACTTATATTTAGAAACCTTTTGGTTACTGTTTCCTTGTTATCATTGACTTGTTCGTTTTTTAGCTGCTTAAACTTTAAAATCTACTAATTCACAATCAAAAAAAGCATTGGACACCGTTGTAACCATATAGTCAATACAAGAAGTGCTCGTATGACCATTTTTGTTTGTAAAAATTCTAGTACTAGATTTGCTATATTTATCTCGAATGAATTGAGTACATCTAATAACAGTTTAGTATTTGTGTGTGAGTTTTATTTAGATCGATATTTAGGTCCCCACAAAGGACAATATATTTAGATTTGCTAGATGCAAAATTAAGGGCTTGTACTAAATTATCCATAAATAAATTGATATCACCATTTGGTGGCCGGTATACAGTGAGGATTAACAACTTAACATTATTTATGTGGCACAGTATCGCACATATTTCGATATGACATTCAATAGATACATTTTTATGTATACAATTTCCGATGCAATTGTGGTAGTGTTTGTTAATATAAATGAACCTCCGTGCATGTGATTGGTTCTGCCGAAGTAAGTTAAAACATTATAATATTCCATATGGAAATTCTTCATGCCATCAACGTCAATCCAATGCTCGGAGACACTGAAAACATCAACTCTGTGTATTGATTATAATTATACATTGTGTATTTTATACTAACACTTATTCAAAACATTTCAAAGTGAATTTTCTCAATTTTTTCAAATGGAACACTTTGTATATTATTGTATTTTTGAATTAGCACATTAATTCCCTACGATTTATGCGAATAATATCCTATACCTAAAATCGATATTTTTAAAAATATTTTTACTTTTTCATTAAAAACCTTTAAATTATAATACTTTTCATTTCCAATTGATCTAATAGCCCATTATTTTGACATAAAGTGAGAATAATTGAAAGTAGTATTAAATTTTTTTCTGGGTGCATCTTGCATGTCAAAAAATCAATTGATACTGCTTACAAACAATGCTGCAAAGCACTAGTGGAAAACATTTGTGATAATCCACAGAAATTTTGGCAATTCATAAATAATAAAAGAAAAGTGTCCAGTATACCCACATCGATGCATTATAACGGTGCTAATATTGAGGATCAACAGAATATTGCTAATGCGTTCGCAGACTTTTCCAAAATTCTTATATACTACCTGACCCACTAAATATTGAACATAACAATGATATTACCGCTGATAATTTCTATCTGAATAAATTCGATGAATCTGATATTTACAAAAGTCTAAAAACACTAAAACCTAAATTTACCACCGGTCCAGATAAAATACCAGCATTTCTCATTAGAGACTGCGCCTTTGTCCTAGCTCAACCGTTAAAAATACGCTTTAATCTTGCCATTGAAACTACAACATTTCCAGATAAATGGAAAATGTCCAAAATTGTACCCATTTTTAAAAAAAGCGAACGGGCAAATATCGAAAATTACAGACCGATCACGATAGTCAATAACTTTTCTAAAGTATTCGAAATCCTATACGTATTTCTATATGCACAACCGCTTAAGTCAATTTCAACATGGGTTTATTAAAGGTAGATCCACTGTCACAAACCTCTTCTGAATCACACAATTCATAGCTGAATCGATAGATGCAGGCCTTCAAACTGATGTTGTATATACTGATTTTTCTAAGGCCTCCGATAGATTTGACCACAGTATTCTCATTGTAAAACTTCAGATTCATGGTTTTTCAACGAGTATGTTAGAATTTTTTAGCTCGTACCTTACACATCGCAGGCAATATGTTGAATGCTCTGGCTATCGGTCTGTCGAAGTGTTAGCAACATCCGGTGTTCCTCAAGGGTCCAACCTGGGCCCTCTACTCTTCAATATCTTCATTAATGACATCGCTTGCAACTTAAATACAAACTGTCTACTGTATGCGGATGACATGAAACTATACTGTAACATAGGAAGCATGGAGGACTGTATAAACCTGCAAAACGACTTATTGAAAGTACATAATTGGTGCGTTGCAAATAAACTACCTTTAAACATCGAAAAATGTAATGTTATGACCTATAGGACCAGAACAAATCTGATCACCTTCGATTATGCCATAAACGACACTAACATAAACAGACCAACAACCTTCCGAGATTTAGGAGTAACTTTTGATCAGAAGCTCTCATTTATTGATCACATCAATGGTATCACATCGGATAGCCTTAGAACACTAGGGTTTATTTTAAGAAATGCTAGTGACCTCAACAATATTAGCACTTTAAAACTGCTTTTTAGTACATTTGCAAGATCGCGATTAGAGTATGCTTCAATCATTTGGTGCCCCTCATACAATGTCCATATCCAGAATTTAGAGATAGTTCAAAGAAGGTTTCAAAAATAGTGCTGTTTTAAAGAGGATGGAATATACCCCACCGTTGGCATCTCGCAGTCCTCGATGGTGGAAAGATTCTCCCTAAATAGTCTGCAAGATAGGAGAGAAAAATCGCAGCTTATATTCTCGCACAAGCTATTGCATTATACCGTGGATTGTTCTGAAATTTTAGGAATGTTGAATCCTCATGTGCCTAGATTAACCACGCGTGAACATTCAACTTTCCAATTAAGCAGAACTAGAACAAACATAAAACATTTCTCACAACTGCATAGAATGTGTACTGCATTATTATTATTATTAGCCGTTACTCGAGTCCGAGTATAAAAATGTTACAGTCGATAAATTGTGTACAATAAAAAACAAGTAAAAGGTGTAGTCTATTGTAATTCCCATTCATCTACGGTGCACACGACTATGGCTATAGAGGCCAATTCGGGAGAGCACATGTCGACCGCAGTCAGGACAAACATAGACCTGGTTAGGTCTTGGATTCGGCCTTCTTGCAGCAACATTTCTTTGATAGCTGGCCACAACCCCCCGCCATTCGGTTCTGTCCGCTGCAAGTTGTTCCCATTGCTCGTCTGCAATACCGCAGGATTTTAGATTTTCATGGAGAGCGTCTTTCAACCTCTTTCGTTGACCGCCACGCTTTCTTCTACCGCTTAGCAATTCACCATAAAGTGTACATTTAGGAAGGCGGTTATCATGCATACGATGAACGTGACCTACCCATCTTAGGCGTGCTCTTGAAATAAGCACCTCAATTGGAAGGCTGTTTGCTCTCCTGAGTACTTCCACGTTTGATATGTGATGGAACCAACGGATTTTCATCATACTTCTGAGGTGCCTTTGCTGAAAACGTTCTAATTCTTTCACATGACGACGGTAAGTGACCCAGCTTTCACATCCATATAGCAGTGTTGGAATGACAACTGCTCTGTAGACAGCCATTTTCGTTGACAAAGCAAGGTCGTGGTTGTCAAATACTCTCTCTCTAAGTCCCCAGAGCGCTCTAGATGCAGCGTTAATTCTATTGCGAATCTCGCTGTCCATGTTTGCTTTGTCATTAACAACGTTGCCTAAGTAATTGAACTGATCCACCACTTCAAGAGAATTTCCGTTAAGTGTAATGTCTATTTGGTTCACTTGATGCGGAGTTGACATAATCTTAGTCTTTCCAATGTTGATTTTAAGTCCCAAGGAATCATAGCTCTGGGCATACACATCTAAAAGTTCTTGAAGCTCTTCCGGCGTAGAGGCTAAAAGTGCACAGTCATCCGCATACTGGAGATCACAAATGAATCGTGTGCGTGTCTTCGTGAAAGCTCTAAAGCGCCCTATGTTAAAGAGACCGCCATCAAAACGGTATTTGAGACCTATTCCTCTGACTGTCAGTTTGTTGTCAACAATAATTGTTAGAGCAGTGGTAAACAAATTAAAGAGTAGGGGTGCCAGGACACCTCCCTGCCTAACTCCAGTGAGGGTTTGGAAAGGTTCGGTTGCCTCATTATTATACATAACCTGGGCGTTGTTGTTTGTATGTAGACTGCGACATACTTCCACAAATTTTCTAGGGATACCTAAGCGGAGCATAATTTTCCAGAGCACTTCCCTGTCCACCGAGTCAAACGCCTTGGTTAAATCAATGAAGGCCATGTGAATTTCTCCTTGATGTTCGAGTGCTTTTTCTTGAAGCTGTTTAAGTGTGAAGATTAGGTCCGATGTGCCTCGGTTAGGTCTAAAGCCACTCTGTGTTTCAGGAAGTAACTTTTCCAGAACAGGTGTTAGCCTATTTGCCATCGCTTTAGTGAGTATCTTCCCTCCAACAGCCAGGAGAGCTATACCCCTGTAATTTCCACAGTCCGCAGCGCTCCCTTTGTTTTTGAAGAGGTTGATTAAAAGTGTATCACGAAACTCCTGCGGGGCTTGACCACTTTCCCACACGACATCAAACAGTTTTTTGAGGTAGGGTATGAGCTCTGACGACACAGCTTTAAAGATCTCAGCTGGGAGTGAGTCGGCGCCGGGAGATTTGTTATTTTTTAGCTGCCCAATGGCGGTTAAGATCTCTTCCGTTGTTAGTGGTTTATCTAAGTCTTCGAAGGTGTCATATTGAGGGATAAGATTTATAATATCGTGATCGGCTTGACTTTGCTGGTTAAGAATGTTAGAGTAGTGTTCTTTCCATCGGGCTCTTATTTTCTGGTCTTCCTTGAGGAGATTTCCATTTAAATCTTTAATAGGGCACATATTTTTCCGACTGGGGCCGTACACTGCTTTTACGCCTTGAAAGAAATTCCTGTAGTCGTGTGAATCGGCGTACCTTTGAATTTCTCTGGCCTTGCTTGCCCACCACTCGTTCTTTATTCTTCTGATTTCGCGTTGCGTTTCATACTTAGATTGGGTAAAAGCTTCTGCTTTTGATGAGTCGCTGTGGTGGTTGATAGCGTTTTGGAAGGCAGTATGTTTGCGGTCAAGAAGTTCTTGTATAAAAGCTTCATTATCATTGAACCAGTCCTCCTGTTTTTTACTTGCTGCAGTGCCAAGAATTTCCTCACTCGCACTTTTTAAACTGTCTTTAATTTGTGTCCAGGTAGCAGCGACATCTACAGAATTGGTTTCTTCTAGTGCACTCAAATTCTCTTGAACTTTTTGCTTTAGCTGTTCGACGGTTTGTTGGTCACGCAATTTACTAATACAGAGACGGAGTCTACGTTTTACTTGAGTTCTTCGGTGTTTGGGTCTCATAACAATTTTCATTTTAGAGACAACAGGACGATGATCGGTCCAACATTCGCGATCAATGCGCGCTTTTGTAATTTGGACGTCCTTGAGATGCTTCCTACGTACGATAACAGAGTCCAGTAGATGCCAGTGACCTGATCTGGGGTGACGCCAGGTGCCTTTAAATTTATCCTTTTGTCGGAAAATGGTGTTTGTTATAACTAAATCATGTTCGGCGCATTTAGTTAGGAGTAGTTGACCGTTAGCGTTCATGTTGCCTAAACCGTTCTTGCCTATGATGCCTGGCCAGGCGTCTGCATCTCTCCCTACTCTAGCGTTAAAATCGCCAAGAATAACGAGTCGTTCCGTTTTAGGTATTCTACAGAGGGTTTCTTCCAGCTGTTGATAGAAGCTTTCCTTGGTTTCGTGACTTGCATCCAGAGTAGGAGCGTAGGCGCTTATTAGATTTACCGCGTTGCCATCTGATAGCTCATAGCGTAGCAGCATTAGACGCTCGGATAGGCCTTGTGGTACTTGTGTTAAGTTGGATACAAGTTGATTTCGAACGGCAAATCCTACTCCATGTTGTCTTCTTGAATTGGTGGGAAGACCTTTCCAATAGAAGGTGTAGTACTTTTCTGTGAGAGAGCCTTCCTCCAAAAATCGAGTTTAGCTGAGAGCTGCAACGTCAACATTGAGTCGGTGAAGTTCTCTATCTATTAGAGCAGTTCTTCTTTCAGGCCGATCGGTGCGAGTGCTGTCGTTCAAAGTACGAACATTCCAAGCGCCGTAGACGAAAGAATTAGTTTTCTTGGATTTAACTTGTCGGTGTTTTTTCGACATTCGATGAGGTGTCCCTGTGGGCACCCTCCCCCGGAGATCCGATCGGGAGGGTATTTTACCTCCGGATGATTTTGTCCCACTTGAACGCTCCATCATTTTTTAAAGCCTTAATCGACTGAAAACGAAGCTGCATTTGAAGTTTTAGCTGGAGCAGGTATGCAACTGACCAGCTCGGTTGCGGAAGGCAAGTGGTGTGGTCCCATGGCACAGAAGGAGACTGCGGCGATGGGGTAACCAAACGATTCCAAAAGCAACCTTTGTGTGCGGTGGGTTATTTTTACCGCACTCTTCGTTAGAAGGTGGATGTGCTCACGGCAAAAGGTAAGGGTTATTCCGCCCTTACTCGGTCGTTAGAGCCTCGTTAGTGAAAACAGGGTGCACCAAGTTCAAATTGAACTCATCGTGAAGGTGAGGTTAACAATTGAGTAGGAGAGGCTATAACTTGCGCTTCACTACCCCATTACACCCCACTGTACTACACTGTACTGCATACAATGATAAGCAAAACTCTATTGATATATTTCACTGCAATGTAGCTTCAATAAAGAAAATGCAATTTAGCAATTAAATTATCTTAGTGTATGTAATCATTTAATTACTGATATCATATTCTACCTCATATTATATATCTATTATATATTATTTTGTAAACATCGCTAGTAGGTTAGTTAGTAGTAGTAGTAGTAGTTTAGAATTATTAAAATATTTTATTTTAAATTCTACTTATCTATTAACTGCCATGTGTACCCATTCTGTAAATGGATTTTTTTATCTGTTGAATGGTTGTAAGTGTAAATAAATAAAACAAATAAATAAATAAATAAATAAATAAAAAAGTTAATATAAATGTTAGGAACAGAAAATACGGCATTAGGTAACACAAAAATTGGCACTATTTTAAAATTTTTAAGTTGCTTTGAATCTAATTTAATGAAATAAGTAATACCTACTGTTTATAGGAACTGTTCAAAGTGGCTGGCATTTCTGCAGACGATTTTCGAATGACATTTCTTAAAATATTTACAGCAATTCCTTCTCCTTCTTTCTTTCATATTTTCTTTTGCAGTTATAGGAACTTTGTATACTTGCTGCTTAACATAGCCCCACAAAAGAAGTCTATTTTTGTCAAATCAGGGCTTCTGGCAGGCAAACTATGGGGTCCTCCTCTTCCTATCCAAACCATTTGGAAAAGCGTCGTTTAAATGCTCGTAAATAGCTGCATCATGGAGGTACCACATTCTCTCCCTAATATCCTTGGGGACATCCTCCAGTAATTCTTACAAGCTGTCTTGCAAGAATTCCAAATAAATTTGACCATTTACATGTCCATAAAAAAAATTTGGTCCTATCACATAATCCCTAATAATTCCTCCCAAAAAATTCAACATCATCTTGTTTGGCTATTTATTCGTGAGATGTAAAGATTGGTTGTGTCATAATAATGGAAATTATGTCGACTAACATGTCCATCTTTACGAAACGTTGCTTCATCGGCAAACAAAACAAAATCAAAAAATATCTTTCTTGTTCTATTTTCCTCTTGCTCATTGACAAAATAGTATTCGGTTTTCATAATCCCTAGCAATCAGTTCCTGCATTAGTTGAACGTGTTAGGGATGAATTTGTTTTTTTTTGCAGGATTCGGTGGATTGAAGATCGGCTTATATCGTTTTCTCTTGCCAATTCTCTTATACTACAATGGGATCTTCAAAATTTCAAACACGCTCAAAAGTATGACTGTCTCCTTTTCTTCATTTACTACAGTTTTTGTTTGTTCCTTTTTCTCATATTCCGCTTTCACCCTTGTAATGAAGTATACAATACTACAGGAATACTGTATACTTTCATTCCAGTTTAACTTATTTTAATCATGCATGGATCAAGTAGTTCAGTTTTAGATTAGTTCAATACCTGATTAGTTCTTTTGTTAACTTTTAATTCTAACTTCACCAGGCCGCAACTTGCGTGCCGTGTGCATTTCGTGCCGGGTGCAAAACCACGTGACCGTGATTTTTGGGTATAAAATAGCTAGCCAGAAACCAGTAAATTCAGAGCTTGACTTTCACCTTTCTCGAGTGTGTTGAACTGAGATAACCGGAAGCTCAAGTTTCTCCGGCGTCGTGGCAGCCGCTGGCCAAGTATCTGTTAGGGAGGATCCGAGTGCGTTGAACTGGACCTCCTGTCAGATTGATTCGAGTGTGTTGAACTGGATCTCTCCTGAAACAGATTTCTTAGTTGCGTCTGTTATGTCCTGGAACTTCGATTAGAGAATTGGGGTTACGACGACGTACATAGAGGAAATATGTTACTCTCTCTCTCTCTCTCTCTCTCCGATTACTATGATGTACTTATGTAATAACAAGATTGTCGCAACCTAAGCCATAAAAGATATGGCCACACTGTACATATAATTATTAGGAAAATAAATGTCTTATTTTGGATCTGGATTTTAATTAATATTAACATTGAACCCTGGAATAATCTCCAAACCAGCTATCCGAGCAAAACAAGCATCACACCCTATTGTCAAATCGTTCCATCAGCCTCTCAAATTTTTTAGAAGGCTATCTTCTTTCCGGATATGGTTCCTTAAAAATTCGAGTTGATAGCAAATAATTTTTATCATTCGCGCCCAGAACATAAACCATATTGGCCATTTATTCTCTCGAAAAATTCGTTACTGAAAAGTGCGAATTTTAAATAAATGTATGACTTAAATACTTTGTCACAATAGTTAATAATTAAACGTTAATAACATATTCGCATATTATTCACAAAAATCGTAAAGAACTAACGTGCCAATTCAAAAATAGAATAATATATAGTGTTCCATTTGAAAAAAATATAATTATAATATATACCTAGACCATCATATACAGACAGCCTTCCACGAACGTAAGCATGCCCTAGCTGTATTCCTCGACCTAGAGAAAGCGTACGACACTACTTGGCGTTACGGAGTTCTGCTTCAACTACATAAATGCGGCATCCGAGGACGCCTGCCTCTCTTCATACAAAGTTTCCTAAACTACAGAGAGTTTCAAGTACGCGTTGCATCATCGCTTTCTCTATCTCGAGTACTAGAGAACGGTATTCCGCAAGGGTCCGTCCTATCTGTGACACTATTCGGAATTGCGGTAAATGCACTTAGTGCATCAATTCCTCCAGAAGTGCACCAAACATTATATGTAGATGACCTATGTATAATGATCTCCGGGTACAATCTGAAAACAATGAGAGAGACAATGCAACGAGCACTGGACTCTCTCTCGGAGACAGCATTGAAAATGGGTTTCAGATTTTCTACCACGAAGACAAAGTGCATACATTTCTGTAGGCTTCGCCGTCCTCACGAAGCGCCTATCCTTAAGCTCGATGGAGCGGAGCTACAATATGAACCAACATCGAGATTTCTTGGCCTCCATTTGAACTCTGCCTTACGGTGGTCAATACATATGCAATACGTGCAAACTAGAGCAGACACGACAGTGCTACTTCATCTATATAAATCACTACTATGCCCAAGATTAGAATATGGCGTTGAAATATTTTCTGCTGCTCGTATTTTTCACCTTCGTAAAATTGACCGCATATACCATCAGGGCATCCGTATGGTCCTGGGAGCATACAGGACAAGCCCGGTGTTAAGTATGTTCAATCTAGCTGGCGAGCTTCCTCCAAATGAGAGACGGGCCCTACGGTGACTTAACTACGGATTCCGCCTTTCAGCAACTCCTTCAAACCGGCTATGCGAAATGTTCTCCCTAACTCGACCCTCTGCCAATTCCAGGTCACTTCCTGACCGCTTCTTGAAATACGTCCAAGATTTGAAGATATCTATACCTCCTATCTTGCCACGCCTAATTTCTTCCAGCCCTCCGTGGGCATACAGAGTCGACATAAATCTGGACCTATCGCAAACAACAAAGGAAGGCACGCCTCCTCAAGTGTATAAGACAGGACTTCAAATAATTTTAAATCAAGTGGAAAATGCACTAATATATTATACTGATGGATCTCATTCTGCCGAGGGCGTGGGTTGCGCTGTATATGTTGACGACAGCCTGGAGCTGTGGCCGTTGCCACCCCAGTCGTCTGTATATACAGCGGAGCTAACTGCTATCCGCAAAGCTATACAGATGCACATAAGAACTAACAGCCACCGAAATGCCATTATATGTACAGACTCACTTAGTGCGGTATATGCTATACAAAACATCTTTTCAGCAGATCCCGGCATAATTGAAATACATGAAAGACTGCTTACTCTATATCAAAGAGGAAATCGATGTATCATCGTATGGATCCCAGGACACATAAATATACCTGGAAACGAGGCAGCCGATTATGGGGCCAAACGTGCAACTGCATTAGATCCACCTATGGATCCAGTTGGGGTCCGGTGGAATGACATCCGCAACGCCGTACGTTCGGTAGTTCGGGTATACTGGCGCGGAAAATAGATAAACAGCCACGCCAAGCTGTGCAAGATAAAGTTAGACGTGGAGCCGTGGATTTCTAATCAGCTATCGCGCAGAGAGGAGGAGATGGTCGCTCGACTCCGTATTGGACGCACATGTCTGTCTCACAGCTATTTGCTTTTGACCCAGCCAAATACATATTACATTTGTGTCGATTGTACCGCAGATAGTGGGTCGACGTGAGAGTGCTCTCGCAGGATGTCTCACCAAAAATCTGGAGGTCATTGGAAAAGTAATATTCCATTAAAAAATATTACTTCAAAGACGCTCCGCTGTAGCGAGTCACCCTGTATATTTCAAAATATTTTTAAAATGTGCGCCTTTTGACACTATATCACTTCCATAAGAGAATTAGTTTCCAAAATCCTCTAATAATAAAGCGGATATTGGACACTGACCCATTATTGGGACACCCTGTATATAGAGTGTACCAATAAAAACTCCCAGATAATATAGATATTTGAGTTCTGCATAGGACAATTGTAAATAACTTCAATTTTGGATGCAAATCGTTTTTTAATGAGCTGGGATATAGATGACGCTGTGTTGCAAAAAAACGTTTCTATGAGAGGTACTTTGAAATTGAGGTCTTATAACTTTTATAGTTACCAATTATTTTAAAAAAAACAGGGATCTTCCTCTAGCTAACACAAACTTACCATTAAAGTTTCAATACTATAGGACTTTCCTTACGTAAGTTATCATGCTTACAAAAACGTAACGGACAGACGGACGTCCGGGCAGACAGGGGGCGAATAGACGCATATATTGTCAAATCTAATTCTTCACTCACCTCATATATTATTGGAAAAATACAAGCAAGTCACGGCTAAATTTCTTATCAATATTATTAAAAATTATTTTGGTTCGGTACTCTTCAAGTACATATATATTAATAAACAAGCATTTATACTGTGTAGACAAGGTTATTACCACAATAAATTGACATTGATCGCATTAAAAAATCGTCTATGTAATCATGTATCTTAGGTATTAAAGCAAAGAGGTGAATGAATATCGGAGGCTGTGTATTTTCGGACGCGGGACAAAATGTCCGCACTTCGCCTGTCTGAGGGCCGTCCCCCGAGAGTCACAGATATTTGATTAGGTTTGTACCTTTATTTGTTGATGTGTGATATTCTTTGTGTATATTTCTTTTGTTATATTTGTGTATTTGCTGACCCACTAATTAAATGTTGTTATTGTTTACATGCTTTTATTTATTTTAACAGAACTTTTCCCCTACAGTTTGCGCTAGGCGTGACATTTGGTGGAGGCGCCGGGCGGATGGTTTAGAATTCAATGGTCAATACAATAATTTATTTTTTTTTCCTTTCCTTGCAATATTTACAATTTTAGAAATTTTCTAAGAGAATTGGAAATTGAAAATTGAGCAGTGTTAAGTGTTTGACTAGCACCATCTCTCGTAGAAGAAATATATTACGCGCCTTACTATATAAAAGTTTTTGTGCTGAAATGAAAGTTTTCTGTATTAAAAAATGACCATAATGGTCCAGTTTGATTTTTTCTTTATAGTAAACAGTTTAGTTTAATACAATTTACATAATTTACTAGGTACAATTTAGGAGCTTTGGAAACGGCTGCCTCATATTTACGATCTCGTTATTAGGTACCTACCTCACTAGAAGAGGGTAATTTGCATTAAAAATCTTAGTTATAATGTCGCATAATTGCCTATTTTAGTGTTCTAAGTCTATATTTTTCTATAACTACTCTACTCTACTAAATCTATCAGTTTAGAAAAAGAAATGAGATAAAGACTTCAGTAACAATCACTGGAAACGCTCTTGCAAATACCTTCAACAGTTACTAGTGATATGCAACCACATATTCTTCGGTATTTGGCGCGGTTGTATAAGTCTATTCTTCAGTCCTTGTACCTGTTCTACAATATTATTTGACTTCATTAAATACAGTGGTGGACTGGCCAGGGTGTCAACTTGCTTGAGCCGTTGAGTGAAAAATCATATAAGAGGCGCAAATATTATATTGAAACGCATAGCAAGCTCTAGGTCTCACGTATAGTACGACGCTGCCGGTGTCTTGGTCTCAGATTTCTCAGTTAACTGATGGTACTAGCAGAGTGCACGTCGCATGCCATTACGCGTAGGGACTGTAGTATAATAAAAATGAGTAGGTACTACAGCGAATCATATTTAGTTTATAACAATTGTTTTAAAAGGCAAGACGTTTACAAACACATTAGTTTATTTATATTTCTTGTGAAAAATTGTAGTCGAGCTGAAGAATGGCAAAATTCGCTTATGGGTGGCAGATTTATTAGGCAAATTATTTGACTCATTGCGTTGAAAAAAAATTCGATCGCGAATTTTGTGCTAACAAATTTAGCAAAGATTTTTATTATTACTTATTAAATGCAATAGTCCAAAACAATTACGATTTCAGTGAAAAACTACAACAAGTAATATTTTCGCGGAAATTAGAGAGGATATATCAAAAATGCACTAGGAGAGATAGTTAAAAAGGGGGGAGGGATCACTTGCTAGTATCTTAAAAACTTAGGATTTCAATGAAAAATGAACTCAATGATCTATTTCCTTTAATTTTTCCATTCCATTTTCTTCTATTCTATTACTGTATTATAGTCTTCATACGAAAACGCCCCCAGCGCCAGAATCCAGATTCAGGTACAAATGTATCATTTTTCAAAACACGGAAAATAAATAAAACTAACCTAATATGGACATATTAAAGATGTACATTCTGTAATTTCCCAAGATATCCAGCCCAGGAAATTTTAAGGGTGTTCATGTTAGATCCTATGACGTGCAGGCCAAATAAGGATCAAAACTAACACACTAGTGATGTTGTGTGCTATCTGGGATCTTGTATTTTATACTATAATAAATAACAAACAATAAATATTCTTTATAAAACATAATTCATGGCCATTATTTATATCTTACACAACGCAACTACTAGATTTTAATATTAACTCACTTCAGAATAGAAGAAATAACTCTGAGATATTGTTTATATTTAACGTTTTTAATAAGATTAATGATCCTGATATCTTAGCAGAAATTGCTATTAATGTTCCTGATATTAGATTAAGAAGGAGAGATAATACTTTTAAAATAACAAACACAATTTCGCCCGTTAGCCAATGTTTGATTACTACAAATGAATTTATAAAAAATCATGACATTGACTTTTTTAACATAAGTAGAAGTAAACTGTTAAATTGTATGTAATATTAGCATAATATGATAAATTATATATTATATTAGCTTTGTATATAATTATATGTAATATTAGCTTTACATGTCAAATGTATATTTTTCCTCCATACTACTGTTTCTTAGTTTTAGCCTGTAGTATACACACTACTAAAACCCTGTACACCATGTAAGTGGAATATTGTATTCTGTATGATGTGCAGTATAAATAAAGTTCTAATTAAAAATACACCACAGGTAATTACGAACCCCTTTATTTCGGAACGCTCTAGAAGAGCCTTGTGTGGGAGGAGAGATACAATACTATAGAAACTAACCAGCGCCAGCGCAGCAAAATCGCTTTATTACCTTAAGGGTCGGTTTATTAATACAGTGTTAATACTTAACTATAGATAAATGTCAAACGAAACAATGGGTATCTATTGTTTTGTTTGACATTTATCCTTTGGTTACGAATTAACTTTGCATTGTTATACCGGGCCTAAGTGCGATACGGTACTATTTAACAGATTTAAAATATTGTGGTAGTGAACCCCATATTATTTCAGAGTTGTATAATGTAGATAATCAAATTTAGTAACATTGAACTTTTACACGAATATGTATTAACTACATTATCTAGAAACTGACTTTGTTTACAAAATAAAGATTTTTTTCCCAATTTTTAATCTATGAGATTCTTTTTGTACATAAAAATTCATAAACTTAATGAAAGATATCTAACTATATAATATTCCTCCTGATTACTGAACTTTTTTGCACGTTTCAGTTGCAATTTCTTTTACACAAAATTTAACTAACTGAATCTAGGCGGAATAAAATTTATAATTTCAGTATACATACATAAATGTTTACATTATTTTAAACATTATAATGTCGGATATTGTAGCTTTTTTCAATATCGTATGTTAACATTGGGTATCTAAAGTTTATTCTTCAGAAATCATTTCAAAAGGTTTAAGACATGTAATTATTGAAAGGGACTAGTTGACAGGTACCGTCAAATACGAAATGTATAAAAATAAGAAATATAATATGTGAATCAAACAGTGCTATTGAATAATGCAACATAGGACTGATCTATGACAATAATAAGGACTGATAAATCATACCTAGACTTTAATATATAGAAAAGATATAATGGTTGTTATGTACAACACCCTGTTCTATGTTCACAATTACAATTTAGTAACTAGAATACACAACTCAATTAATAACAAATTTATTGCTTGCCCAAGTACTGATACATGTCAACATTGACTGCTGTCTTTCCGCGCATGCCATTTTTTAGTAATTAAAATGAATATATACCATAAGGGTATAAGTATTTATTTTACATGTACATCCGTAGTATTGTATTATCATATAATTAGGAAGGAAGTAATCCACAGGAGAGAATGTATTGCTGGAAGATCGCATCTCAAGTAATATTTGTTTTGCTTTGAAATTAAAAATGGATTGATCTGGAGCACATCTTCCTAATAAAATGCGACCTGATGGTTTCCTTTAAAAAATTGTTCATTAAGAATACTTCATATCGTACATACCAGAGATGGTCCAATTGCATAATCCATTATAAATTATATGTTGAAAACATCCCATTTAGGCAAAATTAAAAATAGCATGTTTTAATTTATCAGATTTTGACATAAAGTAACTTTTAGAAAAATATAGAAAATGGTATTTGAAATTTTCTAATACATAGGCTTGCAACATCTTAGGAAAAATTCATATATAGTAACTGGGGGTAAATGCGATTCTGGGGTAAATGCAACATCCGCTTTTTTTCTGTTGGTAATGCAAAAATGGCAGCATATCAGTGTGGTTACTTTAATCACATCCAATTCTCTATTTGTATTCTGTCATATATCAGTTATCTGGCACTAATGGAAATTTATGCATGATGGAGTTTGTGTCATAATTTTTAAGGTAAATGCAAATTAGCAAGCATTCAAATATAATGTAAGGCTCAATCACTGGCAGCAATTATTACTTATCAAACTGGCCACAAAGTTATACATGTAACGAAGTACACTCGTAAATTTTTACTTTGAAGCTATTTCACAACCTCACAACGATAGCTGGGGGTGCGCATTTAACCCCCAAAAAACTGGTTTATGGGCTAAATGCACTCAGAACAGGTGGGGTAAATGCATTATCTGTTTTAATTTCAAATATGCCACGTACTTATGTATGTAAGTCTAAACGTCTGGCCTACAGACTGCAAGAAGTCCTAAGTTTGATTAAAGAAAGGGGTATTATCAACAAACCAAGCTGCGGCTAGATATGCCATTCCAAGATCAAACTGTGATGTAGTCGACATAGGCGATTATGTTTTATGTTTATGTGGGTAAAGTTATTTTCAATAATAATTTGAAATATCGCATTAAATTTTTGAAGTGTAAAAATAAGAAAAAAGGCATTTTTAAATGACCCTTGGTGGATGACGAATGTGATGAAGAAGAGGAGAAGTGTTTCAAGAAGTTTAAAACCCCTGATTTTCTCACAGGACTCCTCTACCTTAACACCGATTTTACAGGCCATAATATTTCTTAGTTAGGTTAATTATGATTTATTGCTTAAGTTGAAATATTCAAAAGATAATGTTTATTTTTTTTGTAGTTTTGTAACCAAGTTTTCTACTATTCTAATAAATTACCTAAACTCTAAACTATATTTTATAATAACTCATTTGTACGTTATTGAAAGAACTAATTTCTTTCATGTGTTACAATAAAAATTCCATTCAGAAAATATCGTAGATGGTACATAAGGTATAAAAGTTGATTGCCTTTGACCCATACTTTGTTTTGCCTTGCTCATAGTGAAAATATAGACCTAGGCGCGTTTACCCCACTCGACTGGGGTAAATTCACCCCCTGTATTATTTTTTAAAACATTTAAGAGGTCTACACTATTGTAGATAATTAGCAGTATACACAGGGATAAGCAACATAAAGTATAAAGGTACGCTTGACATATAAGATCCGGCAGATCAGTTTAGTCTGATTTCTGTAAAAACTACCTGAAAGTTGAATTTATCGATATTGGGGGTGCATTTATCCCCAGTCACCCTACTAAGATGGATACATATACAGGGTGTCCCGAAAATGGTGGGCAATCTTTCGGATTTCGGTAGAACTAATGAAAATAAGGTCACAAGTTCGTATATTCTTCTTTCCCCCGAGGTACCCCTACGAAGATATTCGCTCTTGAAGATGAAGGTTAAAAATCAATAAGTTTTTTATTGTTCAATCGATTTTAATAATTTTTGGATCAGATCATATTATTTCAAAATATTTAGGTCAGTGTAAGGTTCTACCTTGGAAACAGTCTTGGGGGCTCGGGGGTAGAGCACCCATTACCTTGAAAGGTTGAAAAAAAAATTCAGCCTATTTTCTTTTATTTCTAAGGTTATTTTCAAATTTTTGAGCCCGTATACTTGTTTGATGTCGGTAATATGAACCGTTTTCGAGATAAATGCACTTAACGATAAAATTGCGATTTTTCAATCGCACAAATAATAGTAATTTTTTAAAATTAAGTAAACACCAGGATTATGTACAAAACAACATTTATTTCTCTGTGAGATAGTAAGTACTTACCTAAACTTATAAATACAAAAAATCTTGAACACACAAAACACAAAATTTGAAACCTTACTCTAGAAAACTAATTAGGGACATGGAAAAATGAAGATTTATGAAATTTCATAATAAATGCTCAATATGAGCACCTCCTTCTCTAATGCATGCTCGTCCACGATGAACCGACGATCTCTGGACTCGCCACAACATTCCTTCGTTTTTTCTAATTGCATTTGAATGGTACATAATTCTCTCATATAATTCTTCTCTTGTCTCTACTGGTGTGGCATATACGAGATTATTTAAATGCCCCCACCAGGAAAAAATCAAGGGGATTTAAATTGGGTGACCGGAGAGGCCAAGGAACAGGCCCACCCCGACCTATCCACCGATTTGGATATACTCTATTCAAATGACCCCTAACTATAAGACTAAAATGCGGGGGCGCCCCATCATGCATAAACCACATGTTCTCTCGAGATGCAATGTCAACGTCTTCTAAAAGTTGTGGTAACTGATCTTGGAGAAATTCAATATAAAGTTGCCCATTCAATCGATTTGGTAACACAAATGGGCCCAACAAGCACCGGCCAATAATTCCGACCCAAACATTAATATGAAATTGAAATTGAATTGTGGCATGTGGGTTTTCCTCGCTCCAAACGTGTAAGTTGTGGGAGTTAATGACTCCATTTCTTCCAAAGCTCACTTCGTCCGTATACAAAACTGATCCAATGAAGGCATGGTTTCGTTCATATTTCTGTATAAACCATTGCGAAAATTGCACCCTAGCAGGAACGTCATCTAGGCTAATGGCATGAACTTTCTGTATATGGTACGGATGAAGCAGTTGCTCTTTCAAAATTCTTCCAACGACCGATTTTGGGACATTCATTTGTAATGATAATGATCTGACAGATGAATTCGCAGCGACTGCATCCAATACGTTCTCTTCTACTTCAACAGCACGTATTGTCCGCGGAGCACCCTTGTTTACATTATTTGGCGCAAATCGACCTAAGTAGATATATAATTTTTAGATTTTTAGTTTTCAAAAAAATTATCATATTTTTTACCAGTTTCTCTCAGCCATTGATTGACGTTCAAAAGTTTTGCGATCAGAAACTCTTCGATGGCGATACCGTCGAGCGTATAATCTTCGTGCTTTCGAGGCATTACAAGAAGCCATTCCATACATTAAATGTATATCTGCGTATTCATTGTTAACGTAAGCCATATTTCAACCAATTAATTACTTAATTAATGTCGGATTAAGCTAATACTGAAAAATTATGTCACTCCATCCAATTATCTGATATTTTGAAACATGGCAACCATAAACTGTCATTATTACTCGTTTGGTTTTGTACATAAACAGCTACATCGTCTTATCTACATAGATAAGACGACGTAGCTGTTTTTTAAAATATTTAAAAAAATTAATATTAACACGTTCAATGCTGACCCCAGAACTTGTGGTTCAGCATGTGCGGCACCATTTTTTGTCGTTTTTTTTCAAATATCGACGAGAAGATCATACATAATATGACAAAGTAATACTGAGTAAATAGTCTTTGTTTATTTATTTTTAAAAGTTGTGCGATTGAAAATTGCAATTTCATCGTTAGGTGCATTTATCTCGAAAACGCTTCATATTACCGACATAAAAAAAGTATACGTTTTTTACGTAAAAATGGCTCAAAAATTTGAAAATAACCTTAGAAATAAAAGAAAATAGGCTAAATTTTTTTCTTCAACTTATTAAGGCAATGGGTGCTCTGCCCCCGAGCCCCCAAGAATGTTATCCAAGGTGTTAATACACTGACCTAACTGGATTGAAATAATATAATACTGATCCACAAATGATTAAAATCGATTGAACAATAAAAAAGTTATCGCGAAAAATCAATTTTTAACCTTCAACTTCAAGAGTGAATATCTTCGTAGGGGTACCTCGGGGGAAAGAAAAATATACGAACTTGTGACCTTATTTTCACTAGTTATACCCAAATCCGAGAGATTGCCCACCATTTTCGGGACACCCTGTATATGTTTTTTGTTGTTAAACTGTTAACGGTGATATCAATTCTGTATTTAATGACTGATAACCTATCACCTGATAAGTCTTGAAGGTAGATATTAAGTTTGCTTATTTTTTATCCAGTTACCGACGAAATACCTACCTACGAATAACAGTATTTCAATAAATATTATATATAATGTATTATGCTATACATTTTCACTCTTTTCATAAATTCACAATCCCATGCAACAGTTAAATTTCTTCGGCAATTCCTGAATTTTTATTTCTTCAAAATTCAAAAATACAACTTTTTTAATGAAATTTGGTACAAAACAAATTTGGGGAGTTGCTGAATCTACTGACGCACTTAGATTTGAAAGTTAAAAAATCAAGATCTCACCATATTCTGACCCGAAAAAAAAATCACAGTAGGCCACGCTATTATGTTTTGTAAAATTTAATATAACACAAAAAGATGCGCTTTTCTAAGATCTATATTAAACAAAAATTATCTAAATTGGACATTAAATAAACTTTTATTGGTGTGGGTCCAAGCAAAATGCGACACGCTGTATACAGGGAATTTATACAATTAACGCAAATCCATCTCCTGCGAACGTCAGTGTTCCAACGAAACTAATCAATGGACAGTCGATCAAGCGTGTAGTTGCTTGATCGTAACATCAATAAGTGACCACAATAAGTTCGAACTCAAAGCAAAAATAATTCCTGATGTAATCGTGTCGGACTAACACCACTTCTTTACCGACGCGACCTAATTCCAAATGTCAAATTTTATGTGGTAAATACAATGTATAAACCCATGCCATCAATTTAAGAAAATACACCGCCTTAAAAACAAAGCTAAATTTCAGAAATTTTTGAATATTACTGATTTATACAAAATATGAAATAATAAAGTTTGGCAATAAAAATATACTAATACTTGGTACAATCAACGCATATAAACCAATGTGTAAAGATAGGTATTTTAATAATTTTAATTTCTCTTAGAAATTCGCATATTTTTTAAAATATTGTGCGACTGTTTTCCTGAATATTTTTCCGCCATAATTCAAAAACAGCTTAACAAATTTTGATAAAATTAAGTATGAAACACTTTTAAACATATCTTCAAATTATTTTGATTCTTTCGACAAAACTATTTAAGGCATAGCAACATTTGTACGTTTAAACTATTCTACATATTTTGATTGTGTGTGATTGCGGTCATGGAGTCTTATATAACTTGTTATCTTTTATATTTATTTTTCAAATTTTTACAGAGGAATTAAGTAAGTTTGGGTATTATTAGTTACGTGCTAAGTGTTGATTATGTAGCTCAGTTGGCTTAGTACTTTTATTTATTTAATAGCTCAGTAACTGGTATCTTTTGTTCCTTCGACAAAAGCCTGGGTGCAGAAATTGGCATGGTTGTAAAATTAAAAATTAAACAAACAGTAGAACATTCTTTCCTTTCATTCAGATGCATTAAATAATATTTCACAAGAAGCTAACCGCAGAATCTATTCAATCTGCATATTATTCAGACCAGTAAAGGCTTTCACAATTATTGCATTTTATTTTATACTAGTCGAACAACCTAGTGTGCGTATCGGGTGCGACTCTATGATCACCTATGCATCACCCACCATTAAAACTTAAAAGGTCGCTAGATTTGCCATTTATGGCACCTGAATTCTTTCTATATCTCGTCACTGCTCAGCCGTAGCGTGATGATAGATAGAATATATTCCGTTAATCACTTTGGTCCTTTTGGTTAACCTTCTTACGTTCATTAAATTACCAATTCCTGAAATATAGATGATAACGGAACATGGTTCCAAAGAACTGTTTGTTACCGAAGCGATCAACGTGTTGCAGTATTTGAATGCTGTAAATAGTTGGCGGGGATCTGCCAGAAGTGGTAAATGTCAAATGCGTGTATTGTAAATGAAAACACAAGTGTATAACTGATTTTGGAGAGCTATAATAAGTTGCAGGATAAAAAATACGTAATTTTAAAGATAACTTTGGACCTTCGTTGCCCTAGGGTGGCGCCATTTCCGGGCCAACTAACGAACCGTCATTTAGCACCTAGAAAACTACAGAAATTTCCAGCATATTCGATGAGTTTCTGGAAGGAAATGTGAGTACGTTCGAAGTGTGAATATAATGAGGTGAATCCGACGCACGCGGACAGTTCAGTTCAGTTCAAGACTGTTCAGTATACAGTACAGTTCTGATATGCAGATTTGATATTAGACAAACAAGTCAATCAGATCAGATGAAAAAGAACAGTAAATATTGTGACTGAAAGCAGTGAATTTATGTTAGGTTAGAAAAATATGTTGGAGTCCTCTTTTCCACAAATTAATTCGTTTATTTTCAACAATTAACCTCTTGAAGAAATAACCCTGATCGCAGCAACATCAATACATCATCTCTGTATTCCATGCCCTTAGTTCTCGAATAATTTTCATGGGAAAATAAGTTTTTGTCCAAAAAGAAATTACCCGGTATAAAATCGACCTCTAGTGTATTAATACTCCAAAACCTTTAATCCCAAAAATGGTGGTGAAACCCGCAACCGATCTGTAAGATTTTTCTAACAACACATTAGATTTTTGTTGATTGTCTCTCGGATTCGGTACTGAACCTACACATCTTCGAAAGGTTTACAAAGGCTTCGGGAAAATTTGCGAAGTGTACAATGTATATGTGTACTCATATTATGTGTACTCATATTTGCGTGTTGACTCACTTAATTGGGGTGTTATCCAATGAAATGTACAGCTTTAGTACCGAATGCTTCTTATGACAATCATAGAAAATTTAATTTTGTATACTTCAACATTTTAAATTTCAGAACAAAACAGATGTATCCGTTCAATAACGTCATGCTTGTTAGTAATATTGTATTGTGTGTATTACAGCTCTAATTACTATACAGAATGTTCATTGATGATTGTCGCCTTGTTGCTTTCCTATTAATTTCGTAAATTAATTCGACAATTAGTCACAACAAGCATACAGCAAATATATAATTTTATTTAGACGATCGTTTCAAAACGTATCTTTATTGTTCAACTTTAAATCTGGCTGCTTATCCCACCAATTTATATCAACTTGTAAATGTAAGGATTGTGCCAACTTTAAAATGTTGCAGTTCAAATGTGCTTTTAGAGGGAATATTAAAACGTAATATTTTTAGTCGCAAACTCATCTATAATATTCTTTTTTTACTATAAGGAACGTAATCAGACTGCAACCAACAGCTACTCTCCGAGCTATGTGCCCGCCGAGCGCTGAAGTACAAGTTACAAGCCTAGCGCCACCAGCCGAAAGACTGATCCTACTTAAAGGAGCTCTCGTGCCAGTCGTCCCACACCACTTGCAGACTGCAGTTTCGAGCTGTTGGCTCTCGTCAGTGCAACGCAGGCATGTGACGACCGACACGAGGATTGTTGCAATCGAAGCATTAGCGTTTTGATGGTAATATGCAATTATTACACTTAACGCGCCAGGTTTGTAACCTGTAATTCAGCGCTCGGCGGGACACATAGCCCGGAGAGTAGCTGTTGGTTGTAGTCTGGTTACGTTCCTTATAGTAAAATAAGGATTTTATAGAGGAGTTTGTGACTCAAAATATTTGTAATAATAATAAATAATAAATAATGTTTTAATATTCCGTGCGCGGTTAGTACTTGGATAGGCGACCGTTTCAAAAAAGACCGCATCCTCGCCCCACATATCTTCCAGCGGCTTGTATATCAGTGTAGGCGCGGAAGCTATGCAACCTTAGACAAGGGTTGTGTAGGTGATATACTATCCTTCGAAGGGGATGTAAAGCCGTCGGTTCCTTGTCTATTAAATGTTAGGCAAGTAAAAGATTCCTACTCTTCTTAAGGGAAGAGGTTCGGCAAAATTCCTGGTTGGGGGTAGCTCGTCTACAGGCGTCGGTGATAGGCCTCAGTAGCGGAAATAGACCGACGTTAAATAAATGTAAAAAAAAAATCCGCCCTCTAAAAGCACATTTAAACTATGATAAGCCCAGTCAGGCTATTTATTTTTCGATTGCAGCATACACTGGACCGCTAGATGACGCTTGCTGACTATTTTGCATGTCACTATCCTAAAGATACCGAAATGTACCAAGTAGTCAAGGGATTCTCGTATCGGTCGTCACGAGAACCAACAGCTCGAAACTGCGGTCTGCAAGTGGTGTGGACGACTGGCACGAGAGCTCCTTTAAGTAGGATCAGCCTTACGGCCGGTGTTTGTTGCAATCGAAGCATTAGCATTTTGATGGTAATATGCAATTATTACACTTAACGCGCCAAGCTTGTAACTTGTAATTCAGCGCTCGGCGGGACACATAGCCCGGAGAGTAGCTGTTGGTTGCAGTCTGATTACGTTCCTTATAGTAAAATAAGGATTTTATAGAGGAGTTTGCGACTAAAAATATTATGTTGTAACTAAAAGATATTCAATTTTTTTTGTCTATTCTAGAAATTTCGAATGTTACCAACCAAATTAGTAGTGCATACAGCATCATAAGAAATTAAAATAGTGACAGATAAAAGAAACGATTAAACAAAATACACAAATCACAAGTTCTTGTTTTAAATTTCTAAATGAATACTAACTCATTAAATTTTCTAAATTAAGAGAAATAAAACCAGAACGCAGAAACAATTGATATTAAACTTCATAAAAATAATCTGGGTCATGTTAAATTTCTACAAATACAACTCACTTTGGGTCTTAACTTTTAAAACTAGACGATCATGATAGTGGCAATTATCGCCCAGTAAAAAAGAGTGATAAATAATAAGTGTAGGGCGGAAGTGCGTTTCAATAAAATCAAATAATAGATTGAATTTAAAAAAAACATAATTTTTTTATATTTTCTATATTATATAATTATCAAATCGCAGTCCAGCGGCTTCTCATCTTACTTGTCAGATAATTTCTTTGGATACGAATGTATCAGAAATGTTTCTATTTAATTTATTTGTTAAATAAATTTCATGGGACATTATGATGGCACCTGATAACCTTAAAAATAAATTATTTGTATATATATTGCGAATTAATATCAAGATATGAAAATTCAGAAGAGTAACCTAAAGAATGAACACAAAGTTATATGTAAACACAACAGTTACTGTATCGTAAATAAAGCGAAAGTATTGCACAGAACTCTTGTAAAATTCCCACAGCAGATTATTTCATTAAATTCAGTTGTAATTTATTTTGACATTTTTTCAAATTAACAAGAAACCAATGAAACCTCAAAAAATAAATCAACAAATGGCAATAATAAGAAAAATAAGGCAATAGGTAAAAGCAACAATGAATTAATTTCTTTCACAATAGTTTCAGCTTCTCGTCAATAGCTTTAGTTTTAGTTTTGCGATTGCCAAAGGTAACTCTGATAGAACTTACGTTGCTTAATGTCTTAGTTGTTGTGTTCAATATACCGAACAAAATTGTTAGTTAAGTTGACAAATTTTTAAAGTTACTGAAACAAATGCCTACGTCGTAAAATATTATGATGAAACAGCCAGGACAGTCAAAGGCCACAGCAAGCCTCAGTACAACGGCAGCTTTGTGAAATTTTCAGGGGAGTTCCAGAGGGGGCCTTGTCTGGAGCTTGGGACCCGACTGCCCTCCACTCTCGATGTAATGCACACAGCTAAACTTAATAAGATGCAAGTGAAGTATCTGCAATGAATCATCACTGCTAAGCGTAAAATATGAATACCGTGCGAGGTATTTTATTAGAAATTTATAATGTCTAGATGTAATTAATTGTATATGTTTGATGGTAATTAAATAAGTAGCAAGTAAATCTAGTTCAACAACGAAAGATGTAAGGATTTATAAAAAATGCTATTAATCTCCTATCTGATAGGCAGTATGGTTTCCAAAAAAATTGTTCAACTCAAGATGTAATCTTATCATTCTGTGATAAACTGCTAAACGACTTTGATAAAAAATTACTTTCTGGTGGCATTTTTTATTACTTGTCTTGTGCTTTTGATACCATCTATCATCAGCTTCTGGTGGAGGAATTATACTCTTAGAGTGTTAGTTAACTTGCACTGGAATGAACGGAATCATATTCGAGTGAAAGGTATCAGTTCAGCCGAATATTTCATGAAAATAAGTTTAGTGATTCAAAAACTGTGTTCCACAAGGAAGTGTTTTGGGACCTTTTTTGTTTAATATTTATATTAATGATATAACCGCCTCGATAGGATCATGTTTCCTTACACTATCTGCTGATAATACATCCGCCCTCAACTCTTCTGGAAATGTTTCAACACTAAGCGCAGTTGCCAACTCCTGTGTTCAAAGTATGTCATCTTGGTCGAATGGGTTTGTATTAAAATTTTATAAAAATATAAAAATAGGAATTATAATATTACAACCTATCTGCTAGTGCCTTATATATAATACGGACTAAACAAATTAAACCAAAACAGCTATTCTCGTAGCTAAATGGTGTAATTTGCCATATTTTGTCTAACACAGTTAGCATTAAATTTTCCTTCTGCCGTAAAATTGCTTATTCAGTGATGATTATCAATTTTATTTTCGATTTGGATTATTTCTACGCTGCCGCGAGATGGCGCTAGTTACGCTCTACTGCTGTGGAACGTAACAGTCTCTATGAGCTGCGACCTAGGTTCATCGAAGGTATGCTCACTTACTGCACTAACGTGACTCAAAAGCAGGTCGAAACCGGTTTGCAATTAGTGACATCCTGAGATGAAGGAGGCTTCGCATCTTCCTCGTAGCATTCGAGCAATCCAAAGTATTGTATTTTGGTGCTAACTGTGTTAGACTTAGACAAGATACGGCAAATTTCACCATTTAATTCAGCGCTCGTCGTCATCATATAGATGGGGGAATAGCTGTTTTGGTTTAATTTGGTTAGTCCTTATTATATATAAGGCACTAGCAGATAGGTTGGATTATTATAATTCCTATGTTTATAAAATTTCCTTCTGCTTTAAAATTGTTTATCCAAATAAGTATATTATAACCAGGTATTGTCGACTGTGAATGACTGACCTGTGTTATATTTAGGAAAATTATATTTTATTAATTGTAAGGGCCCTTTTTTGATTACATTGGCATAAATTTCAGTCGAATTAACTTCTGGCCAATCTGCTTTTTAAATAAATTTTAAGAAAACAATTAATTTTGATTTCTTCAGGTTTCAAACAATTTTTAAACCAAATTTAGATCTCTTAAACGTGAATTGCTGCCCGTGTATAGTTTTTTGAAAATTAATTTTGTAAAAAAAATTTTAAAATCATTTTCGTAAATTATTCTTAACATAAAAATCTGTGTAACAGTACCGAATAAACTTTTAATTTCTCATTTTTAAGAAATTCTTTAACTTATATTTCTGAAATAATATACAGGACGTTATCTGAAAGCCAAGCCAATTTCAAAAACATTTAAAAATCAACTTGGTTTAGGGACGGATGGGTCTCAAACAGTCTAAGGCTACCCAATTTTTTCAAAAACGGGGAACTCGTTCGTATTTACAAGCACCTAATTTCTCAATTTTTCTACATCCAGTCACCGAGGAAGAAGTGAGGACAGTAATTAGATCATTAAAAAATTCAAGTTCTCTTGATATCTATGAACTCAATGCAAAAATAATAAAAATCGCCAAAGATATTATTGCTGCCCCATTAACGGCGCTTTTTAATGCCTGTATCGCACAATGAGTTTTTCCATATGTACTCAAATGCTCTCACGTCATATCAGCCCACAAAAAATGAGATAACTCCTCCCTTGATAACTATTGCCCCATATCTGTCCTTCCCATTTTTGGGAAGATATTTGAGAAGATTCCAGTACAGAGATTGACCAGCTATCTTGGTAGGTATTCACTTATCAGTCCTGATCAGTTTGGTTTTGGCTCCGGGCGTTCGACCTCCCAAGCTGTTCTTAGGGTCGTGAGTGATATAGTTGAGGGTCTTGAGGCAGGTCTTCACACAGTTACCTCACTGTGTGAGCTCTCCAAGGCCTTAGACTGTATCTCTCACAACACACTAATAAAAAAGTTACGATTATATGGTATTAGAGGATTACCTCTTACCCTTTTTGAGTCATATTTAACAAATCCCAAGCAAACAGTGTGTGTCCATAAATAATAATAATTCTAATTTTCTAAATGTCATGTACAGGGTATCTCAAGGTGCTGTCTTGGGACCCATATTGTTCATACTATATGTCAATCACTTTTCTCCATGTAGGGACCCCACCAAGACTATTCTGTTTGCAGATGATTCGGAAAAATGCAAGAACACTGTCAACCTATATTTATTAAAGGAGGCATTATGCAACTTGCTTCACTGTACATATATTACAGCTTGATCCAAATTCATGAGAGTGTCAACAATTCTTCTACCCACTCTGATTACCATCAACATAAAACTCGTTCCGCAGGCCTTCTTATGAATTCACGTTACCGATTAGCAGTTAGTGAAAAAACTGCCTCAATTTAAATCTATACAGTCACATGCCTAAATAAATCAAGCAGTTAAAGTTAGTTGGTTTTAAGTCAAAAATTAAAAAATTTATCCTAAAATAGTGCTTTTGTTCTGTTGATGAATATTTACGAACTCCTTACAAACAGTGACCCTATAGGCATGAATGTTGTATGCATTTACTTGCAGAATATTTGCTATTTTATTTCATCTTCTCTCATTTGTTTTGTTTTTATTCAATAGTTGTATATTTGTTACCATTATTTATTTGTCATTCACATAAATTTCTTGTGATGTACTTAATGTTAAGACATTATTTTAATTTGATTGTTTCTGTTAATTGCCGATTGGTAACTAACCAGATCCATGTGTTCTGTTGACTTGCTACAAACATTGTCAAAAATGTGAATGTAGTCAAATAAAGCCTATCTATCTGTCTATCTATCTATCTATCTATCTAATTAAATATACCATCCAACCGGCACCTCCGGCAAAACGTAGAATACAAAAGGTTTCTCGCCTGATCAGAGACTTCTACGTCCGTTCTTTCGCGTACAAATGGTACGATATTAGTTCCGGTGACATAATGGAATGCCGTTAGGTTTGTACCTTGGAACTGAGCTCCAATTAATGAATTTATGTGAATTGGATCTATACGTTATAAGTAATTAAAGTATGACTAAAAACTAAAAAATGAAAAGTTCTTCAAATTTGTTTTTATTCATTAAGTGAAAGAAAATATTCATATTTCAGTTTCATGTGTGTGTGCGTGTGTGTGTGTGTGTGTGTGTGTGTGTGTGTGTGTGTGTGTGTGTGTGTGTGTGTGTGTGTGTGTGCCTGCCTCGGGTTAATGATTACGATTACAAAGACCATTCGCCAAACTTTCTCTTTTTTTTCCCTTTAGGTTATTCCTTGGGTACTATTGTATTAAATGTTATTGCTGTGTTATTATGTATACCAATTATACAACAAGTGACAGACAGACAGACATGTATATACAATTATCCTATGGACATATAGACTTTTTTTGATATTTATCGTTTTTTGAAAATTTTTTTCTACATTTTTTTCTTTTTCTTTTCTTCCATTTTTCTATATTTATCGTTTTTGTTTTTTCTTTTTTTCTTTTTTCCCTTTTTCATTTTTTTTTCAATTTTTTTCAATATAAATGGGAATTGACAGTGATACAAGTATGTCTATGGGTCCGTATAGACAATTTTTATTCACAAACTGACTGGACCTCGGATGGGATGGTATAACATAAGGGAAAGACAGTAGGAAATTTATTTCTAATTACATATTTTCTATATATTTAATTATATTCTTTCTAAATGATTAAGTATATGGTTATATATAGAGTAATTTTTTTATGATAATAGTTGTGTCAAATTAAAAGGACATGATACTAAAAAAATTGGAACGCTTCACGATTCTGCGTGTCATCCTTGCGCAGGGGCCATGCTAATCTTCTCTGTATTGTTCCAATTTTATATGTACTGCCGAAGCGAGTACTTAGTTTCATGTGATAAATAATAATAATAAAATAAATATCAACGCTTGTGAAGCCGTGATTTGCTGAATGTCGCATTGCTATTGGTCGATCGGTCTCCCGTGTGTTTGTTTACATCGTATAAATCTGAAATGGGAATATGCTATAACTTTTTGCATTATCTTTCAGAGTGATTTCAGGTCTTTATATACGGCTATAATCTATACTCACTGCTGTAATTAGCAGCCTAGCAAATTGTGTAATTATGCTAGACCAAGATTACTTAAAATCTAATTTAGTTGGTTCGCATGTAGTAATTAATATTAAAAGTATCACACGAGTGAACATTATTGACACAGTTTTCAGCACAATATAATTTCTTTAATGTTAAATATAGGTTGGCTTTGCACTAATTCCTCCATTCCGATTAAGTTATAAATAAGAGAACAATGTCAAACTACGAAAAATATTGTTCGTTCTTTTACTTTTTACATCTTCTCTTTCGATGACTTGTTTTTGTTCAAAATAAATTTATGTTATAATGTTCTACTAAGCGTAAAATCATTTCACTTTCATTATTATTACCTGCGGTACGTCTAGTCGAAATTGATTTGCTATTTAGAAATGCCAAATATTTAAGAGAGGGAAATAAGCTGACGGACAAGATTATAGTATTATAACAGCAGCAAAAATCATACCATAACGCAACGTTAAAATAGCTTGACATAAGAATTAATGCGGAAAATTATAGTTTAAGAAAATAATTTGTTTGTTTCAACTTTATGTGCTTCAGTTGCTTGTGGTCATTGGCACGGGTACAAAGTTTGTATAATGCCAACAAATGCAAGGGACTCAATAAGTTTACGCATTTTAATGTCATTTTCATATAAGAAATTAATTATCTTGTTGAAATCGTTGGATTGTCTCTTTTGTCATCTCCTTTAAGTTGTGGTGTTGTTGGGCTTAGGCATGTTGAGGGCAATCTGAGAAAATATGCTAATTAAGAAAAGGATGTTAGAACTGAAAAAAAATATTTCAATTTTTGACTACGTTTTTGCGTTTCAAACAAATTGATTATAAACAAATAAAATTTTGACACGCAAAAAGACTCCAAATATAAAATATTCTTAAACGGTTCAACAGTATATGAAAAAAGAGAACAATTTGAAAAAGTTTCTCCTATAGATAATTTATTTATTTATTTATTTATTTATTTGGATACTACCACCCAACAGGTAACCATTTACAGGGTGGGAACATTACAATGTAACTATGTACATTAAAATAAACAGGTATTACAATATAAAAACACAAATTACAATAATAAAAAAATGAAATAAAGTAACATAAAGAACACATTAAAACAGAACTACAGCAGACTAGTATAGAGAGCGAAACTTATAAATTATAAATCAAGTTGTTTAATTGAACGAATGCTACAGTTGAATATATCAAGCTGATCTTGCAGTAGATTATAATTTCTACACATAAAATATAGAGGGGAAAATTTTAATAAATTAGTTCGAGGTGTAGGAAGGTAAAATGTTTCACAATTCCGACTTGCTGTACGAGGTATATGAAAATTCAGTTGCTCCAAAATGAGAGGGCAATCAAACATGTTATGCATAATTTTGTAAAGAAAAATTATTGAATGTACTATTCTTATATCTTCCAAATTAGACTACTGAAATCTTTCCAACATAACATTTTGCGGATATCCAATTATTGGATAAATATTATCTTCAATAAAGCACAAATATTTAACAAAACAGCGCTGAATATTCTCAACACTATTTATGTAAATATCATATCCTTGGGACCATATCAATGAGCAGTATTCCAGTTTTGAACTTACAAATGAATAGTGCAACAGCTTCATAATATCAGTATTATTGAACCCTTTGCAATTTCTAATTATAAAATCTAAACTTTTTAGAGCCGATGCGATGGTGAAATTAATATGTTCCTTAAAACTTAGACACTTCAAATATAACTCCAAGATACTTTACTGTATCCGGTCTCTGCAAAATTTGATCGTTTATATGATAATCGTAATTGATAGGGTTACGCATTTTAGAGAAAGTAAATGAGTTACACTTAGATATGATAAGAGGCAGATTATTAGATTGGCACCAGTCATTTACCAAGTTTAGGTTATTCTGAAGATTTTTACAATCTTGTTCGTTTTCTATTACACAATATATTTTCAAGTCATCGGCATATAAGAGACTCTGTGCGATTTTAGAATTTATAAGTCGAGTTGGCATGATAGATATGTCAATAATATATAATGTCAAGTAGCGTCTGTTGACGAATTTATTAAATTCATTTTGATAATTTGTTACTGTATATGTATTTCTATTGACCACATTAAATTTGTGCAACATAGCAGAAATATTGTTATTATTTGCCCTAATTCGGGCTGGTCCACTAAATCGAAGGAGTTATAATTATTGACGTTACGGAATCTAAAAGTCTAGATCCCACAGACTCTCTATATTAAGATTATCTACAATATCATTTACAAAAACAACAAACATAAGCGGGCCCAGTACAGAACCCTGGGTTACACCGGAGGTGGCTAGGATGTCAAACGACTTGTAACCGCGGTATTCAACATACTGACGCCTATTCTCTAGATATGAAGTGAAGAATTCTAACTGCATTCCTGACAATCCAAACTTACCCAATTTTTCTAATAGAGTACAGTGATCTAGGCGATCAAAGGCCTTGGAGAAATCAGTGTAGATAATATCGACTTGCTTGTTTGCATCCAATTCCTTAGATATGAATTGAATGATACATGCAAGGTTTGTTTCAGTAGATCTACCGGGAACAAATCCATGTTGGTTACAACTAATTTGGCCATGTACGTGACTGGATAATGACATATGCAAAGTGATCTCAAAGACTTTAGCGAAATTGCAGATAATTGTAATGGGTCTATAATTTTCGGCCATGCACTCGTTGTCTTTTTTAAAAACGGGACATAAGCGCGAATATTTCCACACATCTGGAAATGTACGCGTTTTTAGTGATAAATTGAATATCGTTGTGAGAGGACTGGCGAAGATGGTTGCGCAGTCTTTGACAATAAATGCGAGAATGTTATCAGGTCCTTTAGTAAGCTTAGGCTTGATTTTCTTCAATGACTTTCAATACTTCTGTTTCAGAAAAATAAGTTAGAGATAAATTGATGCTATTAATAATATTATCGGGAATGGAACTGCTACCTCTTTTACTACTAATGTAAGACCAGAATTTTTGCGGATCGCTTTTTATGTTTTCTTGTATTTTTAGCAGATAGTTTTCATGCGCTTGTCTTAACTCATTCTTTATCTTTTTTCTTATGTCACTAAACTCCCTGTAGATATTGGTGTTCTTTGTTTGTGTATATTTTTTCCAGAGAATACGTTTTTTCTTTATGTCTCGTACTATGTTATTTGTGTACCATGGTGGATATTTAGATTGTCTGGGAACATATTTGGGAACAGTTTTATCAATAATTTCAGTCAATTTTGCGTAAAATTCAGAACATGCTATGTTAACATCTTTTAGTTCATAGTCCAGTCTGTTTTGAATAAAATCTCGTACAGTTGAGGATAATCTGCTTTTTTAAAATTACACGGGAAATTTTCAGACTGAGAAGTATTTATAGTTATTGATATATCCAGAGGTGGATGGTGTAAATCTTCAGTCAGTAAATAATCTAGAGATCTCGTAACACGGCAGTCTTTGTTTGACAATACTAGATCTAGTGTAACATTATTGACATTTGTAACAGTGTTAAATTGGGAAAACTGGCGCAGAGAGTTTGCACGTATGCTTGAAACAATGTTAGCGTTATTGTATTCTGGGATATTAAAGTCTCCTATAAAATAAACGTCACCACCATTTAAATAATTAAGTGATTCAAACATCTCAAACAGCACTGCATATGAATCTCTGGATATATTTGTTGGTATATAAATAACTAAAATAAAAATAGTTTGGAAATTAATTGATATGTATATTTGCCAAGTTATTTGGACTTTTGGTTGTTTACAAACGTCTAATTTTTGTAGGAAAAACTATTCAAATATTACTATTATTATTATTAAGTTAAAAGAATAATTATTAGTAAAGAGGCGTGCGGGGATTGCGTAACCCGATCAAAGTCACTTCATATGAGGTATACAGAGTAATAGATAATTTTTATCTGTAACTTTGGTCAAAGAAAGTAGTTGTCAAAATACACAAAAAGGTCTTATAGATATGTGCCCGGAAAAGCTTCCTAAGGGAGCTAGAACATTTTTGAAGTGGTGCCCTTGGGTAAATTTTTTTTGTTTAATATTTGAGGAACCTTCTGTGTTAAGAATTTATTTTATGGTACCAACCAAAATTAAATTCAACCAGTGGCATCGACTTTTAATCCAAAACGGTATAGTGGCACAGCGCTTATATATTAGGCTTGCAACCAAGGAGTTCTGTGTTCGAATCCTCGCTAGGATATGGATGTTCAGTGGCATTTTTCATGTGTGTACTATAACATAAGTTGCCTATCAGCCGGCAACCTCTGTAGGCAAATTTTCATATTTTAACTTCCTCTAAGTTTACACCCTCCCATCCTTAAATATTTCAAATCTGAACCCCCAACAGCACAAAATATTGGACCAATGCGCAAACCGGCTTGACCCTATTTATAAATGGTGGCCCAATATTTATTTATTTATTTATTTATTTATACACCATCTAACAGTACAAAGATCATTTACAAGATGGGAAATAACACATATTTAATATACAGTACACATAGTGAGTAGCTTAAATATATATAATAAAAGTAGGAAAGAGAAAAAAAATCTAAATCTAAAATCTAAACTGACTAGTATAAAAGAATCAAAAAAGATATAAAAGACAGCTAAAGAAAAACTGTATAGTGCATGTAAAAATTAACATGATTGCTGTACATAAGGAATATATAAATAAAAATTCTAATAAAATATATACAAATAAAAATATAGTGAGGAAAATTGATAGGCGAACAAAAGCAGGAAGCCCCATTATTGAAAAATATCAATATTCGGATTGTTATTGTAACAGGAACAAATATTATATACAGGTGAGAATTTTAGGACATTAGTCCGAGCTCTAGGCAGATAAAAAGTTTGACTATGACGTGAATTAACTCTAGGAATATAAAAGTCCAATTTATGAAGTATCTCTGCAGCCAATTTCATGGTGAATTAATTTCTTCAAAAAGTTGATAGCACTTAAGCTGCACATAGAAAACATGTCAAGCAGATTTGATTGAGGAAAACCAATAGGCGGATATGAATTTAGAGATTTGAAGTAGAGATATTTAAGAAAGTGACGCTGCACGTTTTCTAATTTAGCGATATGAGTATTATAGCAGGGCTGCCATACAAGAGATGCATACTCTAGCTTAGATCTCAGAAATGAAAAGTATAATAATTTTAAGGTTGAATTATTAGTGAAATCGCGACCATTACGAATGATAAAACCTAAAGTTTTGTTTAAGTCACATACAGATGTATCGATATGATCGACAAAGGTCAGTTTTTTATCAAAAGTTACACCAAGGTCTTTAAACGTAGACGGTCGCGTTAGCTGTTCGTCGTTCAACGTGTACCCATAGGTATACTCAGAATCTCTAGCTGTAAATGACAGTACATTGCACTTTTGTACGTTTAACGAAAGATTGTTTTTAACACACCAGAAACTCAGATTAGAGATATTATTTTGCATTATAATGCAATCGTTTAAACCAGAGATTCTGTGTAGAAGTTTTATGTCATCAGCATACATTAAGAAATGCACATCTAAAGTATCGCCTATGTCATTAATAAATATATTGAAAAGCAGTGGCCCTATAACAGAGCCCTGGGGAACATATTGGGCATTTATAGCAAATTTTAGGCACATATTATTCTGATATTTTATCTCAATACGCACATATCTATATTTCTCCGATATAGGACCTACCAGTGTAATCCATATAAGTCCAGCATTTTTTTAACCCATATTGGACACATATTATTCTGAAATATTATCCAAAAAACAAACGTACAAATGTGTAATTTCATGAATATAGGACTTGCCAGTAGAATCCATAAATGCTTAGAATATGTATAGCTAATATTGGACATATGTTGTTCTGAAATTTTATCCTAATATATATATATATATATATATATATAGGTTCCCGTTATTCCTCAGGTGGAACAATAGGGCCTCCACGAAATTCCTCCATCTGACCTGATTATGAACCAGTTACTTTACTCCCCCCATGTCTTGCTTATCATCTTAGCTGCCGCAATGCTGTTTTGCCTGCAGATTGTGTGACCCAGCCAACTCCACTTTCTGTGCCTGATCTCCAAGTCGATTTTAACTTGCTTAGCTTATCTCCATAGCTCTTCCTAATATGAGCAAATCTATAGTTCATCAATATGGGACTAATCAGTGTAATCCATATGTTTCCAAAATATTTATAACCAATATTGGGCACATATTGTTCTTATCCCAATATGTACAAATCTATATGTTACTATTATAAGAGAGTGATATAAACAAATTTTCAAGTGAAAATTTCCTATCCCTAAAAAATGGAAGAAATACCAATGATTTAAAACTTATTTTTTTACGCTGGATAGAGCATGCAATTAATCTTAGATTGAAGTTTAAGGTATAAACAAGCTATATCTACAAGGATTTTTTTAAAAATCAGTATTTTATTTAATATTTTTGTTTTAAAATAGAGTGGGAAAAAATGATAAAGCCAAACTTTCACGTGCAATTTAAAAGTAAGTATACCGTTGGAATGCTGAATACTTCCTCTTCAAAATGCTTCCATTTTTTTTTCGTTTTCAATGGGTATAAATTGTCTTTATTATGTAGCGACCGGCGGTCGAGAAATGCTTAATTTGTCTGTGTGATGCACTTGAAATATTGACCGAACTGTAATAATTTCTCACGCTAAGGGAAAAATTTATTTAAAAAAACTTTTATACTATTTCTATGTAAAATTTCCCGCTCTTTCACGTGGTGCTATCTTTTTCTTTTTATTAATATTATTTTTCGAGATATTAGCAAAAAACTGATTTTTTCCGTTTCAAAGGGTTGTTTTTAAGAGTTCGCGGGGGTAGGTTTTGGTAAACTTTTTGAGCCACTTTCTACTAGCAAAAACATGGAAAAATTAGCAAGATAACAATTAATTACGACTTAAAGCCCCTGGCAACTGGGCTATAACTACTGTAACTTATTACACTTTTAAAAATATTTAATGTTAAAGAGCGCCTGTAACGCAACATCGAAACATTTAAATACTCCACTCGGCGTATATTGCGCCAACTATGCTAGCATCATTTGAAGTTTTAATTGCCCCCAGATAATGGTAGTTGAATGTAGCAAGTGTTTTGGTGTATGTGGAGATTCAGATTCAGGGGTATCAAATAAAAACTATCAAACGTTATCATCATAGTTGGAAATCAAGTTAATTATTTGAAAATATCAGTGTATTGTTACAAACCGAAACCTGGTCTGTTTAATATCTTTTGCAATAAAAATAAATTGTATTAACTATTGCTGATTTCCCCAGATACATATTTCTTTTCTTCAATTCATTGGGTATACAAAACAGATAATGCTAAACCAATTAAATAATCTGTAAAAGTTGACTTCAGGGCTATTTTACTAACAACACTTCATTATAAATATTTAAATTAGTTTTTTTTTGCAGAAATTCAGCGTAAGTTGCAAAATACAAACAATTATTGTTTATTTACATTTTTTAATGATCCACGAACTGTTGCACATTTAATAATCTGCATGAATAAACGGAGACTTAACTCATAGCGCCATTTCACCTGTTTAACACGTTAGATATGATTTTTTTTTCAAATCATCAACCATGAAGTTGCAGACCATATAACGTTGCTGCTAATCTAAAAGATCTTACAAACAGTGGAGTATGTTGTAAACATTTTTATAAGAATTTTGTATATTAATAATAATTATATAATATTAATTTAAAAACAAACTTTTTCTAAACTAAGATAAAATGAAATCATTACATTGCCAAAACTGGACCAGTAATTTAATATTTCTTAAGAGTTAATTAAACATTCAAATGAAGCATAATTAATAGGTGATCTGTGATATGTTCTTAAAAAATGTGACTTCATAAACTACAGAAATTATCACGGTAAAGAGTTGCTATCGTCCAAGGCCTTCGGCTGTGACTCATATGACATTCTTCTGCAAAAGATGAGTGTCTATGGTATTAGAGGTTTACCATTAAATCTTTTCCATTCTTATGTGAACAATAGAGAACAGTGTCTCTGTCGATAACAGGAACTCAGAATTACTTCCTGCTAAGCATGGAGTGCCCAAAAGCTTTGTCTTGGGGCCACTAGTTTTATATTATATGTTAATGACTTTTTCACTCATGTCACCTAATAATTGTATTGATAACATATTCGTGAATTTCGTCGAACCCTTTTATACTAACGTATTTGACCCAGGTTTGTCAGACTATAAGGCAGTTCAGATAGAAATATATATTACAGCAAAAATATGCCTGGAGAAAAAGATTAAGGCACGTCATGTAGGCGACAACGGTATGTTCGCACTCTACCAGAGAGTGGAAGAAGTCGATTGGAATTTTTTGAGCGACAATCATATTTATGTGAATTCTAAGTTTAATAAGTTCATGCATACAGGAAGTAGTCATATAGAAACAGCGTTCCCGCTATCTGAAAAAAAAATATGTGAAAAACATAAAAATTTAAAACAAATGATTTTTGGCAGATTTACACAAATTAAGACAAAACTTACGACTGTTCTCGGAGTTACATCAAGAGCTTCCTGACCAAAAACTAAAAACCTAAAACGAGAATACAGGCGGGAATCTAATTATGCAAAAAGACGCTACTATTATATAGCGATTATACAGGGTTACTGGTAATTCGATACATTCCTGTGGAGATGTGATGGGGCATGAGCTAAGGAGTAAATCTAGCCCTAACATACATTATGCAAACCTCAATAGTTTTTGAGACATTTCAATTTTTTTGTTTTTCTCAAAAAAGTAGATCTTAATGTCTTTAAGGCTAATTTCCGAAAAATCTACTTGACATTTTAAATTTTTTTTTACTGGATTACTTGTCCAATATTATAGATATCCGTATGGAATGAAAAATATCCGGAAACATTTCGATCATGTGAACATTTAAAATAAAAGCTTGTAAATTTTTTTTTTAAATCAGATGAAATTTACTTACCTATTAGGTTTTTTCAAAAAAATAGTAATGTAGCACGCGTACAAATTATTATAAAAACTTCCTTATTTCAATAGCTATCTAACTAGGTAAAAATGTTTAATGTACCCTTGATAGTTCTAATAAAAAATTAGTAAAGATAATGCTGGTGGCGGAATTTATTAAACGGCTAATCGTTCATTTTCATTTAAGTAAGTTAGTCCTTGACTTTGACGTTTGTGCATATATGTCATTAACTGACATTCTTATCTCCGTGTCCCTTAAGTTTGTTGGTCTTGTTAAATTAGTTATCGAAGATTTTGATTTTGCTCGTAGTTCTTGTTATTAGTTGTTGTTATTGTATTTTCTGTGCCATGGCCGCGTATGCCAACGCAGAATACGCTGATATCTTGTTTGTCTATGGATACTGTGGCGGCAACGCTGCTGAAGCTCGCCGAGAATATGGTCTTTGGTACCCTAACCGCCGCTTACCAAATACACGTGAATTCAGTACGGCATATCGAAATATCGCTGAAACTGGCTCCGTGAAATTTAGAAGAAGTGACGCTGGTGCTCCTCCCGTTTATGAACCAGATGATGCGGAAGAAATATTGAGGTATTTTGAGGAAGACCCATCTATTTCAACTAATAAAGTCACAAGACTAACCGGAGCGTCACAATGGAAAGTTTGGTCTACGATACGTAGAGTTGGATGCCATCCTTACCACTATACCCCTGTCCAAGGCTTGGAGGAAGGTGATCCTGGAAGGAGAGTGGAATTCTGCCGCTTTATGTTAAATTCAGATGCAGAAAGTGCAAATTTTTTAACAAGTATTTTATGGACGGACGAGTCGAAATTTAATTGCGAGGGTATAACAAATTTCCACAACCTACATTATTGGGCAGAGGAAAATCCCAAGTTAACACGTGAAACTAGTTTCCAAATGAAGTTTTCTATTAATGTGTGGATGGGAGTCATTGAGGTCATATGAAGGAGATGCTCTATGCCACACCAGTCAATACTATAGAAAACCTTAGACAAAGGATAGTCGATGCTGCCCAACACATAAGGCATAATCTGACAACCAGAGTAACAAGGACGGAAATAAGAAGACGCTGCCGTGTCTGTATACGGAATAGGGGCTCCCATTTTGAGCAAGACATATAAAAAATAAAGTACAACTTTGAAATTAATGAAGAACTAAACTCTACTTTTAAAATGTTTTTTACTGTTTATCTAAAAATAAAATTCGTACTACTTGTGTTATATTTACTAGTATTTTCTTAGAACTATTAAGGGTACATTGAACATTTCTACCTAGTTAGATAGCTATTGAAATAAGGAAGTTTTTATAATAATTTGTAGGCGTGCTACATTCATATTTTTTTGAAAAAACCGAATAGGTAATTTTCATAACTGATTTAAAAAAAAAAATTTACAAGTTTTTATTTTAAATGTTCACATGATCGAAATGTTTCCGGATATTTTTAATTCCAAACGGATATCTATAATATTGGACAAGTAATCCAGTAAAAAAAAATTTAAAAATGTCAAGTAGATTTTTCCGAAATTAACTTTTAAGACATTAAGACCTACTTTTTTGAGAAAAACAAAAAAATTGAAATCTCAAAAACTATTGAGTTTTGTATAATGTATGTTAGGGCTAAATTTACTTCTTAGATCATGCCCCATCACATCTAAAAAGGAATGTATCGAATTACCAGTAACCCTGTATAGAAAAGGCAGGTAACACACCAAAATCTTATTGGAATGTTATTAATCAAAGAAGACCAGTAAAAAAACATCAGTATATGTAGGTGCCAATATCCCCGACTTAAATAAAAACTTTGCACATGTCCCAGATGTCATTATTAAGAAACTGCCATGCTACTGAAAATATCGTAACCGATTTTCTTAAGCAGTACGCAAATTTTCCTCCCTTTGAATGTTAGTTTAATTAGCTTAGAAATCAAAAAAGTAGTGACCAATTCAGTATGTCGGTAAATATAATAAAACATATAAATAATATTATATTCCCCTTACTGGACTTATTAACGAGAGTATAGAAGAGGGCATATAGCCCAATGTGCTAAAAAATTACAAAATGTGCCTATTCATAACAGAGGTACAAAGGAAGCTCAGACCAATATCTTTGATGCCTATAATAAGTATCAACAATATTTGATACTGTACTAAAACTGGAAATGACTAAACATTTGGAAAGAAATAACTTTTTTTATTAAAATCAGTATGATTTTCTGAAAAAAAAAACCACCAATGATGGTATTCTATGACTGATAGATCTTATATGGATGGTCAGGAAAAGGTCAATTTGTAGTCCCACAGCAATAAGAATTTTGTGCGATGTCCATGCCAACTGGTGCACTATACATACTCATATACTCATTTTATTTGACTATGTTACATACCTGTCAGGTATGTTTGTGGTAGGTGACAGTTTAATCATTGTAGATAATGATAAATATATAAAAATATTATAAAAAGCAGAGAAAAAAATTTAAAGTTAGAGTAAAATACAGGTTAAAACACCAAAAATACAATCTATAAAACTACAAGAATCCAAGAAGAATGCAAATATAGATAAATGCTTTCCACACCAATATAAATGACATAATAAAAAATCGGCAGCTACTGGAAGCGGCTGGAACCTCCCCCACTCGGTGGATCTTTGAAGCCGAAAAGAGCATTAAATTGTGTAACAAAACGGCACTAAACGTAATCCGATCTCATCCAAAACCTTTTCAGATCTTCTGGGGCACTAAAAAAACCCTCAACTTAATGAATTTACAATCATCTACGCGAGTTATTACCTACATTATCGTTCGTTGAATAATATACTATTAGGATATTAACAACTTTAACATCACTTGAACGACTAAGAAAGTCTAGTTATCCTACATACTACAGATTTGTAAAGCAACAAACTGAAAATTGGTAAAGTGATAATCTATAATAAATTCACCAACGAAGGTACAGAAAGCATATGATATTGATATTGTTACATCTGCCTTTAAAGTTTGTGATAATCCACTAAAAGTTACAAATGTGCCGAAATCTTATTAACATGACATGACACCAACGTTATCGGATGACAAACGATGACAATGACAATCATCAAAATTTGCTCATTGCAATCCGATCGCTCGCGGCTGTCTTTGTTAAATCAAACATTAGCATTTCAGTAATTTTACTAGATTTTAGAAGAATATTTATAGTTTAATTCTTCGATTTGTCTGTATATATATTTGAAAACGGCACTAAACGTAATCCGCTCTACTTCTAGAGCAGTGAAGAAACCCTCACACGTGAATTGACACGTGATGTGACGAGTTTTACGACGTAACGGCTACGCGCATCGATCATGTCATGCGAAATGCGATCTATGCCATATTTGCTTTGTTTTTAATTTTTTTCACGGAAACCAAATCGAAAGGGTGGAAGTGTGATATATCGTTGAAATCAGAATTTTAACTGCTTTTCAATGGTTCCATTGTAAATTGCAAGTAAATATAAAATAAACAACTTGTTGCGTCAAAATGGCACTAAACGTAATCCGATCTCAACCTTTTCAGATCTTCTGGGACACTAAAGAAACGCACACGCAAAGTTTCATTCAAATCCGTTCAGTAGTTTCGGCGCTATCGTGCTAACACACATACAAACATACATACACACATACACACACAGACATTTTTCAAAAACTACTTTTTTGGGTTCCTAGGACCTCAAAACGTAAAGATTCGATATTATCCCAATTTTCGTTTTTGAACCAATTTTAGTAACCTCTCACAATTTTATTGTGGAGAGGTTAAAAAGGTTGTTAATTAAGAAAAGAATAGGGTCGCATATATATAATCAGCCACAGAATAAAGACAGTTTCTTAACATATTTTACTTTGCATTTGAAACAGCTTTAATTCAAAGATTTAATATACTCCGGCAATTTGTTATGTATATATTTAAATTTAGTGAATTTTTTCTGATTCAATTATCTAAAACAACGAGTTTTTAATAAACTACTAGATCTAGTATGATAGTGATGTATATTAGATTGACTTATATTATTATTAACTGAGGCGCATTGCTTTATATTATTTAAATAAGAACTGAAGAATAATAATGGAACACCTCTAAAATCATAGTATGACATGTTCTCCAGCAGGATGCCATAATTGACACAGTCGAAGGCCTTGATGAGGTCACACAATGTAATGTGTCCCTCCTCAAGGAGGTCTACTGTGTCAATCACCAGTTTTAATATAGCTTGTGTGGTTGAGCAATTTTTACGAAAACCAAATTGATGGGAACATAGAAGACAGTTGTCTTCTAGGTACTTGGTCAACCTGGGTTTTAAAATTATTTCCATGATTTTTGACAAAAAGGGAGGAACAGTGGAAATGGGACGGTAGTTATCTCCTTTCTTGAAGACAGTTATGATTTTTGAATTTTTAAAAGCGCCTGGATATACCCCTGCGCTGCATTTATCAGTATTGTTAATACAGGTGCAATTATGTCTGCAGTTTCTTTTACAATTGTACTATTTAGTATTATTCACAAAATGCAAAGAGTTTTAACATTCAATTCCTAACATTTTATTTTACGATATATTAAAGTAGGTTGGCCTAAGAGATGCGAAAATTTGCCAGATGTTGACAGCCCCAATATTCCATAGACACACACACTTAAAAAGGCCTTATAAAACAATTATTAAAGTAAACTAATGACTCAAGGAATATTGAGGTGAGGGGGTGGAATTAATTCTAGGCCTATTCGGAAGAAAGTGTGACCCCCTATTATTTCTTTTTGAGGTGTTTTTACGTTCTTTTTACAGAAATCAATATATCCTAATTCATTTAGGTTGTATATTTTTCATTAAAATGTACTGTATACTGTTTGATTGAAACAGAAACTGTTAAAAATTTAATCAAGTTGACTTTATAAATTAGTAGACATTAAACATTAAAAGTAAAATGTAACGCCGCTGGTAAATGTAAAAGTAAATTTAATTATGTCTCAAATATTAATGATTGTATAATATCAGTATTATTCAGTCGTGTAGTTGCAAATTAGAGGTGTATTTGGTTTATGTCTTTATTTATTTAAGCTCAACTGCAGCGTGCAGGTCTTAAAGTTCAATAGGTAATCTATAATCGTTGATGTGTAATTTTGTGTAAAAAAGTAGCATTAATTCAATTAATAATCGGCGAGGAAAGAGGTAATTATTTGTTTAAGCAAATTTACTTCGGATGCATATTGGGAAATTACATCTATTAGTCAATTAAATTATACAACAATGAATCCAATCGGTAAAGCACAATAGGTTACCTAAACGTTACAAAAATTATTGATGCATTCATTTACCTCTACTCCTAATAGTACGTCTAAAAACAATCAATCATAAGTTATATATATATTTTAAATTGTATTGAAAAACGGCTTTTTTTACGCTTGAATTAATGTATCCAATCATTTTCGGTTGAATGGCTTTTGTTTTTAAGAAATATTGGAATTTAAAGCGAGACAATTGGCTTTCAAGTTACGTAGATTAGTTTACGTGCTGTAGTGGGAAAGCTTTATATATATAGTTTCTAAGGCAATTTGCATTAATTTTATTAATTTTTGTGTCTGCGAACTACAAAATGCTTCTACAAAGAAGCATTTTCCATGAGGTTGGTGACCTATTTACTGTATTACCAAATAGTGACAATATTTTAATTATGTGACAAAAGTGAAGTGGAATATAAAAATCGTGAAAGTTTTTATTTACCTTCCAGTACTAGGTCAATGAATAGTAAGTAATTTAACACTTATTTTTAGGTCTGCCTCGTGCTAATATTCTGCCTAGTGAAAGCCCAGCATGGGTATGATGTCGAAGAAAATTCAGAGGGTGCCGAGGAAGCTGATCAACCCGATTATTCACAATATTATTCTGGAGATGCATCAGCTCCACAAGCATCAGCCCAAGAGGGTCCAGTGCAGTCTGAATTTGAAAACTTCTTCGGACCATTATCGCCAATCGGTTAGTGTCTTTAAGAAATCACTACCCCTTATATTAAAATATACATATATTTTCAGTTTATGGTGAATCAAGCAAAAAAGCCGTAACGGTTCCATCTGTCAGGTTTATTCCCGAAGAAAAGAAGCAAAGAAACGAACCCCTTCAGACATTTGAAACTAAAAAGGAAGAGTTTCCCTATCCTAGTGGACCATTAAAGGAATTTTTTGAAGAATCAGAAAAAATTTTGCAGCAAGAGCAATCAAAGGATGACGAAGTAATCCGCCCCGGTCCTAGTTATATCTCATACCAAATACCTGCATCCCATGAAGAAGATGAACACGATGAAGATAAATCAGCCACTGACGAAGACGCTGAGAGAGTTTCGCCAAACAAACCAAGGAAAGACAGCTACGATGAAGGACTTTCAGAGGAAGGAAGAGTGGAAAAAGACGATGATGATTACAAAGTGCCCGATATCAATTCTCATAGCGCTCATTTTAAGAATTCCAAAACACCAGTCGACTACAATGTTGGAAAATCAAGCTCGACCGTTTCGCAATTTTCTCCAGCAGCAAAAAATAATGATCGAGCTGCTAGTTCACCTTATGAAATATACGGCTTCGAAAAAGAGGGATCTGCTAGTTCTCCCTATGAAAAATATAGTTCTCAACCCAAAAAACAGAAATCTGATAGTTCACCTTACGAGAATTACGATTATCAACCCGAGAAAGAGGCTTCTGCTAGTTCACCCTATGAAAAGTATAGTTCCAAACCCGAAAAGAAGAGCTCTGATAGTTCACCTTACGAGAAATACGATTATCAATCCGAGAAAGAGGCATCTGCTAGTTCACCCTATGAAAAATATAGTTCTAAACCCGAGAAGAAAGGCGCTGCAAGTTCACCTTCCAAAAATTACGGCTATCAATTCGAGAAGGAAGCATCTGCTAGTTCCCCTTATAAAAAGTATAGTTCTAAACCTGAGAAAAAGGGGGGCGACAGCTCACTCTATCAAAAGTACGGCTATCAACCCGAAAAAGAGGCATCTGCTAGTTCTCCCAGTGAAAAGTATAGCTCTAATCCCGAAAAGAAGGACGCTAGTTCACCTTACAAAAAGTACGATTATCAAACCGAGAAAGAGGGAGCAGCAAGTTCACCTTATGAGAAATATAGTTTCAACCCAGAGAAAGAGGGATATGATGGCCATGATGTTAGATTCCTTGATAATCCTAATTATAGTAAAGTTGCTCAAGCTAAATACGAAGCACAGTCATCCGAAGATGTGCCTAGCCCACTAAAGGGTGAAGGTTGTAGAAAAGTATCTTCGAATTCAGATGGCATGAATTGCTTCGTCTGCGAAAACGCAAAAACAAACGGCAAATATACCCAGTGTTCCTACAGCTCCCAAAAGAAACCGGTGAGCCATTACGAAGGAAATTCTGCACATTACTCCTTGCCCCAAAAAGAAGGAAGCTCTTACAGATATAAGAGGAACGCTGAGAACACAGAAAATGATCCGTACACCTACATAAGAAACAGAGCACAGAAGGCTTCCGAAGAACCGGGCATACCGTCAGACTATGGTGCGGGCTTCAATTATGAACCATATCATTACGACGAAAGCAAATCTGATTTTACTTACTCAGAGCAGAGTTCTGAAGAACTAAAAAAAAATCCAGAGAATTGCAAAAACGTTGAAAAGAAAGGAATGACTTGCACAATCTGTAAAGATCCCAAAACCGGTGGTAATTTTGAGCAGTGTTCTTATACTTCTGCACCAAAAGAAAAGAAATATGCATATGTAACCGAAAAGAAATACGAAAACGATGAGCCGGTGGAGTCTCAAATTGTACCTCAAGTCAAAACTGTGGAACTGGCTGGGGAATCCAAAACAATCACAGAATCAACGAAAGCCGCCGAAGCAGTTGAAGATTTTGAGGGGCGCACTACACCTGACAAGTCCCCTAAAAAACGCAATGAAGAGAGCCGCGAGGAAAGCCGTGAAGCAAACCGTGAAGACAATCGCGGAGAAAACCGCGAGGAAAGCCAAGAAGACTTCGACGCTAAACCGTCAGAGAAAAAAACTGTAGATGACGCGTATAATTACGAGGTTCCGAGTCATTTTATTAAAAGTTTGTCCACGCCAAGCCACACCAAGTCAGATTCTAGTTCCGAATCCGCAGAAAATGTAGAGAAACAAAAGGAAGCAGATTATTCAGATTTCGATGAATACCATTTTAAATTATTCCCAGAATTCGCCAAGCAGGAATCAAAACAAGAGGATGTTACAGAAAATTACAAAATTCCAGAAGCTACCAAACAAAATGTGGAAACAGTCTTGGCTGAATTCTCAAAAAAAGATCGCTCCAAATGCAAAAAAGCTGAAAAGAAAGGAATGACCTGCTATTTATGCGTAGATCAAAATAATATACAACACGAAGAATGTATGTACGTTCAAGAATCAAGACCGCAATCCTCACATGTCGCTTACCATGAAGTAAAAGCAGTCAAAGAACCGGAAACAATCAAAGCAGAGGAATCGCGAATAGAGCCTGTATATGCCGAATCTAAACGGAAACACTTCTTCAAGAAAGTGACAACCGCTTCGCCTTTGAATTTGGAACAGTCGCCATCCGAAGAAGTAGATGCGGTGATACGATACAATCAGGAACAAATAAACATAAAGAAAAAAAGGAGTAATAACGAAAAAAGTACTCCCAAGAAAAAGGCAAAATCATCTGAAGAAATTTTGGACGATTCTGAAAGGTTAGACGATAATTCGCCTGACAGTACTTTTGATGACTCCGAGAGAATAGACGATAAAGCAGATCCCACGATAAAAACCCCGGCAGAGTTTAACGTTGCCGAAGGAGAAGGCGCCTTCAGCGCTGAAACCAGACCGGTATACAGTAAAGTCCTGGGGGTGAAGTTACCTAAATACATGTTGGAAAAATCAGAATTCGAAAAGGAATTCGACGATTTCGCGGGATCTTTTTAGATTAAGTTAAACATTTTTACCTGTGTGATTGTACCAGTAGAAATGATCAATTGTTGTAATATATTATTATGTTTTCGTTGTTATGTTGTTAAAAAATAAAATGTTTAAAACTGATGTCGATTTTAATGCTTGGAAATATTGTTTTGTAATAATTGTGATAAAGTATAATAGAGCATTACGAAACAATTTAGTCAGTGCAATGACATTTATGCTAAGTGTTACTACTTTCATAATTTTGTTTTTTTTTTGTTTAAATAGAAATCAAAAAATTCTTTACGCTAAACAAGCATAACGTTTTATAATCGTTTGTAATAAGATTTTAATTTAAATTAAGTTTTTCACATATTTCAGTAAAAGGTCGACCCATAATAAGTAATGAAATAGTTAAGTAATGTAGTAACAGTTTTTTTTAATTGTGTAAAAACAGTATTTAATAAATTCCAAAATTTGACCATTAGAACGGATTTTAGATGATTTTAATTTTTTATTTGTCTAGACCTCTTTCTTTTTTTTAAACTTTTTTTACACAACTAAATTTGATCAATGGAGTGTTTCATTGGAAACCAGATAACCAAGTAATCTTCCTTAACTGGCAATAATATTTATAATTTTCAGAATAAAGACTTAGAATGAAGAACATTTTTTTTAACTTGGATTTTTTTAATCTTATGTTACCATGGTTTTTGTCATGTATACTTATAAACAAAAAGCAAAAACCTAAAGTCGTCCAGAAAACAGGCTTGTATTTGGCATCCTAGTAGTCCATCCAATTCGTCAAGATTTAATTAATATTTGAAAGTACAGAAAATTCTCCCCAAAGCCCATCCGGAACCGCGTGAGTTGCAGTGACAATTGCAAGTTCAGGCAGGATAGGTCTGGTTCAGCGAGACTATATATAAAACTTAACCCTAACTATTTTTATACAAAATAAATTAAAATAGGTTATTTGGTTAAATTACCTAACAAAACCTAAAAACAATTACAACAGATCTAATAGATGACACTAAATAACTTATTGTTTCTGTTCGACGCACTTGTAGCTGGGCTACATCCCGACAGCCTAACATATTGAATTTTGAGTTTTAGTTGCAGACTAATTTGTGATTTATTTAAGGTGATCGTTAGGGAAAAGAATTTAAAAAAGAAATAGAAATAAAAACCTACAAATAGAAAGGAAGATGCGGACAGGAAAGATTTGAAGATTTAAAGGTATGAAATGGATGGGGTAAGACAAAATTATAGAAGGTGAAAGGTTGACTAAAGAGATTGCCAGAAGATGAGCAGCATCTGGTAAGGTAAGGTGTGTTTTATTCGAAGCGGTGCATTACGCTGTCTAATTTGTGTTTCTAGTTAGCGGGTTATCACCAGTGGCGGTGCAAGAGCACCTTGGGCCCCTAAGCAAACATGAAAAATGGGCCCCCCTTACAAAAGATTAATTTATTTACAGAATTGTATAATTGCAATTGCACATAATATACAAAAGAACGTATAACAAAAAATAAGAGCAAATCCTTATGCCATAACAACACACTGAAAGTATGTTGTTTGAGTACAACTAATTAAATGTTCTTCAGAAGGTGTTATTTATTAAACAAAACTTAACAAAAAGTGGTTATGAATCTTAAGTTTAAATATATGAAGTGAATTGTTTGAGAACAGAAATAAGACTGACCTGTTTTGCCTGAATTTCGGCGGTCTCTCGTATACTTCTCGAGGGATGGGTAAATGAGCGTAATTTCAAATTACGGTTTTGCGGTAGGCTATGGTAGTTGGCCGTTACTGCCTTCGCCTGTCGGCATTTTCTTGCCTTAAAGATATAACCTCTGTTAGTTTTATGATTATGGTATATCCGTTCTTAATTGTGGGAAAGTACGCTACAAGTGCATATCACAAAAAATAAAGTAAAATCATAATGGCATAACAGACCTCAAAATAAAATTATTTTTAAAAATAGTTCAGAAATCTCTCTTTCTGGCTTTACTCACAGCAAATTGTTCGATAAGATCTTTTATGTCCATAACAAACTCTACTTTTTGCTCAATTGCCATAATTGAAAGATCATGTAGCCTATGTTAGCTTGTGGAATTTCTTAAATAGTTTTTGATTATTTTTAATTTACTGAATGATCTCTCTACAGTGGCAACTGTTATAGGTAAGGTCAAAAATAAAAGCAATAAAGTAATAGCTTCATCAAGATCGCTTTCGAGAATACTATACTTCTTTAGCAACAGATTTGTCAAATCTCGAACACCTATATCGTTATCTAAATCTTCTTTTAACAAAGATCCAACGTTAACAAACTGGATGGAGAGATTATTATTGAGGACATCAGAATATTTTTTTGAAGCAAATCGCAACAGCGAACTATTTCAGCTTCTTGAATTATCAAAACATTTTTTGGTATTAAAAATTCAAAACTATTTCATAATACTTCAAAGCTCTCGAATCGACTCTTAAGCCGTTCTATTACGGTGTTTAATGTGAATAAAAAACAGTGATCTTAAATGATTTTCTTGACTCTGTAAACGGTAATCAGAGGCCAGCTCATCAAAATGTGCTTTAAATTTTGGTTGGTTTTTCTGGGAAACATGGTTCAATTCCCCATTTTCCTTCCATATTGTCCTTCATGGGGCCCGTCAAGGGCTGGGGCCCTTAAGCTTTGCTTATACCCACTTATACATATCACCGCCACTGGTTATAACTCAGTTTGAATGTATAGAATTATTGAGATATTTCCTGGATGTAGTCCGCTAGTAGCGTATTGTCATGGCAACGTGCATAGAGGTCCCTTATGGAAGTGTACCTGCTGGAATTAGAAATAAGGCACATAAATTTGTGCTTAAGAATTTTTAATTTTCTCATTGTCGTGACTGACTTGATGCACCACACTGGTACCGCGTATGTGATGGCCGGTCTGATCATCATAGTGTAACAACAGTTTTTCAGTGGTGAATCTAGATTTCGATTGAGGACAGTCAATAATAGAAACATCCCTATTTCACGTATGTAATCAGTGACTATAAGAATCTATATTTGGATATGTTATGTTGGAAAAGGGAAGAGCTGGTGGGGAGTCATGGCTCTCTGGATCCCCTAGTGTCTGTGAAAGTAAAAGTCTCATTCATTCCTCTTTAAAATGTGTGCAAACGTCCGATTGGAAATTTTTGTAGTTTATCTGCGACTGCTTATGAGCCCAGATATCGTCGATATCTTAGTATATCCTCTCTTATCCGGCTATTTATGAAAATTAAGAAAACATATTTGGCATGAAGATAAACAAAGCAATAATCTATGTGTCTATGGATTGATTTTTCTGAACACTGAAAATCAAAAATAATACGAACTAGAGGTCTATTAATGAGTTTTATTAACATATATTTCCGCAAAAAAATTTATTTCCCGAAAAATGGAATTTTCAGGGCGAATTTCCTGAACAACTACAGGTTTGCGAAGTCTAAAAAATCTGAAAAATCTGAAAACTCTAAACCCGCTATCATTGGGTTGTTTATGAAAACTAAGAAAGTTATTTGGTCCCAACATAAACAAAATAGTAACCTAGGTTTTATATTTTTTCCTTTTTATTTTGTATATAAATTATAAACACCGAAATCTAAATCCATAGAAACCTAGATTATTGTTATGTCTATTTTAGTAACAAATAGCTTTTCCTACTTCTCATAAACAGCCAAATGAGAACGGATGTAGAATTTTGAGTTTCCTCAGATTATTCGGATTTCCGAAATTTGCGGCAGTCAGGAAATTCGCTCTGAAACTTTCATTTTAGGGCAATAAATTTTCTGCAGAAATATGCTAATAAAACTCGTTAATACACCTCTAGTTCGTTTTACTTTCTGATTTTCAATGTGTATAACTATAATTGACAAACGCCAAATCTGGTGTATGCATTATATTAAGGTTTTTTGTGTCATCGGTTAGTAGTGCAACAACAGCCTGCTGATACGGTCGCTAGCAAAAAAAATAGGATAAGTCTTATAATGGTATTTTGCTAAAATCTAGTTGTGTACATCTAACTTTAATTTTTGTGACATTGTCAGTTAGTTGTCATAATTTATTGCAATTTGCAAAGAAGTAATATGCCTCATATAAGTGATTTAGTTTAGATGGTCAATGAGAAAAATTGCATTGCGTTATAATATTGACAAAAATTCGGTATGTAACAACATTTTAAGAAAGTGGAGAATAAACAGTACGATTAGTAGAAATCCTGGATCAGGGCGACGAAGGATATCAGCTCAACAACAAGATTTGCAATTGGTAAATTAGTAGAAAATCCATTTTAGGCAGTTATTCAGGCTGCTGAAGAAACGAATTTTCCTGGATCGAGTAGTACAGGTCGCCGGCGAGTAAGAGAATCGAAGCTACGCTGTCATGCAGCAGCACAGAAATACTTACTTAAAGCTGAACATAAAGAAGCTCGAGTAGGATTTGCGCTTGAATTTTTAGCGCATGATATAAATTTTTGGAACAATGTAATCTTTACAGATGAAAAAACTTTCCAGTCAACACACAGCGGTCGTATTTGTGTTTACCGCCCTCCGAATACTCTATTCGATGAGAAATATGTAACTAACAATGATAAAAGCCGTAGATTTTCCGTCGATATGTGGGCTTGGATATCGGCACGTGGTCCTGGTGTTTTGTGGCATATTGGGGAACGATTTAATAGTGAAACGTATTTTAGGATTTTAGACAATATTATGCTCCCTTCTGTGTCACAATTATTTCCTAATAATGAATTTATATTTCAACAAGACAATTGTTCCGTTCATACTGCCCATACCGTAACTAACTGGTTTCAAGATAACAACATCAATGTTCTTAACTGGCCCAGTCATACTGCAGATCTTAACCCTGTGGAAGAAGTATGGGGACTACTCGTAAGAAGTACCCAAAAACGAAATGTGAGACCATGGAATGCCCGAAGAATTACTGGAAATAGTAAATAATGCATGGGAAAATATTATTACTAAAGATTATTGCATAAGGCTATTTAATTCTATGCCAAACAGACTTACAGAAGTTATAAATAGATATGGTGCAATAACGAAATATTAATAGTTAGTTAATTGTTAAGTAGGATATCCTTTGTCCTTTGATCCAGGATTTCTACTAATCGTACCGTTTATTCTCCACTTTCTTAAAATGTTACACACCAAATTTTTGTTAATGTTATAGCGCAGTTCATTTTGTCTCATTAACCATCCATCATTTACTATAGCAATAACTACAGCATTAAAATAAAAAATAAATTAAATGTGATATCTGTTTTATTTCAGCTATTCATTACATATTCAAATAGAGACAGATTTACATTAGAAAAAAATTCTCCTATTTTTTTCTGCTCACGACAATACTATCACTTCATGTACTCTACTACGTTAATGTGTTTAAAAGTTTTCATAAGCTACACACCAGAATTGCGGTTAAGCTAAAGATTTTGTTAGGCAATTGTGTAGCGGTAATGGATTACCGCTGCACGGTAATAGAAATTTTAAGGTAAGTAATTAATTGGTTTAAGTGGAATATATTTAACACAACACCACATAAATTAGATAACCCCCAATTCAAGAAGCCAGAGAATTGTGCGGAAGGTGGTTAAACATTGAAAAAGTGCAGACATACAACCATTTCCTCCGACAATGCCAGTGCCGGAGCCGGGATTGCCACCTTGCTATACATATTGCTTAGAGGTTATATGTGGAGTTGAAATATATATTAAGTGTCAATAACTAGATACCAAAAAAACGTAAAATCCACTTGTTGACACGGTCTGTCAATTACTGGAAGAAAATCTCGTTAATTATTGAATTTTTGTTTTTTATTGATGTTTTAATATTTGAGAGTGGAGAATAGGCAATATCAATATGTATTATATTGAACTGTATTATTTTTTTTTTCCTCTTTTAAGATTCAAGATTCCCCGTTGTAAGAAATCTAAATTGCAATACAAAGAGGGATCGATGTCGGAAGCACTCTAAACTATGAAAAACGGAATGAGCCATTCTGAAGCAAGCAGAAGATGTATGGCCTCTCAATCAAGGTTAATGTATAAACCAACAGGGAAAGTCCTGTAGAATGAAAAATAGACCACAAAGGGACTAAGTGATCACTAGAGCAACTCTTGAAAAATTGGATAATGGAAATGGCTAGAAGAGGATTTTCGGTTGCAAAGTGGGACCTTCTGTCATCTGGTAGAAAAACTAGTGCGAGATGAACTTAAAAAATCCCTTCAAATACGGAAAACATGGAAAAAAGTAATTGTGCCTTCTTGTGAAAAGACATTCATCAATATTCAAGAGAGTAGTTGACAAATTCATTTCCAGGCGAGCTTTAGTATAAAACTCTGATATAAGGCAGTGGTTTAAAGAAGCCAAATTATACTTAATTGAAAATGGCTATTTGGACCCATTAAAAAAGTCCTGAAAGTGTTTAATTTGTACAGGAAAAAAATTAGGCGAGAAACTTTTTGTATTCTACGTTTTCCCGAAGGTGCCGGTTGGATACTATATTTAAACAATTTTCACCCCCGCGCTCCCTACGTGCAAATATTTGCATAGGTAACGTAACGGTGGAATACTGCATTGTATCCCATCTACGAGTCAGATAATTACATCATCAGACAATAGAAAAAGGAATGCAATAAATAAAATCATTTCCCCTAGCACCACTGGAAATGGAGTTAATTTTGGCAGGGGACGCCTCCTAAAAAACAAAAAGCATACAGTTGGAAAATTACCGGCAGATGTGACCTCAAAGACCCGGCAACAATTTTTTGAAAAACGGAAAACTGGACATTGAAAAGAAAAGCAAGGGAGGAAGACTGCAAGAGAAATTAAAGCTAAAAGTAAAAAACCTGCAAAATCACATACCATACCTTCAGATTCTACCGATGGTGACAATATACACTATGTTGAGAGTGACAATGAAATTTTGGATCTAATATTACAGAGCTAAAAGATGAAGATCGTACTCAGAACATAGATGATTTATCTCTACAAGTTGACAAATATATACTAATAGAACTTTCAACTCCAAAAATATGAATAGGCATTATGTACGAATAATTTTGAAAAAGGAAGAAGACGGGGCTAACATAAAATTTCTGAAGAAAGTTCCACTAAAATCGTCAACATGTGTGTGGCTTCTTCCTGAAGATGTCGCATACGTTAATATCCATCACGGTTATTATACATACGGTTGGATTATGCCCGCCCCTACCAATCAGAAAATGTTTAGTGCATTGACGTCAAAGTAGACCTCGTTTAAGCTCGCATATAATGCTGTCTCGTTCTCCCTCATTAATAGTCTCGTAAGTCGTTATTGCTTCCACTTATATATCTTGCAATTATTATTTTATTTTAATACAAAAAAACAGGCATTATTTATTTTATACAAATTTGCTTTAATAAGAAAGGGACGCACTAGAATCGGACAAAATTTTTTTAAGTTACTGCACAAAAAGTCTGTATTTCTTATTTTAACATAGAACAAAAGCGTGTAAGCTATCGTCCTATCTTATCATAATTTTAAAGCAAAATATATGTTACCCCAAGGTTTTAGGTATTAGCATAGCACACAAAAATACGAAGATGTATAAGGGAAATGTTATATACAGTATTCTCACATACGAACGAACTTCATATTAGGTGATATATTAAATTTATTAGGAAATGAGTGAAAATTTGGTAATCGAACGTTGCTGACTGCGATATCTATCTGAGCAATGAAAATAAAAAAATATATCTAGCATTACGTAAAATTAAATAAAATAGTAATAATAAGTTTTTATTGAAACATCATAGTTTGTCATCTTTTGGAAATTTATGATAAGAAACAGCCAAATTTCCTTGCTTAGTCTTTTGTAAACTATTGTTACATATAGCCACGGCACACCTTGTTCCAGGCATAACTGTAAAAAAAAAATAATATTTACCTACACAATAATAATAAAAAATTAACCAACAAATATAGAATGAACCAACAATACTTGTACTTACTTTTTATTAGGGCAAGTCGACTTCCCAAAACAAAACCACAATACTTCCTAATAATAGTCTTTTTAAAGCGTCTTTAAAATACACCGAATACACAAAAGTAAAGAAACAGATTCACAATGCACAACCAAACCACAGAGTATCTGATAAACCGTGTCTGTGACCAAACAAACGATACAAATATGGCGCGTTCCAAGGTCTACTGTAACGTCACAGTCCCAGCCCATTAATCCAACCGTATCTATACTAACCGTGAATATCCATAACATATTAAAAGCCCCCCCCCCTTAATCAACTCCAGGAAGGCGCGAGGAACTGAGAACATAAATTGAATGTGACTTTTTAAGATTATTTTGTTTAAGGTCTTTATTTTACATTTAAATAAAAATATTTCTATTAAAATGTTTTTTTCTTCTTAATATAATTTTAGAATTTACTTACCCTATCTTTTATGGATAATGTCATTATGTATTATTTTACAATGTAACATTTTGCTTTCAGAAAACAATGCATTATAAGGAATATTTCGAATCTAGTGAAATAAACTAAATTTTCTATTACAAATGTCTTAAAGTGTCAATAACTGGTGTCGTTACTCTAGTTTATAACAACATTTGAACATTTCAACCTTCTGTCGACATCACTTCTTGCTTACCAGTAGAAGATGAACGAAATCGATTGTTAAGGCTAGAAGTAATTTGATCGGTGCAACTTTCAGAATGGGAAATGCCAGTGGTATCGGTCCTTAAACAAAATGGCGTAATTTGTGTACAGAAGAGAGAAGAGTTGTTTGCAAAATTACGTAAGGGTATTGAATTGATTAGATTTAACTAATAGACCAGGAGCTACATAATTTCTCAATGAGCGACTGATAACGTCCTTCAGCTTTTGTGGTGCGTACCTGTTTAAGGAAACAACCTTACGCTGGATCCAGGATCTGGCGGACAGGGTGTTTTCATATGAAGGCTATTTTTTACAAATCGATATCTTCTAAAAACCACTTTTACAAAACGGCAAACCATTTGAAAACTGCACTGAAATACATTACTCCACGTGCGTTTTGTCAACCATGTTTTTATCATCAGGAGGTGATTAATACTAAAAACCAATCTTATTCGTCTTATTCGAATTGGGTGTCCATTTTTTTTAATTATCGTAATATCCTGTACAACATATTTTCCAGAGAAAATTATTATTTTTCGTAATTTCTTTATAACTCTTATAAACTTTTAACCTCGCCACAATAAAATTGTGAGAGGTTACTAAAATTGGTTCAAAAACGAAAATTGAGACATCAAATTTTTACGTTTTGAGGTCCTAGGAACCCAAAAAGGTGGTTTTTGAAAAATGTCTGTGTGTGTGTATGTGTGTTAGCACGATAGCGCCGAAACTACTGAACGTATTTGAATGAAACTTTGCGTGTGCGTTTCTTTAGTGCCCCAGAAGATCTGAAAAGGTTTTGGTTGAGATCGGATTACGTTTAGTGCCGTTTTGACGCAACAAGTTGTTTATTTTATAATTACTTTCAATATACAATGGAACCATTGCAAAGCAGTTAAAATTCTGATTTCAACGATGTATCACACTTCCACCTTTTCGAGTTGGTTTCCGTGAAAAAAATTAGAAACAAAGCAAATATGAAGCATAGATCGCATTTCGCGTGACATGATCGTTGCGCGTAGCCGTTACGTCGTGGAACTCGTCACATCACGTGTCAATTCACATGTGAGGGTTTCTTCACTGCTCTAGAAGTAGAGCGGATTACGTTTAGTGCCGTTTTTAAATATATATACAGACAAATCGAATAACTAAACTACAAATATTCCTTTACAATCTAGTAAAATTACTGAAATGCTAATGTTTCATTTAACAAAGACAGCTGCGAGCAATCGGATTTTGGCGATTGTCATTGTCATCGTTTGTCATCCGATAACGTTGGTGTCATGTCATGTTAGTAAGATTTCGGCATATTTGTAACTTTTAGTGACTGCACCAGTGGATTGTCACAAACTTTAAAGGTAGATGTAACAATATCAATATCATATGCTTTCTGTACCTTCGTTGGTGAATTTATAATAGATTATCACTTTACCAATTTTCAGTTTGTTGCTTTACAAATCTATAGTATTTAGGATAATTAGACTTTCTTAGTCGTTCAAGTGATGTTAAAGTTGTTAATATCCTAATAGTATATTATTCAACGAGCGATAATGTAGGTAATAACTCGCATAGATGAAATTTGCAGCACGAGCCGCAGGCGAGTGTTGTAAATTCATTAAGTTGAGGTTTTTTAGTGCCTCAGAAGATCTGAAAATGCCTTGGATGAGATCGGATTGCGTTTAGTGCCGTTTTGTCACACAATTTAATGCTCTTTTCGGCTTCAAAGATCCACCGAGTGGGGAGGTTCCAGCCGCTTCCAGTAGCTGCCGATTTTTTTTTTTTTAAATAATTTGATTTGTAAACTGAGGGAAATCAGAGGCGGTGTTAATAATTTTAAATCTTTCAAGCTAAATGAGAGAGCTACGTCGTGTTCGCCAAAAGTTTATCCCACTCCAATCGCCGTGACTGGGTAATAATAATAAAAAGGAAATATTATATTTAATTGAATTTATTTTTCTAAATATAAACTGCCTACAACTATGAGTGAATGTGACAGGATTGGTTTAAGGGCAAGACGGGGCCTGAAATATGTGGGCCTATCACATTTTACAATACAATACTTACAATACCTTGACAGCTTTGATAAGTGTGCCGTCTCTTTGGTATATTATTACACATTTTACAAAATAAAATAAATAACTTTTTTTATCATAATACTTTTACGTATTTTACCCTTTCTAATCACTTCGTAATCAGTAAAGGTTTCGCAAAAATTCCGTGCATACTTATTTGGTAAATTCGATAAAATAAATAGTTATATTTTATACAATGTCCTAATAATGTACAACGATTTTGGCAATAAATATGCACGGAATTTAGATAAGTGATTCAGAGAACACAAAAAAGAATGTAGGTAAGTACGTTTTTCTCTGACTAGTTGACAGATTTAAATCTTTTCCATGAAAATTGATTCTGTCAGGTAATTATACAGTTTTGGTGCAAATTAACGACGTTACTAACAAAAAATAATTATAAACAATAATAACATGCAATGGAATTAACATTGTATGGTAATTTCATAGCAGATTACGTCATGATATGATAAAAAGTGCATATAAACATAAATCTTAAAAAACATTTCTTTGGTGTATCTTAATTTACTAAAAATATATAAAATATAATAATATAATGTAATAAAAAACACATTTGAAATGATTAAAGTAAATAAATAACATAAATTCTTCGTAGTATTCTGAGACCAATGTATATCTTACAAATATTTATTTGTTTTTTATTAATTTGTCTAAAACACAAATAAATTTACAAAAACAAGTAGGTACTACATATGTAACTTAACCTATAATATCTACACACTTATACACATTCTTTCTTCTCTTTTCAAGAAAAGTTCCGCGATTAACCAATTTTTATACACCCCAATTTACGCGCCGGGAATGTTGTAATTTTAGGCGAGGTTCATGTCGTGGGTGTTAAAGATGTTTTCTGTTTTCGTTAAACACGCGCTGCCGCTCTCGGTAGGCGAGTTCGCTGACGCCAGAGAGTTTGCTCTAGTTGCCGCTAGAGGGCTGCGGCTGCTTTGTTCAGTATTTGCGTTCGCACTAACGCCGTTGACTTGTACCATGGCATTGTTAACGGGGATATCGTTGTTGGTATAATAGTATGCCGAATCTGGAAATAATTGGAAATATTAGAAACCAATAAATAATAAATTGCTTATGACATATAGAATAATAATCCATAATTTCAAAGTTAAAAGGCGAAAATGGTTAGAAAACATGCTACGTCGATCAGAGTAGAAAAAATTTGTTAAATGCTACTTTTCATGAATTTTTGAGATTAGCAAAAAATTACAGGTGTTATAAAATGTACTTTCAGCTCGACTTTCAGTAAAAATAATAATTTCTAAAAAAAGGTTTCTCAAATGTTAATTAACAAAAAATATCAGCCAGACAAGTTTTTTCAAAAATGACATTTACCACAAATTGTGTAAATTTCAAGTCGGAGTATTGAAAATTAAATTCATTTTTTTAGCTAATTTCAAAAATTCATTAAAAATAGCAATTAAAAAATCTTTACCAGCCTGGTGGGTATAACATGTTTTTACATGTTTTTCAACCTTTTTCACCTTTTAAATTTGAGGCAATTGATGGGGTACGTTTTTGCGCCACTATATTATTAATGGAGCAGTAAAACAATACATTTGCATACATTCTTTTTGCAAACCTCGGATTTTTTAGTGCAAATGGCAGATTATAGCTATTTATAAACGGAAAAAAGCTCAAAATCCAAAGAAACATATATTTTGCGTTTTTCCAAAACTCAGTAATTTTTGTTGAAAATTATGAAGCATAAATAACAATTTTTAATATTTACGAAGCGCGACATTTTAAGTCAAATTTGGTCAAGAAATAAGCGAGATACAGAGACTGAAAATCTGGCTATTTTTCACCCCTTTGAAAAGAGACTAATTTTTTCGCCGGTGTTTTGCGTAATAATGATGCGTTTACTTGAGGGCTTGAGAAAATAATAAAATTTTGAATTTTCATATCTCACCAATCCAACCCCGAACAATTTTAATGTAGGAGGGCTCAAAATATCAGACTTTAAAATATCGACTAAAAATTATTATTCTTGATAATTTTCACTGAAGTTAACGGGTTTTGGGAAAATATTGACAGATCCATTGATTTTCTTTGCAGGTGAATTTAATGGTGAACCCCCAAAGATATTCTATTGATGTGGTATCCAAATTGCTATGATGGAAAGCCAAAAAACGTCCCCAAAAATCTTTTCAAGTCCAAAATATTTTTATTTTACTAGGGTATAGGTATTACATATTTATTTGCACCCTTAATCAGGTAGTAAAGTTTTGTATTTTTTAATATCTTTTGGTTTGAAGGCTAAAAGAACTTTCAGATTAATACATTTTTAAAATGTACTTTTTTTCAAGATATATATTTTTCAAGTTATATTATCTTCAGAGCCTTTCTATTTTCCTTATATTTATATATTTTCGTTTATATTGTAAAAATAATAGCTATTTTGTGAAAACTTTGAATTATCGACTTTGCGGATCAACTTTTTACTTGTTTTTTAATCTTGATCTATTCAGCCTTATGATTTTATTTTTCATTTATATATTTCCTAAAACTTGTTACAATTTTAACAAGAGTCGAAACTGAATATTTTTGTGGGAATCTTGAATCATCCGTTTCATATAGACACGTTTCATTTTCCAATTTCCATCTGCTTAGAATTTTCATTTCTAGGAGGATCATTAGTTGACGAGATTTTTTGTATACGACTGGGTTGCATCTGTAGAATATATAAGAAAACTAATGATAAAATGCTACTAACCAGTTAAAAAAACCACCGTTCTGTGTGTTACAATAATTTTTCCTTGCAAAAGAGGAGACAAAATACGACTCATTAGCCTTGGCCATCATATTGATAAAATGGCGTTTGAATGTGGGTCAAAAATCGAAGAAGATGAAGTTCTTGGCTGGTTTCTTCATATGCATTTTAGGTTTTTTCTTTAGCAATGGTGTAGGAAACAGTGCGTTCATGACCAATCTCAGAATAATGAAACAAATCAGAATTTAAATCACATTTTCCCGCTTCAAACAAAGTCAAAAATAATCATAATAAATTTTGTTATCTGCCATATTATATAGTAGATTAATCCCTTTCTTCTCCATGTCATATTCCAAAAGTTCACGTATTTTAAGAATTCACCAGTTACATATCTGTTGATGGTGAAGGGCCAAGTTAGTTTTTAATGAAAGAAATGAATGAAAGAAGTCTTCAACCATTCTAAACAATTACTATTAGCAGTATATGTATTTGCTTTTATTTTGCTAATCGCTAGTAAAAATTACATGTCATCGTGTGTGTTAACGTCACATTTACCAATAATTTCAGCCTTCTTTGTATTAGCTATGAAATCCAGTGTCTATCTATCCTAACTGAATTCCAGTTTTAGCAAATGGAAATGATCGGAGCAGAGGGTTATTATTCCAAAATGCAACAGCCTTGCAAATAGTTTTGACTTTAGACCTGGGAGCCCTTAATTTATAGGGTATTTTAACTTCTCATGGTACTTTGCGTGTTACAACTTGTTCTCACCCGGCTTATGTCCAATTATTCAAAAAATTAGTTCATCGCACTAATAGCAACAGATATTCTAAAAACCAACTCAAACTCAATTTTCTATTCTAAATGACTGATATACACCAGTGCTTTAAATTCGTACATTCTAATCATTTATCACAAAAACTTGGATTACATATAAATGAAAGTTGTGACTAATCATCACATAGTTTCATTTAAAACTTGCAACTACAATACTCACTGTTTACTTACTGAGTAACCCGCTGGATGCGCTACCATATCCATAAGTACCGTAAGCTGCTCCATACTGACTGTAAGCCGTACTATAAGCATAATCAGTTCCTGGTACGACTGTAGTGCCCGCTGAAAATAAGTTAGTTGTTAGTAGTTGTCTTAATAATATCAACAAGCGATATGGTGGAAAAGGGTGACTTTAACGACAGGTTGCGCAAATATACTATCCATGATCAACAAGAACTATGCTATGTTATGTGGAGGCATATCTTCTAAAGATACGCCAACTTTGTCTTGTCATATTGTACCAATAGAAGAGGATAGAATTTATCTTTGGAGAACTTAGTTTTCTAAAGGTAAATGCTAAGATATCCAATACTTACTCCTTACGTGTCTAAGTTTATTTGACTATTCTGTTAAGCATAGAACTCGTAACTGACAAAACGGCAGTTATTTTCGTAATTCTTTATGTCATGATATTGGAAATTTAATATAATAATGGTAGAAATATAGTTGAGTACGGCATCAGGCATGACATCATATCTGGACATATTACGAATAAGTTTGCATAGGTTAATGGCAAAACAAAGAGAGATGGTAAAGGAAAAAATAGATAATTACGCAAATTTACCCATGCGTATTTATTCGGAGTACACAGCAGAGCTTTGATGCCATGCTTTATGCGGTACTCTAACATGTCTTTACCCCAAGACATATTATTACTCAACCATCTCGTTATTTTGTCGCATAAGCAGAAATTATATTTATTACAGATACGATCTTTACCACTCATAATAAATTTACCTGCGATATGGCTCCCTATGTATTTTCACCCACTGAAACCGAATATGACATTAGTTTTACCCTACGTGTCAGAATTTTTGGCTACAGCCAAAAACATCTTGGAAAATCCATTATGTCGTAGATCTATCTCATAACTTAAAATCAAACTCAGCTCACTCAATTCCAAACAGCGACACTAATAATCCCTAACCCAATATCACTACCTGGGACGGAACGAAGAATATACGATCTAATTGGAAAATTCATGAGTTACAAATTTATTTATAAGTTCGCTTCATCAATTCACAAACATGTATAGAACCCTACAAGCCTTATATTGGTACTATCTTCAAAGCAGATAGACAAATGGATTGGTCAGTACGTTTGATCTAAAATATTTTCCAAGAGCGGAATCAAGGATCCATGTTGTAACTGGATTATTTATTTTATTGTATATCCTTTCTTCTGTCATGTGGTTATTGGGAGTCTTCTAAATTTCCAGGTTTATGGAGTTAAGAAGTTATGGTGTTGTGAGTTACGAGGTTATGGGGTTGGTTGTGGGCTTTGTCCTTTATGGATAACGGAATCATAGAAATACAAAAACAAAAGTTTTCTAGTTTTCCGATTAGATTGTATATTCTTCATTCGGTCCCAAGGTTATGGTGTTATTGGATCATGAATTGTGGGATTTGCAGGTATAGGTTTATAGGATTACGGGACTAGTATGAAGAGGTTATGGGATTCTTAATTTTGCTGTTTGGAATTGAGTGAGATCTACGATATAATGGATCTTCTAATGTGTTTTTGGCTGTAGCATAAAACCTGACGTTATTGGGGGACAAAACTGATGTCATATTAGAAACGATCAATGCAGAATGAAACCTGAACATGATCCCACAAAATCAGATATACTAATTCAAGGTTGGTGATATTAAGTTGCAAATAATTAAAAATGTCAATACGATTTCTATTCTTAACATAGTGGTATGTGTAATAATATAAAATGGGAAAAATTGGATAACTTGTTATTTTATAAGAAAATGAACAACTTCATAGAACATTTTGTTGCAGAACTCTTAGGAAGCATTTGCGGACCGGACCTATGCTCATAGAAGCTGTTAAAAAAATGGATTCATTATGAAGATTTACAATTTAGAAATGAGCGTTATTTACATTATACAACCGATTTCTTGAAATATACATTTGGTAGTTCATAAAATAGAAGAACAAATAGTGTTTATAGCAAGTATCCTTTATGAATTATTAATATTGAAATAAAAAATTATGAATTATGCTTGCTTTGATTAAGTAATATTAATAACGTTTCGGGCTTGTGAAATATTGTGATAGGTGGATTTGCAAAAAGTTACTTAAATATTTCCAAAAGAGTATTATTTAAAAACTGACCGCAAATGCAATGTTGTAAATTTCATGTAGTGAAGATAATTGCTATAGAATAAAAATTTTATTCTTGTAACTTGCTTTTACCATCTCAAAATTATTTTGGAATAAAATCATTCGTTTTGTCAAAAAAATTGTGGAAAAATCTGATACATTTTTCACCATTTTCTGCGTATATCATTCGATGTACTCGTACCATAACAAAGAAAACATGAATCTAATTTAAATTGAAACTTCAAAGTAAACTGGTACATTAGAAGTACGTTGCGTCAAGTCATTTACTTACAAAAAATAATACATAAGTTTCAAATTCCCTGAAATTAGAGAGAATTCTCTAGGCGGTAGTAGGCAGATTGAGGATCAAAAGTGGACCACAATCATTCTTGACAGTAAGTCCCGGAATTGGACTAGTACTTAAGACTTGGCAATGTTTCCTCATCCTTTTTTTATCTTGGAAATGTCTCCGAAACGGAAACCAAAAAAAAGTCGAAACTTCAGGCGCGGCTCAACCCAAGAATCAAGCAATTTTCACTCTTGCGTTAAGTTTTATCTAAATGATTTTTTGTTTTAACCACACAAAATTTATAACCGTAGAAACACTAACAAATATATATCTATCTCTACCAAAAACAATAATAAAATTGCTATTCCAAGATACTTTGATTATACGCAATTTGAAAACATAATGTGACCAACACCAATTCACTGGACAGTACATGCAAACACTACATTCGAAGCGCGTTCCGCTTACTAAGTTGACATCACATGGAGACGGTAATAGTATTTTATATAACAAGTGGTTAAAATGGCGTTTTTTACAAGTAGGGTGTTATAGTTCACACGAGTAAAAAGAAAACACATTTTAGTCACGAGTTATATACAAAATTTTTTGTATCGGCATTCGCAATTAGAAAACAATATAATTTTGTAAAAATACGACAAATTACCTTTAATCCAGGTAAACAGTAGTCCATTGCTTGGAGGTTTTTATTGGTAAAAATGCAAAAATAGTGTGCGATCAACACCCGATTTTTACCGAAAATTGGCTTATTTTCACAAAAATCAATGATAAACTAAACCTCTCGTTCCTACGCAATCACTCACTACACTTACGATGCAGTAAATTATATCCGAAAAGCATAAATAACTCTCGACTTAACTACTAATTTCACAAAAGTCCCTAAACCGAACTTTTGCCATTTAGTTTCACTTGTTGTTGTTGCTTTGATTAATTGAAACTGTCAAACAAATGTCATTTTATGATATGGCGTTACAAAAAATCAATTTCAGCCATCTGTAGATAACGTCAATTTAGTTAGCAAAACACGTGACGATTGCCCAGTGTTTTGGTGCCAGCGTCATATCTAGGATATCAGCCCCCTCAAAATTCTCGCTCTTTTATTATTTTGGTTATTTGTTAATGTCAGTACCTGTGGAATAACCAAAACTGGGTAACATAGTTGAGTAATGTTGGGCGGTGCCATTAGATGGCTGTAGAACTGTAAGTGCTGCCGGATCCGGCGATCCTGTGTGTGATGCGGGTTGACTTCCAGGTTCTGCAGGTAAGGCAAGTGGTAATCCGGGGGAAGCCCCGTCCACTGCCGCCCCTAGCCCGACTACGCCACTGTACGGTGAACTAGTCTCGGCTAAATCATGCAATAACAAAAATATTAGCACACAAACAGAAAACATACAAAATTGTATTATAAAAATAAATGCCCTAAAAAGCTTTAAGTGAATGTGTAATACTAAAAATTAAGTAATAATCAGCTCAAATCAAATAGTTTCAGTTTAGGATCACATTCTATAATGTGATAATATGTAGTATTTAAACCTTTGGCATATTTATACCCTTAGGTTGAGAACTTTACGTTCAAAAAATGTCTGAAAGCTTTTTAATTATTGCTGAATAAGCAAATTTTAAAGCAGAACTTAATTTTATAAATACATAAAAATATGAATTATAATATACCAACCTATCTGCAAGTTCCTTATATACAGGGTTACTGGTAATTCGATACATTCTTTTGGAGATGTGATGGGGCATGAGCTAAGGAGTAAATTTAGCCCTAACATACATTATGCAAAACTCAATAGTTTTTGAGATATTTCAATTCTTTTGTTTTTCTCAAAAAAGTAGATCTTAAATGTCTTAAAAGTTAATTTCCGAAAATTCTACTTGACATTTTTTTTTTTACTGGATTGCTTGTGAAATATTATAGATATCCGTTTGGAATGAAAAATATCCGGAAACATTTCGATCATGTGAACATTTAAAATAAAAACTTGTAAAAATTTTTTTTTTTAAATCTGTTATGAAATTTACCTATTAGGTTTTTTCAAAAAAATATTAATGTAGCACGCGTACAAATTATTATAAAAACTTCCTTATTTCAATAGCTATCTAACTAGGTAGAAATGTTTAATGTACCCTTGATAGTTCTAATAAAAAATTAGTAAAGATAATGCTGGTGGCGGAATTTATTAAACGACTAATCGTTCATTTTCATTTAAGTCATTCTTATCTCCGTGTCCCTTAAGTTTGTTGGTCTTGTTAAATTAGTTATCGAAGATATTGATTTTGCTCGTAGTTGTTGTTATTAGTTGTTGTTATTAGTTGTTGTTATTGTATTTTCTGTGCCATGGCCGCGTATGCCAACGCAGAATACGCTGATATCTTGTTTGTCTATGGATATTGTGGCGGCAACGCTGCTGAAGCTCGCCGAGAATATGGTCTTTGGTACCCTAACCGCCGCTTACCAAATGCACGTGTATTCAGTACGGCATATCGAAATATCGCTGAAACTGGCTCCGTGAAATGTAGAAGAAGTGACGCTGGTGCTCCTCCCGTTTATGAACCAGATGATGAGGAAGAAATATTGAGATATTTTGAGGAAGACCCAACAATTTCAACTAATATAGTCGCAAGACTAACCGGAGCGTCACAATGGAAAGTTTGGTCTACGATACGTAGAGTTGGATGTCATCCTTACCACTATACCCCTGTCCAAGGCTTGGAGGAAGGTGATCCTGGAAGGACAGTGGAATTCTGCCACTTTATGTTAAATTCAGACGCAGAAAGTGCAAATTTTTTAACAAGTATTTTATGGACGGACGAGTCGATATTTAATCGCGAGGGTATAACAAATTTCCACAACCTACATTATTGGGCAGAGGAAAATCCCAAGTTAACACGTGAAACTAGTTTCCAAATGAAGTTTTCTATTAATGTGTGGATGGGAGTCATTGGCCACTATTTAATAAGGCCACACTTTCTTCCTCAAAATTTAAACGGGGAGATCTATGAAAATTTTTTAAGAAATGATCTGGCGGTGATTTTAGAAGATGTTCCTCTCGCCGTCAGACACCAAATGATGTTTCAGAACGACGGTTGTCCAGCACATTATCGGCTGACAGTACGACAGTTACTTGATCAACGTTTCCCTAACCGTTGGATTGGAAGAGCGGGCCCAATACCTTGGCCAGCGCGAAGCCCTGACTTATAACCCCTTGATTATTACGTATGGGGTCATATGAAGGAGATGGTCTATGCCACACCAGTCAATACTATAGAAAACCTTAGACAAAGGATAGTCGATGCTGCTCAACACATAAGGCATAATCTGACAACCAGAGTAACAAGGACGGAAATAAGAAGACGCTGCCGTGTCTGTATACGGAATAGGGGCTCCCATGTTGAGCAAGGCATATAAAAAATAAAGTACAACTTTGAAATTAATGAAGAATTAAACTCTACTTTTAAAATGTTTTTTACTGTTTATCTAAAAATAAAATTCGTACTACTTGTGCTATTTTTACTAGTATTTTCTTAGAACTATTAAGGGTACATTGAACATTTGTACCTTGTTAGATAGCTATTGAAATAAGGCAGTTTTTATAATAATATATACGCGTGTTACGTTAATATTTTTTTGAAAAAACCCAATATGTAAATTTCATAGCTGATTAAAAAAAAAAAATTTTTAAAGTTTTTATTTCAGATGTTCACATGATCGAAATGTTTCCAGATATTTTTCATTCCAAGCGGATATCTATAATATTGGACAAGTAATCCAGTAAAAAAAAATTAAAAATGTTAAGTAGATTTTTCGGAAATTAACTTTTAAGACATTAAGATCTACTTTTTTGAGAAAAACAAAAAAATTGAAATATCTCAAAAACTATTGAGTTTTGCATAATGTATGTTAGGGATAGATTTACTTCTTAGATCATGCCCCATCACATCTCCAAAAGAATGTATCGAATTACCAGTAACCCGGTATAATAAAGACTAAACAAATTAAACCAAAACAGCTATTCTCCCAGCTACAAGCCGATGATGAGCGCTGAATGAAACGGTAAAATTTGCCATATTTTGTCTAACACAGTTAGCATTAAAATACAATGACTTGGATTGCTCGAATGCTACGAGGAAGATGCGAGACCTCCTTCATCTGATGCCACCAACTGCAGACCAGTTTCGACCTATTTTTGAGTCTCGTTAGTGCAGTGCAATTGAGCATACCTTCGATAGACGGGGGTTGCATCTCATAGACACTGTTAAGCTCTACAGCAGTAGAGCGTAACTAGCGTCATCTCTCAGTACCTAGTGTCAAATACTACAAATTTTACCATTTAATTCAGCACTCGTCGGCACGTAGCTGGGAGCATAGCTGTTTTGGTTCAATTTATTTAATCCTTATTATATATATAACGCACTTGCAGAGATAGGTTGAAATATTCCTATTTTTATGCATTTTTAATTATTTTCCACATGTAGGTATTTTTTTATGCAAGAGATTAAACAAATGAGGAAATATTTGCTTTGGTATCTATATTGTCAGCGAAGTAACTGAACTGATAATTTATTTTAAGAAGATAATAGATATTTCGATTAAATAGAAATAAAAATAATTGAAACATTAGAACACATTACAACCTTTTATTAAATAATACTATAATAGCATGGATCAGGAAGCGAGATATAGTTAGCTTTAAATTTTGATTGGCCGCCACTGGGAAACCATAATTCATGGTCATTATATCCTTTCGCAATCATTAGTTTGAAGAAAACTTATTACTGCCAAATTATGATCGATTTTCTCCAAGCATCCTAGCACATAGACGTAAGAGTTGATAATAAATCTTGGTAAGGAACTTTTAGAATATTACTCAGGGTAGTTGATATTGTCAAAAGCTTTCTGTCAAACCCAAGATTTACCTTAAATACAGATATTTATTCATGTATATTTGTTTCGCCATTAGCTGAATACCATGCCATAAGATTTACATTCATTTAAAGCTTTTATGGACGTCATATAAAACATAAAATAAAAAATAAAATAGAGAGCACAAAAATGTTGCATGCAAGTAAACTGGGTGACAAATCTATCAAGAAGCATATTATAATTATAATACTAGAGATTTATTTTAATACCTACAGGAATGCGTGCCAAAAACTACTACTTTATTACTGTTAGATTTTACAGAATTTCTGTAAAATATATTTTATACTTTACAAAATGCTGAAATGCAAGTTTGTATATGATGCGATAACGTTGCCTACATTGTTCTTTTGTTTCTATTTAAATCAATTTGCAGAATTAATTAATAAATGAAGTAGGTCATTTTAGCTGAAACCTTTTGACTATTGTTGAGATAATAATCGTACAAATTTTATTATAATTTATGCAGTGGATAACGGCACTGCATTACCAACAAGTTTATTAACACAAAAAAGGTTGCAAGCAGATCTATCATTGTCAGTTCATTAGCCAACAAGCAAGCTGAAGTTAGTTGTTACTGTTCACTAAAATTAGGTTTACGATCATGTTTGCTCGAGCTTGCACATCGGTGTAGCGGAATTAATGCATATTTTATTTAACAATTCGTTATTGGATATATCAGTTAGTAAGGAAGCCATCTTGCCATTTTGGGTCACAGCGATTTAGAATTTGGAACACAAACTGGGTACTGGGTGACGTATAAATAATGAAAGAATGTTATAATATTCTAAGTTACGTTATTGTTACATTTCAGCACCATTAAAACAGTTGAATTGTACAACAAATTCATCGAATTTTATTGTGAAAATAATCATAAAACCATTTTGACTTAACAGGCCAGTTACAGCGATCGCTTCAGTGCTCCAATATCGCCTTATGAGTGAATGATTTGCCACTGTTTGATGTGTAAATTTAGAACGGTTTGCTATCACATTACAGGCTAAATAGGTCTCTATATAATTGTTTATAGAGAAGTTAATAAGGCAAGAAAATATCATTAATGATAGTGGTCTCATCAGATAACAATTGGTTCCATACATGTTAACGAGTATTCATAGGACTGGCAAGTCAGAATAGAGTGGTCTTCACATGGGGGTTAAGCCAAAAAGAATATGTGAGATATATTTTAATATATTTTTTTTTATTGACAAAATACAGAAATTACATTTAAGTAGAGGTAATCCAACATGATACGTAAATAAATATAGCGGGGAAGGCCCATTTAGGTCCTTAGTTGGACCTGTCTATGGGCGTTTAGAAGTATCATTCCTATCCTGCACTGCAATTCCTCCCTTATGCAAAGCCCTCTAGAAGCGGCGTTGCAGCAAAGGAATGGAACAGTTATTAGGGGGATTTAAATACATATATAATAACGATAAGATGAAACTATATCCTACTGAAAACAGAAGAAAAAGGAAGATATAATATCCTAGTTTCATATGTGAAGATACTATTTAAATACAATGTTATATAGACATATATGTACTGTTGTCTGAAAGTTATTTGTGGCATTCTACAAATATTCTTTCCTATTATTTGGGTTTTCTACCACACGTATTATTATCCTCTTCAAAACAAATCACCGAATCTACAAAATAATAGAATTATTGGAAAAAAGCCTCTGCGCCCGTGACGTTTACGCCAAAGAAAAAGTCAGAGGTTATGTTTTGCAAATAATATAAATCGGAATAAACACAGAAATAATGTATTTTGCTGACGTTTCGGAAAGTAATCTCTTTCCGTTTTCAAAGCTTTTTTTGGAAGAACTCTTATTTTGCTGTGTATGTCAAATACACAACTTTAAGAGTCTGTTTATGTTATTTCCATAGATACTTACTACTTACACAGAACATAGAACTGATGATATTTTTTTTTTTTAGATAATGTTGAGTTTGTTAAGTTCTTCTTTTAATATTGCTAGCCAGGTTGTACAAATATCTACAGAACAATTCGATACGCACTTATCTTCATATATTATTCTATGTCCGTTTTCCCAAGCATGTTCACAAATCTTTGATTTCTGAATTTCATTCTTTCTAATGTAATTCTTGTGCTCATCCAACCTCACATTAAAAGGTCTGGATGACTCACCCACATAACATTTACCACATTCGCACGGAATATTGTAAATACAGTTGTTTGAATTCTGCTCCCTGTTTAACGGTTTTGTTTTTGTTAAAATAGATCTTAAAGTGTTCCCCGTTTGAAATATCGTCCTAACATCAAATTTGTCACCTATACGGCGTAGCTTTTCCGATAATCCGTATACATAAGGAATTATTGCTGTATAATGACGTTCAGATTTTTGTCGTACCTGATTGTCCCTATTTTCAACATTTATGAAAACTCTATCAACAAAGGCTTCAGGATATTGATTTTGTACTAGAACCTCTTTGATAAATTTTTTCTCGTTATTTAATATTTCATTATTAGATGAAATTATTTTGGCCCTATCGTATAAACATTTTACAACACCCCTTTTTAACATTTATTGACTGATTTGAGTTAAAATTTAGATGTCTATTGGTATGTGCTGGTTTTCTATAAACGCTTGTTTCAATTGTATTATTTACCCTTCTAGATAAAACATCTAAAAACGGTAGTTCATTCCTACTCTCTACTTCTAATGTGAATTTAATAGACGGTTCCTTACTATTTATATTTTCTAAAAAACTATCTAGTAAATCGACACCATGGGGCCAAATTGCAAAGATGTCGTCAACATATCTCCACCAGACAACCGGTTTGTTTATACAATTTTGAACATGTGTGTTCTCAAAGTTCTCCATAAATATGTTGCTTAAAATTGGTGATAATGCAGACCCCATAGCCATACCAAAATCCTGCTGATAGAACTCATTGTCCAATTGAAAATAGGTTGTTTTTATACACAGTGTTAAGTGTTCCATTATGCTATTTACACTTAATTTAGTTCTAGTTTCCAAATTATTATCATTTAGCAACCTGTCTTTAACTATTTTTAAGGTTTCATCTACCGGAACATTTGTAAAAAGACTAACTACATCAAAACTAACCATCAGGTGTGATTCATGAATATCGTTTTCATAAATTTTTTCTATAAAATGTTTACTATTTTTAATATATGAATCGGTATTTCCAGATAATGGATCAATAATTTTAAGTAAAAATTTTGCCAAATTATGACATGGTGAATTAATAGAACTAACAATTGGTCTTAAAGGAATATTTTGTTTATGTGTCTTTGGCAAGCCATAAAAATGAGGAGGCTTACTATGATGTGGTGTAAGTTTCCTTGTTCAAAATCATTAAATTCATGTTTGTATTTAAACAAAGTTCTGTAAATTTTGCTCTCTATTGATTTTGTTGGATCTTTGTTTAGTTTTGAGTAGGGTCCCTCATTCACAGGAGTCATGATTTTGTGTTATATATATATATATCTTTATCTATAATGACTGTGTCATTACCTTTGTCTGCTAGCAATATTTTTATTTTTCATATTTTTCAGGTCTTTTTCCGCTTTTATTCTAACATCTGTCCAAGTAGATCCATAATAAAGAATAACCGTGTCATCTGCGTATGAAATGATAGTTCCAGTTGAATTTAGAGAAAGTAATTGATTCAAATATATAGTGAAAAGGACTGGACCCAGCACGGTTCCCTGTGGTACTCCATAGGACACTGTTTCTTCGTGACTGCGTACTTGATTTATTTCTACTAACTGTTTTCTTTCTTCCAAGTAACTTTTAAATAAACTCAACGCGATACCCCTTATGCTAATGTGTTCCAGTTTATCCAACAAAAGCCTATGACTGACGGTGTCAAAGGCCTTTGCAAGATCCACAAAAATACCTAAACATGGTTTTCTATCTTCTACAGCATTATATACTAACGATGTTAATTTAGCTATCGCATCTTGCGTTGATATATTTTTACGGAAACCGAACTATAAATCAGATAAAATTTTATTTCTCTCCAAAAAACTATTTAGACGTTTTTTAATGATTTTTGCTACTGACGATATTAAAGAAATTGGGCGGTAGTTTGAAATATAATGCTTATCTCCTAAAACATAACGGAGCAGCTATGTGATCGATTGTAAGTTTTAACAATTCGTTTGTTATGCCATCTGGACCAGGAGCCTTATTGCTTTGGAATTCTAACACAGTGTTTTTTATTTCAGTACTATCCGTAAATTCCAGAAATATAGAATTACGTAAGTTTTGTCCTCGGTTTTCGTGGTTATTTAACATAGGTCCCTGTTGTATTTTGGAGGCAAGCTTTTCTCCTATTTGTGAAAAATAAGTATTATAAGTATTTGCTATCTGAAAAGGATCAGTTATTTCATTTCCATTCTCTGTGATAACTTTTGTTATTTTAAAATCGTTATTTTTATAATTGTTAGTGAATTGTTTTACTGTATTCCAAAGGTTCTTCGATCAATTTTTGTTTTTTCGATCATATTTTAAAATATTTATTTTTAGTTTTTTTTATAATAGCATTTGGTTTATTTCTGTAGTTAATGTATAATTGTTTTCGGTTTTCATCTAGTGGATGTTTAATATGATCTTGAAATAGTTTGTCTCTTTCTTTAATGGAAGTAATTAGACCCTTGGTTATCCAAGATTTCTTTTTCCTCACCGGCTTATACTGTATAACTTTTGTTGACTGTTGCATTAATAGACCGTATTTTGTGTAAAACAAGTGTGTGGCATTTTCTGGGTCATTACAATAGTACAGATCTTCCCAGCATTCGTTTTTTAACAAATCAAGTAGTTTCTTTTCATTAACTTCTTGAAATGTTTGTTTTGTAGTTTGTGTGTAATTAATATTTATTTATTCATTAACGATTTGAACTATAGTAGTGTAGTGATCTGTAATATTGGTCTTAATTATTGCTGCGATTGTATCTACTGTGAAATCAAGTTTATTTTTTAAGAAAAATACGATGGTAGACGATAAAGTAGTAACTCTTGTGCTTTTATTTATAAGAGACACAAAACCTTTTTCTGTTAACAAATTTAAGTATTCTCCAGAACAGTCTGCATTACTACTACTACTAATGTCTATATTAATATCGCCTACAATAAATGCATAATCAATTAGATTGTAGTTGTAATAGTATCTGGATTATTAAGAAAATCATACACACATGTAGAAAGCGGATACAATTCGATCTTTGAAATGGACATTTTGAAAACCACGACGGAAAATACTGTTAGTCAAACTGTCGCTGTGTATTCAAATACAACTTGACTGTTTTGTTGATTAAAGCAAAAGATTAAATCTATTGTGTCATCTTCATTTGATAAATACATATATTGAAATAGCATGTGATATGTTTAGCTCGATAAAAATTTAAATCAGTTGCATTATAGACATACATTTATCTATTTTGAAACCATTGGTTGCAATATCCGTAGTTAAATCGAAGGTTAACTTAACACTTTTATTATTTATGTTTGTATTAAAAATTTTTTTGCCGCACTACCTACTTATTGCTTGCAACTCCGTAACTTGTCAATCAATATTTAGTTCAAATAGTTTTGTTTAATATCTATTTTGTGCTCTTAAAATTGGAAAATATCTACGTTTAAAATTTTAGAAATTACGTGCGCACAAATTATCAATTCACGCCCACATTTCGGAAAATGGCTGCAATAAAAATACACAGCAATATTCTTTTCATGGCTGACAGATATATTCCTGATATTTCTTCTCACCTCATGGAAAAAATCACAATTGCTATTGAGAAACCTGGAAGGCCTGAACTATAGAAAATATTTCGCTAATGGTTTTTTCAAAAGACATTGTTTTCTTATTATTAGGCAAGATTGAACAAATCGCATCAATAATAATTATATAGATGTTTCAACCAATTATTCAATCTCATAAATGGCCTGCCCAACATTAACTAAATTCTACAAATTACAAAAAGCAACTATTGTTGTTAAAACCAAAAAAAGCCAAGGTTAAATTTATTACAGAAAAATTACGATTTTCTCTGTCTAGATTACACCAAATTAGTTTCTTAGTAATATAGCAATGACCTTGGCATACATTGTGTTGCAATTGTTTTATATTTTTGTTTCAAAATTTACTTTCGAACTACCATTATTATACTGATGAACTTTATCTAAACAACATCTTTATTTTCTCCTATGGTCATCCATAGTTAAATCTTTTAGTCTTGGGTCAATGCTACTATTAATTTTGTTCAAAACAAATCACATAGCAATAAAGCAGTGAACATTAATATCGCAATATACATTTAAAAAAAGCCTATAAATTTCCTTCAGCTTATTCATGTTTTATAATTACACTAATATGTGTTACAGGTTACACAAAGGTCATGATTTAGTCTTATACCTTATACTTAAAATAACGCATTGGCAACTGGTTGAAATAATACAAACGAATTGAATAAAACGACATGGGAACGAAGGAAGGGCAGATTGTAGATACCTAATGAGATATTTTAATTAGAGGATTCAATGCCAAATGATGCAACAAGCAGCTTTAACAATGGAGGTATAAAAACATGCGAAAATAAGTGTAAGGACATGCAAAGTTAAAGAGTACAGTGGCGTGTCGTCACTGGGTGCGGATGTATGAGAAATATTGTGCATACCAAGAACCCATACGAGCCTGATTTATATTTATGTGATTTAAGGGATCCTGCAGGACCAAGCACTTCAGAGAAATGGCGAAAATCGTTACAAGAGAATATTTAAAATAGGTATAATTTTATCTCCAGATTATGCTGACATAGCTGGCGAAAAGTGTAGCATTTTTTCAGATTAGGTTTTAGATCGCGATAAGATTCATTTGATCATTTAATATACATAGTATCATGCACATGTCTAAAATGCAATAAATTCTTTTGTAAGTATTTTAGCCATTTGTGAAGTAAAAGTCTAAATATCTGGTTTACATCTCCATTTCCTTAAAATACTCACCGGAGTGGTAAGGGGACATTGCGGTATCCATTATCCTAGACGTTTCAATTTTCATTTCGTGCATTGTTATTGGTGCTAACGGTGTCAACGAACTGGTACCTGAATTTAATTTATTTTATTTTATAAATTTTTTTATCTAGTCCTATACCACCACCACCACAAATCTTAATATCATATCAAAGTTTTCCAAAATACCATATTTATAAAAACATAATATTTTAGTTGCATACTCCTCTATAAAATCCTTATTTTATTATAAGGAACGTAACCAAACTGCAACCAACAGCTACTCTCCGGGCTATGTGCCCCGCCGAGCACTGAATTGCAAGTTACAAGCCTGGCGCGTTAAGTGTAATAATCGCATATTACCAACAAAACGCTAATGCTTCGATTGCAACAAACACCGGCCGAAAGACTAATCCCTACTTAAAGGATGCATGAAAATGTTCCAATCGATGCATTAGCGTTCTATTGGTAATATGCAATTATTACACTTAACGCGCCAGGCTTGTAACTCGTAATTCAGTGCTCGGACGGACACATAGCCCAGAGAGTAGTTGTTGGTTGCACTCTGGCTACGTTCCTTATAGTAAAATAAGAATTTTATAGAGGAGTTTGCGACTAAAATGTTATGTTTTAATATTCTACCTTCTAGAAGCACATTGGAAACCATATTTATAGTAGATTTTTATACACTTTGTGTTATACGATGTACGTTTTACACAAAAATGAATTCACCATAGTTGAATTGGTCTTTTTGGTAATAGGTCTTTATGTACAGAAAAAATAGGTCATTTACTTGCACACTTAGATCAAGATACAAAATATTCCACGCCATTACAAAATAGTTTCAAATTAGAGATTTACCAAAAACAAAATAGAGTCTATTCCGAAAAAGTTTACGCAATCTTCAATATATTATATTATACTATAAAATTCATGTATAAATATAATAGCAGTCCGTCTAGTAATGAATATATTCATTTGTAACAAGCGTAAAAAAAACGACAAGAAGTTGCCAATGCAAATGATAAATCAGTACAAACTATTCTCATTCAAATTGACAGTGTCCTTTGAATCTGAAGTTCTCTTGATATGAAATGCTTCTACCGATTGAGTCCACTTGCATACTTTCTGTAATAAAATGTGATTATTTCGATATTCTCTTCAGTTATGACTGGAGGATGATCAATGTCATCAATAGGAATTTGAAACATCAATAGTTTTAATGCCACACTCTCATGGATTGGGGAATTAAAATAACCACCGCAATGAGACCAGACTTCGTTGGAGAGGAAGGTTTCTTTAAAGAGTCATCAATATTGTTCAAATGCCGCTGGCAGAATGCCCATCTACGTGGACAGTCGACTTTATGGTGTTCATGAACACAACTAAGGAGATATAGTACAACTAGAATATGTAATTTTTTTGCCTTTGATAAATACATTTCTTAAGAGTAACGCAATTGTTATGGTTTAAATAACACATCACTCTCAGCTATATATTTTCATTTGCATAGGCTATTTTTCGTGTTTTTTTTAGCGCTCTATATAGTATGGAAATTATATAAAATATTTAAAAAAATCTTACCTAACGAACCTGCCAGTGGAGGGGTGTAAAGGTTTTGAGAGGTCGCTTGGCTCATGGTATTAATTGTGTCATAGATATCCGACGCGGAACTGACATTACCAACCCCTGCAAAACCTGCATGTGTATCGTAGTATCCTGTCTGTCCTGTGGTAGTCCCGCCACCACCTAATTCCGATAATAGTTTGTGCTCATCTTTGATGCTCCATTTACTCGACCAAAGCTGTAAGAATTATCAGTCTTATAGAAGGTATTAAATTCAATTAGCTGAGGAAAATTTTCGATGAGGAGGCCCGGTATAAATTTACATTCATTATATATGTGTAAATGCACTGGCAGAAGTAACTAAAGAATTATCAACTGCAGAATATTGACGATATTTTTGTGCTCTTTGGCTGCACAAGAATTTAAAAAATAAAAGATTCTGCATTGCAATAGACAGCTAGATAGCCCTAAAATACATTAGATGCATGCAAAATAATTCCAGAATAAGAACATGAGGTAATGAAGTAGCTAGTAGCAGATGTGATACGATAGTACCTGAATGACACACTTAGAACGTCTCAAAATGGACAAATCATTCCACTAATGTATGTGTTTACTAATGGAATGAGTTGCCCATTCTTGGATGTTTTAAGTCTGTCATTCAGATACCATCCGAAACAAAAATAAAGAAACAAGACAAAATTATGAAAAAGAGGAGTCTTCACAGGACATTGTCTGTTTAAAAAACATCTCACTATAAGGAGGGTGAAAATTATTCCTTCTGTAGGAGAGGAGATGAGAGGAGAACTTCTCTTTGCTTATGGTGCTTCTATAATGCTTCTAAAGCAAGAAAATAGTAGTTATTTGGTTATTCAGAAGTTGAACTTGCAGTTCTAATGGGAACCTCCCTGTTAGATGCTACATTAATGTCGAAAGAAATGTATACTGTAGTTTTTGGTGCTCCGATGAAGAGGGACGCTAGTTGACATTACCAATAACTGATGAAAATATGATGAAAAATTTTGTCCAACTGCCATAGAAGAAATATTTTTCCCTAAAATTATCACTTTCAGCAGGTCTTATTGAAATTGTTCCTTTGTTCACGTATATTTTGACTTTTCTCTGTATGTTAGTATATTTAGGATATATTCGCAGTTCCCATTGTATATATGCTAATGTAACATTAAAATTAAATCGTTCGGACTAATGTTACAACTTTACAACATAATAATACATGGTTATATTGGAAGGTATGGCCTAAAGGAAACATTTAAATTGGTGCGTGTTTTGGTCATTGTGAAACTTGTATATTATGAGGTAAAAGTGACTAAATAATAAATAACATTTTGAGGAAGAGTACCTTGCCAGATACCAAGGTAAGATATTATCGTACAAGTTGGAATTTTAAGTGATTTCTGTCAAAATAGAAGAAATAATTTAGAATTGCATCAATGGTAGTAATAAATAAAGTAGCATGTAAACAACATGAAATCGTAAACAAACGCATATTGAAAGTTAATTAGATTTTAATGAGAGCAATTTACTTACATTTGAATATAGTTGGTCTCCATTATATTGTGATCTCTGCCTTTTTAGGTCATCCTCCGGATGCCCATTTATATCTCTATTTTCATCTGTAACAAAACATAAAAACGAACGTATAAAAACATATTTCGACATACATGAATATTATAATTAAAAAATTCTTTTCCTGCAAAAAAGTCAAAGGTCCGTTACTATTATTAGTTGTAATCGGTTGCATCATTTTGAATTTTGTTCAGATGTTCTAATTAGTTTTACTTGTTTAAGCATGGTTGTAGTAGTGGTATGTGGAATCCCTAGTGAGTCATTCCAATCTATTCGAGGCATAGTTGTGGATTTATTGGACTACACTGTTAACATAATTGACTCAAAATCAACCAAAATGATACAAATCGATTAGTTGCTGTGGTAAACTCGCTTGAGCGAAGGCAACAATAAATATATGGTATTTTCGTTTCAATTTTAGTACTCGTAACTATAGGCGTAAATAATTTTGTTAACAAAGATGGGTCGTGGGATTTTAGACAATGCGTTTTTTCGAAGTGAATTACTGAAAATGTGTAGAATATGGAATGATTTCTTTATCGATTTTTGCGCCGTTATAATAAATGCGGAACTTATAAAATTACTAGACATTTGTGGTGTTTCAAAATTAAATGAAGTTTATACTTAACGGCGAAACATTTTAATGAGTGTGAATATACAGCTAAATACTTGGTTATATCTTGAACATTGTGCACAATTATTGAATAATGTTACTTAAAAGCTTCCTATGAAAATAATTTACAGTCGTCCTATACTAAAAATGGACGAGGACGAGGCAGATTTTCATTAAATAACTTAATTATCCAATTCATTACTCAAATAGTCAGTAAATACAGTGGATTTTAACCTCTTAGAAGCAATTAGAGTGAATTTATATTTTGGTCCTTCGAGCCGGATATGAATAAACATTGAAGTAATAACCTGCAAACAAAATGTAATGTTCAACGTAGTAACGTATTACTTAAGATGTATAACAATGTCAATAGATACACACGGGTGGTAGAGAGTCAACGCTGAAAGGTTTGGAAGATTATTATTATTATGTCGTTTATTATACAGGATCTTTTAAAAGTCCAGGTTTTGAAAATAATTCATTTCTGAAAAAAATAAAGGATTAATAATTTTGAGAATTCTCAAGACGCAATCTTGAATTTTCTGCAAATGTAAACTTTGCCCATTATGTAAAGGCCAATTAACTTTTAAATAAAAGCCAGTATTTTTTATTTTCGAAATTCGGCAATTTCTTTTCATTAAAAATCACTAAGATTTATGTTTCCTAAGGCTGATGGCTAAAGAGTCTTATGAATAATAATTATTATTTTTGTCTTTGACAACAAGTGAATGTGATTTTTCTGTTACCAAAAAACATCGAGTGTTTCTCATATCTTGGTTTCATTTTAATGTTAATTCTAAGAGAGAAAAAAAAATTGAGTAACACTTTCCAGTTAAATTAGTTAAATACACATAAAATTGTAATAAAATAAATATTCAACGATAAATTAATTAATACCAATACTAATTAATTCAAATGTCGACCATCGCTGTCACGAATTTTATGTTCACACGACAAGTTTTAATGGGCTTTGAATAGTCTATGTTTACATTTGTTGGTACATGTTATTGCTACCGACTCTCGCTGGTAGTTTTCCTAGTTGTTGGATATTTATTTATATTAACTAGTGTGAGAAAACATGTAATGCTCAACCCAAAGAGACAACCTTGTTGCCTAAGATTTCTTATACTGTGGGTGATTTATATGAGATAAAGAAAATAAATCCAGAATCCAGTGTAAAGGAGCTGGATTATTGAAAACAATGATGGTACCGCGACATAATAGTGTGGGTCTCTACATTCTAACTATAGCTTAAATTTTTTGGAGCTGAGGTATTCATTTAAATAATTAAGTAAAATGGGCTTTAGAAGGATTGGAAGAGTATACATTCATTTTATGATTAAAACAAAAACTGAACAATATGAACATATCAAGAATTAAGAATATTTCAGTAAGAGACACACTTTTTTCGCATGGAAATATATAATACACGAAATCACTACAGTTTTATCTACTTCTGACTTAACATTTAATTAAATATCTCATAAAACTGAAGATAAAATATTTGTAAGTTCCCGTGATATATAATTATTGCTGCTACGCATTTCTGAAATATATTTTGGAATATATGCCATTTACTATAGTTGAGTGATATTTTGGGGTAAACTTAGGACGGCTTTATAGTTCCGGATACATGGTTCCGGTTAAGCAAAGTCACCCATCTCAAAGCGTATTGTCAAGTCAACCGCACAAGAACAGACTGTGCATATTACAACAATGCCTATAGAATAGACTTAAATGATTCTTTGTAAACTTGCATAAAATGGTTGAAACAATTCGTCAAAGTTTGTTCGAGTATGGTGTAAAATGGAGAAAAGTTAATGGCATATAAATATAATCATGATATAAGGAGACTCATGCACATATTGGAAAATATAAAAATATTAAAAAAAAAATCTTTTACTTAAATGTTCTAAAAAGTAGAAAATAAACTATGAAATAAATCAAACCCATCATTTTGTTACATTATATATATTTTTTTATGATATAAAAGATTGTCGCGAGATTTCCCTGTGTAAAGGAGATTGCTCACGACAAGCTCTTATATCATAAAAAAAATTATATAATGTAACAAAATGATGGGTTTGATTTACTTCAAAGTTTATTTTCTACTTTTTAGAGCATTTAAATAAAAGCTTTTTTTTAAAATATTTTTTATATAATTTTATTTTTTACTTTTTAGTCTTTTGATATGCTGTAATCCCGAAGATATTGATTTTGAGACGAATCGGATCATAAACTAAATGAACTAAATTAATGAACTAAATTTTTGACTAAAAATGGCAAAAGTCGTCCACCATATTGGTACCGCCATTTTGATTTTCTGAATTTTGACCAAGAATTCATAATTGGCGATCTCAAAATCCGCCAGATATCAATTTTGAGTCGAATCGGATCATAAACGATTAAGTCGTCCGCCATCTTGAAATTGCCATCCTGAACTAAATTTTTGACTAGAAATTCGTAATCGACGAACCCGAAAACCCCCAGATATCGATTTTGATCGATTTGGACCATAAATGATAAAAGTCGTCCGCCATATTGGCGTCGCAATTTTGAGTTTCTAAATTTTGCCCAAGAATTCATAATCCGCGACCTAGAAAACCCTCAGATATCGATTTTGAGTCGAATCGGATCATAAACGGTAAAGTCGTCCGCCATCTTGAAGCCGCCATCCTGTTTTTTCTTATATGAAAATGTTAAAGTGTATTGTCACCGGACTTATGCACACGTGCAAAATTTCAAAGCTCTAAATCAGAACCAATCGAAATTTTGATTGCACGATTTGACCTAAACTAACAAACAAACATTGCAAGTTTAATAAAAGCTTTTAAAAAGAAAGACTAACTTCCACAGTTTCATTTAGACTTCCATTATATCTGAGAAACTTAGGATTAATGTTATATGTGATGAAAATTTTCTCATGTTAGTTATTTTTGCAATTATAAGCATCTTTTTCAGGGTCTATATGGTCCTGACTGAAGAGATGGAAACCACCCTTAAATCGAGAAATATAATATTTGAAAAAGTATTGCTAATTTACTTTTGAAGCATAATATATTCATGTTGTTATTGTTGTTGATTACGAATTTGAAGTCAAAATTAAAAAAAAAAATGGAGGATGAACGTGGGGTACAATTTATTCTAAAGGAAGTACTTACTTTAAATGGATAAAAAAATAAACAGTTAGATAATGCCATATATTAATGGAAAAGAGTATTTTAGATTTTTTTTAATTATTAGCTAATTACAGTAATATCATTGCGAGAAATTTATTAAACCACATTGACTTTGTCATAACTTCTTTGTATTATATGGTAGAAAAACAAAGAAAATGCACTTGAAAGTGTCATTAATAATCTTTAATGTTGGTACTTAGCATATTATTTGACATAAGAGTCATTGTTTGTGAGATATTTGACATTTAAACGAGATACTTCCTCTTATAGAACTTCGGACGCCATTTTCACAATTCCATGTCTCAAAAACTGTTAAACTTACAGAAAAAAAATAGCCAAACCCATTTCTGGTTTCTTTCTTGCTAAATCTAATATTTATTCAGATTATTTTACAAAAATGTCTTTGCTGTTTTGAATTATTTTCTTAACGTGTATTTTAAAGAGACAAAAATGCTATATATTACTAAAAAATATTATTTGCCAATTTTTTTAAACTACTGGCCATAGTTTTTGAGATTAACCGCAAAACAATATATAAATCAGTGTACTACGTTGCCGAATGGATTTTTCGCATCCTTCGCTAAATTTCTGTCACTTTTACAACTGAACTTGACTTGACAAAAAGTCAAAGGTAAAAAATCTCTTAGATCTTAAGCGAAATATTCAAAGCTTATTAATTAATTATAAAAGGCTCTATTCTAAAATATTGAAGATAAAGGGGAAACGCTGCTGGTGAATGTATCCATAAGGGAATACAAAATACAACTTCACAACAGATTTAACTAGAGTGGCCAGCGCTCTCTTCATTATCTCAACACAACCTATTTAATTGTGTTCAGTATTTTCCCTTGTTTATTTCAGCAGACCTAAATGAACATTAAAGTGTGAAGGGGTGGATAAAGAGAGAGATAGACGCTATAAGGTGAATTTAAATAGTGACCAGAGCTACAATGTTATTTACTTGGTTATTTTAGATTCAAGCGACAATATGCATTGTTTTAATAACAGGAATTTGAATGGCCTTTCATAATTAAAATTAATAGAGACCTCTCTATTGATTTCATTATGTATCAAAACAGTTTATTAACTTTACATTCAAATATGGGAAATTCAATTTATATTTCCCAACTATTTTTAACCGATATTAATAATGCTTCTATTGAATATTTATCACTAATTTCATTAAATGTTATCTATAATTTAATCCATTTAACAACAAACGCCATAATTAAAATGCTTTAGAGCAAATCTAAATTATTTTGACAATATGGAAAACATCCCGATATATATATTAGAGTGAAATCAATGGATATTCAATTGCATATTTCGAATAATTCATATTGAATAATTGACTTCGGAAGGTGCCTTGTCCACATACATTGTGACTGAAATGGTAAGGATGTTTTCAAAAGTGCATTTAGGAGAAGCTTCTAAAATTAAAACAGAGTGTGTTTGAATCTTCTGCTTCACAAACAAAAATAGAGATTCATAAGAATGGTCCGCTGTTACCAAATAAACTTATTAATATAATCATTTCAATGTTCACTTTACTACAAGTCATATAAATGATCAAGCCAAACCCATAGGCATAAACTTGTTGAATGTAATGATATCACTTTTATGACTATCAATTTTTGTGCCGTCGGTCCCTGAAATAGATACGATGTCATTTATTGGTAAGTTAAGTTCTCTCATTTTCCAGCGTTCTGGACAATATATCTAACAATGCGTTATAAAATATAAAAATAACTTAGGTTCGTCGTTAACTGACTTAATCAACTTGTGCTTTGTAAATTAATTTTTTCTGGCGACTTACAAACTAGTAAAACTAAACAAATTTTGATCATGTTACTTTGTAGATATTAAGTAGACTGTATGTAATTCACTTTTAATATTTCATTATTTTAACCTCTCCACAATAAAATTGTGACAGGGTACTAAAATTGGTTCAAAAACGAAAATTGAGATAACATCAAATCTTTACGTTTTGAGGTCCTAGGAACCCAAAAAAGTGGTTTTTGAAAAATGTCTGTGTGTGTGTATGTGTGTTAGCACGATAGCGCCGAAACTACTGAACGAATTTGAATGAAACTTTGCATGTGCATTTCTTTAGTGCCCCAGAAGATCTGAAAAGGTTTTGGTTGAGATCGGATTACGTTTAGTGCCATTTTGACGCAACAAGTTGCTTATTTTATAATTAATTTCAATTTGCAATGGAACCACTGAAAAGCAGTTAAAATTCTTATTTCAACGATATATCACACTTCCACCCTTTCGATTTGGTTTCCGTGAAAAAAATTAAAACCAAAGCAAATATGAAGCATAGATCGCATTTCACATGACATGATCGATGCGCGTAGCCGTTACGTCATGAAACTCGTCACATCACGTGTCAGTTCACGTGTGAGGGTTTCTTCACTGCTCTAGAAGTAGAGCGGATTAGGTTTAGTGCCGTTTTTCAATATATATACAGACAAATCGAAGAATTAATCTACAAATATTCCTCTAAAATCTAGTAAAATTACTGAAATGCTAATGTTTCAATTAACAAAGACAGACGCGAGCGATCGGATTGCAATGAGTAAATTTTGACGATTGTCATTGTCATCGTTTGTCATCCGATAACGTTGGTGTCATGTCATGTTAATAAGATTTCGGCATATTTGTAACTTTTAGTGGATTGTCCAAACTTTAAAGGTAGATGTAACAATATCAATATCATATGCTTTCTGTACCTTCGTTGGTGAATTTATTACAGATTATCACTTTACCAATTTTCAGTTTGTTGCTTTACAAATCTGTAGTATTTAGGATAACTAGATTTTCTTTGTCGTTCAAGTGATGTTAAAGTTCTTAGTATCCTAATAGCATATCATTCAACGAGCGATAATGTAGGTAATAACTCGCATAGATGATTGTAAATTCATTAAGTTGAGGGTTTTTTTAGTGCCCCAGAAGATCCAAAAAGGTTTTCGATGAGATCGGATTATGTTTAGTGCCGTTTTGTCACATAATTTAATGCTCTTTTCGGCTTCAAATATCCACCGAGTGGGGAGGTTTCAGCCGCTTCCAGTAGCTGCCGATTTTTTATTCTGTATTTGAATTTTCTTCTATTCCTGATTTCGCTGAGATTTACGTACCTTTTAAACCTGTTTTCTAATCTATAAATTGGTTTTATTGCTAGCGCCTTTGATTCTCTTGGTCCTTCAAGAGATTCTTTCAAAGGGATTTTAACTATAAATCGCTCGTATTTTGCATGTTGCAGTGTACCTTTACAATTAGTTCCACATGCTTTTTCCTCCGCGGAAAAAGTTTAGTTTGAGGACACTCTTCGATGCCCCAAAATAGGGACAAGCTGCTTCTCTAAATTTGCAAATGTGTTTTTTTCCAAGTACATTTTCATGCTTTCACAATGATATTGAAAATGCTTATAAAATGGTTTGAAATTTCTGTTTTTAAGTAAATTTATAGGTATTAAATAAACACTGTTTTTAAAAAGTTTTGTAAAAGGTATTTTTCATATTAATTTTTTTAAGTTATAATCATGATAGAAATTGATATAATTTCAACATAAAGGTACTAGGTAAGTATGGTAAATTGAGAATATACTATTTTTTCGTAAAAATCCTTGATTGTTTAAGTGGCTATATAAAACGATGAATTAATGATAGATAATCTGTTCCGGCTGCATCTTGAAGTTAATAGTATGTATTTTTATGTCCAATTGATAAATAATATTTCGTAATTTAAACCACATTATGGATAAAAGATGATAAAGAACAAAGCAAAAACAAATTCGAGAAATAAATATAAATACACTACCATCTATAGTAGACATCCCTAAGTCTAAAGCCAAAGGCTGTCCGGAAGAGGGTTACACATTTGAAAAAACGCAGACACAACATCCATTACCCACCGACACTGCCAGAAAATAAAAGAAAAGACGGGGTAGAATTATCACACGTGAAACCAGGGCATCACAAAGAAATTGGGGGACAAATTTTATAGTAAACCATAGAAAAAATTGTCTATATAATAAAATTGAAATAAAATTAAAATTGGGTAATAAAAAATTCCTCAGCGGAATAAAAGCAGTACTTTAGAAAATGCAGTTTAATTTTGTACTTTAAATAATTATAATTAAGAAACTTTATGTCATGAGGAATATGATTATATAGTTGGAGATTTAACGAACTTTGCTTGATTTTGTTAATCTAATCTACTTTCTGAGTTGAGTGGCAGCCCTCGTGGCATAATTATGAAAATTCAGAATTAGTTGAAAAGGAATCTATGTTCTTGTGGATTTCACGTAACGAGGTGTACATATGCAAACAGGGAACTGGCATTATACCTAGTTTTTTGAAAAATTTGTTGACAGTGGTCACTCCAGCCGACATTGTCAATTAATCTAACTTCTCTTTTTTTACTGCATGAGCTGAGCCACTTCAGAGCAGAATTGCGTAATTAATGTGAGAATAAAATAAAGAGAAATAACAATTTCTTAAGGTGCTAAGACACAGTACATTTTTCAGTCTGTGAAACAAAAATATAATGCTTGCTAGCTTGTTGGAGAGTATCTCCACGTGATTGAACCAGCTAAAGGTCTCATCCAAGACAACGCCAAGGATTTTTATGCTGTCACCTTTTACTACTAAGTTGTTTGTAGAAAAAATGAGCCTCTGGGTCTTATCTTCATTAAGTTTAAGATTATTGGAAGAAAACCAATTACTAGCTTGCTGTACTGCACTAATGCTGTCCACATTTAAATTACTAATGTTACAACTAAAATTCAAAATCGAGGTGTCATCGGCATAGGCAAGGCATTTTATTGGAGACATAAAATGAGAGAAATCGTTCAGGTATAAAATAAACAATAGGGGCCTCAGCACAGAGCCTTGAGGCACCCCGTGCCTTATTCTTCAAGTTATTAATAGCAACATATTGTTGTCTATGATTCAGATAGAAATTGAACAGATTCAGAGGTAAACCTCTTATGCCATAAAAGCTTAATTTTTCTACAAGCAACTCATGTGAGACACAGTCGAACGCCTTAGAAAGATCACACAAGCTTACAGCTACTTGCTTACCGTCCTCAAGGCCCTCGACTACGTCACTGACTATTTTAAAACCATTTTCTTTCGTGGTAGAACATTTACTTCTGAAGCAAATTGGCCGCAGCTTAAGATATTGTTAATCCTAAGGTAATTGACAACCCTTTTTGTTGAGAATGACTTCAAAAATTTTTGAAAAAATAGGAGTTATAGAAGTGGGCCGGTAGTTATCGAGAGTGTTAATATCTCCTTTTTTAAGCAGAGGTGTTAAGCACATCCGGAAAATGACCTTCACTAATGCAAGCATTGATAAGCAATGTAAGTAGCAGTAAAACTATATCAATAGTTTCTTTAAGAACGCGACTATATATACCATAAATGTCAGTGCAATTAGAATCTTTTAAAGTTTTTACTACCTTGGGTACTTCACGTGCGGAAACTGGTTCAAGAAAAAAAGATTATGTGATTTTAGGTAGTTTTTTCAGGTGATCTGTTGCAGAGATGTTCGAAACAGATAAATCATTAACAAACTGTTCTGCTATAGTAGAAAAATATGTATTAAAAGAGTTTGGGGAGATACTGTGTTCAGAAGAATTAGATGTTGATTTATTACGTTCGAAATTAATCAATTTCCAGCTGTTGCGGGCCTTATTGTTAGAATTATTGACGAAATCATCATATGCAGCTTTTTTAGCTTCAACTAATTTAGATTGAAAATGAAATCGTTGGGGCAATTTGAAATAGTCCTTATACAAGAAACTGTATCGCTCATATCTCTCAGTGGGTTATTAAACCACTGAAGGATTGTGATTAATTTTGCGTCTTTTTAGTGGAAAGTGAGATGAATAAATGTTTACTAAAACCTCTGCTAGAAAGTTTGTGTTATAATTAGAATTTTGAAATAAACCCCAATCAACATTATTCAAAGAGTCTCTGAGTGCCTTAGTAATGCTTCTTCGTCGGATATGACTGGCAGCATCTTTGTTGGATTTTAGATTGAGAAACTGACCCATGATCAGACAGACAAGGATCAATTACCCCAGTCTCATAACAATCATCAGTTAAGTTAGAAAAAATGTTATCAATACTGGTCATGGTATGTGATGTAATTCTGTTGTAGTCGATATTGTGGCCTCAAGGCCAAAAGAAGAAGTAAGGCAAATTAATTCTGATAAACATTAAAATTTCCAAGTAATACAATTTTGCAATATTTGGTTGAGCAGTGTATTAATAATTGTTCCAGAAGGTCAAGAAAAATGTTAATGTCCCCATAGGGAGATCTATAGAGATATAGAACGCAATTAATTTTCAAAATTTCAACAGCACAAAATTCTACACTGAATACTTATGTAGGGAGCAAAAATTTTTTGAAAAATCTGTTCACTTGTATACATATGCAAGTATTGCGGTGTTCCATCATGAAGTTAACTTTAAACGTTTTTCGTCGAAACACAGCATTCATCAATCTATTATTAGTCGAGCAAATAATGAGAATGTCAACATATTAATCAAAATAGTAAATAAGTATCCGTCAGTGGGTGGATGGAGTTTTGAAAGGGCGCCATTTCACAGCATGTCTCTGTACTATAGCCACTGGAGCGTACTGTTGTTACAATGGTTACTAAGTTAGTGATTAACCATCACTCATCCCGTGACGTCATTGTTCAGTGATTAATTGATTAACAGATTATAAAGTACGAACAGGATTAGCGTCTATAGACATTACACGCCAACTGAGCCTAGACCCATTCTGTTTGATCTTGACATATTAATTACTCAATTAAAAATTAAAGAGATTGTCATCAAATTGCCAGCTCGCTTAATTATTGGTTTTAGTGTATTTTGGTTTGCATAATACAATTTTCCAGAACATTAAACATAAGTTGAAAGTTGCAACAGCTATTTCTTCTGATATTAATTCTAATAGCCACCAGGCCACTGTTATAAAACCAATTAACCTATTTTTTATAATATCAACTATTTTTATTAGAAGGAAAATTCTGATCATTAAATGAAAAAGTCCGGTGAGATTGAACATGTGGTCGCGCCATTAGCATCTTCAAGATGCGGAATGAGATTTTATTAACATAGCTGTTACCAAAATGAACTTATTATGGAGCTTTTAATTAACGAAATTTCCTGAGAAGAACAAGCAATAAGAGAAAAGATGGTGATAATCAACATCCCGTTGTTTGTTTTCAACGGTTTCAATGTTTCCTCACTGGGAGTTTTCTTATTTTAGTAATACTACATAAGTTACATATACAAATATTTTCTTGAAATATCCATTTTATATTACACGACTCCAAAGTATTTCTCGCCCGTTATAATTTTATGAAATATATCAAATGAAAGATCATTAAAACATATGGATAAAGAAGTTGTTCCATAACATCAGTCTTAAAACGATAAGCGTCCATTATGCGAAAAGTAAGTTATGAAATTAATCCCCAAAGATGATTATAGTAGTCGAAACCAGCAAAATATGATTGAAATATACAGAGTATCCCCGGATGGCGTTGCCTATAGGTACCGCAAATGCACCTAAATTTGAATTTTGACAAAAGTAACTATTTTGCTTATTCAAAAAATACGATTTCCGTTAAGAAAATTTATTTTTATCATACAGGGTGCTCAAAATTTAAAAAATACCTCTATTTTTCGCTTTTAAAGAAAACGCCGTTCAAAAAAGTTGCTTATATTTATTTTCTTATATATGAAAGAAGGGAAGTAGGAGGGGAATCACAAAGAAATGAGCAAGGAGAGGGGAAATCAATTGTAATGGTAGCAAGAAATGGTAATTCTCAGGTAGCCGAATTGCCATGTTACTGTATTGAACGAATACAGTAGAGTAGGCATGAAATACTTGATGAAATACAGGAAATACATGATGAAATACTTGAAATCCACGATACTGTCACTCTACAGTAGATACCCCGAACGTAAGTTGAATAATTGCAACACACATTGTCACTAAAATACTGATTTATTAATCATCAAATTTACAGTAATTAGCGCTTATAATAACATACTAATTATAACTTTTATCTACTATAGACTCACTACTATAAATCACACTTTGTTACTGTTCTTTTTCTTATTTGATCACTTGGCTCATCTCAAAACTGTAGTGAACTGACTCCGCTACTTATATACTCTATGACACTTATTCTACAGTTTTCTCTTTTACTACGAACTATTATCCTATGGCTAGTTTCTTCTTATTACGTGATTAAACCTCTCATCGTAAGAGGAAGTGGGTATGCACATATAATGCACATGATTTTGCCCTTGATAAATGCCAAATGCTTCCGCAACTCATACTTTGTTGCATGTCTGTTGTTTTTTTTTATAAATTTTACGTTATTAGCCTTAAGTCAGCAACTCGGAGGACATGAAGGGTTTATATGCACTTATACTGTGGTCAAATCTGGCATGTCTAAGATAGTCTAGATGCAAACAAGAACAAATAAGAAAGATATAATGCATACTTTCATGGCACACACATCCTTTTAAACCTTGATATCAAGGAATTAATATGTATCATGGCATGCTACAGCAAGTGAGTATTAATTAGTATCAACTGTCTTCTGTCATCATGCGATTTCTCCGTTTAAACAAACAATACAAATTCAAAACGAACAGAACTGCATTAGACTTTCGATGGCTTTAATAAAATTGGAAAGCGGAAAATCAAGCCAACTCGAGAATAGTTCAAAGATTCAAATTCTAATCTTAATGACTTCTTTGTGTTGTTTAGAATAACTGTTTTAAATTTGTATTGTTGACTTTGAAAGATAAAAATCCATATTTTTTTTATCAATTCAAGATAATATTATTTACTTAATTTAAGATACAAATTGATTTTTTTTTATGATAAATATTTTCTTCACAAAAGTTCATTTATCTTGTTCATCGAAAAATTGATCCAAAATTTTAAGTATTTACGTTTAGGATGGTATAAAAATTATTTCACTGAAAATATTATGTATATAAACAGTCTAATAATATTTCATTACTATTTTAAAAATTTTCGAAGTCGGGGAAGTATTACTTATTTTTTCTAGTCCTGACAAAATAAAAATAGTTGTGTATAGTCTTTTAATTAGCTAGAACCAAGTTGACTTGAAAGTTGTCAAAGGAACCAATATATCTATATTTATATGCAGCATCATTATTGGCTACTTGGTTTTTCCACGGCTTGGTCACACCTTTTTTTTTGTTGCTTCGGTTTGGTTTCTTAAATTTCAATGGTTTTATCACAATAAAAAACCTAATGCTAATTAGACCTTTTTATTTAATTAAATTGTCGAATGGAATGAAAGATTTATGCATAAAAATTTTATTATAGAACTCATATGAACGAAAAGGTATAACACCTTTTATAACCATCCTGTTGTTGGTATGTTCCCTCGTTGTCTCGTAGAAATTCGCCTCACTCGATTCACTATGGACTGACTTCAACGTATACCAATTACTTCCGTCAACTTGCGACGTGAAAAGTTTTTGTTTATACTGTTTGTTTTGTTATTTCTTGTTTGAAATGTTGAAATTACGGTTGTGGATTTGTTGGATTGTTCGAAGCACTTTGTTTGTTATACAGGTAGGTCAACGGATCATGGTAGACCCCCCCCTCCTTTTTTTCCCTATTTTTAAGATATCAGAATGAAACTTGGTACATGTATTATACGACCAAGAAAACACTTTGTGGCATAACTGTCATTTTTTTTCACTTCTGGTTTCACTGGAAATGACCCCAACTTTTGATTTTTAAATGGAACACCCTGTATATTATTATATTTTTGAACTTCTTGAAAAATTCTGAGCACGGTGATGCCCCATAAGTGACACTTCGACTTCATGAAAAAAAATTTACTCAAAATTTGTTGGCATATCTAGAGTGCCATGACCAGAAAAAAATGCTTGTAATGAACCGATGTCATATCATAAGAATCAAATCGAGCATAAAAATTTAAGAATGTATATTTTATGGGCCATCAAATTTGGCCTGAATAGTTTTTTTACCAAAACTTATTTTTCCAAATGGAACCATAAAATAGCGGATCGGTGGATGTGCCCAAAAGTAATTATTTCTTATTTTAATTTTTTTTGTTTTTAATGTTTATTTGTCAAATTTTTTTCATGGATTCGAAATGTCACTTATGGGGTATCACAGTACCCAGAATTTTTCAAGAACTCCAAAAATATAATAATATTTAAAAAATCAAAAGTCGGGGCCATTTCAGGTGTAAACCGGAAGTAGGAAAAGAATTACAGTTATTCCACAAAGTGTCTTTCTTCTTGGTCATATAATACATCTACCAAGTTTCATTCCGCTATTCTTAAAAATAAGAAAAAAAAGAGGCTCTACCATGATCCGTTGACACCCGATATTATACAAATGTATACCGACTTATATAATCAAACGATTCTATTTTATTCCGGATTATTTAATACTTATTTTACTTTTAATTAGGTGTATTAATCTCATTTAAGCAAATTCACTTATATTTTGATATACTGACTTGACATTGAGTTTGTCTTTGTCAAAATTTTTGGTTTCCTCTTTTGAAGTTACATTTTCTCGTCCAATTTGTACATTTTAGCTGACGTTCAAATACACACTAAAATTGCTGATCGGTGCTTAAAATCTTCTAAATTTTACATTTCTATGCAAATCCGACTGCTTGATATGAAATTTTTATAATTAATTTTTCTACATTTTTACTTTTTACAGCTATTATTGACTTTTTCTGAAAATAAATATTATCAATGTGTTTCTTTTTATTTGTACTTTAATTTGATATGCGATTTGTTAGGTTTTAAAATTATTTTCTGAACATTAAATTATCCGTGATAAATTCACAAATTTCTTTATAAATGGCTATTTTCTATTTATTTCACGATTTAAATCTTTTTCTAAACATTTAATGCTAAATAGAATACAATTTTGCTTTTAATTTTCAATCCTAAATTAATAATTGTACAATTTTTTTTTTTTTTAGGTGACATTTCCTGAACATTAATATCTCCAGACTTTACTTTCGATTATTTTCGATTGATGAACTTCACTCATGCTCATTTTCTTCGTTGAAATCTCAACTTTAATACAGAATTAAAATATAATATTGTTTATATACAAAAATATCGTTAAAAAAGCGAAAAACTGAAAAACTACTTTTTAAAAATCGAGTTTTCGGTGAAAATCATGAATTTCTTTTTCTTTATTGTAAATAAACGTTTACATTCATATAAAGCGTTAATTCTCATACAATACTATGTTATACAAGTAATGTACATGTACCTAACTATTCTCGGCTTTCAAAGTCCCGAAAACATTATTTAAACTGCAATTAAATAGGTAAAAATTCATAAAACACAAAGGCTGTGAACTGAGAAAATTTGTTAATTATTTCTTGCGATTCGTAAGTATTTACAAATTATTACGTCAAAGTCTTATATTTGATTATAAAATACAAAAATTAAAAGTAAAATAATTTTATTGAAATCTTTTTTTCTCCGTGGGCAATTCTTCATCGCCAGAATCGATCAAACTTTCGATTTCTTCACGTTCATTTTCTATATCTTCAATTCTTGGAGTTATTCTGGATTGTCCAGTTCAGTATCACTATTTTTATTATTATTTATTAGACAGTGGGTACTGTCTTCGTCTTCGATGCCCTCGAGATTACAATTTTATTCGTACAACGATTTTTCGGCATTAGAACATTTATCAGAACAGTGACAATTTGAGCACAAATTTGTGCACTTTAAGCCATGCTTGCGACACCCACATTTGTTATTACTGCATCCTGTTTCGCAGCTGCAGCAGATAATTTTCAATAAATTTTCAGGAATTAATTCTTGTTCTGTAAATATAGGTACGATGCCATTAACGTCATGTTTCCATCCCCAATCTGTAGCTGTTAATTGATTACCAAGCCAACTTTGTATTTGAAAATACACCCTGTAACAACGTTGCTTAGCTGCCCCTTTAGTTGGAGGTAATTTTTTCAAATGAAGTGAGGATTTAACAGTAGCCGTTTGGTAGAGTTCAAATCTTTTGTAAATAGAAGCTATTATTTTTAATCCATTTTCGGTAATCGTTTGTTTGTCTGCATTTGTGTTGTAAAAAATTTCTGCAAGATTAGGTAAATGTTTATCGGCCAATAATGATTTTATAATTGTTTTTTTTCCTTTCCCAGCAAAACTGGAAGTTGTATCGCAGCCAGAAAAACAATGCAAAAATACTACAATATGTTTATGTGATTTATGTTTAAAACTATTAGAGGTGTAATAAGTATCATTAATATTTTCTGCATCAGGCTTGTGGAAATAGATATTCAATTCATGTGAACTGAATTGATTTAAAATAACTAAAAGATCTAACTGGATATAGCCTCATATCAACTACAAAACATCATGACATCATGTTATGAAAAAAGCTGTCCCATTAAACAAAGAGCAATCCAAAGAGATGTGCCCTGGTGGAACAGAGATCTCAGCCGTCTCAGGGCTGAGACTAGGAAAGCTTTTAACAAAGCCAAAAACACTGGAAACTGGGAGGACTACAAAAAAGCCCTTACGGAGTACAACAAAGAATTGAGAAGGTCTAAAAGAAGATCATGGAGACGGTTCTGCGAAGGGATAGACGAACTAGCCCCAGCAGTCCGCCTACAAAAAGTCCTTGCAAAAGACCACTCAAATGGAATAGGGCTACTCAAAAAGCCCGATGGCAAATACACAGAGAGTCAGCAGGAAAATATAAGAGTGCTTTTAGGTACTCATTTCCCAGGCTGTCGCATAATTCAGGGTGAATTTCCACAGGACTATCTGGATGAGGATGCTCCTCGTCCTACCAGAGAAGGAAGAAGCCTGGCTAGGAAAATATTCACCCCCAATAAAATTAAATGGGCGGTATCTACCTTTAAGCCCTTTAAATCACCGGGCAGAGATGGCATCTTCCCTGCCCTACTTCAACATGGAATTGAGGAGCTTATCCCATGCCTGAGAAGTATATTTATAGCTAGCTATATACTTGGGTATATTCCCCGAGCTTGGAGGGAAGTCAAGGTGGCGTTTATTCCGAAAATAGGCAGACGTCCACCAGACGAGCCTAAGTCGTATCGCCCCATTAGCTTAACCTCATTTCTCCTTAAAACAATGGAGAAACTTTTAGATCAATATATTAGAAGTGAAATCCTTACAGGAACACCGCTTCATGCAAAACAATTTGCCTATCAACCTGGCAAATCTACAATAAATGCTCTACATTGCCTGGTTCAAGGCATTGAAAAGACATTTACAGCAAAAGAAGTGGCTATGTGTGCTTTCATAGATATAGAGGGTGCTTTTGACAACACCTCCTATGAATCCATACAAAAAGCCGCGGAAAAAAGGGGAATACAGTCTCCTACAATTAAATGGATACAATCCATGCTTAGAAGCAGAATTATTAGCACAAGTGTGGGGGATGAGTCGGCTACGGTGACTGCAGTCAGAGGTTGTCCACAAGGTGGAGTCCTATTGCCCTTGCTGTGGTCAATGGTGGTCGATGATCTCCTACATAAAATGAGTAATTCAGGCTTCAACGTCCAGGGATATGCAGATGACCTGGTCGTCACTGTGAGAGGCAAAAATGAGGTCATGATTTCCAACCTCATGCAAATTGCCTTAAATATAATATCCAAATGGTGCTCGTCAGAGGGGCTCAATGCCAATCCGAGCAAAACAACTATTGTCCCGTTCACTAAAAGGAGAAAACTCAATCTTAGAACTCCTGTACTGAATGGAACAATACTAAATTTTTCCAGTGAAGTCAAGTATCTGGGAGTAATCCTGGATCAAAAACTTACCTGGAACTCACATCTGGAAAGGACTCTTACTAAAGCAACAGCGGCAATATGGACGTGCCGTAGGTTGTTTGGTAAGACTTGGGGTCTAAGACCGAAAATGACACATTGGTCTTATCTTTCGGTTGTCAGACCTATGGTAACCTACGCATCATGCGTATGGTGGCCAAAAACAGAAGAAAAAATAGCACAGGGAAAGTTGCAGAAACTGCAACGCCTTGCCTGTATAGGGACTACAGGAGCAATGCACTCGTGTCCCACAGCGGCTATGGAAGCTATGCTTGACCTACTTCCCTTGCACTTGCATGTAAGGAAGGAGGCAGCACTCAGTGCTTTACGACTGCACCAGGCATATAAATTTAAACCAGGCGATCTGGTTGGTCACTTAAGGATTCTGGAGTTAATCCATTTGAAGTCCATGACCAAACCCACTGACTCAATGCCAATCAAACAAGACTTTGACTGCCCGTTTGACGTGCTAATTGAAAACCGTCAGACGAGTAAGATAGAGGCACTGCGATCGGAACAAGGGTCACTCATCTGGTATACAGATGGATCTAAGATGGTTGAAGGGGTAGGAGTGGGCATAGCAGGGCCTAAATGTAGGCTATCCAAAGCCCTCGGTAACACCCCAACCATCTTCCAGGCAGAAATTTACGCTATAGATCTGTGTGCCCAGGAATGCCTAAATAAAGGCATCCGAAGGGCAAAGATCTATATATTATCTGATAGCCAGGCAGCACTAAAAGCTCTAAGGTCCTATACCTTTGAGTCTAAAATTGCCTGGGAATGTAGACAATCCCTGAAGCAACTGGCCAACAACAACAAGGTTACCTTGATGTGGGTGCCAGGGCATGAGGGAATACAAGGAAATGAACTTGCTGACAGCCTTGCAAAAAAAGGATCTAAAGCACCATTCATTGGACCCGAACCGTTTTGTGGCCTGGCCAAGGGACACATAGCGGAGGAGATCCAAGAATGGGAAAAGGACCAGAAGAAGTCCTACTGGAGGAATACTCCAGGTCAAAGACAAGCGAAAAAGTTTATAACTTATTCGACAAAGAATGCCACAAGGCTTCTCGAACTTGAAAAGTCCGAATTAAGGCTAATCACAGGCCTTCTAACTGGCCACTGCCCCTTGAGATATCATCTCAAGAATATGGGCAAGGCAGTAGACAACAAATGCAGATATTGCAATACTGCAACTGAAACTGCGGAACATATACTTTGTGAATGCAAGGTGTTAGTCCGCATTAGGCTAAAATTCCTAGAACAGGCGGAATTAACGCCTGAAGACATAGGGAAATTAGCCCCCAGGAAAATCACAAGCTTTGTAAAAAGTCTTGGAATCCTGGGCAACAACTAGATGTAGGGTTAATCACAAAAGATCTTTTAGGTCGAAGTGAAGTAAGGCTGTTCGAAGCCAAACGACCCCATAAAACAATCTACAATCTACAATCTACAATGTCTTGGCCAACAACTACCACTATTTTATAGGAGTTTTTTGCTACTTCAAGGGATGTATTGATAATTAGGGAATCTGCATCTTCTTTATATAACTATTTTTTGCGTAGTTGTTTTGTACATAATTGTGTTATTTCATTAATTGTATCGTTTTTTTGCCAGATTACTTTATGTAAGAGAAACCCGCCATCAACAACGTGTACAATATTGCTCGAAGTTGGTAACGAATCGATGCTCGCAAATTCTGTATATAAATGTGACTTAACATTTTTTCTGAAGCCATTCTCTGTAAACAACGACACAGGAAATGGAGCAAGCTCGTACTGTAAATAATTTTTCATATCATCTGTGCTGCTGATATTTCGCGAAATTTTCTGAAATAATAGTAATGGATCAATTGTAACAGTCGCGCCTCAGTTAGGTACATGTACATTACTTGTATAACATAGTATTGTATCAGAATTAACGCTTTTTATGAATGTAAACGTTTATTTATAATAAAGAAAAAGAAATTCATGATTTTCACCGAAAATTCGATTTTTAAAAAGTAGCTTTTTCGGTCTCTCGCTTTTTTAACGATATTTTTGTATATAAACAATATTATATTTTAATTTTATATTCAAGTTGAGATTTCAACGAAAAAAATGAGCACTATTAAAGGTCATTAATCGACAAGTTGCTAACCAAATTTTTCGATTGAAAATTAGGTCTTCTTTTTTTATCTTCTTCATAAAACATCGTAAATTAAATATTTCGCTTTGAAAAAATTTGGGCTTGTTTGAAACACAAGAAAGAACATTTTCACTAATTTTCATGAAAATATAAACATTTTTGCGATAGTTATAAATTAAAAACCGAAAAAACGGTTTTTTGCATTTTCCTCGATAATTTTGAGGTTATGGTCAATAATGATTAATTATAAAGTTTTAGATTTTTTTATTATCTACAACTTTTACATTTAACATTTTTCAATAGGATGCATAGTTTAGCTGCAAATCGTCAAAAAAACGAGTACCAACCCCTAAAAACGTATATATTACCACCCCAACCCCCCTTCCCGAGCTTTTACTCAGTCTGGACGATTTTTCCTTAATTATTTACACCATTAACTACATTTTCCGAGCATTCATATACTGCTAAGAATTTATCGTCTATTACGATATTTTAAACGGTTTGGCCCTGGTCTAATAGTTTTTCGTTACGAATGAAATTGAAATTGCTAGATTCCAGGAAGTTGTTCCCGGAATTTCGAAAAGCCTTTTACAAGCATCCCTCGAACTAAAGAATTTTCATCTACTTTACAACATCCTTATATGTGTATCTTTACCTTGTCGTTCTAGCAGCTTTTAGTGAAAATTACGCAAAAGATTCAACAAGTAAATAAAAAGTATAATAATCAATAGGATTGTATGTGTATTATATTTTCTATGTTCCTACATTAGGACTTCCCTAATGCATAAATTAAATACGTTGTAAAAAGGCAAACATAAGTGTTCCCAACCGCTCACCTTTGTTATCGCCTGTGACATTTAGATGTTGCTCTTTTTGCCCCTCGTATAATTTTCACCCTAATACTTGTATAGAAATAAAAGCCTTAAACAATCCAACCAAGTTCTCAGTAGCTTTATTTACAAAAAAACTAACTACGAAGCCGAAATAAGCTCTTGGATTTACAAGTGTCTAAATTGATCCGATCTGTGGAAAACTTTGGCCGGATTTTATTTCAACACAGCGGGTGCAAGGAGTCGCATCGGCTGTGTCGGAGTCGTTAGCGACTACTCGCTTGGCCGACTGTATGCCAGGGCGATGTTATTGCGATTATATTGACTGGTCCATGGGGAGGATTGAAGGGTACATTTGAAATAAATCGACTAGTGTTGTAGCATAGTAAAGTCAAGTATTGTTATGCTAGTGATGACCATTTCTGGTCCCTCCGAAGCGAATTCAATTTCGTTTAACGAACGAAACAGTTATTTGAATTGTTCGGCCTTCAAATATTATAATAAATTATGCGATTCTCGTGTAAAATCATAAAATTAACCGATTGGGAATACCCGCTGGATTAAATTAAATGTTGAGCGTTTTTTAATTTATTTTTATGCTGTCAACTCATTTTCTTTGTTAATTTTATTTTCTCACTGCTTTATTTAATTATATCGTTATAGTGTCTCAAAATTTAAAAACTTTTGCAATTTTTCATAACTTTTTTACTTTAGTGATTGGCCTACTACTTTTGAGAACATGTGTATAATGAATCATTTCAAAAAGACATAAGTAAAAGAAAATTAAAATAGTCAAAGGCTTCTCATTAATAATTAATTCATTACGGGTAGTTTTCATCTATTTCGGAATAAGCCTAATAAAAAAATAAAATAAAAAATAGGTAGGGATATAACTCTCAGTTCGGCTTCCTTTTTGTATTCTTTAAAATGAGGAGGATTTATTTAAAATATATGTGAAAACCGTCGTTAGCTTTCGTTAATGAAAAGGAATATGTTGGTGAAGTTTGCCAAAAATCTCTTGTATAAATAAATAATACATCTAAATAGGACAGTTCTATAGAAAAATATTATAACTTAGATATTCTCCGGGTGCCTACCTTTGATGAAAATAATATTTTATCCAGGCAAACAGAATTATTTGACAGCGATGCACACAGAACCCGAGATAATGTCGCTCTGAGGAAACAACAAGGAATTCAACGAGTTGACCGGAACCGGGAAGCTCAACCGGATTTGAAACTGGACTTATCCTTTATCTTAAGTTCTTGGTTTCTGCTGTCTACAGACCAACAAAGCCTAAACTTGAGAAACTACTAGCTCCTTTACATTAGGCAATTACCATGGTCATTACTGCAGTGACATTTTCCTAACCGAAGATTTATTTACTTCCGCCATTTACAAAATTAATTCCAACTGTAGTTTGTTTCAGGGATCAATTCTGTTATAGAAATAATTACCGGACAATGAAAAATCAGAACATTGACGATCAACATAAATATGCGTGCAGAATTTCAGTTTACCAATTTATCTATAATGTAACATTTTCTTGCTTATTTGACAGCTTATTTTTAGTTTGACATGTACAGGAATAGTCAGAAACATTAAGATACACCAAGAAAATTTAAATTTGCAGCCTAATTTTAAGGATTTTTGATAAATATTAATTATCATTATCTGAGAGATCTCAGAGAATAAGGAATAAATAACCCCCCTGAGCAATCAGTTACTATGCGAAGGCAAGTATACGATGCTCTTATGCGTCGATATAAAAAATACATCAATAATTAAGTTAAAGAATTAAAGGAAACAATCTAAAGAGAAATCACGAAGAGAACAGAACTTGAAGAGAAATACGAGAAACTGAAAAATAAATGTGAAATACTACAAAAAGGACTCAGATCTTAAATCTTAACGATCGTGACCTAATCAATGTTATACAATCGGGAAACAACAAGATTTGAGGGGGCCAAATAACGAAATATTGAAAATAAATAATAAAGTATAGAAATATGGTAACGTCATTAATAAAAAGAGTAAAAGTTAATTAAAATATTACAAAGCTAATATTGAGCAGAATAAAAACAGCACAATAAACTTATAGCCTGCCGTTAAATAAATTTGCTCAACTACAAAAAAAAAAAAACTGGTAGTATCAGTTCTATTACCGCTGATGGCGGTGAGAAAATAGAAGACATCAAAAAGACAACTAACATATTTAATAATAAATATATGCAAACACGCGCAGAATTAATAAATTAATAATACAAAATTTTAAAATCCTAATTACCAACCAAAGAGAGTGAATGTAAGGAATTCAATTCTTTTCGTTGCCTCCAGTGCTGTAGATGTGAAGTAATTCTCTACCTCAAAAGTGATAAGGCGCCGAGCATAGACGGATTAAAGGCAGAAACTTTAAAGAATGTACTTCCCTTTGTTGCACCATCAGCACACATAATACATAAATGTATGGAAGTAGGTTATTGTACATCCGCCTTCAAAACATCTATTGTTCTGCCAACTCACAAATGCAGAGACCTATATTTTTGGTAACCAACTATACAAAGGTTTACGAAAAAATAAAAAAAAAGTTAGGCGAATACATTAATAAATATGTATATAACTAACATCTGACAAACAGTATGGTTTCAGAGATGGCATATCTCCAAATATGCCATACTACGTCTGACGTCACCAATGTATTCTGCTTTGAACAATGGTAGGCCATCCCTGTGTGTGTTTATGGATTTATTAAAAAGCCTGTGACACGGTAAGTCATACTTTGCAGACTCTTTAGCAAATTTTGAAATTAGCGGCAAACTTCTAGAATTATTTAAAAGTTACATTTTGAACAAAAATCAGTAAGTCAAAATAAATAATATATAAAGTGAAAGTAAGAAAACCGAGGATGAGGTTCCACAGGGAACCGTATTGGGGCCCATTTGATTCAATGTATACTTAAACGGTCTATTCCTTGTTCAAGATAGTAGCACTATAATCACTTATGCTGATGATACAGCGATATTTTACAATGATAACAACAAGGAATCTTTAAGAACCAAAGTGGCGTTGGATATAAACAATATAAAGCATTGGTTTAACCATAAATTACTTAGGATCAACTTCCACAAAAAAGTATACTTGCCAATGTCATCCAACAAATCCATATTATCACGTTTCATAATTACAATACGCGCTACTGCAAAGGTAAAATATTTGTGTGTAATAATCGAACTTCGCCGCGAGTGAGAGATTCATATTGATTATATGAGAAAAAATTGTTTTTAATATACAAGTTTAAAGTACTAAAAGATATATTGGATATAAAACATCTGGAAACATATTATTTGTTAGTCGAATCTCATATTATATAAGGTATATTTGGATAAGGTGGAGCCAAAGAAAATACTTTTAAAAGTAATATTTAATAAACAATACTCATACTTATCAGACACTTTATTTAAAGAAACATATATAATTGGCCCAAGAATTGACCTTTGTGGAGCCCTCTCGAGTGAATGTCTAGCATTCTTGAAAGTTTATTACTCACATTTCCTCTAACAACTAATCTACCAACCCCTGTATAATGTTTACATCTAATTCGCTCGTACATTTCTTAAATTTCATACGTAGATTTATTTAGCTCAATTACTTGGTTAATACTAACACATTCTCAGTTCTGAACTAATGGTACGAGGTATTATTAAAGGCGCCGCAGATGTTAATTTGGCAGTGCAAACAAGTGTTCAACAACAGGATCTCAGTCTTTTTGCGTTCGCGTAACGCTGGCGACTTATAGAAATAGATGTCGACACAGATATTTAGTTCAACATCACACGATGCCTATTTATCACAATTTTGAGCATTACGTTAATTAGGGCCCTCTCAAATACACATCTACATAGCTCGTATTTTTTTGTAGCGACTTGACTTTGATAACATCAGGAAATGAAACATAAGTGTGTAGGAAATGTCTATTTAAAGGTTCTGCCAAATCTAGCATGTCCTCTTAGGTGCCTACACAGAACATGCTTTGTTTTAGTCGAGTATACAGAGCTGACAGGAGTAAAGTACAAGCTACTTTGAAAATTATGAAATAATTACCAATTACTGATAAATCATTGAAAATTCCTTTTACTAATGAAGAGCTCTTAATTTACTAATCTATCTTTGGAGCCCCTATAACTTACCACTCTATATTAGATGTACAATTCATTCAAGCTATCTCTGTTTTTGTTAATGGTGATACTTGTTAATGTTTTTGACCGCTTTCCAGGTCACCCGAATGATCCTCTTAAGCAGATATATATTTCTCTGAAGATAGTTTATAGTGGGATCCGAATCACTTCTTGGGGATACTTTATAAATGAAAATTACTTCGCAAGAGGTGGCCTCGAATTCAGTTCGCTAGAGAGGAAGCTGGTCGCGCTAACTACTGAGCAATCCCAGATATTACCTTACTACGATTTTTCCTCGAATGTGATTAAAAGAAAAATTATGTTGCATACTATGGTTTTAAGTCCAAATTTTAGCAAAATATGACGCGATTCCTGCACATTCCGAATTCTGATATGAATTAGTTAATATTTATATCGAAACAAGGAACGATTCGAATAACTATTCAACTATTTTCCTTTGTTAAATCAAATCCATGATTGTCATGGACCGTTACGCAGCCAAATAATAATTAATTTCAATGAAATCTAATCAAATGTAATCTGATACTTAAAAAGTTCAAACCTTATTGAGATGGGTCACGGTTTAACCATAAATAACTCCCCTAAATTGCAGTATGAAATTGTCAAAATATAAATTTATAAATCTCACGGTCTGCGCGCAAGGCATATAGACAGACCCATAGCTGCTCACCGTGCGTGAAGAGCCGTAATAATGCATGTGTTCGCGACTTGTATACATCAGGAAGATTTGGACTGCAATATACCGTATATTATTGTTATTTATCCAAGCCCTAATACCCTTAAAATAAAAGTGCAAGCATATTTTCGATTCAGTGGACGTACGAATATATTCATCGTAATGGTGAATGTTCTCACCTCAAGTGAATTTCCGTACTCGTATAAGTTCCTTCAAGCTCGATGTGTTTCTACTTGTAGAGCATTGTATTGTAGCTTGAAGTAAATCGACTGAAGTTGATGAAGCGTTTTTTTAAGCGACTTCTATTGTGAAAAAGCCAACTAATTTGTTGCACATGTAAATCAATGTGGATGATGAACAGAAGTTTTAAAACTATTCTCCATTAGATTTCGGTAACGTGAAATACAGAGTAAGCATATGCACAGCCGGGGGTTCAGAAGGTTTTCAGGGGCCTGGCGGCGGTTTATTTGGGTGGCTGCGGGGGTTTCGCGGTCGCGTAGCAACGCGTGTGATGTCTTCATAATCCGCCACCGGCGCTGATTGGTCAGAAAGGAGGCAGAAGGCCGCACTCGCTTGTTTCACGCTGATGCGATTTACACTAAATGCAATCGAGCTCTACTTGTGGATTTCCTATTCATAAAGCCGACTTCCTCACTCGACAAGTTTTTTTCATTTTAGATTTTATAGCGACGTAGAACAACCTCGTTATTACCGGGATCGATAAAAGTTGCTGCAGCCTCAGAAATATCACCGACCACAGTTTGAAAAAATTTACACCGTATTGAAATTGAAAAGTTAATGGAATTGGTTTAAAAACAAGGAAAAATATTAACTCTGCATCTGAATAATATCGGGAATTAGTAATAGTGTTAGTTGACTTATTTATGGCGTTCTTTTAAGCCCGTATTTCACAAGGATTTAACCAAACGTAGCTTCTCGTATCGGTGTAACAGAACTTGATTTGACGAGGTCAATATTGACTGTAGAATTCCGTTTAACGTCAGGTATATGGTGATATAATAAGTGGAGTGTTGCAGAATAGAACACAGATGAAATAAAAAATGATCTAATTTAATTCCGTCATGAATATTTCATACTTTAATAACTGATTCTAAATGTGTTAAGACATCTAAAAATTTTGTTTTCCTGATATAGATATGCCTTGCTGAGACACCAAAAAGTTCGTCCTCTGAATATTCTGATGAACTATCTTTTTCGGCTCGTATATTAATAATAACAGGTTCTATAGTGTCGTCAAGGAAGTTGTCAACCTCCCACATTCTCACCTCTTCTTTTATCACAACAGTAACACAACAGTAATTTCCACTCATATGAAACTCGTAACGGAAATGATCTCACCATTCCAACACACCACCTTAGTCTCACAAATAAATCCCATGTTATATTAGGATTAAATCTTTTTAATAAGCTTCCAAATAATATCAAAAACATATTATACTTAAAGCACTTCAATAAGGAAGTAAAAGATCTGCTACTCAGCTTGTGTGTTTACAACATAGACGAATTCATACAAACTACGGTCTAAAATTTAATTATGTCGGCTACTCCATTTAGCTCGTTTTATCAGTCATTTTTTCTTTTAATTATGTACTCGTGTCTTAAATGTCAAGTTATGTTTTGATGTTCGGCTGTACCAGCAGCTACTTGTACAAGCCTTTGTATTTTTTACCTATATTTTGACTAGTCCTATAATACTCTATGTATTCTTGCGGACAATAAATGTTTATTATTATTATTATTATTATTATTATCACGTGATCTATACAACTCTTTATATGCAGTTATTCTAAGGAATTGATCAACAGGACTTTAACGTGTTTCAATTAAACATAGTATTATTTGGTGATATTTGACCTTTTATCTGTGCCGATACCAATTCGATGGGGTTAAGTTCACAGTGGTAAGGTGGTAGCTGAAGTATACTAAATTTGACGATTTTTTTGCATTTCCATGTCTATTAAACATTACAAACAAACAGAAAACGATGCTCTTGGAAGGACAAATGGATCCAAATATATTAATATTAGTATAATAATTTCATACTTACCGTGGTCTTCTATTCTTTTCCTCTTTATGCTATTTCCATTGGGATCGTGTTGCAGACCAAGAATTCCATTTATACTATATGCCCCCGATCTAGGTTCACTTAATTGGGTGGCGGGCGCATGCGCAATCACAGATACGGGTCCTCCAGTCGCCGACGAACCGGCGTTGCTCGTCGCTATATGGTGGGCATGTTTCGCCTTTTCGGCGGCTTTATTCCTTACAATCCTGAAAAAATAACAATGCCATAAGTCGAGTTTATATTAGAAACTTGAGAGGACTATAACCAAAAATACAGAAAACATATTTTGATCAACTGTTTGCCAACTAAGTTGGCGAACACTGAGGTTTTAAACATCTCCCGACGACGCCAACTTAGTTGACAAATGTTGAGCGTAGTTTCTGATATATTTAGAAATTACATTGGTGTATTTTTATGTCTGTTAATTTCGTGACTTATTATGTACGATATTGGGAAAATTTCAATGTCTGAAAGCAAGATAACACAGTTTAAAATTGTTTTTGGGGTACTCCAGCCACATTAACACTTTCAGTGAGTCTGGAATACCCCAAAAACTATTTAATATCATAACCTAAAAGTGGCGCCTTGTAGTAGCAGTACTAGCACGTTTATTTTTTGTCCGATCAGATTTGCTTTTAATTGCCGTCGCTTACGTGGAAGAATTACTAATATTCGCATAATAACTGAACCAGTATACACGTACATAAGAAGTTAAAAAATATATCGGTAAATGATGTTAAATAGTTGAGAAAATAAGGAGACAAAGAAGAAGACTAAGAAGAAAAAGAAGAAGTAGAAAATTATGCGATTGTTGCGATAAAGAACAAGAAGAAGAAGATCTGACAGAAAGTAGAAGATTAGACATTAGAAAAAATACTGTTATCACTTCCTCTCATTGTTATCGCCATAAAACTGAATTCGTAAATCCGTGTTACAACTTATTATTTGAGGAATAGTTCTCAACAAAATACCTTGTAATCATCATAATCGTCTAAAAACTGGGTGATTAAACACATTCATAATTTTGGAAATATTAATATATAAAATATATTGGTTTAACTCCACGAGCTCCCTTTAATGTAATTAATATTAATCATGTTTACTATATGCAAGCCTGCACTTCTGGATTAATGGCTGAATTAAGAATCGGTTTGGGACAAACTTTGGCGCACGTGACCAAGCACGTGTGGGGAAGCGTCGCACGCGTAGTCAGCCTAACACTTAGTTCCAAACTTATTTATTTGTAATCTCGATAATATTACAGCCCACAGTTTTAATTCAGTACGTTCGAAACATCATAAATCCATTTTAAAAGTATTCGACACGGTTAATTCCGTCTCCGTTACAAATTAGTCTCTTTTTGGTTCAGGAGGTGCATCAATTTAAGTTACTGCGTATTGTACATAACCATCGAACTGGAAGACGCCATCCGTCATAATTGATTTTGTAGACAAGAAGTTACCTTTAAGTTGTAAAGGTTGCCTACCTCATAGAAACTTATGCCTAAAACGGGAAGTCAATTATAAACAGAGCTATCCATGTTAATAAATTCTTTGTCCGTATTCTTTTGTTTCTTCCAGCGAACTACTAGTTTGATATAAGCTAGCGTCTATTAAATGACTATTGTAAACTATATTTATTAGATGTTTAGTTAGGCATTTGTTTTTAAATCACAATCAGCTCGAAACCAATCCAATCGATACATACAGAATGCAATAAACCTAAATCATTTAAATTTATAATTAATATATGTTGGCAAATTGTGGTACATGATCGGTAAATTAGCTTTCAAATGTAATGAATTTACTATGATTACCTTAATGAAATTCTAGATCAAAACATTCCTCAAATGCATACGATTACTTCGAAAATAATAAATATTGTTTTTACATAGTTTTATTTATAGGTTTTGCTGCTTAATTAATTGCGCAAAATGTAAGCTATTACAGACTAAGAATTCCTTAATAAATAGTAGGTAAATATGAAGAAATGATTATAGTGCATTCGTTAGTCAGAAAAAAATGTTCATTTTTCAGAGACTAACGAGATTATGCTCTCTCCCCGTTTTCGAGGATGCTGAACATGGTGGTGGTGGTTAAAACTCTCTCCGAGCTTACCCCCACCCCCCCAAACGGCCAAAACCATCCCTGAAAGGGGTAAACTCATGTTACCCTCCATTTTCGAGGATGCTAAGCATGATGGTGATGTCGAGATCTTTCCTCGACCCCCACCAACTCCCGAAACGGCCAAAAACCACCCCCAAAAGGGGTGAAACGCGGATAGGTTGTTTTCTCCCGGCTAAACCTGTGTTACACCCCTTTTCGAGGACGCTGAGCACAATGGTGATGTCAAGACCTCTCCTCGACTGCCACCAAACTGCCCCCGAAAAGGGTAAAATGCAGATAGGCCGTCTTCGGGGGGTAACACGGGCTTGGCCGGAAGAAGAAGATCGATCCGTGTTTCATCCCTTTCGGGGATGATTTTTGGCCGTTTTGTGGATTGGCGGGAGTCGAGGAGTCTTGCTCAGCTCAGCATCCTCGAAAACGGGGGGTAACCAAGGGTTTAGCCGGTAGGAGACGGCTGATACGCGGTTTACCCCTTTCGGGAGTGGTTTTCGGCCGTTTGGGGGGTGGGGTGAGCTCGGAGAGAGTTATACCGCCCTCGTGTTCAGTATCCACGAAAAAGGGGAGGGGATGCACTAGGCTTTAACGGTCGACTTGTCCAAAGGACGACGTTTTTATCGTATAACACCGTTCTCCGAGGTATAGTAGAGACACATTATTTTTAATTTTAGACATGGTGGGATAAATTTGTATCACACACTGTTCCGTCCGTCCGTCTGTCATGTTTCTTGTAGGCACAGTAGCTGAGATAGTAATAATAAAAAAAAGTTTATTGTATTTTTTTGGGAAAACCTGGAAGTCTCAGGTAATTTTGAAATTTCAAAAATACCAAAGAAAAGTCAGGGGAAATCGATAGAGTTACAAAAATTGTCATAATGTGTTGAACATCGGGAATTTGATATTTTCATTTTAAAAATTATTGAAGGATTGATTGTCATTTTTCTTCACAGCAGTGAGGCTCGCAGTTTTAAATTATGAACTGAAGTTGGTAAGTTCGGTGCGTACATGTGTGGAAATTGCCGAGCATGGTTGGTTCGAAGTTGGGTTCGAGATGATTTCTTCGAGCCGAACATGCTTGAGCGTATGTATAATTGCGCTTGTATGTCTTTTGGAATTCCAGTTTTAACTTCACCCTGAGGTGATACGGAATTGAACTTTATTTATCTTTATTTTTAATACCTGCATTTAATATCTAATTAGGTAAAAACCCGGCAAATACCCAAAGTATTAACTCAAAATAAATACTTGGGTTTACAACACTGGTCTTTTATATATGGACTGGAATAGACATATTAGTAGATGTGGTATACCAGATATCAGAAATTGTTCGGTATAATTCATATATGATGAGCTAATTCTAAATTCAGATATTTTAAAGAACCTAAATTAGGAGATTTTTGATGTAAAGTTAATTAAATAAACACAATCGAAACATTACTTTCTTACCACGGCCATAATATGTAGAATAAAAATACATATTACCCTCATCGACTTTGAAGAAAATAAAAATTTTCAAAGTAACGAGGATTAAAGATATTACAAAAATAATAACCACTTACACATTTAAGACAGCAAAAATGATGCTATTCACACGGGATTTCCATCACAGCCTCCTCAACTAAATCCTACCCCCTGCAGTTGCATTCAAGTATCACATAAACATTTTAATGAAGTATACCACTTCTGGTATAATAGCAAAGTCTATTTTAATAGATATAACACGACATTGTTTGGCAATGACACGTACAGCTGCTAGTGGTAATAAGGACGGCATTATTTAGCGTGGGGCAGGAAGGAAGAAGATGGCAAACGAGACACAGTAGCAAATATTTGCCGTATTGAAGTGTCAACTATTGTTGGCCGCCTATTGTATCTTCGTTAGATTTGTTAGAAAAAGCCGACTTGTTCTGCACCCTACACTTCGAAATGTAATTCCGAGATAATTTTTGGATTAAAAGTGTAACTGAGGATCGTAATAACATGGTTTAAGTGGTTTTCGGTTTATTGTCGACTGGTTAAGTTATTTAGAACTTGTTATAATTCCATTCCATTAAAACGCCGGAGTATTTATCAATTGTTAATTGATTCGTCAGGAAATATACGTATTATTAATAGCGGTTATTAGTTTCTGGTAGCCACGTTAATTTATTGATTGGTAACACACATTGAAAGTCTTGTTAATATGCAATTTCTTTTAATTGCTTCCGATTCATCAGTATGTCAAATTCCGTTTTAAATGTATGTGAAGATTTAATTTTAATAAAACGATTAGTAAACATAATGTACCTACTTTCACGTAGCAATGTTTGTTTTGTTAAAGAATATCTACGGATTGCAAGAACATGATCGGGGATTTCCTTCTGTCGTAACGTAAAAAAATAATTTTTTTTTAAATTTGCTTTTTGTCGTATTAAAAAGTGAAAAACAATTATAAGAAAAGCAAGGCGTATGCACTTCTTATGATTGTAAGCATGATGAGCACGCCTTGCTTTTCTTGCAATTAGTTTTTACCTTTTAGAATTTTTTTGCTTTTATTTTCTACTTTTTAGTCATACTTTAATTATCTATAACGTTAGAACCAATTTACATAAATTTATCCATTGGAGCTGGGTTCCGAGGTATAAACTTAACGGCATTCCATTATGTCACCAGAACTAATATCGTACCATTTGTACAGGAAAAAACGGACGTAGGTCATGTGATCAGGCGAAAACATTTTGTATTCTACGTATTGCCGGAGGTGCCGGTTGGATAGTATATGTAATCAATTTTTCACCCCCGCGCCCCCTATGTGCAGATATTTACAAAAGTAACGATTAAATGCTGCATTGTCATCTGACCTTATTAACTGCAGCAAAGTTTTATCAATGTTTATTTCTACTTTGTTTTAGGGATCTAGGTAAAATTTTAGCATTATGATTTCTCTCAAATGGCCTTTGGGGTTAATATTTTTCGTATTAAGCATTGATGTGTCCAACATTTTTGGTGTTTTATCAGTTCTGACAAATAGTTTGTCTTCGTTTGTCCAATGCCAGTAGTTTGCTAACTAAAATCTATTCAATAACGATTGGTAATGTTTCATTTAAAACATCTATAAGTAGATAAACCTGTAGGTAGGTATTTTTAAAATTTTGCTTTTGCAATTGTAATTTTATTTCTCTTAGAATTTCCGATATATTTGCATCTGTTAATGAGACAGCCACAAATTGTATTTTTAGTATTTTTTTTTATCTGTTTGTATATCTGATCTGTTTGTTCCACAGTAACTCGAAAATGGTTTACCATATTTTGATAGAATATTGCGCAAGTGTAGACATTTTAGCCTACTTCATATCTGAAATTATTGGGAGCTGAAATGTGAAGAGAAGGAGGTGAGGTAGAGGAAGGTGCTGGGGAGGTAGGGGTGATGGGGAGGTGTGGGAGGTTTGGAGAAAGTGAAGAAAGGTCGTCGAAAAATGAGGGAAGATAGTGGGTGGAAAGTTAGGGAGGATGGTGGGAAAAAGTTTTAATTTAATTCTCTCTTTATATCCAACACTGGAAACCCACAACAAAAATATTATGAAGGTGAAAAGAATATAAGTACTCTCTAGCTACAGTCCAGTATTTCGGTTTTTACTTATACTGAAAATAAATGAAATAGTTTTGTCTCATCAATGGCATTTGCAGTGTAAAGAGTTCACAAATTACCGGAAAAAAGCTCTTTTAAATTGTTTTTTTCCAAGAACTTCATTAAATGTAAACGATCGTATAATTTCAAATAGTTATGGAATATAGAAGATTAACTTGTTTACAAGAGATTATATAATCTTTCTGGAAAAAAACGTTAATTGTAAATGTATAGGGATTTTGCATTACAAAATTTGCGCTTTATTAATTTCTTCCGTATTAAAATTAGACTAAGAAATTGAAAAGCTTACTGTTTTTGCTTCGTAAAAATATCAATACAACTTATATGCGAAATGATCACTTTCGGTTATTTTCATCACCCTATATTTCTACAATAATATTAATATATTATCGTTCTGAAAATAATACTCCTGCTATGATGGCATATTATGTAAGAGTTGAAAACAACAGACCGTCATTTTATTGGGGTTGATCGAAGTACTTATATAGAGAGGGTGATTATTTTTTGTTTTGCCCACGTCACGTGCTTGAATGATGTCGCGAATTTCACGGCACGTGACACTAAAAATAGCAATTTCTTATACATTTTTTATGGTGTATTTGTCAAATTGACATAACGACTTCAGTGGGAAAGTGGTTTAATATCAAACACAGGCGGAATCGAAATATAGAAATTTCAAGTCACTTAAAATTATAAGTAAACTGTCCGTATTTTTAAATGAATCATTTATTTCTGTGCTTTTATTAGTGGGAATATTGAGTTAATTATTTCAGTGTATTGAAATCGAACACAGGCAGATTTAAAATGTGTGAGATATTTCAAGTCATGCAAAATTATCGATATCAAGGTATTAAAAATATTTCGATATGCGATGTAAAGCAACGTCAGGTGCGGTTAGTAGTTGGATGGGTGACCATTCCAACGAAGACCGCATCCTCGCCTCACACATCTTCCAGCGGCTTGTATATCAGTGTATGCGCGGAAGCTATACAACCTTAGGCGAGGGTTGTATAGGGGATATACCATCCTTCAGAGGGGATGTAAAGCCGTCGGTCGCTTGTCTATTAAATGTTAGGCAAGTAAAAGATCCCTACTCTTCTTAAGGGAAGAGGTTCGGCAAAATTCCTGGTTGGGGGTAACTCGCCTAAGGCGTCGGTGTTACGTCTCAGTAGCGGAAATAGGCCGATGTTAAATAAATGTATAAAAAGAAGGTATTAAAAATCATATATCCAGCCATGTCAAAAGCTATGCACAATAGGTCAGGTTATATGGAAATTAATTATTATTATTTTTTAATTAGGAATTTTTAAGACAATATTTTTTGGAGGAGAATGCAATATGTAACTATATGTTTTGAAAATTGTATAAAGAATGAAATAATTGAAATCTAACTAATCTAGCAGAAAAACCAGGAAATAGCATTTAATTAGAGAGAAAATGCATAGAATTCAAAGTTCAAAAAGTGTTTAGAATGAAATGAAAATAATCGATACAAGACAAAGTAATAAAGAATTGTAATAAAACTAAGTACGTAGGTCTGTGGAATCATAAATATAGGTAAACATACAATAAAATTACATTGATATCTATGCGCTGAAATATGAGAATGAAATAACCAAGGTTATGGAGATGGGATAATGAAGGAGGGGCTGCAAAAAAGAGTCTGTCCCTGAACTATGGCCTATTATTAATGGTCCACCCTGTATACACAAAACTGAAACTGGTTAAGTATTTCGAAGGAATAACTGACGATAAATAAATGGCAATAACCTACGAGACTGTATTGGGACAAAACACACCCGGAAAGATATGATGGGTCAATGTACTTTAGAAGATTAACAGATAGATCATTCGGCTCTATCAATTGGCTTTCTTTCCAATTCCCTACATTTAGAACCATTAAGTGTCTTAGTCATCTAACCATATTTTTCTTGTTCTTTATTTTGGTCTTTTTTCATATGGTTTCAGTTCACTATTTTTTAACTCATCAGCTTTCATCTGCCCTATTTATAAACATCCAAGTCATACGATTCTCCGAGGATGTGTAATATGTCATAAAGCGTGCTCATTTTTATGAGATTATTAAGCTTAATTTTCTTTTTTAATTCTAGGACTTTAGAAGATTAACAGATAGATCTTCTTCATTCGGCTCTATCAATTGACTTTCTTTCCAATTCCCCACATTTACAGTCATTAAGTGTCTTAATTTTCATTTTTAATTCTAGGATGCGTTTGACGAAGAACTTGGAAATTACTTGTGCATAAATTATTTTAAATTTTTTAAGTTCAAATGTACATGAAAATTTTTGAAACTTTTGATAAAATGCTACAAAAATAAAAATAGCGTACAGCATACTGTCGAGCGTTTCACCAACCAAGCTGTCATCATCAACAGATTATGAAGTTAAAATTACTAAAACATCAACTTATTAAAAAAAACTCGAATAGTATCATGTAAAAACTTTAATATGCTTTAATGTGCTTTTAGAGGGCGGAATATTAAACATAATATTTTTAGTCGCAAACTCATCTATAAAATCCTTATTTTACTATAAGGAACGTAACCAGACTGCAACCAACAGCTACTCTCCGAGCTATATGCCCCACCGAGCGCTGAATTACAAGTTACAAGTCTGGCGCGTTAAGTGTAATAATTGCATATTACCATCAAAACGCTAATGCTTCGATTGCAACGTTCCTTATAGTAAAATAAGGATTTTATAGAGAAGTTTGCGACTAAAAATATTATGTTTAATATTCCGCCCTCTAAAAGCACATTTGAACTATGCTAGGCCCAGTCAGGCTATTTAATTTTCGATTGCAACAGACACTGAACCGCTAGATGACGCCTGCTGACTATTTTACATGTCGCTATTGTAAAAATACCGGGATGTACCAAATAGTCAAAGGATCCTCGTGCTGGTCGTCACATGACTACCTTGCACTGACGAGAGCCAACAGCTCGAAACTGCAGTCTGCAAGTGGTGTGTGACGGCTGGCAAGAGAGCTTCTTTAAGTAGGATCAGTCTTTCGGCTGATGTTTGTTGCAATGGAAGCATTAGCGTTTTGATGATAATATGCAATGTAATATGCAATTATTACACTTAACGCGCCAGACTTGTAACTTGTTATTCAGCGCTCGGCGGGGCACATAGCCCGGAGAGTAGCCGTTGGTTGCAGTTTGGTTACGTTTTGCGAAGATTATGTTTATATCTATTTCCCAGGCCAATTTTCATTAATTATTTACTACATGGCCAAAAGAAAAAATATAACAGTTGACAGGCTGATTTTTTCACAAAAACACTTAGGTAACTTACAATATGTTTATTAAAATTAATTAATAATAATAATCAAATAATGAATATTATTTATCAGTCTTCTTTTAACATTATTCTATATAAAAAACTAAACTGATACTATTTCAGATTTTGACATTGTACTATACGTTTGTTCTGTGATCACTAGATGGCCACGGAAGATTCAACGTGGCCATTTGCCAACCCATTTGCGTGCTATTTCCATTGTTATGTGTATGCTTCCTTACAGAGATATGTCTCTTTAGGCAGTCCTCTTAGTAGAGAGAAGGTAGCAACATAATGGCAGTTTGTCAGTCTGTTTAGAGCGCCATCTCTGGGATCCGGAATAAGCGCCACGGAGTATATAAGAAGCGGGAGCAACGCGTCAGAATAGTTCTAATTGTAAGAGTAAAGCGAAGTGATCAGATTAGTTGAAAGTACAGTGACAAGAGGGTCTTATTGAAGATAAATTTGAAATGAGTGTTGGAATGATTATTGTACATTAATTTAGTGTTAAATAAATTGGTAGTTAGTGACAATTTGTGTTACAATTATCGAATCTAAGGTTGGTGGTATTTACTAAAGGGTGTAGACACGTAACACCATATTACAGTGTTCAAAATCTCCATCCACTAGTAACAAGTGGCACAGTTAATGAACCTACGTTTCATTAAAAAAATGAGTATTTAATATCAACTAATAAAGGGCGGTTTTTAATTAAAAAAAAAGGAAAAACTATGCAAATTCTATTTATATAGAAAATTCGTGTACGTTAACAAATTAATTACGAAACGTCGAACGTTTGTGTTGTTTATCCCGATAAACCAGTTTTTAATTTAATTTAGATTTGTTTATAGTTGAACAGTTGTTGTAAGCTTATTACACGCCTCACTAAGTGATAAGCAAACATGAACAGTAGTAGGTATCTGATCATAATTACATTGTAATAATTTCAAAGCCACACATTATACTGATAAGTCTCTAATATATGCAGATAAGGCCGAGTCGGTCGATGTGTCAACAGAAGTAATACCTATACTATCAACACTTTCATATAGACATTTATTAATGTAAATCTACAGTAATTGTTAATTATTTTTCCTTATGCGACACTGATGAATATGTATTTTGATTTTAATTGCTCGTAGTTTAATTAAGTAAATCGTCTTTGCATAGAGAAAACGTTCCTTTCGTGATGTGTTAATAAATGAATGTTTTAATTAATTGTTTCGATTAAATTAGTAATTTCTCAAGAGTTTCCGAATCTTTCAACATAAACATTCGTCATCGCATTCGTGATTTCGTCAGTAAAGTGGGCACCATCACTAGTTTATGTTACCATTATCTTTTATTTATATGTCAATTAGAATGTAGATATGTATTGGATTTACTCAAATAGAAAAGAAATTATTGCAAAAAACATTTTGACATACTAAACTAATGTATTGAAATAAAAAATGTAAGTCTGCATGCAAACAGCGTATTTGTAATGTACAAAAATATTGTATTCAGCTTATACTTGCTACATATATAAAAAACACAGTATGGTCATGCATATCTGTGGAGTGCCGCAAGGATCGGTTTTAGTCATAATATTTTTAACGATACGGAATACGTTTTGAAAATTCTCTCCTTTAGGTAACTATTTTTTTACAAATACTTATTAATTAAGACCTGTTAATAGAGCTCTCTATGGATTTACTACTTGAATCTCTATGTAAGTTATATAAGAAAAAGGAAAACAGAAATAATAAATTCATAAAGACTTAGATTATTGCTTTGTTTATCTTGGTATCAAATATTTTTTCTCAATTTTCATAAATAACCAGATGGGAGCGGATTTGTTAAATTTCGATGACACATACGTCTATAAATGATATGAAAATTTTTGCTTTACGAGCGTTACTGTCAAGTTTAGAGAACGGTAAATATAATAGGTATTTTCTTTACTTCTGCGGGGAGTATAATAATGTCAATTCCATCAATATAAGTTTATCGCAGCGTATCTTGTAAGATCACAACAATATGAATAGCAATATATATATATATATATATATGCCATAGGTCATGCCATGACCTATGGCATACTGTGGAGAACTAATAAGTTCGAAACCGGTCTATGTCTGGTCAGGGAGTTGACAAATGACATTGGCTACCAATTTTTCATGATTTGTAAGGTGTAATTCAGTGCAGGTCGGGGTATTTGCCCGCTGAGTAGTTGTTTCCTGCAAATCATGTATAATAACAGTATATAGATTAAGTCCACCAAGGGCTGAAGGTCGCCGCTCTCGGTACTTGCAAAATGGCAAGTCGCTATGCACCACGGAGACATCTATGATGTCTGGTGTATAGTAGCATTAGACCACATGAGAGGATTCAATTACCTCTCACCACTATACCATTTACATTAGTCTGTATAAGACTAGCAGGTTGGCCACTGTCATTTGTCTGCTCCATGACCTATGGCATACTGAGGAGAACTAATAAGTTCGAAACCAGTCTATGTCTGGTCAGGGAGTTGACAAATGACATTGGCTACCAATTTTTCATGATTTGTAATGTGTAATTCAATGCAGGTCGGAGTATTTGCCCGCTGAGTAGTTGTTTCCTGCAAATCATGTATAATAACACCATATATATATATGTTCCGAGAAGCTTCCGCGGTCGTTGGTATGACAAATACTAGGTTCTTGAGTTGAACCCCGTCTGAGATTGTTAATGTCTCGACGTTTCGGCTCCCGTTTTGGAGCCATTTTCAAGAGAAAAAGTGGGTCAAGAAAAAATTGTCAAAGAAAATAATGCTAGGAGTTCGTGGAACTGGTTCGATTCCGGGTCTCAATCTGCCTACTCCCCAGATCTCACCACGATCCGTCTCTAAGGTCTCAATCTGCCTACTCCAAAAACGGGAGCCGAAACGTCGAGACATTAACAATCTCAGACCTGGTTCAACCCGAGAACCTAGTATTTTTCATATATATATGGTAGCAAACATGAAAATATATTGCATGAGTCACCCAACGTTTCGAAAATAGTTTTAACCATCTTCAGACAAATTACCCGAATCGTCGCACAATCAAGTTTTGGTCACGTTTGTCATTATGCAAAAAATAGACGTTTTTCATACATTTGCAATTTTCCAGAATGTTAAAAATTTAAATGGATAGGGTATTATTTATTATTTAGTATATTATACATTAGTTTAACATGTGAATTAGAAAATCTACACTGAAATATAAACGCTGTGAAACAAAGGATCAGTTATCAGCGCGTTAATTAATTTGGAAATGTCAAAAATGTAGCCCAATGTATCATAATAAAACACCTCCCACACGACTCCGACGGAATCAGCATATTTGAATACAGAACAGCCTCGAAACAGAAATAAAAAATTCCCTTTGTGGCATTATTAATCATAACATCAATAAGCTACTTTATAAACAAACGCAAAACCCGCAACTCAAACTAATAAGTCTCATTGCAAATTAGATTACAGGATCCAGAGCTTTGTGCCTTGCTAATACAGCAGCAGAAAGCCGGGCCGCCCAGTTCGTCATTCCTCGTGGGCGCTTTAAGCCAGTGCGATTTTCGCGACGACTAATCAGCTGGTTGGCAGGTTGGTACGGCCACTTAACTGCGGCTTCCTCTGCTCTTGTAATTGTTCCGCAAATTATATTTGTGGATAGAACTACAAGCACTCAGTAAGGTAAATATGGTTATTTTGATGTATGTAGAGTGTGCTTTTGATAGAGGCACCATTTGCAATAGTTCCCGAACTCTTTGACGACTTTATGCCAAGATTGTTTAGGATCAAACAGAATATGAGTGGTTGATGTTGAACATTAAGAGTGTGTGTGAGAAAATTGACGTCATAATACTAACAGTAATAAACACTTTTATTGCCCAACAGATTACGAAGAAGCCCAAAACTAATAAAAAGTCATATTAAACTAAGCTAAACTAAACTAACTTAAAAATAATTGATTTAAGTTATTTATTTATGTATTGTATTTATTTAGATGCATCATCCAATAGTCGTAAGATCAATTACAGGATGAGAACAATACATATTTACAATAGAATGAGGAAAAAAAAAGAAAAAGAAAATGTAAGATAATAAAAAATAACGACAATAATACAATAGAACAGCACAGGTAAAACTATAGAGTATTATACAAAACTAATTACAAATTCAAGCGTTTAATGGACGAAAAGAACTGTGAAAAATATCGAGCTCATCTTGCAGGTGGTTGTAGGTATTACACATGAAAGGTAAGGGAGAGATATATTCTTCGGGATCTAGAAAGATAAAATGTTGTATGCTGTCGTGTATTGGCACGTGGTACATGGAATAACAGTTTTTCGGTTATTTCAGGGCAATTGACTTTATTATTTATTAACTTATAAATATGACTACCTGCTTTTTCCTCCATGTATTCAGACTGTTGGTTGAGGAACTATCTAAAAGTGTACCATGGAGATATCCAATAGGGGATATACACCATCCACTTTGTAGACCAGAAATTTCAAAAAGCATCTCTGAATACTTTCGAGCATATTGCTATATGTGACATATCCTGGGTACCATATTAATGATGCATATTCTAATTTAGACTTAACAAATGAGTTAAATAATAAAGTTAACAAGTGCATATTCGTAAAACCTGACGAGTTTATGATAACGAAACCGAGACTTTTGTTTGCAGACAAAAATGTGCCTTCGACGTGTCTATTAAATGTCAGTTTGTTATCAAACAGAATGCCCAGGTTTTTGAAGACTTCGACTCTTTTTAGCGATGTGAAGTCAAGTTGATAGTCAGAGAAACGTTTTTTTTTCCTAGAAAAAGATATCAAGTTGGATTTGTCGATGTTGAGAGTCAGATCATTATAGTCACACCCAGTTTGTATTTTCAGAAGATTATCTTGAAGTTTTTTAGAGTATTTTTAGCAGAAAAAAGTTTGACATCATCGGCATATAGTAAAACAGCGACATTCAGGTCCACCACGATGTTACTAATAAACAGTACGAACAATAGAGGTCCTAAGATGGAGCCCTGCGGCACTCTTGAGGTGGCATAAGTTTGATCTATCGCGGTATTCCACATATTGTATTCTATTGGTAACATAAGATTTAAAGAAATGAATAAGTAACTGCTGAGAGAAGCCTATGATGGAGCTTTATATTATAGTATACTTTAATATACCTGAGTATGAACTGAACACTGAGAATAATAATAGTACAACTCGTACTTTGGCACTGCGGGCATTCCTCAGCATTATTGACAGTGCAAATAAATAATATAAATAATTATTATAACAAGCTTCTTGATTTGGTTATTACAAATCAACTAAGTCGTGTTAGTAAATCAGATAATGTTTTATTGAGTAAGGATACTTACCACTCTGCCCTTTGCATCTGCTTTTCTATCACAGTCAATTCATATTAAACCACTCAAACGAATGCAAAAGAAGTTCACAACTTTCATGAAGCCAACTATGTTGTATGAAATGATATTGAATTGTGATTGGTCCTTCTTAAAAAAAAATTGATTACGTGAATTTAGCCAGTGATCAATTTTAGAGTACGTTTAGAAGCATACTAGACATATGTGTTCCTAAATTAATTCCTGGGAATGCTAGTAAAAAGTATCCTCCATAGCTTAACGGCACAGTTATAAAAAATATTAAAATTAAATTCTTGTTTTGGAAGCGCTACTAAAAAACAAGCGATCCAGATGTCTATAATTAATCTAAACTTATTACAAATCAAATAAATATGCATGTTGACATTGCACATAAAATCTTTCTAAGAAATACTGAACGTAATGTAAGAGAATGACATAAAGTCATTTTGGGTTACATCAATTCTAAATCAAATATATCAAATATTCCGGATCATTCCGCGTTAAGTTGCAACCTAAGCTTACTAAAGGTCCTGACGTCGTTCCAACATTTTTATTCATCAACATGGCTTCATGCGTAATATGTCAACGGTAACAAATTTAGTATGCATTATTCAATGTATTGGTTAAATTATACAGATTTCTCCAAGGCCTTTGATATTGTTAAAAAACGCGCCAAATCCCTCGATAAATTTTTCGAAACTATAACAAAATCCGACATTTCGCATGAAAAGCGTGCTTCACGTAAAAACGCCGTTGGAAAAGGTTTTTATATATAAAAAACATTTTCGCTCTACGGAGCGTTTTTTATGCCAAAATATCAGAAACTCGTCAAGGAGTGTAATTTTAGAAAGTATAATAAATATCGCTGCACAGGGACGTAATGTCGTGCCGACCACAAAATTTTAGAAACTATCATGAAAATTCTTTTACGAATCCACGTTATGCAGCACTGCAACTCATGCGTTATGTTAAATATGAGGATACGTTCTCTACTCAAAGTTTTTCGAGAAATTTAGCGAAAATAGCCCTTAGCGTAAAGGGGGACCTTTCGCTCTTTAGCAGTCGATTTTGGCGGAAAAACTATGTGTTTTCCGCGTATTTGTCCTAAATCGGTTCCTCAGTGATTCGGTGTCAGAAAAGTATCTTTACCATGTACTCAGATGTGCATGGGACCGCCTTGCCTGAACGTATAAATATATAATTGCCACAATATAATTCAAAGTCGTTTCGATTCAAGCATTTTTAAGCTCCGAGGAGCGGACTAAATTGATATTGAACTGAAAATACGTCAATAGACAGGCAAGCAAAAGCCCACCATAACTATAAACATAGAACTTTTTACTGAACCTTTTTGTGTAATCGTTAGTTATAAATCGCATATTGGATGGTAGTTGGTTACATTACAAGCCGTTTCGTTCCTCACTATGTTATCATACATTTTCTTGAACGTTTTGTAAAAACATAATTTTTTAAAAGATTTAATATATATATTTTGAAATTTATATTGGCTTTTTCTTGTGTTTCAAAATTCCTTTTCAGGTTTAATTTTAAGAAATATTTATTGTGTTAGGTTTATAATGTTACGACGTCCAATTGGTACCATCAGTGAAGCAGTTAAACAAAAACGAACAGTAAGTATAGATTTTTGTATTATTCTGTCTGAAATCAGTTGCTTCGAACCCTTCAGGTGAACATTATAATATCCACTTTAGGAAGGGTAATAAAAGTTCTTCAGACGTGAAAAGATGGATCGTTCACAATATCATGGCATCTTACTTTAAAAACTTGAAAGAGTTGGAATGTCGATACCACTGCTTGACTTAGTTAAGTCTTATTTAAGTAGCAGAATGCAGTTCGTTGAATGTAGTAGTTTAATTTCCAAGGAGATTTCTGTTTCTTCGAGAGTACTTCAAAGGACAATCCTTAGCCCACTTATCTTCATACTTTTCATCAAAGACATTGTGAAAGACCTTGATGTGCATTTTTTACTGTACGCCGATGACATAAAAATATCCTGCTCGATATATAATATCCCTGACTGACTGCCTATAGTTGCAAAATAATATTATAAAATTAAATGAGTGGTGTGTATTAAATAAGCCCCCTCCCTGAACGTTGCAAAGTGCAATATAGTAACTTTGCCTATTTTTTTCAATTATATCCTGCAATGTCACTTTAAATCGGTTAGACTCAATTAAAGATCTAGAGATTATATTTGATAACAAATTGCAAACTTGAGTATGCTGCTTTAATATGACAACCAGGTAATAATGTTCACAATAAAAGATTGGGGAATATCCAACGGCGTTTTTTAAAGTTTCTGACTTTCAAAATAGATGGCCACTATCCTCACATTGGAATACCTCAGTAGAACCTATTAAACAGACTTTCTGTATTAAGTGTTTTCTGTATAATAAATGTAAATACAGGCTTTTTAAAATGGTGTATATGTACTGAATTGATAATTGTATTATGTAGTGTTTATTTTTTCTGCTGCTAACGTTATGTGTTCTATTTTCTCTGTATCTCTATACATACATAATTTTATTGGTGAATGTACCCATCCTTTAAATGGTTTAAGTACTGTTGGATGATGTAAATCGAAATTAAAATAAAATAAATAAAAATTACTGATATTTTGTATATATATTTTCGATGGCATTTTGATTAAGCCACATATAATTTGTTTATTGATCATCAGCTTGTTTTTGTAGTAAATTGGTAAAAGGCTTATATTAAGATTTTAAGTTCTAAGGTTTTGGAGAAAATAATTATTGAAGTATCATATGTAAATATAATTTTTTCCGTAGATGTACAGATGTTTAATATTTGAATTCAACATATAGAGGACGGTAACTCAGTGCTTAGCGCGCTTAGCTTTAACTCTGAGTGTACCCAGCGAAGTGGGTTCGAACAACCCTACTGCGAAGAAATGTTCAATTGTAAATTGTCCTCAAGAACTGGTTCAGATCCCACTATATACTGTAGGGCCCCGTCTCATTTACTAAGACAAATCTAGATATAGACTAAAGAAGGTCATTCAAATGATCTGGAAGGTGGTTAGAGACTCTCTCTAACGTGATAACATGAATTTCTGCACAAATTTTGGTTCCATAATGCCTATTAAAAATATTTGTCGATATAATAATTCATATTTGATTCAGTCAAATAGAGGAATATAATAATAAATCGTATCTGTAAGTTCAACACAAATAACCCGAATAACGGTATCTCTTACGTACTATAATGTATGTACGTAAGTAAATTTGAGCGTCATCCCGCAACAAAATACGAAACAAAAGCGAGCCTTTCGCGTTGAACAGTTAAATAGTGTAGAAACAAAAAGAGCGAAACATAAACAACCAAGAAACAGTTCCATGTTATTATCACAAAAGCTGTTGCGGTGGCACAAAAGCCCCAAGCCGTTCGGGCGTGCTTGAAAGCTCAGCGCAGTAAAGCGAGTGGCGCATTAAGCTTGTTCATTGAGCTTCAGATTATAGCTTCTTGTCCTATAGCGGGCCATGGCCAACGTTGATGCACTTTTATACCTCCTTTACGAGCGGCCATCTTACTCAAAGCTTTTATTGAGCCAGCATTTTAAGGTTATACTGCTTCCAGTTTCGCTTCCCTCAGGAATATACTTAAGTGAATATAAAACTCTAATGACCTTCCTCATTTAAGCAGTCCCTGATGTAATACGAGGCGCCATACACAATTTTATGACATACTGTTGTAAATACTATACATATTATATACTAAAAAACAAGTATTGTAGCATTTAGCCATGACCTTTTCACAGTAGATTCATAAGCCCAGGCTTAGGGCTAAAATAAAGGGGCTTCGAAGTAGCAGAACTAAGTGTAACTTAACCGAATTATGTATTCATATTCAAAATTTTCACATGTTATAAAAAGATCAAATATCGCCCACTAGCACATCGTTATTATCGAAGAAGAAAAACGGTTACCTTCTTGACGTTAGAATGCCATCGTAAAACTCCCACGTCTCCTAAACGATTAATTCTATAGACATAAAAATGAGACTAAATTTATCCACAGTTTATAAGCGTTCTTTTCGTCTCTGGCAATGTTTCGATAAAGGTAATATTTATTGAACTATTTACAAAAGGACTATGATTATATCTGAAATGAGGAACACACTACTATGTTTTTTACCATTTTTCTGAAAGTTCCTATATAGTTTAAAGTGCATTTTTTCTAAAGCAGGTGCTTTAAACGGTTAAGAAAAAATTAAGCTTTTAAGAAAAGCTATACTATATTACCTAGTATCAAAAAACAATATATGGGACACTTGATTACTTCATCAGAAAAATTATTTAAAAACTTGTACATGTGTTCTCTGGTAAAAAGTTTTGATATGCTCACTTAATGTCCAATATTTTTCATTTTAAGAAAAGCAATTAACTGTAGCATATTTTGAAATATCAACAGCTTCATGTAAAAATATTGTGGCTTTAAACATAGAGTATTCAGGCCATTAGATTCCTGGAGACCTTAGGGTTTCATTTCTTGAAAGAAAATAGGCTAGCATAACCTTTTCTGTAATATTTTCAAAATTTTTCTTGTTACGTCACGCTGCGAATAGCTTGAAGGTTTTTTCATGTCTCTCTTTGGACTATTCAGGAATTATCGCTGAGCATCATACTTGCCAAGGATTTTCTAAGCTTGAATCATCATTACAAGAAGCTTAAGTTTTGGCAAAAGTCTTATCTTGGAGAAATTTTCAATGACAGCAGATGTACTTGACAATAAATATTCGGTCTCATAGTAACCAAAGTGAAAACTTTTTCATGTGCGACTTGTTTGCGTTATATATTTTTAATAGTTATTTGTTGTATGTGTTTTAGATAGCGTTTTATCCACGCAAGAAAGTTTAAACTCGAGAACGAAGTTCGATATTGATATTGATATTGATACTGATATTGATACTGATACTGATACTGATACTGATACCGATACCGATACCGATACCGATACCGATACCGATACCGATACCGATACCGATACCGATACCGATACCGATATCGATATCGATATCCACTAGTGGATAAAGTGGTACTTTATACGCTTCATAAGTGTGGATAAAACTCCAATTATAATGTGATTGTGGATAAAATAATATTATATTTGTTAGATTAATTGTAATGGTCATTTTTATACTTCCGTAAAACTAGAATCATTCTTAGTTTATAAATTTTCTGTTGTTCTGCACAAATTTTCAACTAGATGTGATACTGTTCGAGTTATTCGACGAACACCGTTTTGAAATAATCAGCTTTCTCGTGCTAAAAACGCAATTTGCAACGTCTACATCCGTCATGCATGAGTAATGTACGGTTTTCTACGTCATGCGGCATTTTCATAATTAGCGATTGAAGTACATTCCTTTCTCGTTAAATTGCTAATTCCATATTTTGTTTAAAATGTGATATACACAAAATTTGAATGTCAACATTGCTTTACCGCCTATATTTATTATTAGTACTACTTACAAAGTAATTATATTCTAAACTAAGACATTAAATTAACTGAAATTTCATCATTTACGCCACCTAAATGCACTTAGTACATAAAACCCCTAGGGACAGGTCATAAGAACAATTTATTCTATTGATATTCCCTCGGGTCAGAACGCTACACATAGTTGCGCTTTTGTAGTTGGTTTCCCTTCTGCGTTATGTTACTGCACAAAATTTCCCTGCTTTATTCAACCCCGATCATACACAAATTTGAAAACAACTTCAACTGACTTTAAAGTGGGTGTCCATAATTCTCGAATTACAAGATTTTTATTTGATATTTATACGCGATGAATGGCCAGGAATGGATGTACTTTTTTATTTATGAAATATTGGAAGCCATATGTTGAACAACTATTAAATGGAAAATGACATTTGGTCTCTGCGGAGGCTATTTGGTAAATATTATATTATTTTTAAAGATTGAGCCGTTAATGCTAGCTCTATCGAACGTTTAAATAAAGAAATTATTACCAACAGAAATGTTTTATATTGTCGGGTGTAGTTTGACATCGAAAAAGTATGTCTAGGTTTGCAGAGATGAAATTGTAGAGAAAGTAAAATAGAAGCAAAGTAACTTATCGACTTAGGATCATTTTTTTAGTTATATGATATTATTGTGATATATAATTCATACAAGGTTTTCGGAATAAGATATGAACTTAAAACAACTTACTCAAATAAAAGCAAGGTACAGTGCACGTCTTGATAATCTGGTGATGTACTAGTAGCAGGACTGGGCGTATATGGTGGGCGGCTGCCAACATTCTACATAATTATATCCTGGACAATGTTACAAGAAAATAGCTAGTAATACCGTTTATTCCATAATTCTACTAGATTTGTTGAATGTAAACTGTACTTGGTCATACGCAAAGGGTATGCCATCTTTTTTAGCAAGTTTTATAACAACCACTATACTTGCATTGGCATCCTTTTCGGAAACGCGGAAAAATTCGTTATTCAGACGGGAATTAAATTCTTACTAAAGTCACTAACTGCTAGCCATTGTTAACAGGCTGCTAAATACTTCTAATTATGTAAAAAATGTTAAGTGAATGTTTGATTTCAATTTTCACGTTTCACTTTCGGTTTCATTTTTTGGACCTACATAATATAAAGACGACTTGTATCATCAGATGTCTGTCTTACATTTATTCTATCAATACTGTAAATCAGTGTGTCGTCTGTAAACATAGATGTTTTAAAATATTTCACATATATTACAGTATCGTTTATGCACAAATTGAAGAGAATTGATCCAAGAATAGTTCCTTGTGGACGTCATGCATTTTTTGCAATTTATTTGATAAACTATATCTAAATTTAACATTTTATGTTTTAGAATTAAGATGTGATTTAAACAAATTTTTACATCGCCATTTTTCCGAATTTACACAATAGCACTTCTCTATTTACGTTAGAAATTCCAAACACTAATACTAATACTACATTAATTTTCTTCACAGATTTGTACCACTCATCACAAATATTTAAAATTACGGACTCTCAAGCATGATGATTGGTTACAAAATAAAACACAGTTTGTCATAAAATTTCAATAGTTGATCTTTAATCACAGTTTCTAGTTTTTTTTTCCAAATAAATGCGCATTATATTTTACTTTCACGTCCAGTGGAAGTATAGTACCGCAAAAAATTATAATTTTTTTAGTAGAAATAGTCTTAAAACATCGAAATTTTAAATTTAATCGAAAAAAAAAATGTCTGTCGGTCTGTAACTTTTCTTGTGCGCACGTTTACTCTGGAACCGTTTATGATATTGACTTGAAATTTGGTACACTTATTTATGTATTATAACGAGATCTGGAACTAGATTATATTTTGATCTAATTCCGTTGAAGGGTTCGGGGGTAAATGGAGTAGATAGGCACAGCAAGCAGGTAAGAGTCCATAAAATGGTAATTTAGGGCATGCACGAAAAGTCAATGTTTCAAAAAAATTTTACCACCCCACACTATTATGGAAGGGAGTAAAAAAATGTGATTTAGTGTGTATACAAGAACGAAACGTCTCAAAAAAAAATTTCGGCGTTAGATACCCCTCTACCACCCCCATCCTATTATTAAAGGGAGTAAAAAATTAAATTGGGATTTGCTGTGTTTTTAGTATTTTTTTGAAGTTTAAAGTTGAAATCCCAATTATTAGATTCTCATTAAATTCAATGTTTTCATAAGTTTTGGATTCTAATTCATTTTCTTCTTCAAAAGTAACAGAAAAATCCGAAATTAAAAATTTCGTTCATGTTGTGACTTATAAATGTTGATGCTTAAGTCTATTAGATGCAATCTGGCCCCACTGCTGGAAGAAGTAGATGTTAAAATTTAGTATTCTACCGTGATTAAAAGCTGTAACAATTTTTAAGATAAACTTCTCTGATATGTAGTCGGAAGAACAACGAGAATTTATCCTGTTTTTTTTTATTTTAACGCCTTATTTAGATGAATGTCCTGGCGAAGTTTAAGATTAGCTATTCCACCACTCAACCAGGACACATACACAAAAACATAGACAATTAAACAACGACCATTCGTAGAATAATAATAATTATAATTTATATAATTAGTTATGGACATTGGGTTAGCCTTAAAAAATATTTATTTTATTATTAACTGATGCTACTTATATATCAGAAAATATCGTCATTGATTTAAGCACGTACTAGTAAAGTATGTTGTCTGTCTGATTAGGGAAAGTAAATCTAGGAACAAGCAGTTAGGGGTAGATAAGCCCCTTGGTATTTTCACAATGATTCTGCAAATAAAATTACAATCCTCTAAAAATCCTCGCTAACATATGAAGTCGCATAGGCCTCTGGGGGCGCCAAAACAGACTCTAGAAATGTAGTAATAAAGCAATGGGATGTAAGTAATTCTGAATACTACAAGCATCTGGCTAGGGCGTGTACTCACTGCTCGCTCGGTGAGATAATGTGCTTAAAGATACCGCACCCCCGCGGATATTTGGGGTTCACACTTCTGTCTGTATTAGTGTTATTACTTTTGATAAGAACGAGAAATAATTGGTGCGAAGTTTAGCGTTTTATTGACCTTACGGCGTTGTTTAGTTGTTGAGAAAAAATCTTAACTACTTATAGCAATGTAATAAAACAAAAATACAACAATAAATTCAGCAAAAAATAAATAATTAAATATTCAAATTACGTGCGATTTACTTCTTCTAGCCGAAACTGAAATTCTCGCAAAACGTTAGTAATATTTGTTTCAGGTACAATTCTTCCAATTTCGTAACTAATTCTGTCTTTTAAATCCTGAATATTGCTCGGCGTATTAAAATATACTTTGGATTAAAGGTAACCCCATAAAAAATAATCCAATGGGGTTAAATCCGGAGATCCAGCTGATCATTCTACTAAGCCGCATCTACCAATCCATCTGTGCTGTAATGCGGTTGGGCATCATTGAATCCCAAGTTTCCCAAAGTTGTAGTCCCAACAATTCCCGCGCTCACGTTAATTTTCTGCGGAAACTAGGTATATGCCTCCATCATTCAGTATGAATTTTTATGTGACCAATATCGACAATTTTGACTATTTACAGCGCCATTTTAACGCGATTCCGGAAAAGCGAGTAAAATTAGGAAAATCTGGTTATAACACTAAAAATTCCATGTAGTTTTTGAAGAGCGTTTTGAAAAAGACTCTTTTCTAACTAAATTTAAAAAGAAAGAAAAAATATTAGTTTATTTTTACTTTCACGTCCAGTGAATTAGGCTTAAAATGTCAAGAAACGTCGAGATTTTAAATTTAAGAGAAACAAATGTCTGTCTGTCGGTATGTCTGTAACTTTTTTGTGCACACATTTGCTCTGGATCTGTTTATGATATTGACTTGAATTTTGGTACACTTATTTATTATAACGAGATCTGGAACTAGATCATATTTTGATCTAATTCCGTTGAGGAGTTTGGGGGTAAATGGAGTAAATAAGGGTAAATAGGCGAAGCAAGCAGGTAAGAGTCCATACAATTTCAATTTAGGGCATGTAAGAAAAGTGAAGGTCTCAAAGTCTTTTAGCATCAGCCACCCCCTCTGCCACCCCCACCGTATTATTAATAGGAGTAAAAAATGAAATTAGGATTTAGTATGTGTACGAGAACCAAGGACCTTTAAAATTTATTTTCATTTGCCATCCCCTCTACCACCCCCATTGCCACTTCCACCCTATTATTAAAGGGAGTAAAATATTACATTGGGATTTAGTGTGTATAAGGTTTGGATACAAAATTTGGACGTGGAAGTAGTGATTCATTGGGCAGCGGTTTTTATTTAGAGGTGTGCTACCCGTATATTTCGAGATTTACAAAAAATAAAGGCCAAAATTATAACAATTCGTTTGAAACTTTTAAACGTGCAATTGCAAAACATGAAATTAAAAAACGTTATCCTTGAGTAACTTAAGTTTGTTAATACATTCACATTACTAAAAAAAAAAAAAAATCGGCAGCTACTGGAAGCGGCTGGAACCTCCCCACTCGGTGGATCTTTGAAGCCGAAAAGAGCATTAAATTGTGTAACGAAACGGCACTAAACGTAATCCGATCTCATCCAAAACCTTTTCAGATCTTCTGGGGCCCTAAAAAACCCTCAACTTAATGAATTTACAATCATCTATGCGAGTTATTACCTACATTATCGCTCGTTGAATAATATACTATTAGGATATTAACAACTTTAACATCACTTGAACGACTAAGAAAGTCTAGTTATCCTAAACACTACAGATTTGTAAAGCAACAAACTGAAAATTGGTAAAGTGATAATCTATAATAAATTCACCAACGAAGGTACAGAAAGCATATGATATTGATATTGTTACATCTACCTTTAAAGTTTGTGACAATCCACTAAAAGTTACAAATGTGCCGAAATCTTATTAACATGACATGACACCAACGTTATCGGATGACAAACGATGACAATGACAATCATCAAAATTTGCTCATTGCAATCCGATCGCTCGCGGCTGTCTTTGTTAAATCAAACATTAGCATTTCAGTAATTTTACTAGATTTTAGAGGAATATTTGTAGTTTAATTCTTCGATTTGTCTGTATATATATTTAAAAACGGCACTAAACATAATCCGCTCTACTTCTAGAGCAGAGAAGAAACCCTCACACGTGAATTGACGCGTGATGTGACTAGTTTCACGATGTAACGGCTACAAGCATCGATCATGTCATGCGAAATGCGATCTATGCCATATTTGCTTTGTTTTTAATTTTTTTCACGGAAACCAAATCGAAAGGGTGGAAGTATGGTATATCGTTGAAATCAGAATTTTAACTGTTTTTCAATGGTTCCATTACAAATTGAAAGTAAATATAAAATAAACAACTTGTTGCGTCAAAATGGCACTAAACGTAATCCGATCTTAACCAAAACCTTTTCAGATCTTCTGGGACACTAAAGAAACGCACACGCAAAATTTCATTCAAATCCGTTCAGTAGTTTCGGCGCTATCGTGCTAACACACATACACACACACACAGACATTTTTCAAAAACCACTTTTTTGGGTTCCTAGGACCTCAAAACGTAAAGATTTGATGTTATCTCAATTTTCGTTTTTGAACCAATTTTAGTAACCTCTCACAATTTTATTGTGGAGAGGTTAAAAAAAATATATATAGAAATTCTGCAGTAAATTTTATAGGTGTGCCTCTAAAAAGAATCACCAGCACACAATTGAAATTTAAAACAGTAGTTTATAAAAATTTAAAATGGTATATTTTTATATTTAAAGGTTTAAAAGAAGACCAGATCAACCAAAATTAATGAAATTAGCTTTAAATTGAAGCTGTGGATGTAGAGAAGTATTGCTGAAGAATTCATCTTCGAATTAGTGATTTAAGTTCCAAAAAAAAAAAAAAAATGTAACACTTACATTTCTAAAAACTATCAAAAAATTTCTTGTATCAGGTTTGATTATAGTTCACAACGACTAAAAATAACGTCAATCACTGTCCAAAAAATGCCAGACAAGAAAACAAGAAACCGATTTTTTATATTTCTTACTACAAATTTAAAAGTTACATGAATTTTACGAATTTGCCCATATATATTTTAATGTAATTGCATACAAATTTAAAAAAAATAAAGATACTGCATTTCCTTTATTGTGTCAATTTTAAACCTTTGTAAAAAGAATTAAATCTTAAAAAAGCCATTGCAAAGAAGTCTTTATAAATCATTTATTTAAATGGGTGTCCCTATTTTTCCTCAAAAATTTTGTATACGAAATATATATTGTTTACTGAAAACATAAAATTATTTTGTGCTAAAAAAAAATCGTAAAAATATTGAAGAAATGTAAAAGCTACAAAGCGCTGCTTGTTAAAATTTTAGTGTTTTCCATGGTCTCTCAGTTGAGGGAGAATTTAGCTAGAATTCTGTTTTTTCTCAGTCGATTTTCAACTGAAGAAATGAACTGTAGAATAAATTGAATTTTCCATCGAAAGCGATAATAAGTAAACGGTCGGGTTCAATTAAAATAGATAGATAATTTCTAATAACCCTTCCTGGAACAGACAGTAGTTAGTACAAAAATATCCCCGCAGGAGAGAATATTCGAAAATGGACTAAGGAGCAGCCATAAAAATTGAAGTCGATGTCAAAAACAATAAAATAAACAACCAATCTAACAAGAGCTGTACAGTTTCAAGCCTTGCAATGAACAAATGAACATTTATCAAAATGAGTGATCATACAAATCCCAAATCACCTACAAATTTAAGAAACCTTACAAGCAAAATTACAGATAATTCTGTTAATAACTTAAAGTTGGTAAACCTTACACAAGAATCTGCAACTGCATTATTTATAATAATTGTGTATTTCCTATAGATAAAATGAGCATTAGGAAAAGTTTCTATTTTTTATTATAAATTGTTACAATTTGTTATTTTCTAAACTTTATAAACTACTTTTGTTGTTCTAATAATTAAATTAGGTGATACTTATTTTTTATCACAAGTTAATCTTCTGTAACAAAAGATTAATTTACTACTCGAACTCGAGCAATTTTTATTAAAAAAAAAAATAAAAAAGCTTTTTTAAAAACTTGCTTTTATCAAAGTTTTATTAGCTAAAAAGTAAAAAATAATTGCAAGAAAAGCCAGGCGTGCGCATTTTGTATGATTGTACGCATGATGCGCATTTTTTACTTTTTAGTAATACTTTAAGAAAAGCAAGTATTTAAAAAATATATTTTTTTATTTTCTACTTTTTAGTCATACTTACTTTAGTTATTTATAACGTAAAGAACCAATTTACATAAATTCATTCATTGGGGTTGGGTTCCGACTTATCGGTATTCCATTATGTCACCGGAACTAATATCATACCATTTTTTTTATACATTTATTTAACGTCGGTCTATATCCGTTATGAGGCCTAACACCGACGCCTGCAGACGAGCTACCCCCAACCAAAAATTTTGCCGAACCTCTTCCCTTAAGAAGAGTAGACGGCTTTATATCCCCTCCGAAGGATGGTATGTCCCCTATATAACCTCGCCTAAGGTTGTATAGCTTCCGCGCATACACTGATATACAAGCCTCTGGAAGATGTGTGAGGCGAGGACGCGGTCTTCGTTGGAATGGTCACCCATCCAACTACTAACCGCGCCTAACGTTGATTTACATCGCATATAGAAGTATGTACATAGTCAATATTATATCATTTGTACGGAAAGAATCTTTTGTATTCTACCTTTTGCCGGAGGCACCAGTTGAATAGTATAATTAATCAATTTTCACCCCCGCGTCCCCTTCGTGAATATAATACTACATTGTGAGTTAAAGAAAAGCAAGTAAAGACAGGTTTCTTTCAGAGAATAATTATCATTTACCCGGTAAAAAATAAAACCCTAAAAGAAAGCGGCTTATTCATATTTTTAGATGCAAAATAAAAATAAAAACTACACGTACAAAATATAAAAATATTAATCGCGAAAGAATTTTAGACACGAATTGAGGAAACCTTCTTATTTTGACTAAGACATAAGATATTCGTAATAAAAATATTTACACTTTTTCTTGCCTTGGTTATTTGATCTAATGGAAAATATATTATTGCCTCACTCTTCGTCTGCGTTAATTGTCAAGCTCTTGAGGATTTTTATACTAGAAATGAAGTTTAAGATACTGTAAATAAATAAATAATAATACACCACAGGTAATGACTACCCCTTTATACCGGAAGGCTATAGAAGAGCCTTGTGTGGGAGGGGGCTACACATTTAGAGACAAGGAACACACACCCAATATCCGTGTATAGTGGAAAAATCCCTCTCACCGTATTTTCCACTGCCACGACCGGGGATCGAACCCGGAACTTTTGGGTGAGAGGCAAGTGCGTTCACCTCTCGACCATCAGTCATACATACCTTAATAGGATGATAGATGGTACAGTACTCATAATTATAAGATTCTCTTTCATAATTTAAAAAGTCCTGGCCTTACATGCAGCAACATTATGTACCTATCGTACAACAAATATACACAGGAGAAACTGTAAACCATTTTCCTGCAGTTATATTACGTTATTTAAAATATTACGTAAGTGGGGGTAACAATTGGTTATTTTTATCATTATATAATTATGTGAAAACTACATGATGTATAGAAAACACATTTGAAATGTCTAAAGTCGGCTGTTTTTTACGCATTCCGGCTACATTAACTCTGAATTATTTCCAACTTGTCCTTTACTGAATATACATCTGCGTATATCCAACTTGGGCCAAAAGTCTCTTAATAGACATTTTCAACTTGTCGATACGGTTATTTAGAGTGAGAAATTATAAAGTAAAGTAGGCTTCGTTTTTTTCTCCTACTTTAAATGACACTGTTATATTTGCCATCTCATTGTGGCTGAACAGTTATTGTTCCAACTTTTCTTATGTCAAAGTTTCTAATTACATTTTGAATTAGTTTAAGTTTTTCGATACAACGTGTATAAAATACGGTTATTAATCTCACAGAATCTATGATTTTATCTACACGCAGTACAATGAAACTGTTGTGTCATAACTTTAGTAAAGGAAAAAGTTAAAATCTAAATATTCAATCGCGAGTGCTTGATGGGATATTCTGCCACCGGTCTGAGGAATGCAGAAAAATTAATTGTCAACGCTAGAAGAAGTCGCGTATCTAAATATGCCTTTTACATTTTTAAATTGTTATATGCCATACTATAGATGTAGTATTATGCTACTAAGTATTGTTTTTGTAGATCGAATGCATTTTTCGTACTTATTTTATACGGTAAACTGTTTTATTATGTGTAGATTAATCAGTAGTAATTTTTGTTAATTAATTACATACTATTTTATGTATCATAGCAAACATGATATACAAAAAAGTCAATTTTGGTTCAACATATTTTATGTGAAAAGGTTAAAAATGATACAATAATATGTGAACATTTACTAACTTAGATATCGTGTCACAGAATAGAATATTTTATTTCAAAAACATGTTTACATGTATGGAAATATATGAGGTTTTATGGTATACAATACATAATAATCAAGTTATTTGGTGTTGCACACAATTAACAAAATAGTTTCTATATTTACATTTTAATGCATAAAATTTTAATAGGATTTATGCTAAAATTATAGTACCTGTACTTTACTTAACTTGTATTAATTTTATTTTGTGATTTTCTTTATCACTTATTTTCGCTTTGTATACCCTACGTGATTTACTGTCTAATTCTATACTCAATCATATACTGTGTATAATAGTTATGTTAGAGTTATGTTAGGATAAAACTAAGGTTAAATTGGTTCTGCACTATTTATGTAAAGAAAAATTATTCCTTTCATAAATAAATGGATTCAATACTATTTTTATTTTTATAGGTCTTCTAACTTACACAAGCATTGTTCACGCCCTGTTATTTGAATGGTCCTATATTATATTATCCTTGATAAAGGAATAATAGGCTTTTTTTAATATAATGTTTTTTATTTCTTTTTAAAATTTTTTTGCGGGTAAAATTTTAATTTCTTTGGGTAATTTAGTGTACAGCACATCACCTTTATAGTAACAGTGTTTTTCATATAGAGAGGTTTTATGACGTGGTAATATTATTAAGCTACTGTTTTGCCGGGTATCTGAGCTACTGAAGGTGTAAACTGACTTATTTTTATGTTCAAATAGTAATGTTTTTAATATATACAAGCAGGACACTGTTAAAATGTTTAGATTTGTAAAATATGACTTACAGGAATGGCGGTGACATTTCCATCCGGAAATTCTGATGGCTCTTCTTTTTGTAGTTAATATAGTTGCCAAGTCAGTAGAGATATCCCAAAAGATTATTCTCTATGAAATAAGGCCACTAAAAACTGCGTGGTAAAGTATTTTCAGCATGTTTTTGTTTAGATTCTTGTTTGCCATAGCTCTCAAATAATAACATGCACTATTTAATTTCTTATTCAGTGCTAAAATGTGTTTCTTCCGGTTCATTTGACTGTCCAAGGTAAAACCAAGGGAATTTATATTTCGTCTATAAATTTGATATTATTATTTGCAATTATAATATCCGTTCTCTCACTTTGGTTAAAGTTTATACAATACGTTTTCTCGAAATTAATTTGATTTTATTTACCTCACACTAATTACATATATATTCTAAGCTTTCATTTACATAAGATAGAATGTTGGTTGATCTATCGCATTTTACCAAAAAAGTGGATGGTCAGCGAAAATAGTTGCCGATGAGTTCGGTACACAAGATGGCAGATCATTTATGTAGAGTAAAAATAGAAGTGGGCTTAGAATTGATCCCTAAGGTACCCCACTTTATATTCTACCCCATTTCTTTAGAATTATTCGCTGTTCTCTGTCCACCAAGTAACTTTGAAACCATTTTAGTGCTACACCACGGATGCAGTAGAATTCTAGCTTTAGCAGAATTATTTCTAAATTTATATATATTTAAACTATTCTTATTACTAATTTTTATTTTCTACTTTTTATTATTGTTCTTCTTTTTGCCAGTTATCTATGCATCGTTATCCATAACTAAATTAGTGCAACTATTTTCAGAGCAAGCATCACATACTGAGTTTCATAATAATCTAGATTTTCTTCAAATTTTCTTCAACAGTGAAAATCGCACACTAAAAAAAGATTTTACAGGGTAACTCCAAAATAAGTAGATCACACTTCTTTCTTTCCTCGTTCCCCATTTTGAACAATATGGTTGAAAATGCCCAACTCAAAATTTCTCAGTGACCCAACGAACATTTATACAGTTTTAATAAAGTAAGATATTAAATTTATTTATTTTCCAACATGCTTAACGAATATGCAACTTAATACGTTTGCAATAAATTAACAACTTAAACAAACAATTAGTGTTAAGTAAGACGGATCAAAGTTGAACCCTCTTCTCTCCAGGGGCGAACATTATTTTCAGTCGGTCGCCTCTTTACAATTCGTATAGTGACATACGGTGTTTTTACTGCTGATGCACATCCTGATTTAATATGTGTACTGAGATGTGCTGATATTATTAAGTACTTTATCATGCATAATCATGTGTTCAATTTTGCTACTAATGTATTGGAACACATCTTGACTGTTGTGAGAACCATTTTCTAAATGTATTCAGTTTCAAGAGTTAAGGTTGCAGTGTCACATCTTGTATGATACCTATATCATTATACGCCATATATCTACTCCTGTAACGCCTTATTTTTAATAGAGTTTAGACTTCTATACAGGGTGGACTATTGTAAATAGTTTGAGTAATTCATATTGTTCCTTTAAAACATACTCGGACACATCCATTTCATTTTCGAGAGGGACATCTTTTGCAATATATAAAAAGTTCTCTTTTAGATACAAAAATTCAGAAAATAGGTTCAATAGTTAAACGTTGAAATTAATTTATCAACAGTTTCTATACAATTATATATGTATATATTCGAAACGTGTTCTTATAATTTAAAACATTTGTGAGTATATTTGACAATTTAAACTCGCCACTCTTCTAAAGACTCCGGTTCCGTTGAATAGATATTCAATGGAAAAAATTCGAGCTAGATAAACCTAGAGATTTGCTAGACCATACCATAGCATTTCTTCGTCCAATCTATTGTCCAGAGAAGACCCTGTCCGAAAACTCTCTCTTAGTCGGTCTATAATGTGGAAGAGCTCAGTATTGTTGGAAAATCAAATGATGTTCTGGATAACAGTCATCTTTTCATTTTTCGTTAGTATGAAGAAGTAATGGATATTAAAACTTTTCAGTTATTCCAAATAACCTACATTTGTCAGTTAACATCAACAGTACACAGATTTACCTATGACGAAATTTTCTCCACTATATAGCGTATCGATACAATTACTCTGATATATTTTTGGACAATTTATTAATCCCCTGTAATATCTGATCATCCTGCACACCACATTTTTCGCTTATTTTATCTTATGATTAATTTAATGATAGTGTGTTAAGGATTTACGTGCAATATGTATGTGTTCAGTGATAATTTAAAATTGTTTTGTATTATAGTTAATATTTAATTAGTGGATGAAGGTTGCCTTGCACTTGGAATTTTTCTGGACCTCTCAAAATCCTTCGACTGTGCGAACCATGACATAATTTTAAGTAAACTTGAAAAAATGGGTATACGTGGATCAGCTTATGAATGGTTTAATTCATACCTTAGATGACGTACACAAAAAGTGAGTATTAGAGACAACTTCGTAGACTATTACTCAGAACCAGAATACGTAACCATGGGAGTTCCACAGGGTAATGTACTAGGCCTGATTTTATTCATAATTTACATAAATGACCTCTCAAGAGCAATCACAGACGAAACAACTTCTTTAACAAACTATGCAAATGATACAAATATTTTAATTGCTGGAAAAAGATTTGTTACAAGAGAAGAAAAGACACTTACTAGTATATCACAAATTTCAGAATGGTTTTATAACTCATTATTATTATATGTCCCTTGTGTGTCCTATGTATTATGTGTCCCTTGTCTCTAAATGTGTAGCCCCCTCCCATACAAGGCTCTTCTAGAGCCTTCCGGGATAAAGGGGGTCGTAATTACCTGTGTGGTGTTATTTTTATTTTTTGTTATATACGGAAAAACCAACTTTTTGGTGGTCATAGTAGAAATGATAATACTTATCCAACAAAAATTAAAATTAATAACGTGGATGTTGTTCTCACAAAGTCAACAAAATTTTTAGGCGTCACCATTGATCAGCATATGAATTGGGCGCACCATGTACAATTGCTCTGTGGAAAACTAAATTAAAAAATGTTGTAGATGAGAGTACATTATACTATTATGGTAATTTTTATTTATTAATGTTATATGGAGTATTGTTTTGGTATGGTTCGCATAGTCAAGAGGATAATGACAGGCCTCAGTGTAAGTGAATTATGTCGAGGTTTATTTAGAGTATTCGACATCTTAACTGTTACAGGGATTTATATATACGAAACTGCATCCCAACGCACATAAAAGAAATAAAAACTTTAAGTATTTTTTGAAAAACGATCAAAAAAATATTAATGCAGTTGGAACCATACAATTTAGATCAGATTAACTGTGCTATGTTCCTATTTGATTAAAAGTCTATAATTATTTAATATATGAGAATACTAATTATTAGTAAAATGTTTTTCTTTCTTCTAGGTGTATTTATAAATTTATATTAACATATGTATTGTTTGTGACTGTATAATGTATTTATTTTTGTACTACTATGCTTTTTTTGGATTATTTGTTCCTATCTAGTATGGATTAATTTTATTCATGTGATATTTTTATTAATTTGTTCAATACAATTTATTGTAAATTGTCCCTAGTACGAAATATACTCTACTCCATTCTATTCTAATTAAATTGTTTGTGATCCCACTCTGTAAATTGAACTTGTCGACTAGTGTAAATTAAAATAAAGATAAATAAATAAAATGTGCGGTAAACTCCATATTATGACGCATTCAAGACATTTTAGTATTTCAGTCGACTATCCATTGTGATTTGGATTTTTTACGAGGTGGCTGGAAGAGCTGCCTGATGAGAGAGGAATTATTCGGGTATACATTGGAAAGGGTGATCAGCAATTTGAAACGACTTTTAACTTTGGATAGAGGAAAACTTAAGGTAGAGTAAAGAAAGAGTACGAAAGACGTCCGACCGGCGGCAGGGGACTTTGACAACGAAAGGGACTGGGGTTGAGAATGAACAGGAGAAAATCAATAAGAGAAGAAAGCCGGTTCCGGAACGCTCGGCTGATTCTCAGATTCGTGAAATCGAGCTCAAACCGATATCCGCTTCGCTCGGCGATGCTGCAAAATGGAAAGGAACTCCTACTTAGACCAACTGTCAGATTTACATAAGGCAGAGACCAATAATAATCACAACTTTTCAAGACAATTTTATGTCGACGTACTCGTTGTATATTTCAATAAAGATTTAGTTGTTTAAGAGACCTTTTTATAAATATATAAATATGTTTTAACATACTAGGGAACTTCAAATGATGTAATCTGGCCCAGAATCCTGATTAGACGTTTTTGAGAAAAAACAATAATAATAATACTGAAAATAAATCGAATGTACAGGCTGTCCATTTTATCACTGCCCTCAATAATATCTCACTTAATATCGGTCGTACAAAAAAAAATATTTTTACGAAAATTCTGCCGATTTATATAACCTACAAAATGGTTTAAAGACATTTGAAATCCATGGAATACTTTAAGAGTTATGGCGGAAAATATTGAAAATGCGGAAAACGTCTAGGCCAAATATCTCCGTTATTTGAAGAGATACGAGAATAATTCTAGGGCAAAAATTTTTTGCAAAACAGAGTGTTTCAATGATTGTATCTAATTTTTTTCAAAACCGCTGTATTTTTAGATTTACTCTTCAGGCTGTTAAAAAAATTATTTTGAAACGGGCGGGAAATAACGCCATTAAATAGAGTATTTTCCTCCCTTTTCACATGCCATATTTATTCATTGGTACTACATTAGTAATTATAAAAACATTTTTTAAAACCAATAAATTTTTTTTATCAAACATTATACTTGCCGTGGAGAAGTATGATGAAATAAAACGATAAAATAATTCAATAAGTTGTTCAAATCTTTGCTATAATAAAACATTAACACAATTAAGAAGAAAAAAGTAATTTCAGGTAACAAAAACAAAATAATAATCAAGAAAGCAACATGGAGCAATTATGGAAAGAGTATTCGCAGTTATGCCAATGTATAGAGGTCCTCCATAAAAGCGTCACTCCTTGTTCAGAAAGTTAAAATGTCTTTACCATTTAATTTAAGTATTATATCCATTTGTTTGTATTTCATGATTTCACTATTATTTCAATTATTTTAAAATAGTTGGCTATGAACAAACTTGACAATTTAATTTTTTGACAGATCATCTCAGTTAATACTTAAACTCTCACTCAATCGCACTTGTTTAAGAATTTAGAATTTTCAAAAATGATTTTCACTCACATTGATCATTATGATATGTTCGTTACATATTGCCAATGTAATTTTAAACTCTGTATTAGCTCAAGTAGAATATAGAAACAGATTTCCACAAGCAGTACAGCCTAATAAAACTGTTCAGAAAATTAGCTACGAAACTGAAAAATAATGGTTCATTTTTAAAGAAGAAGACAAGGAACAGTGTTACTGATAATATAAATAAGGTAAATCGAGTTATTAATTATGTAAGAAATAAAAATACAGAAAATTTGGAAACATCATTAAGAGAAATTCAAATTGCTTGTCATATAAATAAAACAAGTGCTAGAAAATTTTTTAAAATTTTTTAAAGAAAAATGGTTACCGGTGTTATAAAGCCAAAAAAGTTCATAATTTACAAGCGGGGGACAAACCAAGGAGGACGACTTTTTGTAGGTGACTGTTGGAAAAGAAGCATGCCGATCCATTAATACGTAGTAAAATACTTTGGTCCGACGAGGCAAATTTTTCCAATAATGGATTTTTTTATCGCAATATTCATTACGAATGGGCTTCTGAAAATACACACTGACATAGACCGACTGGGTTTCAAAATCGTTTTTCAATAAATGTGTGGATAGGTATTTTAGGCACCAATTTAATAGGTCCTTATTTTTATGATGATCACCTCAGTGGTCAAAGGTACCTAAACTTTTTGAGAAATGAATTTAATGAATTCTTAGATGACCTACCTTTAGAGAATCGACACAACTTTCAATATTTTCAACAAGATGGAGCTCCTCCCCACAATTCCCAGATTTGCCTAGATTATTTAGACAAAATTTTGCCTCAACATTGGATCGGTACCAATGGATTTATTCGATGGCCCCCTCGTTCTCAGATATAACCCCAATGGTTTTTTTCTATGGGGGTATATTATGGATAAGGTGTTTTCGACGACACCGCAAAATGTAGAGGACCTAAAAGCTAGTATTCAACGGGCATGTATTACAGTTACCCCCGAAATACTGCGTAATGTTTTAAATGCAATGCAGTGCCTCGCCGCGCTCGATTGTGCATAAGAAATCGCGGTGGATACTTTGAACACTTGATGTGATATCTTAAAAAATATTTTGAGGATTAGATATATTAGATATTAATGTTCTGTGTGCTATATTCTCTTTATTATTAATTTGTTGTTGTTACCTGAATTTACTTTATTCTTCTTAATTGTGTTAATATTTCATTATAGCAAAGATTTGAACAACTTATTGAATTATTTTATCGTTTTATTTCATCATACTTCTCCACGGCAAGTATAATGCTTGTTTAAAAATTTTTTATTGGTTTTAAGAAAATGTTTTTATAATTACTAACGTAGTACCAATGAATAAATATGGCATGTGATATATCGTTGAAAACGGAGGAAAATACTCTATTTAATGGCGCCATTTCCCGCCCGTTTCAAAATAATTTTTTTAATAGCCTGAAGAGGAAATCTCAAAATGCAGCCAGCAGTTTTCAAAAAAATTAGATAAAACCTCGTTGGAACACTCTATTTTGCAAAAAATTTTCGCCTTAGAATTTTTTTCGTATCTCTTCAAATAACGGAGATATTTGGCTCAGACGTATTCCGCATTTTCGATATTTTCCGAAATAACTCTTAAAGTAGGCCATGGATTTCAAATGTCTTTAAACCATTTTGTAGGTTATATAAATTGGCACAATTTTCGTAAAAATAATTTTTTTTGTACTATCGATATTAAGTGAGGTATTCTCGAGGGCCCTGATAAAATGGACAGCCTGTACAATATCAAAAGTCTAAATTTTGTATTTAATAATCTTTAATTTTTATCACATATTTATTTATATATTTGTTTGTTTGATATTTGTGTGTTCATTACACATCCGATTAGTACTTCGGGCTTGATGCATTGACTCCAAAGGAAAGAAAAATTGTGCACACATTAATTTAATAGAAATATGTATTGAAACTGGTGTGGAAATAATAAATCCTGGACGCAATCTATCAAAATGCGATATATTATACATACGGAAGCAAAGGTTATGGTATTATAGAGATAGTTGTTTTGTTTATATTTGTTCTTTCGACGTACCGGACCGGCCCCGTAAAGCACTTCAGTTGCAAGGGTGTATCGCGTCTTGGATGTCTGATTAGGTCGAGGTCAAGTACTATCAAGAATCACGTATACATTGTAACTTTAAATGTAGTGATATTGATTGCTTGCTTGTTTGCCAATTGTGGTTCAAATTCCAATTCTAATCGAAGTGAAGTTTTTTCACGCAATTTTATAAAATATGTGATAATATCACTCCGTCAACTAATACCCTCGGAAAAATAAACAAACCCATTTTCAACTGATCTAAATTTTGAAAAACAAAACATTCGATATAAAATATCTAATATATTTCGTGCCGTGGATGTCTGGCCGGCGCCGGCGTCGAAGTCTAAAGAACTTTTTATTACAAAAGTATTGTCGATTTTAGCTCAACTGTAACTCTAACAGTGTTGTGTTTTTCACTACTTTTTAAAATTAGAACTCAGACATAAAATTGTGTGTCACAATGACATTGACACTAATAAAAATAATAAAATATGTTGATTGATGCGTCACTGGTGGGAACAATATTTGCAAAGGGAAAATCACTCGATTACTTTTTTTCAGCCACAATAGTACTGGTAATATGGCAACCAGAGACAAGTAGATCCCAAATCGGTGATGAACCACGTATTCATCATCAGTCATTAAAACATAAAACAGCTAAATCTCAAAGTAAATTTTGAAAAATTTTTACCTTGAAATTTTTTACGTCCTTGATTTTCTTGAAGAACAAATCCAGCTTCGTAACAAATATCTTACGTAAGATGTAGTAGTGCTACATAACTTTGTGAAGAAAATTCCGTCCGAAATCACGTACTTCCAAAATAAATAATTTTAAAAAATTTAATAGTTTCTAAACAAGATTTTTTTACTACTTTAACTCGAATTTAACCGCAATGTCTAATTTTCGACAAACAGTCAAACTGATTACCTTAAAAATAATTTTGTACAAATGGAACATAATTTCGTCGAAGTTACTTGATGCAATTAGTCGAGTCAAAATTATGGACTCGGCGGACTCTACTTAACAGAAATTTGAATTTGGTATTGTTTCTTCCTTAGTCATATAGTGCAGTCTATAGACATATTTTTCTACAACCACAGGTTGAATTTTTTTTGCTGAATTACAAATAGCTATTGTGCTTTTCAATAAACTTGTCAAAATAATCTTTGTTAGCGGCAGTGACTCCATTTGCTTTGTATTAAAATGCGGTTAGCAATAACTACTGCATAATAAGATTTATTTTATTTAAAAAACAAGGTTTATTAAATCTTGTGGTTTATCCAGATGTCCTGTTCTATGGAATTTATCAAATAAAAACTTCTTGTTAAAGTGTCTTTGTAAATGCAAGAATAGTTGTACCCATATAATTTTTACACGGATTTATTTAGTGTGTATGCAGGCAATCCAATGAACCATAAAATATGAATACATGTATAGCCGCTGTATACTTATTGATATTTCATAAAACATATTCATATATAAAAATAACAGAGGAATACGTGTTTGCGGGCTTAAAAAAATATTATACAATGTATCGACAAAGGGTACAGGTTAACAAGTCCAAATCAGATTTAGCAAATATTTATATAGGAGTGCCTCAGGGCTCCATTATAGGTCCTACTTTATTTATATTGTTCATTACTGACTTGGCTCGACACCTTGAAAAATTTGACTCCTTTTGCAAATTTCATATGCTGATGATACTAATTTTGTAATTACAGGCAGTAACATTGAAAATGAGGAATCCAAGATAAAAAATATTTATGTAGAATTATGCCACTGGGTGATTATAAACCAACTTTTAATAAATAGGGGTAAAACATGCTGCATTCTATTTAAATTAAATATGGTGTGCATACCCAATAGAATAATTTTACTTGGAAATGACATAATTCAATATGCCTCTTCCAATAAATTTTTGGGAATAATTATTGATAGTCAGTTAAATTGGAAAGAACACAGAAATTATCTACGTGACAAGCTTATAGTCCTCGGGCCCAGGCCTAAAAAAATAAATGAGCTGTGAGGTAATAAATTTTATTACATCTTCCCCGTGTTGGAGGTGTCGGACGCGTCAAATGACCCAATACTTTTTCCGACACAATGTTTTTTTTTTAAATAAAATATTGCGATTAAAATGAAGAACTATGTTGAAGTAAATGTTTTTTTTTTCACCAAATCCATAAGTGATTATACAACAAGAAATAAAACCCTGCTTGATCCAAACAAAATACAAAAATATTTCAAAGAGGTTTATGTTATAAAGCTTGCAAATTGTATAATGCTCTATCGGAAGATATTAAATGTGTGAATAGTATACACCAATTTAAAAGTAAAATTAAAAAACTGCCTTTAATAAAAAAATATTATACAGTGAATGAGTTTTTTAATTAATAAAGTTATATGTTTTTAAAATAAAGTAAGTTGTGTATTTTTTTTGTTTTGTTTTGTATTGAACAAATATTTGTATTTTTATGTATTTTTGTAATTTATATTTATGAAATTATGTATGTGTATATGACTGTATAAGTATATTACTTATTTATAACTATTTTTCTCAAATGTTTTTTTTAATTCTAAATTAATTATTATGACTCTATTATGACTAAATTTCTTATATTTATGTATGTTAGTAATTTATAGTACTGAATTTTCTGAAACTAATAAATATTATTATATGTAATAGACTTATTCTGCGTGTAAAAAATGACTATACTATTTATTTCTGCGCAAACAACAAATATAGCAACCCTACTATGAAGAATATACTACCACAATGCGGCGTAATCATACTTCCATTTCTTAACCGTAACTAAGAGCATTGTAGCTAGGGAGAAGTTATAAAATCACCACTTGATCGAAACCCCTTAAGAATTCGCCACACCCTTGATCGTTACTCGAGCGAATCGTAAGGCATCTACTTGCTTTCTGATTGTACACATCAAGGGATGAATTCCTCTGCCTTTAAAGTTTTTCCAAATTGGATTATGCAGGGTGTAATTGAGGATTAGCTTTGAATTGTGGCTCTATCAAAACAAAAGTGTCCTAATCTCCATTATACAGGGATTGTTAAACGACTTAGCTGCTACATTATTTGCTAGGTACAGGATTAATATATTAATAGTTATTCATGAATCTATTGAGGAAATTAACGTCATCATTTGTGGAAAGACGTTCTTACATTTACTGAACTGAATTTGTGGTTGGTTCCTTATGAAACATCTCGACAATAATTGTTTTTACTTAAACACTGCTTTTAAAAATATCAAATTACTATGTTTAAAGTTCTCTACAAATGTTTTGGCTTTTTAGGCCTTTATCAAGAGTACAAAGTGTATACTAAAGTAACAGAACTGCTTATTCTAAATATATACCTAAAAACATTTATGACTTAATATCTTTCTGACCTAAGCTTTAGTTATGGGAATTTTTCGGGTAGACCCAACGTAATAATGTAAAACAACGAATAATTGTTAACATTTCATCTAGTATAGTATAGGAGTATTTAAAAAATTTTGACGGTCATTCGCAGTAAAAGGGGTGTTTTTAAAAGATCATCACTGAATTAGCAATTTTATAGCAGAAGGAAATTTTATAAAAATATAAATTATAGTAATTATAGTATTTCAACCTATCTGCAAGTTGCCTTATATAAATAAGGACCCAGATATGGTAAAATTTGCGCATTTTGTCTAAACATAGTTAGCACTAAAATACAATGACTTGGAATGCTCGAATGCTACTGCGGTGGAACTTAACAGTGTCTATGAGATGCGAACCCCTGTATTGAAGGTGTCACTTGCACTGCACTGATGAGACCCAAAAATAGGTCGAAATAGGTGACATCCTGAGATGAAGAGGCCTCACATCTTCCTCGTAGCATTCGAGCATTCCAAGTCATTGTATTTTAACTTTAGTGCTAACTGTGTTTAGACAAAATACGCCGACGGAAACTAAATATTTCAAAGTGCCAATACATCTACTGTAGGTATTCCCTGTATAAAAATAAAGCAAAGTTGCATCGCAAAATATTTCATATTTTCTAAAATGTTAGAGCAATTTTATCTTTGTTTTCTCAAATAACAGCAAGCATTATAGTTTGTATATTCTCCGTTTAAATCCATTACGTTTCCCCATCTCAAGCGCCATTTATGCTTATATAAAAAAATCATCAGCGTGTACTTCTTAACAAACAAACTAGACTTTATATGACATCACTTGGCTGAAGCTGAAAGGGAAAACCTTTTACCTTTACGTAATAAAAAGTTAAGATAATGATATTTTCGAGTCAGATATAACCGCAAAAAGCAGGACGGGGATCGTTATAGAACTTGGAAAAACAGCATTTCTGAATCTCCGTCGTTCTAATTGCGATGACATAAAAACACCGCGCGCCAAGCCATTGTTTGGAGTAGTCTTCCGCTGTTTCTACTCAGCATGGCGTCATGTCCGTTTCCGGCTTCCCCGCACCCCCACCGCTTACCAGGAGAATTTATCATTTGTTTTATTGGACCCACAAGATGACACTAACCATTAAGAGATGGCTAAAAGAAGGACTATAAATTCTATACTGTATACAAGGTTAAGTGGCGGCCAATTTATACATCTGCCATCTTTTATTTTGTAAAAGTCCTTTATCTTATAAAAAGTTGTTGTGTAGGTATTTTTTCGTTACTAGAATTCCTCTAGCACCGACCAATTTCTGGAATCAGAGGAAGCTAGCGATTCGTCAAAACAAATGTTGCAAGACTTATAATGCAAGAGTATTAGACAGGGAAGTTCTTTGTTACTTTATTATATTATCCTTTGTAAACAAATAAAGATTTACCATCAGTATGAATTGTATAATGTTTTTGTCCAATAGAGTAATCTCTATTAACAATTTTTCAACACGCATCATATACTTTTTTATTTTCACAAAAGCGAGAAATATTTACGATATTTTTAGTTATTTAGTTATTATTTTCATTATATACAGGGTGTCCGAAAATTCCATTACCGTACTTTAACGGGCGGTTAGGTGCAGGAATCAGAATCGGAGAAAGAAGTTTTGGAGCAGGTTGCAGATAGCACAGAAATAAGCACTAGAAAAATAGTGTTACAGAAAGGCGAGCTGAAAAACAATGCCTGCGAAATCCTTCATAAACAGATCTTCCGACCTTATCTTCTGCAATGTATTCAAGCACCAAAACCACAGGACTTGCAACCCAGGCCTGAATTTTGCCAATGGATGCGCATGCAATGTTGTCTAGATCTCCATTTTCTTCAGGAAGTTCTATTTACGGATGAAGTAGGTTTTACTCGTGAAGATTGTGACGTGCCATCTTTCGCTGGTTTACATAAAGTAAAAATAACAGATTTTAGTTGATGAACTAATCCATCGTAATAAATTACACTTTCAGCGATAGATGTCACCTAATGCTCTAATTTCCTATCCAAATTACCATCTAAATTGAAACTTTCCGCCGCAGATGGCTCCCACCAGGAAAGTATACCAATTTATTAAATAGGTGTGTATGTCATAAAAATCTAAAATATAAACCATTATTATAATTGGTGTGTAATTATTGTTTAGAAAATGATAGCATAAAAATTGTAGTAATGATGGAAAAAGTTCATAACCGTTGATATAGTTTTAACTTTTCTCATGTTGGTACTCTGACAGCCGAATTGTCAAACTGTCGGTTTAAGTCATTTCCTCTTGTTTTGGTGAGTTATAATGGTTATAAATATTACCCAAGTACCGCAAATCTTCCTTTTTAAATAAAAAAATTGAGCCGAAAACTTTGCTAGTGATTAATATAGTTAACAGGCACGTGGTTGCCAGTCGGTTTGATACCGAATCAAAAACTGAATTTAATCTATTTTCAATTAATTGGATTAATTAGTGGGTTTATCGTCCGAAAGTGCCTATTCTGGGTAAGTTTAATTTCCTTGATTTGACGTGCTCACGTCAGAAGTTAGAGTAGTACCACAAAATAACGGATGTTTTAAGGAATCGGTCGATGTGCTCAAAAGCAAAAGCAGCTTATTTTAATTGTTTTTTGTTTTTTTTTTAAATTTAAGTAAAAATTTTTCATGGACTCGAAATGTCACTTATGGGGCATCACCGTACTCAGCATTTTTCAAGAATTACAAAAATATAATAATATACAGGATGTTCCATTTAAAAATCAAAAGTTGAGGTAGTTTCCGGTGAAACCGGAAGTGGAAAAAAATGACAGTTATGGCACAAAGTGTCCTCTTAGTCATAAAATAAATCTACCAAGTTTCATTTTGATATTCTTAAAAATAAGGAAAAAAGGGGGTCTACCACGATCCATTGACATCCGGTACAAGTTGAGAGTATAATAAAAGAAACGCATAAAGAAATTAACTACATATATGTTCGACTTCGAAGCCTACTTTAATTGAAAGGCGATGGACAAGAGATTTGTGCAAGTCCAGTCGGATAATTTGCCCAGAGTAATCATGACAGCATTTTTGGGCAACAATCCTGATTTTGTAAGTGCACAAATTAAAGGGGCAAAGACTATGAGGTTTGTATGCATGTGTATTTTTAATAAATATTGTTTTATTTATTATGTAATTAAAAAGATTAAAGTTTCCCAACCTTACAGAATTTGACGTTTGCCAACGAATTAATTTTGGAGAATATTGAATATAAATTGCCATATTTCTAGTGAAACTCTCCCTTCTTTGCATTTCTATGTGTTTGATACCGTTTAATTCTTGCAAAATAATTTCAATTCGTAATTGAAGTTATCAGCGCACTCAGAACTTCGAACTTTTGGTCTGCTCGTCAGAAACACTTATCTAATCCAGATCCTTGCCAAATTTATTTGTTTGATTTTTACGTATTTTAAGGAAGCTATGTTAAATTACAGGAAACAACATTTTTATTTATTCCTGTTAAAAATTAATGGTATTTTAGTTTTATTTCATTTATGTAATGACTTGGATATTTGTTATTACATATTGTCACCTAACCTCAAAATTGGTGTTACCTATGATTTTTATATTGCTAAAAATAATATGTTACAAATTGTACTTTTAGCAATCTAAGTTATAATATTAATTTATTGGTATTAATAGACAAGTTATGTTGTGACTTGTAGGTATGTAAATAGTTGTAATGAATGGCTAGGATTAATATGTTATCAGAATATATCTAGTTATTATACATTATATATATAGTTGCATTAAAGTGATCCTCACAACACCATTCAAATTTGAAAAATCATCAATTTTACATTGTTATAAATATTTTTTGATGTTTAAGCGATTTTAGTTATAAAAAAACATGTAATTTCTTCATTATTTCAGATAAGTTTTTCTCAAAAACAGTTAATCTCACTACTTTATGCAAGAATACCTTTGTGTAGAACCCTTTAAAATTCTTATCTCAGAAGAGATTTTTAACATTTATTTCTGTCACCACTTTTGTAGACTGTCGTGATTCAACCAAAAATCACATCTGTTATTTTAATAATCAGTAGCTGGGGACGTGATGTGTAGTAATGGACGAGCCCGATGGGACGACCGGTCAAATTAAATGTGTCAAATCAGCCCCTAGCACGCCTGGCCTACTCGATGTTATCTACGCATTATAATAGGGGGTGGCTATGATTGCGCGATTGTTTCAAATGGATTGTGTTGAGTGGCTCTTTATGTTCAGTTCGATTATTATGCTGAATTGGCTGCTATTTATAAATTAACCCGCGCCACTTTGTAGTGGAAAATGAATCATATTTATTTGCTCTATTAGATATGCTTGGGTTGTAATATTTGTTTAGATCAAAATAAAAATTTAAGAAATTGACTCAAGGTATTTGAAATCACAAAAAATATGCGATATTATTATGTATGAATAAGATTAATAATTATTTAATTCGCCGAAGGGTGGTAAAAAGCCTTGACATTGATTTATCAATGGTCTGTTTAATGTATTTTGGTCTTGAGATTTCCCCTGTCACTCATCGAAAAGTGTCATATTGCAAAAAACAAATTTCACTTGACTGTAAATCTGCCGTATGTGTGTACTTGGAAGAAAAGCACCAATATTTTACTGCTTTTGAGACCAAGTTAATGAAGTACAGTGGAAGAGTGTATAGTCGAGTACACAATTTATTGGGCACTCAAAAAACGCAACAAAAACCTTACGACCTCATTATTATCGCAGTTGGACCATGCCCCATGTTGTCATTAAACAACCCGACGCACATTAAAAACCTATAAAGGCAAATGAATCAATTTGTGAACGAAATAGTACACAGCCGAACTTAAAATTCGCACGTTTTAGAATGTATATATTAATAATATAGATCGTAACGCGCTGTTAAAATTGCACGACTGAGTTGCTGATCTAAATATTTCAAGTGCGTGCCTGGGCGCAATTATCTTTTACGACTAGTTTAACGGTATTTTAGAGAAGTCGTAAAGTTCGTGTTGCGTTTTTTGAGTACCCAGTAAATGTGTACTCGACTATACCTGCTAGCGTCATCATCCTTCAAAAGGGATATAAAGATGTAACTTCACATAGAACCTTAACCCATGGACAAGTTGAGAGGTCAGTAGAATCTCAGGTTTGGATTGTTATATAATCATTGATGAGCTTATATATAGACGTGGCGCTAAATAAGTGATGATTGTAAGGAATCTCATCAAATATGTCTATTTTATATTGTGGTTTGTTTCCTTATTGAATGTGATAACGAGACTTACCTATTAATTGATGAAACACTAGGTACGTTATCTTGAGAACAAATTCCTTCGGCTAAAAGTCTATCACGAATTTCCCATGCAAACATGGTGGGGTTTTCCCTTTTGTAGTTGGCAATGGCGTCTACGACTGGTGGAGTGGCCACTTTTGGTTTCGAACCGCCGATAACACCAGCCTTAAAGCTACCCGTTTCATAATATCTGAAACCAAAAACGTTCAATCTATTAAATATTAGAAATTCATAGGTTTGCGAATCAATAATGCACAAAAAGGATGATTAATGTTAAGCATATTACACATTCGAAAAAAATACAGGCAACATCCATATCTACTGACATTGTCAGTGTTGGAGCTGGGAATCGATCCCCGAACACTGTAGAGTCTAACCAAGAATGTTTGTAACACGCTAGTATATATATATATATTGTAGTGTATTAGAAAAGTAAATTTTACCCCAATTATGTCGCCGCTTATATAGTTATGACGATTTATTAGAACAAACAATGTTAACGATCTTACTTTCTAAATAGAAAATAAAATGTCAGTCGGGTGCCTGACAATATCTGGTATTCCGCAAGGATCAGTAATTGGGCCCATGCTTGGTAGGTGTATTATATGACCAAGAAGACACTTTGTGGCATAGCTGTCATTTTTTCTCCTCTTCTGGATTCACCGGAAATGACCTCAACTTTTGATTTTTAAATGAACCACTCTATATATTATTGTATTGAGAGACTCTGAGTACAGTGATGCCCCATATGTGATATCTCAACTCCATGAAAAAAATTTGACACGAAATTTGTGGGTGCGTTTAGATTTGCTTGTTATGAACCGGTTGATGTCAGAAAAATCATAAAAATTTGACAATGTATATTTTGTGGGCCATCAAATTTGGCCTGAACAGTTTTTTTTTCATAAAACCTATTTTTTTCAAATGGAGCCATAATGGTAGAGTACTACCATAAAATATTGGATGTTCTAAGGATGTGCCCAAAAGCATTTTTTCTGGCATGGCACTCTAGATGCACCAACAAATTTCGGGTCAAATTTTTTTCATGGAGTTGAAATGTCACTTATGAGGTATTACTGTACTCAGAATTTTTCAAGGATTCTAAAAATATAATAATTTACGGGGTGTTCCATGTATAAATCAAAAGATGGTGTCATTTCCGGTCAAACCGGAGGGTTAAAAAATGACAGCTATGTAACAAAGAGTCTTCTTGGTCATATAATATATCTACCAAGTTTCATTGTGATATTCTAAAAAATAAGGAAAAAAAGGGGGGGTCTACCATGATCCGTTGACACCCGGTAGATAAAGCACATCTCCAGAAAGAAGCCCGATACTTTGAGGATGGATTTTGGTGTTATTTTTTATAAAGAGCTTTCTCTTGAACATTAATTAAATCACATCAATTTAGAAGCCTTTAAGAGTAGGATTCTTATTCAGATCTTTTTTTTTGTCATAACGACTTCTGTTGATACAGCTAGGTGCTTAATAATATAATTAACCTAAACTGCCTAACAAAAAAAAAATAATATTGTTATTAAGTTATATACAAAATTCTATAAAAAATAAGCAGGTGATGGCAAGAAAAATTCTCGGAAAGGAAGTTCCGCTACCACTTCCACTACTCACTCTACCAGCAGTACTAGGATGCAGGTATTATCTTTCTAAAGACTGTCATTTCGATATCGAAACGTCACTATTATATGACCAAAGTTTATTATGATACTACCAAAATATATAATCATTTCGCCTAATCTAATCACATATTACGTATTTCTCGCTATGTTCTTCTGTGGACGAATGGAAATTAAATTTAGACAAAATTTTCACTAATGTCAGAGTATATTATTAATAAAATTTTTGTCATAGACCAATTATTATATGTATTGTTTCAATGAGCTGTCTGTCATATAATATCCCAATAGAACAAAGCGAAATTTCATTCTTTTTGAAATCAGATATCAAGTTGAAAAATTAAACTATGATATTCGAGTATTTCTTTTATTGAAACACAATCTTAATATTAAATTATACACGAAGTACTTCAACTGTACAGGTAACTATGATATTCCGATGAAAATATTCAACATTATACCAGTTACGCAGTGTCCAAACAATTTCAGCAGCAAAACGGACGCATTTTTATTAGGCACGCCCGATAAACACAACAAATCCCCACAGAGTCTACGTAAGAAGAACAAACAAATTAAAATGGTATTGTTTTCTGTAATTAGTTACCCGCTGCTCATAAAAACGATACAATAGCCTCGCGTCTTTTCGGTACAGCCGTCTTTAGATTCTATCTCGTTCACCTAACAAACCTGTATAATTAGGACTTTGTGTTTAGATTATTAAGTTGGAGAACTCCACAATACAGATCAATTTCAATGACAATGGTTTTCTATCGTAATGGGTACGCTACCGAGGTGTATTGATACAGTTGTTTGTCATGGAACTAGCAATTAAACTTGAAATGAAATTCTGATCCTCAAATAGCAATTCATACTTTGCTTAACCAATTTAAATGTAAAGATCCAGTGAAGTGTATTGTTTCTGGAACAATAAGGCAAGTTGACAAGGGCGGATACAGAAAAGAGAGTTAGGTCGTAATAACTTCGTTCTGGCAATGACGATAAAAGCCAGCCGTGTATACGGGGAGCAATAAAAAAATAGCATCCATCTGTTTATGCCAAAGAACCCACTAAAACATATCTAAACTCATCACACTTGAAATCAGCGAAAAATCTATTCGAAGAAATTTTGCGCAACTATAACGAAATGCGACACATTTTGCGTAACTGCACCGAAAACCCAATATTTTGCAAATTATCATAAACATCAATTCGTAATTATAGTAACTAGAATAAAAAACGTCCCATGGATGAAAGTTTGTCAATTTATACAAAATTTTATTTTTTTTCGGCACTGCAGTGAAAATTTCAATTTTGTAAACTATTGAAAAAATTCGATCCGCGAACGTAATTATTGTAAGTGCAATAAATGCCGTCCCGAGGCAATATATTTTTCGAATTTATTTATACGTCATTGCAAAAAGAAAATCTTATAATTTGCCCTCTAAAATGTATTACGGTGATATATCTAGTGACAATAATACTGAAATAATAAACCTTTTTGCAAAATTCTTATCAACAGTTTATTCTTATGTAAATGTCAATCAAATTCCTGAATATAATTAATTACATGTAAATATTAGTAGCTACTATATTAATATTAAGGACATTATTGATGAGGTTATGAAAATTCCTTGGAAATTATCTTATGAGCCAGATGTCATTCCTATTTATTTTCTGAAACAGTGCATCTTTACTTTAGCAAAAAAATTATATTAAATCTTTAATTTGTCATTAACTACTTGCACTTTTCCCAGTTTTTGAAAACAAAGTTATCTACAACCTATTTATAAATCTGGAACAAAAGAAAATGTCGAGAACTATAGAGCAGTATGTTTGCAATCTGAAATACCCAAACTGTTTGTGTTTAAAACATAATATTTTTAGTCGCAAACTCCTCTATAAAATCCTTATTTTACTATAAGGAACGTAACCAGACTGCAACCAACAGCTACTCTCCGGGCTATGTGCCCCACCGAGCTGGACCGCTAGATGGCGCCTGCTGACTATTATACATGTCGCTATCCCAAAGATACCGAAATGTACTAAATAGTCAAGTGATCCTCGTGTCGGTCGTTATATGTCTACCTTGCACTGACGAGAGCCAACAGCTCGAAACTGCAGTCTGCAATTGGTGTGTGACGACTGGCACGAGAGCTCCTTTACGTAGGATCAGTCTTTCGGCTGGTGTTTGTTGCAATCGAAGCATTAGCGTTTTGATGGTAACATGCAATTATTACACTTAACGCGCCAGGCTTGTAACTTGTAATTCAAAGCTCGGCGGGGCACTTAGCCCGAAGAGTAGCTGTTGGTTGCAGTCTGGTTACGTTCCTTATAGTAAAATAAGAATTTTATAGAGGAGTTTGCGACTAAAAATATTATGTTTTAATATACCGCCCCCTAAAAGCACATTTGAACTGTTTGTGTTTAGTAACAAAGTATATATCATGAGATTGTAAAAATGTAATTGTTGATCAACAACACTCTCAAAACAAATCTACATGTACTAATCTTGCTATTTACAGTAAATTCATTATTAACTCTTTTGAGAACAAAGTTCAGGTTGACTCTAACTGCACAGAGTTTTCAGAAGCCTTAGATACAGTCAACCATGACTTACTTATAGCCAAGCTTAATGGGTTCGGTTATAGTGGAAATGTCTTGAAATGGATTGACAGTTATCTGAGAGATATAGTGCAATAGTTAAATATGGTATGCTATTTCAACTTCCATTAGTGTGACTTCAGGAGTCCCTCAAAGATCCCATATGAGTCCAATTCTTTTCAATCTCTTTGTTAACGACTTAAATATAGTAATCGTACATAGTTCAATTTTAATGTTTGCTGATGACCTGAAATTATTTAGAACTATCACGAATTCAAGTGATGCTTTACTTCTTCAAGATGATTTGAATAATGTATACAACTGGTGCGATGTTAATTATTTATATTTAAATTTAAAACATGTTATAAAATAACATTTGTAAGTATTATCTCGTCTTTGAATTTTCAGTATAGAATTAACAATGTAGTTCTAGAAGAAGTGGAATGTCAGATAATGCACATATAGATAACATAGATAACATAGTATCAAAATCTTTTAAAATGTTTGGGTCATACAGGTACTGATTTCTCTGTTAATAGTTTAAAATTGTTGTACTGCTCTTTAGTCCGATCAATTGTAGAATACTGCTGTATAATTTGGTGTCCAAATTATAATATATTGGAATTGTTTGACCCATACATACTTTACATCTGTATCCATTTGTAATACCTAATAGGGATTATCCCGTTAATAAATAAATAGATAAATTAAATTTAAATTTTTTAGCAACTGCAATGAATTTTGCTGCACGGAGCGTAATTTTGCGTAAATATAATGAATGTCGCTCCGACCACCAAAGTTTAGCAACTACATTAAAAACCGACGCTTTACTTCCGAATAAAAATCATTACGAACCGGCGTTGTGTAGCACTGCATCTTAGACATAATATTAAATATGAGGACGAGTAAAAATTACCTATTAAAATTTCTGTAGGGAGATTTGGCACGAGCGATAACATTTTTGAAGATAAATTTTCACTTTCTGTAGTCGATTTTGGCGGTAAATTTATAGGTTTTCAGTTGTGTTTGCCCTTAGGTGGTTCCTCAGTGATTCGATGTCACAAAATATGGCAATGTAGTGTTAAGTGAACGTTGTTTCATTGTCTGTGTTATGTGTCCTGATTGAGTGGTGGAATAGCTAACGGTACCGCCAGGACGGAATCTAAATAAGCCGATGAAAAAAAATAACATTCGGAACCAAAATTCGTATTAATAAAAAACGAGCGTGTACCTTCATACTCTGACAATGGCATAACTACTTATAGACTATGGACCACACTCGGCTCAAACTATCAAAGTAAATAATAACTAACATTTTATGAACATAACTTTCTCGTTCATACTTCATAGCTGGAAATGAGCAATTGACTTGAAATTCAGTTTTCAATCTAAATATATGTGTAAAAGTATGCTTATAATTCTACATCAAAACCGCTATTAAAATAACTTCAGCTCAAGATTTATGGGATCTAATTTAGCTCGTGTCATATTTGAACAAATTATTTACAAACACGGTCTCACTTAAATTAATATGTTTCTTTGGAAGTAAATGATCATAAAATAACTAATAAACCTTAGTGAGGAATTTATTCATCCATAACTAAACACTAATTAGATGACGTTTCAGTTGTGACTTGGTGAAAATAAACTGGGTCCGATATAAAGAAGGTAGACATCATTAGATGCGGCTACAAATTTCGCGAGTATTACTAGCATATTTACTGCCACGGAGCATCATTCTAATATTGTACATGTGTCAGTAACATCAAGGCGGCATTGTAAATATTCTTTCACACTAACATGTGTGGATTGCTAACATGTGTACAATATATAATACAGCCCATTGAGGTGTATTTCTGGTGGCAAGATTCAAGTCGGAAACAATATTTTTTCCTACTTAAATTTATATGGTTGGAAATGATTTAAGAGCCTGTTAATCAATGTAAAATACCATTCCTTAATTATAACTACTTTAATTAATACAGCAATTTGAAAAATATTACACAACAAGCTACTATATACTATATACTATAGTGTTAATGAGGTCGAATAATGCTTCAGCTTTATAATAGTCGTTTTAAGAAAAGAATAATTTTAAGAGATCAGAAAAATAATAATCTTTCAACAGAACTAATTTTATTTTTTTACGACCTCACTTGATTATCAATCTCATACATTTTTTACTGAAGGCAAACAAGTACGTGTTTTTAACCAATATTTGTCACATAATTATACAGGGTGTCTCACCGGGAACTGAATCGATCGATACAGAGAAAAGTACGCATCAGAAAATTTTGAAAATTTAGATAATTACTAATGTCGGTATGGCCAATACATATAAAATAATTACAAGCAGCTGACACTCCGCTTATGCAGGAAGTCGATACCAACTTACTTATTTCAAATGGAACGCCCTATATGTTTTAGGGTTTTCGCAAAGAGCATAAAATTCTGGGTCGAAAATATGTAGCATATCCTATACCTAAACCTAGCTGTTTCAGAGATATTTGACAGTTTATAGAAAATTTAACAGATGCAACGGTTTGCAAGAACCGTTATAACTTTCTTCGTGTAAAAGATCCTCATTTGCTTCTTGTCACGTGAAAAGAACACTAGAAGAACTACATTCTACAATTGAAATAAATTCAATAATGTCATACCAAGTGTTCCGTTTTTCGCATTACATATTGTCAACTTCTAACCGCGAAACTTGTTTAGGTCAAATGGAACACCCTGTATTTTTTTTACATCAAGTTGTGTAAAATTGAATTCCCATTTTTCTGATATTACCATTGTGGGGGTTAAAGTTACAACTTTTTGAAATATTTGCTATTTTATTAGAAATTCATGAATTGTTGTAATCATTTCATCAAAATAACCACGATTAGAAACAATCAGTCATTATCTTATGTCAAAAAATGCCAGCACGTTTACATTATAACAACGAAAACTTTTTAAATTTGCTTATTATTTATGGAGAATGTGATAAAGTAATATCAAGAACTTGCAGTACATTTGCTACTCGATATCCACAAAAACGCAAAATAACACTAACACTGTAACATGCGTAATAATCGATATGGCATGAACTAAAATAGCAGAGATAAGATCAATTTAAAATATGATTTCATTTTAATTTAATAATTGCTCAAAATTCCGCCTTCGAACCTCGACACATTTTTCGCACCTTCGGATTAGTTCCTCCTGGATAGCTCTTCTAATTGAATCCTGTGATATGTTTTGAAATGCATTTCTTACTCTTTGCATACAATCTTCAATGGTTGTTAAGGGGCTCTCATAAACTTTATTTTAAATAGTTCTTCAAATGAAATAATCCAGAACTGATAAATCGGGCGAGCGAGGAGGCCATAAGAATTAGAGATTATTGGCAATCCATTGATCATAAAAAGTTTCTTGTAAATAATTATTAATTAAATATGCATTATGTGGAGGAGCACCGTCGTGCTGATAAAAAATGTTTCTATGTTCGGCGAGAGGTAAATTTTCTAAATACTTATTATTCAAATTTTGTAAGATATTTAGATATCTTTCACCTAAAAAAAAACAAAAATTTACCTATACATATTAGCAGAAGAGAAAATTTAATTTAACGTTTAAATTTTCCTGATAAAATTGTAATGCCACCACTCTATCGTTTCTTATGGCACAGTAAACATTGAACTGCCAACTTTCCTGAAAGTTTCGCTCTCTGAACATATGAGGATTTGAGTCACTCCAATAATACGAATTGTGTCTATTAAAAAGTCCATTTTTAGTAAATTTTGCTTCATTTGTCCATATAATATTTCCCAAATAAGAATCGTGACCCTCAGACCTTATCAGAATAAACTCACAAAAATTTTGTCTTCTTAGGAAATCTGTTTCTTTTAATCCTTGAACTATTTGGAATGAAAACGGGTGAAACTTATGTTTTGTGAATTGAATCCTTGCATAGTCCCGATTCCAGAGCAGCTTGCCTTAATGACATCCTTGGAAATGCATGAAAATATCCCAGAATGACTATTTCAATATTTTCGTCATCAACAATAGGCTTTCTTCTTTGCATTTTTGCCTTGACAGAGCCATAATTTTTAAAATTTTCCAGTACGAGTTTTACAGTGTTTGGTGACGGTTTCCGTTTTTCTGGATATCGAGTAGCAAATGTGCTGCAAGTTCTTGATATTACTTTATCACATTCTCCATAAATAATAAACAAATTAAAAAAGTCTTCGTGGGTGTAATTTAAACGTGCTGGCATTTTTTGACATAAGATAATGACTGATTGTTTCTAATCATGGCTATTTTGATGAAATGATTACAACAATTCATGAATTTCGAATAAAATCGCAAATATTTCAAAAAGTTGTGACTTTAACCCCCACAATCAGCAATCAGAAAAAATGGAATTATATTATTGAATTTATTTCAGTTGTAGGACGTAGTTCTACTTGTGTTCTTTTTATGTGACAAGAAGCAAATGAGGATCTTTTACACGAAGAAAGTTATAACGGTTCTTGCAAACCGTTGCATCTGTCAAATTTTCTATAAAATGTCAAATATCTCTGAAACGGCTAGGTTTAGGTATAGGATATGTTACATATTTTCAACTCAGAATTTTATGCCCTTTTCGAAAACCCTAAAATATATAGGGTGTTCCATTTGAAATAAGCAAGTTGGTATCGACTTCCGGTGTAAGCGGAAGTGCCAGCTGCTTGTAATTATTTTAGTTGAATTGGCCACATCGACATTAGTAATTATCTAAATTTTCAAAATTTTCTGATGCGTACTTTTCTCTATATCGATCGATTCAATTCCCGGTGAGACACCCTGTATATAATATGCTATATAAATATTATATATTTGGTGATTTTAATATCCCAAGTTATGTATCACATATCAACTAATGTTATTAATAATCGGTATGTCGGCTTACTAAATAATTTTTGCTAGTTCTTGGACCTTAAGCAATATAAGGAAATATTACAATAACAGATTTAACACTTAGTAGATCCAAAATTCATATTCGAAAATCTGATAATTACTTGCTGTCAGAGGATACCCATCATGCACCTATATATTTGTACTTTAACCTAAAATCCGACCATAATAAACGTCTTAATAATCATATTTATTCATCACTTAATTTCAAGTTAGCCAATTTTAATAAACCCTACCACGTCTTATATTGACTAACATTGACTGGTCCTTTTTTACCGATTATAGAAATAAATGTAAACGATGTTTATTCCCAATGTTATGATTTGTTAGATTCTGTCTTTGCAGAAAGTGTTCCCAAGACAACCCCGAAAAATGCCCCATATCCTCCATGGTTCAATAGAAGTATAATTAGAGATATTAAAGAAAAATCTCGTTTATGGCATCTATTTAAGGAGAAGAGTGAATCACAGTATCTGGATCAATTTAAATTATTCTGTTCTATAATACTTTTTATCAATATGATTTCTTATCCACAATCTTCTCACCACATCACTAGATCAGAGTGGTCAGGTTGAAGTAATTTGTACTGATTTTTTCAAGGGTTTTGATAGGTTTGATCACGGTATTTTATTGAAAAAATTAGCAACGTTTGAACTAACCTCGTACTTCATTAATTTCTTTTGTTCATATCTGCCTGGTAGGCTACTATATGTGCATTATCATAGTTTCACATCTGTTCAAGTCTTGGTAACTTCAGGAGTACCGCGGGGTTCAGTTCTCGGACCCCTCCTTTTTATACTATTTATTAATGATACTTGTCAAGAAATTGAGGCATACCGTATGCCGACGTCCTCAAGTTACAGCAAGATCTTGCAAAAATTAGTAATTGGTATGATATCAACAAGTTACTGCTAAACATATCGAAATGCAATAACATTTCGCGGCTGCAGAAGCATTATTAAAACTTCTCCCAGGGTTAAAACTACGTCTGTTAATTCAGAGAACTTGTAATCATCCATATTTAAATTAGACTGGAATTATTCCAAAAAAAAAATAGAATCAATGTCTAATAAATAACAGAAATGTTAAATTAATATTAAGCATTCTTTATGCGTAAAAGAATTTATTAATTAAAATGTTGTAAAATGCACGTTGCATTTGAAACATAAATTACTCGAAATGTAATACGAATACTTTTTTTATTTCTAATGATCTCAAAATTAGTTTTCATAATTGCTATATATGTAAGAATATATTGTTGTTGTTGTTAATTGTATCTTCCTGCCCTTTAATAATTAGATTTTATCTATCTGGGCAGTTCTGTTCAGTTTAAATAAATAAACAAACAAGTCAACTTGTTCCTTCATTTTTGTGAGTTATAAATGTTCGCGCTGCATGTGTATAATATAAAAAATCTATAATTTTTATGCAACTTGTGAATGTTAAACCTTTTAAATAAGATTTTAAATAAGATTTTATTAGGGTCTGCGTACCCTCATTTAACAATACTTGTTCATGTTACTTTCATTTCTATTTATTGTTCACAAGTATTTATATAATATACAGCCCTCTATTTAGATATATAACAATTTAGGAGAAATTTATAATATAGCTATTGTACCATTGCAATTAGGGAAAATCCATGTACCTATTGCTACCCCATCTCTAGGTAGGCGTATTAGAAACGAGTTTTGATTTCACTTTACATTTTGTGAGTCCACTTTTACATTCCGAACGAGAAACACTTACCATCTAGATACACACTTAAACTTTATTGTATTTATTTTAATTACTACCAAAGAAACAACAAACTTCAGATGTGGTACAGCAGCACAACCAGAGTGATTTAACCAATAATCACACAAATATACATGGTTCTTCGAGCCGGATATATAAAATACCACAACTATACAATAAATATTTTACTTTTTAATTGTGACGTTTGATGTGTTTGTACTTTGTATATTGTAAATATATTTCCCCCATGTAAAACAAATCCAATTAAAAACCGCGCATCCCCCTTAATTAATAAATGATATAATTTCATTACCGGCTATATTCGTCAGCCGCCGGGTGGTTGATGCAAAATATAAATTCGTCACGCTGAACCCGCACATATAACTGAATCAAATTTCTGTAGTAATTCAGTTATTGTATATTAGCTGAAATGATGTCATATAAAGGGGTTTGCATTTACTCTGGGGACATCATAATATTTTGCAGCGATGCATTAGCGAGATCACTTTTCCGTTGACATTGAACAGATTTCAATTACGTCTCCGTTTTATTGATTGAAGCAAAGTGAATGATCAGATAATGTCAATTGTCAGTATATTAAGTAAGTTTCACCGTTGAATTTAACTACAGACGACAATATTTATTTGAAATCATTCGTTCCATTTGATTTATGTCCTAATGTTTTCAAGAGAATAATTATAAATATTCAAACGAATAGTTACAATATGCACTTGGTTTCTTGTTTCATTAGTTTCTTTCAGATTTCTCTGACATATATATCTTTCGGCCTTGCGAACATTATCAAAGAGTCTTAAAAACTCAATCTGAAATCTGAAAAAAAACTAATGAAACAATAAACCAAGTGCGTATTGTAACTATTCTTTTGAATATTTATAATTATTCTATTGAATATGTTTTATCAAGAACCTACCGCAGATTCTATCCAATTAAATCTAATGTTTTCATGTGCGTGTTTCATTTGACCTACTACGTAAGACTTCAGAAGTAATTAATATCTGCAGCTAATCTATAACTAATGCACGTAATTTAAAATTTAGTGGCAAGAATAGAAAACATCGGTCGATATCTCAAATTCAGCCTTTGAGGCATTGCTTTAACAATACTGATTTTAACTCGTTTTTCAGAAAAAAATAGAATGTTTCATAGACCGATAGATGAAATATTGTATTGAAATCTAGCTCAGTATCTCAATTCAATTCAATATACAACTTTATTAATATTAATATACAAAACAGTTGCCTACCCAGGATCTGCCTCGGGACCGATCGTGCAGCCACCGCGGATTGCAGGATCGGGCGGGGCAAGCCTGGTTCGGCGAAAACGACTATTAACAATAACTTAAACCTAAACTCCTTTTTTAACAAAAATAAAAATAGGTAATAAAGTTTTAACATGCTTGAAAAAGAAAAGCTTAACTAAAATGAACAAAACAGAACTTTTTTAAAGCACTTTCGAACTATGCACTGTTTTTAATTTTGATTTTGGACGCTAGCACCACAACTCGAACAAAGTGCGTTGTTGAGTTTAAAATTTTTTATTTAAAATAGTTTGGATTCTGTTTCAAGGTTAATGATGGAAAGTGAATTTATAAACAAAAATGTACAAAAAGAAATGAACAAAATACAAATGCAACAAAAATACACAAACAGAAACACGAGGGAGACAGAAAAGGATTAAAGATGAGTGAAAGGTATGAAATATTAGCGAAAGATGGATGGTATAAAGAAGGTATAGTTGTCGAAACTTGGCTATAGTGGTTGCCGGAAAATTGACAACGTCTGGTACGATAAGGGATGTTTGATCCGAAATAGGGCATTGTGTTGTCTAATTTGCGTTATGTGTCTTGTTAGCGGACTATCGCCCAGCTTAAACGAGTAGAAATTTTGGGAGATGTGCTGGACGTGGTCCGCTATCGGGGTTATGTCGTTGTAGCGTTCGTAGAGATCTCTGAGGGAGGTGTACCTTCCTGAATTTGAGATGAGGCTCAGTATCCCAGAACGTTTTGTGCTCAATTCTTAACAAAATTATTTATTGGAATCTGCTACTGCTCTGCCTTCGCATGACAAGAAAATAAAACATCATCTTTAACATAAAAAGCAGGCTATTTGAAATGTAATGTATCGGAACGTCATCCCATTGTGTTACTTATGAACACCATGAAATGCAGATACCTATCACAATCAATGCATGCTTCAAGAGGAACAGTGCTACATAGATTATGTTACGAGAAATTTTTTCCAGGAAAATTGCGTGTGAGAACTGTCCCCCTTTCATTCCAATGCCATACTCAATCCAAAGATTCATCATACCTATTTGTGTTGCGGATAACTGCAATAGCGATAATAGTCGTATTTGGTTTACTGTATTTATCAAAATGTTTTTGAGGTATGTCAATATTTACGTGAATAAGGACTCGCTTTTCTATATGAGCCTACGGCAATATCTATTGTTACCAACAGACCGATCCCATCGTAACTAAGATCTGTTAAAAATGCGTGTGCGCTTCCTCTTCTCTTGATGGAAAACACAGTTATTTGAGGAGAAGAGGCACTTGACACTATTAAATGTCCCTAGATGGATGTAACGATCTCTAAAATTTAGTGCGGGGCTAGGGTTTTATTCGTTACCAATGGAAATTATTTAAACAGTACATTGAAAAGGAGATCCGCGGTAATAGAATCTTCACCGCTCAATCAGTTGCTTATCATTAGTTTTAAGTGAAGTCATGTTGGTAGAGATGATAGTCGTTTTTTGCTGACATCAGACTTGAAGAACTTACTGAAAAACTTTCATCTAACAACCATCTCTTCCATTCTCTCCCATTCAAAGTTTAAGAGATGAGAGTTAGTGTAGTGTTCAAAAAATGTTTTTGATGTTCTGGCGTCCAAAGAATAAGCTAATACGATCATTATAGCAAGAGCATAACAGCAACAGATCTTCTTTAATACTTTGACTTTCAAATCACAAACAGGTAATTGCTCAGTTTTCTCTACTTTTCAGAGCGGGCAAGTTTCTCTAATCTGACTTGCCACATCTAACTTTCTTGAAATTTTTTTACTGCGTTTCAAGCTTCTTGTTGTTGCATAATACTGGATTACGTCGTTGGATGATAGCATGCGCATTTAATTGAAGATAGTGACATTCCTTTTGATATTAGAGTAAATATTTCAAACAGAAAGTGTACAATTTATATGCTGGATACTTTCGTTTCCTTCAAAAACCGCCAGTAAGCAGATTTTCTAATATAGTGGCGTAGTTTGTTTTATGTTTCTTTATACCCCGTATATTTGTTAATATGTTTACCAAATTTCATGTTGCTGCACTGGTCAGAATAGCAATGTTTCTAGTACTTTTATCATGCATATGCGCTAAAATTTATATTTTGACAGCACTGAAATTAATTATGAATCAATATAATCTAGCAATGAGGCTAGTAGCTAAAATTTAGAAATTTAAATAATGATTATATTATCCACTAATCTTTCTGAATTGCGTTATTTAAAAATGGTATGTAAGCAAGAAACAAGCAATAAACTTCTTACTTGTGCAAATTTGAAAGAATCTTTATTAAAGTTTATCCGCGGCAGGTTCCTCGAAGCAAGTCGACTTTATCCCTCGCTTTATAGGTCCTTCGTTCCCATGATTTCGCATCACGGAGACCCACTTTCGCCCCTGCCCCGGTTCCCTGTTCCGGCGGCACTCAGCAGGAGCAACTAACACGATCATGCGACCTGCTGGTAATGTTTTCCCGTTTTTTAGTGCTCGCTTCCCAAAAAGATGAGCTTTATTTTATATGACCAAGGACCACATGGGGACGATGCATTTATCATTTGTAGAACCGCCGCCGCCACAAAAACAAACTTATGTCCGCCATTGTACGAAGCTGTTTTATGGACATTATTATATCTATATACTTTGTAAGGATCACTGAAAATTTTATTAAAAATGTCCTAAATGCGAGGTAGTTCATCGACTGTTTATTCTTTCAAAATGTTTGTTCCTTGAATAATTCATTAAATTTTATTGCATAGATAATGAATGTTGAGAAAAATGATTTAAATATAAAAAATGTAAATAAATTTTAATTTACTTAAATTACTTTTTACCCCTTCCAAATAGCATTTAAAAACGAACAATAAATTACCTGAATAATTAAAACTAACTATATATAAAATGATATGATTGTCACTTGTACTAGCTAAAGAACACATTCGGGTGAATTTGAGTTGTCTATTGTGAATAAGATACACTTTATTCTGAGTAGAGAGGTGCATGCATGTTTCCTGTTTCCTGTTTTCTTTTATTTGTTCTGGTTGATAAAATATCAAGCTACTTTACAGAAGACAGATATTTTCTATAAATACATGCAATTTTTGTATTTCAGCCATTAAAGACAGATAGAGATATTTATAACATAATTTAATGATAAATATAATCAGTTATTTTAAATAAATGAACTCAATGTTTGTTATACTAATTATTAAAACGTTTAAAACATCTCGAAGAATAGAAGACAGTGTTGTATGTTCCTCTTCATCACGCAGACGATCAGATTAGTCATAGACATATGAGCATGCGCGCTGTTTTTTATGTCTCTTAGGTCCTGTTGGTATGCTTGTTGATCGTGCAATTTATCCCAATATGTATATGTTGATAATGTTTGAAAATGTTTTTAACCCTTTATAGGTCACCTGAATGATCCTCTTAAGTTTAGGAGATCTAAGTTTGTGTGAAAAAAGGAGGCGGGGCTCTGCCGTTTATAGTGGGATCCGAACCACTTCATGGGGGGTAACTTATAGCAAATTACTTCGCAGTAGGACTCGAACCAATTTCTCCAGGTATACTCACAGAGAGAAGGCTACACTCTAATTACTGAGCTACCGTGTTTTTAACATTTAACATTTTTCTGCCAGCGTATTCCTGTACATTATTTGCCTTAAAATTGGTAGAGGTCCCTCAAATCAAGTTTGAATTTGTAAAAAGGTATATAATTTTTTTTTTACTAATAGACTAGTGAAATTACAAGATGTATTCTTAATTATTCTTCTCGATGTTTTTTAACACTCAATTTTTTTTTAATTAGTTTTTCGCAAAGAAGAGACCATATTAATTGGAATTGTTTTAATACATCAAAAAATTTACGCCTAAAACTCAAATCGGGATTGCAATTTTAGACTAAATAAAAGAATACTAATAAAATTATAATCCGGATTTGAGCTGTACACCAATAACTAGATGCTTATTTTAAGAATAATATAGTTATAGAAAATCTAGTTTTAAAATTAAGCATTGTTGTGAAGCTGTACAGTACTACAGCTAACAATTACAGACTGGAATAACCATAAAGATAATAATAAGTGAGTAGCCGTAGTATTTTTACTTCTTTAAAAGAGCCACGTTAGTCAATTCATAGGAATATTCTAGCTGAAAAGTTTAATAATTATTGTATAGGTGAATCCTTTCTAGCATGGATTAAAACATATTACATTATTAAATTTCAGTAATATTAAATTGTAATCTCTTCAATTTAAAACAGGAGTACCTCAGGGAACCGCGCTGGGACCACTTCTTATTTTATATACAGGATGATCCACTTAAAACTCCCAAAGCCAATTACTCGAAAACTACAAGAGGTAGTAAATTTCTGTAAGTGGCAGATAGATTGGTGTGATCAAGTGCTATATTTCGATCTATAATAGATGCTGGCGCCTTTGACGGTTTGGGCGGCGCGACGACCGGAACAAAATGATTTGATGGCAGGAGTTTGGAAAACAAAAGATACTAATAGTACTTTTTATTCTGAAGTTTTTTTATTATTAGACATTTTTTATTTTTTCGTTCGTTTCAGAGTTATTTAACCGGAAATCGCAAACGGTGTAGAATATGTAGAGAAAATCTCCAAAGAAAATACTTCTTTGGAGAATCCAATTTCACTGCATCACTCTTTTAATGAAAAAAAAAATGAAAGTGTGGGAACATAAATAATATCATTTTTTTGCAATCTCTTTTCCGGTTTTTGCAAAAAGAAAACAGCTTATTTCGCTTATTTCCAGTTTGATAAGAGTGTGATCAGTGTTGTAGAGTTCACTTGTCGATTGACCTTTCCAAAATAGTTACCGCATTAATTGTGTTGTGGTGGATTTATCCACCTCTTTTGCGTTTTTGTTTCTAGAGTTGTTGTCTGAATCGTCTGTTTCCTCGCTCGGTTGCTGATTTCGGCTATGAATTTATTTATATTGGATTTCTCTGCGGTAAAGGGTGTTTTTGAAATACATGCGTATATTCAGATCTATGAATGACTTACATGTATCTGACAGACGCAAACATATTTATTTGGCAAAATGCATGAAATTAGTCGAAAAAATAATTTTTGAATTATTTGCATTCCACGTCCTAGTAACATTGAACTAGTGAAACAACTAAAAAGTTGGTAGTGTAGGTGTACTATAGCTCTCACCGTGGTAATAGTGGATGATCGTTTTTTAAATAATTGTATTAACGGTGGGGGTTGTACGTTGAGCACTGTAACAAAATAAAACATCATTTTTTTAAATAATAAAATTTAAAAAGTGATATTGATCTTCACATGGCGTTAGCATTCACAGATTAAAATATATGCATGTATTTCAAAAACACCCTGTATATATTGTATATTGTACAACTATATCTACATGTAATTGATAGTGAATTCAGTACATGTAATTTAAAAAAGCATATACTTAAAAACAACTAGATATTTTTTGCGCACGGATGTACTAACTGATAAAATGACTGGTTGAGTCATTGAAATATAAACGTAGCATTGAAAATCTAAGAATAGGATTCTCAAGATGCCATTCTAGATCCTTTTTTATTATATATCCAACAATTCACTAATTTAAACAAAATAATACTAGTTTCTATCACTTAGATACAACTACGCATAATAATCTTTATTTCAATTGGAAGTTCTATCATAAAGAGAACGTAGACAGACTAAAAACATTAACATATTAAAATAAAATAACAGTCAATTTTACACCACAAACACGTCAAAATAGTTATGGAAAGCACTTAATTCTATTAGCGTGTACATCATTTTAATAGTGCTTTATGTCTTGAAAATTCAATGGAAGCGTTGAGTAGACACGTGTCATCAAAAAACTACATGAAAACTGCATATTGCTGCCAGCCGCTTGCAATAACTGACGTTTGCTAATGGCTATAGTGTAAATATCGATATCTACTTTCAGAATGAAAATGGGACTTCATTTATTGACTCATTTTTTCGGAATCAACAATTGTTACATTTGCTGTTCTGGGGATCTGCTGAAATGTTCAATGGTTTAATCATTGCAAGCTTTATTACTAGACAAATGGAGATGAAGTATTTATTAGGTATATAATTAATACCAATAATGTGGCGCAATCATGAAACGATCACATGTTTTAGATTATATTGATTTGTTAATTTATTTATTTATTGTGCTGAAAAATCAAAATACAAGCAAAATTATAGTCTGGTCCAAATTCAGGGAATAAATTCATTTTTTATGTTATTAATAGTATTTATGTAAAATCCCGAGACAGGTCAATTTTTGATTTAATTATTAGACTTTTTGGCACCAAATTTTCACCCCCCCACCTGCACCCCTATTTCTAAAATTGACGGGGGGGCACTTATGACACTTCATTCGAAAGATATATTCAATCTCTATTCAGCAGTAAATACTTTTTTCGATTCCATTCACTACTTATCGAGAAAATCGATTTTGAAATTTCAAAACAAGAGAAATAAGGAAATTCAAATATTATAAAATAGCTCTTTATTAGAAACAAATAGTTAACAAAACCATTATAAAATTGAAATTAATTTAAAGTAAATGTTCAAATTGAAAACCTTTAGCTTCTTGACAATACGCAAGGCGGTTAGTAAATTCTCCAATAACGTTTTGTATCCCCCGTGGACTTATTTGTTCAACTTCTTGCCTTATCTTATTTTTTAAAACTTCAATATTGCCCAGTCTATTAACATATACTGTCGATTTTAAGTATCCCCATAGGAACTAATCTAGTAGCGTCATGCCACGAGCAGGCCACTCTATTGCGCCGCGCCTACCAATGCATCTGCCAGGAAACACTGTATTTAAATAAACCCTAACTTCAACTGCACAATACGGTGGAACCAAATACTCCGATGCATTTCATTTGGATATATTTTTTTTAACATTTATTTAACGCCGGTCTATTTTCGCTCCTGAGGCCTATCACCGACGCCTGTAGACGAGCTACCCCCAACCAGGAATTTTGCCGAACCTCTTCCCTTAAGAAGAGTAGGGATCTTTTACTTGCCTAACATTTAATAGACAAGGGACCGACGGATTTACATCCCCTCCGAAGGATGGTATATCACTTACTCAACCCTCGCCTAAGGTTGCGTAGCTTCCGCGCATACACTGATATATAAGCCACTAGAAGATATGTGAGCGAGGACACGGTCTTCTTTAAAAAGGTCGCTCGTCCAAGTACTAACCGCGCCTAACGTTGCTTTACATCGCATATCGAAGTATGTACATAGTAAAGACGCATCTATGCTCGCCCCTCATTTGGACATAAGCTTGTTAATGTTGAAACTAAAAATGTACGTAAGAGTGTTTATACCGTTCACCTTTTAAAGAACCTTTGAAAAAATAGGGACCAGTAATAAAAAATATGTTAATTAAAGTGTTTTTATAAATTGATATTCCATCCCTTTGAAGAGTGAAAACAACCCCCGGGGCCGATTGCACAACCCTGGTCACCTACCATCTTTCTCAAAGAAACGCTTCCTACAAAATACTAATTTCTTGCCCCAGAAAAGAACAACTTTCCACCCCCTTAAAGGGTAAAAACAACTCCCGGAGTGGTTACACAATCCTGGTCACCTACCACCTTCCTCAAAGGAATACCTCCTATAAAATATCATTTTTTTGTTTCAAAAACAAATATCAATTTTTCACCCCCTATAAGGGTTGGAAGCTTGGGCTAGGGGTGGTTGAGGTCAAATCCCTCGGGGAACCTCCCGTTCTACTTGAGGGAACAACAATTACTGGTGAAAAAACGGGGGAAAATAAACGGGTTCACGGAAAAGGGGACTTTGGAGGTAGTTTTTGCCCAATTTGAGGGATTTACCAAAGTGGAATAACTGGTTCGATCAGCACCCTCGAAAACGGGGGGAGGGACACATTGTCTAGTCCCAGGCGCGAACATTCGGTACTTTCATCATAAATCCCGACTCTTTAAATGGAGTACTAAAATCGTTTATTAATAGTAAAATCATGCATTAATAGGGGGACATTAATAAACGATATTGCATACATTAATCAAACTCTTTAATATAAAGTCGACGGAAAATGACTTTAATGTGTAGGATTGATATGGAACATATGAATACCCGGACAAAGACAACCAAACTTGTGACATATAGGTAATGGAGAAAAGCATTAGTAAGGGTTGTCTAAAATGATCTCAGATATCCCCGGACAATTTGACTATTTACAGCATTAATGAGACACGTGACTTACAATGTTCCGAAGATCTGATAGATTTCAATAATGGGTTCTGTGATGTTCCGGTTGTTAGATAAAATCCATTTTAAAACTATTTCAAAGGACGTCTTTGAATACTTCTTGTATTTTTTGCATTAATCTCATGTCCACACCTAATACACAAGCATATTCTAACGCGGTATTAAAGAAAATTTAGGATCAATAGATGCAAAGTCATGGCTAGCTTTTCATGTACTGCCAACTGTTTTAAAGTATTCTTGAACTGTATAATTTATATGAGAAGTAAAGATAATTCACTTTCAAATCTTTAAATTTACTAAGTTCATTGTTAATTTGATGGTTGAATATGACATTTTTTAAAAACATTTAGTACATAACGTACTGTGTTACAAACGAGTTTTTGTTAATGTCATTTATGGACGTATTAACAAACATGGGCCCTAAAATAGATCCTTGTGGTACTGTGGATTCGACTTCTAATGCAACTACATTTTCCACGCCGAAAAACTTACAGTAGACGGAGCTTCTGATGTTATAAAATTGAATGCATTTTTCTAAAACTATATTTTAAAATATCGGTAAAAATAGGACATAAAGTAAGATTTTCAAGGGTGTGGTTCCAAGCAAATTGTGACACGCTTTATTTACATATTTTAAGTCGCATTTATTAAAAAATATTTAATTTATTAAAAAATGAGTGTGATTTTATTTTATATTACCTTGAAAGTATTTTGGACACACACCCGTGGGACACCCTCAGCTGCCTGGAAATGTCACAGGGCCGTACTCCATTATGCGCTAGCTCGACTATCCTCTGTCTGACTACATCCGGTAGTGGCCTACCGTTCACGAACACTCCACCCAGTTGGTTCACGCCTCCATGACCTGCAAACGAACATAAACAATTGAAATATTGCTATAAATCAAAATTACACAACTGCATTCAATGCTGGTCTCAACGTATTGAGGTGAAAATTATACCCTACGATCTACAGTGTCTATTTTTTCTTAACGGACAGCATACCAAATTGGATATAATCTATAAATTCTCACTTTGAAGCATATAAGGCCAGCGGTATATTTTATATGAATATGTAACTGTGTTGCAATGAACAGGTTCCTAGAATGTTTGGCATTCATGAACTATTTTGGATGTTTTTCTACTAGTTCTGCGTTGGAGTAAAGAGAATATTGCTTTACTATTCATTTAAATGTTAGTAAATAGTATTGGTTATTGTTGTTGTAACATTTTATATGACAGATTGCCAGCATCTGATGCAATTAAAATACAATATTAATTTGTAAAAATTATGTAGCAAAATAATTCTGGATTCTAGCTTGACCAATTTCTAAGTGTTTAAATACATTATTTTATATATTTTTTGTTAATTTAAAATATTCATTTAATTCTTGGGATTTTTCAGCGCGTCGAATAGGGATTAGTATTTAAAAAAAGTATGTATGTTATGTTATTTTTATTATGTTTTCATCCATTTTTTCCATACAGGGTGTAATGCAGATATTAAATTTTGATTGTTGAAAATTTTCTTTTTTTATCTTCTAGGGTTTCGTACTTTAAAATGTACAAAAGACAGTTGTCTGTATGGTCTCAAGAATTACATTTTACATAGTTATAAAACTTGTTTTCCAGCTTGCCCTTTCAAGAGTCAAAATCTCAAAAATATGTATTGTCTATTTTTGGAACTAAAGATTCAGGGTCGATTTTTTTCTGCAGGTCAAATGTTCTCTCCTGTGAAAGGACGCTTGTTGTAAATTTCATATCGATATTTCTTTAATTTTAGGTCGCATAGTTTTTGACATAATAGTGAAAATGCACACTTGATAGTATGTTTTTCATATACATTCGAATTTCGTAAGACATAAAACTTGAAACACGCTGAAAAAAATAGCATAGAGGTAAATGCAACAAGATGCTTTCTTCAATAATGCTTCATTCACTGATGAGACAAGTTTTCATAAACATGAATTTGCTAACAGTCACAATTTCCATTATTATACTTCGGAAGATTCTCCCTTTATTAGGCAAGTTGATAACCAGCGCATATTATCTATAAAAGTCTGGGGAGGAATTATTGGAGAAAGTGTTATAGGACATTTCTTTGGTGGTATATTGAACGAAGCTCTTTATCTACCTTCCAAAATTATTGGTGTATCATTCTGAAAGGAAATAAACATGTTAACAAGTAGTGGGCCCAGGTTGAACCCTTGTGAACCACCTGTCATTGTCAAGATTTCGACATGAAAATATATTAAGAGTCTTCTTATCTACAATTCGATTACTGCTCAAGTAGAGTACATGTTTAAATAAAATTTCATGTGAAGTTCTTCAGATATTTGCTTCGAATTTACGTATTTATTAAATATCACGTAAAAATGCGGCAAAATCAGAAATTATTTATATATTATTTTGCAAGTACCTACTACAAAACTAACTCTAAACTTATTGGTATTGAAGTCGGTATTGAATTGTGTAAGATGGAAAGCAAGCCATTCTAGCCTATTCATCTGATTATATTCAATAGAAAAAGGCATATTTCATTTCATATAATAATAACACACCTACTTGGTTATAGCATTATGTACAATGGCATAAACTTTGTTGTAATAATGCCTCATTTGTTACATCGACCTAATTTCGTGAAATAAAATCTAATTTTAATAAGTCATTATAATAGGTAAGTGTATGAATATGTGCTAGAACAGTCATAAACGTTAACCGGTATATAAATCCATATTTTCTTGTCGACTCCGATTGTACTTAACAACAATAATTGTCAAATTAGGTGTATATGTGTTTGTGGTTTACATGTAAGACAGTTCTTATTAAAGGTTATGCTGAAGTTATTGCAAAAATTTGTTTATTGTTTTGGCATGAAAATATAATTAGATCTGTGTGCAACAAACAATTATTATCTTTACTTTATTAAAGAGAGAACCAAAATTCATAATTATACAAGTTTGATTTAAATTTCACGTCAAATCAATTATTCTACAATTTATGTATTTGTGTAAATACTACGCATATCTAATTCATTCCATAGCCTCGGATTTCGGTTATTAAAAAAATAACAAACTCAAATAACCATGGCTTATAGTTTCTAAGAGCACATTTAAGTAATAGTTCCGTATTTCATTATTCAAATTTGAATAAAGTATATTAGTTCAACAATAAAAAATATAATACTAGGTACTTGATTAAAATAAGTCCAATAGAAAAGTAGTTACTTCATCGTAACCATAGCTACATCAGTCGTATCCTATCTGGAATCTAGAATTGGTTGGGAGGGTGGTCAATAAAAATTATTGAACCACACCACTTAGGATCCATTGGGCCCCTTGTACATCCTTCCTGTAGGCAGCCCTCACCTAGGCCTCCAACCAAGCTTATCTTGCGAAATAGGTGGCGATGCTGCATAGGGGCATCTCCCCCTTACATCGGCCAAAGTAGGCCAACGTTCTCCCAAAATGGATTCTCTGATTGATGAGACAGCAGAACAGTCACAGAGTACATGTTGAACCGTCTCATTTTCTTATTCACAACCTCTATAACAAGATGACAACATGTACTGTATCTTATAGTTTATGACTTATTTGCACATATTAGTAAGATATAGCTCATGAAACGAATATTGTATTCATCTCTTCGCACTATTTTTTTTATACTGCGATGGCTCTTATTTTTTATCTCTATGTGATGTATGCAGTTTAATGTCAATATAGAAAGCTCTAATGTGTTTGATACTGACTAGAGAAAATGTATCCTGCGGATAACATTGACACTGCATGTATGTATTCTATGACAAATTATATACAACACTTGACGTATATGTACCGAAAACTATACCTCGAACTTCTAATTTTCCACTTTGATACACTGGGGATACACAAAAGATACAACTAAAGGGGCATTGTTTTAAAATATATGAAAAACAATATTCTTGGAAATAGAGTTCAGGCAACAGACTTACTTAAAGCTCGATTAAAAATATACCGTTCGTCGTGACTGTAATAACTTTGTAATATCTGCAAAAAGTAACATTAGAAACTCCTCAAAATAACAACTATGGGAATTTCAAGAAGAATTGGTTGAGCATACTTCCACCTTCATTGGACTTTCATTATGGGTACAGATCATATTCCAGATTTTTTTATCAACATCCCATCCCATTGAATTAGCTGTTTTAAGTCAGGTAATGTGTCTTTTATTAACAATTACAGGCCTCTAGCATTAATTTCAGATGTTCAAAGCTCTTTGAACTTATTTTATGATTTTATTTATATAGCCAGGTCTACAATAATATGTTTTATTTGTTGCATTTCAATTTACCTATATCAAATAGCTCTATGTTTGCCGTAGCTACTAGCGATAAATATCTTCCGAAGATGCCAACTTGATTGTCGAAACGATCGGGAAGTGTAATGTTCTGATATATGTGAAACAACTTTAGATCTGTCAGAAAATCATTGTAATTAATAGATCAAAATACGATCATCACTTGCTACTAACGGAGGTTATCTTACCACTTAAAGAAGACGGTGAGAAGAGAAAAAATAAAACACATTTTATGCCCTAAAAACAGAATTACACACTTACTCTATAAATATATAATTGAAATGGGACTTAAAAACAGCCGTATAAATCGCATATTTGCGGCCAGAATACGTAATATAACGGCGAAGTTTTAGAAGCGGACTGCATTTATAATGCAACAATCGAAGAGAAATAGATAAAAAACAACAAGTTACAAAAGAAATAATAACACTCTCCACCACAACACGTTTTGTGGATACGAGTAATACAGGTCACAGTAACGGAAGCTACTAACAGAAAATGAGGCTGATATCTAACTGATTTTTATGCTATTTTATGTATATGCTGCCTACATGCGCTGTTCTGCGCATCTGCATATTAATTGAATGCCATCGGTAGAGATGATAATGAAATAAATTGAACAAAAAAATATAAGTACCTTCATAAAACTTAACTATTTTAATTGACGTACCAGTGTGTGCGCCCATTGCACTTAACCGTTTTAGATTTAGAACCAATTTCCAACAACTCATGCTAAGAATGTTACAACTAATGATTTTATTGCTGAGTGATTATTGCAATTTTTCACTTGTAATTATTATTGTTTGGTATTAGTAATAGTTGCTTCATTCTAAAACAGTAAGATGTGCGGTGGTGGATACATAAACGCTATAGGTAAGGTAACTATAAATATTGGACCCAAGACTCAAATGAACAGTTGATGAATGATGATGAGCCAGATGAAATTTGTACATTTTTCAATGTCCCACAAGTATTTTATTTACACGTTTGATATAAGTCTTATAGTGGAACCGGATAGCATAAAAATATTTCAGTGCTGACGGTGAACATGCCCTTTTGGATATAATTTCTACATATATCATAGATCAAAAAATGGCCCAGGCCCCAAAAATTTCGGACCCCCCACCACCAGTAATGACATCATCCAACTGAGGGTAAAAAACTCTGCATAGGCATAGACTAACTTACTTAAGGACCATATTTTTTTAATAAAATTCAATGTTAATATATGTTATGTAGTTAAATATGATTATCTACTAAGAATTCCAAGTTTTTGATTAAATCCATGTCGTGTCGTTTGCCCGCTCCTAGTCGAAGCGATCGACCTTGAGCCGATCATTTTAAATTTGTCATTGAAAGTTACTTCCAAATCAAAGACAAAAATAGCTAATCTCTGACACGCAGCTTCTCAAAATCGAGAAACAGACATTGAACATTTTTTTGCTCATGAGAATCAACCTTTTCCACCTTCTATATGTGAAAGCGGAAGATTGAGGAAACCCACTAACAAGTCAGACATTATACATTCTTTGGAGACCAGTATTGGAAAAGACGTTTTACAAACCAGAAATTTCTGTCACAGTACTGGACGGTGCGGTTATTGTTCATTTACTAGTTCCGCGAAATGTGAAAACGTTTTTGGAATATTATAACAATGTATTTAAGCTCTACATTTAAAACATATTTTTAGTCTCAAACTCCTCTATAAAATCCTTATTTTACTATAAGGAACGTAACCAGACTGCAACCAACAGCTACTCTCCGGGCTATGTGCCCCGCCGAGCGCTGAATTACAAGCTACAAGCCTGGCGCGTTAAGCGTAATAATTGCATATTGCCATCAAAACGCTAATGCTTCGATTGCAACAAACACCAGCCGAAAGACTGATCCTACTTAAAGGAGCTCTCGTGCCAGTCGTCACACACCACTTGCAGACTGCAGTTTCGAGCTGTTGGCTCCTGTCAGTGCAAGGTAGGCATGTGACGTCCGACACGAGAATCACTTGACTAGTTAGTACATTTCGGTTTCTTTGGAATAGCGACATGTCACATAGTGACGAAGCATTAGCGTTTTGATGGTAATATGCAATTAACTCGCCAGGCTTGTAACTGGTAATTCAGTGCTCGGCGAGGCACATAGCCCGGAGAGTATCTGTTGGTTGCAGTCTGGTTACGTTCCTTATAGTAAAATAAGGATTTTATAGAGGAGTTTGCAACTAAAAATATTACGTTTTAATATTCCGCCCTCTAAAAGCACATTTGAACTATGATAAGCCCAGTCAGGCTATTTATTTTTCGATTACAACAGACACTGGACCGCTGGATGGCCTGCTGACTATTTTACATGGCACTATCCCAAAGATACCGAAATGTACTAAATAGTCAAGTGATCCTCGTGTCGGTCGTCACATGCCTACCTTGCACTGCCGAGAGCCAACAGCTCGCAACTGCAGTCTGCAAGTGGTGTGTGACGACTGGCAAGAGAGCTCCTTTAAGTAGGATCAGTCTTTCGGCTGGTGTTTGTTGCAATCGAAGCATTAGCGTTTTGATGGTAATATGCAATTATTACACTTAACGCGCCAGGCTTGTAACTTGTAATTCAGCGCTCGGCGGGGCACATAGCCCGGAGAGTAGCTATTGGTTGCAGTCTGGTTACGTTCCTTATAGTAAAATAAGGATTTTATAGAGGAGTTTGCGACTAAAAATATTATGTTTTAATATTCCGCCCCTTAAAAGCACATTTTTTGAACTAAGCCCTACATTTGTCGACTATTCTAAAATTTACAACGAATTGATTTAGTATTTGATATGTATAGCTCTGAATCATTGAAAGGTGACACACGTCAATGAAGAGGAGTAGGAGTGCACATACGAGTTATACCTTCCACAATAATTCCACAAAAATATAATGATTTTTTACGAGTAGATGAAAACAAAAGACAGTTGTTTACTTTCTTGGCAGAACAGCTAATAAACGAACATTTTGAAGGAAAAACAGTAGTCTGTACATTTGCGGAAAGAGCCATATCGTCTTCAGAAGACTTAGATCTATCAGCTATTTCACCATTATGGTATGAAGAAGCAGACGGACGCCTTCTTCATCGTGCTAAGCATGTAACTGATAATGGCCACAACTGCGTTAGCATTCGGATGTTGTGGTCATTGCAGTATCTGTATTTTCAACTTTTAAATATTCAGCAACTTTGGATTGATTCTGGAACTGCGAAAAATTGTAGGTTAATAGGCATCCCATGACCTATGTTCTCATTTATCATAGATCTCTATCATTTTGCCGCTATTTCATTCTGCAACAGGTTCCGATACCGTGGAGTAGGCAAGAAGGGGTTTGGAAGGTGTGGATGGCAGATCCTAATATTAATTCCGCTTTTGAGCAGCTGTTAATGGGAAGACACCCAGATGAAGATAGCATGCGTACCGTGCAAAGATTTGTGATTCTTTTGTATGATGCAACATATCCTTTAAACACGGGTTATGAGTGTAGACGATTCCTTTTCATTAAAGAAAGTAGACCAATTGGGAATATACCTCTAACGGAAAATGCTTTACTTCAGCATATCAAGCGAGCCACTTCTTAAGCCCTTATATTTAAGCACTGTCTGGAAAAGGAGTATCAACCTCATTCGCTCCATACTTGGGGATGGGAAAAAACTAATGACGGGTTTCAGCTATTATAGTATACTATTCCGGATGTCACAAAAAGTTGTGAAGAACTAATTGCCTGTAATTGCAAACAAGGGTATTATTCTATGGGCAAATGCGTCAGAATGTGAAGGACATTGTTCTAAAAATTATTAGTTGTAAATATTTTATTTTTTAGATGTAAAATAATTTTTTATTAAAATGGTTACACAAACTTTTTTGTTTTTCTTTCTTGACTCAAAGAATGGAAGACTTAAGGGGGGGGCAACTATCTCTTTACAGATTCATCTCAACAAAATTTGACTACTATCGCTGAATTTTTTGACCACAAGAATATTACAGTTGATAGCAAAGACGGATATGCAGATAAAATGTCAAATTCTTTATATTTTGATAACATATTGGCCACCATATTAAAAAAATATATAAAAAACATTAAGACATATTTAAAGACATTAAGACATATTTAAAAGTGGGTTTTATTAAAGAATATGGCGTTTAAGTGGATATGTCTATGCCTAAAACCAGTTTCTCGACTCCTTATTTGATGGCGTCATTACCGGTGGTGGGGGAGTCCGTAATTTTTGGGGTCTAGGGTGTTTTTGATCTTTGGCATATATGATATCTATATCCAAAATTGCACGTTCGCCGCCAGCACTGAAATATTTTTATGATTTTTAATGCTAGCCGACCGCACTATTAGGAAAAACGAAATCCAAAAAATAGTACATTTTTCTATAAGAAGTAAAAGTGACATTTTGTCAAGTAACAAGAATAACCGAGACACAAAAAAATACTTTAGTCCACATATATATAATATGCCATGCCAGCTTATATATCTGTATTCTCACATCAAAACAAATCAAAACAGTGTGTATAATTGAATACAGATTTACTGGGCGTTCAAAAAACGTAACGAAAACTTTACGATATCATTATTATCGCCATTGAACTATGCGGTATGGTGTGCCATCAAACAAGCCGACTGTTGACGCGCTGTTAAAATTGAACGACTGAGTTGATGATGTAAATATTTCAAGTGTGTACCTGGGCGTAATTACTTTTATAACTAGTTCAACGGTATTTTAATGAGATCGTAATATTTTTGTTGCGTTTTTTGAGTGCCCTGTAAATGTGTGCCCGACTATACTACTGGAAGCGAAACTTCAGGAGATGTCAAAACATAGGTATAGCAACTGAGTGTTACTAAAGTAATTAAGTAATAAATCTATTAAATATAGAAACGTAATAGAACAGAAATTTGGAATATATTTAATTTATACACATAAAAGTGTATACACAGCAGGATAATTCTAAAAAATTCAATTGTCAATCGCCTTTTGAACGCTCACCGTTCACAATTTAAAATAATACCAACGCAAATAATTACGCTTGATAATAATATTATAACAAACATTGTGGTTACACACGTAAAAAACTTACATTCAGTAGCCGAAAGATTTTTAATATATAGCCGACGGCAATTCGTGAGTATTAGCGAAAAAATTACAGGTTATTCCTGCGGACAAATTACCTTTTACTTGCAAAGTATAATAGTTAAACGTTCCAAATGACCAAAATTATTGTGTATCAATATACAAACAGCAAAGTAATTGATATGAATCACCGATTTTTATCGCATAATAAAATTAAACACCGTAGTTAACATTACTACACATGACATGGCATTAAATATATAAATTAATATGTTGCTAAAAAAATTAAGATCGAAATTCATTTACAAACATTTTAATGGGAGGTTATAAATAAAGCGAAGTGTTCTGTGGTGGAATCAGATGGTGTTTTAATGAAGTTTAAACCAGAATACGGTTTGTTAATGGTAGTAAGTCTTTTCGCTAGAGTAGCAAATCTGTGTAGGGTAGAGTTAGGAAAGGGTCAAATAATTTATCATTGGAACCCAACATTCTGCAAAGTCATGCATAGCTTGGTGGCTACAGCAGTTAGTAAGTGTACGAATCCTATACTTCATTTAATTCGTCAGTTAAATGTAGGTACAAGAAAAACGTTTAGAATTTAAATCAATTTTTGTAGTGAATGTAAGTATAGTGTGCCTAATAAGTGGTGACTAAATTTACTTCCGGTTTTTCTTATTGTTGTTTACCTGTGTATTTGATTAATTATGCAACCGAAACTTTTACTTTTGCAACGTCGATTGCTAAATACTATTTCCTCTCCCACATGATGTATTTTGGCTGTTAAAATACTTGTCTCTTCGAATTTCCTTAAGGTAGACACATCGTTTGACACAAGTTACCTTGAAGATATTCTGTTTATTTTGCCGACATTGCCCCCCGCTCTTTATTTCTTGTATTATTGATAATGGAAAAAAAGTTTGGTATAAAAGCTGTAAGATCTTACCTATATTTTATTGAAATGTGATAAAAAAAAACAAAATCATGTGTAGGTCACATGATACGAAATAAATATATGTTTTTTTTTTAAAGGAAACACCCTATATATTAAACATAATATTTTTAGTCGCAAACTCCTCTATAAACCCTTATTTTACTATAAGGAAAATACCAGACTGCAACCAAAGTTACAAGTCTGGCGCGTTAAGTGTAATAATTGCATATTACCATCAAAACGCTAAAGCTTCGATTGCAACAAACACCAGCCGAAAGACTGATCCTACTTAAAGGAGCTCTCTTGCCAGTCGTCACACACCACTTGCAGACTGCAGTTTCGAGCTGTTGGCTCTCGTCAGTGCAAGGTAGGCATGCGACGACCGGCACGAGAATCCTTTGACTACTTAGTATATCCCGCTATTTCTACAACAGCGACATGTAAAATAGTCAGCAGGCGCCATCCAGCGGTCCAGTGTCCGTTGCAATCGAAAAATAAATAGCCTGACTTGGCTTAGCATAGTTCAAACGTGCTTTTAGAGGGCGGAATATTAAACATAATATTTTTAGTCGCAAACTCCTCTATAAATCCTTATTTTACTATAAGGAAAATACCAGACTGCAACCAAAGTTACAAGTCTGGCGCGTTAAGTGTAATAATTGCATATTACCATCAAAACGCTAAAGCTTCGATAGCAACAAACAACAGCCGAAAGACTGATCCTACTTAATGGAGCTCTCTTGCCAGTCGTCACACACCACTTGCAGACTGCAGTTTCGAGCTGTTGGCTCTCGTCAGTGCAAGGTAGGCATGCGACGACCGGCACGAGAATCCTTTGACTACTTAGTACATCCCGCTATTTCTACAACAGCGACATGTAAAATAGCTGGACTGGACCGCTGGATGGCGCCTGCTGGCTATTTTACATGTCGCTGTTGTAGAAATAGCGGGATGTACTAAGTAGTCAAAGGATTCTCGTGCCGGTCGTCGCATGCCTACCTTGCACTGACGAGAGCCAACAGCTCGAAACTGCAGTCTGCAAGTGGTGTGTGACGACTGGCAAGAGAGCTCCTTTAAGTAGGATCAGTCTTTCGGCTGGTGTTTGTTGCAATCGAAGCTTTAGCGTTTTGATGGTAATATGCAATTATTACACTTAACGCGCCAGACTTGTAACTTTGGTTGCAGTCTGGTATTTTCTTATAGTAAAATAAGGATTTATAGAGGAGTTTGCGACTAAAAATATTATGTTTAATATTCCGCCCTCTAAAAGCACATTTGAACTACCCTATATATTATATTGCATTTTCGAGAAGCCCTTTTCCCCTGACTTTACTAGTGAACTATTTACGGTTGTTGCTATGGAGTTAATATGACATGAATAAAATGAAATGTCAAAATTGAATAAACAATAAAATAATTATTTTAGTGGCCTACCCTGTTATTTTTGTTTCACTTGTGTTTTGACACGCATGGCTCACCTGCGGGGGAGGGGGGGTTGGTATAGGGGGTGGCTAATGCCAAAAATTTTTATAGTCCCTTGGTTCTCGTATACACACTAAATCCCAATTTAATTTTTTACTCCCTTTAATAAAAAAAAATTTTGAGGCGTGTCGTTCTTGTATACATACTAAATCACATTTTGTTTTTTGCTCCCTTTCATAAAGTGTGGCGGTGGTATTGGGGGTGATAGTGGGGGTGGCTGATGCCAAAAAAAATTTTGAGACCTTGACTTTTCGTACATGCCCTAAATTGCAATTTTATTGAGTCTTATCCGCTTGCTTTGCCTATTTATCCTTATTTACCCCATTTACTCCCGAATCCTTCAACGGAATTAGATCAAAATATAATCTAGTTCCAGACCTTGTTATAATACATAAGTGTACCAAATTTCAAGTCAATATCATAAACAGTTTCAGAGTAAACGCGCGCACAAAAAAGTTACGGGCAGACCGACAGACAGAATTTTTTTTTTTTTTGTCAAATTTAAAATCGTTTCATGACATTTTAAGCCTATTTCAACAACAAAAAATATAATTTTTTTTGTGTTACTATACTTCCACTGGACGTGGAAGTACAATTACGAATGTCACTATTAACATATACACATTTGCAAAATATGTATTTTACATGAATGTGCATGAGGTTTGTTAACATTTTAGGGGGGGCTATTTGTCTCCGCTTTTGATGCTCATTAACAGAACATTTTTAAGGAGTGCACACAAGTTTTAATATCATTAAATCAACCCATTATTATAATTAAATCAATAAATATTTCCCAAAAATGAAATTGTGAAATAAACCACGACGACATTGTTCATCAAGATGATGGAAGAGGTCATAAAATTTTACCTGCTCTAGATGAGCCAAATAAATTTAGAGGATAATCTTCCAGCTCCCATTCGATAGTTAGCTATTTAACCACCAATTAGTCGACGTTCAGTAAACGCCGGCTTTGTTCTGGGCCGCCCGCTCAATTTTGTTCAATGACTTTTCAGCATCGCCAAAAATAATTGATAACAATCGGACGCAGCCAAAAAATAGGTAATAAAGCTTTGTTAAATTGCCGTACCGGCAATAAAATAATTTATTGCAGGTAGATATGTTTGTTTTTAACCCAATTAAGTTTATCGCTTTTTAATAATTTAATTATTGTTATCCCAATTCAAGGATTGAAATTACATACAATAATAAAGCAATTAGCAGATTTTTATATTAAGTTTAAATTTAACTGTCCTTTAACTGTCCTCATTTACAAGAACTGTAGCTATTTCATTAATAATGCATTAATAAAATTAAAAACAGTACATCTACCAACATAAAATACACTTCCGGTGAGTTCAACTAAAGTGTTTTTTAAAGCCATTCAGCTATTGTCTTTTAACGATTTGATCTGGACATAACATAATACAATATTTATTATATTTTTCGGAAGTCGCTTTATCACCCACTGACAACCGCTGATCTTTCAAAGGGCACGTGGCAGCCACGTGGCGGGGGCTTCCCCTATTTTAAAAAACTATAGACTTATGCATGCGAATGTAACGTTTTTGTACCGGATATTCGGTGATATTTTATATTCTATAATAATATATATTATACGGGAATTTCTATAATTTATGTCGAATTTTACAACTTATTTATAAGAGCAAATAATTTTTTTATACTATGAATAAAACACTATGAATTATTTATTGATGAACTGTAATGCCAAATAAGAATAACTAATGGATATTTTATATTTATTGACATAAATGTAAAGGATATTGACTAAGAGTTCTTTTACTGATTGTAAAATGTTTTGTGACTCGTCAATAATAAAGTAATGTTTGCCAATAGATATTAACAAATACAAGCAATAAGCGATATATATTTCTTAATCCGTTGAAATTGTTTTAGCCATCGCCAGATGACGCTTACTTGCTTAACGAAACTCATCTATAGTGTAGCGTGCACAGTCGTTTCATTAACATTCTCGTGTTCTTTGTAGACAATATTTTTTTACATATTTGGAACATTTTATTTAATTTTCTAAAAAATAATATTACTTTGTTTTCGAAATACACTTAAAGATATTTTTGAGTTATTACTTAACGTATACTTAAATTTACAGTCAAAAGTAATTCAAAATATTTCATAGTTAATTTATAGTGAAAGGGTCCCTAAAATCGTTAAATGATCCGAGCGAAAATAACGGTAGATTAAACAATTTTTATATAAAAAAAAGAAAACACTTTCACCAGCAGTATCTACATTAATTTATATAAATTTGATAGTAAATAAGAATGCATTAAGAACATAATATTCAGTGTTTGAATGGCATCCACATGACCACTTCTATGGTGGTATTTCAAAACTAAAATATATGTAACAAAGCCATATAACATTGATAATCTATTTCAAAGAGGAATACAATCATAAATAAGAAATATTTCAATTCAAGTTTTAGAAAGAGTGAGGCAGGAGTTTTACCACAGGCTAAATAATTAAACGATTGGTATCAATAGCTAGGAGTAAATGTTCGAAATGTCAGCGTACTCGTAAATACGCACCAACAATTTAAAGAAAACTATTTGAACAGAAAAACTAAGATCTGAAAAACCATTTTTGTTATGAACTGGCGTAAATATGGTGATAAACCTTCTTTACTTTATAATGATCTAATGGGAAGTGGAAATATACTTATAGTGGGGAAGCTACTACAATTGTGCTCTTTTAGAAGAAAATCCAAAATTTTAGGGATCTACTCACATGAGTGAACAAGATAGTGACCAACACATTTTAGTTACCGTTCTGGAAAATAACTCATCGTTGAAAACAATGGTGTTTAAAAAAAAATTAAATTTACACCCTGAAATTCTTTGGAAAATTGCTGCTATGTATAATAGACGACCCCTAATTCCAAAGCCAGTGTTGTCAGGAAGGGTGTTATATATTTGAAGAAACGCAGACAACATCCATTACCCACCTATATTATTAGTGTCGGTGCCGGGGATCGAACCTAGAACAAACAAAGTTTGATATCACGTTATATCATTTGAAGGGGGTAAATACATATTTCGATATACGATGTAAAGCAACCTTAGGCGCGGTTAGTACTTAGATGTGTGGCCGTTTTAAGTGTTATAGTACGTTTTAAACACTAACGATATAGACAAGTTCAAAAGTACTATAATTTGCTAAATAATTCGATTGATCTTCAAGGTCACCTAGTCAAAACACAGTAAAATAGTCCCTTAGACACTCAAAATAATCAAAAACCACAAATTTTTAAAAATAATTCTGCGAAAACTCATACCATATCGATAATTCACAATTAACCTAAATTTATCAATAGAATCATTCAAACATTCAAATGAACCAATTTATAACAAAAACCTTACAAATACCGCCCTCCCTCTTACCTCGATTCATATCAAAACCACTCTCCAAACCCCAAGTCAGAATATTTTAATTCACTTCCGAACATTTTCTATAAACTATTTTCCTCCTCAAACCAACTTCTAATTCAATCTTCCATTTATACATCAAAACATACTTCATTCACATTTCTAACAAGCTATCAACACATTCATCAAAACTTTCCTCCGATAGACAGATATCAAAACTTATTTCCCATTCATATGTTCCATACCCGTTGCCAGCAACTCACGGCTATCTTCACTTCAATCTTCAAAATTTCCATTTCGTTTCAACACCGGCAACGGAATATTCTCAATATGACATTAAAAAAATTACCACTTTCCACATGACGGGACAATTCAATTTTAGCAATATTTTCAGAAAGTTATTACTCATATTTCTAAAACCAATTTAGATTCAACTCTCATTTATATATCGAAAAATCCTATTTTTCATCGCCGTATTTATGATGTATTTTTCAGTGCCGAATTCAAATTTTTAAAAACAATTGCGCAATATTCCACAATATCGAGCCCCATAGACTGGACGGGGACCTACCCAGCTCTATCCAGATTTCGGCGAGCCAATTCCCCATCGTGCCGTATAAATAGAGGAGCATGACGAGCTCAAAGCAAGTCAGTTTCTGCGTTCCGCTAGTAAAGTCTCTAAACCAAACAGTATTTAATTCTTTCCCGGTCAGCCTCAAATTTCAACAAATCAAGTGGCCGTTCTACTTCCTTGGACAAACCAAGTAAAAATATTAATTTAATTAAACTGCCGTCGCGCATAAAATAAAACAGCGAATTTTCTGTCTTAAAAAATCTAAAACAAATTAAAATAAAATCTCTGTAAAGCGAAATTTCAAGTGTCGTTACGTTAAATAATATAATTCGTGTAATACAATTTTAATTTAAGTAAACTAAAATAACCAACTCTGAATTTTACGCTTAATAAATAATTTTTTAATTTTGGTTTAAAACCAAGTGTTTAATTTCAAGAAAAGCTCTTGACTCTGCCATAAAATTAAAATTTAAGTAAAGTACTAGTCAGACTCTAAATAATAAATACAAGTAAACTACAGCTCTGAAACATATACATGACGAAGCATTTGGCCCGTTTCAGCTGTTTAAAAACTAGCCACCCCAATTCTTTTCAAACCAAAATTAAGTGCACACACGGCCTCTTGGGTCTCAACTTAAAGCTCTCCACACCATTTTTTTTATTTTTTCAAACACAGAAGGCTCGTGCGTGTTCACAAGGAACACCGCGTCCTCGCCTCACATCTTCCAGCGGCTTTTATATCCGTGTATGCTCAGAAGCGATGCAATCTTAGGCGAGGGTTGTGTAGGAGATGTACCATCCTTCGCAGGGGATGGAAAGCCGTCGTAATGAGAATAGCTTCGGCAAAATTACTGGTTGGGGGTAACTCATCTACAGGCGTTAGGCCTCAGTAGCGGAAATAGGCCGACGTTAAATAAATGTTATATAAAAAAAGTGCGTCCGCTAAATATGCTTCCGCTGTAGGCATACGGACATAGAATGTACTCCAAAGTGCTGATGACATCAACGAGGAAAAGTTCAAATTGTACAACACAATCATAGTCTGACAAACATTGAAAATTTTTTTAATTTGACAGCACTTTCACCTAAAAGGGATACACCTAATCAATACAGCTAAGTCACTATTGTTTGTAATCAATTCGATTGTGTTAATATAATAAACTTTGTAGCAAATACGAGAGATACTCCTGTTTACTACGTATCATTTCAGTTATGGCGAGTGATTTTAATTTTTGATTAACAATTTTCGGAAATAAAGCATAAAGCATCGATATCCTGAAAATACCGCTAAAATATATCAAATTCGGCGGATTTCGCTCCGTGGTCCACATCAGCCATATTCGTTTTGCGAAATGTACAATTCATAATACACGCAATTATAATAAACTAAATTAAATGATAATTAAATATGCTATTCAATTTAACTGTACCGTACTGCATGTAAATACTTTTGATGTATTAATATTTAATATATTTATTTGACTGGGTAATAGCGTGGCAATTTTATGCACGTTTTAACAAATTCCCGCAAAATGCAAATGAACAACGTAGACTATTGTGTTGAATCGATCTAGCTGGAACACAAGCAAATAAAATCGTTGGCGGATTTTCAGCTGTAAAAATGCACAAATAATAATTTATGTCAAAATCAGCGTTGTATTCAATTGTGAACTCGTAAATCAGGTTTATCGCCAGCGGTAATTAGTATAAGTCTGTAATTGATTGTTTGAAACTTAATGCTGATTTATTACAAATACTATCGAACCATTTTAAGTCCGCATTCATGGCGTATGCATTAATAACTATAATAAAGGATATACAATAAACACGATGAAAATAAGTAAAAAGATATATTTATCATTATTTATTCAGTTCGTATGGCTACTGGTCATAAACAACATTATGATCTGAAGCCACCGGTGTAATTTATTTCAAGACATTTAGTATCACTTAGTACGGCAATATTTTGTAAGAGATTTAAAATGGAAACGTGTCTTCCAGGTCCGATAAACAGCTTTAAAGAAAATATCAACGATTTGAATTATTGTTACAAGCCAAGGTAGCATAAACACCAGCTTATCTCTCACAAATGACTTTCTTATTGGTTGGTCGCCATATTGAATTTGCCCAGTAGAAGTGTTTCTTAACGATTCCCTTCTTAATATCATTGATTTCAAAACACGACTGAAAAAAAAATTACCTGTGACGAACTTGGTTGCTACAGGACTTCCAAGTTGGATTCTAACTCTAAAGCATGAAATAGCAATAATAGCATAGACTCGTCAGTATATAGAACTATAGAACTAGAGCCCATTGCACATTTGAACCTGAACAATGTCTGGATTGCCTAGAAACTTTTGATTTATTCAATACATCCTCCTCTTTAGCGTTGGTTTAATTATCATTAGGGAAAGATATGAGTGCAAAAGTAAATAAAAATATCATCGACACCTCTATTGTAAATTGATATGCCACTTTGTGGTTAGAATTCTGTTCTTGAATAATGATGTGACGTTTTGAATAATGTTCGCCCTAAATGCACTTGAAGTGAGTTGGGGGGTTCCTCATGGTTCAGTTCTGGGCCTCTGGGCTCTCGATATTGCACATGAACTACTCTATTTTATTTCAATAAAAACTATTTTCTTTTTCAAATAAAATTTCTAGGTACATACATCAACATTATCATATTGACCATCTAGCAAAGAATCTGAAAAAGCAATTTCTATAGTCTAACAACTTATTATTCTTTGTGTGTGACAGAATATATAAAATACAGTAAATATCTGTTAATACCTTGGCTTCTGCACGAGTTAATGAACATGGTAGGCTAATTTTTAATAATATGAAAATACTAACAGGTATTTTTATTTACAAGTCGGTAAGCAGTAAATTATACATCTGTCATATTATATCACACTTCAAAATCGGCTAAAACATTTCACAACAAATAAAGTGAATGCATTAGTAGAAAATAATTTTATTTATTTAACTTTCACACCATTCAACAGTATGTATAACACCAATTACTGAATGGGTACAATACAGAGTTGTGATATTTGTAACAATACTAACTAACAATACTCAATAGTCAAACAAAAGAAATACTAAAAAAGAGAATATTAAAAGTGATAAGAACTAAAAACTAAGTGCCGCTTATTAGAAGTTCAGATATAATAAACGTCGGTACACACTATAGTTTTAGGTTTTTTATCGAGGCTACACTACAGTTGAACAGATCAAATATTTGATTTAGACAGAGTTATAATTGTTGCGATGAAATGGTGAGAATCTCCTCAATGTCAATGCCATTAGTTATTAGATTGCGTAAGAAAACTAGTTGAGCAATAATACGGCGATTTTCAAGAGTGTCTAGACAGTAAGTTTTTATGAGGAAATCCAATTGGTGGATGTAAATTATCATCCTTAAAACTGAGATATTTTAAGTCTCTGAACTCTTTATATATTTTGCACATGAATATTGTAGTGAGGACACCATATGATGGAGGTATATTCAACGCGAGGTCTGACAAGAGCGCAGTGTAACAACTTGATGGTACTAATATCATTAAATTCGCATGTATTCCGTATCACGGAGCCAAGAGATCTGGAGGAGTTTGTTACTGTATCATTTATATGGTCAGTAAAGTTAGAATCGAAAATTACGCCAAGATCACGGATAGTTAGGTCTATGTAGGGCAATTTCATCAATGAAATAATCATATTTTATGACATTGTGTTTCAGTCAAAAGGACATTAAATCGTTGATGGTTTGGACCTTTACTTGGTGAAAATCCATGTTACAAGTACACAAAAAACAAGTTTAAACTTGTTTTTTGTGTAAAAGGACATTACGTTACATTTGGAAGGATTTAGAGGCAGACTGTGTGATGTACACCAGTTATTAATTTTGTTTTGCTTCCACTTCATTCAAAATATCATTAATGTATACATTAAATAATAATAACGGTCCCAGTATAGAACCTTGAGGGACCCCAGAGGCGGCAGATATTTCAGTAGATTGTTGACCGCAGCATTATACAAACCGTTTTCTATCTTCAAGGTATGACTTGAAAAAATATAGCAGATTTTTTGACAGGCAAAAAAGATCTTAATTTGTTAAGCAAAATACCATGATTTAGTCTATCGAATACCGCCGAGAAGTCAGTGTATATGACGTCCACTTGCAGACCGGTGTCAAATGTATCAGCTGTGAATTGCGTTATGCAGAATAAGTTCGTAGTCGTGGATCTTCCCTTCATGAAACCGTGTTGGTTAGGTATGATTTTGTTTTTTAAACGAAAAAAGAGGAAATCATGGAGAAGCATGTCAAGATACTTAGAAAAGGTATTGATAATAGTCTATGTTTTTCCCTCCTTTCTTGTATACAGATATTACTTTAGAAAACTTCCAAGAAGAGGGATATGTATCTGTGTCAATGGAGAGATTAAATATTATTATGGTAAGTGGTATTGCAAGAAGACATGCAGTCTCATAGAAAAAAAGCAGGTATTTTGTATGGGCCAACAGTGCCTTTGGGTTTAAATTTGTTAAGACTGTTAAGTACTTCAGTTTCAGTGAATTACTTTAAATGTAAGCCATGGGTTAGGGTATTTTGAGAGGTAACTTCAAAATAATTGCTATCTATATAGGAACTCTGACAAAATTCTACAAAGGCATCTACAATGTTTTTTGGGCCGTTTATCAAACTTTCATTTATCATATCGTTTGGCATGCCGCTATTTTTTTATTGTTAACAAATAGTTTTTTGGAATTATTTTTTATATTACTTACTTTCGATACGACTGCAATAATCCTTATAAGATAGGAATTTTTGTAACGCGATAGGGTATTTATATCTTTTACAGTCTCTCCGGGCTTTATATTTATAATGATAGCACTAAACCAAGGTGGGTACATTCGTCTACGAGGTTTGGTTTTAGGTACAAAGGTATCAAGCAAGTTATACGGTTTATTATCAAAAGTGTCGCAAGAACTGTCAACATAGGTATAACTATTTAAGAAGCTCCAGTCTATATGAGTTAAACTTTCATACAACCCTATGAAATCTGCTTTTCGAAAATTGTAAAATATATTGTCAATGCTTTGTCTATGTTCATTTGAACATAGACAAAGCATGACCATGAAGGTCGAGAGGTGAGCACACTTGCCTCTCACCTAAAAGTTCCGGGTTCGATCCCCGGTCGTGGCAGTGGAAAATACTGTGAGAGGGATTTTTTCACTATACACGAATATTGGGTGTGTGTCCCTTGTCTCTAAATGTGTAGCCCCCTCCCACACAAGGCTCTTCTAGAGCCTTCCGGGATAAAGGGGGTCGTCATTACCTGTGGTGTATTTATATTATTATTATTATTATTATTTCCTCTCTAGTAAGATCGAAATATACCGCGATCGCAGGATGATCATGATTATCTTCTGTAGTAATGTTTCTAACACTTTTTCCACGGCACAATCTTTATTTGACAATATATATATTTTGTAGAGTATGTAAGAATTTTTCGATTTTGACTTTAATGAAGTCCATAATATGAGGTATACAAAAATGTATTTTCTTTAAAATAAATTTCAAAAATTCCTATACTGTTGTTTTCGTCACTATTATCTGATTTTTTTTTCTGTTCTGTTCAATTTTTCTGTTTATGGACAAACTTGAGCATTGTTATAATGGACTTTGGGCAATAAAATTATTATTATCATTATTAATATGTCGCCGACGAAAGTGGGGATCAGACAGCCTGTTTGATATCTTCAAACAGAAATAAAACATTTCAAACTCATTGAGCTATTTATTTATTTTAAAACAAGTTCCAAATAATTTTAAGTTTAATGCTGTTTGTTTTTGTATGCATTAACAATACCCACAATTTTAATAAATACACATCCCTATTTTTACAAACATAAATGATAAGCTTATAACATATTCTTGATAGGGAAAGGCACCTACATTATCAACGAAATCAGCAAGTGGCCAGATGTCCGACGATGAGAGATATGATTTGGCAAAGCGGGATATATGAGACGGATCAACTATCAACACACTACCCGTTCTAATGCCACAAACGGAACAACGTTGATATTCGTTGGAAATTAGCTCTGTTGAGGGCGGTCCCGGTGTCGCCATTCAACCGTAATCGGATTATTACAATACCGGCGGCTTTGAATTTAAATAGCTCCGCTACACTGTCAATGTACACTTTGGCGTTATAGATTACAGGGAAGATTATGGTTTTTAAAACCCTACGAAGCAAATATATGCAGAGTTATTTAAAGCTATAGTTTAGTACAACGGCATTTAAATAACTTTAACTTTGTAGTATATATTATGTTAATTATATGAGTAGGAAAATTTTATTACTAAAATCCGAAATTATAATACATAATTAATGATTGTAAAATGAAACTCTACTCTACTTCTAATGGACTCTACTTGTATACAAAAACATATCCGCTTTTAAGACAGCTTTCGACAAAAATTACAAAATCTTACAGATGCTCTGCAACACATTCGACCTAACATATCATCACATGAATGTCTTATTAGGCGAAGTATAAACTCACCTCAGTTTATTGATGCAAATTTCTCAATCGATACAATCAAAATTTGACGAAATCTACCACGATACAAAACGATACAATCGAGGAATACTAAATGGTATCAATTTTCAAAGCAATAACTGGAAATTTAGACGTAGAAGATGTTCAGTATTATTCTGATTGTATCAACAAGTTAATTAATACATACCAACTTGAAAATTGAATTAAAAATCAAATATCTGCCACAACTTCAGTAATCAAATATTTCAATGCAACTATTCACAAACTGCAAGTTGATAAAGAAAATTTTAATACAGATATCAAGGACATCGAAACTTCAATTTAAGATATGACTAAGGATATAGAAGATATCGACGTAAAATTAAATATTTTAAAAATCTGCGAACAGCTCATGGCATGGCTGAATTCTATCGCTTTCGCGAAGCTTAAAGTTATTCAGACATCAATCATAAATGCAAAAGACTTAATGAATTCTCTACAGGAAATTTCACAAAACCTACAGGAAATAATTCCAATCAATCCAATCAAATTTTCAAAAGCTTCACAGTACTTAGATATTATCGAACTAAAGGTTTTTCAAATAAACTCAGAATTAATATTCGTATTAGACAATTAGACATACCCCTGATAGATCCTCAAACATACTCCGTACTTCAATTATATCCTATCGCTATTTGGGATAATAGAACTCGTTTATATCACAGCTTGACAACTTCTCAAAATTATTATTAACCATCCCGGACTTCAGAGAATGCAAACCACTCTACTTCAACATTAAATTATGTCCAAATTTATTTTCATACCCCATTGATGACAATGCCATATGCGAAGCCCGTCTCTTCAAGAACGTCAGAATTCTGCCAGAAAGCTGCCAGATGTTATTAATCATGAGCCAAGGCTACAACGTCCAAAAAATAGACGAAAATACGTAGTTGGGTATTAATGCAAAACCACTACATATAACCATCAAATGTCCAGAAAAGAGTTCAAAACTGATGTCATATATAAAAATTCAATAGTAAAATTACATTGTAATTGTTACGCCTTTATAGGCATCACAAAATCCAAGCCAGTACCAATGAAGTAACCAACGTAAAAGACGACACTCTCCAATCCAAATTCCATTCGAATGTTGTAAACAGATTCTAGACAAAATCCGAATACCAAATCTTAAACCACTAAAATTAAATAACCTCAACACGGAAGAACTTGAAATTGCTAAACACAAATTGGACCAATATTCCAGAGATCTAGACGATCTGATCAATGAATCTTTTAACGAAGCACATATCCTGGTTTACCTATCTTATCATTATATTAATATTTGTATTATTACTTCTGTACCTATTTTGTAAGTGCCATCTCCGCCGAGGCCCATCAAGCCTTCCAGGACACTTGCTAGCCTATTCCCTTCACCAGGGCCACCTACATTAAGAAGAGAAGACAATGAAGCCGAAGGCATAGAAGTAATGACTGAACAGAACTGAAGTTTGGTTGGAGAGCGGCAAGTTAACTCAAGAATTTTAACATAGGATAGAATGTATAATCGAGTGAATAATTTCTATTTCTCAAAATAAATGATACGCATTCACAATGGACAGAAATTAAAGATAGGAAGTAAGCTCGTCTATATCTGTAAATTAAATTGTCATATCTGTATATTTAAATATATAACCAATATATGTATGAAGGTAAGATATCAATGTAATGAATTAACTGATAGCCTTGCAAAAGTTATCTAAGCTGAAGCACCATTCTTTGGATCCTAACCATTTTGCTGCCTATCTAAGGGACACATAACGCTTGAAGACATAGGGAAATTAGCCCCCAGGAAAATCACTAGCAAAAGTCTTGGAATCTTGGGTAATTCACAAAAGATCTTTAGGTCGAAGTGAAATAAGGCTACTCAGAGCCAAGAGAGCCCTAAAACAATCTACAATATACGTATATCACAATGTATGTTTTTTTATGCAATAAGAGGTAAGAACATACCTGAGATACCCGATTTGAGTATTTTGTAAGTTTTTTTGAAGAAATAAGTGGTGAAAAGGTACCTGTGATACCCTGATTTGTAAAAAACCATTCCATAAAGTTTTTTCATTCAGTGCAACGTCAAAGATTTTGAAGGTTTCATAACAGAAAGTAATTTTACTGAACATTATTCCTCTGCTCCTAATAATTTCTTTCTAGATGGAGGAAACGAACAGAGATAAATTGAAAGTCTGAACAAAACTTAAAGCTAATAATGTCCCAATAAATAGAAACACAAAAAAAGATACATTTGTTTGGGAACTTTTGCGCCATATACTTACCAATGTTAAAAAAAAATAACACACTGAATGTTGTTTACACTACAATATCAACAGTTCTGTGAGAGTAATTTATTTATTTATTAATCATGACTCCAAAGGAACGATGTTCCCAATTACAGTGTTGTATACATATACACATAGACAATCATACAACGACCATTCCCTACGGCATTGCCATCTGTCGCAGCTGAGGCTCGAGCTCAGGAGCGGTAGAACGATTATATGTGTTGTCTCTCACACAACCTCGTCTAGTCCACTGCTACCAACTCGGTAATATGAAAGACGCCACTCAACATCCATACCCTAACCAGAATTTGAGCTCGGGACTCCATCATTGAGCCACTGCTCCAGTAATGAGTGCATATTTATGAACAAGTCTGATCTTTTTCAAAAATAAATAGGTAAGTAAAACAAAATATTATATACAAAAGATTTTCAGTGTTAACATTAACAACATTGTAAGGTTAGATTAAAAAATAAACAAAAGTAGTAATTATATCAATTCCTTTATTCATTACGTTTTTATTTCTAAGTATCAACTTTGTTTAAGATCTCTAAATTATTTTTTTATATTTTTCCCGTGTAATAAATATTTATAAAAATAAAATACAAGTTAACTCAGACATTTTTGGATATGCTTTATTAATTTGAATTAAGTGTGAAACTGACCCAAATTGGATACAAGGTAAAACAGGAGTTAACAACATTTAAAATAAAATAGATACAATTCAAAACGGGTTGAACAATCAATAAAAACTGCACCAATTTATTTCTAATTAACGGACCCAATTAACATCGTGACCTTATTAATTGAATATATTTTTTGTCAATTATCGAACAATGTCTGAGACTTTGAGACATTTTGTATAATTGTATGTATTTCTTAGCAGTATTTAAGGTCTGGCGTGTAGTAAGTTTCAAAGGTAGTAAAATTAATGGAAAAAAAATAATTAAATTTGGAGATTATGGTATTAACTACATTGTTTAATTGAACCTATTAAATACTGTGGAATTTTTAGAAATCATACTAATTTATAGGTATATTATTTGATGATATTTTTATTCTCAACATATTATGTCGTTTATGATTCTTTGAAATGTTTTTACTTTAAATCACTAAAATATTTGTAGTAAAATTAAAGCCTTTAAGCGAGTTTAGTATGTTGTTAATGGTAAAAATGTTTGTGATTATATATAGGCACTATAATATGCACTAGTTTTTTTTTAATTTTCGAATTCCGGTTTTGTCTGGTACAACTTTCAAATGTTTGTTGTTGTTGAGAAAATAAGTAGTACTGCTTATAATTCATTCATTGAACTGTTAGCTTAAAATTTTAGAACAAAGGTCATTTAGGTATTGTTACCTTAAACAATTCAAAACTCTGCGTTCCAAAATAAAAAGAGACATTGAACTTGCTCACAAAAGATACACACGTTAAAACTAATCCGAGAAACTTCTAGTCTTTTCTTAATAATATACGAAATATAACTAGCATACCTAATTCGATGTGTTATAGATATATTTGTTCAATGTTTTCAATAATCTTTTATCACATATTTCACACGTAATAAAATTGAATAAGAAATCACAGGCAATGTTCGCTAGCTTAAGATTTCAACCAACACCGAAGATGATGTTTTAAAAGCACTGAAAAATTTAAAAATAAAGTCACGACAGTTCCCGATGGTATACCAGCTTTCTTATTAAAAGACTGTGTTTCTATTTTTTTTTATTTTACCACTTTCTATCATTTCTAATTTAGCACAGCAAATCACTACATTTCTCCAAATATGGGCTCAATCAAAAATCTGTCCTGTTTTTAAAAAAGGTGATTTTACTGCTATTGAAAATTACAGACCTATAGTTATCCTGTGTAATTTTGGCAAACTTATACGATATAATCTCTTTTCATGTTAAATTTCAACTCTTTTATAATCAACACGGGTTTCTGGTAGGTAGATCTATAATTACCAACTTGGTTGTTGCACATTTTATCACAAATACGCTGGATACCTGTCTAAGGCATTTAATAGACTGAATCATGGGCTCTTATTGGAAAAGTTGTCAGTTTTTGGTTCTCGACTTTCTAAGTCTCTTTGTGTCATATCTTTGTAACAAAATATTAGAAGTGAAATATCATGGGTTTCATCTATTGAAGTATTAGCAACGTTGGGAGTACCGCAAGGCTCTGTTCTGTGCCCATTAAAAAAAAAATTTCCATTAATGATATTTGCTGAGATATAAAAAGTAATGTCCTTTTATACTCCAATGATTTTGAATTGTTTCCATCTATTAACTCCGAAGAAGACCCGCCGATTACAGCAAGTATATTAAAATGCAATGCGACGACCTTTACGAGGAGAAATAACTAGATAAACTTTTTCTACAAAATAAGCAATGAAATAGTTACTAGATGCACTCAATTCAAGGATCTGGAGCCATCTTTGACTCAAAATTAACCTTTACTGCCCAAATAGATCGTATAGGTAACTGGCGTATAACTATCAATGCCTACAGAAATCTAGGCTTTAATGGGAAACTCAAGGCACTTTGAAGATATTTCCACACTTTCAGCCAAAACTGGAATACTGTGATATTGTCTGGAATCCACAATGTAATAGTCATATCTTTAATTGGAAATAGGTTCAGAGAAGGTATGTTAAATATCTCTCATTCAAAGCTGACGGAATTTACCTCGCCAAAGACATGCCACATTCAGACTTATTAGCCAGATTTAATCTAAATGACTTAGTAATACGCAGGGCCTATTTTTCTGTGTTGTTCCTATATAAACTATGAACAAGTCAGATAAATTACCCGGATATTTTTAGTTCCATACATTTTAATGTCCCATCTTTTCAAACTCGCTCATACGCCAAATTACTTAAGACATCAGTCGAACCTTGATGTCTTTAATTGTAGTATTAATAATGTGAAACAATGCATTTTAAATCCCCGTTTAAACTATATTTCATAACGCTTTTTGTTAGTTTAATAGCAGTTATTCTCTGTAAAATATTTAGTATTAACTTAGTACTTTGTACTGTGTATATATTTTTTGTATATTTCCTACCCTGTAATTGCATATCTGTCTTCATAAAATATAAAATAAAAAAAATTGTTGATTTTTAATATTTGTTTATTCGACCTCACACTCAGTTGTCTCGATAATGTAATATACTGGAATACCTTTTTCATTCGCAGAGTCTCATAAATTCTCTTCAGGACGAATATCCTCTAGTAAACATTCTTTAAGTACTATCCGCAATAATTCTCAACAGCAACTTTTCAAAATATACAAAGGCCCTTCAGGTAGAATAGGTGGACTATTGACTGGAGTCTATTGAAAGCGACACAAGTTTAGAAGTTTTTAAAAACGATTTATCGGTCGGATTGGGATGTGGCAGATGGTAAAAATTTGAACACAACAAAAACACATAAATATTTAATATATTTTAACAGTTTTAAATAGGAGGCCACCATTCTCTAATATACTATTAATAGTATCCATCCTGTATTTGTATTATTCAAATTTGAAATTGAAAACATTCTTAAAACTATTTCAAAACCACTCGAATACACAATGATTTTTGTTAATTGTTTGTTTAATATCATTAATCCTTTGACATTTTAATGTTTATATTAGAATTTCTGGTGCTCCAGCTGCAAAGATTATGAACATATATAATGTAGCAGCACATTACCTGCATAATAATTATAGATTTTTCTGCAAAACACATTACGTTGTGAACAACAGTCTTCACTACATATAGGTATAGATGCGATTTTTTTTAATGGGAATGTAAATAAATATGAGAACATATTTTAAAAAGTGACTTTTCTAATTTTACACGTACTTTTTTCCTATTTTTTAAGAAGACTAAGACAATAAGTAACCTTTAGGTAGATAATATTGTTTTGTTTCACAGTTTTCTACGAATTGTTAGGAGATTTTTTAAAATCTCAAAAGACTTTGTAATATCGAACAAACCTATATATCTAGTGACTTAATACAGACCTTCCTAGATGATAAAATTTATGTACTTGTAAAGTTCTGAACCTTATCTCTGGGGTGCAATTGCCTATTTCAATAAATATCAGGATAATGTTATTATAATAAGTGATGAAGCCCTTCTGTGGAGAGCTTTCATCTAATTCACCGTTATCAGTGTCCGTGTCCCGCCCTAAAACACTCAACAGACACATGTTATGATGCTTATCTGCTTATCAGATTACCTAGTTTCGTGGGGTGCGGATCTAGATCTAAAACACTTGTTCGAAGTTTTATCGCTTCTAGAATGCTAATTTTCATTCAACATGTTACAACAACAATCTTTGTTTATTTTGCAGTACATATAGACTTAGTTTAAAATAAATCATATATTATTGGTTACTTTCAATTATATAATAACAATGTATTATTTATTATTACCAATATTATAAATAAAAAAAATACTTGGTTTTGCAGGGTACACCAGCATATAAGTTTAGGATAAAAATAACGTAAAACAATACAATACCCATCATTTCGATACAGTCGGAACAACCAGCAGATTTATCGAATTAAAGTCATTTGAAAAAATTAGGTATTTTTTTGTGTTGCGTTAATACTTGATTTCAATTCTCGAAAAGTGACCAAACTTGTCGAACTCCTTTGTTATCATCAGGTGCATATAATAAAGAAACTATTTAATCAAAATATAAGTGAAAATGGTAATGGACAGAGTTAATATGGTTGGTTTATTGTTTATTTTTTTATTTACATGGTTTGGTTTGATCTTGAATAGTACGCAAAAAAGTATAGTTGTCATTGTTAAATAAGCTGATGACCTCATTCGCCGCTCATTTTTGTTTAATTGTCTTTTCATTTATATACTATGCAAATGAACAAACTGAATTCTCTTTAACTTTGGAGGTAATACATATTTTTATTTATAAATACTTAAATTTCTCAACTAAACACCACAGACATTTGACAACTCCCAGTTTCAGAAGCCAGAGGCTTGTACGGAAGGGGGTAACACATTGAAAAACGCGGACATTTACCATATCCTCCAACAGTGCCAATGTCGGAGCCGGGGTTCGAACCCGTTAGCTCGATACATTCTATAAACGCAAAAACGAAATTTTTATATCAGCTATAATTGAAACAAATTATTTTACGCCTTATAGATTCAATACATTTATCGGTTTGTCCTCGATTCAGTGACTCGGTGGTTACGAGGTCCCGAGTTCCAATACCGATTAAGGTATGGATGTCTACTGCTGTTTTTCATGCGGTGCCGAATGGGCCAAATCGCGGTTGTGTGGTAGACAACACAGCTAATCGCTTTCCTTTCCTGAGTTCGAGTCTAAGCTGGGGCAGATTGCAATGCTATGGGAATGGTTATTGTGGTTATTTATTATCTAAGTAAGACTATAAAAATGAACACTTTAAGTCGAAATTTTTTTTTTACTTTCTTCGGTCATAGTAATTATATCGCAAAATATATATTATTCACAGCTAAATTTCGAAAACATCTAGACCTATCGAAATTTTCATATGTTTAATTTACAATAAAAAGGAAAACAAAAATAACACTTTCAACTGATTTAAAAAAAGGAGGAAGTTCTCTAACCGACTCGTGTGCATTTTTTTAATAATTCATGCATATTTTCATCACGTGTAGACTGATTTTGATGATCTTCGCTCTTTTGAAAGAGGGATTTCTGCCGGTGGTTTCCCTTAATTTATTTCTACATACATACGTTTAGTAAAATTGATAAACATTTTAAAAATAATTATATTTTATGAATTGGCGAAGGCGCCAGGGTTTCACAAATACCCCAACTTTTTTCACTGTGAGTAATATAAGGCTACCTAAGAAAAGAGCTTATTTGACAATAATTATTAGTAATAATTAAATATATCTCTGGGAATAATGAATAAGCGATTATTGGACATAGCACAAAATATGCCAAAACGGGTTGCAAAATTTGAATGTATTTTTTAATGCTTCTTGCATTTTTAGACGGTATTTCTTAAACAATTATTTATTTGTAGTTGAATTAATGATGGCAAAATAATTCATTAAAACGAAAGACGTTACGGATGCTGTTAAAATTAAGGCAGATATTGAATTTTATTTATTTATTCACAGAGATGCAAACCGGTGGGGGAAATTTTTCAGTCGATGACGCATTATGTTACCACATACGTTTAATTCTGATATAAATTGAAAATTAATAGTTTAAGATTGCGTTTTTAGTAGTTTGGGTAAAAATATGTGTTTGGAAGAGTTTTAATTTCAAGCTGAAAAACCAGTATGTTTACTTATAGATTAAAACGCCAAAAATAAATTAATTCGGCTCCAAATTGTCGTATAGATTTTTTTCTAAACTATAGGCTTTTTATGTATTTGTATTTACTGTCTGGAGCATAACTAAAAAGATAGGAAAAAAAAATACATTTGTTGGTAACCTCAAACTAGAAAACTTTAAGCAAATGCAAAAAGGTTTAACGAAAGAAATATTTTAAAATACACATGAAAACCTACATTTTTTCGTGTTCCTTTTTACCAATCGGTGCTCAAACGTCGCGTCGTAAATGCATATAATTTTGAACTTTATTGTACTTTAGCGGTTCTGGTTGATATTTACAATTGCAACTTGACAAAGTTGTGTTTGATAACAGAAAATCATATTTTACCAAGCCCCACAAATACACATACATTATTTTCTGAAATATTTAAATGGTGAAAAAGTCGAAGTCAAGCCAGTAGTGAAAACAATACTCTTGAAAATGGTCTAAAGATACCTAAATACGTATCGAGTTTTAATAAGAGCACAATATTTTTTTTACATATATTTATTGGTAATGTTTCATTTGGTGCCAATCTTGAAATCTATTCAATTTAATGAAAATGAATTTATGTATTAATTAAATATATTGAGGGATTTTCATTATTTAGAGCCGAATTTTATGTATCCAGCAATAAAAATAATGAAAGATTCTTCCTACACCAAAATATGCATGATAATAATAGAGACAAAACGGCCTTATATTTTTTATGTTAATAAACATCCAAATTATTCCTATGTATGTATTCCATTTTCTATTTATGATATTTATATATTAGTAATGAAAACCTGAAAGACTTGAAATTATGTTTTAGCTTTTATTTTCGTGAGATAGTGTTATTTCGTCGCTTCTTCGAATTTACGGTAAAGTCAGCATATGAGTAGTTAGATACCGGGGATCGGGATAACACTTCAAATTTGAAGGTGAAAAATTAATTTGGTTTTGGTGTAAAAAGTAAGTTAACTCGATTCCAAACTGCTGGAAATCGTTAATTTTTCTCTAAAATATAGATTTTTTTATGTACTTTGCAATTTGAGACTTAATAGAAGAGCCAAAATGGTACATGTGCATTTGTTAATAATCTCAAAATAAAATATTTAAGAAGATTTAAATGCAAAGAAAGTTTAACTAAAGTAAAATTCTTAAGGTATATTCTGTGAATACCTACATTGTTTGTCCTTTTACAATAACGTCATCGTAAGTGATTGAAATTTCGAAATTGTTATTGTTATTTTTTGCAATTCAGATTGATATTTTGAATTACAACTTACATTTCTTTAGCTTGACAGACAAGAGGCATATTTTTGCCAAAACCCACAAACCGTTATTTATTATTATCCTAAATATTTAAATTATTAAAGCTAGCTTTTTACATTTTCGAGCAAGTGTGTGTATTTATTTGTAAAGAGTTTTATCTGAAAATAATTGCAAACAACTTTGTATTTCCTTGATTTTTTTATTCTTAGCAAGATGAACTTGAAGTTGTACATAATGCAGAATATTTTCTGTCTCTAGTTTTTATATTCTATACTGTTACTATGGCGATTCAACAACTTTACAAACGATTATATCATAATAAAGAAAAGGTCTTATATTTTTTGCCTATACTCTTCCAAATATTCCTATGCGTTTTATGTTTTTAGTTAGTTATATGCATATTAATAAAAAATGTCGAAGTTTTTTTGATTTAAATGACATACATTTTGATCCATTCTTGTATTCGAATTTATGATGAAGTAAGCCTATGACTTGTTAGCGGGAATCGATTAAACTAGGTAAAGTTCTAATAAAATTTTCTCGACAGTTGTATTTGCACTTTGCTACTTCTTGGTCAACATAACCTCTAATAAGTACACTTTTACACTATTATTAAATCTAGGTTTGCAGAATAAAAAACAATAATAACCATGCATTATCCTTACAGGTATAATATTCCATCATATTCTGATTGTAACGGTAGGCCGTGGTCAGGTCCATGGCCGTCCCAGTTGCTCTCAATGATAAAAGCGAAGTCAAGCTTGATGTATCCAGTTTGGAAAAGTCACTGATTTCTCACACACTCGGTATATACACTTTCAAAACTTTTAAGTATCCATCGAGGATAGTAAACAAGTCATGCCATTTTTAGTATAATTATTAGTACTAACAACTCATCACAATCACTTCTACTATTTTAAAGTATTTTTTAAGAGGGGCAGTTCAACTGAAAACTAATATTATGATATAAATATAGGTTTAGGTGTTTCTCATCAACATTATCCTTTTATTACGTCGACGGTGAAGGGAAATTATTTGTTTGTGTAAAAGAGGAAGTAGTGAAAAGCGCGGGTGACTAGATTTTTGAGAGGCGTCGGTATCCGTCGGATGATGGCAGACGCTGGAGCCGCGGGCGCGTTGCAAACAGGACTAGTGAGTCAGATAAGCGGGTCCTGTCAGTCAGGAGGCGGAGCCAGGATTGTCACAGCGGTTTGGAAGCTAACTTTGGATGTGATAGAATACTAGGATATACCTATGGGGTGGGCAACGGCAAAAGGTGTTAGATCTACCCCATACAGGGTGGATAATGAACTGCTATTTTTGAATAAACTTTGCACGTATTTTCTGGTTTATAATTTTCATAACAGAGACGGGTGGTCATAGAGCATGAAATGGAGTCAAAATAGGTCGTTATTTTCAGAAAAAATATTTTGATGCGGGAAGTAATATTTATGTGCCTATTACCTGGAGTTGTCTTAAAATTGTTATTAATTCGTTATAATGCCATAAATAAAAACGCGTGTTTTATTATGCAAGAATATCTACATAATCTGTATTATAAACATTTAATGTTACAATTATTTAAACTTAGATTTCTATATGTATATGTGAACATATATCATCCTTTAACCTTTAATAAACGTCTTTATTACACTAAGATACAGGTACAACATACACAATAAAGGGCGAAGTTTAGCTAGTATATCTAGCTGTTCTTACACTTAACTGGAAAAAAAATATATTTATACAAAAGCAAAGAAAAAAATAGGACTTTATATCATTACTCAATTAAACAAATGCCTTAATTTAATTAATTTGTCTTTAACCGAAGTTAAATGCGTTGCTCATTTAACAAGATCTTTTTTAATTTTATTTTAAAAGTACTAGTGATAGATCATTTCATCTGACAATGTAGCAGCACAATAAGAGAAACTTTTCTTAAACTTATACCTTGGAATGTGTAGTATATGAGAATATCTAATATTTCTTGAATGAATAGAGGATCTAGGCTTAAGTCGGTCAAAAAGATAGGGAGAAGTGAATGATAAAAGTGTTCGATGAACATAAAGAAGAAAATTAATACTACTGAATGTATGCGATATATGATCATATTTTCTCAGGCCATAGATAAATCGACAGCACGAATTTTGAAACCCTTTAATGCGTAATTAATTTACACTAATTATACAATTACCATACACAACGTCACAGTAGTTAAAGACAGACAGTACTAAAGATTCGCTGAGCTTCTTCTTTAGATCTATCTCCAAAACATGTCTACTGGCATACAGTAAGTAGCTTTAATACACCATAGACCTTAGATGCCATAGAGCTAACATGCTGAGAAAATTTTAATTTATTGTCAATATAGAGACCTAGATTTTTGCGCCATTCTCAGGTGCTAAAAGTTTGTCATCAATTTTTATTTTAAAATTGTCCAGGCCATTGTTTCAGCCAAATAATGCAAGTTTACATTTGCTTGGATTTAATTTTAGATTGTGCTCTAGGGACTCAGTTTTTAAAATATTAAGGTCGAGGTTAAGTTGTTTCTGGGCAGCGGCCGAGTCTTGGTGCGAAAAACTTAAGTAAATCTGAGTATCATCAGCATATGCCTGAATTTTATATGTCTTCGCAGTCAGTGTTAAACATACATTTTGTTTTCATCTATCGGATAAGAGATTTTTTTATTATCATCATTTAATTTAATAAAGAAATAAAAATAAAATTCTCAGTTAATTTGGGCATAGCTTACTCATAGAAAGAGTAAATTATAGAATCTACAAACAGAGATCTGTGTTATGTAAATAAAATATAAATGTGTTACCTGACGAATCCAACTAGTTAATTAAATCTGTGTAAATATAAGAATGCCATAAACACAGAACTAGAAAAACCGAGAAAGAAAAACTGAGGTGAGTACAAATAAACACAGAAAGTACTGCAGAAACGGCACTGCAAGCTTAATAGAATAGAACATAAGAAAAACAAATGTGAAGTAATATGTTAGAGGTGTTTAAATGTTCGTCAATAGAATAAAAGCAATGATGTAAAATAAAGTGTTTAACGGTAATATCAAATTTATGATTAGGCTTTACATGAAGTAAAATACTAAATAAACATAGATTAATGAATCATTAACTAACTTACGACTCTTGGACGCTATGGCTAAGTATATTAGAAGTTGTAGTATTATAATCGTGAACATTTGAATAGGTGTTAAAACTGTCTTTGTTATTAAGTGGTGGCTTCTCCACTGGGCCATTTGATCAATGCTTTCAACTGCTACTGATATTAAATATATCAAGAACACTAGAATAAATGTATTGGGATAATAAGTGATATAAATTTATCCGTATTGATCAAAAGCCTGATCACCTTTTTATATTGTCAAAACTTTTTTATATATAAATTAATGTGAGTGGAAAAACGAAAAACGAATATATATTAATATATTCAATTTTAAAATTCATTGCTACTGTCTAGTTAAAAATTAATGCCAACTTACCAACTTATACTATTATTTATGACTCCTAGCATATTTGTGCTGCATTTCCTGTTCCAAATAAATTGTTATTGGGAGTAAAGAAGAGCGTTTACATTTTATCATAATTTAAGTTCGTTAACAGTGAACCAGATTTGAGTTTTCTGATAATGAATCAGATTATGTTTATTATTAGGTATTACTACAGTTGGATCATTAGCAAATAGTATACCTTTTACTGGTTGGAAGACAGAGCCCTGCAGCACACCACGATTATCGACATTAATTCTTTACGAAATATTGTAAATAATACAGTTTTAAATTTAAAATAAGATTTCAATCTCTTCTTCCGTTCTTTCAATTTTTGTAATCAGTCTGTCATGAAAAGGTTTTAGAAAGATAGCAATATTCACCCACAGACTGTACAGTCTGATTTGCGAGTAAGAAGAAGTATTTTCGAGTAGTTTTTTCTCTGTTCTGTCATACTCATATGGATCTGTTGTACATCCACTAAAGATTTGAGGGATACGTTTTGAATTATCCTCCATAATACTTACTCTATCTTGCTCAAATGTATAATTTAACGTTTATTTTCAATTTCACACTACTTACATTCAAACGCAGGCAAACAATAACGTACTGTCACTGTTACAAAAAAACTTAACTTGATTTGAAGTTCATAAAGTGGATATTGTTATGGGTTGATACTCTTACACAAATTAGAAACAAATGTAAGCTTATATTGTTGTTAGAGTGGTAGTTCAGCAACCTTCTCAGAGGTGGCGCTGCAATTCTCAATCTAATAGAAGAAACTATATTCATAGCAAATTGTAGAGAAAAGGAGAGCGTTCCAGAAAATCTGTCGGCAAGTATAAAGGAACCGATTGAAAGTCGTTGTATATTAGGCATTGAAGTGACAACGCGAAGAAGTAAAAATAAAAACAGCCAAAGCCATCATCGCGAGAAAAAAGGGGTTGTAATGATCGAAAGCCCATAATATCGATTCTTTTAAATTAAAAATCTGTAAGATCTATTCAATATTGATTATTTTTGTGAAATCGAAGTGTATAAGAATGCCCAAATTGTGGACCTCTCCCTCTTTTTGAGGCAAGAACTCGAAATATACACTTGCTACATTAATTTAGTCAATCGGCAGATTTTGGCTAGTCGGTATAGATTACCGCATTTTAGATCAGGCTCAATACAAAATTTCAATTAATATATTGGTTAATTAATTGAATATCGATTTTATACAGATTTGTCGGCCATATGAAAAATTGGGTAAGGCTTTTAGATTCCTTCAATTTTTAATAGATACATGGTCAATTTAGAGGTTAATTTTGATATTAATTTTTGGTAATTTTATTATAGGTGATTTGGACAGGATGTTAAACCAAACACCCAAGTATTTTGTATAATTCCTTTGATAATTTTGGTATATATTTTGGCAACCATTTTGGTAAATGGTTTTGGTTGTACGATATTACCCTGACATATCCATATGTTTTTTTAATAATATCTGAGAAATACTCCTACCATTATTTTTGGCAACTGAGATTGAAAAACTCGTGGAGAGTGCTCATTGTATTCTGGAGCACGTGGTGTATTTCAATTTTTATGTAAAAGCTTAGTCAATTTTTGTACTCATTATTCTACTTATAATTTGTTTTATGTTGTTATAAATTAATATAATACTGTTCTCTAGTAGAAAATTACCAGCATAGTGCATAATAATAATATTTCATTTGTCTGTAAATTTATCATATCTGTAATAAACCGCTGCCCAAGGAATCACTACTTCCACATCCAGATTTTATATCCAAGTCTTATGCACAATAAATCCCAAAGTAATATTTTATTTCCTTTAATAATAGAGTGGGAGTGGTAGAGGGGGTGGCTAATGTAAAAAAAAATTAGAAGCCCTTGGTTCTCGTACACACACTAAATCCCAATTTAATTTTTTACTCTCTTGGGGCAATGAGGCTGGTAGAGGGGGTAGCTAATGCCAAAAATTTTGTTTAGACGTTTCGTTCGTATATACACACTAAATCACATTTTAATTTTTTTTACCTCCTTCAATAATAGGATGGGGATGGCAATTGGGGTGGTAGAGGGGGTAGTTAACGTCAAAAAATGTTTTTAGACGTTTCGTTTTTGTATAGACACTAAATCACATTAGAATTAGATCAAAATATCTAGTTCCAGATCTCGTTACAATACATAAGTGTATCAAATTTCAAGTCAATATCACAAACGGTTCCAAAGTAAACGTGCGCACAAAAAAGTTACAGACACTCAGACAGACAGACCGACCGACAGGAAATTTTTTTTCGCTCAAATTTAAAATCTCGACGTTTCATGACATTTTTTAAAGCCTATTTCAACAAAAAAAATACATATTTTTTTGCGTTACTATACTTTCACTGGACGTGGAAGTAACATTGTATTTTTAGAACTGTTTCCTCTCTCTATCAATGTGTAGCATCTTGAGTGCAAGGCATGTTTAGAGTCCTTAGGTACAAAGGGAGTCATATTATCTTGAAGATTATTTATTAGACTGTTATGGTGCTCACATTACGCGGGACTATTATTCACATTGACAATGCATCGACGAAATATCATCGAACTATTTTTCTAAGACTAAATTAATAAATAAAAATCTTATTGAGTTATTTACTGATATCAAAAATTAACTATGATAACGACGATTCAGTAGCCTCCACTTGTCGTAACTTATAAATGTATAATATATCGCACGATGTGCCGCTATCCTCGAATTGGGCTCACGAGAGCGCGAACAGTGGATTTTTCCGGCGTTGCTCCGGCTAACCTAATCTGAGGTCTACATTAGGGTCGGTCGGACGCATTAAGGGTGGAATGAAGGCGCTTGCGTCCACTGGCCCACCCCTCACCCACCATTGGTAGATTGAGAGTTATAATTGACGCCTGCGCTTCCATCATATTTAATTTTAGCGAAGATTGCTCTGATCTTTGCTCTCTCATTTCATTTTCAGGCATCGGAGACTTCGCAACAGATATTTTTACATGAATGCTAAGTCCTGCTTTACGGTGTACGAATACGCACATTATGGGGCGCATTTTATGATTATATAAAAATATATGCGGTTAATAAAATTTTTGGCCCACGTTACTAGAAAATAATTCTTTTTACTTACAATTACTTATAGGTAATCCAAAAACGCTTTATTTTTTAAAACAATGCAATTACTGTATGAGTTAAGTATTTAGTAAAATATTGATAGATTTGTTGTTTAAATTTTTTTTTTATTTATAAGGTGGTGTAACAAAATGGAAAATAGCTTTTTTTGTTTTGATATTTCGTATAGCAACTCAAAGATAGAACAGACCTAGCCTGGATGTTCCAGCAAATTTAAGATTAAAACTAAAAAAAAATTAAAAAATATTTGTGTTATGTACTTTAAATTATGTTTTTCACAATTACTTCCGTTAATGTGTAAGATAGGAAAAATATATGTTATACAAAGCAGAAGAACGTGTCATTTTTAACAAGAAAGTTTTACTAAGTTTTTCATAAATACAATTGTTAATGAGTCATATGCGATCGGAATATGTGTCTTCTTTTCAAATAATTTAAAAATGTTTAATAAAAAATACAGGTTCGTTTAAAAAATAAGGTTGATGGTGGCTTTAAGAGTCAAAACTTCATAATGAAAATTTAACTACGGTAAGTTATAGGAAACTTATTTATAACAAAATATTATGTTGAAATTTGTTGATACTTTTTATAACAGCACTAGACGAAAAAGAAAAAACAAAACTAGCTATTTCGGATTTTATCGTATATTTCCGAAACCAATGGCAAATCTTTCAAATCATTTCAATGGCCTTCAAAATACGAAACTTTTTTCTCATCTAACCGACTGTTTGGTTTACGAGATAGCAAGGTTGTTCAATATAAAAGGCATACAGGATGTTCCAGAATGTCTTATAGACAATATCTGCGTTATTTGGAAAGATAAAATAACCAGAAACTGTTTTATATTGAATGGAAGTCCTTGCTGATTACATAGTTAAAACCTTCTTGCTTTTTTCAACCTCTCAAGAACCAGCCCCAACTTTGTTTTTTAGAACGTACTTTAAAAAATGAATCTCCCCCATTTCATTCTGAGTACAGTAGTACAACGTACTTAATATTTAAAGTATAGTTCTCCATTTAAAAAAGCATGATTTTTACTTGCTTTTCTTTAACTCACAATGTAGATTTCATGTTTGTCCAGATCTTGCATCCTTTATTTAACACACTTCCTGACGTAATCAATTAATGAAATTTTGCACAGTTACTAAGATCGGATGACAATACAGTATTCCACTGTTACTTTTCAAAATATTCGCACGTAGGGGGCGCGGGGGTGAAAATAGATTAAATATAATATCCAACCGGCACCTCCGGTAAAACGTAGAATATAAAAGGTGTTTTTTTTGCCTGATTAGCGATTAGCGTCACAATATTCGTGTATGATAATGATTTAATTAAAGTGTGACTAAAAAGTATAAAATAGAAAAATGTAAAAAAAACTTGCTTTTCTTATAAAGTCATGCTAAAAAGTAAAAAATAATTTTTCATCTACGACTGCAAGAGAAACTAGGCGTGCGCCTATGATTGTACGCATGTTTGTATGAAAGGGGAAATACAAAGTGCGCACTCTATGCTTTTCTTGCAGTCGTACAAGAAAAATTATTTTTACCTCGTAGTACGACTTAGCCTGAACTAAAAATTGTCACTTATGGCAAAAAAACCGTTAGCCCCTTCAAGTGCAAACCCACCTGCGATACCAAAATAAACAGAACAACTAAAAAAATTACATTAGACATTGTTTTTAAACAGAACATTTCAGTAAGGAAATTGTTTATTATCGCTTAGCAAGCTTAAATCAAAAGTTTGAAGAAGCTTGTAAAATATTAAAATTTTGTTTCAAAATTTTTCGGAAATATAACTTTTTAAGTTTCAATTTATTGGTAGTTCTAAACAACTTCTAATAATTGTATAATTTCTCTGTATGACCATTTATTAACTTTCTTTATTTATTCCCTTTACACTTGAAGGGGCAAATGAATTTTTGGCTATGAGTGGACTCGGAAGAAAAGTTGAAAAATGAAAAACTAAAAAATTTATAATTCCATTAACTTTCATAATTTCATATAACATTTTGAAAATATTTCGTATACTTGCGCAATAGAATCAAGTCAAAATTAAAATATTTTACAAATAATAAAAATGAAATTTTAAATAATTATTGTTCCTCTAAAATAACTCGTTAAGTTTTTAAACTGACAATAGTTGAGTCTGTTCACTTTTTTTTCTCATTTTATATATTTTCTATATGTAACTCAACGACCTTTCAGTGTAGTGTTCTATTATTTGGTTATGCTAGCTTCGCTTATATTTTTCCCTGATCTTTTCTATGATATACTTCTATTAAATTCAAATGTGCTTCTAGAGGACCGAATATTAAAACGTTATATTTCAGTCATGATCTCTAGAAAATCCTTATTTTACTATAAGATACATAACCAGACTGCAACCAACAGCTACTCTCCGGGTTATGTACCCCGCCGATCGACGGCTTTACATCCCCTCCGAAGGATCGTATATCCACTACACAATCCTCGCCTAAGATTGCATAGCTTAAGCTCATACGCTGATATACAATCCGCTGGAAGCTATGAGGCGAGGACATGGCCTTTTTTGTGAACACGCACGACACTCCTTCTGTTGAAAAATTATATTTTGGGAGAGGGGATGAAACTCTTGTAGGTCCATGTGCATTTTATTTAAATTTAGAGAAGTCTCGAAGTTAATTTTGGAAAGTTGTATTTTTCAAGGGATTACTCTTTGTATACGTACAGTTCTAGAACTTGTGATACGCTTTATTTAACACTTGATTGTTTTTAATGTCTTTGTAAAGGTCGAAAGCTACACCCTGAATATCACTTTCTTTAAATAAATGAAATGAAAGTATTTACCTTCTATATAAATAAAAATGAAATGATGTTCGTTGGTACGTATCACTTGAGAACGGCTGGGCCGATTTGGCTATTTTTTTTAATGCTCGTAATACCCCGAAGAGGGTTTTCAGGGAAAGAAAAATTGAAAAAGTTGCTCGGTTTGTTGATTATAATTTTTTCCACTATTTTCGAAGTTTAGATTATTACTAATTAATAGTAGGCACTAATTTACTGTTTTTTTTTTAATATTCTGTTTTTGCGGCATTTACCTATTTATACTTCTATAAAAATGATATTATTGATTTTTAAACTGCAGTATTTTAACATTGCACGTTTTCTTAATTTTTTTGACATAGTAAATTAAGCTTAAAACAAAATTCGGGATTTATTTTCGTATTTATGTATTCAATAAAATAATTTAAAGACTGTATAGATTAGCGATTTCGAATACCATCACCAGCGGCGTAGCCAGAAAATATATCTGGAGGGAGCCCGGTCCTCTTAGCCTCCCAGAAGTTGAGGAACATTTTTCAGAAAAATACTTTTAAGTTACCTCATTCATAAATACGTAAATTAGTTATTTCAATGGATAATTTTGATACTGATGGTAGAAACAATCGATCGTATCTTTAATTCATAGTTAAGAGAAGGTAGATTATGGGGGCAGTGCCCCCTGCTGCGAGCCTTAGCCTCACCGCCATGCCAGTTCTCGGAATGAGCAATAGTTTTGATAAAATTTAAAATATATTGTGGATAGTTTAAGTTAAATTTTCGGTTCAGTTACAAATTTTTTAAAAGTGAAAATCGACAAATTTTAGCGAGGCCCAAAACAATATAAAACCGACGAAATAATAAAATATATTTATGGTCTATAAAATAAATCTGTTTTTTATACAAATCGGAACAGAGATATTTATTATGTAACTGGATAGTATGAAACTATAAAAAAACAATTGATACCTTCGGTCAGCAAGTAGATAGTTGTTTCCTTACTGGTTTACATGATTCTTTATGTGAATAAGTACCTCTCGATTTTCTCCTCTAAGTTCATTTTTATAAATCAGTGTTTTAATAAATAAAAGCTATTGAAATTGAATATATATATATATATATATATATATATATATATATATACAGAAATCTTGCATGAGCGCATGGCATTGACTTTTTACTTGGTTTTAATCATGATTTTTTTCAATTTTCTTAGAAAACTGTGTTCGCATTTTAAAACCAAGAGTTGCACAAATTGAAGGTTTTTTTAGGAAAATCTTGTAATTTTTTCGCATCTTCTGTCACGGACGACATATAAGATACGCCTCCCCCCACCCTTCCTTACATTTAAAAAGTTCAGGTATATTAAGTATGCAGTACTTACAAATCTGTTGATAATGAACGGCCCTTCTCATAATCTAAATCAGTGTCCATTGAAAGGTGTCAAAGTTTATTTCAAAACAATTAGAACAATTATTCCCTTAGTCCAGAGCGCTAAAGGGTTGTTTTCTAAGCTTTACATAAATATTTTTCTCTAGTATAAAAATTACAAATAATGACGAGAATGAAGAGAAACGAAATAAAAGGTTTTTTAGTACTTAACGAAATTAACATCATGTGTGATTTTCCTTAAAATGAAAACAAAAATTTTTTCAATTTTATCTAAAGGTCTTCGCGACAGTAACTAACGTGAAGATATATACCGTTAAAGCAAGGGTATTGAATATACTAGACTGATATCAAAATCTGTCATCACTATTCTGTACAGGATAGTGGGTATATTTCAAGACCTCAGAAAGCAAACTTACGAACCATCACACCTTCGGACTTATCGCCCGTAAGGGGTCATCTCTCTGTTTCTGCCCTCCCTTTGATATACAACAGTTAATTTTAATTGTGCCTACACGAATCAATAAATATATAAATTCCCTTTTTTTTTTCCAAGACAGTTTTATCCTTATTTTTCAGCTTTAAGACCAATACAGGTTGTAACGCAACTTATTCCAAAAATTTTAACCATACATGCAACTTTAAATAAGAGGTCGGTTTCTTGAAAAAAAAAAAAAAAATAATAATAATAAAAGTCCAACACAGAAGAAGATACAAATTGTTAAAGTTACAAATTAATGAAAACTTGTCGATGTCTTGGTCACTGATGAAGCTATTTCTACGCGTAGTGTTATAACCAATCTACATAATATGCACGTTTGGGCCATTGAGAATCCTCGTCCAGTAGTTCAGAATCACTTTCAACATCGATGAACGCCTAATAGATTCGCTCATATTGCTAAATCGGATGGATGGTCTGCAATATCTGCAGTTTCTCCATAATGATCTTCCTGGTCTTCTTGAAGATGTGCCCTTGAAGGTTCGAAGTCGGATGTGATTTTCACATGATGGTGCGCCCCCACATTATCATTTAGTAGTCCGAGATTACTTGACCCAATTAATCGGAATACGTTGGGGACGGGGTGGATCTGTAGCTTGGCCTCCGTGGTTCCCAGATATGAATCCTCTTGACTTTTTTTTGTGGGCTATTTAAAAAATGAAGTCTACTATACCGAAGTTGACAATATCGATGTATTACGAGAATGTATAACAATACCTTTCCATAATCTGCGTCTTCGGGAACAGCAGGAATGGCGAACAGTTCAGCTAGTGTGTCAAAATTAAATTGGACGGGTTCAGGTGTGCCTGAATGTCAATGGATAGAACTTTAAACAGTTTTTATAGAAACAATATGTTATTTTAACAATTCCATTAATTTATAATTTTAACAATTTGTATCTTTTTCTGTGTTGGACTTTTATTTAATTTTTTTTTAAGAAATAGACTTCTTATTTAAAGGTGCATGTAAGGTTAAAATTTTTCGGGTAAGTTGCGTACACCCTGTATAAACGCAAGACTTAAAAATATGACTTCATTGGTCCAGTGTATGAGAACCTTTTTTAAACCGAAAATAGCTAAATTTGTTATCCATTTAGTTCATGTACTGAAACAGGTCGCATTAAAACAATACTTTGCCTCACTTTGTAGCATGTCAATATAAAAACGATCTCAAATGCACACACGGAGCACAATATTCCTTTAAAATGGCATCCCCCAGCTTTATATAATTTAATCCTTTGTGGAGATCAAAGCAAGGCTCACTTTGTGTAATGTATGCATATATAATCCGAAATACCGCATATATAAGCCTACGCGGATTTGCTTTCAGGTAGTTAAATATTCACACAGTATACGCGGTAAATTTTACACTCGTACTTATTATTACCGCAATGTATGGAAATGTGTTAATTGACTTTTTTCTCGAAATGCGGACTGTGAGAGGCAACATTTTAACACAATATTGACAATAGTAAATTATCAGCCTTATATTATGTATCCTGATATTACATTATACAAAATATAACACTAGAGCATGTAATATATTATTAGTAGTTACTCAACAAAAAATATAGAATTACTGGTATGACATGAAAACTGAAGTAAATACAATAGCTAACGAGTTTGTAAATTTCTTACGATATATTAGGAAAGTATATTCTAGTAATAAGAATAAACATTGGATAACAAAGGGCATTAAAATATCGGCCAACAAATTAAAAAAGAACTCTATGTAAGAAAATGTGAAATAAAAAGTGTGAATGATACAGATTATTATAAAAAATACAAGAAACTGTATAAAAAAGTTATTTCTGCTGCTAAAAAACTAAGCAATGACAAAGTATTTGAGGAATCTGATAATAAAAATAAATGTGTCTGGAAAATTATAAATAATTCTACAAACAATAACAAGAATAATCACCAAACTACTGAAATGAGAATACAAGTTCGTATAACAACCGACTTTAAACTTATAGCGAACTCCTTTAATAATTACTTTACAGATATTCCACATAAACTTCGAGAAAATATTACTACTAAAAATGTAAATAATATAAACGTTAAACAAACTAAACACTATGATACAATTTTTATTAATCCTGTATCTGAATATACAGTATATAATACGACAATGGGACTGAAAAAATCTAATTCTTCTGGTATCGATTTCATATCCTCCAATTTATTAAAATCTGCTGTACATTACATAACTTATCCATTGACCTATCTTATAAATCTATCGTTAGAAAAAGGCATTTTTCCTGAAATATTTAAAACAGCACGTATTATACCTTTATATAAAAAAGACACAAGAGAAAACATAGAAAATTATAGGCCTGTAGCATTACTTAGTTCTATATCCAAGATATTAGAAAAAATTGTGTTTGAACAAATTATGTGTTTTCTTGCATCTAATAATATCTTACATGATCCGAACATGGTTTCAGGAAAAAAAGGTCTACGCAAACAGCAGCAATATAGTTCCTTAGTCAATTATATAGAACACGGATGAAGGCAGAAAATCTGTGGGGCTTTTTATGGACTTAAGTAAGGCATTCGATTTAGTCGATCATGAATTGCTTAAGGAGAAATTTAATTCTTACGGTCTCAGAGGAAAAATATGGGATTGGCTAACATCTTACCTTCAAATTAGAAATCAAATTGTCGATATTAATGGTGTTTATTCAGATCAGACCGAAGTTAACATAGGCGTCCCACAGGGGTCCATTTTAGGACCCTTGTTGTTTTTAATTTATATTAATAATCTTCCTAATATTGTTAGCTCTCAAAGCACTTTAACAATGTTTGCAGATGATAATACATATCTATGCATTGATTTAAACATTACAGAAGCCATTTCAAAAACAAAAATTATGATTGAAAGATTCAGAAACTGGTTAGACACTAACAGGTTATGTTTAAATAGATCTAAAACAGTGTTTATTAATTTTTTATCTCGAATTCCGTCAACAGATAAAAGTTATCTGCTAAAAATAGAAGGAAAGTCCATTGCTCAAGTAGAGAACACTAAATTTCTTGGTTTATATATAGACAGCGTTTTGAATTGGGATGTACATACAGAACATCTATCAAATAAGCTTGCTTCATTTTGTTATGTTTTGTATAGATTGAAAAATATTAGTAATAACGCTACTTTAATGTCATTTTATCATGCACAATTTGCATCACGCTTGCATTATGGTATATTATTTTGGGGTTCATCATGTCATTTTAATAGAGTATTTAAAATACAGAAACGGGCGATAAGAAACATTGTAGGAATATCGTCAAGAGTATCATGCAAAAGCTATTTTAAAGATTTACATTTGCTAACGCTCCCATGCATTTATATTTATGAAATTTTAAAGTACGTTAAAATAAACTTGGAAACCTTTACAATCAATGGCTATTTTCATCATTACGAAACGAGACAGAGCTCTATGTTGTCAATTCCAGCACATGGTTTGTCTTTGTATGAGAAAAGACCTATGTACGTAGAAATTAAATTATATAATAAATTAATTCCAGGAATAAAAAATATAGAAAACATCAAACTTTTGAATAAAAAACTTAAATTATTTCTACTTGATAATGCGTATTATAGTGCTCAAGAATATTTACAACTTTAGATTTAATTAATTCATTGTACATTAAATATTATGTTTGTTTGTAATTTAATGTTAGAGACATCGCAAAGATAGTAGAGGAGGGTGATTTTCCAGACATGGCACATCACGTGAAAGTTTTTGAATGATCTAGAATAGATACCTAAATAATCCATCGGACTAATAGGATGTCATGAATTTCGTCCCTATTAACCGGGCCGAATCCTAACGCCGGCGTCAAGCGTGAGATATTGGTGAATTTTTCCAATTGCGACTGACAAAGTGTGCTGGTTAAGTCGATAATAATATTAATTGTATACATTGTACATATTGTATATACGTTCCGAATCTTCAGCTTAATTCGAGCCAACAAGCCGGCGGACCCCATCCTTGAGATAGCGTCAGACAACATGGTAACAAAATCCATTTGAGCTGGTTATACCGGATTGAGACCAATGGAAGAGAGGGACACCAGAATTCCCACGTAAAGGATTGGCCTGGTACACAGACTGGTCCAGAACTGACACAGGAACAGGATCTGGAATGTATGGAGAAAACCCAAGAACAGGCCTCAGCTTTGCTCTTGAGAAAGACAGTACTGTATTCCATGCAGAAATTCAGGCAATACTCGAATGTATTCGTGAAATTACAAGAAGAGCTTACGTAAACAAACAGTTCCACATCATCTCAAACAGACAGATGGTACTAAATGTATTGCCAAGCGTCGAGATTGGTCTAGAAATACCTAGAAGAACTCAAGATACTGGCAAAGCAGAATTCGGTAAAACTGATCTGGGTGCCAGGACATAGTGGGTTCCTAGGAAATGAAAAAGCCGACGAACTTGTCAAACAAGGATCGGCTATAGAATTCCTTGGACCAGAAGCGGTCATCGCAGTGCACAAGTGCAATGCAAGGAGGTGCATAACAGACTGGGTCAAGGAAGAGCATATCAGATTCTGGTAGACCATGCCAAGACTCAGACACAGTAAGGCCATCATATCCAAACTGTGTACAAGACGAACTTAGCAACAGCTTAAGCAAAAATTAGCTGAGCATAATAACAGGGTTACTCACAGGATATGCAGGAGTTTTTGGCAATTTTTCGTTTTCGCCGATCCAGACCATGTTCCACCCGATCCTGCAATCTGCTACCGTGTTAGCACGGTGGTTGCACGGTCGGTTCTGAGGCAGGCTCTGGTTAGGCAACTGTCCTGTAAGTTGAGTTGGGCATGCACCTATGAAGGAACACCTGCATAAATGGAACTGTTTGAGGGCTAAACTGTAGACTCTGCAGAGAGGTGCCTGAGACAGGAAACCATATAATCTGTCAATGCGAGGCGCTGAATCGCAAGAGACAAAATATTTTTGGGTCCACAGAAGTGGACCCAAAACACTGGAATATCTGACGGTGATAAAACTGTTCCGGTTAATTAGCGATACAAGAATCACCGGCAGAATCTAAAAACAGGGAGAGGCATAGTAAACCAACAAGTCTGTCAAAGTACTGCTCAATTACCAGACCGAAGTGGTGTGTGTCAAGTTTATGGCATTTACTGAGGCCAACACCAGGAAAAATGACATAAATACCGAGATCTTCGGAATGAGCTTCAAATTTTGTATCCCGTTAAGAACATTACCGAATTGATAATTGATACACTCTACAATGTCTCATACTGCCAAAAGTCAGCTGAATGGCTAGTAGATTATGAGAAAGGGTTGTAAATAATTCACTACTTGTTGAATGATACTCACAGACAACCACGAAACAATTCCTCATTCTTTTCGCTAGATTCTTTACAACTGTCGCATTTTGTCCACACAAGCTTGTTGATTCTCCTCCTGAATCTTCGGCTGTTATTACTTACATCTCTGCTGTGGTCTTGCTAGTTCTGTCTTCGTCGACTCCTCTTTCTACATTCCATCGATTCCAAACTAGCAGATTTCTTGGTTATCCCATCCACCCGCTTGATATCCCCAAATGATTTTCTGTCATTCAATGATAAGCATGGAACAGAGTGTCCCTAATTTCATGAAATAAGGGCAATCCTTATCTATACTTTCGTCTCCATTTTCATTATTCTAGTGCTACTCCTAACGTTTTTTTTCCTCCCACAATTTCATCCTCTAAATTATAGTTAGATGGCGTTTTCATACTTTTACTTTTTCTTCTGATATCTTTTCCCAAAGAATTGAGTTACCTTTATAATCCCTTCCTGAACTTTATCTTGTCCATTTCCTTACTTGTTTAGAATTAAGTTTGAGAATTTATGTTTTTCAGATTCCGTTGTCATTTCAAATTCCAGAAATATGTTCCTACGCACCTTATTCCCTATATTTAAGTTTTTACATTTTCTGGTTCATTTTAGGTTGTTTTCAAATCATTGTCAAGTCGTCTCTGTCCCGCGCTATCAAAACTTGGTTATCTACAAGATATCAGTCTCAAGTTTCTCCAATTATCAACAGTTGCATAGCTGCGTCAAAATGAAAATTTTTGGCCCAAGTAACTTGTCAATATCCACAATGAAATTTTTCAACCCTTGTATTTAGTTCATGGTATCCCCCAGGGTCCTATTTTTGAACCACTTCTATCTACTCTATACAGTTGATACATAAAATTGAATTACTATTAAAATGCATACTTCTGCAGATGATACAGAGATTTATGAAAGTTTTTTAGTGAGACTGCTTAAAGTATTACTATTGAAAATCTGGAGCATTTTCTGCAATTACCACCAAATATATAATTCAGTTATTGGTAGAAATCTGACCAACTGTTGTCGATTTAATTGCTACAGTTATTAATACCTCGTTAACATCAGCTGAACACGGAGATAGAGTTTAACGTAAAAGTAGCAATCGAGTCGGTTAGAAATACTTACCAGATGACACTCATTTCATTCTTGTTAGATGACACCAACTTAATGTTTTGGATACTAATTAAGGGTTTAGTGCTGTATTGAAAGTTGCTAACATCTTGACGAAAAATTAAACAAAAATGTACGCATAGTAGTCAGTTAGGTATAGTGCCGTATAAAGATACATTTATTCTGGTTTAATAATTCGCATTTATTCAACTAATATTATAAAATGTACAAAATCTCAAGATATGGGTGGAAGCATCACCCTAAGTACTATAGACAACTCCATTTTCATGTGAAACGTTAAAGAGCAAATATTAAAACAGCTGTAAATAAAATAAAAATAGACTAGTATCTATTTGTATCATTTCCATAATCTGCACAACAATTTAAAATGTGAAAGAAGCTTACTTTCGGTAGTAGTGAAAACAAACTCTATTACTCTCTCATTAATACATAAGGTAAGGGAGCCAAAGTTTGACATATACCCAACGACTGACACATACGTGGATAAAATAGTTATTTAAGGTATACAAGCCTTAAATAATAATGCACTGCTCAGAAAATGTTATCTTTGTATGTTGGTATCATTTGACTAGTCATACTGTAAATGTGCAAGTTGAAGATGTCAATCTTAGGAACATAACCTATTACAAAAAGTAAGGTGTATACTCAGAAAATAACCTTATTAACATGTAAATTAAGAACTGTGAAAATTTGGTTTCTTTAAAATTACCCTTACCAATAATTGACATGGGTGTCAAAAATAGGTACACTGTATGTCAAAGTTAGGATCACTTGTATTTACAGCATGACTCCTCCTAAAAGACCTAATCGAAACTATATAGTTGCCGACGTAAAACATACAATTGAAGCAGTTAAAAGCGGAACATTCCTTCTGCTAGTAGACAGTTCAACGTTCTACGTATTACATTGTTATATAAAGTGAAATGGAAATATTAAATAAATTGTCGTATTGGTCCATCCACTGTACTTACTTCAACAGAAGAACAACATCTTGCAAAATTGTTACTTTATCCATTGGATGCTAATGCTGTGCCCTACCAATGATTTTTTAAATTGTGTTAGAAAAGAATATGTCCGAAAATCCCCCTCTTACATATACACAAGGAGACCTCGACTTTTTAGAAAAAGAAATAGGAAATGATAAACTGTGTAAATTTAAAGAACAACTTACCGATATAGGGCAAATTGATATTAACGATTCTCTAAGTCCAGAAGCTCAACAAGAAAATAAAGACGTAAACGAATAAATGTTAATTGTGGAACAGCCTTTGAAAAAAATAGTAGCTCAAGAGGAAAATAAAGATGTAAACGAAGAAATGTTAATGGTGGGACAATCTTTGGAAGAAATAGTAAACATTACACCTCCCAATAGTCCTAATAAAAACTTTGAACATGAAAATCACGTAACACCTACCAAACATGTTATTGTGCTGGGTAATACATTGCTGAATCCACCCAATAAAGCTAAAGAGAATGATGATAGTATGTGCGATCCTTTAATTCCTTCTCAAGAAGCTAAAGAGAAGATTGAAAAAGAAAAGGAAGAATGAAAAAGAATAAGAGAACAAAAGAAAATCCAAAGAGAAGAAACCAAGAGAAGCAAAAACAAATCTATAATGGAAAAATATACTGACGATTCTTCTATTGACATGCTGTTAGAATCAGAAGGAGAAGGAGATGATTGGGCTGAAATGTCAGTAGATGATCTCTTTGAAGTAAATGACTATGTAACAGTTAAATATGATGGAAATTATTTTCCAGGTATGTACAGTTGGTTACAAAATTGTATAGAAGACATTTTGATTTGCGTAAACCTGTCTAACCACTTCATGTATTTCATTTGGTATGGCACAAAATTCTATCAAAGCAATAACTAAAATATATAAACTCACTGCTAACTGTATTGAATAATGCAGATGATGTCTAAAGTTAAAGGACCATCACTTCCGGAGGTGGGGGGGGAGGCAATAAACAATAAGTGTTTGCTTTTAAGAACGACATATTTTCAATAGCCTAAAACCATACTAAGTAATGACCATGTAGTTGTTATTTAAAGTATGCATTTTTCACATTTTGACTTATTTGCTTTATAAATAAGTATTTTCTGTACATTCACTCGAATCAGTAGCCAAAAATAATAATGCAAAAAATGACATATAGCCCGAATTAAATGTATATTATTAATATACATACATGCTTAGAAACAAAAAGATTTTATATCTTTCAATTTCTGGTGCCAAAAGTGTTATATTTATAAGTATGAGGAATTCGAAAAGATGTATGTATAATGAAGATAAGAAAATACTTTGAAAATTAGATTTCGAAATGCTTGATATCGAATAACACAGGCCAGCACACGTTTTGATGATTTTTGGAGGTAATTTTGATATGCAGAATCTGCTGTTATGTTTGGTGTATTGGATCTAGTTTCCGAGATTTATTCTTTGAATATTCATTGGAGTGAGCAATATATCTTTTGAAGAAATTTACACCCCTTTTCCCTCTTTGTGGTCTTGTGTAGTCATCAAGTATTCTCCCGTCGTCAGCAAACATTCTCATGTGCGATATAGTTTTTGCAATGGGTAATTTATAAGTGCTCGGTCGCGGGTTACACAGGTAGGAAAGTAGAATTTCATAATTGTAATATTTTGGTACCCCAAGAATATGTCAAAGAATCATTAATTAATATCAACTACGTTTGAAGATAACCGCAATAAAAGAAGACAAATTTAAAAAAATTATAAGATTGAGAATCAAGATAAGGTTATATTATCAAACTTACTTTTAATTTTAATAAAGCAATCGAAAATGAAAGGAAATGGGGAGCTTTCATTTAAAACAACAAAGTTGTCATCGACTTCCGGTATAACCGGAAGTGATAAAGATTCGAAATATTTTAGAATGGTAGCTCTTTTCTAGAAAGCCATTCGCCAAAAATTTCAAAACGATATTCCAATTCAGTCTTGAGATACGTTTAGGCAGTAGGATGAAAACGAACACTCTGTATGTGTACTGTTATTTTACTAATTTTGCCATTTATCAGAAATAAAATTTGTCATATCGCATTTCAAAAACTAGAGTTGCTACTAAATACCCAAGTACAATTTTAGAATCAATGCATCAAAAATATCCAAATCCGTGCTTGTTTATCTGGCATCAAGACAATTTTTTTTCGCTGGCCTGCGAATTGGTGGCCATATTTTGACAGTCCACTGTCAAACGATGAAATACCTCCTAAATGCTTTTTGAATTTTGTAAAAATCAGTCTGTCCTATTTCCAATTTCTACTTTCCCATATACGTAGTATATAAGGAAAGTATGCTGATCGTGTAAAAATTCTAGTTTGAGTTTTTGATGGATTTACATATTTTCAAGTCCCCTGAACCCAAAAAGGTGATTTAAAAAAAATGTCTGTCTGCCGTCTGTAGTTGCACCTAGAGCCCAAACTACCTCGAGGCGAAAGCGCAAAATCGATCCTAGTTCAAATTTGGAGGGAGTAAACCCCTAAAAATAGGAAAAAAAATAGAAAATAATTTTTTTCTCTAAAACGGCCTAACGATTTGGATTAAATTTGGTACATGGACACTCCCCTAGTACCGGTATGAAATGACACGACCAGTTGCTCTTAGAAAATACCGGGAAAGAAGCTGTGGGCTAAACAATTTCATATTTTTTTTTCTCAAACGGATCTAACAATTTTAATCAAATTTAACACATGAATACGGACTTAGTAGTAGCATAAGTTAACCTAAGTACCTAAGAAGTGCAGGGAGGGAGGTTGCGGGGGGAGGCAAGGAGTTAAATAATTTTTCCTCTAAAACGGTTCTAACGATATTGATTAAATTTGACATATGGACACTCCCTAATACCGATATGAAATGACATAACCAGTTGATCCTAGATAATGCAGGGATGGAAGCTGTGGGGCGGTCTACTCCTAAATGGAAAAGGTTGTTCGAGTTGTCGCGGACCGATTTTTTAAATAGCACTCGGTATATACTTTTGCTTTTTTGTTAAAATGGTAAACTTTCTTTGCGCCGGCATTTTTCTATTAAAAATTGAACTAAGTGGATAAATAGAAAATGTCGAATTTTAAAATCATATTTTATCCAATTTTCAACCCCTAAAAAAACGGTTGTTAAACAAAAGTCTTATAAGAAAAGTAATCTAAATATACAGCACTAAATATGCTAGTTAAAATAACAACGTTACTGCTATTTCCATGTATATTGGTAAATATTTCATTCACACGCGCTTACGATACCCGAAAACTCAGGACTTTGTTTTAAAATTGCAGAAAATGTGTGAGGGGTTGGTATAGTCGAGTTCATGTATTATCAGCACTCAAAAAACACAACAAAAACTTTACCACCTCATTAAAATACCATTTCTCTTTGTGCTATATCGACAGCAAATTGACTCGCTTACCTTTATAGGTATTTAATGTGCATCGGCTTGTTTGATGGTGAACTTGACTATACTTTATTTGCGATATTTATTTAGTAAATTATTTTATATATCACCCTTTTGACGACAACCTCTCTTGCTAAATTAATTTTAGTATGTAGGTATGGGAATAATAGTACAAATTTAAATTTCAACCTAAACCTTAATTTATACCGTAATACTTTATCAGAATTAGTTATTAATTTATAAACTATTGCATATAATTATGACTTTTTTTCTATTATTAATATAGGGATTCAGCGCGGTAAAACCTTTCTCACAACTTCGCACTATTTTAGTATTGAAATAACTACATTACACTGTTTAACACAAAAATTATTAAAACACACTATCGATCCCAAATCAACTATAAAACTGTCAATGAATTAAGAAATCTCATGATCAAACTACTGTGTCCCTACCCATTCATGAATGAAGGGCTTCTTTCTCATACATTGATTCGGATTATCGTATTTCTTTCTACCAATATCAATTACTGCATCTTGTATAGCGGCATAGGACGTTTCGGTAAAAAAATATCCCCGGCACTATGTGAAGGTATGATTAGGAATTTATTTATATACTTGGGTAGTATAGAATTACATTTGGACGCGATGAAACTGGAGCTTTAAATAATTTATCATATCGTAGTTTCGAATCGGTGCAAAAAATTGAATGTAAATTAATATGATGCAAACGTTCGATTGTATATAATTTTTTGTTTATAAAACGGTACGAGGGGACATCTTATTTTTGGTAATGTCATGTACAGAGTGTTACGAATTCTAAGCTCATCGTTACTACATCGATATCATCTTACAAGGAAAGAGATTGAATTTGATAGTTTAATTAACAAAGATATAAAAATCCGTTGGACAAATTTTTTACATAAAGAAGAAAATAGTGAGCATAGTGGGTCATTGAAATTTTGTACAGTTGTTCATATTTATTTACGTTTATAGACAGCGATGAGTTTATATCAGGATCAAGGGGCAAATTTTTTTTTCGAGAGGCGGTGAGGGACAAAATACGATGTTCATACAGCCAGCAATCGTCAACAATTTTGTTTGAACATCAAAATCTAGTTTTTTATTTTTTAAATTGTTGCTTTTACGTGTTTTTTAATTATATTGAAGTTTATTAATTAAAAAAAAATAGAAAATTAAGCAACATTTTTTTTTTAAATATATTACTTAAATTGTTTAATAATGTTACTTATATATATGCTTCTTTCTTTTTACTTCCACGTCCAGTGGAACAAAGAGAATAAAATATTACATTGGGATTTAGTGTGCATAAGACTTGGATACAAAATCTGGATGTGGAAGTAGTGATTTGGTTAGGTACAATTAATACTATGGGGTGTTCCACAAAGGTCCCTTCTCGGACCTCTGTTGTTTGTTATCAATGCAGCCGATATATCACTTTCATTTGCAATCATATGCCGATGAAACTCAACTCTTGTACGAGTTTAATCCATCGAATACCGTCATTTAATACCTTATTAAATGACGACATAAATTCTATTTGCAGATATTCTACTGAGCATAATAATTTAAAAATAAATCCAAACAAATCGTTAACACTATTTTTTAGCTCGAAAAACTGTATGGAGGTTTTAAAAACGCAGCTTTCACCGGTTGTAGATGGCGGAAATATTACGTTTTCAAACAGGAAAAAAATGTGCGAATCATTTGTGTTGCCCGTTTTTAACAATTTTAATATACTGTACTACCCATGTCTAAATCAAACTTAAAAAAATCGTTTACGAATTGTCCAAAACATATGTTACCGCTTCATTTTCAACCTACGAAAATATGATCATGTATCGGAAAAATTTATACAATGGAGAACAATCCAAGCTAGTTCTTAATACATCCAATAGATGACGCCATGCGTACTCGGTTTAATCTCATTCTCAATTCTATCATATAATATATGATACAAATTGAGAATGACATTAAACAACAATTTAAAAGTTATATTATATCTTTTAAATTGTTTCAATTTCCCGATTTCTGAGAGTTTCCCAATCTCTTATTCGTAGAAATGAGCTAAATTGATCAAAAGAATGAGAAACTATCCAAGCCAGTTCATGGAAAAAAAGCTGATTTGGTTGAAAGGTATATAATTACATTTATGAACTACATGACCTACTGCGTTAGAGCACTTTGGTACACAGCAACAAGTTTTCATTTTACATCCTAATTATTAACTTTGTTTATTCAAAGACATATTTTTTCTTATTGACATTGACGGACAAACAACTGTGTACGGCTGGTGCACTCTGGCGAATAAAATAAAAGAGAATATTCTAGCTATCTATCTATAATCGTAGTAAATTTCTGTGGCTGTTTTAGCCATTCGCACAGAAAAGAGAATGTTCCCCATTGAGATAGTTAAAGATGGACAATACAATAAAATTACATTATCTCACATTTTTGTACCACTTATTCCATTCGTCAGTTCCTTCTTTGTACCTTACGCCGGCATCGGCGCCACATATGCGTTATTCATATAGAAATGTTTGCTATCTGTAGAAATGTACGTAAGTGTGGATAGAATGTTCGTGTTCGTGCACAAATATTTTATATTTGGTCCCAACACGAACACGTTCCCGCTTCGAGTCGGTAAACAGACTCACATCAAAGGGAATTCCACGCCACGAATGCTGTATACAAATAATCAGGAAGGGGCGAGCGTGGGTGCGTCTTTACTATGTACATACTTCGATATGCGATGTAAAGCAACGCCAGGCGCGGTTAGTAGTTGGATGGGTGACCGTTCCAACGAAGACCGCGTCCTCGCCTCAAACATCTTCCAGCGGCTTGTATATCAGTGTATGCGCGGAAGCTATACAATCTTAGGCGAGGGTTGTATAGGGGATATACCATCCTTCGGAGGGGATGTAAAGCAGTCGGTCCCTTGTCTATTAAATGTTAGGCAAGTAAAAGATCCCTACTCTTCTTAAGGGAAGAGGTTCGGCAAAATACCTGGTTGGGGGTAGCTCGTCTACAGGCGTCGGTGTTAGGCCTCAGTAGCGGAAATAGGCCGACGTTAAATAAATGTTTAAAAAAAATAATAATAATAATCAGTAACAACGATGTTATGTGTGGAGAGTGTGTTCGCCAAATATTCATAAACAAATATGTGTACACAAATATTCGTAAAAGTACGCGAATATTCGTGGACGCATGTATGGAGCCGGCGTTAGAGAAAGACTTGTCTTCAGAAATATCGTACATAACTGTAATATTAAGCATCAATATACACTCACAATTCCTCATCACTCAACTGATCTTTTCCAACGAAGTTTCACTTACTTCGCTACAATGCTGTACAATTCTGTAAAACCTAATAAATATGCTTTTCGTCGAAAATGAAACATACTTTAATTGATCGTCAGTTAAAAATAATAAATGTATGCATCTTTATTCATATACAATTCTTCAAGCTCTATCAGCACATAAATGGCTAAATACATATTATTATATTATGCATTTTTTTTAAATAAGGACGATATTATTATTATTCATTAGAAATTTTATGTATCTAGATTTGGTCGACATTTTATTGCAAACAATCTCCATTTTTGTTTTTTGGAACAAGAAATATGTAAAAATCAATATTTTCTAAATTCGCGGATATTCCCGAGATTGCCCGAAGTTTAAAACTTCCGACCATGTTTCTTTGTATCTATATTTCGAACTTCCGTGAAAAAAATTCCCTACTCGCACACTTTTAAAAAAATCCATTTTTAATCAAATTTCAAATCACATAAAATAGCTTTCAACAAATTGCAAGTTGTCCATAAAATACTTGAACTTTGTTGTCAATTAAATCAATTTCATCATATTATTATTTACTCACATAACGAAAAATAATTGAAGATAATGTTGATTGAAATTATTGACTAATATTTAAAAATAGCTCGATTAAATCGTGATTAAAATCAGGCCAACCCTGGATTTCACTATTATTGTTCTGGACAATTTCCACAAAATAATTTAATTAGAAATACTACGCTGTAACATTGATCGTTACAGTTTCAAGGTCCTCGTAGTCCTTCAGAAGTGATTTTAGAATAATGATTCATTACTTGAGTAAACTATATTGAGGTTGAAGTAGGATTCATCTTGCATGGGTATCGTGCATGGGTAATATTGATGAAATCTACTGATTATATTTGCAGAAGAAAAAGCAAACTAAAAAGAAGTAAATAAAGTAAAACAAAACAAAGCAGTTTTCGTAAACACTAAAACATTTGAACACTATTCTTGAACAATCCATCTGCTTGTTTCGCCATTCGTGTATTAAGATATAAATATTGTAATTGAAACAATTATCACAGACCAAATCTAGCAATAAAGCATTTTCACAAACACTACATTTGATAACTATTCGACGCGCGTTTCAAGATTGGTAGATTAAAAAATGAAATCATGTAAATCCTTAATCACTTTTACTAATACTGCCATTTTTTGAAAACCACTTTTTCGAATTCAGGGGACCAACATAAAACTGTGAACAAAAGTGCCTAAATCTAAATATATAAATAAAAAGAAGTTTCTAAAATACCCAAATAGACCCAGACTCTCACACAAACATCCATCATCTTTCACACAAAACAGTGAATATAAGGAATGAATGACATTTAAAATTCGTCGTGACAAAGTGCGTACAGGTCTCTGAAGGAAGTTTACCTTCCAGAACCTGATATGAGGCGCATGAATTCGTGCTCGAGTACTTTTAGTTTTCTCATTGTAGTGGCCGACGTGCTGCGCCACGTCGGCGCCGCTAATTCAATCCGATCAGAAACATTTTTATTACCTATTACTTTTTACGTATCTACCTTAGATTACTTAATTTATTTCATTTGTAAGTGATCTTATGTAATTCATATTACAGTCAAACTCGACCCGAGTTTATACAATTATAAATTATATAAGTCGGAATTCGGTGGCCGCTGTTATGCCTGAAGTAATTATCACGGTTTGAAATAATGACTTTTTCGATTGTTGCTCTCCTAATGTTTAATAGTGCACTTTACGTCTGTACTCTAATAATTAGCACAAATTATTAACATATAAATGTTAGGTGATTTTAATATTATTTTGGTAGAATTTTTTCTAGGAAAATATAATGAAAAAACCTGCTTAAAGTAGTCAATTCTTAAAAACAAATTAAATAAATAATAGTAAGGTAATGTGGAGTAAAGTTTTATATTTTTAAATTATTAGATGCTAATGGGTTTGTTTTATGTTGCACTTAGTACATAAGGGAAAGAAAGGTGGACAAAAGGGAGATGGAAAGGGAGGGTAGGGGGGTATTTGTAATTGTTATGTATATTGTTATGTATATGTTATGTATATTTATGAGTTATTGTTTATTGTTAGGGAGGTTGGCGGTCAATTGGAAGGTTTTGGTGAAGGAGTTTGTGGAGATGTCTGGGGTCGTCGTGCATACTTCTGTCTGTTATGTCTGTAGTCAGCATCGATTGCTGTGTTCTCAGTGAGAAGAACTTCTGGGCATATTCTTGAATGAAGTCTCTGATCATCAATATCTTCGCATTGTTATGTAACATAACAATCCGTGTGTATCTGTCGGCGTGTCGGCGTTCGTCAACAATCGACGGAGCTGGAGATGTCTGCACTGCGCGTCAGAAATTAAATTCTACGACGCGCAGGCATAAGTCATTATTTTATATAAAGTAATTTTACTGTCCGTTGTTAATTTGATCCCTCGATTGATTAGTGGGTATAGTCGGTTCATCTTTGCCTAAGTCCTGTTTATTGTCTGCGTAATATGAGGTTCGAAGCAAAGTATCCAAGGTTACCCCTAGATACTTGACCCTACTCTTTTCCTTAATGTTTTTGTCATTGATTTTTATCTTGTCGAATGTTCTGATTTCTGTATAGCATAATTGCTTCATTTTTATCCGCGTTAGTTCGTATCTTCCAATCTCTGTAGTATTCATTCAACTTTACGAGATAATACTTGTTTTTTTGGGCAGCCGCTTATGCATAAAACGACTGCCCGCAAACCACAGCATCATCTGCGTAAAGTAGAAGTGTTGTATTCAGATTAGTCGAAATGTCAGAAAGGTAGAGATTGCATAATGGCGGAGATAAGATTGCGCCTTGTGGAACCCCTGGGAGATTCTTTTTCCGTTGACATGCAATTGTTTATCCTCGCAGAGACTTTTTCTATCAAATAGGAAGCTTTTTATTAAAGCTACAAAGTATAGAGGGAGTTTACATTTTTCGGTCAGTTTATATACCAAGCCGTTTAACCACACGGTGTCGTATGCCTTTTCGATATCTAATAGCAGCAATGCAGTGCACTGTTTTTTAGTAAAGCCTATTACGGCGTCTTGTACTACCTTTGAAATAGCTAAAGTCGTACTATGCCCTCCGAGTACCTTTACACACTGGACTACGCAATGACGACATTTCTACTATAAAGCGTGTAATAGGTAAGTGCTAGAAAATTGTAATACGTTTAGTGGTTTGACAAACGTACGTCTGTTGGATAAATATTCAACTTTTAACACTGAAAATAACTTAAATATTTCATATAAAGACGGATTTAATTCCAATAGCAATAACCCAAATAAATAATAGTAATGCTTGACAAATATTTAGAGTTTGAGAATCGCTGAACTTGTGGAAGGATATATTATTTAACTCTCTCTATTCAGTGAATATTTCATATCTCCGTCTCCCTTTAGATGAAGGAAGCTTGGTTGACATCCGTGAACAATGTATTTAAAAAACCCAAACAGATCGCACTTTTTAGTGGACGCAGTAACTTATCTCAGGGAAAACTACAAAAAATTGACCTTCAATGATTGAATAATCACATATTTTTATTGAAAATGACCTCTCCCTACGCCTAATTTTGTTTGATAGTCTACTTGCGATAGTCCCTATATACGCGTCGATTTCTGGGGTTTTCGATAGTTAATTTTTTTCCACACCCTTCTTATAGTGACTGTACCATACAAGTAGGATCCCATCGAATATAATTTTTCAATTTATTATCCTCTCAAAGACGACCAGTTTTTCAAAAACAAGTATAATATATTAGAATATCAGCAATAAATTACATTGGCATGTGTTTGTGTCAAGAAGTTTGTATATTCCCATTATTCGATACCCTAGTATCAATTCCGGTCTGCGATATCAATTTCACCTGGGAGTCGTCCCGGGGCCATAAGTCCACGCACATACTAGTTGCCACTGATATCCTTTTGGCATACCAATAATCATTACATTATTTCATCGCCGTCGATTAACCTTACAATAATATTTGACGTAGAGTTTCAATAAATAAAAGAAGGTTTGGGTAAAAGTCGACTTTATTAACGTATACATCATATCTGGATTATTGAAAGTTTGTTTTTGTAAGAACTAGAACCATTTTTACTCGGTTCCTGGCTCTTCTAATTCACATTGTTGTAAACTACATTACATACCACTATCAGCGACGAATAAAATCATATACCTAAATTGCCCCTCTCCCTCTAGCTATTATGTATACTTATTTTAGGAACTGTCGATGGCTAAGTAAATCTGTATTTTAACAATAATTTAGTACCAATTTAAAAAATAATGCCCCGTCTTTATCATTAAATATACCGCAATAAATAAACTTTGAATTATTATGTAAATGATTATTAAACGCTAACGTCATATTATAGGAAATCAAATTAATTTTACTTTACAGCAAACCCTTCAGACTCCCATACACAATACGGATATATACCTACAAAACAGCGACATTTATAATAATTACAAGAGCTTTGTGTTTATCCTCTATTAAATATGTTTTCTTTGGATCAGAAATCAGCGTAATTTGTATAGTTCTCGTTGTAGAAATAAAGGAATTAATAATCATTACAAGTCATAGAGAACGGTGACAGGTCGGCTATGTATATGCAAATAGGGCGGTAATCAGAGTTAGAATGTGCGACCAATTCCCAGAGGAGATGAGAGTGATCACGGGACAAATTCACTTCAAAATGTCGACTGACAAAGTCATTAATCATTGGTATTCGCTGCACTGGCTTTTCATTATGCAATTTCATTAATAAAAGTAACGTTGGTAACAGACCCCTAACATTTAATCAAAGTTTGTTTGCCGGTGAAACAAAAACGTTACGTTCAAGTTTTTACTAAACATTATAAAGGTTAATGGTCAACATACTAATAGTTCCTACCATGGCAGCACAATAGTTAGCGCATCTAGTTTTCTCTCTGAGCATAACTAGCCAATTATAAATTATCCTAACGAGTGGTTCGGATCCCACTATAAACTGTAGGGGTCCGTCTCCTTACTCAGACAAATCTAAATCCATTAGACATAAGGAGGCCACTCAGGTGACCAGGACGGCGGTTGTAAAACGTTGTCAAGCTCTTTTGGGTAATAATGTAAATGAATAATTGTACCAAAAGAAGTGCCATTAATTGACTTCTGAATTAAATAAGAGGCACTTTAAGACCGGGATTTAGCATATACACTACTAAGTGGCTGTTTATAAAAATTAAGACGGTTACCAGGTATGATGATAAACAAAGCAATGATTTGCAAAAACCTGTTTAATAATTATTTTTTAATTTACTATGTAAATTATAATTATATTTCAAAAAGTAAATCGACGTAGAAGTCTATTAACATACAAATTAATTGCCTATAAATTTTGTATATGCTCTCAGTTGGCTGTTTATAAACATTGTTTAATAATAATGATAAAAATTTATTGGTGTTAATGTACAAAATTACTTACACAAGTCAATTTGATAGACGATAAAATACAATAGGCTATACGTATCCATGAATTTACTTTTTATAAGTTATAAACGCTGAAATTCCAAAAAGCAAATCGACGTAGACACCTATTAATTAATCTTATTAACATACATTTTTCCAAAAAAATAATTGAACATTTTAGCATGCTACCACTTGGTTAATTATAAAAATTATGAAAAGTTATTTGGTACGAAAATAATACAATAGTCTACAAATTAATGGATTTATTTTCTTGTTTTCATTTTTTAAAACATATTATTTAAGTTGTAAACTGAAATTCGGAACGTAAATGGACGTAAAGGGTTATTAATGACTTTTTAACATATATTTTTGTCTGTTTGACACCCTGCATCTTTTTCCATAGTAACAATTTATTAAAGCTTGTTTGGTTATATCCCCATATTTTGGTCCAAACAAGCTATCCTTGAACTATGGCATATTGTTAATAGTCCACCCTGTATATGCTCCTACTTGGCTGTTTATAAAAATTAAAAATAGTTATTGGTATGAAAATAAACAATACAATAATCTGTGTATCTAGGGATTAGTTTTCCTTTTTTTTATTATTTATGTTATAAACCTAGAAATTCAAATAGTAAATCAATGTAGAAGTCCAATAATGAGCTTTAATAACGTATATTTTTGCAAACAATTAATTGAATAAAAATTCCATATGCACTACTAATTGGCTGTTTATAAAAATTATAAGAAGTTGTTTGGCAGAAGACAATCGAAATAATCTACGTGTTTATAGCTCTCAATTAATCATGCAATAATGTCCATCATCATAATTTTAAAAACGTTATTATTGACTTATACCCAACTGTAATACTATGACACTATTATTCCGTCTGAATAAATATAAATCGAATTTGCGACCTTATGGTGGTGACGAAAGCATGAAAATAAAACCCCTGATGTAATAATAGGAAGTCATTCAAGCATACGACGTGCACTCTTTTTCATTTAACTAAATAATTCACTAAAGAAAAATACCATTAACTTATTAGAATAATACGTCTGTAAAATAATATTTATTCGAGGCAGAAATAATTGTTTATATTTTCCTTTCAGATTTGAATTTATACAGTAGGGGTAGTAAATATAGTCCTATATTCTAAGCAATCAAAGAAACAAATACAATTTAAGTATATTATTTTATTTGACATAGCCTATCATTTTGAATAGAATACTAAAAAATGCATTATTTAACAGCCCAGATGTCATAGAGATAAATCTTTGTATATCCACTACCACTCGGTTGTTTATGAAAACTAAGAAAACATATTTGGTATGAAGATCAACAAAGAGTCTTAGATGGGTGACCGTTTAAAGACTGCGACCTCGCCTCCCATCTTCCAGCGGCTTGCATATCAGTGTATGCGCGGAAGCTATGCAATCTTAGGCGAGAATTGTGTAGGGGATACACCATCCTTCAGAGGAGATTTAAAGGCGTCGATCCCTTGTCTATTAAATGTTATGCAAATGAAAGTTTCCTACTCTTTGATAGAGAAGGAGTTCGGCAAAATTGTGTTAGGTGTTAGGCCTCAATAGCGGAAATAGGCCGACGTTAAATATATGTTAAAAAAAGGTTAATAAAACAATAGTCTATGGCTCCATGGAACCATTTTTCCTTTTTTAATTTTTAATTAGTTTCAAACGTACATAAGCAAATAAAAAGTAATTCCATGGAAACATCTATTAGATGTAGATTGTGTAGACTTTTTTACTAGCCAACTGGGCCGCAGTCAGGCCCATTGTGCCTAGAGGTCTAAAGTTCGGCGTGGACTCTAAACCATGGTCTTCGACTTATTGACCGCCCACCCTTCCACGTACTCCGGCCCGCGATGAGGATTCTTGCCCTAAGGGTTGTGTGTCGGACAGCCCAGGGGTTGCAAAGTCACTCACAGCCTCAAGGTCTTGTGACAACGACAGACAGCGTAACACGGGAGTCTCCAAACTCACTATCAGGTTAACTGCCTCAGAATTATCTCAGTCAACAGCCTATTATTAGACCAAATATGTTACCGGACACAAGAAGCGATGCTTTTCTTCACTGATCGAGTATCGCAACACAACTTTATCCACATTCAATCATAATTATACTTCCCAGGACCTGATCTGGAGCCAGCCAGCCATCTGCACTTCTGTTAGTGACCGTACCTGCCCCCCTTCCAAACATATATTAATGAGTTTCATTAAGAAACGCCTTTGCAAAAAATTAATTGCTTGAATAATGAAACTTTCAGAGCGGATTTTCCGAACCGCAGCAATTGCAACTTGCCACTTTATTCCTCTATTAAAAAAAGGCGACCCCTCTGATCTCGAAAATTATCTTCAGAAATATATTTTAAGTATCTTATCTAAAATACCGGAAAGAGTGGGGTATAACAGGATTTCCAATTTTGTTGAAAAAAAAAACATATATTGACGTTATCTCAGCATGGTTTTAGATCGGGAAAGTCGGTTGAGACAGCATCCTGAAATCTGCTGGAGCATCTATATCAGTGCTTGGACGAGGGCATGTATGTAGTGTCACTGATGTTTGATCTTTCCAAAGCCTTTGATACCGTCAACAAAAATTAGGCCCTTTACTGTTCATGCTATACGATAGTGATTTACCCTGTCACATGAAAAATTGTCACTTGACAACTTGACAATGTTTGCTGACGACACAATAATTACCGTGTCAGCGGACACTCTTGAGGAACTTCAAAACCTTGTTGGTAGTACGATTGAGTCACTAAGCACATGGTGCCAAAGAAATAAACTCATCTTAAATGAGGAAAGAATTGTGCTTTTAAATTTTCATAATCAGAGGCCTGTTCCAAATCACATTGTTCTATATAAAAATATTAAAAGATTAAAATCAGTAAAATTACTTGGCATATTTCCTGATTACAAGTTATCCTGGACGAACCATGTAGCCAATTAAATAACACGTACTTTACAATGTTACAGTTGAAATCAACTCTTGATAAAGATGGTTTTGTTAATATTTATTATTCTATGGCATACAGTAAAGTTTGATATTATGGCATGGGGCAGAAATATTGAATTACAGAGAGTCTTTATAGGTCAAACAAAAATTTATCCGATTGAACTTTGATCTGAAAGTTAATGAAACTTGCAGAGATATATTTATAGAAAATTCAGTTCTCACTGTTCCGTCTATATGGTCAACTCCTCAGTATTCCTTTCCATTTTACAAGTGCATTTGCGTACCCCCCTATAATTGCATCATTTTGTATAATGCTCTTACTGAGGAGATTTGCAATGTCTTGCAGTACATGACATTCAAAAAAAAAGTGAAAGAGCACTTGTCTACAAATTGTTTTTACAATATAACGGATTATTTATATAAAAATTAATGTCAATGATTTTTTATGTTTGATTTGATCTTTCTTTTTAAATATTCACTTAGATGTAATTTATTTCACTTCTATTTTTATATTAATTTTTCTTGTTTGACAGTTAATTATGCCTATATTTATGTGTGTATATTTGTATGTATACATTATGTGTTTATTTTTTACTCAGAATGTATTTGACGTGCCATATACCGGATAGCCACGAGTCCCCCAATATTTTGGTTGTTTTTGTATTTAAAAATTTGGTATTTGGTACACATGAATTAGACAATAATGGGCTACTTTTAGACTAGCGGGAATGAAAATATCATTCGGGTTGAAGCGGAAGTGACATCAACTTTTTTTTCTTAAAAGGAATGACTATATTATTTTGATGGTTTCTCATTAAGCATAAATTTCTAAGTGCAACAGTTTTTTCAGATGTAAAAAATTCCAAAAAATAAGTGAGACACGAACAATTTTTTATTTTTTTCAAAATGGCCACGTCAGATGAATGCGATGTAAGAAAATTACTAAGTAGGCTATGGAAATTATTAGTAAGGTTGTAGACTTGTCTGTAGAGAAGAAAATAGTTGTTTGAGTTACTGATAGGTACCAGTATTTTTAGGTTTTTTCAAAAAACGGAATTTCATTTTCATTTCCGTAGGTGTCCTATGGAATTTTTTTTAATGGAACTGTGCTATTTTTTTTATTAATAATGATTCATAAACTACAATTTTTCCGCCATTAATCATTTCTTAACAATATCCTTCGTAATAATAGAAGTATTTTTAAAAAGTAAGCATCACCAAATCATTTTAATAAGGTACCCATCTACATTTAAATCCAAAATTGCAGATAGCCATGAAAATGACAGACATTCGCAACAATTGTTATTCTCAACTTATTCACTAATTTTCTGAAGCAAGTGTATTAAAGTTGTTATAAACAAGTAAATTAATATAAAATGGCTGGAAAATGATTCAAGAGATGAAAAAGTGGACATGTTCATTATTTATAGAGACTCGACGTAATGCAACTAGAGCACAAACTCTGTATGGACAGAGATATCCAGAAAGAAGAAAACCTCCGAAAAACTATTTCGCCCGGTTGGGTCATCAATTTAGAACTGAACCTAAGATAGAAATTAAAGATAGATTTATTGTGGATGAAGAAACGGAAATTAATGTGTTAGCTTTAGTTTTTTTTCTTGTGCATGTTGACCCAACCATTTCGATAACACAAATTGAACATGAATTACCAGTTTCCAAAGAATCAGCCAGGAAAATTTCAAAGAAACACGGCTATCGTTCTTATAAATATCAATTGCATCAATTTTTGTATGAGAATGATTATCAACGAAGAATACCTTTTGTAATTGGTTACAGTTACGCCAATTAAGAAATGAAAATTTTATCAAAAACATTTTGTTCACTGATGAATCGATGTTTACAAACCTTGGGTTATTTAATCGAAACAACACTCGATGTTGGGCAATTGAAAATCCTCATATTATGAGACAGGGGCGGTTTCAGGAGCGGCTTGGCTTCAATGTTTGGTTAGGTGTACTAGGCGACCATATCATAGGCTCTAACTGGACCAAGATATCTAAAATTTGTCCAAAATAGAATAGTAACAGATTAATCAAATTCCCAATACCAATATTGACGAGGTTTACTTCCAACAAGACGGAGCTGCACCACAGAATGCTATTATCGTTAGGGATTACTTAAATCAATTATTTCTAGATCGTTGGATTGGGACCCATGGTACAGTCAGATGGCCTGCAAGGTCGCTTGATTTAAACTCGATTTTTTATTTGGGCGCATTTAAAAAATAGAGTCTACATGACTGCTCCAACCACAAAGCGAGATCTGGAAGAAAGAGTTCGACACGATATTGCACAAATAACACCTCAACAATTACAGAATGTTAAGACTCTGTATATTAATCATAGCGGTGAACAGTTTGAACAATTTTTATAATGGCTTATTATATATTTATTCATGGTTGTAACGTTTTATTAAAATTATATCTTGTTTAATTTATTTTTACTTTTAAAAAATACTTCTATTATTACTACGAAGGATATCGCTAAGAAATGATTAATGGCGAAAAAATTACAGTTTATGAATCATTATTTCTGATTAATAAAAAAAATAGCTCAGTTCCATTAAAAAAAATTCCATAGGACCACTACGGAAATGAAAATGAAAATGAAATTCCGTTATTTCAAAAAAAAACTAAAAATACTGGTAAGTACCTATCAGTAATTCAAACAACTATTTTCTACTTTATAGACAAGTCAACAACCTTACTAATAATTTCCATAGCCTACTTAGGATTTTTCTTACATCGCATTATCGCATCTCACTTATTTTTTAGAATTTTTTACATCTGAAAAAACTGTTGCACTTAGAAATATTTTATTCCTGTTAGTCTAAAAGTAACCCATTATTATCTAATTTAGTGTACCAAAAACCAAATTTTTAAATACAAAAACAATCAAAATATTGGGGGCGTACATTGATTCGTAGCCACCCGGTATATCTAATTATGGCCAATAAATTATTATTATTAATGCTAGATTTTGACGACGTCGTGACTCAAGTTAAATTTTCATATTTTCAATCAAAGAATCTGCAGTTATTCTACATCCCATTCTTTATGATTCACTCTGTATAAAAAACCTCAAACTGGCGAGAAATATATTTTCATCCAATTAAATGTAAATTTTCATAAAACTTATACATATATGAGCTTATTTTTTAAAACATATTTTTGTTAGTAGCGAACAAAAATATCACACCCTATTACCGAAAACAATCTATATTTTATTCAATTTGCGGCTAAAGTTTACCGCAGTACTTTGCAATTATTAGAGTTGATCTAATTATATACTTTCTAACAAATCAAACAAACTGGCTAGATTTATGAAAGAAATAACATGTATCCATTATTTTATGTTGTGCAAAATAAAAATTATAATTAACTTTGTACAATCCTATTAAAGATAATTATTAGGTGATATATGTAATTACATGTACAATTACATGTAATACAACTTTATTTCCCTAATCTAATAGCAAATTAAACCTTCTAAATGAATGATATCATAAAGAATTTGGGTAAAATTGAAAAAAATTACGAATATAAAACTGTGCTGCCACGGTCGGGAGAACATTCGACTCATAAATTCACAAGTTGCCCTTTACTTTAAAGGTCAACGCTGTATTAAAATTGATCTTTGCATAAAATATTAAATATTAAACATCCCCTTTTGGCATATGTATGCTAGAATGTTTTAAATGCTGTTAAAATACTGATTGCGATTGCATTGCACGTCGTAGTCATATCAACGTATAATTTTTCATACCTGCCGTTTCATTTTTATCGTTCACGTTATCTTCAACAATTATTAAAAATTCATCGATTTCTTCTCGGAGCTTAGCAAGAGGACTGTTATTGTTTGAATCCAAATTCTCAATGTCACCGTCATACAAACACTTTGGCGTGATCTTCCGCCTTTTATTTTTTTGCTTGGGCATCGGGCGTCCAGCGCCCGAGAATAAGTCAAGTGTTAAGTAAGATCTAAGGTCTAGACCTGGTTTTTTACTTCTAGTCCATAATTGTTTGTGAAATACATAGTCACCTTTTCGTATCGATACACAACAAACACTACTTTTAATGCAACAAAAACATGCTACAAAAAGAACAGTTTAAAAAGCAGTCAATATATGAATCACCCATTTTGTTTTTAGTATATTTTTTAAGATGTTAAAACAAGATATAAAACCGTTGTAATGCGCGAGAAATAGCATATTAATTTTAAGTAAATCTAAAATTTTGTTGACAGCATGTCAAGTCGTAAAAAAGTTATTGCGGCAAAAACTTCAGTAGTCACATATGTGGAAAATGCCAATATTTCAGCAAAGATACAATGTCACTTGAGTCGGCACGACTTAAAAGCCTTCTTATTCATCTCGACTTCATAAACTCTTTATTATTCTAGAAATAGTTTACAATGTCAAGATATGTTACAATTTATTAACTCTAATGTTGCATAGAGAAGAAAAGTGGCCAAACTAGTTGATATTGTCTTAAATGTAACTTTTTTGTAGGATTTACAGTTAAATTATGGTTTTACCGACATTTGAGAAATGTGCACACATACCCGGTGATTCTACTAAAATTGCCCACACTTAATAACAAAAATAAAAACCTTAAATTCCATTTAAAGTTACCAAGTAAACAAACTGTGATATTTAAAACATTTGTAATATGATATATAAATACTTATGTGTATATGCATTCAATCATTAAGATATAAAAGATCATCAGGTGAGGCTCTTTCCAATCTGCATATTAAAAAAGGTAGATGACATAATCTGCAATCCTCTTGCACTCATAATCAACAGAATTTTTTGCACAGGTATCTATCAAAAACCACTAAAAATTGCCCCTATTAAAGCTGTCTACAAAAAAGGTATCAAAGATGAGGTCAACAACTATAGACCTATATCCCTTTTATCAAATATTGAAAAAATAATGTACAGTAGTAGGCTGGGGCCGTTACGGATTTTTAATGCTGAAAAGAAAAAAATTAATAGCAGGCAACGGCCGGCTGGAATATATAGTTGAGGTCATAAACAATGAAAAGAAAAACTTTGGAACTTCAGATGAAGGGAAGTAGTGAAATCGGGTGCTATTTAAGGGATGAAAACCGTTTTTCGTGATTTGTGGCGAAACGTGACCTTCTAGAGAAAAATGTTTCATACAAAAGTTGTAGATAATAAAAAAATCTAAAACTTCGATTGTATACATTTTTCGACATAACCTCAAAGTTTGCGAGAAAATGACGAAAAACCGATTTTCCTGTTTTTATTTTTTTTCTCGCGTGAAAATTATTTAATTTAAATAAAACTTTGTGAAAGTACGTAATTATTTGCATATAATAAGCATGAATTTTTTCAATTATGCGAAATAAATATTTTTCGAGATTTTTCCGAAAAAACACCCCTATTTTCGGCGAACAACTTTATTGATTTTTTTTTGGATTTTGATGTTCTACTAGTGCTCATTTTTTTCGTCGAGATGTCTATTTTCAAATGGTATGTCGATGTTAGTGATTTACTGTCATTTAGCAGCTTAAAATTAAGAAAAACCGAAAAGAAATTTTTCGAATCTCGAATTTGTCGATTTTTTTCACCACGCACGTGGTGATTGAGTTTTCGATTAAAATTAAACGATTACCCTTTACCCTTAAGAAAATTTTTTATCAAATCAAAATAATAAAAACAATTTAATTATCACAATATCAAATAAATTGCAATCCGAGGGCTTTTTGTGTAAGCGAGTTCCTGAAGATGTCGACGCACTGATTGTTAATACTGCAATGCAATTAGCTAAACAAGATGATAAAACTGCAATAATCGTGGGTCAAGACATCGATTTACTAGTTCTTTTACACCAATTAAATTCGAATGGACTGGATATTTATTTTAACAATCCAGGCTCAAGCAACGTCAAAGATTCATTGTTTTAAACACGAACCATACACAAGCGTAATAGCGTTTCTTCATGCTTTCTCTGGGTGTGAAAGAACTTCAAGTTTTGCTGGAAAAGGGAAAAAACAATAGTAAGATCTTTATTGGACAATAAAAATTTATTAAACCTAGCCCGTGTTTATTATCAAAAAGACGCAGACCACATAACCATAGCAAAAAATGGATCTCAACTTACAGCTAGTATTTACAAAAGTAAGAAAATTTATAACCCATTAAATCAATTACGATTTGAGCTGTATCAGCAAGCTACAAACAAATCCACTTTTAAATTGGAAAAACTCCCTCCAACTGAAGAAGCAGCTGCACAACACTCCTACAGAGTCTATTACCAATTGCAAACTTGGTTGGGTAATTTTGACAACGATCAGCTCAACAAAAAAGCAAAGGACTGGGGCTGAAATGAAATGTAGGAAGACTCGTGCCGAAATACATCTCTGACAGTTCCGACTTGATTCCCGGAAAGTTGTTAAAAAGCGTCAGCTGTACTTGTGAAAGTGGATGCAATAATCAAAGGTGTGGCTGCCTAAAACAAGGCTTAAAATGTACCAATCTATGCAATACATGCACTGAGAACTGTTCAAATAGAGACAGAGAAGTATTTGTAGATTTAAGTGATTCTGAAGATATTGATGAAGAGCCAGCAAAGAATAATGACATCGAAATTGAAGAGCCTGAAAATGCCAATGATTTTGAAGATAATATAAAATTTGAGAGTTTGATCGATGAAGAAAACGAACCACAACAAAAAAGACCTAAAATTGATTAGATTTTAACAAACATTTTATTGATTTTTCTTTTTATAAGCTATACACAACCAATATTAATAAAGTAAATATTTGTAAATAAAGTAAAGATTTCGTAGCCAATATAAATAAATTGTATGTTGTATTTTATCATATGTATTTAGAATAATTTAATATGCATATAAAGTTTTCGAAACTTAACTGTAGCTTATGAAAATTAATAAAGTACTATTGATTTCCATGTAAATGTTAAGTTTCATGAAGTTTTCCCTACCTTTCCGTGATGAAATTTATTCAACTTTATTTATTTTATACCAAAGTAAGTTTTTTCATTAAAATATTATGAATTGTTAACATAAATATGCTAAAAAATTGAACATAATGAAAGAAATCGACAAATTCGAGATTCTAAAAATTATTTTTTCGGTTTCTCTTAATTTTAAGCTGCTAAATGACAATAAATCACTAACATCGACGTACCCTCTGAAAGTAGACATCTCGACGAAAAAAATGAGTACTAGTTGAACATCAAAACCCAAAAAAAAAATCAATAAAGTTGTTCGCCGAAGATAGGGGTGTTTTTTCGGAAAAATGGTAAAATCTCGAAAAATATTTATTTCTCATAATTGAAAAAATTCATGCTTATTTTATGCAAACAATTACGGACTTTCACAAAGTTTCATTTAAATTACATAATTTTCACGCGAGAAAAAAAAAATACAGATAAATCGGTTTTTCGTCATTTTCTCGCAAACTTTGAGGCTATGTCGAAAAATATATACAATAAAAGTTTTAGATTTTTTTATTATCTACAACTTCTGTATGAAATGCTTTTCTCTAGGAGGTCACGTTTCGCCACAAAACACGAAAAACGGTTTTCATCCCTTAAATAGCACCCCATTTCACTACTTCCCTTCATCTCAAGTTCTAAAGTTTTTTTTTCATTTTTTATGACCTCAACTATATATTCCAGCCGGCCGTTGTCTGCTATTAATTTTTTCATCTCAAAAAGGTAACGGCCCCAGCCTATAGGTTTATAAGTTTTTTAGAAAAACATGACGTCCTTTCAAATGCTCAGAATGGTTTTAGAAAAGGCAAGTCCACTATCCTTGCTATATATCAAACTCTGGTACACTTGAATCATTAAATGAAGGGAAGTAATCTGTAGCAGTTTGTTTAGATTTATCAAAGGTCTTCGACAGTGTCGATGATGGTATCTTGTGCGAAAAATTACAATTATACGGTTTCAGGGGGATTGTACTGAAATTAATGAGATATTATTTGACGAATCGGAAACAATGTATTACGGAAAATGATACAAAAGGAAATCAAATAAAATCTGAAGCTTCAGTAATCAGGAAAATAAAGTCTGAAACTTTAGTAATCAGGAAAGGAGTTCCACAGGGATCAATCCTTGGACCACTTTTTTATATTCTATATGCAAACGACTTTCCCAATGCTGTTGATGTAAATATGTTCCTTTATGTTGATGATTGCACTTTAGTATTCAGTGAAAAAGCAAACAAAAATTAAAAGCAAACGTAACTGATACTTCAGTCAGTTTGAAATGGTGTTCTAAGTCAAACTATCTCTTGTTAAAGTTCCCAAAACACAAATAATAAACTTCAAAATTGACCACCTGAAACATTTTCAGTAATGGTATAAGATACAAACCTCCACTTAATAGATAGTGTTTCTTTCCTAGGTTTAAATATAAATTCGAGATTAGACGGGAGGTCTCACATAGACCTACTAGCAAAATAATATGTGAAAGTACTGCTTTGTTTTAAGAACTATAAGTGAATAAATTGGACATGAATCGGCATTGTGTATATATACAGCCTAAAATAAGATACGGCATAATATTCTAGACAAATTCAGTCGCTGTTGATAGAATTCTAATATTTCAGAAAAAGTGTTTGAGAAGCATGTCTAAAATTAAGCAAAATGACAGTTGTAAACCAACATTTGTAAAGTATCAAATAATAACTATAATTAGTCAATATGTATATGAATCTGTTTATTTGTGGTCGAAAATAAGTATCTGTTTGCAGATGGCAAGAGAACATGAATATGACACGAGAAATAAAACTGATCTAAAAACGCTAAATAAGCCAATTTCACTTATATCCAAAAAAATATTCATTAGTCAGTTATTCAAATAACGAGAAATTTGTTTAAGTATGTAGGTAATTCTATATGTTCTATTTTGTAGATTAGTATTAAGTTCGCCCTTTTAATACCCTCCCAAATTGTCAACCACTCTAATGTTTGCAACATGTCTCCTACCGGGGTTTTCCTATTACATATGGAATATGTTTTATGCTGCTGCTTTTCTTGCATAATTCAATGGGTATCCCAGCCAGCGAAAAAGGTACCCCTACTACGGTAGTGCTACTAGAAGTAAAGACAAAATATAAATTCAAGTAAAGTAATCAACTATTTAGCTACGTTTGGAAAATAAAGTTTTTGTTCAACTAGTCCTGTGTTAGATTCCAACTGTGAAATCCTGCTTCAGATTTCTGGTTATATTGTTATAAAAATAATGTTAAAACATTAACTATACATGATTTTAACAATTTATAACCTGCAATATTTTGCATTTGGCTATCATTATTTATTAATAAAATGTATTTCACAATAAATCGAGTTTAAAATAAGCTCTACACGATTTTAGAAATTTCTGATCGATAATACTTTATTCTTTACCATCTATTAGTGTATATTAATAGGAAAAATAGGAAAAACTTAGTCTGTTAAAATGAATAAGGGTAAAAATCAGCTCTAACAATTTCATTCTTTTCTAATCTGTATTTTGGTGTGGTAACAGTAAAGCGATTTATTTTATGTTATTCTCTACCATCAATGCACATCAATAAGAGAAATTTTAGTCTGTTAAAATAAAATAAATAAGGATAAACATGAGCTTTCACGATGTCATGAATTTTTAATCTGTATCAGAAAGCAAAGGTGGTCAGAAGGTGCAGGGGACTACAATGACGGTAAAGCGCTGTTTGTTATTGTCTTCCAGTTTGGTTTAAAGTCCTCAATCTAGACTAAATTTACACCTATAACTGCAAGTTTTTAATAAGCATATCAAGATCAATTATTCAAATGTCCTACCAGTCTACAAATACACTAAGCAGCACTTTCCATTCATTCATGTCCATTCTCCACGTGGTACACACATACTACATGCATTGTTATTTCTAAACCTAGATAGCAAATAATAACTGATTAGCCTCAACGTAGTACCTTAGCTGTTCACGTACGATTATCTCAATTATTTTATCGACAACTTGATGTAAATTAATTGGCGTGAATTCTGCAGGAATTTTAGGTTTGGTTACTTATGGAATAGGCACTATCACGCTAGTTTTTAATTCAGTTGGTACTTTTCCAGTTGCTAATGAGGTATTTATGAGACGCAATAGGGCATATCCAATTACACAAACCTAACTACTTTTATATTTAGCGAATTATCACTGCTACTTATTTTTTAAGTTCACAAACAACTTTTTTAAGTTGCTCTAGGCTAATGTTTTAAAATCTTAATAAGTGAGATTGTTGGTCCGGCTTATCTCCAATAAATTTGAAATCCCAGTGCTTTGTTTCAATAGTCCCTGATATATCCTGTATACTATCTGAATAAAATTTCAGTGAAAAGTGTTGATGAGACCACTGGCTATCGTTTTTTTCTTGTCAAAATTTCCTTTCATTTATCAGTACTGTATGAGGATGAAGTCTAATATTTATGAATCCACCAATCCCACAATGTAATGATTTCGGTAAATAAAAAAATATAGGTACCTTAATTAATGTTTTAAAGGTCAAAGGCATTCAGTTAATTTAGGAAGTGGATTTTCACTCTACCTTATCTTGAAAAACTCCTTTCTGTTTTTAATTATTATTAACAGAGTTTCGTAGACAGTGCGTAATCTCCTAGCAGGAATCTAAAACATCATTCTTTTAATAATACTGGCCAACAGTTGTCTATAAATAATCACAATAATCCCATTGTTTACTATTTCAAGACGCCGGCATTAAATCACCAAGTAATGCCACTGCGAGGGCTCATCTGCAGGAGCAACCAGACAACTAATAAAGTGCAATGAATCAGTAAAACATCCGCAGAATCAAAGGCAGCAGTGTTAAATTTGTTCATTGGGCACGAGCACGAGTATAGGTCACACGCCGTTGCCTCTTGGCAGTGCTAGGTCCTCTCCAAGAAGCGTGGAGACCACACGCATCTATGCTGAAAAATATTAACGTTTCCTTCCACATTTATCTTTCTTACTTTCAACTAGTGCAGAATTAGAATTGATTCACTTTAACACATACTTAAAACGCACAATTAATTTCCGTCAGTGCTTTCTAAAAAATTAATAAAACCGACTCTAGCAGCACGCGATCTTCCTGCTCTAAAATGTCGTTTAATTTATGGTTTGTCTGCATTTACAAATTGGCTCACGCGAAGTATTGTAGTGATAGGTCGTAAATGCTGAAGATTCTGTTTATCAATCATTAGTTAATGCTCTATTTCAATATCCATGTTCTGTATGATATTTATGGTAGAGTAAGTAAGTTAATTTGTTAATTTAAAATAAATACGAACACAATAATAGGAGTTTAGACGTTGTCGACGCCAAAAATAGCAAAATAAGTGTACAACATGGGGGCGAGTGTTGGTGCGTCTTTACTATGTACATATTTCGATATAAAGCATCGACAGGCGCGTTTATTACTTAGAAGGGTGCAGGGACATATTTATAATTTTTTTGCCCTGGACGGATATGATCGGCCGCCCTAGTACCGTATCCGAATGTATTATATTATTATACCAAAATATTTTTTCGTTTGATGGAGGGGCAGCCGCCAGAGACGAACGGCTGTGGTCACCTCCTACGCCCTTAGAAAAGTACGTCCCTGGATGGGAAGTTATGCAATCTTAGGCGAAGATTGTGTAGAGCATATATCATCCTTCGTAGGGAATGTAAAGCCGTCGGTCTCTTGTTAGGTGAGTAAAAGATCCCTACTCTTCGAAAGAGAAGAAGTTCGACAAAATTCCTGGTTGGGGGTAGATCGTTTACAGACGTCAGTGTTAGGCCTCAGTAGCGGTAATAGGCCGACGTTAAAAAAAAGTGTACAACATTTAAAATACTACAGTATTTTAAAGAAAGCAAATCTAATTTGAACCTAGTAGATTGTTAAAAAATTACGGAAAATATACAGAGTGGCCACTTTTTCGAGGGAAACCCTAAAGTACAGAAGTAATTTCTATATTAAATAAATACAATAATATCTTTATGTAAAACCTGCATAATATGTTTAGAAAAGATAAAGAGGGTATGCATAAATGCATGGATTTATACATAGAGGTGAAAACCATGAAGATATGCATAAAGAAAGGATTATCGTCTACATAAATGTATAGTCCAAGCCAACACTACAGACATAATTATTATCGCCGCGGCCCATGCGGCATGCGTGTCGTCAAACAACCCGACGCACATTAAAAACCTATAAAGGTAAGCGAGTCAATTTGCGGTCGAGACGGCACAATGAATGATGGTATTTTAATGAGGTCGTAAATTTTTTGTTGCGTTTTTATGTGCCGGGAACTGCTAATCTCAACTATAACTTTGTATAGAATTTGATTATAGTAAGATTATTGTGTGGGATGTTTATATGTTGAATCACGTTAAGATAGATAGAAGTGTCGTGTAACTGTAATATATTTTTTATATCTATTCTAAATCACTTTCTTCTCATTATTTATATGTGCGGTGGAAGTTTATTATACAGTGTATATAGTCGTTTGAAATTTAACCGTGCACATAAAAAACGCAACAAAACTTTGCGACCTCATTAAAATATCGTTAGTAGTATGTACGTCGGGTTATTTTATGACACCATACCGAATGGTTCACCGGCGTTAATAATGAGCTCGTAGAGTTTTTATTGTCTTTTTTATTTGAACGATAAATCCGCAGGTTACTAGACACTCTTGTGCACTTCCTTATTTTTGATTTCCCAAAAAATAAAACATTGTTTATAAAAAGTTTTGCTTATCTGAGGAAGTCATAAACAGTTGTCAAACTTAAGATACATTATACAGGGTATTCTAGAAATTAGATAATAAGAAATCGACTATTTTTTTTACACTTTCAATGAAAGGTTTTTAAATTATGAACACAAGCTTAAATACGAAGTGCAGTTATAAAATAGGGAAAACCTCTTTTCTAAGTAACTGAAAAACTTTGTTAAATAAAATTTTCGTTCCCTATAGTTTTATTTAAGTTTAGGCCATTCGAACTACAATAATTAGACATATTTGAGAATATTGTGGTACGTTTAGTTGCATAAGCCACTAAGGACCCTTCAGTTACCACATAGGAGTTGTCATCGGCATACTGACATAAAGAACCTTTTAAATCATTAGTGTACATAACAAATAAGAGGGATTCAAGTATAGCTCCTTGAGGTACGTTCTACGGAACATGAATTTTATCTGAAAAAAAGGTTTTGAAGTACTCCATCCTTAAATATTGTTAGTGCAGTGACGTGAGATCTATCAACAAGGTACGACTGGAGCAGTTTGTTAATGCATATTCCCCCGAACACTATATCTTGTCTATATCTACTTGTCTAACAAAATGGAATAATTAATTGTGATGAAAGCTCTTGACTTTTAAAATACAAGCAGGCCACCTTCAAATTGGATAAAGCACTGTAAAAAATTTTAGTTGGTGAGTAATATATATCCTCTTCTGTTGAACATAAAGGAGAACTGACAATCTTTAATTATTTTGTGTTTAGTAAAAAACGAATCATTTTATTGTAAATTGGGGGGCGAGCGTAGGTGCGTTTTTACTATGTACATATTTCGATATGCGATGTAAAGCAACGTTAGGCGCAGTTAGTAGTTGGATGGGTGACCGTCCCAACGAAGACCGCGTTCTCGCTTCACACATCTTCCAGCGGCTTGTATATCAGTGTATGCGCGGAAGCTGTACAACTTTAGGCGAGGGTTGTATAGGGGATATACCATCCTTCGGAGGGGATGTAAAGCCGTCGGTCCCTTCTCAATTAAATGTTAGGCAAGTAAAAGATCCTTACTCTTCTTAAGGGAAGAGGTTCGGCAAAATTCCTGGTTGGGGGTAGCTCGTCTACAGGCGTCGGTGTTAGGCCTCAGTAGCGGAAATAGGCCGACATTAAATAAATGTATAAAAGAAAATTATTGTAAATTGTTTTCTTAAAAATCTTAGAGAAATTCGGTGGGATTGATGCACCACGGTAGTTTTCAACGTTTTTCTTATCACTATATTTATGTGTAGTTATTGTTTTTCTAATGTTTAATTGATTAAGAAATATTAAAAAATATATTTATTATGTGAGAAAGTTGTTCAGAAATGTCTGCTACTACTTAATTTTTATTACATAAATTATTGGCACTTCATCAAGACCAGTTAATTCTTAATTAGGCATTGTGAGAACTTGTTTATAAATAGTCGAAGTTGGGAGTCGGGATTTTTTGGGATTTTTGCTTTTTTGCCAGAGCACCAATCTAGAGACCCCTCCCCATTTTCGAGGTCGCTGAACAGGTTGGTGGGGGTCCCGCGATTTTTTCCTCGGTAACCCCTTCAAATTGGCCAAAAACCACCCCCAAAGTACCCTTTTTCGTGAACCCGTTTATTTTCCCCAGCTTTTGACTAACTGTTATTCCCTCGAATAGAACGGAAAGTCCCTCGAGGGATATGAGCTCAGCCACCCCTACACCAGGCTTCCACCTCTCTAGGGGGTTGGAAAATTAATTTTTTTTTGTGGAAAAAAAAATTGATATTTTACAGGAGGTGTCTCTGTGAGGAAGGTGGCAGGTGACCACGGCTGTTTAACCACCCCCGGGGGTGTTGTCACCCTTCAAAGGGGTGGAAACAAAATATTTTTTTTTTGGGAAAAAAATAATATTTTGTAGGAGGCGTTCCTTTGAGGTAGGCGGTAGGTGACCAGGATTGTGTAACCACCACAGGGGGTTATTTTCACTCTTCAAAGGGGTGGATATTTTATTTTTTTGGAAAAGATATTATTATTTTGTAGGAGGTGTTTCTTTAAGGAAGGTGGTAGGTGACCAGGGTTGTATAACCAACCCCGGGGTTGTTTTCATCCTTCGAAGGGGTGGGAAAAAAAATAATATTTCGTAGTCGGCGTACCAGCCTCCTCAATGAAACGCCTCCTACAAAATATTATTTTTTTCCCCAAAAAATATTTTTTTAATACCCAAGAAAATATAGATATTCTATAGTTTCTTGGGTATTAATAAGGTTTAAAAACAAGTTTGCTTCATTTTGAGATGTTTGCTCTCTCTCTCTCCCTCTCTATCTCTCTATAACAAGCTATGTTGCAGAAAGAGAATAATGCTAACCAAAAGCTTATAAAAATGAGTTTTTGATTAAGATTTTTAATCTAAACTGATCGATTAAATTTTACATCCTGTATGTTCTTCTTGGACATTGAAACAATTTTATTTTTTTAAGCAATATTTAGTCAATTCTAATACAGGATAGTTAAAATCGAATACACACACACAAACACACCCACTGCCAACTAAAAGACAAGCGATATTGTGATGACTGACTGTCAAACGAAATTATGTTTTATATAAATAGGAAGTAAATAATCACCTGTCACATTAATATGTGCCCGCCAAGTGAGTAGAAAAAATTGGGACTGAATGAATCGTATACAGTCCAGTAAACTTTTGCTCTAGGCAACTACAAAAATATTTGATTCCATTTGATTTTACTTTGGTCACTATTAGATAAGAATTAATTACAATGAACAATGAAAATATGTTTATGCTTCCAGGTGATATATATCTCAATTTATTATTCTACTATATATGATAAAAAGTTACATCTCAACACATTTTTGACATTCCGATTATAATACCAAACTTATTGGCCCATTATGGAGTCAAATCTACATCAATTTATGCATTAACTTTAATTTCCAGGAGGAATAGGCGCAGGAAAGAACCCTCAATCCTTGGCAGGATGAGCTTCGTGCTGAAGATGAGACAATCTGCAGGATTCTCGAGAAAGAGATTGATATTGTAATCTGCTTAGTAAAAATTGCCTGCCCCGGAGTGTGTACATATTATCATACTATTACGACACGTCAACGGATGATATATGGTGCAACTACCGGGCAGTCGACCAGAAAAATAATGTTTTTCATAGGCGTGCACGCCCTTGAGACATACCATTGTTCAAAGTAAAAATTCAATTGTAAAACGGAACATTATCAACCAATTTTAAGAAGTTTATATAAACCGTATACAAGTTCATAAACTTGAAGATATCAAGATGTTAAGAAGATTCTTAGAATGTTAGAAAATCTATGTATTATGAAAATAAGATTTAACAGGGCGTTAATAGAACAAAGAAATATAATTTAGGAATAAGTAAACAACCGATTCTGACAGTTTCATAAAATTTTGTATGTTCCAATCTACGATGATAGATCATTTTGCTCAAAAATACTTACAGGGGTCGTAATTCATATCTGAGTCCATCGTTATGCAGATGCAAACGGACGTAATATACTTTGATTTTACGAAATTTTACAGGATTAATCGTAATATATTGATTGCAAAACTTTCTACCTTTAGTATTTCGGACCTGCTCATAACCTTCTTCTAATAAACCTCATCATGTCGCGTATAATGGGTTTAAGCTTTGAACAGAATTTATTAAAAATTATCATAGACTATTTATCAAACAGCGTAATGTGTATCATTAGGAAGCCATAATTTCAATATGTATTGATGTAGCTATCTACTGGAAATTTGTAACATTTAAATGATTAATTTGATATTCTAAAGAATGGTAACTGCTAGGTTGACGTCTAAACCTGTGAATCTGCATTTTATTTCGCTGTAAATTATCATCATTAAAATATATTTTATACATGGATAATCCTTTTTTATCTTTTAGAGCCGACACCTATGCTGTTATTACGGCAGTTCATGTCTTGTGTTCAACCGAACTTTATTCTTCGTTCTAAGCCATTGCTTCTGAAAATAGCGTTTGTCCATCGTAAATATATGTTGCAAAGTATTACATGTAATAATATATATTTTATTTACTTGGCTGTTGATGCACTATCCATAAATAATATCTTTATTAGGGGGTTTCCATTGCTACGCAAAGGTGCGCTGTTATTGACTTATTCACCTTTTAGTATTCATGGTAGAACGTACGTATCTACGAAGAGTTAGATTTATCGGCTATTTTATAAAATAAGGAGCGTTTACCTTTTAGATTTATGATTTTTTAGGCTTTTAAGTAAAGTGAACACCTACAAGTTCATGGCTGTGCTAGCGGCTAAACACCACACATATTTATTTAAAAATATGCTGCCCAACATAATATTCCAATTGCTGGGCAGACAATTGCAAGTAACTGCTTACAAGTATATGACAAAGGAAAGTAGAAATATAAAAATGCAATATAAATAGATAAAAAATAGGTGCTATCTTCCTTACAGCACAAAGTCTTACGAAGTTCCTCTGAACGCTCTCTATGTATTGTTTATAGAGTAGTTTCGGTGTTTTAATGTCATTAAAGATGAAAGACCAACTTATTTAAGTCCGAATATTCTAAAGTTTTCATTTGTGATGGTGCTTAAGTGACAAAGGATAGTTTGTAATTAAATGTTACACTGAAATCACAAAATGTTGATGAATGCGTAATCCTCTAAACAATAATTAAATTCGATGTATATATGTTTATTACTAAATGTTAGAATATTACATTTCCTCATGTTTAAGTGTAATTTAAGTTACACACTCATTGATTTCATCAAGGGCACTTTGAGATGCCACAGAATCACTTACACGATTTATTTTATTGTACAACTTTATATTGTCAGCATATAAAAAACAGTCGTTAACCAAGTAGACTGTAATGTCGTTAATGAAGAGGTTGAAGAATAATGGACCTAACATAGAACCCGGAGGTATACCCTTAATAGATGCAATCATTAAAAGTATGTAATTCTCAATATGTTTTCCTAATTTTCTTATATAGGAAAAATATATTTGATTTAATGCATAAATTAAGTAAAAATGTAAAACGAATTGTAAATGTAACAGCACAATCATATAACATAAAGGCTTGAATTTTATCAGAGCCCAATATTCATTATCTGCGTCTACTAGGTCTCTTTCAATTGAAACATTAGAGGTGATATATGAACTGGGAAGATATTTAATAAAGCTATTTACCAACTCTGTGTTGCCCATACAATATTGATCTTTGCAGCTGTCGGTAAATTATTACTAATTTTTTTGTCAAAACTTACTGGGATTGATTTAAATATTGTTTTAAATGGTATAACAATATTTTTTACATTTAACGTCAACTCACCCTTTGATATTGGTAATATAAATGCCTTAAGTGCAAGAGAAAAGTGATAGTGCCTACAGACACGATGTGGTTTTGGTTCATGGACCATCTGGCTGCATCTGATGGCGACGTTACCTAATTTGTTCGCATTATCGCTTGCAATATTTGCCTTTTTGGGACTACGTGCCCAGAAATGGAAAACAGAGTGCTTGGGATGGCTCGGTTGTTTGTCCATCACTTTGTCTACTACAGTTATTTATCTCCGAAACAAGTATAGCTAAAAATCTGTGTTTCCATTGTTTAGTGTTCCAAAAAATCTATAAAAATGTGGGGCTTGTGAAAATTAAAAAATTGTTGGCAAGAAGCTACCTTTCGAAAATGTAAGTATTAAACTTTGTCCTAATATTTTAATTGAAAATATTAAGTTTTACTTTATCTCCTTATAAAAATATTGGGCTTGAAAATGTGAAAAATCAGATGTCAGGATAATGAGAAAATTTAAGCTAAAATATAGCGAATTTTCTATTGTTGTTAATGTTAAAGCTTTTAATAGTAATCTATATGAAAGTTCAAATCATTAAGACAGTTGCAAGTCCAATTTTATTTGCTGCTGTTACTGGGTGTACACCAGGGATTAATATGACAAATGAATTAAGTGTCAATTATCTTTTATATGCTAATGATACGAAGATTGACAGTAAGGTATATTGTTATGATATAAAATAAATTAATATTTTATTTTTCCTTTTGAAAAATTTTACATTTAAGCCGTAATCACTTATTGTTAGATTAAATATGGGACAGTTTTTAGAGATTTGGGTTTTGTGGAGAATTTCCAATGATTACATGTCTTTACAAGTTCTTTCAACCGATTTTAGAAATTTCTAACTTAATATAAAAGTTTTAAAATTTGTCTTAAATTAAAATAAATATTTGAAAAGAAACCTTTTGTACCTAATATTATTGATAATATTCCATAAATTGGTGACCTTGAGAACGCAGAATCTTCAGTTAAGTTTCCAGAGCCCCAGTCCGTACAGTTATTGAAAGTTTTGAAATACACTCAATCTGATGATCCTCTTTAGTTGCAAACCAAACTGACAAATTGTAAAATCAGGTACTCTTTACAACGAATTAAAATTACTGATTCAAATGATGAAATTAGGTGCAATGTTTCGTTTTCTAAATGTTGCCCTTTTGTACCAAAATCTGTACGAGGTGCAGTTTTCGACATATTTCGTAATTTAACCCATGTTTCTGAACGTCCTACCAAGAAACTCATGACTTCTAAATATTTCTGTCTCAAAATAAACACTGATTACACTCTGATTGCATTCATGACTTTTCAAAATTTTCGTACAACTACATACCACCCACAGAACAATGGTATTGTTGAACGATTTCATAGAACTTTAAAAACTGCACTGCTTGCCTCGAATATCAACAGACAGGCTTGAACCGATTCCCCTTGGTACGAAGGATCTTTTCGAAAGGTTTCACGTACAAATAAACTTATTACCGTCCTTAAAAATGGGAAAGAACTCACTGTCAGTAATGTCCGAGGCAAACCCGCTTATTTATTAAATAATGTTATAGACCTACTTGTCAAATCGCATTTTAAAAAGTTCGTTTCAATATTGATGCTTTGGTGGTTTGATTTTAACTTTTGCAGTGGAAGTATGTAGCATATTTGCTTACATAGGCTCCTTCAGCCATCTTTGTTATATATTTGTTATGTATTGAACATTTGTAATGATGTGCTCAAAAACTTGGATATGCTCCCTTTCTTGTGACATGTCATTCAAGATTATAACTGTAATACTTTCTGAAATACATCTTTTTAAAACCCGATGATTCTTTTGTAGTAACCCTGTATAATGTATAAGCGTCATTGCAATAAAATTAACAACACTTGAATTTTTCTAAAAATGTTAATACCAATTTGATGTTCTGAATAAATATTCGAAAATAAACATTTTCTATTCTAATATTACTTCCACATCCAGTGGAAGTATAGTAACGCAAAAAAAATTGTTATTATTATTTTTTGAAATAGGCTTAAAATGTCATGAAACGTCGAGATTTTAAATATGTCAGTTTGTCTGTCGGTCTGTATGTAACTTTTTTGAGCGCACGTTTACTCTGGAACTATTTATGATATTGATTTGAAAAAGGTACACTTATATATTATAACGAGATCTGGAACTATTTTGATCCAATTCCGTTGAAGGGTTCGGGGGTAAATGAGGTAAATAAGGGTAAATAGGCAAAGCAAGTAGGTAAGAGTTCATCAAATTGCAGTTTAGGGCATGTACGAAAAGTCAAGGTCTCAAAATCAACCACCTCCCACTATCACCTCCAATACCACCAACACGCTTTTATGAAAAGGAGTAAAAAAAATTAAAATGTGATTTAGTGTGTATACAAGAACGAAACATCCCAAAGAATTCTTTGGCGTTAGCTACCCCCGTTATATTAAAGGGAGTAAAAAATTAAATTGGGATTTAGTGTGTATACGAGGACCAATAGCCTTTAATGTTTTTTTGGCATTAGTCACCCCCTGTACCACCCCCATTGCCACCCCCACCCTATTATAAAAGGGAGTAAAGAAATAAATTGGCATTTAGTGTGTGTACGAGAACCAAGGGCCTTTAAAATTTATTTTGGCATTAGTTACCCCCTCTACCCCCCCACCCTATTGTTTAAGGGAATAAAAAATTAAATTGGGAATTAGTGTGTATACGACAACCAAGGGCCTCTAAAAATTTTTTGACATTGGCCACCCCTCTACCACCCCCATTGTCACCCCCACCCTATTACTAAAAGTAGTAAAATATTACATTAGGATTTTGTGTGTATAAGACTTAGATACAAAATCTGGATGTGGAAGTAGTGATTCCTTGGGCAGCTGTTTTATGGATAATTTTCATACATTTGTAAAGTTTTACAAAAAAATCCATATACTATATATAACAATGTTAATTCGATGGAGTTTTTCTTTTCTTTTTGCCAAAAGTTAAAAAATAACTATCTTCAACTTTTATACGAAATAGACGGTACTATAAAAATGTCCAGATAAATTTTTACTTATACGTGTTTTGACTGACCTAAAATTATTTAATAATTAAGTTAATTTAACGATTTCTCAATTTTTTCGATGTACTTTACGTAAATAATTTCTGTTCGAACTTATGTCCTTTCATTTTCTTTAAGACTCTTTATTCTACCAATTAACACACAAAATATAAGCAAAAATTTAAACATTTCTGCTCAATGTTTGTTGCTTAATAATTTCTCCTGGGCCTTTAATATTTTCCTGTCATCTCGGGTTTCAGGTTGAATGATTGTTTGGCCGAGTGGATACACCGAACATTAGACAGCTGGTGTACTCTAGTGGTGTATCACCGAACTACACACCGTGAAATATGAATAGCCGGGCTCTCCCGAGTCTTCCGGATAAATCGCCTTACAATCCACGCGAAATACATTCCTGCAGGCGGCATACGTATTACCAACTTTAAATTATTTTGTTTGAAATTTGAAAGTGAATAGTGAACTACATAGAATACAGAGATAATAATAATTATTTTTTGCGAGGTGATTAACCTGCTTCCGTTTGGTGCTGTGATTATCATTAATTTTAATAACAAGAAAATTACACATTCAAACAACGACTGTACCATTTAGAGGATGAATTTTCCACTGAGTATAAGTAATTACTTCATTAGATACATATGTTGCATTATATCAATGGATAAGAATGTAATTGGCCATATTTCTTCACTTATTTAAATATGCTCACTTTGTCGCTGCATTAGCATACGTTTACGTTGAGTCTAGTAGGCAAATATAAATTGTCTTTAAGTAATATTTCATAGTGTTTTAATTATTTATTAGAGATTTATTAATGAAACAAATACATAATTTTACATAAAGTCGATCAATATTCATATTTAATTATTGATTATTGTCCACACAAATCGTAATTTATTTGTTCGTGTTGCCTGATTACGCCAAACAGTGCTGCCACCTTTATTTTATGATCATAATAGAAACACGAAGCAGGTCACCATTAAAGTTATATACAGCGTGTCCTTTTTTGCAATACGATTGCATTGGTATCTTCGAAACTGTAAGAGGCGGAGGGTCGGTTATGTTAGAGAAAATCTGTGCACTTTAAACTTGTTAAGATTTGTTTTCAACACTTTCAGACCTATTCGATTCTATGATGGAAAACGGGGATCAATTAAAAAAAATGTATTAGCGATACTTTAGAGAAGAACTAGTAAGATATTCTTAATCAGCACCTTTAGAAACAACTTTGTACAAGATTACATCGCTCCGGGTCCAAATGTGTTTGAGATATGGGTCGTCAAAAAACAATTTTGTCAACTTAAAATAATTTATATTTGTAAAACGGATTCTCATATAAAAAAAAATGTACTCTTTACTTTTCGTTTAGAGTAATGTATTGTACTAGTGTGAAATGATTCTACAACAAAATTACCATTTATTTAATTAATTAAAAATGTTGCAAATTTCAAGCTCTACAATTTTTCTCGTTACACTTTTTTCTTAGAGCTAACAGGAATTGGATTTTACCTTTCCGATCACCAGAAACAACATTAAAAAATGAGCCTCGGGCAATTTTTTGGATCTCCAATGATAGATTTAGTATTCATTGATAATCTTCCGAGATTTCATTCGTTTGCATAAACTTTGCAAGTGAAATTTCGAAAATAACATCTTATATTTTTAGATATATCCTGAAATTTTTTATTATAATAGGAAACTTACTATTTATGTCAACTACGCCATTCTGCTCGTTTTCACACAACGTTACGTCCTTGGACTTACCTGAAAGAAAAAAAAAATAATAGAAATTATTTAACAGAAAACTTTTCAGGAAATAATAAATTCTTAATCTTTTAAGGATTAATTTTTAATTGATCAGTGTTACAAAGTTCTTCAATTAACAAATATAAATATGTATGTATGTTTTAAGTAATTATAATTACAAGGAAAGTGTGAAGAGAAAATTACTTTGGACTTATACATAAATAATTTACAAAAAGAGAAACTTAAATAACAAGAACAATGTTTTGCAGTTATATTTGTTTAATTGAAAGAATAAGCACAATATTTTATATAACATTTACGCTTTTGTGAATAAATAATAAATTCAGTTTATAACAATTGTGTTTCCGCAATTTTAGAATTTTTTCGTTCGAAACTTTCTAGATTTTTATTTGATATTGTGATTTCTTTCATGGTTCGTGATTCGGACAAATGTTAATCTTTTGTAAATACATTATGGTAATAAACACGTTCACTCATACACAATTACGTAACAGACCGTTCTTTTGCCAGAAATGAAACGATCTTCTTTACTAGTGACTAGTGATCGGCCGCGGCTTCGTCGGTGTGGAATTCGGATATACGCAGATATAATTATGTGCAATGTCAGCAAGCTCCTCTCCATACACGTTTTATCGGCGACAAAATACATAGGAACCAAGTTTTCAATTGTTTTTTGAATATTTTTTTTTTACGATTTTGCTTTATAAGTCTGTCAAATGACAACAGAGTGATTGCCACTGTAGTCTATATTAGTATGCATTATTGGTAAAGATTTTTGCACAAGTTTGAACAACTTGTTGGTCGAGAGAGCGAATTTCCGGGACCACTTCGAAGTCTAGATTATAATCCGCTGTGGGAACATATGAAATATTTAGTATATGCTCAAGAAATTAATAATGTCCAAAATGTATGGCAACAAATAGTCGATTTTGCTAATTTTATTAAAAATCAATTGAAAATTTTTATTTACCATTTTTTACTGAAGACTCGTGACATCCTGTATAAGTATTTTACAGATGTAAAGAATGAATGTAAACGTCATAATAAAAGCTTCACGTTTAAAACTTCTTAATAATATAATAATTGTTAATTATCGCCTTCATAATGTACTAGAAACTAAAATAATTAATTTCGGCCATTTAATAGCTAAACAGACACATGTTCGCCTTAGGCGATGGTACTAAAAAAATCAACGTCAAAACTATGATTTGCTTTGATACATCGCTTCTAGCTTAAGAGCTTGTCATAATTTTTAATTAAATTTGAGATTCACATTCACCATTTTAAATCAATTGTATTAAAAATTCTGTTAGCTCAGTGTGGTGCTAAAATTATAACATTATTAACTCTATCTTACAATTTAACTTCCCACGATTACTGCCGCCACCCGCTGCGCTGCTACACTAATTCAAATTTTCCTCCCGTCTTTAGAAATGCAACAGTCATATACTTACTTTCGAAGCATAGTTTACTAGCTGATAAAACGATCAAATGGAATTAGATTTATAGCGGACGGTGTATGAAGTAAATGTGCTTTTATACAGGGTGACATCAGTACCGTGTAATTCAAGATTTTAAAAGTTAAACAAACTATTTCGACAATTTTCATCTTAAGAATTAACTGACGTGTGCATTAGATGAAGATATAGAGAGTCTAAAATATATTTTAGTTAGATCGTATCGCATTTACTTAAAATTAATATCTTATCATTGGAGAAATCATATAAAAGGCGAACTCAAACAGCGACGTATTGGGGAGATATTCCGGCCCGGGCTCCTGGTCTGACCGGCCCCACTCCTACGTGTTAAACTAAACCGACCCAATACACAAACTTTTTTTATTTATGAAATAATTACCAAACATAGTCATTCTAATACTTTATTAACAAGATTAACATACTTTTAAATAGATCACTCCTTTTTGCCACATTATCAATGATTTGATCACTGGTTAGACTCGTTAGGATATCAACTGAAATTTATACTAAGGTATCCAAGTGATCTTGCGAAAGGCAATTTGTAAGTATATTTTGCACAAATTTTAATTTTGAAGGGTCCTTTCACAAGACACTTGAGTGCAGGAGAAACTCAGTACATATTTGTGTGTAAATGGCAAAAGCACATCAATCAGGCTAATATATCGAGAAAATATATCAGGATCTAACAAAGAATGATTTTAATGATTGAAACTGTCTGCTTTTCTGTTGATCTTCAGATAATAATCATGATACCCGGAATTGGCACATTCAAAAAAGTCTAAGTTTAACCACTTATAACGAAAATTTTGTACCTATCTGAAAAAACTCAAAATTATCCCCTTTTTGCCATTTTATGGAATGAGTATATTTCTGGAAAATAAGGAAGATATAATTAGAACTTTTCACAGTTGCGATTTGCGTTTATTCAAAAACTAAAAAGACTTGGGGTTTTATTTGCATTTATGCTTTTATAAGATTTATTCTCTCGGGACGAAACGGAAAATTATAAAAATGGTAATTTTTTAAGCAAATGTTTGCTGAAAGCATCGGTGTCCTACATCTGGAATTTAAAATGTTCTTGTATGTTTCAATACAGACAAATACTGGATAAAAAAGCCATAGAATATAATTAGACACTATTGCGAAGTTTATGGCATTGCAGTGCATCCTGCAAACATTCACAGACTATAAACCATTTGATTCCGTAATTAGGGACAATAAATATAAGATTAATTGTAAGTTATAATTCCTGATGTCAGGTTAAACAAGCTATAAACCAAGCAGTCGAAATATTTTTTAAATGTTTGGTCCATAAGGATGACATCCAAAGCACTTGAATACATGGATGACGCGGACAGGTAGGTTTTTGAAACGATAAATAATTTTGTCCAGATAAAATGCAATTAATAGGTACAATATATCCTCTTCAGAAAGTGAATAACATAGCATAAAAATATTTTTTTTGCTATTCTACAATTTTTTGAGCTCGGGAGCGCAACCAGCGCCGGCACAGCCGCTGCGGCCCACATGGCCGAGCCCGATAACCCGACGGCCTAATCCGGGCCTGAACTCAGGCCAATAATATTGGATTAGCTTAATTATTAATTAAAATGGTGCAGGTTATTTTTGATATGAATGAGGCTCACAAACTTAATCTATATATTTAGTGAAAATGAAGAGGGTTCTTCATATAATATTTTTTGAAAGAAGCCTTTCTTATAAAGAAAAAGGTTTTTCAAAGATGTCTGAAAATTGCACAGTGCAACGCCCAGAAAATAAACAGGTGTTGGAGTTACAAGCATTGAATTTTTCATATTTAATTCTATTAAGATTGAAAAGTTTGAACCTATTCCAATTTTTTGACCTCCCTGTATACGTAAAGTGTGAATAATAAAGGATGTGACGTATATATGTGTTTAAATGTGTAAAATTACATAAACAAAGCAAGTAAAAATAGGAATGATACTCCATATGCAAACAGGAAACGAATTAAAATGGTTTATAATTAAATGATAATTAAAAATATTTAACAATCATCGCCTGTTTTGAAATTTTGATTTGGGTTAGTAATATGCCCACCAGTGCAACAAATTTTTGTTTGTCTAATATAATTATTACTGTGGAAGAAATGGAACACATTTTTAGTATACGTGCCAGAATAATTGATCGTTTTTAAAATGCCATTTCAACCCTTACCGCTCTATTGAAGTGAACAACCTGGAGATTTTGTAAGTGAAGCTACAGGCAGGTGACATATCCTACCAAACTATAAATGATGAGATGAAGAAGACTAGAGAAATTATTATCAATGATACGGTAAAATTCAATACAATAAAGATAAAAAATTTAGACAAGGAATTTCATTAAACATAATATTTTTAGTCGCAAACTCCTCTATAAAGTCCTTAATTTACTATAAGGAACGTAACCAGACTGCAACCAACAGCTACTCTCCGGGCTATGTGCCCCGCCGAGCGTTGAATTACAAGTTACATGTCTGGCGCGTTAAGTGTAATAATTGCATATTACCATCAAAACGCTAATGCTTCGATTGCAACAAACACCAGCCGAAAGACTGATCCTACTTAAAGGAGCTCTCTTGCCAGCCGTCACACACCACTTGCAGACTGCAGTTCCGAGCTGTTGGCTCGCGTCAGTGCAAGGTAAGCATGTGACGACCGGCACGAGGATCGCTTGACCATTTAGTACATTTCGGTATCTTTGGGATAGCGACATGTAAAATCTAATCTAAAAGCACATTTGAACAAAGAATTTCATTATTTAGAAATATTATGTATAAATGTTCTAGATATAATTGACAATTTGAAAATATAGATAAAGATACATGTAATGTTATAGAATTCCAATTTTTTTAAAAATATTTATTTAACGTCGGCCTATTTCCGCTACTGAGGCCTAACACCGAGGCCTGTAGACGAGCTACCCCCAACCAGGAATTTTGCCGAACCCCTTCTCTTAAGAAGAGTAGGGATCGTTTACTTGCCTAACATTTAATAGACAAGGGACCGACGGCTTTACATCCCCTTCGAAGGATGGTATATCCCCTATACAACCCTCGCCTACGGTTATATAGCTTCCGCGCATACACTGATATACAAGCCGCTGGAAGATGTGTGAGGCGAGGACGCGGTTTTCGTTCGAACGGTCACCCATTCAACTACTAACCGCGCCTGACGTTCTTTACATCGCATATCGAAGTATGTACATAGTAAAGACGTAGGTGCGCTCACCCACAATTCTAAATTTTATCAAATATATTATTTTTGTAACTTTAATGCAGTTATTAATTCAGTGTATATAATGAGATATTTTTCCAAGCTACTAAATTTATTTAAAGTTGTAACAAGTTCTATTACTGATCCTGCTAATCACAAACCTGCCTGCAAACATTTTTTAAATTACAAAATATGCATATTTTTGACAGCCTTCACCTTTTTAATAATTGCCAGATTGGTTTTAGAGCAACAACGCTAACTAGCAATACTTTTATAGATTTAATAAATAATCCGGCAAAAATAAATAAAAAAAATCCAAACCTAGGAAAAATTCGCATGTACCTGGAAATTACAGATCTTAAAAAATCACCATCGATCCCACTTATGCCAAAAACTTTATTCAAGGTCAAAGATGAAAAAATAAGTTTCTCGAAAATACCTCTTAATCAGTAACTGTTATCGTAAAAATAGTCAATAAGAAGTTTGCAGATCATGCAATTCTGTAAAAAACAGGTTTTTAGAATTATTTCCTTACGAATGATTGTTTGTGAGATATCGCGATTTAAAAGATTGGAAAATATTCTAAATAATATGTACACTTCTTCACACCAAATTTGAGTCAGAATACTTGTTTTTTAACGTGGTTTAAACGAATCGATCAAAATATTGGGGTACCACAAGGTTCAGTATTGGATATCATATCTACCTTATTTACATCGGTGGTTTACTAAATTGTATATCTTATCTCAATTTTAACTCTCCCTTATCCAATGTTAATGATAATGCAACTATATTATATCAGTTAGTTTTAAATAATGAAAAATTAAAACTATAGGTTCGAAGTCTAAAGAATTATAGATTAGACATTCATTTACTCAATAATGTAAAACATTCGGAGTCCGTTAAGACTCGAGATTTATCACGGTAAACTACAGACATTTGCTTAGCCATTTATGCGCATTTTCTTTTAAATACTCTGTATATGCTATGAACATTTTTTCCATGCAAAGAAAAGCGGTTGAGAGTCCTAACAGGCTGACACTATAGAAGCAAATGTAAGGACATACATGGGGCGCGAATAGAAAATTAGAAAGTGAAGTAGAAAGATGTATGAAGTGCATAATGTTTCACGCCCTCATCACGAAAAAAAAACGATTCTGATAACTTGGACCGGGTATATTTTACAAAGTTGCTTTATATTAATGTAGTAGAAAATTAACTGAATTTATATAATTTACACGCGCATTAGGAAATCACGCCAACATAACATTAATTAATGATAAAAATCGAGAATGTAAATAAATGATTTTCAAAGTACTGGCAAATTTAGAGATTTGTTCCATTTTTATATGGTGATTTGTACACTTAAATATGGCGTGGTGTATTGTTTAAAATTACTAGAGCTTGCGGTACAAGAGTCTGATAGGAATCAGAATAGAAATAAGTCAATTACCTTTATTTACTTTAATGTAAAAATATAAAAAGTGGCAACCGGTGACAGACAATACGAATATAAAAAACATAGTTTAAATTAAACAATGTACATTTATTATGTTAATATATTATGTTAGGATGCAATACTGAAGTATATTCAAAAGAAAAAAAATAATTTTTTCGTATGCTTTTTGTAATAATACAAAATAAATTAAATAATATATCTTTGCTGTGTTACGACTTTATGTTAGGATGAATGTAGAAACTGCAATACTGAAGAACCTTCAAAAGAGAAAATTATGTTTTTTCTCTTACGCTTTAGGCAATAAAACATAAATAAGTAAGAGAATGGGTGAATACTAGCTTCTAGACTTTGAAAACATTGGCTTTGATTATGAGTGATCTAAACCTTTTCTAAGAGATTAAAGTCTTATCAAAATTTGCCACCTTTATGAAGAACGTGAGGCTCTTAAAAGTGGCTTCAATTTCTCTTAAAGCAATTCACAAATCCTGTTACATCTAGAGAGAACCATTTTCTGGAGAATAAAAGGTCAAGAGAAAAATATCTGACAGAAAAACGGTCGAGATAAAACGTCAGGTGAATAGCTGTCAGGATAAGCCTAAGTTAGGTCTAGTACGATTCGGGGGCCTCAATTTGTCTACTCCGAAAGTGTCACCGTTGACTGTATCTAAGATCTTTTTCTTTTCCTTATAGATAAAATTCAGTACCTATTTTTGAATTCTTTCAATATGTTTGTGGTAACTATAATTCTTCTCTAGTCGATTACACCATATGATAAATGTCTTTGTACTATGCTATAATATAGGATGACGAGTTGTTTAATATCAAAGACGTTTTTATAAAATTATGTTGCTGTGGTTCCATCGCTCCATATCAAGATATTGTAAATAATTATTCCTAGATATTTAATTTTGTTCGCTATCAAAATCGAGTTAAATTCTGGTATTGAACAATTACATATAGCAGCTAGAGGGCATGACAAATGTTTTTCTGAAATTAATTGTCAGAGTTTGTTATTAAACCATTTGTCTAAATTAATCAAATCAGCACAACTTTTTGTTTGAGTTGTGACAACGTTGAATCTTTATAAAAATAAATCAGTGTCATCAACAAAGCTTATTATATTGTGTGTTGTATTAAACAGGCCATTAACGTAAATGTTAATTGTTAAGGGCTCTAGCGCGGTACCTTATGGAACCCCGTTCTTTACCACCTTTTCTGAGCTGATGGCATATGCAATTCGAACATATTCCTTCCTCTTTGATAGGTAGTTAGTCATTAGCCATAAAAAGTTACCCCGAAGCCACATATTTTCTAAAGTGTTTATTAATTTCTTGTTGCTCACTGCGTCAAAAGATTTAGTCAAATCGACGAAGACGTTCGTCATCCAGATATATTAAGTTTACCATGGCATCTTCACCAGTTAGTTCAAGCCTAGCTTTGTCATAAAACGATTTAAGTTTTATTTCAGGTTTAAGTCACTCATCCGAGTGGTCCAATAAATTGTAAAATATACTTATTAACAGCAATTTATTGTAGAATCAAAATTAGTAGATACTTTAGAAATTAAAATCAACTTCACTCCTCCTAACTATGGTTACTTCCAATAACCGTTACCAACAATATTATAGATGTAGGCAACACATTAAACAGTCAATATTATGAGTAAATTCTGCATTTTAATACACCCACTAATTTAATGTTTTATAACATCATGAACAATAAAATATTAATCAACATAAACCATACCCATTTCGTTTCGCAAAAATTCAGAAGCGATTTTGGAAGAGGTTTAGTGAAAATGTCAGCTAATTGCTGCCTACTGGAGATATAATTGAAATCAATATCGCCATAGAAATGGTAATTAATGTCTATATGTTTAGTTCGTTTATGAAATTCGGAGTTCCGAACTAAACGAATAGCATTCTCGTTATCAACAAAAATTCTAGTGGGACTAAGTACAATTTCTCCAATATCACTTAGCAAATTTCTCAACCACAGCACTTCCTTTGTTGCTTTTGTTACTGCTACATATTCAAATTCAGTTGTAGAGAGAGACACACTATGTTGTCGTTGACTATTCCACGTTTCTGGCCCATGGCTGATTTCAATCAAATATCCAGTAGTAGATCGTCTTGTGTCCAAATCTCCAGCGAAGTCTGTATCCGAATACCAATCACCTCTTGACTACTATCTGCTTTATACAATATGCCATAGTTTGTAGTATTTTTGAAATACGCAATGATACGTTTGACTGCATTCCAATGGGCTTGAGAGTGATTTCCTAAATACCTACTAACAGGTCCTAACTAACAGCTCCCACTGCGAACATAATATCAGGACGACTGACTATTGCAGCAAACATTAATGACCCGACAGCTTCTCGGTAAGGTACTTCTCCATCTTTTAGCTTCCGATCTTCATCTTTACATAGCACTGCGTGAGGATCTGCGGGTGTTCTTACAGGTTCAGCATTCTCTACATTAAAGAGTTTTACAAGTTGTTTTATATATCCATGTTGATGGATTAAAATAGATCCATCTTTCTTACCATTACTTATTTCAAGTCCAATAAAACAATCCGCATTCCCAATGGTACTTTCAAAATTAGTCTTCAATTCTTTCAGGGTCAATTCTAGCTCTTCGTCACTATTAGAGAATAAGAGATCGTCATCAACATATAGTGCTAATTGTACCAACCCATGCTGTGTATCTTCCCAATAAACACATTTACCATCAGAATTTTGAACAAATCGAAGTTGCCGAATAACATCATCAAGCCTTTCGTTCCACTTTCCAAGAGTTTGTTTCAAACCGTATAAAGATTTTTTACGCGTTTATACTTGACCAGGTGATGCACCAAGTGGTGGAGTCATGTAGATTTTTTTTTATTCATTTGTTTAACATCAGCCTATTTCCGCTACCAAGGCTAATTACCGACGCCAGGGGATAGGCTCATCAGTGTCTGTGTAGGCCCTGAGACCCCTAACCTGGAAATTTTGCCGAATCCGCACAGTTTGTCGTGGGATAGGGATCTTTAACGTGCTCACATCGCAGATACACGAAGCCCACAGTTTTACAACTGTTTCGAGAGATGGTGACGCGAGCAGATCCGCTCATCCACTATATCTCATCGATTTGCTGTGACCCGGTTTTCAACCCGAGCCGTCTGCGTGCGAGGACGCGCCACTGCCCATCACACCACCAAGCCGACCTAATCATGTAGATATCTTCATCTATTTTGCCACATAAACAGGCAGTCTTAACGCCAAATTGTCTTATTTGAAGATTATGTTTTGCGGCCGCAGTCAAGAAAACCCTAATCGAATCATATCTCGCTTTAGGAGAAAGAGTATCGTTATAATCTATTCCTTCTTTCTGTTTGTACCATCTTGCACAAAGTCTTACTTTATATCGTGAAATTTCACCCGATGGTTTTCTTTTAATCTAAAATGCCCATTTTGAATAACATGGTATTTTCGTTTTTAGGTAAATGTGTAAATTTCCAAACCTCTTTCTTTCCAATGCTTGCAGCTCTTTATTAATTGTTTGCCTTCACTCTTTTGCTTCTTTGGAATTCACAGCTTCTTCGCAAATCTGAGGAACATCGTCTAATTCTACCTAATTTAATTCAAACCTTTTCTGTATTTTAAGATTTTAACGTAAACAGTAATGATTTCCTTCTTCAAAAATCACTTCAACCTCTTGAACAACTTCTATTTTCTCTTGTCCTCGAGTCTCCTTAGGTTCAGCTTTTTGCTTTATTCCATTTCCATTTTCTTGCACATTTTCTTCATGAATTTGCTCCATATTATGATTTATTACTCCATTTATTATTTCTTGTGTAATAGTCTGTCATTCAGCTTTAAGAGATTCATTCTCATTGAAGATCACATGTCGAGAAATTGTCACTTTTCTTGTTGTTGGATCAAATAATCTATAGTTGGCACAATTTTCATGATAACCAACAAACATTAATTTATTACCTTTAGCATCATGTTTCTTTCGTCTATCATCAGGAACGAGTACATAAGCAGTACTTCCGAATATCCTTGCATAACTTAGTATAGGTTTTTACCACTCCAAATTTCAAAAGGAGCCGTGTCTTTAACTTGTGTATTTACCGTTCGATTTAGTGAATAAACAGCAGTATCTACAGCTTCTACGAATAAATATTTTGGCACATCCTTACCATAAAGGATTGATCTTGCACTTTCTTCGGTTTACGACATTCACAGGCAAAATTCTACAATTATAACAAACCACCTTCGATTTCATTTGTTCTTTATTATTCGACTTACGCTCTTGAAATTTGTTATTAATTTTCTTGAAATCGAAAGATGCCGTAGCAAGGGCTAGTTCACTATCTTCTGTTGATGTCAAATTTGCTTCTTCGGCTTGCAAACGAGAAGTTAAATTTGCAATAGTTTGTTTTGTGTCATCTACTGACAGCCAAGCCTGTCTAAAATTTCTAAATTTTGATGGATCCGCTAAATATTTTAGTCATGATTGCAGTATCACTTACAGTGTCTCCCACTTTTTTATCTGTCTCGCAAGATTTTCTAATAATTTAAATTACGGCGGACAGATTTACATAGAGAACTTACATACTTATATTGCGCTGAATAATATTTATTATGTATAAAATTCAACTACAGAACCAGCTCGTAACTCTGTCGAAGCTGGCCCACCCTGTACGAGGATATCTGCTTGTAATAAATTATTTATATTTCGAAAATTATAATTATAAACTATAAACGTCTAGATCGGTCAGTTTAGTTAGCGTATACCCCTTGGCATGGCATATGTCTGTAAGAATAAAGTGTGTACTGGCGAGGTGTTAGGTGGAGGCAGTGCAGCGTGTTCACTTTCTCGCGATTAGTATGACCTGTGACCCCTGTTTTAACGCCCTCAGAGTGGCTGGATCTGACACGCGATCACTAGCAATACAGACCGGCTCTATTCGTTTACACCTTGTTCTTCGATTGTACCTTTTGATTGCAGTGCGCGAACACTTTGAGGAAATGTTATTGAGTCGCGATACGCCGCTTTTAAACCTTATAATAGCAATTTGTTCACGATTCCAGCACTTGTATGATGTGTATCGTCTGCATGTCGGGAGTACCACCGGTAAAAATGAGGAGTATTTAATTTTGCCCATAAATAGACTCGCTATACGTGTTTTTTTGTACATGAAATACTTTATTATTTTATCCTGCGGGAATTATACACGTAAACATCGATTAGTAAGTAAAATATATGCATGTGTAGATAGATATATCAACGAGTAATATTTTCAGTGTTAAGTTTCGATAGAAACGAGTAAAGTTGCATTCGAGCGTGGCTGTTTCAGATTTGAAACTTGTCGATATGGGCGTCCCTTGGGATCTACATTAAGTCTGGGGTTGCGTTTTTGATGTATTACATTCTTTTTGATCAATTGACCTAGATCATTTGATCGAATTTTACAGTGAATTACAATGTTTACAGCTCTTTATTACCTTAAATACTACAAATTTCCGAAACAACACGAAAAGCAATATATTACATTGATTAAAAAAAAAACACTAAATAAACTCCCATAATATAAGGCATAACACATATAATAGTAGAAAATCCTTAAATCAAAAGTTTAAGTTACCTGGAAGGGGGTTATACATTTGACAAAACGCAGACGACATCCATTACCCATCAACATTGTTAGTGCCAGTGCTGGGGATCGAACATAACAGAGTCTGGCTAAGCGTGTTCGCCACACAGCACGCTTTAGCCCACTGAGCTACCGTGCCGGTTAAACAAATAACAAAATAAAGTAGGGTTTTCTACACTATAAGAATATTTGAATATTACTTCCTCGTCCAGTGGAAGTATAGTAACTTTTTTTTTGCTGAAATAGGCATAAAACATCATGAAACGCCGAGATTTTTAATTTGAGCGAAAAAAATTTTCCTGTCTGTCGGTCTGTCTGTCTGTAACTTTTTTGTGCGCACTTTAACTCTGGAACCGTTTATGATATTGACTTGAAATTTGGTGCACTTATGTATTGTAACGAGATCTGGAACTAGATTATATTTTGATCTAATTCCGTTGAAGGGCTCGGGGGCAAATGGGGTAAATAAGGGTAAATAGGCATAGCAAGCAGGTAAGAGTCTATAAAATTGCAATTTAAGGCATGTACAAAATGTCGAGGTCTCCAAATCAAATTTTTTTTTGGCATCAGCTACCACCCCCCTTCCCACCCCCAATACCACCACCATACTATTACGAAAGGGAATAAAAAAAATAAAACGTGATTTAGTGTGTATACAAGAACGAAACGTCTTAAAAATTTTTTTTATATTAGCCACCCCTTCTACTACCCCCACTCTATTAATAAAGGGAAAGAAATATTACATTGGAATTTAGTGTGTATATGACTTCGATACAAAATCTGGATGTGGAAGTAGTGATTCCTTGGACAGCCGTTTTTTGAGTAATGTAAAATTATTAAACCGCCACATGCATTGCAAAAATATGCCCATTTCATCATTTCAATCTGAATATCTATCGATTTTATTCTCGTATTTACAAGTAAAATTGCTTTTTTAATATTTTTCTTATGTAATACTAAAAATTTCTTTAGAGCTCATTATTTAAACGACATAATTCTATATATTTTTATAATTTTATTAAAGATTTTAAACTAATTTTATTAACATAGGTTTATTTATTTAGGTACATGACCACTAATTTTTATTCAAGACATTTATTGGACTCTCCCTGTAGCCGCCCCTGTGCTTTGATAAAAAATTTCCAAACAGCGTTTCTGTTGTAATTTTTCACTTTAAACAATTTTATTCTAAACATTTTTTATTAAATAAAAACTTGTTTTTGGGCCCTCCCTGGAACCGGCCCAGCTATTTTGGAGAGAAATTTAAAATATACTTTTTGCAAGAATTTTCCATTCTAAACAATTCTTGTGATAAAAAATTTTCAAAGAACTCTTTCAGTCCAATTTTCCAACCTAAACAACTTTCCTTTGAAACATTTTTTGATTCGGCGCAAAATTATTTTTTGGGCCTGACTAGAGCCGTCCCTGGTGCACCGATTGCACCAACATTCAACAGCGTTCTTCGAGAAAAACGTATCACACACAGACAGACTGACAGACACACAGACGGCATGCCGGTTCAGATATTCGGTATTATTTGGCTTCAAGATGCTCATTTTCATCATTATCTAAATTTTGGATATTTTCGCGACGACAATAATTTCTCTGTCTATAGATGAGAAAGTAAAACAACGATAGTATATTGTTTTATAAGGAGTAAAAGTACTTTTACTTCCGTTGCTAATAGGAACGCACAGCCGTCTGAAATGTCAAACCTTAATGTCATGAAATGGGTAAGAAATGTCATGATTTTCTGACGTTTGAAGAAAATGATATATTGTTTTATTAGGAGCAAAAGTGACTTTTTTGTGACGAATCACAAGAAGTGACTTTTACTCCGAATAAAACATGCTATTTTTTTCTTCAAACGTCGATTAGCTATAAAAAAATAAAGACAAAAAATTTAGCCGTGCGTTGCTATTAGCAACGGAGGCAAAAGTACTTTTTCTTCGAACGGAAGAAAAAGTACTTTTAATTACGACTCCCTTTATCCCGGAAGGCTCTAGAAGAGCCTTGTGTGGGAGGGGGTTATACATTTAGAGACAAGGGTCACACACCCAATATCCGTGTTAAGTGAAAAAAATCCATCTCACAGTATTTTCCACTACCACGACCGGGAATCGAACCCGGAGCTTTCGGGTGAGAGGCAAGTACGCCTACCTCTCGACCATCAGTCAATAAGTTAAGAAATGTCATGTTTTTCTGACGTTTGAAGAAAAAATCTATTCTGTTACTTTCACCAGTCATTTAACAGCTTTAACGTACCACACTATCTACTACTAAATATAACTAGGTAACGACACAAAGGCTAACATTTCCCATCTCTCTCGCTCTCACTGCTGGCAACAAGCGAAATCTCAGTGTCTAACCCAGGGTAGACGTAGCCGACCCAGTAGTATATTTCTCGGGAGTTAGCAGTGTCTACTGTACCGATAAATTTAAAAAAATCATACAAAATTATTCACGTGACCGACAGATCGTCAAACAAAACCCACATTTTTCATCTGCCCGACGTTTCTCTCGATAGTATTTAATCTGATGAAAATGTTAACAAATATCCAATTATAGATTTTCAAAAGACTGTAGCTTCTCTCACCACCTGCGATCGCCAAGCGTCGATACTGTCCAAATCCGTAACATAGAGCATGCCTTCCACCAAACTGGATAGTTCTAGAAAACTGGTCTTGCCTTTGGCATCGACAGTAAAATTATGCATATTTTCAAATACGAAGCTATGAATCAAATCAAATAAGATGCAAGTAAAAAAATAGGATCTCTAGAAAGTCTAGAGCAATAGAAGATAACAAAGCTTAAACTTTTGGTTATTCCTTACAATTTTTTCGTGTTTTATATAATAAGTATGTTTTTAAGTGCTCTGGAAAATTATGTTCCGCTTAGGTATCCCTAGAAAATTTGTGGAAGTATGTCGCAGTCTACATACAAACAACAACGCCCAGGTTATGTATAATAATGAGGCAACCGAACCTTTCCAAACCCTCACTGGAGTTAGGCAGGGATGTGTCCTGGCACCCCTGCTCTTTAATTTGTTTACCACTGCTCTAACAATTATTGTTGACAACAAACTGACAGTCAGAGGAATAGGTCTCAGATACCGTTTTGATGGCGGTCTCTTTAACATAGGGCGCTTTAGAGCTTTCACGAAGACACGCACACGATCCATTTGTGATCTCCAGTATGCGGATGACTGTGCACTTTTAGCCTCTACGCCGGAAGAGCTTCAAGAACTTTTAGATGTGTATGCCCAGAGCTATGATTCCTTGGGACTTAAAATCAATATTGGCAAGACTAAGATTATGTCAACTCCTCATCAAGTGAACCAAATAGACATTACACTTAACGAAAATTCTCTTGAAGTGGTGGATCAGTTCAATTACTTAGGCAACGTTGTTAATGACAAAGCAAACATGGACAGCGAGATTCGCAATAGAATTAACGCTGCATCTAGAGCACTCTGGGGACTTAGAGAGAGAGTATTTGACAACCGCGACCTTGCTTTGTCAACGAAAATGGCTGTCTACAGAGTAGTTGTCATTCCAACACTGCTATATGGATGTGAAAGCTGGGTCACTTACCGTCGTCATGTGAAAGAATTAGAACATTTTCAGCAAAGACACCTCAGAAGTATGATGAAAATCCGTTGGTTCCATCACATATCAAACGTGGAAGTACTCAGGAGAGCAAAGAGCCTTCCAATTGAGGTGCTTATTTCAAGAGCACGCCTAAGATGGGCAGGTGACGTTCATCGTATACATGATAACCGCCTTCCTAAATGTACACTTTATGGTGAATTGCGGTAGAAGAAGGCGTGGCGGTCAACGAAAGAGGTTCAAAGACGCTCTCCATGAAAATCTAAAATCCTGCGGTATTGCAGACGAGCAATGGGAACAACTTGCAGCGGACAGAACCGAATGGCGAGGGGTTGTGGCCAGCTATCAAGGAAATGTTGCTGCATGAAGGCCGAATCCAAGACCTAACCAGGTCTATGTTTGTCCTGACTGCGGTCGACATGTGCTCTCCCGAATTGGCCTCTATAGCCATAGTCGTGTGCACCGTAGATGAATGGGAATTACAATAGACTACACCTTTTACTTGTTTTTTATTGTACACAATTTATCGACTGTAACATTTTTATACTCGGACTCGAGTAACGGCTAATAATAATAATAATGTTTAAGAAAAACCTATTGAGAATTTCTCGGCACGGCAGTGCACTCTTAAAAACCAAGTTTGTGATTATTGTAATTAATAAAGCCTTATTTTTATTTATAGCCAATGTCAACCATTTTATAAGAAAAGACAATATACAATACACTTTTGTACGACGTGTGAAAATACTTTTGCTTTTGCCGAGTTAAGATCATGCATAACCTCACCTTAACCTTATATTTTAGTTCTCATACTAACAATAGTCCGGTGTTATCTAAATAGATTTAAAAACTGTACGCTGTTTATATAACATTTGTGAATCATTAGAGAACAAAAGAAGTGTAAGTGAATATAAAACTTCTAAGGAAATAAACGTGAATGCCAACATGATCTGATTAAAATTTTCTAATTTGAAAATTGTCTATTTGTCCCCTGGAAGCACTTTGTTTTTGTAAAAAAACGTTGATTTAAAACTATTAAAACTTAAAATAAGATTTACTAAATTGCAAAATAACCTTATTTGCATTCGATATTTATGGGAATCGGTAAAACATTGCAGTCCTAAATTGCTATTTATGTAATTATTTAATAGTACTATAAGCAATTTACTATACTTAGATTCAATACAAATTATCTGAAATTAGATCGTCATAAATCTGTTAGATATCTAGACATAGATCTAATTTTATACGGTAATTCTTCAGCGAGAAAAAAATTTACATCCGATTTTTTTGTTTTACTTGCGTACCCGAGGCGTGAAATATAAAATAATTTATATTAAATAAGGATAATGTTTGCGTTTTATATGTAAAGTTTAATTGAATTTCACGCTTTGCTTGGAGAGATAAATAGGAAATTACATATTCCCGCTGTTCTCGATAAACTTTTACTGGAAAAATAATTATTTAAAGGAAAAAGGAGGAAAAATGTTTTTTAAATGTATAATTTTTAAGACTTCATTTCTGAGATGAATTAAAATCTTAGTTTTAAATAGTATTAATAGTTTAAATTCCTCACACATCTTCCAGCGGCTTGTATATCAGTGTATGCGCGGAAGCTATACAACCTTAGGCGAGGGTTGTATAGGAGATATACCATCCTTCGGAGGGGATGTAAAACCGTCGGTCCCTTGTCTATTAAATGTTAGGCAAGTAAAAGATTCCTACTCTTCTTAAGGGAAGAGGTTCGGCAAAATTCCTGATTGGGGTAGCTCGTCTACAGGCGTCGGTGTTAGGCCTCAGTAGCGGAAATAGGCCGACGTTAAATAAATGTATAAAAAAAAAATAGTTTAAATTCAAATCTAGTTTATGCTTTTGCGATAAATGGAAAATTAAGACAATTGTCAAAGAGCTTGCGAGAAATGTCAGATTGGCTGTCAATATAGAGAGTTGGTCAAATATTCAATGTTTTTTTTTGCGGCCGATGCTGCTGACAACCAAGGGACTCTAAAAAATTTTTGGCATTAGCCACCCCCACTACAGCCCCCCATTGTCACCCCTACCCTATTATCAAAGGGAGTAAAATATTACATTGGGATTTAGTGTGTATAAGACTTGGATACAAAATTTGGATGTGGAGTGATTCCTTGGGCAGCGGTTTTTCAAAAAAGGAAACATATTGTTACAGTAAAAGAATTTATTTAGAAATGCATAATTTAATTGGTTAAATAGAGGCAGAGGTATGCTATCTAAACAAGTGGATGAAGTTCATGACATCGAGTATATATATAATTGCTAAAGTTACTGTAAAAAATAAATTGCGTGATATAGGAGCTTTATAGAACCCACCAAATTCTCATTCTACCAACATTTGTATACTAACCGATATAATTAATCATCTATCAGAGTGTAACATACATATTTTTATTTTAATAGGTGACATATATATTAAATTAATTAACAGCCCTGCTACTGTTTATCTAAATAACTTGCTTCTGATTGTAAGAAAATAGTTAATTATCCCACTAGAATAACTGCTCAATGCCAAACATTACTAGATTTAATTGTAACTAGCTCTGATCTGTATATTATAATTGTGGAAGTCTTAGATGTACATTTTTCTGACCACAACGTTGCATCTTGTGATGGTGAACTAAGCGGTTGTGATTCTAAACCCATAGTAAAGGAATTTCGTTCCAAATTTACAATCTGATGAACAACGTAACGATAATAGAATGCAGGTTTTCACGGCCGTTGTCTAATGAAGTAAATTCTTCCGGGTCTTGCCGTGGTCGTCGAACTTGACTTGACGTTTCGCTGATCATCCTGTCAGCTTCTTCAGAAGGATTCTAAAGACTGAATCTGTTGTGTTACACTCCTCGTTATATACCTAGGCGCCGTTTCGCTTCGCTGGTCATCGGTCACGCTTGGTTCGCTTCGCTGCTCATTCGTCGTGTTTGGTTGACCGTGACTTACTACGGTACTGGTACTTGGCAATACCAGTCTCCACGTGTTACTAAGTCGATACCCATCCTCTCTGTTAAAATTGTTCACGTTTTTCATAATTTCCAGTGATTCCCTAATGATTCGCGGATAATAGCGCGTATTCCTGTCTAATATAATGAACAGCAACAACCAACAACGTATGCATGCCTACCCTACGTCGCGGGAGTCACAGATAGGCTGAAGAAGATTTTATTCAAAAAGAAAGTAGGTGTACGGTTTCGAACAGTGAAGAAAATACAGCAGATGCTTCCCTCAGTCAAAGACCCTGTCCCCAAACTGTTATCAAAAGGTGTTTACCAGTTGAAGTGCACATGTGGTAAGAGCTACATCGGACAAACAGGACGGAGTATCCAGTGCAGAATCAAAGAACACCAGAGAAATACCAGATTTGGATACACGGATAGGTCGGCGATAGCAGAACATGTCCATAATAACGAGAACCATAAAATCGACTACGAGGACATCATTATATTAGACAGGAATACGCGCTATTATCCGCGAATCATTAGGGAATCACTGGAAATTATGAAAAACGTGAACAACTTTAACAGAGAGGATGGGTATCGACTTAGTAACACGTGGATACTGGTATTGCCAAGTACCAGCACCGTAGTAAGTCACGGTCAACCAAACACGACGAATGAGCAGCGAAGCGAACCAAGCGTGACCGATGACCAGCGAAGCGAAACGGCGCCTAGGTATATAACGAGGAGTGTAACACAGCAGATTCAGTCTTTAGAATCCTTCTGAAGAAGCTGACAGGATGATCAGCGAAACGTCAAGTCAAGTTCGACGACCACGGCAAGACCCGGAAGAATTTACTTCACGTAACGATAAGTTTATTGATAATACATTTTACTTACTTTGAAATCGGTTACTGTTCAATATATTGTAGACATCATGAATAAACAAAAATCCAGCATTAAAGGCCCTGACTTACCTCCCTCCTTTCTGACAAGAATAAAATTTGATATTTTTTAGGAGTCAAAAATGAAGAGATTGACTAAAGTGCTCAGGGACTTACTTGGCATAATTTAGGTACAGTGGTTGCGTGATGGACTGTCAATATATATATATATGGCTAATTATTATACCCACAAACTAACGAGTTCACGTCTAATTATTACTAGTTGGAATTTTGATCTATCTAAAAAAATAAAAATAAACAGCACATGACCATTAGAAAATAGTAACGGCGCTAATGTAAAAGGTAACTCGACAACGGTATCACAAAGTCTAATGTTCTTTCATAAATTTCATTTCATTTTTAGCTCCCAGCCATTCGATCTTGGTTGATAACAGTTTAATTGTGCCTTCCTTTTTTGATTCAGTCCGACTACGTACGCATTTACATGCGTTAACTTTCTATAGTGAGGTATTAAGCAATTATAGCATTTTTCTGAATAACTGTATAAGACAAAAACAAGTGTTTCTATAATTGTCTAAGGTGTTGGTGAATAATGACAGCGGAATGTATGTTAAGCTGGACATGTAATGGAATCGAATGTATGTATGTGCTCTTGACAAAAAAACAATACGCACTTCAAATGTTTTGATGAATGTAAGAAGTAAAAATTTAGGAATTACTCAAGCTAGCCCACCTTACTGAAAAGACATTATCTGCTTTTTGTATTTATTAACGTTCTCTTTATCTCAAAATAGTAATCATATTTTATATAGAAATGATACAGTTCTATCTATAGTTGAGCCTTAATTCCAGACTATGAAAATTGAACCTATTAAGTACAATAATACGCCCAATTCTTCAATTCAATATCTAAATATCCACCATCTCGTGCCTTACTGAAAGGGCAAGATGAAGGTTATAGACGAAAAGAATCTGAGATTTTTACGAAATAGAAAACGTTTCATTCGTATTACATATTTATTTAGTTCGATAGGTTGCTCTAATATTTGGTATTTCTGAAGCCTGTAGGATGACTTAGTGCAAATGACCCTACGAGATGTAGAAGACCTATAATCTAAGCTTTCAATTAGAATACCTGACTCTAAAACTGACAAATTTGTCGTTAACCAAATGTATTTAAATATTTATTTATTGCTACACTGCTCAACACAAAATCCAATTATAGGGCAGGGATTTACAATTAAATGTATATAAATATATGCATATATAAATACACATATATACGAATACAGAGCATTAATATATACACTGGTATACATAATATATAATTCAATACATTAGTAAAAAGAAAAGAAATATAATGTATACTTAGTATTAATAAAATAAAATTCAGTTGTTTGAAAACGCTTGCTTAAGGTGGGCTTAGAGAGAGAGAGAGAGAGAGAAATCCGATAAGGAAATATTTACTATTTTAGGCAATAACTTTTTTTTTATACATATATTGGCAAAAAAAAGTATAAGACTACCTAAGTAGTACTATGGCAGGTGTAGTGATATGAATTTTTACTCAATAATTTCAGTTGTTTGCAAAATAATTAGATTTAATTTTATAAATTACGTCAATTTTCATATTTCCTAAATTTAAATTTACTTATTTCGCATATGTTTGAAATTATTGAGTGCAAATTTATAAAATTACTCGTGTTATACTTCTACTTAGGTAGACTAATAGTTTATTTGCAATATGTGTTTCAGAATAAGAAGTTATAGTCAAAAACAGTACACATTTCCCTATCGGACCTCTCTCTCTCTCTTGGATATTCTCACCTTAAGATCATAATTTTGCAATTGCATATGTATCAATATTACAGGGTAGAGAGTTCAATTTAGAACACATTACATGCAGGGGAGAGTGTTTCAGTAAATTTGTTCGAGGTGTGGTTAAGTAAAATAAATTATATGATCTAGTCTGGAAAGTTGGTATATGAAACCTGATCATTTCTAAAATTTGCGGGGAATCAAATTTGAAATTAATAAGTTTGTGTAAATATACAGAGGAACTAAATATTCTAAGGGTATTTAAATCAGGTACATGAATTTTTCTTTATACATTTATTTAATGTCGGCTTATTTTCGATACTGAGATCTATCATGGATACCTGTGTAGGCGAGCTACCCCTAACCAGGAATTTTGCCAAACCTCTTCTTCCTCAAAGAGTAGAGACATTTTACTTGCCTAAAATTTAATAGATAAGAGAACGACAGCTTTACACCCCCTCTCAAGGATGTAATATCCACTACGCAATCCACGCCTAAGACATCGTATATCTTTGGAATGGTCCCTCCTAAGTACTAACCACGTCTGACTAGTTAACTTTACATACCTATAGATATGTTCAGTAAAGACGCACTTACGCTCGTCCCTACATGATACTTACAGAGCAATTCCGTATGAGGAAAACCTCTAGGGGAGTAAATACCTTCTCGAAAATATAAATATTTTAGAAGTGCCTTTGAGTAACATCAATATTGTTTTTGTGTTTTAGGTAAGCGGGATTCTAGATGATCGAGGCGTATTATAATTTAGGCATTAACTAATAGAAATAAGATATTGGAATTCTCAAAACCTTTATAATTTCTTCTTTCTTATATCTAATTTTTTGCATGTGTTAGCTGTTATTTCAGATATATGATCGTTAAATTGAGCTTGGCGTCAAAAGTAACGCCAAACGGTTTGTTCCATCTCTGTATAATCGTATTATTGATTACATATTCATTTAATGATAGATTATATTTCCTTTTAAAAGTCATACCACGAGTGCAGGTTAGCTAAGTCATTTTGTAATCTTTTGGTGTCATCCTCGCTACTAAGGATCAGTCTTTGTCATTTCATTATGATTCCTAACGTAAAGGTGGCTGTTATATTTTTTAATATTATTAATGAAGAACCAGGAGATGTTTGGACTAGACGAAATATTTCTCTATATGTCCGTGTGACGTATTTGCTTCGTGCTGTCGCGACGTCATTCTTTATTTTATTTCTTAATAATTTGAAAGTTTCGTGGGGTGGTCCACACATTACGTAACGCAAAATTCACCGTAACGCCTGACCCCTGACCTCCCCCTCTCCATTCCTTTACGTAACGCGTGCCTTGTAAAAGTTTTAGGCTTTAATTCAGAAAAGAAAGATTATTTGATTTCCAATAATAATTCATTTTTAAAAGCTTTTATTAAACTTGCGATGCTTGACATTTTCATCTAAAAAAAAACAAGATGAGGGCTTCAAGATGGCAGGCGACTTTACCGTTTATGATCCAATTCGACTCAAAATCGATATCTGGGGGTTTTCGGGTTCTCCTATTACGAATTTCTAGTCAAAAATTTAGTTCAGGATGGCGACTTCAAGATGGCGGACGACTTTATCATTTAAGATCCGATTCATCTTAAAATCGATATCTGGGGAATTGCTAGGTCGCGGATTATGAATTTTTAGTCAAAATTTAGAAACTCAAAATGGCGGCGCCAATATAATTGATGATTTTTGTCATTTAGGTCTAAGTTAGTCAAAATCGATATCTGGGGGTTTCGGGGTCGCGGATTAAGAATTTCTAGTCAAAAATTTAGTTCAAGATGGCGAACGACTTTACCGTTTATGATCTGATTCGTCTCAAAATCGATATCTGGGGATTACAGCATATGAAAAGACTAAAAAGAAAATAAAATTATATAAAAATTATTTTTTAAAAAGCTTTTCTTTAAATGCTCTAAAAAGTAGAAAATAAACTTTGAATTAAATCAAACCCATCATTTTGTTACATTATATAGTTTTTTGTGATATAATTTAATAAACAATTTCAATTTGTGTCAACATTAAGGTGTGTGTTTCTTCCCCAAAATCTAACCACACCTGCGCCTAATTTGTGTATCTATCATCTATCTGGCTAGTAAGTCAGAACTGCCAACTTTCTCCAGTAAATTGCGCGCGGATTTTAAATTGAAATTCAGAACTTGAACATTGATAAATTTATTTCTGGCGGTTCTAAAATCGTTACGTAACGCAAACCTTGAGCCCCCCTCCTTCCACATAACAGGACCGTAACGCCATGCTGGACCCCCCTAATTGCGTTACGCAATTTGTGGACGACTCCTAAGCTTCTATGTCTTTATTTATTTTATTTTTTCTATGCAATACATTTTTTGCCTAATATTTGAGATTATAGATCTGTTAAACCAAGGCGGATATTTACACGATTTGGTCAAGTTTTAGGAACAAAGGGGTCAAAGATTGAATTTAAAATATCATAAAATGTTTCACGTGTGACATTAACATCATTGCAATCGTTTAAAACTTTCCAATCAGTATTGTATAACAGATGATATGAAAGTTGGCCAGTTTAAAGTTATAAGAATAGGTTGTACTACTAGAAAATTAAGTTAAAAAAGGGTAGAGAAATATCGAGGGGAGGATGGTAGAGATCCTTGTCTAATAACTAATCCGCATATTTTATTACTGTGGTAGGTTTATGACTTAGTACCTGATCTAGTATATAATTTTAAAAATGTATGACTTTCTTGTATTGGATAATGTCCATGAATTCACATGAATTACGTGATCATTAATAAACATAATGCATTCAGTAATATTAAAATCTGTAAGTATAAGTTGTCGTTGTTATTTACAAAATTAATATTGGATATTATTTCGAATAATTCTTCATGGATGTCAAAGTTTTGATTTGGGGTATATATAGAGCGACAACATACATGGTATGGGGACGGAAGTTTATTTTTATACCAATAACATCAATATTTTGGGCAAACTAAGTGGAACTGCAGTTAGTTATTGTTTAGGGCAATAAGAACTCCTCTACGTCTTTTCTTTCATGTAGCCTCGAAGTTACGATCAGACCTGACACAACAAAATCATCACTTTATGTGTATGGAAACACTCTTATACATCCGATTTTTCAAATTTATTCCTCTTTTGCTTCTTAACTTTTGAGGTTTTTGTATTTCTTTTCATGTTATATGTTTATTTTAGCTTTATTAAAAGTACTTATGATTACGTAGGACCTTACCCCCATTACTAGTAAGAACCTCGATGTGAAAAGAAACAATAAAAATTAAACAAATTAATCTGAAACAATTTACTTATCACATGCATCTGGAACAGGCCATACTACAAGTCTGCAGTGCCAGGTTATCACGATCCATTCTTAGTTCGTGTTGTCATTTGCATTTGAATCTGTTACTGAATAAATACCATGCATTGAGTTATCAGAATATCGTTTGTTTTTGCTAATTTATATCGCAGTTATGTCGACATATTTTATATGTTGCATTTTCTTATTCCAAGCTACTTTGGTTTTATATAGATTACAAGTCCCACATAAATTTGACTGGACGATTTATGTTTTATTATGAGCCGTTCGAATTCAATGCTTTTTCACTTGCATAATTTAGACTTTTTATATGCATGATAGGGAAATTTGACCCACTTCTCCATCTTGTGCTGATGGATAACGTCGACATGCGAGAGATACACATACCGCGCTTTGAAATAAACATTGAATACAAAAGAACAGTTTTCGTTTTATAGATATCTGTAGTAGGTATATTACCTTATTCAAAATAACCATATTAGAGAAAACAGAAAATTTATGAAATGTCAATGGGAATAAATATTATTTAAACAGTCCCTCACAATAAATTTAGTGAAGAGATAGAAGAAGAAATATGTATTCAGTTTGAATTTAATTGGAATACGTCTTAGGACCTTGTGGAGATGATAAAAGTATTTTTTCTTCAAATGTCAAAAAAAACATGGTTATTATGACAAGTTTTGTGAACTTAAACTGTAATTTCTCTGGATACCAAATTGACATCCTTGTCGATGACCATTGATGGGGAAATCAATCGCAATTTCTGTGGCTTGCAAGATCTCCAGATCTTAACCCTTTAGACTTTTATGTTTGGGGTCGGACAAAAGATTGGCTTATTCTTCACCTATTCGCAACATGATGATTGGAGACTTAGAATTATGCAGATTTTTGACAGACTCAATCCCAATGAAATCAGGAGTGCTACGCAATCTGTAATATTTCTTGTTAAATTGTCTTTTATGTCCATGGCACACTTGAGAAACCAAGGAATCTCTAGGAAAGATAAGGTATTTCCTGAATTTTATTGAATAACTACTGGGTGTCAACGGATCATGGTAGATCCCCTTTTTTTCCTTATTTTTTAGAATATCAGAACGAAACTTGGTAAATGTATTATATGATCAAGAAGACACTTTGTGACATAAATGTCATTTTTCCTCCCTTCCGGTTTCACCGAAAATGATCCCAACTTTTGATTTTTAAATGAAACACTCTGTATATTATATTTTTGAATTCCTTGAAAATCTCTGAGAACGGTGATACCACAAAAGTGACATTTTGACTTAATGAAAAAAAATTTGACTCGAAATTTGTTGTAAGGAAAAAAGTGGAGTCTACCATGATCCGTTGACACCCGATATGGGGGCTGCAGTTATGTATAGGAAATGCTTGAATGATGTCAAAAAACCAGTAGAACAAAATGTCTTTTTGACAATTTTTGATTGCGAAATTTTAAAATCTCCTGCGCTCATATGATACCTCCGATGGAATATCAGAAGTTAGTCTTAACTTTCATCTAATTGCTTCAAAAATTTGGTTTCATAATTTTAAGAGATACAAATTTTTTCGGTAACTACTACACCAGCAATTTTTTCAGAAATTGTGAGAAATAAGTTAACATAACTTAGGTCGTCTAAACAAAGAATTGGACGGCCAATCAAACTGTGTAAAATAATTGTAGGTTTCTATTTAAAATCAGAGAGTTGGGCCCGTCTTTTTGTACACCCTGTATAGCTGGAGAACTGAAAATAGAATCCGACTGTAAGTTGAAAAACTTCTAATGCATGGCTTACGTACATCATCTTATATATTCTTCAAGTTTAGTCAAAATGTATCTTCGGAGATACGTTAATTTCTTTAAAATCGTCAAACAAGTCAGCAAGTCTCGAATATTTAAGTTCTTTGAAATTTTAATAGACGCTAATCTGTAAAAATAATACAAAAGAAAGTATTCCTGACTGACTTGATTGTGTAAAACTTAACTATAAACTTATTTTGATACCATGAAAATATAAACACATCAAACCCTCCTAAGCCAGTTCCTTTCTACAATCCTTTAGGATCTATTTGGCATCTATTAGCAGCTTATTTGGAAATATGCGTTAATCATCAGACTATTTATTTAATTTACTACGAACCAACTTTAACGTTAATGATACAATTTGTAAAATAACACAGCTCCTTTAAATCTTCATGTCTGCGCTTCTAGCCCACACACCACAAACGGTATTACCTTGGCACAAAAAGTGCATTGCTGCAACGAGTCGATTGTGCAAAAAATCAAAGAATCATGAGACTATCTAAATCGGTGCTTCTTTCAGTTCGTGGCTAGGGAGAAATTGAAAGAAACGAAGACATGCAAATTACAGTTAAATAGCATTCAGTGAATTGGTAGTGTTATGCAATTGAGCACTTGCCCGGCAAACATCATTAAATACACCCACACCATCGCCATAGCACGTGTATTGCTGAATAGCCAGTAAGTAGAAGGTGTATTATTGTAGGGCACTTCGGGCACGACTCCCGATATAACTGTAAAATAATCGCTAGAAAACCGCTCTCCATTGACAAAAATTACACATTTCGTGTAGTTCTTGCCAGAGGCTGCCTGACATGATGGAATGTAGGAAGTCTACTTGATTAAGACGGTCGCCTCGGACTGTTTTTATGCGGTGTTATTATAAATCAGAACACTTTTTTTTTTGGAATCTGGGAAAGTAAACTATTATTATTTCAATTAACTTTATTTCGCTTGACTTTGAAAGTAGCGCCATGGGTTGTGTATGGAAAACTTTTTTCAGAAATAAATTAAAAATTTGTGCTCTGCAACTTTCACCTTAACAACTGCCTCTTTCTAGTATGGTGCATTATACATATAGAGCAAACGTTACTATTGAAATTACTCATTCATTATTTGATGTTTTCTTATGTTAATTCGCTTTATGTTCTGAATTTCAATTAACGCATTAATGCTATCGTGATGGTTGTGGAACACATAATAGGAGTAATCGCAGTAATGGGTTTCGATTTAAATTAAACTCATGTACAATCTTTCGAGTGACGCAGGGAATTTATAGTTTCGAGCGAAACTATAATGGCAGTTGGCCAATTGTTTCTCTGTTTTTCGGAATTGAGTCCCTCCTGCGCTGGTACCGAGAATCAGAACTTTATTCATCGACTGCCACCATAATTAAACAACCTATATGAGGAAGTTTACGCTTGTTGTATATATTGAAAATATTGCAGTAATATATTTTCTATTCATATGCATTATATGCTGCCAAATTATTATCTTCGAAGTAATACATTTTTTTAAATATTATGAACTGAATAATAATAGTAATAATAGTAATGCTTAACAACACACATTACAATATTTGATATAAAATTGTCAGAAAAACTAAGTAAAAACTACTCTTGCGTCTTTATTTAATTTAGATTTCTTTTTTATTTTTAACCTGTAATGTGGTGAATTTAAATTAAGAAAAAAAGCAAATTAAAAAAAATTAAAATTAAATAAGGACGCAACATATGGTCCTTCGAGCCGGATATGAACCAGCGATCTATGAATTTTTTAAATTTGTTTGACTTTACTTAATTTAAATTCACCGCATCATAAGTTAGAATTAAAATACACTTAATTATTTTTATATATAAAAAAATAAATTTAGAATAAATAAGGACGCAACAACTACTGTATTTGATGAAACTGTTAGTATGATGAAAACAATATATAGAATGAATGAATTTATTAGCAAGTAAGCTATTTACAATACATCTCCAAACTAACAAACAGGTTATATTTATATTAAAATGAATTTATGCATAGGTAACCTATAAAGAAACTTAAAAATTATATTTAATAACATGTCTTCTAAACTGATTTAAATTATGTATTATCTTGATACCATTAGGATGAAACATTTTAAGACCATTATGATGAATATAATTTTGAGTGAAAATGTTTTCCTAAACGGTATATAAATGTTATCTCTTTGTCTAGTTTCATGATTATGTCTTTCCCTCATATACTGTATTCGATCTACTAAATATTTAGGAAATATTCCTTCTTTAATTTTAAAAATAAATAATAATATATTATAACAAATTCTCTGTTTGACAGACATAAACTTGAGAGTATCTAACGTTAATTCAATTGGTGTATACCTATTATAATGTAAAATTATTCTCATTGCTCTATTTTGCAATTTTTGTAATGTAACAATGTCAGACTCATTAATAACATATAAAATAGTGCCACAGTACTCAAAGTGAGGCGATATTATACTCTTGTCAACAGCTATTTTTGACAATGTAGATATATTGCTAATACTTGATAAGAAGCAAATTTTTTTTGCTACTTTTTTAATTACATATTGAACGTGCGCTTTGAAATTTAATTTATTGTCAATGATTACACCCAGATACTTGCACCAATTTACTATTATCTATGTAAATATTAATATTTAGGGCTTCCAAATTATTTTTACTGTTAATTAACATACATTTACACTTATTTGAATTTACCTTGAACTTATTTAAGTTTACTTTTAACTTATTTAATGATGTCCAATTTTGAATAAATGCAATATCTGCATTTAAATTGTTTTCTATTGTATTTACATTTTTATCGTATAACATAGCAACATCAGCAAATAGATTTACAAGGCAATTATTAATAGAACTTCTTATATCATTAATATACACTATAAAAAAGAGTGGCCCTAAAACCGAACCCTGTGGTACCCAACGTATTGTTTCTTCTTTTGCTGAAATTATTGTATCATATTTTGTTTTCTGATATCTGCCACTTAAATACGATCGAAACCATTCCAACACTACATCATCTTGGTACTCCATAACATTTTAGTTTTTATATCAGCCGTTTTTGTGTATGCGCGGAAGCTATACAACCTTAGGCGAGGGTTGTATAGGAGATATACCATCCTTCGGAGGGGATGTAAAGCCGTCGGTCCCTTGTCTATTAAATGTTAGGCAAGTAAAAGATCCCTACTCTTCTTAAGGGAAGAGGTTCGGCAAAATTCCTGGTTGGGGGTAGCTCGTCTACAGGCCTCGGTGTTAGACCTCAGTAGCGGAAATAGGCCGACGTTAAATAAATGTATAAAAAAAAAAAAAAATCAGCCGTTTTCGATTTATGGTTTCAAAAGCGCATTTGAAGTCTATGGACACGACACGCACTGACAAGTCTGAGTCTATACTTTCTTTCCAAATGGATACAATATTTTGTAGTGATGTTTCACATGAATGACCTTTTTAAAATCCTGATTATTCTTATAATAATATGTTATTTTTTTCAGTGTGTTCATCAAATTGTTGCTTCACCACTATTTCTAATACCCTTTCATAAACTGGTAAAACATTTACTGAACGAAAATCAGTAGAGTTGTTAGTTCCTAGTATCTTCTCTGTTGGTATTATTGTCGAAGTTTTCCAGTTACTTGGACATTCTCCAGTTCTTAATGACCAATTTACAATATTACGAAAGATATTTCTTTATAAGCAGATCTACACCAATGCCTTCTTCTGTTCCAGCTTTTGATAAGTTTCTACAGTTTTTCGCAACAGTTCATAATTTATTTCTTTAAACTTTGTCCATTTATTAATGATTATTTCCTGATTTATACAATCATCCATATTTACTGTAGTATTAATATTATCTATAATATCGTTAATACTATTTATGAAATAAGTGTTAAATTTATTTGCAATCATCATCTCATTTTCTATTTCTTCATCGTTAAATTTTATATATCTTTGCCGAATAATTTATTTTCTGAATATTTATATTATTGCTATACACTATATTTTCTATACAGTAATTTTATTATTTAAGAACTATGCAACTGAATAGTGTGCCTTACTCAGTAAGAATGATTTGGTTACTCGCTTAAATTTGTTGAATGAATTATTTCGTGCCGCAGCTGGTAATTTATTAAATAACGTTGCTCCTATATAAAAATTGCATATCTGATAAAAGGTGGTACTATGTCTTGGTAGAATTATAAAATGACAGTGATTACAAGTTACAGTATTAGCAAAATTGTGTAAATAATGTTTGTTTTCAAAGATTTGCGGAAATGTTTCAAGGATTTCAAGGATTCAAGGCATTCTGAACATTTTGAAGTTAATAAAATACAATCCGGGACAATACCTGAATAAGAAAGAGATTCGTTAAATAGTCTTGTTAATTCACCTTCTAGAATAGTGATGCATTTTTTATTAAATTAAATGACATAGTGAAAGATTTTCTTTACGTTTTTTTCAAGGAAAAAACATGGTTTTTAAGTTTTCTTTTTTACATTTCAGTCACTGAATACATGATTTTGTTCAGTTGTAGAAACAGGTCTTTTTTTAACAACATCTAAAAAGAACGTGTTAATTTGTTTGTTAATTGCAATATCTTTAGAATCACTAATTAAAAATCTCTTCATGTAACAGCTGAATATTCTGTTTTTCTGTAGTGTTTGAGACTACTTCTTGATTAAAAATTGCCCATACAGTTTGTGATTTATTTGTCGATGTTAATAATTCTCCTTCAAAGTGTGGTTTTTTGCATTTCCGATTACCGTTTTTAGAATATTTTTTAAATAAGTTGTTTAATATTTCGCTGTTATATTCGCTCATAAGTTTTGATAAACACAGTTTTTTTATGCATAATATACAAATATCTTTTTTATACGGAAAACACAACTCGTAATTGTTTTGTACATTTTTTATTAGAGAATCAAATTTATAATATATACAGGTCCATGAATTTGTCGGAAATATTTCTCCGTTTAAATACCTGATTTGATTCGTATATTAACCATTCCAATAAATTATTATATTATTTATAGTTCTAATTTGGAATAAAAAGTCACCTACTGTAATACTGTTGTCATATTATCTGTGAAAGAGCGTTTTTAAATATTTCCACCGAGACCGAAATATACGTTACGGACATTAGCCATTTATTTTATTTCTGATTTTTGTACGTCTTAGTTTTTTCTGAAGTTGCCATAACATTGATTCGAGTAATAAAAGGAGACTTGGCTTATTTACAAGCGTATGATAATCGATTTAAGCATAGTATTTCTCTAGAGAAAAACTTTTTAATTATTAATAAATAGAGAAATCTGTACAAGATTTTTTTAAATATTGGAAGTTCCGTTGGGACACTTACGCAAAATTAAATATAGAAGAAATCCATTTACACATGATAAACAGTAGAAGACATTTATTAAAGAAAATAGTCTTGAAATCATAAGTTGCTTTTTAAAAACTAGGTAAAGGTAACTGAAATATAATTTCTTGTAGTTATGTTTGGCAGTATTGTAATTTTCCTAAAATACATTCTTATGGTAACTTATCAAGCTTTGACCTTTGTATCAGACTCCGCAGCTTTGGTACTTGGGATCTCAGTTTCGCTATGCCTTCACAGTGGCACAATACGTGAACTGGGGTTTCCCCTTCCTCTGGACAGAACCTGCATGTTGCGTCCTCTGCCAGATCCATTAGACTCATGTGTCTATTGAGCCGGCAGTGCCCAGTTAGAAGGCCCACTGTTATTCTGTCTCTGTCTGGGAGGTTCCTCCACCATTCAAGAGATTTATTTTGCACCCATTCCTTAGTGGCTGCTCATATGCATGGCTTTGCCACGCCACAGAAGGGCATCGGTACTATTGGGGCTTTGAGTGCGCCTTCTTTGGCCAATTTTTATCTACCTTTTCATTTCCTCTGTGAACGTCGTGTCCTGGTACCCATGCTAGGGTCACTCAATTCTGAATTCCCAGCTCTATAAGCGCCGTCAAGCAATTCCAGACTAATCTTGAATTGATTTGCATGGAACTAATCCATAACGTAAGCATATGGTCGAAAATGCAATAATGTCAAAATTTTATGCAGCGGCAAAACCACCTTATGCAGACCAGCTACTTTGTGTTCGTCTATGTCCAGACGCAACTAAATTGTTTCTTGTACACGACGACGTAGTAAATTCGACGGCCAGCTCTTCGTCTAACAGTCAAGGCCCCGACATGATAAGCTTCCAGTCCACTTAATAATATAGCGCCTTATGTCTATTACTTCTTAGTCTGAGAGTTACGCATTTCTGTGGATGATAGTGTCATGAATTGCTTTAAATTTTCACATTATCTGTAGATTTTAAATGGAGACTATTTCTGGAAATTAAGGTTGTCACTAATAGGGCAGTGCAGTTACGGATTCTTACAAGGTGTAGCTGGAAGAAAATCACATAAAGATGAATGTTACAGAATATTTAAGTGCTTTTTTTAACATACTAAAAGTCCTCAGGTCTCCGGAGGGCGAAACATTCCCAGAATCAGCTTTAAAGGGAAGAGAATTTTATGATCTTCCATACTTTTTTCGTTAAAGTGAGTCCTAACCAATTAAAAAAATAAAGAACTTGTACCTTTAGGGGCAGTTTTAGGGATCGCGCCCATTGGAGACTTGGGGACTTTTAGTATATAAAGATGATTAGCACTGACTCATTCCAAATGGTGGTACCATGTCAATTTGTGTTTGTATATGAAAATGATTGGCAACGATCTTCCGTCCTTAAGGTAAATTTCATTAAATTTAAACCTCCTCAGATCTAATTATGACTGATATTTTATCTTCAGAGATCTTTTATATGTGACTAATAATAGTCCGTAAGTCGTTCTTATACAATAGAAATAAACTTGGAGCCAAAACGGTACCTTAAGGTACTCCCTTTCCAGTTATTCCTCAATCAGAGTTAATTTTTATTTATTGGTCTAATACCATTACACACTACTGTCTATTAATTACATAAGATTTCACGATTTCGGGAGAACACAGGTCTTTTCAAGCAGATCTCACATGTCGCGAATGTACAATGAGCCAACAGACGTGAGTACTGCAGATCTTTGGAGCTACTCACTTACCTGGCTATCTATTTAAAAGCAATTTTTTTTAAATTTACGATCTAATTTAAGCAGATTTTTTTCTTCATTAATTAATGTCCTAAATTCCTTGCAGTATTTGACGTTTTCGAATTCGTTTCATACAATATGAGGCTTTGAAATGGATATTTACTGAATCAGTCAGGATGACACGACTTGCATGAATTATTATTTCATACATGCAGCTAATTTCTTAGACAATCATACTAATCAAGAGCAATACATACAAAGTCCAGTAGGTCATTCATAACTTCACTTTACGATTAATTACTGTATAGCTGTATACCTTTTCAAAATAACTATCACATGGTGTTGTCTATTAGTTTTATAATACCGACTTTTTGTCTGCTTTGTTGCTAGATTGTTCGATAACATAGGAAACAACTTATATAACTGTAAAACTGCAACTGGATTTGTGCAATGTTTTATTATTTTCTTGCATATACTTATACATATTTACATGACATGGCCAGAAACTTGAGTTGTCCATGATAATTTAAGTGGACCGCAGCAACAGAATGGCAAGTAATGATAGTTTTATTAGTATAATTTCTAGTAAATAAACATTCTGTCCGTTTGAATTTCTACATCGAGCCATATACAGAACAACAGCACATGTATGTTTGCCACTGCGTACTGCCTGTATTCGGCCTAACTTTATTATTATAGCTGTGAGAATTGACAGTATTTAAGATAAATCGCAATTTCAGATATGTTTCAATTGGATAATCTACCTTTATTGAATTTCTGTCCGCCTTAGAAGCAAGTAATTGTTTTGACATTATGTTCACAATAACAATTCAATACACACATACGTAATTAATAAGTGTGAACCTTATTACCATAATTATATGCCATTCTTGCAGGTAGTAGATTTAACTCCAGTAGGAATTATATAATATAATGCATAATACCACTCAATTTGGTAATTTACACTGAATATAAGAAAAAAAAATAATTAAGTGGCCATTTCAAAACTTTACTCAAATAAAATCTTTGGCATAGCGTATATTTTTATTAGATTTGACAGACGCTAGCAAATATCAAACCTAACCATTCATTTTAACGTCTTGTTACCGTTTTTATTTCTTAATTTATACAATAAGTCACAACTTAAAATATATTTTGTACCTTATTGTGAAAATAATGAAGAGGATGAACATCTGCTTACCTGTACCCAGAAAATAGGAAATCAAACGATATCGGATGTCAGATGTACTGCAGTTAGAAATAATATTTCCCTTTTTGCTGTAACATTGTAAGTGCTACTGATGCATACAGTGCATTTGTGCTGCTCCATTAATTTATAGATTTTGTAGATTGTTGGGATCACTTGGCTCTGAGTCAGCTTTACTTCACTTCGACCTAAATGATCTTTTATGAATTACTAATTGTTGCCCAACACTCCAAGACTTTTACAAAGCTTGTAATTTTTCTGGTAGCTGGTTTCCCTATGTCCTCAGACGTTAATTGCATTCACAGAGCATACGTTCCGCGGTCTCAGCAATATCTCCATTTATCACCTACTGCTTTACCCACGTTCTTGAGATGGTATCTCAAGGAGCGGTGGCCTGTTAGAAAGCCTGTGGCCAGCCTGTATTCGGACTTTTCGAGTTCGAGGAGGTTTGTGGCATTCTTTGCCGAAGTTATAAGCTTTTTCGCTTGACTTTGGCTTAGAGTATTCCTCCAGTAGGACTTTTTCTGCTCCTTTTTCCATTTTTGGATCTCCTCCGTTGTGTGTACCTTGGATATGCCACAAAATGGTTCAGATTCGAAAAATGACTTTTCAGCTATCAGCTCACTCATTTCCTTCTACCCCCTCATTCGAATCAAAGTAACCTTGTTGTTGTTAGCCAACATAATCCAATAGAGATGGTGTAGGGTATTTGAGACAATATGATTTGCATATTGGCGAAGCTGGTTTCGACGGCAAAATTTAGAAATGTAGTACAAAGCTCTGGATTACATAACTTCAGATATTTGAGACAATTATAAGAGGAATACAGAGGACATTGTGAAAGAAGGTGGTAAAGTGCGTGAAGATGATGTTGAACTGTGAATAATCAATTTGAGTGGAAGATCTGACGATGAAGAAGATGTATTTTTAATAGTTTCCTACCTACAAATCATCGAATATTACGTTAAATATGATGATATATTAATGGCTAAATAGTCTCTTTTCTCAATAAACGTTTCACATATAAATTATGAATCATTATTAAATAAATTCAACATCATAAACAAAAAGTCCTTGATATATACACCACTGATCGATACGAGATTACGACATCTGTACGGGTTAAGTTATAAATTTCATAATTAGTTATATAGTTTAGTTTACTTTAACTTGGCGTGTGTATGTATGAGTTAATATTTCCGTACGATTTCATTTTCTCCCATATTGTACACAAAGTTAAAGCAATAGTCCAGAAACATTGTCTACGTGGACAATATTTCTGGATCTTTGTGTACAAGAGAAAATGAAATCGTACGGAAATATTAACTCATACATACACACGCCAAGTTAAAGTATACTAGACTATAATAATCTACATCAATTAATACTAATTTTTATTGTTTACGATATCAACTAATGAATATAAAATATTTTTTGTACTTTTGTCGTCTTCAAAAAATATATTTTATTGTTTTGCGAAACTTTCAATTTAATATAGTCTTAAAGAAAAAATACATATTTTGAGACCAGCTGTAAAGGAAATATGGTTAATTGAAACCAATTAAAATTAAAATGTTGTTTGATGGTATATATGTCACCAAAGCAAATTAAGGATACATAATCTGTGGAAATATGTACCATGTTGTTAAATAGATTCTTGCTAATTTTGTAGGTGTTTTAATTAATTAGATAAAACTTGAGTATCCGGCTTAAATAAAAAAGGTTTTTTATGTGTGAAAAAAATTAATGAATTAGTGAATTAGTTCCTGGCTATTAATTATTATGATTTTTTTAACACTTCCCTGCTTTGAAAGTTAAAAAATAAATATTACGCAAGATACTTAACGAATTTTAATTTTTTTTTATTTTGAACGGTTTTTCATTCCAAAAACAAATGTTTATTACAAAATGAACAGTAATTTTTAAGAAAAGAAAACGCGTTTATAGCAAAGTGTCTAACAACTGGGAAAATCAGAAAAATGGGAAAAAGACGGGGATTTAGTTCAACAGGAAGAAAGACAGGAATTTTGGAAAGTAATTGGGAATCGCAAATGGTATAGGACAGGAGAGAAAATCGCAAAAGACAATACTTTTTTTTGTCAGTATGATTTCAAACGTAGTTTATGACGAGTCTTTAAATGGGGAAATATTTAAACATTCGTGGTAATATAAACAATAGCATTTTTAAGCTATTTCTTGTCCGTTTTTTACAAAAAATATCAATGTTAGTTTTAGTTTTTCAGACATAAAATGCAATTTTTGTGAACTCAAATATTCTAAAAAATATTTAGAGAATGAATGAATCACAACATATAATTTTTTTATTATATTTATTATTTTCTAAGGGGATGGTAGTTCAGTGGGTTAGCGGATATAGCTTTCTCTCTGTGCATACCCAGCGAGATGGGTTCGAGCCCCGTCTACTGCGAAGTAATTTTCAAATATAAATTATCCCCAAGAGTGGTTCGGATCCCACTATTAACTGTAGGACCCCGTCTCTTTTATTCAGACAAATCTAGATCTCCTAGACTTAAGAGGTTCATTCAGGTGACCTGGAAGGCAGTTAACATTTATTTTTTAAACAATTAAACATTTATTATCTACATAATGATGTACACAGAGAAAAATATTAGGCGAAAGCGAAAAAAAACAATAATTTTAGCGTTCAAGTTTGGTGGTCACCCTGTATAAGACATGACAAAATTAATACATTGATCTCGATTAGAAAAGCGTTATCAACTGCAACTATGTCTTGATGACAACTTTATGTAAAAGGTTACTCGAACCGAGAATTACAGTTCTAAATTAATCTTGGTAAGTCAATGCTTCGCGGAACATATATATCGGAGAGTAATTGTGCCACATTTATTTGATATAAGGTAAAAACTAAAAACTACGAAATTTCGTGCATGAAATGGTATTGTTAGCTTTATAACTATTTATCAACTTAGTTAGACATGCATGTAGATCGTAGATATTTGTTAGAATTTCATTAATTTTAAAATTTTTATAATTAATTTTAAAGTACTGTAAGATTCAATCTTAGGCATAGTAAACAAGCATATCGTGTTTTAAGACCGCTGACGCCAGAATTAATGTTAAACTCGTCTACTTTTGCACTACTTTTTTCAGAAAGAAAGTAGTTTGAATAAATTTATTATTATTGCGGTCTTGTATTGTTAATTTATGTTAAATATACCATTAAATGTTAATTACTAATATTCATATATGCCGATAAGGAATAAACTAGTAAATATGAACTATTGAATGTTTTCTAGGAGGATAAAAAATAAAGGAAATCCAGAGGATACTGATAGAGGAAGCGCTCCTGATAAATAATGTATATTAAACGATTCTCTAATTAGCGGTCTCAATACCGGATATTGGTATTTGTGGGATGAGCACTTATCATAATTTGTTATTATTGTACTTTAAACTTATGACACGGTGACTTGAACATTATTTTTTAGAATATATAAACAAACTGCACATAGGCACGGTATGACTGAATTTCCTATTACAAATCGGTCAGGCGACACATGTTGATATTTTTTTTAATGTTACCGCTTTATCTCCATTAAAACTGTTTATGTGTCCTAAATTTTTAGAACATGTGGAAATAGCAATAATTTTTATAAAATGGCACATATTAATATCTGATCACGCTTCACAGTAAGTCTCTTTGACTTGTGAATGAATATTGTTCATCAAGACCCAAACAATGAACAGTGATGGTCTTCTGCTCTAAACTAAAACGTAAAGATTATGTTTTAATATTCCGCCCTCTAAAAGCACATTTGAACTATGCCAAGCCAAGTCAGGCTATTTATTTTTCAATTGCAACAAACACTGGATCGCGAGATGGCGCCTGCTGACTAATAGTCAAGTGATCCTCGTGTCGGTCGTCACATGCCTACCTTGCACTGACGAGAGCCAACAGCTCGAAACTTCAGTCTGCAAGTGGTGATTTTAATTTAAAAACATATAAAATGTTGATTCTTGTAAACAAATATATACATCTGCCACAGTTAATATTTCTAATTTCTTTAAAATAATACAGTTCTCACGAAAACCTAAGTCTGCAGAATGAACATTCGATTTATATGTCCATTATTATCCCAGTTAATTGCACCGTATCCCAAATTCGAGTGTAAATTTGCCCAATACAAGCCCATGAGTACATCATGACATAAACCTTGAACCATAACAGTTGCTTCGTAATTTATTACATATATAGTTTTATAGTTTATGTATATGATTTCCTCAGTTCATGTATCTATCAAATGTGATGCCTAGTATTTCGACTGGTTCACAGAAAGTAATATCTACGTCGCTTCCATTAATATTCGACATTTCAAGGTTTCTGTTTAGAATAAACAGCAGCATATTAGCTTTAATTTTATTTAAATTAAACTTGTTTTCCTCAGACCAATTAACTACCTTTGCATACACTAATTATGTGGTATTTTAATAACATTTATCTAAGTTATAACATTTGTGTCATCCGTATAACAGATACAGTGAATATTTGGCATTTTATTTAAATATGTTATTAAATCGTTTACAAAACTATTGAAAAGCAAGGCACCTAAAATGGAACCTTGAGGAACTCCATGTATGATATTGCATACAGTACTGGTTATATCATAATTTAATTTAACGATTTGTGTTCTATTGTTTAGTATGAAGAAAAGAGGCTCAACAGAGATTCATGTTCAACGTCAAAGGTTCGGGAGAAATCAATAAACAAACCTAAGGCATATTGTTTGTTATCAAAGGCATTAATAGTTAAGTCTTGGAATTTACAGAGCGACTATTCGGTGCTCTTGTTTTGTAGAAACCACATTCACAAGCAGACAGTAAATCATTTTGATACAAAAATTAAGACAGCTGATTCTTGACAGCAAGCTCAAATAATTTAGAGAAACTGCAAAGCAAACTGATGGCTCTGTAATTTCTATAATAATTGGGATAATTTTTTTTGTATAAAGGTTGGACAATCGCCAGCTTGAAAATATCTGGAAAAATTCCAGTGTTAAGAGATAAATTTTGTAAAAATCCAGTGGCTGGCAGATACATAATTTACAGTGTTTTCTTAGGTTATTGAAAACATAATCATATCCACAGGAGTTAAACGATTTCAACTTATTTACTAAAAATAATATACCAGATGCTGATATTGGTTTTAAAAAAGATGGTATATTGGAGTTTACACAATTAGTTTACACAATTACTGTAAAAAGCATGGGGTGCTTGATATCAATTGTTATAAATATTTTATTGGTAGCTATTAATAGAAGTAGAATTATAAAAATATAGTAAAAACCACCCCACGCTTTTTACAACAAAATGAATATTTAAACACTATTTTTTACTTTTTAGTTCGGTTTGGTATTAAAGCGTGTTTTTTAATTTTTTTCAACTATAAATTTTTTTCATTTTTGTTCCCACGAGTAATGGACAATTAAACGGTCAACCCTCCCAGAAGTAAAGTAAGGCTCTTATACAACAGAGACAGCAGCGCCTCCGGCAAAATCTCTACAAAAGATTAGTCTTTTTTTTTTAATTTTATTTTATTCTGATGATCATGATCAGGATATTAGGATAAAGTTGTCAAATTATTGTATTGTCATCAGTCCTTCATAAGTGTGCAAAGTTTCAGTTTAATCTGACGTTTTGAAGTGGGTGAGAATCACGTTCAAAGATTCCGTTACAAACAATCAAATAAACAAACATACAGGTGAAGATAATAAAAGCGTGTTAAAAAGTAGTTAATTCTCAAACACTAAAAATTGTTGTTAACCGAATATAAAATATAAGCTACAATTTATTCGTATTAATAATACTACAGTAGTTCATATGACCATCAAATAAACTTGAAACTCCCCACACAAAAAAATATATTGTTAGCTGGTAGATTTTTAAAAGTTTTGAAACCTTCTTGAGAAGCATTTTACTGATCTAATGTTTACGAAAATTGATCGCCTTCATTCTTTTGGAAAGCTCCCCATATATGCCACAAAAATTAAAAATAGTTTGCAATGCAGATAGGATATAATGGTGTACAGTCTGATTTTTAAAATACGAATACAACTCCATGAGCTCATAGTCTGACCTTGTGTGTGTTCTGAAAAATGTCCCGAAGTACTTATCTACAAGAAGCGTGTGTCTCATCCATCATTCGTTTGGTATAAACGTCTACATTAGATATTTTGTTGGATAGATTAATATATAATGTGATTTTTTGTTTTAAATTCTGGTTGGCTGAATGGCTTTGAGCCTTAGTACCATAAGAAACTCCATGAGTTAACTTGGAAGATGATAAATTTTTCATTGAATTAATTTCGTGAATAAAACTGATCTTGTTCTCCGAGAGATGTGCAAAATGAAGGAAGAATAAAACTGTTTTTGGGAAGATCTCCACTTTCCATGACATCATCTATATGTTCAATGGCTCATGCACTTTTTTCCAAACCATTGATGAACTTTTGAAAACCACTTAAGGGATAATTTTTATAATTTGGCAGTAAATTGGATTTTTGCAACTTTGCGGCGAGGTGTATCATCAAAGAAATAACATATTACAAGATGTGCAAATATTAATTAAAAATGTATAAACAAAAAGTTGTCGATGCTTGGAAAGTGTATGAATCAAAAAATCACCGGGCGCACTAAAAAAAATCTAGGTAAAAGAAACTATTATGTAGGTGTAATGAACTTGCGTCTGCCACAGTCACTCTAGATGAAGGTCAGTTGGATTAATCTGCTTATTTTCGTAAAAAACTGGTTCAATATTTCTTACCTATTTCCTAAAATAAATGTTATTCAGCAAGGTTATAATTTTACGTTCCACCATTTCGATGAGGAGAATAATGAATCGCCGGTATTCGTTTCAAGTCTTGGACAATACTTTAACGTGGTTTTTTAATGGTGGTCGGTCCGATGTTCTTGTAACCGAAAACTGATAAAACTTTTTTAGGAATTTCATTTACACAAAAAAGTGAAATAATAATATTTGTTTTAAAAGAAATTGACCGATTTTATATTAATGAAATTATTGTTATTTTTAAATTACAGTTTACAATTTGAATAACATTTTAAAATAAGATTGATACATCAGCTAATCTACGTAAAATACGTCGAACCTTCGTTGTATATGCCAGTACAAACATTTTCTCTATAACTATTGAAAATTTACTAATGCTATTGGATTACATCAAATAGACAAAAATATAGCACAAAAATTAATTAATACTTTTTATTAACATTAAATGTAGAACACATAAAGAACTCAACAATTTTTGTTCGTATGATGAAATGAAACCATAGCTAATGCTTCCAATACACTATTTTATAAGCTTCGTATGAAGTAGCGTGTATTTTGTTCAGGCACGAAAAATATCAGGAACTACATCACGATCACGATCACTTTAAAATCATATTGAGTTTAAGCTTAAGAGAGCCATAATAATTTTCATTACACCCTTGCGTTCGTGATACTTTGCGATGCTGCTATGGAATAGAGGTTGTTTGCAAAGCATCTAACTTGTGAGAACAGTCAATTTTTCTCTTATCTCCCATCTATTATATTCAATATAGGAAGATGTGTCATTTTATCGATATTAATTGAAAATCAGAAGAGAAAATTTTAAGAAATAAAATTTGGAATATGTATGAGATAACAATTTTGTTGCAAGATGGTCCCCTGGTTTACCACCAAAACCATCAGATCTCATTCCAGTCTAGTATACCAACATAGATCAGAAATTAAATTAAGTTGAAAAAGGTGCAGATATTGCGTAATAAAAATGATATAAATTTAGTCGATTTTTCATTACTATATCCTATTTTTTAAAGGAAATTTGCTCTTGATCAGATAATATGTATTTTGTCATACATTTTTCAAAACAGAACGTCAAATAACGTCTGGGCTGTAATAAGTTCCCCGATCTTTAACTTTAAGTCTGACTGATCTTAAAGCGAATGTCGTTTCGTTAATAAACTCAAGTTATTATATAGAAGGAGCACACCATGTAAAATATTAATGATGTGCTTGCTGAATAATTTTGTATGTTCAGCTAATATGAGTTTTCAGACGATTTGTCGGATGCTGCAGCAACACCTCGTTTTCCCACCTGAAGTCTCCGTGTATCATTTTTGCTACCTAGGGATTCTTCCTTCTACCCTACGCCTTTGTTTTTTATCGTAACCAAGTTAGGTTAGGTGAATGTGTCCAGCGTTAAGAGTAACAGAATTAAGTGGTGTTATATAAAAAACAAAGATATTTAGCGATAAAACCGCAGTCAGTCTGTGAGTGAAAAAAATTGTTATGTAACAACAGATAATGACAAGCCATACCACAAACTCACTACTAGCAGTTTACTTTTAATATTATTTCCATGAAGTTTTAGCTGCGAATGATGGTGAAGTATCAAAAGCAAAAATGAGGAGCAAGTTTTTATGTATATCGGTGTAAATTTGTCCGATTGGAGCTCACTGTTTGAGACAATTTACGCATTTAAAATAAGGAGGAATAGCCTGAAAACAATTCTGTTTCCCCTCGTACCTTTAATTTTGTACAGAACTCAAACTTGTTCTTCACACATCCCGAAAATAATTAACCAATTTTCGTTTCCTGCTGGTAAGCATCACTTAACGTTGAGTTTCCGTCGTGGACTCACGTTTTATTCTTTGAATAAACAACAGTCAACCGTAATTAAATGTCTGCTCTCATACCTCATCAGATATGCCTTAATTATAATAACATCTACTGTCTACTGTATAAAATAATAAAATGCTTCCACAAAGTCGGCCTGGGAACTTTGAGCAAAGCCCTCTGTTATCTCCTGGAATACACATAACTTTTTTATTCGTTTATACTTCCAACGCCACCCATGATTTAAGGTGGCGTTTTTGTTCAGTAAGGCAGTGTAATACGAATTGTCCCACGAGGTAACAATAGCAGTTCTTCCCATCATTACACTTGATCTGCATGTTACATCCGCTCACAGCACTCTCGATTTTCAATGTCACTATACTCTGTATGTAGACAAATTAATGGTAACTTGACAAGCGCAAACGACAATTGAACCGCGATTGTAAAATTCACAATATTGTACCACTACCGGGAACTGATTAACTGCTAAACGGTAATGACCTTTTAAATTGCGTGTATAAAAAATAAACCAGTTGCCAGTTTCATTAGTGCTTCGATTTCACATCTCGGTTGCAGAAGAGTCCGTGTTTGACAAAAATTATTCATAGTTTGTAACAAGTTTTATGTAACTAGCTGCAAATATAATCGCCTTAGGGAACAATATATACTATACCGGGTGACCCAGAAAGTACCTACACCCCCCCCACACTTTTTTCTGCAGTTTTAAAAATAAAATTCTAAAATTTGGGAAATCAAGTATATGTATCAAGGGCCATATTTTGACCATTAGGTGGTCAAAATATCACTTCCAGTATGGCCGGAAATTGCTACAACTTTCTTATTTTAAATAGCACCCTGTCACTTTTCTCATAAAGCTGTAATTTCTCTTTCCAATATTGCTTTCAGATTTAAAATCGGATGAGAAATAACCTTGAAAATGCCACTTGCGTGAGTTGGCTTTGGAATTCAGGAAATTTTGAAAATTTTGTTCAGCGACGAAGCTACATTTACAACAAATGGAGTGGTGTCCTCTCAAAATTGTCGGTACTGGACTGCCGAAAACCCTAAATGGATCATAAACGCAAAGAGGCAATACTCAGCAAAAATAAACGTGTGGTGCGGAGTACTTGATTGTACAACTATTGGCCCTTTTTTCTAGAAAGTTATTTGAATAAATGTATATTTTTGAACTTTCTGGAAAATTTGTTTTGGGATGTAGTACATGACTTTAAAATCACAATTAGATGGGTGCCCTGTGCATAACGCAGTAGAGGTATGGGGTTAGCTGAATACAAATTTTGAAAATTGGTGGATAGATCGAAACAGTCGTCTTATTGAGTGGCCAGCAGGATCCCCGTGTTTGGCGCCACTCGACTTTTTCCTGTGGGTACATTAAAGCAAATAGTTCAAGTCAAGAATGCAGTCAGTTAGTTGATGAACTACGCGCTAGAATAATTGAAGCATGAGCAGCTATTACCCAGGAACAACTCAGAAAAGTAACCGCAAATGAACGAGAAAGGTTCGATAAGCAGTGTTGCGGAAAAAATGGCATATTGGTGGAAGAAGGAAAAATATAATTAACGTTTACTTTATATTCCAGCATTTCAATAATTTTGTTAAATGTTGTTACCAACAAAAATACCTTTTACAATTATTTTCCAATTTTTTTCTATGGATTACTTCATAAGAATAAATGAATTAATCAGAACAATGTGATTTTTACTTTCACCACAGAATTATTAATAAGCTATATTTCTTTGTAAAATTTTGCATGGGTCCATTTCAGAAGGCGCTTAATCCAGTGGTGTACTCAAATTTTTTATAAAGAAATTGCTAATACGTTTTCCTGAATATTTATCCTAAAGTTCAGTTTCCTACGCTCTATATTTCAAAAAAAATTGTCAAAACCGGATGGTAAATAAACATTTTGTGGGGGTGTACAAATTTCAGGTCAGTGGCTGACACCTCGCATTTTGCTTTATTTATGTAATTAATCCTCAAAAGGTGCCATGGAAAAGAAATTTTTTGTTTAATTAGTTGCTTTTGGCCTTAGAAACAAAGTCTATTAGCCAGATTACGTTGTTTTTTTCTTTTTTATTTATTTGTTTATTTTAATGAAGTATAATATTCTCCTTACAAATCTAATATATACAGGATGTAACGCAACTTACCCGAAAATTTTTAACCATACATGCACCTTTGAATAAGAAGTCGGTTTCTTGAAAAAAAAAGTAATAAAAGTCCAGCACAGAAAAAGATACAAATTGTTAAAGTTACAAATTAATGAAAATTTGTCGATGGCACGTTTGGGCCATTGAGGATCCTCATCCAGTAGTTCGGAATCACTTTCAACATCGATGAACGCCTAATAGATCAGTTCATATTGCTAAATCGGATGGATGGTCTGCAATATCTGCAGTTTCTTCGTAATGATCTTCCTGGTCTTCTTGAAGATGTGCCCTTGAAAGTTCGAAGTCGGGTGTGGTTTTTACATGATGGTGCGCCCCCACATTATCGTTTAGCAGTCCGAGATTACTCGACCCAATTAAACGGAATACGTTGAATCGGACGGGGTGGACCCGTAGCTTGGCCTCCGCGGTCCCCGGATCTAAATCTTCTTGACTTCTTTTTGTGGGGATATTAAAAAAATGAAGTCTACCAAACCGAAGTTGAGAATATCGATGTATTACGTGAACGTATCACAACGCCTTTCCATAATCTGCGTCTTTGGGAACAGCAGGAAGGGAGAACACTTCAGCTACAAAATTGGATTAGACGGGTTCAGGCGTGCTTGAATGTCAATGGATAGAACTTTGAACAGTTTTTATAGAAATAATATGTTATTTTAACATTTCCATTGATTTACAATTTTAACAATTTGTATCTTTTTCTGCGTTGGACTTTTATTAATTTTTTTTTTAAGAAATCGACTTCTTATTTAAAGGTGCATGTATGGTTAAAATTTTTCGGGTAAGTTGCGTTACACCCTGTATGCAAAACCTTAATTATTATTATCATTTTTTTCTTATTATTTTTTCTTTTAATTTTCTTATTATTTTTTCTTTTAATTTTCTTATTTTTTCTTTTTTCTTCTTTCTTTCTTTTTTTAATACATTTATCTTATATATATTATATACGTATATTTTTTTAATACTTTATAAATTTTTTTCCCCTTTTTTATTTTATTTTTTTAAATTTTTTCTATAAAATTTTTTTTAGATTCTTTTTTATGTTTTTAACTATTTTTCCCATTATATACAGATTATTCTTAATATCTAATTACACTTTTATTTTAACCGCTTTAACAAACTCATAAACATAAATATTATAATTGTTTTGTGTTAGTAGCTATCCCAAATTAAAAGGCAGTCTTATTTTCTCTTTACAAATCCTTTGGAGAAGAATTTCCCTAGCAGCGTCATACCGTTGGCAGCTAAAAATGATATGTTCTATTGTCTCCTCTTCTTGGCATATACCACATAGTGGCGAATCCATGGAAAAGAAAAAAATAAGATCATTTTACTGACGCAAATGAGCTATTTAAGGTACCAAATACAAAAAAAAACAAACAATTATCCGTACTATTTTGTATTTGAATGTTTCCATTTTCACCGGAAAAACAGTTATCGGGACTGAATAGCAAATAAACAGATATATTTTCTTAAGAAATTACCACCTTGATTCCCTGTTTAACTATCTAAAAGTTTTGCATGTTTTTCGCCTCGACATACTAGATTTTAAATACGTAAAATACATTTTTATTATTTAACGTAATCCTTTAAGGTAATTATTAAGACAATTATCTCCATCATTAATGAATTATGCATATAATTAGCTCTTTAATAATAATTGCTCTAATCTCTGTAATAAATATAATGCCAGCGCTAACACAATCAAAGTTGGAGATCGTTCCTTCGGACTTACATAAGGACTAAGACAATGATAAGACATTAGCATAGTCGGTTCACACGTTGACGCTGTCAAGGTCATTCCCAGCGTCCATTACTTAATGCGTCCCACGCCGCCTCTATTGTCGGAATGTGGCAAAAGCTCTGACCTTGACTTGACCCCTGAGACTTCCATTTCAGTTTGTTTAGATTCTATGTCACACATACACTTCGTGTTACACTCTACTTATGTCAGATATGCCAGGGAATTTTAATTCAATCGTGTGCTCCTGTCATGCCATCAGTCAGCAACAATGTAGTTAAATTCGCGTAGATAAAAAGCGAATTAAAGCGTGCACGGCTAAAAGTTAAATTTCAACTTCAACAAAAGAGCGTATGTCAGCGCTTGATATTGCAAACAAATAATCATTGTAATTATAATAAAATTATCTGTTTTGTAAGCGAATTAGGATTGTATATAGCTTATTATTGGAAAGAGCAATTAACCTATTGCTCAATATCACATAAGAAAAGGCAACTTTGTTTAATATTTATCGCACAAAATCAGAATAGTTTATCTGAATACTAAAAATTAGCATACCATGGGCATTGAGATCTCAACCGATGTTGGATATATTACAGGAGAATGTACTACTAGTAGTAGCAATAAATCTGTCATCCAATGCGCACGATAGTTTTTTAAATTTTCTTCCTGTCTTTGATAAGGTCATTTTGTCCCATTTTTCATTTTATTCAACTCCTTATTTGAAATTGAACAAATTCTTAGAAACTAGTTTGCAAGTTTATGAGAAACAATAAATAACAATTAGGTTATTTTCAAATTAGGAAAGGAACGTTAAGCAATAAGGAACCACCTTCACTACTCCATAGGATTTGTTACTGCATTTATAGAATTCTTATACCGCGTGTCTCAATAAGAGCCCCAAATGTCTGTTGACAAATTCGTGTATAGAAAAAAGACATTTTTATTATACAGGGTTACTGGTAATTCGATACATTCCTTTGGAGATGTGATGGGGCATGATCTAAGAAGTAAATTTAGCCCTAACATATATTATGCAAAACTCAATAGTTTTTGAGATATTTAATTTTTTTTGTTTTTCTCAAGAAGTAGATCTTAATGTCCTAAAAGTTAATTTTCGAAAAATCTATTTGACATTTTTAATTTTTTTTTACTGGATTACTTGTCCAATATTATAGATATCCGTTTGTAATGAAAAATATCTGGAAACATTTCGATCATGTGAACATCTGAAATAAAAACTTAAAAATTTTTTTTTTAAATCAACTATGAAATTTACCTATTTGGTTTTTTCAAAAAAATATTAACGTAACACGCGTATAAATTATTATAAAAACTGCCTTATTTCAATAGCTATCTAATAAGAATGTTAAATGTACCCTTAATAGTTCTAAGAAAATACTAGTAAAAATAACACAGGTTGTACGAATTTTATTTTTAGATAAACAGTAAAAAACATTTTAAAAGTAGAGTTTAATTCTTCATTAATTTCAAAGTTGTACTTTATTTTTTATACGTCTTGCTCAAAATGGGAGCAACTATTCCATATACAGACACGGCAGCGACTTCTTATTTCCGTCCTTGTTACTCTGGTTGTCAGATTATGCCTTATGTGTTGGGCAACATCGACTATCCTTTGTCTAAGGTTTTCTATAGTATTGACTGGTGTGGCATAGACCATCTCCTTCATATGACCCCATTCGTAATAATCAAGGGGTGTTAAGTCAGGGCTTCGCGCTGGCCATGGTATTGGGCCCTCTCTTCCAATCCAACGGTTAGGGAAACGTTGATCAAGTAACTGTCGTACTGTCAGCCGATAATGTGCTGGACAACCGTCGTTCTGAAACATCATTCGCTGTCTGACGGCGAGAGGAACATCTTCTAAAATCACCGCCAGATCATTTCTTAAAAAATTTTCATAGATTTCCCCGTTTAAATTTTGAGGAAGAAAGTGTGGCCCTATTAAATAGTGGCCAATGACTCCCATCCACACATTAATAGAAAACTTCATTTGGAACTAGTTTCACGTGTTAACTTGGGATTTTCCTCTGCCCAATAATGTAGGTTGTGAAAATTTGTTATACCCTCGCGATTAAATTTCGACTCGTCTGTCCATAAAATACTTGTTAAAAAATTTGCACTTTCTGCATCTGAATTTAACATAAAGCGGCAGAATTTCACTCTCCTTCCAGGATCACCTTCCTCCAAGCCTTGGACAGGGGTATAGTGGCAAGGATGACATCCAACTCTACGTATCGTAGACCGAACTTTCCATTGTGACGCTCCGGTTAGTCTTGCGACTTTATTGGTTGAAATAATTGGGTCTTCCTCAAAATACCTCAATATTTCTTCCTCATCATCTGGTTCATAAACGGGAGGAGCACCAGCGTCACTTCTTCTACATTTCACGGAGCCAGTTTCAGCGATATTTCGATATGCCGTACTGAATACACGTGCATTTGGTAAGCGGGGGTTAGGGTACCAAAGGCCATATTCTCGGCGAGCTTCAGCAGCGTTGCCGCCACAGTATCCATAGACAAACAAGATATCAGCGTATTCTGCGTTGGCATACGCGGCCATGGCACAGAAGATACAATAACAACAACTAATAACAACAACTACGAGCAAAATCAAAATCTTCGATAACTAATTTAACAAGACCAACAAACTTAAGGGACACGGAGATAAGAATGTCAGTTAATGACATATATGCACAAACGTCAAAGTCAAGGACTGACTGACTTAAATGAAAATGAACGATTAGTCGTTTAATAAATTTCGCCACCAGCATTATCTTTACTAATTTTTTATTAGAACTATCAAAGGTACATTAAACATTTCTCCCTAGTTAGATAGCTATTGAAATAAGGAAGTTTTTATAATAATTTGTACGCGTGCTACATTAATATTTTTTTGAAAAAACCTAATAGGTAAATTTCATAACTGATTTTAAAAAAAAATTTTTTACAAGTTTTTATTTTAAATGTTCACATTTTCGAAATGTTTCCGGATAATTTTCATTCCAAACGGATATCTATAATACTGGACAAGTAATCCAGTAAAAAAAATTTTAAAATGTCAAGTAGATTTTTCGGAAATTAACTTTAAAGAAATTAAGATCTACTTTTTTGAGAAAAACAAACAAATTGAAATATCTCAAAAACTATTGAGTTTTGCATAATGTATGTTAGGGCTAGATTTACTCCTTAGCTCATGCCCCATCACATCTCCAAAGGAATGTATTGAATTACCAGTAACCCTGTATATAGATATATTCTTCCAAGCGCTAACCGCGTCACTCCCAAGTGTAACCATATCAAAGGGTTCTTTAAAGAAAAGTCAGTTAAAAATAGAATGGTGTGTTTGGTTTTGGAATATTTAGAATATTAAAAGGAAACAAACAAATAAATTATGATAATATCGATCCTCGGATTAACTACAGAATTTTTAGTTAACTCAATATTTAAAGCTATCAAGAGGTTCAGATGAAAATACCTGGGATTTTACGAAGAAAGAAGGAATCATAGGAATTAGATCGCGACACCGAGATTGCTCGAGGGGAAAAATGTGTACACATCGGAGGAATTAGGAAAAGATTGAGATATTTCGGTGGTACTAATAAGAATTATTGAGTATTACGTGCCTACGTGTCAATGTGCTTAATATAATATCTGGTTGTTTTACGTAGTTCTAAAAAAGGTATATATATAAATAACGGTTTTAAAACTTTCCTCAAATGGAAGTTCTCGCAGTTTTATTTTACAACATTCGTGAAGGGAATTTAACTGTTAATAAATGCGCAAATCTCACTAGACACGAATACCTACCAAATCGTTGCTGAATTGTGTGAAGAAACATGTAAATTTAGATCAAGTTTGGAGAGGCTTACAAAAAATGCAAAGGAATTACAAGACGTATTCAAGCGGCGCCAATGAAAATTTGTAAGTAATTTAGATAATTTGTTTGATATTCAACATGCCGATGCACTTCAATTAATGAAAATAGAGGAATATGAGATCTTCTTACAGCACTAGAGAGAGCCAGGTTGACCTGGTCACTTAGGTGGAGTGGTTAAAAACTGACTACTAAAGAGGAAAGTGCGCGATTTCGAGCTATTGAAGAAGAGAAGCGACGAATCCGCGTCAACTTCTTCAGCATCATAAAAACCATATCAAGAAGATTTCTCTTCTAATTCTAGTGAAAATATGGATTCACAAGAAGATTTGCCAACAGTGATCGAGACCACAGAATCTGGGACAAATAAAACCCTAACGAGGAAAGGCTTCATTACTTCAAAGTTAGTAGCTGCATCGAATAGGTATCAGTTAAGTATGAGACACTCTGTGATTATTCTTGAAGTTATTACTGAGACACTTGGATGTAACATTGGCGAATATCCGATAACTAAGTATTCTAGTCAAAGAATTTGAACGGAAAAGCGGAGAGAACGCACGGAAGCCATAAAAATTCATATCCAAAACGAGGCACCGGATGTAGTGATAGTGTAGTGTAGTGTATTGCCTGCTTTGGATAGCCAAAAATCTAAAGAAGAACGTTTGCCTATAGTTATTTCATATGGAAATAAAGAACAACTTATTGCTGTGTCGAGATTGAACAATTCTACAGACAAAGAACAGGCGCAACCTGTTTGGATGACGCTCTTAGATTGGAGTCTCGAAGGCAAATTCTCTGTTGTGATACTACGGTTTCTAATACAGGTCGTATCATTGATGCCTCTGCTCTGCTTGATAGAGAAATGCTTATTTTCACTTGCCGCCGTTACGTATACGAATTGGTATTAAAATCTGTATTCGAAGTAAAAACCAGACAAGCCACAACAAGCCCTGATATTCCACTTTTAAAAAAATTCAAAGATATTGGAAAAACGTCGATCTTTTTAAAATACAGTGCTATGGAGAAACAGTGGAATCATGCCTAACTGTTTCTGAAATTGAAAATTTGCTCGAATTTTTCTACACTAAAGTAACTAACGAAATTGTCAGAGATGACTATTGAGAGTTGATAGAGCTGTCTATCATATTTTTAGGTGGATATATGGAAAGAAAATTTAAAATTAGACCTCCGGGTGCCATGCACCAAGCTCGATGGATGGCTAGAGCGATTTACTCCTAAAAAATGTCGTTACTCAGTTCCCAGCTAAAACTAACCATTGAGGACAAGGCAACACTGTTAGATGTCTCCTTGTTTGACAACCTAAGTCAAACCATGGCTTCAATGTATTTTGGCAGTTAAAGCGCCTTACAAAGATTTGTGATTTTTGAAGTCATTGAAGGCTTACGAAAACGTATCTCGAAAGCTTACAGAAGTTTAACCAGCAATTATAATTACATCCAATAGCGGGGGGTATTAATTAAGGTGTTGGGAAGAAATAAAGATATTAAAGGTAATATAAGAATTAGGGGAATTACAAAAAATTGAAGGAAAATAAAGGATATTTTTTCTAGGAACGGTATTAGGTATTTTTATTGAACTATTTGTTTTTTTTTGTGGTGGGAATGGCACAATTCATATTTGTTTGTTGTAGTTAATGCGCGTGAATTAGAGATAATATATAGTAGTAACCAAAATCTGTCTTCAATTTAAATTCCCGTTGTTTATTTGTTTCCTTCATAATGTAGTCGTATTATTTATGTAAAATTTGAATGAAGATATCTCGATCCATCCCAAACGATTCGGTTCTTATTTTTCCTGGAATTAATTATTATCAGTTTTAGTGCACATTTCTGCTTGCAGGCCTGCTTATATCCAAGAATAACTTTTAATACATTCATAAATTTAATACAAAGTTGCTAATTAGATCCGATCCGATCGATGCATGAAATTATTAAAATATATCATTTAAATCAATGATGTAAAAGTAATAAATGTGTCGCCAGATTAAATTTATCGATTAAAATTTTAAATGTTAGAATTATTGGTTAAGTAACATCTTTATTATGCCAGTGAATATATTATTATCATTTCATAATTAAGCAATTCACTATTTTATATGTTAATGACTGCATCTGCCCGCAGCCTGGTATATTTGTCAATCAAATAAAAACTAACGAGATGATTATAAATTATGCACAGCGTCATCTAACTAGTGTTTTCTGTCCGTTGTCTCTAACATTTTTGATGGTAGAAAAGATATATATTTTCAGTTTTCTTATTTTTCTTTTTTCGGTTTTGAAGCCAAATCGAATTATAAAACAGGAGCATTATTTCCTCTGATAAGAAGGTCTACAACTACTAATATTTTTGACAACAAGACTTCAATTCGGCGAAAAAAAAACAAGTGGATGTTGTTGTGTATATTACCTTCGTCAAACCATATTGGTTTACATAAAATATTACGTTTACCGTCTTGGAATTTATGGTAATTTATTAGCCATCGTTTCGACAAGACTTAATTTATAAGGGCAAATTATTCCACGATTATTTCAACACTTGATGTGCCTCAGTGTACTCATCTTAGATCATTCTGAGTCAATAAATTTGTCTTTTGCCTACATGATAAGTATAAGGTTTTTCAGAAGAACATTTGAAACAAGAGTATAAGTTTTAAAGAATGCACTTTTAGTTATAGGTAATCGCCTCCTTGGTGTCATAAATGCATATCTTGAAAGTGCGCTTTTCCGTCAATATGGAAAACTTCAGTAATTATTCCAGTACCAAAAGTTGCAAACACTATACTATGCGAGGAATTTCTGCCTATAAATACTGTACCTCCCTGAGAAAGTCCTAGAGATTGCTGTGAAGAATCAACTCCTGCAATACTGTCATACAAATAAATTAAAATAAATTAGGTTTCCGTAAAGGACATTCATGTGAATATGTATGATATTTGGTTAAAGACTATAGATAATGGGGATATTGTTATATCGGTATTTTTGGACTATCGGATTTGAAACTGTGGATATATCACTTTTACTAAGAATACTAAAAAAAATGGATGTTTGCAATAGTGCTTAAATGGTTCCAATCATATTTATATGACAGATTCCAAAAAGTTACCTTCCAAAACTCGACTTATTTATAATTAGAAACAAAACACGAGGTACCACAAGGTACAGTGCTTGAACCAATATTATTCTTGATATATATAATATGATTAAATGTGTAAAGGATTGTAACATATGTAGTTACAATCTTTTACTTACCTTTTTCCTGTTTGCTGGTGATACTTAAAATGTAAACAGGTTAATTCAAACAATTAATTTATAATTAAGTTTATTAATGGTTAGGTGACAATAGTTTATAACTAAATGTCAATAAATCTAAATTCATGGCAATTGGTAGTAAATATGTATTAAACAATATTGATTGAAATAACACTACTATAAAAATTAATGAAATTGTAATTGAACGAGTGCATGAAATGAAATAACTTGGAGTTGTAATAGACGATAATTTAACATTTAAGAGTCACGCTACGTATATGATGAATAAAATATCAAAGAAGGTATCATTTTTGTATAGAGTATGTAACAGTTTAAATATATTCAAATGTGCTATTAGAGGACGAAATATTAAAACATAATATTTTTACTGGCAAACTCCTCTATAAAATCCTTCTTTTACTATAAGGAACGTAACCAGACTGCAACCAACAGCTACTCTCCGGGGTATGTGCCCCGCCGAGCGCTGAATTACAAGTTACAAACCTGGCGCGTTAAGTGTAATAATTATTACACTTAATGCAATTTCATATTACCATCAAAGCGCTAATGGTTCGATTACAATCGCTAGATGGCGCCTGCTGACTATTTTACATGTCGCTATCCCAAAGAAACCGAAATGTACTGAATGGTCAAGTGATCCTCGTGTCGGTCGTCACATGCCTACCCTTCACTGACGAGAGCCAAGAGCTCGAAACTGCAGTCTGCAAGTGGTGTGTGACGACTGGCACAAGAGCTCCTTTAAGTAGGATCAGTCTTTCGGCTGGTGTTTGTTGCTCATATCTGTTCTTCAGTAGTTTTTCTTCTGAATAAAAATCAAATTCAACAAGTGCAAAAAAATGAATGCGGATAATTCTAATATATAATATATACTCCAATAAAAATTATGCTTAATGCCCTGAAATTCATGAATGTATATCATAGAATTGTATGTATAGCATTAATTTTTATATTTAAAATGAAACACCGGTTTTTGCGAGCATACTTTATAATAATTTAAAAACTATATCTGATGTTCATAATTATCAAATAAGAAATAGGAATGATTTTTTCATTGGCTGGTCGATAGCCGAGTGGGTTAAGGCGCGAGGTGGCAATCGCGATTAATCACACGGACATCGCACCACCGGGTTCGAATCCTGGCTCCGGAACTGGCACTGTCGGAGGAAATGGTTGTATGTCCGCGGTTTTTGAATGTGTAACCCCCTTCCGCACAAACCCTGGCTTCTGGAATTGGGGGTTGTCTAATTTCTGTGGTGTTTATTTTTTATTATTTATTATTGACAAAGTCAACAAATCTAACACCAAGAGATCTGTAATTTTAAAAGGGTTAAAATTATACAATAACTTGTCAGACTCTCTAAAAAATTGCAACAGATTAATAACGCTATAGAAAAAATTAATTGATTATATTTTGAAAGAATTTTGAAATATTTATAAAATATGCGTGCAGTTAGCATTAGTAGTTGTTGTTATCTTATAAGGCTAATCTTATTTTTATTTTGTATATATATTAAATATAATTGTGTTGTAAATAGGTATTCTTTGTTAGTAAGTATGTATTATTATTATCATTATTATAAATCTTAACTTAAGATACGTTGGGAAAATATCAGTGTTGCACATATTGTATTTCACAAACTTTCTTGGAATCCCCTTAATTCTAAATTTACGAATGTTTTAACTTCGTTTCCAGACCACGCAAACATACTCCGATTTCGGCCTAACAAAAAAGCACCTCTAACATTGCAAATTTGTTTCCCGCTGTTTGTTGTAAACTCAAATGCATCATTTATATGGTAATTAAAGTCGAATTTGGAACACAATATGCTTACTAAAGTCTTAAAAGTACATCTTTCAGTTTCCAATTCCAACAATAATTTATGGTAGAGATTGATGTATACTTTCAAATCATCTGTATATAATCAAGATTTACAGGTGAACCCACAGATGTCATTTATAAAGGCAATAAATAAAAAGGGCCTAAAATAAATCCCCGGGGAACACCTGAGCATGCTGTAAGTTTAACAGATTTGAATAATAAGTAATGCAAGTGAAATTATTGGATGCGGGTTTTCTGCTAAAACTGTAGGTTGATTACTGAAAAACTAGAAGATATATTTAATTCTTGTATACATCAGTTTAGGAAGGGATAGGGATAATCGTCTTGATCGAATTTATTGAGCCATAACATTAGATTAGACTTTTTTTAGTTTTTACTATCTCCTGATGATTCTAACATGATTGGCGAAACATTCAAGTGTTTTTGTGTTTGTGGAAACTACTTCAGGCCTAATATTACTGTTGCTGAATATTTAATAATTTGCAATCCTTTTCACGCCCAAACATTTTTTAAAATCTGTATAAGACACGGTGAGTAATGAAAATTCTATTAATTTAACACTGTTTTAACAAACAACGCCAGGAGGCGCCGAAAAACTTATGCACGTTCTCAACTGCAACATTTTTGTATAAAACATAACTTACCAATTATAATAAACGAGCTTTTCTTATACTTTCTGTGCAATAACAGCTATTCTTAGCAGTCATCTTTTGCTTTATTAAATTGGCAGGTGTAAGTAATAGTGTACTATAAAGTCTTATTTATCTCAGCGGTATTCCACAATATTTATCCCATTATTGCATAGCGATTGTGCTGAAATATTTATACTGAGCATTAACACGTCGTTAAAAAGCCCGTAATAATATGAATTTAAAGAAATAACAGCTTATGTTCTGCGGGACGTTGTAAATAATGCATCGAAAGTTACTATCTACAATCAGATTCTATACATTTGTTCTTCCTACGACCAATGCTTTATATTCTATGCACCATTTTCAGTTTCATTTGTGTATATTATATTTTATCTGGATTGTAATCTGAAATTTATAGCCTTAGACGCTACTAGCGGCAAGGAGGTGAACTACTAATCTATTCTTACAGTAACCGATTATTAGAAAACCTTCTTATCGACTAACCTGATTTCTGATGAGCCTCTGGCGGAATTTGCTTGAGAAACATACTATATAATTTAAGATTTGTAATAATATTTTACACCTTTTCTATCACAGCTAAAAATGTGCTGGTATTTAGTTGTCTTTTTCTGTATTTTGTTGGCCTAATACCTTTAAGGAAAAATGTATATTTAGTATATGCGACAATTTTTACTTCTATAGGATAGTATCTAATTTACAGCAAATCTGGTTTATAGTGAAAATGCTTAATTCTTTTTCATCCTTTTTTACAGATTATTGTACGCAGGCGTCTTTCAGTTTCTCATAGGCGAGATGTATGCCATTGGTATTAAAGGTGAGTATCTATCTATTTTCCTGGTGAATTTTCGAAAAACATTCAGTCTAAAATAATAATTTACTTGAAAGTATTCGTGTTAATTCCTAACTAAAATTATTGGGGAACTTATCCCATGCCTGAGAAGTATATTCATAGCAAGTTGGGTATATTCCCAAGCCAAAGTCCTATACGTTCGAGTCTAAAATTGCCTGGGAATTTAGGCACTCCCCGAGGCAACTGGCCAATAACAACAAGATTACCTTGATGTGGGTGCCAGAGTATGAGGGAATACAAGATAATGAATTAGCCGATAGCCTTGTAAAAAAGGCGGAATTGACGCCTAAAGGCATAGGGGAAGCACAAATTTTGTAAAAAGTCTTGAAATCCTGGGCAACAATTAGTTGTAGGGTAATTCGCACAAGTAAAAATAAAGGGAACAATGTTTTTTTCACAAAGTTTCTCACCAAATTATGACTCATATGTTCATATAAATTTTAGTGATAACTTTTCAGTTATCTGAAGGGCTTAAATGGCGCATTCTAGAAAGGTTGTCGTTACCACCCTTTAGTAACCTTATCCGATCTAATCTAATTTTTACGATAATACGTATAATGTAGTATAGCAACCTGAAAATTGCCATTTTACATACAAAAAAACATACAATTTTTTATTTACTATTTCATGAGTTTTGTTCAGTATTGCCTGACATATGTTTTGGTCTTGCGACCACTATTCAAGAGCCTTAAAGACTTTTAAGACTCACAGGTGTATTATAATTATTATATTGAAGAACCATATCGCAGATTCAATCCAATTAATACTATTTTCGTAAACAATATCTTTGAGTTGTTATTAGTTAAAATCGACATTATTTTTATTTGCATTTATTTAGTACAACTTCTGTATTTAGCAGCAATATCTCTTCATCGTTTAATAAGTAAAACATCAGTATTCGTGCTACAGATCTAGGAAGCGGCCAATTGAAATGTAACGGCCGAATTAAAAGAGTCGATGGGTTGCAGTACGTACCATCATAGAACAAACAATACCTTAGATACACCAGAAAAGATATCATTTTTCAAAGAGAAAAAACTCTTAGCACTTATATTGTGATATTGACATCAAAATCACTCGATGTTGGCAACCGATTTGTCGAAGTGTTAGATCCCCAAAGGCAGTCATATTCAAGCAGGAAGACTTTATACACCAAGAAGCTGTTCAGCGTGGAAACCTTATGACGACCACGGCTGTAAGTTTTTGTGTGAAGCATCTTGTATGTTAAAATACTAAGCAAATTAAAGTTTAATTTACACATGTTGCGGTGTTCGTTTTTATAGCTTAGTATAACAGTTCTACTGTCCTCAAAAACCGTCGTTTGATGGGATAACGGACCCCCTTTCGACTTCGAGCAGTGCTGGCTGATACGTGGCTGTGGGTGGAGGGGTTGTTGCGTCCATTTGTGTGATTTGTTGTGGTTGCTTTTCATAGAGGCCCGTTTACATCTAGGGCGGAGCTGATCGAAACGTTTCAGGCACTAGCTGGGCAAACGGCGTCATTGGTGTCTCTGGTGAGCGAATTCGGTCCCTCATTGCCCTGGGAGTGGCTGGTCTAGAAGTAGCATATGGCCTAACAGTGAACCTGAGCGTCAGATTCCTGGCAGCATTAGATAGCCTTCCCGCTGCCTTGGCCATTAACTGGATGATGATTGCGGCTGCGTCGGCATCTGGTGGGGAAAGACACTTGGCGTAGAGCAAGACATAAGTAACACCACAGGTAATTACGACCCCCTTTATCCCGGAAGGCTCTAGAAGAGCCTTGTGTGGGAGGGGGCTACACATTTAGAGACAAGGGACACACACCCAATATCCGTGTATAGTGGAAAAATCCCTCTCACAGTATTTTCCACTGCCACGACCGGGGATCGAACCCGGAACTTTTGGGTGAGAGGCAGTGCGCTCACCTCTCGACCACCAGTCAACAGTCATGATGGCTTGTGTGTGCTGATCTTACTTTCTGTTGACGATACTGACGGCACTGAATTGGGCAGGCGACTTGGGTCTGATAGTTAGGGAGCTGTCCTGGGCTCGTCGTGGTGGTCCATGCCTGCTTCTATCTGGGCCTGGCTTCGAATTCTCATGCGTCTGTGGTTCGAATTCTCTTCTTAAAGACGGGCTATATGTATAATCCTAAGGTCGGCGAGAGACCAGCAGTTTGCTTTAGTTCGATTTCCTAAAAAGATTCGCTTAGAATCTATTGGGTTGTTGGGAGACCAACGATTTGTTATTTGTTATATATATGTACGCTGCAACGTCGTGGATGGGTGGTCGAAATAAAAGAGGATTTTTCACATTACTCACTATTGTAGAGAAGTGTCTTGGTATTGCTGATATGTTTACTAGTAGTAGTAGGCTCGCACCACAAAATTCCTCTGAAAATTGAAGTCTGTGGGGGTTTTAATAGTAAAATTTTTATTTTTTAATAGTAAAATATTTGATAGCTTAAAATTAACTGTGTTTATGTGTACAGTTGGACAAAAATTGGCTTGGAAGAAAGGGCGCAATTCAAAATTTTCTAGATATTAATACTGAACGATTATTACAAGTACAGTAATATTTTGACACAAAAATTATCGAAAAGTCTGTAGCCGTTGCTCCAAAAAAAAAAAGTATTTAATAAAAGAAAAAGCATTGACGCTTATGGCAATTTAAAACTTTGAACGTCTGTGTCTCGCTTCGAGAACCTTAATAAATCGTAATTTTTCATTGTATTTTAGCGTTCCACAACTAATATTTCGAAAATGAGCACTTAAATCGAAAAATATCTCTCTTCCAATATTGTCGACTAGAGTTTCCTGCTTACAACGGTATAATTGTACACATAAACACAATTAGTTATAAGCTATCAAATAAAACCGGTTGCATATTTTACTATCAAAACCCCCACATAGTGACACATTTTGCTCAGCCGTTCTCTCTACTAGAACTGATAGTTCTGTGCTCCGCGTGCGCGCTTTTGTAGTTTAGCGCATGACGCGTCGATTGAATGGTGAGCTCACCGGGCCCCTCTATGTCGCAAATTTGTGCTTGAATCGTTGCTTAATCAATTAATTTTATTAAAACTACCATCACAAATTATATGATATCTCAAAACAAAGGTCCCTTTCCGTTCTATCAAACGGTTTTCCTGTTATTTGAAGAATACAGGAAAATTGTGGAAAAAAGTAAATTTTATCGGTGTTTTGCCTCGATTTTTCGATTACCGATTACACTACGTTAGATATTTAAAAGAAAATTTTAGAGCGAAAGTTAAATACTTCGTTCAGTTGCTTCAGTATTTTTCTTTTTATCTGCCATTCCCGATATCTCATTATAATAACTTTGAAACCAAATAAGTGATTACTTTTAAGAATTTAATTTGATCTAGATTAGCACTGTGTATTATAAAACACTAAATTAACTTTCCCGTAACAAAATTTTTTGTTACAAAAACATTAAATAATAAGTATGTAAACTTGTATGTTATTTTCTTATAACGAGATAACTTTTAACAAAATTTTTTGTTACAAAAACATTAAATAATAAGTATGTAAACCTGTATGTTATTTTCTTATAACGAGATAACTTTTAACAGAAAGTACTTAATTTTCCCCAGCAAAGCGCATTAATTGGCAATTTTTCAATATGCAAGAAGATTATAAGTAACTTAATTCTCAACGCGTGGCACGGCGTTTAAATTCCAGGCTTAATGTTATTCATAACAAACTATTAATCACGTAGGTGAATGTAGTTTTTAAGCCACTTAATCGGTATGCACCTACTGAAACGATTTTTTAACAACTCTATCCGAGAACTGAATTTGAGATGTTTACAACAATTCGTAGTAATTGTTTTTTATTATACTTTCCCGTGGAACGAATCAGTTTTTAATAGTATTGAATGGTTGTTAGGTTACTGTTATTAAATATTAACATAAAAAGCCAATCGTGCATAATTAAGTAATAACTCCGAGCGGTTTAATATTTTTAAGCAATTATTCTTTGATTTAATAAAAAATGCATATACTCGTAGGTATATAATAGTATAGTGAAACTGAAGTTTTTTGGGTAATGTAATTAGCTTCTAAATGTCAAAATAACCATACAATGAAATTTTGGGAAGAATATGTTCGTGGCTTAACTTTGGTGCAACGTTTTCTTAATGAAAATTGTAATTTTTTTATGTTAACAACAATGTTCTATAAGTTGATCAAAAATCATAGTTTATTTGTAATGAAATGAGGAACACAAATTTATGTAAAGAAAAAAACATTGGATTTTGACATTTACTTGAATTTAATTTACTTACTTATGTAATATATAATGATAATAAAGCGTCTTTATTTAACAATATATGGCGAAGGCGAAGGCTGCTCAGATACTCAACCATCAGAAATTTTACAGTAATTATATGACAAATAAATAAATGTACAAAATATGTGGATAAATAGTAAGCAATTGGCAATACAAAATAAGAATAAAACAAACTCATATCTTTAATTCTATATTATCTTTGTTCACTGGCCAAAAAGGAATGTTTTTAATTCATTTTAAAAGAGTTAGCCGAGAGTTTCTTGAAGCTAGTAGGGATGGTGTTATACAGGTTTACGGCAGAGTATGTAAAAAAAAATTTAAGCAACGTTGTCGAGTGCTAAGGAGTTGTTTATAGTGGGATCAATCGGGCACGAAAAAAGCCCCCAAACCACAGTGTTTTTCGAATTTTTTTTTGTGTGTATATTATGTAGTCGGACTTCCTCTATCATCTGGTAATGTTTGCGGGCGTGAGGGTGGTGGTGGATGGGGGGAAATTTACATGTAAAGAGAGGGAAAATAAATTTTTCGGACATAACTCACTAGTTTGATTCAGATCGAAAAAGTGTAAAACGAATAAAATGAAGGGCTCGCGAAAGTGCGTAAATTTAATTTTAGCTCATCGAAATCGGTCCAGTGGTTCTCGAGATATTACGATTTGAAGGTACGGATTTGCATACAGATTTTTCGCTGTGGCGGGAACGTACCGAGAGCCGTTTCACGTTTTTTTCGAAGAAGAAAGTGACTTGGGGACTTTTTTTTCTTCCCCCGCTAGACACTCAGGACCTAAGTACTGTGTACGAATTTGAAGTCGCTAGTTTGATTAGGGGGGAGGGGGAAGGTTAAATGTAAATGAAATAAATCTTCTGTAACTTCTGCAATATTTTCCGCATTTATAAAACCGGACGAGCGGAGTGGGACGTGTATTTGAGAGAGAGAAGGGAGAGAAGTGGGAGCGCTAGGCTCCTCCCACGGCATCCCGCTGCACGGGTGCTGAATTACCGCGCTCGTTTTTATAAATGTATCACGCGCGCGTGCAGGCCCTAATCAAGTTAGAGCTTCGGAGTAAAAAAATCTTGAAAGAGAATTGATTACCCTTGAAAATGAGCCTGGTCCGATGTCTCTAAGCCTATTCCTTGCTCTTCTACAGGGTAATAATTTTGCGGGTCCCCTCTCCCCTCCTAATCATCCGATCGCAATCTGGTTGGCTCAAATCAAAGAGAATAACATTCCACATTCGATGGCGGAAAAAATCTCCCCTACCCCTTTCCTTCCTGGCGAAAAATGACTTTTTCTAAAGACAATAACAACAATAAATTGGTTATTTCGCAACCATTTGCTTATTTATGGCGAAAATTGAAAATACACGAGCGGAACTCAAAGTAGGCACATTAGTACACAATCTTACGTTTACTGCGCGATTTGCGGAAAAAATTGAGGAAGTTACAGAAGTTTTAATTTCATTTACGTTTACCCTTCCCCCCCTAATCAACCTAGCCACTTCAAATTCGGACAGAGTCCTTAGGTCCTGAGTGTCTATCGGGGGAAGAAAAAAAAAGTCCCCAAGTCATTTTCTTCGCCGAAAAAAACGCGAAAACGGCTCTCGGTTCGTTCCCGCCACAGCGAAAAATCGCAATATCTCGAGAACCGCTGGACCGATTTCGATGCGTCAAAATTCATTTTACGCGCTTTCGCGAGCCCTTCATTTTATATGTTTTACACTTTTTCGATCCAAATCCCTATCTTTACATGTAAAATTCCCCCCCTCCACTAGCAAACACGACCAGATGATAGAGGGAGTCCGACCACATAAATACACAAAGAAAAAAATCGAATAAGACACTGCCGTTCCGAAACCCAGATCGATCCCACTATTAGGTTACTATCATGAAAAAATGAACTGGGGATCAGTATCTCTTTTACGTATGGGGGATTAATTTACGTATGATCAGTCTTTTTCAAGTTAATATGAGCGAACCTTACACATATATTTTGGACACTCTGTATCCTGTAGGCATTAATTTGATTTAAGCAAGGACCGTAGTCGATACCACCATAGTTAAAATTACTCCGACATTGATCCGATTTATGAAGTATATAAACAAATATCTATATGTTTCCTCTGATTCTATCAATGAAATATTACCGCTTTTTTCAATTCGAAGTGAATTATTACGAAATAATATAGCGCATCCTCAAAAAGGACAATTTCTTGATGAATGGATCTTATTCATAGGATTTACACATATTGACCTCACAAAGCACCATGTTCGTATAGTACATGAAATATGGATATTATTATGCAAATTCTCATTGTACGCCTTAAGAACTGGGCATGATAGCTTTAGGGTTCCTTAGAAATTTCATTTAGTTACAAAATCAGCATCATTTGTATAAGTAAACATTAATCAAACTGGCCTTTCTCGGAAAGACCTTATATATCTATAATGAAATTAAATGCATTAGCTTTCGTATACATATAACTTACTCTGTTTGCAAAATTGTGTAATAGTAAGGAAATTCGTTATTTATTGCAGTGAAATGAATATTCGCGTGCAATATCGAAGTAACTCCTACTCCGATTTTATAGTGGGTCTATTTACTAGGAACTGAATTTCTATGACTTTATCGCTTCAATTACCTTAGAGACCGCAAACTATTCACAACATTCGTAGTTAGTAGTCGTCATATTGAATATGTTCCTAATTTTATAGTTATTGGTGCACGTTTTGTGAATTTTTAGTTTTCCTCCAAGGAAAGTAAAGACATTCAGTGCATTAACTGGAGGTGTCGCCGCCAGATGGCTCTGATGTGGAGATTCATCGAAGAACAATTTTTAATATGAAAGTAATCTATTACGATGCAAAATTGTCATAAATCATAAAGAATTATATAAATAATAATAATAATAAAATTAGTTGTTGATTTTTGTTATAAACTATTATTCTAATAAACAATTTTTTATAGTATGTTTAAGATTAAAATTTTCAACTTGCAAGTGTGAAATTTGTAAACATTTTCAAATTTCATTTGAAAAATATTCATATTTCCAAACATAATTTAAATGTGCTTTTAGAGGGCAGAATATACTCCTCTATAAAATCCTTATTCTACTATACAGAACGTAACCAGACTGCAACCAATAGCTACTCTCCGAGCTATATGCCCTGCTGAATTACAAGTTACAAGCCTGGCGCGTTAAGTGTAATAATTGCATATTACCAACAAAATGCTTCCTTAAAGGACTGGCACGAGAGCCCCTTTAAGTAGGATCAGTCTTTCGGCTGGTGTTTGTTGCCAAATTATCAAAATTTTTCAAATTTCCAAGAAGTTTAAAATTTCATAATTTTCAAATTCTATTTCAAATTTTTAAAATGCAACATATTTTCAGAATAAAATTTTGAGCAATTTTCAAGTTTCCGATTTACAAATTTTTGAATTTTCAAAATTTGTCAAATCATCAAAATGTTTAACATTTTCAAAAATTTATAAACTTTCAGAAATTAAACTTGCTGACGTGAAACAGAAAGAAGTGATGTATCGCAGTCAAGGGACGCCATTTCGCCAAGTAGAAGTGGGACACAATTTTTTAAAGTGCATTTTAACTTGTCTTTCTTCAAAATTAAATCGATATATTTCTACTCAAAATGACATTTGCTTTCCATCAAAGATATTCATGGTTTCTAGTTTTGAATCGAGAATACAGTGACTTTTGATTTATTATACTATCTGAAAGTCGGTAATAACAGAGCAATGAATTTGAGCTTTAACATTTACCAAACATTAACATTATTAAGTTAATAATCGTTGCAACTTCATGGAGGATTAATTGAATTGATCTTAGTCACCAGTAATCAGTGCTTCCTTAGGCAGGTTTGTCACGTAATTCGTTGATATTCCAAAAAAACCGATGATGTAATCTAGGTAGACTGAGTTGAAAACCGCCTTGGTGGCGCCACCTGATAAAACCGTTTAAATTGCATCATAACATCGCATATTAAATTAACATTTTCAAACGCATTAGACCAAATGACTGATGCATCTGTGTATTTACATATACGACAGACAGTAATTACACTTCTTTTGAAATATCGAGATCACCTCTTACAAGCATTGAGTATGTTGAGGAATTTTATAATGGAACGATAGCAAGATTGGAAATCGCTATTTCAACAAAAAGAAGAAAATCATGCTCAAAGTTCAAAGATTCAGCGTGTAGAATACGTTATTTAGCTTAATGTAAAACTACTTCTAAATAAAATTAAGCATACCCCATCTTGCATTTCTGCTGTAACAATATTGAGATGACTATCATTCATTTAAAATCTAATATGAACACTCTCTACATATACAGTTGATATAATTCTGATCAGCTAGTGCGCTAATCATCAATGAAAAAATTGTGTAATAATTTCCCCCCTATGGGAAGTCAACAAATAATCCAAAAAAATACATACGTAACAATAGCTAATAAACCATATTGCACCACTAACAAATTTTGCACCAAGCTCAAACTTAAATGACAACCAAAAGTCGAAACTAACATCATATACAAAATAAACTGCAATAGTACATATACAGGCCAATTAAAACAATGTCTATAGAGAAAAATATATGCACACAAATATGAAATAAGAACACTAAACCAAAATTCGACTGCACTAACTAAACATTTTAGGAAAATAACCATAACTTTGACAATGTAAAATGTTTAGTAAAAGAATCAAACTGTCACTGAAGAACAATACATGAAATGCTATAAATTAAAAGACTGCCACCAGCACTTCGGAAGTAGAAAAGGTGTTAGGCTGATGTCTGCCCGAGGGGCATTGACTTGGGGTAGGCAGCAAAAACGGGAAAAATACTAAACTTCACCACACGTACGTGCGTGCGGCTAGCTCTGAAGGATCTCAGGGACTAGGTACGACCAGCGTTACTCCCTAGAGCAAATACAAAAGAATGTCCAATATATTACAGTTTATTAGATACTCACAGAGCAGATATTACAAGAGATATATATGTTTATTTTGGTGCTTAGACTTTTTCCTCCACACAAGGAAGCCGATACAGGAGTCCAGGCTATTTCTATTGTTGAAATTGAGAGTCAAAAGTGACGTTTACATTTCGTAGGGTAAAGTCGGTAAATAAATCACTTACCGAAATGTTAGGCCTAGCAACCAGTAAACATAACCTACCGTCTTGGAAACAGATCTTGTAAATAAACAAAAAAGCTCGATCATGCAAAAAGCTTATGAAGAAGCGAACATCTTGAGAAATTACATTTTTTTTTCTATGATGCGTATTTCCGAGATATTTTAACTTGAAATTAGAACTGGTTGTTTATAAATGTTTACATGTTTCCGTATGTCAAAACTTCTAAAATGTTACTAGAAGAAAATTATTGTTAATAAAGAGGCCCGCGCGAGATTGCGCATCCCGCGTGAATCCATTTGATATTAGATATACAGAGTGTCCGGAAATTCCTATCCCTTACTTTATATAAAGATAATATTTGTAAAAATATGAAAAAGTTCCTATTAGACATATACTCAATGAAACAGCTATAACACCTATACATACATCTTGGTAAATACATACACAGTTAAAAAAACATTCTTCATCCAAAAATGACAGTTGGTGATTTAATTAATTTTTGGTGTTTTTTAAAAGTTTTTTTTAAACAAGTATTTTATGAAAAATAATCAACCCAATTTTTTTTTAATAGTACCCTATATATCTTTTGCGTGCTTTCGGAACAGCTTTAAATTAGCATTCAACGCACTTTTAAAATTTAAAATTAACCTCTAAATGAATTAGAAACTGCAATTGATAATTTGAGACGACACAAGTCGTTTGGCCGACGCAAATATTTTGTGACATCCAACACAATAATCAATAATCAACTCCACATTCTTTGATTTGATGCAAAAGTTACTTAGTTTTGCTTCTTTTGCAGGACATTGACTTAATATCTAACAAATGTAAGAAATAGTATGTATACAGTATTAATAAATAGTTGCTTAAAAAGATTTCTTAATGCATTAATAAATGCACTAGAGCTCATTAAAATAACTGTAGCAGTTTGCACAACTTGTGAACACAGATAAATTTGAAACATCTTACTTTTTCCGTTCCGATTGCAAAACTTACTAAAGCTATTTTTAATAAGGTTGCATTGGAGTAAAGCCCAAATCAGTCATCGTAATAACAGGTTTTGACAGTTCACATAATGCCTACCTTATTATAGACTTAACACTGCTATAATTCCCATATGGCGCTTGTCAATGCCTTTTCAAATAATTATACATTTCCGTTTGGCAAAAGGAATTAATAACCATTCGTAATATGCTTTGAGATAGGTGTTGTGGCTTTAATTCTTAAAAAATAACATGTGATAGAGAAGAGAATAGATGTTGAATGAAACTTCTACAAAAAAGTGTATGACTAATTTGTGAGCGTCAGCAATTTTAAAAAGATGATCTGACTATGATACTTTCAGGTTTCACTTTGAAATAACAGCGTGTTGAACATTTGGTCTGTAGCGGCTTTATCTTATAAATTCAATTACAATTTTTTGCCCGGCGTAAAAGGTACATAATTATGCTGCCGGATTGTGTTTGGTTACACTTTTTTGTTAAACAATGTAAATTTATTTTCCATTTTCTACCGAGAGACAATACTAAAGACCGAAGTTGAATTAAATATTTTTTGCTTTCATCAACCCGTGAAATATTTATTTAAATTTAAATCACTAATCGTGTACAGGACGCTAACGTCATTAAAAAAATTAAAGCGAAGTAACATTTTTCCGATTCTGGAAATACACGTTACAGATTTAGTGAAAAAAAATATATAACACTTATAAAACCGTCCGAACAATAGACATAGTCAAAGAAATCAGTAATACTATTTTTACAACTTCGTAATTCCCTGTTGTCCATGCCTTTAATACAGTATGAAATCAGTTTTATGTTATAAATTAGTTGTAACAGTTATCTAATGACCATCTGGTGGTTAATTCCCATGCAGTATCATAATGTAAAACTTAATAGATAAGTGAAATCCTTGACCATGAAATTCAAGTACAGGATAACTCAGATTTACTGTGCACTCAAGAAAGTCAATAAAAACTTTACGACCTCATTAAAATACCGTTAAACTAGTCGCAAAAGTAATTGCGCACAGGTACGCACTTGAAATATTTAGATCAGCAAGTCAGTCGTTCAATATTAAGAGCGCGTTATGGTCTAGTATTATATACAGATATGATATCGCTTGTACTTAAGCTTTAGAACACATTCGGATCAATTCGAGTTGTATCTTGCGAATATAATGCATTTTATTTTATCTGAGTAAAAAGTTGCATGTATGTTTTCTGTTTTCGTTCATTTGTTTTGTTTGATAAAATACCAAAGCATTTTATAGAAGACAGATATTTTTATTAATTACATACAATCTCTATACTTATATTATTTTAAGGTGCAAAAAACGATTCCTAGTGGAACCGAGATATCACTTGAATTAGGTAGGAGCTTAGCAGATTGCAGCTGAACATCGAATTAAGTGATACCGTGCGGTTGGAGGTTTTATTTGAGCTACGCGGACTAAAAGGTTGTAATAAAGTTCATATAAATTTCTTGTATATTTTTTAATATTTTCTAATTCTATTTTTTATTAACAAATTTGATTTCAAACAATAACTATCCCAATTATTTTATTTTTAGTATCGTATTCATATTTTAGCTATATAGGGAATCTTATTTCATCTTTTATGTGTATCGTATTTTATTCTCACAATACACTGTTCGATTTGATTTTAATTTGTTTTATTGCTAGGTGTCTTCTAGAATTGTGTTTAATTTCAATGGCCCGAACTTACGACTTTGAGATTATAAATGAGAAATTATTTACTGTGAATTTTACCGCCGCCAGCGGATATCATAGCAATACATTCTAATACATACGAATTTTAAGTACGGCTCTATACTATTTCGTTCGCAACCTTTATAGGTTTTTAATGTGCGTCGGCTTGTTTGATGACAACATGTCAAATGGTCCAACGGCGATAACAATGACGTCGTAAATTTTTTATTGCTTTTTTGAATGCACAGTAAATCTGAGCTGGACTGTAGGCGTTATCTATACTAGCATTTGGGGGACTTTTGACAGGCTTGATCATACGTTGTTGTGCTAGATTGAATACTTGTTTCATTAAGTCATTCTTACCCGGTAAAACATACGGTGTGTCATGGAGTTCCTTCAAACCTCAGCCAGTCCCTCAGGACTCGATCTTAAAACTTCTAAGGTCCATTATTTTGCCAATGACTTTGTGATAAATTTAGAAGTTAATATCATATTTAGAAAGTATAAATATTTTAGTTTCAAACATAAATAGTTCATATGAAAATTGGTGTACCTGAAGGTTCTATTATAGGTCCACTATTACTTCTTATTTTAATTAATGACTTGCCGAATTATATATAGCAGATGGTGATGTTTTATGTATGTAGACAACGCACACGAGTTAGAAAATATAAAAGAAAATTATTGCACAATTTGAGGAATGGTGTTTTAATTACTAATATCCAAAAATTACCTTTATATTGTACAAACGTAACAACCAAAAAGGATATTCCCAAAGTAGAATTACAAAGAAAGAAGCAACATTCTTTCAGTTCAGTTATGGATTCAGCTTTCAATTTTATCCCCCAAATAGATATATGTTCCAAGTTAGCGAAAACAACATTTTCCACTTTAAATTAATAGAAAAATCATGTTTACAGCAAGCGATGGGACAGATGATATTTAAACTCAAAAATGTTTAGCCTATTTCACTTATTTATGCGTTGATCTGGGAACACCCTGTATAAAAACAAAAATAATTGAAAATTGAAAATTTTTAAGTGGCAGTATAATACTAGCGAGAAGCTATCTAAATAGAAGTAACACAAACAAATCGGACTGAAAAGGGGTCAAAATGCGCCTGTACTTTAAAAACTATCTAATTTGGTAAAATCTTTACGTGACCCAATTCCACGTAGAACTCACTATTTTTGGATAAAATACCAAAATGCGTTAAAAAACGCCAATGCCGTATGGTCGTCTTGAAGCCATCTCGGTCTAGGTCATAGGATCTAGTGCTACTTTTAATACCGGCATATCGCCAATACCATATTTTTGAACAGAACCCACTGCATGGAAACATGTGTATAAATGTGGATCGAGAAACGGACCGAGTAGCTGTTCATTAATGAATTGGCCCACATAACACCTACTCGGTATATTGGACCAAAAATATGTCGCGCGGGGTAGCCGACAGAGAGATTTTTTGAAACTGTAGAAAAGAAGCCTTGGTCAGAATGAAATTTCGCGAAATATCCCGGCGGCTGTAGCGAAAATGTTGAAACATTCAGTGAAACGATATTTGTGACAATTTTTTTTTTAAATAAATGTGTATATTAATTATTTTTGTGTTAAGGTTAATACATCCCTATTTGACATTACATCGTTTAAAAGTACAAAACCAAATAAACAACATCTTGAACTATGATGCGGCATTTACACAAGTAGTTTTAACATGGCAACATCGAATAAAGCTGGGAAATAAAGTCGCCAACAGAAATAACGTATAGTAATATCGGTATGTATACCGCATATAACTGCCATAACTGCAGTCAATATCAATAAAGCAACTGTTAAAATCAGGTAAAGCCATTAGCCGCTCGCATGTAACTTATCTAAAGAGCACCCCAGTATATCCTATCAAAGCCGCTAATACAGGGACTTCATTACTTGCCGGTTGGCACCCATGAGAGGAATGCCACGGATAATTGATAGCTTGATAAAGATGTCGCTACCTGTACTTAGCATTTATCAGTATGGCGGAATGATTGGTACACTTCACATACTATTAGATCGCTTATTGGAAGGCTGAGAGCCTCTTAAATCTCTTTTATCCGATTAAGTTGATTTCTGTTTCTTCTAACAAGCATAAAAATGTGTCCATTAGTGGTAATGGAACATTTTTTTGAGCTCTTATAATTGCTGCTACACTGAGGTTCTGAAAATACTAATTATTACTGAACATCAAGAAGCAGACTCTCACATTTTACATTTCGTTCTTAGTCTTTCAAGAACCTATGAGTCTACTTCATGATAATGAATTTTTTTTAATTGAAGAATGTGAAGAGATTTTTTAAATATCCATGAAATTTCAGATATTTTTAGACATCTGTTTTTATTGAAATAAAATAGAACATTTATTCTGGAAGATATTTTATCCGAATTCATAGAGCGGTAAAGTTGCCAATTACCTGAATAAAATATTCATATTGAACATCTACTATGTAATGTACAGAGTAAGCCTCCATAATTAAACCCATAAAGGACCAAAAGGCGTATTAATTTGTATAGATGCTACTGGTATAACGCATATTGTGATAAATTACTCAATTATGAATCAGTCAAGATGGTGATGAGATTAAAATTTGATGAATTGTTAGTTTGTCAGAAACGATGAACCCAAATCAACCACCTGGTAGGAGGACCGGCTTCACGACAGACTCTTTAGGTAGAAAACATATGATTATACAATGGATAAGGACCTTTTAAGTTCTTAACAAAGAATTTGTGATTTAAATTACGATGTTTATGATATGAATGTAGAAACAATTAATTATATAAAACGCCAAATCGACAAGTTTTTAAAAACTCTTGGGAGACTTGAATGATACCTGAGACGCGAAACCTCATTGCATAAGAAATATTAGCTACATTTCGCGTTATTACTGCGTTAGATAATAATTATAATAATTAAATTTGTCATACAATTATTATAGTTTGATAATATTGCTACTTTGTATGAGCAGGAAGTGATTTAGATCATTTATAAATAAGCTTATCTTAGCAGGATAATAGTGTTTAATGGAGAACCGGATTAATATTATATGAATGAAGAACACCCAAAACCACTAAATTGCCTGCAATTAAATCAAACTATTATCAATGAAGAACTATATAGAAAGATAACCGGTAATGAAGTCATATTTCATTTGAAAACCGACAATTAGATCAAAACTAGTAGAAGTTAAAAATGTATCGTTTAACTAGGTCGATATTATTAAATTTCTATATAATAATATCGAATTATTTAACAACGATTTTTAATAATTTTATTGTTGTTGCACGTAAATATAGCGTAGAATCTGTGTAATACCAAATTGCACACAAAACATACCAAATTATAAACCATTGCGTCAGAGTTGGAGGTCAAATATCAGTTTTCAACAAAACATGATTATTGTTACTATAGCAATAACACTAGAGAAATAACGAAGTATGCATGGTATGTCCTATTTGTGTTTGGACAAAAACATGTTGAAAATAATTCAGTATACCAAATGGTACACAATGCGTGGTAGCATTTTTAAGGTATACAAGAATTCAGAGGTTAATGACGTCTATCAAGGATTTGCAGATATTTATATTTTAAAAACTCACACCAACTATGTTTTACAGTATCTTATATTATTTTAAATAAATAAATAAATCTGCCGTAAATTTGGGCGAACATTGGCCTTGTCAATAAAAATCAGTACATTCATGACGTATAACAACATAAAGTCGAGTTCATGCATTATCAGCACACAAAAAACGCAACAAATACTTTACGATATAATTATTATCGCCGTGGGCCAAGCGGCTTGCTCTCATCAAACAAGCCGACGCACATTAAAAACCTAAAAAGGTAAGCGACTCAATTTGCGGTTGAGACAGCACAGTGGGTGTAGTAGGGCCGAAATGCAGGCTATCAAAAGCTCCTGGTAATATCCCAACCATCTTCCAGGCAGAAATTCATGCTATAGATCTGTGTGCCGAGGAATGCCCTTGAGTCTAAAATTGCCTGGGAATGTAAACAACCTCTAAAGCAACTGGCTAACAACAACAAGGTTACCTTGATGTGGGTGCCAGGGCATGAGGGAGTACAAGGTAATGAATTTGCTGACAGCCTTGCAAAAAAAGGAGTGAAGCACAATTTATTGGACCTGAACCATTTTGTAGCCTGGCCAAGAGACACATAATGGAGGAGATTCAAAAATGGGAAAATGAACAAAAAAAGTCCTACTGGAGGAATACTCCAGGCCAAAGACAAGCGAAAAAGTTTATAACTTATTCGACAAACAATGCCACAAGGCTTCTCGAACTTGAAAAGTCCGAATTAAGACTGATAACAGGCCTTCTACTGACCACTGCCTCTTGGGATATTATCTCAAGGACATGTGCAAGGCAGTAGACATCAAATGCAACTGAAACTGCGGAATGTATACTTTGTGAATGCAAGGCTAAAGTTCCTAGGGCAGGTGGAATTAACGTCTGAAGACATAGGGAAACTAGCTCCCAGAAAAATCACAAGCTTTGTAAAAAGTCTTGGTATCCTGGACAATAACTAGTTGTAGGGTTATTCACAAAAGATCTTTTAGGTCGAATTGACGTAAGGCTACTTAAAGCCAAACGACCCCTGAAACAATCTACAACATACTAGTTATAACTTTCATCTATTATAGTCTCACTACTATTATCCACAACTTCTTGCTGCTCTTTATCTTATCCGATTACTTAACTCATTCAGAACTGTACTGAACTGACTCCGATGCTCTGGTCTTGATTAATCCAGTCAGTCATTAGAGACGTTTCTACTCCTTCTAGCGGATTCTATGAGACAGGGCAACCCTGGACCGACTGGTGAACTATTGTTTTACTGGTTGCCCATTAGACAGGTTTCCTTTTACGCTGTCTACTACTGGGGATTAAAACTTTCTCCGTTAGAGGGCGTGAGCGTGCACATAACAGCATTTTCTCGTAATGAATGAAATTTGGAATAGTATATTGAATTGACCCTTGCCAATTTAATTTTTGTGCTAAGTGTGTTCTCATTTTATAAATCGTTTTGTATTAGATTAGATAAGCATAAAGTAGAAGCAAATAAACGGAATTAACAATATTGACATTTTAATGAACATGCGAGTTAATTTTTTTATTTCTCCGAATTAATTCATACACTTATTTAATGATACAGGCGTGCAAATAATTTCAAAATACTCCAAACTGTAAACATTTTCCCTTCACCTTATCTACGAATATAAATTTCCTGACCGTTTACCGGATAAGCGTTCAAAGTTCTCTTCAGAATTAAATGATCGTTTACAAGTAGACCTAAACAACACTTAGGAATTTTTTAACAAAGTCTAACATACTTATAGTTGCAACACGCATGCTGGATAAGAGAACGTTCGTCGTGATCGACGTTATAAAAATGACGATCACGGCTAGACCACGGCTAACCCGATAGTTGATTAGGATTGACGGGCCGTCATAAGCAGCTTTTGATATTGTAATTACTTGACTACTACATTTATACTACCATTATGAGTTGGGCATGTGTGAATTTATGAAAAAATTTGCCATCGTTGCAGATTTTATTTATTTGCACTGAATGTTTTCAGAATGAAGCTTTTCTATCAGTATCAGTTGTTGCTGATGTATATAAATAACTCTTGTTTATTTATCTTCGAGATTGTAAACTGATTAAAACCACTTGTGGATTTATGTCATTCTTATCTAAAATAATAATAGTTAAGTGAAAATCTGTTAATTCACCATTCACTATGCTTTTATACACTCTCCGTGGGGGCCTTTTCCTTTTCTTATTTATTTATTTATTCATTACTAATAAGGAAAATTTTGGGAGAAAGCTAATTATTTTTACAACCTGTTGTAAACGCTAACCCAGTTTTTCAACAATATGGCTAGAATCTGACGATTTTTATGACCTTTCAACATCACCACAATAAAATTGTGAGGTTACTAAAATTGGCCCAAAAACGAAAATTAATATAACATTAAATCTTTACGTTTTGATGTCCCAGGAACCTAAAGAAATGGTTTTTGAAAAATGTCTGTGTATGTATATATATATGTATGTTTGTTAGCACAATAGTGCCGAAACTACTAAACGGATTTGGATGAAACTTTGCATAGGTGTTTCTCTAGTGCTCCAGAAGATCTGAAAAGGTTGATTTGGTTGAGATTGGATTACGTTTAGTGCCGTTTTTAAATATATATACAGATAAATCGACAACCTAACAACAAAAATTTAATGCTCTCTTCGGTTTCAAAGATCCACCGGATGGGAAGATTCCAGGTGTCTCCAGTAGCTGCCGATTTTTTTAAATATCTCGACTACCATTGACCGGATTGACCTAAAACAAACTACAGATGGTCTGTCATGAAATAGCTTAACACCTTGAATATGTGTCAAGTATACAATAGTCATATAAAATAACCTTAAAATTATCAAAAAAGCTAACCTAATTTTCTTGATTTCTGTTAATAATATTTCAAGAAATGAGCAAATTAAACTAAAATTTTGGGAAATATCTAGCTTACAGTTATAAAACAGTATACCAGATTCAAATACGAAACCTATAATATAATGACTAAAAAAATCATTTTTCTGTAAAAATTAAACCCTTTGTATTTTTAAGGGAAACCATCATAAGAAACTTTTCTAAATTTTAATTATTTAATCTACTTTGGGCTTAAAATGATTTATTATTGATTTGAATTATTTTTAATTTTTCTTAATTCTTTAGATTTTCCTCACTGATAATGGTATTGTTAGATTTCAAGATACACATGTTTTTAAAGTGCATCTTTTTACAAAAATTATGCGTTCAAAAACGTTAAATTTCAAACTTCCTAAGCATAACTATGATTTTTTAAATGTACCAGTTTTTATAAGTCGTGTAAAAGAATACAGTTTCAATTCAAATACGGACACGATGATAATTTACTATAGCTCACAAATAGAAGATGTTCATATTATTAAACAAAATGGAAAAAAGGTCAAGCTGAAAAGACTGAAGGCAGTTCGTTTATGCAAAGTTTAGACTTAGATATAGATTCAGTTGTAGACGAGAGTTTTTTTGAAGAATTAGATAACTCTGGACTGTTCATTGATGATGAAAGGAAAGAGACCTGGAGAGACCTGCACGTGCCGTCTACAACAACACCACCTCCAAGACGTGAAACAAATTAAGGCCACTATCTGCGGCAAGTACAAACGCCGGCTCCGAAATCTTGGGTCTTCTGAACTTTAAGAGAAGAACAAGATGTGTCAATATGCTTGCTGTTCTGGTTCTGCTCTACTTCTTCGGGGTGGTTAAGTAGACACTAGATGAGTTGCCCAGTAATAATACTTTCATTATGCGAAAAACTTTCGAAATTAGTAATGTTTGACCGTTGAGTCATAAAATATATGCTCAAACAACATTTTCTGTTCCTATCAGCCGGAGTTTAAATGAAAAACTACTTTTTAGTTTGCGATTTAAAACAAAAAGTTCACCAAAAAAGAAGGGACATTCGAATTTATAGATCGAAGTATATTATTACTGAAATTCAATTTTAATAGGTACACTTTCGAGTTGTCAAGTTATCTCGTAAAATCACATATCACAGTCAAAATAGGTCTTGCAATTTTATCGATATTTAATCAAAGATGTTGCTTTAATTAATGGAAATTAAAGTCTGTATTTATTAACGATTTATTTACGACTTGATATTGTATATCCAAATGCTGTGCAACCCGTGATATTACAACATGACTCGACTAGAAGTAGAAGAGTGTCAAGCCGATGGATAAGGCAGATAATAGTCTGTGATCGGTAAGGTCGATATAATAGTCAGCATTTAAACGATCGTGCGCTATCATTTATGTATGATCTACCTTCAATCAGTGCTTACAGCTGCTCTTTTTTGTAGATACTTAGCCTACTAGATTTCCGATATAGGCCATTTTTACTGTGCGATTATGTTGTTAAAGTGCACCGCACACTATGATAGGATGTAATTTTAAATTTAATTAAAGTATTTGACCACTGCGACCTATGGGATTAGATTGGATATCTAACTATTTGCTTTTACTTACAGAAGTAAATTTACTATAATGCACAGGATGGTACATCAATTTTTATTAGTTTTTTCGCTAGTAGCCGGTGGTTAAAAGTAACGTTAAATCACGTATATTAGTCATAGAGGATATAGGAATGTGTATTAATTATGTTTTTCTTTTTTCTATTTTCAGCGGCTTCATGAAAAATGGCAAAGAGTAATGATGAGTACAACTTTTAAGGCTAGATGAAAATGTTTTTTTTTTGAAAATTTCAAACTATTGTGCGATGTGTTCTTTAGAATATAACACTACTCGCTGCGCCAAATTCTTCTGATTACAATAAATTATAATGATGTGAATTGTTTCTTATTCCGTTGACGTTTATTGGAAAAACATTTCGTGTTTGAATAAGATAAATCTCTTTACGAATTCAGATCATAGAGAATAAGAGTTTAAACAGTAACACTTGAATAAAGTTAGCTCGACAAATATTCTTCAAGTATCTGAAGCAGTTTACTTGACTAAACTTTAAACAAGTTGCCGTAATTCAATAAATCTATTAGTCTATACAATTCTTAGGTGATTATTTAATAAGCAGTTGGACAACATTACTTCCAACGAAATCTATTTACCAGTAACCATCTATTTTGGGCGACCCATCTGCCTGATGAAACAGTGACTTGGGGTCACATATATACAAAAAAAATATCACAACATAATTTGGCATTCTTCTACTCTTTGCATATGTCAGACCTGGTGAGATGTTGCGTGTAGTGTAAAGAAACAAAATTATGGTAATATTTTATATTATCGCTTAAATATTCGGTAATTTGAAAATATTGAAGTTTGTTTATGAATAAGCGCATGAGAAGCAATTACCTACTATATTTTATAGTGTTAGTAAATATATCCAGTTGTTATGCAGTTCACAAAATCGTAGAATTGGATTTCCATTGGCATCATATCTTTGCGGTTTTTGCATCCCACACCTGTAATTTTTGTAGCAGTAGATGTACGTCTCATAAAATGTTTGGAAAAAGTTAGCAGCTACTGCACCTACACCTACTAGATCATTTTTGCAATAAAATCGATGCCTGCAGCTTGTGAAATTGCAATTTATGGCTAATATATTAATTTTGATAACTATATATATAGCATTTATAGTTCGTATGCAATACCACACCTCAATAAAAGCTTATCTGCATAAGTGTTATCTAAATGAAATATACGTACCTGAGATAACGAAAAAAGTCATTAAATTATACATGGCCGCGTACGATAATGATATGTATCTAAAATAACTGATTTCATTGATCTGATTAGTTGGTAAACATGATTTGAAACTAGACAAATAGGACTGTATTAATAAAACGATAATAATCTTTAGTTTGCATAGTTATTTTACATTAATTAATTGAAAATATAGAGCATGTTAGACTTGGTCACATGCAATGTTTGCACGATATGATAACAAGGGGCGGGGTTTCGTCTTGCATTAATTCATCAGAATCGTCTGTAAAATGTATTCAGAAACAACCACCTTCCTGAATTATATGGTCTATTTCTTTCATCCGAGATTGAAATTTATCCCATTTTAGCTAACTAAGTGGTTGAGGAATGTTTTCCTCTTTTTTGGCTGTCTCATTACTGGTTCTCTCACACAATGTACTTTACTAATAAAGAAAAAGTCAGTAACGATAGGAAATAGATATGGCGTATTCGTGATATTTTTTTAGATTTATATGTTCTGATAAAAATGTCTCTTTTTATCACTAATTTAATTCTCCTCAAACAGGATGCTTCATCAAGCAATAATTGGAATTTCCATTATCTACAATTGAACATGTTTTACAATATTTTCAGTATCTAATATGACAGATTTCTATTTATGTATTTCCATAATATCTGTCTTAGCCACGGACTAACCCAAATTAATAATAATATATTATTATGAGGAATAGACAGGAAAATAAAGGCTACAAAATTGTGAATATTAAATTTTTAATTGAATCTTTTTGTGGCAGTCGATTGCTCTAATAAACTGTCGGATTGTAGTTGGAAGCTATGCTTCACAACATTCATCGTTCTCACCATGCGTGGTATGGTACGTGGTACCAAAATAATTTTCTCTTAGCTGATATCGCCCCGTGGAGAGTATAAGTGGACTGGGTGTTGATAAATAAAGGCTGTACCACAAATTACCCATTGTTCTTCAACGGTGCTCATTATGACAGAAACACAGTCGCGCTAGGTTCTATAGAAGCAACTCTAAATTTCTTTTAGAACTTTTGTACCTAAACGGCCCTAGCTAGCTCAATATCAGGAGTGAGGGAAAAACTAAATTAAAGAGAAACAAACAATGGAGTATAACTGAAGTCATTTAGATACTCAGACATTAACACGCAATTATAATTTTTAAAGTAAAAATCTCGAAAAGAAGATTGGGCGCCACGGATTTTATTTTTTGGTAAAAATCCGAAAACCATTTAGTGAACTTAACAAGAACGTGCTTACAGTTTATGATGCACTTTATCAAATGAAGTAATAATTGGCACTGAAGGAAATCTTTCAAATTCCTGCTTTGAGGGCGTAGTACTTACAATTTAACCCCTAATTCACGAAGGGTTGCACGCACTAGACAAGGGTCTATGCAGCAAAAGTGTTTATTTCACTAGGAAAGTGTTTAAGGTTTACACTTTGATAAAACAGTACAGTATACGAACCAATACCGTAAATATAACAGAACTTAACTTGGGTATCTTGTAATATGGCGTACTTGCTGTTTACGCCGTCAAAAATGGTGTCATTCACTAACCAAATAAAACTTCTCTCTAAAATGGAACTTATGAGGGTAATATCGTCAGACTTTAACATCAAGGCAAATCAACAACTATCTAACACAACTTTACACATTAATTCGCAGTAATACACCAATTGTAATCTTACTTTTTACCTATTTTCTATCGATCAACGTGAATCCCACTCCGTGCATCCTTTATATCACATCAAAACGAAGTTAAATACCTAAACCAGTCATTATTAAACCAATAAACAATTTTCGATTTTAGTCATCCAAAACATAATTATATAATAGAATTGTCTTGTTTATTAATCGACCTTTGGAGAAACCAATTTCATAAGGAAATATTGTTCTGTTTCTATGAAATCGGCCCATTTTAGGTTTTATAATTTTTCAAATGCTCTAGAAGGAAACAAATACAAGCAGTACATTTATAATTAGTAATAAGATAATTTAATTGTAATGTACTGGTGTAATTAATGATTCTTTCAAAGCAGATGAAAGGGCGCCCTACGCAGAAGATAAATTAATAATTTATGCCAGTGGTTTGATAGTAGACAAAAATGTCGCCGCGTAAATCATAGCAAGCCATTACCAGCGCAAACTTTAATAAATGGCCATGTATTAAGATCCTAACTGATGATTAAAACAATTTTAATGTATATAGTTTCGAGGCCATATAATAACTTGCTTAAAATTACGCCGTTGCGCAATTTTCTTAACGCATGGAACTGTATATTAAAATCATGTAGACATGTAATAATAATTTAGTAGTTATTTGTAGTTAAGTTTTGTTTTCAGTAAATGTGCAATTTAAAACCAAAGCGGTCATTATCAGAGCAAATACGCTATTTCGCACGAAGAAAAACAAGAAACCGTTTACAGTTGCGCCGTAATCTGAAATCTTCAGAGCTGATAATGACATGCAGCATGGTCCAATCATGAGATAAAGCTATGAGTCAGTCTTGGTTATAATTAGATCAGTTGCACTTCCATCGTTAGCTCTTTCAAAATACTAACGGCGTTTAGAGATAGATCCGTTTTGATGCTATATGGATTTTATCCAATTTTAATTGATTTTTTCACGATGATCGGATAAATTGTTACAATGCAATAATGTTACTCATAAAAGTGATTTAATCCGGCAAAACTAGTATAAATTGAACTTTTTATTACGTATTTTAAATTTATTGTTTTGTCAATATACATGGCGTTTCAAAAATTTCTCAATAAATTTAAGAAATATAATAATAATTATGTAAAACTTAACACGTGAAAATACTAATGCTACACATGCATGGATATATAGTATTTCAAGTAGCATATGCATAGCATATATCAATAATGTTAGTTGTGGCTAAGTAGTTTGAATAATAATAATAATAATAGTAACAATTGACCAATTCTACACAAATAAGTAACTATGGTAAGTCAATATATAAGTAAAAAAATTTACATATGTAATAGATTACAGGGCGTCATACAAACTGCTACGATTTACACGTACATAAACAAATAAATACGTAAGATATTAATGATTATAAGATATTACATAACGAAATCACTTGGGCTACTGTAGCGTAGCAGATATCATAGGGCAAAAACTTAACCCGGATAAGTGATGTACGTGCCTACGATAAAATTTCTCTAGCTCAGACTATCTCAAGGCATTAAGCCCAAGTTTACATAAACTATGACAAATTATTAGTTTACTTACTTAACAAATCACTGAGGCTTCCATACGTAGTGGTCGCAGACGAAATAATGACACTTTCTTTAAAAATGAAATGCACTATATTACACAATTTACAGATATTGGTTCTCTAGCATGTAACATGGCGATGTTCAAAAGGTGTGGCAAATTTCTCGATTAATAAGTTACAGCATTAATAAAATACTTCGTGTAGTTACACATCGGTTTACAATGTCTTCATAAATGGTCATAAATTCTGCCACAATGGGTCAGATTTAGAGAACCTCCTTAAATAAATATAAATGCATAAAATCTTTAAATATGTACAAGTTAAATTACAAAAGTATGAATTGATATAACCGAGCAGAACCACTGAAGGTGGTCCCCGGTAAGTAAAAAAAAACAACACACTTATTTAGGGTGGTATGATACCGACTTCGACGTGGAAGAACCTGTAGCCCTACGGAGGTGTCTTCGGGACAAGAGAATTTGACCCAAGGATGGGGTTGATTGTAGCCTCTCCAGTCCTGGAACTTTCTACTGTGTGTGGATGCCCCGACCGTGGAACTTCACTGACGTGTGTAGAAGCCCCGTCCGTGGAGCCCTCACTGATGAGGGAATAATCCACCAATGTTCCTCGAAAGCCACAGTTGGATGAATGGGGTCGAGTCCGCTTTTCAAGTTGACACGATATTTCTAAAGGAAAGCCTTGTATAATTAAATATCCTGCTTCCGCAGTTAAAATTTACTCACAACAACAAAATATTCCGCTAAACGGAACAACAACAGATTGACCAAATTTTTCTGTGTTGATAATTCCAAAATCCACCAGGATGCCTTGGATAAACCGAGGTTCGTAGAATTGTCAACTACCTATATCTACGCCAACAAAAATGGTTGCCTTCCGTTTCTCCGCTTTTCACGTGCCGCAAGTGTATCGCCCTCCCGTGGAGAATAGCGAAATGTGTTACGGACGTAGCAGTTGTTATTTTGCGGCCCACAAAACGCTAAGGCGTATGGTGGGTCGCATACGCTAGAGGCCCGCAACAAAACAAAACAATATATTAAAAACAAACAAGCAAATAAATATATTAAAAACAAAACAAATAAATATATTAAAATATATGATACAGCATCCAGAAAAAAATATATATATATACATATAGTAAAATCACATTTAGAAATATAAGTAAAATTGACGTACGCACAGGTTCACATGCAGATATATATGACAAAATTCTAGCTAGAATTTAAAATCTCATTAATTGAGTAAGACGTCTTCTCTACTAGCAGTTCCCTTATCATTTTTTTATATCGTCTGCACGGTACGTCACGCACAATTTTTGGTTAGCTGCCATAGCAAATCATGTAATTATAGTACGGAGAATCTTTAAATGATGTAGTTTTATGTGGAGGTATTGTATATAAATTACCATGTCTTGTACTATAACTATGAGCTATATATACAGTGCCAAATAGTACCATATTATCCCTCGCAAAAAGCAAATATTTAAAAATATAAACACTGGGTACTGTAAGAATTTCATTGTCCTTAAACACTATTCTGCATGTATCATTGTATTTGATATTAAATATGAGTCTTAGAATCCATCTTCTACAATATAAAGACTTTATTAATGTGCGTGGTGTTATCCCACGTTATGTAGCATAGTAAATAGGCCAACAGGAAATAGGCCATAGTAAATATTCCAACATATAGTAAATATTTAACAAACCTGGTTGTTCCAGCGTACTTTTCATTTGCAATTTAGCGTAATAAGCCTTATTTAATTGTTTGCAAACATGATCGACATGGCATATCAACCAAGGTTACTGTCGAGATGTGTTCCTAAATATTTCAAACCTGTTGAAATAGGTATCAAATCCTGAGTCAAAGGCCTTCGAAGATTGAAATTAGTATATTTAGTTTTTTCTCGTTCAAAATGAGTATTACGCTGACACCATTAACTCATGGTCCCACAGATATAGCCAATATTTATATAGAGTTCCCTAGGAGTTGAAGCACAAATTGATATCGCTCTATCATCTGCATACATTGCGATATTGCCATCATTGACATATTTAGAAAGATCATTTATATATAAAGAGAATAACAGTGGACCTAAAACAGATCCTTGAGGAACACCCAAATTAACATCATTTGAATCAGAAGCTATATTTTGATATTTCACAGTTAGTTTTCGATTGTCCATATAAGACATTACCCAATCTAAAAATTTGCCTCGAATCTCAATATTTCTTTTGGATATTTGTCCAGCTATGAGGCATTCCCATATGTTTCTTAATTATACTTTTCTTCTTGCGACTGCTATTCACAATTTCTGGAATACATTATCAAGCAGAGTGATTTGAAAATTAAATTTTCGGATATTCACAATTTCTGGAATACATTATCAAGCAGAGTGATTTGAAAATTAAATTTTCGGATATTTATACGTCCTAAAGGGGCTAACAGACTATGCTAAATAGGTAGGAATAACAAAGCAATGCAGGTGCCAAAGCTGCAAACAAATTGGGGTTTCCTACATCTAACTAGTCATTAAGATATTTTGAATTTGGGTGCAAATTTAAACTGCTTCTAATTTTTAGATTTCGTTTAATGATGTAAATTCTCTAACTCATCTATTGAAGAAAAATCATGATTGGTTTGTCAAAGCGGCGGTTTGCAAAATTTGAATTATTTCTACAAATTTGAAATGATTTTAAATAATCATGGTATCTAATATTAAATGTCCTTCCTTTTTGACATATACTACAGGATTCTTCACAAGGAAGCTTATGAACTCTCGATTCTTTTTATTTTCACTTTGAATTGTAATTTTTTTTACATTTAGATATGTTAAGAGGCAATTGATTAGATATACATCAGTCATTAACCATGTTTAGATTAATCTGGATTTTTTTTTGCAATCTTGTTAGATTTCTAAATCATCGGCATATAAGAGGCCATCTACATTAAGGTCAGATAATAGCGGCTAACCTGTATATAAAATATAGTGATACATACATTATATATAAACTCATACAAAATGTAAATTCTTTAATTTCTGTTCAACAAAATGTAATTTAATGTTACTACAGATAATAAACTAAACTTGTGAGGGCAAATTTTGTGTTATAGTATGATTAGCACTTTTTTCAACGGTATTAATACTATCAGCATTAACCACTCTAACAGAAGCCATAGCATTATTCACTTGCTTTAAAATAGTTTATTTTTTTCCATAGTTACCGGTCTCTATGGCATTTTTAATGTTCACAGATAGACTGATTCATACATAATTTCTTTATTGGTACACGGATATAATGGCCATAATTCCCTCATCATAACTAATTTAGGTAGGTTGTTTATAAGGGTTCGCGGGGGTAGATTTTGGTAAAAAAATTTGAGCCACTTTCTACTAGCAAAAAATTAGTCTTTCATGAAAACATTAGCGCGGTAACAATTAATTACGTAAAACCCCTGGCAACTGGGCTATTAGTCGTATATAAGGGATGTTTATTACATCAGCACCATAAGTGAATTTCTGTACAATAATTTCAAATAGGTATATTTGATGAAGAACTTTGAAATCGCATTATGTATTTTTTTACTGACAATGTATACATGCTTTTTGCAATATTGATCACTTGTATAGAAATGGAATATACATCAACTCAACACTATTTTTTTCAATTCACACCCTCATTTTACCCACCTATCTTAGTTTACAATTACCTTAAACAGCTTGAGACTTCGTCCGATCTGCTCTGATGTGGTACAATTCTTCATATAGCATACTTGCGATATGTACCCAATAATCATTTTGTCTGTCCTGTAGTTAGTCAGAAGAAGTAGTAGAATAGCTATCGCCGCGCAAGTTTATGAAAATGACTTGAGCAGCCTGAGTGCATGTATGCAAGCATTGTATAAATGGATATCCTGCAAATTTGATATTTTCTTCGTGAATTTATGCTCTATGATTTGATCTTTGAGGTAGGTAAGACCATAGATAAATTGAGATGTTATATTTTTTTACGGAGAATTTATTACGGCTGTGTACAAAATTACCAACGAGAACAAGCTTCTTTTGAAGTAATTTATGGAGGACTGGCTATAAAACTAATACGCAGATCAATGTATAAGTATACGCAATTTAACGTCTACAACTCGCTTATGACATTTGCGTTGTTTGAAAATATTAGATATAAAGCATTGTAGTCACAATTTTCAATTTTGAATGGATAGTTTAATAAATGCTGCGTCTAAAATTCCAAACAGTATACTTAAAATACCTTCCTTTACAACTTGGTATCCCTTTATCAGGAAGCTGAATAAACCAAAATTTAAAACTAGGAAAGTCAAATTAAATTAATGTCTAAACTTGTACAACGATTAATTAGATTAAAGATTAGTAGAGATCAAACCAAAATTTGAAAAAAACAGAACAAAAATATTTTGTGCACTCTCCCTTCCTCATACTCCAGGTTTAATTTAATTTTGGCTAATACCATGAAAGATACTAACCTTTAATGCTATTGAATAACGCGCCAAATCTTATCGATGCAGCATAGGTCAGGTACTACCGCTTTTACGTGATAATCATTTGAAAATTACACGTTTAAATAATTCCCAGATATTATCTGGCAACATTGCATCATCTGTTCCCTTAATGGGATTATCACCTGTGATTTCAGAGTGCAGGAGAACAGCCGAGAATGTGAAAGATCATTTTGATGATGTGAACATTCCCGCTCTCTTCTGCATTAGAACATTGTCTGAATAGAATCCTTCCTCTAAGACTAATTGGTATTATTTGTAATTAAGACCTCGTTTAACACACAATTGACCTTGAAATTTCTGTATCACGCACCAGTTGTAGGAGATCATAGCTGGGTGGATGTCGCATCAAGTATGCACATTGTAACCTCCACAAAACAGATTTATTGACGTATCACCTATATTTATATATGCATTCTTCAACCGGTGGCTTCGGAAAAATATAAAAAGCAAAAGGTTTCCTCTATTACTTACAGGGGTTAAAATTTACGTATATCCCTCAAAATTGGTAAGTGATAGCGAACAACGAATTTTATATGTTGATTCAGTGGCACGAAATATACTAGATTCACCAAAAAAGGGATCGGAGACGAAATGTTTTCAAATGCAGAATTGGGTCCCAGAAGATAATAAACACACCATAATTTCACAACTTTTGATATGCTCTCGGGGTACTGGCATGTCAGAATGTCAGAAGAATCAAAACCGATTACAGCACAGTCCAAGGTCAAGAATCCTAGATGTTTGAAGTTTTACCCTTTGATCTTAGTAATGTCCCTTCCGCTTTCCAGGAACTTGCGGACAAAGTTTTCCAAGGAATGAAATGGAAAAATGTATTAATTTAATGATATAATAATTTTTTCAAAAACTATTGATGTGCACTTGGGGAAATTACATAGCGTATTCTAAAGACTTCGGGAAGCTAAATTTACACAAACTAAGTAAGTGTGTATACCTAAAAAAATGAATCCATCTAGTAAGCTTCATAGTAAGCGATAAAGATGTAGAACCCGAAGATACAAATTAGCGAGTATAAAAAAATTTCCGACGCCGTCAAAGGTAAAAAAATTTATAGTTTCTTGGGACTGTGTAACTACTACAGAAAGTTCATCTACAATTTGGCAATAATAGCTAGGCCTCTATACGAAGCTACAAAGAAAAATAAAAAATTTATATGGGGTAAAGCACAACAAGCAGCATTTGAAGATTAAAAAAACAAATTAATTTCTGCTCCCATTCTTCAGCGTTTCAACCCCAATAAAGATTGCATCTTACACACAGCTGCAAGCAGACGAGGCATTGGCGCTATACTAGCAAAATGAAGGAGGCGGAGCCCACCCTATCGCATACATAAGTAGAAGTCTCTCGAAAGAGACAGATAGAGAAAAATTGCGCAATTATGGAACTTGAAGCATTGGCAGTCGTTGGGGCCCTAGATTACCTCAGACATCTAGTCTATGGTCGGCACGTAATAGTAGTTACGCACTTTGCTGGATTAAGTCCTTTAAGGACCCCTCAGGTCGGGTATGTCAATGGGTCCTGTAGTTACAGGATTTCGAATATACTATTGAGAATAGAAAAAGGATAAACACGACGAAGTAGACTGTTTATTAAGAAACTCACTAAATACCGAAGATGAGTTGAGGGATATCGACGAGAAATACTCATCTTCATCATGGCACCACTAGATGTAGCTGCACTGCAAAAAAGGACAAAAAACTTCAGGTGATCATAAATGTATTAGAAAATCCCAATTTGACCAAATTGAAAAAGAAGCTAGCAAATTTCAGGCTAAGAGATGGAGCATTATACAAGTAAATAACTTAAGAGAGGGCTTTGAGTAATACCAAGGGTACTAGTGGGAGAAATTCTATTCGAACACCACGCGTCACCAATCAGTGGGCACACAGGAATCACTAAAACTTTCCACAGAATAAAAAATAGATTCCACTGGGAAGGAATACAGCAAGACATTGAGGCATATGCAAAATGGTGTAAGGACTACCAGGCGAGGAAAGGTCAACCTTGTAGAAAGAAACCGGGAGTACTTCAACCTATTCAGGTAGGAGTACCATCCGAAAAGGTGGGAATAGAATTTCTAGGCCTTTTCGTCGAAGCAAAGACGGAAAGACAATGGTAATAGTAGCTACTGACTACGCTACCAGATACGCAGGAACAGCAGCACTAACTAGCGGAAAAGAAGGTCCAATGGCGAAATTTATTCTGGAACACGTTATCTTACGACATGGAGTCCCGAAAACCTTATTAAATGATAGAGGGTCCCAGTTTCGTTCGGAAGTCATACAGGAACTTTTACAGATAATTTGAATAAATCGCCAATTCATAATCGCGTATCCAGCCTGTAATGGTCGTACAGAAATATTGCATAAAACACTGATGTTCTGGCCATATATACTAATACTAGCCAGACGGATTGGAGCAAATACCTATCGCATGTAGCATTCGCGTACAACAGTGCTCATCAAGAAACTACGAAATCTTCACCTTTTATGTTACTGCATGGTAAAGAGCCAATACTACCCACGGAAGCCAACCTGATAGAAACTGCATGCGTAACGGATGCTATCGAAATAAGGGAAAAGGCATTAGCAGTTAGGAACCAAGCTGTAGGAAATATAAATAAACGACAAAAGTTGGACAAAGTTCGGCATGATAAGACACATCCATCTTTAGAATTTAAAGTAGGGAAGAAAGTGAAGACTTTTAAACTGATAATAAAAGTGGGCCGAAGGGAAAAATTACTATCAAAATGCTTGTAACGATTCTTGGTGAACAGATGTGACACCAGAAGTAGAAGAAAATGATGAAGGAAGAAACGAAACAAGCGAAACTTCAAACGAAGTCTCCAACGATATAGAGAGAGAAAAGCCTGACAAAATGGAAGTAACAGATGAAGAGGAAATAACGACAACAGATGAACAAGAGATGTGTATAATAATACAAAAGGGGAGAAAAAAGCACCCTAGTCTCCATGCACAAATTCGTAGATATAGTAATTAGTAGTACTAGTTGCTAGTAAAAATATAAATAATTTTCAATAATGAATTTTTTTGTTTTTTTTTAAGATTTAGTTTGGGGAAACATCAATTTCTATCAACCAATTATCGAATACATATAGACGTAGGTATACATGTTAGTACTTAGACTAAAAAGAACGGTAATTGTAGTAAAAAGAGAGAGAAAAATTATATTAAAATCAGTAAAAACTAGCTGGGTGTTTGAGCTGCATCTAGCATGCAACGGTTGTCATATAATCAACTTACTGTTAAATGGACGCTGATTTTAAGCATTAAAAAATTAGGGTGCCCGGCGCCTCCACCAAATATGTCACGCCTAGCCCTTTTAAAGGGCCTCAGAACTTGTGCAAATTGACTTTGACGGATATAGCAGACACTGATAGATTCCGCTCGCTTACGCAACAATATATCTAACACACAGTTTGCGAGAATACAACAATTTAATTTTATGTAAAGTGCAACTACTTACATTATCTCTCATACACTTATTTTTCCGATATATCCTGACCTACGTCCTTTCGCCGAATGCCATCGGCCTTCCTCTAAACTGCCGACTTCGCGTTTTTTCTAATTTGTATTTATTAATTATGTTATTGAAATTGCTGAGTCGGTTGTCTACAGTTTCACAACAATTACGGATTACAATTAACTTAATATTTGGGTCGATAGACATTATCTTTACATATTTGACAATATTCGACAACTCCCAAAGCCTAAGACTGTCCGACAGGCAAAACATGGCAAAACGTACACAACTTCCGAATTTTTTCTAAGTATATTTTTTTATAAAACTAAATTGAAGTGGGAAGACAAGAATTTTTATGGTCCTTCGAACCGGATATACGATTTTTCTAAATACTATTCCACCATAACATAGGAAGTTCATTTTATGTAAGTTAAGGTAAAACATAAATATATAAACTTTGATATTAACGTGTGAGGGCTGTGTCTATAGCGAAAATCAGCCATGTTTATTAAAATTTATTTTACTAAACAATTTGTATTTGTAATAATCTAGAGCGCGCTGCCCTTAAAAGTGCCCACTACCGTTAAGTCTATGTAACAAGATAACGTGCGTTTATAATCATGTTGAAAATTAATGTATTGTTGTTAACAACGCGCATTCAATCATGTGAGTTATATTTAAAATATTTACACGACAAGCTGTGTACAGCTTAATTACTTTTATATAAAAATAGTCGTATAGTAATTTTTAGTGGACGTACGACATGCAAGACATTAATTACTTTATCAATTAAGGTAAGCAAAATGAAAATATGAATGTCATGGGGTTTTGCAATATACTCCGCAGCACCTGAACGTTCTCGTAAAACCGATAACTTTTATATGGCGTGGGTGGTAGCAATACATTGCCGCGAACGTTTGCGGTACGCTAAATTAAAACATAAACTATTGGAATGGTTTAAAAATTAATTTTACACCGATAGAACGGAGTAAAGCTATGTGTTTATGTTCAATTAAATATCTTAAAGCCGATTCAACGACAGTTCTATGACTGCCGAGAAGACGGTTATGTGCAATGCATATTTCATAACGTCTATCAAATTGGTCGTTATCGTTCAATTATTGAACGTCTTATGGATCCTTGAGTATTTGCAATAAGCGTATATTTCAACAAAGAGCATTTACAATTAGTGACTATACAAATACAGTATTCAATGAGTAGGTTCTTTGGTATGCAATATTTAGTTGGAGCGAATAAAATATAGACTTGTCGAAGGGTTGGGCAAATGTGTACAAACAGCTATTTGGATAAAGTATTATTGTGGGCTAATTTTTAGTATTGAAAAATACTACTAGGATGGTATAGGAAGGTAACTATATAGGGATTACGTATAGTTGTTGTATTAAAAATAAAAATATAAGATAGATAATAATTTGGTTTTTATTTAATCACATATCAAGTTAAAAATTATTGTTGTTGGTAATTAGATTCTAATAATAATTTTTGTTATTATTTTTTATCCATGGGCACTGCACTGACGAGGCCCAAAACTAGGTCGTAACCGGTCTGCTGTTAGTGACATCTTGCGATATGAAGGAGGCCTCGCATCTTCCTCGTAGCATTCGAGCATTCCAAGTCATTGTATTTTAGTGCTAACTGTGTTTAGACAAAATACGCAAATTTTACCATTCAGCTCTCGTCAAGGGGGATAGCTGTTTTGGTTTAATTTGTTGAGTCCTTATTTATGTAAGGCACTTGCAGATAGTTTGGAATATTATAATTACTATATTTCATATTTTTATTTATTTCAATTGCAACAGTCACTAGACCGTTAGATGGCGCCTTGTCTTTGCTTACTTTTGTTGAGATCGGCTCTCCTTTCCTTAGTCGTTCTCCTACAGTTTCGGGATTACTAAATTTATTTTTCACACGACAAATTATGTTTGATACTATAAAAAAATATCATTAAAGTATTTTAGCATATTAGATCATCGCCTACGAATTGTGACCCTATGACCTGATTTGGTTTAACTTCAATTACGTATACCTATTCATGTTGGCGAACTAAGATTGAACAAGGCATTTCAGTAAATATATTAAACCACTGCAAACCACAAACGAAGCATATGGACATAGATCTTGGTGTCTTTTTTTGGTAAATCAGACATTTATAAAAACTGATGTTTCCTATATGACAGTATAGAAAAAAATAATACAGATATTTTTAATTTTTGATCAACCGTGACTTGACTTTCTGATCGTAGGTATATTAGATTTTTGTACTTGAAATTAACAATTTCAATGAACAAAATTAAAAATATTTCCCTGAGTATTTCCCCATTAGGGATATATATTTCTTTAAAATTTGTAGCCGAACGCTTACCTCCACTCAATTAGTAATCTTTATAGTGCAATGCAGATAAATAGACGTTTTCATATCTCTGAGATTATGCCAGAATATTGTTAAAGCTATAGGAGTGGACAATTCCGTAATAAAACATTCACTCTGATGCCCTCTTTTATTAGTTTCTTTTTATATCAATTTCAATGCTGTAACTTTGCTTGTCATATGAACATTGAAAAAACTGGAGCAATCTTTGCCATTACTGTATATAACTTTTTATTACACACAAGAAAAACTAAAAATTAAACAAGACAACCCGATTCATCATGATACATTAGTAACGGATGGGTTTCTTGTCGTAATGTGTCTAGCATTTGTGTGTTATCTTCCTAGTAATTAATAAATTGTGAGTCAAATTTCAATCTCAGAAACTCACTGTAGCTATTACACAAACAAATTTGTGTTAAACGATTACACAATATTAATATTTTAATGTAACAGTTTGCGGTCAGATACGATTAAATTTTCTACTTCATTACATGTCATATGCGTATATATTTGACAGTTGATTTGTCAGGCTGTTGTTATGTAATGGATACCTTCTGTTAAGGGACATGGCGTGTTGAGTTTAGATAGCCTTCATTTATCTTCCATAAATTTATAAGTTGTCTCTGCCTTAGTTTTGTTGCGCTGTCAACGTTACTATATTTTACAGTTCCTAAATATCGAGTTCCATTTTTTTCTGCAATCACTATTCTTGAGTATATAGAAAATTAACTTCTTAAGTGTACGGTAATTCGATTAGTTTCGCCATGTTATTGTTACAAAATTCTTTGTTTTTAATTTCCGTGGTATTCATACCATAACACCAACAACTGTTCCTGCATATTGTACCAGGAAACCCTCGGAATTGCTTCTTATTCCATATTCCCGATACATCTCAGTTTTTGATGTTAGTGCAAAAATTGACACCCTATACATAGTACTTATAAGCAACAAGACTCAAAGGCTAACGCTAATTAGCCAAGGGGAAGAATCGAACAATAAAATTTTCTTCAAAAATAAAATTAGTCTTCATTTTAAGAGGTACAGAAATTAATTTTTGGACGAGAGCAGCTGAAAAATCTAAAACAGAAACGGCCAAAAGTGATAAAATAAGGAATGTTTGGGAGAGGGATTTGAACGAGTACATGTAAAGATAGAGAGAGAGAGAGAGAGAGAGAGAGAGAGAGAGAGAGAGAGAGATATTCGAAATTAGCGAAGTAGGTTCGAGAGGTAATTTTCAAATATCCCCAAAAAGTGGTTCGGATTCCACTATAAACTATAAGACTCCGTCTCCTTTACTCAGGCAGATCTAGATCTACATTGTAAACACTCATTCAGGTGACCCGAAAGATGGTTAAAAATATTTTCACAAACATTTATATGTAAAAAAAGATTTTCTTATGCATAAGCAATTAGCGTAATTAGCGTATCTATGGGAAATTAGCAGTTAGCACGATTTAAAAAGATTATTGATAAATTTAGATTGTTTAGTTCAAATTGTACAACTTTCCGGTAACACAGCGTACCTCATTTGAATGTCAGTAAGACGATCGTAAACACAATAGTTTTCTTCTAGAAAATTACAAACTACCTTTTCCCTGAGAACTTAGGTGCTGGCATGAAAATTTTGTAGTATAAATTCAGTTGAATAATAACTAGGCACCAATTGAATACAAGATCATGTGCAAAGAACCAGAATTTGTAGGTTCAGGTTGTACGGTGTGCTGTGCGTGATCAGCTGCGGCCGAGCGGCAGTGGGTCTGGTGACCCGGGTCGTTACAGACGACCTGTAACTCCCCCTGTTATGCAACCGTTGCACTCTTGTGTCAACATCATTCACCTATCAATCAACTTCGACTATTACAACCAGTTGGGGGCGGTGTACGAATACTTATAATTATTAGACGCAATTAGGTATTCAATACCTTCATTACCTGTGGCGAAATATTACCAATAGGAACTGTAATTACATCGTTACATGCGGAAATACGCAGGGTTCAAAAATATTGTATTAGATTGGATTTCAGTAATAATTATATATTTTATATCTGACTGGATTTACATCAACGGCGAACGGTAGTTTACTTGTCATAATGCGAACCGAATTGGAAAAAATCGGGTTTAACATCAACTTAAGACAGAAACATGTTGTGTCTAATAGGTTCATGCCATAGTGGCCACTGAATCGGACAGAGGCGGCTAACTCTCTAATTATGTCGGGGTACATTATCGACTGAGATGAAAGATTAAATTTTAGCCGCGACAAATTTTTACATGCTACAAAAAAGAGTGATATTGTTATTGTCCAAAAAATTAGCGCTTACTAATATGGTGGATGTTAATCGACAGTTTATTATATGATTAAATTTATGTTATGCAATAATCTATATAATTTTCAATTGTTACTTATGACAACAAATCTCGAAAAAAAGATAGACACAGTTTAAAAGCACGAGTAGTATTTGTTGAGATTATTTCTCTAAAGAAAGCATGACAAACGACGCGATATATGTAATGGTGTGCAATGTGTCCTACACCGATAAAATTTCATGAAGTAACTCCAAAAAGCCGATGTTGTTTTACTACCAATAACAACATTTGGTCGGTGCAATTTCACTCAAGACGAAACGGTGCCCAAAGCAGAAAAGTGTACTAGGTAGAAGGCACTAAAACAATATTAGTTTGACAACCCACAAATACAAGTAAGTAGTAATTTCACTTATTTTTCACTTCTTAAGGTAAACTGCTTAAACTCACACACGAAGATACATAACACGAAGTAATCACTGGAGAACTGACATGTAGATGTGTAAAAATCTCGGCTTTATATAGTGCTAGAAGCCGGGGACACTAGTCTTGCACGATCGTTGATTCCAATTTTTTACTAGAATTTGCCGTGCCTCGTCCATTCCTTTTGGCGAGTGAGCGTTTTTCGCATTGATAACAGAATTGTTTGAAAATGAAAATTATATGGAAAGTTGAGCATGGAGGGCATCTATTGAAGTAATATTCGGGACTCTACATGAAACGGCTATTGGAGATATTTTATATTAACTGCGAGACTAGGACGGACTAACGTTTGTTCGGTTGGGTACTGTTTCACGAAGGCCTCCAATTCCATATGAACGGCAAATGTGTGTATGAAACATTCGAAGTTAACCCGCGAGCTTTCGGAGTTTACGCGGGAGCTTAACGTATAGGCATCTGGTCTGCATTTTGTTGGAGGGAAATAAATTTTCACGAAAAAAGTTACACTTCGGAGACGGAGATTTTACGAGTTTACTATTGAAATTAACTAATTTGAAAGGCTGGAAAACTAAATTAGACTTTCAATTATATGAACGTAAACTAATAAAAATAGAAGTTAAGTGATATGAAGGGGGATTTTCGTGGCAATTTAGACGAGATTGAAGTTACCATGGGGCTTTATTTTTTAGGGCTATAATTTGCAATGTTTCGGCTGTAATGGTTAATTGAAAAGCTATTATCTGTAATTGTGACTTACTTGTGAATTATGGAGTGTTCGTGAATTTTTTCAGAATTTGATTGGTAAAAATGTAGCTTTTGGTAAATTTAAGTTTCTGAATGACATTTTTATTATGTTTTGGCTTTGCGAATGGAAAATGATATTTATTTTGAAAATTATGAAGTTTATTAAATTTATTTTATCACTGATGCTTGAAATGTACTTACTATAACACTTGAAACGGTTATCCATCTAAGTACTAACCGCACGTGACGTTGCTTTAGATCAGATATCGAAATATGTGTATAGTAAAGATTATTAAGTTGATTATTATGCAATAACAATAAACGTTTTAACCGCCTAGCAGTTCACTTGAATGGTTCTCTTAAGCCTAGACTTGTGTGAGTAATAGAGGCGAGACCCTGCAGTTTATAGCGGCACCCGAACCACTTTTTGGGCGGTAATTTATAATTGAAAATTGATACACTGATATACAAGCCGCTGGAAGATGTGTGAGGCGAGGAGACGGTCTTCGTTGGAACGGTCACCCATCCAACTACTAACCGCGCCTTACGTTGCTTTACATCGCATATCGAAGTATGTATGTATGTATGAACTATAGTAAAGACGCACCCGCGCTCGCCCCTCCGCCGGTCCAATTTCGTTTAAAATACTGGTTGTAAACGAATAGCGTAACTTCCTTGTTTTTAAAGATATCGGTATGAAATTTTGTACGGTGAAATTAGGTAAGATTTACAACTTTTTGAGACCTATCCTCCACATTTATCACAATTGACAAGTAAAATTTTAATTATTTTTCGTGCAACCCTGTATAAATTGTTCAAAATTGTATAAATATATCCAAAGTGTGATCTTTATTTCAAAAATGTACAGGCACATAGGGTGGTCCATTTAGAAAACACTATTAGGGCCATTTCCGGTGAAACCGGAAGTGACAAATATGGAGGATAGGTCTCAAAAAGTTGGAAATCTAATTTTGCCATACAAAATTTCATCCCAACATCTTTAAAAACAAGGAAGTTACAGGGTGGCCCACTATTCGTTTACACTTTGTATACTGTTTTATTCATGTTTCATTTTTAAATTACGTTTATAATGATATCTCTTGTACATAATACTAAACTTATATTATGATGATGATTTATTTTTCGATTGCAGCAGACACTGGACCGCTAGATGGCGCCTGCTAACTATTTTACATGTCGCTATCCCAAAGATACTAATGTACTAAATGGTCAAGTGATCCTCGTGTCGGTCGTCACATGCTTACCTTGGTCTGACGAGAGCCAACAGCTCGAAACTGCAGTCTGCAAGTGGTGTGTGACGACTGGCACGAGAGCTCCTTTAAGTAGGATCAGTCTTTCGGCTGGTGTTTGTTGCAATCGAAGTATTAGCGTTTTGATGGTAATATGCAATTATTATACTTAACGCGGCTTGTAACTGGTTATTTAGCACTCGGCGGGGCACATAGCCCGGAGAGTAGTTGTTGGTTGCAGTCTGGTTAAGTTCGTTATAGTAAAATAAGGATTTTGTAGAGGAGTTTGCGACTAAAAATATTATGTTTTTATATTCCGCCCTCTAAAAGCACATTTGAATTATATTATGATTAAGTTGAAACACACACGTTGCTCACAACTCCGCTGCCACACTGTCAAAATTGTTAATAATGCGCGTCATACAATTCGAACTTGACTTTGAATGAGGAACCGATAGAAGGTATGGCTCATTTACAAAATAAAATTTATGCTGGATGGACAGAAATTAGTCGAAACACATTATTAGCCTGTGACAAGGAAATTACATGTCGTACAATATGTGCGTTTATCAGAACGGAGAAAACTAATCACACTAGCTTCCCAAGTTTCAAGACTCTGAGACATTTTGCAAGATAACTACTTGTTGACTGGGTTTATTGAAGTTCTAGCTGGTATGTTTGATTCTGTAGGAAAAATGAGTACATTGTAAATTCTTACTCGGCTGAAATTATGGCACCGTACACTACTAGGCCAGTTGGCAATTTACAGCGCCAGCTTGGATTGCTGAGTGGACATGTGTAATAGCATTGCAGACAAGGTGTTTGCTTATAAATGTTGACATGTAAATTATTTACGAACCATTGCAACTCTTATTTGTTTTTGTTCTAAGTCTACAAATTGATTTCTCAATTGACTAAACCGGACTCCCTACACATTAAATAACACCATTCGAATTGATTAACTCCTTAAATCATAATTTTTTAATAAATTCCATAATTAAATACTAATTGGATCAAAAATATACATTTTAATGGATTTATATTTTATATATGAGTTATTACCGTTTTACTAAATTCATTTGCTTTTATAATACGACTTCAAATTAAAATATTTTACAGCTACACTTAGTGTCTGCTTTAATTACTCATTAAAGTAAATGTTTGTGAATTGTAATAAAACGTTTAATGATATTTTAAAAGAGAGATTTCATTCTGAAGAAGGTGCATTATAAGGATTTTTATTCGCGTTTCCTTGTGATTAACACCAAACGCAAACGTGTAAATTTCTAGGTTAATAGAACACTTTGATCAATTTTCGTTTACGGGAGTACGGAAGTCGATATTACTCACCTGTTTTTAATAACAATAATAAAAACCGCAACGTAAAATACTAATATATTTATATCATGACTTTAGAATTTAACACATGGCATAATTATCTATTAAACTTATTGTTTAATATTGATATTATGTGGAATAACAAGAAAAAGTTAATAGGCGATTGGACAAGAAACCATTCTACTTTCGTTTTGAAATAAATCGTAATTTAATGCTCGTTAAATGTATATAATTTTGGAAAGTACTAAAATTAGCGTATCATTGTACAATAAGAATTAGCTAATTGTCTCTATCGAGACATTTAGAAACTATTTTAACTTCTATTTACGTCGGTTATGCATATAGTAACAGCTTAAACTTTTTTTTTAGAGACTCATCTTCAATTTGCAACCAGGCAATAATATATCATTGTGAGGTCCGCACGACTTGTCTACATTTACAGATCCACGTTAGAGAGACATTACCCAATTGTGTTGTTGAGAAATCCTCGATATTCACGATACAGCAAAGAAATTGCTTTGTTTTTGAAACACGCTCCTGAACGGATTGAAATGCCCTGCATGAAACTAGCAAAACAAATTTTCGTTCGCAAAAAATCTTACGAAATTATTCCTAATTAGCATGAAGGAATCATGATCGTTGTAGAAACAAACAGGCAATTGTTTTTATATCCGTTACATAAACAAATATCAGATATAATACTTCCTCAAGTGCTTAGAGCCGCGCCGTGCTGGTGACATGCAATATAACAAAACAACATATATTTTTAATTGCCTAGAAGGAGGTTATAAAATATCCCAGAAGCAGGACCGAACCAAAATATTTCGGTGGCCCTTTTTTCGTCATTTTTATGTGAATGATGAAAGTGAGTTAGATGAGCAGTAACAATAAATTTAAATGTTGTTTATTGAGTTTAAACTCTCCATAAAAAATTATTGAGTGATCAGGTTTGACGCGCTGGCTTTGACCTGTATATAACACAGTGTATCTTTGAATAAGTGTTACGACCACATATTACTTAGCGCAAAATATAGGCCGGTTCGTCATACAAATTTTTTTTAAATAAGTCTTTTCTATAATGTTACGTACCCTTAAAAGTTATAGCAATAAAAATACAGTAAAAAGCACCCCATGCTTTTTACAATAAAATATTTAAAACATGTAAAAATTATTTTTTACTTTTTAGTTCGGTTTGCTATTAAAACGTGTTTTTTAGTTTTTTAAACTGTAATTTTTTTTAGTCACCATCTTGCCATTCATCCTGCTTTTCGAAACCGCTAATAGTACATAATTAATACTACATCGTAATGTATGTATTAAAGTTGGAACTAGCGTTTAACAAAGACTTATACAACGCCAAATACGTTATATTATTAACTGCGGCGCCTCCGGAAAAATGTCGACAGTAGATTAGTAATGTTTTTATTTTATTTTATCCTGATGATCCTGGTGAGGACATTAGGGCAAAGTTGAAAAAGTTACATACATACATACATACATACATACAACAAATAAACAAATATACAGGTGAAGCTTATTAGCTTGTAAAATGTAGGATGAATGTGAGTTAGATGAGCAATAACAACAAATTGACATGTTTTTTATTGAATTTAAACATTTCATAAAAAATTATTGAGTGATCAGGGGTTGACGAACTGACTTTGACTTTGATATTACACAGGGTATTTTTGAATAAGTGTGACAACCCACATATCCCTTGGAGTAAAATAAAGGCGGGTTCTGCATACAACATTTTCTTGAAATACATCTTTTCTATAACCTTACATATCCTTATAGAGGAGGATGAAGGTGAGTTAGATGAGCAATAACAACGAATTTAAATGTTGTTTATTGAGTTTAACTTTTTCATAAAAAAATATTGAGTGATCAGGGGTTGACGGACTGACTTTGACTTTGATATTACACAGTTAATTTTTGAATAAGTTCACAACCCACATATCCCTTAGCTCAAAATAAAGGCGGGTTCTGCATTCAACATTTTTTTGAAATGAGGCTTTTCTATATCATTAGATATATATTGGGTTATGCAGACAATATTGGTCGAAGTAGATATTCTCTCGAAGAAAACATGCTGGTATTCAGTGATACGATTCTTTACATAGGATATTGTTGGTTGATATAAAAAAAATTTAGAAACATTTAGAGAAATTGTTGATAATTATTGCTATAGGTCTATAATTTTCAATACTGATTTTTACACCTTTCCTATGAATAGGAATTATTAACACGCCTTACCTGTATCTTTGAGCGTGATTTTCACCCACTTCAGAACATCGGATTAAACTGAAACATTGCACACTTATGAGAGACCGATGACAATACAATAATTTAATAACTTTGTCCTAATGTCCTCACCAGGATCATCAGGATAAAATAAAAATTAAAAATGACTAATCTATTGTCGACATTTTGCCGGAGGCGCCGCTGTTATTAATAACAGCAGAAAGTTCCATGTAATGGTGATGCATTAGATGAAATGATTAGACTATGAGATAATTCATAAAACAGCCTGATAACCCGTTGGCACATATGATATACCAAAAAGTTGAGTCTTCAAATTACTATGAAATTTAAATACTATAATTTTTTACAACATTTTAAAACATCAGGAAATATATTTGATTGAATGACCAAACTAAATAAAAATGTGAGGAGATTTGAAAAGATAGTAGCCCAGTTGTGTAATATAAAGACGGAGAAAATTGACTAGAAAAAAAAAGTTTATCGTCAAATTCTATTTCAGCGCATCAAAATACATAAAGGTAGTAAGGTTTGTTCTTTGAGTTTGAAATTTTTTTGTGTGCCTGTATAATTCGTACTGAATACTGTTGTAATTGAAATGACTTAAATTATATTATTGACCAATCTAAAAAATAAAGTAATTTTAATTTTCAACTCAAGAACTTTCACAGTTTTTTCAGCGTCTTCTGCACTGCAATAATTTATAATAATAGCAGTGCTTATTGTCAGCTAAATTGTTATTGTGCAAAACAACAATAAACAACAATAGGTACTTAATTTAAATAAGAAGTAATGTTACTCATAACTAGAAAAGGTTTTATTCGAAGCTTTATTTAAAGTTAAAATGGGATGACATTTTGGAGTCACTACTCGGCACCCTGAGTATTGTTACCTGAAAGTAAAATAAAAATTCTAAAAAGTTGTCATATTACATCAGTACATCTATTTTTAAGCGCATATTGCTATTATGCAGTTGATCCGTTAAATATTGAATACACTTGAATATCAGAAGAATTAATTTTTCTCTAAAATGTTCGTGTATCTATCGTTCATAGGCAAAAAATCTTTAAAGTGCTACCCCCTTTCTAAAACAAAATGCTGCTATAACATCAGAGCTCAATGGTATGTTTTCACCACTGGCCAATTTTCCATATCTGAGTCACATAAATGAGTAGAAAGTCTTCTATGACTAATCTTTGTAACTCAGTTGTCTTAACTATCCTGGATTGCGCTAAGGGTTACATCAACTATAAAGTGTTAGGGTTGCAAGATAGTACAAAGACACATATGGGCTGCTGTGCGTAGCAGATCGTGGACACTACCTAGCCCGAATAAGTGAAGTAACGTGCCCACGACAAAAATTTCACTAGCTCAGAAATCTCAGCGCGTTAATAATAATAATAATAATAAGCCCAAGTTTAACATAAACTGCTACCCCTTAACATAAACTATTAAAAGGTTTTAGTTTATTTAACATAAAGTGGCTGATGGTACCATCCTTAATGGTCGCAGACGAAATAATGACGCTGTCTCTCAACTTGAAATGGACTATATTACAGTATTTACAATATGAATGTGGCGATGTGTAATTATATGGCTATATTCACATAAATATGTTCCAGAATAAATAATGATAAATTCCCCTCGTGTAGCTACATTTTACAAGCGTGAGGATTGAAATATGGCCATAAAGATTACATTAGAGAACGTACTAAATTAATAATAACTGAGTAAAATCTTTGTTTGAAATATATACAAACGTTAGTTAAAAGAAAACAAATACTGCTGCTCAGAACCACTGAAGGTGGTTTCCAGGTAGAGGAAACAATAACACTTATCTAGATGGTACGATACCCAGGCATCAACAAGTGGTGAGACTGCAGCCCTACAGTGGTGACTTCGGGGGCCAGACGATGATGGTGAGTTTATAGCCTCCCTAAACCGTGGCACGTTTTAACATAGTCCGTGGAGCTTTCTAACTTAGTCCGTGGAGCGTTCTAACCTAGGCCGTGAACGTTTTGACCTAGTCTGTGGATTCTCTGACTCGTTGAGGGATACAATCCACATAAAATTCTGGTAAAATGCTGCAGCTCAATTGACAGGGTCGAGTTCGTCTCTCTAGCAAACTTCCAAAGGAAAGTGGTCAACTAGCCCGTACACATAAATCTCGCGCAAATGCGGATTAAACTCCCTCCGTAACAACAAAATACTTTGATAAACAGAAACAAACTAAAACGAAGGATAGCACGCGACCGCTCCTGGCGGAGAAAAGCCAAATCTCCAATGGCTCGCGGCTATTGGCGATATGTGGCCCACGAAACACAAATGTTTGTTGCGGGTCGCATATGCATTAAGACGGTAACAACTGTTAGGGGCAAATTGATGTGATATATACGGACTTCTAGAAAATGTTTGACATTCTCATTACTAAATTTAAGAGGTTTGGTGTCCCTGCTGACATTATTTGCTATAATAATAATAGCTTTTATCGCTCAACAGTAACCCATTTTTAGGGCAAAAACACAAATACAAAGTGGAAAATAAAAAATACAAAAATATAATACAAATAAATTATAAGTTGAACGAACAACAAGAAATGAATAATGAATAAACACCACATAAACAAGAGATGTTGTCTGATCGATAGCCGAGTGGGTTAAGCCGCGAGGTGGCAATAGCGATTAATCACAGAGACATCGCACCACCTGGTTCAAATCCTGGCTCCGGCGCTGTCGGAGGAAATGGTTGTATGTCCGCGTTTTTTCAATGTGTAACCCCCTTCCGCACAAGCCCCTGGCTTCTGGAATTGGGGTTATCTAATTTCTGTGCTGTTTATTATTATTATTTAAATAGTGAAACCAAAGTTGCCTAGTTTATTTAACAGAACACAATGGTCAATCCTGTCAAACGCTTTTACGAAATCAGTGTGTATGACATCCACCTACCCCTGAATATCTAAGGCTTCACATACAAATTTAGTAAATATTGTTAGATTGGTCAAATCTGATTTATTATTTAAAAAACCCTGCTAGAATGGTGATATTTATCCCGCGCGGACAAGTAAATACGGTTATATAAAACAATTTCTAACAATTTCGCCAAAGTTCGACAGGATAGAAATCGGTCTGTAATTGCTAATTAAGGTTCTATCGCTGTTTTTAAATATTGGACAAACTCTAGCAGTTTTCCGTACTTTCGGAAAAGCTTCACATTTTACAACTAAGTCAAATAAATAGCAGAACGAAACAGCCGATACACGTGGACAATCTCTTACAATAAACGAAGGTACATTATCTGACCCAGATGTAAGTTTGTCTTTAAGCTTATTGGCCGCATCGAGTATTTTTTGCCCATAATTTATTCAAAATGAATTGTGGATACTAAAATTACTTTCAATTGGAGTAAACTCTTCATCAGACATAGCAAAAACACTAGCAAATAAATTACTAAATGCGTTAACAATATCCAGAGGTCGATTAAAAATATATCTTCCTGTGACATTTTAACAGGTATCCTACTTGTTTTATTTTAAATGAACAAAGGACCAAAAATGCTTAGTATTATTAAGAGGAATCGTCGATTGCAATTCATTAATATAATTTTCATAAGCAACTCTTGTTTCCTGTTTAATAAAGCTTCTTAGGCTCTTAAGCTCTTCTAAATATGAATTAATACCTTTATTTTTATATTTTTAAAATAACTTAATGTTGTTTATAATTTCAGAGTTGTACCAATAAGGATACTTATGTTTGAATGATATATATATTATTATTCAGTGAGTGATTACTTGAATGATGAGGGAATAAATTAATTCTGTGATAATTATATATATATAGATGTGATAAATTATTTTCTCTTTTTTTTACTCATAATGTTTTATTATGTATATAAATGTATTTTTTTGACCTCTCTGATATCATGTATAATGATCTAAAGGACTAATACATTATTATTATTATTATTATTATTATTATTATTATTATTATTATTATTATTATTATTATTATTATAAATCCTCTTGTACAAACGGTGCACTATCATGTAATTTTTTTTAATCAAGCTAAATTGTCGAAAGCGAAAAAAATATATATAAAACTATTAATTACAAAGTTTTTCTGCCGATATTATCTTGATTAATGAAATTTGGGTCATTAAAGTCTCTAACAATTATAACACTTTTTGTTTACAAATAATCAACTTATATAATATAAGATTTGCAGGAAACAACTACTCAGCGGGCAAATACCCCACCTGCATTGAATTACACCTTACAAATCATGATAGAACGGTAACCAATATCATTTGTCAATTCCCTGACCAGACATAGACCGGTTTCGGACTTATTAGTCCTCATCAGTCTGCCATAGGTCATAGAACAGACAAATGACAGTGGCCAACCTGCTAGTTTTATACAAACTATAGTAAATTGAGTAGTGGTGAGAGGTAAGTGAAACCTCTCAAATGGTCAATTGCTACTATACACCATAGATGTCTCCATGGGTGTATAGCGACTTGCGATTCTGCAAGTACCTGAGAGCGGCAACCTTTCAGTCCTAGGTGGACTTAACCTACTGTTATAATATATGATTTGCAGGAAACACTACTCAGTGGGCAAGTACCTCGACATCTATTGAATTACATCTTACAAATCATGAAAGAACGGTAACCAATATCATTTGTCAATTCCCTGACCAGACATAGACTGGTTTCGAACTTATTAGTCCTCATCAGTATGCCATAGGTCATGGAACAGACAAATGATGGTGGCCAACCTGCTGCTTTTATACAAACTATAGTGAATTGAGTAGTGGTGAGAAGTAAGTGAAACCTCTCAAATGGTCAATTGCTACTATACACCATAAATGTCTCCATGGGCGTATAGCGATCCGGTTGTACTTAATACAAGCCCTAGAATTCCCCAACTACTTGACTAACCAAATCGCATACGCATCGCAACTTGATCCCTTCTCCTCTGCGAACAGTCAAGCGTAAATTGCGCATACATAGTACTGTTCGTGTTCTCCCGTTTGTAGTTTTGCCCGTCTATTAAAGTATGGAAACTTCGGCGTTCCAAATCAGGCTCGCACTTGACCATCTCTCTTACAAAACAATATATTGTTCAATCAATTTCTCGCATACCAGCTCTAAATGAAATATCTGCGGTAAATGTAAATATTATCCACGAAACGACCAATTACACATCTTCACCATATCCAGTTAAATTTAGCGTCGGTCAATAAATTTAATTCGCCTGAAATGAAAATATGGCAGTACCATTATCCTCACCTCAAGTGCACTAAAACTAAACTCTATTAAGTCGTAACTATTAAACATAATAAATAGATACTTAGCATAAAATCGTTTGCAACCAATAACTTATTCGAATTTGCATAACACGAATTCAGCTTGCACAGTTTCAGCAGGACATCGTACGTTATTTGACACATTTATTTAATTATATTTGCGACCAAACCCACCATAGATATATAATTACATAGATCATGGCAACATATCTCGTAATGTCAGCTTACTAATAAATTTTATTTTAGCACTTGTTGGAAGCCTGCCATTGGCCCGGCGACTGTAAATAATTATGAGAAATGTATTGCGGTAGTTGGCTAAGCCAAATAAAACAAGTACGAGCTGATATTGGTAGTGTAGGAGTTGAATTACTAATTAACGGGAATATAAAGTAGAAAGTGGATTGATTTTTTAATTGCTTGATATTATATTTATACAATCTCTTGCAGGAAATACAAGCAAATAATATAATATCGTTGGATACCTTATTTTCGAATACGGCAATGGTTATTTGTGCGGCTGGTAGATTTATCGATGTCAAGGGAAGTGTTTTCGCGTGTTTAGCCATTTGCTTACTTAAAACGTACTTTTTATGTAATAATAATACCAGCAATGTTAATAATACACCTTTACGCAGATAAATAGGTTTTAGCATGCTGCATTTTATTGGATCGTGAGAGTAATACCCGATTACTATATTAAAAAGTTATGTAAAAAAATATTTAAATTAATTTTGTTTAAATGCTCTAAAAAGTTTATTTTCTACTTTGAAGTGAATCCAACCCATCATTTTGTTACATTATATAATATTTTTTATGATATAAAAGCTTGTCGCGAGATTTTCCTGTGTAAAGGAGATTGCTCGCGACAAGCTTTTATATAATAAAAAAAAGTATATAGTTTAACAAAATGATGGGTTGGATTTACTTCAAAGTTTATTTTCTACTTTTTAGAGCATTTAAATAAAAGCTTCAAAAATATTTTTTTTTATAATTTTATTTTTATTTTTCAGTCTTTTGATATGCTGTAATCCCCAGATATCGATTTTGAGACGAATCGGATCATAAACGGTAAAATCATCCGCCATATTGAACTAAATTTTTGACTAGAAATTCATAACCCGCAACCCCGAAAACCTCCCGATATCGATTTTGATCGATTTGGATCTAAATGACAAAAATCGTCACCCATATTGGCGCCGCCATTTTGAATTTCTGAATTTCGACCAGGAATTTATAATTGGCGATCTCGAAAACCTCCAGGTATCGATTTTGAGTCGAATCAGATTATCAACAATAAAGTCGTCCGCCGTCTTGAAGTCACCGTCCCGAACTCAATTTTTGACTAAAAATTCGTAATCGGCGAACCCAAAAACCTCCTGATATAGATTTTGATCGATTTGGACCATAAAGGATAAAAGTCGTCCGTCATATTGCCGCCGCCATTTTGAATTTCCAAATTTTGACGTAGAGTTAATAAATGGCGATCTCGAAAACCCCCACATATAGATTTTGAGTCGAATCGGATCATAAACGGTAAAGTCGTCCGCCATCTTGAAGCCGCCATCTTGTCTTTCTTATATGAAAATGTTAAAGTGCATTGTCACTGGACTTATACACATATGCAAAATTTCAAAGCTCTAGCTTAATTAGAACTAATCAAAATTTTGATTGCAAGATTTGACCTAAACAAACTAACTAACAAACATAGCAAGTTTAATAAAAGCTTTTAATTTTAAAAAAGTATAGACTGAATAAAATAAGAACAAGTCCGTTTATGCTTAGATAGATAGATTTGTTTCATGTGAGACCATTACAATAATTGTGTACACTCGGTCAAAACAATACAATTATAATAAAGTAAAATTTACAAATAAACGTTCAATATATGGGTAGGCAACTTGACAGCTTTTTCGACAGATAGTCTATATGAGCTTTCCAAGATAGCTTACTATCCAGCATTAGACCTAAGCATTTCACTGAATTATTATTATTATTTCCAATGTAGGTATGAGTATTTATATTGAAAATACGTATTTGAGTTTGATCCCGATTTAACATTAGAAATAATTTTTTGGCTGAGTCTGCATTTCTTCTGTATAAACTTAAGATGTTCTTAAGATGTGTTTACCAATCGATAATAATGTGGTATCATCAGCATATATAACATTTTTACAGGAAAGGCTTATCAATATGTTATTTATGTATAAGGTGAACAATATTGGTCCCAAGATGGACCTTTGAGGAACTCCGTGCTCGAGAGTTTTTAGTGAGGACTTATATTTGTTCGTTCGTTGAATGTCACACCTTCCAAATTTTATTAATAGTATTTCAGGAGAAACGCAGTCAAATGCCTTGGATAGGTCTAAAAGAGATATTACGGTCATATTACCGTCGGTAATAAACGGTACAATGTCCGTTAAGGCATAATTTTTTTAAATTTTCTGCGACCAACTCGGTAGCACATGAAAAACCCTACTAAACATCCATACCCCAGCCAGGATACGAACCCGGGACTCTTTGGTTGAAAGCCTAACACGTATGAGTTGAGCCACTGAGCCTAAGACTTTCCTTGTCTAATACTGACGACTGATTTATTGGTGATTTTTCTGCTTTATTAAAACTTTAACAAGTAGTTGGTTTTAAGAAGGTTCGACCTGAGACTTAGTGATATCAAAGCATTCACAAATATTTTGAAAGTCTACCATATCGAGCATTTTGTGTTAACGCAAGCCTATTATTTTAGAAGCAGCTCTCAGCTGAGTTATTGGCCCTTATTTTTTACACAATTTTACAGTTAACGGTGATGTTTCACGAATACTTTAGTGCCCATATTAAAAGAACATTTTTCTGATGTTAATTATTCAAATGAAATACATAGGTCTATTTGGTACCAAAAAGATAGAGCTCCACCGATTATTCATGCGGAGTGAGAGATTATTTAAAAGAAGTTTTCCTTAACAGGCAGATTGAAAGACGTGGAACCATTGAGTGACCACCTCGGCCTCCATAATTGGCCACTATTGATTACTTTTATGAGGTCATTTAAAATCAAAAGTGTCTGTTAATCGACCAGACAATATTGCAGACCGAAGTTTACAAAATAAGTCAGGAGGCGATCGGCGGACATTTTGAATATTTAATTTAATTATAAAACAAATTGGAAATACTTTTTAATAGTATGTGAGCATCAAATTTTTATCGTACGTAGCCGTTAACTTGTTTATTACGCTCTAACTTCTTAGATCTTCGATAATTTCTCAAATTATTACTTAAAGAAATAACGATCTTATGATCTGGCAGAGACAAACTAGGAAAACGAAACATTTTTTTCTTCACGAGATTTTTTTTAGATTCTCTGTAAATCAAAATAATGTTTAATTTGTCTTTGTTAGTGTATGCATCTATTTCTCAGTTATCTGGAACAAGCGCATTTAAATATCTTTTAAAATTAATTATATGTCAATAAACGTCAAAATAAATTACTACACAACCTATACCAATTTTACCGTACAGACAAAAACGCAATAAAAACTTTACGACCTTATTAAAATGCCGTTACTCTCAGTACTATTTCGCTCACTTACCTTTATAGGTTTTTAATGTACGTCGGCTTGTTTGATGACACCGTACCAAATGGTTCACCGGCGTTAATAATGAGCTTGTAGAGTTTTTATTGTCTTTTTTATCTGCACCGTAATTCTGGAGGTTACTATACCTGATGTTACATTATTAAATTAGACTTAGGGCCACTAGCTTAAATAATTAACAAAAAAAGGGGGATTAATCCAATGTAAACTTTGCTCATTATAATTGTTTTTTTATGGTCATTTATAAAAATGGATATTTGAATGAAAAGGCAATCTAATTTACTTTTACCTTTCTACGCTTGAATTTTGGACATCCTGTATATTTTGGACATCCTGTATAGTCTTAGATCGCTTACTTTAAAATTCTCTGAAAGTAAAATATATCAGATTTTTATAGTTTATAGCTTTCTGACTGTCGTTACCAAATGGCAGCTTTAATAATTAATTTTTTTATTTATTAATGTTGAAGTTTATGTAAATTTACGTAAAGCTATTAGCATAATTTATATACTTGGAGGCTGACTTTTAAAGAAGAGGCACCTACTGCCCGCATGCACTAAACAAGTCAATACAATTTATTTCAGTACCGAGAATAATAAACTGTTTCTAACTGAAATTATCACATTTCATGTAAATGATTGTTTAAGCAATTGTTGTAAACTATTATTTGAGTAACATCCTCTGATCTTGATCAAACTATAATAACTTGACGTGTATATGAACTAACGCAATTCTTAAACTGTTTGTTAAAATTTGTCAATTAATTGTTATTATGAACTGTTATTTACTTGGGTTAAAAGTCGTCTCATATTGAGACTAAATTAGTTTTTATGTGAAATATTTAAGTTATTTCAGTCAGTGTTAAACAGCGGATATTCATCCGACAAACGGACATTGTCAAACCCCTAGAATTTTCTAGACATATTACACGTTTTATAGCAGAATTGTTGTTCTCGTGTAGCACAGTGTGTAAAGATACTCGAAACGAATTAATCTCTAAATCTTTCCTGTACCCCTCTTCCTTTCTGTTTGTGTCCTTTTTGTTTGTTGTTTTCTTTTGTACTTCTATTTTTCTAAATTCATTTCTCATCACAAATATGAAATAAATTAAAACACTCTGAAACACAAAATTATTAACCAAAAGTTTAGGCCAGCTCTGCGCATTCGGCGTTCATATGTATCGCGGAAGGTGCCCCGTTTTGAAAGAAAAAAGAAAAAATGTAGTTGATGCAGATTGCATCAACTACATTTTTTTTTAAAGTGTTACAGTGAGTCAGTTATAAAAATATGTGTCGTTTTAAGTTGTTTTTAAAAAAATCTTTGTCGTTTTATATTCAATGGTATTACCTAATTTTATTTAGTTTTAAGTAGCTGCTAACCTATTTAGCAGAAGGAATTGAGGACCCGCGACGTAGTACGTAGCGTATGAATCTTAGGCAGATCAGTATTTCATAGGGTCGCCCGACTAAGTAATGTTTAATAGTACCATAACTGTAATAATTCTTTATGACCGTTCTGCTGGGATTTTGATTTTATTATACATTTTTTTGGTGCCACCGCGTTTAATAATGCGTATGTCCTTAATTTTTTTTAAGTTATGCATCACATTGTGTACAGGACAACAAGCAACATATGTTGGCAACTTTTTCTTTTAATTTAGCACACAATACACTTCTTACGATTGAAATTTTTAGGTTAACGAACTTAAAAACTTTTCTCTACGCCATTTAAAATTGTGCAGCTTAACTTTAAGGATTATTGAGTAACAGATAACAACTTATTAAAATAAAGAAATCAAACCGACAATCCTACAGGTTAAACATATCGATAACTACACAATAATATCAAATAATTCGATCTTGTACCTAGGCTAATTACAAAACAAATGTAGCGTTGCAATTACAATTAGGGCCGGTTAATTGGCTAGTTAGGCATAAACCGCAACCCTGTGTTGGCTGAGGCGATCCTATCTGCTTTATATCCTTTATATGCTTTGACGTATTATCTATTGTCTCTGCAAATATAAATCGTTTTAAATATCTAATTAATTTATTACGTAATAGCATTAGCGTTACAAATTATAAATGTATTATTTACAATTATGGCAATAAAGAGGCATTGTGTAAAAAATTTAAATGGCTAATTTGAATAGTACAAGAAAATTAAATTTGTTGTAATTACTGGGAATATATTAAGCATATGTAATGAGGATGACTGTTTAAATGGAACGCAAATCAGAACTAAACATGAAAGAACAATTTTAGTGGGGTAAGAGGGTGTCTTATGCTCCAAGATATATTTATGGAGACATAATTCCAGGTAAATGCGGAATAATAATGACTAAATCTTCTTCATTTAATGTCTACTGTAAAAAGGATTTAGATTTCAACCTTTTCCAAAAATAACTTGTTAATTTCGATGGGATTTTAAAGCAATTTCTTGCCCATTGGAAAGATTTGTACTTGTAGGCTCAATCCAGAGGTTGGAATCACCAATAAAATGAGAGCACCAACACAAGAAAACTTGAGTCAGAAGCTGTTTGGTGAATGAATCATCGTGAAAACTACCTTTTATGTCTTTTCTAAACATTCATCTATGACACTGAGATAGCTAGCTAGACGAGGTTACAAAAAATTTTGATTCTTAGGCCGGTGTTTGCATATAAATCCAAATTTTTTATTCTCTCACACAGAACCAACAATAATCTTGCTATTAATACCTTTCTGTATACTGGATGTAAAGTTAACGATGGTGATGTGCCACAAGACACTATAAGATCAAACTGATAGTTTTTAGTGACGCTGGCGCCATCATGACCATTTCAGACGCATGTGGAACACGGATGAATCAAGCCATTCTGTGCGCTTTGACTGACTTCCTGTGGCTTTATTTGACAAGGGAGGCAGTTTCCTGCGGGCGTTATCACATACAATGTGCCAGTTTCGCATAAAGAATGAGCTAACGCATTCTAGAAAATCGTTATTTTTCATAAGGTGAAATTCACAATTAAGAACAACGTCCTTTACACTGGAAATTCTCATATTTGTTATTAACCGAACATCTACAGGCCATGATTCATAGAAGGTGTCATCAAAATGGTCAAGTAATTGATAATCTTAATAACTTGAATAATAAGTGAATCTTCCTCATCTATAGCCCGTAAGCGTTTATTTCTAGGCACAGCATCTTGCCATAAAGTGATTCTTTATGTCATCTCGCTATCTTAATGGTGTCTACCGAGGTTCCTATTTCCATTCGTGTCCACTGCAAAATAGCTTTGTCATCGCCAGTTTCATTTCCTTCTAGTAACCTCCTCCACTGCGCCTTCCTCTTGATATATTAGATGAAAAGACCTTTTGATGTAGTCTACTTTGGCATTCCATTATAATTAATTCGATCAGTTTATACAGAACACACAAAATGATAGATAGATCTCTTATTTAATATCTAATACTTACTGAGCTTCTGAAAGCAGAAAATTGATGGGGACTCACCTCGGGACTCATACCGTGTATCACAAGAATTAGGTAATGTACGCGGTAATTTTCCATTTTTGTTATTATAATGGATTGGAAAGACTATCAACAGACTAAGAATTAGATCATTGGAGCTTGGTACCTTCAAATCACGGTAATTCTTAAAAGGTATAAATCTTGATAATTCTGTAACTTATATTCTACATAGTTCAAACTTGTGGATTCTACTTTTTCGACGCTGTCACAATTCAAGTTAGAAAGCAGATGATATTGGCCACAACAAAAAAAGTGTCCAAAAGTCTAACTAAAGACTAAGGGTGTCAATTAACTTTTAAAAATATTTAAAAAAGTTCCTATAGATAGATAGAGCCCTTTGAATATGATGCCCTAGAGTCAGTTTTTATTCAATATTTCAGAATTCCTTTGTATTATAGCGATAAGATTTGGTACGTTATTTAGTTTCAATAATAGCTATATGTCATGATGTTGGCCAAAATCAAATTCAAAGAGGTTCTCGCCTGCCTTTTCAACATAATTCTTTTTTTGGTTCCGTTTTTATCAATTGTGATGCCGGAATATGGTTTCCTAATTAAAATATCCTTTTTTTAGCACTAAACGTTCAACAATTTTTGTATAAAACTGTTTTAAAGTAGTTGTTGCAGGGTTATTTTGTGGCCCAATTTCAATTAGTAATCTAAATATCTAGCCAAGTCCTTTATTTACTTAGATTATTCATTGAAATCAAGCCACAAAATGACCTTGCAATAACTATTTCAAACCAATTGCCATTTAAAAGTCATATGTCGCTACCGAAATTAAAAATAGAAATATAAAATTATGGATTAAAGAGGAGGAGGCCTCCTTTGCTTACGAACCTGACTGAATATAATTTTTTTATAAATAAATCTTTTTTAACTGCTTTCCAAGACACATGAATGACCCTCCTAAGTATAAGAGATCTAGATTTCGCTGAGAGGAGACGGAGTCCCACAGTTTATAGTGGGATCTGAACCACTGCTTGGAGATAATTTTTATTTGAGAATTGCTTCGCAGTAGGTGGGGCTCGAAAACACATCGGTAGGTATGGTCAGAGAAAAAACTAGATGCTCTAACCTAACCCATTATTTCGGTTAATGACGTGAAACAGTATTTTTTAAACTTCGTTATTAGTATTTTAAATTTTTTCCTATATAGAATATATCTAATATTTTTTTGGAACATATGGTAAGTTATATACAGGGTGTTTTGAAATTTCCTTATGGTACTCTATTTATTTATTTATTTACATACGCCATTCAGTAGCCAAGGCCAATTACTGAATGGGAAAATACAGGATTATGAACAATATACCGGGTGTCAACGGATCATGGTAGACTCCCCCTTTTTTACCTTATTTTTAAGAATATCAGAATGAAACTTGGTAGATGTATTACATGACCAAGAAGACACTTTGTGATATAACTGTTAATGTTTTCCCACGTCCGGTTTCACCGGAAATGACCCCAACTTTTGATTTTTAAATGGAGCACACCCTGTATATTAGTATATTTTTGGAATCCTTGAAAAATTCTGAGTACAACAGTGCCCCTTTATAAGTGACATTTCGACTCTATAAAAAAAATTGACTCGAAATTTGTTGGTACACCTAGAGTGCCATGACAAGAAAAAATTGCTTGTAATATCAGAAAAATCAAATCGAGCATAAAAATGTGAGAATGTGTATTTTGTGGGTCATCAAATTCTGAACAGTTTTTTAAACAATACTTGATTTTTTCAAATGGAACCATAATGGTAGGGTACTACCTTAAAATGGCGGATGTTTTAAGGAGTCGATGGATGTGCCCAAAGGCAATTTTTTCTTATTTTAATTTTTTTTTAAATTTCGAGTCAAATTTTTTTTAGTCGAAATGTCACTTATGGGGCATAACCGTACTCAGAATTTTTTAAGGATTCCAAAAATATGATAATATACACGGTGTTCCATTTAAAAATCAAAAGTTGGGGTCACTTCCGTTGAATCCGGAAGTGAGAAAAAAGTTACAGTTATGCTACAAAGTGTCTTCTTGGTCATATAATGCATCTACCAAGCTTCATTCCGATATTCTTAAAAATAAGGAAAAAAGGGGAGTCTACCATGATCCGGTATACAACAATATAAAACATATCATAATTTGCACACGCGTGAGTAGAAGAAAAAAAACAGAGAAAACAGAGACTATGCAAAAAATTAAGAACTATTAATAAAATATGCCAAGTCTGTCTTACAGACTGTTGAAATTATCTCACATAAAGTGAAGCGGTGAATATTTTAACAAATGGACCAGATTAGTGTGACGTATAAGCCCCTGAAACTATGCAATCTTATATTACATACAGTCACAGTGCGTTCAATGAAAAGTTGTCATGTATTATTGTGAACTTTATGTGCATTACACATAAGGACCAAAATTACATCGCATAAACAATCGTCTCATACTTCATATAAATTCACATTTACATGTAATATTTAAAGGTTTTTACTTACATATGATGAATTGTACATCTGTTTACAATATTACCTAGCACATAGAAATAGTTAAATATTTTATGTAAGTTCGCATTTCAACAAAATGTAGAGTTGTGATTTTGTGATAGTAAAGTCGACCTAAACTACACGCGTCATAAGGTTCAATTTGTTTTTACTTTCCACCGCATTATACATTCATGACTCGCTATTCACTAGTCTTGACGTCACCGCTAAACAGATCTATTAGAAGGTAATGCGTATTTGTTCTAATATCTGAGGACAGTCTATTTTATTATTTAGTATTTATACAGAAAAATTAATGATTATCTAATTCTGCGATCTTCCATGCTATGTAATGAGAATCTATCAAGTAGGAGGCTTTGTGGGTATTCCAATTGGTGGATATAACCTATCTTCCTTAAAGCATAAGTACTTAAGAAATCGTCTTTACACTAGCTCTAAGCTGTCGAAGAATTAAAAAAGAATTAAATAGCAGTGTTAATGTGTTCACGTCAGTAAAGCTGGTTGAATTTCACCCATATCTTTTAAAGAAGATCACATTATATATTGACATGTATATTAAATTTAATTCACTGTCATAGGTGACCAAGACCTCTCATATGCTTAAGGCGATGTAATGTGCTGCCATTTAATTGATAATCTTTTATTAGTGGACCTTGTTTTCTATAGTAAGCAGTCACATTTCATTTCTTAACATTTAGTGGAAGATTATTCAATGAGCACCAATCATTCATCCTTTGCAAATCGTTTTACAATTTTTGCCAGTCTGCCTCAGAGCTAATATTGAAAAACAACTTCATGTCATCCATCCGCATAAAGTTAATAGCAAACATCAAAATTATCTAGCATATCTAAAATATCATTAATAAATAGTATGAAAAGGAGGGGCCCCAGAAGAGAGCTCTGGGGAACCCCTGATGTAACTGATCTTCCGAATGATTTTACACGCCGACATTCAATATATTGTGTTCTAGCTTATGCAATAATAGGATTGTGGTCAATTCTATGAAAGGCCTTGTACTTGGTCATTTAGATCCATACATTGAGCGATATACTGCATAACATAAAATAAGTTTGAGACCGTGGATCTATTTTTAACGAAGCCGTGTTGATGCACATTAATCTGCCTCTCTATATGAGGATAAAGCACGTTATGTAGAGCTATTTCAAAAACTTTGGCGAAATTACAAATTATAGTAATTTGCCGACAGTTTTCTACATTATTTTTTTCGACCTTCTTGTAAACCGGGCAGATATGAATTTTTTTCCATATGTCCGAATATATACCATACTTTTTTTACTTTCTTCAGTTATTCCGCCAGCTCTTTGCAGAGTTTGACAAATAATAAAATGGTATAGTAATATGCACAAGTAACGTCCGGTTATATACACTATTTGTAAATTCACGATTTGGAATCGCCATCATATAATGGATATATTATGAAACATTAGTATTCCAAAACATATTGGATAAATGTTATAAGGCCAGAAAACAAAATCAAAAACTGTTTTAAAAACAAACTTGTATATAAACACAAACATAAATTACATTAATTGCTGCCCATACACCTGTATCCACAGTATTTAATTACATAAAACTTTAAAATTAAAAGTCCTGTCTGTGCGTAGTACTAATCAACATAATATTATACAAAATTAGGTGTTGTCAATTATCTGCAATTATTTCTCACGGAATTGGACATGTAATCACATCAATAATTTAAATTTAAAACCTTAAGGATAATAATATACTCATTAAAATAGTCAGGCCAAGTCTCATGCATGTATACAAACTTTATTTCGTAACAGAATCTAACTGACTATCAAAGAAATATCAATTTATGCTAACTACATACTCATTTTCATAGCCAGCTACTTATAGATGGTGCAATACCTCGTACTCGGTTATTTGCGATTTTCTGTGTAGCATTAATTTTACAAATACTACAAAAAGTAGAGGTGTAATTGCACAATACGGTCTCTAATACCTCTGTCACGAAATAATCAAATAATCAATTGATGAAACGTACTATTACAGGAACTTAATTCCAAGATAATTTATTTGAAATAAACTAGATGAAGTTGATTAATTTATTAGCCTTAGAACCACAAGAAATATTTTTTTTACTCCTGTTTTACTTTGCCGGCTGTTCCGGCACGGCCAAGTGATACAGATAATTATATAATTAAGTAAGACTCATTAAGTACATACTTAAACTATCAGCTGATTACTGCTGATCACTAAATACACTTCCCCATTAGTTGTTCTTCAATCTTAATATTCAGATAACGCAACAACACTGTTTGTCGGAATGTTTTCTAACGTTTATAGATGCCAAGTCGAGTGATAGGTAATAAGGTACAATTTCTAACTACGTTCTATTAATAAGCGTGACTTTTGTGCACTGTTATTTGAATTGCATTGCTTCGTTTCAGAGGTAGACTTCACTTGAACCAAACCATTTACTAAAAGTCTGTTTTGATACAACTAGATTTTTTCTTCATTTTTGGATACTTTAACCAAATGTGCTCTGCTGTGATCACCCGACAAGTACAGAAGAAGAAATGCCTGATGATAACGTAATCAGCAGAAATTGCATAACTTTCAATGAAGAATCTTACACCACATCAAGTAAGCATTTTTATGATTACGAATAAGCAATTGCTGAATATGACTGATACGATTGCGTTTCCGGCAAAGCATGTGATTATATGTTTTATTAACAATTAAATTTGCTACAATTTGAGCCCAATACCTCCTTAGTAGGTTGAATATTCTGTGAGATACAAACTTTTCAAATTTTGACACCAACTATAACCCCAACGGCAGGGTTAATACCAAAAAGTGCCAACAGAAATGCAGTGCAGTTAGTTCAAATGTGCTTTTAGAGGGCGGAATATTAAACATAATATTTTTAGTCGCAAACTTCTCTATAAAATCCTTATTTTACTATAAGGAACGTAACCAGACTGCAACCAACAGCTACTCTCTCTCTCTCTAGCGGTCCAGTGTGGACCGCTAGATGACGCCTGCTGACTATTTTACATGTCGCTATTGTAAAAATACCGGGATGTACCAAATAGTCAAAGGATCCTCGTGCCGGCCGTCACATGCCTACCTTGCACTGACGAGAGCCAACAGCTCGAAACTGCAGTCTGCAGGTGGTGTGTGACGGCTGGCAAGAGAGCTCCTTTAAGTAGGATCAGTCTTTCGGCTGGTGTTTGTTGCAATCGAAGTATTAGAGTTTTGATGGTAATATGCAATTATTACACTTAACGCGCCAGACTTCTAACTTGTAAATCAGCGCTCGGCGAAGCACATAGCCCGGAGAGTAGCTGTTGGTTGCAGTCTGGTTACGTTCCTTATAGTAAAATAAGGATTTTATAGAGGAGTTTGCGACTAAAAATATTATGTTTAGTGCAGTTAGTGTTTAAAGAAAAAAATAACTTCATCAATCAATAATTTTTAGAACAATACAAATAGTGACACAATACACAATACAAATACAATATGAAAAAGTTTTAAACTTATATTGAGACATAAACAATAATTAGAACAAAAATTTATGTTATTATAATAACATGAATGCCTACTGTTCACGGACAACAGCATTGTCCATAGTGACCTTTGAAGTGATAAAGATCTGTACAGGCAAGTACAGCCTTATTACAAAAACAATTTTTAGAGCAGAGTGGTTTAGACTTACAGCCGCACTTCCTATAGCTTTTACTTGCTTCTGGTACGGACATCCAAATCATTTCCTACGTTTCTGTATTCACCTTTATTTTTCCATCAGATTTTGGCTAGAGGAGGTGCATCTTGGAAACGATTTCAAACTATTTAGCCAGATGCTAGATTGCTAGATGCATCAACATATGTGCTGGATAATCCTGTGTGGGCGGTAGCCAGTGCATCATCTTCATATGTGTTCCTTGCGCAAAGAGATCCCCTCTGAGCTTGTTGATACTACAAAGTTCTTTGGTGCCATCATCGTACGAGATGCATGTGAATCGTTCAGTTATTTTGAATTCCTTTGTTTTATCATCGATTGGCTTATAAGGATGCTTTTCGGAAAGGAGAAATCATTCATGCGCTGAAGGGTATGCTTTCCATGCGGTTTTTTCCTTTACCAGAAAACTCGTAAGTGCATAGAAAAAGGATAATACTTTCGACATGTTTACTCCAAGCTCTTGGCAACTGTCATTAATAATATAATATCGGAAGTGGTTTTCCTTACCAAAAGCAACCCAGAGTTGAGAATTAGGTTTGTAAGTAAGGAGCTTGAAAAATATGCTTACCAGTATACAACTACATCTGTATCAACAGTGCTTATGAGGATTCCCAGTTTCACCGGGGGCCATTTCCCATAAGAAATGTGCGGGGTCCTATTGGTAGTTAGTGATTTTTGGTTGGAGATAGGCAAGGCAATAAATCTTACTTATCGCTTGTAAGTCATAAATCTCCTTGTTTACTTATAGACGGAGGCCCTGGACCATTTGGCCATGGCCATTTTAGACATATTTTACATGTATTCTTCTAGATATATTTTAGATGCCTAAATGATATCTATACATATGCATTTTGATATATATTTTATAGATACTTTTGAAATATATTTTAGACAACTTTTAGAAATCTTCTTAAAAATATCTTTTCTCACTATCTATTAGATATATTTTAGACTTTGGTGCATTGAAATGTGTACTGGATAGTTGATGATTTTTCAATAAAATTGGAAGATTTACAAAGAATTCGAAGTTTGAAAAGGTATCTCACAAAACATCACCACCGTGTTCAGCACCCTTGAAAACGGAGGCTACGCTAATTTCCACCGGTTGAAAAGATGTGATAAACGTTGAATACCTTATGAGGGTGGTTTTTGGCCGTTTTGGTGGTTTGCGCAACTTCAAAGAGAAATTCTACCAGCACCAGTGTTCAGCATCCTCGAAAACGGGGGAGGGAGGTACTCTCGTTGCATAGAAAAATATTTACAAGTTCATCCGACTTACATAAGTAGGGTGCTTATACCGGAGCTCACTCCTCCCCCTACCACTTTTCTGTGACGTCACAGGGGGCGTGGCCGGGGGGCGGGGCGCGGGGGGCGGGGCGCGGGTAATTAGGGTGGTGGGGGGCAATTAGTGTGGTGGGAGGTAATTAGTGTGGTGGGAGGCAATTATGGTGGTGGGAGGTAATTAGTGCGGTGGGAGGTAATTAGTGTGGTGGGAGGTAATTATTGTGGTGGGAGGTAATTAGAATGGTGTGATGTAATTGTAGTGGTGGGGGGTAACTAGAGTGGCCTGATGTAATTGTAGTGGTGGGGGGCAATTAGTGGAATGATGGGTAATTAGAGTAATTGCATGATGGATAATTAGAATGGTGTGATGTAATTGTAGTGGTGGGGGGTAACTAGAGTGGCCTGATGTAATTGTAGTGGTGGGGGGCAATTAGTGGAATGATGGGTAATTAGAGTAATTGCATGATGGGTAATTATTGTGGTGGGAGGTAATTAGAATGTTGTGATGTAATTGTAGTGGTGGGGGGCAATTAGTGGAATGATGGGTAATTAGAGTAATTGCATGATGGATAATTATTGTGGTGGGAGGTAACTAGAGTGGCCTGATGTAATTGTAGTGGTGGGGGGCAATTAGTGGAATGATGGGTAATTAGAGTAATTGCATGACGGATAATTATTGTGGTGGGAGGTAATTAGAATGTTGTGATGTAATTGTAGTGGTGGGGGGCAATTAGTGGAATGATGGGTAATTAGAGTAATTGCATGATGGATAATTATTGTGGTGGGAGGTAATTGTAGTGGTGGGGGGTAACTAGAGTGGCCTGATGTAATTGTAGTGGTGGGGGGGCAATTAGTGGAATGATGGGTAATTAGAGTAATTGCATGATGGATAATTATTGTGGTGGGAGGTAATTAGAATGTTGTGATGTAATTGTAGTGGTGGGGGGCAATTAGTGGAATGATGGGTAATTAGAGTAATTGCATGATGGATAATTATTGTGGTGGGAGGTAATTAGAATGTTGTGATGTAATTGTAGTGGTGGGGGGCAATTAGTGGAATGATGGGTAATTAGAGTAATTGCATGATGGATAATTATTGTGGTGGGAGGTAACTAGAGTGGCCTGATGTAATTGTAGTGGTGGGGGGCAATTAGTGGAATGATGGGTAATTAGAGTAATTGCATGATGGATAATTAGAATGGTGTGATGTAATTGTAGTGGTGGGGGGTAACTAGAGTGGCCTGATGTAATTGTAGTGGTGGGGGGCAATTAGTGGAATGATGGGTAATTAGAGTAATTGCATGATGGATAATTATTGTGGTGGGAGGTAATTAGAATGTTGTGATGTAATTGTAGTGGTGGGGGGCAATTAGTGGAATGATGGGTAATTAGAGTAATTGCATGATGGATAATTATTGTGGTGGGAGGTAACTAGAGTGGCCTGATGTAATTGTAGTGGTGGGGGGCAATTAGTGGAATGATGGGTAATTAGAGCGGTTGGTAATTAGAATGGCGGATAATTAGAGTGGTGGGAGGTAACTAGGCTGGTAATAGGTAATTAGATGTAGTGCTGTGTAAGTATTGGAATAGGGTAATTGTTATGGTGGGGATAAGCTTATTCAGATAAAAGCGAAGGAGGAGGAAAATTGCTGTCATTGAATAGACCAGTTTTCTATATTCAGTATGCATTTGTGTACGCTTTGTGGTAAAAATTTTACTCGTAGTGACAACTTGCGGCGCCATCAATTGCAGTCATGTCTAGGGTCACAGAATGAAGGGCCCCCTGCAAAGCAACCTAGAGTTGATTCAACGCCTACAAACATGCAAACATGTAATGACTGTAATGTGACTTTAACGACAGCACAGATGAATTCACATAGAAGAACTCTACAACATAGAAATAATTCATGTGTTCCATGGGTGGATGGTGTGTCTATTGTCCAAAGTGCATTCAAGAATAGAATTGTCACGTATCGAGTGCACAGCGAAAATAATTATTTAGATTTCATATTGTTCTTCAACGAAATCAGACCGAAAATTATAAATCTCCTTGAAGAAGTATTGAGTGTCCATAGAGCAGTTAAAGTAAATATGGAAACTTTCGCTAGGTATACATTACCTACGCAAGACGTGAGCGATATGAAGTCATTTAATACTTGCAACATAATTTTGGATGAAGGTGTGAATCTAGACGATGTTGTGGATAGCTTTGTGGATTCTATGGTCACGCAAAGTTCAGAGTTTCAAGAACGTGATTCAGGTATGTTTTCATTTGTTAAATTATAAAGATAAAAATTAATGATTATATCATTTTTAGGGTGGGCCCTCGAACGAATTGCTTTTGTAGAAATAAACGTTAATAAGTATAGTCCTCTTCGTGGCTCATCATATATCAAATTGCCGAAGTTCATCGAAAATAAGAAAGCAGTGGTAAATGTACAAAATCAGGATCAATGCTGTTTTGTTTGGGCTGTAACATCATCGCTGTACCTCCCAACTGGTCATGTATCGTTGACATCATCATATCCACATTTTTCAACAGTGTTAAACATAACAGGTATGAGTTTTCCAGTAAAGTTAAAAGATATTTCAAAATTTGAGGAATTGAACAATATCTCGGTTAACGTATACGGGTTAGAAGAAAAATTTGAAAATAACAAAGTAATATATGAAATAGTTGGGCCTTTGCGTTACTCGGGGAGGAAATTGTTTAGACATGTAAATTTACTACTAATTTCTGGTGAATGTAATGTTGATGAAAATCACTGTTGTAATGTAGATTGTGCGAATAGTCACTATTGTTGGATCAGAGATTTGTCCAAGTTAGTTTCAAGTCAAGTTTCCGGTAGCGATCATAAAAAACATTTTTGCGATGGTTGTTTACTATACTTTAATACTGAACGTCACTTATTTCAACATCAGAGAAACGATTGTAACCATATTTACACAACAACACCCACAACAAATATACGTATTGATAAGTTCGGAAAGGATGTACCTGGAAATATATTAAAATTTGAGAATATCGAAAAACAAATGCAAGTACCATTCGTGGTATATGCCGACTTTGAGTCAATATTAAAACCTATCGCCACCTGCGAGCCAAACCCCGAACGCTCTTTCACGAATAAAACGTTTATACATGAATCTTACTCTTTCGCATATTATATTAAGTGTTCTTTTGACAATTCTTTATCTAAATTTGAATTGTACCGGGGGACTCATACATCTCAAGTTTTTATAAATCATATAGAGGCAGATTTACGAAATATATATAATCAATATATGAAAGATATAGTCCCAATGGATACACTCACAGCACAAGAAAGGCAAGATTTTGAAAGTGCGACCCTATGCGGTATATGTGCAAAATCTTTCGAAGGAGCGGACGTAAAAGTTAGAGACCATTGTCACTTAACGGGTAAAGTAAGGTTCGGTGCGGCACATTCCATCTGCAATCTTAATTACAAGTTACCGAGTTTTGTGCCGATAATTTTCCACAATATGAGTGGATACGATAGTCATCTGTTTATCAAGGAGTTGTGCAAACATAAGGATAAAATTAGTGTAATAGCACAAAATAAAGAAAAATATATATCTTTTACAAAACATATTTATATGCACGACTATGTCAATAATAAAGGTGAAATAAAAATGAAATATTTACAACTACGATTTATCGATAGTTTTAAATTCTTATCAGCATCATTACAAAATTTAGGTGCAAATTTAAGCGATGATCAAATGGAGACAACGCGGAGTTTTTATAACGATAGCGATAAGTTTAATTTAATGAGGCAAAAGGGTGTATTCCCATATAGTTTTATGGATAGTTTAGATAAATTAAATAAAACGGAATTACCAACAAAAGAGGAATTTTATGACACTTTAAATAAAGAACATATATCAGATGAGGACTATCGGCGTGCTAACCAAGTGTGGAATCTATTCGAATGTGACAATTTGGGTGATTATTCAGATCTTTACTTAAAATCAGATGTGCTTCTGTTATGTGATGTTTTTGAGAATTTTCGTAGAATTTGTTTAGATAAATATCAATTATATGCAGCACAGTATTACACAGCCCCTGGATTATCGTGGGACGCTATGTTAAAATGTACCGGGATAGAGCTTGAATTGCTAACTGAAATAGATATAATTCACTTTTTTAAGAAAGGCATACGTGGTGGAATAAGCCAATGTTCGGAAAGGAAACATATTGCAAATAATAAATTTCTACCAAATTACGATCCGAATGAACCATCGTCATTCATAACATATCTAGATGCCACGAACTTATATGGAAATAGTATGTCGAAAGTACTGCCAACAGGGGGCTTCGCATGGTTGTCCGAAATAGAAATCGATGATTTAGACATTATGAGTATTTCAGATGAAAGTCCCCAAGGGTACGTTTTTGAGATTGACATACATTATCCACAACACTTACACGACTTGCATTCAGACCTCCCCTTTTTAGTTGAGAGCATTGCCCCTCCCGAATCAAAATTAAAAAAGCTGATACCAAATCTTAACGATAAGAGAATGTACGTGGTACACTACGTAAATCTAAAGCAAGCTATTAATAATGGTCTGATAATTACGAAAATACATAGAGTTCTTAAATTCAATCAATCGGCATGGTTAAAGAAATACATCGATTTGAACACCGACATGAGAAATAGAGCAACAAATAAATTTGAAAAAGATTTTTATAAATTAATGAATAATGCGGTGTTTGGTAAAACGATGGAAAATGTCGACAATAGATTGGATATAAAGTTGGTAACTCATTGGGAGAGTATTAGACGTAGTATGGGGGCAAATGCATTCATATGTAGACCGAACTTTAAAACTTGTTCAATATTTACCGAGGATTTTGTGGCAATCCATATGGGCCAGCAAAAGGTAGTTTATAACAAACCAATTTATGTAGGTTTTTGTATCTTGGAATTGTCAAAGACGGTATTGTACAACTTTTTGTATAACGTGATCAAAAAAGAGTTTGGGGATAAGGCGTCTCTTTTATACTGTGATACTGATAGTTTGATTCTAAAAATAATGACAGAAAATTTTTATGACTTTATAGTAGATAACCAGGACAAATTCGATACTTCAAATTATCAAGAAGGAAATATATTTAATATCCCGAAGGGTCCATCAATTTTAGGAAATTTTAAAGATGAATTCCCGGCAGATCCAATAATAAGTTTTTATGGCACCGGAGCAAAAGCATATTACGTACAATCTGTAGGTAAAGAACTAAAGAAAGCCAAAGGCGTGAAAAGATCAGTTATTCAAAAAGAGCTATCGGCACATGATTACAGACAAATTGTTGAACAAGGTGGTGTAGTATTTAGAAAAATGAACACGTTTCGCAGCGTTTTGCATGATATTTATACAGAAATGAAGAACAAAGTAGCTTTGTCTTACCACGACGATAAACGTTTTCTTATTCCCAATACAACAAAGACTTTACCATGGGGTCACTCTGATATACAATTTTTTAAAACCGAACCAGAACAAAACATGCGGTGGTTAATGGCAGCCATAAATGATGTTGAGCGTAGTTCTGTAGAAAACAATAAGTTAGATGTATTACTCGCAACAATGGCGGAGTTAAATCCACCTAACTAAAGAATGAAATAAAATATATGTACATTGAACGCAAAGGTTCAGAACAGTATAAATAAATTATATGATCAACTGGAGAACTCATTGACTTGTCAATTTGTGCACATCGACTTTTTAATTATTTCTTTTGTCATTTTTACGGTTTTCTTGTAATTATACTGTACATGTTTTTCTACTTGTATATAATAATTTGTAAGTTTCAGTTTGTAATTTTAAAGCAATGAGGATGAACCACACCCGTCCCCCACGCTCATCCCCACTCCTCGAGTGGGGGTATGCCTGGTTAGCAAAGCCGAAAGACTCTGCCAAACATTCTCTTTGCTTTTCATCGTCGTCGAGTGTAGTTTGTTCTCCGTACTCTCCGTGATTTCTGCACCTCACTGGGTTTTTTAATTCTTTTCGACTTGTGCTCCATTCGACTTGTGTTCTTTTCATTTGTATTTTCTTGTATATTGTCGCGAAACGATGGCCAGAGGTAACAAAAAATCATCTGGAGATGGTCGTCGTGCCAATAAGGCCAGAAACGCCAACGCCAATGCCGAAGCAGCAAATGCTTCAAATGTATTGTCCGGGTTGACACCGGTCCCCGGGTGCAGCCAGAGCTCCGATGATTCTTCTGACGCGGATTTTTTGAAGAACATGGAGGACAGGGAGCTCATGCGGATGGCTCTTATGTCCCTATCAGGAATATACAAAAAATATTACGATTTACATGAGGCAAATGTTGCGGCCTGCCAAAACGACCGCGAGGAAGACGTTAGAGCTAGGGCGATGATAGAAGAGGGTGAGGCCATGATTGCAAGAGCTAATGCAATGGTAGCAGAGGCTGGCACAATTTTGGCCAATATACAGACGCGTCGCGCCGATTTGGCAGAGTCGCAAGCGATGGTGGATGGTATTGTCCGGAAAATAAAAAAAATTAAATTAAGGCGCGATAAACAGTGAAAGGCAAGGTGAAATTTTTTGTTTTTTTTTGTATGTATGTCTTTCATTTTTTGTATGTATTTTTTAGTATTAAGTTAAATTTTTTACATCTTTTTTTTGTATATATTTTTTTAAATTTTTTAGCACTAAGTTTATTTTTATACATCTTTTTCTATATAATTTTTTTTACATTTTTTTAGTATTAAGTTTATTTTTTTACATATTTTTTCTATATAATTTTTTCCTATACAATTTTTAATATTAAGTATTTACTTTTTCCTTTTTAGTTGTATGTATGATATTTCTATCATTTTTTTTTTTTTTTGTATGTAATAACTTCAAAATAATGTAATAAAAATAACAATTGAAATGTTTATTTTATTGCAAGATCTCTACCCCAAAGATTTAATTACAAAAAAAATGATTTCTAGATTAAGAAAGTGTTAGTTAAGTAAGAGTGTTAGCTTTAAGACAGTGCCATGACGTGCAAGCAGTTAAGCAAATTAAAGAGTAAGTACAAATTTTGTAATTTTTGTCTGAATCAGCCGTATTAAACCCTTCAGGTGAACATCCTATCAATAAAACCTATGTATGCCGCTACGCGGGCAAGGGGCGCAAAAGTCAGAAATTCCATCTTAGTACCTTATATGTAAGAATAATGACTTTTACACTTATGCGAATTCGCTACATATAAACGTATCCCTGAGGGGATAACTGCTTCTGAAACTTCGATACTAGGCTTCTAGAATAAATAATTCCATTAAATATTAAAGTTAAAGCGAATGCTAAAAAAAATCGAACTTTCTTAAATAACGACTTGTCTATTGATTTTGTGAGAAAATTATAACAGACAAAGGTTATTCTAAATTAAATTTTCTAAAATGTCTCTTTACGTTTTTTGAATTAATTTATATTATTGTTGTACATGCAATATTAAGGACATAAATAAAAACAAACATTAATGGAGTGCACATTTATTATTCATTTTCTTATACATAAGTAAATACATCATCTATCTATGCATATATTTTTATTAAAGAAAGTAAATAACTTTAAACAAAAGCAGTATTTCGAATCCAGCTGTTATTTTCTTCAGATAATCCCAACCATTTGACAAAAACCTTATTCCCTCTCTTTTTTAAAACCTTCTCGACCAGATAAACGTCTGGGTACTTAGCTTTTTGTAGTTCCATTTCATAAAAACATCCCTTTATTGGTTGACCATGCATATCTTGAATTAAATAAGTCCTCGGATAGCTCACGTTTACTTTAACAACTTTGAACAGTTCAGTTGAGTAGTTTGGCGTATATCCTTTGTCAAATACACCTTTGTATTTGCTTATTCGAACTATGTCGCCAACATGAAATTTAGGTTTTAAAGCAATCTTAATTTGATCATATGCTTTTAAACGTGTAGTTGGTTTCACATCAGTCGGTTTCATACCAATTGTACGATGTACTTTATTATTGTACATATTTGTAATGTTGGGCAGAATGTCAACCCATTTGTATTTACCTCTAGCAGAGAATTCTTTATAGAGCCAATTTTTTAGTGTTCTAATTACTCTCTCAGCGATAGCAGCTTTTTTCGTACTATACGTAGAGTAATGATTTATATTGTATTTTTTCATTAAAGCAGAAAATTTTGTATTGTAAAATTCTGTACCTTGGTCGCTTTGAAGATTTTTAGGTGAATAGTTTGATTCTTCCAATATGCCTCTCATGCCCTTCGTAATTTCCATACCTGTTTTATTTTTTACAGGTCTAGTCCACACATATTTGGAGTAACAATCTATCACGACAAGAATATAGTGACATCCTTTATTATCATGAGCATATGGTCGCATCTCAATCAAGTCCATCTGCCATAAATCGCCATACCCTTTTATTATTGTTCTCCTTCTACGGAAATTTTTACGAACTGGTTTGTGTAGCTCCTCAACGACTGCTCTTTTTATAATACTGGACTCCATCATAAAGTACCTGACTGGTAGGTGTTCACAAGTAAACTAATTTTTAATAAGTCAATTCTTCTAATATACTAATGGACTTTGTTTATAGTTAATCCTTTTTTATTTTTAATATGTCCCAATGCAGCAGCGGTGTCCGCAATTTCATCCATCATCTGCTGTTTATCAACACCCACCATCTTAACATCAAGTGATTTGGTTTGTGAAGGTGCGCTTATCAGACGGGATTCTTGAATAGTGCTGAATACCTTCTCTATTGCATTGGTATTGTCTTCAACTAATTTCTTAACATCTGAAATTTCTGTGTTGATATACTGTCGCACTTCATTAATCATCTCGGTAATTTTGTTGTGTACAAAAGTCTGTTGGTTCTCGAAAAAGGCACTATGTAACTCTTTCATGCATTTTTCTACATAATTACGAGTTACACCATCACGACTATCCACTGGCTCTCCAATATTTTTTAAACGTTTATTTTGAATATCAAAGTGATTGTCTACGGTTACAATAAAACCAACGCCTGGTGGTCCACGTACAATCATTGACTTATTTAAGGCACTTCTTCGTCTCCCGAACTTGTCAATTGTGTTTACAGCTGCCATTTCTCTTTGCATTTGAGATAATTTCGACATTTCGGCGTTCTATATACTAGTTATGGGAGCAGTCAGATTAAAAGTAATATTGCTAATAGATTATTCCCTCTTCTCGAAGTTCCTGGACTAAACTAACAATTTCGTTGTCGACATTGTTGTTACCTGCCATTTTTGAACTATAGAGCAGACGCAAACGATCAACCAATTCTTTCGGTTTGTTCCAGTAGACATAGTCCACACCTTTGCTATTGTATAGTTTGTGAGTAGGCATTTGTGGAAAGCCCGATCCAGCCCTAGATCTTGTCGTTACTGTGGAAGATACCAACGGTTTTATAATATCATTGAATTTCTTCCATTTTTTCCTATTCAAGCCCTCTTTTGAATCATAATTTATATATGGTGCATTTGTTTTCTTTAATATTGTCCCGTATATTTTATGCTCTTCGTCGTCAGTAGTGGCTACATCACTACGTAGAATTGATGGATATTTCATAAATATTATATCATACAACTCAGGACTGCCAGGGTAAATTCCCAGTCTCTTATCGCCACGCCACAAAATGATATTTCCCTTATCAAAGCGTACTTCACTATTACCTATACGTAGTTTATCTGTCTGAGGGTCTAAACGAACACCATATACTGTATCATATTTGGGATCGTTAGACTTTAGATTTTCTAAATGATTTTTGAGTACATCGTGTTGTTTCTCTGTGCGGTAAGTGGAACTTGCTGTACTTGGGGTGCTCATTAACGATGATTTCGGTGGTGTATCCATAAAATATGTTACTTCATCACTAGTTTCAGGCACTGCACTGGTACTAGCTCTTACACCCTCTTGGGTCTGTGTTGGCGATTTCTCTTGTGATTTTACTTCTGAAGCGGATGATATGACCTTTAAAGGTTTCGTTATGGGCTCAAATATCTTCTCCATCGTTAATGTATTCTCCACATCTCTATTCTTGAGGGAATTGAATTTCTTACGTACAGAATCGGTAGCCTCAATTAGTTGACGTTTTATATTTATTTCAATTCCTATGTCTCTATCCATATGAGTGTTTTGCTTCATATCACCAGTAATCTTCATTTCTTATAAATCATCGGCGAAGTAATCCCGATGCTGTCTTCAGATCGATTGAAGTCCTTATTAAAATACATTACGGATATATGAAACTATCAAGACCTTTCCTATATCGCCCCTCATTCACTTCTCTCTCCTTATCAATTACAAGAAATCCATATTTTTCTTTCCAACATTCTGCACACATATCTTGAAATTGCTTAAAATGTACGTCTGGGGAGACATGATCAGAGAAAATGTGATGTAAATTCATATCGTCCTGTTTGAAGATTGCTATGAAATTACTATTGTCCCTTACCAGTTGTTTAGGCACGCGAGAATATGTTTGCGCTAAATAAAAACAGTCTACATTTTTATGGCGCCCCATGGAGAAAAACGCACGAATTACATCTTGCTTTTCACATATAACGTCATCAAATATAAATATAGAATCAGGTTTAGCGTCGGATGGTTGCACTATTTCTGCATTATTACTAAAGGTGTAAAATCCTAGTCCCTTAATAGGTTCTAATATCTTACGCAAATACTCATACTTGGGTTGATAAAGAGACTTGGAATATAAATATATATTTGCAAAGCGTAATCCAAGGGGGTGAGTAAGCAGAGATATAAGTAAATTTGTTTTGCCACAGGCACTTGGACCGATTAATAGACCGCGAATAGTTGAGGGAAGTAACGGACCATGGCGCGGTTCGGTTTGTAACCCACTTCCAACTTTTTCATCCAAATTGTCTATAGAAAATTTTTGTCTCTGCTTCACAATGCGCATCGTAACACGGTTGAATAATATATAAATGAATGTACGTAATGCAATAGTTATTTAAATGTTGTCAGTCAAGCAACACACATCTAAAAACTGCCAACGTCATCGTTTAAAGGCAGGTAAAGGGATAGTAAACTCACTAATAAATAAACTTCCCTTTGAATTGCATTTACCGGGAGGTTATCAGTATTGTGGTCCAGGCACCAAATTAAAAAAAAGGTTAGCTCGAGGTGATCCAGGTATAAACAAGCTCGATACTGCATGCAAGGAGCACGATATTGCATACGATCAAAACTCGAGTGATTTAACTGCCAGACACAAAGCAGACCATAAACTTGAACACGCTGCCTGGAAAAGAGTTCAATCTAAAGACGCAAGTATTAAAGAGAAGGCTGCTGCGTGGTTGGTTACCACCATAATGAAAGGAAAACAGCGTCTCGGCATGGGTTGTGGGTCAACAACATCCCGTGTAATAAAAAGAAAAAATACTAAAAATAAAAGGAAATGTGAGAAGAAGATGAGAAAGGTGGCTTTCGGTGCTGGAATAGTGCACAAAGTGCGGGATGACCTGCGTAAAGCCGGTGGCAGGCGGTCTATTGCTAAGGACACGAGAAAAGTTACACAAATAGCACTTCAAGCAGCGCGACGTCACATGAGGGCTTCTGGTGGAAAACGGAATATTCGTACACCTAGAATCATACCGATTCCGAAAGTTGGTGGAATTCTTCCTTTAATACCTATTTTTGCTGGATTATCGGCGTTAGGTAGTTTGGCTGGAACTGCGGCAGGTATAGCTAAAGCTGTAAATGATGTTAAAACAAGCAGAGAGGAATTGGCTGAAAAAAATCGACATAACAAACAAATGGAGGCCATTGCAATAGGAAAAACTGGCAAAGGGCTATACTTGAAACCATATCGTAAAGGATTAGGTCTTTATCTAAAACCACAAAGTTCAAAAAACTATTAGACACCCTGCCTCGAAAGCCTCTCACCAACTACGACCTTAAATATTATGCTGAGAGGTTGAGTGTGCCCTATTTTCGAGGTATATTTATGCGCGACAATCTTCCAAAATCAGGACCACGTTATAATGAATCCGTCATCATAAATTTGGATAGTATAACTGGTCCTGGGACACACTGGGTGGCATATAAAAAACGTGGTAGCATAGTGACATATTTCGATAGTTTTGGTGATTTACCCCCACCTAGAGAATTAGTTTTATACTTGCGCAAGGGTCCAAATTTCACCGATAAAATCCACTATAATTACGAGCGCCTACAAAATTTCAACACAGTGTGGTGTGGTCATTTGTGCTTAAAGTTTGTTTCTTCAAAATTTAAATAAAACTATAATGGCTTCTGTGACACCATCAATGGATCGAGATACTATTAAACGGATGGGTCACTCATTGATTGCATTCTCTAGACTACGCAGCCTGTTGAAGATGAGCAAAGAACAACTTTCAGATATGCCTAAAGAGGTAATGATTGGGTGTGCTGCACATGAAATTGCGTTAGTATGGGATAAACTTCCCGAACATCTTCAAAATGATATTGATATCTTAAAATATCAATACTGCCAAGAGCATTATTCGAGCGATGATAAAGATGTTGATGTTAATGATGGTCCATCACCTCGAAAAATATTTTGTTGTTACTGCAAAATACGTGATGTGAATATAGCGTCAAATAATGATATATCTCCATCACCACTCAAGAAAAGAAAATTATACCATAATTATTGCTGTAAACCGCAATAAATTCACACAACAATGCCTAAATAACATCAGTCATGTCGCACACTTTTACACTATCGAGCCGCTCAAGCGTGCTCAGTGCAGAATTTTATCCTCCAATTCAATTAAGTATGGGTAGCCGATATGGACTGGGATTAATTGGATTCTATTCGTACAACTCTATATTCAATGTTGACGAGACAAATAATAGTTTCTGTTATAAAACTGGACCAAAAGTAACCCCTACAATTCTCCACATACCATACGGGGCCTATGAAATTGATGAAATATACCGGGCAATACTGAAAGCTATGCCAAATGGCAAAAGCAAGGAAGAAAAGGAAAAGTTATTTCGGCTACAAGCAAACAACAATACGTTGAAATGTGAAATTTGGTCAAAATATGGGATTGACTTTTCACAAAAAAACTCTATTGGTAGTTTGTTGGGATTTGAACCGACGTACTTAAATCCAAACAAGAACCATGAATCAACACTCCCTGTTGATATTATGAAAGTAAGGATGATACGTGTGGATTGCAATATTATTTCTGGAGCGTATTTAAACACCATTAGATCCCACACTCTTTTCGAGTTTGACATAGATGTTGAACCTGGTTACAAACTTACTAGGGAGCCAGCCAACATCATATATTTACCTGTTACACCCGAAGGGCGCCAGTACATCGATAACATTACACTACGCATATTGGATGACAATGGTGATTTAATTAATTTTCGGGGTGAGAAGATTATTGTAAAGCTACAATTGAAGCAGTTTTGATCTAACTGTCAAGAAAATGGGTTTCCGATATAACCAACAATGGCGTAATGTGATCTACGATAAAAAGAATAGTGAGTGTGAAAAGCGATTCATTCAGCGTGTACATCTTAAACGCGTAAGACCTAGATTGTCGGCTGCAGACCGCATATTTCTCCAGTCCGTTGGATTAAAATTGAGAGAAGATTAAATAATGGCGACTATTACATCTAGTGATAAACTTGACGTGTTCGACGAACCTGTGTTTGATCAGTCTCTTGTCAGTTTACATGAGCATACGTATAAACCATATGGATCGCCATATTATAGGAACTCTGATGAAATACGTATTCCTATTAATTTTCAAGATCTCATACTTGACATTGCAGACAGTTATATTTATATCGAAGGAAAATTTACACCTAGCGACATTACCAAACGGTGTTATCTATCTAATAATGCACTAGCTTTTCTCTTTGAGGAGATCAGATACGAAATGGGTGGAGAACAAGTGGCCGTCGTTAGAAAGCCTGGTATCACTACAACAATGAAAACGATGGTATCATATGGGCAAACACATCTCCGATCCCTGTTAACCACAGGTTGGGGTCTCACCCAACAGAAGCAGGATATTTTAGATACTACCAGTCACGTGTTCAGTGGTAGACTTCCTCTTAAATATCTCATGGGATTTGCAGAAGATTATACCAAAGGTATTTTAAATGTAAAGCAAGAATTAATTTTAATCATTTCTCGATCCTTCAACGATTGTTATATTGGTGAAGTTGATGCAGAGCTGGAAATTAGCAAAATTGAGTGGAAGATTAGACATATTGTTCCTGAAGATAGACAAAGGCTTAAACTATTAAGCCGCATCAATAAGAGCAGTAATAATGCTAAAATTAAGATGGCTTATCGTATGTGGGATTTATATGAGTTACCTACTTTACGCGATACTGCTTCTGACATATGGGCTGTTAAAACCACTAGCAGTCTTGAGAGACCTCGATACATCGTTATCGGATTTCAAAACAATGACAATTCCAATAATAGGAACCAGGATGCCACAAAGTTTATACCTGCAGATATTAGTAATATTCGACTATATCTGAACGCTGAAGTATTTCCATATGAACGTTGGAATTTAGATTTCGTTAAAAAACTCGACTCTGCAGCCTACTATGCCTATGAAAACTTTCAACGTAGTTACTATGATAAAGATATGGGTGAACCTATGATGGATCTTAGCGAATTCAGAAAAAATCCATTGTTTGTTATTGATTGCTCTCGTCAACCGGACGCAATTAAATCATCCACTGTCGACATAAAAATAGAATTTGAAACACGAAAAACGAAATTCCCCGAGCAAACTCGAGTATATGCTCTTATACTTCACGATGCTTATTTAACGTACAGCGCATTGGATGGTTCAGTCCAGAACGGCTTTATTGGTGCTAAGTAAAAGACTATAATATGGTGCGTTTAAGTAGTACATTTCCTACTTTGATCATTGACTTACAAAGTTTTCAATATAATGACAATGAGTTTATAGTGAAAGAATTGGCTGCTGTCTGCTGTAACACTAAACAACAAGCACATTATATTTTCAAACCACCATATACATTCTCATTTAGCACGTGGTGAAAAGGTGCAATACCAGTGGTTGGAAAATAATTTCCATGGTTTAAAATGGAGTCATGGATATATTCAACTGGAAAAATTGCCACTAATCTTTGAACGACTTTGTCAGAATGCTGTTAACAACTATCGACATAATTTACAATTAAACAATGTAATAATACTATGCAAAGGTGTGACGAAGAAGAATTTCCTATTACAATATCTGCGGTGGAATAAAATTTTAGTTCTTAATGACTATTCACCGCCTCTACCTAATCTTAAATCATTGACTATACCAGAATGTTTGGAACATTATCATTATAATAATTGTCATTGTGCTCTCGCAAATGTTCACTTTCTTTACAAATGTATTGTAGATTTAAATATAAAATTGGAATAAAAACTCTTTAGGTTTATTAAGGTATATCTTTTAGTTATGTAATCAAGAATAGGTAATAAAATACACGTATTATTTTAATATTTGTTTTATTTCTAACCTCATCGTAGTACGAAAATACAAAGAAAAATTTTAAGATACTATAATTGTATATTGCATAATAAAATAATACAATAATTGTTTATATCTAATAATAAATACAACACATAGAATTATTTAACTGCTTGTATCATCATCAGACTGGTCCAGTTGATATTTTTCAATAAGTTCCTTAGGCAGGTACTTTACTATGTCATATAGAAGGTGTCTTAGTTCTATTCTAACCATATGCTCACAAAATTCGTCCAAATTTAAAAAGCCTCTTGAATATTTGTAACATAGATTTGCACCAGCAGCATACATCCTGCAATCTTTTTCAACGCGTCTTGTTTCTTCAACATCGTAGAAGACATTTGTATCATAAACTAATGAATGCTGCGAATCCTTGATTAAGTCACTTAGTTCACAAGACAACCTTTCAATGGCCGATTTAATGTCTTCTGCCCGTACCCACCGTTGAGCTGAATATTGCATCCACATTGTGCCAGTTGGACTAAACTAAAAAAATAAAAAACAAACATATTAATCATACATATTCAGAAAGGATAATTTTTTTATCAACTTACACAAAATGTGATGATGAAAATATATTGTAGAAGTCCATTTGTTATTATTTACTATATAACAATTATTTCATATATTTGCAAGTGAATCAACAATATTACTCCCAGCATACTTTCAACTGTATTCCATTTACTAATATAAAATTAAAATTAATAACTAACGCAACCATGCTCTTTACTAATATAAAATTAAAAATTAATAACTAACGCAACTATACAATATCTCAACTAACAGCCAAAACGTAACATTACACTGGGTTTTGCACCGTTATACACCGGAGAACTCTGACCTAGATATGTCAGTGTGTATTTACCAGATAAATTGATTTTGCTCATAAGATCCTCACTCACAATTTCAACAACTCGTTTTGGTAGAAATGATTTGAAAGATGTAATTGTGCTTTCCTCAAATAAATGTACTACTATTGATTTTCCAAATCGCGTATTGACAGCAGAAATTTTCTTAATGATATATGGTTTATGTAAAATTAATGATGAAATAGACTTTTGTTCTAAGACCTCTGTAGATTCATTGATCATTGCATTAAGTGCAAATAAGTCGTAATCAGAAATTGCCATAATTAAATCGAATGTATACAGTGAAAGAATTACAGAAAGTAATATAAAATATTGCTCACTTGAAATAATTCGGATAGTTGCACAACATTCACTTGCTAGCTCTTGACTTATCGGCGATAGGTTTTAATTGTGTGATGCAGAAGCATTGCATTCTATTTATATTAGTAGAGTCATCCCCACCACTACAATTACATTAGGCCACTCTAGTTACCCCCCACCACTACAATTACATCACACCACTCCAATTACCTCCCACCACCCTAATTGAGTCATCCCCACCACAATAATTATCCATCATCCAACTACTCTAATTACCCATCATTCCACTAATTGCCCCCCACCACTACAATTACATCAGGCCACTCTAGTTACCCCCCACCACTACAATTACATCACAACATTCTAATTACCTCCCACCACAATAATTATCCATCATGCAATTACTCTAATTACCCATCATTCCACTAATTGCCCCCCACCACTACAATTACATCAGGCCACTCTAGTTACCTCCCACCACAATAATTATCCATCATGCAATTACTCTAATTACCCATCATTCCACTAATTGCCCCCCACCACTACAATTACATCAGGCCACTCTAGTTACCTCCCACCACAATAATTATCCATCATGCAATTACTCTAATTACCCATCATTCCACTAATTGCCCCCCACCACTACAATTACATCAGGCCACTCTAGTTACCCCCCACCACTACAATTACATCACACCATTCTAATTACCTCCCACCACAATAATTACCTCCCACCACACTAATTACCTCCCACCACACTAATTGCCCCCCACCACCCTAATTACCCCCCACCACCCTAATTACCCCCCACCACCCTAATTACCCGCGCCCCGCCCCCCGCGCCCCGCCCCCCGGCCACGCCCCCTGTGACGTCACAGAAAAGTGGTAGGGGGAGGAGTGAGCTCCGGTATAAGCACCCTACTTACATATTCCACTATTAATTACTCTATTAGATATATGCATGAAGTGGAGAATGGATAAAAATATTTAATAAATAAAATAAAAAATATTCCCAAACGACTAACACAAACTTTATCGTTTACTCTTCACACAAACAAAGAGATCTTTGCGTTTTCATGTTCAAGTAAATTAAAACAAAAAATGTTACAATTTATAGGAAAGTTGGAAGTAGTAATTTATTTATTTCAATTTACTTATCTTGAAGTACATAAGAAAGCGAAATTTATTTGTTTTAAGCAAGAATCTCTGGTTCCTGGACTATAATATACTGAAGTGAACCTGAATAATCTCATTATCAGTTCAAAAGTTATATACTATTATCATGAGAAGTAAATATTTCAACATGTACAAAATAATTAAATTTCAACTCACCATCGCTTGAAGAAGATCCAACGTGGGATCCACCGTCCCCTGAAAAAACTAATTTTATCAATTCAGGAGGCTTCAAACCTGTGGTTATTTTAAAATACATTTTGAAATAATTCAGTAAACTTCAATTGGCTAAGAATTGGGCCAGTCCAAATTTACTCATTAAGTCATAAAAGCATCTAAAATAAGTTTCTCTATTGTAGTACAATGCATTATTAAGGTACAGTAAAATCATTACAACTATTACAGTAGCCAAGTGTAATAGAACCACAAACTATAAACAGTTCGGTTTTATTAAGTTTAGAAAGCCCCGGCACGTACTTAAATTTGCGTTACAAAATCTCAAAAATAATAAAAGAGAAGTTAAAATATCGTGTTGTAACTGGCAGTAGTTGTTTTATGACACGACAAAAACGTACCATGTTTATTTAAATTTGCTTAGCATATAGTACACCACCAAATTAAAATAATTATGTCTATGCAACCGTAATATTATTGAAAATATAGCTGTTGCAGATGGAAAGATCGTAAAGATAATAGCACTAATAGAAGGGACTGTAATTATTGGATTTAATTGCCTAAGTTATATATGAATACTTTTATATGTTTAATAGCTTTGTATATCTCTATATAATACCATAATCGCGATAATTATATTGAACATAAATCCATTTGTAACTATTGACTAAGCTAATATAGTGCGATATCAACACAAAATTATGGACTAAATACGGAATGCAAAAATAGGTAAGTGATACTCTAGATTTTCTTTTTTTAATACACCGGAGATAGTTTAGTTGAAACTATTGAACCATTTTGCATCAGTACACAAAGTATAGGACTCAGTAGATACCAAGTACATGTAAAAAAAATAGAAATATATCTCTACCTCTAAAAATGCCAGAAAAGTTTCTCCAGCTTTTTAACATGAAAGATATAATTCTAAACATAAAAATTCTGTATATTTTATCAGCAGCTAAAGTCGTTTAAGTTTTCCATTTCGCTGTAGTAGACCATATTATTGCCACCTAAAGCATCTAAGAAATCAATGTCTTGGTATATCACTGGTAAGCAAATAGACTCAATTGTACCAACTTAATAATAACAAAAAGCTCCGTTTAGGTAATTAACAACCATAAGATAGGTATTTGCAAGTGCTTTGTTATGAAAGTGCGTCATATAAAGTCGAGTTTTCACAAGGTATTTTATTTAACAATCTTCAAGCACGCGTCCCAATAAATTCTATGTTTTTCACTTGTTGAATTGCAGTACAGAGTGACTCCCAGAGATTTCTCACTCCCCTACGAACCCCTTATTTTTGGAGATATAATAGTTTGCTGTGTCTGATTATGTAATCATAATACCAATTGTAGAAATATCTTTCCTCTGCATTTAAACCAGTTTTCTGAGTTGCTAACCATAATTTTCAATGCTAGGCATAATAATACCGATTCTAACACTCTCTATGTTCGGTAATCTTCTATTTGATAAACGTTCTCTGTAAATTTCTCTTTCCCCCAATACTTCTGAATAAATTATTTGAATTTCCCGCGGTCGGTAATGCAGATCCCACAATTTGAATTTCCCGCGCTTCGGTCGGTAATGCAGATTCCCTACTTAACGACTGGCGCCAATGCTGTGACGTCACTGTTCGTCGGTATACCTACTAATATTGTTTTAATTTTTCATCTTTTTAATGGAGTAAAAATTAGCCCAAAATAAGGCGACAATGAAAATTTTACATGTAGAACCCGACACTGGAAAATAAGTTTGTTTTGGTGAAACTAAGAATACCCTGAGTTTTACTTTTAGTAGATGGGGGAACCATTTTTGTTTCGGTAACGGGAGTTTGCAATATTCCTTCACCATTGTCATCGCTAAAGTCGTATACATCTGAGATATTCTCTGAGGTACCAAAATTGATAGTATTTTGGATGGCAACAAACAACAGATAATGAACTGATGCCGATAGGGACTGATAAAGCTCCTCTTCCTAATTAATTGCTAAATATAATTGCTTGTGACTGTAAGGTCAGTTGCAAAACTAAACGTTGCTCATGCAAAACCATTGGCGTCACATGCAGCAATTTATGCAATAATGGTATACTTTATGTCAAAATGCAGATAATATTGTTAACTAAGCTGTGGTTGATGAAGAACCTGAGCAATTAGTAATTAGTCCTGATATTTATGATATTGAAGAATTCGAAGAAGATGATAATTTTGAAGAAGATGTTTGTACTTCAGAGAATATCTCAGATGTATACGATTTTAGCCATGACGGGGGTGAAGAAATATTCCAAATGCCAGTTACCAATTCGGAAGTAGACGCTACTTGTAGTAGCACATCTAATACAACTGTTAGAAAAAGAAACCATGAATAAAATAAAACAATAATCAATATATGTAAAAAGTTTAATAATAATCAAGTGAATTTTCGAAAAGAAAAATTATGTCCTACCAAAAAGTGGCTAAATTAAAAAAAATTAATTTTTAAGTTACATCACGTGAAAGTACATAAGAATAGCTTCATGTTGGTAAAAAAAAAAATTCGTTCGACCATTTGGGCAAATTGGGGAAAGTATTGAAAATGTTGTGGAATTTGTACTAAAAATGAAATTGCGGCCAAACTATTGGGGATATTTTTTGCTAAAATTTGGCAGAAAATTTCTTAGTTATATAGGTTAGCTTTGTAAATTTCATCAAATTCGGTTTAATTTTGGCCAAGTCAGCTGTAATTCAGTTTTTGACGTTTTTTCAGTATACTTATATACATATCGTGGGAGGCGGTGAACCGATTTTCACGAAATTTGAACTGAAGGTTCCTTGATCATTTACAATAAGAGGGTCCCGTGCTCGTTTTTTAAGTAGCATTTTAAAAGGTCCAAAATAAATTAAAACTGAAAATCCAAACTTAAAAATGACCAATATACACCTTTTTCGCGAAAAAAAGGGTTCCCCCACCTACTCGAATTGGAAAACTCAGGGTATTCTTAGTTTCACAAAACAAACTTATTTTTTTATGCCGCGTTGCTCCAAGTAAAATTTTCTCTGAAAATCTAATTTTACTCCACTATTTAAGAATACATAAAAATAAAAGAATAATAATAGATTTGACAATTGTTTATCATGTAACGGCTCATTTTAGAATGTTCTTAATTAAAACTTGGACAGGGAACAACAACCACCATTCACGTATCCTTATCAGAGTCCTCTTCGGCAATAAACAAGAAATGTTTAATTCAGTAGTAACTACTTTTCCTTCTATTCTATTAAATGCAGCTGTTTCCGATGGGTACAGCTTTGAATTTTAACAAATCAAGTTCTCTCTCAAATATCTATTACTTTTCCTTTGTGCGGAGATAGTCAAATACTTCGGAAATTCCAAATTGTAAAAAAGCGTTCATCGTTTCAAGAAGAATGGATTATTCCTTGGCCTGCTTAAAGGAGGAAAAAAAGATAAAAATTAAATACAAGATGAAGAGCACGCGCAGCGTTGTTTTACAAGCACGGGTCGAAGAGATTTCTGGTCTTGTTCTGTGCGGGATGATGCCGCATCTTCAAGTTGTTTTGAGACTGAACATGCAGCATTCGTTATTATTTATGAAGCGATGTACAGTGCGGCCTACCTTTAAACGCCGCTGACATATTTCAGATATCGTGAATAAATATTTCAAATATTCCCCATGCACATGCCAAAACCCTAAGCAAATTTCATTAAGTCATTTTATCTACACGCTCCCAATTTATAAAGATGTAAAATATGCAGCAGGGCTATGATCCAATCATAGAAATACCAAGTACTAGTAGTACTAGTAGTTGGTAGTGCTCAGTTTATGGCTTATTAAAAAATCCAATGTTTAGAAGATATTATTTCAATTTAATTTATACTACAATCAATACCAGTTCATCTCAAGTAATAGTATTTAGCCCAGGACAGGAACACAAGAGAGTAAGATCACGATTATATTGGTCCAAAGTATATAAGAATCAACCGAAAGACTATTGAAATTAGTCTAGAAAATTTATGACTACTTGATTGATTTTTGGATTTTTCTCATGGCAGTTGGCAATACCTTTTTTAGAAAAAATAACTGTGGTAAGAAAATTTTTAGTAATCCCGGTTAAAGAATATATTTGATAATACAACAGTTATAAATTCTGCAAGAGTGAATTTCCTCAAAAATTATCCATAATCCCCATTAAAAAAAAAAGTTATTGACATAATACTAAAAATGGGCAGGAGTGTTTCGATAGATAGACCTTTAGATCTTTCCAATAAAGATCATATTTATTTTTTAATATTAAGAACTACGCGCATCTTGCTATTGTGAATGTGTTTTTAAAAATAATACAAATATTATCTTGTTGTCGACGTGGGTTCAAACCAAAGAAATCAACGAAAATTTCATTTGCACATTTATTTAAATATTTATATAGAGTTAGATTAGGGCAAATACACTATGTCGCTGGTTTTGATTTATCCAAGTTGTCTGTGAAGAAATATACTGTCCACAAAGTAGAACACTTGTATACGAGAATGTCTTCTGTGGTGCATTATCTTGTATATGGAAATTTGGTAGTAAAATTACTGAATATCAACCGGATATGCGTGATTTATCCTTGGGTGCTTCCCAAGGCCCAATATTAAGTCCCCCATTATTTATGATGTGTATTAAAAATTGCAAATTAAAAATTGTATTGCGCGAATGCAGATGATACCACCGCGAAATTTCGTAGTTGCGCACATCCTCGTGTAACGCCTTTGGAGTCGGAATTATACTAAAATTTGACTTGCTTTAGAAAATTTCGCCATGAGATGTAAAAATACTCTTCGGACGTTATAAAATTAAACTACAACAAAAGTCAACTTAGCAGACAGGACATTTTGCAACGACATCGGAAAACTGAAGAAAATTTTTTGGAAACTACAACGAAAACTGTTTTTTTCTTATATATATAGAAAACATTCAACTTTTCCTTTTTCTGATGAAATTTTACATCGAAGCGTTTAATGAATTAATGTTTAGTTTCTGATTGGGAAAATCAACAACACTTATTGAATTTTATGGCGACGTTTCGAAAAAAATTATTTTTTCATTTTCAAGGCTCACTGCAATTTATAAAGCACAATTATTTTCTTGTATATTAAACGAAATTGTACTTAAATTACTTACATTAATAATGTTGTTTGTGTCGAAAATGGCGAAGTTTTAAATACTTTAAACGAATTTCATCAGAAAATTAAACTTACTGTAGAAAATGAATACCGTTTTTTTTTAATGTCACATATGGAGTATCACCGTACTCAGAGTTTTTCAAGGGGTAATAATATACAGGGAGTTTCATTTAAAAATCAAAAGTTGAGGTCATTTCCGGTGACACCGGAAGGGACGAAAAAATTACAGTTATATCACAAAGTGTCTTCTTGGTCATATAATAAATCTATCAAGTTTCATTCCGATATTATAAAAAATAAGGAAATAGAGGGTGTCTACCATGATCCGTCGACACTCGGTGTATTACCTCTGCCAAATTTAAGACATATCTTGAAAACTCTGGAAACTACGGCTTTGCAAATGATTCTGTTGGCACCCGTTGTGCAATTAAGGTGCGTTTTATCACGTTTGTATAAGTTGCAACCTTTTTGAAACCTTTTCATTTTCGTTTTGTTTTGCCCACCTGCATTGTTGGGTTATTCCTACCTATTTAATTTGTTAATCCATTTGGAATGTATTAATATCTGAAATATTAATTTTTACATTGACTGTGCCTGGTAATGTAATCTAGCAGCTACATGACTACAGTCGCGGAAAGAAAAATGTGGCGTTATTTAACAAAGTAACTTTGTGCTCGTTATTTGTTATTTGTTATTGAAAATAAAATATTTTATTCTTAAATTTTTGTACAAAGGTCGGCACATAGTGAGCTAAATATTTGTCGACAAAATGAAGTAAGTACCTATGACGATAACTCAAAACTTTTCCTAACAAAATATGAGCAATTATGAAGAGTTGCCAAGTACCAACACACGATTATATATATACTTGGCCCTGAGAGAAAATTATGAAAATAATTATTGTTTTATTGATATCAGCTTTATTTAGTTTACTTGCTGGGCAATTTATTACCAGAGCTCGACGTTTAGAATATACCCCGAAATTACCCCTCGGTCACGTACCAACTTCCCACTATAATATTCTTCAAAAATCGATCAGAAACCATAAAATTACAGACAATAAATGATTATTAAGTGAATGATCAATGAAAGTCGATGTTACGTCCACCCACTCCCTAAAATTAACTTGTAATTCAACTCCGTGTATAATGATTTTTGGCGTACGAGTACAGCTTAAAAATTTAATCTATTGCCTAATTCGTGGTGTAGTATTTCAAAGTGAACATGATCTGAAAAACAGTAACCCAATCGATCGATTCGTTTTTAAAGAATTTTCAGTAAAGCTAGACGTTTGAATCTGCTGGGTCACTCCTTATGTGTTTATGGACGTCTCGGACATAATGTAGAGACCGGACTAGCAATGTAATCGCTTGTAAATCGGTGCCAATATGATCTTTAGCGAAAACACCGACCATTCTTAAATTGTTATTTCCAGATTATAATTTCCAAGCAGGTTTAAAGTGATACTTTGTTCTTGTGCTTTAGACAGCCATAACATACATAATGGAACATTTATACGGATTTTATTTATTTAGAACGATACTTTTTTTAACACGATCATGGTCTGACCATGATGACAAAAAAGTATACCACATTAGTATTAATGAAAGCAATACTATTTACATCAATTGCCTTTCTTCTTCTGGATATTATACCACACCAAATATGAATTAGTTATCGCGATAAGAGTACAGGGTGTTTCACGAAAGCGGTTTAGTTAGTCATATTTGACTTTGTGATTCAAAATCTGATGGCTACGAAGCAGAAGTGGAAAAGTAATTGATCTTACAGTTGTCATAAAAATTGGTTGTGTTGAAATCTTCTATTCGAATTGTCAATTATTTATCTATTCCATATATCTATATACCGGCATCTTCTGCGCGAGTTTATACTTTCTTCGCAGTATCCGTTTATTATAATTTTCAATAATAATTGTTACATATAAAGTTTAGTAACAATACGCTGAAGGAATACTAAGTGCCTAGAAAAGATTCCGCCATCAATAAAAGCACTTTACAGAACTTGTAGATTATAATAATGCAAAAACATAATTTATGAGGTTGTACCAAGATTATTACTTCAACTGCGTTATTCAACTATAGGAAAACGTTTTTTATCTTATAAATGCATTAAAAATTCTCTATAATATTTTTGGTAGATCATTCAATAGATAATACGAAAAATCTTCCGGTAGATGTCTGAAAGAATTTTTATTGCTAAGAAAAATATTTTGAATTATATTTATTGGAACTATAAATAGCCTTGAATTACAAATTTGTATACTTATACATGATTAAACATATCCCTGGCATTTTTAATCATAATCGAATATAGGCCAACTATAAATGGCTTTTCTTCCGGTAAAAAATTGAGACGACTTTAATCAAACTAGATTGAGACATTAATTTGGTCAATTTTCTTAATATATTCATGTGAAATGACGCATATTATTTTTCCTGTTTGCATATTGAATGTTTTATTAGCATCAAATGTATGGATAATATATGCTAATGACAAAATTGCATTAAGTGTTCACAGTCAGACAGTATAATGAATTACGGTAATAAAAAATAAAGTCAAACTTACGTTTCTTCTTGTGTTCCTGTTCCTGTTGATGCATTCCACCGCCTGAGGGATCTAACATCATGGAGTGCCCCAGGTGCCCCCCATGACCCCCTGGTTGGCACTCCATCGTGATCATACTACCCTCAATGATTAGACCGCACTGGAAAAGAAAGCTGATGTTAGTTAAAAACATACAACGTTAAATGTCTAGGTGATATTTTATTTCCGCATTAATTTCATTGATTGTTATTGTCTTATGGTGTAAAAGCAATGATGTGGTGACGCGTAGTCTTTGTTGGTTCTCGTATTAGACTTAAGTTAGTCACGATCGATTTCGTTTTCATATGTACTTATAAAAAGTTTCTCTTGGATATGCTGCGACAAAAATCAATTTGAACTTTTCATAGTTAGCTTTGGAAAATCAATAAAGGAAAGAAGTTTTTAAATCCGACATCAAAAATGCAAAAAAAGAAATTAAGCCATCTTTTCTAAATTGCAACATCTTTTAGACACCCAGTAGATAAATATTCATTATCACGACAAATCCATTGATTACCTCAAATCGCAAATCGGTTTGATATTAACCCATATATATATATATGTTCTTTGGGAGATACTTAATAATTATAATATTGAGAAAATACGCTTATCAAATAAGTATATGCCGTGAAAATTGAATAAGACTATATTCAAAACATTAGTTTTGTCAACAAACGTTACAAATAATAAGTGCTCTGTCTGAAATGATTTATTTTAACAATAAAAAACATACTAAAGGTAGTAAATGTTCAAAGTACATCCCTCTTCTTCTTAACATTTTCCGGCTCGGTCATTGGTGTTTCGCACAATATTTCGCAAAAACTTCACGGATGCGATTTTGTAAAATTTCAAATGTTTGAGGGATGTATAAAAAACTAATTCTTTTACATAACCTAATACGAAAAATTCTAAAATGCTTAGATGTGGTGAGCGGGTAGGCTAAGGTATACTAACACTTTATATCGGTTCACCAAATGGGTCATAACTTGAGCGGCATTATGAGGCGGAGCCCGTTATAGCACATTTCAAACACAAACGATTAGGATAAGTTCAAAAGTACTATAATTTGTTAAATAATTCAATCTTCAAGGTCACCAAATCAAAATACAATAAAAATTCCTTCAGACACTCAAATTCACAAAAAACCACAAATTTTCACAAACAATTCTGAGAGAATTCATACAACCTTGACAATTCACAAAGAGTCTAAATTTATCAACAGAATCATTCAAACATCCAAATTAACCGAATTACAGCCAAAACATTACAAACGACTGCTCTAAAAAATACCGCCCTCTCATTATCTCGATTCATATCAAATACACTCTCCAAACCTCTCGTCAGAGTATGTTAATTCCCTTCCGAAATTTTCTATAAATTATTTTTCTCTTCAAATCAACTTCTAACTCAATTTTTTATTTATAATACATCAAAGCGCACTTCATTCACATTTCCAACAAGCAATTTCCTTCCCGATATGCTAATATCAAAACTTATTTCCAATAAGTATGTTCCGGGCACGTTGCTAGCAACTCGCTGCAATCTTCACCACAGTCAACAAAACTTACTTCCACGTCGTTTCAACGCCGGCGATGTACCTAACATTCTCAATATGGCATTAATATGGCTTAAATTACGACTTCCAAAACTACTTTATGGGAACAATTAAATTTTTAGCAAGTTACTCAGACAGTTATCACTCATATTTCAAAAACCAATTTAGATTCAAGTTCATTTTTATGTCAAAATATCATGTTTTTCACTGCTGAATTTGTGATATATTTTTCAGTCCCGAAATAAAAAATTTCAAAACTATTGGGCAATATTTCATAATGTCGAGTCCAATAGACTGGCAAGGGACATTTCCAGCTCGTGCTTTTCTCTCCGTTTTTCTTGCTGACTCGTGGCTAATTTGCATTGTCTGGTCAATTTCTCTAGTAGAAGCAGTAGGATTGACTTCTACAAAAGCAAAAACGTTAGTTTCTGTCGATTCATCAACGATAAAAGCTTCACGATTGTTATCAATTCCTTTCCTGATTTGTTTCTCCACAATTTGAAAATATTGAAGCCATGGATGACGTCTGTTCGGATAACTTTCGTGGCGTTCTCCAAAAGTTAATAACATGTCCATTTTTTCATACCTTGTATACATGTTACAATAACCATAATTAAAAAACAACAAACAATAACAGGACAGTCACCGTAGACGCAAAAATCGCGTTAGGTCGCAAGAAATTGCACTGTTCTGATTTTTTGGGAAGTTGTTAGGATAGATATCAAGTTTGCAGCTTCGAAAGACTTATGCTAACTGCGTGGTGCTTGAAAAACCTTGAAATTTTCTGACTTTTTTCAGTGTTTAGCTTATATCTTCTGAAAACTGCATCCTGCGTCCTTTACACTTTTAAAGTAGATAAAATTTTCTATAATTTGGGCGCAACCGCAGCTCCGTAGGTCCAATAGGTCCCGAGATACACCACTTGTAGAATTGGATATTTTTTCCAAAAAGTTCGAAATTGTAGTTTTAGCCGTCTTCCGAGCAGGATATCGGCTAAAACACTCATCTTACAAGGAAAGTTTGCGACAGAAATAGACAATACAATGTAAATACGTATTTATGAAATGCGTAACCAATTTTATAATAAAGTACAATGAAGGGGTAGGTATCCTTATGCACTTAGCGAGACAGTAGTGTTCTTTTGGAAGGCCTAGGCTCATCAGACTACTCTTCTTGGGACTCCCTAGACTCCTCTGTTATCGGATTAGTTCTACTACTAGTTATTAGTGCTAAAGAGTCGTCGACGTCGTCTTCTTCATCCTACTCAGCCATGGCTAAGAGAGGAGTATTCAGGCAGGCCTTCCCCTGATATACTTTGCAGAAAGCAGAGCATTTCAGCCTTGCTCCCTGGCAGGAGCAGCTTCCTCCTCCGCACCCTTTCTGGCAGCTGCATGACAAAAATTTCAGCAGGATTAGCCCATGCTGGCTCCTTGTCCACCCCCAGTTATTGGGCTCTTTCTCTACTCCCAACCACTTCTGCACTTAGCGGTAGGTTCTGTAGGAATGTTGGGCAGCAGCCTCTTCGGTTGGGGGCAGACGAGCGAGGTGGACTTTGGCGTTGGCAGCAGATCGGGCAAATATCCAGTAACCATAGAGCGCCACGAGACATTTGCTGCCAGCAGAGGCTACCTCCTCATGAGTGGCGTCATGGTTCAGAAACGTAGTATCCGCGTCAAGAAGATCTGGCTGTTTTGAAAGGATACCCAACGTTTTCCCTTGCCAGGAAAGAGCAGAGGTGGTATTACAACCAGTGAAAGCGCGAAGAAACAACTCTATTCCAGGAGGGAATGAGAGCTCTCCTTGAATAAATGATGTTAAAGAGAACTGCTCACAACCTGTTCTACCCCTGCCACTTTTCTGGAAGAATATATTTTGTACGCTGGTGGCCAATCCACTAAGAAGCACCAAGAGGTCGACATCCTCTCCAACGATTATGACGTGCTCGTACTCCTCGTTCTTCTCCAATGTTGTCCTCACAATGAGGTAGTCGGCGTCTTCTGGGGCTTGCTTCGTTTCGATCCCCTGGCTATCCAGTCCAGTGTAGATGAAGCTGATCAAGCGCTGCTTATTTTTGGGGTTGGAAAATAACTTTTCTTGGTGCACCTTGATCAGTGTCGATTCTTCAAAATGATGTCGCTACATGCTGAGGTTGCATAAAGACATTGCCGCTCTGCTGTTTTTGTACTCCAAGCAGCTCTCTCTTCTGGGTAGTCATCGAATACAACTGACGTATTTTTCCCAAAATGGTTGAACATGTAGGTAATGTAAGCAGGTACTATTTTCCTCACTGAGCTGTTCCGTTGTCATATAACCTTCTGAAGCAAGTACCCTTTCCAGATAACAGGGAAACTATTGGCCCTACAGAGTCCCGCTTAAATTAAAGCAAAATAACTGCTCTATAACTTCATCTCCCATGATTTTCCCCGTAAGATGAGTGTTTTAGGCGATATCCTGCTCGGAAGACGTCTAAAACTACAATTTATAACTTTTTTGAAAAAATGGCCAATTTTTGAAGCGGCGTATCTCGGGATCTACTGGACCTACGGAGCTGCGGTGTGCAAATTTGGTTTTATACTCCTGGTATCTATCCTAATAATATTCCAAAAAATCAGAACAGTGCAATTTTTTGCGACCTACGATGTTTTAAATGGTAAATTTAACAATAAAGGGCAAACGTATTAAGTAAAAACTACACATGTATTATAATTTGTCAAACTTCCTTTTGTTACCACAGCACACTTTTTTATTTGCAGTGTGGTTTTGCTGACAAAATGGACGCTTAGAGTCTAGTTTTATTCAATTTCCATGACACATTTTTCTCGATTTTTAATTATTATTCACCAAAGAACTTATATCTATCAATAACTCTTAAGCAAATCAAAATATTAGTAATTATGTTTGATTTTCTGACTGCTACATGCAATTTGTTCTTTTAATAAGTTTAAGTTTTTTGCTCCGACTTGTTCGTTCAACCGTAAAATTGTATAATAGCAAAATGTGAAGTGACTCATGGAATTGGAAGTCCAAAAAATGACACATTTTTAAAAACAGTATAAATATACTTTCTAATTTAACTTTTTACCTTATTTCTAGACCCTACTACATCGACTTATTCTAGTTATGGTAGTTAATTCAATATAGAAACCGATTATTGACAGCAAAGCCTTATCGCTCCGGTACATTATGATCTTAAACTGTCATAGAGTGCAAGATACAAGTTAGAAAAGTGAGAATACGTCTCGTAAATCACAGTAAAGATCTGCAAACGTAACGCGCTTACCATATGGCCTTATTTATAGGAAACTAATACATCTATTCAATTAGATATACAAGTCAGGCAGACACTCCGGACGATTTTAATGATCATTTATGGGATGATGCTGTTTGAATCTTTGAAATTTCTGTTAAAATGCTACTGTATAAAACGAGCGAATTTAATTTATTATAGGATATCCTTTAATAACCAATAAGTGAGTAAATAAGACCGTGTTTCCGTCAGTGAAAGTCGCCTTGGTGCGACATTAAAAGCCGATACTTTACAAAAGATCGTTAATGATGTTACAAAACCCTCAGCTGTTGTGCCACGCGTTGCCAGATTAACAGATAAAGAACGACAGAAGGTCTAATCATTTCAGCCCTTTTCTTGGGCGGCTAGGTAAGACGCGGGAATGTATCTTAACGAAAATACCATATGTCAGTGGAAGTGCTACCCTTCATTACGTTGTCGGTGGCAAGGCGTATTAAGGGATGATTTCTCATTTATATATCAAAGTTTTCGTTGTTTGTTTTAATGATTTTGCGGTTTTTAATATTTCCTTGTGGTTTATGGGATGATGCAGGATTTTCTATTACTAAGGCGCAGCCTTACCACATAATAGTTTCCTGTTTCTGGAAATATTGTCATTATAAGGAGTAAATTGTTATAAACATAATTACTGGTTTTGTTCTGTTTAAAGTATTGTAATTTTTAAAAATGCCGGGATAAAAATGTATGAAAAAGTTAGGTTTAACGCACAGGTAAAAAATTATCGGTTAATTAGGAATGAAAATTATTTTCCTATATAATTTTTCGAATTAAACCCAGATGAAAAATGTTTCCCATACGTCAGATATCTGAGAAGAACAAGGTTAAATGTGTTCAAAAAATTCCGATTTTGACCAAAATAGAGTTATTTTGGCGATTATAATTTTTCTGAGTAATTCTGAATATGTTATCGTAAGAGTTCTTCTTCTTTTCTTCTTCTTCTTCTTTTAAAATCATTTTAATCATTTAGGACGATATTTTTTAACCAAAATGTACTGCCTTAAAGATAGAAACCTTGTACATAATAACCATCATATACAACGTGTCCCAAGATTCATGGAGCTAATTTAATACCCTTAAAACGATTCCTGCGATATCTTTGAAATTCATCACTGTCCCACCACTTCGAACTTATTTAAATGGTAAAATTTGAGAATCACCATAGACGTTCATTGGAGAATCGTAAGGATGCAAATTCATATTGACGATTTTTTTTAGTTTTAGTTAGTAATCTAGTTAAATATTAATATCACCATCTTCTAAAATGCTCTTTTCAACTAAAAGTAATGTTTATTTGTAGAGTGGCTTCTTAAATGAAAGATATGTATTCTTCATTGTTTGTTCACAATAATATAATAGAAAATTAAATGAAAAAACAATTGATGACAAATATTCGTTATCAAACATAACTGACATTTTAGACAAATTAAGAAAGTCTAATTTACGACATTAGACCTCGCGAACGGTTTTCACCAAATTGAAATGGAAAATGGCGACGTAAAAAAATCATCATCAATATCAAAACGATATTTGCTCGGTTTACTTAGATGAAATATTTATTTTTTTTACATCCCTTTAGGAACATATTGACAGATTGAGAAAAATATTCCAACGCTTACGGGAGGCAAATTTTAGAATTGAATTTAAAACATAATTTACATTTAGGACATGTAATTACTCCTAAAGGAATCGAACCAAGCCCTGATAAAATAAACGGCGTTAGAGATTTTCCAATTCCTAAGACACCGACAGAAATTAAATCATTTTTAGGACTAGCAGGATATTACCGGAATTTATCAAAGACTTTGCCAAAATTTCAAAACCTCTTACATTGTGTCTCAAAAAAGGTTGTAAATCAGGTCATTCACCTGAATTTGTAAATTCATTCAATCACCTTAAACAATTATTTATTAATGCACCAATTCTACAGTATCCAGACTTTACAAAATCCTTTGTATTAACCTGCGATGCATCAAACTACGCAGTAGGTTCAGTTTTCTCTCAGGGAACTCACCAAACGATAAACTCATTTATTATATTAATCGCTAATTAGTTACAATAATAACTCTTTATAGTTACACCCTAACTACGAGTATAACTTAACTACTATAAATTATCCACTAATTGTCACTATACTAGTTTGTTCACTGTTCGTTATCTTATCTAATCTAATATATAACTGATCTCCGCGCATTAGATCTGCTTGTTATATATCCGTGGCGTTTATTCTCGATACATCTATGTCACTCCAGACTATTCCAGATGACTTCTCCTCATTGCTGGTCTGTCATTTCGGATTATTTTACCATTACATCTGTGGTAATGGCGCCATTTGTGGGCCAACCGGTTAACTACCGTTTTACTGGCAACTAATTGGGCAGGCTTTCTTTTATTCTGCTACTAGGGATTAAACCTTTCTTCGTAAGAGAGCGTATGTGTGCATATAATAGTTTGATTTGGTTTCACAACAAAATATTCATTTGATAATGCAAAAAATTTAATATACAAAACATATACGTTGAAAGAAGAAATCTAACAACCCGCCTACCCCTAAGTGCTGTCGTATTAATCAGATTTTAATAATTTTTTCAAAGCCTAAGATTTTGTAGCCATAATATTGTTTAATTATACAGGACGTTTTATTTCTTCTATCTTCTAAAATAATACTTAAATTATTCCTTACATGCACCTCATTGTTATATAATTAATCGATCACTAACTTATAAGAATACCCGATTGTAAATGACAGTCGGACACTATAATTATTATTTTTATGATTTCTTATGGAAATATACTTAATTATGTACCACATAATATGCAAAATCTTATAAATTTTGAATATTAAACTCTCCAGTATTCAATCAACTCAAAATAATATTATCTATCGGCTGATTGACAGAACTGGTAATATCAAAATGTTTATTTTCATAAAACTTAGAGGCATTCATATTACGAGTAAAAAAGACAAACATTCAAGTCAAATGTGCTATGTACTACTGTGTGCTAAGATCATTAACAGAGATCAGGAACAAAATTGGGCCGAGCACCGAGCCTTGCGGGACCCCAGAATTAATCTCACTTAACTGTGAAGTTTTATTTTTAACTTGAATAAATTTAAGGCATTAAGTTTCTCCAATAGGACAGAATGTGATACACAGTCGAGAGCTTTCTGTAAGTCACAGATCGTAACCCTAACCTAGTCGCCATTTTCCAGAACTGCAATAATTGTATGAAATAAGTTCATGATTCCATCATTCGTACTCTTTTCGCTACGGAATCCGTATTGTTTGCAGTAAAATAAGTTGTTTCCTCAAGATAGGTTAATATTTGTGTTCTTAAAACAGTTTCTAATATTTAAGTCCATTGACGATCCACCTTTGTGGACTTGGAAATTTTTAGTAAATCAGGATATATGCCACTGGATATTTCTATGTTCATTAGTTTAACCAGAGTTATTCTGATATTTTCATTTGTTTAAATAATTTTCATTCCATTATCATAAGGAGGTCCAACAATATGTACAGTTTGTATCTGAAATTTTTAATAATATTATATTATTATTATTATTATTATTATTATTATTATTATTATTACAATGTTCACAAAAAGTCGTTCATCACATCAAGATCAATTTCTATATCGATATTTACTTTTTTATTTAGTCGGTGATTATTTATGATGTTCAAAATAAGGTTTTGAGCAATTTTCTTTTTTAGTAATGTAATCAGAATAATAATGAATTTTTGCCACTTTGATTTATATCTTATAAATCTTTCAGTTATTGATTAGTTTCAGGTGAGGGACAGGTAAATTGTTATTTTAGTCAAATGGCATGCGTATATCCATTCGTAATTCGTGTAATTCCTAGTTAAACCAATTGTTTACGGCTTTGTCAGTTACTTTATTAACTGTTTTTTCAGTTATTGAGGAACATTTTTCAATGTTTGAAGTCAGTAAGTTTAACAATTTTTCAAATTTTCCATTTACATTAGTCTCCAAGTTTCCAAGTTTTGGTACAAGATAAACATATCATCCTCAGTATATATTCTGTATTTGATAGTTTCCCTAATTTGAATTTGACTCAGTCAATTCACCGAGATTAACTGTCCTATGGCCAGACAAACAACATGTATTCAATATAATTACTATGATGGGTATATTAAAAAAGTCTAAAAGTGTAGGAATTTATTAGATCACAAAATGGTAGGTAATTAGGGTTATGTATATTAGGACTGTTATTTATAATTTTTGTTTACGATGTTGTAGCTTGTGTAAGATTTTATTAAAATTAATTAAATGAATTAAATAAACGTAATCAACATAAAATTTTCCAACATGTCTAAGTGTTATTTATATACTTTAATAATTCAGATACAATTGATTTATTAATGATACGATAATTTACTTTAATGCGTTCATTATCACTACACTTTTGTCTTATTTATTTGTGACTGACTAAAAAAGGTAGCATGCAATATCATATTCATTTAAATACAAACTCGCCTTTAAGCTATTTTAAAAGTTCATTATCGCATGATTTTCAACGTGTTTGAAGTGTAAAGATTATAAGTAATTAAATGTATGCAACGTAAATGAATCACAGTATTCATATCTGCTGTCGATAGTAATTGAGGGAATTGTGTCTTAATGTATCTGGAGGTAATTGAATGCATTCTGGGGCTTAGTTAACCAACGTTGGGAGCCAGATAAGAAAATTGATTTATTTCAGGTATTTAAGGAATTCGCGGAACAATTTCCATTATTAATATCTAAATCAATTCATTTAGAAACAGTCAATAAATCCAACTAATAGAATCGATAAATATGCGTTGATTTATTAACAGGCCTCTTATAAATCATGTTAATATAAGCGCATTAATACACTGACATCATTAGACGACAAATGATTTAATATTTACAAATGCTACGACACAAGACTACTTCTGTAACTTGAGACTGTAAGAATGAATACCGTTAACGATGCTATGTCCATGCATGATTAAACTCACTGCGTTCTCACACCTTGAACGATACCTTTAAATCAAACCGTGTCTCAACTTCTTTATGTGCAATTTACCTTTTTAACAGCAAGTATTAGACCGAAAAGAACGACCACAAAAAATTCATTCATAAGATCTGGAGTAAAATCAACGGGATTGTCAGTGATTTTATGATAATTTAGCGGAATTGATTAAAAAAAAAACAATTTCCTCAAGTGTTCGGTAACAATAGTTTATCCTGTTCGTAAGCATTTTGGACTTAAAACAAATAAACTGGGATCATAGTTGTAATTAGGTAACACATACTATAGTTCCTGGTTCGAATTCTGGCCAGGAATGAATGGTTAACGGTATTTCCAGTAGTAGATTGGATCACGGTTGTGTGAGAGACAACTCAGGTAGTCGCTGCTTTCTCCTCTAAGTTCAAGTCTTGGCTGCAACAGATGGCAATGCCGTAGGGAATGGGTGCTTTGTCATTGTCTATAAGTAATCGTGTGTCCTAGTTGAGTGGTGGAATTGCCTGCGGCTAAACTCCTCCAGGACGTTAATATAAAGAAGGCAAAAAAGGATAGGTAATATTAATAACTTACAATCAAATATTTTTTTACAATAAATAGTACTTAATTCTGTCTCTATTTACAGACTTCATTGTACAACTAGAAAACAATTTAATTTGGATTGCTTTAAATTACCTGAATAATAAGCAGAGACATGGCAAAATTTAAAAACTGTTACCTAGAAGTTAAAGCTCTGCTTTGACTATAACTAAAGCTAAGTTAAAACACATTTGAACTATGCTAAGCCCAGTCAGGCTATTTATTTTTCGATTGCAACGGACACTAAACACTTACCGAAATGTACTAAAGAGTCAAGTGATCCTCGTGTCGGTCGTCACGTGCCTACCTTGCACTGACGAGAGCCAACAGCTCGAAACTGCAGTCTGCAAGTGGTATGGGACGACTGGCACGAGAGCTCCTTTAAGTAGGATCAGTCTTTCGGCTGGTGTTTGTTGCAATCGAAGCATTAGCGTTTTGATGGTGATATGCAATTATTACACTTAACGCGCCAGGCTTGTAACTTGTAATTCAGCGCTCGCCAGGGCACATAGCCCGGAGAGTAGCTGTTGATTGCAATATGATTGCGTTCCTTATAGTAAAATAAGGATTTTAGTTGTTGCCCCTTGTCAATTGCAGCATATTCTGGAAAAACTTGTAAAACACGGAAATACAGAGAAAATCACTTTTTACAAATAAATCTATATTATTTGCTCCTAATATTTTAACTTTTATTTACTCAATGTAGATAGTCTGTGGAAAGCTACCTATAACACTTTCCTACAAGATGGATTTAATCTAAGGAATACAAAATTTCCTCAAGCACTAAAGAGACAAAAGACTCAAACTTTAATAGTATTGATAATTGTTACGCCCTCACAAAACAGATTAGCTGAGATAAGAGCGGAAATAAATATTTTTGGTTGAGCTTGGCTCCTGTCCCAGGAACGTGAAATGAGCTCAGAGATGCTGTTGTTCTATCCATTAGGTCAAGTACCATGGGCATTAGCAACTGCTGATAGGTGTCCTACAAAAACAGACGTGGCCAAACTACTCCATGCATTAGAAATCAAGCTTACTCTCGGGCTCTCACTAACATTCCAGAAACTTTTGGTGAACTCGCCTAGATTGTCCAAAATGCAAAAGGATAGATTTCGGGACGGATACTTACTTAGATTTATCTATTAAAAATATTGAGAGATTAAGAGGGGGTTGTGGAGATACATTCTTAATAAAAAGTCCTAAAACCAAGATTCCTCGGGATTTGAAAAATTCCTCAGTAATGGCAAAAATAAGGAACAACTTGTCAACCTTCTACATAATGAAATGAACCGAAACAAATATGCCCACTACTTTCATGGTACAAACCTTTACTCATCACATAATGATCAGTGCAGATTGTACACTAACGAAGACAGTTCAACTGTGAATTATAATATACAAGAAGGGCTATGCTCTTCACAAGCGGAAGCGGATACTAAGATTATATTACATTGCTTCCATGCTTCTCAATCCTGTCAAGACAATTTGCTTATCAAAATTAGATCACCAGACACAGATGCTGCGTATGTTGTTGTTAAGGTAAGGTAACGAAATTAACATGTTACTGTTTGATACAGGAACTGGAATCAAACGAAGAGTCATTGATGTCAACAACCTTTCTCGGGATTTCCGAATTTACAAAATAATAGAATTATTGGAAAAAAGCCTCTGCGCCCGTTCTAATATTTTGTAGATTCGGGGATTTGTTTTTGAAGAGGATAATAATACATGTGGTAGAAAACCCAAATAATAGGAAAGAATATTCATAGAATGCCACAAATAACTTTCGTAAAGTCGTAAAGTTTGTATTGCCTTTTTTCATTTCTTTCTGAGCTTGACTATACTATTACGTGACTATGTTATGCTCGTGAATATCGTTTCAATGTAAATATTAATATGTTAAATGAATTATTATTTTTTATTCTCCTCGCTAACCGAAAGAAATTATAATCGTGAAATAACCACTCTCCGAGATTTCTTCGGACTTTTATGTTTCAGAATATGTAGTTTCCGAAAATTGAAATCTTTCAATGTCGTCAGTCTGTCTGCATGTCTGTTAGTCGTCTGTCTGTCCGTAAGCGCTACATCTTAAAAACATGTCATGGAGAAAAATTATGTTACGTAGTTTACGCTAAGAGACCGGAAAACTCTGAGTGAAAAATGTACAGAATGGATACAAAAAAAAAATTATAATAATAAATAAAATGTGACGGAGCACTATAATATTTGACATGTAAGTAGGTATACCATTGTTGAGGGAGATACCTTCTATACTTTTAGTGATGTGGGGTGATCATTCAGAAAAAGAAATGGTAATTGAGTAGAGTTAGTAATTAAAAATAAATTAATATTTCCCTTATAGTTGACACTACTGGCAAAAGAAAACTTGATATACTTCTAGTGACAATATACGCCCAAAAAATATATGAATGAAGAGGTGCTATTTAGCGGGGGAATTATTATGTCAATAATTATACCGATTTTTAAATTTTAAAAGCAAAATAATTTTAAAAAAATGACATTTTTTTCATTTTTCTTCCATTTTGGTTTAAAAAAATTTCAGAAAAACAGGAAATTTCGTACATATTATGTTGCTGTTATTCTCATATAAAAATAATGTTATGCATTCTAACATTAACAGATAGATAGATAAGAGACTACATGAGAGCAGAACTAGAGATTCCCTTTGGAAAATAGCTCTCCTAAATGCTGCATATTAAAACCCTTTTGTGCATCTGATGCCTATGGTGAAGTGAAAGTCCACGATGGTTGTTCTATACACTTCACTAGTGGTTCTGCTATCATAATATTTTATCATTACCATGATCTTCATCGTTATCATTATTAGGTAAATGTATCATTATAAATTGTATTTTTATGCGTAGAAATCTGTGGCATATCCCTGTTCTCTATGAAGTGTTGTGCATGGGCTATTTTCGTTTAAGTAACTAAAATCTTACTATTTATGGAATAAACACAATAATTTTTCATTTTAATTTTTAATATGGCCCAGTATTGATAGAGTTTATAATTCTTTATAATTTTGTCATAGTCCTCTTTAAATATAAACGTATTGTCTTGAAAATCACCAACCAATTGGACCGCATGATTAATAATGTTTTGTTTTACCTAACTCATGCATATGTATCATGTTGATTTCAGTCTCATGGAATTAGATGAAAGTGTCTATTAGTATTTGACAAATAAGTAGGTGGAACATATTAGTAATATTCTTAACTGTCGTGAGATAATTATAACCAATTAATAAATTTCCCTATCTTGTTTACCATGTACTTCGGAAAAATTCATAATCTCGTTCTGATATCTGGAGCTTAAACAAGACAGATTGTCAAGATATATTAGAAAAGTACGTTACACACCTTCTACTACATGTCGCTGTATGATTACTTAACTACAGCACGTACTTGTTATTTAATATGAAGTTTAAGTAAAGTGGGGAAGTTTGCGCGCTTATTTTATCCATGGAAAAACCTAGTTAGTTCGATTTACTTTAAGCAACCATTATGTCTAAAGAAGTGAATATAAAAAACATCAATTTTCGAAATAAACTATTATAAACTCAAAGGAACATGCCTCTTCTCTTAATGTGTGAAACTGTTTTACTATTTCGTACCGTTAATGTTAATATTACATTAGACTAAATTTGTACCATATCGAACTGAAAGTAGTTACTAATGGAGCTAAAAATTTGTGATTATTAATGTACAACTTTTTCCGGATTTAAATTACATCTACAATGTAATCCATTTGAAAGCGGCGCACCTCTCAGTAACTACCTCTACTGTGATGAAAAATTTCAATTTCTATTTATCACTTTATAACTCCCTTAGTTTAAGTCCGATTAAATTGAAATTTTTAGGAGAGCCAATTTAGATCCTTGTTATCATGACTGATACAATAAAATACAATAAAATACAAACAATGTTACGTGTCACCAGTACTATTTTTTGAAACAGTTGGTGACACGATATTTGTTAAAAATGCAATGACAAATACTCGACTGAGAAAACTTTTTGTTTTTAGATAGATGTGTATAATAAGCAACAAAGTTGTAGCCAAAGAACAAAAGAAATTTTTTTATTTTGGTGATTTTTTTGATAACTTACTTAATTTTCAAGAAAACGATGTTGCAACACTGACCGTCGTGTCGCGTCGCAAGATAAAAGATTGGGTTGGCTTGCACCCGGCTTTGTTTCTCGCCTTTCAGAACGCCCCGCCCGATTTAAATAAAATACTCCTCTTATTATACTGACATTGAATTATAGATGCAAAATAATAAGAAGTTTGTCATATGATAATTCAATCACTAGTCAATACCTATCAGAAGAATGCTAAAAACTTAGCTAGGATTTTATTAGCAGTATATTCAACATGGCGAACGTTAAAAGTGTTGGTTCAGAGAGCTCCTCGAGTTTAACGTTTAAATGTTGTAAATCAAAAAGTTTTATTCATTTCATCTGTACTAAGTGTTATAGTATATATCACAAGTCGTGTCTGCCTAAGTTTAAGAAAACAATACGTTTTGTAAAAGATAATAAAGTCATCTGCTGTGAGGAAGACGTCTATAATGATAGTGACGAAGAAAAAGGTATTTTGGAAAAAACTATAAACGACCTTGCAGAAGAGAGTAGCAACAAAAATAAATACATACAAAAAATCAAACGAGATCATGAAGCATTTTTAAAGGATGCACTGCAAAGAGAAGAGGAAATGACTGATTTAATTAATACACAGGAAAAATTATCCAAGAACTAAAAAAAGAAATAAATCATCTAAATAAAAACATTAACGATAAGGCTGAAGTAAAAACAAACTCAATAGGCATCCAAACAAAATTAGTGATAAACAAAAATGCTTCAACCTATACGGAAGAAAATCTCGCTGAAGCTAATAAAAAGGTAATACAAATGACGCACACAAAATGTGTAAACGACAACAGGCAAGATACCGATGATAACAATAAACCTTTAGTTATACTGGGTGGCAGCAAAAATGCAAACATAAATGCAGGAAAATTGAAAAATAATTGCAACTCGAATGCAACTTCCGCATTAAATAAAAAACGCATTCTTTTACTTGTGAATGACGATATAACTTGGCATTTCAGAAAATCTTTAGATCTGAGCTCTTATGACATATTCTCTGTAAAAAAACCTGGTGCACTTCTAAGCCAAGTGATGGAGAGCATAACGACAATGACAGAGGGCTTTATACTAGAAGATTATGTAATTATAATGGGGGGTACAAATGACATTGATATAAATCGCACACCGTCGTTTCGACTTATCTGCAATAAGTTGAAAATGTGTACTCATACGAACATACTGTTTTCCTCCATACCTTATAATCATAAAAATAGTGTTTTAAAAAATAGGCACATCTTTAAATTTAATACCAAATTAAATGATTTTTTGTTTAAATTTAACAAATATACTGAAGGCCATGTTAACTATGTAGAAATAAATGGGGAAGATTCAAGACAAGTTAGCAAACGTCAGATGGCTTCCTATCTTGTGAATGCAGTTTTAAAGAAAAAACAAATTAAAAACTTGATGTTTGTTCGTGTTGAAGATAATAATCTCAGTGACAGTGATAGTGGCAAGGTCTTTGAAATTGACTTAACTCAAGAACAGCAGAGGGAACCTGCATCAACTGATATGAACCTAAGCGCTGGAGGGCCAGGTACTTTTTTATACCCGCGCCTCTCCCAATTATCCCAAATATCTCAGTTATAAAAAAAACAGAACATTCCAGGGTCATTGGTAATACAGACAATCGAATATGTAATAAACCTAACATAACAATAAGACCATCAGTCAGCAATCACGTTATTTCAAAAAGTAAAAATAGTCGAGGTATTAAAATACTTCATTTAAATATACAGTGTATCTCAAATAAATCTAATGACCTTGATGCATTTTTGGGTGAAAAATATAATGATTTCGATTTGTTATGTCTAAATGAGCATTGGATGCTAGGTGATAATATTCTTTCTGTACACTTACATAACTATAACCTTATATCGTATTTTAGTAGAACAGTTGCTATACATGGTGGTGTCACGATATACGCCTTTAAGAAATATCAATGTTCCTCGATGAATCAAATTAACAAATTATCTGTAGAAATACGTTGTGAACTGTGTGCTGTGGAGTTCTTTGATTTAGTCATTATGACAGTTTACCGATCACCTATTGGGGATCTAAATGTTTTCCTAGAAAAGCTCTCAAGTGCCTTGGATATTCTACTGAGAAAAAATAAAAATATAATTGTAACAGGTGATTTTAACGTTCACTTCAACACTGAGAACAATAACGTGCATCTCGTGCTTAACACTTTTAGTTCTTTTAGACTGACCGCACTAAATCTAGAAAAAACGAGGAAAAAAATTGCCTTGATAACATATTCGTTGACGTCGAAAACTAATAGTAGAGACCCTTATAATTTTAATATGAAAATTCTAACTACGATTAAATACCTCATTTTAGTTCCGTTAACAAACCTTCTTAATCTCTGTATAAGAAGTAACATTTTTCCAGATGCTTTAAAAATTTCAAAAGTTATCCCCATTTATAAAAATAATTCTAAGGATAATCCGTCAAACTATCGCCCAATTGTTATTATTCCCTTTCTGGCAAAAATCTTGGAACTTATACTAAAGGACCAAATTACTAACTACTTCGAACAAAATAATTTATTTAACTCATATCAATTCGGTTTTAGGGCCAAGCAGTCAACAACTCTAGCTATTAATTCTCTAACTAAGCTCATAAACCAGGGGTTCGAGGATGGTTTGTTCACATTTTCACAATTTTTAGACCTGACAAAAGCCTTCGACTGTGTGTCACATGGAATATTAATTGATAAATTAAAATTTTATGGTTTTAGTAATAATAGCTCCGACTTACTTAACTCGTACCTAAAAGATCGTTATCAATTTGTATCTTGTCGAAATATAAACTCAGATCTCTTGCCAATAAAATATGGAGTCCCTCAAGAATCAGTATTAGGTCCGACACTTTTCTTAATTTACGTAAATGACTTACCAAGTGTCACCTTGGACGCAAACTTTGTCTTAATTTAATCGAACTTAAACTAAGGGAGATATGGGATGATAAGTAAAAATTAAAAAATTTCCATAAAATTTGAGATTTTTCGGAAATTGCCGATTTTGACCAGTTTCGTAATTCCGGATTGTCTGGCTAACTTCAAAATCGAATTCGCCAGGTCGATTAACACAAGAATAAATTTTTTTAGGTGGTCAAAGTCAATAATCCGAGAACGTATGTTTTTATATCAAATCTGACTAGGCCACTGTGTTTAGGATACTTTCAAATGGATGTGACCGAAATTTAACAAAAAAGATTGATTTTGAACCGAAATATAGCGAAATTAAAATTTATATTGTTTCAACGTATGTCGAATATTGGTCATGTAAATCATAATTTTTTAAAATAATATTGTTTACAGCCCCATTAGATCGTTAGAAGCAGTGCTTATACAAGTCAGAGGGAACGTTAAAATTCATAAAACCTACATTAAAAATAATTAAATTTCACCCGAAATCTTTGGAATATTGCCAAAGAATTTTTTAACCGTTTATTTGTTAAACTATTTCTTGGACTAATAAAATTTTGATCCAACTCTAATTACAAAATGTAGGAATTTCTCAATGTAAGGAATTAAATAGGAAATACAGAATCGTAAAATAGCAAAACACCGCCTTTCCGCTTTTGTCAATTTCACATGTTCATGTTGCAAGTTTCGTTGTGAAATATTTGTTCAAGCGGTAGTCATGACTTAGACACAATCGTAAATTAGAAATAGGTAGAGTTTACAATTCGAAATTACACTATAATGTCCTAATGTAAACGTGCTTTAATGCGAGAATTTATAAGTAATTAGTAGAATGTAAAAAAGTTCAAAAATGTGATGAATTAACATACAACAATAGCTTTTTGATAATGATAATCTATTCAAATTATTAACAAATCCTATTTAACCTTATTTAAACTTTTTTGTTGAATTTTGCTGATATAAACTAAAACATTTGATTTCTTAATACTAGATTAACTTATAAAAAAATAAGGTTAGGATTTTCAAAGAATTTTACAATAATAACATTTAATTATTAGAGCTTATCCACAAACCATTATTACCAAACCATAGGATTTAGGTTGAGTTGAACTTTACGTAGATTTATTTATTTTGTTGATAAAATATTTTTATGAAGTAGAAGCGACGGAAATATAAACAAGGTGATTCGAAATTGGCGCTGCCATCTAGACGGTGTGTTTACTCTAAATTGCTGGAAATAGTGCCCAAATAATGAATTCCATTTCGACAAAGGATGACTTGCGATATCTTCTTCTAGTTTTGGAATGCTTTTAAAAAAATGTTGCTCTATCCAACTTTTCAATAGTTTCGAATATTTTCCCGCCGTTAGTCCTACTTTAAAGTTAGATTTAAATATAACTGCCTCATACTCTCAAACTTCTTCAAGAGAATATCGTAATGTATCGTTTCTCTGGAATGGATTGTGAAGGATTCTCTGTGGCTCTTAGAGATGTGCCTTTTATAAATCGTTAATTGAAGTTTACTGACGGTAGATGTTTGTTCGGTTTTAAGCTCAATATAAGGAGGCGGAAGTTCATAGTTGAGGTATGTTTATATTTTTTATAGGGGTAGTTAATAACTGAAATAACAGGTTTCCAGTACACTATATGGTAACCCAGTTTTCTTCTGTACCTGATTTTCTATTTTGTGGCTGTTTAACAAATCATAATTGTTTCAATAAGTATTGGTTGTAAGCAAGATTGGGACGGGCATTTTGTTAATGGATTTTAATTGTTACCGTGACTATTTCTGCCATACCAAGAATCCTAGACAGAATCATTATCAAGGTATTTATTACATAGGCGCCAATTCGTTCAGTATCAAGACTTTCAGTTCGACATCTTCACAGCATCTTCTGGAGTTCCACAGGGATCTGCTCTGGGCCCCCTATTTTTATTATATTTATTAATGGCATCAGCCTGGAGCCAAGCTATGAGTCATTATATTCTGAAGACGTAAAAATATTTAAAAGCATTAATTTAATCTATGATTGTGATATGTTTTAATCAGACATCATCAAAATTCAAATTCATCAAAAAATTTAGGTACTCTTCATTATCGAAACTTCTTGGCAGCTCAAAAGGTCCAATCAATTTCCCGTCAACTATTCCCGCCTACATATTGACTCCAAACTGGTGTTGAAAATGGTCATTTTTTACAAGTCTGGAATTTACGCAGTCCCAATGTAAACCACATATATGGTTATTTTGATTGGAAATGTCCTCTCCCATCACCCTACTTTGTTTCGTTCACTTATGGGACACCCTGCAAGCAACAAATAGTCCTAATTTTATTTTTAATTAATTTTTTAGTGGGCGTACTAGCTATTTCAAGGGAAATAAATTTTGTTTAATAAATTTTAAACCATCAACAATTGGATAACCACGTATATGATTATTTTGATTGGAAATATTCTCTCCCATCACACTACTTTGTTTCGTCGACTTATCGGACACCCTGTATAGATTTTTTCTTGTACTCTTATTGAACTAAAGTGTAAATGGAATAATTTACAGGAGATTCTACTTCAATTTATATTTGTCTATATGCTCCTAAATTACATTAGGTTTATAAAATAAAACATACTCTATTTATATTTAAAAATATGAAGACGTCTTAAATTATTGGTGTTGATGGTGCTTGTAATCGTTTTTACCAGGCAGCGCATTTCAATGCTCGACTGTACGCACCTGACGCAACGTGAACACCATTATGTAAAATAACTTCTCAATTAAGTTAAAAAATATTCACTGGGGATTGACAAGTAACATTAAGATTCACATCTAAACATTCCATGTGTAAGTCGACATGTATCTTGTTGCAAAACGCACACGGAAGGTTAAGTACCTACCATTGCATTCACACAGATAATTGCATAATAGGGAACAGTAATTAATATCACATTAAAATAATCAAAGTCATACATTTTGTCAGATTTCAATTACGTTTAATGCCTTAACACAACTATTTGCTATTTGTTTCCGATGCTACCGCAAATTGGACGTTTATTACAACTGATTACTTGATTTTGTTTGCTTTAACTTGTTTCATTCTCTTAAAGACACATAAAGCTACTCAAGAATCTCTGGGCTGACACAAAATACCCCCGGTTAAGGTGCAATTCCATCTTAGTGTTCTAAATATTTTTGTAGGAGTACTGAAGGACAATGCAATTTATTGTGTTAGTGCATTTATCGAACAGTGTTGACAGTATACATAATGGTATGAAGTAGTATATTAATAATATGTACCACTTTAAATTTCACATATTAGTTCAAAGTAGCATGAATGACAAGAAAATATCAACAATTGTACTAAGAAAATCTTAAGAATAAACTAGCAGTAAATGCCCATTTATATGTTAATTTTGATTTATTTCAAGAATTGTGCTATTTTTAGTAAATAAATTTGTTAATATTTTATTTTGTATGATTTTGAATTTGTGATTTTCATGCCCCACGTTGGGCGCCAAAATATACTGGTATTTAATCAGTGTTTTTTTTTATAAAATATCTCCACGTTTTGAGAGTCAAATAATATATGTGATGTTATATTAATATATTGATAAACTATATTGAGTATTTAAATGTGAATAAGATATTTACCTTTTTTATAGCTAATCTCAGGGTTTCGTGAGATCTCGTGGGCGAAAATCAAAATTAAATGTAGATCAAATTTGAATTTGACTGTATGACGAATCGTATTGAATTGATTAATGATGATATTTATTGTTTGTTATAAGAATGTGCACTCATGTGCAAATACCTTAAAATAACCCTATTCCCTACAACAAACATCTTGTGCACTTAAAACGCTTTATGAAAATCTTATGATTTAAGTTTTTAACGGTTGGCAACAAAAGTTAGTTGTAAATTCTAGTTATATTCATTTAAATATGTTGTTGTTTCCAAATGTTTATTATTGAAGTTAAAGATGACATCCGAAGATACTTTATAAATAACTATGGATAAATATTGAACAACTGGCATACAATATAAATTTAAAGACTGTTACAGTTCAATTTAACATTTATACGTTATTATAAAAAAATCTCTAAATCATTACTTTATCTCTTACATTTAATGTCTAACGAATTCGTGTTATCCGTCGTCACGCGTAATATTTATTATTTAGTTGTCTATATGAATCCGCACTTGTAAGGAATCTGTTGCAATTAAGTGTAGGCATGACATTATACATTTTGTTGTGTAGCGTGTTGCATATACTTAGGCTCTCTATTTCTGTAATTCTTAAGCTAGGCAACCAATAACTTTTAATTAGTTTATAGGTAGATTCCTATAACCTACTGACGATCGGTAACACAGATTTATTTCTTCACAATAGTTTTTGGCTTAGGTTTTGTCTTCCGGTAGTCTGTCACTTTTCACGTGTAGTTCGCTCGAACGCTTGGCAATTTATTAAGTGGTATTTTTACGTGCTCGTTGCGATTTTTGAAACAAGTAATTTCACCATTTTGGGATATATTCGCAACGTTATATTTTCGATTTTTCATTTATGTTTGGACGAGTGCATATTTTTATGGTATTGGAAATCGATTGTCTTCATTGGAAGGATCTATACGTAAAAGCCATTTTTGCCAAATTTACACGAGGCCAAGGACATCCAAGGTCAACAACATTTCTCTAAGAAAACCCTCCGAAACGAGGGTTTTTCTTTTCCACCTACGGTTTCGCCTAGTATTTCGTAGTTTTTCCTACATTTTTTTTTGTCTCCCCTGATACGAATAACTTTTTTTCCACTGGTCTGCACGTATTTATGTTACTTCTCCTTGCTGGACTGGAATTTCTTTTTTGTGGAGGAGCCATCAATTTTCTGGGTTAATTGATAGGCTGGAAGTTGCCCATTCCTGAAATTTGAGCCGAAGCTGAAGCCCTGCTGCCTGCAAATTTGTATCCTTCTTGCGCCATATATATATATTGATTGTTTTTTAAAATATATTGTATATTTTGCTTAAAAAAATTTCACCACTGTACCTATATATATATATATATATATATATATATATATATATATATATATATATATATATATTTTAAATTTTGCTAAACATCACATGAAAATATTCTATTAATTAATTAAAACATCTATGATATTTGTTGGGGGTTTAAGCACTTACGTAAGACGCGTATACCCAGTTAGATACATTTTTTTTTTGTGTGTTAATTTGTCTGCTATACCATACCTACGTTATTGTACTGTTGAATGTTATAAAGTTACTTCGTTTATTGTTATTAAAAGATAAAACTGAATTTTAATTTTTCATTATCGTCTCGCTAAGTAATTTATTTAGTAATCTTAAGGTTACATTGTACTTGAGCTGGTATTTGGAGTGGAAAAAAAATTTACTTGGCGCCCTGATACATCAAAGTAATTTAGAACCCCGACCATCTCCACTGCCAGTCGGCCGGCAAATACCGTTAGTCAGCAGACGACGACCAACTAGGTACGTCAGATTGTAGTTTTAAAATTTGACGTAGCAAGACTTGTTTTAAAAAGCTGTGATTATTCTTGGTGATGAATATTATTATTATTTATCTCTTACATTCGAAATTGACATCGACGACTCTACACCATCTAAATGTCAGTACTTGTCAAAATGCAACTTGTAGGTTATATTTTAACAAAATTGTTGCTATGGGTACCCGTAAATAAACTTTCTCGCTCCCGGCTGGTGATTCTGAATTTTCTTTTAAATTTTTTCTTCCGGATATGCTTTTCACGTAATTTTCATAATAATAATAACAATAATAAGGATTTATTAGTCCTGTCCATCATAAATACATGATATAGGACAAGTCAGTGGAGTTATAAATAGAATTAAAAAAAAAACATAAATAGAATATAAAAAGTACATCCACAGATGTCATTTCCACGTATGAAAAGTACACTTGGTAGAACTTGATAACTCCATCCGTTCTCGAGGAAAGTGCTGTTAAACATTTCAATAATTTTTTAAAAGACAAATTCAAATTTAATGAAGCAAAGTGTATTTATTGAAAAAAGTACAAAACTTAAGGCAAAACAAAATCGTAATAACAGCGTAAACTCTTTCTCACTTTCTTATGAGCTAATTATTTTGATGGTATTGAGATAAATACATAAATCAAAAGATTGTCTAAAATAAGGATATAATCTTATTAGATGATAAAAAAAAACGTATAAATTGACTTAATGACATTATAAACTTTCCCCCCAATCAAAAACCCCATTGCTGCTTTAATAAAATTCGCTGCATTTTGTATTTTGTCCCACAGTTCTTCTCTTGAGTTGATAGTATTTGCATAGATTAAGGACTTCATATGTCCCCACACATAATAATCCAAAGGACTATAATCAGGACTCCGGTGGCCAAGCAAACTCACTTCCTAAACCGATCCACCTTCGTGGGCAAGTCCCATCGAGATAATTCCTGACTTCAATGGAGAAATGAGGGGAGCTCCATCTTACATGAACCACATTCTGTTCCGTATGTCTAACATGAAAAAATGTAATATATCAGCAAAAGTATTTTGAAGAAAAAACAGATAAGACTGGCCATTTAAATTTGGAGGAAGGACAAATGGTCCCAATAATTGATCGCCGATGATACCACACCAAATGTTAATCTTAAATTCTTGCTGAAAAAGAATTTCTTGAGGATGAGGATTTTCTACTTCCCAGTAAGTAATGGGTACTTCTCTAGTTAAAAACGCCTCGGCGAGTAAAAGTTGCTTCGTCGATAAATAAAGTGTTCTTTATAAAACTTCGATCCCTGTTGTGTTTATTTAGAACAAATTGACAAAATTGTAGCCTTTGTGGAAGATCCCTTCGATGTAAGTTTTTATACAGGAGTGAGATGATATGGTTAGAATCGTTGTTTACGTAAGACTCTTAGAACAGATTGTTACCCCTGTTGCCGCTGCTAAACGACTTGAGCTGACTTGAGGATCTTCCACACGAACAAAAACTTCTAGTTCTTGATCTGGAGTAATTCGTTTCGGTCGTTCTACACCGTTTTTATGGCGAAATAAATCCGTCTTTCCCAAACGACGAAACAGATCTTTACAAATCTTATGGTCTGGCTGTATTCTATTTGGATATTGCAATGAGTATCTCCTCGCTGCAGCATGCCCGCTAAAATTATTTTGTGCGTAAACACATATCATATCCCTCATTTCTCTATTTGAAAAATTATTATGTCTAGGCATTGTTATTTACATTACAATTAATAAGTTCAAAAAATTAGCTCGAGGAACACAAGAACAAAATAAAATGATTAAATAACGTATATGACAGAACTAAAACATAGCCAAAGCACACTTTTCAATAAATACACTTTGTTTCATTAAATTTGAATTTGTATTTAAAATACGTATGGTTCACGGCAAGAACATTTCTAGAGAAAACAGTCAGCGTAATATTCATTTAGAGAATAGTAACTTTTATTTATTAATAATTTTATAAGTTCTAACTTAAAATGTTTAATTCGCATATGTTTATATATAACAGATAAATGATTATATGCTTTTATATTATATATTAGTGTCAAAATCTATTTCTATTTATTCTTGTTTTTTGTAGCCGCTTGCCTTTTCTTCAACATTCTTGTTCAGTACATTTTCCTCTTTCTTTCTCCATCACTATTATGTCCTTTCGTCCCTTATTAAATGTTCTAACCTTCGCTTGTGCCACACGACTCTTTCACTTCTTAAACTAAATTTAACCCTTTCGTTTGTCTGTTTTCAGTTCCAGGTTAAATATGAATATCTGTATTAACTTTGTCCACTATCATTTTACTTACTAACTTATTTTAATATACAAATTTGACCTGTTTTCTTAAAATGTCGAGATTCAATTTTGGGGCCCTTATTTTACCAGTAGATGCTCCCATTCATATCTAATTAGTTAAATTTAATTTGCAAAAGCTATTCTAAAGATATACAGTGATTTCTTTTCAGAATTTGTTTATTTATAGCTACCTTTGATTGACTGTTGGAAACGTGCCCCGTCATCCATTTTTAAAATGTAATTTACCTGAGTTTTAAGTGTTTTATATTGTGAATATGTTATATTATTGTGAATTTATTGCTGGTCTATTCTTAAGTTATCTTTTAAATAGATTTTGAGTAAATTTAAATTCAAATTTGTTTATTTTCTTAGTGCAATTGTTGATATTTTCTTCTCATTCATGCTGCTCTGAAATAATATGTGAAATTCAAAGTCGTACGTATTAGTAATGTTATTATTTCATAACAATAAATATACTAAATATGTATGAAATATAGAAAATGAGGGACGCTTTAGCAGATACATTTTTACGAATTTCTCAACAATTTTATAGAGAAAGATAATAATTAGTACTAATACTAATAATTGGACTAATTCTTTTAAAAACCAACTGGCCCAATATTAAAAAAAATCACAATTTTTGTTATTTTACTTTTTAATACTTATTTCAAGATACTTCCGAATAATATTTTCCAACAAAAGCAGGTTCAAACGGCTAAGTGACCATTTCTTGACTTTCTCTTTTAAGAAGTAAAAAAATTTCGATTAAAAAAAAATATTTCAGATTTAAACTACACACATGTATTAAGAATAGAGTTCATATAAAAAAATATACATAATGGAAGCCCCGCTTTGAACTGATGTTTTCAGTTCTGATGATCTTTCAAGATTTTCACACAATTTTTCACGTCAGACCGTTTGAGACGACAGTGACAACAACAAAATTTAAATGTTTAAGTAAACATACAGAGAGATCGAACAGATATATGTACGTTGAGAAGCAGTATAAAGCTGATGCAATAAATAACATAGGCGAAGCTCTCCTACACAAGCAGAAGTCTATAAGGAACATGCTTCTAGACACGAGGATACTGAACCTAGTTGCAATGCAAAAATGGTTTACGAAACATTAATGGTATTATAAAGCGTAATATATATTTCAGTACTCTAAAAATGTCAGTATTACGAAACAGAATATCGGTGTATAAATCATACAGTACATTTATGCAGATTTTTAAATAACTATATAGTAACGGAAACCTCTAATATGGGCGTATTATATTTTAACAACTTTGTCCTAATTGACAATTTTTGATGCAATTAATTATGCCTGTTGGGTTAAAAGATTTGTAGAAAGCTATTGCCTGTTTATGGATTTGTGTAAAATTTTATAAATTTAAAACATAATATACAATTAGTAGAGTTTCTAGAATAGAGCAGAGGTTTTAATACAGTAATTTTTAAGAGAATTTGAACAAAAATTGGAATGTTGTTCGCCTCAAATAGTGAAAAATGGTTTCTACAACCAAGTGGATAAAGATGGATGCGGGAAAAGGGGGACATCGCAAATATTGTGTCATAATATTGTGTTGTCATGAGGAAAGATGTTTTTGTAAAATGTCAAAGCTCTAACTGAATGAAAAGTGCTTTTGATGCAGACAACACATGAGTAACAAAAAACATTTCTTGCTTGGTTAGTTTGATTTCTGACCACTAGGAGGCGATGCTTATCGCCCTTAGTGTAAAACCAAAAATCAACTGATCGTATTGATCTTATCGTGGGATCATTATAAGCTCTGCAAAGATTGCTATACTGGCAAAACTGGCTGAACTTTATATGTACAATTTTATAATCCCATATTGGCTGAATGAAAATCTCCTGTCCTCGCAGAGGCTTTAAATCTAATCCGTCATCTAGTCATCTACCCTTTATCAACCCAGTATACAATATAGTTGAAATCACGAATGTTTTCATTCACGTCATCAATTTATGTACTTATCAAAGACATGTAAATTTTCTATCTTTGTAAATATAAAGTCAAGTCTCCTGGGGCTATGACAGAAGTTCTACGCGTAACGATGCGTTTTACAAATGAATAATACTGCCGCTAGTCGTAGCCGCAACCAGCGTCGAGCATTCTGTCAGTTCTCTGTCAATTCAGCGACGTGCAATGGATGCATATATCGAGTTTATTCATTTCCTATTTCTTTTCGTTGTTTATAAGTTTTTAGTGTTCTTACCACATCTTAAATTTCATGTAATTGCTTAAAATAGTTTGTGAGCGTTTTAGTTTTATAGTGTAAAAAAGCAATACCAAAATGATTGGCAAAAGACTGGATGTAATAGCCAGAGGTATGGTGATGAAAATTAGTTAAGTACTTCAACCCGGAAAAATGTAACGTAAGTTCCCTTTTACCTTAAGAAGAAGTCTATGATGTGAATTGTAAAATTAATTATGGCAGCAGATGTATATAAATTTAATTTTCTTTCACCGTGTTTCTAATGCATTGGGTATTTCTGTAAAGACGGTGTAGTTGGATGGAACCTCGAAAAATGTGAATTCCCCCCCCCCCCCCGTTTTCGAGGATGCTGAACACGGTGGTTAAATCTCTCTCCGAGGTGATCCCCTCAAAAACGGTTAAAAACCACCCCCGAAAGAGATAAACCGCATATCCGCCGTTTCCTACCAGCCAAACCTGTATTACCCCCGTTTTCGAGGATGCTGCGCACAATGATGATGTCGAGACCCCTCCTCAACCCCCACCAACCCCCCAAACGGCCAAAAACCACTCCCGAAAGGGGTGAAACCCGGATAGGCCGTCTTCTCTCGGCTAAACCTGTATTACTAATGTTTCACTCGAATGTGATGATAACTTTATTTTAATATTGTATTAATATGTTCTGGAAAGGCCTGGAACTTAACGCGATAAAAGGCTGCTGAGACAATTAGTAAAGTCAGACACTGGCTAGGCACAAATTTGTTAAAACTAAATATAGCAAAGACAGAACTTATGGCATTTTCTCTAACGAAGGCAGGACTACCCCAAACGGTGAAACCTATTCTTATAGATAGAGAAACGAATAGTTACATTCTAAACACCGCTACTATCAAATACCTCGGCGTTATTTTCGATAATCACCTAAAATGGGATAATCATATTAAATATTTAAACGGGAGGCTAAGAAAACTAGTATAAATTCTATAACCTGAAAAGTATATTAAATAGAAAGACTCTCCTAGTGACATATAACAGCCTAGCGGAATCCCTAATTAGATGTGGTATTAGCGTCTGGGGCTCAGCATGCAATGCAACCCTCCAGCTACTTCAGATAATACAAAATTATATACTACGGACAATGTCTAATAGAAAAAGTAGATACAACTGTAGAAATATATTTATTGATAATGATTACTGAGTGTGAAGGGGTTGTATATGCATGCGGCTATAGATTATACTCCAACAAGAAACATACATATTTGAATCGCCGATAAACCAACCATATGAAATAAAAATAGATCTAAAAACGCGTATCAAACTTTAAAATACATCCAAACAATCCGTCAGAAACAAATCAATTTCAATGGGACTAAATTATACAACCAACTACCTGAATATATTAAAGTCCATAATAAAAAGAAATTCAAAAGGGCATGTAAAAAGTATATATCACACTCCTCCAACTATTGGCCTAACAATAAAACAAACCTTTCCCCAGTAACGACCGATTCTTGTAACTAACCAAGTTGAAAATAAACATATTTTGTTTGGTGTTTCAGTGTTTAAGGGAGCTACTTCAGCGACGATGACTTCAAGAAATATTTTATTATATAAGTATTTTTTATTATTCCAAATTTGTATTTAGAATTATTTTCCAGTACTCGATGTTACCCATTATCCAGACCCATGTAATTTATAATCTGTTAACAGCATTATTTGCCTCTTTGTGCCGGCAAACAAAACCAGCTCAAGTCTAAATATATCATTAAATTCATGCATAGCATTATTGTCTACTTTTCTGTGAGAAATAAACAATACCGCGTAAAACGCCGGACGATACTCGCATTGGGAGCATGGACAAAATAACTACGAAACAATCAACCATGTTGCCTCTGATTCACTTTAGCGAGTCCGATCACGTACACTATCCATTTGGCTTGATGTATTCTGACTTTAATACTTGTTGTAGTTGTGATAAAAAGCCTTGCTCACTTCCGCTGCCAGTAACGCCTCCTGGCGGGGGAGTACTAAACTACCGGCTGCATTGTTCAGCATTAACATTAGAAAAACGTAGCTACCATTGAGCACATCTCTAATCAGAAGTTTGCATCAGCTAGATATTTGTAATACAAAATACTCGGCCAGTTTCACACAATTAGATGTATAAGTGTCAATTTGGATATTTCCTTTTTGTCTGAACTAATCCAAAGACAACTTAATTTATTTAATAATAGTGTAACGACGCTCAAAAAACTAAACACTGTAATTTTCATTACATTAATACCAAGTTCGTGTGGAAAAAAGCCTCGTTAGCTCTATTGAAGCAAATATAGATATTGTATTACTTAGATGGATATCATTCCAAAACACATGGTTTGAATTTGTTCCCACAATGTTTTTTAGTTGTTGAAATAAGAAATCGCAACGTATTAGAGTTGAGGAAATCTAACGGCGTTATGTAGATTTCGAGTTACTAAATAGCATCAGTTATTTGCTGGTGTATTTTACCTTCGCTAAAATTCACAACCCCCTTGTTGAATAATGAAAAAAATTCCAAAAGAATGAGGAAGAAAGCAGACAAAACGATTACAAGGCAAAAAAGTTTAAGCTTGTCACCTTATGCTTTAATTATTCATTTTTTTTTATTTACCAAAATAGAGAGAATTCTGGAAGAACCAAAATATTTTTTAGGTATTCGTGTCATTCCTATCGGTAAGTACTTTCGGTAGTTGATGGAATGGACAAACGTGCAAAATTATTACGAATCAGTTAGAACTTCAATTTTTTCGCAATTACCTCTAACTTTAATAGTGGGAAAATCGAACTATTTAAGCAACAGATATCATAGGACTAAAGGGAGATAAATCTAAGGAAATTAAGGATATTGTTGAGTTAGTAGAGTAGTGTCCTTGGGCCCTTACTGTTTGTAATCTAGATAAATGTTAAATAACACTTTTATGAATTTACTTACCGACGGTACCCTACTATCGGTTTGATCATATAAAAATAAGAAATATATATAACAATTTCAAAACTTGGTATATATTAAGGACAGGTAAAATAAATGTATCTATATCTTGAGATGTTTCTTATGTAATTTTACGGAAATGTATTGAATTTGGCAGTGGCTACTTTGAAAGTAAACTGTGATTCAAAATAAACTAATTGGATTTATTAAATTTCACTGATTTCTTATGTTGTATTTAAATTGTTAATTTTTATTATTTATTATTTTGTTAAGTTTAATAATTACACATTCGTCACAAGATATATTTTTTTTACCAAGTATATGTGATGAATTTTTATTCTCCCTATTTGCATTACCTTTTGGTAGTGCAGATAGACGACAAAAAATAATATGTAAAAGAAAAAAAAATTGAACCCTCAACAGTTTAATTTTTTTATTTAAACAATGAAATGGTGCCAAAATATTTTTTAAAGGATGTTGTATCTTTCTAGTTGTAAATTAATATTTTCGCGTAAAATATTTTATAAACAGTATACAGTGTTATTTTCTAGAAATAAATTAAAAATATTTTTATTCTGCGTCTGGCCCTGATATTAATAATAATAATAATAATATACTTTATTTCTCAATTAGTTGTATAAACAAATAATTGTAGATAGCGTCAAAGTGCTCTAAAAAACTAACGATTAAAAATAAGTAAAAATATATAAAAGATAAAGTATAAAAGTTTTTATATATTCCAGTAAAATTAGTCATAAAAAGAAATCATCGAGTGAATAAAAGGTTTTATCGATAATAAAAGTATTGAGTCTTTTTTTTTAAATGTGGATGTTTTTGGATTCTTTTATATCAGATGGAAGAGCATTCCATATTTTGCAACCATTAAAATAAAGGCCTTTTTGATATCCCGCCGTGGAATGTTGGTCCGGATTAAAGTTATGTTTAAATCTTGTTTCATAACTGTGATCAATTATTTTTTTTTAAACGTATTCAAGTTCTTATAAACAAAGCAACTAAGTTCATAGGTAATGTTAAGATTTTTAAGTTCTTGAAAATTGGTCTACAAGATTCTCTTCTTGTCAGTTTAGCTAAAATTCTCAAAGCATACTTTTGTAGAATAAAAACGCTTTGACAATGACTACTAGTACCCCAGTCAGTAATTCCATATCGCATATGCGAGTGGATATTTGCGTAATACAAACTAATGAGAATGTACTGACTGCATTGGTTTGTCAATGACCGTAGTGCATAACAACAGGTCCGAAGTTTGTCACAAAGTTTATCTATGTGGATATCCCACATTAAATTGTAGTCAAAGGTGATTCCTAATATTTTGCCTGAGTCATATACATTAAAGTAATCCGAAGGTCGAGTGTCTAATTCACCGGTTTTTAAATAGTATCGAAATAGTTTTTTCTTTATTTAAGTTCATAAAAATTTTTTCAGACCAAAGTACACATTTTTTGTAAACATTTTCGGCCGAATTTATTGCCTAAACTGGTGTTAGTTTCTGAAGATAAGAAATTTGTGTCATCGGCATGGCATAAGTCCGCAAGTTATTAATGTCTTTCAAGAAAAAAACTAAATCATTGGCGAAGATTATATATAGCAGGAGACCCAAAATAGACCCTTGTGGGACACCTTGAGTCACCTTCCTAGGACTACTTGTCGTGTGGTTTATTAGTACAACTTGCTGTCGGTTACTTAAATATTACTTTATGAAGTCTAATGGTGTTCCTCTAATTCCATATCTACAAAGTTTCTCTAACAGTAACTGATGATCTACGCAATCAAATGCGCGAGAAAAATCAATAAATAGATCAAATGGGCACATTTTTTTGTGTCAATTGGCACATTTTATAATGTCCTAGGCATTAGATTGTGAATGACTACTGTAATCAAAATATATAATTTCATTGGATTCCGTTTACGCATTACGGATATATGGCGAAAAGAAAATTCTTTCACACAATATAGTATATCGAAAACGGGGCCGCTTCAGCCATTACTGTATGGGGATTTAAGATCACCTCAATGTTCTCTATCTTTTGGTAAAGTATGACCCTCTCCTTACGGATCTCCTGTATAAATGAATGTTTTGTGAATGTTTTTTAACCACCTTCCGAGCCCCTGAATCGCCCTCGTAAATCTAGATCTGCATTTGTGTGAGAAAAGAGAACGGGGCCCTACAGGTTATAATGGGATCCGAATCACTTCTTGGGGATGTTTTATATTTGAAAATTACTGCGCAGTAAGTATGCTCAGACAGAAAGCTAGATGCACTAACCCACTGGGCTACCGTCCCCGTCGAGATATTTCAAGTTCTGAAGAGAAGATATTACCATTTTTGCCTCATCATTATTTTTTAATTCTGTTTTATTGAAAGTGAAATGATATTCCGTACATATATTAGATTTTCCGATAACATAAAGTCAGTAACATAAACAAATCATTAAAATATGAGTCCTAAGATGGTACTGTGTGGTACGTCATATTTTATAGTTTTATGCTCTACATGTATACTGTTTCCCGCTACTTAAATAACTTTGCATTTTAGAACTGGATAGCTTACATGGTAATTTATCAGTATGGAAGACCGTTTACCATTGTTCAATAATTCTATTGATGGTAACATCAAACTAAAACAAATGTTTAGTTTGCAATAAAGGGCAAGTTTCATCAAGTTGAATACAGACAAATCTGAAGCTTATGACAGATAAGGAAAAATATAATTTGATGTTATATTCGACCCTTTCCTGACAAGGTACTAATTTTTGCAAGCTATTGAAGATCGTTACGATAAGATCGGTTTTCGTACTAATAATTACAGAAAGAAAACCATTTTTAGTAAGCGTGATTTACTCTCTACCAGTATAGTGACTTATTACCGTATACATTTTATCGTTTTCGCATAAGCCAATCTAAATGCAGATCAGATGAGGAAGAGATATTTTTCTTTTTCCATGAATTACTCTAATTTATTTTTCGTGTAAATGTTGTTGGAATGTCAACTACTGATATGTGATCAATCAGTTTTATGTGTCTATTAATGCAAAGTGCCATCGTATTCTAGAACGTGACAAATTCGGTATTCCGTACACGTTCAACAGTCACTAGTTATGAAGTGTTAAATTCTGTCTATCACCTTTTAAATGGCTAACACAGAAACATTGTAACATCTGGATGTGGTATACATGTTAAAGAGAGTACTGGTAATATAAATTCAGAGTGTTTTAAATAATTTTATACAGTGATATACAGTAAAATAAAGATTATTTATTCTAACTGCAATAGCTTAAGCAGGAGAAATCCGGAAGTGCTGAGATTTGGATAGTAACAGAGAATCCACTAACAGATAAGTGTGATCTGTGAAACTATCAGGTTTTAATAAAATTCTCACTGTCCAATAATTAGAGGTTCTAATATCATCACAGGGTGAAAACTACCAATAATTATTAGCAATGCCATGGCTAAATTATCATTTACTAATGTGGGTAAAATGTGATTTGGTTACAGTGAATAAAGCAAAATCGCGTTAATAATTAACATGGCCTCTAACAAAAGTGTCAACAGTAACAATTATTGTTAAAATTGCTGCAATATCAATAAAAAAAATATTATTTCACCTGTACTTACAAGCATTTCATAATACAATAAATAATATTTTCGCTTGATAAACTTTTGAGCAAAGTCACTGTTTTCTAATTACATTTTTTAGTTAATCAAAACAAAATTTTCTCCTTTACATTCAATATAAATTGTGTTACGGAAATTCGTAGTGAACAATTGCTTCATTAAGCAAAAATAATTATACATATTTTCCAAACAAAAATTTTATGCTTTCTAGAATTCAAACATTTTTACATAATACGTAATAAAATTTTAAGTCATTAAGTAATGTTTATTAAAATTAAAATGAAATTGCTGGAGTTTGATGATTAATTTCGAAATTGCAATTAATTAATGGTAAAATAATGTATTAGTTTTAATTATACTTCGTTATATAGAATGTTTTATTAAAATATGTTTTAATTTTTTACATTTCCCTCATGCAGAACCAGTTCCTCTTCATGATTTGAATGTTACCGCTCGAATATACTTTCTTAATATATATGTATAATGAGGAAGTTCAAAGAATAATTACGGTTTTTCAACTACCAAATTTTTACTTATGTACAGTTTAGGTTTTGTTAAAGAGGTTAGATTTCCCTAAAGTAATGCGAAGTAATTTTCAGTTACAAATTGTTCCCAAGAAATGGAACGGACTTCTTTATATATTATAGAGCCCTGTCTCTTGTACTCAGTTAAATCCAGATCTCCTAAACTTAAGAGGATCATTCAGGTGACCCGGAAAGCGGTTAAATACCATTTTCAAAACATTGTGACTATTATGGTTGTCTGATCAGAAATATGTCATTACGTGATCGATATTTTACCTTCTACAACATCCTAATTTTTGAACCATTGCAATTATTATATTCGTAGTAGGGATATTTCAAAGCACTGCTTTATCAGTGACATGGCGACGTTATAAAGGTGGATTCTGGGCGTCACCAAACTGGTACATGAAATTATTTGATGACTCATTTCAATTATTAATATTTTATCGTCGACTTAAACATTACTTATACAAGTGACAAAATCGCGAATTTGTAAACAAAATTATTTAACCATTTTAAACAATTTTAAACGCGTATCTTCTCTTTGTAACTTTTAACTATTTGTCATGCAGATTGTTATGTTCTTATATGAAAAACCAATGTAATGGCTACAACCTTTGATTTATACAGGATATTTCGTAAATAAATGGATATAAAGCAATACGTGTGGAGATTACTTCTATATCAAATACGTACATATATATGACTTCAAATATATACTTCTAGAGTGCAGACATTTGATGAACTGATCTTGAATGCTAGAAAAAATTTAAAGATACCTCAAAAAAATAACAATGTGCAAAGAGTTGCCTGTCTAACGCCAACGAGAGCTATGGAGGTAAACTGCTGTGTCTGCAACCACTAGATGTATATCTAGGAGAAGTGGCTGTGACAACAATGGTACGCCTTAAATCCGTTGGCATACAACCAAATGAGAGCTGTCGAGAGGCCAGAAGTCATCTCTGGATGAAGCTGTCAGCCTCAGGCCTGCACAGATGGCATTTATCTCCAGTTTGTCTTTGATAAACCCTCCATAATACAAACGAATAGTGAGAACAAGGCTGCTGGAGAAGGTGTGATATCAACATCTTCACAGACGGATAAAAAAAAGATGGTGCAGGATGTGGAATCCAGAAGTCCGCAAATCCAATGTAAATAGGCTATGGAGGGGCGAGCCAACGTAGTACAGACGGAACTGGCATAATCATAGCCGCAAAACAATCCGTAGACAAACTACGGAAAACAATCAGGATCTACACTAGATAATCATCACTACCACAGGAGCAGCATGAGAATGTCACCAAGCACTCGTGGGTGCCTCCAACATGAACAACATACTGGTATGCTGGGTGAAAGGACATGCAGAGTGTAGTGTCAGTAAAGTAGTCTACAAACTGGCCAAGAAGGCAGCAGGTCTAAGTATCTTTGGACCAGGCCCGGCCAGTCTGTTACCGATCACCGCGATAACATAAATAATTAAAGAGAACACCCACAATGAATTCAAGAAGCTGAAGGATAAAACAAACAGCTGTCAGCTTCTTAGGGAACTACTAAAATATCCCAACAAGACTACAGAAATGGACTACGTGGCAATGTCCAGAAGGAACCTACATCTTATAACGGGGATCCAGACTGGACATTGTCCGTTAAGAAAGCATCTATATAATATAAGATTAAGCAAAACACCTGTCTGTAGAGGTTGTGAACAAGAAGATGAGATGGTTCAACATGTGACTGCTCTGTCGTCTCATTAATCAGAGAATCCATTTTGAGAGAACATTGGCCTACTTTGGCCGATGTAAAGGAGATGCCCCTATTTTGCAAGATTAGGTTGGTTGGAGTCCTAGGCAAGGGTCTGCCTACAGGGAGTAAGTACAAGGGGCCCAATGGAGCCTAAGTGCTGTGGTTCAGTGATATTCTTTGACCACCCTACAAACCAATTCTAATTCTAAACCAATAAAGAAACAAATGTGGAGAAGGTAAAATTCTTGTGAATTATGTGAGAGAATGATTAAAAAGTCCCTTTGCAGTGAGGGTTTTTATGAATTATCTTATTGAGAAATTCGATGCAAATCTTAAGATCCAAGATAACTTCGAAACAGGAAAGACGCCTAATATTAACAAAACGTAATATTTCAGTGACAAGATCCTCCATAAATCCTTATTGTCATAAGAAATAATTATACTGTAACCAACAGCTATTCCATGGGCTATATTCCCCACCAAGCGCTGAATTATGAACTGCAAACCTGGCGCATTAAGTGTTATCACAATGGTAATAGAAGTTAGTGTTTCGCCATCTCATTTTAATACTGTTTTTTGGTTGGAAACTGTTTTTAATACTGATCAGGAATTTTATTTAATTTGGCATTCTTGTTAAACCCAATTGTTTGAAGTTGTAAATTTTAATTTTTTTCGAAGCATTCAGGAATGTATACCGAAGTCCAGTTGGCAGCCACAGTTGGTTTATTGTGCATGTTTCTAAATTCTGCCAGTGATTCCTGTAGTGCTAACCAGCCGGAACAATTTTATCACCACCAGAGATGTTCTAGTGTTTTTGGGTCAACTTTTGTGGCCTCTTGCGATTCAGCGCCTCGCATTAACAGAATGTATAGTTTACTGTCTCAGGCATCTCTCCACATAGTCTGCTGTTTAGGTTGTATCACACAGTCCCTTTCACATGTACATGCCCTGTGAGTAACCCTGCTATTATTCTCAGCAGATTTCTGCTTAACATAACTATTCGTTTTGTACATGTTTTGGTCATGAAGGCCTTAAAGTATCCTAGCATGTTCTGCCGGTATCTGATATGCTCTTCCTTGACCCAGTCTGTTATACACCTCTTTGCACTGCACTTTGGCATTGCGAAGGCCGGTTTTGGGCCAAGGAATTCTGTAGTTGATCCTTGATTGGCAAGTTCGTCAAATTTTTCATTTAATAGGACCCCACTATGTCCTGGTACTCAGATCAGTTTTGCTCTACTCTGCCAGTATCTTAAGTTCTTCTAGGCATTCCCAGATCAATCTCGATGTCACTTTATGACTCATTAGTGCCTTCAGTGCCATCTGACTGTCTAAGATGATGTGGATCTCTTATTGCTCCCCTTGTAATTTCAGTGCTGTATTTCCCAAGAGCAAAGCTAAGGCCTGTTCTTGGGTTTTCTCAATATATTCCAGATCCTGTGCCTCTCTCTACCCATCTATGTACCAGGCTAGTTCTTTGCGAAGAAATTCTGGTGTCCCTCCCTTCCAGGTTGGAAGTTGGTCACATATTATAGAATCAAATGATTTTGAAGGGTGCACTGTAATGCCATTAACTTTCTCATAGTGTCTTATTAAATTTTATTAATTTGCAAACCCTAGTTCCCTAGTGGTGGAGTTTATTTTGTCTAAATTATTTCTACATGAGCATTTAAAATTAACATATGGGATACGAACATTTGTTTAAAAGTGACTCTTTTTTTAGCTGCTTCAGCCATTCATCTCCAATGGACTCCAGCTGGGCCTACAGTATAACGATCTTCTGCTCACAATGAATTTTTTAATTCCAAAATAATGAATTTATAAAATGAAATACGATCTACCTAATTGCTAAATGGCAAATAACTTCTATTCACGCCTAATTGATCATTTCCCAGCAAAAGTGCTTATTTGATTTTTATATAATTAAATTGTATACGTACCTAGTTCGTTTTATGGTTATACCACTATAAATAACATTGGCCGGTATTCACACATAGTCGTTATGATGACCCTAGCACAGTTAAAGGCTTTTAAAATTCTTCCAATTAACTATTAAACTATTAAACATGCTATTGAAAAATGGTGCCCTGCCTTTTGCAATTAACTTCAGTAATGTTACTTGCGAAGTGCCTCTACATCTTCCGGGTAATAACCAAGTACTACTTGGTTTAAATAATCCATATTAGAGCGAATTATATAGCTTCAAATTATATTATCTGGTTTTTATTTGAAACTAATAATAATGGTACTGATGACTTGATGAATAAAATGATTAGCCTACTTCTGCTAATGCTGATTTGTACATATATGGGCTGTAATATTTCCGGTAACGTATGTAATTTTTGTAGTAGATGGATAATAATTTCCCTTCGATCATTATGCGTTTTCTTTCTTATTCAAAGTACACACTTTTCTGATTGGCTTCTTTCTGCTGTATGGTACGTGTGACAGCCACACCTCATCTGTCAAATTAAATTTGTTAAAATTAACAGCATATTAGTTCCAGTAAAAAAAAAAATAAATACAACTGTAAAAAGAGGTTGTACAAACCAGTTCCAAAGATTTATTTTTTAATTTTTAAAATTCATCATACGCGATTTTTCTCTAAATGTTTCAGGTATAGGTTCCCATTTATTTTATGTTTGTACCTTTTGTATTTCATTGTCATTACTTTGATTTTAACCGAAATATCTTAATATAAATCTAATAAAACAAAGAATTGGTGTAAATTATAGGTACTGTGGGAGTAAATTTATGAATAGATTTCATTGTGAATGGGAATGACATCGTAAATGTCAGATAATGATTATCACTTTAAATTTAAATTGAAACATTCACTGGAGTGGATAAAGATGGAGTTTTTGCCGCTACCGTTAAGTTTTAGTACCAGCTTTTATCAACTAAACATATTTAGAGCTCTACTTGAATTACCTCACACGGAAATGTCTAAACTGCCCATACATTTTTCTCCATACTTATTATCACAGTTTTGATATCAATAAATTGAAAAATGAATAAATAAAAAGCGTTTTTGCAACTTAAATTTTTATATGTGACGACGCCAAGTACAGTGAATCAAAACTGTACTTGTTTCCTTATGTGTTTGGGATTTCCTTTTGCATATTTAGCACCCAATTAACAGTATTTAATTGCACGTATAATAAAATTTTTGATGGTTCTTTAGAGTACGAGCATCTACATTTAAAGAGGCTCTGTGTACTACTCGCTCTGCGTAAAATAATACTGGATAAAAATTGTACGATCTTAAATGTACACATTCTTGACAGAAATTTCCTTGTTTGTTAAAATTATACACAATAGTCCCTGATTTTGTTAAGAAAACTGCGTATTCCAGCAAGAACTATTTTACTTATATTATTTGAGGTAGTTAACAAACAACTTTAATTAACATTCAACCGAGTCGACTCCAAGATCAAATCAAACACACGTGGTACTTTAATACATAGAATTTTAAACATACTCCTCTGGCTAGTTAAACCACAAGAAATTCCAATAAATCTCGAGAAGAATAAAAATTGGAAATGACGTTTGGATAATTATCGGACAGTACTTAATATAATAACACTACTTTAACACAGGTGTATGCGGGAATGGAGGTGCAAATATGATTTAATCGAGTCGATAATAAGGGTAAAACAACTTTATGAAATGTCAATGTCGCATACCAGCGACTTGCTGCATATTCTTCATTAGGATTTTTTCGATGATATCTATAAATATCAACGGCTGACTTCTATAAGCGAATCGGAATTAATATCTCAATTACAAAAATAATATTACATTAATTATCGACTGGTACACCGATGTTTTTACCTTTTTACTCGAATTCTTCCGTTCGTATTCCCTTTGACTAATATCATATCTTGCATAACTGAACATGGATGCGTATATCATATTCATTGGATGAATGATGAGGTGTAATTAACTCAGAACGAAAATAATAGAACCCAAAAAATGTATACTTTCCAAGCCACCGAATGATTGGATTGATTATAATGGGAAATAATCTAGCACATAAAACACTGATTTGTATTTTGTATATTTCTGTATTTATTATATTGATATACATGTATGTGTTATTAGCTTTTGCCAAAGTTATTAGCTTTTGACAAAGCAAACATGGACAGCGAGATTCGCAATAGAATTAACGCTGCATCTAGAGCACTCTGGGGTCTTAGAGAGAGAGTATTTGACAACCACGACCTTGCTTTGTCAACGAAAATGGCTGTCTACAGAGCAGTTGTCATTCCAACACTGCTATATGGATGTGAAAGCTGGGTCACTTACCGTCGTCATGTGAAAGAATTAGAACGTTTTCAGCAAAGACACCTCAGAAGTATGATGAAAATCCGTTGGTTCCATCACATATCAAACGTGGAAGTACTCAGGAGAGCAAACAGCCTTCCAATTGAGGTGCTTATTTCAAGAGCACGCCTAAGATGGGCAGGTCACGTTCATCGTATGCATGATAACCGCCTTCCTAAATGTACACTTTATGGTGAATTGCTAAGCGGTAAAAGAAGGCGTGGCGGTCAACGAAAGAGGTTCAAAGACGCTCTGCATGAAAATCTAAAATCCTGCGGTATTGCAGACGAGCAATGGGAACAACTTGCAGCGGACAGAACCGAATGGCGAGGGGTTGTGGCCAGCTATCAAGGAAATGTTGCTGCAAGAAGGCCGAATCCAAGACCTAACCAGGTCTATGTTTGTCCTGACTGCGGTCGACATGTGCTCTCCCGAATTGGCCTCTATAGCCATAGTCGTGTGCACCGTAGATGAATGGGAATTACAATAGACTACACCTTTTACTTGTTTTTATATTGTACACAATTTATCGACTGTAACGTTTTTATACTCGGACTCGAGTAACGGCTAATAATAATAATAATAATAATAATAATAATAATAATAATAATAATAATTAGCTTTTGCTAAAGAATAGACTTGTTTATTCTTATTAACCATTCTATTTCTAAAAGCTTTTGATAATATACTTATCTAGGAACAATATTTCTTTCCTTCTCAGAGCTCCTTTGTAATATAGATAAAAATCTGAAACCACTTGAAACTCTTCAAAATATTGTGCTTTTCCTGTTCTAATTCACTCCTGATTCCTAATTCTCTACCCATCCCAGCACTCTTAGTCAGGGATACACGTTAACAGTAGCTCGACGTATATTATTGGTGTCTATTCTATTCTACATATGCTTGTAGATAATATGTCTTCTGAAAGCACAAGTATGTACAAGTGTTCTTGACAGGGAAACGTCCTGTTAGAAGTCTTACTATTAATATCTACAACTTGTTGTAGTTCTTTTGTCTATTTTGGACATGATCATTTTTCGAGTGTCTTCCCATGTAAATTATTTTATATTCCACCAGTGATTCTTAATATGTTCAATTAAGATTTTGGAGATTTCCACCATGGATTCTGGGCTATAGAGTACGTATAGATAGTGACTCTATCTTGTAGGTTTGTGAACTTATTAATTGTTCATTGTGGTAGAGTGTTCCAATACTTAGGGTCTTCGTGACAACCCTATACCAGTCTGGACACACAACGTCACTTGACTGTTAGATAGGTTTCCTCCTAGATCCATCAATAAAATCAGTATTTTACGTAATAAATTGTGAGTAGTTCTTGTTAGCTAATCCTTCTTATTTCTAGTGCAGATATTGAAATACTTGGTGAACGTAGTCATGGGTATCATGTACACTGACCTCAAATTTAGTTGAGAGAGTCTTCTTCCGTAGTTACTATCCTCATGTGTCCCGAATTTGCTTCGTGGAAACTGATCTCGCAGCCTTTATAGTCCATTCTGTAAGTCAAACAGGACTATGAATTTTTCTTAGTCTAACGAGACTATGTTCTCCCCCCGTTTTCAAAGATGCTGAACACAATGGTGATGTCGAGATCTCTTCTCGACACCCGCTAACCTCCCACGGCTAAAAACCACCCCCAAAAGGGGTGAAACGCGGATATGCAGTCTCATACCGGCTGAACCTGCGTCACCCACCGTTTTCGAGGATGCTGAGCACGATAGTGATGCTTGGATTTCTCTCCGAGGCGAGCCTCTGAAGCGGCCAAAAACCACCCCTTTGATATGCGGTTTTATGAAGTGAGTGCACCGGATAAGAGAAAATAAATCATTTGTGTGATAAGGCGAAGACGGCCTATTCGCATTTCACCCTTTCAGGGGTGGTTTTTGGCCGTTTGAGGGATTGGCAGGAGTCGAGGAGAGGTCTCAATTCGAAAACGGGGGGGGGGGGGCATAGTCTCGTTACGCTACACATTAATATTTTTCGAGGTTCCATCAGGCTCACAGAATACACTATTATGCATTCTTCTCTGGAAATGAGGAAAACTTTAGCAGCGTTTTCATATCTATACGGGTGCTGTCATAGCACTCATGATTCCAAAGCAAGTCAGTCTCTGCATCCGGCGTAGATGCTATTGTTTGAATTGATTTGAATCGTTAATGTGGTGGGGTAATGCCAAATGTTAGATGCCAAAAGATATGTTACGTATGTTTACGATCAAAGAAGGAAATGCTGTGCCGCAGAATTTAGATAATAATACATCAACTAATCACCAAGAGTTTTCCAATTAGGACTACGGCAATATATGTATGATGCCTACCCCTGTGGCCAAATTGACATTGTATATACAGATATGATAGGTTTTACCATGGTATCTTTTTAAATAAGTTGACAGCTGTTACAATATGGTACGAGTTTATTTCTTTACTCCTTAATTAAGCAATAGATTACAATATGTTTATTACCATGGGTACAGGTAACGCTGAATCGGAAGTCCCTCAAAGTTCAATTCTTGGTCCAATTTTATTCAATGTGTTTATCAATGATCTAATTATGAATTTGCAGCGTTAACTATAATAATAATACGGAATTGTTCAAGTCGTGCTTGAAAAGCATTTATAACTGGTGTAGTAAAAATAACTTATCTATAAACGGTAACAAATATAATGTTGTAACTTACTCACGAAACTTAATATCCTTTAATGAGTATGTAATAAATGATAGCGTTATGGAAAGTTTTAAAGATTATTATAAAAGAAGGAAAAAGGGACGAATGTTGAGACATTAAGATTTATATTTAATTCGTCTGTCACAATCATACTGTCAATACTGCGTAATCGGGACTTTTGTCTTAATATCGTCTAAAATATAAAAAAAAAGAAATTGAGATATTTTAAAGTAGTTAGTAGTATAAGTTGATTTGTGCCCTAGGTTCTATGGATATTTTACGACACTTATTGTGTGTCTGCACAAAATCCCACTTTCAGGATGTACAGGGATAAAGGAAAGAAAAAATGTCAGGATTGCAGTGAATTTTTGAGAAATATATATACACAAAAGAAAGGGTGCTTTAAACTGAGGGATCATCAACTTTAAGATGTTATTATAAAAAGAGAAATGCTTGTTTATATTCTCATGTTCCAACATTTTATACTGGCATTGTTTACGACTGAATTTTAAACATACTAGACGAATCTTGATAGTGTATTATATAGTGGTAACAAGTATCAAAAAGTACTAAAAATCCAATTATTTTTTAGTCATAGGAACAATATCAAAATTCATTTTATTCATACCAAGCAAAAAGACTATGTAGGTATTAAACCTGTATTCAAAACGTAATGAAAAAATCGCAACAAAGACTTGCTTTTCTTAAGACGGTACAAGCTTTGTAATTTCACCAAAGCTTAAACGATTCTTATTAGAAACAAAATTGTTACAGATATGTTTCTATTACTGTCAAGTATTAACTATGTTTATTATTGTCTTGTCAACTATAATTGTATATAAACTAGCTGAAAATTAGAAATTCTTCAGCTTGCATGAATAAATCTAATTCGCTTTCAATATATACATTGAAAATCATTATGGTACAGTTAAGTTTAACAATGTAGTTTTTGTACGTTTTGTAAAGCATACACTCCATTATTTGTAAATTGGTATTGATCTTGGAAATAAATACAGTTGTATGTTTATTTTATTCTAAATTATTACTTTGGTCGTTTTAAATTAAAGTATACCATATTTCACGACGTATGGCACTTTGTCGTGTGATAATATTCAAATTTTGTTAGTTTTACAAGGCTTTTATTCAATATTCTACGGATATTTCGCATTTGTTGAAGGTCAGTTCGATAACCTTCATGTATATCAGTTTGAATCATCCATTTTTGTTAATATTTTTGACACTGTAATTTGGCAACTTCCTGTAATACCGTAAGTAATATAATCATTCCTACTCATTTGCAGTAATTTACTTTTTAAGTAACAAATGTAATTTTGCTTTAAGGATTTTACGTCGAACAATTTCATTTATATTAAAACAGTAATTTGTGGCATTTGCCTATATAGATTTATTTCAAGGTCAATTGTTAAGGGCCTCATTGAGGGCATTGCTTAGTTAATTGAACAAAATTTTATTTTCAATCATTAAATACCTACTTATAAAAATAATTTACATATTACAGTATAAGAACGTATGATATCTGCCAAAATTAGGAATTAATTGCGACAAAAAAATTTTCTTCAGAGAAATATTTTATTGGTGCCTTGATTGACATATCAAAAGTCCCCACTGATAGACCTCAATTCATTTCAATTCGATATAACTTTATTTTAAATTATTAATTAAAGTTACCTCCCCAAAACCCACTCCGGGTCCGGCCTTGCAGCCCCCGCGCGATTTACGGTGGCAGATTACAGGATCGGGTCGGGCGGATTTAGTCTGGCTAGCTATAAAACAGTTAAAGCTTAAGTTCTATACTCCTTCTGCTGACAAATAGATAAAAAAAGGTGTTAAAATTACATATATCTAAAAAATAGATTTTGCAAAACTTAAGAACTTATATTTTTTAAAACTATCACTTTTCACCATTTAACTTTGGCATTGACGCTGACACCAAACGAGGAGCCTTCCGCGAGGTGTGAAAACGTCGGGCTGCGAATAGGCTGTCCTAAATTGTAGTTTTAAAAATTTTGGTTTATCGAGAATTTTGGTTTTTTGTTGAAAATTTTTAAAGGAACTGAATTTAGAGACAAATATGTACAAAAAGAAAACAAGAAACAAACTGGATAAAAGGAAACAAACAGAAAGGAAGAGGGTGACAGGAAAGATTTAAAATTTATGAAATATCAGCAAAGGTGGGTGGATAGGGTAAGCGGAAGTTATAGTTGTTGAAGGTTGGCTACAGAGATTGCCGGAAGATTGGTAACGTCTGGTATGGTAGGGTGTGTTTTATCCGAAATGGGGCATTATGTTGCCTAATTTGTGTTATGTTTCTTTTTAGCGCACTGTCGCCCATTCTGAAAGAATAACATTTTTGAGAGATGTTCTGGATGTAGTCCGCTATTGGGGTTATGTCGTGGTAAGGTGCGTATAGGCCTCTGAGTGAGGTGTACTTCCAGAATTAGAGATAAGGCGCATAAATTTGTGCTCAAGCACTTTTAGATTTTTCATTGTCGTGGCCGACGTGCTGCACCACATCGACGCCGCGTATGTATTGGGCGGCCTAACCACCATTGTGTACAACAATTTTTTATTTTGTTGTTTTGTTTGTTGCTACCCCTGACCATGAGCGGAGTAGATCGTCCGTACTGTCTGGTTGGAATTTTGCTTCCCCGGATCGAGATTGGTGTTAGGAATTGATAGACCCCTTGCTATTCCAATGAATAGTTTTTATAACGTGGATTACGCCCACTGGGGAACCTACAAGAAACAGAACGCTCCAAATGTTATACCTCGTGGTTGGTGTGGAAATAGCGTAATACGTAAAATGATGTCCTACAAGAAGCTCTCTTTAAAAATGTCCATAAAATTAACGGTTTTTGAGTAAAACAGAAAAAACGGCTGATGGACGACAGTGGCGGCCATTTTTTGCGAATTACGGCCCTAGTGCAAAGTCTATTAATGTGGGCTTCTGATATACTAACGAGTAAGGCTAGTACACCATTTCTGCAAGAAAATTTTTTTTGCCGCAATTAATTCCTAATAAATACTTAATTTTCATAGAACAATTACGATATTTTCATGTACTCTTGAGAAATGCCCTTCACGAAACAACAGAAAATGCGTAACACGAACTAACTTACTACAGAAAGGATATTAACAAAAAACTAACTTAATCTATTTTTAAAATTAACTATTTGATAACAAATAAATACTTAATTTATTACTTGAGTTAGAACTGGATTTTCAAGCTTTTTTTTTTAATACATTTATTTAACGTCGGCCTATTTCCGCTACTGAGGCCTATCACCGACGCCTGTAGACGAGCTACCCCCAACCAGGAATTTTGCCGAACCTCTTCCCTTAAGAAGAGTAGGGATCTTTTACTTGCCTAACATTTAATAGACAAAGGACCGGCGGCTTTACATCCCCTCCGAAGGATGGTATATCCCCTATACAACCCTCGCCTAAGGTTGTATAGCTTCCGCGCATACACTGATATTCAAGCCGCTGGAAGAACTACTAACTGCGCCTGACGTTGCTTTACATCGCATATCAAAGTATGTACATAGTAAAGACGCACCTACACTCGCCCCTATTTTCAAGCTTAAACTGCTAACTGTTTTTATATAGAGTGATAAATGATAGAATACTTTCCCCCATGTATAGGGAACTACTTCCGCTGACACAACTAACTGTGAAATGGAAAGCTTTCTATTTCTGTATATCTGATGGTGTTCTGATGACTTTTTCGCTACTTTTATCCAATTTCTTAGAAATAATTTGTATGATACATGTAAGGTCACTCCCAGTAGATATACCAGGAACGAAGCCATAGTTGTTACGTGCAATTTGACTCTGTACATGCCCAGATAATGACGTATAGAGGGTGAAAACTTTAGGTTTATAATTTTTGGCTACTCATCTCTTGTCGTTAATATAGCTTATGTTTTTGTTTTCAGTAGATAATTGTCCTGCAGACTTATCTATCTTATTTATTAGTTAACTAAACTCTCTACAAATATTATTATTCCTTGTTTGTTAATGCTTTTTTCAACGAATGCTCTTTTTTCTTTATCTCTTATGGTTGTCTGGGAACATACTTGAGAATATGCTTACAATTAATTTGTGTCAATTTTCAGTAAAACCCAATTAACAATATTTAGTTCATTTAGAAAAGTCTAATATTTTTGAAATTCTATAGAAACCTATGCCTAACCGTGGACGATAAACCATCGTTATTCAGTATTAGTCCGGGCGAAATTAGAAAAATTGAGTTTTTCGTTTAAAAAAAATATTTTCTTATTTCGGGGCTCAAAAACTATATGAAAATTAATGTTTTTAATGTAAGGAAAATTTGTATCTATTCTTTGAAGCTTATAACACAATATACTGCAGATATATTTTGATATTCTTTAGTTTAAGTGCTTGCTTTTTAATTATTAAGACGTGCGCGCGGGCGCGCCAGTCAGCGTAGCGGCCCGGCCTCACTATGGTGTGTGTATATATATGACAAATAAAGTCAACTAGAGGAATGATAGACGTTAAAATGCACAAAGGCACGTTTCGTCGTATTCCTCTTGAAACCTAATATTTTCATTAGGATGTGCGCTCTGAATGGTATTTTAGTTACCAATTACTAGAAATGCAATAAAGTGTTTATAGCAGATACCAGTGAACGTACCCATTATTAAAACAGAGGAGTTCCGCAGCATCAGTAATATCTAGAGTCATCTACAGACCGGTTTCGAGCTTTTGGCTCCCATCAGTGCAGAGCAGACCCAGACACTGACCATGCTGCGGTCTCCTGATGTTATATACATTGCAAGTAACACCATATCGGCGACTTACAAATAGTTCAAACATCAGGAGACCGCAGCAAGGCGTGCAATCCTGGTAAAATATCACATACAAAGTATGTTAAAATATCACCTGCTACATGGCAAGCTACGCTGACAGACGCGCGCGCGCGCGCACACCTTAACAATTAAAAACAAGCACTTAAGCTAAATAATAACAAAACATATCTACAGTATATTGTGGTATAAGCTTCAAAGAATAGATACAAATTTTTCTTACATTAAAAAGATTAATTTTTATATAGTTGAAAATCGCAAATTTTTTTAAGATTTCAAGAATACTTTTCTTGAAATCTATCAACTTTAGAAAAACATGTCTAAGAATATTATTTGTTTGTTTTGGTGTCAAAAATACGAAAATATTTTTTTTAAACGAAAATATCAATTTCTCTAATTTGCTTTAAAAAACTTTGTTTTTTAAACAATTCCTGACAACATTTCCATCTGGCAAACTGTACTTTCTTATAAGGAAGCACATTTTGAACAAGATGGCACAAAAATATTCCATCCGAATAAATTTTCCCGGTCGATGACTGATTGCCCGGACTATACATATATATTTCAATTTGTTGTGTACGTAGCATAAAAATTAATAAACACAAACGCGCATAATATTGAAACTAATTTCACAGTCTTAATTTTCGTTAAGACTAGCTAATTCCACATCGCAATTGTCTGATAAAATTAACTGTTCGTTAAATAATGACTATGCTATCTCTGAACTTTCTTCATTGCACCAACCTTTTGTTAGTACTGTTAGCTTACATTGCTCCATTTATTTTTTTATAACTTACGCTATTCTTTAATTACTTCGAAAAAGTTAAAGAACAGTTAGTTCGTACTCCATTTTCAATTTTATTAAAACCGCATCTCTGTGTCTAACCAATAATTATTTGAAAAGTATATAAATCTGCTGTTGCCGGTTTAAAATATATTCCCAGCCTGTGGTAGTAAATAGTGATCAACGATATTCTAGAATAGAGTTAATATAATACATAAAATAAATGCAAAACGGATACAGTTGATAAAGTTGTAGATGGCATTAAGTCACACATAAACCACACGTAACAATACCTGAGACCTGTTTTAAGCGTTTTAAACGATGTAAAGCACGAAATATTTTTTCCAAGGTATAAGTTTCAAGAATTTCAGATGAAGATACACTTTGACTCTCTATGTATTGTTTAACAATACACGTATGAATAACAAATTTAAAATGTATACAATGAGAACCTGCTTGGAGTACTTTTATATAAAAGCATGTACAAATATTACAGTTGTCGTAGTAGCTCAAGTTTAATATTCAAATTGCTAATAGTCTGTAAGCCAGGAGGCAAAACTAATGGTTTTAGTTAAATTTTGGGGTACTGGAATGCATTCTTGACTTATTGGGAAACATGAAAATTCCTACTAACCAATGGTAGATATCATAATCTAGCGCCATTTTTAAAGGCGCGTTACTTACGTATAAAACCTTAGCTAATTTTTCTTTATGTAGTAAAATAACATTTTTATAAAAATATGCACTTCGCCTTCTCAGATTTTGATCAAATATGGCACCGAGGAGCCTCTATGAAGAAGAACTACATAAACCCAATTTGAAAACACAACCACGTCAAAAGTGACGCAAGTATGACTGGTGGTCGAGAGGTGAGCGTACTTGCCTCTCACCCAAAAGTTCCGGGTACGATCCCCGGTCGTGGCAGTGGAAAATACTGCGAGAGGGATTTTTCCACTATACACGGATATTGGGTGTGTGTCCCTTGTCCCTAAATGTGTAGTCCCCTCCCACACAAGGCTCTTCTAGAGGCTTCCGGGATAAAGGGGGTCGTAATTACCTGTGGTGTTATTTATTTATTTTATTTATTTATTTATTATCCAACTACCTCCAGTGAACAATGTGAACAATACAATATCAAGTATATAAGTGCTCTTTTCCTTGCTTCAATTTTTGCCTTATATTAAATTACGTTGTTCTGCATTTTAAAACTATTTTCCTCCCAAATGCTAGTTTTGGTGAGCCTAATATATTTCGTGTCGCTGAATCAAAATATGAAATTCGTTTTTCGCTATTACTCACAAATTTTGAGGGAGGAGAGTGAACTTTAACTTGTGTAAGAGTCAGGAGAAATATTTTGCATTCTATAGATTACCGGAGGTGTCGGTTAGAGATGTAATAGAAAAGTCGGGCCTTGGTTAAAATAAGTCATCAGTTGATGCGACGTCCGCCAATATATGTTCTCTCACAATTGGTGGGTGGTACAGTAATTTCAAGGTAAATTGTGGGAAGAGCGAAGTCCAAATTATAAATAATACCCATTAGTTTTATAGGGAGATTTTGTTCCAGTTTTATCATATTATGCTTTCCCTTGCCACTTATAATATTGATGGAAACTACTTTTATTATAAATTATTCTAGTTATGAAAGCATTATCATCCCAAGTTGCAACGGCAATTTAAAAATATGTGGCAAATGCTGTTCTTCATTTTCGGCATTTTACATAGCAGTGTTTTCAAAACGATTTGACATATTATTTTAATAAAATGTTTTATTCTTCTTTTTTATATGGAGGTCAACTCTCTGCCAAATTTGGTCAAAATCTACGGTGGTGATTTAGAATTGTTATTAAAAGTTTGTTGATTTAACACAGAATGACCCGGCATTCAAAAAGCTTTCGTTTGATATGTGTATCATGCATCTGTGATCATTATCAATAGAATTTTCAGTAATTCTCCAGTACGTGTATAGTCTAGCAGTCATAATAACGCTCAAGGTTGGCCCACACAAATTTGCCAGGCTACTTTTTCCTTAATAAAAAATGCAGAGAAATATTAGAGAAGCTAAGGGTGGAGATAATTCTCCAGTTACAAAAGTTGGTTATTGTGTTATGAATTGAAGACGGTTTTTGAAAAATTCACATTTTCAGTCGAGAGTTCAAACATATTTTTGTATCCAATCCATATCGAATGAGTTTTCCGTAGTGCAGTAAGTTATATGTTTCTACAAAGAGACCAACTCACAAATCATTCTTCATGCGCCAGGCATCAAATTATATTTGACACATTATTTATTCATCAAATGGTGCTGATGTATTTGTCATTTATTTAGCTTTTGCCTTTAATTTGAGCTATATTAGAATGGAAAATGATTAAGACATAAATGTTTGTGAATTATCAAAGGTCCAAGGTATATTCTGCACTTTTAGAAGATGGTTAAGTTGTCCCTTCCCACTTTTATTTTTAAACTGACTTTTAGTTCAAAATATTGCACCAGTTTTGTGCCCTCTTACGCCCCATAATAGATAGTTGACATTTGACGAAAAAGCTTGGACCAACGGCCATACACTTTTAACCCAAGATATGAGCATGGGTGAAAGGTAGATGACCCACGGAATAGGTATTGCTATAGTTTGAATGAAAAAGAACCTAGCACCCAAGTGGTGTAACATCATGACGTGCCTCTGTCATCAAATACTTAGTCATGATTTTGAATGTGAAAAATATTGATTAATATTATGTAGATACTTACTCAATTTGTTTTGATCTACATATGGTTCTATTTTAATTTCATATTTTTCGTAATTGTGAAATAAATTTTAGTTTTTCTACTTTTATATATTTACTGGTCACTCAAAAATCTATTTGGCAACTGTCAGTTTCTAAATGTTTTCAAGATATCTGTTCGTGTAGACTTTTTGCACTATTATGGCGGGTAGATTATGTTAGTAGAAAATGACTAAAATCTATTGATAATAACCTAAAGTGATTGATTCATCCATCAAACGAAAGCTCGTTGAATTGTGCTTTTAGCAACAAATCGAGTATTGTTCAGAACATCCAAATGTGGTGTGAAGTAAATGATTTATTTTCCATTGATTTTTTATTTATTATACGGTTTAAAAAAAATACATGACACTCGATTCATAATAAATTTTAAAAGACACTGATCAACGCACAAACTTTAAATATGTAACGACTTTCTGTAATATTGACTAATTACTGCATATATTTCTACACAATTTTGTTGATTGTGGACGTTATTACTCTTATTTCAAGAATTATTAGTAACGTAATATTAGGCCCCAACAAGTTGTTTGTTAATTACATTTTGTTTTCAGAAATGTACACAACGTTAAATCACATTCTTCCGGTTATTATTCCAAATTAAAATATAATTTTTGTTTTCTATGTTACTTGAAATCCCTTGCAAATTAGTACCTACGGAAAAATAATACGGGTTTGCAGTACCTTTTAGAAATCCACCACCCAATTTTAAATGAAACATTTTTGCAGTGAAATAAGCATCACATAATAATATTAATAATAATAAATGTGGTAACATTGTTTACAAAATTAGAACCATAATAACGTTACTGCTATAGCTGGTAAGCTTGGTAGTCATGGGTACAGAACCTATTTTCTGAACGTTGGTAGTTCGATTCTTTCCTGAAGTTAGTTGAACATTTCATTTACAATTTATGTCGGACCAAGCTGAAAAAAAAAATTTCTATACCAGACACAAATCTTTGATTTTTCAAAGATTACTTGGGCGTTTTGAGAAGAAGTTAAGAACATATTTAGTTCTGATAGTCCAATAAAGTTTTCACGCACTCAGTCCATAGGAACTCATGTTTCGCACATGTTTATTTGTGTGGTTGCAGATACATCTCTACATATTAGGGAAATTACTCTGATTTTGAAAGAAGAAGTTCTGAAAATAAAAACAACAAATCGACTATTATGAAATACCGGCGCTTATTTTTGAAGTTAAAGATTGCATATCTAGATTTCCAAATTATCATGGAAACTAGGAAATTCTAGAAATTTCTAAATATTTCTACACTCAAAATGTGGAAAGACATATCCAACGTGTAATGAAAGCTTCTTTATAGTGAGCTCTCAGGATTATTTTGGCTTTAAATGGGTGGAAAATAGTTGAGGACAATATAGTAAGGCAACTTTCACTAATATTAACAAACACATTTTTTTAATTTTACTGACGTAAGTTGTTTATTTCAAGATTATTTTAAACAAATTGTAAGAATAAAACAAAAAAGGTTTTAAACAAAAATGTAACTCACAATAAATTCATTTAAACTCGCCGCAGATTCAAGATACTTTAAAAATGTACACAAATATGTGTAAGGAAGGCTATAACATCTGACAAGATTCTACAAAAACTGCATAGTATTCTGGCGAGTTTTCGCCAACAAAGCTAGCAACATCGGGCGACTATTAAATAACAATTATGCGTAATAAATTAAGTTATTTTCAAACCGGTTTTCAAGAAGTTCAGATATTCTATAATAGTGCAAATAAATAGAAGAAATAAAATATTCCACAATCATATAAAAACTTTCGTAAGCTGACGAGTATGTTACATGCGTGAGGTCGAGACGCACGATCAAATATTGAATAAATTTAATTCAAACTAAAGAATTTAATATTTTAAAAATATATAAAATAAACAATTCGCACATGAAAAAGTTTTCGCTCTGGTTACTATGAGACCGAATATTTATTGTCAAGTAACATCTGCTCTCATTTAAAATTTCTCCAAGATTTTTGCCACAACTTAAGCTTCTTGGAAGTTATGATTCAAGAAAGTGACGATTCAAACTTAGAAAAAGTTTGGCAAGTAATTGCTCAGCCATAATTCCTGAGAAGTCCAAAGAGAGATATGAGAAAATCTGAGCCATATATCGAAGACTCGGTGGAAAATAAAAATCAGTTTTCAAACAAGATTTTACATGGAAATTCTCTAGGAAATTCTACGGTAACATAAATTGACATCGTAGCCCAGAGCGTTATTACAAAATGTGCAGCAACTACAGCATCATCAGAAGAGAACGTTGTTTTAAACCCAAATTCTATTGCTTCAATAAATGTTAATAATTGTTCAAATTCTAATTTTAATTTTGTATTTAACAAATATTGATTTACAATTTTTTATATTTACTAACCGCCTCCTGATCGGTAAGTAATTACTTACCTATCGCTAATTTGTAAACGTCATTTACAAATATCTCAACAAATTCAGTAAAGATGTAAAGTTACCTGAATGTGCGAAAATTAACTTTATGTACCAAATCTCCGGATTAATTTGAGTTAGTGAAGTACATTTAATCCAGTTAATATACACTGTATACAATATTTAGAATAACTTGTATTACATACTGAATAGTGTTAATGTTGAAACTGAGGGATATTTTTCAGCTAAAAATGACAAGTGTGTATTTTATAAAACTCGTAAAACTCAGCAACGAACCCAAATTTTATGAAGCAGTGTTCACGAGAATTAAAAAAAAATGTATATAAAATTCAGAAACCTATATTATATAATAAACCAATTTTATGAAGTAATAAATATATTCCATTTACTACTATTTTATTACACTCTTTTGTTACTTAAAATAGCTTTGGTTTGGACTCAACTATTACGTAAGAATGAAATATAGCATAATATATGTTAACGTTTTATTTTTCACGTTTTCACGTACTCGAACATATGTACATTTGATAGCTTTGATAATCAATTATCGATCAATCAAAATGGAAATTTCAAAAGATCTTACGCACTAAATATAGCTGTAACTTTAAAAGCTTTTTTGATAGTGTATAATTTATCTGATGCAAGTATTTCAAAATGCCTAGTTATGCCACATTGAAATTGTTTTCTATCGTTAATAAATCTCTTGAAAATCTACAGTATAATGGTTATAAACAACGAAATTCCAGATTGTCATTAAGACGCTCGAAACATATTTTTCTCGGACAAATAATTACTGTTTATTAGCATTAATATATAATTAGAAATTGTTTTAAATTTGTATTTGTTTGTTACACTTTTAAAATTACACACATAAAAATAACTACCTGTAGGTAAACCATTATTATACCTGATATACGTACTGCGGTTATGTGGTGTTATTTATATTAATTGTCTTTATCAATTTACAATTTTGCACGTTCTAATCTTCCTTATAACTAATTTACATAGATAATGATGCCGCAAATGTACGTACAGTAGAAACTTTTGAATATTTCATTTATCTGTATCATACATAATAAACCAAAAAATAACAGTTAATTATTTGCTGCCACCTCTGGAATGTACAAAGTTATCCAACATTTTATCTTTTCATTAAGGATTTACAGGATTTTTATCGTGATTCTGTTTTTTTTTTATTACCTAAGCGGAAATTAGCCGATAATGCAAAGTATAATAATTTTAATAGGTGCTGTTCATGGCTATTAGAGACCTAACGCAAGAATTTGTTTCAGGAGAAGTGCAATTACATTAAAGATGTGATGTGCTGCAATTCGCGTTTTGAAATATCTAACCTCTAGTAATGATAGATGGATTTTAATGTCTGATCAGGTAAAGTGTAATTAACTTTTTACGACTGCCATTATGTATTTTTTCAGTCATATTTGTTTGTGGCTCACAAGTGAAATGGCTATTAAGCAACTGGGTAAAGTCAAAAACACGGTATTGTTGTTGCCCAAATCATGTATTCTCTATGTAATTCAATGCTGCTTAGTTAGGAGAGTGGTTGTTTTAATCGTTGCTCCAATATTGTGTATTTTATAGTGTTGATGTGAGTCGTCTTTAATTAAGTTGTATCTGGGTGTAAGTAGGAAAATGCTATGCATACATTGTAAATCTTTCAGTTCTCATTAAATATAAGAGGAGTGTGAATTGGTCAGTATGTATCTAACATTAATCTCTCTCTCTTATAAAGCATTAAATTTAGCATTATTTGCCAAATTTTATTGCTAAAAAATTACACAAAGCCTCCGATTTGAATTTGCTGCCTTTATAATATACTTTCGGTCTACATGAAAGGACAAAAATTAGAACAATAAAGGAGCATTATACCCTATCAACAACGATTTATCACAAATTTGTCAGAAGAAAGAAAGTTATACCCCTATTTCACAATAAAGTGTTTTCTGCATACGAAATTGAAAATATTATCTTAGCATTTTTTTTGAGTGGCGTCGTTATTTTACTCTCAATCCAAATAGATTGCTTACTAGCATTGCTCGGAATATGTTTTTTTTTATATAAATAGTGGTTTTACAAAATTTTAATTTAGTACGGATGATTTTGCAACAAGTTTATTAAAAATAAATCACCATAATATAATGTGTATTCACTGTCAAATACGAAAATTAACGCGACCAATGCAGACGTTAGAAAACAAAGACTCTTACCTTAAATGTCCACACAAAAACTTAGAATATGTCTTCAATCACTGAACACTATTATCAAAAACCATCCAGTAATAATAACAAAATAAATTCGCACAAAACAATTTATTTTTAAGGTTCGAGTCAATCATCAATATCATATCATGGTATATTTCTTATAATTAAACTTCTTCTTGGGTTGTTTTTATTTCAGCAGCAGCATTTCATCGTTCACCAGTCGATTAATTTTATTTTATCGATGTCGGAGATTTCAACGAGAGATTGCGGCACAAACAACAACAAACCACTTGAATTGTTTATATTCTTAATCACTCAGAACAGTTTTTACTCGATCAATCAAGGCGCGTCTAGTTTCCCGACACTATCTTGACTAATTGGTAGCTTTTTAATCGCTAAATTCCTTAATATTAACCTTAACTTTAAACAATATCTATGCACAAGTTGAGAGCTATCCACAAGTATTGGAGACTTCGATGATTGCACGGTACACCAACCTCGGAGATATCAACAGAGGATCAAGCGATGAACTTTGTTGACTTCAGGGAATTTCTTATTATTTCCTGATAAAAGTCCGGAACAAGGATCACGCGGTATCAGCTTTGTAAAGGATGCGATCCACTGACTTCTCGGTGCGGACTGTGCCGGACGAGTGAGTGCCCGTCGCAGTGTTATGCTTCAAGAACTGCGTGCACCTGTTCAGGTAGAAGGGGAAATTATTTTACCCCTCCAACAGGTCCTATTGTTATAGTTTGATATCAATTATTGTGGGGAATTATCGGAAATAGCGTTTTATCTGTTAAAAGTCAAGGGGTGGTTTAAAAGCTTTTAACGACTTAGTTGTGAATTAACTTACACCTATTATTTGTTTCAACGGAATTTACAAACTTCTGAAAGCGAGTATGGAGTGATAATTGCTTTTTGTAATAATACATACAGTGTAACCGTCTTAACGACTATTGTAGGTACAATTTTCTTTTATATTTTCTATTTTGAACCATTGGTTGTCATTTGATCTACTCTAGGATTTCTCTATGACTCAAAATTCACCATCAGAAATGTTCAATGTACTTTTTATAATGCATTGTTTGACTGATTTTTTTCACTTTAGTTTAAATGCTTACTCTTAGAATTTTGTACATGTATTAGAAGTGTAAGCAGGGTCTCTGTTTTGAATACGTAAATGCGACTAAAATTTTTGAGATATGTTTAGTTATTTGGATTGAGTGAGAGGGTGAATACAGACGGCCCTGCAGGGAAAAAATTAATTATTAACACTGTTATACATTCCTCGTAGCATAATTAAGGCAATAGCATCTTGTAATATAGTAGATTTGGGATGGGATTTAAATTCGAAGTACTTTAATATATCCTTTTGCAAATGTAGCTTTCGAAACTACAGAAAAAATAACAAATATTACTGATCTTATCAACCTGATCACAATAAGTTTTGAAAATAAAAACTACTAGTTTTTCAAAAAGTTCTTTTATTTAAGAAAGCGATCATTTAAAAAATATTAAACATAATACAGGTAAGGCTGTCTATGACATATATTAACATAACTGCAACACATTACTATTATTTCCCTTACACACTTATTAATTCACGTATGAAAACTGGCACTTATCTGTTGCACCTAATATATCTAAAATAATTCCACTTTTTAAGAAGGCGATGTAATTGAAGTGAACAATAATGGATTTATAACAACTGTACCGTATTTTGACAACTTGTTGCTGTTTTTAATATTCTCTGAAATAGTCAATTGCAAAATCTAATAAATAAAATAGTGGAAAAGATAAAGTAGCACCTGAAAGTAAAAGTGTTGCTCTAAGTATCTTCTGCTGCCATTTGCGTAAGACTGTAACAGATTTGATATCCCGGTTAATAAACTTCACTACATTTTAAGATTAACTTTCAAATTCCATTTTGTACAAAAATTACTTTTAAATTCATGTTGTAAAATTATTGATAATTTATTTTCCTTACTATAAATTTCAGTCTTGTTTATAGGAGACTGGTTTTAATGAAAAAAAGACAAGTCAACTAGTTATTCACTATAGATGGTGCCTAATTAACATCAATCTTCCATTGTCTCCTTTTCCCAAACAAAACAAAATTTATCTTATATGTCACACACACAAAAGGGTAAGTTTCACATCTCTTGGAAGCTCTCAGAATCCACGAATTTTTGCTCCAGTTAAAACCAGCTAGTCATTCGCATGTGTTGCCTCGATTATTTTCCAAAAATAAACAAAGAGGGAATAAGCAGTTAACACTTCCTCCTCAAGAAACGGAAACCGTCCTGTATCAAGCATACCTAAGGAAAAATATCCTGAACAACTTAAGGATCTATATCCTAATAGCATGCTTTCTGTTTCACTAAAAATTACAGAATCACCTATATATGGACAATTTTCTGAATATGTCTTTCAAAATTCAATAATTCCTTCTAATCAGTCCGGATTTCGAAAACGGTTCAGTAGTACTAAGTAATAGGACTGACGAAATTTTGCGAGCAATTAATAACACGAAAGTCAATTCTTTGACATTACTGGATACGACTAAAGCTTTTGACTCCTTAGATATTAATTGCCTAATTGCAAAATTAAGTTATTATGGCATATCTGGAAATATATCTTTCTGGTTTCAAAATTATCTGAATGGCAGACAACAAGAAATACAGAAAACTCGATATTTACATCGCAAAATAGATGAGTTTTATCCGGTGTTCCACAAGGATCTATTCTTGGACCACTGATTTTTAATATATTTATTGCAGATATCTCGAGACTTCCACTATATTCAAAAACTATACGTGTACCCTAACGATATTCAGCTAATATATAGTTTTCTCTTTCCGAATTTCAACTTTCAGAATTTTGCATCAATAATGAATTAAGTCCTATATACCAATGGACAGAGATAATTTGTAGTTGTACTACTTATCTTTTTCAATAAACGTATTGTATTGCATTGTATCGTATCGTATCATATCGTATTGTATTATCGCTCTTGATGTAACGAAAAAAATTTCTCTCTATGCGGAATGGTAGATAGAAGCAAGCTTTGGACGACCGAAAAATTCGACTCACGACGGAACAGAAGGTAGCTGCAGAAAAACGCAAAGCTTAACTAATGGCTATATAGCTTTAAAGCAAGAAGAGAAAAATTATTTCTGGATCACAAAAAGAAGAGCAATTAATGTGAATTCGCAAGTAAACACTATGGATGCTTATACTCTGTACATTGTCGTTCTCAACGTACAAAAGGATTTCTCCCTATGTAAACTACCACGCTTACAATAAAAACTAGTTGACAAGCACTGCACTTTTTCGCTCCATCCCCTCTGCGCATAGGCACAGAAATAAACCAACTGCGTCGCTTCACTCAATCTAGAAACGTCTAGTTTTTATACTCATCCGGATATAACTTGTTGAAAATGTTTTCTAGAACAAAAGATGTTAGATTTGCCATAAATATCAACTTTTATTCTTACGATAATCCAAATTTTCTTAATATATGTAAAGTACACGCATTCATTGACATAAACTGTGCGTTGACAGCATTTTAAACGTTCCCGTGTTGCGAACTCGCGAAGTCGCAAACTCCTGCTCACCAACTTATCTGAAGCAAGCCGAGAGCAGCCGAAAGTCACAAATTTTTAACATATTTTACAGAGAAACGAATACCGCTTGTAGAACTTTTTTAGAGAAGAATATTTCTCTTCCTCTTTCTAATAGCTCTCAGATTTTTAAGAAAATCGTAAGAAAATTATCAGCTATAATATCCCTAGGACATTGATAATATACGAGATAATTTTATGACAATCGAAAGCCTTCGGCGTCGGGTTATTACCAAGCATCGTGCTTGAGAAGTTTGTCATAAAATTATGAGGCATTTGTCAATATTCGGTCAGAAATTTCTTTCAAAAGAAAAAACTGAAAAAACTCCATAAATATTCCCCATGTGTATTTGTGACGTTTTGTGGTATTTATTGGAATTTTTTCTTTGATTAGCGCGATTATAGATTGAGAATTGTCATTGCCAAAACGTGACATTTTGAAATTTATTTGGAACTTATTACGAAGTTGTCAAAGTTAAATAATTTTGTTGTCATAGGGATTGAAAATTTCCCTGAATGATGTTATCAATGTAATATTAAAATGATTAGGTGATTTGTGTCACATGACAAGAAATAACGAAATTTAATTGTTTGTAAGAACTGTCAAAAAAATTTTCATTGTAATTAAATAAAATATCGCATTTTGACTATAGAATTAAAATTAGTCCAGATCTTATATAAACCACTAGAAAACTGAAAATTATGAACTATAAACAATCAGCATTAGGTTAGTACTTGGATTGGTGACCATTCCAACGGAAACCGCGTTCTCGCCTCACACATCTTCCAGCGGCTTGTATATCAGTGTATGCGCGGAAGCTATACAACCTTAGGCGAGGGTTATATAGGAGATATACCATCCTTCGGAGGGGATGTAAAGCCGTCGGTCCCTTGTCTATTAAATGTTAGGCAAGTAAAAGATCCCTACTCTTCTTAAGGGAAGAGGTTCGGCAAAATTCCTGGTTGGGGGTAGCTCGTCTATAGGCGTCGGTGTTAGGCCTCAGTAGCGGAAATAGGCCAACGTAAAATAAATGTATTAAAAAAAAAAAAAAAATCAGCATTAATTCACACCAGTGAAATAGAATTATACATCATTGAAAATCAAATCCAAAGGTTAGTTATCCACGATGATTTGTTGCAAATAAAAGAACCTATTAATGTAAAAAAAATATCTAGTTCATCTCTTATTTCTAATGGCCCTAAATCAGTTGACGTTAAATTAATTTTGTAGTACCTTGTGATTTATACTGTTTTTAATTGAATAGCAGAGACATGAAAATACTACTTAAAATTTTAAATACAAAATCCATAATGGAACAAAGATTACCAGTATTCACTTGCCACACTGAAAGAAAATGATTTTCCAAAATTAAGACAAAAACTGAATAAAATAAAACAAATAATGCATGAATAAATTCAAATTTGGGGTGATTATGAAGAACCACCCCTAGAATCGAAAATAGGCGCATCCACCATATATTTAATACATTAGTATGTTAAAATGGATATGTGTTAATATTTACAAACGCTTGCGATCTCGTGTTATAGTTATGACATTTGTGCTCAGTATATCCCCTCCACATAGAGCGCAATATGCGTTTTCCTTCCACCGAGATCGTCACGATAAGTTTCGAATCTTTTGAAGGGGATATACTGAGTACTTATAGTCGAGGAAATAAGTCTGAACCTCCGAAATTTCCGCAGCAAGACGGATTTTAATGCGGTTTTTTGCATTCGATTCGTGAGAGCATCAGGAAGTTTTGTGAACTAATCTGATGAATAGCAAATGAAAAATTGCATATCTGCATTGTAAAAATGCATTGTTCAAAGTGCATTTAGAGTAATTAATTTGCAACTCGGTAAAAATTGATTGAAATGAGTCCAAATTTGTTACTCGGGGGTTTTCGGGGTCGCTGAACACTAATATCATGGCGGCAATGACCTCCGAGGTACCTGGAGCCCAGGGTGGATACTATCTACCTCATCTCCTGGAATGTCATGTGAATTTGTAATATATTTAGTTGAAACTCATTACTCGGGTGTTTTCGGGGTCGCTGAACACGAATATCATGGCGGCAACGTTCTCCGAGGTACCTGGAGCCCAGGGTGGACCTCATCTCCTGGAATTACCTTGAGTATAGCATCATTTTTATGCGAATTTGCATATATTACTCAAAATTATTTATTTATATATTATAATGAAGATGCAGATTCAAACAATATTTTTCAAAATAATTTCTGAAAACTCCAATTGTGTTTGTAATGTTTTATTATTTAAAAAAATAACACAAACTTATACAATGAAAAACACTTATTGCTTAATTACACATTGAAGTTTTCTTCTTCATTCTCTTCGTCTGCAAATCCAATTCCAACCGATAATTGTTCTCCTTTTAAATAATGTTCTACATTAGAACAATTGCAGCCAGCACAATTTTTGCAAGCAACATTGCAGATTATAATATTTAAATAAATAATTTAGCGTAACATATGCAAATTCATTTAAAAATGATGCTATGCTCAAGATAATTCCAGGAGATGAGGTAGATAGTGTCCACCCTCGGCTCCAGGTACCTCGAAGGTCATTGCCGCCGTGATATTTGTGTTCAGCAACCCCGAAAACCCCCGAGGAATGAATTTCAACTAAGTATATTACAAATTCACAAGAAGTTCCAGGAGATGAGGTCCACCCTGGGCTCCAGGTACCTCGGAGGCCGTTGCCGTTGGACTCATTTCAATCAATTTTTACCGAGTTGCAAATCAATTATTCTAAATGCACTTTGAACAATGTACTTTTACAATGCAAATATGCAATTTTTCATTTGCTATTCATCAGATTAGTTCACAAAATTTCCTGATGCTCTCACGAATCGAATGCAAAAAACCGCATTAAAATCCGTCTTGCTGCGGAAATTTCGGAGGTTAAGCCGTTTTTAGTGCTCTATTTCCTCGACTGTTATGTGATAACTATAACACGAGATCGGAAGCGTTCAGATCGCGCGATCATATTGCGCCCTGTGGGGAAGAGGCTTTAGTATCGAAAAAGTAATTCAAATTTTTCTCATATATGCAGAACATCAAAAACAAATATATGTATACATTTTCAAAACGATCGTAAGAATTAATTTTTTTACTGGGAACATCCTTAAGTACATTTATGTACTCATTTTTTATTATAATGGTCATTACATGAAATAAATATTTTTATTTAGTATCTAAAATATATTAGTAGTATTTTTTAGTCAATACGTTCTCTTTTCTTATACCTTCGAAGCTGTTGACAGTTTAAGCAGGCAATATGATTTTTGTTAATTTCTTTTTCAAAATTATTTGTATTAGTCTATCATTGAAGCTTAGAAAAAAACCGGGAAAGTCGGGAAAAGAGACCGAGTAAAACTGGAAAAAAGTCCCCGATTTAGTAGACACCCTGATTTGCGGACCTATGTTCATAGGATTTTTTAAATATTATTTTGTACCCAATCGCCTGTTGAAGTATGATACCCTGTATGACACGTATGATGTAATATAATATATAGTAAACTCACTGGTTATTGACATCAATAAAATCATTTATTTATTTATATCGATTAAGTTACAATGTCAAACTTTTCAAAACAGTTGTTATGGTGCAAAATTCAATTATGTTTTAATACTTCTTTGTTTGTTGAGTATGTAACATGTAAACAAAAACTTAAAAATATGATTTATCCCATTACTGTTGACGTACTAGATTGAAGTAAATTTCGGTCAAATAATGTATTATCGGTTTTTCATTAACGTTTTAATGTCAATCATGTGATGCTAGTTTATGGTAGTTTATTCTCTCTCTAATCCATATGTCTCTTACTAACCCATGAAAAGAGTTGTCCGAAAAATCTATTAATTTTTTCTGAGTAATCGAAAAAATGCATAAATTTGAACAGTCGTACAAACAGTATATGCAATAGATAAAGATAAATATAGAGATACATTAAATACTGAAATATTTGTCATCATGGCGCGCTGCGTGACAAAATGTCGATTTCTTTTTATGAGGTATCAATTTAAAGTTAAGATAAAAATGAAAAAATATAATTTCGTTGTCAGCGTTTGATGCAACTTATACTTTTAAATATGTAGAATATTGCGTTTTATAATATTTTCAGTGTTTTAGATTCGTATTTATAATTTATACCCCGAGATGCCGAATTTACAGCTAGCGTCCTTTGTTAAATTAGAATAACGTAAAACCTACTGAATCAATTGCTCAATTCAAATCAATTCAATATTTATTGTTTTTCAAAAACTGCTATGCGAGAATAATTTCTATTTTCGGTGGCTAAATATGAAAATTACTACAAAGTGCTAAAAAATGTCATGAAGCCAAAAATAAAACAAATGTAGCATATATAAACTGAAAAAAAAATAAAAGAAAGGCTGTTTGGAATTTGGTTAAAGAAATCCAGGATCAGAGCACACTGAAAGGGAATCCATATTAAAAAATTATTAACACCAATGAAACAAATAAAACATCTGTCCTAAACTCTAATAATAATCACTTTATAAATAAGTGCCCTAAACCAAATATGGTTTGCACAAAACTGAGCACTGTCTGCTATAGTATAAGAAATCTAAGAGATACTGTCTCCATAAACATCCTAAAAACTCTCTATTATGGATTGGTTCAGTCTCAACTACAGTATGGACTCATCTTCTGGGGAAATTCCTCATATTTTAATAGGGCATTTCAATATCAAAAAAGGGTTTTAAGATCCATGTGTAAGATCCACCCCTTAACCAGTTGTAAACCACTATTTAAAGATTTGCAAATACTTACCTTGCCTAGTTTATGTATCTACCAGTTAATAATGTACATAAAAAAAAAATGAATCTGAATTCTTTAGAAATAGTGATATTCATGTGTATGACACGAGAAACAAGGACAATTTGTATCAGCCATATTCCAGACTTGCACTGGGAGAAAATTCGCCAAAACATATTGGTACCAAATGTTTTAATAAAATTAATCAGTGTATCAACAATGACAGCAACATGTCATTTAAGAATAAAATATTTAAATTTTTGTGTTATAAAACATTTTATGACATGACATGAGTTCCTTAATTGTTGATTTTGCTCACCTTTATACCTGTTTTATTAATTTTATGTTGAATATTTTGTGGTGACTAGTTTACTGAAGTCTGTACATTGTATGTTATATTCTGTATAAACTTTTAAAAACTAATAAATTATCTCATCTTATCTTACCTTATCTTATCTTATCTAGTATTCATGACTGCCATGTTCAACCTTTTGAATTGAGTATATTTCTAGAACCCACGTATCTAATTGGGGTATATAACATAATTATGAGTCTAAAAAATACAATGTCTGTAGGTGAGGATGAAATTCCAGTGAAATTATTAAAAGCAATAGCATCTGAAATATCTCTTCCATTGTCATATATTATAAATAAGAACTGGCATTTTCCCAGAAAGTTTAAAACATCTTATATCAAGGCATCATATAAAAAGGTACCAAAAACGATAACTACAGAACCACTACTATCGAACATCAATAAAATATTTCAAAAATAATATATAACAGATTAATAAATTTTCTAGAAAAACATAATTTGCTCTCAGATACACAAAATGGCTTTCAAAAAAAAAATAACTGTAAGAGCTGTGTCTATCAAGCTTTTATAAAATCATTGATGACGTGAATGGCCAAACAATTACTCTAGCTTTCTCTTTAGATTTAACAAAAGCATTTGACAGTGTAAATCATAATATTAATTTATTTAGGTACACCACCCCATATTAAAAAACAATTTTGTGGTGGGAAAATACAATATAAGATCATACAATACAATACAATACAATACAATACAATACAATAAGTTCAATACAATATGAGAGCAGCAGACTCAGTACAAAAAGAGGTATAATATACAATATCCAGAAAGGTAATGTAAAATAATAATATACATATCTAGATACAAAGATAATGAAGAAAGAATAAAAACACAAGAAACCAAGGGATTAAAGATTGCATTAATATTACTGAGATGACTAGGAAAAATACTTTTAATATTCACTATATTAGAGTGAAATATACCGTGCTGATTCTCTATAGATATGTAATTGTTGCACATAAAGTACAAAAGTAAGAACTTCAGTACGTTTGTCCGAGGGGTGGGAAGATAAACGGTATTATGATTACCAGTCTCAAATGTAGGGGCATGAAAATTTAACATAAACAAAATATTTGGGCAGTCAACTACACCATGAATTAATTTGTGTAAAAACAAAAGAGAAAAAAGTTTCCTGTGGCCGAGTAAACTACAAAAGCCGAATCTGTTTAGCAACTGATCATGGTCAAAACCTATCACAGGATATACATTTTAGATAGCGACGTTAAATGTTCTCGAGACTATTACAATACTTATTATAGTCAGAATTTCAAGTAAGTGAAGCATATTCTAGCCTCGATTTAACAAATGAAGTATATACCAGATTCAACAAATCAATGTCATATAAAAAGATCCAAGTTTTTATACGCAGAGAGAACAATATTTTCTATATGTTTGTTAAAATTTAGTTTCGAATCAAAAAGCACACCGAGATTCTTGAATTTATCTGATTTTTCAGGACAGTACCTCCAGCTCATAATCGAATATTAATGGCTGATTTTTCCTACTACTAATAAATAAAATTGCAGAATTTGGTGTTAGAGGCACTGCACAAAAATTAACAGCATCATATCTAACAAATAAAATGCAATATGTAATCGAAGCAAATGAAACAGGAATTTTATTGAAACCTGAAAGATGCGTACCTCAAGGGTCGATATTAGGCCCCTTATTGTATTTTCTATATATAAATGGCCTACCTCTAATAACAAAACAATATTTAGTACAGTATGCCGATGATAGTATAGTGATTTTCAATGGACGAGATGAAATAGAGCTTCAAAATAATATTTTACATGTCGCTATCCCAAAGATACCGAAATATCTAAATAGTCGAGTGATTCTCGTGTCAGTTGTCACATGCCTACCTTGCACTGACGCGAGCCAATAGCTCGAAATTGCAGTCTGCAAGTGGTGTGTGATGACTGGCACGAGAGCTCCTTTAAGTAGGATCAGTCTTTCGGTTGGTGTTTGTTGCAATCGAAGCATTAGCGTTTTGATGGTAATATGCAATTATTACACTTAACGCGCCAGATTTGTAACTTTGGTTGCAGTCTGGTTACTTTCCTTATAGTAAAATAAGGATTTATAGAGGAGTTTGCGACTAAAAATATTATGTTTAATATTCCGCCCTCTAAAAGCACATTTCAACTATGCTAAGCCAAGTCAGGCTATTTATTTTTCGGTTGCAACGGACACTGGACCGCTGGATGGCGCCTGCTGGCTATTTTACATGTCGCTATTGTAAAAATATCGGGATGTACTATAGTCAAAGGATTCTCATGTCGGTCGTCGCATACCTACCTTGCACTGGCGAGAGCCAACAGCTCGAAACTGCAGTCTGCAAGTGGTGTGTGACGACTGGCAAGGGAGCTCCTTTAAGTAGGATCAGTCTTTCGGCTGGTGTTTGTTGCAATCGAAGCATTAGCGTTTTGATGGTAATATGCAATTATTACACTTAACGTGCCAGATTTGTAACTTTGGTTGCAGTCTGGTTACTTTCCTTATAGTAAAATAAGGATTTATAGAGGAGTTTGCGACTAAAAATATTATGTTTAATATTCCGCCCTCTAAAAGCACATTTCAACTATGCTAAGCCAAGTCAGGCTATTTATTTTTCGATTGCAACGGACACTGGACCGCTGGATGGCGCCTGCTGGCTATTTTACATGTAGCTGTTGTAAAAATACCGGGATGTACTATAGTCAAAGGATTCTCATGTCGGTCGTCGCATACCTACCTTGCACTGACGAGAGCCAACAGCTCGAAACTGCAGTCTGCAAGTGGTGTGTGACGACTGGCAAGGGAGCTCCTTTAAGTAGGATCAGTCTTTCGGCTGGTGTTTGTTGCAATCGAAGTATTAGCGTTTTGATGGTAATATGCAATTATTACACTTAACGCGCCAGATTTGTAACTTTGGTTGCAGTCTGGTTACTTTCCTTATAGTAAAATAAGGATTTATAGAGGAGGTTGCGACTAAAAATATTATGTTTAATATTCCGCCCTCTAAAAGCACATTTCAACTATGCTAAGCCAAGTCAGGCTATTTATTTTTCGATTGCAACGGACACTGAACCGCTGGATGGCGCCTGCTGGCTATTTTACATGTCGCTATTGTAAAAATACCGGGATGTACTATAGTCAAAGGATTCTCATGTCGGTCGTCGCATACCTACCTTGCACTGACGAGAGCCAACAGCTCGAAACTGCAGTCTGCAAGTGGTGTGTGACGACTGGCAAGGGAGCTCCTTTAAGTAGGATCAGTCTTTCGGCTGGTGTTTGTTGCAATCGAAGCATTAGCGTTTTGATGGTAATATGCAATTATTACACTTAACGCGCCAGATTTGTAACTTTGGTTGCAGTCTGGTTACTTTCCTTATAGTAAAATAAGGATTTATAGAGGAGTTTGCGACTAAAAATATTATGTTTAAGTTTTTATATGTATCATATTTTTTTTGTAATATGATATTCCATGTTCTACTTTTATTTATTTATATTTCTTATTACTTATAACTAAATAAAATATATTTCTTTTAAGTATATTAAGTTTTATAAATTCCTTAGGTATTTCCTTAGTTTATTGTTGTTATACTTCTCTTTCGCTACAGTTACGTAATCCACAAAACACTATGAAGAGTAACTTTTTTCAGTCTGATATTTTGTACATGCAGAAAGAGAAATCTAGTAGAAATATTTCAAATCTTACTTGTTAACATAAGTTTATTTAGCTTGATTATTATCTAATAATTATATAATATGTTGTTTATCATAGTTTAAAAATACTGATTTTACGTACACAGATAAATCTGAAAATGATGGATCATAGAGCAGCTAATAATTGCAGACATCAAATCGCTATTTAGCTTAACTTACCTTGAGATCAATAGTTGATAAAGATAAATAAAGGTTTATTGGCTGTTAAAAAGATTATTCTAATACAGTAAGTATATGTAATACTTACGTTCATAAAATAATCAAATAAACATCCTGGTCTCACATAAGGTAAATTTTGATCGTGATTTACAGAGTGTAGGTAGCTATATATTCAGTTATTCTGAGTGTCTATAAAGGATCCACCAATAAATAATATATACTCTTCTTTTAAAATTATTTAGTGAAACTGATTTTTTTACGTATAAGAGTAAGTAGTTAGAAATTCTAGGAGCGCAATATGCGTATCATCCTCATCGGCACTTATCGCCGTTATTTTCGTTTTTACTGCCATTGTTTCACAGATATAGTCGACGGACTTTTAGTTCAATGCTATAAGTATAATGTGTCGCAATTACAATTTAAAAGTATAATTGTCACTGGAGTATTATTGCTCCATGCTTATTAAACAGATAACTTTATTTATCAGTACGAAATACCACCTCAAAAGGTCCTATAAAGAAGCTTTTCATTTCTCTTTCCTAATAAAAATATAATCACATGTTTGTATGTCAGGATTGATAAATGATTTTCTAAAATCTAATCTCTAATTTTTTTTGACATTAGCAACCCCCGCTACCACCCCCATTGCCACCCTCATCCTATTATTAAAGGGAGTAAAAAATTAAATTGGGATTTAGCGTGTATACGAGAACGAAGGGCCTCTAATTTTTTTTGACATTAACCACCCCCCTCCACCACCCACACCCTACTTTTAAAGAGAGTAAACTATTACATTGAGATTTAGTGTGTATAAGACTTGGATACAAAATCTGGATGTGGAAGTAGTGATTCCTTGAGCAGTGGTTAGTTAGGATTAGTAATACCTCAGATTTCATATATTTTTGTGAACCCGAGACATGTAATGACATACTATATTATTATTATATCTGGCGTCGAAGTTGCCTGTTAGACATGTGATCTAACAAAGGCCCATCTCCCTTCGCTCTTTAATAACAGCCTAGCGTTTTGAAGGTTATCCTTTTCGTTAGCTCAAAAATATTCTTCCAATCAATACTAAGCAACAATATATATAATTCCTTTATAAAACAAACTTGTAAATTAGTCAGTGGTAATACATTTCATAGTGTCAACATATTAACCTTATAAAAAATAAATTATCTGGTATCTTAATATGCGAATAATTCTTACATTGTATACTGAAGAATGTAGATGCTACCATCTAGTATACAAATTAAATAACTACAAATAAACAATTGCTCATTATAAACGGCAGGATTAATCAGTAGGCAGAATTAATTCGATTCATAGAAGAGAAGATGGTTCATTTTTTGCAGTGATTGTTCAATCACGATTTAAAGGATCATTGAACTGCGGAGACTCGGGCAAGTATTTGAGAATGAGGATAACAATCAATGTTCATTCATTTAAACTTACCAGTTTGAATTAGTTAATAAAATTCCAATATATTTCTTTATTTTTTTATGTTTATAGGTTTAACATCAAACCAAATACCTAAATAAAGAATATATTCATTTTATTAAAGAGAAATATATGTTTGAATATATCTGATATTGAAAATTACAATCAACCCAGTCAAATGCGAGTAGTACCCACGTGCCGTGCCGTATTGTGAACAATGTACCAGGTTATGTTTGTTATTTGCGAATTGATTTTCTTTAAAATTTGGCATGAATATATATATATTCACAAGTAAAGAATTCATTGATTTTTCACTTTTGATTTAGCAAAAGTAACTCAAACTAATTTTTTTTTAATGGACTAGCGATATATTATTACATTTTTGAAGGCAGAATTAAAAACTACATTTAGAAATATCAAAATGGAGAACTTGAAAACATTGATAATGTTAATTTAGGCTATAAGAATGTTCAACATCAAAAGAGCATCCACGGTTGCCAAATCTACGCTAATCAAAATTTCAGTTCGGTGTGATTCTCAATAACGGGATGGTGTGATGAAATATAACAAAAAATAGAGAGAGATATTCTGTTAGAGAAAGCTATCTACGATAATAAAAAAAATATGGAAGACTAGCTAAATTTTAAAATAAAGGGAAGTGTACTTTGAGCCTGTCAAAGGACCTACCAAAACATATCCAAAGTCATCATGCTTGAGGTCAGAAAGACTCTCTGTCGAAGGAATTTTGCGGAACTATAACGAAATCCGAATATTTTGCATGAACCTCATGCGACACTATATATATATATATATATATATATATATATATATATATGAAGTGTTATTGTACTTCCGGGTGCTCTCCCGCGTCGATGGTCGACTCCTCCAGGAGCCACGATTGTCTGAACGACGTTTCGGCAGAATCTCATCTGCCATCTTCAGGTTCTCACTGAAAGCTGCCTACTGCTGCTCCTCGTTGCTCGAACTGAACTAGTTCGTTGTGTAGTACTGCTTCTCATGCCATGGTATGGACTATGAGGAATACTTACTACTATTAAAATTCTGAAGGGGGATATTTCGCTTGTGACAATTTTTTTTATATACTGTTTTCAAAGTTAACGATCAATTTTCGCGGTAAAATAATTTTTGTTTTATACCATATTTGCCCTTACTCAGTGATTCGCAATCCATGTCACTCTATTATCATGTACATAGTGCATGGGACCTCCTTGCCTGAACGTATGAATATAATATTCTAATCAGTTGCAATTCAAGCAATTTCAGGCTCTATAACGAGTGCCCGAAATTTTATATGATATTTACCAAAATGAATAAAGACAGGCAAACAAAAAAGAAGACAAAGTGGTAAACATAAAATTTTTAGTTGTATCTTTTTGGTGTTAGTCTTAAACAGATGTCTTCTTAAAATGTTTTAAAATGCTTAAAGTAAATCATTGGATGGTAGTTGAAAATTGCATCGTAAAAGTCGCCCTAATCCTCACCATGTGTGGTATGGATCGACACACTTGTTAATAATAGTAATAATAATAAATAAACACCACAGAAATTAGACAACCTCCAATTCCAGAAGTCAGAGGCTTGTTCGGAAGGGGGTTACACATCGAAAAATCGCGGACATACAACTTTTTCCTCCGACAGTGCTCCAACCGGGACTCGAACCCGGTGATGCGATATCAATGTGATTAATAACGATTGCCACCTCGCGCCTTAGCCAACGCGGTTATCGGCCAGACAAACTCATACTTTTGTTAACCTTATATAGTCGAGTATGTATTTACTTGACAGTCAAAAAATGAAACAAAAACTTTACCATCTCATACAAATACCGTTAGTCTCTGTACTATCTCGCGTGCAAATTGAATCACTTACCTTTATAGGTAGGTATTCTTTATAGGTACATCGGCTGTTTGATAAGACCGTGCTCGTAAAATTTTTGTTGCGGTTTTTGACTGTCCAGAAAATATACACCCGACTATATACTCAAAATTTATAACTAACAAAAATTTTCTGAAAAACCAACATATACTTTTACCTAAAATTCCTATCTTTTTCATTGTGTCTTACTGAGTCCATATTAACAAATTTCGCTTTCAGGTTAATTAGGAAAGTGTTAGAAATTAAGATTAACCATTCAGGTGAACGTTCTATTAATCAGTTTAGGAAAAGTAACAAAACGTCCTTCAGATGCGTAAGTATAGGGATCGTTCACAAGTCCTGGAAGAACTCCAATTGTAGATATCACACTGCCTCTAAAGTCAGTTTCCACAAACAACAAAAACTTAGACATTAGACTCGAATTCACTACTTGTCGCTTGTTTTGATCACCATAATAGCATCATCGGGAGAAAGCTATTTTGGAGCATTTACATCATCAGTTTAATTGTCAATTAAAATAAATGCAAGCATATCTCGATAATGCTAACATTATTAGGGAGATGGGCGTCAAGTGTTTTGGTGTTTACGAAACCTACATTAAAGGAAGAGAAATGTTGTAGTTGTTACATAAATCAGGCAAGAGATGTGTTGATAATATGAAAATAAAATTGATTGTTTGAAAAAACATTACTTATATTGATAGAAAAAATTGTCTAGGTTTTGAAAACATCATAGCAAAGAATACTATGCTAAATACTTTGAAAATTTTAACAGGAACTTAATTAACGATCCATCCTTTTTTTGGAGGCATGTAAATAATTTAAGGAACATTAGAAATTATCCTTCAAATATGCATCTTGATAATGAACAAAGTAGTGATAGCAACTCTTCAGTGTGTCTTTTTGGGAAGCAAACTATTAAATAATAATGTCATAGATGTAAATAGCTTTCACATATCTGTTCAAGATGTCTATGAAGGTATATGTCAAAAATGCAAATTATGTTTCGGCCCCGATGGGTTACCTACTTTGCTCATGAAAAATTGTGTGAGTACTCTGGCTAACCTTTTGCATCTTTTATTTAACTTATCTCTAAGGACTTCAACTTTTTCCAATTATTGGAAAAATGGTTCCATAACTCCTATTCATAAATCTGGAGAAAAGTAGGATGTAAAAAATTGCTGTGGAGTTTCAATTCAATCTGAAATACCTAAACTCTTTGATAAGTTAATTTCAAGGTGGTCGAGGCATATAATTGTTCCAGAGCAGCATGATTTCTCATTGGGGAAATCGACAACAACACACCTTCTTTGCTATCAGAATTATATTTTGAACGTCTTTGAAAATCGTACTGAAGTTGATAGTATAATACATTCATTTCTCAAAGGCGTTTGACAAGGTCAATCACAATTTACTAATAAATAAGCTTCAGGTACTTGGAGTAGGTAAGGGGGTTTTAGATTGGATTTATACCTTCATATCGGACAGGATTCAATGTGAAAAAATGAATAATTATTGAATGCAATTGACGTCCTATCTGAAGTTCCACAAAGGTCACATTGCGGACCCATTTTATTTAATTTATTTATTAATTATATTGGCAAGATTTTGTATCATTTTGAGTATCTTCTTTTCGCCGATGATCTAAAAATTAGGTCAATATCCCAAGATAGTGACTCACATGTTGCAGGTTGATCTAAATAATTTCTATGCATGGACTGTGGATAATTTCTTTGCTTTGAATACTTCCAAATGTTATTGCATCTATTTTTCTCAAAGTACATCAACTATTTTATATGAGTATAAAGGCAATGATACAGCTCTTAATAAGGTCGAAGAAATCAGAGATCTTGGCATTGTTGTGGACAAAACACTACATTTAGAAGTCATACCAAAAAGTTGACATCAACAAGTTCAAGAAATCTTGGTTTTATGTTTAGAAATAGTAAAGTTCTAGCTCTGAATAGCATAACATTAATTTATTCATCCTTGTTAGATCGGGTCTTGAATATGGATCTGTAGTAGGGAGTCATTTTTACCAGTATTATATCGATATGTTGGAGAGGGTGCGAAAGAAGTTTCGTAGGCATTGTATCGTTCGTAGACTGGGTTATATTTGGAGTGAGACTGATTATGGAACCATGTCAAATATTACTAATAACCTACAATTTCTGGAGGAACGTAGATGCAGATTTGGTATTTGTGTAAAATTTGCTAAATGGTGACATAAATTGTCCTGAACTGTTATCAGAATTTTCTTTTAATATTGGGTTAGAAATAAACAAGAATAGACCATTGTTCTACATTGAGTGACATGCAAGAAATTATGGTTATAACAGTCCATTGGCGCCTTTGCCAAGAGAATATTATAACAGAAGCGCATTAGATATTTTTAGTTTATCTCTTTCTTCATTTAAGGAAGCATTAAAATGCATGCCTGAATGTGATTACAATTAATTAAGTGTAAATGTTGACTTCTAATATTGATTAGTGTTATTGTTGCTTTATATCTTATTTGGTTATATTATATTTTTGTTATATTTTATACACAGATTTATGTACTGTAGAATTTTCCTTTTTTACTTGCTTTTCTTTTACTCACAATATGTGCATAATGTTTATGTTCAAATTTTGTGTCCTTTATTTAACACTCTTCCTGACATAATCAATTGATGGAACTTTTTACAGTTACTAAGATCGGATGGCAATGCAGTATTCCACCGTTATCTTTGCAAGTATCTGCACGTAGGGGGGGGTGGGGGTGAAAATTGAATGTTTGTGTTCAAATCCTGCATCCTTTATTTAACATACTTCCTGACATAATCGATTGATAAAATTTTGCACAGTTACTAAGATCGGATGACAATACAGTATTCTACCGTTAGTTTTGCAAATATCACTTAGGGAGCGCGGCGGTGAAAATTGAAAAATCAAGACGAAGGAGCGAGAAATCAAAACAAATCATTAAGGGACGAATTTTCATTGAGCGATCTCTGGGAGGTAAACCCCTCAAAAAGTATGACTAAAAAGTAGAAAATAAATTTAGAGAAAAATGTTAAAAACTTTCTTTTCTGTAAAAAGTCGTACTTAAAATAAAAAAATTAAAAAAACTAATGTACTAATGTACGAATGCTAGAAAAGCAAGGCGTGTACACTTTGTATGATTGTACGCATGATTGCATGAAAGGGGTGGAATCATTGTATACATAGTGCCTTCAGTCATGCGTACATAAAGATGATACATATACTTATATATGAAGTGAGCACGTCCTGCGAGGGAGCGATAAAGCGAAGGAGCGAGAAATCAAACCAAATCGTTAAGCGACGAACTTTTATTGAGAGATCTCTGGGGGATAAACACCTCAAAACGTATGACTAAAAAGTAGAAAATAAAAAAAAATTAAAAATGTTAAAAACTTACATATAAAGTGCGCACGTCTTGCTGTTCTTGCATTCGTACATTAGCTTTTTTTACTTTTTAGTACGACATTTTACAGAGAAGCAAGTTTTAATTTTTTTTCTGTGCTGTTAATATTATAATCTTTTTAAGCATTTACGTCAAATTATATTTGTGATTAATTAACATTTTATTGTATATGCAATGGATTATCCGTTAATAAACTAGAGTCTTTATTATGTATGTTATAATGAGGAGACCAAATTTTTAGATTAATTTCTCTTCGGCGTGTTTACATTTTTTGCATTCGAGAAATATCAATGGGCTTGTCTGGTCCATATCAATTTTTTAACCAATGGATAAATAAATATAATAGAATTCAATTTCCATTACGGATTAATAGAGCAGCATTTGAAATAAAAAAGCATTATTTATTATTAATGTCTGTGAAAAAGTTAATAACATTTGACATCTGGATGTAAACATAGACATTATAGCCAATATATAAATAAAAGGCATGTTGCTTCATAAAAAAAATCAATTCACTTCTGTGTAACAGACAACTATTAAAAACCTGCTAACATAAATAATCAGCACACTGAAAGGAAAGATTTGTAAATAAAGACATAATAATTAATATTAGCAAATAAAAACTGCTAATAGGCTAATAATAGGCTAATCAAATATTAATTTCAACGATTTTTTTCACCGCCCGAAGCCATGACCAGTCTAAATATAGCCCAAACAACCTTGCAAATTATTTTTACTGAATAAAAAACTAAACGGTCGCTACAAAAAGCAAGCTCTGTAGCGGGCCAGGCTTTGCAATTTTGCCGAGGCTAATTTCACCTTCAAACGGCAAACGGCAGCAGTCGTACAGGTAGAGCACCGAATTGTTTGAAAAGTAAATAGGAGGTGTGTAAAAGTACACAACCAATCACATTGTGGAATAAGATTTGAGGCGTGACATACCGTATAAGTCATAATCATTAAATTATTCATACAGCACAATGATGCATGAATATGGATGTGATATATTATAATAGTCGAGTTGCTATTTTAAATATTTACTACAGACTTTCTTCTCATATTACATAATGCAGTTTGTGTTTATGTTGCATTTATCCTTGGAGCAGATTATTGGTGATGTAATTCTAAAGATATGTTAAAACAATTAGACTAGGTCGTTAACATAATTTGTTTATGTGTTTTATCTGCCCATATTTTACATAAGCGTGGTTGCTGTATTAATGTGGTTGATTCTTGATTCGTATTAATAAGTAAGATTTAATAGCACAAAATGGCCTAATTACTGGTTGTCGCTGACACTTGACAATTATACTTAGCGAAAATGTGGAAGATACTCCAACCTGGTAGGACTGTTCCAAAGAGCTCCACAAAGTGTCTTCAATAACAATGATGTTGAATTTGTTCTTGGTGTTTTAAGAAGCACTGGGAACGGTTTTGGAATTGGTTCTTACAATAAAATGTTCTAGATAATATTCTAGCTGTATATATTGTAAATATACGTGTCAGTAAACATTAAAACACCATTTTGGAATAAGCTATTGTGTTTATTTCAATTAATGCCAAAATAACAAACCTCAGATGTGGTGCATCAGCACAACCCGAGTAATTTAACCAATAGTCACCAAAAATATACATGGTCCTTCGAGCCGGATGTGCATACTTGCGAATAATAAGTAGAAATAAAACTTATTTAAAATATTTAACATTCACAGACATTTGCAGGTATATATTATTTAGTACTCAAGTCAGTACTTCACAAATTGCATAAAAATTAAAGATTTTTTATATTTTACATAAGCAGTGCGAATACCAATACTTTCTTATTTTTATAATACCGATTTCTTTGTACATTGGCAAGTCTTGCACATCTGGACCCATATTTTATCTCCAATATAGAATCATGACGGTTAATCGTTTCCTTTATCCCAAAACATTCTTAGAATACTTTCTAAAGATTCTCCAAATTCAATTTTACGAAATATGCAGTCACAGAGCTGAGCTTGTCACGAACAGTCAATTTTAGTAGCTATTTTAAATTGTTCATGTCATCGAAACCCTCAATTTTAACTGAAAAAATTAAAATCCTTATATTAAAATTTACCAAATAATTCATTAATCATATAACAATACACAAAATATAATAACAAAGATATACATTTTATTTCCAGTCCCAAGCTTCATTTTAGACAATCCGCCAAAATATAATAAAAATCTCATTTTACAAATTTTACAGCAAATTTCCAAATTATTATTTTATTCAATTTTCCAAATTTACTATTCAACAGCATTTTGAAACATACATTTTATTCAGTAATTTTTCAGTACAGTTTCCAAATTTACTTTTCGTTATACTTTTCAAATTTAGTTTAGTTGCAGTTCCTAAAAAATGGAACTTTACTAATAAAACTTGGACTGTATTGTTTAAAAGTAATTGTGGTATTCTATTCATATTCATTTCTTCTTTTTTGGGTTTCTCTACCGTATTTTTCACGAATTTTACAAAAATAACAAAATTATACGTATATTGGAAAAATAACCTCTACACCTGTGACGTTTACGACAAAGGAACAGTCAGAGGCTATTTTCTGATAACTGATACAAATTATAACAAAAATAAACATAAAGTATTTGTCTGACTTTCCGGATACCACATCGGTCTTTCAAAGTTATGGAGACGGTTCTTATATGCTGTGTGTTAAATATATCATAACGAAGCTTTTTGTCACGAAATATGCGCAAGATTTGTACTTTATTTTTGTTACCCTCTGTATAATTATCCTTTTTACTTCATTGCTGTTAAAGCAAATATAGAAATATGTATTGTACCGCCTTGAGCTAGCCAGATTAAAATTAATGATTATTTTGTATTTAGTTGTACGTATCTAATAAATTGGATGGCTTTAGTACAGATATACTTGAGTGACAAGGGATTGACGACTAGCGGTGATTTTACATACACGCGGACATAAGCAGTTAAAGCAAGCGAATATTTCAGTGGGCTACCGACCGTTCCATGTGTTAGATGTGTCTGCGCGCCTGCTTGTGCTGATTTATACCGAAATATTGAAAGGACCTGAGAAGCCGTGCAGATTCGACTGTTCCAAAGTGGCAGACGTGTCCGGCCGTAAACCAGAAAGTGAGTAAGACCGCAGAGAAAGTAAATTAATAGATCAGATTGGCTAGTGCAAAACCGTCGAAAACTTCTACAAGAGCAACCGTCAAGGAGTCAACCAGTCCAGTCCGACCACGAGGGTCCAAGAACTTCCGTTCCGGTGGGCTTATAACTCGTAGGTGTCTTTTATTAGTAACCTCCATGAAGTTTCATTGGGCACTGAAAAGTTACAAATAGTTTTCACTAATCATACTTTGACTTTTCAGCTTCCGTCCAAGTAGGCTTATAACTCATAGGTGCCTTTCATTAGTAACTTCCATGGAGGTTCATGGGGCACTGAAAAGTTGTTTGTGTGCTAATTCTACCTTAACCTATAAGAATATTTAATCAGATTTTACATTTCCAGGGTTTATTAATCATCCTATTTCCAGACTCCTATCTACTTGAATTACCGCTTCAGGTACTAGCAATTTTCTGTCTATAGCTTCTCTATAATTTTGCACTGTATTTTTTATATATCTGTGGTCTTGCTTCTCATACTTGGTATCCGTACTTAGTCTGTACCCGTTCTACCGAATAACTGTTTACTCTATGATATCGCTTTGCCACTTACTCTGTGTTCCTGCTTGTCACATGAGTTATCTGGTACTACTTTTGTTGCACCTCTTGCCTCCATTAACTGTTATTTCGCAACCTGTAGAGATTGCTTGCATTAGTTAGTAAGAAGTAGCTTTGTATATACTAGGCTTAATTGAATAAACTACCCTTATTTATCAAATTCTGATTTTTTCTGCTTTGTGTGTGAACGGCTTGAACGTCTAATTTCTCTAAATGGCCCATTGGAGTACCGTTTCTCTACTTAAGCTACTCAGCCTCGCATATGCGGTTTGTAGGTAGTGTTGTCCTAACACTCAAAACTGGACTGGCGCCCCAGCTAAAAGCGTATCGAATACCCGTTTCCGAAGCCCGAGTGTCAAAGGGTGGTCCTTTTTTACCTCGTCATCTGCTGATATAGAGAAAAACACATCACAACACAGCTTTAAAAATTGTTTGAAAGGAAAACTTGCTGAAGATAAAGAAGTCCATCAGTCGTACAAAATTTGACTTCAGCTGCACAAAATTTATTCATTCATTAATATCCATTCATTAATCATAATTCATTAATAATGTAAGTGGTCCTACAAGTTGTCTTGATCATTTCTTGACTATTTTTACAGAATAGTCATCTGGGCCTACTAAATTACTTAACTTTAAATTATTTATCAGATCGATTATCTCGGGAAGAATGACAGAAAGTGTATGAATTAAATCACAGAATAGGGTAGAGTAGTAGTAGTAGTATATTAATATTATTCACTTTTTTCTTTGAAAACAATATTTTTGGCAAATTAATAAAGTAATTCTTGTATTGATATGATATGAATCATGAGCTCGACACTTACTCCAATTTACAAAAAGATGCCCCGCCCCATTTTTACAATAAATAGTACTATTTGTAGTGGTGGAAGTTTTTCTTTTAATAATCGTTGTAATACTTATATATCAAGCAATTAAGTGCAATGAAGGAATCTTGTATTTTATAAAAAAAATTGATAATACATTATAGATATCATACATTTGTACCAAGTCAACATGACTGATGCTTCAATTGTGTAAACTTAAAAACATAGTTAACTAACTCAAATATTTTAAAATAGGCACATACTAATGAAAAATTAAGAAATATTTACAAGAACTAGCTTGCTATTTATGAGTACCCTCCATACTAACACACAGTATATAAGTTGATATCGATGCCCATGAATTCATCAACAGAATAAAAACAGTATGCAAGAATATGGGTCCTAATCATTTTTTAAAATTTATTAGTGCTTAAGTTTCTTATCTGTTCGGGTAACCTATTGTACACATTTAAGATAAAGAAGTTTTTAACCGATTTATTAAGATGGTATCTAGATGGTTTTAATAAATTTGCCGATCTTGTTTTATGATTATTATAATCCACTGGCCTTTCAATAGAGACTAAAGTTTTTGGTGTATTTCTAGCAATGAGAAATATATTGCGGTTAAAAATATCATAGAAAATAATTTCTAATTTAGATTTCAAGTCATAAGTTCGGAATCGTTGAAAGAAAAAACACAGCTATAGAAACACAAAGCAAATGAAACAAATTGAAATCAAATTGAACAGTGTATTACAGGAACAATAATGTGCGATACAAATAATAATAAATAAAATCCCCTATCTAGCTAAGTTATAAATACGATACTAAAAATAAAATAATATGGATAATGATTGTTTAAAATAAGATTTGTTAATAAAAATAAAATTAATGGTCGAAATTTTCAGTTTAAAATATTTTCAATTATTTTCCAAACTATTAAAAATACACAAGTAATTTATGAGAAGTTTATTACAACCTTTTAACCCGCCTAGCTCAATAAAAACCTCCAGCCACACAGTATCACTTGTTTCGATGTTCAGCTGCAATCTGCTAAACTCCTACACAATTCAAGTGATATATCGGTTCCACTAGGAATCGTTTTCTACACCTTAAATTAATTTATGATTATCTTCTTCCTCCAACTACAATTTTGAAAAATTAATTTTCTTTTCTTGGCTTCAAGTTCTTTAACTAGTTATCTTCCTTCTTTTAACTATAATCCAATTTCACTAACAGTCTATTTTATCTTCCAATCTTTACTTTCATTAAAAAAGTATCAACCAAACGATTTTCTTGTTATCTTTCATATCCTCCTAGTAACCTCTAATTTCAATTTTTCCGCACTCTCATTGTATTTTCCGCAAACAAATAAAATCGCCAATACCAACTTGAATTTTTCTTGACATCAATTTGATAAAACGAAATGGTTCTTATCATATCTTATTGAGCTTTTTTCCAGTTTTATCACTTTTCCGCACAAACTAAATTAATAATCTTATATCTACATGAACATAATAAATGCGTAAACAGTTCGGAATGTCATAAACATTTTGACAATTAGTGGAACAATAACTAAGTGAATTAGAATTAAAATAATATAACTGATTCTAATCATCATTAAGTTCTGAGGTAAATGCCTGTAACTGTTTTTAATGGCTGAAATATAAAAATTGCATGTATTTAATAAAAATATCTGTCTTCTGTAAAACTCTTTGGTAGTTTATCAAAGGGAACAAATAAACGAAAACAGAAAACAGAAACCATGCATGCAACTTTCTACTCAGAATAAAATAAGATGCATTTTATTCACAATACAGAACCCAAGTTGAATTGAATATGTTTTCTAGCTTAAGTACACGTATATATAACGAAGGAATGGGCATAATGCCGTATTTTATAGATAAAGATTGACAGTGTTCATTTAGATTTACATTTGCAATAATTCTAATAGCTTGTTTTTGTTGTCTAAAAATCCTAAGGGCATTGCTTGAGTTTCCCCATAGCACGATACTTATATGAGAGTGAATCAGTGAATAATATGCTGATAGTATTGTAATATTATGTACCATATATTTAATACATCTCAGAAGAAAAATGTAACTAGCCAACTTACTACTGAGTTGCTCTTTTGCTCAATATGGTACACCCAAGTTCAAGCATAATCAAGTACTACGCCCAAGAGTTTGACGTTGTCCCCTTTTGTAATGTGGAAAAAAATATTTTTTGAGTTTTATCACGATTTAATTTTAGCATATTGGAATTATACCATAGTACTGCACGACTTTCAATTTCACATATCGTTTCATACAAATTAGCAACACATTTACGCGTTTAGCGTAGCGTCATCAGCAAACATAATGATTCGGCTATATAAATAATGAATAACAGTGGCCCCAGGGCAGTACCCTGAGGCACACAGTGCGCTACTGATTTAAGTTAGGTTTTTGTTGCTTATTGAAACGCATTGCTGCCTGTTCTGCAGGTAAGACTCAAGGAGAGATAATGGTATTCTTCATGAAACTAAGTTTTCCACCAAAATACTACACAGTCGAAGACTTTGTTGAGATCGCACAGCGTAATTGCTGTATGTTTGCCCTCCTCAAAGTCCTCTGCAAGGCCACTCACAATTTTGCAGACTGCATTTATTATCGAGCAATTAGCTCGAAAACCAAATTGGAATTTGTGTAGTATTGAGTACTTCTCAAAATATTTAATTAGACCATTCTTTAAATTGATTTCAATTATTTTGCCTACAATAGGAATGATTGATATGGGACGATAATTGTCGGGACTACATACATCGCCTTTTTTAAAGATTGGTATAACTCTTGCAATCTTAAAAACATAATTATCTATATAACTGTCTATGTGTATGTGTATACAACTCAGTAATTGGGAACATCGTTCCTGTGGAGTTTGATAAATTAATAAATAAATTTTAAAAAACGCCACGGAACTGATCCACTCGAAATCTTCATTTATTTTAATATCTTTAATAATTTTATAAAAATGATATTTTCTACGAATTAAGTTGGAATTTACTGAATATGCAATACTTTAAAACCTACATATTATAAGTGAAAAAAGTCAATATTTGGACAATTAATACACGCATGTCTCAATCATAGACGTTACCCAAACACATTTAAAAATACGACGATAGTGATGAAAGCCTATAATTTTAATAAATTAGAATGTGATCAAATAAAAAATAAATTAAAATCAGTAGCTACTGAAAATAATTACTAACACAGAAAAACTTGTTACTCAATATTAAATTACCCGTTTTCTATGTTAATACTATCAAAACCTAATTAAAACGAAAAAAATCACGGTAGCGCCTTACCATATATCAAGTTACTGTTTCCAGAGCTTGCTTGGTCCACTGGCCTTACAGGTAGCAATAATTGGTGATGACGGTCTTAGCATTTTAGGACCTGATCTGAAAGACCTTAGGCTGTATGTTAATATTACGTCCTACTAAATGCGTTGCTGACGGCTCGATGAATGTGCGTGTAAAAAGAATGTAAAATTAAAATCGTATTATAAAAATTTGTATCTAATTAAACATTTTACCTTTTTTTGTATTATGAACCAGAAATGTAAATTGGAGATTGTGTTGTGTTAAAAAGGAAATGTTTATTAATAATATGCTTTTATTTATGAAAAAGTGAGCATACCAACCTCGTCATCTCTATATATTTACGAATTAGTTTCACGTGTCAAAAATTTTTTTACTCATATTTATTTTATTTAAGGAAAACTTCGATGATTGCCCCCTTCGTATGCATTATTCTATTTGCCCTTCCTTTGCTGTACAATATGCGTGACAGTATTAAGCTATTTGTAACAGCTGCCTGTCGGCCCAACATTTTGGTAGGCCCCTCTTCGTCACCCATTTTTTAAAAACCATTTATTTTCTGTAGTATCTTCTCTCTCCAAAAAATGATAGAATGCAAAACCATTTGATATCGTTAACCATTATCTACTACTTAAAAAACTGACAAATATCTATTTTTAGGATACTGCCTATAATCTCATCGAAAGTTAAGCAACAAAGATTGATAAACCTAACAGTCAGTGGTTCAAAACTGTGCAATACGGTAACAAGGAACTGGTCTCTTCTGTGTACTTGTCCCGCTGCAGAAAGAATCCGGTTCTCATTATTTGGAAAAGGACAGCTTCTGCCTGAAGACTTGGATAGTCTCTCACCCAACAAGGTTACCAGCTCTAACAAAGCTGAAACGATTGGGTGAAATATACATTACGAGTGAGCCACAATAGACCGAATGGTCGTAGTGGCGGGTCTGGTACAGACCCACTCACATTTCAACCTAACCTACATATAAGTTTCATTTATATATATGGCAAATAATAAACGCCCCAGTATTGGACCCTTGGGGAACGCCTAGCATAACATCTTTTATATCGGATTCGGTCTAATTATACTTCAATATAAATTTTCTATTACTTATATAAGAAATTAACCATTTTAATAAGTTTCTTCTTATTCCAACAGTTTCTAACTTACTAAAAATATGCCTCATAATATATAAAGATAAAAGTTGACAAGCAGTTAAAATGATTTCGAATACGCAAAACAATGGTTCGATTATAATATGTTGACGATAAACTGAAAAATCTTTCTTTAGTACAAAAATAATCGATGTCCAGATGATTTTATGCACTCATCTGCAATGTTATTTCTATGATTACTACGAATTTCTTTTGGGTTACAATGTGCACATTTGATTAAACTAGGTAGATATATTGGTGGCCATTTTGGTTCTGTTACAACATACTTAGTTTATTAGTCAATAATAACTGTTGCTGCGGTAATTATAAAATTTAAGGATATATTTTTTTCACGCTGATTTGTAAATACGTAAATCGAACCATATTTTTAGGTTTTAACAGAAAAAAAAAAACAGAAATTGGTTAATGGTGTGTTTTAGTAATAAGACATTTGTTACGGGTAATTAATTTCAAATTTAAAACAGGATAATTAGTAATTGTATTGCGTTTTCAATTATTAATCACCCTATCCAATGGCTGAGTAATGGGCCAAGGGAATTGCAAAAAATATATATAATCTTAGTATTAATGAAGTTTGTAGACACTATAACAATATAGAACCAATAGAATCGATTATTATTTTTGACGATTTATCGATAACAAAAATTAAATGTTTCCCACTACCCCCTTTATTTCAAAAACTGAATTCGACATTTGTGTTAAAAAAATTAAGTTTAATACCTATGTACACAAATAACTATTATTTGATGCATTTGCTACTAAATTCCCCCTCAAAAAAAAATGAAATTATATTTTAACAGTAATAATAATAGTATCTTAATGGACATATTAATCGTCATAATTTTCATTATTAGGACACAACCAATCCTTACATCTTACGAACAAATAGTCAAATAAGATGGTGGTTGAATGTTTGGGGACGAATTTTTGGGGATTATATGATAGGACCACATCTTTTTGATGGTCGTGTAAATGGTCAAATCTATTTGGAATTTTTGCAAGATAGCTTGGAAGAATTACTGGAGGATGTCCCCAGGGATATTGGAGATATTATAGATGATGGGGCACCTGTGCACCACACTGCAGCTATTCGCGAATATTTAAACGACGCTTTTCCGAATGGTTGGATAGGAAGAGGAGGATAGTTGGCCTGTCAGAAGCCCTAATTTGACCAAAATATAGACTTATTTTGTGGGGCTATGTTAAGGAGCAAGTGTACAAAGTTCCTATAACTACAAAAGAAAATATGAAATAATGAATAAAGAAAGCTTTTCAGGATATTTTAAGAAATGTCAGTAGATTATTCGAAAACCACCTACAGAAATGCATAGACGTACTGAGAGGCCACTTCGAACAGTTCCTATAAACACTAGGTATTATTTATTTCATTAAATTAGGTTCAAAATAACTTTGAATTTTTAAAATAGTTAAAATAGTTTTTGAATTACCTAATACCGCATTTTCTGTTCCTATTAATGTCATCTTTTTTAATAATAATAATAATCTCTTTATTTCCAACAGGTAAGCACCCAATTACACGAAATACATGAAAACACATATCATTTATACATCAATAGCGAATAAAAAAAAATAATATTGACACTTAAGTTACAAACAAAACTAAACCTACTATTCAGTAATAATTATATGACTTAATATACTGCCTAGACTGCCAAAATTAATATCACATAGATGTGAGATTTTATTACAATTATTGCACATTACATAAATTGGAGATCTCGCCATAATATATGTCTATGTTCTTGACATAGAAGGTTGTGTGACGGCGGATTTCATGTCTGGGTATGTGGAAATTGATTTTATCTAACAAAAATGGACAATCAATATTATTGTGAATTAAACTGAATAAATATTTAATGGAAATTATTTCGCGACGAGTTTCTAATGAAACGATTTTAAAGCGGTTCGTTAAAATGGACGTATTAATTCCTCTCGGCAGGTAAATGCCATCCTCCTTAAAAAACAAATATTTTAGGAACTTCCTTTGAACTGCCTCAATATAATTCACGTGACATGTGTACCACGGACACCATATGATGGCACCATATTCCAATCTTGAGCGAACGTATGCGTAATATAACAACATTAGGCTGGAAGTTTTGCTAAAACATTTGCAGTTTCTTAACACGAAGCCTAGCATTTTATATGAGTTTTATACAGCACTATTAATATGGGCTCGAAATGTTAACTGGCTATCGAAGATAATACCCAAATCTTTGATTTTTGTACATCTGGTTATACTCTTTGAATTTATTTTATAATCATATTCTTCAGGTTTATTTTTCCGAGAAAAAGAGATAACGTAACATTTTTGAACATTACTGCACAGATGGTTCGCACTACACCAATCAGATACAGCTTTAAGGTCATTCTGGATCATTCTACAATCACTTATCGTTCTTATCTTTCTATAGATTTTCAAATCATCCGCGAACATTAATTTTGAACAGCTAATGACATAATTAATATCGTTAATGTAAATGAGAAATAGAAGTGGTCCTAAATTGGAGCCTTGTGGTACTCCGGATGCATTAATGTAGTAATCCGAACTAAAACCCTCGTACACGACAAACTGCCTGCGGTTAAATAAATAAGACGTAAATAAATTAATTAAGCCTGCGGAAAATCCAAAGTTATCTAATTTCATTATTAATAAATATAGATTGATTTGATCAAAGGCTTTCTGAATATGTATACTGTGTCTACCTGGTTAAGTTTGTGATCGTAGATTTTTTTATCTAAGAATCCATGTTGGTGCAGGGAAATATATGGTCTAACATTAGGATAAACGCAATTATATATTATTATTTCGAATAATTTCGCAAAATTACACAAAATAGAAATAGGCCGATAATTTTGGAGTACAGCTGGGTCACTTTTCTTTAACACGGGAGTGATTCGAGATTCAAGATTAAATTATAAATGAAAAGTAGGGGTTCTAACAAGGCACGACAACAATCTTTAACAAAAAAGCAGGGAATACCATCAGTACCTGAAGTAAGTTTGTCTTTTAATTTCTTAGATGCTTTAATAATATCGTCTCCATGTATGGTGTTTATACATAGAGAGGAGTCGTTTTGCAAATGTCTCCATAATTTTCAGCGAATGAGACACCCGAAATATGATGGACACTTTGGAAGTATTCACCAAAAGCTTGAACAATTAACTGAGGATCACTAATAGTGTTGTCGTTATTTACTATAACTCCTGGAATTCTGGAACGAGCTTTTTTACTGGTAATATAAGACCAAAAGTTCGATGGATCCTGAGATATATTGTTCTCTGTATCGTTTATATATTTTACATGTGCGGCTTTAATTTGCTCTTTAATAATTGCCCGAAGGGTTTTGAATTCGTTCAAGTATTCGTCAGAGTTGGACAATTTGTACTTTTTAAAAAATGTTCCTTTCTTCGAATATTGTTTATGATATCTTTATTATACCATGGCGGGTATCTACGAGACGTTTTAATTTTTTGCGTAACGTGATTATCAAAACATGTATTAAGTGAACTGTATAAAAAACCACATGCTGTGTTTACGTCAGTGTTATCATATAATTCAGCCCAGTTAATGTTCATTATTGACTCATATAAGCCAGGAAAATTGGCTTTCCTAAAGTTGTAGGTTTTCTGGGTAGAATTATTACGATTAAACTAGGCATAATGGTTCAAAGTACACGGAATACTAAAATTGAAACAAGGATGATGGGCATCTTCACCAACCAGTGGTAGATCCCCTCTACTAACAGTGCACCTTAGGTTACTAAACAATAAGTCTAGAAATCTATTATTTAGATTTGAGACTGTATTAAACTGTTTTAAATTAAGAAATTCCTGAAAGTTGCATAGCGTTTGATTCTTAGAGTTATTTGCGTCAAGATTAAAATATGGGCAGTTGAAATCTCCAATTATGATAACATTTTTGCTTTGTACAAATTCAAATGATGACAGACTTTCCATAAACAAATTGAAATTATCAAGTGAAACGAACGGCGGAATATAAATAACAAAAATGAAAACATTAAAATAATTAAATAATATTTTACAACCAATAATGTCTATATTAGTATTTAAATTTAGTAAATTTGACACATCTAATTTTAGTACCTTATGTTCTACTTTCGCTGCTAATAACACACCGCCTCCCCTAGTAAGATTTGAGATGGCAAGGTTTCTGTCGCAGCGGAAAACACTGTATGCTTCAGGAAATAATTCCTCACTATTTACATCATTAGTTAACCAAGTTTCACTAAGACATATCAAGTCAAAGTCACCAGGTAAGACTGCATTGTAGAACTGTGTAGTTTTAGTATTAAGTCCTCTGACATTCTGGTAGCAGCATAACAAATTACTGGTTATGCAATTGGGTGCTGTATCTTGTTTAAATTATCACTATTGGCTATTTTTGTAATATTAACCGATTATTTATAAATTTTTAAGATAGATTCAAATGTAATTTAATTAAACTGAGAAAAAATGCTACTGAGTCAACCAAGATGCACCCAGAAATGAATTTAAAATACTACTTTCAATTCGAAATGAAAATTATTTTATTATAATTTAATGGTTCTTAATGAACAAGTAAGAATATCTCTGGAAATACAATAATATACAGAGTGTTCCTTTTGAAAAAATTGAGAAAATTCACTTTGAAAAAAAGGGTGTTCCATTAAAAAAATGACTTCGAAGATGATCCGCTGTAGCGAGTCACTCTGTATATTTCAAAATATTTTTATAATTTGGCCTTTTTGACATATACCACTTCCATAAACAAATAATTTTCCAAAGTCCGATATTGCACTTTGATAAACTGTTGGGACAACCTGTATATTAAATAATGCTTGTGTTGGAGCAGTTTTTACACAATTTGCTATTATTTAATCTTTCCAATAATTATTTTTACCATCACTCATTATTTTATAACAGTTGTTTCGATAAACTCTATATTCAGTATCTTTGGACTGGTAGAGTTTCTAGTTTTGACCTAAATTATTTTCATGTTTTTCTTAACATAACAGGCTATTAGATGTTTGGAATTTTTTAAAAGTCAACAACTCAGATTTTGTTTCGGAGACATATAACCTTTAAAAATAGAAATATAATAATATATCGTTCCCAGACGTTTTTGATCAGTAATGCTATAATAAGCGAGTATCTTGAAATAGTTCTATTATAATATTTAATTTGTATATAGATTGTAAAATATATGGCCTTTACAATATAAAACACGTGCCCAAGTAACCAGACTGAATGCGTTTATTAAAATTGACTGTAAACAGATAATTATAACCTATTTGTAGTGTTCATAATCATAAATATATCAGTCAAGCATGGCTACGGAGTCTTCCGTCCACCCACGTAGATGTTTCTCCGGTTAGCGCGAACCAGTCATTACGGTCCTGAAAAAGGAAAATCCAATCCGTATCCGCTGCTGAGTTATGTAACAGCTCATAATTGCAATCATGAATATTAATGCCGGTGCTGAATTAAAAATAGCGCTAATATGAACATAACCGTGTAATAATATTCAATTATGTCGTTGCTCTAAGATGACTGCCACTCACTGACGAATTAAAATAATTTACAAGATCAAATTTGATAAAATAGGTTAATTATTAATTAAGTGTAAGTTGTTATTTATAATTGCTTCATCGTCCTTCTGGCACGTTACTGTTTTCTGGATTGTAATATCTCGCTTTGGTCTTAATTTTTCAACATTTATATCAGGGTATTCTAGAGACAACAGTTTAATAAACATTTGATACTTTTAGCAAGAAAGTAGCACGTGATTTAACACTAAGCGTTCTAATCAATACCGAAGACATTCGAAATCTATTACTCCGGCGGTCATGGAATTATAATAAATACTTTGTAATAGTTAGTTAATGATTTCATCATTTTTCCTATTTAATAAGTTATCAGAAATAGCTTTTACTGCTGTAGTTTTATCAAATGTGTAATTGGAAAGAAGTCCGTGCTTTTATTGCCTCGATATAATAAATACATATTAGAGATATTTGGCAAAAAATGGGAGCCAGACACGATTTATTTACCCCACCGGGAGCAAACGGTTCATAAATATTTTTAGTTTATTCATAACGTACGTGTCTCAGAAGATACATAGACAATAACCGTACCCACTCTCTTCATTCCTTAAATACTTGAGATATGTGTTAGCATCAGCAGTTTCTAAATGCAAACGAATTCAATTTTTACTGGTACTGTCCAAGTTTATATTGCTACATTACATGTAATATAAATGCATCTGAACGCTATTGAAGAATAAAAATTTCTGAAAATATTTAAATTAAACCATGGCTTGCTTCCTTGTCCTGCTTGGAGATGATCTGGCAGAGGCCTTGCCTGGCTGTCACACTTTTCCAGAGTCTGATCTAATCTCTTTGCAATTGCGACAAAGAATCATGAATTCCAGATAATCTTCTGTGAGTTAGGCGAGTCATTAACTTTTAACGAAGATAAAAAATGTTTGGGTTGGAGAAATTTGTCTGTCTATGGCATCTGTGAATGAAGTGAGATTTCTTTATGTTATTTATTTATTTGAAAACACAGCCCAACAGCCCAATGTTCAATAATAGGGCTATAGATAAAAAATTTAAATATAATATAACAAGAAAAAGAGAAACGAAGAATGTTATACAATTAATAAATTAACTCAATATTTCAGTTTTGTGAATAGAATAGTACAGTTCTTAAGAAACTAATTTAGTATATAAATATATCCATAAATAAAACTAACTAAAGATTCCTGCGAAATAGTACTTACATTTGTTTTTGTTAGCTCCAAATAAAACAGTTCATTAGTACTGGAGCAGACACTCGAAAATTAAGTTGACTAAGTAACTGAAAACAGTTCATTTTTTGCTCAGTTGCTTATGCAGAAAGATTAAACTTGAAGTAACTCTTCTGGATTGACGAGTATAAAAATTAAATTCGGTTAATAATGTTACGTGTTTACACCCTTCAGTAAACACCTCGGACGTAGGTTTAATAAATTGCAACAAACATTCTCACCAACCACTGATTTATTAATCACTAAATTACAATAATTAATCCTTATAATAACACACTAATTATAACTTTAGTCTACTATAGATTTATTACTTTAATTCACAACTTGTTACTATTCGTTATCGTATCTGATCATTTGCTCATCTGATAAATCATTGACTTCTTGTGTTGGCTCCGCTGCTTAAATATCCGTGGTGCTTATTCGCGATCCGTCCATTTCCCTCCAGATTGTTCCAGACAACTTCTCCATCCTTCTAATCTGTCACTTCAGATTATTCTACCGCTTTTCAATCCATCCGTGGTAACGGTAGCTCTCCAGTTGCCCTAGTGATGGCGCCGCTTTACCTTTAGCCAACTAAGTAGGCCCCCTTTCACTCTGACACCAGGGATTAGACCACTCTTCGTAAGAGGGCGTGGATGTGCATATAATAACATTACTTAACAACATTTCTAAATTTGAGATCACCCGCATAAGAAAGTGACTTAATAGTAAAAGTTAATCAAATTGTTAATAAATATAATAAAAAATAAGAGTCCTAGGATAGACCCCTGCGGGACACCAGATGCAGTGACAAATTTGGTCGATTTAAAGCCCATATATTCTACATAATGATATCTATAACACAAATAAGATTTTAAAAATGATAACATTCTCTCACTAAATACCATAGTTTTCATTTTCTGTAAAACAATTATGTGATCCTACCTATCAAAGGCCTTCGAAAAGTTTGTATATATTGCATCTACTTGTTGTTAAGCATCTATAGTCTCAAAGTCAAACTGAGCAAAACAGGTTAAGTTTAACAGTGCTTACTGACAAAGCCGTCTTGTGCAGAAGAAATTGAGAATTCTATAATATTAAGTATTTCAGAATACAGAACAATCTCGAAAATCTTAGCAAAGCTTAGCAATATTGTTATTGGATAATAATTGATTATTAAATTTTTATTACCACTTGCGCTGAGGTCTAGCACCGTCGATTTAATACTATTTTTAATAGTCAATATCGAAGCCCCTCCTACGGATCACACCTAATGCGTAAAAATTTCTGTCACAACTATATATAGTATAAATATTGTTAACAATAGTTTCTTCTGCATATGTATCTAAAGATATCCACGTTTCCATTGATGCAACAATAGTCAGTTTATGAAGAAAACTACATCCACCCAAGATCCAATCTAAGGTATTACCTCCAATTAAAGGAATCGGTCCAACATTTCTGCCTCTATATAAAGTTACTTCGAATCAAAATATTTAAAAATGCAACACAGTGTCGTGGTTTGAGAACGAGATTGTAGAAAACCGTATGAAGGGGTATGATGCGAACACAGCTGGTACTTGAAAAACGGTAGATACATAGTGGTACCATAGTCCAATGCTCCCATAAAATATTGAAATGGTGCTCGCTTTTGTTCGGGCTAATCGGGAAGGAAATTGGTTTCTGTTCTTAGCTACGGTTGAAAAAATGGTGCCTTGGTGTTTTGCACTGGATAGGGTGAACTACTCACGCTATCTATCATACCACTTCATTAAAATAACTAAACTGGAAAAGGATAGCCCTTTCATTCACCAATACTTTGTAGATGGAGGTTTTTCAGTACAACTAATAAGCAAAAACCCTTTTTCTAAAATTTCAGTAGACCAAGCCATCGAAGAGACTGTAAACAAAGACATCCACACTGCTGGAGGTACTAAGGATTTCAGTCTAAAAAAGCAGGCTGTAGCACGGTGCTATCTTAATGCTGAGCACAGAGTTTTTTCACAGAGCATGATAGAATGCTGCCCTCGCAGCGTTCCATCATCCAGCGGAACAAATCACTGCCACCCTGACCTCCGAAGCCCACGCATAATTAGAGATGAGAAAGATGTGACAGGTCTCACAGAACTTCTAACCCATGAGTGCACGAACCCCTTTGCTCCTAATCCTTCAGATATTGTACATTTATCTACTGGAATATGTGTTCATGAATCAACAGCTTCTGATTTCATTAATTCCGAAGCAAGGGGAAAATAGCGTATCAAGAGTTCACGGTTCGCCTAGCCAAAGCAGAAGAGTTTCATAATCCTATTAAGAAAGACCGAAATCTATTCAGCAAAATGATTTATATCGCAAAAAATAAAAAACTTGACATGAAGTTCAAATATCCTCTGGCACCATTTCCATGGACTCTGGCAAATGTTGATGGGTCTTTGAAGAAAACCTGCAAATCAGTGTTTGCCCATCAATTGAAAAAATACATCACCAGTGCCAGTCTGTCGGAAAAAGATTCGGCCTGCTTAATTGATGCAATGGCTGTACTTCAGTCCATCAAAGGAGAACGTTTGACGACTTGACAACGAAATGAAATTCAGTGAAATCAAGGGTGGCCGCAAAGTGGTTTGTTGGAGGAACAGTGATAGCAAAAATAAAATGATAAAATTCTTTGTTGACGGTTGGAAAAAGGAGTATGATTGGAAACCAAGAAATGTTCGTAACAGTTGATGAAATCTGCTTCAGGATCACGTCTACTAGGAGCCAAACTGTTCTTGAGCTGTTCTGCACTCAAGAAGAAGCTGATTTCAGAATGATGCTGCATGCAGAATGCGGCTACATCATATAAATCAGTTCTTTGCTTTTCAAACGATACGGATGTATTAGTTTTAGCCGTAGGCTTATGCAGAACCATAAAAAGCAAAAACTTATGTATTGTGAAGAGAAACAAAAGCGTTTTAACAGTTATTTTAGTTTCCCAGATAGTATCTGCCTTGGGCGAACAGCTTGTTACAGCTCTCATCGGGTATTATTGCTGGTCTGGCTGTAGCACAGCCAGCGCTTTTGCTGGCCAGGGAAAACTTAAAGGATTTAAGCTTTTGTGCAAAAAGGAGCAAAGATTTATTGAAGCATTCAGCAACTTAGGTAGAGAATGAGTGCTGTCTAATGATGTTGATGACATTATAGAGGAATTCGTCTGCCAGTTATATGCCCCTAAATGCACGGTGAAATCAGTTGATGAGCTGCATTACTAGATGTTCAGAGGGAAGGAGGTGCAAATTGAGAGTTTTCAAATGCTTCCTTGTAAATACACCTTGAGACAGCACAATAAACGTGCTAACTACCAGGCCGGAATTTGGCTCAGAAGCCTGGAAACCAGATCAATAATTCCGGACCCCTTTGCTCATGGGTTTTGAAAAGGACATTTCTGGTAACTTATGCGTCAAATGGATGGAAGGCTTGCCAGCACAGAAGTGCGTACTTTCCTTTTTGCGGTACCACTGCAAGGGGAACTGTGTACCAGAAACTTGCTCGTGCTTAGCAACTCAAATCCAATGCACCGAGAGCTGTGGATGCAAGGGGTGTACCAAAGCAACAGTAGATGAGGAAGAGTACAATTACAATAGCTGCAATATTGACTCTAGTGAAGAAGAATATATTCAAGTTTATTAATGATATTAATAAGGAATTTTTATTTCTCTTAGTTGTTCACATATCCCTCCGTTGCTTTCAAATACGGCTGACAGTCTCGTCTCGCCTCATGGTGCTCAAAGCACCGAGCGCTGTGTTGATGCGCTTAACCCCACCCCGTCCGCTTTGAATCTCGATATCTCTGAATCTGTTCATCCAATTTTCAATTATTTTGCATTTTAAAGGTGAGATGTTTCTCTAAAACCCTTATTCAGAACATGTTCTCAATATACCCAACCGTTAGTCCAATAAACAGCAAAACGCAAATTTAAATAACCTTATTTTTCGTTTTTTCGAGTTTTGACTGATAAATACTGTTTTCTCGGCCATAAACATTAAAAACAACACTGTAGGCCATTCATTTAAATACATTTAGAAAAAAAGAAATTCAAGATTGCTCCATCCGATCTCGAGATAATTGAATATGAAAATTCATAGTCGGGCCGCCATTTTGAACGGCCGCCATATTTGAAAGCTACCTCCCCATGATGGACCCCCCCCCGATTTTTTGCTCCATATGACCCCAGAAACCCGTAATAATGGTTTGAATCAGCCCCTCCCAAATTATAATGACTGATAGGTCTGGCACAGACATGGACGTGAAAATTTCAGTTGGCCCTTGCTAACTACTTTTATTACAATTATTACATTTTCAAGACATAGCAGATGAAAAACTACAATTTCATGTTTTTACCCCTTACGATGGTGCGCATCCCATATCGCCAGATGAATTTAAATGTTGATTCTGGCCGATAGCCGCGTTGGATAAGGTGCGAGATGACACTCGCGATTAATCATAGGGGTATCGCGCCACCGGGCTCGAATCCCTGCTCCGGCACTGTCGAAGAAAATGGTTATATGTCCGCGTTATTTCAATGTCTGCATAAGCCTCTGGCTTCTGGAATTAGGGGTTGTCTAATTTCTGTGGTGTTTATTTATTTATTATTATTTATTTGGTAAGTCAGCTAGTATCAAATAATTAGTCTATAGATGTTTACCTTTCAGTGTAGGAACACAAGATAAATTTAAGCTGTGACTCTAATAATAATAATAATTATAATAGTACAACAGGGAAATGACACAAACATGATAACAACATGAGTGAAAAATGTCCAGAAAATATTCAAAAGTACACTAAGCTTGTGTTGAGGTAGATTGAGCAGGTTAGTGTTGTCTCTTTGTCGATGGGGTTGATTTCTGACACATTAAGAAAGGAATCACCATAATTACGTCTATCAGAAGAGGCAGAAGTCTGTAGTTGTGGAAGCTGTGTATATTATGCTGTCTCTCTGCTCCAGTTGATGATAACTATAGTGGTCTTGAAACAATCGTGTCCAACCATACTAATGGTTATTGACCATTTGTGATATAGTAGTGTATATGGCAAGTTATTTAAATAGAAAAAAAATACGTATGTAAATAATTTAATAACACTAATATCAATAACATTAATCAAATATTACCCAAAACAAGAAAAACAAAACATGTACAATAAAAACATGATAAATACAAGAATAAATCTTAAAAAACCAGTCGACCAAGAAATTTTTAAAAAAGGGTAGAGGTAGATCTTTTTGTGCTGTTATCCTTTTTTATTGAATTTTTAATAGTATGCCATATCTTGTTTCGTATGCGTTTATCAGAAGAAAATATTTATTTTATATTTTATGCAAATATTTAAATATACTAAATAATTTATAAAAATAGCTGTTGATGCCCATTCAATATTACTTAATTTATACAGATACAAACGTCTCATTTATAACACATTGATTTATAAAAAACCTTTTTTAATTAACATATTTTTTGTGTACTATTCAATATCATTAGCCATGGAATTCGCTACCTGCGCATATTTTTAAGATAACCATCTTATATGCAAAATGATATAGAACGAATGTTATAGACAGTTATGTATCGAGTAAAAATACACATAATCATTAGCTTCTTGAATGGAAACAATGTTCTAAGAGACTGACTTCCTGGTGAGTGGTATGCTAGATATTGGCGGCTGCCAACAGTCCAGCATTACCGTCAATAACACACGAGCCGCGGGGGCTCTCGCAGACATGTGGCCCACCAGCAAACAAAAACCAGATGACAATCTACTACTTACTACTGCCTGCTCGCTCCATATGTTCATCTACAATCGATACAAAAAACTTAGTTCTCACTGTATATTAATGAATGAATGGTACCTTAATTGGTCGTTTTGTCTAAAAACAGATTATAAAATCTAAAGAGGAGATCTAATTACAAAAATATTTAAATTAGAGACTCTTATTTATATGAGAAATTTTAATGTAACATTCAAGTGTGCATTTTCTAGCTCTATTTACAGGTAGGTTACCTTTAATTACCAACAACATATATCACCTTAAGAGGAAATGGTCAGACTAACAAGTTTTTTGTATTCGTTGACTACTAATTTGATCGCCCGTCAACATCCTATTCACAGAGAGTGTTTTTTTGTTTTTTTTGTGGTAGTACAAATAGCTGCAATATCTATTTCTGTAGAAGGCAGATTAACAATATTTCTAATTTCACTTTTCGATTCAGGCTGATGTTTTGAAGAATATCAACACTATTGATCCTTTAAAAAATTATAAAATCTCTCTAATTTATCAGAAGGTAAGAAAATAAAATTTTCCAAACCTGTAAATAAAATAGTATATATTATAAATAATATATGTTATGAGGAACAATTAGTGATATATTTAAATTAGGTAAGCCCTTCCATAAAGTCAGGAGATACAAATGTTCAGGAGACGTCACCTGAAAAATACAAATTGTATAACTATTAAATTGTAATTGAAAATTGAAGACAAAGTTGTATTCTATTTATTAAGGGTTCAGAAAAATATTTAAATGGTAAAATGTATAGATAACAAGTTATTTAAAGAAGAAATTTGTAAATTTATATCGGCTAATTTAGTGTTCGAAAAATTATTTAGTAACCCAACAGATTGCATATCAAATTGAAGTAGAAATAAAAAGAAACACATTGGTAATATTTATTTTCAGAAATAGTCAATAATAGCTGCAAAAAGTGTAAATGAAGAAAAATGTATTATAAAAATTTAATATCAAGCAATCGGATTTGCTGAGAAACATCAAATTTAGACGATTTTAGGCACAGATCGGCAGGTTTAGTGTGTATTTAAGCGTGAGCCAGGCAACATGTTAACAATATGCAACAATTTTAAGCGAAATATAACCTCAAAAAGCATAAAACAAAATTTTGACAAAGAAAAAATAGATGTCAAGTTAGTAAACAAAACATTATGGAATTTAATATAAAAATATAAAATATACCTAATTACAGATAACATTAACAATAAATAATCCGAAATAAATATAATTCGTTGATTGCCCAAATCGGTCTACGCTTGGATAATATAAAATTGAGATAAAACCTCGTTTAAACAACAAAAATATTCACTTCGAAAGTAAACATCGGTAGAGGATAAAGTCAGTCCGGAGAGAAGCGAGCTGCAGAATCGAGTAAGGAAATTTTTGACAATACAACGAGGGAATATACCAACCGGACGGTTAAAAAGGGTATCCTTTTCGTTACATGAGCTCTAATAAAAAAAATTATGTATAAAATATTTATTCAATTCATCCAGTCTACAAAAATAAAAAGGCCTAATTAATATTAAGATTCGTTATTGTTCTAAACTCATTTAAATTTAAAATATGTTCATTTTAATTCACTGTAAAATTAAAACCATTTATATCCTTAATATATTTAATCATTTCTTATTTCAACTTGTGATTTTTATTGATAACTATCTAGACCGAACCTAAAAGATACCCTAAGAACAAACATTGTACAAATTCAAAAAAAAATATAACGCACAACCCTAAGAAAACAATTTAAACAAAATAGATTTTTATGATAAATCATTATATTACAATATGTTATATTTTATGCATATAGCTTTATCAATAAGACTATTTCATTTTTAGACAATAAAGCATATCTTGATTGATTGAACTATTTTGATGCCTTCTCAACTCATACGAAAATATGACACCCAAAATGTTAATTTTTTTATTGTTCCTCTAAATTTGAAACAAATTGTTATGCATTAATAATTTATTTTATTATTTTTAAAGAAAAAATTCAAAGGTAATACTAATTTTTTATATTGCTTAGTGCATCAGACAAAAAGTAATTATTTTCTTTCGCCTCCACTAATGATAAATTAAATTCTTGCGACTTTAATGATCGAACAAATCCCAATAATTATTAAAATACATTTTACAATAATTCTTATTAAGTAAATCACCGGTTCTCATCCAATAAAGCGTTCCGACTTTTTTATTTTAACAGATAATTATACACGTAATTAATTGTTCATCTAAAAGTATTTCTCGTGCAAGTACTCCAGTGAGCAGGTGTGTACGGATCACATACCGATGATATTCCCAAGAATCTGCTGGAATCAACATATTCTCATGTTTGAACAGGTCTCAGCGAACATCTCTGATTTCTTTTGACAGAAATTTGACGTTATCAATGACCGGAAGTTAGGCAAGTTTTTGCAAAGTCGCGCAAAGTAAAGTCGTGCGGATACTGGACCAGCCAGAGCAGTTCTGCTCTTTATATTCTGTAATAGAGAAGACATGAATGACTGACTTCATTTCCAATAGCACAGAGACATATAGCGTTAAATGAATTGCCAATTAACTTCACAAATGCACAATGCCTATATGCCGTCCGGACAATCTTATTCTTGCTTCACGTACGACATTTCTTAGCTTTTTTATGTACAATCAGGTCTCATTTGTGTAAGTTGATGTAGTGAAGGAATCACTAGAAAGTGAAAATGATGACATACGCGGGATAGTATGGTAGTATTTATTATATATTTGTTATTTATTGCTATTGCCTTTTTGTTGCTGTTGAATTGTATACTACCCTATATGGATAAATATCGTTAATGATTTATGAATGATTGTCATAAATTCGAAATGGAGTAAAGGAATTTTTGAGATCATTTTGTGCTGTAATTATTCCTTAAATTGTGATTACCTGCCTGTTAATTTGTTTAGAGATAATGTCAATAAATTGAAATAAATGAAGGGTCTCGTCCTATTTTTAGAATAATTGCTGGAGTTAAGCTATTTTCTGAAAAGAAGAACCAATTTAGGTTATAAAATTCGAGCATAAATATAGATTTAAAGCATAAAAACAAAATGTTTAGTTATACTAGTAGCGCAGTTATGGTATATCTATGATGTCTTATTAGCTACAAGTAAAACCGTTAAATTGAATTCATTTATAAAGTTATTCACTGTAGGTTCTATCCCTTTTGAAATGATTTTTGACATGAATGACGTTAATGATAAGATCTCATTTTTAAATTATAACATTTTATTTCTCTTTAACTACCATGCATCACTATGAACAGTAAAAATCACTAAGAAGTATTCTCCATGGATAACGGACAACATAAGGTTACCTATATCGCTCAGAAATAAAACTCGCAACAAATTGGGCCGAACAAAAATGAACCCTATTATAAGTATATAAAACTTCGCGAAATTATACCACTCTGGCCTGTAAAAATGAAAAAAACATACTTCGAAAATAAGTTGAGGGTAACCAGCATCAATAAACTCTGGAAAGACTTAGATGTGTTAAAAGTTAAAAACCGGGGAAAAAAATATATTCCAAATGCCTTGAAGAATGTTGACGGAATTAATAGTTACCTCATCAATAGTATTTCTAATATGGCACCCAACCAAAATGTAATTGAACAATATAATAATACCGTTAGAGATTATATTATTGATTTCTTTGAATTTCATCCTCTATCTGAATATAAGGTCCAAAAAATTATATACATTATTAAATCAAACGCACAAGGCTCAGATGGACTTAACATTAAATTGCTATAATGTATTATCCCTTTGTCTTATCATTTGTCACACATATTATTAACTTTTGTTTACTGAATGGTGTATTTGGCGGAAATTTGGAATAAAGCTATAGTACAACCGATTCCTGAAAAATCAGATCCTGAAGAATTTAAAGATTTGCGTCCCATTAATGTACTGCCAGGTTTGTCTAAGGTACTGGAATGGGAGGTAGACTCGCAACTCCGTCAGCATATTTCAAAATTTCACATTTTGCCTGAGGTACTATCAGATTATCGCCCGCTCCATAGCTGTGAAACAGTCCTGCTGAACATCACAGATGACATACTGAGGGAGACTGTTAAAAAATTGGTTACATTATTAGTGCTTTTCGACTTTTTGGAAGCATTCTACACTATCAATCATGAAATGCCTTTAGTTATATCCATCTAAATAACAATGTTATTAGTTTCTTTCGCAATATTCTATCCAACCGAACGTAAAGAGTTAAAATTGACAACAATGTGCATGCTGCCCTCAGTGTATCGCGGGAGTTCCGCAGGGATCTATCTTAAGTCCACTGCTGTATACTTTATATACTGCAGATTTTATAAAAATATTTAGTTTGCACCAAATACATTATTACATTTTGTCAACTTCAAACCACGAAAACACGTTTAGGTCAAATGGAACACCCTGAATTTTTTTACGCTAAGTTGTGTAAAATTGAATTCTCTTGTTCCTCATGGGCTCTTCTAATTGAATCCTGTGATATGTTTTGAAATGCATTTCTTACTCTTTGCATACAATCTTCAATAGTTGTTAATGGGCTCTCATAAACTTTATTTTTAATAGTTCCCCAAATGAAATAATCCAGAACTGATAAATCGGGCGAGAGAGGAGGCCATAAGAAAGGTCCATTATTGGCAATCCATTGTTCATAAAAAAATTCTTGTAAATAATAATTAATTAAATATGCGTTATGTGGGGGAGCACCGTCGTGCTGATAAAAAATGTTCGGCGAGAGGTAAATTTTCTAAATAGTTATTATTCAAATTTTGTAAGATATTCAGATACCTTTCACCTAAAAAAAAAACAAAAATTTGCCTATACATATTAGCAGAAGAGAAAATTGAATTCACCGTTTAAATTTTCCTGATAAAATTGTAGTGCCACCACTCTATCGTTTCTTATGGCACAGTAAACATTGAATTGCCAACTTTCCTGACAGTTTCGCTCTCTGAACACATGAGGATTTGAGTCACTCCAATAATGCGAATTGTGTCTATTAAAAAGTAAATTTTTAGTCAATTTTGCTTCATCTGTCCATATAATATTTCCCAAATAAGAATCGTGACCCTCAGACCTTATTAGAATAAACTCACAATAATTCTGTCTTCTTAGGAAATCTGTTTATTTTAATCCTTGAACCATATGGAATGAAAACGGGTGAAATTTATGTTTTAATAAGATTCTGTGAATTGAATCCTTGCATAGCCCCGATTCCAGAGCAGCTTGTCTTAATGACATCCTTAGAAATGAATGAAAATATCCCAGAATGTCTATTTCAATGTTTTCGGCATCAACAATAGGCTTTCTTCTTTGCATTTTTGCCTTGACAGAGCCATAATTTTTAAAATTTTCCAGTATGCGTTCTACAGTGTTTGGTGATGGTTTCCGTTTTTCTGGATATCGAGTAGCAAATGTGCTGCAAGTTCTTGATATTACTTTATCACATTCTCCATAAATAATAAACAAATTTAAAAAGTCTTCGTGGGTGTAATTTAAACGTGCTGGCATTTTTTGACATAAGATAATGATTGATTGTTTCTAATCATGGCAATTTTGATGAAATGATTACAACAATTCATGAATTTCTAATAAAATCGCAAATACTTTAAAAAGTTGTAACTTTAACCCCCACAATGCTAACATCAGAAAAAAGGGAAATCAATTTTACACAACTTGACGTAAAAAAATACAGGGTGTTCCATTTGACCTAAACAAGTTTTCGCGGTTTGAAGTTGACAAAATGTAACGCGAAAAACGGAACACTTGATATGAATTTATTGAATTTATTTCAGTTGTAGAACGTAGTTCTCCTTGTGCTCTTTTTATGTGACAAGAAGCAAATGAGGATCTTTTACACGAAGAAAGTTATAACGGTTCTTGGAAGCCGTTGCACCTGTCAAATTTTCTATAAAATGTTAAATATCTCTGAAACAGCTAGGTTTAGGTACAGGATATGCTACACATTTTCGACTCAGAATTTTATGCTATTTTCGAGAATACTAAAATATATAGGGTGTTCCATTTGAAATAAGCAAGTTGGTATCGACTTCCGGTATCAGCGGAAGTGCCAGCTGCTTGTAATTATTTTAGTTCGATTGGCCACACCGACGTTAGTAATTATCTAAATTTTCAAAATTTTCTGATGCGTACTTTTCTCTATATCGATCGATTCAGTTCCCGGTGAGACACCCTGTACATAAAATTTGAAGATATTTAGCAGTAATACAAGGACAATTCTGCTAGTTTGAAATAGTCTCACTTACAAAAACTAAATCAAAATAGTATACAGATCGTGCTAAACATAAACAAATATCAGTTATTTTAATAAAGTTGTTAAATGGACATAGGCCATGAAACACCATATTCTTATCAAATGGTACAAAGATAGATGGTAATAGATCTTTTCATTCGCCATAATTTCTATTATGGGAATGTATTGGAATGTTCATAGTCTACATGTTGTTTGTGAGAGAAATATTCAAAATTCGTGGCGATTTACGGGCCATGTGCCTCTAGCAAAACAGGAAAATGTGGTATCAACACAATAGTGTTCCTGCACACAATAAAGGGATTATCGACACTTTTTCAACCAATGAATTCAGGGAGTGGCAGCAATACCTACCATACGCTGGCAAATAATATCAAATCACTAACTTGGTCTAAAATTTTATATCTATCAATTTCATATTTCTTCTGGTTGTGAAACAAATTAATAGAGATATACAGATTGTCCATTTTATCAGGGCCCTCGAGAATACCTCACTTAATATCGGTCGTACAAAAAATATTATTTTTATAAAAATTATGCCGATTTATATAACCTACAAAATGGTTTAAAGACATTTGAAATCCATGGCCTACTTTAAAAGTTATGGCGGAAAATATCGAAAATGCGGAAAACGTCTAGACCAAATATCTCCGTTATTTGAAGAGATACGAGAAAAATTCTAAGGCGAAAATTTTTTGCAAAACAGAGTGTTTCAACGAGGTTTTATATAATTTTTTTCAAAACCGCTGTATTTTTGAGATTTACTCTTCAGGCTGTCAAAAAAATTATTTTGAAACGGACGGGAAATAGCGCTATTAAATAGAGTATTTTCCTCCCTTTCCAACACGATATATAATAATAATAATAATAATAATTGATTTTATTGATAGATAACCAAATATACAAAGTAAAAATTAATAAAAAAATATATATATAATAGTGGATCTATCAAAGGGCAGAGTTCGCTGTTACCCAGAGTATGAGGAACTGCGGTCTTCCACTCAACCCCAAACGCCCACCAAGGATGAATGGAACAGGAAGATATCTTTAGATTTAAATTGAGAATCACATGAACTTAGTTCGTTACCATTTTCCAAGGTGGGCCAATTTTATAAAACAAATATGAATATATATATCTACACACACAAACACATAAATACTCATAAACACACACATAAAAATAAAAATGCAGACGTACTTATATTATACCGATAAAGTATAAAATAGACTAAGCTGAAGGCAAACAAATTAAAATTTTTACATATATCACATGCCATATTTATTCATTGGTACTACGTTACTAATTATAAAAACATTTTTTTAAAACCAATACATTTTTTTTAAAAGCATCACTCCTTGCTCAGAAAGTTAAAATGTCTTTACCAATTAATTTAAGTATAATATCCATTTGTTTGTATTTCATGATTTCACTATTATTTCAATTATTTTAAAATAGTTGGCTATGAACAAACTTGACAATTTAATTTTTTGACAGATCATCTCAGTTAATACTTAAACTCTCACTCAATCACACTAGTTTAAGAAATTAGAATTTTCAAAAATGATTTTCACTCACATTGATCATTATAATATGTTCGTTACATATTGCCAATGCAATTTTAACTCTGGATTAGCTCAAGTAGAATATAGAAACAGATTTCCACAGGCACTACAGCCGAATAATACTCTGTTCAGAAAATTAGCTACGAAACTGAAAAATAATGGTTCATTTTTAAAGAAGAAGACAAGGTTGAACAGTGTTACTGATAATGTAAATAAGGTAAATCGAGTTATTAATTATGTAAGAAATAAAAATACAGAAAATTTGGAAACATCATTAAAAGAAATTCAAATTGCTTGTCATATAAATAAAACAAGTGCTAGAAAATTTTTAAAATTTTTTTAAACAAAAATGGTTACCGGTGTTAAAAAGCCAAAAAAGTTTACAATTTACAAGCGGGGGACAAACCAAGGAGGACGACTTTTTGTAGGTGGCTGTTGGAAAAGAAGCGTGCCGATCCATTAATATGTAGTAAAATACTTTGGTCCGACGAGGCAAATTTTTCCAATAATGGATTTTTTAATCGCAATATTCATTACAAACGGACTTCTGAAAATACACACTGGCATAGACCGACTGGGTTTCAAAATCGTTTTTCAATAAATGTGTGGATAGGTATTTTAGGCACAAATTTAATAGGTCCTTATTTTTATGATGGTCACCCAGTGGTCCAAGGTACCTAAACATTTTGAAAAATGAATTTAATGAATTCTTAGATGACCTGCCTTTAGAGAATCGACACAATTTTCAATATTTTCAACAAGATGGAGCTCCTCCTCACAATTCCCAGATTTGCCTAGATTACTTAGACGAAATTTTGCCTCAACATTGGATAGGTACCAATGGATCTATTCGATGGCCCCTCGTTCTCCGAATATAACCCCAATGGATTTTTTCTATGGGGGTATATTAAAGATAAGGTGTTTTCGACGACACCGCAAAATGTAGAGGACCTAAAATGTCGAATTTAATAGGCATGTATTACAGTTACCCCCGAAATGCTGAGTAATGTTTTAAATGCAGTACCTTGCCGCGCTCGATTGTGCATAAGAAATCACGGTGAACACTTTGAACACTTGATATGATATCTTAAAAACTATTTTGAGGATTTGATAAATATTAATGTTCTGTGTGCTATATTCTTTATATTATTAATTTGTTTTTGTTACCTGAATTTACTTTATTCTTCTTAACTGTGTTAATGTTTATTATATCAAAGATTTGAACAACTTATTGAATTATTTTATCGTTTTATTTAATCATACTTCTCCACGGCAAGTATAATGCTTGTTAAAAAAAAATTTATTGTTTTTAAAAAAATGTTTTTATAATTACTAACGTAGTACAATGAATAAATATGGCATGTGATATATCGTTGAAAAGGGAGGAAAATACCCTATTTAATGGCGTCATTTCCCGCCCGTTTCAAAATAATTTTTTTAACAGCCTGAAGAGTAAATATCAAAATACCGCGGTTTTGAGAATAATTAGATAAAACCTCGTTGAAATACTCTGTTTTGCAAAAAGTTTTCGCCTCTGAATTTTTCTCGTACCTCTTCAAATAATGGAGATATTTGGCCTAGATGTTTTCCGCATTTTCGATATTTTCCCCCATAACTCTTAAAGTAGCCCATGGATTTCAAATGTTTACCATTTTGTAGGTTATATATATCGGCACAATTTTCGTAAAAATATTTTTTTTTGTACGACCGATATTAAGTGAGATATTCTCGAGGGCCCTGATAAAATAGACAGCCTGTATACGGTTCTATATACAAAGGTGTGATGGATGGACTTGATCGCAAAATGTAATTTGGACATAATTTACGTCTCTGAGTGGTGTATTGATAGTAATAATTTCTTAAAGACAGCTTAAATCATTGAATTTCCGTCATTAATACTTAGTTTCCAGCCTTCAACTGCTTGGTAAAATATATAAAACACATTCTAACTTTAATACTACTTCTGTACATTTAAGTAGCAATTTAATTTGTGATCTCTGCGGTAAACTATTCAGAGTTTTATGTAATAAAATGTTTCTACAGCTTGTGTTATGCTCAAGACAACGTAGGTTATGAGTAGCCCGTCTATGTCGAGATGGTAAGTGGCTTTTTTACATTCTTATTATAAAGGTATTTTGTGCCATAATATTTTGCTATAAATACAACCAATTAATTAGCCACTTTCATAGGTAATATCGAAGAGTTCCCAGGAAAATACCAAATTTAATATAAGGTAAAATTCCTAAGTTCACTTGCACAAATATAGCGATATCCCTAATTAAAATTTTATATGCCATTTCATTAAAAGGTTCTAGTAGAGGCAGTAAAATTTTCTAATTACTATTATTAAAAATATCGCTTTCGTAATTACCGTAATATTTGTCATTTATATAAAGCATCACAGTAATTTCCGATATTATGTACACATAAATTTCGTGTAGTTATTTATCAGTCTTCCATATATTTATAGTTACTAATTAGACAAGTATGATAGAGAAGATGATAAGATGGTAAATAAATATTTAAAATAATATTATCGGGAAATAATTATTGGGATTTTTTAAAATTACCAACTACAGTGGATAGTTTTACTTTTTAATTTAATAATTATTACTTTGCCGATTCGTGTGACCTGTAAATGTTCTCTAAAACTGTACATTTCTGTTAGAAAGAACATAATAGTAATAATAAATTTACTTAGCCCTTGGCTAAATCGATCCTAGCTCAAATGTGAGGGGAGTAAACCCCTAAAAACAGGAAAAAAAAATAATTATTATTTTTTTGTCTAAAACAGCAGCTCTAACGATTTTGATTCAATTTGGTACATGGACGCTCCCCTAGTACCGATATGAAATGACATGACTAGTTGCTTCTAGAAAATACAGCAAGGCAAGCTGTGGCGGGTGAGTTTTAAACAACTTCATAATTTTTTTCTCTAAAACGGACCTAACAATATTAATCAATCAATCACTCCTCGCGGAGTGCGGCGGCCTCGCGTCACTATATGTGGCTCAAAAGTTCTAAGATCTGTCCGCCGATTATTGTCAAAATTCTAAGAAATTGTCTGAATGTACGTCATAAAATTATTATTCAGTTTTCCATTTTTCAGTATTTCATTTTTCCATTTTTCAGTTTTCCATTTTCAGTTTTTCATTTTTCAGTATTACATTTTTCAGTTTTTCATTTTTCAATAATTCATTTTTCAGTTTTTCATTTTTTAGTTTTTCATTTTTCAGTTCCATTTTTCAGTATTTCATTTTTCAATATTTCATTTTTCAGCATTTCATTCTTCAGTTTTTCATTATTTCATTTTTCAGTATTTCAGTATTTCAATATTTCATTTTTCAGTATTTCATTTTTCAGCATTTCATTTTCAGCATTTAATTTTTCGGTTTTTCATTTTCAGCATTTCATTTTTCGGTTTTTCATTTTTCAGTATTTCATTTTTCAATATTAACCGAACATATATTTTAAGTTCTTATACGTTATAGAATATTGAAACGACATTCCCCGAATCGTTCGAGGTACGAATTCATGAAAGAAATATCCATAAAATGTAATGAAAGATGAGGAAAATCTATTTTAATTTTTTTCTACTCCCTTGCGTAAATTTGCCGTTTGCCGTAAGGTCTATAGAATGGATATGAAATCGGTCAATCACAGCTAATCTTCCCAAAAATGGTATATCACCTAAAATATTTTTGAAATCATTATACAGACAAAATTTTAGATGTATGGCAAAAAAGTAGCTGTGTGAGGATGGAACGCGTCGACTATAACCGCCGGGCCACCGTGTCACCTTTACAAAATGTTTCACGTACATCATGAGATTCAGAAGAAATTATTTGACGGCAACAAAATGTTCGGTTTTACTATAAAGTCGCATTTTCTAAAGACCACAACTTTCTTAATATTTATAGTAGAGAAATGAAACTCTGCATAGCGGTAGATAATTTATTTCGCTATATTTTCGTTAGGTGCGAACATTTTGGCCGAAAACGGCCTATTTGGCGAGATATTCGGCTTTTAACGAAAACGCTACGTATTTTGGCCACCCGACGTCGTTTCCTTCAAAACGCTCTAGCTCGAAAACGGCTCGTCGAAGGTGAGATCTGAAAAATGGAAACGATTCCTCATTAAATAATCTTGTCCTTTAGAAGTTTTTATTTTTAAGAAATTTCCAGCGGTTTAGAAGTTGTTCAAGGAAAACCGAAAATGTATTTCGCCGGAGTCGCGGGAAAACGCCAAACACGCAATCTTTAAACGCTCATATCTGGCGAAATACTCTTCGCAGAAGGCCGTACGATGTTGATACGGAACTACCGAGATTGGCAATGAAAGCAGATGGTAAAAACGACGCGCCGAATCGAATTTTCAAGACGGCAGAAACGAAAGAAAAACGGAAATTTTTGACATTTACCCGAAATTCGCCCGCGCAGGCGTCATTAAGAAAGGCGCGGCGCAAATTCATTTTGAGGGTCGTAAAAACGTGTGGGGAAAGAGATAGCTGACATTATTTAGCCTAATTAAAAATATCTACCCCGAAATGCGCGAGTCGCCAATATAAACTTGGGACGTAGTTCCGCCTCCCGCTTCCGCTCGTCCCGCTCCCGACCGGAGAGTATCCGGGTGCAAAATCGCAATGTGCAAGCGGCTCGCACCTGTACGATTTTAATATATATTGATTAACACGTGAATACTGTAGTAGCAGCATAAGGTAACATGACCAGTTGCACCTAAGAAATGCAGGGAAATAGTTGCTCTTAGAAAATACCGGGCGGGAAGCTGTGGGGGGGAGAGGGGGTGAGTTTTAAATAATTTCAGATTTTTTTTCTCAAACGAATCTAACAATTTTAATCAAATTTAACACAGGAATACTGACTTAGTAGTAGCATAAGGTAACATGACCAATTGTACCTAAGAAATGCAGGGAGGGAGGTTGCGGGGGTGGGCAAGGACTTAAATAATTTTTCCTCTAAAACGGTTCTAACAATTTTGATTAAATTTGGCACATGAACACTCCCCTAATACCGGTATGAAATGACATGACCAGTTGCTCCTACAACATGCAGAGAGGGAAGCTGTGGCGGGTGAGTTTTAAATAATTTCATAATTTTTTTCTCTAAAACGGACCTAACAATTTTAATCAAAATTAACACATGAATACTGTAGTAGTACCATAAGGTAACATGGCTAGTTGCACCTAAGAAATACAGGGAGGGAAGTCGCGGGAGGCAAGGAGTTAAAACAAAACGTTTTAAATTTCAACAAGTTTGGTTGTGAAGAAATAGAGAGGGTACATTAGTTCGGTCTACCCCTAAATGGGAAAGTTTATCCGAGTTGTCGCGGACCAAATTTTTTTTCAACTTAGTTTGGAGGTTTACTTGTGTGTATGTATTTTTATGGCCTGAGTTGATGGATTTGCAGTCTGGGAGTTTGACGCAACCATTTCTTTAATTTATTTTTAAATACTTCAGACAAATTAATTTTTTTCATATCAGAAGAATACAATTGTATAATTTAGGTCCTAGATAGATATAATTTCTTAATAGGATCCTTTTTTCGGGTTTGGGAGGAACATGTATGCTCACATTTACTTTTAGTGCACAACTTTAAAAGACATATAATGTATATTAAAACATAATAGCGCCGACTGCTGAATTACAAGTTACAAGCCTGGCGCGTGAAGTGTAATAAATAGCTTTCCTTTGAGTTTTTTTAATTTTAGAGACAGATATTTATTTTGACACATTATTGCCTATTATTGATAAAGCTTTTAAATAAGCCCAATGCAGTGTCCTGAATTCCAATATTTTCTAATTTATCTATTAGCAAAGCTTGACTGACGGTGCCAGAAATCTTTGATATTGCATAGGTTAATCTATGCTGGACAAACAAATCATCTAATCATAATTAGGTTCAGGGACTTTGGTGAACTGAAAAGTCTAGTATTGTCCAATGTTTTTGATAACAACTATATTGAAGGTGTCACAATTAACTTAAGGTTAATTAGAAATATAACTAATAATAGGCAGCTAGAGGCTTTTAAAATTGCAAAATGTAGAACTACATCTAGTGTTACACGTTCTATCGCAAATAGTTTGCTTTATGAGTCTGTAAGTCACAGTTAATAGAACCCAATTCAAATTTCGATATAGATTGCTGTCATTCATTGAACCATGACTTAAATACTTTGTTAAGTTTACTTTACTTTTCATCATCTCCAGATGATGGTAACATGGTTGGTGAAACGCGCGTTGAGTTGAGTCTCTCTTCAATAAATAGCTAGATCTTCTGCTGTTCTTGAAGATATGATGTTCCAAGTTTCAGCGTACTTGATATCTATTTGCCCATCTACACTCTCGTTCTGAAAGTTATTTCCTAATTTTTACTACTGCAAATCGACGTTCGCAACGTTTTTTAACAAGGATGTACATATATTTATTTACGTTCAGTTGTTAGATACACGTCTGGTCGATAATTAAAAGCAACAACAACCTATAAATAGTAATTATTTTAATAAGTATTATTATATTTTTACCTGTAAAAAGGATTATTAATGCGGTTTAGGTTCTAGATTTTTTTTATTAATTATTATTGTAGTATTTGCTACCGGATTCAATAGTCAATCGTTATTCGTAATTAAAGTATTTTTTATAACTTACATTGAAAACATATTTCCATTCAAGTATATTTTCATTAGAAATTGCCTGGGATATTTTATAATTATATATGTGGTTCAGTTGCTGCACATTGATTTTGTTTAACGTTATTATCTACTAATATTTCAATTAGAGTAGGCGATCAGAAGCGTATGCCCAGAAACATAATTAGTTGACGAACCTACTCGTATTACTAATAATTGAATGAGCCTACTTGACCCTAAGTAGATAGGCAAAGCCGGTACGGGCGCAAGGATGGACGTAGTAGCGCGCAGCAATGTTGACCTGAGATGCCGACGACTCAACTCTTGAGTCACAGCCTTATACTTGCTAAATAGACAATGTATATTCTGGCTTCTTTGGAACTGGATGGCATATGTCATGGGGGTGTCATGGGTAGTTTATGGCGGTGTCATGACTTGTTTAAAACTGTTTGAGATGTGTTTTAAAGCTGTACAGACCTGTTTGGAAGCTGAGCAGACCTGTTTAATATTCGTACAGACCTGTTTGAAAACTGATAGGTGCGCGCTCCTATCCAACCTAACCTATTGTTTTAGAAAAGTTTGAGAAATCAAAAACTAGGAGCTGTAAGGTCAGGAAAGAAAAAATATTCATTTTATCAACTCCGAAAATAATCCTAGAACTACTTTGAATAATCTTAATGTAAAACCTCAAAATTCTGCTGAGCTACAATTACACCTTAATAACGCAAATAATATTAATAACAACTTTAATTCAGTTCATCAAAAAATAGTAACAATCGGGATATGAAGTACCGTCATTGGTTTAAGCGCCGAGACCTCGATTAGCGAAGTTAAGCAGCGTTGGTCGAGTCCGCCACTTGGATGGATGAACGGCATCTCTGTTATAGGGTATTCCCCCTATAAGTCAAAAACAAAAATCAAAAAAATGCAAAATTAACAGAAAATTCATATCAGTTCAGGTATCATGGCAAACGATGATAAAAAAGCCAACCAGACCTAGTTTACCTCAAAAAACTACATCCAAGGTCACCAAAATTAGGAAAAATTCACGAACATTCTATAATTCACAAGTAACGTAAAATCACTGAAAACTCACTCCCAACATTCATTCCAGTAGTTTTGTAAAAGAAATTTCACAAAAAACACCCCTTAAAGATTCAGCTCCCTCATAATCATCAAATAGGTCAAAACCACTATCCGTACCCAAAACCCAAAAGTTCATTTCCTTTCATTAACTATTTAAGCCACTTTTACGTTTAGAATCTCATTACTTCTTGACGACCCCTCGTATACTTCAACTTACTGAAAAATTCACCATTCAACTCCACTTCATTCAATTCTTACATCTATTTCAATTGTTAATGTTATTACTTTTTGACAACCCCCTGTATGCACCAAACCACATTCCCCAACTCGAGTCTTCATATTTAATTTAGTTTCATGAAATTCCAGCGCTTCAATTAATATTTCAAATTTCATTACTTTTCAATCGCCCCTCGTACAATTACATACAATATCTCGATATCTCCGCTCAAACTCGATTCGTACCCGTTAGGAGCATTTTCATATCTTATTTCCAGCCACCTCGCACCTATCGGGGGCATGTCATTTCAACTGTTAAACGTCTGACCTTCGTGACACGTTTACGGGGTCCTTTCATAACATAAAAATTTCCGTCAATTAAACTCCAATATTTCCAAAACCCGAATCGATTCAAATTTTCTTTTTATATCAAAATTCCCCTTTTCATCGCCGATTTTTCTATACTAATTTCATCAAAAAATTTCAACTTTTAGTAGGCTATTGCGCAATATTATGAAATATTTCGCAATCGTGCCGATCCAGACTCGATGGTGTCATTTCCAGCTCTCAAAGGGGGGTAAAAACGTCCGTGCTAGGTTCATGGGGCACGATAAACGCAGCCAACTAACAGTATAATTACCGGTGTACGGCAAGCACAAACCAAGTTCAGTTTTGACAGTGACTCCAGTGTTAAGTATTCGCGTAGTGTTCATGTGGAAAAATATAAGTTTCAAAAAGTGAATTTTTGTGTAATAGCTGATTATGCTATTGAACGGGTCCGGTTACTATTTAACTAATGTTGTAGATACCTCCGTCTAGCTAGGCTTTCTTATTCCCAGTCCCTGCAATCTTTTCGTGACAAGCTGTTCAATTCTAGCTTCCCAGGCCGAAACCTTGTTAAAAAGAGTTAGTTTTAAGACCTCGCCTTAAGTGGCCCCTTTTTATTTTTAATTATAACAAATTACCTCGCCTTAAGTGGCCCCCTTTTCTATTTTCCCTTCGCCTACGAGGCTCAATCGTCAAAGTGAATTTTTCCCAAATTAATTAATTAATTAATTAGTTTCAACTTCAAAAAGAAACTTGTAAAAATAAAATAAATTCTTCCCAACTCTGTTCAATATCCTTGAATAAATAATTTTTGTATTTCCTTTAAACCATAGTGTTTAATTTCAAGAAAAATAATACACAGGGTGTAGCCGTTGACCCTGCAATAGCTGTAAAAATCAAAACAGTGCTAACTTAAACCAAGTGATAAAACATAGTGCAAAATACAACATACAGGGTGTAGCAATTGACCCGATCAAGCACTTCAAGAAAATCAAACCCTGAGACTCTACCAATCGAAAAATAAGTGCACGAACGTCTTCTGGGGTCTCAGCTCTAAACCCCCACCGTCCCAGATTTTTTATTTCACCACTCAGAGGCCGAGTTCGTGTTCATCTCATTTCGCCGTCCTGGTTGAGTGGAAAAGTAGCTGTAGCTAAACTCCGCCAGGACGTAAATATAGACAAGGCGTTAAAATAAAAAAATAATTAAAAATAAAAAATATTATAGATTTTTACAATAGTAACTCATTGAGCGCCAACAAAACTTTCAGTTTTAGGTTGGCATCACTAAAGGACGTTCACAATGCCATCTGTAGTATTAAGTCAAAGGAATATGACACAGATAACATAAGTATCACAATTATATAATAATAATAATAATAATTTATTTATTCACAAATAAGTACACACAAAAATTACAGGTATATATAATCAATAAGTTATCTTAACTAAAATTTCATTTTGAGTACAATGTGCTAACCATTTATGTTTATACAATGTATTACAATATTATACAATATATAAATTATTTTTATACGCAATTTTGAGGTTTCATTTGCAAATAAATATGGAAGACCCATTTAGGCTTATTTAAGCCTGTCTATGGGTTACACCTCCTTAAGATGCAAAGAAAGAGTAAATAAGCTGAAAAATAACTGAACAAAACAAGAGAGAGAACAGAAACTAAATTGTACATATAACTGTATTAATTCTTTAATAATTTGATTAGACACTATACAACTACTGCACTAAGAAAATAGAAAATATCGAAATTAATATTCACAAGGAGATATACATAATCAAAGTATAGTTAATTTAATAACTACATGGGATCAATAATATTATAGAGCATATTTCCATCATTTGAAGTCATCCACGCTAATACTTTTTTCTTGAAAAGATGTTCTGTTTTTATGTTTATTAGAGATATCGGCAAAATATTAAGCAATTTCGGCCCAATGTAAACAAAATATCTTTGACCAATACTTTTATGAGTCCTGGGTATAATAAAGTGAGCCGCTTCTAGTTCTCTGGTATTACGTTCGTGATTTATCCTACTAATGTACTGTTTATTTCGGAACAAAAATAACAGGATATTCTTAGCGTAAAGCTGCCGCAAATCTAGTATATTAAGTTCCGAAAATAATTGTTCCGTGGGGTCTAGGAAGGGTTTAAAATATATGATTTTTAGATTTATTTTCTGAATAATTTCCAGAGGTATCAGATATGCTTTCCTTACTCCTCCCCAACCAATTATGCCATACTGAATAATGGATTCGATAAAAGCATAGTATAATATTTTAAGATGATTCAAGGGTAGTATCTGTCGACATTGATTAAATTTAAAGATTAAGCCCCGAATTTTTGTTATTGTATTGTTTACATGTATATTCCATCTTAAATGCGAGTCAATAAAAATACCGAGGTATTTAATAGATCGAGTTAGTGAAATTAAAAGATTATTTACTGATATGGTGCTGTAGTCAGGTAGATATTTCTCGTAAGACGTAAAGGGAATAATTTTAGTTTTATCTACATTTATTGTTAGCAAATTCGCACTAAACCAATCAAAAACTTTCTTTAAATCCCTTTCAGCCAAATGTCTCACGTCATCCCAGGTATGCCCAGTATACAAAGTAACTGTATCATCAGCAAATGATATTATTGTTCCAGAAGAATTCAATGTAAGTAAGCTACTTAAATATATAGTAAACAACACCGGTCCTAGAACTGTACCCTGTGGTACTCCACAGGTTACAATTTGCTCTTTGCTTAAGACATTTTTTATTTCAAATTTTTGATTCCTTTCCTCCAAAAAACTTTTAAACAATTATAAGACATTACCTCTAATTCCAAAGTTATCAAGTTTTTCTAGCAAAAGTCCATGACTGACGGTGTCAAAGGCTTTTGCTAAATCAACAAAAACACCCAGACATGCTTCCTTGTTATCCATAGCATCGTATATTATAGATGTCATTTTTGCTATTGCATCTTGGTTTGAGAGGTCTTTTTGAAATCCAAACTGCATATCAGATAAAATTTTATTTTTATTTAGATAATCAACTAAACGTGACTTTATAATTTTTTCAAATAATTTTGCGAAAGAAGAGGTTAAAGAAATTGGACGATAATTTGATACATCTGTTTTACTTCCTCCTTTGAAAATTGGTCTAATGATTGCCTTTTTAAAATGCGTGGGAAATTCTCCGCATTCAATGCATTTATTTATAATAAAACACAGCGGATCCACAATTGTATCAATTGTTGCCTTTAATAATTCATTTTTTATACCATCTGGACCTGGTGCCTTATTATTTTTTAGTTCTAGTACAATTTGTTTAATTTCTGTTACATTTGTGTAATTTATATACATAGAATGGGGAAAGTTCACAATTGCATTTAACATCGGTACCTGCACTATTTTAGAAGCAAGTTTTTCACTTACTTGAGAAAAATGGGTGTTAAATTTTTTACCTATTTCTTCAGGATCTATCACTTCATCTTCGTTTTCTGTTATGATTTTATCTATATTTTTGTCTTCATTTTTGTAGTTATTCGAAAAATCTCTTACGAAATTCCAAAGTGTTTTAGTGCAATTTTTATTAGTGTCAATTTTGGATTTAAAATAATTATATTTTTCTTTTTTTATTAAACAGTTAATTTTGTTTCTATAAGTTATGTAGTCCTATTTAAATTGTTCATTTTGGGGATGCCTTATATGTTTTTGAAACAATTTATCTCTGTTTTTGATTGAAATAACTTGAAATAATTAATCCCTGCGTAATCCATGGTTTTTTCCATTTTATTGGGTTCAATTTTATAATTTCCGAGATACATTTTGAAAATATTTCAAAAAAATTGTCAAAAGCCTCATTTGGATCCAGGCAGCTATAGGTACACCTGATCCCAGGACAAACTAGTTAACAGCTGTATCAGTTTTTCATTATTAATTTTTTTATATGACTCACCATAATATTGTTTAACACAATTACTTGTTTCTTTATAATCGATTTTTGAGATGATTGAGTAATGGTCTGTAATATTTGTTTTTATTATTGCTGAAATTACACTCTCAATAGGTATACAGCTTTTGGATTTGAGGAATATGTGGTCTATGCATGTAGCCGAAGTATCTGTAACCCATGTATTTTTATTTATTAGAGATACAAATCCTTTTTCAGAGAGCAGATTTAGATATTCTTCTACATAATCTAAGTTTCCTCTATTTCCTCTACAATGATCAAATACATTTATAGAAAAATGTGTATTATACATCCTAAATTGTTGTATAGAAGGAGGATACTTCCCGAGCAATTGGAAATGTTCTCTAGTGACGCCGTTACCTAAAATAACTAATGTTCTATCATTTGGTGACTTGAGACCTGTTGTTCGTGTTCTGCTTGTTCTCTCAAAAATTTCAGAAAAAGTAATGTATTTGCTAATCTTTTCTTATATCGATAAAAATGAAATTTTCAGTACAATACAGTACAGTACAATACAGTGTGGCTCAAAAAAGTCATTTCGTTTTAAATGTATGCAAAGTACCGTAGGTGGCGCCCTCTAAATTGTACAACGAAAATGAGGGCAGATTTTAATCTGCCATCCCACAAAACCCTCCCTAGCCCTTTATTGTCATAATTCAACAATTATTAAAAAAAAAATTTTTGAAAAACTGAAAAACTAAAACAAAATTGAACTTTGGACACCCTGTATCTCCAAAATCATCCACTTTTGGACTGAGGTAAGTTGGGTTAGATCGTCATATTTTAGACTCAGGAATTTGTGGTAGCATTTTTTCCGCCTCTTTTAGAGACACCCTGTGTAATAACTGAAACCTACGTGATTAGGATTTATAACAGCTTACTGAGCTGACACCCCATAATATTAAAACAGATTTCTATTATTATTATTATTTTATTTATTTTAATTATTTTCGTCAATCTGTCCACCCTCGCAATATTCATTGACCTAATAATCCTATATCATTATGTAAAAAATACTGCGAAAAGGGCCAAATGTTAATATGAAAATGCACCTCTTAGTAGTTTTCGTAGACAATTTAGTCATATTAAAAACAAATTAATTTCAACAAAAACCTATTATAATTTTTAAATCTCGCAAATGAGTCTTTGTATTTTATGGTTGTAAAACTGAAGCACAATCTTATTAATTGGTAGTAAACATACAAGACCCCGTACAAGACTCACTGAAGCTCCATGCTGAGATTTTTAAGTTTCAGACAATTTCGTAATCGTGATCTATTTAATTAAAGGGCAATTTAGATCAAAGTAAGCCGCGTATAATAAATACTTGCCATAAATAAGATACCCTGCCCAGCTGAAAAATACTGCGGCAAACAAAAAATATTAATGAACTTTTAAATCGTACGCAAATATGGTTTGTTCCTATGTAACTCCTATAAAGACCTCAAATTGCCATGTTTATTGCGTCCATTTAAGTCAGTTAGATTGCAATAGAAGTTGTTAAGGAATTCTGTGAGTGGGAATTGACTTGCTTGGTGGCAGCTCCCCAATGTCTTCATAAGCTTGATTGTTATGGTAATTTTATTGAGAGATCTGGCGAAAAAACTCTTCGGTTGAACTTATACTAAAGAATATTAATTGACAATCGTGTTGGAAACCAATTGAACTGTTAACAAAGTTAAAAGTACACAAAATGCATTGATTATTTTTGTGATCATATTTAAAAAAGTATTAGGATAATTTTTGGCAAATCTATAGTTCCGACATATTATAACGCCACATGGGAATTGCACAGTTTTATACAGTGTGTCCGCAGCTGATAGACCAGTAGCTATTTTATTATATGTAGTTTTAGAAATGTCCCCTGAACATTTTCCATTAGCAACTCTTGAACAATATAAAATGAACACCAAATTAAACCATATTCTGTTTTTCATATGAAAATGCAGCACTTTAAATGCTGTGGGGTCTGAAGTTATGACAGCTTATGAAACCCAATATTTTTAATTCAGAAATTATACATTCACTAATACGATTATTGAAGAACAGTTTTGAATCAAAAACTATAACCATGATGTTTTACATATTCACAATGGCTTAAGGCTATAAATATGCTTTAATTATTAATTGAAATCCATTTACTGGTTCTTTAATGTGATAGTTAAGGATTTACATTTTTGAATATTTAATTACAGTTTATTTTTGACACACCAAACTCCAATTTTTTAAAGCTGATTTCGGATTATTAAACAATGTTCATAATTTCTACAGCATGGGTAAGATCGTCAAAAAGTAACACATTTAATTGACATTAACATACACGAAGTCACTGATGTAAAGCGGGAACAATCAGAGGCCAAGATTTGACCCTTGTGGTACTCCAGAAATAAGAATGTATGAATGGAATTTGAATCGTATTCGTTATAAAATTGAATTCTATTAGTTAAATAGGACCTAATGCGTGCTACAGGAGATTCCGTAAATCTAAGATTATTCAGCGTAGTCAATATTGTTCCATGGTCGATGCGATCGAAATTTTTGCTATTTCGGCATAGATAACTGTCTATCTGTCCTTGATTATCATGTATCAGCTTTCTGGCTTTATTTAATGATGCCTGGTTTTCGCAACTTATTAACAAGCTATTTTTTACTGCTCTAGTGCTTTTTATAGCAATATTGAGACTAGAGGATTTAACAATTTAACGTTGACTCTTATATATCTTTCAATCTGGGAACTGTTTTTTTTATCGTTAGATTCAATGACTAATACTACGGGTTCTAGCTTTGGTTTTGTTATAATTTCTTTAGTATGGAACTGAAGGAAGCATTGGTAAATTTTTATATCTTTCCCCAGTTGTAGACTGTCCTTGTAGCCACCAGTTCCGCAACTGTGCTACATACTCTTGTTCACTATTTAACTTTTTTAGTAATTCAATGTCGCTTTTCAACTCTTCATTTTCTTTACTTCGCACTTCGTAGCTTATGTCCTGGGATTTCGAGGACAGATTGCAGTTACCTTCATAACAATATTTGCAGCGCCAGCGATTTTTATTAACGGTATTAAACAGTTTTGCAATTAATTGAAAATATTTGATGTGCATGTAACGATTGCATTTAGATCATTTGACAGTAGATGACCTAATACTTTCATTATATATTTCACATTTGTTCTAGTTTTTGAGTGAATATAATTCCAAAAGTGCTTGGAATATTCTTTATAATTGGTTTCTCCGAAACAATATTTTGTTTAACATGGTAAAAGCGAAACTCTACGTTAATAAATTATTAGTACCAAGACTTTGGAAACTTAGCATGATGCTTCATTGTTCTTTATTCTGACTAGATAAAAATGTGTAATAAACAGAATAATGCTGGTTGCTTTCGCCATAACATAGATGTCCAGTGTCACCGTCAAATGAATGATTATTAGCACTTCACTGGCCAGAGTTTTAAATCTACTCATATGTATCTACAATCAGCAAGCAGGCAGTTACGATTATCAAACCAATTTTTTTTGTTAAATACTAAATTCTGCGACTCTCCATGTAGGGGAGTCGGGACATATGAGGATAGTCAACATTGTAGTAGATCCTTTATTAAGCATGAGGTCAGACTACATAGTTCCAAAAATTACATTTAACAAGCCCTTCAGTATCTATTGGAGACAGAGGAGATTGGTCAACAGGAGCTTCTAAAATATTACGCAAAGACCTGGCCTAGTATACTGACGGTTCTAGGATGAAATCAGGAGCTGGAGCAGGAATACATATAGAGAGATCAAGGGTGAGTATACGACTTTCTCTTGGACTCTACGCCACTATATTTCAAACTGAAATTCTGGCTATACTTGAGTATATGCGAGAATGTTAAACGACAATATGCGAACCAGCAGATCTCCATCGTATCGGACAGTCAGGCGACACTAAAGGCATTAGCAAAACGCTCTAACAAAGAGCTCGAAGTTCTTGGCGAGCGGAACAGAGTTAAACTATTTCGGGACACACCAGAATAGACGGCAATGGAAAAGCTGATGAACTTGCTAAACAAGGAGCAGCTAATATATTCAATGGCCCAGAGCATGTGCTGGTCATTTTCAAAGGCACAGCTAGGGGGGTAATTAAAGTTTGGGTCAGGAATAAATACAACCATTACTGGAGGAACACAGCAGGTAATCGACATGGGAAAATATTCATTAAAGGTTCATGCCCAAATCAAACCTTAGAACTGATCTCAAAGAAGGTCTCTTAACGGGATATTTTCCTGTTAAGAAGCACCTACACAGAATTGGCAGGTAGCGACTTTGACTTCAGATTATGTGGCAAGGTACCAGAGACGGTGGATCGTATTATAAACGACTAGCACTAGCTCGCAGAAGATCTAATATTTACGGACAAATACAAACAGACTCGGACAGAATTAAAACTCGCGCATTCTTAGACCTGTATCACCTCACCAGTGGCACAGGATTATTAAAATGGGCAGTGTAGATCAGAGCTGGGTGAACACAATAAGCCCAAGAGGCTGCAGTGCCCTTGGAGTGTTTACAGCCGACCCTGTGAGGAGGGGTTTTAGTCAGTAAGAATCTGACGCTGACCCAGCTCAGGTTGGGAGCCCATGAGGGTTCCCCTCCTCGTAAAAAAAATAGTTCTACAACTAATTCTCTTGACACAAGGTTATTCGTAACGAACTGTACACACCTCTAGACGTAATAGAAGACCACTTGAGCATTAAGGATAGGCCATAAAAAAAATCCTATTAGTAATTAAGGGCGACAGGAATATTTCTATGACCGTTTCTGAATATTCAAGTGTCCTCTATTACCCCTAGTGGTGTATACAGTTCGTCATGGACTACCCTGTATATGTATAGAGCATAAATTTAACTACACAAAGCATTAACTTGTGGATTTTAAATTTTCTATCTACAAATCTTAAACTCTCTACGGTTCTGGCAAGGATACAATAACGTTGTTTTTAAATTTAATAAACAAACATTAAAAAAGTCAAATACATAGATCAGTTTGGGAGTATATCATTCTAGTGTATTAACCGCAGTATATTTATGAATGAATTTCACGTTAATATATTAATAACAAGATTATTAAAATAAAATAAACAGGTAATCTGTTTTACATTATGAACTACAATCCATGATAATATTGATTATCTGCTTCATTAACTTTGCCAATATAAATTAACTTTATTAAAATGTAGAAGGGTTCACTATATAATATTCATTATGATATATATACAATAACTGTACATAAAATGGTGAACGTTAAAATAAATAGGTATATGATATGATTTCTTCTTTCACTCTTTGCTCCTTTGAACGTGCTTGAATTTACATATCGATAAAACAACGAATATACGTTATTACCTATATATTTTTATGTCGTTTAAATTTCTCGGTGAACGTACATGATTGATTGTTTCTCACTTGGATCTGCAATAATCAAGAGTGGCCTTGCTTTTTGTTCATGTATTGCGGTGTAACCATATTTCCGGTTGAATTTTTCCAAGTTTGAGTCATCTCGTTTCATATATGTAAAGTCACAATTTATTACTATAATATTATAATTATTTTAATAACTCCTGTGTATGGTGTTTTTTCATAGTACCTGTTTCAAACTCATAATAGGTATTATATGTTAAGTGCACGCGCGTTAATCATTCATTGTTAATTACTATTATTCTTTAGCAAGAGTCCTAGGTTTTATCTGACTCACCCAGTTCTATTCAATTGATATTCTTCTAGGATATTATATACCTTTACTATACTCTAGCGTAAGGATTTGTTTTTGTAGAAGCAATGCGTTGGAATTTGAAAATTTTTAGATATTTTCAAACACGGAAATTAAAATTCTAACAAACATTTAAATTGAAAATGTGACTATTGTCTACAGCTACATGTAAAACTATCGAAATATGTGCAAACTTACATTTGCAATAAGTACTTGTAATATAATGCAGCATACAATTTTAGAAAAACTGATGTGTTTTTGCTTGATAATACAGTTTCTCAATTCTACTGACTCCCAATGAGTCTTTTGTTTGGTCTTCTTTAGTGTTTCTGTTTTCGGTAGGACAGCACTCAAATTTGATTTTTCTTCTGTTCATACAATCCCAGACAAAATGGAATCTTGTATCGATATGCTTTGTTCTATTGGCCACTTTTGGATTTTCAAATAACCTAAGACAGCTCTGATTGTCTTTAAAAATAATCGTCGCCTTCTGGATGAGGATCATCCAGATCGTTTAATAGTCCTCGAATCTATAAAAGAAATTGCACGTTTTCGATAATTCAATATATTATAAATACCACCAATATTTGTGCTCTTCATCAGCAGTAAAACCTGCTCAGGGGTGCATAAGATATTCTGTCATTTTCCATCTCCGCCTCTTTCAACGCTTTCTCGATGTAAGTTTGTTGATCAGGATGGAGAACTCGTCATCTCTGATAACTCTGAAGACCAATAAAGTTTTCGGATCTCCAAGAGATACAGTAATAAAAGTATTTTTTAATATTCACTTTGTTCAGACAACAGGTTCACGTTCCATTTAAAAATATAGTTTTCATGGCATACTGATGCACGATAAGCCTTCTTTATCAACAATTGTTAGGAAACATTTCACTATCATCTGTTTGACAAGAAGACCAAAGTCTTTGTAATATGAGTGACGAATTATGATATATGGGAATCCTTGTGCAACCAGGCGAGTTTTATATCGCGTTTGTTTGCAAGAAATGTATAATCTTAAACACCTATTTACTTACGGCATTACTTCCTTCTAACAAGTTTTCGAACTCCCATGTCTCATTCTCGATTAGTATATCCTTGGCTTTGTCAGGCCTATTCAATGCTACTTGTGCAGTTCTCTCAGTTTCTGATTTCGTCTTCAGTAAATGTCTTCGTGTAACGACTGTATCCACCAATTATTGTTATAATGTATCTCCTTCGATCTGGAGTAATCGCTCTTGTTGATTCGAAAAAATCTGTATGTAGTGAATCTAATAGCTGCATCGATGCTGATTCTAATTTCTGTGGAAGCGGCTTTCTTGCTATTAGCTACATTGAGAAAAATAGTTTATCTTTCCTGCGATGCGCATTTTAACCTACCTCATCCAACACCTTCTAATTTTGCAACTTGGAGGTAGCTCGCCTACAGGCGTCGGTGTTAGGCCTCGTTAAATAAATGTATAAAAAAAACATATTGGGTTCTGTTTGACAGATAACATCTGAATAGATTTATCAAATGTCCCGAAAGGCCAATATCATTCATTTTTTAAGCAGCATAATATTATCAAGTCTATCGAATGCCTTGGACAAGTCAACATAAATTATGTCAGTTTGAGACTGATCATCAATAGATTCCGAAATAAATTGCATAACACGAGGCAGATTGGTAGGTTTTTTTTTATACATTTATCTAACGTCAGCCTATTTCCGCTACTGAAGCCTAACACCGACGCCTGTAGACGAGCTACCCCCAATCGGAAATTTTGCCGAACCTCTTCCCTTAAAAAGAGTAGGGATATTTTACTTGCCTAACATTTAATAGACAAGGGACCGATGGCTTTACATCCCCTCCGAAGGATGGTATATTCCCTATACAACCCTCGCCTAAGGTTGTATAGCTTCCGCGCATACACTGATATACAAGCCGCTGGAAGATGTGTGAGGGGAGGACGCGGTCTTCGTTGAAACGGTTCGTTGGAAGTATGTACATAGTAAAGACGCACCCACGGTCGCCATCCAGATTTGTAGTTGCAGAGCGTCCTTTCATGAAACCGCGTTGATGAATAGTGATGTCATTACTAATTTTATCATAAATAGCATCATGCAGAAGAAATTCAAATACTTTGGCAAAGTTACATATTATTGATATGGCCCGAAAGATTTGTCTAATTTTTTAAAAATCGGGCATACTTTAGAACGTTTCAACGTATCTGGAAAATTACCATTCTTTAATATACAAGCGCAATCTCTTAATAAAAAAGCTGGTATACCGTCGGGGCCAGTGGTCATTTTGTTTTTAATTATTTTTAGTGTTTTTAGCGCATCTTCTTTAAATTCTGAAACATTAACTAGAGGGTTGTTGTTAAAACTATGTTCACTATTTATATCCGACACACTGTCATTATGAGGAGTAAATGAATTACCAAAAAAGTGCGCAAACGCATTTAATATTTGGACGGGTTCATTCAGTTCATTATCGTTGTATTGAAACCATTGAAGCCATTTGATATCTTTATCTTTTTATTTGATATCTTTAAAACGGCCCAGAATTTCATTGGATAATCTCTAATTCTGGTTTCCGCAGCACGAACATAATTTTTATTTGCTAGTTCTATGTCGGTTTTAGTTTTACTTCTCAATTGCTTAAATTCCTTGTAATATATTATACCGCCATTTTTGTATACTCTTTTAGTTTTTGCGCCTTCACCTTACTTTGGTTTAATATATTGGGAGTGAACCATGGAGGCCTCTTTCACGTGATCATACTTTTTAACGTCAGTCCAATCGGTATCTAGGAGTCCGTCTTATAACAGAAGAAAGTTTACATTGCGAAAATTAAAACAATTTTTGAAATCAGATGGAAATCTATTTTCAGAAAAATTATTTATATATTTCTACGATATTTAAAGCTAGGTGATGTTCATCCTCCGGTACCCACGGATTTTATGATATTTCCGCCGAGCACACATTATTATGAATTACTAGATCGAGAACCCTGTCATTTTTAGTGGACATAGTTTGTTATATAAAAACACCTAAGATTAAAAGAGTGTCATTATTAAGCATAAAATGAGGAGAGATGTGCAATTCAAATAAGTTTTTCGTATAACGCCGCTGCCATATTAGGAGGAATGTAAATAACGATAATATACAGGCTGTCCATTTTATCAGGGCCCTCGAGAATATCTCACTTAATATCGGTCGTACAAAAAATATTATTTTTACGAAAATTGTGCCGATTTATATAACCTACAAAATGGTTTAAAGGTATTTGAAGCCATGGCCTGCTTTACGAGTTATGGCGGAAAATATCGAAAATGCGGATAATGTCTAGGCCAAATATCTCCGTCATTTGAAGAGATACGAGAAAAATTCTAAGGCGAAAATGTTTTGCAAAACAGAGTGTTTGAACAAGGTATTATCTATTTTTTTTCAAAACCGCTGTATTTTGAGATTTACTCTTCAGACTGTTAAAAAAATTATTTTGAAACGAGCGAGAAATGACGCCATTAAATAGAGTATTTTCCTCCCTTTTCAACGATATATCACATGCCATATTTATTCATTGGTACTACGTTAGTAATTATAAAAACATTTTTTTAAAACCAATAAATTTTTTTTAATAAGCATTATACTTGCCGTGGAGAAGTATGATTAAATAAAACGATAAAATAATTCAATAAGTTGTTCAAATCTTTGCTATAATAAAACATTAATACAATTAAGAAGAATAAAGTAAATTCCGGTAACAAAAACAAATTAACAATAAGAAGAATATAGCACACAGAACATTAATATTTAACTAATCCTCAAAATAATTTTTAAGATATCATATCAAGTGTTCAAAGTGTCCACCGCGATTTCTTATGCACAATCGAGCGCGGCGAGGCACTGCATTTCAGCATTTCGGGGGTAACTGTAATACATTCCTGTTGAATTCGAGCTTTTAGGTCCTCTACATTTTGTAGTGTCGTCGAAAACATCTTATCTTTAATATACCCCATAGAAAAAAATCCATTGGGGTTATATCTGGAGAGCGAGGGGGCCATCGAATAAATCCATTGGTACCTATCCAATGTTAGGCAAAATTTCGTCTAAATAATCTAGGAAAATCTGGGAATTGTGGGGACGACCTCCATCTTGTTGAAAATATTGAAAGTTGTGTCGATTCTCTAAAGGTAGGTCATCTAAGAATTCATGAAATTCATTTCTCAAAAAGTTTAGGTAACTTTGACCACTGAGGTGACCATCATAAAAATAAGGACCTATTAAATTGGTGCCTAAAATACCTATCCACATATTTATTGAAAAACGATTTTAAAACCCAGTCGGTCTATGCCAGTGTGTATTATCAGAAGTGCACTTGTAATGAATATTGCGATTAAAAAATCCATTATTGGAAAAATTTGCCTCGTCGAACCAAAGTATTTTACTACACATTACAGGATCGGCGCGCTTCTTTTCCAACAGCCACCTACAAAAAGTCGTCCTCTTTGGTTTGTCCCCCGCTTGTAAATTGTGAACTTTTTTGGCTTTATAACACCGGTAACCATTTTTCTTTAAAATTTTTCTAGCACTTGTTTTATTTATATGACAAGCAATTTGAATTTCTCTTAATGATGTTTCCAAATTGTCTGTATTTTTATTTCTTACATAATTAATAACTCGGTTTACTTTATTTACATTATCACACTGTTCAACCTTGTTTCTTCTTTAAAAATGAACCATTATTTTTCAATTTCGTAGCTAACTTTCTGAACAGAGTTTTATTCGGCTGTAGTGCTTGTGGAAATCTGTTTCTATATTCTACTTGAGCTAATTCAGAGTTAAAATTGCATTGGCAATATGTAACGAACATATAACGATTAATGTGAATGAAAATCATTTTTGAAAATTCTAAATTCTTAAACGAGTGTGATTGAGTGAGGAGAGTTTAAGTATTAACTGAGATGATCTGTCAAAAAATTAAATTGTCAAGTTTGTTCATAGCCAACTATTTTAAAATAATTGAAATAATAGTGAAATCATGAAATACAAATAAATGGATATGCACTTAAATTAATTGGTAAAGACACTTTAATTTTCTGAGCAAGGAGTGACGCTTTCATCGAGAACATTGACATAACTGCGAATACTCTTTCCATAATTGCTCCATGTTGCTTTCTTGATTTTTATTTTGTTTTTGTTACCTGAATTTACTTTATTCTTCTTAATTGTGTTAATGTTTTATCATAGCAAAGATTTGAACAACTTATTGAATTATTTTATCGTTTTATTTAATCATACTTCTCCACGGCAAGTATAATGCTTGTTAAAAAAATGTATTGGTTTTAAAAAAATGTTTTTATAATTACTAACGTAGTACCAATGAATAAATATGGCATGTGATATATCGTTGAAAAGGGAGGAAAATACTATATTTAATGGCGCCATTTCCCGCCCGTTTAAAATAATTTTTTTAACAGCCTGAAGAGTAAATCTCAAAATACAGCGGTTTTTTAAAAAAAAATAGATAAAACATCGTTGAACACTCTGTTTTGCACAAAATTTTCGCCTTAGAATTTTTCTCGTATCTCTTCAAACAAGAGAGATATTTGGCCTAGACGTTTTCCGCATTTTCGATATTTTCCGCCATAACTCTTAAAGTGGGCCATAGATGTCAAATGTCTTTAAACCATTTTGTAGGTTATATAAATCGGCAGAATTTTCGTAAAAATAATATTCTTTGTACGACCGATATTAAGTGAGATATTCTCGAGGGCCCCGATAAAATGGACAGCCTGTATAGTGAACCGCAGTGTAATATTACCTTTACGTCAATGACGTCAATAAAAAAACAGTATTTCATTTTGTTATAAAAATACGAAAACAAAATTCATGATAATGAAAATTCCCTATTCGTGGCTCCCAGAAATTAAAAACATAAAAAAAATTATTACGGTTTCTATTTATTTTGAGAATTTTTTTAAATTGTTTTTACTATATTATTAAATGTACAGAACTATCGCATTTTCCAGTTGAAACTAGAAAGTGTTATATAAACCGACGAAGCAGATGATTATTTCACCTCTTATACCATATCTTTATAAGATAAATTCTGTTAAAACATATCTTTCGAAATCAAGTAAATAATGTACCGTTAGCATTAAATATAATAAGACATATTTCGCAAGCGTCATTATTTATTTACTTTTAATAGATAAGAACGCAGAGATAGCTGAAATACGATATCTATCAGTAAATATAAAATGAATGATAAAATCCACAGAACTAATTTCGTATTCAACATTTACGTCCAATGCTCGTGGCCTACTGCATAATATCCACTTAAATATACACATTACACAAATACATGCAACTTTAAGTGACAGTTTAGGCATGTTTAAACACAAATACTAGAGATTTTAATTAGAGATAAGACAAGGAACTTAGTCGTCCGGCTACTGCCGCTCAGGTTGGGAGTTTTTCCATCTGTGCGACCAGGCCAGAGCTGGGTGTAAGAATTAATATTGTGAACGGTTGACCCCCTTGGTATGTCCACTCACAAAACTGTCTTCCAGCTCGTGCTGGCCCGCAGGGGGGATCTTAAATGATCATGTTCTGGCTGCTAATGAAGCATAAACTAACAAGATCCCTCTTACTTGCCATCATAACCATTCCACCTAAATCGTACAGATAACAGAACTAAGAGAATGTTTCGCTATCAACGGTGATATCGATTTGTGTTAGGTAACAATTTTTCAATTATCCACATAGATCATGCAAAAGAAATTGATTTGCGCAATTCATCCACACTTCACTATGATTTTTATTATTCAAAAAATATGTGTCATTTTATATAATATAAAATGATAAAATGATACATATTTTTTGTTATAATGTCACTTTCCACAAAAAGCATGATCTAAAATCGTGATTTTTGCTCATAAACTTTTTTTTATCTGAATAACTTAGTTTATGACCAGATGAAATTTCGTTTTATAGTATATACAAAAATTATGAAATATTTTAAGAAAAGAGTGACGTTTCTTAAGTATACAAGATGTTCCATAATTTAATCGTTTATCGTTAAGACTAATAAAGAACTAAAGAAGAAAAGGGGGTGTACCATGATCCTGTCAGAGTCCTATCTCCTAGCCACTCACACATGTAGTAAATGCCACATTCGAGGTGGGCAAGATCGCCTTCTCGTGAAAAATATTCATCATAACGCCAATACCAAAAAAGCGGGATCCGGATAATTTGAATGATCTAAGGTGTATTATCGGCACCTCTGAAAATTGCAGAAGCTGCAACTAGCGAATTATGTGACGACAAACAGTATACTGCCACCTAATTAATCTGGCGTCCGAGAAAAGCACAGTACCACCACTGTATTGACAATAGTATGTATCAACGTCCGCTTTTCCGTTTCGGAACATAGGGATTCTGAGAAGCCTCTATCAGACTCCGTTCCTGGTTAATTTTTTTATTTCCCCCCATTGCAGACCCATGGAAGTTTCTTCGTCCAGTACGGTGCACCTTGTGGGTTCCATTCTAGTGCACTGCGGGCAATGTCAGTGTTGGATCTTCCATCCATTTCCATTTGCACTGCTTAATTCCTAATTCGACCCTTGTGCTTTGTTGTTTGCCTTAGATCCTCGTTACTGATTCGATCCGGCCAAAATATACGTATCAGTCTACGTAGACATCAGTTTACGAAGGCCAGCAGCTGTCCGGGGATGTTTTTTGTGACTTTCCACGTCTCGCAGCCGTAATATAAAACTGATTTGACATTTGTGTTAAACAGAATTTGTATTCAGGGAGTATATCCTTGAGTTCCAGATCTTTGTAAGCGTTCCAAATGCTTTCCTGGCTTTTGTATTCGGATGAATACATCACGGTCCGTTCCACCGTTTTTGTCTATTATACTACCCAAATACCTGAATTCGTTCACAACTTCAATGGGCCTATCATTAATGTGTGTTGGTTGGGCGTTAGGTGTCATAATGCGTAGCTATTTTGTTTTGTTCGCGTTTATTTCCAGTCCCACCTTTTTTGTTTCATTTATTAATTGTTGCAATTTTTCGTTGATATCTTGCAGCGTATGTGAGAGCAGGCAGATGCCATCGGGGCATAGTTACGGTCTTCCAGTCTGTTTGTAAGATTCCATATTATTCCCCTGGGAGAGTTGTTCGTTTTCTTCAGTATGAAATCTAAGACTATATTAAAGGTTAAGGGTGAAAGTACGCACCCCTGCTTTACATCATTCTTCACAGATATTGCTTCACCTACATCATTTTTATGTAGGATGTAAGTGTGATTTCTGATATAGAGCCTTGATAATATTTATCAGTTTTTCAGGAATGCCAATTTCTCGTAGGGCCATCCAGATGACGGCGTGTTAAATGGTGTCAAAGGCTCTTGCAAAGTCTATGAATGTGAGATATAATGGTGAGCGGAATTCTGATTGTTCTGTTATTATTCGCAGGGTGTTAATTTGATCCATGCAGGAACGATTCGGTTTAAAACCTGCCTGCTCATTTCTAAGGCGTGTTTCGATTACCTCAGATAGTCTGTTATGTAGTATGGTGGCTATAATTTTGTTTATTACATTCAGCAGCGTTATCCCGCGCCAGTCACAACATTCAGTGAGATCGCTATTTTTTTTGTTATTTTTATTATTAGGCCTTTCTCCATTCTTCGGGAAAATTTTCTTCAATTCACATGCTTTGTATGAGAGGCTGGATCAGGCTGGCCATTAATTGTAGGCAGGCTTTAAAGAGTTCTGTTGGCAGGTTATCCATTCCCGCTGCTTTGGAATTGGAATTCTCAGGTTGTCCTGGTTTATGGCTGGTATTTCCTCATTTTCCTCATCTTCTGGGGGTTAGGGTTGGGCACCCAATTTCGTTTATCATGTCTAGCGCTTGTCTTTACCTTGCAGTATGCTCTTTTCTACTCGACTATGAGTCTTGTTCAAGTTTCCTGATGTTAGAGTTGTTTAAGCTTTCTTTTGTTTCTTTACTTTTGTCGATGAGTATCCACGTTTCCTCGGACAGCCATGCTTTCTTCTGGTTCTTTTTATTCCGAGTGTGTCTTCACTGGTTTTGTAAGGGTTTCTTTGATGGCATCCTACCAAGCACTTGCACTCAGATTTTGAGTTTGAATTACCTCATTTACCTCTATGATTTTTTGTTCGAATTGGGCTTGGTTTCGTTTGACAATAATGGTAAACAATATTCTCGGTGCCATAGATAAATCAAGGAATACATCCCTAGTAGTATTAGATATGCCTAAAGCTTTTGACCTCATTTGATTAGTAAATTAAAATATTTCACACTTTCTAATAACCTGTTAGCCTGGATCATACCTGAAAGATCAATGACAAATCGTTAACTTAAATAGCCCTACTTATCAGATATATTCACAACTGGAAGACTTAATACCTGGAGTACCCTAGGGTTCAGTTCTGGGACCGCTCCTTTTTAGTATAGTCCCCTCTGATTTGCAAAAAATACTCAGTTATTGTATTATCAACTCTTTACAGATGACATACAGATATATTATAGCTATTCAACTCATGATACTACGAACGCGCAAGCGAAAATAAATTCTGACCTATCAAAAATAGCACCTGGTAAAAACAAAATTCATTAATATTAAATGCAAATAAATATAAACACTATTAATCTCTAAAGGAGACTTACAGCCAGTAATACATACAACTGATCGGTTCAAACCTTGAATCTGTACACTGTGCCAAAGACCTCTGTCAGGTAATAAACAATTTAAAGTTCACTGAACATGTGAAAAATAGCGTAAGAAATGGTTATTATAAGCTTAAACACTTATTTGAGTCCAAATCGGACTTAGATGCTAAGACAAAAATTATGTTGGTCGAAACACTTATTCTGTCAAATGTAAATTATAATAGTAGGGCCTTGTCTAACAGTAGAGGACAAATATAAATTGTAAAAATTTGAAAATGTATGCATAAAATGCATTACAAACATTCCTATGTTCGCTGACGCTACCCCACATATTCGTCAGTTTGAACTTTCAAAAATGCAGGATGAGTTGTTAATTTCTGCTGTCTTCTATATAATATTATAAAATTTAAACACCCGGCCTATTTAAACAATAAACTATTAAGACGTAACCAAATCCACGAGTGCACTCTGGAACACGTCCAAAATACACTCGATCTACCTCACCACCGCACTATTAATTTTTGTTCCAGTTTATCATATTTGGCACCACATGTCACTTCCAGTTGGACTCTTTCAAAAATCATATACAATGTTCAAGAAAACATGTCTTATTAAAAGAAAATCAACTCAGGATCAATCTGAATCTCTTTTAATATCTACAGCATGAAAGTTTTAACTACGCATCAAAGCATTAATTAAATTTATATGTATTGTTCTTTTTAACACTAAAATGTTATATCTTTTTAGACAACTGTATCCAAAAAATTACGTTTATCGGATCTGACAGCATTTCTAAAGTATCATCTCTTTGTACTCATTTGTCAATCTTAATTTTTTGGCCGCTTTTACTTCACGACCTCATGTATTACTTAATCATCATTAACATTTGAAATATGTCACTACTTGCCAATAAACCATCTAGTGACGTTTTCATTTGTTTTCGTTGTTAACTTGAAAACGAATAGTAGCTTAGTAGCTTTCTTGCAAAATATTGTCCATATTTCCAGTACTTTATACGAAACAACTTTAAAAATATTTTGTGTCCGACCACGTTATAAAAGACTGTTTATGATATAGTTTTGCGGCTGTAAAGTACCTCTTTATTGTACTAGTAAAGTAAAGTTACTTTTATTGTACTAGTAAACTAAAGTTACTTTTTGCTATTGTGTCGGATTTAGATGTTTCCGATAATGAGCTGATGTCGGATTTAGACGTTTCCAATAATGAGCCGATGTCAGATATTGACGTTTTCAAATAAATATGTACAACAGTCATAAAAATGTCATTGAATTATTTTTTTTCGTTAATAAGCCAAATTTAGCAGTTGGACATAAAGCTTTGTATGCAACTCGTATATAATAAGGCTTCATTGAACTCGCTCTCTTTATGGCCTTGCTCGCTACGCTCGCGCGGCCATAAACCGGTCTCGATCAATAAAGTCTTGTATTAAGGACTTGATACATAAATAGCTATTATTTTACATTCTGAGATAGTTGCCTAAAAAATGTTGTGTGTACCTCGGCCAAATGATCTTTACTTGGCATCGGCCGCAAACTTCGAATTCGGCCGAGAAAGATCAACTTTACGGCCTTGATAGACGAATAACTATTATATTTTAGTTCATATTTGTGTAAGAACTTATATATTTTTCTTAAGCAATTAGAGTTAGGTTTAAATAGCACTTCTCACTGTATATAACACCTTTTATGTTTTTGTTTCTACATTAATAATAATAAACATTTTCTACTCTACTCTACTCTATTCTACTCTATTAAAAAAATACACGTGGTATCTGCCATAAAGACTGCCCCGACTGCTTACTACATAGGAGTCCCCTTGATACCACTTGCTTGCAAGTTTTTAATTTAAAAAGCACAGGTGATAGGTAAAGTCACTTAACCAATAGAACATTTGTCCGAAGAAGCGCAGGAGGCCCGAAACACAAATTTGCAATTTGTCATATAGAGATCACTTTCAAAAAAATCATCTATAGCCCTGTCTGCAGCCCTTCTAGATCTGTTAACTTCCTCTAAGTGGGAACAGAATGTAGTGATGGGTAATTGAATTGGAGACAGAACTTGATACAACAAAAGAAAATGAAGACGACGGGTATGAATGTAAGGATTAACAATTAAAAGTTATTAATTTTTCCTCATTTTTTTCAATTTATTTTTCATGTATTCGTAGCCGAAATAAAACAGATATCACTTTTAATTTATTTTTTATTTTAATGCTGTATTTATTGCTATAGTAAATGATGGATGGTTAATGAGACAAATTGCACTGCGTTATAACATTAACAAAAATTTGTATGTGTAACATTTTAAGAAAGTGGAGAATAAACGGTACGATTAGTAGAAATCCTGGATTAAAGGACAAATGATATCCTACTTAACAAGAAACTAACTATTAATCTTTCGTTATTGCACCATTTCTATTTATAACTTCTATAAGTCTGTTTGGCATAGAATTAAATAACCTTATACAATAATCATTAGTAATAATATTTTCCCATATAATTCTTTGGCATTCCGTGGTCTCACATTTCGTTTTTGGACACTTCTTACGAGTAGTCCCCATCTGGACTATGACTGGGCCAGTTATGAATATTGATGTTGTTGTCTTGAAACCAGTCAGTTACGGTATGAGCAGTAGGAACGGAACAATTGTCTTGTTGAAATATGAACTCATTATTAATAAATAATTGTGACACAGAAGGGAGCACAATATTGTCTAAAATCCTAATATACGTTTCACTATTAAATCGTTCCTCAATATGTCACAAAACACCAGGACCACGTGCCGATATCCAAGCCCACATATTGACGGAAAATCTACCACTTTTATCATTGTTAGATATATATTTCGCAGCAAATCGAGTATTCGGAGGGCGGTAAACACGAATACAATCGCTGTGTGTTGACTGGAAAGTTTTTCGTCTGTAAAGATTACATTGTTCCAAAAATTTACATCATGCGCTAAAAATTCAAGCGCAAATCCTACTCGAGCTTCTTTGTGTTCAGCTTTAAGTAAGTATTTCTGTGCTGCTGCATGACAGCGTAACTCCGATTCTCTTACTCGTTGGCGACCAGTACTACTCGATCCAGGAAAATTCTTTTCTTCAGCAGCCTGAACAACTGAGTAAAATAAATTTTCTACTAAAGCATTTACCAATTGGAAATTTCATTGTTGAGTTGATATCCTTCGTCGCCTTTGTCCAGGATTTTTACTAATCCTACCGTTTATTCTCCACTTTCTTAAAATGTTATACACCGAATTTTTGTCAGCAATATCTACAGATTTAACTAGATCGCTTATATGAGGCATATTAGTTTTTTGCACACTTGCAATAAATTATGGCAACTAACTGACAATGTCACGAAAATTAAAGTTAGATGTACACAACTAGACTTTAGCAAAATACCGTTATAAAACTTTTTTTTGCTCACGACCGTATAATATATAGATAAGTGATTCGTTCAAATTGACAGCATAACCTCAAAGCATGACGCTGGTGATCTAGCGGACCGGGTTTGAAAGTATCAAGCACTCGAGCCCTTTTATTTTTTGCCACATTAAACATGTTGAAGAATATGTTGATGACAGCATTAACACAGAATTATTGCTAAGTGCATCCGACAAACTTCTGCCACCGAGCCATTTTGCAAATTAGAAGCAGGGGTGAATTCATAAATCCCAAATCAACAACTTCTTTTTTTGTTTAGATTAATGATGAAAGGCAGGCAATACGGGTTTTACTTTACTCTTTTTAACGCTTTGATTCACTTTGCTTGTTTTTCGAGGTTATGACTCCGCACAGGAAATGCATAAAACTTTATATTACTTAAATCGCCATTAACACAACAGCTTGGAACGCAACAAGTATTTCCAGATCGCTTAGTTTTATCCATGTTTTGTTTGTAATTGAAAAACGTTATGAAATTATAACTATTTTCACTTTTAAACAACAATGCTCACTGACATATACGGAAAATAGGAGTTCAAAACTTTCAATGGTACTCACTGCAAACGTTGACGTCAGATTTAGTAATAGCGCCACCCCCTTGCTCATAGCCTTCTAGTGTTGAAATTTTTCTGTTATTATTTTCCAACATTTGCATAAAAATATCAAATTATATATTTTTCAGAATTCTTAAAGTTGTTTTTTCCATCCCTTATTATTATTACTACTACTATTATATTTTTTAATAATATTTTTATCATCAGATCTTACCTTATGCCTAGAGTTTCAGATCAGCAACTGGCATTTTTGACCTACCAGATGAGACAGTAATTAATTCTGAGAAACCTTGTATTATTGTACAAATATCTGCCTTTCTATTTGACAGAAGATGAGCATGCCTTAAGATTCCTTACTCACATCATTACTTTTTCAAATACCTTAATATATCGGGGAATGCTCTCGAACTCGCCTCGTCAAGACTAGAACAGTGCACATTTCTGCATCTTTTGTGTCATTCGAAATTACTGAGCATTATCTGCGAGTACGGAGCTTAGTGTCTCCTACACAAGCCCAAGGCGCCTCTGCTTTTGCCGGCGTAAATCACTCCAGCGTTTCACCTCCATTAATATCTGTACCTGCTAACTGGAACACGCTGCAATCTGTTTAAAAATTAGCACTAGAACTGAGAGTGCAGTTGTGTGTATGTGATTCCAGATTATGTGCCACGATATGTGGGTGTAACAGATAGAAACTGATAAATGCAACTTATTCACTGAATAGAGCCATAATTCATCACGAATGGGGTTCATATAAAATTTAATATCAAGTTTGTTATTAATTATCTTTGATGCAATCGCAATCGTTATTCCAATGATAGTGATTGTCTATGTTAATAAACACAAGGCGATTAGTGGTATTGAGGATTAAGACATTGATATTATCATTTCAATTTAAAATAAATTTTAAAAAACCGGTTAATGTATTTCTGGAAGTAGGTCCGAAATAAATGTTTGTTGTAAGTAACTGAGAGAATAAAAATTTTGGTGGGGAAAAAAGAGTAAAGAAGATTGTATGTTTCGTTTGGAAGTCGGATTTATTCCATTTAGCTCGCATTCAACCTTCTGCGGTGGTGATAGAATCTTCACCTTTTTTAAAGGATTTTGGATCTTCTCAAATTTTAAAACTACGATTTTGGAAGGTTATTTAGTTTCATAGAAGAACAGCCCTCAAGGGTCTTCCAGCCAGATATTTCACCCAGGCCGTTTGTTCACGTCTTTCATACCAGCAATCTACACGAGCCCTTGGTAGGAATGTGGATTAGGATTTGGCTGATTGCCCCGACAGCAAAAAACTAGATAAGTGCGTAATTAATACGTTTTATTAAAGACCCTTATTTTTTTTTAAATTCCAATTTTAATAAATTGAATCTACAAAATTGAATTGAATGATAATTGTTAGAAATCCTCAAAATTTATAAAAGAAAACCATAACTTTAAAGTTTCAAAACGCTAATACTTCGATTGCAACAAACACCAGCCGAAAGACTGATCCTACTTAAAGGAGTTCTCGTGCCAGTCGTCACACACTACTAGCAGACTGCAATTTCGAACTGTTGGCTCTCGTCGGTGCAAGTTAGGCATCTGACGACCGACACAAGGATCACTTGACTATTTAGCACATTTTATCTTTGGGATAGCGACATCTAAATTAGTCAACAGGTGCCATCTAGCGGTCCAATGTCTGTTGCAATCGAAAAATAAATAGCCTGACTGAGCTTAGCGTAGTTCAAATGTGATTTTAGAGGGTGGGAGTCAGGCTATTTATTTTTCGATTGCAACACACACTGGACCGCTAGGTGGCGCCTGCTAACTATTTTACATGTCGCTGTCCCAAAGATACCGAAATGTACTAAATAGTCGAGTGATCCTCGTGTCGGTCGTCACATGCCTACTTTGCACTGACGAGAGCCAACAGCTCGAAACTGCAGTCTTCAAGTGGTGACTGACGACTGGCATGAGAGCTCCTTTAAGTAGGATCAGTCTTTCGGCTTGTGTTTGTTGCAATCGAAGCATTAGCGTTTTGATGGTAATATGCAATTATTACACTTAACGTGCCAGGCTTGTAACTTGTAATCCAGCGCTCGGCGGGGCACATAACCCGGGGAGTAGCTGTTGGTTGCAGTCTGGTTACGTTCGTAAAATAAGGATTTTATAGTGGAGTTTGTGACTAAAAATATTATTTTTTAATATTCCGTCCTCTAAAAGCACATTTCCATGTTAGCAAATTGGAACTAATAAAGGTATTTATCTATCCATCTATCACCGTTGATTTTTTTCTATATCTCTGCTTCTATTCATGATAGTGTCACGCCCAGCTTTTTTTAAAGGGCTTCAGTATTTGTGCGTATTGGTGTTGGATGACAGCGAAAGTTTTCTCGAAGGCACGGTGAGCGAACGGCTTATAGTTATATACAGAATGTTCAAAACGATACCGACTACAAAGTGTTTAATTTTCCTAGTTTATGGCTAAGTTTCACTTTTTAGGTACTGCAACGAAAATAAGTTTCGAAGGTGCAACTAAAAATGAATTTAGAAACTTCAATGAAAAATAGATAAGGTGTAAGTTTAGAAATGGAAAAGTGCATTAAAATGATACTTTCCAAAGTGAAACCAAATTTCATGATTTTTTTGTACTTATTGTAAATCATAATTTTCATTAGATTTTGGTTAAAATTATGATTGTGTAAACTGTAAAAATGATATTTGCAATTTTGAAAAAGAAATATTTGTAAATACACTAAAGATAAGTTTTGATAATGGCAATATGTAGCTGAGGGCATGGTTTTTGAAAAGTACTTTAAATTTTGAAAATGGTAACTGTAATAAATTTATTTAATTACCAATTTGGGCATAGTTTGCAACAATTTGTTTTGAGAACTTAACATTATTACATTATTTAATAACTTCTTCGTTAGGTTTAAGCAGAAGCCTTGCTTTACACTGGAATATAAGGCTTTAAAAACATTCTTCACTTGCGCTGGTATAGGTAATACATAGTATGATGCTCCCATGACCACTGCTGTAAATCAATACTAACTTATGACTTTATTACCTTTAGTATACTTAGCCGTAGCATGGAATTAAATATTAATGTGTTCTAACACATAATTAAAATCCACAAATCACGTATTGAATTTTCATCTAAATTGTAATTTATTGCTAATTGGTAAGTTGAAGTTTTATCCAAGAACAAATGCAGTGGAGTACAATAAATTATTAATGAAATAATGATAATTGTACACCCACTTCCTCGTAGGTGAGAGCCAAACTCGTAAAACGTTGAGCGTATAATTTAAATAAATCGAATTGCTCTCCAGGTGATAGGCCACTGGGTTACTTTAATGCACACGCCGTTAAAAGAGTGGCCGACGTTTGTGACCGGTCGGTCGGTGCTATATTGTTGATTTATAAAGTGTTGTGGAAGCAGCATATTACAAGGCGTGGCCACAAAAACGGAAAGGTCTACATAGGTCGAACAGTACAACAGTAATTGAAAGCTTTTAAAATATGTGCAAATAATTATATAATATCATATTTTCCATATGCACTTCTCGACTCCTAAGGCAGGCGGAAACAATCTCGAGCTTATTCATGAAAACTTGCAGCACTGGGAATTGTAACTGGCGTATGCGTGATATTTTAGTAATTACTGAGGATTTCAAGAATACTTATTATGAAAACATTACTAAACTAAGCAATAATTTATTGAGACACAAGCACATTATTTATTTCTTTATTTATTGCAAATACTGTTCAACTAAGGTATCCAATTACAGAATAAGAACAAGAAAATTCAATACCGATGCTTCAGTTCTATGAATTCCATTTTTTAAGCAATTAATTTTTTGCAAAAAGGTATGTTAATAAGACTCAATGATAGACTTTTATCCAACATCCACTATCTATAAAGCCATTATTTATTTGATTGAAGACAAATAAAGTACCCAGTAACACAATGGTTTTACAACTCACTAGTGGGTCATGTCTTATATAGACGGCATTTTTAAAAAGTGTATCAATCACTTAACCATAGACTCAGAACGTCAAAAAAGTTGACACAACCCAATTTTGGTGACGTGGTCCAGACATGATCGTTTGGCCGCCATATTGAAAAATTTACTAAATATTGTTTTAACATGTCTCCGTAAGAGTCGTGCACTAGAGTGCACTAGAGGAAACCAATTCTGTAGATGTCGTTACTACCTGGACACAAATTAAAGACAGTTTAAAAAGTGCGAGTGAGGAAATTCTTGGCACTGCAGCAAGTAAAAAGCAGGAGGATTGGTTCAATGATAATGAAGCTTTTATACAAGAACTTCTTGACCGCAAACATATTGCCTTCCAAAACCCTATCAACCACCCCAACGACTCATCAAAAGCAGAAACTTTTACCCAATCTAGTATGAAACGCAACGCGAAATCAGAAGAATAAAGAACGAGTGGTGGGCAAGCAATGCCAGAGAGATTCAAAGGTACGCCGATTCACACGACTACAGGAATTTCTTTCAAGGAGTAAAAGCAGTGTACGGCCCCAGTCGGAAAAATATGTGCCCTATTAAAGATTTAAATGGAAATCTCCTCAAAGAAGACCAGGAAATAAGAGCCCGATGGAAAGAACATTACTCTAACATTCTTAACCAGCAAAGTCAAGCCGATCACGATATTACAAATCTTATCCCTCAATATGACACCTTCGAAGACTTAGATAAACCATTAACAACGGAAGAGATCTTAACCGCCATTGGGCAGCTAAAAAATAACAAATCTCCCGGCGCCGACTCACTCCCAGCTGAGATCTTTAAAGCTGTGTCGTCAGAGCTCATACCCTACCTCAAAAGACTGTTTGATGTCGTGTGGGAAAGTGGTCTAGCTCCGCAGGAGTTTCGTGATACACTTTTAATCAACCTCTTCAAAAACAAAGAGAGCGCTGCGGACTGTGGAAATTACAGGGGTATAGCTCTTCTGGCTGTTGGAGGGAAGATACTCACTAAAGCGATGGCAAATAGGCTAACACCTGTTATGGAAAAAATACTTCCTGTAACACAGAGTGGCTTTAGACCAAACCGAGGCACATCGGATCTAATCTTCACACTTAAACAGCTTCAAGAAAAAGCACTCGAACATCAAGGAGAAATTCACATGGCCTTCATTGATTTAACCAAAGCGTTTGACTCGGTGGACAGGGATCTGCTCTGGAAAATTATGCTCCGCTTAGGTATCCCTAGAAAATTTGTGGAAGTATGTCGCAGTCTACATACAAACAACAACGCCCAGGTTATGTATAATAATGAGGCAACCGAACCTTTTCGAAATCCTCACTGGAGTTAGGCAGGGATGTGTCCTGGCACCACTACTTTTTAATTTGTTTACCACTGCTCTAACAATTATTGTTGACAGCAAACTGACAGTCAGAGGAATAGGTCTCAGATACCGTTCTGATGGCGGTCTCTTTAACATAGGGCGCTTTAGAGCTTTCACTAAGACACGCACACGATTGATTTGTGATCTCCAGTACGCGGATGACTGTGCACTTTTAGCCTCTACGCCGGAAGAGCTTCAAGAACTTTTAGATGTGTATGCCCAGAGCCATGATTCCTTGGGTCTTAAAATCAACATTGGAAAGACTAAGGTTATGTCAACTCCTCATCAAGTGAACCAAATAGACATTACACTTAACGGAAATTCTCTTGAAGTGGTGGATCAGTTCAATTACTTAGGCAACGTTGTTAATGACAAAGCAAACATAGACAGCGAGATTCGCAATAGAATTAACGCTGCATCTAGACCACTCTGGGGACTTAGAGAGAGAGTATTTGACAACCACGACCTTGCTTTGTCAACGAAAATGGCTGTCTACAGAGCAGTTGTCATTCCAACACTGCTATATGGATGTGAAAGCTGGGTCACTTACCGTCGTCATGTGAAAGAATTAGAACGTTTTCAGCAAAGACACCTCAAAAATATGATGAAAATCCGTTGGTTCCATCACATATCAAACGTGGAAGTACTCAGGAGAGCAAACAGCCTTCCAATTGAGGTGCTTATTTCAAGAGCATGCCTAAGATGAGCAGGTCACGTTCATCGTATGCATGATAACCGCCTTCCTAAATGTACACTTTATAGTGAATTGCTAAGCGGTAGAAGAAGGCGTGGCGGTCAACGAAAGAGGTTCAAAGACGTTCTCCATGAAAATCTAAAATCCTGCGGTATTCCAGACGAGCAATGGGAACAACTTGCAGCGGATAGAACCGAATGGCGAGGGGTTGTGGCCAGCTATCAAGGAAATGTGCAAGAAGAATGTGCAAATGCAAGAAGGCCGAATCCAAGACCTAACCAGGTCTATGTTTGTCCTGACTGCGGTCGACATGTGCTCTCCCGAATTGGCCTCTATAGCCATAGTCGTGTGCACCGTAGATGAATGGGAATTACAATAGACTACACCTTTTACTAGTTTTTTATTACACACAATCTATCGATTGTAACATTTTTTTATACTCGGACTCGAGTAAAGGCTAATAATAATAAAAAAAGAGTCGTAGCAGAACCCAAATACAGGAAAAACGTTTCAAATCATGATAGAAGCAAACCACTTGGTATAGGTGGTCTATATGCATAAACAATCGATTTGACCCGCAGCACCTTATTTCAAGTGGCGTCAAATTCAAAATGGCGGCGTATTTTCAAAACTACTCATTTATAATATTTTCTAAGCGGTTAACTTACTAAATATACTTTGAAATCAAATAATAATAAAAAGAATAATACTACACTATATAAAATTCAAGCTGGCGGCATATAATCTTATTTTAATTAATAGTTGCGGGCTAATTCCCTACTATCCACGCGCGAAATATTTATTTCCGTTCGAATCAAAAATATATATCTCAAGACCACCACTACCCAATCACTACATTACGACTTGCATACCGAAAATATATACAGTGTGTCCCACTTTTCACGGTAACACCTACGTAGGTCAGTTATTAATAAATCGATTTATTTTAAACTTGGTTAAGTTATACACCTCTTGAAGGTAACTAAAAGCGCATATACCTATTTAATTTATTTCATGAACGTGCAGACTAAGGGGGTGAAAATGGGGTAAATTTTCAGGTAAATTGTATTAAGGATTTTTTTTAAAGATTACCACCATCTCATAGGGCATCCTTTAAAAGCCCCTTGTGCCAAATTTTGTTAAAATATCTCTAGTAGTTTTATAGGTATAAACAGGTACATATGAAAGGCCTTTAGGTTATGCAACGGATTACGCTAATTCCAACAAAATGGGGTAGCGCATTAAGAAATTGATCAGAATATTAAAATGGTTTTAAATTAACATAAAATAAAACTTCATAAATGTTTAGCACTAAAGATCTGTTTTTAATTGAGTGTTCTATTATTTAGTTAATCAATATCATACGTAATACACAGACTTAACAAAAAAGTACATAATACATTTAAATTGTTAATAACAAAATGATTTAAATAAATATTTAATAACATAACTAAATATTTGTTATTACTACTTTGTCACCATTTAATCTAATACACTTTTCGACTTTTTTATTTTATGATTTAGAACTCTGCGTAATTCTACTGGTGTCACCTCTCGACAGGCTCCTGTAATCTTCTCACACAATTCTTGTCTGTTTCTCGGACGGGTTTTGTAAACGCGATTTTTAATTACTCCCCAAAAATAAAAGTCCATTGGTGTGGTATCTGGAGACCGCGGGGGCCATTCGTGCAATGGACTGTTACGTCCAATCCACATTTGAGGAAAATTAAGGTTTAGCCAATTTCTAACAACAATTGAATTGCGTGCCGGCGCCCCATCTAACTGGAAAATTAAATTTACCATTTGCAACAGTGGGAGGTCCATTGAAAAGTAAATTGATTGCACAAAAATAAATTAAATTGCATAAAATAAATTAAAGCTGATTTGCAAACTATAAATTGCCACAAATGAGACAGAAAAGAATATTTTATTACCATGTGGTAACATGTAGTATTTCAATCACCTATTGAATAAAAAAATGAATTTAATTTATTTAAAAAAATTGAAATTGCATTAACTACAAAATTGAAAATTATTGAAATTTTAAATTACTAATAAATAAAATTTACCTGGTAGTATTAAACACAACGAAACGTGGATATGAATATAATATAAATTACTGAGGATCGCAGAGTTGAACGTTTGTAGACTCAATCAGATCAAATTCGGCAGGGAAATGATCACTTCGTGATTTTAATTAATAAGGTAAACTACTTTATATTACAATCTAAAATACGGTACCAATATACAAATCTGACAAATCTGCTTTTACTGTTGCCATCTGCTGCTGTGTTGCCATCTGTTGATGGGCGTCTTAAATGCACAACCTAGTTTCTTAGTTAGGTTTCCTTACTCAAACAAATTACAGAATTACAGATTAATAGAATCGATAGAGGGAATCTATAATATCTATATAAGTTTGACAGTTAATAAATGGCATTTATTGCAAATATAACCTACGAACAAACTGCCCTAATAAATAGTAAATTGTTTACAACCATTTTGTGAGAATTCAGTAAATATATTACATCATATAGGATACACTACATAACAGGAGAATGAGAAAATTTCACGGTAAAGACAATAACTTCATATACATAGTAAACAAAGTATAAAAATGAAATATAAATGAATGTAAATATTTTTGCAGTTTGACATAGATAACGGTTTTTGAAGTGCTGTAACAGGTACATAAAGCAATGTGAAATAATTTAGCAGTTATACAAAGAAAACTTCTGATAGTTGAAACAGTCTTACTTACAAAAACTGAATCAAAATGCTATACAGATCGTACTAAATATAAGTAAAATACCAGTTATTATGTAAAATTGTTAAATGGACATAAGCCATGTAACAATGTTCAGTGGTATTTTTCATATGTTACCGAATTGGTAGCATTGGACTAGCCGAGGTTGTGTAAGAGGCAACACGGCTAGTTGCTGTATCACTCCTGAGTTCGAGTCTCAGCTGCGGCAGATGGCAATGTGTATGTGTCCTGGTTGGGTGGTGGAATAGCTAATGCTAATTCCCCCAGAACGTTAATCTAAATAAGGCGTTAAAATAAAATAATTTAAAAAATAAAAACAACGTGTTACTTGCTTCAAGAATTTTGAGCAATTCAGAGAGAAAGTTCATGCCGCTTCCCAAAGAAATCAAAGCAAACATTCCAATATGAGCAGCACAAGACAATTTTGAGTATTAAGAGCATACTCTTTCTGGGATTCATGACATAGTGTCGGACATATTTCAAAATGTAAGTCAAAATATTACAGATAGGAATACCAGTTAACAGGGATAATTAGAGATAAAAAAGATGCGTTCCTTTCATAGTCTTCATCCAAGCCAAGAACTGAAATACTATAAGCATTCCAAGCAAAGAGCTGAAGCTGAAGGACATATACGTATAAGGACGAAATATTACCTTTTAATAAGAGATAGAGCGACAAAAAAAAATTAAATCAAAATTGGACCACGTTAAAACAAAATTTAGCAAAATTTTCAACATACTCTGTGCCATGTGGCTAATTTTTTTTAACACTTCTCATTCAAACTTAGGGGACAAAAGAGTATGCGCGTGACATAAGCTGGTTCTTTTAACACTATCCTAAATCACACCCCTATAAAGATACAGCCCTCTAATAAGTACCTTATAATTACTTTTATACTTACGCTTTAAGTTAAAATGTCATTTTGATAAAGAGAAACGCATTTTCAGCGTAATTTTTCGGTTATTGTTTGGGCAGGGATTGCCATCTAATTGGACTTGTTTTCTTTTCACATCTTTTGAATGGAGCTGACTATGCACATTTTCTGGAAAATAAATTTCCTGAGCAATTAGATGTTGCTAATCTTGATATTAGGGAAATCATGTGGTACATACAAGACGGTACTCCACCCCAATATAGCCTGCAATTCAGACAAATTTTGTCAAGTCATTTTCCAGGACATTGGATAGGCCTCGGAGCTGATGCTCCAATCGATTGACCTGCTCGGTCCCCTGATTAAAACCCAATTGACTTCTGTCTTTGGGAAGTCATGAAGGGCAAAGTTTACTCTGTTTTAATTGAGAGCGTTGAACATTCGGAACAAAAAATTTAGCAACCAGCCGAGGAATTTAGAAACATTCTTGTCGTTTTTCAGGCTGTGAGATTATCGCTTCTAAAAAGGGCGAGACATTGTGTACAAGGAAGTGGGAATCATTTTGAGCACATTCTGAAATGAAATTTTAATATCGTTCGATATCATCTAAATTTAAAAAAATGTATTTTATTGTTTTTGGTGTTTTGCTTGTAATATTATTTAATTTATTTTTTTGCTTTAAGGGTTGATGTTTTAGTTTTGTGAACGTTAAATATTTTATTGGGAAAAATTTCTTTAAATATTTTTATTCATTTTACAATAATAGCTCTAGATAACAGTATTTAGAGTTAAAGGTAGATAGTGTGCAAGATTCATTCCAGACTGACTATTGCAGAGACATTTTCAAACCAATTTTGGGTTTTGGTGCTTTAATATAACATAAAGGTAAAAAAACGTGGTTTACTATCGGAAGATTTTATCGCAATTGGAAGATAATCAGCAGTTAGTAAATGTAAAGTATTTAATAGTGTCCTATCTATTAATTAACTGCCCATTGATAGCCTTTACAGCGCACTACTAATGCTCTAAATGATAACAAGAAATGTTACTTTTCCCAGTATTAAGTATAATCGTTCAGACTAAATTAGTCTTGGTTATTTTTATACACCGAATGGCATCTAAAATTTAAGATACGATCTCTTAAAATGTCCACCGTTTTTCAGATGGTTAATTTTTCCCCGACAACTTACGGCCTCCAAGCTAAACGATTTCTTCAAGTTTAATTATAAAAATTATTTTATAAATATTAATAACTAGAAATATTAATAATCTGAAAAACTGTACATAGGCAACTTAAAAAATATATTAAAAATGTTATAGAAGCGAAATTCTTAATAAGTATTTAATTACGTTTGTCAAGGTGTGATTTTCGAAAATATGAAATTAATAACGAAATGCTCTCACCAAGGTTAGATCCAAAAAATTAATAAACGTTATTAATATAAAATTATAACACTAATTTGTTAAAAGATTAATTTTATATTTACGTAGGTGTTTTTATTGTTGAAAAACTTTAATAATCTTTAAATCGTTATTTTTTCGACTATTAATTATTGCAACCAACACCAATATGACAAAATCTAATAGTCAGTCCTCTAATTTCGTCCAAAATATTGTCATTATTGATGTACTTCATAAAACAGAATTAATACTCTAAATTGTATTAAGCAAGGCTTTAAATGTTAATACTATTTTAAGAAAGGATGGCTACGTATATCCTGTATTGTTCTTAGATTTTTTTGGACAAAAAATTGAAAGTGAAGATGTATGTAAAAATAATGTTTTAATAATGGGGGATTTTAATATAAATTTTAATGACAAGAAAAATTATTCAACAAAACAATTAAACAATTTAATGCAAGATTCTGGGTATAAACAAATAATGAACCGAGACACTAGGATTATAAATATGTTATCAAGAATGGTAGATTTTAAATTAAAAAAGAAACTATATGCTTCAGAAATATAAACCTCAGGAAAATTTTGAAAACATTTTTTTTCTAAAACTTACTCTTATGTAAAAGGTCGTACCAAAAAGTAAAAAAAATAAAAAAATACTAATGTACGACTGCAAGAAAAGCAAGACGTACGTAACTTGTATAATTGTAGGCATGATTGTATGAAAGGGGCGGAATCGTTGTACATAGGCCTTTATTCATGTGTACATAAAGATGATACATATACTTATATACAAAGTGCGCAGTCCTTGCTTCTCTTGCAATCGTACAGTAGTATTTTTTTACTTTTTAGTACGACTTTTTACAGAAAGCAAGTTTCAAATAATTTTTTTTCTACCTTTTTATCTTACCTTTTGGGGGTTTTACCCTCCCCCGCCCCCGGAAAGCGCTCAATAAAAATTCATCTCTTAATCATTTGTTTTGATTTCTCGCTCCTTCGGTTTCTCAAGAAAAGTAAAAATAGATTTAATTGATAAGGACTGGAGCTATCACAGTACCGTTGGTACCGATATGGGCACACTGTATAATAGTTCTGTAAATATTATTACAGCTACGGTAAATAAAATTTCACCGATACGAAATAAAACAGGGTACACTGGAAACAAGTGGATAACCATAAAATTAAATGTACTCGGAAGGACCGTGACGAAGCATACGAAAAATACCAGCTTACACAGTTCGAGCAAGACTGGACAGGTTACAAGCACAAAATAAATAAATTCTTACAAATAATTAATAATTGGAGAAGAAAAGAAAATTCATTTTAAACGAAAAACAGATATCTGTTTGTAGGGGTGACAGTAAACAGATGTAGCAGACAATAAAAACTTTACTGGGTAATAATAAAAAATGAGATTTTGAAGAAACCAAAATAATTTTTGAAAACTGCATAGGGCTTATTGAAGAAAACTTTAACAAATATTATGCTGACAGTATTGAACCTATTTGAAACTATTGATAGACTAGTTAAAAAGTTAAGCGGCAGAAACAGCCTTAACGTGGATTGAAAGTTATTTAGAAGATATGTACCATAATACCAAAGTGAACAATAGGACATCTACTAAAGTCCCTAGTTGATATGGGGTGTCGCAGGGTAGTGTGTTGGAGCCCTTTCTATTTATTATACAGGATGGACCATGAATAATAAACCATAGTTCAGGAGTAGATGATAGGACGTAATTTCCACGTATAAAAGGTACACTTGGTAGAACTTGATAACTCCAACCGTTTTCGAGGAAAGTGTTGTTAAACATTTCAATAATTTTTTGAAAGACAAATTCAAATGAAACAAACTGTATTTATTGAAAAGTGTGCTTTGGTGACATTTTAGTTCTGCCATTTACGTAATTTAATCATTTTATTTTGTTCTTGTGTTCCTCGAGCTAATTTCTTTAACTTCTTTATTTACAATGTCTAGACATAATAATTTTTCAAATAGGGAAATGAGGGATATGACATGTGTTTACGCACAAAATAATTTTAGCGGACGTGCTGCAGCGAGGAGCGAGGGGATGCTCATTGCAATATCCAAATAGAATACAGCCAGACCATAAGATTTTCAAAGATCTGTTTCGTCGTTTGGAAGAAACGGGTTCATTTCGCCATAAAAACGATGTAGAACGACCGAAACGAATTACTCCAGATCAAGAACTAGAAATTCTAGTTCGTGTGGATGAAGATTCTGAAGTCAGTTCAAGTCGTTTAGCAGCGGCAACAGTGGTGAGTAAACAATCTGTCCTAAGAGTCTTACGTAAAGAACGCTCCTACCCATATCATCTCACTCCTGTATAAAACTTACTTCGAAGGGGTCTTCCACAAAGGCTACAATTTTGTCAAGTTGTTCTAAATAAACACAACAGGGATCGAAATTTTATTAAGAACACTTTATTTACTGACGAAGCAACTTTTACTCGCCGAGATATTTTTAACTGAAGAAATACCCATTACTGGGAAGTAGAAAATCCTCATTCCGTTTAAGAAAGGCATTTTCAGCAACAATTTAAGATTAACGTTTGGTGTGGCGATCATTTGTCCTTCCTCCAAATTTAAATGGACAGTCTTATCTGTTTTTTCTTCAAAATACTCTTGTTGATATATTACATGCTTTCATGCTAGACATATGGAACAGAATGTGGTTCATGCAAGATGGATCTTCCTTCATTTCTCCATTGAAGTCAGAAATTACCTTGATGAGACATCCCTCCCACATAGATGGATCGGTCCTGATTATAATTCTTTGGATTATTATGTGTAGGGACATATGAAGTCCTTAGTCTATGGAATTACCATCAACTCAAGAGAAGAACTGTGGGACAAAATATAAAACGCAGCGAATTTTAAAAGAGTACAGGAAAATGTATTTTTCAATGTAAGAAAATCTTTTGTGAATAGAATTAGAAAAGGCATAGAAGTATTTGGAGACCATATCGAATATTTACTCTAAGTTGCAGCAATGAAGTTCTTGCATGGGCGGAAAGTTTATAATGTCATTAAGTCAACTTTTACGTTATTTTTTGGTCTTCTAATAAAATTAGATCCTTATTTTAGACAATCTTTTGATTTATGTATATGTATCACAATACCATTAAAATAATCCATTACTTCATAAGAAGATGAGGAAGAGTTTACGCTGTTATTACGATTTTGTTTTCCCTTACGTTTTGTACTTTTGTCTTTTAAAAAATTATTGAAACGGCACTTTCCTCGAAAATGGTTGGAGTTATCAAGCTCTACCAAATGTACCTTTTATACGTGGAACTGACGTCCTAATCAGATTTTCTGGTCAGAAGTACCACAACTCTTCGTAAAAAAAAAAAAATTCATCATCAGATACAGGTCCTGCGGCGCCCTCTATGATCTAACGTGATGTAATGCGTACATTATTATTTCCTAGAATAAAAAAAGTTCCTGTAGCAAATTTGGCGAAGATCAAGAGCTGTTGAGTTATTGCAAAAAAAAAGAAAAAATAATTTGAATTTTGACACCCTGTATCTTTTTCCACAGCAACATTTTACTAAAGCATATTTGGTTATATCCTCGTATTTTGGCCCAAAGAATCTACCCATGAACTATGACGCATTATTAATGGTCCACCCTGTATATGTGAATGATATAAGTCGTGTCTTATAAAATTCATATGTAAACCTTTTTGCTGAGGAGATATTAATTTCTGGAACTAGAAAAAATCATTTTGTAATCACGGATATAATGAATATAGAGCTTTGGGTATTATATAGATAGCTATGTGCAAATAAATTAAAACTCAACAATGAAAAAACTAAATGCATGGTATGGTTCTCAGAACTAAAGCTAATTGCCAGAAATATATAAATGGTCAACAGTTTCTGCATATTAATAATACAAAACCTGGATTTGCAAATGTAATTAAATACTTAGGAATTATTTTTGATCAACAGTTAACGTTTTCAAAACATTTATTTATTATTTATGTAAGAAAATTGGCAAAGAGATATCCGTTTCCAAAGAATAACTGCAGATTTAACGCAATGGTCAAAATTAATTATATATAACACTATAATTTATCCACATTTTAATTATTGCTTCTCATTATTAATATCACGTAGCATATCAGATATTAAGAGATTACAACTGTTATAACAATAAAAGTAATATATATTTCTAAAAACGAAACAGAAACATTTCAGAGGTATAATTAAGCAATACATTTTAAAAATAAAATGAGAAAAATATGAATTTTTTTAATATTGTAACATACTGCTCAATCCTTTAGTCTTTTTGCTAGAACTGGTTTTTAATTGATTATACTTTTGTAACAAATCCTTGTACTTTTTTTTGTTTCAGCTGACTTACTAGACTCGGGAAGTTCAATATAGTAGGATGACGGCATTGTAGTTACGTCTTCAGGATATTGTGCTAACATCCCGGCTGATTCATCGAAGGACTGTTTTAATGGAAAATGTTCAGATTTCTTTATATATGCAGTTGCTAGCAATAATTCTATTCTATTTCTTTGTCCCTCATCTTTGTCACCCTTTGTTCATGGGATGTCTCTTCAGTTTCTCTTTGATCTTGGCCTCCTAAACTGACTGTGGAAACTGCAGTTGGAAACTGCATTTGGCGTGAAGGTAAACCTGTAAAAAAATCAAAAATTTAAATTAAAATTAAGTTTTTAATTTTTTTTCCTGCAGGGTTAATAAAGACATTGCTTATTTCATAACTAGAAGTTCCCTTTGCAAATCTCTATCATAGTTATTATCAGTAAAACGAAAAGAACAAACTATAGAGGCGTCCGGATTAAATTTGTCAGCCCTTTTGCAACATTGCACCCATTCATTTCGCATGCTTGAAGACAATAAATCCTTGCCCTTCGGAAAAGAATGAAATACTACATTCAAGCCCTTCTTCTTAAGCGTAACTAGCCCAAGTACGTCCAGACATTGTGGTCTAAAAAATCAAAGGAAAATCTTAAAATGATAATTATTATAGTTTTTGTGAAAACCACTTACATAAATTCCTGTCAGAAACAAGCTAAGATGCAAAAAACTGTATAGCATAATGATGAAAAAAAGCGCCAAAACTAAAATTTTAGCTTGGAAAACACAGTCTATTAAAATTTAAAATATGAACAACACAAGGCTTTTAATAAAAAAAATACTGAGTATTCTAATTCACAAAATCCTACTTCACAAATTGCAGTGTTTAAAAATCGCATAAAACATGTAAGGCAGAACAAATAAGTAGCTCAAAAACTCAAGAAAACACACGGTCTCTTATGGAGAATACAAAATCGAGTACCAGTGATGACGTCACTGCTGACGGTTGTAGTACAGGGGATAAGCTATCCTCTTTATTTGTTTATAATCCGTGGGGTAGATCATATACTGTTTACTGTACATACATAATTTCACAAAAACTCGTTCAGTAGTATTCGTGTAAGTTCCAGACTGGATACACTGTGTATTCAACCATTCTTTACTTAAGTAATAAAAAACTCGTATAATTTTACTGATTATAAACTCTAGTATAATTTTGTGCTTTGTCTTTTTATCCAAATCTCTTTTATATAATAAAATTGCCAAGAATTATTTATTTTCAGACTGTATTTTTGCACCTCTGATTAAAATATCTATTCAAGCTGGATGGTTCTGGAATAAAAGCTCTGTCAGTAATACGTTGAATTTAATCGAGTAAGTCGCTAGACAGGTGTAATTAAAGTATTTCACACCAGTCAAACAACAATTAAATTATTATTGTCAAATTAATAATGGTCCTTTATACCAATCAATTTTACTTTCAAGTATTTTACGCGCGGACAATAAGTGAAGCGCATTAGTTAAGGCTGCTTTGTATTACCAACCAAGAAGCATTTAAGTTCGACCAGTCAATTCATTTACGCTGTCAACGCACTTTTTCAGTCATGAATTCATTTGACGAGTTTAATTTAGTTCTTATCTGTTTGTCGGCCTCTTTATGTGATTGAGGATCATGTTATTTAAATTTTTTGTGAATTTTTCTATTATTTTCAAATTAGTGTTTTCCTTTCGTCGAGCGGCTCGCCAAAAGGATTACATCCGTTATTTTCTATTTTATATTATAAATAGAATATTAAGTCACAGTTTATTTATTTTAAAATTGATGAAAAACCTGATGTCGGCACTTTTTACATTGATGTGTGTTAAATAAACCATTTGATTTACTTACTGTGTGGCCATAATTTTCGTAGAAATGTATTGATTTTATAGTCAATTTTTTATTGGCGAACGTGTTGGTAAAAAATATGGGACAATTATTTATAGTTGAGTTAACTGTTAAATAATGACATTTTTCTGTAGTTCATAAATGAATTTATTTTTTCTTATTATTACCGACGTAATTCCTCACTATTTGCGTCAGTTTACACACTTCATCGCACCGGAGTTATCAACTTTAAAGGTGGATATATTCCACTGTCAGTACTGAACTGAGACGAATGAGACCGGAAGGTGAAAGTAATGACTAATATATTTATACAGTGAGTATAGTAAATAATTCGCCAAATAAGGAACAAAATTTCTGACTGAAGCGATGTCCCACACATATCTGAAAGTACTCATTCTTCAAAGATCCATAGGTTCCGAACAAACTTATGTTGTGTGTATGCTTCAAGTGTAATAATTTCGACATAAATGGGGTTTATGCGAATATCACAGAAACATTATTGTAACAGCTTGTAATTAAAAAAAAAAATGTGGAATTTAAGGGCTAGCAAAATAGTATGGGTGACGTTTCTGCACGAGGAATGACCGAGAGAGGTTGTCCGCAGGGAGGTGTAATATCACCGCTGCTATGGAAACTCGATCTTGATAGTCTCTTATACTACTACTACTACTACTACTACTACTACGATGGCGCTACAGCCTATATCAAGCCTTAGCCTCCTCAATCCTCTTTCTCCAACCGTCCCGGTCCACCGCTGCATGTCTCCAATTTCTTATACCCAATATTTCTTCAGCATACTTCTGTACCCCATCTTTGGTTTTTTGTTCATTTATGACTAGACCTATTTCCTTTATTGCATTTGCTATTTCTGTGAAGAATTCCTTTACAGACAGTATTGTTCTTGCCATTATATTCAGATTATTTGCATATCCGATAAGTTTATTGGATCTGTTTATTATTGTTGAGGTTACGTTTACGCTAGTTTTTCTTTTTTCTTATGATGCTTTTCAGTGCCACATTGAAGAGTGTTGGTGCCAGTCCATTCCCCTGTTTCAGTCCCTGTGATACCCTAAAGGTTTCATCTGTTTTACCGTCCACCTTTACCTGGCAATGGGTGTTACTCATAGTCAATCTTATTAGCCTTACAAGTTTCGGTGGTATATTAAAGTCTAGTAATAGTGAGTATAGCTAGTCCCTTATGCCGCCTCAATTCAGAATTATTCCACATGCCTACGCAGATGATTTCAATAATGCTTAGCGGAAATTCAGGAGTCCTTTGTGAAAGAATGCAGAGGGCCCTAAGAATAATTGAATGGAATATGATTCTATTTACGAAGAGAAGTAAACTAGGAGCACTGAAGACACCTGTTCTGCTGGATACAACATTAAGTTTCGCATCAGAAGTGAAATATCTTGGGGTAGACTTCGGTGCAAAACTAACATAGAATCTTCACTTAAAGGATTAAAGAAGGTTTACATTTCTTATGAGCAATGCTGCAGGTCCGTGGGGAAACCCAAAGTGGTCATGTGGATATATAATTTTTCGGCAAACTGACCTCAGATCGTAATCAGCGACTCAAAAAATTTATAGGAACCCATTTTTGGGCCAAAATATTTATATTCTTATGAATTAGAAATAAAAAACCGCTGCCCAAGGAATCATCACTTCCACATCCAGATTTTGTATCCAAGTCTTATGCACACTAAATCCCAATGTAATATTTTATTCATTCATTTTTTTTATTCTCCCCTTCATTGACTTTACTACAAATCATTGTAGGTTATCACCTATGGAGCTGTGGTCTGGTGACCTAAGAGCAAATACACTACGGCTAAAGCCAAGCTCAGCCAACTGCAGATGAGAGTTGCCTGCCTAAGCATAACCTAAGTTCAGCGAACAACGGCAACGAGAGTTATGGAGATAATGCTGTGCCTGCCACCACTAGATATAATCTAGAAGAGGTGGCTCTGAAAACAATGGTACGCCTCAAATCCGGTGGCATAAAACTAAATTTAGGCTGTCGAGAAGTTAGAAGTCGCCTGTGGAATGAGGCTGTCAGACAGATGCCTCAGATAGAACTGGCGGGAATAACCATAGTCACTATGAGTAAAACAATTTAAGATCTACACAGATTGTAGACAATCACTACTAGCCCTGAGAAGTTTCAAAGTTACCACAGTAGCAGTATGGGAATATCCCCAAGCAATTTGTGGGTGCCTCCAGCGTGAATCATCGGTATGCTGGGTGAAAGAACATACACTGTGTATTGGAAACAAGACTGGCTAAAAACGCAGCAGGACAGAACACCCACAACGAATTTAAGAAGCTGTGAGATGAAACAAGCAGCTGCCAACTTGCTAGAAAACTACCAAAATATCCCAACAATGGACTACCTGGCAATGCCCAGAAGGAATCTATGTTTTAACATGGAATTCTAGACTGGACACTGTCCGTTAAGAAAACATCTATACAATTAAGATTAAGCGAAACACCTCTCTGTAGAGGTTGTGAACAAGATGAGACGGTCCAACATACACTCTGCGAGTCTGTGACTTTTCTGCCGTCTTATCAATCAGAGAATTCATGTGAAGAAATGAGCGGAGCCAGTATTTACGAATGTATTTCGTACTGGAGAGGAGGGAATATTCAGTTTACAGACATTGATTCAGAACAGTTTTATCAGAGGAAGGACTTGTTTATATGTTTCATTGATTGTGTTCGGCATGACCGTATACGTCAATAATTAAAGGACTTAGGCCTAGACGACGAATGTATCAGAATCATAGCTCCCCCATGCCGACATCTGCGGATGTGTATCTTGAACAACTAGAGGGTCCAGCTCCTCCAGGTTTCTCATTCTCCCAATGAAAACAGTATTGGTATTTGAAGGGCTCATCCTCATCAGTCCATTTATTAACCGTATTTATATACTTCTGTAGGCAATCCCTGACTATGTTTTAAAATTTCTCTTAGATATGATGAAAATATCGTCAAAATATCCTTAGGTTTGAAATTTTTCATTAAAATTTTTCTAGTGGGCGTCAACTACAACTACTAGCAAATTGAGGAGAAAAAATAAGGTAGGTCAGGGATCCATTTACCTGAACCTTCCGTTAATGAAGTCCAAAGAGTGTTATTCTAATACTAACCAGGAACATTTTTTTAAAATTTTCAGTATGTAAATTTCTTATATCTTGGTAAAATATAAAAATTATCAGCCTTATAAATAGCAAAAATTGGATGCAGTAGCAATTATTTAAATTTATTTTAATTGTAGTATAAAATAAATAGAATATATTAGTTACTCTTAACAGTTGTGCCGCTAAAGAGGTTTCTCATGTAAATTTTCTTATTTACAATACTCATAAAAACCGATAATTAATTAAATAAACCATAATTTTTATTTAAGATAGTTACCTTGTAGATATTTCTATAATTCATGGCATTTTTAGGAGACTTCTAGGAATAATTACTGAATAGATTATAAGCAATAATTTTAGACACTCAAAATTTCTTTATAGTAAAATAAAATACTTTGTTAGTTAATATTTTTTAATAACATTGTCGTCAGGTACTCGCTTGAAATTTATAGGATTAGGAGAAAGGAATGTTGCTAATGCGTGTATTCTACACGATCTATTGATCTTTATAGCTATCGCTGGGAATAAATTCTCTGTCAAATATGCTCATATTACTTTGTGCTTCGCTTGTAATTTATTAACATTTAATAATAATTTACTTGAATGAGTTTTATAATAATTTATTTATAAGACTAATAATAATTAACCTATGGTAGTTTCGCATAAGATATGTAATATATTATGTATAATTTTATTTAAATCAGTACACTTTATTGGGAGCTAAAATAAATAAAGTGTATTTGGAAATGGAATTAACATTGAAATTAAGATAACATTTTAACTAATACGGGTTGAAGATATGGTCTATCCGCTTTGTGTGAAGTGTTGTGCATCTTACCTTTACACTCACTGAAATTAATTATTGGCAAACTTCGATAGACCAAACGTCATAATTTTTACTGTTAAGAGTTGTTCGGAGTGTATTAGTCATCCATGCTTCCAATATTAATTGTAAATGACGTCAATAAAATGACACAGCCGAATGTACGGTGTGCTTGGAAAGAGAGAGATAGAGATGTAATAGAGTATGACATTGGACAAATTTATTATACCTAATATTTAAATTTCTCGGTACACTTGAGGACAGTAGGGCTAATTTTATTTTAGTTCTACAAAAGGAAAAATGTTTATTTCAATAATACCTATGTGGGACGATAAGAATTATTTTTGCAAATCGAAAATAGAAGAAAAAAATATATTTTTTTTATATATACTTTTTTTTTCTCTCATCGTCCCACATTGTAACATGTTTTTAATGTATTTTAGTGAAAGCCGTTTTTTAAAATAATAATTTATATGAGAGTAAATTGAACCGTCTTTCTGGCTTATATCCGGAGCGCTCTTATAGACAATGGGTTGAAAAAATCGCCGAAGACGAAATAGCTGATTATATAAAAAATTTAATTCCGACCTCCTGTCAAACTCTGAATGTTAATTTATAAAGTTCTTTATTATTGGCAGACTTCGATAGACTAAACGTCATAATTTTTACTAATGAGATCCAAATGCGTTAGCAAAACAAATGATGGGGACTTACAGACAATAGTTTTAAGCCGAAGACAAACAATCTGATTATATAAAAAATGTAACCCCGACCACCTATCAAACTCTGAATGTAAACTCATAAAGCTAGGGGATTTAAATTCCCAAATTAAAAAAAAGAGTCAAATAAGCCTGTGTTATTATAGCATAGTTATATATAGTTTACCAGATACGGGGAAATTGTCAAAAATTACAAATTTTCCTTAAATATCTTTTGAACAAATGAAGATATTGAAGTAATATGGATATGCATTACGTAGATACCGGGTATTATGGATACGTTTCCACCTGAAAATATGGGACGTCACTATATAGAAATTTAAATTATAGACTGCAAATTTTTTGCCGAACAAAAATGATTAGGAAGCATATAAATTAAACAAGAAATTTTTAGCACTTTTTAATAACTATTGCCATAACTTTACAAGAGATGTCCAACTGTCTCAACACACCTTTGGATACGTTTTCTCATAGATCCTGTCGCTATACCAAAAATTGCTGGATTCTCACGGATTTGCTGGCTTCCTTCTTCGATCATATGAAGAAGAGTTTGGGTCAGGACTAGCATCGACATAAACATAAGATTTTAAATGGTCCCATATAATAATCCAGTGGATTAAGTTTTGGAGAACGAGGTTGCCATGCTATAGGTCCTCCACTGGGATAAGTTTTATCGAAATATCCTCGTACGGACCAGGTAAAAGAGGTGAAGCACCATCATACGTAAAACAAATACGTTGTCTTGTGGCTAGTGGAATAATCTAGAAGTGGTAAATCGCCTTGAGGAAAATTGAGGCAAAATCGCCCATTAATATTTCGGGGTAAAACAAATGGATCAATTAAAACATCGTCGACAATACCAGCCCAGATACTAATTGGAAATGACAATTTTCATTAGCCCATAACTGATTATTCTTTCCTTCTGGATGACTCACCCACATAACATTTATCACATTCGCACGGGATATTGTAAATACAGTTTTTTGAATTCTGCTCCCAGTTTACTGGTTTTGTTTTTGTTAAAATAGATCTCAAAGTGTTCCTTGTTTGAAATACCGTCGTAACATCAAATTTGTCACCTATACGGCGTAGCTTCTCTGATAGTCCGTATACATAAGGAATTGTTGCTGTAGAATGACGTTCAGGTTTTTGTCGTACCTGATAGTTACTTAATCAACAAATGTTTCAGGGTATTGATTTTGTACTGGAATCTCTTTGATAAATTTTTTTTCATTATTAATGTTTCATTATTAGATGAAATTATTTTGGCCCTATCGTATAAACATTTTAAGCACCCCTTTTAATATTTATTGATTGATTCGAGTTAAAATTTAGATATCTATTAGTATGTGTTGGTTTTCTATAAACGCTTGTTTCAATTGTATTATTTACCATTTTAATTAAAACATGTAAAAACGGTAGTTCATTTCGTTTAGGTGAAAAATTTGACGTTAAGACGGTATTTCAAACGGAGAATACTTTGAGATATATTTTAACAACAAGAAAACCGATAAACCGGGAGCAGGATTCAAAAAACGGTATTTGCAATATCCCGTTCGAATGTAATAAATGTTATGTGAGTGAGTCATCTAGACCTTTCAGTGGGAGGTTGGGTGAAATTCAGAACTCAAAGATTTGTGAACATGCTTGGGAAAACGGATATAGAATGAACTAGGACTCGGTAAAAATTTTAACAAAAGAGGCAGATAGCAAAAAAAGAAAAACTAAAGAATCAGCAATAATCTTATTAAATGAAAATAAATGCGCAACGAATTGTTCTCTAGATATTTGTACAACCTGACTACCAATGTTAAAAGCAGAATTTAACAAACTCAACATTATCTAAAGGAAAATATCATCAGTTCTGTATAAGTAGTAAGTATCTATAGAAGTAACATAAACAGAATCTAAACACGTACACAACAAATAAGAGTTCTTAGAAAAAAGCTTTGAAACACGGAAAGAGACTACTTTCCGAAACGTCAGCAAAATACATTACTTGTGTTGTGTTGTGTAAAGGTCACAGGCTCAGAGGCTTTTTTCCAATAATTCTATTATTTTGTAGACTCGGTGATTTATTTTTGAAGGGGATAATACATGTGGTAGAAAACCCAAATAAAAGGAATGAAAATTTATAATGCCAAAGAAATAACAAACAGATAAAATTGAGCAAGACGATCTTGAAACAATAAATACTTTTGATATTTGTCAACCATTTATTAACAACTATACAGAAATTAGTCTTAAATTAACATCGAATATCAAAAGAAACGAAAAGTATAAAAAAAAGTTACAAAGAAGGCCAAAGTCAATTTTCTTATATCCCACCTATCCAGAAGAAGTAGTAAAATCCATCCACAAATTCAAACTTAAAAAATCAGTAAATGTCGAATCAATATGCTAAAACAGATTGCTAATGAAATATCTAACCGCTGTGTGAGGCAATTATCATCCCAATATATAAAAATAGGGACAAATTAGACCCACTCAATTACCGTCCAATATCATTGGTATCAAGCCATTTCAAAAATTTTTGAAGTTAATATTAAAATATCGTATTACAAGTTTTACATCATGAATTATAAATAAAAACCAATTTGGATTCCAAAAAGGCATATCTACTCAGGAAACTATACTTAACCTTACAACCAAAATTTGTTCTTCCATATATTAATAACTTTAGTAACTTCACCAAAACCAAATATGGCTTGCCCCAGGGACCAATATTAGGTCCACTTGTTTTTATTTTATACGTAAATATTTTAGTCAGAGACAACGGGAGAATCGAAGCAAGTTGACATGACAAGACCTTGACCGCTCGCGTATTCCACATGTTGCCGGAATCGCGAGAGTAAGCCACCTAAATAAGTATTTCGGACAGGGGAGGTGAGTATGCCTTCTACGCCTTCTTGATGAGTCAGGACAATATACAGATATATATCGAGGAATGATAATACTATTCTTCACTCTCAAACGGGACAAACTGGGAAAAATGTGATTTTGAGACAGTGGACGTCATTCCGCTTCGAATTTCTCCATTATTTCGACTTGCATCCATAGACATTTATGATCAGGAGGCCAAAAACAATCTATTCAACTCAATTTTAGAGACTTTTAATGAGGTCCAAAATCCTATCTTCTTGTGCGGGATCCTTTCAAAACAATATGTTTTTTCTAGAGACGTACTGGCATGATTTTTTAATTGGAGAGCTATTTTTTAAATTTTTAATAGAACTTCATCAATATAAGTCATTAATAAAAATTTGTTTCATTATCTTTTGGAAGAAGATACTGAACAAAAACCTATTTGAGAAACTTTAACACTTCATATCTAAGAGAAAACAATTTATTTTTACCAGTGAATACGATGTTTTGTTTGTTGTCAATCTTTCAGCGATATCTTGTATAAATTAGCTTTGTATACAATTTTTCACTTTTCTTGTTTTTCTTTATATTTCCTATATCTTTTTACAAAATGACAGTACGTATAAACATCGAATAAAAAATTTAAAAACAGAATTAGAAAAATAATTTTCTTTAAGGGTAAAATTTTTACATACGAAGTTGCTAATTGACCCCATTTTTCCTGACCAAGGAATGCAACATTGACAAGAATAATACGAATGGGAATGTACATAACGAATTACATCCATTAAAATTAATTATTTTCAAGCAAATCGTACATTTCAAGGTAGTTATCAAACAACTAGAAATAACTATGTATATCTGCAAGTCAAAGCTCTCTTTGGAGCGGTGTAGGAGTTTGCTCTAGTTTATGAGAATTTTTACGGGGAAAAACAAGCACCATTTTTACTTGCAACATAAATAATATTGATAGATAAAATGTTGGAGAACAAATCATGAAATCCCGTTTATTATAAAGAAATCACACCTTAATTGCAATCAACATAATCTTAGTGTTTATTAATCACTGATTAACCTAACGAAGTGATTTATTTAAACCGGTTTTAGTGTAGTTTTTAAAGTTCACTTGGGAAATATATCACGTATATAATTACTATTGCTGATAGTACTTTATTTAAAATTCACTTCGCAAATATAATCAGACTCTTTTTAAAATCTTTTAATGACTAATGTTCTTCTCATAGACAGAGGATACGGTCGAAGGTAGTTTAATTTATTTGTGACATTTTGATATACATTTCACCGTTGTTGTTTTTTATACCAGTTGCTATGGAAAAGCACGGTTGCTGTGAATGCGAAACAGAAATGGTGTCGTTTAATTCCATCTGTTCCACCTTATTATATGAGTTATCAGCCCGTGGGCTCTAGTCAGTGTCAAAAATTTCTTCATATAATGTATAGAAGTCCTTTTAAAATTGTCTTTTGTGATTGTTCGACAAGGAAAGTTGTGAACTCGGTTTGTGAATATCAACTTCGATTAGCAGCGCAGGGTGATAAGGCTCTTCAGGAAGAATAATTTCAGGGGCCTGATAGGTGAGCGGGACGCCCCCAGAAAGTCGAAACATTAAAAATAATTTATACATATATATGTGATTTATAATGTAAAATAGTGAAAGCCAATCAAATTTTGAACGCACATACCTTTTTTTTATTTAAATATGAAAGACTGAAACTTTCCACAAAACTTCATAATGTATCATATTTTAATGCTAGATAATTATTTATTTGAAATTCGAAACTTCCTCACTAAACTTTTGCAATGGTATCTAAAAATTTACAGAACCTGGCAGTGTTAGTTTGAAAATTTGTCACAAAATGGACAAATATCGAGGGAATTTCGGACAGGTCTTATTTTCAAGCTCATACTTTGAAGGATAAGTGCATCAAATTTCAAAATGAAACAAAACTGACGGAAATATAGCGAGTTAAACGTGAAAAAGCATTTTCTTTCATTTTTCACAAAAACATGATTTTATACATGGAGGCCACATTTTTTTTGCAAAACTAACTTTTCCATTCGTATTCAGTGATCCCGAAAACATAGGAAAAAACTGGATTCACCCATTAGGACTGCCATGGTCACTAGTTGATATTGCATATTATTAAGGTGGGCATATCCAAGACAGAGAGAGAGATCCGATAAGAAAATATATTTATTATTTTTGGCCATAACTTTTTTTTGATACATACCGGGTTACTGGTAATTCGATACATTCCTTTGGAGATGTGATGGGGCATGAGCTAAGGAGTAAATCTAGCCCTAACATACATTATGCAAAACTCAATAGTTTTTGAGATATTTCAATTTTTTTGTTTTTCTCAAAAAAGTAGATCTTAATGTCTTAAAAGTTAATTTCCGAAAAATCTACTTGACATTTTTAAATTTTTTTTTACTGGATTACTTGTCCAATATTATAGATATCCGTTTGGAATGAAAAATATCCGGAAACATTTCGATCATGTGAACACTTAAAATAAAAACTACAAATTATTATAAAAACTTCCTTATTTCAATAGCTATCTAACTAGGTACAAATGTTCAATGTACCCTTAATAGTTCTAAGAAAATACTAGTAAAAATAACACAAGTAGTACGAATTTTATTTTTAGCTAAACAGTAAAAAACATTTTAAAAGTAGAGTTTAATTCTTCATTAATTTCAAAGTTATACTTAATTTTTTATATGTCTTGCTCAAAATGGGAGCCCCTATTCCGTATACAGACACGGCAGCGTCTTCTTATTTCCGTCCTTGTTACTCTGGTTGTCAGATTATGCCTTATGTGTTGGGCAGCATCGACTATCCTTTGTCTAAGGTTTTCTATAGTATTGACTGGTGTGGCATAGACCATCTCCTTCATATGACCCCATACGTAGTAATCAAGGGGTGTTAAGTCAGGGCTTCGCGCTGGCCAAGGTATTGGGCCCGCTCTTCCAATCCAACGGTTAGGGAAACGTTGATCAAGTAACTGTCGTACTGTCAGCCGATAATGTGCTGGACAACCGTCGTTCTGAAACATTACTCGCTGTCTGACGGCGAGAGGAACATCTTCTAAAATCACCGCCAGATCATTTCTTAAAAAATTTTCATAGATTTCCCCGTTTAAATTTTGAGGAAGAAAGTGTGGCCCTATTAAATAGTGGCCAATGACTCCCATCCACACATTAATAGAAAACTTCATTTGGAAACTAGTTTCACGTGTTAACTTGGGATTTTCCTCTGCCCAATAATGTAGGTTGTGGAAATTTGTTATACCCTCGCGATTAAATTTCGACTCGTCCGGCCATAAAATACTTGTTAAAAAATTTGCACTTTCTGCATCTGAATTTAACATAAAGCGGCAGAATTCCGCTCTCCTTCCAGGATCACCTTCCTCCAAGCCTTGGACAGGGGTATAGTGGTAAGGATGACATCCAACTCTACGTATCGTAGACCAAACTTTCCATTGTGACGCTCCGGTTAGTCTTGCGACTTTATTAGTTGAAATAGTTGGGTCTTCCTCAAAATACCTCAATATTTCTTCCTCATCATCTGGTTCATAAATGAGAGGAGCACCAGCGTCACTTCTTCTACATTTCACGAAGCCAGTTTCAGCGATATTTCGATATGCCGTACTGAATACACGTGCATTTGGTAAGCGGCGGTTAGGGTACCAAAGACCATATTCTCGGCGAGCTTCAGCAACGTTGCTGCCACAGTATCCATAGACAAACAAGATATCAGCGTATTCTGCGTTGGCATACGCGGCCATGGCACAGAAAATACAATAACAACAACTAATAACAACAACTACGAGCAAAATTAAAATCTTCGATAACTAATTTAACAAGACCAACAAACTTAAGGGACACGGAGATAAGATAATAAGATAATAAGATAATAAGATAATAAGATAATAAGATAATAAGATAATAAGATAATAAGATAATAAGATAATAAGATAATAAGATAATAAGATAATAAGATAATAAGATAATAAGATAATAAGATAATAAGATAATAAGATAATAAGATAATAAGATAATAAGATAATAAGATAATAAGATAATAAGATATTAGGATAATAAGATAATAAGATAATAAGATATTAGGATAATAAGATAATAAGATAATAAGATAATAAGATAATAAGATAATAAGATAATAAGATAATAAGATAATAAGATAATAAGATAATGAGATAATAAGATAATAAGATAATAAGATAATAAGATAATAAGATAATAAGATAATAAGATAATAAGATAATAAGATAATAAGATAAGAAAAAAAATAACGTGAAGCGCGCACAAACGGCGAAAGCCAAAGTTTTAGTGTTCTTGTTAATGTTAAGCTTTCTTTTTTAAGCATTTTTGTATCAAATCACCTATTTTTATTTACAATGTTAAAAGGAGTTTCGGTTAAGTTTTTGTTCGTTTTTATACAATTGTTGCTTATACATGTTATATACTCATTAATTTTAATAAAGTTGTGTTGAATTGAATTGAATTGAGATAAGAATGTCAGTTAATGACATATATGCACAAACGTCAAAGTCAAGGACTGACTGACTTAAATGAAAATGAACGATTAGTCGTTTAATAAATTCCGCCACCAGCATTATCTTTACTAATTTTTTATTACAACTATCAAGGGTACATTAAACATTTCTACCTAGTTAGATAGCTATTGAAATAAGGAAGTTTTTATAATAATTTGTACGCGTGCTACATTAATATTTTTTTGAAAAAACCTAATAGGTAAATTTCATAACTGATTTTAAAAAAAAATTTTTGACAAGTTTTTATTTTAAATGTTCACATGATCGAAATGTTTCCGGATATTTTTCATTCCAAACGGATATCTATAATATTGGACAAGTAATCCAGTAAAAAAAAATTTAAAAATGTCAAGTAGATTTTTCGGAAATTAACTTTTAAGACATTAAGATCTACTTTTTTGAGAAAAACAAAAAAATTGAAATATCTCAAAAACTATTGAGTTTTGCATAATGTATGTTAGGGCTAGATTTACTCCTTAGCTCATGCCCCATCACATCTCCAAAGGAATGTATCGAATTACCAGTAACCCTGTTATTGATAAAATAAAGTATAAGTCTACCTAAGTGGAACTACTATGACAGGTGTAATGATATGAATTTTGATTCAATAATTTCAGTTGTTTGCAAAGTCAGTAAATTTAAATTAAAAATTAGTGCCAATCTTCATAATTTGTAGTTTTAACTGAACTAATTTTGCAAAAGACTGAATTTATTGAGTGGAGATTCATATCACTACATCTGTCATAGTTCTACTTAGGTAGGATTATTCTTTTTTAAACAATATATGTATTTAAAAAAAAATGAGAAACATTTCCTTATCGGACCTCTCTCTTTTGGATATACCCACCTTAACTCCAAAGTTCGATCTAGGCTGCAATTTATGGAATTATATTGTTTTAAGTGAAGGGAGTTGAAAAAGTTTGGCAAAGAATTAAAGTTGATTGTAGAAACATAATTCTTAACACAATGAGAGAATTCAGATATATTAAAATCACCTAAGATGAGAATGTCAGAACCATAAATGTAAAACAAAGAAGTTATCGATTTTGAGAGTAGTGCCTTGAACTGGAAAGAGATATAGACATTAGTCAAGACTTATTTGCGCTAGTGTGTTGAAATTTCTAGAAGATTCTATTTGGAAACTAGTGCTGTCAATCGGAAAGTGATGTAGACATCAAATAAGATTTATTCTATTTCTTCTATTTGGAAAATGGTGAAGTTAGCCAAGTTCTATCAATTAGAAAGTGATATAAATAGTAAATAAGACCTAGTTGTGACATTTCGAGAAAATTTCCAGATCATTCTATTTAAAAACTAGTGCAGTTAACCAAGTTCTGTCAACTGGAAAGTAATATAAACATTAAATGTGTGACATTTCGAGAAAACTTCTAGAACATTATATTCCGGATTTTGTGGAAATATTTTACTTGAACCTGATATAGACCTTGAATAAGGCTTGTTATTGCTGTTGCGAGAACTTTTTGATAGAAACAAAAAGCATGGCTGCCGTAAAACAAATGCACGTTATGTTCACAGAATTAAGAAAAATTATGTTAGACCGACGTCAAGAAGACAAGAAATAACAAGAAAATAGACGTCAAGAAAACAAATAAGAACAAGAAAAACGACGTCAAAAAAAAAGAACAGAAGAGACGTGAAGGAGAAATAGAAAGGAAACATCAAGCAGAAAATAAGAACAGGAAAAGAGGCGTCATGAAGACAAAAAAGAACAAGAAAGATGATGGGAGACCTGGAAATAAGGCGTAATGCGGAAAAACAGGAAGAAATGACGTGTCAGGAAGAATTAAGAAATGTTAAACGCTATCCTTTCAGCCACTGATGACCTTAAAAGTGAAATTAAAGAGGATACGGACAATACAAAAGTTGAAGTGAATGAAGTCAAAGGAGAAGTTAGTGGCATTAAACGAAAGGTTACCAACGTCGAAGGAATAATGAGTAATAGAGGGAAGATTTTAAGCAGTTGAAGGAGAAGTAGAACGGCTTAAACGGCAACTGAAGGAAAAAGGAGGCCAGTTAGTAACGCCCTCAGGTCCTCGATTACAACCTCCCTCCTTTGATAGATAAACTTCTTCGTCAACATATAAAAGACAGTTTGAGACAGCTGCTTGAGCAAACAACTGGAGTAATGAGGATAAGGCTATGGCATTAGTGCTAGCGTTAAGAGATCAAGCCTCAGAATTGCTTCAGACAATCCCAATGGTGCAGTAACAGGATTTTAAAGTTTTAGAGGCTGCATTAGATTAGAGATATTTCGATCAGCACCTTACCCAAGTATACCGGACTCAGCCCAAATCAAGAACACAAAGGGCTGGGGAAAGTTTACAAGATTTTGAGGTGGCCGTTGAGCGATTGACATACCTGACTTACCCGAATGCACCCAAGGAATTTTAGGAGTAATTAACAGTTGGTACTTTCATCGATGGCAAAAGAAATGGGGAGATCAGGCTAGTCTTTAGATTATCTCGAGATAAGACCAGTAGCGAAGCCTTGATCCATGCCCTCGAGGTTGAAAAGCAAGAGACTCCACGTCACAGGGTACGAGCCGTTTCTGTGGAAGAAGGTCAGTCAGAGGAAACGAACTTAGATACCAAACTCAAGGATTTACACAAGATGCTTACTCAATTAATGATCAAAATAAGTTTCTCAGGAAAACAGGAAAATCGACAAGGAGGAGAAAAGCCTAACAGAGGTTACCATTGCAGCAAACTAGGGTATATGACGTGATATTATCGACAGTGGAACCTTGGGGTAGTAAATGCTCCAAGGAAAGGGGAAATCAGCTCCGAAAGAATGAAAGTGATGGCTATACTAAAGGACAAAAGAAATCCGTTATTATAATGGGGCAGGTCAAGAGGTTCTGTTGCCAGAGGCACCTTAAGGAAGTGAATGTCGAGGATGTAAAGAAACAGCAGGATATAGCAGTTAAGATAGAGGTTCTAAAGGGTTGGACAAAGGAAGTCGTAAGGGAAGAACAACTGAATGACGATAGTATTGGACCACTACTGAAGGCAAAAGAAAAATGAATCCACCCGGAATGGAAGGACGTTTATAGCACAAGTGTTGGACTGAATGCTTTATGGGCGCAATGGGATTCCCTAAGGCTTGAAGATGGACTAGCCCGAATGGACAGGAAGTTACCATGCGGCTGGTGATAACCAGGAGCCGGGTATCAAAAGTACTTCAGGACGAAGGAATATTCGGAGAGCATTTTGGTGAAAATAGGACCTTGGCTGGAGTACAGAAACGATTCTACTGGATGTAGAGGCTTGATGTCGCAGTTGCAAGGTTTATGCGGATGCGGCTACCATAACCCACAGCGGAATGAGGAAGGATTCTCGAAGCTTGACACACCTTGGGAAGGGCAGTATTCTTTCATCACCCGGATTAATGGCATGGTGTTGTTTATCGGATACAACGAAGTAAGAAGTCCAAGATGGAAATCGTTCACTTGAACAGATTGGCGAAGTATGTTGGGGACTCTGAGTCGCTTGACCGGGACGTTCAAGCTTAAGGAGGGGGCAGTATTATGTGTACTTCTACGCCACTGCCTCATAGAGTATAAGAGAAGGGCCAGAAACGCTTCAAAGGATAGACTGGAACGTTCGAAAACAAAGCGCCTCAGAATTCCGCGCACGAAGTACAGTTTTGTATTAAATGAACAAGTCAACACACATAATAAGAACAGTAATAAGTTGTGAATTATATTAATATGTATAGTTGTGCTTAGTGTGTTATAATAATGATTAATTATTGTAATTAGGTATTAAATAAAGTAGTGGTTACTGAAAAATCTTGTTGCAATTATTTGAACCTACATACAGGGTGTTTCCTGGAGATTGTAAACAAGTAACACTATGTTGTATATCATCAAAGGCATCAAAAGTAGAAAAATAACTACTTTAACTGCATTAAATTTCTTTTTAATGAACACCACCCCTCTTTAGTATTCGTATAAAAAAAATCGCGATCGCTTCTGAATACATTGTAATGATCTAGGCCAAACAATTCGCTATCAAAGATTCCTTCGCTTAGCCAAGTCTCTCTAAAAGCAATAGCATCATACCATACCGAATAATGGTTGACATACAATTAAAAAAGGACGACAATCTTCGATCCCAATCCCCTCACATTTGATAGTAAAATAACAAAGCAGGTGACTCAGACTTACGTAAATATTGTACATTCGCGCATACATCAATGGGATTCGGTTGGGATTGCTATTATTCACCTGATACTTTAGCTTTCAGTTTGCTTTGGGTTTCTGTGTATACGTGGCATTTGGTATCCCACATAGCATGTTGTGTGTTTAGATTCAAATTCTGTGTGCAATTTAAATGACTGCAGTGCACATATTTATGAATCGTTGTGGTGATGATAGGTCTTCGTTTATAAATCACCGGTGAGCCGTAGAGGCATGGTAGCATTTGATTGAATGTAATGTAATTACTTTAGGGCCATTTTCTTAATAACTTATGACTTGTTTAAAAATAGTAGGTAAAATATCTCGTAAAATCATTTACATATTGTTATGTGCATGCCCACACCCTCTTGCGGAGAAAGGATTAATCCATAGTAATAGATAGAGTAAAAGGAAACCTGCCTAATAGGCAACCAGTAAAACAATAGTTCACCAGTCGGCTCAGGCTAGGACTGCCTCATAGAATAAGCCAGGGGTAGAAACATCTCGAATGACGGATTGGATTAATCGAGAATAAGCGCCACGGATATATAAGAAGCGGGACCAGCACATCGAGTCAGTTCAATACTGTTCTGGATGAGCTAAGTCAATTATGTATTAGATGAGCAAGTGATCAGTTAAGATAACGAACAATAACAAGTTGTGATTTAAAGTAGTGAATTTATAGCAGATTAAACTTACTGTGTTACTATAAGGACTAATTATTGCAATTTAGTGATTTATAAATCAGTGATTAGTGAAATTTTTTGTTGCATTTATTGAACTTGCGTTTGGAGGTGTTTACTACAGGGTGTAAACACGTAGCAGTATACATTTTCCGCGCCCCATTTTCTCGTAATATTTGCATCAGACGCGTTTAAATGCAATGTGAGAAATGTGATAATCAGTGTTCGTAATTCAAGATATATTTCAATTTAAACATTAATGCCACAATGTGTTCGGTAACTGAAGTATAGTTATAACTTCATTTCATACTTACCTGTATAAATTATTTGTTATTGTAATTAGTTCAGCTAAATACGATTCGCTTTATTTTGTGTATCACTTATTTGATAAATTAATAGCGGGCAATATATCATTTTAATTCCATAATAACTTATATACAGCATTCTCTTCACACGCAATTAAGACATCAATTTAACATTAATTAAATATTGAGGAAGAGGTTTTATAAATAATTTATCATGATGGGGTCCAATTTAGTTAGAATATTTGCTGTCAGCCACCGCTAATGTTGTTAATTTATAAACAAGGGAAGTCGAACAAGTTGAAAACAGCAAAAGGTAACACGTGTTGCCGCAGATGAGATTGGTGAGTTTCGCGATTTATTTAGTATGGTTTGTATTAAGCTTTGCTATAAACGCTCGGTTAGCTCTGTTGGTGTAATTTATGCTATCTATCTGAAATTAATTAAACATTCAAGCAATATTATCTTTGGAATGGATAAACATTCTTCAACAGCTTTTCCTATTAGTGGAAATAAATTCAATGTTCATATTGTATATAGACAAAGTGTCTTGGAATAAAAACTTGATCCTTGGAAGTTCGCGGTGTGTCAAGAACTGGGGAAATTTACCACAACTTTTCTTCGCCGCGCAAAAAAGCAATTTATGTTACACACATTCGATTTTTTACCTTTATCAGCAAATTAAATGTGTCTACATGTGCAACACTTATCATATTTTTCAGTATACATGAATTAATTATGCGTGTAATGAGTTGAATAATAAAAGGTCCACAGTACAAACCTAATTTAATATTTACCATCTTCACGAGGATCATAAATTGTTATTCTGTTGTACCTATGTATTTCAATTTTTTCATTTTTTTATTCATTCTCTTCTTAATAATGTCCTTTTGTCAAAGGCTTCAACAACCACAAGAGGTGTGCCAACCAATAACCCCAGAAGAGGTTCGTAGGGCTCTTCAAGGCACTAAGAACTTTGCGGCTCCAGGTCCCGATGGGATAAATAACTTTTGGTGGAAAAAGTTATCTAGCACCCACAACCATTTGGCCAGAATTTTTAATTCTTGGCTAAATGGGGATCAGAAAATTTCTTCTTGGGTTGTTGAAAGGCGGACAGTGCTGATCCCCAAGAACGGAGATTTGTCTAACCCAAAAAACTAACGGCCGATAACCTGTTTAAACGCATGTTACAAGGTGTTTACACTCATTTTGTATAAGCGGGTGCTCCACGCAGTTGAACCGGTCTACGAACGGATAAATGAGCAAGGAGGGTCGAAGAGAGGTATCGCTGGCTGCAAGGAGAACCTGCTGATTGACAGATGTGTCACGCAGGACTCCGTGCAGTGTAAGCGGAACCTCCCCATGGCCTGGATCGATTACCGCAAGGCATTTGACATGACATCACATGAACTCATTGTCCACTTGCTCCGACGTCTTGCGGTACCTGGTCCCGTAGTGAGATGTATTGAAGAACTGACGCCGCTCTGGAGGACTCGCTTTACCATAACATCGGGTAATGAAAAAGTCCATACAGAGTCGGTAACATTCAGAAGAGGAGTATTTCAGGGAGATTCCCTCAGCCCTCTTCTGTTTTGCATCTCGCTACTGCCATTATCCGTTTCGCTCCGGAAAACCCGTGGCTACAACTGCGATGTCCCCGGCGATAGGAGGCATAAGGTCACCCATCTGTTTTATATGGATGACCTTAAACTTTATGCCTCCGGGGAGAGGGATTTACAACAGTCCCTTAGGGTGATACAGGAGTACACGAAGGCTGTCGGCATGCAGTTCGGGTTGGACAAATGTGCACTGAGCCATCTCAAGGGAGGACGATGCGGGAAGTACGGAGAGGACGCGCAGCTCGTGGACGGAAGCATCTTACACCATCTAGATGCCGGAGAGTCGTACACTTACTTGGGTGTTGAGCAGCGCTCCACCCAAGAAGTGGGTGTAGTGAAAAACGCTCTCCGCGGCAAGTATTAGCACCTACTCCGACAAATCTGGTCTTCAGAACTGTCGGAGAAGAACAAGGTGTCTGTTACCAATATGCTTGCCGTTCCGATCCTTCTCTACTCCTTCGGAGTAGTGAAATGGACTAGAGAAGAGCTGCGTCAACTAGATGTAGTAACCCGCAAGAAGATGTATCTCAATAGGAGCTTGCATCCTAAATCATCCGTTCCACGGTTATATCTCCCACGTCACCGGGGAGGCCGTGGACTCTTGAGCTTGGAGAGTCTCCATAGCAGGATGGTTCTGGATGGAGCATGTAAGGTTATCAGGAGTCCGGATCCCCTCCTCTGCATGGTACGAGACCATGAAAATGCAGGGGTAAGAGCTTTTCTGGTCAAGGCAGCACGCAGAGCAGCCGATAAACTCGGTCTCATCTTCGACGTTGAGCGGGATAATCCCGACTCTGTCACCGAGTTGGAACCCGCTCGGCGAAAAGCCCAAATAAACGCTGCAGAACAAACCATCTTTCTGCAGCTTCATTCGGATAAGCAACTGCATGGTATCTTCTATAAAAACATAGGAGAGCTTGGCTTATCCGAAACGCTGACCTTTGCTTTTCTAAGGTCAGTCGGGCTGAAAGCTGAGACCGAAGGTTTCATAATGGTTTGCAAGGATGGTGTTTTCAACACCCTTGTCTATCGAAGTCGTGTCTTGGGTATGGAGGTCCCTGATGTCAGCTGCAGGGCCTGCCACAGAGCGCCGGAGATTCTAATGCTCGACATATGCAGTCTCGCCCTATATTCATAGATCACGATTTCCTCTTATCTCTGGGCTTCAGCATGGTTTCAGCTAACTGAGTCCATTTTGTTAATTATTTTAAATGAAATTTTAATCAGATTTTATCAATATGTGTAACTAAGCTTAAGTTAAATGTTTTTTTAATAACAATAGCAGTCAGCTATATGTGTGGGATCGACCACTAGTAATGTATTAAGCAATTTTCCTGCGATGTGTTTCGACGTAGTTTTATCAAATTAACCTCCAAGTAATGTCTTGAGAAAGCTAAAAAACATTAGCGAAAGCTTGACAATAACAAAGAGTTTTCTTTTTATTGGCCAAAATACCTTATCACTGACTGCAACCTCAATAAACTTTAGAGTCACGGTTGTCTAAACGACGTTTCGGCAGAATCTCATCTGCCATCTTCAGGTTCTCACTAAGAGCTGCCTACTGCTGTTTCTTGTTGCTCGAACTGAACTGGCTCGGGCATTGGCTCTGTCGGAGGAAATGTCCGCGTTTTTTCAATGTATAACCCCCTTCCGCACAAGCTCTGGCTTCTGGAATTGGGTGTTGTCTAATTTCTGTGGTGTTTATTTTACAAAAAAAGATAGACGGGAAGCAGATTTTTCTTGAACTTTTGCTATCGTTTCTGGAGTTATTATTAGTGTAATCTTCACTCTTATTCGTTCTTTCAAATCTTCTAAGCTTTTTTATTAAACAAATTAACCAAATCCTTGTGTGATTTCTCAAAAGGTCGAATTCACTCAATCTTGAGTCCACATCGTTCTCACTGTCCCGAATCAAAATTGTGTAAAATGAACTTCTATAAAAAAAATACCTGAGATTTTGATCCAGAACTGTCATAACTTATCTACTCGAAAATATGTACCCCAACTGTTATTTACACTTACTTCTTAGTCCATTAATATACACATATTTTTGTTTTATTTTAATTTACATAATTTTAATGATAATTGTAGGGGTTTGAGGCCAATTAGCATTTCTGGTCATGACTTTCATCGCACATCAAATTGTTTGCCCTCTAGTACGCCATCTGCGAACACACTGTACATGTGAATGAAAATTTTCGTTGCTTTCTATTACTGAAAAAAATGGGTTTGTTTACTACCCAACGTTCATTTTTGAACATGAGTAAACTAATTATTTGCATCATTGCTCTGGTACTTACTCTGATGTATAATTATTGTGACAGCTTTATTAAAATAAATTAAGTTATTTATATAAGTTTATTATTAAATATCATATATTTTTTCACTGAATGAATAATTCAAGCAGAAAATGATCTTAATTTCTTTTCATGAACAAGTAAAAACATTACACGCATTAATGCTAAAGTAATGGACCATACAGAGTAAACTTTTTTTATTCATTCAATGCCTCCAGTTTTACATCAGAAATAAAATTTCGAAGATATCATCCTTTAGAGTCATGTCTTTATTAGGATGAAAATTTGCAGAAACTCATATTTTTTTGTTCATATTTAAATGCAGTGCTGATTTTTAATAACATCCTTCTTGGTTTAACTATGTTATTTTAAAAAATAAAACTTAAAACGAAACTGGCGTAAATACAAGAAAACTTGATATAATCTTTCTTATACTGAATTTAAAATATCGCATGGGCTGAAATAAAAATTGATGTAAATGCCAATTATCGGAATATTGTAAAACAATAATGACAACAAGGTGTTTTTACTTCATTCCTCAATAATTGTTACATATTACACATAATAATACGGGGGTGACGTTAACTATATTGCTCTTCTACATAATCACCGAAGTGATAAGTAAGTATGTACAAACATATGGAACAATTGTCTGTTTGCTAGAAGGACTTGACTTCCTTTCTAAAGCTGGTAGTACTAGAGAGATACTATATTATCCTACATGGACTGAACCTTGAGTAAAAGTCGGAAGTCGATATCATTCCAAAATATTTTCTAAGTCGCTTTGAGTCACTACGATACGTGGCGCACCACCAGCAGATGTCCCTGTTGTAAGTTATTAAAGGAAATAGTTGAATTCGCCCTGTGTTGGTACCGACTCATCGGCAGCAGATGTGTCCATTCCGAGAACCTGTTATAGTATATTCCATAAACGGGAGATAAAAATATAGCAAACCCGTTAAAATTTGTCAAAAAAATCAATTCTTCCACCTCACCAGTCCTTAAGACACTTAAATTCCTAAAAACCTACAATTCTTTAAGAAAAAATCTGGAAAAATTCACATACCCCCGAAAATTCCTAAATAGTCCGAATTTCTTAACAACACAGCTTAAATGTTCATATTAGTCGCTTTACAGCAAAGAACTTACAAACAACAGCCCTAAAAATTACAGCCCCTTCATTAACTCGATTCACATAACCCTTATTTTCCACACCTTCGGCTGCAAGGTTATATTTCACTTGTACCAAATTTTATAAGACATTTTTCTTTCAAATTCAACGTCCCATTCAAGTTTCCATTCGTACTTCAAAACACACTTCATCCACTTTCAGGAAGTGTCAGCCAATCATTCATCCAACTCTATTTCTATTTCATATGATCCCATTGACGACAAAATTATTCACATTGCATTTGTTCCGCTTGCCGACTCATAAATATCAATACCACTTTTCATTCCCCCTGTAGAAATATTTTAGTTCAATCAAACAAACTTTTTATAAATTATTCTTCTTTTCAATTTCACCGTTCATTCATTTTCGCATTCAAAACACCAACATCTAATTAATCTCCATTCAAATTGTTCAAATAGAATACCGTAGAGTACTTTCGTCCTGATCAATATCAAAACTTACTTCCGAAACATACGCTATGTAACAAATTAATTTGAATATACGACATTCATTCACCGTGAACGCATCGGTACAGTTTCAGATCATATTCAACTCTTTATGCTCAGACTTTCGGAACGACTTTACGGGGTCATTCCAAATTTAATAAACATTTTCAACAGATTTTCGTTAATAACTTCTGAATTCGAGATGATTCGAATTTTATTCACATATCAAAAAATGTCCTTTTTCAATGCCGATAGGATGATATAATTTTCATATCCAGTTTTTCCATTCATAATTTTTCTGACTCAATATTGTGAAATTATGTGCAATCCAGGCCCGCACGGAATGGGCGGGGACATATCCAGACCTTTCCAGACTTCTGCTCATCGGGTCCCCGACGAAGCGTATAAAAGAGCCGAGCGCCATGAGCTCGGCCAAGTCAAGTTGTTGTTGTGTCAAGTGCGTCGTTATACAAGCCACTACAGCTTCTTCCTTGACCATAACCAAGTAAAAAAAGAGTTTTTAATTTAAATATAATCAGCCCTCGCGCATCAAACCAAACAAGTGAATTTTTCAAATTTTTATAAAACAATCGTGTTAATACAATTTATTTTAAAACCCTTAACATTTTCTACAACGGAATTTCAGTGTCGAAAATAATTCATTTTAAACCAGTGTGAATTAAATATTTTAAGATAAATCGTTTCAAACTTTGTTCAGTTATATTGAATGAATTTATTTCTTGTTCGTTTTTAAACCAAGTGTTTTACTTCAAGAAAAGTATATACACAGTGAACATTTAGACCCTGCCAATTAATAAACTGTTGCAAGTGAAGCGACCTACTCCAGGGCTTGTACAGGGTGTAGCATTTGACCCTATCAAAAGTTTTACGTGTGACCCACCCACTCTTCTCAAATAAAAAAAATCACTGCACGAAGAGTCTCTATCAAGCTCTAAGGCTCCAAACTCTTCCGAAAATTCTTTATTTTTCAAAAAGAGGGAGGCAGTCCGTCTTGAATCTAAACCTAATAGAGGACCGAAGGGGCCGTACCATTCCGTTTCGACGGTTTCCCAGTAGCAGACGTGCCAGCTAGTAACATCGAGAAGTAAGACCATAGAAAAGTAACATATAAGAGTAACTAAGCTTGGCTAGTGTAATACCGCCAATAACTGCCGCAAGCCTGACCATCAAGGGAGCCATTCAGTCCAGTCCATCCCCGAAGGTCTCAGCTTCCATTCCGAGGAAACTCATTTGTAACTCGCAGGTATCCTAGTAATACTATACTGGTTTGAAGGACACTGAAAAGTTACAAATCCATTTTGTTAAACATACTTTGACTTTCCAGGGGACTCATTTGCAACTCGTAGGAGTCCTAGTAATACCATACTGGTTTGAAGGAACTAATTCATCACCGCATGCACTAGCCAAGTACGATATCAAACTTCTCTATAATTTTGCGTTGTAGTAGTTCATACCGCTTATTTTGTGCTTCCTATCCCTGTTACCTGAGTCATCTGGTACTACTATTTTCGCTGCACCCTCATCTCGGTATTTAGAACCTGTAGAGGTAGAAAGTAACCAATTAGTAAACCCCTAGATTTGTATATAGCAGGTTTAGTTAAATAAACTGATATTATTTATAATATTCTGAGTTTTACTGTATGTGTGGATGTCTAATTTCCCAAAATTAGCCCATTGGAGCACCGTTTCTTCACTTGAGCTACTCAACCCCGCGTATCCGGCTTGTGGGTAGTGTGTCCTATCACTTAAACTAGGACTGGCGCCCGAGCTAAAACCGAAAACCCGTTTCCGGAGCTCGAGTGTCACAGAGTGGCCCTTTTTCTCCTCGTCATCAGGTGGCGTGAAGAAAAACGCATCGCAGCATATTTTCCTGAAAATGTTGACATACCGGACAATATTTCATCAAAAAATTGTTTACGAATCACATATACAAAACGTAATACACAACACACATTTTCTGTGAATATTATGGATTATAACACTGGAGATATAAATCCTAACACAAATTAACTGTTTTCTCATTCTTATCAGGATGTATTGAATGGCAATAATTAATACTCCTATCTTCTCCAAGTATCCGAAAGTGGAATGAAGTAGTTGCCCCAATTTTTGTTGTTGCAATTATGTTATAATAGCAAAATCGTTTGAAGGAAATAATACGTTATTATATCCATATTACAATTTAATAGGTATTAGCCCGTTTGATCTAAGCAATGTTCAGCTTCCTTATTGGTTAAATGATAAAGTGTATCATGATAATATAAAACTGCATTTTCTCTCATTTATATAGCGCAATATCTACTGTAGTCTAATTCATACTTGTATTTACGCAAATACCTATAATGAAATAATATTTAAATGCTATATAAAGTTTTATCACTTCAGCGTTATTGCTCATAATGGTATTTTATTATTTAGCGCTGCGGTTTTCTCGGCGTTATATGTTCAACATATCGTTTTATAAATTGTTATTATTCTTATGTATATCGCCTAGCAAAGCTCGCTTGGGTTATGGGCGGATTGCAGTGCCATAAATCACTGATGTGATAATATATTTCTACACTGTGAGGTACTTTTCATCTCGACAATCTAGTTTCACTATAGCAGGCTTCTAATAAATAGCCAACGCCAACAATACAAATTATTTAATTACATTTCGTGCTATAGAAGATGGCTAGGTGTCGCGCCCGCCGTGTCCTCTACTATCATGCACATTGTTTTTTTGGTTATCTTAAACCACATATGGTCGTAAAAAAGATTCATTAAGTATAATTTATAATTTTCGACCATAATAAGGTAAATTATTCGCCTATATAAATAGTTTAAATTATTATTTACTTGACAAATATTTGCAACGCTATTATTTCATTTCAGCCCAATCAGGATAAAACTTTCTAACGTTTCCAGTGCAGTAGACTGAAATTATTCCTAAAGGGTATTTCTCATTGGTGTAGATCAATAACAGCGACATTAGCTTCTTTATTGAACTATAAATTCACGGTTTTTTCATGCCAGTCTCTATGATAATATACACTTGTTGCAATAAATCGTACGATGTCATTTGTATGGTTAAGTGCTCCATTTGCCAAAAACTGTTCAAAAACACGCGTGTAGATATTATTGCGAATGAAGTCCGTGTGCTTAATGCGAACAAAGGTTATGACTGGTCTTGTCTTAGATGCCGTCAATTTGGAAATGAAATTAAGGATTTAAAAGCTCTTATCCTAAATTTACAAACTGATGAATAATGTAAGTAAAACTGTGTCATCCAGTACTTTATTTAAAGTTATTGAAGAAATCAATAAACGTCAACGGAACCTTATAATTTTTGGAGTAACTGAACCAAATCAAAATTTATCTACTCAAGCACGTGAGAGTAGTGATAAATCTGAAGTCTTAGATATACTAGATGCAGTTATTCCTGAGATGAATAATAGTGACATTAAGCCTATAAGATTAAGGCGATTTACTGCCGATAAGACTCGTCCAATTAAAATACAGTTAGATAATGAAATTAATGTTCTTAAAGTAATTCGCCACGCCAATGCGTTGAAAAATAGTAGATTTAATAAAGTCTTCATTTCCATGGATCGTACCACAAGACAGCTCGAATACTTCAAGATGATAAGAGTTGAATTGAATCGGAGGAGAAATGCTGGAGAGAACAATATTAAAATTAAATATGTCAATGGAATTCCGAAGATGATTTCGTTAAACCAGCTAAGCCCATAGTTGTTATCAAAATGTGCGTGGACTTAATTCCAAGGTTCAGACTTTTTTGCGGCTGTGTCCAGTGGTGAATTCGACATTAACCGAAACGTGGCTGCGTGAAGATGTTTTAAGTAGTGAACTATTTCCGAGTGAGTACGAAGTCTATCAAAAGGATCGGAGTTTCACCTTGACTGGTTAAGCAACTGGTGGTGGTGTATTATTGGATATCTGAAGCTGTTGATCTTACATTCTTTAATATTAACTTTCCTTCAGTTGATATCCTAGTTATTTGAGTTGTTTTTAGAGAATCTTGAACAAGTTGATTTTTTGCAAACGAAAAGTGTTATAGTTATTGGAGATTTTAGTATCCCTAATTTCATTAATCATGATAGTGCTGACTGAAAAGCATTTTTAATTAATAGTTTTATAAATTTTCTTGATTTTCGACAATTAAACAACATACCAAATGTTTCTCACAGATTACTTGATATAACGGGACACACCAATGCACCTTTTCTACAGTAAGAAGATAGATAAGAAGAGATAGTGAGTCTACAAGTAGATTATATAATAAATTAGAGTGTTTGTTTTTGCTGAAAATATATTAAAAATTAAAATAACATGGAATTCCTCGAGTTTCCTCAGATATTAGTAATTAGTTCTAATTAATTGCAATACATACACTTTTCTAAATGCTCGATTTCCAAAGAAACATTTGAATAGCTATTATATCCGCATAACATATTTCTAATAACGATTCAAATATTACTACATCAGCATAAGTTAATGAGTATTCAGATCATTATATCGTTAATGTTATGAAATATATCCATATTTAGTTAGTTAATGATATACTAGGTAGCAAAAATATCTAAGGCATTTTCGATAATTTTATATTTCAGATACGTTGGTACTGTTTGAAGATATTTAAAACATGTATACCCTATATGGAAATGCAAAATAGATGCAAATCCTGTAAAAAGAGTTATAGGTAGTTATAGGTAACTTAAAAATTTTCCTTATATTTTATATTGGTAATCTGTACTTTTATAGAAATTTAATTGTAAATACCCGTACTATGGCAGTTCTTGAATGAAATTCTACATGCTTGGGTCATAGAAATTTAATCCCTTTCAAATTTTCTTTACCGCTGCCTCATTTATATACGTAAGTATTCGACCAAACATCATAGCTAGTGATAAGGGGGTTCGCCCTCGCATACTTTAAGGTCACGAGACAATCAAACCACTATATATAATGTGCAATTTCCATGAATGTGAAGAAACATAGTAGTACGCCCATGGCCAGTACGTATCTAATTGATTTAATACTCTCTCCCATTCCCAAGCAGACCTATAGGGTATGTTTATATTTTCTGAATTACCGGATGTTGTATATGAAAGTAAACGAACAAAACTTATCGATTGTTAGACGTTTGAGTAGTAACTATTTGAATATAAATGAATACTGACAACAGAATAGCTTTACTCATTCGACTAAGTGAACTCTTGATAAGTAATCATGTATGTTGATAAGTTTTTACGATTTCACTTCTTATGTCTGTATGTATGTATAAGCGGAGGTCCTACAGCCTCTGCCGCATCCCGCATTTCGATTTTCCATTCTCCCGTATCACAAAAGTTGTCTTGTTTCTACCCTATCTAATGTCGGGTATGTCCTCTTAGTGCATCTTCTAATTTCCCCGCACTTGCTTTCCTTATAAAATCCATTTTTACTGTCTTCACCTTTTTCCTATTTCTCATCGATAATTGCCAACACTCTGATACATATGTTAAAACTGGTTTCACGATTGTTGTGTAAATTGTCATTTTGGTGTTTATTTTAATCTGATTCGGCCAAAATAGTGAGTCAAATATTCGAACACATTTCTGACCCTGCTGAACTCTAATATCCTATATCACTAGTTGGTGTTCCTTTGTTTGATATTATGTCTCCTAAGTATTTATAGTCTTCACGTTTTTTATTACTCTATTTTAGATTATAGTCATTTTGTTCCTCTCATAGACATTCTGTTTTTTCCATATTCATACCCCATGTTCTATATTCTATAAGTTTTCTTGTAATCAATATCTTTCTCACCATTGGCAATGATTACTCGTCAGCTAAGAAGAGGGTTGTTCAGCAGTGATCTCTAACTTCTATCCCCCTATAGGTTAAAGCAAGAAGTACTTAATTAAATGTGAGTAAAGATTAATACTTATTTAAAATTTCACAATTTCACCCTATAGTTCACATAGTATCCAGTTCTAAACTGATCCAGAAGTGACATAGCCTCTCTACTATCATTTTTATGACACTAACAGAACGGAGCACCAGACCTACACAATTTGACATTTAAATAAATTTTAAATAAAAGTCCTCTGGCCATTGATTTAGAAGAGATGGGGCAATTGTATGGCCTCCTCAACTACCCGCCCTTAACACTGTGGACATCTATTTCTAGGTACATACTAGATAATAGGTTTTTGATTTTCATAGTTGATGAACGTGAATTAATAGTCGCAACTTTCATAGATTCTGAGATGTAACAACATATTCATATCGCATTGATTTTTATATCACGTGAAGATGATATACTTGATCTATTTTTATAATAATTTTAGTTTTTATTTTGTAGTGTTGTTAATTACATAGATCAATATCTAGAAAGCGAAGGTCAGTCTATAACGTATTTATTTTTCTTGTCTAGTGGCGTCTTTAAGAAAGCGCGCGTAAGTTTTAATACATCATGTATAAATACCACTTTGACCACTATTTCCTGTTTTATTAATATCCATATAACAATTCTAAACCTCATAAAGTTCTCATATTGCCTTGTTAGTTTTCAAAAATGGTCTCGTTATTATACTTTTAAGTGTAAGATAATTTACAACTAAATACACACAGAACACACGACCTAAAACAACTGGAAATTAGCAAGTTATGGTTCTTTCACGATTTTGCCAAGCAGAGTTGCAATTCTAGTAATAGTAGTGCAGTATGTTAATGACGCATGCACACACATTTACCTTATGTGCATTATTGTTACATTTTCCTGCAGCAATCTGCAAATTCCATAAGTGTCTAAATACAGGTTGTGTATTTACAGTTGGTTCGCTGAAAATAAAGCAACATATCCATATCTATTTTTCCTCAATTTAAATGAGTAGGTAGCAGAGTCGCATTACTGAGATTAAATTTTTTGATGGCAGTGCGAGATAAGCAACGAATTAGCCTAGATTCTGAAAATCCTTTCTACGGAATACATGTGTAATTCTATTCAAATTGTTGGTGATATATTATACCATATAGGCAATCTTTAATTAGTATTTACAATAAGAAATATATAATACAGCATTACGCAAATGTTATAGGTGCACTGTTATTTTTATTTGTTATCGCGTTACCTTTATTCACAGTGAATATATTTTTGCTGTGTCAATCAAGAATTTTTAGTTAATTTGAAAGTCGAAGTGTTTTTTACTTTCCCTCATTGTATATTATTGGGAAATAATTGAGGCAACATATTCGGACGACTAGCTGGCTTTAGTCAGAGCAAAAAGTCTTAGATTCGGAAGATGTGAAACATACCCTCTTTGAATGTATGGCATAAAAGACAAATTTTTGTTTTGTTCGAGAAAAGGAGACAATGAAAAATTGTTTGGGCACAATCTATAGTTAATAATTAGTTGAGTTTTTTTCTTTCTCCCGTAAAACCAATCTCCTATAGATGAGACCGACATTAATGGTAAGGGAAATTCAAAAAATGTATAAAACGAATGATATTATATAAATAAATAAATAAATCTTATGATATGAAATTATTTGAAATAAAATTTTAGGTGAAATTTTATGTTAATAAAATTGTATTAGCGAAAAAGAATAATTAAATACAAGAAAATAATAGTGAATATGATACCAATCTCCTAGATTTGGATTGTGGAAAGCTCTGGTACTGCAGTTGAGGCCCTAATTGTCTTGTAGAGCACCCAATCTGGATATCTTTGGCAATTTATTCTTGCAAGATGGCGTTTTTCACAGGAGGTTTATGTGTAAAGATTGTAGAAGAGTTTCTAATCTATTTAATTCTTGTGATTGATACAAAATCGAAATCTTAAACACCTTAACAAAAGCAGAGAAACATTATCCAATCATGCCGCTTGGAAAAAGCAATAATCGCAAACGTAAATGCAATATTACGTAAAACTAAACGCAAATGGTAAAAGACTGCTAAATAAATCTGTTTAATATGTAAAAGTAATTAATACGTATGATTGCTTAATACATAAAAGTAAATGTATAAATAAATGCACATTTATAAGTACATTTAGGACAAATGTAGAAGTAAGTTTAGAAGAAATGTAAAATAAATAGGGTACACTATATAACAGGAGAATAAGCTAGTTTCAAAGGTAAAGAAAATAACTACATGTACATAGTAAACAAAATATAAAAATGAAATATAAATGAATGTAAATGTTTTTTAAGCTTGGCATAGACAATTGGTTCTGAAGTGCTGTAACAGAGATACATAATTTAGTGTTAAAAAAAACATGACTGCGTTCCTAAGATGCAAAAATAGGTACATAATACAATGTGAAATAATTTAGCAGTTATACAAAGAAAATTTCTGATAGTTGAAACAGTCTCACTTACAAAAACTGAATCAAAATGCTATACAGCTCGTGCTAAATATAAGTAAAATGCTAGGTATTATATAAAATTGTTAAATGGACATGGGCCATGTAATGGAATGGCGAATATTTTAATTTTTCAACTTCAATGGTCTATTAAAGATTCTAATTCTTCATCAGATATTATCGAAGAGTTCAAAATTGAATACTTTGATTGTTAGATTACAAACGATTAAATGCACAATGGGTCAGCAGATGGTCAAAATTTACAATTTCATCAGGTTTTCTCGGGGTATCTTTGTAGATTTGGCTCTAGATATCAATAACATTAAATACTTAAATGGATTTTTAACAGTATAATGATTTAGCATTGAATATTTTTTAAATTTCAATGATTTTATCAAAATAAAGATACTTAATACTAATTAGGCTATTTGATTTAATTAAATTGACGAATGGAATTAAAAACTTATGCATATTTTTTTTTATTATAGAGCTCATATGAACGAAAAGGTAAACCTTTTTAACCATCCGGTTGTTGGTATGTTCCCTCGTTGTTTCGTAGAAACTCGCCACACTTGATTCACCATAGACTAACTTCAACGTATATCAATTGCATCTGTCAAACTTGCGAAGTGAAAAGTTTTTGCTTATACTGTGTTTGTTTTGCTATTTCTTGATTGAAATATTGAAATTACATTTATGGATTTGCTGGATTGTTCGAAGTACTTTGTTTATTATACAGGTAGATTAAATTTTACTATTTATTTGTAATTTAATCACAATATTATATATTGTACAACCGTACAACGACTTGTATAATCAACAATTTTATTTTATTTCAGATTATTTAATACTTATTTTACCTTTAATTAGGTATATTTAATGTTATTTAAGTAAATTCAATAATATTTTTATATACTAACGTGACATTTACTTTGTTGTCAAAGTTTTTGTTTTCCTTTTTTTGAGGTTATATTTTCTTGCAAATTTGTACATGCTGTTTAGCTGGCGTTTAAATACACACTAAAATTGCCGATCTGTGCCTAAGCAAATTCTAAGCAAATCTGACTACTTGATATGAAATTTGAATAAAATTTTTTTCACATTTTTACTTTTTACAGCTATTGTTGACTTTTCTGAAATTAAATATTACCGATGTGTTTCTTTTTATTTCTATTTTACTTTGATATGTTATTTGATAGGTTTTTAAATAATTTTCTGAACATTAAATTATCCGAGATAAATTTACATTTTTTTTTATAATTGACTATTTTCTATTTATTTTACTACTTAAATCTTTTTCTGAACACTAATACTACATAAAATACAACTTTGCTCTCGACTTTCAATTATGGATTAATAATTATACATTTTTTTTATTTTTCAGATGACACTTTCTGTACATTGTTATCTCCAGACTTTATTGAAGAGCTTACCTAGTTTAAATCTATCACTAATTGTTTCTCAAGATCTCTAGTTTGACCATGGCAAGAATGTGCACTACACTAAAAGTTTTGTGATTATACTAGATGTGTATTATTCACTGTTCTTATCATTACGTTAGTTACTGTGATTTTTTTAACTTTAGTGTTTTTTGGTAACGGGAGCCGTTCTTGCTTTTCATTGGGGTTTTAGAATCCTCTTTTTGAAACACTGTTGTGCCACTATGTAAAAGTTTATTAGAGGTTAATATTGAAAAACTTAGTACATTTTACAGTATATTAGTACACTTTACAGTACATTTAACAATTATTAAGATTCTTTATTATATCTTATTTATATTGTGTTCACTTATTATCTTATGTGCTATAAAAATACATGTTAAATGTTTTATATAAATTGTGAATAAATACGTTTTTATCACGTAGTTTTTCTTACTATTTTTTTATTTCATTATTTTTCATTTTGATATTTTTGTACGTAAAATAATCCATTCACATTCTTTAGGCGCAACATGATTTTGTGAAAAAATATAATTAATGTAAACAATCCTTTTATTATTGTTTGATGGGTATAAAATAACTAATTTTGCTTTTAGAACAAGTGCACAAATCCTTAGAAATTTTCCGTTTCTCCACTATAGTTGCTCAAACCCTGCTTGAGTGATGTATAAGCATATTAAATCAGGAAAAGGCTTAACAGTGGCAAAAATGAACATTTAGACGGTGATTCTAAACATTTACAATATCTTTATTTTGATGTATAGTAATTTGTGAACTCAAAAATCCAGAGATTAGCTTGGAATCTCTTTGCATTGATAACAGCCTCCTCGATTGACATTAACGAAATAACCCACGTTGGCGATTAACATTATTATTATTTGCAGTGTCGGTAACTAATAGATCAATTTTGGAAGAAATTGCCTAGGTTAGCTTGAATGGCACCTCTGAAGCTGATGATAGTGCTAATCATTTTTCATATCCCACATTGTCGCAGATATAGTTAATATTAAGTATAAACCACTAACTATTGTACACGTAAATGGTCAAAGTTTGACTAATAAACTAAATGAAGTGAAATTTTTATCAATAACAAATATGGAGACATTACCTGTGGTGTATTTATTGTTTATTATTATATTTTGCATGTCTGAAATCTGGATATTAAACAGTAATATTAATCACATTAATATACCTAACTTTCAACAACTAGCTATACATTATGCCCGGTGTAATCATATACACGGTGTTTTGCAATCGATGCTAGAGCAATATATATTTCTACAAGTTAGACATCTTTTACCGCTTTTTTTTAAAACGTCACATTGACACGTGTGGAATTCTATATGTTGATTATAAAAATGTTAGGACAGCAGTATATTGTGCTCATAGACCCCTAAATGGAGACTTTAGATACTTTCTTTGGTAACTTAACAGCCGCATTAGATTATGTAACTAGAAATTTGATTGTTTAGTACTTTGTAGAGACCTTGATATCAACTTTTTAGATAAGTCATAAAATATAAAAATACTTTATGACATATTAGAATCATATCAGCTTAATATTACAACAAAAGAGCCAGTTCGTATATTTAAAAAACGAGCACATAAATTCATCTGCAATTGACTAGGTAGCTACAAATATACCTCCCCATAAATATGAGGTGGAGTTATGTCCCCTTGTTAGCAGAACACTTAGGGTATATATTCGCATTGAATGCTAGTTGTAATGATTTGATGAAAAGTTTAGGTAACTGTAAATTAAAAAGAATCATTGGGATAGACAACCTACGCTTTAATTGGCATCTTAAATTGGCACTAGATTTATAATACAAATGAGAAATATGCTTTTGGTTTGCTTATGGCCGATATATTATGGTGCCTAGTCTACATGCTACATGCCCTATGAAATGTGTTAAGAATAAAAATATAAATAATAAAGTAAATAAGAATAATCAGTGGGGTAACAAATGATTTGATACTTGGTGGTCAACAGCTTAGAGATATGTTTAATAAAGTAAAATATAGTGACGACTCTGATGACCAACTGAAATATAAAAAAACGAAAAGGGAACACGAAAAAAAATTATAGAGACAAAATCAATAGGTCTGAGAACAAAGCTAAAGAAACTTGGAAAATGATTAACCATGCGCTTGGAAATACAAGAAAGACAATTCAATTACATTAGGGATTGGTAACAACAGCATAACAGACAATATATCAATAGTAAATCGATTTGCATCATATTTCACTACAGTAGCTCCTAAGGCTATAAGTAGAAATTTTAGTTATAACCCATCATTACTACATACTTTATCCTTGCGTAACAAAGATTCAATGTATTTCTATGAGGTGTCTAAAAGTGAAATTACTAACGTCATAAATGAATTAAAAATAACAAATCTGCTGGTATCTATCGAATGACAGTTTATGCTAATAAGTATCTTCTCAAGCATTCTAGATCAATAAAATACATCTAATCGACAACTCAATACTGGAGGGATACTTTCCAGATTAGCTTAAAATTTTTGCTGTAATTCCAATATTCAAGCAAGAAAATGAAGAAGATATCCAGAACTACCGGCAAATTACTTCAGTCTATGTATTGTCAAAATTATTTGAAAGAATTTGAAAGAATTTGAAGAATTTGAAAGAATCATCTATTTAGAGCTCGATTTTTTTCATAAAAATGTGTATTTATATTACATTTTTTGTAACACAACTCGCTGGCATAATGGATGAAAAATGGTTTCGGTATATTTAGAAACAATACTTGTTTTCTGAAAAAAATACTGCTGAATATATTCATTGCAATATATAACTTATTCATTCTGCTGATCAAATCACAGAAACTAAGGCAAAAACAAGTAACATTTGCTGAATACGCAGGTTCTTTGCTCAATAGTAATAATAATATCAATGATAAATAATATACATAAAGTTATTTACAACTGCTAATTAAAATTATCATCATTTATAAATATTTAATGCTTTATGTTGTACAAGACAATCTTCAGATCAAGTTCTTGTGAAGGAAAATAATACGTTTTTCTTGCACATATTTACACCAAATTGATTTCAAGTGTAGTTGTCAGAGTACCAAATAAATTTGCTAATATCCTCCTTTTTATGGACCGTCTGCAAGAACTACTTTCTTACCATTCAACGTCGCACACTTCGTAAGTGAATTCCATAATGTTTTTGGCATGTCTTTGCCTTGCTGCTAAATAACATTAATTAATATGAATGAATAACTAAGTGAGTGATTTTCTAATGTTAATTGTAACACAATTAAAAACAGTTGAATTAAATAAAAAGCTTAACCAATAGAGTTATTGTAATAGTTACAGTGACTATCTTAACCATGAGCTTTTATAATAGTTATTTATGAAAAAAACTTTCATTAAATATCAATGTTCTAAGCAAGAAGGTCTTAGAAAAATACATATGATGAAAATTAATACTAATAATAATGTTTGTTTGAAAATAGTAACAGTACAGATATTGTACAGATGCGTAATAAAACACTAGTTTTAAAATAAACATAAATACTGTACAATAAATATCTGAATAGATATTTATGTTGAGAAAAAATGACTATTAAATATAAAAAAATGATTAATTCTATGTATATACTGATATAAATTGATTAATACTAAAGGTATATATGATATAGTAAAGGACCACAAAATTTAGTATTAAGGAAAAAATGAAAAAATGAATAGCCAATAAATCACACAATTTTTATTTTTTTTTGCTTTGGTTCATGAACCATGCAGCCAGTTACTGATAGTTTAATAATTCCTATAAATAAACCTAGCACAAATCAACGAGATTGAATATGAAAAAACGAGGGGAAATGACGGGAACACACACTTCTCATCCAGGGGTCGATCAGGACATTTTTATAATTTAGACAGCACAAAGGAGACCTCGGAAAGTAAGGGAAACTAACATGTGGAAAGACACCAGGTATACGAGATTAACCTATAGCTTAATTTCAGTTTCATTTATGAAATTTATAATACTGTTGTATATTTTCCTTGAACCAATTGACAGTTAGACTTAGTAAATTATAAGGAGCGAGAATATTGCAATCTTGGACAATTCTTTGTATTAGCGTAGTAGTGGCAGCTTTGTAATCACACAATTTAGTATAATTGAAATATACATGAACGATTCAACAAATTACTACTTACACATATGAAGATAAACGAGCAACAATGTAATATGCTCCTCGTCAGTATCATGGTAGTACATAAATGAATAAAACCTACCTGCCCGCAAATAGTATATTTTTATATGACTAATATACATTTAGAAATAAGAATTATGATAAATGTTTAGTTAACTTATGTAAACAAATATTATATAAATTTTTTAGCTGTTCTTAAATCAATTTGTTTGTGGATGTATATTCTGAGTCGCTGGGTACATAATTTTTGCATCGAATCATAAAGATATTTATGGACTTTGAAGTTTTGAATAAATGCGCTGAATAAATTTTTGGACTTAAATATTTAAAATTTCTTTGACCTACAATTTTACTCATAAAGTCAAGTTTGTAACATTAGGAAAGTTGTCGCGTAAAATTATTGTGTGGTATATTTACAAGATGTCTTCATTTTTATACCGATTCAAGCAGATTGCGTAATAAAAAAGTTTTCTTGGGTCAAACATTCCCGTTTCGTTGTATATATTAGTAGAGAATAAAATATCTTTTCTGTACATTATTTTTATTATCCTTTCCTGAGTTAACTAGTGATAATTGAAAACTGTTTTATTTACTCCTCCCACCCAAGTATATCATAGTTTATGCGGGGCTCAACTAGGACGTAATTATCTCTCGGTAGAATATCCTTAAAATATCTAAAAATTGGAATTAAAGATCTTAATTTTTTCACTATATAATTTATGTGTGAAGGCCATTTTAAATGACTATCTATAAAAATACCAAGGTATTTAATTGTATCGGTTTTATATATTGTTAGTGAATTATCCCTATCCTTAGTCGTTAGCGATTCGGATTCAGGTAAAAAGGTTTTAGAGGATGTAGATGGAAGAAAGAATGTCTTATTATAATTTAGAGTCAGGACTTTACTGTCGAACCACTTTTTCATATTTAAAAAGTCACTTTCCGCTTTAGTTTTTAGGTCTTGCCATGTTTGGTTAACATAATAAAAATGACTGTGCCATCTGCCAAAGTGATAATATCTCCACAAGATTCCATAAAAACAAATCATTTATATATAATACAAAATCAGAGGTCCCAACACTGTTCCTTGTGGAACTCCGTATTTTACTGTTTGAAAATTACTTCTTATTCCATTAATTTCCAAGCATTTTTTTCTATCGATGATATAACTGCCTCAGTAAACTTAGTGATTTGCCTCTAATACCTATATTTTCCAGAGTGTTTAGTAACATTGTCTAGAACATTGTCCTAAGGGTTCATTTTTAAGTTTGCATAAAGTTCGTTTTTATAATTTACAGATTTTACTAAATCCTTGGTTATCCAATTTTTTCAGTTCAAATTTTTGTGTCTTACTTTTTTATAAACTGTGCATGGTTTGATTTAGTTTTTGATTTTTCCGACACATAAATTTGTGGCTGTTTTTAACACGCTTTTATTAGCTTCACCTGTATGTTTGTTTGTAACGGAATCTTTGAACGTAATTCTCACCCACTTCAAAAAGTTAGATTAAACTGAAACTTTGCACACTTATCAAGGACAGATGAAAATACAATAATTTGACAACTGTGTCCTAATGTCCTCACCAGGATCATCAGGATAAAATAAAATTAAAAAAATACTGATTATTGTCGAGATTTTGCCGGAGGCGCTGCTGTTATTAATAACAGCAGAGAGTTACATGTAATGGTGAAGCATTAGATGAAATGATCAGATTACGAGATAATTCATTAAACAGCCTGATAACCCGTTGTCACATATGATATACCACCAAAAAGTTGAGTCTTCAAGTAACTATGAAATTTAATTTAAAAAAACTTAAAAAACATGCTATTAAAGGGCGCTTTTAAGTTTTGTAAACTATTTTTTTTACATCATTAGTTCCATACTAGTGAGTCCAGTTAGTAGACTGGAGTGTACTTCTTAGTTTCTGGAAATTCGTAAATTTTAGATATTTAGTCAGTATTTATGATATAATATTTTTGGTTTTCGATAATTATTTGCAAAGCAGTGATATAATGGTCTGTGATACTCGTTTTAATGATCAAGGATAGTGTCAATTCATAGTATTTACAAATATATGGCCAATGCAAGATTTTGTGTTTTGCTTAACTCTTGTATAATTATTTATTGTTGATATGTAACCAAATTCTGACAAAATATCTAAAATTAATGACTATTCTACCAAGTTTTCTCTAAAAGCCTATCAAAACATTTGTTGAGTGTTCACGGATGTAGGAGAAATTGTAGAATTACATCCACAGTGCCGCCCACCTTAATGTAGTAATGCTGTATGCATTACTATGCTCATTTTTAGAGAGCTTATCTCATAAAATTTTATACCTTAAATTAAAGCAAAATTCTTCAATTTTACTAAAAAATTTTGCCAAAGGGGTTGTTTTTTATATGTGGTGTGTTTAAGTATGTTTGTGTTAATATTAGACCCCAATCCCCACGCACTTTCTTTGAGGTTATAAATGAGGAACAAATATTTAAATTACTATTTGAAAGTTAATACTAGATGGAGTATTAACTTTCAAATCTTTTGATCTTGTGAAGAAATTAATCGACTGTATTTTCTGAAATCCAAAAAAAGCTACTTGCGAAATAATACGTATAAGAAAGGTAGAACAATTAATCATAATACAATTACTTGGACGTAATGGCTTAAGCTTACTGTTTCAATATTTTTTCGCATAAGAACTATTTGCGGGTCGGGCACGTACACCTAGACAAACAATTCATAATCACATATCAGAGATTCGATCTTGTGTCATTAATAATATTGCAACTTACGTGGTAAGAGATTCAAATGCTGCACTGCAAGTGAAACCTTTATCATTTATTTATGGTTTTATGGTTTACATATAGTAATAATTAAATGGTAAAAAATATTTAAAATGAAAAAATTATTTCATGTCGAGCAGTTTCGGGGTTATGTCATTATAACCTTGTAATTTTATGCAAGAATGCCTTGACTGGTTGTAAATTGAATTTTTTATTTTGCCTAATCCACTTAGGGACTTTTAAGTTTCTGTCCACCTTACCAGCCTAAGACTCAATAATCAGAGTGAAATTCTGTGTTCCACAATAATGATTTCATCATTCATCCTTTCAAATTTGTTTACTTGTATCTGTCTTTATTTTATTAACACTGGGGAAATCGTTAAAGAGCTTTTGGATTGTCCGGCAATGATTTAGTTATGATTTTCAGTTACAAGGAAACCCATACTGCACGGTCATGAGAGTATTTGGTCTCTATTCGGTCTGTGATCTAATTATCGCGTAGACGTCGGCGGAAGCAATTCATTTTTTGACGGTGTTCTTTGCTTGGGTGTTGCTCTTTTCTTTCTTTTTTCAGTTGACCACCGGTAAGATCTTTTTGATCATCTTTTTTTTATGGTGGAGGGCAAATCCTATGTGGACACCCGGCGCTAGGGTCTACCACACCGCGTAGTTTCGGACTCCTGTCGACTAAAACCGCTCCTGGATCAGTCTTTCCACGCAACCAGGAACTGCTATCGCTTTCCATCAGGCCACGGGTCATTTATCGTGTATTGGTGTTAGTAAGACTTCCCGTTTTCCCTTACATCCCCCATCTATTAAAACGATTGGGGGTTCGGGGGTAGATTTCTTCTGTCCTCTTCCTTTGTCCTCATTATTCGAATCCATTTATCCATTTCGATTTTATAGCTGAGGTCTCTATCCTATTTTTTTCCTTTCATAAACCATGCCTCTGTATTTTGGGCATTTCATAGAGTCACTTCTTTGTTCACCTGCTTTTCAATTCCCACAGTACTCAGGTTTATTACAGTTCTTTACCCTGTGTCCCTTTTCCCTACATCTTAGGCAATTCTCGCTTCCATCCTCTCCCGTACACGTTCTTGCCCTGTGCCCAAACTGCAAGCACTTAAAGCACCTGACGATATTAACCCGTTCCCTGACTCTGCAATTTAACCATCCAATCCTTACGCCTTCCCTCTTTTCAAGAAGCCCTGCAATTCTCTTTGGGACCTGCACTGTTGCAGTCTGACTCCCATTCAACGTCTTCCTTATTGAGGATATTTCGACATCCTTTACGCCGAAATCTGGACTCGCCACTATTTTTACGATAACCTACTTGATTTCATCTCCCGTCACTGCTGTGTCAATATCCCTGACGAATACCGTTTTGCCCTCCCTCTTTTCCTCCACCCTTACCTGTTGTAGATTTTTCCCCATGGCTTCTTTCAAGGCTTTACACTTATCTGCACCTCCCTCAATCGTAACAAATAGATCCCCTTTTGTTGTTTTCTTCATGTTCTTCACTTTTACGTTAATTTCCCCAATATTTCCACCCCTTTAACGTCCTTTATCAGTTCCGCATAGGATTTATTTCCTGCCTTTATAATTATTCCTTCATTTCCTCCCCTTAATCTTCTTTTTCGGGTTTCCTGTCCTACTCTTTTGATCATCTGCAAGGGATTTATATTAAATGGCCATTTACAAATAATTTCCCGCCATTGTGTATTGCTATTGGTAAATTTTGGAGATTATATAAGGAGAGAAACTTGTCCTCGTGGGACTTTATGGTTTTAGGTAAGAGGCATGCCCACTCAACTGTCATTATTAATCCTAACGCTGCACTTATATTGTTTTAGGCATTCGAAACCGCTGACTGCTATTGTTTTATATACATGTCTTGTCGTCCACTATCGGTTTTGTGAATCTGTATCCAGGTAAATGAAATTAATACATCAAAACAGACAAGACATATTGTGTAGAAAAGTTTGTTTTTACTAGGTATCCCAAGGTATGGTACTGTTGTGCATGTTATATATAAATGACCCCTTTAATAGTTATTTATTAGGCAACGTTTTCAGTTTTACAGATGACACTGTATTATCCATCAGACTATCTGATTTGGGACTGAAAGAAGAGTACGAAATGAATTTGAAAAAATTACAAATGATTGTAATGAACAAAAATCGACTTTTTACTATTTACTTTTCAGTTCAATACCATACCGAATTTTAAAATTCTTCATTAACGTCATAAGTAGGACACCAAAATCAAATAGTGAAAACTGTTCGCTATTTTCTAAAATATTCAAAGCAGCAGAAGGGATTAACATTCCAATTTCACAATCAGTTAAACTGGCAAGAAACGGTTAGCAGAATTAAATCTGGTGTCTCCGGTAAGCATAGCTTTAACTACAATCAATAAAGGAGGTATTCGGATTAATTCTTAGTTGTCATTGCAAACATAGATACCATTTCAACAACTTCGCTTATTTCATACTAGAGGTAAAACATTCGATACACATTTAGACGGTTTGTATGGATAAAGTACAATAGATAGTTGACAGAATGTTAAATGATCTCACGTATTTCGATATAGTGAACGTCTCAAACAATCATTTCTCCAGATTCTATTTAGTAATCGTTATCCTCTTGTACTTCAACTTTAGCTATTGGCGGCCCAATAATTTCTATTGATGGTGATTCGAGAAATCGGTTCGAATTGTGTCTGAAAATAGTTTCCTTAATCTTCCTCTACTTTTACTCTAAGTCGGGCACAACTTGGACTGGACATATTCATCAGGACCAGGCCTAACCGGACTAGACCGGACGAAACCGGACCAGACCAGACCGTATTCGGTAGTTTTTATAAAATTTTAAAATAGTACCTATTTTACTTTGAATAATTTTGTTATTGAATATTTAAAAGTACTTGGAGTACTTTTTATATAAGAAAGCACTTGTAGTACTTTTTTCAGTAACAAGTATTACTTATTTAGAAATAAGTACAGGTGTCAAGTACTTTTTAGTTCTTCTTCTTACATTTCGTTTTAGGATACTTCTTACGAGTAGTCCCCATACTTCTTCCACAGGGTTAAGATCTGAACTATGACTGGGCCAGTTAAGAACATTGATGTTGTTATCTTGAAACCAGTTAGTTACGGTATGAGCAGTATGAACGGAATAATTGTCTTGTTGAAATATGAACTCATTATTAGGAAATAATTGTGACACAGGAGGGAGCATAATATTGTTTAAAATCCTAATACACGTTTCACTATTAAATCGTTTCTCAATATGCCACAAAACACCAGGTCCACGTGCCGATATCCAAGCCTACATATTGACGAAAAATCTGCCACTTTTATCATTGTTAGATATATATTTCTCATCGGATCGAGTATTCGGAGGGCGGTAAACACGGATACGACCGCTGCGTGTTGACTGGAAAGTTTTTCCGTCTGTAAAGATTACATTGTTCCAAAAATTTACATCATGCGCTAAAAATTCAAGCGCAAATCCTACTCGAGCTTCTTTATGTTCAGCTTTAAGTAAGTATTTATGTGCTGCTGCATAACAGCGTAGCTCCGATTCTCTTACTCGCCGACTACCAGTACTACTCGATCCAGGAAAATTAATTTTTTCAGCAGCCTGAATAACTGAGTAAAATGGATTTTCTACTGAAGCATTTACCAATTGCAAATCTTATTGTTGAGTTGATATCCTTCGACGCCCTGATCCAGGATTTCTACTAATCGTACCGTTTATTCTCCACTTTCTTATAATGTTACACACCGAACTTTTGTCAATATTATAACGCAGTGCAATTTGTCTCATTGACCATCCATCTTCTGCTTTAGCATTAACTCCAGATTTAACTAAATCACTTATATGAGGCATATTAGTTTTTTGCACACTTGCAATAAATTATGACAACTAACTGACAACGTTACAAAAATTAAAGTTAAATGTACACAACTAGATTTTAACAAAATACCGTTATAAGACTTGTGCTATTTTTTTTGCCCACGACCGTACTAAATAGATTAGCGTGAAAGCACACGACTGTACGCACGCGTAACTTAAAAACTGCCACGCGTATAAGTTAATAATTTATTAAGTCGATATACCTTGTATGGTGACAAGCAGTTACAATCAAAGGTAATGCGGAACGTTTTGTTTTCTTATAAAGCCTCTTACGTTCCTTTCCTACATATCAACCTCTTTTATTCTACCATTCCGATAGAAGTATTTACGTAGCAATAAATTAATAAATCATAGGCGGCCGTGGAGAATTTAATATATTTTCTATATTGCTTTCTATTTTTTAATGAAATTTATTTTTTAAATAAAGTACTCGGCCACAAAAATTAAAGTAAAAATAAAAAACTTACTATTTAACGACGTAACAGAAAAATTTATTTGGCTGAGTGGGAATAAACCTTTAGACAGCCAGTTTTAAATATGTTAAAAATTTAGTTGTCTTTCATTTTCAGGTAATTCATTGTAACTTGGTTTGACATTAAAGCCATTTGAATTTTATCACCCTAAGAGGGAAAATATGTATTTAATAATGTAATCAGTACAGAGGGTGTCCGCTGTGATATCGAATGTACTTCATAACCCTATCAGGCATGCTGTCAATGTCAGCTTGTAGAATCTTATTTTTTGGATACGAAGCCGAAAATCACCAAATTATTCAAAGGATTGTGCAAAGTCCCACTTTTATAACAATGGCATTCCAAACATGTTATTGGGATATTGGATTACTAAGCCCTCATAGGCAAGACAATTCATCGAATTCCACCACATCTGTTATGCATCTAGCCTAGCCAAGATACTCTGTATGAAGGCTAACAAAGACCTAATACATATCCCTCTCCAAATTATTACGCCTTGGTTAAGGGCTTTTTGACATCCAAAAACAGAAAAGACTGAATCTATAAAGAAAAATCTCAAAAATTTCGGTTGTAAATTTCATGTGGTTTACAAATACAAGTAGTTTAATAGATCTTCTAATAAGTAATGAGTAACCACAAATTGCACAAATTGCACAAATTAAATGACAGGAAACCGAGAAAATAAAATTGTTACAAAAAGATTCGAGAAATAATAAATTATGATGAGATGAAAAACATATTAACACAAAAAGAATGGGACTATGATAGTAGCGACGTGAATGTTGTATCACCACGATATATTAATAATATGGTTGAGGCTCCACTTAAACAAATCAAAATTAAAAAAAGAATTTATGGATTCACAATGAATGTAAAAAGGCAATACAAAACAAAAATGTGTCTTATAGAACATTTTTTAATAAGGAAGAGGAACAAGACAGGAATACTATAAACGAAAGAGAAATGCCTTGGTAAAAAAAATAGAAATTGCTAAATGTAATGAAAATGAAAAAAGCATTGATAACACAAAAAAGAATCCTAGATAAATGTGGGCAAAATTAAAGAAATTAATAGGTAATAATAAAAAAGTCTAACTTCGCTGAATACATTAAATTGTAATGGAGTTAAATATAATCATATAGACGAAATTACTAATACACTTAACACATAATGTAACATGAAGGTAGCATAGAAGATGTGATCGTTAGTATTGATGTAAATATTGTTGACGAGGAGCTTTCAAGGTAAACATTCCTGTGAAATGGAGACAACAACTTAACAGACCTAGAACAGGAACATGTGCAGTATTTATAGATCTTAAAATATAGATAGGCAAAAATACTAGTATTAAAATTAAAAGCATATGGCTTAAATTGGTTTGAGAGTTGTCTTTCAAATCGTAAAGAAATAATTAAAATAAATAATAATAAATCCGGACCTATTATAGATAAATTTGAGGTGCCTCAAGGAAGAGTCTTTGGGCCACTGCTGTTTATACTGTACATCAATGACCTCGAGAATATCTTGGGAAAATGTAAATCCACCTTCGTGCAGATGACACGTTGAAATATTATACTATTAATGATTTCAATCAGTTGGTGGAGTAAACTTGGAATTAGGCAACGTCTCAAATAAATTCAAAGAAAATAAGTTAAAAGTAAGCGAAATGAAATCAAAATGGATATTTATTGGTTCAAATTGTTAATACAACTCTTTTAAAGAATGAAAATGTGGAACACATAAAAAATATGAAATACTTAGGACTTGTTTTTGATAGAGAACTAAATCTAAACGATCACGTTGACTATGTGAAGAAAATAGGTAAAAAAATGGTTTCTTTGGAAGAGTCAGTCAGAGTTTATCAGTTGGAAGTAAAATGATCGAATATAACACTTTTATCTATCCACACTTTAGATATTGCTGTTGACCATTCTATACCTCAAACCCTAACACGGAAAAACTACAAAAACTCCAAAATAAAGCAATGCGGATTATTTTAACACGTGCGCCGCTATGAGATCCGTGTTTAGTGCCTCAGAAAATAAACTCTTTAGGGGCCTTGTCACGTCATGTGTGCCTCACTATGTATCATACTTTAGCGGTATGTGGTTCTATCGTACTGCCACGAAGTGTATGTATTTATATGGCGGGATATTATGTGTGGCCTGGGAGGCCAGAAAATATAATGTCCCTTTGAAAAATGTTTCTGGTCGAAAATGATACTATTTAGACAACTGGAGTTTTGCAAATGATCAAGAGAAAAAAAATAGCTTGATCAAAAATAAATAGCATGTTTTTATGAAATAAGTACACTTTATTTGAAATATTTGTATTACATAAAATACATTATAAAAACTAATCTTTATTTATTTTGACGCATTTATGTACCTGAAAGAAACAGTTTACGGAATAAGATTTACAGCAAGTAAAATAGTATGGTATTTTTTATCATATTCCCGTCATTTACACTTATCGGAAACACGAAAAACTGAAGTGTGGCATGGGGGGCGTGATATTGGTCATCTCATGGTGGCGGCGTACGTGTTATAATGTAACATGTATACAAACATACATTTGATGCTAAGTATCTTAAACTGGTTTGACATTAAATCTTATCTTTACATGACACAATGATTTATATTTATAAAATTGTTAATAATTTACTATCAAAATAAAAAGACCAAATAAAATTGATACGTGATATCCGTCAATATAGTACTAGCCAAGAACATAACATTTATAATAATACAACCAACATTCATAATAATACAACCTCTAAAAATAGCTCTTTCAACAGTTCCTTCCATTTTGGTCTCATCCAATATAATATTTTCAATAATGATAGTTCTGCAAAAGTATTTACAACAAATCTTTAAAACATCCTTAGATCTTTAAAGTAGGTTAGTTCTGCTAATGTAGACTGTAGACATAAGTATGTAATACTAGATTCAGAATAGATATTAGTATGTAATATTCAACTTATCTGTATTTTTTAAATATATCTCTGATGTGTAATATCCTTGAGTCAAATAAACTTCATTAATTCATTCAACTCCAAATTTTGGTCTTTTCTACGTCGGTATTTTGCCTTCCTATGTCCATTATGAGCTCACAAACAATGTCGATACTCACTAAACGCTGTTGGATGTCATTACTGTCTCCATTTTGTTCTCTTATTGCATCGTGCTGTGTTGAGTTCCTGATGACAAGGACTAAGAGGCAATCGATAGGAATGAAACGCAAAAATATTATTTTAAGAATATACTCGATAAGCCCTCAATATAATCAGGCTTAAATCTTCCGTCCACAGATTTACTACAGTTAAGGGCGATTTTCTTTTATGTACGAATCAACATTTTTCATTTGAAAAAAAGAGAAAATTATTAAGAAAGAGTCATTGACGTAAATAAGCGATAGGACCTGTCTCAAATGAGATCTGTAAGGTATTCTAATTTTAATGTCAATTGGATACGGATTGGCTTTATTAAAAATAATCAAAGTGTGATCTAACAGACGACATAATTAGTTTTCGCTACCCGCGGAAAATTTCTGCAATATTTAGTGACAGCACAAAGTCTAAAGCCTTTATTAGTCTTGTAGTTTCCACGTGTATTAATTATTTGGTCTCAAACGAATATATTACTAAAGTTGTGGATAATTTTATTCCGGAACCATATTGGCAACTATTAAATAATTTCTCTTATTTTGACATCCATTCAGTTAAAATAGATTAACATTAACAAAGTACAGCACGACATTGAGGTTCATGGTGTTTTGTATTATACGGTACTGCCAGTACTGTATATTTTTTTTCGTTGTGTTCAGGGCTGTATGCCGAATTCGGTTCCAATTGGCACTGCACCCAGAATTGGCTTATTGCGCCTTTCTCCATTTCTAGATTCTGCCGGGGATTCCTGTATTGCTGACTGGTTAGTGTTTTTGGTTTCACTTTTGTCCTCTGGCGATTCAGTGCCTCGCATTGGTAGAGTACATGGCTTACTGTCTCAGGCATCTCTCCACAGAGTGCAGTTTAGGTTGCTTTCATACACTCCCATTTTATGCAGGTATTCGTTCATAGCTGCGTGCCCTGTAAAAAGGCCTATTACTATTCTGAGCTGATTTCTGTTTAACATAAGCAGTTGTTGAGTTCGTTTTGTGTGTCCTACATCAGTTTTACTGAATTCTGCTCTGTCAGTATCTTGACTTCTTTTAGGTATTCCCAAACCAATCTTGACATCATTTTGTGGCTCGTTAGTGCCCTTAGCGTCGACTAACTGCCTGAAATGATGTGGATCTGCTTGTTAACTTAAATTCTCCTTGTAATTTCATGAATACGTTTGAGTATTGCGCGAATTTCTGCCTGGAATACAGTGCTGTATTTTCCAAGAGCAAAGCTAAGGCCTGTTCTTGAGTTTTCTCCATATATTCCAGATCCTGTTCCTGTGTTAGTTCTGCAACCGTCTGTGTACCAGACCAGTCCTTTGCGCAGGAATTATGGTGTCTCTTCCTTCCATTTATCTCGATTCGGTATCAGCAGTTCTAAAGGCTTATGAGGGAATATGAGGAAGTACGCCATCCGACGCCATCTCAAAGATGGGGTCCGGGACGATTTGTTTTATTCGCTCGTGGTCCAAACTGGGGTAGTGGTGTGTCAGCGCTCCAGAATTTTGCAGCCTGAGGGGTTCCAACCTAGCCTCCCCCTGTGGGAAGGCTAAGCAGGACTCTGCTGTAGTGGGAGTCGACCGCATTGCCCCCGTTATGCCTAAGCAAACCAGCCTTTATATCTGGCTTAGCTTGTACGGGGCTGGTGTTATCAGCACTTTTTGCTACCATACCAGTGATGGCTACCTGGGCTAGCACGTTTTCCACAAATTCGTCTAATTACAGTTAGGATAATTTCCGATATATTCTTTCAATGTGGTGACTCCAGGTAAGCCTGGAATCGATTATGATTCCAAGGTATTTCACCTCCCCTGACATTGGTAATTCCTCACCTGAGTGTCTTAAGGGTGTTAGTTCCTCCAAGTTTCTTCTCCTGGTGAATGGGATCACGTTGAATTATTAATCTCTTCGTCTAAAAATGTGTCAGTTAAATTGAATCAAAACGTATAAGATTTGGCGAAGAGGTCTTATAAATTATGTGTCAGATATTTCTAGAAGCACATTTTTAAAGCAGAAGTGTATTTCAATTGGGAGAGTAAGTAAATAATTTCTTTCACGTATTTTAATTAACTAACGTACGCCACTGTCAGAGGTATTTAACATTATCGTTCTTCTGATTTATTTTTTAGGACAGGCATAAATATACACTGCATTATGCCAGCATTGTTTACTGGTTGCCTGAATTGTTTATGTGATCTATTTGGCAAAATATTTGCTTATCGCTAATTACTATCAAAATTCACTGTACATGCTATTGATTACTAGAACTGATATCTTGCGGATAGTAGTACCGCGCCAAGGATAGGCAGGACAATGACAAGCAATTTGTAATAGGTTATTATTATTCAGCATGGAATAATTATGGCTTTATTTGCATATTCTCGTGGCATCTTCTCGAAGGAAGTCCCGTAATAATTCAGAACAAATTCTTTTTGTACCAAGTTTAAAAATTAAGACACATAATCTAGTAATAAAAAAATAAATGTGATGAATTTTAATAACGATGAATGGGTTGTTTTAATATTATGAATGTGGCTAACCATGCAAATATCAAACATGTTACATAAAAGTATATATTGTCATATTTTCAATTTGTAAAGTTATCAGATGAATCAAATTTTCTTAATAAAATAAAGTTAATATTGGGCCAAAATAACTATGTATTAAAAAATTAAAAAAATTTAGTTTTTCAAGCGATTATTAAAATTGCATGTTTGTTGTCATTTGCTTGTTTATTTTTTTTAGATGGTTTCAAAATTTGTTTAAATTATCTAAAGATCCGAAAGGTTAAAATGTTAAAAAAAATTTAAGTTTTGTGAAATTAAAATTTATTATGTTAGTATTTGTTGAAAATAGTTTTTAATGAGGTTATCAAGAAGATTTTAATTTCTGATATCCAAGTTAGTAATTTTTAATTTTAGAGTTACAATGTTTTATGACAATAAAGTCATCATGACATTTTAAATTAGTAATTTTAATTTTTAAAGTTATAATGTTTGCTCAAAATAAAGACAAGGAGGTTTAAGTTTTAGGTTATGTTAACAGATCAAAATTTGATGGGTATCTATTTTGTTTGTAAATTTTTGATATTTGGTGTTATGATATGATAACAACCACAAATGATAGAGGCGGTTAAAAATAAAAGTGAAAACAAAAGATGGAATTTGGTTGGGAAGGAATGGAAAAAAAAAACAAGAGAGAGGGGATGGAAAATTTTTGAGAAAAAACTGAGAAGGAAAAAAGTGATATTGAAGAAGAGAGGTTGAAATCGAATGATAAAATTGGAATTGAGAAGACAGAAGTGGCCATAAAACAAAAAGTAAGGAAGATAGTAATAGTAGTAGTAATCCAGAAGAGAAGAAATTATATCTGAAAAGGGAAAACGTCATTTTGTGGACAGATGCTGGAAGAAGCCTGTAGCTACGAAGAGAGAAGTTGGTATATTTGTATTAAGGTTGTATCAAAATTTATAGTTATAAAAGACTTTCATTAAAAATAGTTATTATATTCAATCATAAATATCAAAAAGGGAAAATAAATAGATTATATTATTATTAGATTCAAAATTTTACTTTAACAAAATTTTTGAAAAAACAGATAACTTAAACCTGAACCTGCTCCTGAGAAAAAGAGTAAAGTATTTGGCATAAATTTATAGAATTGACACTTTTGGATCTAAGGTAAGAAATTTAATTTGATCATAATTTTTTTGAATTTTGAGTTTTGTCTATGGGGAATAAACAGGTTTAACTTAATTTAATAAGTTTGATTAGTATAAAAATAACATAGCAATATATATAAAACAACAAAAAAATATTTTGTCAAAAAAAGAAAAAAAATTGAAGCATAACATATACTCCGTCAATAAAACAGGAAATATATACATAAAAAATATATACAGTAAAAAATTAGGTAAAATATATGGTAAAAGGCCCAAAACTGTGGGTGCAATGAAGTCTTAATATAAAACACATAAAATAAAAGGTACCAAATCGAATCAGCACTTATTTAAAGAAAAAAATCATCAATCTCATAACAATTTTTGTCCAGTAATATTTTTTTCAATTTTAATTTAAAAACATGAAAATTCGAAGAAACTTTTATCTCCTCGCTTAATGAATTAAAAAATTTGCAACCATTGTAGTAAAAGCTTTTTTGGTACAAAGCTGTTTGGTGAGATTTTGGCTGTAATAATCTTTTAAACGTTGTATCGTGGTTATGGCTGATTTGGTTGGCAAAAAAACTATGCTTATTCTTGTAAACAAATGTACAGACCTCCAGATTGTAGACACCTGCTATAGTTAATATTTTCAAGTTTTTAAAAGTAGGACGACAGCTTTCACGAAAACCTAAGCCAGCAATAATTCGTATAGCATACCTCTGCAGAATGAATACTCGATTTATATGTACACTGTTACCCCGGTTCGTTAGACCATATGTCAAATGTGAAATTTGCATAATAGAGGCTCATGAGTACATCACGACTACATTGTAATAACATAAACATCAAGCCTTAACAGTTGCTTTGCAATATATTCCAAGCGTCTATCAAATGTTATGCCTAGCATTTTGACCGATTCACAAAAAATAATATCACTTCCGTTAAAAATTTACATATCCATATTTCTTTGTAAAGTAAACAACAGCATATAAGTTTTATTTTTATTTAAATAAATCTTGTTTTCCTCAGACCAATCTGTGAGTACACTAACTGGGCGGAGTTTTTAATAACATTTAAGTCATTGTCAATGATTAAAATAATTGTATCTGCCGCATAACAGACACAGTGAATATTTGGCATTTTATTTAAATATGTTATTAAATCATTAGCAAAAATGTTAAAAAGTATAGGCCCGAAAACAGAGCCCTGAGGAACTCCATGCGTTATGTTGCATACAGCACGGGTTATATCATAGTTTAATTTAACGATCTGTATTCCATTGTTTAGGTGAGAGGAAAACACTATTATACTATACCATTGAAAGTATCTGTCCCCTTCTGCGGGGGCACGTCGGCTATCCACCCGGGGGTGCTTGCCATAGGATAAGAAAGTATTTGTCATGTCGTGCTCATGGCTGGCTGGTGTATGAGATGAATATGAGCATGCTTATGTTGGTACGTGTAAGAATGGATGATGTATATTAGTATGAGTATTATTGTTAGGATGTTAATTGTACTGGTGTGGTATTGGCATGTTTTAGACTAAACGAATCATAAATTAAAATGGCTCTTTTCAGATGATTCGGCCTGAAGGGCATAATAATGTAATAATAATGATAGTATTATTTTTTTGTTTTTATATGTTTTGTGTTTTTTTTTGGTTGATTTTTATTTTTTATGTATGATTTTTTTTGGTTTATTTTTTTGTTTTTATTTTTATTTTTTTTTTGTATTTTTTCGATTTTTTTTCAAACAACATGTACAATTATTAGGGGGTGAAAATGTAGTTTAAGGATGGATATTTAGGGGCGGAATGGAATTTAGGGGTAAGGGGGTCGTGGAGGGTAGGATTGGTGGAAGAGACTAGGGTATTCGCGAAATTTGGCAGCAGCCTTTTGAGAATAAAATCTGAGAGCATTGGAGTGCCTGTGATGTTATGGAGATCGGTGTTGCGAGTACGTGAAGGTAAATGCAGAGAAATTTTTAGTATCTTATTTTGGACAGTTTGCAACTGGGATTGTAAATATGGAGCGATAAGGGGGTACCAAATGGGAGAGGCGTAGGTTAGGATGGGGCGGAGGTAGGTTTTGTAGATTAAGGTAGCTACGTGGGATGGGGAATTTTTAAGGATGTGGAATAAGGGAGAAGTACGCCGCTAGCATTTCCCGATGACATTTGAGACATGCTTTTTCAGATACAATTTTCTATCAAGAGTGACACCAAGATAGGTGATGTCCTCTTGCCAGGAGATGTTGTGGCCATTGAGTGATAAAAATGTAGTGACAGGTTTCTGTTTTTTGCAAAAGTAGATGGCTTGTGTTTTAGTGTAGTTTGTCGTCAGTCCCCAGTCTTGGTAGTAGGTTATTGTGGTGTCCGTCTGTCGTTGTAGTAAGTTTGTCATGACGGCAGGGTTTACGGATGAGGTGAGGCTGGCGGTGTCGTCTGCATAAAGACAGAGGGTAGTGCGGTGATCTAAGGGAGGGGATAAATTGTTGATGTAGAGGTTAAATAAGACGGGACCAAGGGATGACCCCTGGGGGATGCCAGTTAATATGGGGGTGATTGGAGAGCAATCCTTATTGACTTTGACTCGGAATTTGCGATTAGATGTATATGATTGCATCATTTTTATGGTGCGAATCGGAATATTCGCGACATGGAGTTGATATAAAAGTCCAGGATACCAAACTTTGTCGAAGGTTTTTTCGAGGTCTAGGGCGACAAACCCTGTGAATAGATCTCGATTGAAGTTAGTTGTGACAATTTCGCCGACTCGATAGAGCTGCTGGGTAGTGGAATGACTGGTACGAAAGCCATACTGGTATTTGTTTAAAAATCCAGAGGCATCCAGACTGCTCTGGGCCCGACTGAGGATAAGGATGTCAAGGATTTTTGCCAAAGATGAAACGAGGCCAATGGGGCGATAGGAAGATGGTAAATCAGGTGATTTGCGGGGTTTAAGGACACTAACTAGTCTGACCTCTCGCCATGCGCGCGGGTAGTGCAGGCAGCGCATGCACGAGTTGTACAGCCTAGTTAGGAATAGGTAAGCGGAGATGGGTAAGTGTTTAAGGGCGAATCTGGGGATGTCGTCGGGCCCAGGGGCTTTTTTACCGCTCATGGAGTTGAGTGCAATTCGAAATTCCGAAGGCGAGTAAAAAATTGATTCGTGACCAGTCGTTAGGGTAGTTTGGTTAAGGGTGTCAACAAAGGGTGTAACAATATCAAGGGTAGATTGAGGAATCGGGTTAGGTTGAAAGACGGTGAAGAAGTAGTTTGCAAAGGAAGCAGCTTTATCAGGATCAGAAACCGCCACACCAACTGGGGTGGTTAGGGGTGGGATAGGGGTAGTTTTATGGCTGAAAATTCGCGGGGCAAAATGTGGATCGTCGGGATGGGAGGCAACTAGTTGTGCGACGGATTCGCTACGATATAGCTTAATAGCAGAATCGATTTGACGCTTGAGCTGGTTAAATTGTATTTTTAGATTGGGATCTCTAGTTCGGTGAAATTGTTTCCTGATTCTGTTTTTATACTGGATTAATTCAACTAGTTGTCTGGAAAGTTGTAGGTTGAAGGATGTGACAGGGATTATTTTCTGGCTTAAGGAAAGAGCCTGGGTAATATGTCGAGTTAGGAGGTCTACTGCTTGATCGATCTCATCCGGCGGGTCACAGGATGGGTTGTTGGGGATGTGGTATGATAGGTAGGTGGAAAATGCCAGCCAGTCATAGTCGTCCTCGCGAGGACGTCTGGTTTGTTGCGAGTGTTGTAGTTTAATATTAAATGTTGTTTTGGCCGGGTAATGGTCGCTATTTAGTGCATGCAGGACTATGTTATCAAATGCATAGTTAAAGTTGTGTGTTATGCATATATCTATGACTGACTGACTTGGGAGAGGGCGGGTGGGTTCATTAGGGGCGATTAGTTGCAAATTTGGATAATGATTCAAATATTGGGATAACGTATTACCAGAGGAGTTAGGGATAAGGGAGTGATTCCAGGAAGGATGTTTCGAATTGAGATCGCCAAGCAGAACAAGGGAGTTGTACGTGTTTGTAAGATAGTCGAGGTCTCGTATGTCAAGTATTGTTTGCGGTCTCTTGTAGGCGGACACCACAGCCACATCTCTTTGTGGGAGATGCCGCATTATACTATACCGCGTTGTGCGGCTCCTTATATATGCTGCCATTTAGGGCGCGCCTGCACGTTTGGCTACGCGCTACCGGTCCCCCATCACCTGTGGTAGGCCTAGCGGGCGCCTGAGCCAACCCGACAAGTGGCCTCGCTAAAACGTCACGAAGACTTTAAGACTTAAATTAAGACCACAAAATCTTAATAAACCAGATGATACGCAGAGATTGCAAAGTTCTTGGAAGCCCGCGGGAAAACGTCAGTTCAGTTCGAGTAACGAGGAGCAGCAGTAGGCAGCTTTCAGCAAGAACCTGAAGATGGCAGATGAGATTCTGCCGAAACATCGTTTAGACAACCGTGACTCCTGGAGGAGTCGACCATCAACGCCGGAGAGCACCCGGAAGTACAATAACACTTCATATATATATATATGTGTGTGTGTGTGTGACGTTTCCTTCATCGACCTTATGTATACCTTTAGAGACGGACTAGAAAAAGCTCGACGCAGACTGGAAATATCGAGAATAAAGCGCCACAAATATATAAGGAGTGGATCTCGTGCATGGAGCACAGTTTTATATGAGATGAATAAGTGAACAGATAGAATAAAGAACAGTAATAAGTTGTGAATTATAGTAGAAGGACTTAGTTATTGCAATTAAGTATTGAGAAAACTAGTGGTTAATGAAAACTCCAATTGCAATTATTGAACCTATGCTTGGAAGTGCTTACTACAGGGTATAAACACGTAACAATAAGTAATATGTATGTATTATTACACACACAGATTTTAAAGATACCTATGTACTACTTTTTTAAAATAATCGAAAATTAATGACTGCTTTATATTGTTTAGATTATTTCTATAAAATTCAGACTCATATTATAATAATGGCTGGGGTTCACAGCAAATGCCTCGATTTTAGGAAATTTTCTTTTTTGATCAGCCACCTCTTCGATACAAACTTCTAACTTTTTTTGTAACAATATGGTCATTTTAATATTAAACATTAACCTGTAAAAGTTCAGAACAAAACTAATATTTCATGCGCTTAAGAAATAAATTACATACCATAAAGCAATCATAAAGCAATTTCTAGTACAGCGGTCGTAAAGCAATTTGTAGCATTTTACTTTTGTCGGATTTTATTGCCCTTTATTGAGGGTGTTTTTAGCATTATTTTGTACAAGGAAATTCCGATGATGGGCACCCGCGGTCGTTTAAGAGAATAGTCGGTATACGGGGGTACAAAAGTATGTAATTTTTCATTTGTAAATTCTGGGATATCAATATCGGTCGTTATACGTAGGTGGTCGTTTTATATGGATGTACGCTAACAGAGGTTTTACTGTATCAGACAAAAATCACATCTTTGGCTTACATGAAGAAAAAATAGAAACGAAAATGCTCATAGATATTCACTAAAAAAAGAAATGAAACGAGATAACGACGCACACACAAAGACTAGCTTGAATAATTTTGAAATGTATATTAAACCAAATCCAAAGAGATTCTGAACACACTAATAATATTCTACTAGTATTCCAAGTCTACAATAGACAAACTCAAATAGATGTATAGGTACATCTATTTCAAAGATGAAAGTAGTAGATGTATTAAATGCAACAAATATACACGAATAAATATCAAAATATTCTCTATTAGAAAGGTCTCTTGCATTTTTCCGTTTATCCAACCGTTTTCGAGATCCGCTTGGTTCAAAATATACAAGTTGTCAATGTTAGAGTTGTTGTGGAACCCAATTGAATTTTGACATCACCTCGGAAATGTATGTCTGTATCTCCAAATCGTCGACTATATTCGGTGTAATATTATATACCGTTCAACCGTTAGATTCCCAAGAAAATTTTCCATTCTCCTGCATGAAACGGATTTTCAAGATTCTTTTGATTTTCGAGATATAGTCTTCAGGGAAAAAAATGATTTTTTCTAACTCTGATGAACAGTTCTATTGCTTATATATAAAGTAATAGTTAATGAATTTCTTAATATGTTAGCGATTATCCAAGCTGCAAAACTTTCTTAATTAGTGGTTAACATTTGTATAGATGGGTGATGATTATAATATAAATGAGTAAAAATATTGTTGTTAAAAAATTACATTTTGTCATCAGCACTATCTGTGATATAAATTAAATCCCATATTTTGTATTTTTTCTCAAACCCATGCGTTTTGGAAAACTATATAAATTTGCACTTACAAGACATCTTTAATAAGAAAGTAATGATATGACAAAGACACTAATGACGAAATGAAATACCACACAAGCGCTCCAATCTGAAGACAAGCTCTGCCACGCTGTAATTTATTACCTATAATGAATTCCAACAGTTAACTACAGGATTCCAAACTTATAAAACTTATACTTTATAAAATTGTAATGAAGATAAAAAATATTGAAAATAAATAAAAATTATTTAATACTTCATAATAACATTCAAACTAAAAATTATATAAAAAATATTTTTTAAAAAGCTTTTATTTAAATGCTCTAAAAAGTAGCAAATAAACTTTGAAGTAAATGAAACCCATCATTTTGTGACATTATATAATTTTTTTATGATATAAAAGCTTGTCGGGAGATTTTCCTGTGCAAAGGAGATTGCTCGCGACAAGCTTTTATATTATAAAAAAATTATATAATATAACAAAATAAATGGTTTATTAACCTCAAAGTATATTTTCTACTTTTTAGAGCATTTCAAAAAAAGCTTTTTTTAAAAATATTTTTTATACGATTTTATTTTTTATTTTTTAGTCTTTTGATATGTTGTAATCCACATATATCGATTTTGAGACGAATCGGATCATAAACGGTAAAGTTGTCCGCTATTTTGAACTAAATTTTTGACTAGAAATTCGTAATCCGTGATCCCGAAAACTCCCAGATATCGACTTTGATCGATTTGGACCTAAATGGCAAAAATCGTTAGCCATATTGGCGTCGCCATTTTGAATTTCCGAATTTTGACTAAAAATTGATAATCCGCGTCCTAGAAAACCCCCAGATATCGATTTTGAGTTCAATTGGATCATAAACGGTAAAATCGTCCGCCATATTGAAGACGCTTGCGCCGCGCCGTCTTGTTTTTTTCTTATATGAAAATGTTGTGTATTGCCGCCGGACTTATGCACATGTGCAAAATTTCAAAGCTCTAGCTTAATTAAAACTAATCTTGATTGCAAAATTTGGCCTGAACAAACTTACAAACAAACAAACAAGCAAACATTGCAAGTTAAATAAAAGCTTTTAAAAATGACACTCCCTAAGGGTAACGTTATAATAAAGGCTATTATTTGTGGATCTCCCAACACAGATCTTCATGAATTTAATAGAAATTTAAAGAATTACCTTAAAACAGCAGAGATAATAAAAAATAGGGTGGGGGTGGCAATGGGGATGGTAGAGGTGTAGCTAATGCCAAAAAATTTTTTTGAGACGTTTCGTTCTTGTATACACACTGTCATATTTTAATTTTTTATTTGTCACTTTCATAATAGTGTGGGGTTAGGATTGGGGTGATAGTGGGGGGTTGGGGAGTTGGGGGGTTGGGGGGTGTCTGACGTCAACAAAATTTTTGAGAACTTGGCTTTTCCTATATGCCCTAAATAGCAATTTTATGGACTCTTACCTGGTTGCTTTGCCTATTTACCCTTATTTATCCTATTTACCCCCAAACCCTTCAACGGAATTAGATCAAAATATAATCTAGTTATAATACATAAGTGTACAAAATTTCAAGTCAATATCATAAACAGTTCCAGAGTAAACGTGCGCACAAAAAAAGTTTACAGACAGACCGACAGACAGATAGATAGGAATTTTTTTTTCTTTCAAATTTAAAATCTCGACGTTTCAAGACTTTTAAGCCTATTTCAACAAAAAAAATTTTTTTTTGCGTAATTGCTACTTTACGTTTGACGGAGACATAAATATTCACCTCTTACAAAATTATTACTACTACGCTATGAGAACCTAAACTTGCTGAATATCAATGTTGTTGTCTGTCCAATACTTTCCGATCATTGCTTAGTTTCTTGCGAATTTGGCTAAATTAACAACAAAGTTATTCCATTTCTTTATACATTTCGCGATTTCAAACATTGTAATACCGATATATTCAAAATTGATCTTCTTAACACTGACTTCTCACCTATCTTGCTTGCAAATGACATAGATGATAAAATTCTACTTTTTAACGATATTGTGTTACAGTTGTTCAACGTACACGCTCCTGTAAGGACCGTACGAATTACTAGAAAAAAGTCGCCGTGATTGACCGATACTTTGAAATCTATGATGAAGTTACGTGATAGAGCTTATAGTAAATACAAAACTACACAGAATATACGAGATTGGAATTATTATAAAAATTTTCGAAATGAAGTGAACTATGCGATAAAACGTGAAAAGAAGGCTTACTTACAATTCAAAATTAACAACTCACAGAATATGTGGAAAGAGTTAAAAGATCTTGACATATACTCGAAAAAATACACTCCAATCCCAGAGAATTTATGCAAACCAACTCTTATCAACGACTTTTTCGTTTCATCCAATACTGGAAACAATACGTCTGATAATGATACTGTTAATTTCTATTCCAACAATGTGATAGAAAATACAAATAATTTTAATTTTACTCTTGTTTCTGAATGTGAGGTCTATCACAAGTTGTTGTCAATCAAATCTAATGCTATTGGAGTGGATAATATTAGCATTACAATGCTTCTACACTCTTGCCCTTCTATTTTGCCTATTATTACGCACCTATTTAATTGTTGCTTAGAAAATAATGTATATCCTTCAACCTGGAAAGGATCAAATGTAATTCCTCTGCCTAAAAATTCGAATCCAGTAAGCTTTAATGATTTACGGCCAATTAGTATTTTATGTACAATTTCAAAATGCTTTGAAAAAATTATGGATGAACAAAGTCGTGCACATCTACAAGCATGTAATATCTTACCTGAAAATCAATCCGGATTTCGAACTGGACATAGTTGCACAACGGCTCTTTTGAAAATAACTGATGATTTATATTCAACCATTGATAGTAATAAATTGTGTACACTAGTGCTACTTGATTACTAGAAGGCTTTTGACAAAATTAATCATCAACTATTATTAGCTATTCTCCACTATATAGGCTTCAGTAATAATGCTGTATATCTTATTAAAAATTATATCTTTAATCGTCATCAAAGAGTATTAATTGGTCAAAATGCTTCTAATTCGGCCCCCATCACTAGAGGTGTGCCGCAAGGATCTGTGCTTGGTTCTTTACTTTTTACAGTGTACACTTCTCAATTTCACAAGCAATTTAAACATGTTAGCTCACACTTTTTCGCAGACGACACTCAACTATACATGTCATTTGATGAGCATGATATAAATGGTGCTTGTGATAAAATCAATGATGACCTTGGCACCCTTTTTACTCTTTCTACTAACTTTTGTTTAACAATAAACCCTACCAAATCTAAAGCTATGCTATTCGGTAGAAAGGCGGTTCGTAAAAGAAATCTTGATAAAATTTCATTATTTATTGGCAATGAAACTTTGACTTTTACTGAATGTGAAAAGAATCTGGGCTTCATGTTAGATGTTAATCTAAAATTTACAAAGCATATTTCATTAATAATTAGGAAAGCATTCTGCAGCTTAAAACTAATCTACTCGAACAGGCACATCTTAAACAAAAAATGTAAAATTACTCTGTGCGACTCTCTTGTACTTTCGCAATTTAACTACACTGATTGTGTTTATGGACCAGCTTTGCTTAAAGCTGATAGTCGACGTCTTCAGCTTATTCAAAACTGTTGCGCTCGGTTAATCTGTGGACTTAGGAGGCGCGACCACGTATCACAGTCCATTGCGGAAATTGGTTGGTTAAGCTTAGAAAACAGACGTCTACTGCATTTACGCACACTTTACCATAAAATTATCACCTCTAAGAGACCTTCCTATCTTTACAATAAAATCACGTTTCGTACGGCAGCACACAATATCAATATACGCAGTAAAAACTCTTTGACGTTGCCGCAACACAAGACATCTCTGTATAGATCTTCTTTTTCTTTTAATATTGCCAAATTATATAATAAAATACCTGAAGAACTAAAGCAACTTCCTGTTAATATTTTCAAGAAAAAACTGAAACTTGCAATATTTAATAGAGCATTCTCTATTATATAGTAATGTAGTATATTTAAATGTATAATTTGCAATATTAGTGTAAGCCTAATCACATTATGTAAGTATTTTTTTTTGCTCCTGTATGTCTGTATGTATAATTCATATATTACCTTACTTATGAAATTGTGTGGTGTTTTGTGTGAGAGTGTGGGTGTGAATGCATATTGTGAATTACTACTTTAGGTTGAGTGGAAGAGCGCTGCTTCTTCGATGTTTACATCGAATAAGTGCGAACTCTGTCTTTTGCTACTTAGGCTATATATTTTTTATTATTTGCATATCCTTTTTGTATATTTCTGCCTGAAGCAATAAAAGCATTTATTATTATTATTATTATTATTAAAAGGATATCAAAATATATTCCGTGAGTTAGGTTATAATAAGCAATTAATAACATTACTAAGTCACAGGAAAATCGTAATTCATGTATAGATCACATTTTTTGTCTAAACATAATTAATCTTACATACCAGTAATGCTTTTAATCATAATTTCATATATCACCATACTATAATACTTGTTTTGCAATGTAGTATGAATGATTACTAAGTTGCTAAAAATAAACTTTTTTGGTTTTCATTTAATTTTGCAAATAAATGGTTCAATGTATCTCCCCTATTTTGAAGTTAGCCTGACAGCTTTACAATCTATCGTAATACGAACACTTACATCAAAATAAACGATTATTTTTTGCCGTTACTGGGATCGAAACACGTAGGCATCAGGTTTCATAACCTGAAACAGCAGCAATAACCAATTTTATTTGACTGATTCCTAGAAGCAAGATATAGCTTCTGCATTAATAATTACTTTTTACTACATGCCAGGCAAGGCCATTACTATAGTTTTTTAATTCGATTTGGTAAACATTCCTGCTTTGATCCTCCACAGGCTGTTGGCCGTAGAATAGGAACTATGAATGTATTTGTCCTCGTAAATAATTCGCTAAAAGGCAAATTGCTGCATAAAATTGATTTTCTGCAGGTAATACATTTATGCAAAACTAAATTAATTTCAAATTCAATGCAAACGGTGATGAATCAGTCTCCATAATTTGTCACCTGCAACAAAAACAAAATTATTAATATTTAATATCAAATTGTTTTAGCGACAAAAACTACTACAAGTTAAAGTTTCTGTAATGAAAGTTATAATTATAACATTAAAAATAATAAAGTTTGTCTGTAATTTGATAATTTTCCATTAAATAATTTGATAAGTCATTAAATTTATTAACATAAGAAAAGTTGTGCTCAATATCCGAATAATTTTTTTAATTATTCGTTGATATTCCTCGGTTTTTACGTCAATGAAAATCACCTCGATTCAAAGCCTTATAGCATGCTTACTTGTAGTTTGTTCAGGTCTACTTTGTTTATATAACAGAATTGCGTAACGTTTTTTAAAGTATAGAAATGCTTTTCTCTGTAAACTTTCATAAAAATGTCTTTACTTAAAATATAAATTAATAAATAGGTAGAGTAGGCATTTTAACTTCTTCGCCACATTAGTAAGTATATTTCCTGTGCTTTTTTGTGTTTGGAATAATCATTGCACTTAGAAGTATGTTGTAATTAATTCATTCTTTCTCTGTTTTCTGAGAAGGTATTGTTTTGACTCGGTTAATCCGAAATTTCTGGAGGTTAAATTGCAAGCGATAGCAATAAATGGAAATATTCTGAAATGCTTACTTTTTCTGGAAAATCGGAAAATCTTAGTACGCAGAAACGTCAATACCTTTAATATGGAAATTGAGGTTGCTCAGGGTTCCGTCATCGGTCCACTCTTATTTATTATTTTTATCAACGACTTATCCGAATTATATAACAGAAGGCGAGGTATTTATATACGCGGATGACACATTTGTCATAATCCATCGTGTTACAGTTAGTAGTCTAGAGAACAGGATTGTTTTACTCATTAAACAGTTTAAAGAGTGGTGTGGTGTTATAGAAATGCATTAATTATTAACATGAAGAAAATAAGACTTTTGTATTTTACAAATATCGCATCTAACAATAATCCCAGAAAAGAATATGTTGACACCAGGCTCTGTGAGTAAACATTAATTTTTATCCCCCAAATTGATTATATCTGCTTTAAGTTAACAAAAACAATATTTGCGATATTAAATTTAAAGAAGCATTAAAAAATATTAACACAATAATGATATGTTAGCACCCCTTAGCTTATTCGATCAATAGCTATAATATTAGTGTATATGGGACCAATCTACTGAGGCAAACAGAGTCTTTGTAATGCAAAAGCGAATTAAATGAATACTGTTTGGTTTAAATTACAGGTAATCGTGTAGAGATGCATTTACAAAAAAGAAAATGACAGTTACGTGCAATTATATATTCAAACTTTCCTGTATTGTGCACAGAAACTTAGATAAATTCAAAATGAATAATGATATCCACAGTTACCTCACTAGAAATGCGCGAGAAATAAACATTAAGAATTTCAATCTTAGCAAGTCACCCCACTGTGCAGATATATATAACAGACTTCGTAAAAATAAGGCGACACAATTCTTTTAGGTTGTTTAGAAGCAAATTGAAAATATTTTTAATGGAACATTGTTTCTATAATACGACCAGAATTTTTTAATAGGTAATCGAATAGTATATTCTGTAACAAGATTAAACCGATAATTCTATACGAGTGGAAATAGAACCACAATCCTTAGAGTTCGCTCTAAGGAGTAGGCAGATTGAGGCCTTAGAGACGGATCGTGGTGAGATCTGGGGAGTAGGCAGATTGAGCCCCCGGAATCGAACAAGTTCCACGAACTCCAAGCATTATTTTCTTTCACAATTTTTCTTGACCCACTTTTCTCTTGAAAATGGCTCCAAAACGGGAGCCGAAACGTCGAGACATTAACAATCTCAGACGCGATTCAACCCGAGCAAGTTACAAGCCTGGCGCGTTAAGTGTAATAATAGCATATTACCATCAAAACGCTAATGCTTCGATCGCAACAAACACCAGCAGTTTAATATTCCGCCCTCTAAAAGCACATTTGAACTATTTCCAACAGTAGTAAATAATAATTTAAAGAAATACCACATCAAATATTATAACAATTTTTTTATCACCTCAAATGTTAATGATATCCCCTAAACACCGAGAGAGTGTCAGTCTGTTGATTAAAAAAAGTGGCTGTGCGAACGTGTAACCTTACAAATTGCAAATTGCCATGAACCATTGGCTAATTACGCCTCGAAAGTACGTTCATATTATTAATATTTTAGCGAGATACCACACTTAAAAAAAAACATCGAATTTCGTCCAGAAGTTCCTTCAACACGCGTCACTTCCCCACCGCTCGAGCGCCCGAACGTCCAAAATTCGGAAATAACCCGATTTTCAAATGCGTTTTCAAGGTATAGTCCAAGTAAGGACTTCCCGAGACATAAAAAACGCAACAAAAGCTTTACGGCATAATTATTACCGCTGCGGGCCACGGCGGCATGCCTGAACCAAACGGCTCTACGCACGTTAAAAACCTTATAAAGGTAAGCGAGATGATTTGCAGTCGAGTCTGGTTACGTTCCTTATAGTAAAATAAGGATTTTATAGAGGAGTTTGCAACTAAAAATATTATGTTTAATATTCTGCCCTCTAAAAGCACATTTGAATTATGCTAAGCCCAGTCAGGCTACTTATTTTTCGATTGCAACAGACAGTGGACCGCTAGATGGCACCTGCTGACTATTTTACATGTCGCTATTATAAAAATACCGGGATGTACCAAATAATCAAAGGATCCTCGTACCGGTCGTCACATGCCTACGTTGCACTGACGAGAGCCAACAGCTCTAAACTGCAGTCTTCAAGTGGTATGTGACGACTGGCAAGAGAACTCCTTTAAGTAGGATCAGTATTTCGGCTGGTGTTTGTTGCAATCGAAGCACTAGCGTTTTGATGGTAATATGCAATTATTACACTTAACGCGCCAGACTTGTAATTCAGCGCTCGGTGTGGCACATAGCCCGGAGAGTAGCTGTTGGTTGCAGTCTGGTTACGTTCCTTATAGTAAAATAAGGATTTTATAGAGGAGTTTGCGACTAAAAATATTATGTTTAATATTCCGCCCTCTAATGGCATTTTAATGAGCTCGTAAAGTTTTTGTTGGGTTTCTTATGTATCGGTAACTTATTACTTCAGCTATACGAAACGAAATCTTACGAAAATTTAAAGATAATAGGGTTGTAGAGAATTTCATCAGGAACAAATAGCTCTTTGAAAAATCGTTCTATGACCATTTTTGACCATTTCCACGCCGTTTTTCGGAAACACCTTTTCTTATATTTTCGCTATTTCCGCTAAAAGTTGGCCATATTTAGCGGTTTTTAATTTTTTGTGCAAAAAGTTATTGATCGATTTTAATTGTCAATAACTCATTTTTTCGTCCTTTTACGAGATATTTCGTAGTATTTTTTGTATAAAAAAATGTTCTTTCGCATCGAAAACGTGAAAAAAAACGTGTTTTCGGCACTGTCATGTCCTTTTTTCAATTCCAAATTAACTATCACGTTCACAAAATGCACTGAGGAATTTTTCGAAAAAATAAACCGGGACTATTAATAATGGAATATCAAATGAGATTTTAAAATAGTTTTACAACTTTTAATTTCATTATTAACAAAGATCATAATAACTGTATGAAAAATGTCCTAAACTTAGTTTTAATTACAGTTGGCATTCTTATATTTACTTTAACATTTTCCTCGTACAACTGCTGTTAAACAAGATAAACGTACAGTAAATTGCATTTACACTATTGTGTTTTGATGGAAGTAATTCACGAGAAGAACACAATAGAAAAAGAAAAGTATGCCGTTTATAATCAAAGAGTAGCTAGTTAGTTACGCCAAGCAATAGAGAGCACGCGTCAAGACAGTATATTTTATTACGCCACCACGTGCTATCTTGAGAAAAATTGTTTATATTTTTCCAGATAACGCGACAAATCGCAGTAAATCTTGTAGTAAGAATGTTCTTTCTGGTAGCTGTTGCATTACATTCTGCGAAAAGTAATGTGACTTACGTAACAAATGACTTAATAAAATTTGCTTTAGAATTGCAAAAAAGTTATTTCTTGTGTACGCAATATTCCAGGGAAATTATATAACCTTACACGACCATACTGTAGTATAGGGGGAGAGATATAAAAGCTCTTAACAGTCAGTAAATTTAAATCATATTCTAAAGATGATGGTGGGGCAAAGGACTCCGCACATTTCTTATGGGAAATGTTCCCCAGTGAAACTCGCTGGAATCGATATTCATCTTGAACTCCTGATCAAAAGTTTTCATGGCAACAAGATCGGAAAATGTACAGTTTTCCAGATGTGGGGAGAAGTCGATTTTTTGGGATTCTTTGACTAATAGTATGGAGCGATGGTTCCTTAAATGCGGATCCGCTAGTATTCTACGGGGGTTTTTCAGGTCGCTGATTTCAAATCCGACGTCAAAAGTAGCATTTGACAGTTGACAGTTGTCAATGGCACTGTCAACTCACCTTATTTTCCGGAAAAGATTTACTAGAATATATACAAGGGTTTTTTTGGGTCGCTGATTACATATCCGATGTCGAAGGTGGCATTTGACAGCCGTCAGTAGCAGTTAGCTGTTAGTTTTATCTAGAAAAAATGTACTACATTGTTCCCGGGTCACGCTAAAAGTAAATACAAACAATTCATTGAATACGACAGCTGTCAACTGTCAAATGCCACCTTCGACATCAGATTTGAAATCAGCGACCCAAAAAACTCCTTGTATACAGGGTGTTCCAATAAAAACTCCCAGGCCGGATATATTCTAAATGAATAGAGATATTTTAATTCTGTAAAAGCTAGTTTGTAGAGCATAAAGAGAGCTTCGTTTTTTGAATATAATTGTTTTTTTGAATATATCAATATATAGATGGCACTGTGCTCTAAAGAAATATTTCGATAGGAGAAACTTTGAAATGGGGTTTAAGTGAAAGAAAATGCATTTCTTTTGACATTCGGAAGCCACATTGAAAGGACAATGGCTCCATACTATTAGTGAAAAAAATCCTGAAAAATCGACCTCCCTCCCCCATATCTGTACTGTACATTTTTCGACTTTGTCGCCATAAGGACTTTTGGTCAGGAGCTCAAGAGGAATAACATATATCGATTTCAGAGAGTTTCAGCATAGGCCATTTCCCATAAGAAATGTGCGGTGTATTTTGCCAATCGATTTGACCTGGACACGATTTAAACCCAGACTGTTTCAATATTTATACGTTTGCGTTCGTAGTCTTACTCCTAGTCATCATCTGATTCAGAGTGATTACTTTCGAAAACATTTTTTTAGTATTGGCTATAGTCTAAACAATATGGTCTACGTTAGTACTTACTGTACCGGCAGAATCGTTCATATACCACTTTTTGCCTTTGTATTTACACATAATTATCTTTTGAAAAAATTCTTACTATTATTGAGATCAGCAAGTACTGTATAGATATGCCATAGATTTTAGACTCTTCGACAAGGAGTCTGAGTTCTTTACGTCAGTTTGTTACATCTATTCAATTTAAAATCACTTAAAGCCTCAGGTTTTTCTTTGATTGTACTTTAATTAAATTTTCAGCCGTTGGGTCCCACAAGACATTTGAATCTTCAGGTGAGTTAATAACTTCACTGGTATATTCCCTGAATTCGTTTTTTCATATTTATTTTTAAGTTAATATTATCAGTTATGTTGGGCTGGCATCTTATTAATCTGTTTTCGACAAGTATTCAGCTACAAGAATAGTTGTTATTATTTTAATTGCACCTAAAACCCACATTTCGAAATCTTCGATCTCCTTCATGGCCATAGAGGTTTTACATCACAACCAACATTATACAGGATAAAAAATGTTGTGAAGAGTCAACTTGTGGCCACTATCAAATGTGGCTCAATACGCTTACGTGTTAAGGAGTCCCGGGTTCTAATCCTGGCTAGGGTATGAATGTTTAGTGGTATTTTTCATCTGTTACCAGTTACCGACTCGGTGGCAGTGAACTAGACGACGTTGTGTGAGAGACAACACGGCTAGTTCCTCTACCACTCCTGAGTTCAGTTGCGGCAGATGGCAATGTTGTAGGGAATGGTTGTTGTATAATTGTCATTGTGTATGTCCTGGTTGGGTGGTGGAATAGCTAATGCTAAACTCCGCCAGGAAGTTAATCTAAATAAAACGATAAAATAAAATAAAAAGTAAGTTTGCTCAAGTCTCTCCAATTCATTCGTCATTTCACTGTTCATTAGTACATACCAAACATGTGAACTTTTCGACTTTTGACAGATTTGTGTAGTTGAATTACTGGGTCAACCAACTAGTTCTTACTAACGGTATGTAATATTCTGTAAAGATTATTTTTTCCACTGTAGATTTTTAAACGAAATTGTTCAGGCTCGATTTAACCTGTTCTGAAAATACAGAACTCTATCCAGACTACTGGCTATAATATCATATTTGGTTGTTAAAATATGTCCACGCCATTATTATAACGTTTTTGATTCGTTTTGTAAATCTCTTAGTAATTTATTTAATCGTGAATTTAGTCTGGTTCTCTAGGTACTAGGTATTGGAGAATAACCCTTAACTCAAGGCATTTTTATTTCGTCTAAATTCGCCTTTCTTCTAAATTGACTGAAATAATTTTAACGAAATTTTGCATTGTAACCAGCTCTATTTCCTTTTTTGACTTTCTTTCACCAGCGTGAGTTATATCTAAAATATCTAGACTCCATAATTATGCCACAGTAATATCGTTACACAGCATGGACGTTGGAGAAGCTCCGGTTGTAAACTGGATGAGAATTTTGCCAATTAAAGTTCAACCTAACATTGTTTCAATAGCTACTAAATCACATGTCAACGAATGACGTCTTCCGGTGTAAATCTTTCTTGTTACCTCAGCGGTGATTGAAACTTCAATAGGTCCTTCAGGACAAACTGTAATTTAAAGTCCTAGTTGTTGAATTTTGAATATCAATGGGTCTTCTTCTACACAGGATATATTTTTACAGATAATCAGTTAGTCTATAGCTTCTAAATTACAGATATAACTGTTGTCAAGACTGCTCAGCCTAATTCTGTAAAACTCATGACTACATGCAGCCACCTGGCCACCACCAAATAGGGACGAATCATATTTTCTTCACGGATGTCTATAATAGGCCGCACACACCCTTTTGTATTATAATCACGTAACTTAACAACTAACGTGTGCAAAAAATACTTGCGCAGCACATGTATTATTGTAAAGCATACTCCCATAAACAGATTTTGTGACCTTATCGGTTTGGGAATCTAATTCAACTTTATTTTGAACTTTAGGACACATAAGTAGGTACTATGTGGTTACCTTGACATTTTGAAAATCTTAAATTTATTCTGCAATGTTTAGTTAAGTGACCGTATCTTGTGCAAGAAAAGCAACATTCATTTTTTCTCAGCATTTTCATTCTTTCATATAGTGATAATTTTTGTGCCTCAACGCAATTTTAACTGGAGTGAGAAAACACAGTTTACTATCTGAGTTTTAAGATTAATTAAACCTGCTGCTATAGGAACATCTTTGTAAATAAATAATAAATGCACCACAGGTCATTACCTTACGACCACCTTTATCCCGGAGGGCTCTAGAAGAATCTTGTGTGGTAGAGGGCTACACATTTAGAGACAAGGGACACACACCCAATATCCGTGTATAGTGAAAAAATCTCTCTCACAGTATTTTCCACTGCCACTACCAGGGATCGAACCAGGAACTTTTGGGTGAGAGGCAAGTGCGCTCACCTCTCGACCATCAGTCATACAAATAGTATTTATATTTTTCTCAGCCTTATCACTGTTGTCTAAATTAAAGTTTGAGCTAGCGAGTGAGATTCTCTCCTCATTTTCAACTTTCGTTCTCAATAATGTTGTATTTTCTAGACGGAATTTCAGCACAGACTCTCTATGATAACAAGAGTTTCCTTGCCTAACTCTTAACAACTCGTCTGGAACGCAGGACTTCACAAGAGAATAACGGCAGCATATGTCACCTCTAAAGTTTCGAAAGCGCGTAGTTTTGCATCCATTTTGCCATGTAAAGTAGCCAAGGACACTTCATTATTCAAATTACTGAGAACTAATTTCAATAGTTATCTAACGTAGACCGCCACAAGATGATCCTCTCTTCTTAATCACGATTTTAAACTTTCAATTACTTTTGTGTTCTTGTTGCAAGTGGTACTGAAGTTTGTCTTCCTTTTGAATGTCGGCATGTCCATCTATTCGTTTGAATTGACTCCAAAATGGTAAATATTCTGTAATTTCACCACTGGACTTTTGAAAGATTAAGGGTAGTTTAAATTTCTTCCTGGATTTGTCATATATATATATCATAATTGGCCTCTTTTATTAAAGCTTTCAATGGTGATTCTGATTTTATTATACTTATTTACATGCTCATCTGCAGACAACATTTCAGAGTTTTATTCCTCGTCACTGATCTCTACCAGTTCGTTAAATACTTGCTGATCATATTCTTTAAACCTCTCAATTCTATTATCTATCTAATAGACCGAGATTTGCTTGTACCTCAGCCAAATCAGGATCTTACCTTGGTGAGACAGATACCCCTAGGCAACAGCATCACCACGTACAAGCGTAGCGAATATATTTGGCATGTAAACATTCTATTTAAATTTGTCGCCAAAAAAACCTATAAAAAATGGCGGGGGTCAGTCATGCTAAAACATCAAAGTGCCGTCTATAGTAGTTAAGTGTTCTATAATCATATCAAGTCTAAAAATAAATGAACAATTTTAATATTATGAAGAACGGTTTTCTATTATAAATGTTATATGCTAAAATAAAAAGAATATAAAATTTGCTTTTAACTTACAAAACAACTACAAACTTTAATATATTCGGAAAACAAAGAGATTGATGTAAAAAGACATGAATTTTCATTTTTACACATAACGTTATTACATATCTTAGATGCGATGACTGAAGAGAACGAAGAATAATCTATTTCTGAATTAAACGAGCTCAAAGTAAATCGACCTAATTTGAGATGCAATCTAACAGTATTATTTTATCAGTCAGCATATGAATAATGCGATATAACTTCTAATAAGAAACTTCAAACAAGTCTTCATGTTAGTTTCATTTGACTCTTTCACCTCGCAAATCCACCTACAATCAAACAGCGAACAGCTTTCTAGCATTCCATTCATCTTTTAAAAACGGACTGTAATTCGATATATTGCATGCTCTACTAAAAATGCAAAACAAGTCACATAACATCTAATGGAGAATATAACAGGTCGTTAAAAAATAAAACATTTTTTTAACGGTCGTTATAAACAACTGAGAAACAATAGTATATTTAGATAAACCAGTTTGATGTTTGAATACTGTTTTACTGCCATAACAAATCAGCGAACTGGACATAGTTCATAATGTTTACACTTAAAATGCTTTGCTATTTTATGATGTTCCATAAGCTAGAATGACAATAAAATACATAAGGGTAATAATAAAACATTTGATTTGGTTTTAAGCATTAGGTAATGATGAATTTTCAAAATTCCGTTGTTTATGTTGGTATTGATATAGCCATATATGACTTCAGAGAACACACTTTCATTTTCTTAATGAATTTACAATGTATCAGGAGACAACCGAACCCTGATGGTCTAAAATATATTGTTTGTGCCACTCCAGTGTCTTAGATTTTTAGTTTTATCAAGGCGAAAATCTGCGTACTGTACAATAACGTGGTCTTAAGTTTGATGAAGTAACAGTAATGCCTGACGTTCCTCAGGGACTTATCTTTGGACCTTTGTTATTAATAATATTTATGAATGGCATTGGTTGTATACTTAAAAGAGCACTTCGCTGTAACACTGATGATTGTAAGCTGTATTCGTCTATTAATATTACTTCACATAACAATCACTTCCTCTTTCTTAATGAGTTTATAATTTGTTAGGGGAATGCCGAGCCCTGGAGGTCTAAAAAATTTTGTTTGTGTCACTCCAGATGGTTTGACCTGAGGTTCTTGAGGTTCATCAGAACAAAATTTTGATCCAGTCTGTTAGGGAGCATGGTGTTGTACTTCAATCAATTTGGCGATGTTCAGCTGCTAAAAAAAACTTAAAATACAGGAGATTTTTTGTATTGTAAACGGTATGAGCTATCCAAGTTTTCAACCTCACAGCTGCTCCTTGCCAAAAATGGATGTAAACATGAAGACATGAAGAAGCAACATTCAAACAACATTAGTTTTTATGCATTCAGTAACTGCGTCATTTGCAATATTCAGCATGGTGAAAATAAGTTCATCGTCAAGCCTAACAAAAACCTGCAGTACATTATGGCATACTGATGAGAACTAATAAGTTCGAAACCGGTCTGTGTCTGGTTAGGGAATTGACAAATGATATTGGCTACCATTCTTTCATGATTTGTAAGGTGTAATTCATTGCAGGTCGGGGTATTTGCGCCCACTGAGTAGTTGTTTCCTGCAAATCATATACTATAAAAGAAGTCTTTGGTAAGCTAGTTACATCTGCTACAACCATAGGCCTCGAAATCAAAGAAGAAAAGTCCAAAATATTAGTATCCACTTCACATGATCAAGACAAAGTAGATCAAAACTTAATGGTTGATCCCGACGGCCCTCAATGAGTGAGCCTACGAGACATTGGACGAACACAAGAGGTTGAGTAGTGGCTGCAGACAGGCTCAAGACCTTGTGACGGGTTCGAACAAACCAAGGACGGCTTGGTTACTAGACCGTAGCCGGGAGTCTCTGAACCAATTGGTCGGGGTTCTAACTGACCACTATAAATTTAGAAGACAGTTATCACGGAGGAGGATCCTACCTGCCCAGGATGTGGAAACGATGAAGAAACACCATTCGGGTGCCTGAGGTGCGAACTCTTCGGTGCCATGATGCTGTTAAAAGAGGAAATGAACTCCCTTCAATTGAAACATATTCTGACCTTCATTGGATGATCAGGGAGGTTTCAAAAGGAAGTAGGAGGCCGTGTAGTAATGGTTGAGGGGACGCTAGGGGGTCGGTAAAAAGAGCTCGTTTGCGACCTGCTTGTCAGGCACTGACCTCCCCCAACAATTACTACTTACTAGTAATTGATGACTACAATTTAGGTAGTGCTGAACTTCGGTTATCTAGATCTAGTTACACAAAATAATAACACCATCAGTGAAATTAAAAGAACACTGCTAAGTAGGTGCTATTTTGACCTCACCAGAAAATTTAGAAATGAGAGACTATCACAAACCACAATAATAAGGATATTCAAAATTCTTGTTGTGACTGTATTGAAATACGGCTCGGAAGCATGGACGTTCTCCAAAAAAGATGAGCAACTGCTCAACGAAGGAAAATTTTATCGAAGATCTCTGAAACAGTAAATGATAATGGCCTAGGGGGACTCAGGTACAACTTCGTGTTATACAGATTGTATAAAAGAGTGACGTCAAATAGCACAGACGTCATAACGACAACAAAGGTGGGAAGGTTGATACGGGCTGGTCATGTCATGGTCAAGAGAATTTTTGAAGTATAACCAGTGGGAAGTAGGAAAAGAGGAAAACCGCACTTCAGATGGAAGGACCGAGTCGTTGAAGGTGCCAAGAAAATTTGTATAAGGAACAGGAAAGCAGCAGGACAAAATGGAGGAGGAAACTACGGAAAGTTAGGGCTCGCAACAGGTTGTAAACTAATGATGAGTCTACTGAGTGTTACAAGAAGATTGATGGGCAAATAATATTTTCAAATGAATATTCCAAAGATATATGATAACATTTTATTTACTATAAAACTATTTTTTCATATTCTTTCAACTATAATTTTTTTTTCTGAGGCGTGTAGCTCTAATTACGAATTTTCAGGGTAAAATTAGATTAGCTAACTGTTTAGGTGACCCTATCGCATTTTATTGCTATTATATTGCTTAGCAATAGGACAAGTAGTGTACAATGGTGTTATCGACCTATATAGAGACTTTACGGCACTGTAAAACAAAATTAGTACACAATTTTTGCATATGTGATGCAATACAAACTAATAAAATGTGAAAAACTATCTAGTTTTAAGGCAAAAGTGACAATAATAAATCTGTATTAGTCTAAGTTGAACCGGAGCCAAAATATTTGAGTACAAAGGAGATCAACTATTTTTTCAATATGGCGTACGACGCTTACTACAAAGAATACCTCACTTTTAAATTTGTGCTCACATTTGACCCTCCCAGACCCTTTAAATAACAAAAATGTGGCAATTGTTTGTTTTCCAAAAATATGTATACACAATAATATAACTAAAATTGCGGAAATTGCAAAGTTTTCATGTAACAAAATAGAATAAATCCAATATTTGTGATTGCCTAATTGAGTAGCTCATAGTTATTAATTTCTTTTTCCATTTTCTGTACAGAAAAAGCAACTATCTGACAATTAATGAATTGCCCTATTATTCTAATGAGGCTAGTACCAATTCTTCACAAGATAATTACTCTTGATTGTTTGCTTGTAAAGTACTTAAGTCATACTTTTTATAACAAATAATAATTAGACTTTCTTTGCTGGACTGGTAAATGAATTCATCAATCTTGATATATAATGAAATATGACAGAACATAATCGAGCATGCCGACTGGTGTGTATTAAGCAATATTTTTAAATCCCACCGAGAAATTACTTACATATTGACGCTCAATCACTTTATTTGCGTTTGCTTCGTTATAATCTTGTTATTCTAAAAACAGTGTTCCATTTAGAATGATTGAATATAGTTGCAGTTGTGAAAAATCTTCACATTTGCATAAAATCGCAATATTTGCGTGCGGTAAAGTCATTTATTTATGATTTTAATTAAGCACTTCTATGACATGTATAATATATGAACAATCTTTATGTTTTTTTTTTAATTCTCATTTAAATAACGTTTATTTTATTGTGCAAAAATCTGCATTCTTAACGTACACATAAATCAATTTACAAAAATATTGCATACTCCATGTAAATGAATGTAAAGTAATAAATTATGTTAAAGACGCCAAAAGTTAAGTTATAATATGAGAACATGCACATATTGAGATTAGAAGGGAAGTCATTGCTGTAACCATTTTGTAATTTAAACAGTTTTTTTGTATATTGATTGACTTTTATTTTACTCACATATACATTGAGGTAATTACTTCCTTTATCTAGAAGAAGAGTTTAAAATTTCCAATAAGTGTTGTTAATGTAGCCTCACTAAACTTTAGCCTGGGCCAAAGTTAGCCTTGTACAAGTGTACAAGGCACTACTCTTTCAATTATTGCACTCGATCCCTTTAAATAAAAAGCAGAACAAATTTGAAGTTGATACAATTATTTGCTATTGCGCTATTATTATGTTGTGTTGTGATGTGTTATACAGTGTGTCCAACTAAGTCGGCACCATATGGGAAACTTTTTTATTATTGGTTTTATGAAAAAAAGTTATTCTTGATAAAAAGTTCTGCATGGCTTAAAACCCAAAATGAAATAATCAGATATAAATTTTTTGCAGTCGTATACGAGGTATGTCGAAAAATGTAAATTTTGATCAAGAGTAAAGTACCTTTTTTTATTACAATATCGACAAACGTTATTAAGAAAAGTTGATCCTAATTGAAAATTACGGCCAGATATCCAATATTATCCATCTACCATGAAAAAACGATTTTTAATAATTTTTGGCTATAAATTATACATAATTTAATTTTGCAAATCACAAAACATCTATTGTATTGAAAAACATGATAACCTTTCGGTTCAAAGGTAAGTTATGTAACAATTTGCTATTGCATTTGAATAATTAGTGCATGCATATCATAATAATTTATTTTACAAATGAAAAGTTAAATAGAAAACAACAAGTTAACTAATAAGTAACATCCATAGCATTATTGCAAATGAAATAATTTATATTTTGCTTCAATTAACCAAAGCCTCAACATATCCACCATCTCTTTCTAAACATTTAATGGTTCGTTTATCAAATCCCCGTAACACATCCTTTATCATATTTGTAGTAATTTCCTGGCATGCTTCTGAAATGATCCTCTCCAAATTATCAATATCTTGAAAAGGTCCTTGCTGGTAAACCCTTTGTTTCAAGTAGCCCCATAAGAAATAATCCAGAGGTGTTAAGTCTGGAGATCTAGCCGGCCAAAAAATATCGGAATATCTATGCATTAGTTTGTCATTGAAAATAGTTTCAAGGTAATCCCTAACAGCTACTGTACTATGGCATGTAGCACCATCTTGTTGAAACCATATACGTTGATGGTCTTGTAAGGGCAGTTCGTCCATAAAGTCGTTCAATTCATTTTGTAAAAAATGTAGATAGCGTTCGGCGTTCATGGTCTGTCGAAAAAAATATGGTCCTATTATTTTATTCTTGTAGATGCCACACCACACGTTTGTCTTAAACGAATATTGGTCATGAGTCTTAATTGTAAAATTGGGATTACTGTCACACCAGCGACAATTTTGTGAACTGACAGTTCCATTTGAAGAGAATGTCGCCTCATCAGAAAAAATTATGTCTTAATAAAAACGGATCCTCTTCTAACTTTTCTTGTATTAAAAAGCAAAAATAAAACCGTCTATCATAATCAGTTTTTTTCAATGTATGAACAAACTGCGGTTTGTATGCATGATATTTATTTCTTTTTAAAATATTTGCTATTGTACCTCTACTTACCTTATTTTGTATCAAAGACATTCTTTTTCGCAATGATATTTTTGGATGTTCTACGACAGATAGCATCACTTGTAATTCCGTGTTATCATCTGCAACCCGCTTCCGGCGTTTTTTATTAAAATTATTATGAACACTTCCAGATGTCTTAAATTTATTTACAATTCTCGTAACTGTTGAATGTTGAATATTTCTATTTGGATGTCTGTTGTTAAAAATAACTGCTGCTTCTCGATGAGTTTTATAATGATCTCCCACAATCAAAACTATTTCAATTTTCTCCTCAAAAGTTAATAGAGCTTCCATTTCTTGCATTTTATAAATTCTAACTAGCGTTTTGACGTTTGCTATCAGAAATTCATTGGTTTGTCAGTGCATCCTAGATTAAATGCCAACGTAGAGACAAATTACTACTATACAGAATTTGCCAGTGCATCCTAGATTAAATGTCGATCTGTAGACATAAATTATCAATGCTAATTACAGAGAAGAGTGTGTAAAAATAACAAAATCTGTTTTTTCATGGTAGATGGATAATATTGGGTATCTGACCGTAATTTTCAATTAGGATCAACTTTTCTTAATAACGTTTGTCGATATTGTAATAAAAAAAGGTACTTTACTCTTGAGCAAAATTTACATTTTAAGACATACCTCGTATACGACTGCAAAAAATTTATATCTGATTATTTCATTTTGGGTTTTAGGCCATGCAGAACTTTTTATCAAGAATAACTTTTTTTCATAAAACCAATAATAAAAAAGTTTCCCATATGGTGCCGACTTAGTTGGACACACTGTATATTATATTGTCTGATATGTCTAGACCAAAACAGAAATTAGATTATCCCCGACAACGATCAAAAATAAATTGAAAGGAGCACACGCAAAAAACTTACGAAGACCTGTGTCTTACTGAGGAGTATGAAAATTGTTTTGTTGTGAATTACTCTGGTTTGTTTTTTGTCAGCTTTAATATTGAACTAGTTTGTAGACGAAACTTCAAAATAACTTGCATATCTACTATAGTATGGGACATATTAAAAGTAAAAAATGCTTTGTTTCTTTGATTGTTTACATAAATATTCTGAATGAATAATTACTTTCATTTTATATTATTGGTTAGATCTATTTCATATTTACGTAGTAAAATTTTATTTTTTGATTTGAAATGTCGGCTAAAGCAAATAAATTAAAAGTCCTCACTGAAAAGAAAGAAACATTATTTTTGAGAATACAAGCATTGTTTGATATCAGTAAAACGACAGTTGCCACTTCTTTCAAGAATTTTCATATTAGGCATACTATGCTTGACCAGGCTGAATTATACTTTGAGCAATAATTAGATGAAATTAATATTCTCCAGTCAGAATTGGACCCAAAATACCAACCTAATTTTAAGTGATTAGATTTTGTGAACTATTTTTTTTTTTTTATATATATATACATTTATTTAACGTCGGCCTATTTCCGCTACTGAGGCCTAACACCGACGCCTGTAGACGAGCTACCCCCAACCAGGAATTTTGCCGAACCTCTTCCCTTAAGAAGAGTAGGGATCTTTTACTTGCCTAACATTTAATAGACACTTTACATCCCCTCCGAAGGATGGTATATCTCCTATACAACCCTCGCCTAAGGTTGTATAGCTTCCGCGCATACACTGATATACAAGCCGCTGGAAGATGTGTGAGGCGAGAACGCGGTTTCCGTTGGAATGGTCACCAATCCAAGTACTAACTGCGCCTGTCGTTGCTTTACATCGCATACCGAAGTATGTACATAGTAAAGACGCACCTATGCTCGCCCCCCTTGTGAACTATTCGTTCATCTTATAATGATACGATTGTAAAAATGGTTCAGTTGCAAAATATAGATCAATTGGTCAAATTACCTAGTTTTGATTGAGAGAAGGGAATTTATGGCCTATTTTCTCTGAATCTTTAGAAACTTAATTCATGATAATAAAGATGTTAATAGAAATGAAAAGGTTCAGTATTTAGCATCTTGTTTAAAGGCAAAGCATAAAATATTTTGCAGGATTGCCTCCAATAGGAAATAGTTACGAAATTTTATGGGATAGTTTGGTTAAAATATACAGGGTGTCCCATAAGGGGATGATCAAGCGAAGTAGGGTGATGGGGGGTCATTTCCAATCAAAATAACCATGTATGTGGTTATCCAATTGCTGATGTTTTAAAAGTCATTTCAATTTTCTTTATTTTCCCCTGAAATCGCTAGTACGCTCAGTAAGAAATTAATGAAAGATAAAATTATGACTTCCTTGTTGTTTTCTTTTTTAAGTGGATTTTAAATAGATGCACCTTTATGATAAAGATATTTCCATGACCTTTATTATCAACTGTGGTGTTTATTGTTATTATTATTATCTGTCATTTTAAAAAAAGCGTTTTTCTGAACACTTTCTGTTCATGAAGAAGTTTAGTTAATTTTTAAGTGACGCTGACGGATAAAAAATGTACTACTAAAAGTTGACCAACTATCAGAAAAGGATGTCCATTTAATGTAGATTCTTACATATTAGAATACATAGGTTTATTCAGGACAGTTTTTTTATCACTATTTTTTACAAGTAATTCGTGTCTGTTAAAAATTACGTTTTACAAAATGTCAAGCTGGGTTGTCAGAATTAAAATAAAATAAATTTCTACAATAACTGTTCGAAATTTCTGCAATTTGCTCTAACACATAATCGGCATCGCCGAATAAAATTTCTTTTAATTAATTGGAACGCATGCTCGTTATTCTTAATAACATTGACTCTTTCTCCTATTTTTTATCATAATTTTTGTTCGGTTTGATTTTCATTTGCGTAAACAAGTTTTTTGAAATAACCCAATAAAAAGTTTAAAGGAGTTAGGTCAGGCGACCTTGGTGGCCACTGGATGGCTCCTCCCCATCTTATCCATCGATATTCGTATTGTGAATTGAGGTACTGTCTCACTTCTAGGGCATAGTGAGTAGAAACCCCATCACATTGTAATGTTACGTGCTTGAAAATCAGCACGTAACTAAATAAATTCAATAAATATATTGAATATATCGCTATAAATGTGGAGGACTGATTGCCTATACTGTGCACCAACGGAATTCATTTTAATAAGGCATATGTATTCCAATATCCTTATCAACGCGGTTTTTGTCGATTCGAAGGAAAAAAGTTAGCTGCCTCGCAGAACTTAACGGCGATTTGATCTGTAAAGGAGCCGATTACCGTGTTATGGGATTTATAGTGATTTGATTTTGGCATTGAATCTACGTTGTCCAAACTTTTGTAAGTGGATGGTGCGAGCGATCTTAGATCGGTTACTAGAGGCCTTGTGTGACACGAGAATCACTAAGTTCTTTTGAAGAAAAGCCGTGGCACACCCACGTAAGTTCACATATCTTACTGACACCAAATTACACATGAGTTCTTTGTAGGGCTTTTTTTTGGCTTTTATTTTTGCTCTTCTTTTTCTATAATAATTTTGGGCATCACACGGATATTTTGCTGAACGATTACACACGTACCGAAGGCCCTTTTTGCACGTGCATCACAGACCCCTCTATACTGTATGCTTGTAAGCCTGAATATCACCATCCATTATCTGAAGCCGAGGATGGCTCATGAACCAGCAGATGAGTAAACCAGTCTTTCATTTATTTTGGAAATCTATTAAGAATAAACGCTAGCGAAAAATTGCAAGGTGTAGGTCGCACTCGCGACACTAGGACTTTTGTTTTATGTCACTTATATTGTATTATATATAGTTATATTTTTTTACGCATTCGATTTGCAAGCATCTGGCATGTTAATTACATCATTGAACAAGCGTAAGATCATATTTTTCATGCTTATGTAATACGAGTGTGATCACACCAGCAAATCTAGTTTGTTGAAATATTTAATTTATACATTTATTTATAATTCATTTATACATCTCGTGTATTGATTGATAATTTTTGTACATATTGCCATATTTTTTCTTTGTTGCTGTAATATATATATTGCTATGATATCCGCTGACGGCGGTTAAAATCACAGTAAATAATTTGTAATTTATAATAAAAAAGTCGTAAGTTCGGCTCATTGAAATTAAACACAATTCTAGAAAACACACAGCAATAAAACAAATTCAAATCAAATCGAACAGTGTATTGTGAGAACAATAAAATACGATATACATAAAATATATGAAATTCCTAGCTAAAATATAAATACGATACTAAAAAATAAAATAATTTTATAATTATTGTTTAAAATCAAATTTGTTAATAAATTATTAAAATTTTCAATTTAAAATATACTCAATTATTTTTCAAACTATTAAAAGATATACAAGAATGGAGTTCATTACAACCTTTTAGTCCGCGTAACTCAAATAAAACCTCCAGCCGCACTGTATCACTTAATTTGATGTTCAGCTGTAATCTGCTAAGCTCCTAAATAATTCAAGTGATATCTCGATTCCACTAGGAATTGTTTACTGCACCTTAAAATTATTTTCTTTCTCCTCCACTAGGAATCGTTTTCTGCACCTTAAATTATTTATAATTATCTTCTTTCTCCAACTTGTCAGACTTTTAAAAAAAATTATTTTCTTTTCTTTCGTTTCGACTCCTTAACTAGATGTCTTCTTTTTTATAACAATACTCCAATTTCAACCAAAAATAATCTCTTCTCTCTATTATATACCAATCTTACCTCAAAAATTTTCAACCCCTACAATTTTCTATAATTTTCTTGTTGTTATTATTTTCTAGCAACTTCTAATTTTCCAATTTTTCCACACTCTCCCTTATATTTTTCGCAAATAATAAAATCGTCGATACCAACTTGAATCTTTCTTGACATCAACTTGACAAAACGAATTGGTTCCCAGCACGTGGTATTGAGCTTTTTTCCAGTTTTATCACTTTCCTGCACAAATTAAATTAAAAATCTTATATCTACATGAACATAATAAATGCATAAACAATTCAAAACGTTATAAACATTTTGATAATTAGTATAACAATAACTAAGTGAATTAAAATAACACAACTGACTCTAATCATCATTAATTTATGTTATAAATATCTCTAACTGTTTTTAAAGGTTGAATATAAAAATTGCATATAATTAATAAAAATATCTGTCTTCTATAAAATACTTTGGTATTTTATCAAGCGGAACAAATGAACGAAAACAGAAAACATAAAACATGTATGCAACTCTTTACTGATGAAATGCATTTTATTCGCAATACACAAATCGAGTTGATCCGAATGTGTTCTAAAGCTTAAATACAATATATCAATTTACGCTTTTACTACCCACTTTAGTGCTGATTACTTTCCTTCCCTGCTACCACAACAGCTGAGTTAGCCGAGAAATTTTTGTTGCAAAATGTACGGGGTGGCCCAGAAAAACGGCACCTATATATTGAAATAAATACATATATTTTTTTAAGAGATCTAAAAAAAAAAACCAGCATCCCAGGCCTATGTAACAGTAACCACATTTCTTGGCGTGTTTCCAGGGACATGTCGGCAAGTAAGCCACCCAATTTATTTTGTAAAAAAATTAGGTACTCTTCACTATTGAGCCTTCTTGGCAGCTCAAAAGGTCCAGTCAATTTCCCTTCAACTATTCCTGCCCACATATTTTCCACCCCAAACTGGTGTTGAAAATGGTAATTTTTTACAACTCTGGGATTTACTGTCCCAATAATGTTAATTGTGGATATTGAATATCCCCGTCTTGACAAAGGTAGATTCGTCGCTCCACAAAATTTTGTTAACAAATTGAGGGCAAAATTGCATTCTTTTGTCGTTGTCAGCGGGCAAAAGGGCTTGCAGCTGTTTCACAAGATACGGGTGCATTTAAATTACGATTCACCGTGGACTCCGAAATTCCTGAACATACTGACATAAAATATGACGAACACTTGTAGACGAATCTTCAATCATTATTTGCATTATTTCGTCTTCGTCGATGTCAATTCTAGGTCTTTCTTCACTCCATGAATGTCCAGGGATTTCGCCTTCACAATACCACCTATGTACATTTTGAAACAGCCTATAGTCAGGGTGACGTTCTCGATCGATGTATCGTATTCGATACTCTCTATGAGCAGCCCGACCATTCCCGTTACAAAACGCGTACACATAGTGCATACCTGCTTATTCTCGACGGTAATAAAACATTTTACACAAGATGTATCTAGTTTCAAATAACAACCATTAACAGTAACACTACACGCATACTATAGGCAAATTCACAAAAACAGTGATTTAGTTTATTAATGCGACGAGCGTCTTTGCTATGTATATACTTCGATATGCGATGTAAAGCAACGTTATGTGCGATTAGTACTTGGATAGGCAACCGTTTCAAATGTTATAGTACTTCTCTTCAACCCTATATAAATGCATGAAAAATTTAAAATTTAAAAAATAAATCAAACAACACACACCATGTCAAAAGTAATAAAAAAATTCATTACATTGCTGAAATTAACTAAAAACTACCATTTAAAAAAAATTATTCTGGAAAAATTCAAGTACAACCGATAATTCTCAATTAACATACATTCATCGTCAAATACCACCAAACACTCCGATTCACCATTTCAGGACTCTCACACCTTCAAAAATACATCTTAAAAATATCAGACCCAAATAATCTTAAAATTCATCAAAAACACTATTCATACCTTTAGTCACAATATTCTATATTCGTTAATTTTCCATAAACAAAGTTTGCATTTAAAATTTCACTACTTTTCAACCGCCCCCCGTATACATTAAACCACTCTTCAAACTTCTTACAACCACATTCCAACTCGATTCATTAATTTATACCACCCGCTTCTCATTTCAATTTTTATTACTTTTCGATCGCCCCTCGTATACCACATTTCATATCGGCATTCTCTTTGCAATCCAATACCTTATTTCCGTTCCACGTTTATCGGGAACAATCTCATATATCTTATTATTCACCACGCACCTATCGGGAACATTCTCATATCTGATTCATATCTTGTAACCCTAAAACGTCGGACCTTAGTTTCGACTTTACGGGGTCATTCCGAAATCATTAAATTTTCTATCAATCAAACTTCAATAACTTCTAAACTCGATTAGATATCAAATTCATTTTTACATCAAAAAATTCTCCTTTTCAGTGCCGATTTTTCTATACAAATTTTATTTCGAAATTTCATACTTTTTCAAAAATATTGCGCAATGTTGTGCAATCTTACGCAATCGTGCCGATCCAGACTACATGGTATCAAATCCAGCTCTAAATAGGGGGTAAAAACGTCTCGGCCTGACTTCCGGGGCACGAAAAACGCACGTAGTATAGTATAAATAACCGAGCTCCATGGGCCCAAATCAAGTTAGTTTCTTCGGTGTTACTCGTGATACAGTGCCCGCGCCAGTTCCAAGGCCGAAACCTTGTAAAAAAGTGTTAATTTTTTAATACCAATAATCTGCCTTCGCGCTTAAATAAATTAAAAATAACTTTTCCCAGAATTAAATAAGCTTAAATAAATTAATAACAATTAAAATAAAACGTCTTCAGTCGAAATTCCATTGTCGAAAAGTTACCCAAAAATATTCTATTGTAAAAATTAACTAAAATTCGTTCTAAACTCTGTTCAAGTGATTAAATAAAATTTGTAAATTCGTTTTTAAACCAGCGTCTTTATTTAATATACAGGGTGTTACTCTCGGCCCTGCCAGAGACTTTGAAAATTGCTGAAAATTAAATAAATCCTTTAAACAAAAAGTGATCCAATCAATCTGGTTACATAGCTTTTCACCCCGTCCAACGATTTTAACGCAACCTCCCCAAACTTCAGATTCGAAACAAATAAAGTGCATCTACGGCCTCAGGAGTCTCAGCTTTAATTTTCCACGGAAAAATATATTATTATTCCCGCTGAAAGAGGAGTGTAGGTGTTCACAAAGAAAACCGTGTCCTCGCCTCACATACCTTCCAACGGCTTGCATATCAGTGTATGCGCGGAAGTTATGCAACCTTAGGCGAGGATTGTGTAGGTGATATACTACCATCCTTCGGAGGAGATGTAAAGCCATCGGTCCCTTGTCTATTAAATGTTAGGCAAGTAAAAGATCCCTACTCTTTTTAAGGGAAGAGGTTCGGCAATATTCCTGATTGGGTGTAGCTCGTCTACAGGCGTCGGTGATAGGCCTCAGTAAAGGAAATAAACCGACGTTAAATAAATGTTAAAAAAAGTTTATTAATGTCAATTTCACAAATGGCTACTTGATCGATTAACATATTGCATGATAGCATGTACAGGAAAAATGTTTTTTTAAATACCTTTTAACGACATGAAACAAGTATACCTTATTTGTTCCCTTTGCCCGCATCTCTCACACACTACCATTTATGGAAAAAAGTATCGAAATTTGAAAAATTCAATTCGTTACAAACACGAATTACTTGTAAAAAATATTGATTAAAAATATCTGTCCTGAATAAACCTATGTGTTGTACCATGCATTAAATGGACAACTTTTTCTGATAGTAGATCAACTTTTAGTGGTACATTTTTTATCCGTTAGCGTGACTTAAAAATTAACTAAATTTCTTTATGAATAAAAAGTGTTAAGAAAACCGCTTTTTTAAAAAATGGCAGGTGCACCTATTTAAAATCCAATTTAAAAAAAAAACAACAAAGACGTCATCATTTTATTTTTACTTAATTTATTATTTGGCGTACTAGCGATTTCAGGGAAAAATAAAAGAAATTGAAATAACTTTTGAACCATCAACAATTGGGTAAACACATATATAGTTAGTTTGGAAATGACCTCCCCCATCACAATACTTCCATTGATCGCCCACTTATGGGACACCTTGTATAACGGTAATAGGGTACTAGCAAGTCAGTACTTTGAATATATGCTTAACTTGCAACCTTCAGTTAATGAAGAATTAAAGTCTTACAATATTTTCTAAGAAAAGTTTCGTGAGCCAGCTCAAGTATTAGGTAACTTGCAAATCAGGGATATGGCGGATTTTATGATTGCCTCGTTGGCTTTAATGAAGGTAGGAAAATACTCTTCCTTTATATTGGCCATTAGACATCATAGACAATGTTTACCCCGGTACAGACGGCGTTATTGAGGTAGCTTCGGTTAAAACTAAAAGTGGTACTTACAAGGGTCGTATTGTGCATTTGTGCCCACTTCCAAATCAATAGTATAAACTTAAAAATCGTTCAGAATTTAGTTAGTAGTTTTTATATAAATAATAATAGTTACATTTTCTGTTTAACTGTAGTTAAGTGTGTTAAAAAACGGCTTCAACTCGATAAGTTTGCAAACCAGGGTAATTAGTTTTCATTAAATTATACAGTAAACTTTGACATAGAACAAGAAAGCGCGTGTGGTCGCTACACCATGTTTTGAACTGTACTCAATGAAAATGTTATGGTTTCACTTTAAATGCAAACTTAGATTAGTTTTAGTATCAATTGATGATGCAGGAGAATGCAATAACTAGATACCTTGCTGTTCGGCCATGATTACTTCAAGAAGTTATGCCAAAAACGTAAAAGTTAGGCCAACGTTTCCCCTCTTGACTTACACTATTTACGGACACAAAGTCTATATTTTTCTTAACAGGGGATAAAAAAAATTGAACATCTCTCCGCCGTTTTCAATCGCCTATAGTGCTGGGCTACTTATTTTTGAGAGTCTTTTTTTATGACAATTTGTTTTTAAAACTCGATTAGACATACTTTCAATTCAATTAAAGTACTGGTCATTTGTTGAAACTACAATATCTTCTCATCGAAAAAAATGTATACAGTGACGTCTGGTAAATCACACAGTGTAAAGACACAACAAAAGAAATTAATTGCCGTAGCATTGTGCGCAAAAGATCTAAACGACCACAATATCAAATATTCTAGACACCTAGCAAGAACTGTAGAAGACGTTGTAAAAACCCATTAAAAGTAATTAAATTCATATAAACATAGTAGAGTGGAATTGTGTTCAAATTATACTTATCAAGCATTTCAAATTATTTTATTTCAGTCGTTCTCAATTTATTTAAACTTGATGTAAGAAAACATAATATTTTTAGTCGCAAACTCCTTTATAAAATCTTTATTTTACTATACGGAACGTAACCAGACTGCAACCAATAGCTACTCTCCGGGCAATGTGCCCCCCCGAGCGTTGAATTACAAGTTACAAGCCTGGCGCGTTATGTGTAATCAAAACGCTAATGCTTCGATTGCAACAAACACCAGACGAAAGACTGATCCTACTTAAAGGAGCTCTCATGCCAGTCATCACACACCACTTGCAGACTGCAGTTTCGAGCTGTTGGCTCTCGTCAGTGCAAGGTAGGCATGTGACGACCGACACGAGGATCACTTGACTATTTAGTACATTTCGGTATCTTTGGGATAGCGACTGGCACGAGAGCTCCTTTAAGTAGGATCAGTCTTTCGGCTGGTGTTTGTTGCAATCGAAGCATTAGCGTGCTTCGCGGGGCACAAAGCCCGGAGAGTAGCTGTTGGTTGCAGTCTGGTTACGTTCCTTATAATAAAATAAGGATTTTATAAAGGAGTTTGCGACTAAAAATATTATGTTTTAATATTCCGCCCTCTAAAAGCACATTTGAACTATGATATAAGAAAGTCTGCATGTTCTCTAATGGATTATGTGTATCCAGTACTGGCATGATAAGATTTGTAGTAATTTAGATAAAGGCGAGTTGTGGTGCTGTTATAATTTCACTCATCCAGAGCATTTGTTATCACGGATATGTTATACCTATACTCTTTAACCTCTCGATGAGAGAAAGTATTCTGGCATTGGTTAATTTTTATTTATTAAATCGTGAAGTAGTTGTGAAGCGCTTGGTAGTAATCTTTCATAGGAGTTTAATATATTTTAATGAGTGCCTCAGGAGTAAGTACGTTTAACTCTAAGTAATTTTTGCAGTACAGGCTTTTCCTTTAATACCAGTGGTTCTTGAGATAAAGGAAAAAAATATATCCAGTGGAATATTTGATAACTAGCAAAGAAATTAAAATTCGCTAAAAAGTGATTACTAGACACTATAGGCAGCTTGATTGCGTGATTTGCAATTTGGTTGTACAAAGATGGTGGTGAAGTGCTAAATTATTTTTCGATATCTGGAACATTGAAACATAACATACGTGGTCATATCATATACAATTTTTGAAAGAAAATACGAGACCACATGTCCTCTCAGAAAATTTTTTGGATAATAAAATAATAAAAACCTTTTAACAAACTTTTTGATGGAAAAATTAAATGATCCAGTTGAAAATCCACAAACTGATGCCATACAAGCATGGGAAGACGCCGATTTGCTGATTGTTAAAAAAACTATGGAAAAGGCAAATCCAAATAGGAGATGTTGCATACTTGGGGAGGATATAGACTTATTAATCATCCTAACAATTAGTAGATGAAAATAGTAATGTCTATATCAACAAATTTCCAAAGAATTCGAAATACTTATTTAAATAATATTTCCATGTTTCTCCATACTTTTTGTGGGTGTGACACAACTTAAAGTTTTATAATATTGGCAAAAATAAAATTTACAACCTATTCAAAGACAATAAAATCCTGTCAAAATCTGTTGAAATATTCAATGTTCCTGTTGTTAACAAATCTCAATTGTACGAAGTTGCTAGATCTGTCGTCTTGAAACTTTATCATGCTCCTACTTCCGCTTCATTATCATCATTAAATAATTATAGATACGATTATTCCAAAATGGTAAAGAATTTGTTAATAAAGTCGCTTCCTGCAACTAATGGGGCTTAAAGAAGCTTGCAAAAATGGTCTACCTCCAATGCCAAACCTGGATAGGAAATTCCCTCGAACCCTGTGAATTCGGTTGGAAAAAGAAGATGATATTTTAATCCCAGAATTTTCCGATGACCCATTGATTCCAGATGCACTTCTCAAAAAATTGCATTGTGGTTGTAAACTTTTTTGTACCAAGAGATGCTCTTGTAGAAAATTGGAATTGAGGTGTAATAAACTTAGTAATGCAGATTGTCTTGATGAAGAGGTTGAACTTGTAAAGATTGAGCCAGATTTTCTTTCAATGGAAAACGATATGTATGAGAATGATAATGATGATGAAATAGATAATGTAAACGATAATGCCGTAGTATCTAGTTCTAGTGAGAATTCTTATTATCGCAAAGAGCAAGATTTTGTAATTAATCTAATATTTTCAATGTAATGATTATTAGTATTACTATTAATTTTTATTATTAATTCTATTATTATTGTTAATATTATTATAGATTATAAATGATTTTGTTATAATATAATTTTGCTTTTCAAAATTATTGGTTTTATTTAATGGAAAAATTCATTGTCCTCTTCAAATTTCTTAAATCCATATGTACCAACAATATTTCTGCATTATATTTGCGGAATACCAGCTGCTCAAAATTATTTAATGCTTTTTGCAATTTCAATCAATAATAATCAAAAATTTAATCTTATTTATTCATTCGGCAAATTGAATTATTTAATAAAAATATTACAATGAAAAATAGCACAATTTTTCTTAATTTGAAGAGACTAATTTCTTTTCGTTGCCACGGAAACTTCCTGGGGAGTTTTATATTTATCACCCTGTATATATTATCTAAAGAAACAACAATATAATATTATTTTTAACATTATCATACTCTAAAGAAGTCTTGCCAAACTTCACATTTTAAATCTAACAGAGAGTACGCACCAAAATTGGAATGTCATCTGCCCAATCTGTAGAAGCGGGAGTGCCACAGGGCTCCGTATTCGGTCCCTTACTATTCCTCATTTATTCTGTGAACATATATCAATACATAAAGTTCTGCTCCATGCAAAGCTACGCTGATGACACACAACTGCATCTTACCTTTCCTCCTGACTTACGGGAGCTTGCATGCATCAAATCAATAGTGACCTTACATCAATTTCTACGTATTGCGCGAACTATAACCTAACTTTAAATGCCTCCAAATGCTCAGTTTTATTATTTTCTCCAAGTATCAATACTCAAACCTAGCTAATCATATGGTAATTAAAATCAACAATACTACTCTTCCTATAGTATCAGAGGCAAAAAATTCAGGTGTTATCTTTGATAATAATTTCACTTTTACACCGCATATAAATAGCTTGCTGAGGAAATCATACGTTTGTATAAAAATGCTATATGCTAGCAAACAGTTTTTATGTTTTAAAATGAGAGAGAAATTATGTGAAATGCTCCTTCTACCAATATTTTATTATTGCCTAATTATGTATTTTCCATTTTTGGATTCCGGTAATAAGAACAGAATTCAAAAAGTTCAGAACACATGTTGTCGGTGTAAAAATTCAAGAGCTGAAGATACGTTAGCAATTTTACAAAGCCTCAACACTCAACAACATTTTTTCAAAAATCTTTCGCTTACAACGCTGTTAAACGCTACAATAGAATGGATACTAACATGAAACGTATTTCTGTAGTTAAACTTCGAAATAGTTCAAAATTTCAACTACTAGTTGACGAATAATATATTATGTGTGTACACATTTTTATTTTTATTTCTATTTTCCATCTTTTATAATTATTTTTAGGCTTTTTTGATTTACACTTCTACTGTTTTAGTCTTCACTTTTATATTTTAAATAATTTGTATTATTATTATTATTATTGTTATTATTATTATTATTATAGGTATTAGTTATAATTTAAGTAGACATAGGTTAAGTGTTAGAGTAGCCAATGGCTAAACTTCGCCTATGTAATTTGAAATGTATGTTTATGCATTTTCCTGAAAAAAGACGTTTTTATTATTTATTATTATTATTAAATCTATCTCTATACCACTTTCTACTACTTTTAAGTTTGACCATTTGCATTTTACCTGATTTATTTACTTTATCCGCATTAATAGTAATCATATTAATAAGAAACCTTACTAATCTATGGTGGATATTTCATAAAATATGCACGTCATTACTTTTTGTTGCTAATATCATCTGGAATGTATAATTGACACCTCTTCAGAAGAATTCGAGTTACGATTCTTCCTGGTGATAAACCGCTTAGTGACGGCTGCTTTAAGGTGAAAAGCGACAACCTTTTAAATAAATCATTTGTAATTGTATTGATAAAGCTCTTCTACTTTTGATTTTATATCTTGCCGTGACATTTCAATATTTTACTTAGCGCGTATTTAAATCTTTCTGTGTAAATTTATAATATGGTGATTATTAAATTTACGCTTTCTATAATTTTAGTGTTCGCATTGTCATCGTCGTGTTTTCTGCACATATCATTAAGTTAATTTGCTGCAGAAAAATAATGCACGAATATGCACTTACTAATACTAAACTAATAAAAAGTGGCGCGCTCGAAATTTTACTCAAGTTTAATCTGTCGTATTTCTAAATTATACTTGATTGATTGTCACGAACCTTTTCAAAAGCTTTTATTAAACTTGCAATGTTTGTACATTTTCATATAAGAAAAAACAAGATGGCGGCTTCAAGATGGCGGACGACTTTATCGTTTATGATCCGATTTGACTCAAAATCGATATCTGGGGGTTTTTGAGATCGTCAATTATGAATTCTTGGTCAAAATTCAGATATTCAAAATGGCGGCGCCAATATGGCTGACGAATTTTGTCATTTAGATCCAAATCGATCAAAATCCATATCTAGGAGTTTTTGGGGTCACGGATTACGAATTTCTAGTCAAAAATTTAGTTCAAGATGGCGGACGACTTACCGTTTATGATCTGCCTCAGAATCGATATCTGGGGATTACAGCATATCAAAAGACTAAAAAGTAAAAAGTAAAATTATATAAAGAAATATTTTTAAAATAAAGCTTTTATTTAAAAAATGCTCTAAAAAGTAGAAAATAAACTTTGAAGTAAATCAGACCCATCATTTTGTTACATTATATAATTTTTTTTATGATATTAAAGCTTGTCGCGAGCAATCTCCTTGATACAGATAAATCTCGCGACAAGCTTTTATATCATAAAAAAAATTATACAATGTAACAAAATGATGGGTTTGATTTACTTCAAAGTTTATTTTCTACTTTTTAGAGCATTTTTTAAATAAAAGCTTTTTTAAATATTTTTTTATATAACTTTTTATTAAGATTAAACTTTTATAATTGATACAGGGAATAATAAAAGTGACTGTTTTATTTAGGACCTTTATTTAATACACGCTGTAGGTTTATTCGGCACTTGGAATAAGCTCAAAATACCTTCGGCGTTTTGATTCACCTCTTTATCTTGCTTTGTTTAGAAAATACCCGGTTGTAGCTGAAACAGGTACAATAAAAAACAAGTGTTCTATGGAGTTCATATTGGGACTTTTTGCTGGCCAAGTCATAGGATCTACGTCAACTTTATCAAGATATTCAGTTACGATGTGAGCAGTGTGAGGGCGCGCATTATCATGGATCAGTATAAAATCTCGTTCCCTATAAAGGGTGCAAATGGAATTACATAGTCATGTAAAATGTTCTCGATGTGCCTGTTGACTCCTTGGGAGCACGTAAAGCTCTATGCGAGCTTCTAATGAAATTCCTCCCTAAACCATAACGGAACCTTCGCCAAAGATTTCTTTTGTGCTGAATAGGCTCTGCTCATATTTTTCTTCAGCTCTTCTCCATACCCTTTGACAGCCATCGGATGAAAACAAACATAAATGTTATTCATCAGCGAACAGGATCCCGGACTTGGTTTGTTCATTCCAATCTGAGTGTTCTCTAGAGAAGTTGCGGCGAGTTCTTCGATGTTTTGCAAGTAATCTTGGTGCAGTTGCTGGTAAATTGACTTCCTTCAATCTCCGAATTACTGTACGATCACTTAAAACTCTTCTTCTTACTTACTAAATGAATATTTGTTTGCACTGCTGTATGAAACCGATTTCGTTGAGTTTGAAACCGAATAAACCGATCATCAATAACAGTTGTATATCTAGAACACCAACGACCCGGGCAGCATACCTTTTACTTCTCCCGTCTCCTATTAAAGCCATAATTCGGACTATTTGCTCAAATGTCATTTGCTGAGGCATTACTTAAAAAATCACAAACACGACTTTGGATCCGACGTGAGACGTGGTGAAAAACGTTTTCAATGTTTTCTACAAAAACGAATTAAAAATGGTAATCGTTAGCGAGTGAATGCCTGTGATGTTGAAAACTTTTTGACACCTGTCATCTTTTAGAACAATGTGTAATCTGTTCATGGCCTTCTTAAAAACAAAATATCAATTTTGTTAATACACATTTGACATTGCTTTGCTTAAACATGTGTATTTTCCAAACAAAGCAAGATAAAGAGGCGAATGAAAAACAAAAATGGTCCGAATAAATCTACAGGGTGTTTTAAAATTCACTTTTATTTTTCCCTGTATCAATTATAAAAGTTTAATCAACAAGAATGTTTGGGTATGCATGATAATCTTAAAGAACCATTTTTCAAAATAAAAAAGGGTTCGTGGCAATTAATTAAGTAGTTTAGAAATTATGACAGATTAAACTTGAATAAAATTTCGAGTGCGCCACTTTTTATGTTTGTCAATGTATTTATATCCTCGTTTAATAGAATTATGAATATTTGAGTGAAATTTGGTCCAAATAAAAAAAATTATGAAGAAGTAACTAGGGTATTACAGTCTTAAGTCAAATACACTGTATACATCTTAAATGCGAACCTACCTAGATATTTTATATTTTTCAGCTGATGATCCTAGGATGTTCAAGATGTTCAAATATTGATCCACGTGAGTTATTACAACAGAACATCGGTATTTGAAACTAATCTCGCTGGCAACATATAAAAGCGAATTGTGTAGGATTTGAGTAAAATATTAACCGAATAGGTATATGCAGTCGGTCACACCAGACTCTAACAACATATATTCGTTGTTTTTTTCGTCAGATTGATTGAATATGAAAACACTTCAATTGTTCTAAAACAACCAAATTTTATTCTTGTGCAAATATGATTTTTTTAATAAACTAGTCCCGCGAATACTAAAAACATTTTGTTATTTACTCAAGGTGTGAAGTTGGCAAAACCACAACACTTCAGTTGTATTATAAGATAATTAATTTTCAATTGTTTTATTGCTGTAATTTGGTATGCTTTTTAATAAAATATTATAAAATAATTTACTTATAAAACAATGAAATAAGAACGGTGTTATTTAATAACTAACAATTGTGAATTTATCTTTTTATTGACAGCAAAAAGTTTATGCAAACTTGTTCGTTAATGAAGCATCAAACTGATGTCGTTAAACTTTCGTGGAAACAAAACTTGAATCGTACCTTTTTTTTATTATATATAGCTCGACACAAGTTAGGATTAAAATTCACAGTCTGAAATGAGTGAACTGTGAAATGACATGCCATACGTAGACGTTTTTTCAGAAACATATTTTCAATGCTGACGATGGTATCGTCCAAAAATGAAGTAATTAAGTAAGTACATGAAAAATATCCAAAATTACCAAGTTACTGGAATTTATTTACGGTATAATTTAATCAGTTTATAATAGTAAAATTGTTAGAATAGTAGCTTACTTATACTTTATAGTTATTCAAGCACGTATCTCTTCGAACCAAATTAAAATCTATACTAACATACCGTATTGTACTAGCACTGTATTGACGCTAGTCCCTATGCTGTTCTGTGCCGGACAAATTCTTCTCCTAAATCGTCCTCCTTGAATCTGACTATAATAGTAGTTAGTTCTACGAAACAACCGTAGGAAACTACATCTCTGTGGAAAATGTGTATTCTTTATTAATTCTTAACGTTCTGGCCCTCGATTGCTAAATTAATTATACCTTCCAGGAGGCATTCGTTGCGAAGAATATTTCCTGGTCATACCATTTTGAAATTTGGGGACATCAACTGGCCGGCACGGTGACCGGATCTCCCAGCTTGTGATTTCTTTTTATACATATGGGGTTACTTGAAATCAAAAGCGCTTTCTAATCGACCGCAAACTTTGGAACAACTGAAATATAATATTTGGACAGAAATTAATGCAACTCCAATTGAAATGTTGGAGCGAGTGATAAAAAAACTTTCGTGCTAGGCTTCAAGAGTGTCAGCAGCGAGGAGGAGGTCATTTCATTTGACTTATGTAACATTTAAAAAATAAAAATATTAAATATAGGAATTATAATATTCCAACCTATCTGCAAGTGGATAAGGACTCAACAAAATACACCAAAACAGCTATGCCCCCTTACGAACGCTGAATTATAGGTAAAATTTTCGTATTTTATCTAAACACAGTTAGCACTAAAATACAATGACTTGGAATGCTCGAATGCTACGAGGAAGATGCGAGGCCTCCTTCATCTCAGGATGTCACTAACAAAAGACCGGTTTCGACCTATTTTTGGGCCGCGTCAGTGATATACCTTCAATACTGGAATTTACATCTCATAGACACTGTTAAGTTCCACCGCAGTAGAGCGTAACTAGCGCCATCTCTCAGTAGTCTCGAAACAATCCAAATCGAAAATAAAATTGATAATCATCACTGAATAAGCAATTTTATAGCAGAATTGTTGATAAGGCACTTGCAGATAGGTTGGAATATTATAATTCCTATATTTTATATTTTTATAAAATTTCCTTCTGCTATAAAATTGCTTATTCAGTGATGATTAAAAAATAAAATTTCCATTTGTGCTCAAGAACTTTGTGTTTAACCTTTGAATAAAAGTTTAGCCATTAATAAAAACAAATCAGTTTAAAATGGATATTTCGTTCTGCCGGACCAGTTATTTCAGAGTATTGTGCTTTCAATAAGTTATATATGATAATCTTTATTTATGACATAAATTGCTTTAATACAGAACGTGATAATGGAATTTCATAAGCGTGTGTAAAAATAAAGAAACAAAACCGGACTTGAAATCCGAGTTGGTTATGCTTTTTGCCATGCCACAGCTTGCTATTGTTTTTGTATACAATTGCGCGAATTTAGTTTCAAAGATTAATTTGATACCTGTTTGTCTTTTGAACGTAACCGATATTCTGAAAAGCTAAAAGCGTGGAAAACAAGAACCTTGATAAAAACAAACCCTTTCCATTTCGATAAAGAGTAAATTTAAGTGGAACAGGTTAATAAAAAGGGCTGGTAATAAAGTTTTATCAATCAAATTATTTCTTTCAAGTCACGCCGGCATTTTTAGAAGAGCTACTCTACGTGTAACGTGGGTGTTCTTCAATTCAAACTACTATTTCACAGTTGTTTTTCGGGATCTGTAACGAATCTTTTGTTTTGGTGCTAGCGTTATTATAGGTCGAGGATGAAACAGCACATTTGGTTACCTAATTTTAACGTCGACTCTTACGCGATATTGACTTTTGGAAATTACTTTTCGAAGGAATCAATTACATGTGAATGAATTGTGTCTCGGCACTGGTTTTACTATTTATACCCAGTAATAACAAAACCTAAAAGCTTTTGATATTTACAGTTATTAATGTTACGTAAAAGCACATTTCCTTTGTTTCACTTATATCGTATGATGTTGTATTTTTTTAATTAATATAATATCAGTGGGGTCAATCTATTCAAATGTTTGCCCTATATGAAATTGTCTGGAAAGGTGAATTTTATTGATGATATGAATAAAAGTTCAAATAGGTACATGTTGCCAACAAATATTTTGTTCAATGACCCTACGAAACATCTATTTCTTAAACAATTTATTTTTTTGAATCGCTTTTTTCCACTTTTCGTTGAATATCTCCGCGTAGATCTTTCATATTAAAAAAATTAACATATTATGGACTACTCCGTAATTAAATTTCTAATAAAACTAAGAGAGGCACCTGTTAATTTTTTAAGTTGCAAAAAAATAAATATTAAAAACAGTAGCCGACATTTAAAATTTGTTATATCTTAAATTATTCCAAACCAATATTCATTATATTTAATAAAGATATAACTCTTATTAAACCAAAATATTGTGCCAAATGAAACAAAGTATATTTACAGAAACCCTTATAACAAATTATTTGAAAATTCAACTCTTAATCTTGTAGCTTGGTTCAACAGTAGAGGTTTTTTTTGGTCTTAGATTGTAGTTTTCGGCATATACCGGTAAAAGGGAGTGGACCGAAACTGCTGGGTGAATAGAAACAAACGTGGGGAACGTAATTGAAAAATTTCCTCAGAGTTCAAATTTAATATTGGCGGTTTTAGTTTTCTGTTCAATTATCTATCGATAGGTCCCATACGTATACCTAGTAAATTTCAGCATTTTATGTTGGTATTTCTGCTTGAAACAGTGTTGTCAATAAACAGCTGCTATATGGGTTTATAGGCTGCAAAACTTTCTTTTCTACAAGAAAAAAACAGGTAAGTAGTTTCATATCTTGCTGAAAAAATACCATGCCATCAAGCCGAGGTTACCCTAGGAAGTATCAATGGTTACTTTGACCAGCTTGAAACGGAGCTAAAAAAGTAATGTATGGCAATTTTAATGAAAAATAAGTTAGTGTTTCTGTTCACCCTACATTGTGGGGTGAATAGAAACATATACCTTTTATTTTTTTGCAGTCAAACCGGTAACATTTTTGAAAAAGTAATATACATATGCCTATGCATCTACTAGTAGGGTCCAGAGTTTTCCATATTTTTCATTTTGAGAAAGCTGAATAGTTTTTCTGCACCAAAGCCGCAAAGTTCAAAATGTGTTTCTATGCACCCCCATTTACGGTATTTTTCGATAATAACAAAAATGGCTGTTTATGATACAACTGTTAAAAGTGAGATTATATTTTTGAGTGGGGAAATTTGAAAAATGAGCGAGGCGATCGAGGCAACCTCACGAACAAAATGAAATCACTTTTAAGAAATATACTAATACAGTATTTCTTGTACAAACACTACTAATAGCATCACCAATTTTGTGATTTTTAAGACATAATATCTACGTATTATTGCAAAATTTTAAAATTAAAGAATGACGTTGTGTCATGAAGCTATAGACAATCAAGGTATTCAAAGAATTTTACTGTAACTAAGGTAATGAAAAACATTTTTTCCCTCTATGGTTTTGGTTACTTTTAACACAAATGTTAAAAGTAACTCACTTATCGCTTTGTACCAGGAAGAAAAAGTGGAAAAGAGCCACACAAATATACTTCTGGCTGTTCAGCTTTACAGAGGATATTCTACAGCTACCTGGTGCCGATCTAGATGCGATTTTAAACGCAAACCAAGGAGTCAAAGTCTTAAACATTGTTTAAAAAAATCGAACCTTCCATAATTTCATTCAAAACCTAGATTGCCTCTAGGCAGAATAAAATATCCGTTTTCAAACTTAATTCATGCCATAATATAATAATATATAAATTCAAATCAGATCGCCATACTTTCGCGATAAATGAAAACTCTAGTTTAGCTATGAATATGGAGTGTTAGTAAAATATTCAACATTCTTCTGCGGTTGAAGATTATTTAAGATAAACTATTCTGTTGTAGCTCCAACGTTTATTTCGTCATCATTTTCATTTAAATCCACGACGTCCAGTTCCTAATCGAATAACAATTAAACAGTGGGTACACAATTTCGCAGTAGTGCTTTATATGCCCGAGATAAACCAAAAGAAAAAACTCTTTCAGTACGCACACTTCAAAAACACTGAATGTATAAGAGCAGCTATGCTACGAAGTCCTAAGCGATCTACAAAACGACAAGCATTAGGATAGCTGAATTTTATGGCTATAATAAAATAAAATAAAATGAAAGGGGTAAACAATTCCAAATTGTTACTCAAATGTCTAAATAGGGTGTTTTAGGTATGCGGTTATTAATTTCTGCATAAAAAAATATGAAAAAAGTTCATATAAACATGGGGCCGGAGGTCCCTCCTAAGGGTGCTGCGGGTCTCTAAAGGGGTCACACAAAATTGACATTTTATTTAATATCTTAGGAACCTCTTGAGCTACACTGATTAATTTTTGCACGTGATTCGATATCAATAACGGTCATTATCTGATGCTATCCACCAAGGGTAAATTCAATGAGGGATGCAGAAAATTAGAAAAGGGGGACTTACTTCTGCTCCCAAATTTCTTAATGTAAATTTTCTGTGATTGTCTCATCGGAATATGATTCCTTGGCTATAAATACACAAAAAAGGTTATGCATATTTTATGCGACGATTGGAACATTCGTATAATTACAAAGATGTAAATCAAGCTGTTGATATTTTTTATTACATAATTCAGGGCAACTTTGAAAACATATACCGAAAGCTAGTCCAAATTTATGTAATGTGTTAATAAACATTTAATAATAGAAACCAAATGTAAGAAAATTGTCTGTCTGGAGAGATTATAAAAGGGCATGAGACATAACAAATAGAATACTTTAAAAAATATTCGCAACTCATTAAAAAAGGCAATTTAGAAATCTCACAAAAGTTACCTAACACAGGTTGAAAATAATTTAGTCTAATCTAAAACAATTTTGATCGTGTAAAAACTCTAAGAAAGAATCTATTTCCATTTCGTGCACAATGAAATATCATGATATTACTTCTAACGGCCTTCAAACTGTAGTTACCATGTTTGTCGGTTTTTACATCGAATAATTCAGTTACTCCTGTAAAATCCTATTATGACAAAAATACCAATAACCTACAGCTTCCTGAAATTAATGGAAATGATGTATTGAATACATTTAAAAAAATGAAACCAAAATTCTCAATGATTCCTGATGGTGTGCCAAAATTTTTATTGAAGTACTGTGGCTTTGTACTTTCAAAACTGTGATCATGTCTTCAAACTCTGAGAGTTTCCCCGATACAAAAGGTCCAAAATATGCCCGGTAATAGATAGTGAGCAGCAGCCAGGCGTCATCTACACAGATTTCTCAAAAATTTTCGACAAAATTGACCATAGGATTCTACTTAACCTTACGGCCTTCGATTTTTCGATGACACTTCTACATTTTTTCAGATCATATTTATTAATATGAATTAATACGTTCAATACCAAAGTTACAAGTTAGAAAGCTTTATTTCTCTGTCGAGAGGAACGGTTCTTGGCCCGATGCTGTCCAAAATATTTATAAATGATATTGTGACATCTCCAACTGCTGTTTTACAAAATTATGTCACTTTTGTTCAAAGTTGGTGTGTGAAAAACAAATTAATGCTGTGTATTGAGAAATGTAATGTTTTTACGCAGTCGAAACGACAATCTAACGTTCAGCATAATTATTTTATACTGGATATTAATTCGAATAGATAGCGCGTTTTCAAAGATGGAGTTACTTTCGAGCATCACCTTACCAATCATCTTGCTAACATCACTATCTCCGCCTTAGATCTCTTGGTTTTCTTATAAGAAATATATATAGATATGAGGAATGTAAATACAATAAAAATGATATGCTTTAGAAGTAAATTGGAATATGCTACTCTAATTTGGAATCCCCATTACCACATACATATATGCAGTATAGGAAACATTCAAAGATGTTTCTTAAAATACGCGAGTTTTATCCGAATATTTAAATAGATAATAACGTATTGTTTAACAGGTTCTCGTATACTAGTCTTGAAAATCGCACGCCGTTACATGACATAACCTTTTTATATAAAGTTTTACACTCAGACATTGACTGTCCGACATTACTGGAACAGATAAACTTTCTAGTGCCCACCACTTTAATACAATTTTCCTGATATTTTGTCTATTGTTAATGTATGAATTATTCATAAGGCTACTTTTTTGTTCATTGCATTTCCGATACTGTAAATGAGATCTTGATCCTACGAGGTTTTTTGTATAAATAATAATAATATATTGTTGACTTTCTCGAGGGGTTAGCTTTACGTTTTCTATTATTTAAAATTTTTATAAATGAAACCTACATGTTTGAACAATAAGTGTTAAAAAACTGCGAATCTAAGGAATTCATTTCAAATTTTTCTCATACATGAATTTGGCACGTCCACGCCACCCAAGCTGGTCTATAACATCGGCATGTCCTCAGTTGCAGAGGATTCGCATCAGTCACGAGAACATTGTATGGCTCACGTGCCAGATCGCGTCGTTTCAATAGGATCCGATCATAGATTGACAGTGTAGATTGCGTCCACGACCACTTAAATCTCTATGCACTCTTCAACCTCGCTAATATCTAATGAGAAATTATTTTTATTATATGCTCAATTGAAAGTGTGGAATACCTTTTCTTTGTAGTATACTGAAGAAGTTATAATTAAATAATATATTCAGATGAAGCTATTACAGTTAAATGACGAATGAAGTGTTTTCTAACTAAATGTTACATTGGAAAACATTTCAGAAACCGTAACAGGTGATGAATTTTGTTAAATTACTAGTCACTTTATTTTTGTGTATATGTCGTATGCAATCTTAAGAATGAATGTTAATTGAATACAACACAAATATCAGTTTTGAAAATATCCACAAGTAATGTGACATACTTAAGATCTTTTAATGGAAAATAAATCAGAAAAGATCCTTTTCGAGTTGGAATGGTGCAATATTTAAAAAAGTAGTCAAGTAGTTTACAATTATATAAATTATCCTCATTTTCCTCAGTGGGATTGAAATTTTTGTAAATAGTAAGTTTTTGTGAGCCGATACATCTTTGACAGAGAGACTTTTCAGCCATTGTCGTGTCAATGGGGGTAACGATATAAAATCACTGTCATGTTTGTATTTCTCTGTGTGTCTAGCTTTGTCAGCCTCTTCAAACAAGGATGGAAAGGAATGAGTTACAAAAATTGATAGAAAATAGTTATATGTGTAAAATATTAACATCAGTATTAACATCCAACAGCTTATACAAAAATCTATAATCGATCCAGATATTCAACAAGCTGATTTGAACTCGCTAAAGCTGTAACGCTACATATGATATATTCAAAATCTTAAACTGCGAGCAAAGACTAATAGGTATCGATAGAAAGTGTCTGCGGCAAAAATACTCGAGGAACGGCAAGTAGCATAACAAACTAATATAAAAAGTAGTATAAAAAAGACGATGCCAGTGAAATTAGAAACTGTAGATCAATTGCCTTATTATCAGTATTCTCGAAAATATTCGAAAGAGTTTTTTACAATAAACTAATATCATTCCTTGATAAACATGAGTTAATATCGGTTAGGAAGTTTAGATTTACCAGAGGGCGCTCTACGTAAGAGGTAATTTTAACTTTCGCTTAAAAACGTGTGGAATTTTCTATGACCTATCGCGTGAATTTGACACGATAAACCACTCAATTCTATTGAATAAGCTTGAAACTTATGGAATTAGAGGACCTGTCTTAGCATGGCTAAAGTCTTACTTGACAAATAGGCACCAAGTAATACATGTCAACACTTCCAACTCAAAAACAATATATTCTAAAAAAAAATTCGGTTACCTCTGGCGTACCCCAGGATAGTGTGCTTGGCCCACTCTTATTTATAATTTTTGTGAACGATATCTTTAAAGCCTTTAGCAATACCTTACATTTATCAGTGTCTGCGCCACATTGGGAAAAACATTGAATCTTTCACTATAGTAAATGAAATCCACTCTCACAATACTCGAAATGCTGATAACCTCTCAATACCAGCGTAACGAACAACACAGGTAAAAATGATCCCTTACACGATGTCTATAAAATTATATAACCACCTTCCCGCACGATACAAACGCCAAGGCAACCTCAAACAATATAAATTAAATATTTATAATTCTTTAAAAAATTGTTTTTATTCTCTGGAAGAATACTTTTTAGTATTTAGAATTTTAGTGCTTTTATTTTTATTTTTATTCTGTAGTCTGTATGTTATATCCCATATATGTATGTTATGTTATATACCATATTTTTATTGTTTTATATATTGGATGTATATGTGTAATGTATATATATACTTGATACATAGTGAAGCATGTAGGTGCTTACTTCTCACAATTATTTGTATCAACTTTGACAATTCCGATACTGGTGTAATCAGTCTAATGGAAATATACCTATTCTATTCAATTCTGCTCTACTCTACCTTACTCTACCCTACCCTAGTCTACCCTCCTCTCCTCTCCTCTCCTTTCCTCTCCTTTCCTCTCTTCTCCTCTCCTCTCCACTACTCTCCACCACTCTTCTTTGCTCAGCCCTGCCCTGCCTGCCCTGCTCCGCTCCCCGCTACTCTACTCTATTCCTATCCTATCCTACCCTATCCTATCCTATCCTATCCTATCCTATCCTATCCTATCCTATCTTCTCCTATCCTATCCTATTCTATTCTAACAAAAAGCGGTGGATTACTAACGAATGTGAAAAAAGGAAAGAATATTGTAATTCTTTTTCAGAGCAGAGGAATGGAAGGAAAGGTGTCCTGTAATAATATTTTAACAATAAGTTTAAAGTTAACTGCACATCATCACACATCAAACAGATGCACATCCCATTAAGGAGAGATATAATATTTGATTAATCACAAGAAGAGGAAGAATACCTAACATAGTAATTAATGTCCGGTGTCCGGGTGGCAGCTGATATTGAAACGATTCCAAATCTGAAATACAAATTAGGCGGTTATATTGTCAAAGAACATGCCAGACTCTCGAGAAATTTTTCGAAACTATAACGAAAAATTTTAAGGGGAATTTGGGGTGAAAGACAAATTATTTTGACGGACATTTCCATTTTTTGCAATCAACATTGACGGAAAAACGGTATGTTTCCACGTGTTGACCCTAAACCGGTCCTTAGTGATCCGGTGGCAAAAAAGTTTTATTACCATATACTCACATGTACATGGGACCGCCTTGCCTCAACGTATGAATACATATAAGTAATAATGTTATAGTCAATTGTTGCGATTCAAGCATTTTTAAGCTCTAGAGCGAGCGCCCAAAATTATCACTGTGCAATTTAAAAAATACGTAAATATATAGGCAAGCAAAAGTCTTCCTATTCATAAACTTTGAATTTTTACATTGAATCTTTTATGTCAATCGTTTGCTAAAAACTAAACATTGGATGGTAGTTGGAGACATTGTCTTTGTCGTTCCGTTCCTCACCATGTGTGGCATACCGACCAAACTTTGTTAATTTTTTTTTTATACGTTTATTTAACGTCGGCCTATTTCCGCTACTGAGGCCTAACACCGACGCCTGTAGACAAGCTACCCCCAACCAGGAATTTTGCCGAACCTCTTCCCTTAAGAAGAGTAGGGATCTTTTACTTGCCTAACATTTAATAGACAAGGGACCGACGGCTCTACATCCCCTCCGAAGGATGTTATATCTCCTATACAACCCTCGCCTAAGGTTGTATAGCTTCCGCGCATACACTGATATACAAGCCGCTGGAAGATGTGTGAGGCGAGAACGCGGTTTCCGTTGGAATGGTCACCCATCCAAGTACTAACTGCGCCTGTCGTTGCTTTATATCGCATACCGAAGTATGTACATAGTAAAGACGCACCTACGCTCGCTCCAAACTTTGTTAATCTTATACACATTTCTCGAAGCTTGCAAAAACATTTTTCAAAAGAACAATATATATTTTTTTGAACTTTAAATATCGTCTTTTTCTTGTGTTTCGAAATGCCCCTTCTGGTTAATTAAGAGAGTGTTAGTATTTACAGTGTTAGATTTAAGACAGTGCCACGACGTACAATCGATACCATCAGTGACAACTTAAGCAAAAGGAGCAGTAAGTATAAATTTTGTATTTTTCGTCTGAATCAATTGCTTCGAACCCTTCAGGTGAACATTTTAATATCTGTTTTAGGAGGGGTAGTAAAAGTCCTTCAGATTTGTTAAGATGGATCGTTCACAATATCACAGGTGAACAATAATAATGACTGAATCAATGTTAAACGGAGCAGGGGAAGATCATCAAGCTGTTGAAAAGATGATGTTAGGAGGATACCAATCGAACCAATTAAGTGAAGGACAAAAGATACTATATAAGTTTGAAGGCTCTTTATACCTAGCAATGAACATTAAATCACTATACGATATTTTTTTAGAATCTTCACATTTCAAATTATGATATTACAAAAATGAAGGACTGTCAACTCAATCGCTTTATCCTTAAAGCCGTATCTGATTGGTGTAGTGCGAACCATCTGTGCATTAATGTTCAAAAATGTTACGTTATCTCTTTTTCTCGGAAAAATAAACCTGAAGAATATGATTATAAAATAAATTCACAGAGTATAACCAGATGTACAGAAATCAAAGATTTGGGTATAATCTTCGATAGCCAGTTAACATTTCGAGCCCATATTAATAGTGCTGTATCAAATTCATATAAAATGCTAGGCTTCATATTAAGAAACTGCAAGTGTTTTAGCAAAACTTCTAGCCTAATGTTGTTATATTACGCATACGTTCGCTCAAGATTGGAATATGGTGCCATCATATGGTATCCGTGGTACACATGTCACGTGAATAATATTGAGTCAGTTCAGAGGAAGTTCCTAAAATATTTGTTTTTTAAGGAGGATGGCATTTACCCGCCGAGAGGAATTAATACGTCCATTTTAACGAACCGTTTTAATATCGTTTCATTAGAAACTCGTCGCGAAATAATTTCCATTAAATATTTATTCAGTTTAATTCACAACACTATTGATTGTCCCTTTTTGTTAGATAAAATCAATTTCCACATACCCAGACTTGAAATCCGCCGTCACACAACCTTCTATGTCAAGAATTATAGGACAAATATTATGGTGAGATCTCCAATTTATGTAATGTGCAATAATTTTAATAAAATCTCCCATCTATGTGATATTAATTTTGATAGTCTAGGCAGTATATTAAATCATATAATTATTACTGAATAGTAGGTTTAATTTTGTTTGTAACTTAAGTGTCAATATTATTTTTCTTTTTTATTCGCTATTGATATATAAATGATATGTGTTTTCATGTATTTCCTGTAATTGGGTGCTTACCTGTTGGAAATAAAGAGATTATTATTATTATTATTATTATTATTATTATTATTATCCCTGTCGCTTGACCGTTGATATTGTTTCTAAACAAATGAAATGATACCTAAGTGAAAATATATATAGTGATCAATAACACTAAAAATTTATAAATTCGTTTAGGATGGGAAGCACAAAATATAGTATCTAATAAAAACAGCTACCAAAAGAGAAACCTGTTATATTTTTAATGAATACAAACTGGATGATCTCCCAAAAGAAAAATTATTATTAATAAATGCCAAAGACGCCAAGCAGATAGGGAAGTTTTATGTAAACACTTCAACACATTATTTATTATAATATTTGATATGAGTAAAAGCTTTTATATTATTATTGTGACACGTTATTTATTTTTCTTGTATAGAAAACTGAAAAAACAACTGACAGCAAAACAACTTTTAGCAAAAATACTTAAGAGGAAAAGAAATATCGAGATAAACCAGATATTAATACGTGATGAACACTAATATGGGCTGAAAACCATAAATCGTATCCTTAATCAGACCGGTAACATATAATTACTAATGTGGAGGTGTTACTTTGACCAGCACGAATATTATATTTATATGTAATTGTGCTGTTGGTGTTACAAAGTTAGTTTTAAAAATGCGCGTGTATACCTTGGAATTTAAAGACACAGGGTGTGTATGTTTATTGTATTCGAGTGGACGGATTAGAATATTTTACTGCTCGTCAGAAGTAAGTTGTATACAATTTGAAGAAAATAATACTTACTAATAGAACAATCCATATTTTTCTGAAAAAAAAAATTATAAGTTAACTGTTTTCAAAATAAAAAAACATTTGAATTGTTATAGCTTTAAGTAACATATTTTGACTGGTGGTCGAGAGGTGACGCACTGGTAGACATACGGGAACATCATAATTTTGAGCATACCCATAAGCTCATACATGAAAATCTTCCGATTTATTCGGATAGATAACATAATTTTTAAAACGTATAACTTTCTTACAGGTACAAGTGGAACTATGATGATTTTATGTGTCCCTGAAACATTTCATACATACTTGTTTTTAATAAAAATATTATTTTAATTTATTATTAATAGTTGTTTTATTTTCTTATTTAGTTTTATATCACTGAAACCATCGGTGAATTTTTAATTGTAAATATATATTTTTTTAAGCAGGTTTTTTCTCGGCAATGAGTTTCCTGCGAGTTTATTAGATAATTTTTATTCATCAGACAGTATCTCACTAATTTTTTATTTTTTTAAACATTTGGTATATAAATTGATAGTTAGTTTAATCTTTGGAGAACGTTTTTTATTTGATTAATTTTTAATTCTGTTTTTAATCTCATTTGGCATAAGATCGGCCCCCCGTCTCGTTTCTAAGCTTGATGCTTAATTGTGACGCGTCGGGAAATCATACACACTGTATACTATATGAATGAAATAAATGAAACAGAATGGTATGTAAATACTATTCAATAAAGAATTTTAAATTGTAAATTGTAAATTAATTGCCTCTCACCCAAAAGTTCCGGGTTCGATCCCCGGTCGTGGCAGTGGAAAATACAGTGAGATGGATTTTTCCACTATACACGGATATTGGGTGTGTATCCCTTGTCTCTTAATGTGTAGCCCCCTCTCACACAAGGCTCTTATAGAGCCTTCCGGGATAAAGGGGGTCGTAATTACATGTGGTGTTATTATTATTATTATTTATAGGTTGAAGTTAAGTAAAATCCTGTTTATGTTGCCTCTTAATAAGAAGAAACTATAGAACCAAGAGTTTTTAGCTTCATGTCAAAAGATCCCTAACATTTATCATATTTACACCGAGATCTTACATTTTATTGCTTGTTTCTATAAAAACTTTAAGTTAAAGAATAATTTATGAAATTTAGTCTTATTAAACAAACTCATAAGTCTCGCACCTTTCAGCAGGTGATAAATATTTTGCTAGTTCAGGCATTGTAGAAATTTATATACCGTTATGTGCCGCCCTCTAACGGAGAGACGTTTAATCGATCCCAGGTAGTAGAATGAAAGAAGGCCTGCCTAGTTGACTACCGGTAATGCGGCGCCATCCCTGAGCCAACTGACGAACTGCCATTACCTCAGATACGAGAAAATGGTGGAATATACTAGACGGACTAGAAAGATCTCAAGTCATGTACTGGAAAGATCGAGAATAAAGCGAGACGGATATATGAGGAGTGGATCCCTCGCACAGAGGTAACTTTCATATTAGATGAATAAGTGAACAGATAAAATAATGAACAGTAATAAGTTGTGAATTATATTAGCGTCTATAGTAGATCAAAGTTATAATAACGATTAAATAATGTAATTAAACATTAATTAAAGTAGTGGTTAGTGAAAATCCTATTGCAGTTAATTGGACCTACTACGCTTGGAAGTATTTACTGGAGATTGCGAACACGTGAGAAACAGGATTTCTAAAGAATTTGAGGAAGTTCGAGAATGTTCTATATGGATACCACTGGAGATATAGAAGTGCTTTGAACTGGAAAATGATAAAGACATTAGACAAGACTTATTTGTGCTAGTGTGAGGAAATTTAAAGAACATTCTATTTGGAAACTAGTGCAGTTAGCTGAATTTTATCAATTGGAAAGTAATATAGACATAAATAAGATCTTTCGAGAAAACTTCGGGTAGTTGAGGGAGAAGTAGAACGACTAACAACGAACGAGTAAAAATTGAGAGAAAAAGAAGGCCAGCTAATTTTATCATCAGGTCCTCGGTTACAACCTCCCTCTTTTGACTGTCAGACTTCATGGACGACATATAAGAGACAGTGTGAGGCAAGTGTATGCTTAAACAACTGGAGTTAAGACGTCAAGCCTCAAAATAGCTTCAGACAGTTCCAGTGGCGCAGCAACAGGATTTTAGAGTTTTAGAGGTTGCATTAGATCTAAGATAAGGCGACCAATATCTCTCCCAAGTATATAGAATTCAGCTGAAATCACGTATTCAAAAAGCTGGGGGGGGGGGGGGGGGCGAGCGTAGGTGCGTCTTTACTATGTACATACTTCGGTATGCGATGTAAAGCAACGACAGGCGCAGTTAGTACTTGGATGGGTGACCATTCCAACGGAAACCGCGTCCTTGTCTCACACATCTTCCAGCGGCTTGTATATCAGTGTATGCGCGGAAGCTATACAACCTTAGGCGAGGGTTTTATAGAAGATATACCATCCTCCGGAGGGGATGTAAAGCCGTCGGTCCCTTGTCTATTAAAGGCAAGTAAAAGATCCCTACTCTTCTTAAGGGAAGAGGTTAGGCAAAATTCCTGGTTGGGGGTAGCTCGTCTACAGGCGTCGGTGTTAGGCCTCAGTAGCGGAAATAGGCCGACGTTAAATAAATGTATAAAAAAAAAACTGGGGAGAGTTTACGGGAATTTGAGGCTGCAGTAGAGAGACTGACACACTTGGCTTACCCAAATACACCAAGGCAGTTCCAGGAGCAATGGGCAGTTGAGACGAGGTAATGGCATAAGAGATGAGGATATCAGATGGGTCCTTAGAGTAGCTACACATAAGACTAGTAGTGAAATATGGATCCATGCACTTGAGATAGAGGCCGCCTATATGGATTCCTCATGGCACAGAGTACGAGCTATCTATGTAGAAGAAGCCCAATCAGAATAAACGAATTCAAGGATTTACACAAGATATTTCTCAATTAATGACCAAAACAACTTTTCCGGGAAACAGGAAAATCGACAAGGAGGTGTAAAGTGTAAACAGCAGGATATAGCAAAAGTGATGGCGATTAAGATAGAGGTTCTGAAGGACTGGACAAAGGAGGTTATAAGGAGGAAAAAACTGAATAACGACGAGATTGGACCACTACTGAAGGCAAGAGAAAAAGGAATCCGCCCGGAATGGAACAACGTTTCGGACAAAAGTGTTGGACTGAAGGCTTTGGAAGGAATATCCAGAGAGCATTTTGGTAAAAATAAGACCTTGGATACAGTACGGGAACGATTTTATTAGATAAATAGAGGCTTGATGTCGCAGATGCAAAGTTTGTGCAGATGCGGCCGTCAAAGGGTTACCTACAGGGAATAGTGACCGAATAAAGGCTCGTAATGTCAATTCAGCTGGATTGAAGGTGGGGTGGCCTGATTTAGCTTTACAACCCACAGCGGAGTGAAGTAGGATTCTTGAAGTCTCTCTCACCTTGGGAAGGTTCGTCTTCTGTCATCACCCGGATTAAAGACGTTTTTTATCGAATTCAACGAAGTAAGAAGTCCAAGAAGAAAATCGTGCACTTGGACAGACTGGGGAAGTATGTTCAGGCTTGAGAAGGAGCACTGTTATGTACCACCCTCTAACGGAGAGAAGTTTAATTATTTGTAGGTAGCAGATTAAAAGGAGGCCTGCCTACTTTGCTACCGGTAAAGCGGCGCTATCCCTGGGCTAACTAGCGAACTACTATTACCACAGATACGAGAAAATGGTGGAATATGCTAAACGGACTAGAAAGATCTCGAATCAGGGGCTGGAAAGATCGAGAATAAAGCGCCACGGATATATAACGAGTGGATCCCACGCAAGGAGGACTCTTTCATATTAGACGAATAAGTTAACAAATAAAATAAAGAACAGTAATACGTTGTAAATTATATTAGTGTCTATAGTAGATCAAAGTTGTAATTAGTGTGTTATGATAATGACTAATTATTATAATTAAGCATTAAATAAAGTAGTGGTTAGTGAAAATTCTTGTTGCAGTTATTTGAACCTATGCTTGGAAGTGTTTACTGGAGATTGTAGACACGTAACAATACTTAGGAAACCATACAAATTAGTACAGAGACTTCTCAACGAAATGTGTTCCTTATATTATGACATACTTAGAATGCCCCCAAATCCATTGGCCGTAAGATGAATAAGATAGACACCATCTTAAATTTGTGCAAACAACACATTTTTCGAAGAAAAATAAGGCGAAGAAAGAAATTGTTATCACTAATAAAACTTCTAGTCTTTGAATTACCTTCTTTCACGAATTTCGGATGGCTACAATGGTAACATTGATTTTGCTGCTGACTACATAAAGCACCTTATAACTATTGCTATTGAAATAAACATATTTGTAATCCAATACATTCACGCTGGATAAAGCGAGTTTGTAGATTTTGTCACCTAGACAATTAAAGAAATTTACGATAACTGTAGGAGTGCACAACAGTCACTGAATGCCTCAGTCATTATATGTTGCATTTCCATGTCTCTACCAAGCATGAAAGGTGTTCTATAATCATTTAATTCTCAAGTAGTTACTTTGACCATTGCTTTACAATGTACATGAGGACATTTCAAGTATTTAATAGACCCTAGTTTGACCAGTGGTAGTGTTTGTCTGTGGGAGTTATACGAGATGAAACTAAATATTTAATTTCATTGGTATACAAACTTTATTAAATTAAAAATTAAAATTAAATATTAAAATGCAAAACGCATTATTCCAGTCAAAATCTCCTCTGTAAATACTTATTTTGTATAAGAAATATAACCAGACTGCAACCAACAGCTACTTCCCGGGCTATGTCCCTGTTAAAGAACACGATAAAACCCTCGGTATACTTTTCGACGTTGTAACAAAATCCAACTTAGGAAATATTTCGCATGAAAAGCGTGCTTCACGTAAAAATATCGTGGAAGAGGTTTTTAATATTTTAATCATATTTTCGCTCTACGGAGGGATTTTTATGCAAAAATTTCAATAACTTCTCAAGGAGCGTCATTTTAGAAAGTGTAGTAAATGTCGCTGCACAGGGACGTGTCGCCCCGACCACCTAAATTTAGAAAGTATAACAAAATTTGACTTTGAATTTCGGAAATTTCAAAATTAAAAACCCTTTTACGAATCCACGTTGTTAAGCACTGCAACTCATGCGCGGTATTAAATATGAGGACAAGTTAATCCAGCCTCTATTCAAAGTATATCGTGAGTTTTAGCGAAAATAGCCCTTAGCGACATGGGACCCCCATCATTTCCTAGCAGTCGATTTTGACGGGGAAATGATGAGTTTTAACGGGATTTGCCCTAAACCGGTTCCTCAGTGATTCGGTGTCATAAAAGTATCTTTACCATGTACTCATATGTGCATGGGACCGCCTTGCCTGAGCGTAAGAAATTGTAATTGCCCAAATATAATTCAAAGTCGTTGCGATTCAAGCATTTTCAAGCTCCGAGGAGCTGAAATAAAAATACGTGAATAGATAGGCAAGCAAAAGCCCATTAAATTTTATAAACATTGAATTTTTCTTGAATATTTTTGTGTAATCGTTAGCTCACAAAACTGTATATTGGATGGTGATTGGTACATTATAAATCGTTCCGTTCCTCACCATGTGTTGTACACGGACCAGACTATTGTTTGTCAAACATCTTTCTTAAAAGTTGTTGTAAAAACATAAATTTTTTGAAGAGATTTAATATATATTTTTGAACTTTATATTGTCTTTTAATTGTGTTTTCTAACAAAATTCCCTTTCAGGTATAATTTTAAGAAAGTGTTATAGTACTTCCAGTGTAGGTAGGTTTATAGTGTTACGACGTTCAATAGATACCATCAGAGCAGCAGTTAAGCAAAAACGAACAGTAAGTATAAATTTTCATATTATTCTCCTTCTGAAACAGTCGTTTCGAACCCTTATTTTTGTGAACGTTAACATTCATTTTTGAAAAATATTAAAAGTCCTTCAGACTCCAAAAGCGAGCTCCGAGCCCTGAATTACAAATTAGAATCATGTAATCAATGTAATAATCACATATTACCAACAGAATGCATAGCTTCAATTGCAACAAAGACCGGAAGAAAGACTGTTTCCTACTAATGGAGCTTCGTGCCAGTCGCCTACATCACTTGCAGACTGCAGTTTCGAGCTGTTAAATCTCATCAATGCAAGGTAGGCTGTAACGACCGACACGAGGATCCTCCGACTACATGATACATCACGAAATTCTTAAGATTATGAAGTGAAACAGTCGGTAAGCGCCATCTAGCGGTCCAGTGATCTGTCAAATTAGAATGAGAGGTTTTTCAGATATAATTAAAATATATCAAAGCGTCAGGGTATTTTTGTAGTCAAAATCTTCCATAGTATCGCTCAAAGCTTCCGTGCAAATAAAAAATTCAACAAAAACTTTACGAGCTCATTATTAACGCCGGCAAATCAGTCGATATGGTGTCATCAATCAAGCCAACGTACCTACTATAAACCTATAAAGGTAAGTGATTCAATTTGCCGGTGGAATAGTACATTTTTAATGAGGTCGTAAAGTTTTTGTTGCATTTTTTATTTGCAGGGGAGCTTTGAACGATACTATACCAAACTAGCAGCAAATATCCAAAGCTCATAAAGTAATTCCAAAATGACACATACCGCAACAGTCGAATGCACAGAACACTACAGTCGAATACTCTACTAGATGTTAAAGTATTCAATTCTAGTTTTCAAGTGTCTTGCTGTGTGAACATCGTCACAGGTTTGAGAATTTGGTTATTGCATTAATGAATCATTCAAAATATTCATAATATTATTTTAAAACTAAATACTTCTAATTATATACTACAGTATATTCACATTTCAGGTTCGTACCATGTAAACAAATATCAACGCGTGCCAAGGCGAAATATGCTGAATGTCGCATTTGTTTACATCATATGAATCTGAAATGCGAATATGCTATAGCGTCCTCTCATGATGTCTCTGACAGATCTCCTTGTTATATTAAAGTAACGACGTTCTGTACCAATATTATCAAATCGCATGATGTAACTCAGCCTTTGCTTGTTGGATGACTGCAAAAACATAATAATACATGCTCCGATAGGAATCAGGTAATAAAGGAGGATTTTGTAACGGTGAATATATTTACCAAAACGCAGGGACATCAGTTGTTCTTTATTGGCGCCAGGTAATTATTCAATAAAATGTGTGACTTTGTCGCTTCGTAGACCATGAAAAAAGCAAATAAAAATACCGCGAGGATCAACATTTGATAAGTGTACAAAAATCGTTTGCCACTATATAAATACATTCCTAAAGGTCAGTAAATAATTATATACATCAGTATTGTATATCAGTATTGTCAGTGGGGTTTTAGACGTCGTAAAATTATTAGAAACTGTTTAATACGATAATGGATTATTTATTAATTTATTTAACAATGCATTGTCCAACAGAACAAGCCAATTACTGGCCAGGAGTTTACAGGTAATTTACAAATATATATGTAAAATGACATATAGGAACTGAAGTAGAAAAATAGAGTACATCAAAATTCTATATTAAGCACGTTAAACACGCAGTTGAGATAAAATCTCAACTACAGTCTGTTACACTATGCCTTACCTTAAAAAGAAACATTTGTTGTATCTATAAACTCGAAAATGAAAATCTGTTTAAGGGTGCAGTCTGGAGAATTCCAATAGCCAGGATATACACCATCTTCTTTATAACATAGAATCTTTAGAAAACTCCGCTAAATACTCTCTATGTATTTTATATGTATATTATAAGGGGGGACCAAATAATTCGAATATACCAGTCTAGATCGAACAAAATATTGATATAGAATTTTAGTGTGTTAATGTTAATAAACAATACAACAACACCTTATTATAAATCCGAGTGATCTAAAGCTTTCATTAGTGATAGTGTTTATATGTCTATTAAAGGAAGGATAGTATGGTATCAAAGGTTACACCAAGGTCACATAATGTTGGTGGACGTGTAAATACGAACGATTCATGCTATGTGCGTCTGAGGGAGGTTTTGTTACTGTTGCTAAAATGGATACTAATATGTTCACATTTATACTTACTCTTTAGTTTTGCTTAACTGCTTGCACTAAATGGTATTGATTGGACGTCTTGAAGCTAACACTCCTTATAAATAACACTTTCTTAATTAACCTGAAAGGGAAATTTGATTAATTTGACTCAGCAAAACACAATGATAAGGGAAGATATTTGGGAACAGGTATAAATCGAGTCTTTTCAGATAATTTTGTTACAGCTACAAATTCCAAATATATAGTATAAGTATAAGGTTAACAAGTGTATAAATTTAACAAGGGCGTCGGTCCATACCACACATGGTGAGGGTTAGGATGACTTGGACAATGCAGTCTCCAACTACCATCCAATGTTTAAGTTTTTAGCCTGTCTTATTACAATATCACAAATAATTTCGGGCGCTCACACTAGATCTTGATAATGCTTGAATCCTAACAATTCAAAGTATTGAAAATTATTTTATATTCATACGTTCAGGCAAGGCGGTCCCATGTATTATGTACATGGTAAGAATACTTTTGTGACACCGAATCACTGAGGAACCGCCTAAGGGCAAACGACGGAAAATGTATAAATTTACCGCCAAAATCCACTGCAAAGAGTGGATAATTTACTTTCAAAAATTTTGTCGCTCGTTCCAAATCTCCCTTTAGAGACTTTAATACGTAACTACTCGTCCTCATATTTAATATTATGCGTAAGATGCAGTGCTGCACAATGCCGGTTCGAAATAAAGATTATTATTCGGAAGTAAAAGTCGGCTTTCAAGGTAGTTGCTAAATTTACTACACTTATGTAAATTTACGCCTTGTGCAGCGACATTCATTGCAGTTATGTAAATAACGCACCGTGGAGCGAGTTTTATGATAGTTCTCAAAAGTGAAATTTTTGTTGCAGTTGCTAAAAAAATAAAATTTCGTTATAAATGTGAACGATCCATGCTTTGATGGGAGTCTGAAGGACGTATTTTCTGCTCGAAAAACTTAGAAAAATTAAAAAAAATAAAGGAAAAAGAAAAAATTAATTTTCCTTTTCCTCAACCTTTTCTAAATTCTAAAATAAAAATATTACGTTCACAAAATTTTTAGGGTTCAAAGTGACTGTTTCAGACGGAGATTAATGGATAAATCATACTTACTGTCGTTTATGCTTAACTGCGGCTCTGATGGTATCAATTGGAAGACGTCGTAACACTATAAATCTAACACTGTCTGTTTCACACTCTCTTAAAATTAAATCTGAAAGGGAAATTTTGTTAGAAAACACAAGTAAAAGACAATATAAAGTTCAAAAAATATATATTAAATCTTTAAAAAATTTATGTTTTTACAACAACTTCTTCAGAGAAAATGTTAACAAACAATGGTCTGACCCGTGTACAACACATGGTGAGGAACGGGACGATTCATACGGTACCAACTACCATCCAATATGCAGTTTGAAAAGCTAACGATGCACAAAAAGATTCAAGGAAAGTTTCATGTAACTGAAATTTTGGTGGGCTTATGCTTGCCTGTCTTATAAACGTATTTATTAATTCACATAAATTTTGGTCGCTCCTCGGAGCTTAAAATTGCTTGAAGCGTATCTACTTCGTTTGTATTATGCAATAACAAATTTTACGTTCAGGCAAGGCAGATCCCATGCACGTGTGAGTACATGGTATAGATACTTTTTTGACTCCGAATCACTGAGGAACCGGTTTAGGGCAAACCCCGTCAAAACACATCATTTCCCCGTCAAATCCGACTGCTAGGAAATGATGGGGGTCCCATGTCGCTAAGGGCTATTTTCGCTATAACTTCCGATATACTTTGAATAGTCGTTGGATTAACTTGTCCTCATATTCAATACCTCGTAAGAGTTGCAGTGCTTGACAACGTGGATTCGTAAAAGGGTTTTTAATCTTGGAAATTTGGAAGTTCAAGTCCAATTTTATTATACTTTCTAAAATTGGGTGGTCGGGGCGACATTACGTCCCTGTGCAGCGACATTTACTACACTTACCAAATTAACGCTCCTCGAAGAGTTAGCGAAAATTTGGCATAAAAAACGCTCCGAAGAGCAAAAATATATTTCCAAGAATTAAAAACCTCCTCCACGGCGTTTTTACGTGAAGCACGCTTTTCTTACGAAATATTTCCTAAGTCGGATTTTGTTACAACGTCGAAAAGTATATCGGGGTTATAGCGTTCTTTAACATAAATTCAGGACGTCGTTTATTGCAGTTACTATAATTCCTCTCTCGGATTTGATTTTCATGATAATTTGCAAACTATTGGGTTATCGGTGCAGTTACGCAAAAATAAAATTTTGTTGAAAAATTAAAAAAGTGTTTCATTTTTCTGTGCACTTCAGAAAATATCTTTCGACGATGTTTTTACGTGTCGCACGCTGTTCATGCAAAATATTAGTCGGATTTTGTTATAGTTACGCAAAATTCCTTCGATGAGATTTTTTGCTGCAATTTATAATGCAACACAATCATTTACATTATAAGACAATTGACACCCAATTGGACTATAAGTCAATAATGAAGATGTAAAATAATAATGAGCCTAACACATAACCCTGGGGTACGCCCGAAGTTGATACAAATTCTACAATTAGTATTCAATGTAGTGGTACCTATTATCAAGATATGATTTTAAAAATAGTAACAGGTTTCTTGAGGAACCAAACTTTTGAAATTTTGAAAATAAAATACCATAATCAATCAAGTCTGTCAAACGCACTAGTGAAATCTGTATAGAATACGTTCACTTGCGAGTTAACACCATGCTGGTACTCAATGACACGATTCTTCTTAAAAAAAAATGTTAGTATGACAAAACTCCAAAGTGAATAAGACCTTTGTATCAAAATGCATATTATAACAGCAATCTGGCCTAGGTGATTTTGCATATGCACTACCTTCGACCACTGGTGGTCGCTCTGGCACTGAAGGAAATATTTTGATCGGTCTCTAATGTCCGCCGTGGCATCGAAAATGTTGCATTTATTTTGTTATTGTTATATTTGCAGTATATCTACAAGCCAATCTACGCAATGATTTTGTATTAATGTTATAATCCCGGTTTTAATTTATTTTAATTTATATTTTTAATTTTTTTAAATGCTGTACTTCAATCATTCTTTTATAATTAATTTTATTGAGAAATTGTCTTTAGTTTGTTCTTTTACAGCACTTATACTATCTTTAAATTTTCTAATGAATGATTCTTCCAAAAGAGTAATATTTCAACGTAAAAAACTCATTTATATGACGTTTAAAAGATGCATAATATAATGTTATCAAGAATTAAAGTAACAAATGAAACATTTGCTACCCTGCCAACATTTGATTGCATAAACACATAATATTATTTCTACTCCCAGATAACATTACAAAGTTATATTGTAACATTTCTATAACAGTTAATTAATGTTTAAAGGTTTAGTCGAATATGTAGATAAGTAAATGTTAACATACTGATAAATAATGCAGATAAGCTTTTAAAAAATTGAAATGAAGGTGAAGGTGAATCCGATAATAAACGGTAAAGTCGTCCGCCATCTTGAACTAAATTTTCGACTAAGAATTCGTAATCCGCGATCCTGAAAACTCGTATATATCGACTTTGATTGATTTAGATCTAAATGACAAAAGTCGTTAGCCATATTGGCGCCGCTATTTTGAATATTTGAATTTTGACCAAGAATTCATAACTGTCGATCTCGAAAACTCCCAGATATAATTTTGAGTCTAATCAGATCATAAACGAAAAAGTCGTCCGTCATCTTGAAGCGGCCATCCTGAACTAAATTTTTTACCAGAAATTCGTAAAAGGCGAACCCGAAAACCCCCAGATATATGGATTTTGGTCGATTTGGACCATAAATAACAAAAGTCGTCCGCCATATTGGTGCCGCTATTTTGAATTTCTAAATTTTGACCAAGAGTTCATAATTGGCGATCTCGAAAACCCCCAGATATCGATTTTGAGTCGAATCGGATCATAAACGATAAAGTCGTCAGCCAAATGTTAAAGTGTATTGTCAATGGACTTATGCACATATAACTAACTAACAAACATTCCAAGTTTAATAAAAGCTTTTAATAATTAATAAAAATGAATGAACTTGATGCATCAAACTAACAGCCTGATTTTTTGTGTAGTGTCCCTTTGTAATAGAGAAAAGAAAGCCGTAAACGAAGAAAATCTGTAAGCGGAATGTAACAAAATAAAGTTGTTTTAATTATATTACCGTGCCCAGATTGGTAAACCAGTACACAGAAAATCGGGCGATTTTAACCACATTTTTAAAAATGTGCTTAAATATTTTATTATTTTTAAAGTGTTTTTGATATTTCCATTAAGAATCAACCTTATATGTCACAATGAAATACATATTATGACAAGTTGATTTGATAACCCCCTTCTAATATATTAATTAAAGTATATTGGCTGGTTGTTTTTTGCTAAAAGCCATATTTTCTTAGCAAAACATGCGGCTCATGCACAAAGACAAGTCAATATGTCTGTACCTATCATCCGATGACTTATTTATTAGATGTATCTTACCCGACCTTACATGAGAACTAAGCAACGAAGCAGCATCTTTGTACAATGACATGGAAGGATCATGACATAAAATTGTATTAAAATTTAATCGAACAAAAGAGAAATAATAAGAGAAGAATTGTGAAGAAATGTTTGAATTTCAAACATCTTAAAATACCAGAAAAGTTTTACAGACATAACACCCTGATAATATCCAATACATTAATTGTGAAGAAACATAATACAGTTATATTTATTTAACAAATTGTATCAACTACTAAAAATTTGTCGTTTGCGTTTAATAAAAAGCCTATTGCCAAGTTCGGTGTGTTATGAAAGTCTACCAACTATCTCCACAACACATTTCTTTTGTTTCTAGTTTGAAATAATTATTATGAAATTTATGACTTTGGAAATATGAGAAAAATACTCTAATAAAAATTACCCATAATTTCTTAACATGAGGTTGCAGTACTGTAAATATTTTTTGTGCTTTCAAGTGTTGAGAAAGTTTTATTACAAGAATTTAAAGAAGGTGTTTAACGTATAGACAAATTAGTGAACCAATTAGTGACATTGTATATAAACCTGCTTGAAATTTTATTAATAATTATATTTTAAGTTATTTATAGTTAGATTTTTCTGCCATCTAATAAAATGACGTCCTTCTAATAAAAATCTAAAATGTTTAATTCATGACTAAGGAGATAAAAGTTGTTTATCGAAGCTAGAATAATGGTTTTGTGCGTCATTTAATTTTCGAGAAAAAAATGCTAACGGGGTGGTAATATTATCAGACTGTTGTTCTAAAACTGCGCCCATAGACACGTTTGAACAATCTGCAGATAAAGCAAGTATAACGTTATCATTGTAATCTGGAGTTGCATTTGCTTTGCTTAGCTGGAATGAAACTATTGATACATTCTGTTGGCCAAGAGTCAATATTTTGTTTTTAGCTAATTGAATACTGAAAATGTAAAGTGGAGCTAATATTTCTGCAAAATGAGAAACAAAACGATGATAATTTATCATTCCTATGAAGTGTTGTTTTAATTATTTAAGTGTTGGTGGTTTAGAAAGTGTGTGATTCTAGGGGGCGAAAATGTGAGGGCTAAGCCGTCTTTTTAGACACGAAAGTGTTCAATGCATACTTTTTAAAGATTCAAATTTGATTTTTGGCTAGTGGATGAACTAGCGATTATCCGAGTCTGCCATGCACGGAGGCAAAGCTACAGATGTTTAAAATTGCGGCACTTTTTTTAGCAAATTCGATTTTTGCTTAAAAATGAGGAATGAAAAAATATGTGGATGAATCCATAGCTTTTTAAGAATTTTCAACTGAATTGGATTTGGAGGTTGAGAAATGGGAAAAAAGTTATAATTATCAGACATGGCTGAAAATCAATATTTGTACGAAATTCGGTGTTTTGAAAGAATTTGCGGTTCGATTGTAATTTTTAAGAGAATTCTGGATGCGGTTATAAAGTCCGGGATGAACTTTTTTATTGTGGTGAAGTTTTGATGCGGACGGCAGCTTTTCATCGGTAGAGCGTCGTTGGTAGAAAAGTTTTATCATGCGCATTCCAAAAAAATATAAGGGTGCCACGTGGCTTAAAAAATCAATATAGATGGACCTATGCCTTGCAAAGCCACGAAAGACAATACATTTTAAAAATCTATCTAGATGAGAAAAAAAATTAGAACTATACCCTTGAAAACCTGGTCTGTCAAAAATATGTTAACAAAACAAATCATATGTAATAGAGAAAAGAGCAACAAGAATAAGAAAAATACTGGAATTTATAAAGGTAAAATTACAAATACAAGGGCAGAAGAACTATAGTCCGACCAATAGGAGGCAACATATCGACACAAAACTGATTATCGTTACCTTTGACCCCGAATAACTTTGGAAACGCACGTTCAAAGTAAACTTCTTTGTCTACCTAATGTACTGGACTAATATTCAAAATTATTAGTTTGAAATAAATTATATATAAACCTTCCTCTTATATTTACAAGATGCTTTTCGATTAATCATCTTTTTGTTACTTACCTACCTATAGACGAAGTAAATTTTCTATAGTTTCATGCAATATGCATCAGATGTCTGTACTTTACCTTACATCTTCATCGGTTTTACTGTATTGTGTGAAGAACACGTTTCTTCTTTAAAAGCTATGAGAAAATCGAGGTTAAAAGCTCGTATTTCTATATATGACTGCAATTTTTCATTCTTTGTATACGAAGATGGTGCCGCAAAGATTTTTTTAATATAATATGTATTGTGAATATGGAATTATTTACTGTGCGGAGCATTGAAAAAATTACCTTGGGATTAACTAATTCTAGATTGTCGGCATAGCTTTTTCAAAAGGTCTTGACGATATCTACAATATATTATTTATAAAATGTTTTTGTGGACTGTCCATAATATTGTTGCGTACACAAAATCGTGCTTAGCATGACGTTTCTGCCTATGGATGGGATATAATTCGAATTAAATTACGTAAAAATCTCACTTACATTATCTAAACAAAATTGCCGTGCACTACACTTTTATGCCTCTTGCGTAATTTTCACAAATACCAATACAATTGAACACTACACTCCAATATTCTACTCGACGCGGACTTTGCGTTAAAGCTATGTTTTAATTTCCTCCAGATGATGCTAACAGGGTTAGCGAAATGCGCGCGGTCTAGAATATTCGAGTGGGGTTTTCAGTTGTTTTGATGTTAGTGAGACTGGATCGGGTTGGGCCACATCAAAGGTTCTAATTTCCTCCAGAGCGCCGGCACTAAGAGCTACAGGGCTGAAAATTGCTTGAATGGGTACTACTGGACTAAAGATTCCTGAACTAAACTATCTATATAAAGAGTTAACCGCCTTCCAGGTAACCTGACTGATCTTCTTAAGTTTAGGAGATCTAAATTTGTCTGAGTAAAGCAGACGGGGTCTTACAGTCTATAATGAGACCCGAACCACTCCTTTGGGGGTAGTTTATAATTGAAAATTACTTGGCAGTGAGTTGGACACAAACCCACTTGTTAGGTATGCTCAGACGTAAAGAGAGAGAAAGACTACTGATCCAGCGTGTCTGTTATGTTATATAATTACTAGTAAAATGTGTGACAGAAAATGTAGTCTTAGTATTTTATTGATTTATTCAAAAAAATTGTATTCAGTTAATATTTTATGTTATTCCTCACACTTTAATGAATTCTCTGTAATATGCTTTCATGCTTAAAATTAACCATATTTGTCGTATATGTTGATCCATTTTTCTAAAGGAGTCTCTGCAAACTATTGTGGCGCTACCTTTGACAAGAGATTATTTTAACGTGCAGCAGAACGCAAAATATGCAATTTAAAAACTTCAAAAATACAAGTAAATAGACATCCGAAATTTTAAAAACATGATTGATTAGGTCACGTTGAAGCTGTACAATTTTTCGAGCGAAAACTGCCATTACAGATTGATATCTTCGTGGGTTTCCTTTAATCGTTGTAACTTGGTAAATTTCTAGTCTATCTTGGTAGCTCAGTGGGTTAGCGCATTTAGTTTTCTCTCTGTGCATACCTAGCGAGGTGGGTTCGAGCCCCACCTACTGCGAGTAATTTTCAAATATAAATTATCCCCAAGAAGTGGTTCGGATTCCCTAACCTGTAGGGCCCCGTCTCCTTTACTTAGACAAATCTAGATCTCCTAGGCTTAAGAGAATAACTCAGATGACCTGGAAGACGGTTAATAAACAATTAAAAAATAATAAAATTCTATTTGCAATGATTTTTGGCTAAGAAATTTTCTACGCTTAACGATTTTCCTAACTAACCATTGCGAGCTATCTCGACCCATTTGTGTGAGTCTGTAACAAGTTTCATTTTCACAAATACAAACAGTTTTCAAAATTTGCGCATGTGTGGGGATCGTTTTCATAGAAATGGGACGACATGCTACCGATTTGTCTGCTTGCCAGCGCCGGCGCAGTAGCGGAGACTGAGAAAGATAATGCCAAGCATACTCTAGTTTGTGACCAGAGGATAGATTTTGTTCGAGAGTTAACGGTACAATTTATGGTTAATTATGGATTATATATTTCTCTTTTTGTTGAAGAGGTTATGAAAATGATTTACTTGATAGCCACATATATAAGGTAAAAAGTTGGCGAAACATGTAAATTTAAAATAAAGGCGATTGTAAAATAAATAGTTTAAAACATAGGAAACAAAATTAAGAGATTTAGATAAAGTTATAATAAGTATAGTAATATTTTAGACCGCTCATCCAAAACAAAGCCCTGGTGTTTATGGCTCCACCACGATGTAGGGCATCGAATGAGTCGCCAGAAAGCCTAGAATGTACACCTGAATTAGGATTTTGCCTCGTGGTACGTAGGGAACCCGTATGTAGAGCTCCGCTGCGATTTGGGGTATCAAATAAATCGTCTTGACGTCTAGAATGGTAACACAACCTTGAATCAGGGCTTATGTAGAACTTTTGAGAACCTAATAATGCCTAAGTATCGCAATAATATTCGCATATATAAAATTTTACGTAACTCGAGTTTATAGTAATGGATAAAAAAACCTGAATCAGTTTCGTGGGAACGCCAGTATTTCAATTTCATGATTTCTGATCAAAGTAAAATTTTACGTGGATATACCAGGCATATAATATGATCTTTTACCGTAAAAATATTATTACCTTCAGCTTTTGCCTATTTCAACAGAGGAAAGGTTTTCAGGTGAATAAATTGACTGGGGATATATAAGTTTTCCAATGAAAATATGGCGTATGAGAAGAAGAGGTACCGTTCGGCCATGATTCAATGTTTGAACAGCTGGGAGTAAGAAGTGAGTGTGGATGCGACAGGAGGTAAGAACAAATCTACATTCTTCTGTCATGCCCATGTAGAAAGATAACGTCAGCTTTATTCAGCTATCATTTTTACGAGATATTAAATGTAGGCACTACCAGTTGATACAAGTAATATGACATATTATATGTAAAAGAAATAATGAATATTCCAAATATACAATCTGTAGCAAATTATTAGCTTAATTTCATTGACTGGATGATCCAGTATAATAATTATTTTTTTTTTGCACAGACACTTTAACAAATAGATTTCATTTGCTAATTTACAAATGTGCTAAATAAGAACATACTGTAAATAGTTGTAGATAACAATTTTAACATATTTAAACAAATTAATATAAGATAAACTTTGTTTAAATCATAATTCTCCAGACGGCGTTAGTATCCATAATTGGCAAACTGGTTCGACAGCATATTAAAAAGGCTGTAGGCCATTGAAGTGTGCGATGACAATCTACAATGTGATCATCGCAGTACCATAAAGCCTTTGATTCCCGCTCTCAACTTCTTCAGATCACCGGTACAACATATAATGTACTACGCTCACGCTATCGGAATGTCAGAGAGTAAAGACTGTGATACTAATAAAATAGATCATATTAATTGCAATGGCATTAAAGTTTATTCAGGTATGGCTTATTTTAATTACAAATTGTATGTATATTATATAGTACTTACCACAGAAATCGGAAATATAAATAAATATTTCAGGGAACGAATATGACGTCATGCAGATGATTTTAGAATGATCCTTGTTTTTTAATTCACAGTACATAAATCGTGTACAAGAATTCTGTATCTTTTGTATGCAGCATTTGCTAAATTCTATGAACCGAACATTGTCTAAAATCAGAGCTACTGAAAGTACCATGGAAGTAACAAATATCAAGTACCTGATAAAGTACTTTCTGCTCCAATTTCCAAGTACTATGACCTGAAGCAAAGTAATTCAAATACCAAATATTTGTCGAAAGTACTACAAGTAAATCGCAAGTACCATATTTCAAGTATTTGAGAGTATTTGAATTATTTTAAACTAGGTACTTCAAATCTCAAAGTAGTTCAATTACTCTAAAGTATTTTAAATACACATGTATTTCAAGTATTCTAACATATTTCAAATGTTTCATATTTCTTCCAATACCTATAAAATTTTATAGTTATTAAGTTTTTCTCTATTATTATTATTTATTATCTTCAACTCAGCATCTTTCAAAAACGATTAAAAAAAATACGTCGATTTCCCTTCAAATGTCAGGAAAGTCATAAAGAAAATAAACATCTATTATATATAAAACATAGAATAACTTTAGGTAGATTTTAGATTGTTTTAAGGGGTCGTTTGGCTTCGAACAGCCTTACTTCACTTCGACCTAAAAAATCTTTTGTGATTTATCTATCCTACATCTAGTTGTTACCCAGGATTCCAAGACTTTTTACAAAGCTTGTGATTTTCCTGGGGTCTAGTTTCCCTATGTCTTCAGGCGTTAATTCCGCCTGTTCTAGGAATTTTAGCCTAGTGTGGACTAACATCTTGCATTCACAAAGTATGTGTTCTACAGTTTCAGTTGCAGTATCGCAATATCTGCATTTTTTGTCTACCGCCTTGCCCATATTCATGAGATAATATCTCAAGGGACAGTGGCCAGTTAGAAAACCTGTGATTAGCCTTAAATCGGACTTTTCAAGTCTTGTGGAGTATTCCTCCAGTAGGATTTTCTCTGGTCCTTTTCCCGTCCTTGAATCCCCTCCGCTATGTGTTCCTTGGCCAGGCCACAGAACGGTTCAGGTCCAATGAATGGTGCTTTAGATCCTTTTTTTTAAGGCTGCCAGCAAGTTCATTTCCTTGTACTCCCTCATGCCCTGGCACCCAAATCAAGGTAACCTTGTGTTGTTGGCCAGTTGCTTCAGGGATTGTCTACATTCCCAGGCAATTTTAGATTCAAAGGTATAGGACCTTAGAGATTTTAGTGCTGCCTGGCTATCTGATAGTATATAGATCTTTGCCCTTCGGATGCCTTTATGTAGGCATTCCTGGGCACGCAGATCTATAGCGTAAATTTCTGCCTAGAAGATGGTTGGGGTGTTACCGAGAGCTTTGGATAGCCCACATTTAGTCCCTGCTACGTCAACTCCTACCCCTTCAGCCATCTTAGATCCATTTGTATACCAGATGAGTGACCCTTGTTCCAATCGCAGTGCCTCTATCTTGCTCGTCTGACAACTTTCAATTAGCACGTCAAACGGGCAGTCAAAGTCTTGTTTGATTGGCAATGAGTCAGTGGGTTTGCTCTTTTGAAATTGTAGCTTCTGTTTGTTAAATTAGTAGTAGTAAAATTATTCATCTTCTCTACCAAATAATTAAAATTAATTGACAGTGCCGGGTGGTAAATATTTTCAGTGACAAGGAGGGACAACGTTTCATGAAATGTTTTGCACTGTAAGTCATTAACTACTAAGTCTAGTAGACTACCATGCGTATTATATACTTCATTTACTTGGATCATACTGGTAAATTGCAAAAAATTGTTGATTATATAAGACTTAGGATCATTTATTTCAATGTTAACAAAATGAGTGATATTGAGATCTCCCTAGATAAGTATATTTTTTTGATTAGCTACATATAATTCGAACTGCTCTAAAAACATTTCTAACTCATTGCATGTTATATGTGGCGGAATATATAAAACGTACATAAACACATGTGAGTGGTTGTTGACACATCTGCACCGTAGGATATCAATAAAAGGAATAACGTTAGAAAGTTCAGATAGATCAAGCTGGTCGACTCTATAATCAATTTGGTGAGCAAGCAAAACTCCACCACCTCGAGATGTGTTGATTCCGTAAATTTTCGATCACAGCGCATTACACCATAATTATCCGGAAATAGTTCTGACTTTTTAACATCACTAGACAATTAAGTTTCCATTAATGCAATGAAGTCGTATTCAGCAGCCATCATAGAAGGGAGAAAGTTATTTATTTTTGTATTTAAGCCCTGACGTTTAATTTTGTTGGGCTCACTTAGTTTAAAGTAACTATTTTTGGTACTCCTCGTACATATTTAATACGTAGATTTGATTCCCCTTCTGAGCAGTACGGTTATTAATTTCCTCTTTCAATGGGCGATAGAACTCTATTTGAATAGGGGTACGATCTAGAGATATACGTATTCTAGAATATGCGTCATGGTTTACGTTCTTCCCTTCGCTGATCTTTACTGCTTGCTGTCTATTTATAGGGCAATCAGTGATCTAGTTAATAAAGTTCAGTTTATGATAAAACAATTTTGCTATTAGGAGTTCAATGTTCAAGCAATAACATGTTTTGGACATATCTACAAGTACTAACGATGTACAATTGCCATTGTCAATGCATTTGTCTGGCCGATAGCTGTGTTAGTTAAGGCGCGGGGTGGCAATCGCGATTAATCAAACAGGTATCCAGCCACCGGGTTCGAATCCCGGCATTGGCACTGTTGACGGAAATGGTTGTATGTCCGCGTTTTTCAATGTGTAACCCCCTTCCGCACAAGCCCCTGGCTTCTGGAATTGGGGTTGTCTAATTTATGTGGTGTTTATTTATTTATTTCGTGATATCATTTGTTACTTTAAAAATAAATCTTGTGGCTACTAATGACTTTTTAATCTCTATACTGAGCAAAAATAGCGATTTTACGCATAACCTCATAACGCATATATTTGTTTCGAGCAGAACCCGAAAAATATATTTTTTGGACCTTTGGAGGGAATTCCCGGATTTGCTCACTTTCTTTCTGTTCATAAATGACTATGATACTTACGATTAAGATTAAAAATGGGTTCCTCAAAAACTCTTACTAATTTACCGGGCTATTTAGCATCGCTTGAAGCAAATTTAGGTACCTTTAAAGTTTCCGACAACTTTCGGAAAGTCAATGACCACTTATGATATACCTTAATTGTTAAACAGCAGACAAGTTAAGGTGTGTTTCCTGCTAGACAAAGTATAATGGTGTGACTCAATTGTAAACCAATTAGTCAATGGTAATAATAATCGTCGCGATAAACAAAAATCATCGAATTTCCCATATTTTTCGCAATAAAAATATATCACCTCGATTGTTGCATGGCGAAATACGCGGAATTAAGCAAACAAGCTATTGATCCAACGGTTCCACATAATTTAGTTTTAAAATTGGGAATTCTGTGGAATTGCGAAGGCTGAGAAAGAAATAGAACAAAAATAGCCGAAGTTTGTGAGAGAGGATATCCTGATTAGTTACAGTGCGGTTAAACCGTCCTTTTTCCCTGTTATCTAACGCATGCGCAACTCCATCAATCGGTTGTTTAACGCTTGACAGAGCACGCGGTACTATTTCAAAAAGCTGAAAAACAAATAAGCATTTTGTTCTAATTGTGGGAATGTCACTACACATTTTTATAAAAAGAAACAATTTGCATTCTCTTAAGGAGGAAGTTAAAAAAAGTTATTACGTGATTTAAGGTGTACTAAAATAAATAGACTTTCTTAACTGCTTAATCTAAATCGGTTCGTCTTCCTGGTTCGGTTTCTTCGGCGGAAGGGAAATAATTAGGGCCACTTAACTGTAAATTGTCTTGCAAATCGATTATCAACTCATATATTGGCTCACAATTGAACAAAATCTATGGCCATTTGGAAAACGACTTGAGTTTCTGCAATACTACTACTCGGGAAAGAGTATCATGCGTGTTGGTTAAACGTTTCGCTATTAAATTATTCTGATGGGCTGATTTTTTTGTTACTGAAAAGAATCATAGACGTATCCTGACGATCATTTCAGGAATTTTCGATGAAATTATATTTCTGAAAAATTTTCAGAATATATACCAAAAACGGCCAGTTTTTAAATTATTTAACACTTTTCTATCACTTCCGGTTTCCCCGGAAATGACTCCAACTTTGAAATTTTAAATGGAACACCCTTAATAACTGATTAAAATACGAGAGTTATCAATAAGAGAAAAAGATCAACAGGCATATGTAGAACAAAGGAGTTTTAACAGAACAAATTGTAAATAATTTTCAGAGTTACTAAAAAATATTGATTACTCAAACATGTATACTTTAAAAGATGTCGATCTAGCCTTGAGTATATTTTAAAGTTTTTTTTCCTTGTTTTGACGTCTGTTTTAACAAGAAAAAAATTCAATATCGTGATTTCTCGCAAACAAAAGGTTGGCTAAAAAAATTAATTGGAATTTCTTCTAAACACAAAAGATAACTTATGGAACATAAACCACATACAAATCTTGATCATTTGTTTATAGCATATATTAATAAATAATTTACGGTATTGAAACAAGTTGTTAAGATCGCTGAAGGGAATTTTTTGCTAATCAGATACACATTTCTGAAAATAAAAAAATTTGTAAATTAAAAATACCGAATTCCGGAAATATACATATCGCAATGGGTAATAGAAATATTGTAGACCAAGAATCCGTTGCAGAGGAGTTTTGTATTTTTTTTGCTAACAAGTCTCACGCTATAACTTCAAATGTAATAAATAATTCAAGCTCAAGACTCCATTTGAAAAGTGTAAGCTTTAATGAACGCTCTTCATTTTGTTTTAAATCGGTGAGTGAGCAAGAAACTATTAATATAGTACATGAGATTAAACCAAAAAAATCATGTGGCTCCGACGAGATTTTTTTCTTAACCAACATAATCGCCGCCGCCGCCGAACTGGAAGATGCGGTGGGGTAGATCGTAAGGATGCTGCAGAGCGCCAAAAGGAGTGTTGCAACTACGATCACCAACACCATCAATCCATACAAGGAACAATTTGACAAAGCGGTCAAACAAGACATACGAGACAAAAACAGACGGCTTTGGCAGCGAAATCGCGATGTCAACGCCGAGATGAGTAGACTGCAGAATCAGATCAGAACCTCTATCAACACCATGAGAAATCGGAAATGGGAGACAAGCTGGAAGCGCTAAATTCTCGGATCAACTCGCTGTGGAATCTGGCGAGGGCCTTAAAGAATACGCGAGAGGCGCTGACGAACATTCACGGATAGATGTCGATGACAGACCTACAGAAAGCGAACGCCCTAGCTACACACTTTGAACATATACAAAACATTAACGTTCCCACAATTTGGAGCATGACTGCATAGAAAATGGTATAAACGAAGTTAATGGTTATGACATACAACTGACCAGACATGAATTCCTACAAGTCATGGTCAAACCCTCGGAAATGAAGAATATTATCAAAACTTTGCCAAATAACAAAACTCTGGAAAAAGACGATATCGACTATAAGCTGGCCAAATATCTCCAGAGAAAAGGTATTGTGCAATTGACGTATATCGTTAATGCGGTCTTGCGACCACAACACTGGCGCAGTCAGTGAAAATGTGCTGTGGTCGTACCCATTCCGAAACCGAACAAGAACGCGATGTTCACCGGCAGCTACCAAGTGATCTCATTGCTGTCGGCGATCCCCAAGTTGATGGAGAAGGTTATTTTGGTCAGATTAGATGCTGCCCAGGATGAACTTAACATCAATGACGAGTGCCGGTTTTGCTTCAGGAAGAGTCGAGACAATGTACAGCAAGTCATTAGGATAGTTAACGACGTCAAGGTACAATACAACCTTGGGAGGAATACCGCTATTGTGCTCCTCGATATTGAGAAAGCCTTCGATACCGTTTGAATCCCGGGGCTATTCTATAAAATGCATACGTATAACTTCCCGACCCACATCACCAAACTTATCCACTCGTTTCTGACAAACAGGTCACTGCAGGTCCGAGTGAATAACAAACTATCAATACGGCGGGACATTCGCGCAGGGGTCTCCCAAGGGTCATGCCTGTCACCTAAATTGTACAACTTATATGTCTCCGACTTCCTAGAGTTCTCTAATACAAAGCTGGCTAAGTACGCCGATGACACGGACATGTATGCACATTCACATAATGCACAAGAGGCAAATATACTCCTAGACGCCCATATGGCCCGCGCCATGGCGTATTACAACCAGTGGAAGATTAGAGTAAATGCCGATAAGTCGGAGATAATAGTTTTCAAGCGTCGCTTTAATGAGAATAAAATTTTAACACCAATTTTGGTTAGGGGGAACCAAATGCCAACCAGATATTGCATGAAGTACTTAGGAGTTAGACTCGACCAACGACTGACATTCAACACACACATCAATGAGACGGTACGGACAGTCGGTTCCATGCCCAGGAGTCTGTATCCGCTCCTGGCCAGAAATAGTAGACTCAGTCGACAAAATAAGAAATTAATATATACTGTTGTAGTCAGGCCTTCCATCACCAAAACTGAAGGTTTTGGAACATAAGTTCATGCGCCTTACTTCAAATTTCACCATGTATATCTTTCTCAGAGACCTCTATGCACGTTGTCATGACATTACCCCACTGGCGGACTACATCCAGCAAATCTCCCAGAAGTTTTACTCCTTCAAACTGAGTGATAGTCCCCTAACACGCAACATTACGCAATTTAGGCAGCATAATGCCCCTTCCGAATCAAACACACCCTGCCATATCAGGCGTTATCCATTTTCCGGCTGCTACTCTGGGCACCCTTCCTCTTACCTTTATCTGCTTCTACACTATTTACTCTCTTTGAAAACTTTATAGCTTTAACTCTTTTCTGTCACCTTCCTCCTTTCTGTTTGTTTTCTTTTGTTGTTTTGTTGTTTTTCTCTAAGTCAATCTTCCTAATCAACTAATTTTATTAAAGCCACGTATTTTGAACCCCCAATATTAAAAAATCATAGATTTGACGACTGGAATGCCTCGCAGTGGGAGTTATCTCGAACAGGTTTTTTCGTTTTTATTTTTCCTGTATCAGCAACCATATTTAGTAAACAGTGCTATGATTACTTTTATTAGTTGTATGTTTTAATTATTTTACATCCTTTTTTTATTTTTTTATTATATTACTGATTTTAATCCGCTGCTTCTAGCGGAAGGAGTTTCAGTTTCTATATATACCTCGTTTGTTTTTAAGCTGAACCGGACCTGCTCCATCCAGTCATGTATTGTTAATATTAAATAAAGTTGTTTTGTTGTTGTTGTTGGTGTTTTTCCAAGAAATATAAAATTGGTCTCGTGAAACCCTTACACAAAAAGGGTGAAAAGATTGGTGTGGTGTGGAGGTGTGATTTCGAATTACAGACCAATAAAATTATTGCATAACACTACAATATCAAAGATAGTAGAACCAATTGTTAAAATTCAGCTTGTGAGTTATTTAGAAAAGAATACCATATTAACAAATTTCATGGGTTTCAAGAAAACATAAACACAGCGGACGCTGCATTTACATTGATGGATAAAGTTAACTTTATTCTAGAAGAAAAATACAACTCCGTTGAAGTATTTTGCGACCTGTCAAAACATTTGATCGTGTGAACCACAACATACAGCTAACTGAATTATATATTATGCAATCAGAAGTGTAGCACAATAAATTCAGATTTTATTTGACAGGTCAAGAAATATATGTGGAAACTCAAGATTTCTCTACAGAAACGATTAAAACACATCAATCAAGCTGCAGTTCAGCGAGATTCGGCGTGCCTCAGGGTTCAGTTTTGGGGCCGGTCCTCTGTTTATTGTATATAAATGACTTAATATTTAATTTTCAAAAAACATCACTCTTTGCTGATGACACCAGTATTATATTTCGAAACAAAAAAATTGCAGATCTTGTACGAGAAAGTCACATAACAATGAATACTGACGTATTTGATTGGTTTGCTGCTAATAAACTATTATTGAATTCCGATAATACTTACAATATAAGGTTCCACGATCCCCTAATCCAAATAAGATTATAATAACAGCAAACGGTAACATTAACCCTGTAAGGAACATAAAATTATTGCAAATACATATAGACGAAAACTTTTTGGCCATCATACAACTGAATTTAAAAAAAACTTAGCGGATCAATTTATGCAATAAGCATAGTAAGAAGAGAATTGGGAAATGAGATTGGAGAATTAGGCTAAGCTAAGGTTTATTTTCTCTCTTTTTTTTTCCTTTAGATATTAGCGACTGGTTGAATGGACTGCGTTCTTAATGCCACAAAAAAACTAATGGTACGTACTTCATGCTCTTATTTTAAGTAGTTTCATTATTATTTAACACGTCAGTGCCTTACGTTAAAATCTATATAATGGCTATAGATATACGTTCTATATTTTTATTTGCTTTTATGTTGTCGAGATATTCATACTGTGTGAGCAAACACAAATAATTACCATTATTATTATTTGTGTTTTATTTTATACGAGTATGGGGGTCTAAATTAAATTATTTCTTACTTTATCTCGGTATATGCTGATAAAAGTTTAAAAACCTAAAATAGTTTGAACTTTGCGATGTTGGGAGCCATATGCAATAGCAAGAGATAATCTGAGGATAAAAGCACACATTGATAGTGGATAGTTAATTGAAGATATAAATACAAAATTAATTACAAAATATGTATCTAATGATACGAGTTTTTACACTCTATGCTTAACAAGAAGCTTGTCTTGTGTAACATTGATAGTTATTGTATGTTATAACTGTTGACTGTCAATAACTGTAAAAATATTTCATGGCATCGGCCGAAAATTAAAGTGGAATAGAATTGGAAGAATATATATATATGCTAAGATGCGGGTTATAATGTTGGAGAATATTAAATGAAGATCTTTTTATTTTGTGTTATAAATTCATGCAGGCATTTTTTAAAGTTTCTTGGATTTCTTTTACTTTTTATGTCATGTGGTATTTGTTTGTAATATTTTGGACCGGCAAATGATATAAAATGTTGGCATTGTGTTTTTTGTGTTCTTATTGGTAATAGATTTTTCTTTATTCCTAGGTTAATATAAGTGACAGTATTTTTGATATAACTTTTTATTGAAGTGGTAAAAATGATGCAAGCTTTCGGCGTTTAAATTTTCTATACTTTGTAGTGGATTGATATAGATTAGAAAAAAAGAGGACCAAGAACTGTCCCCTGTGGTATACCAATCTGAATTATGTTTGGTTCAGTAATTAACTTATTTATTCAAACAAATTGTACTCTATCTTTTTAATAGTCTACTGCCATTACTATTACTACTATTTAAGAAAATCTAGTAGTCGCGTTTTAAAGCATTTTTCAAATATTTTTATTATGTTGTTTATTAGAGATATTGATCTATAGTTACCTACCTCTAGTTGGGAGCCTGCTTTATGTATAGGCACAATCGAGACCTACTTGTGTAAAATAATTATTAAATATATTTGCCTTGTCTTCATTACTACTTATAATTAATCCATGTTTATCCATAATATTAGAGTTTTTTTTGTTCTTTTACTTATTTCCAGCATCTTTTATTAATTCTCAGATTCTTTTGAAATTATTTTTTGCCTCGATTATTTTAGTACTATAATAGTAATTTTGTTTAAATTATTTCTGTAGTTTTTGTAACTGTTTAGTGATGTTAAATTTCATTTAGGTTTAGTTGTTTTTTAGTTTATTTCTTTTATTTATCGATATTATCATACCTTCTGTTATCCATGGCTTTATTTTATATGCAGTTTTTTGTTTATGATTTTTTTTATTTATCTATGTCTGTATTTTTCCAATTAATAAATTTGTAATTTCTTCTATATTATTACTTTTATAAATGTCATACCAATTTTCCTGCGATATTAAATCTTGTAAATGTGTTTTCGCTTTCATTTTTCATCTTTATTTTGTTATCTAGATTTAAGTTTAATATTGTCGTAAAATGGTCTGTTATAGTAGTTTCATAGATAACTGATTTTATCTTTTCAACAAAATAATTGTTATATTTTATAAATATATGGTCAATTGTAGAACTTAAGTTATTTTCAATTTTGGTTGGTTTATTGATACACGATCCATGTGTTGACAGTATGTTTAAATATGATTGTGTTATATTAATTTGTTTATCCAATATATTAATGTTTATATCTCCAACTATTATTTCAATCGATTGTTTCTGTTTTGGTGAATAAGTGTCTCTAGATCAACTAGAAATTGATAACTATTTGCTGAGGGCGGTCTGATAGTCTGATTATCGCGGTCGCGGAAACCTTGCGCATTAGAGTAGGATAACCTGGAAAGACGTTGGACTCTCTAGACCCTGCTCTGGAGAAACTATTGCAAGCCCTGAACAAAACGTTGTGTAGTTCCCTTTGGCTGATCCTCTAAGAGAAATATCTTAGTCTATTTTGCACTCAATGTTACCCAGATAAATATTCTTTGTTCTACTAGTAACGCTTCTATCGTAAACAATTTCTCCAATCTCCACTACCATCTATATTTCATAAGGTCTATTTTCTCACTGCCCATCTCCTATCCCACAATTTAATTAAATCAATAGATCTAAACTTTAATTATATTCATCTCAAATGCTAGTCAGTGTTTATAATACTCGCAGTGATTAGATTTGCTTATCTAATAACAATTATAATGAAGGCATGAACTAATAAAGGGACAATACAAATCATATCGATAGTATTGTAAGAATAAGCACTAACAACTAACAAAAATCGTTCGCTAGCATGCAGACGTCTTCCTATCGCCCATCTCTAAGTTAACAACTATTTAACAACTCTAACTAGCCATCACACTTTGTAATTGTTCGACAACACATAAATTGACAGCTACATATAGAGATATCTATGGTAAAAATGTGCCAGTATATGATTACAGTGTGATGTTTGTGGTCCGGCCGGTTACGCTGCCTCGCAGCTCGCGATAAAACTGTAATATCATGATGGTATGTAAGCCGCATGGTGTTTGATCAGATAAATTAGTCGTTCGGGATGGGTTTTTGACCGTGTGAATCGATAAATGGATTATGAATGTATTGCATTGCAAGCTAGACGAGAATGTGCTTTGTACGTATCGAAAAATCACCCAAGGTCTTCAGGTCAGATTCGGATCTGGGTACACTTGAAAAAAGCACGGATCTATACGTGCGATATGAATATTTTAATGTATAAAAGCTGAAATCTCGGTTTTAATGAATTACACTTCTTATCCGTTTTATTATCGTATATTACACTACATATTTCTTGAGTAATAGCAAGGAAACTGATAAAATAACTCGAAAGTTAGGTTTTACCTTATATGCCGCTCTTGTAGTTGCAAAATTTAAGTGCGGCTAGAAATAGTTTCAGAGTGCAATAGTCATTTCTAATGATCAAGATACATATGGGGATAAAGTAGGCCTTCGCATTTGCACCTCACTAAGCGAAAACATTTTAGTGAAGGTAAAATGGTAGTATTTTTGGAAAAATATAATTATAAAAAGTGACTGCCTAACGTATTCAATATACAGGTCGAAGAGAAGTGATGATACATATTTAAAATTATGGGAATTGAAATTATTGATGATAATGTGAACGATCCATCTTTACACGTCTGAAGGACTTTTATTATATTTTCCAAAGTGGATATTAAACGTTCACAAGGAAGGGTTAAAATCGACTGCTTCACAGAGAATAATACAAAATCTATACTTTATGTTTCGTTTTTGCTTAACTGCTTCACTGATGGTACCAATTGGATGTCGTAACACTATAAATCTAACACAGTAAATACTAACATTTTCTTAAATTTAAACCTGAAAAAGAACTTTGAAAGCACAAGAAAAAGACAATATAAAGTTCAAAAATATATATTAAATCTTTAAAAAAATGTATTGACAAACTATAGTCTGGCATGTGTACAATACATAGTGAGGAACGGAACGACTCATAATGTAACCAACTACCATCCAATATGCGGTTTAGAGCTAACTATTACACAAAAAGATTCAATAAAAAGTTCAATATTTATTATTTTTGGTGGGCTTTTGCTTGCCTATTCACGCATTTTTAGTTCAATATCAATTTAATTCGCTCCTCGGAGCTTAACAATGCTTGAATCGCAACGACTTTGAATTATATTTTGCAATTATAAATTACGTTCAGACAAGGCAGTCCGGTCCCATGCACATCTGAGTACATACATGAGAATTATACTTTTCTGACACCGAATCATTGAGGAACCAGTTTAGGGCAAATACGCTTAAAACCCATCATTTTCCCGTCAAAATCGACTGCTAGAAAGCGATAGGGCACCCTCGACGCTAAGGGCTATTTTCGCTAAAACTCTCGAAATACTTTGACTAGAGACTGGATAACTTGTCATATTTAACACAACGCATGAGTTGCAGTGCTGCACAACATGAAAGGGTTCTTATTTTCAAAATTTCGGTTTTCGTTACACTTTCTAAATTTTGTGGTCGGGGCGACATTACGTTGTGAACGATCCATGCTTTTGATGGAAGTCTGAAGGACGTATTTTCTGTTCGAAAAACTTAGAAAAAATTGAAAAAAATAGGAAAAAGAAAAAATTAATTTTCTTTTTCCTCAACCTTTTCTAAATACTAAATAAAAATATTACGTTCACAAAATTTTTAGGGTTCAAAGTGACTGTTTCAGACGGAGATTAATGGATAAATCATACTTACTGTCGTTTATGCTTAACTGCGGCTCTGATGGTATCAATTGGAAGACGTCGTAACACTATAAATCTAACACTGTCTGTTTAACACTCTCTTAAAATTAAATCTGAAAGGGAAATTTTGTTAGAAAACACAAGTAAAAGACAATATAAAGTTCAAAAATGTATATTAAATCTTTAAAAAAATTTATGTTTTTACAACAACTTCTTCAGAGAAAATGTTAACACACAATGGTCTGACCCGTGTACAACACATGGTGAGGAACGGGACGATTCATACGGTACCAACTACCATCCAATATGCAGTTTGAAAAGCTAACGATGCACAAAAAGATTCAAGGAACAGTTCATGTAACTGAAATTTTGGTGGGCTTATGCTTGCCTGTCTTATAAACGTATTTTATTAATTCACATAAATTTTGGTCGCTCCTCGGAGCTTAAAATTGCTTGAAGCGTATCTACTTCGTTTGTATTATGCAATAACAAATTTTACGTTCAGGCAAGGCAGATCCCATGCACGTGTGAGTACATGGTAATAATACTTTTTTGACTCCGAATCACTGAGGAACCGGTTTAGGGCAAACCCCGTCAAAATACATCATTTCCCCGTCAAATCCGACTGTTAGGAAATGATGGGGGTCCCATGTCGCTAAGGGCTATTTTCGCTATAACTTCCGATATACTTTGAATAGTCGTTGGACTAACTTGTCCTCATATTCAACACTTCGTAAGAGTTGCAGTGCTTGACAACGTGGATTCGTAAAAGGGTTTTTAATCTTGGAAATTTGGAAGTTCAAGTCCAATTTTAGAATACTTTCCAAAATTGGGTGGTCGGGGCGACATTACGTCCCTGTGCAGCGACATTTACTACACTTACCAAATTAACGCTCCTCGAAGAGTTAGCGAAAATTTGGCATAAAAAACGCTCCGAAGAGCAAAATTATATTTCCAAGAATTAAAAACCTCCTCCACGGCGTTTTTACGTGAAGCACGCTTTTCTTACGAAATATTTCCTAAGTCGGATTTTGTTACAACGTCGAAAAGTATATCGGGGTTATAGCGTTCTTTAACAACGTCCCCGTGCAGCGACATTTACTATACTTTCTAAAATTACACTCCTTGGTGAGTTTCCAAGATTTTGGCATAAAAAATGCTCCGTAGAGCGAAAATGTGAATTTATATATAAAAATCTCTTCCAACGGCATTTTTACGTGAAGCACGCTTTTCATGCGAAATGTTTCGTTGGATTTTGTTACAGTTTCGAAAAGTTCATCGAGGGTTTTGGCGTTTTCTTTAACAATAATGTGAACGATCCATGCTTTGATGGAAGTCTGAAGGACGTATTTTCTGCTCGAAAAAACTTAGAAAAATTAAAAAAAATAGGAAAAAGAAAATTAATTTTTTCTTTTTCCTATTTAACCTTTTCTTAAATTCTAAATAATAATATTACGTTCACAAAATTTTTAGGGTTCAACGTGACTGTTTCAGACGGAGATTAATGGATAAATCATACTTACTGTCGTTTATGCTTAACTGCGGCTCTGATGGTATCAATTGGAAGACGTCGTAACACTATAAATCTAACACTGTCTGTTTCACACTCTCTTAAAATTAAATCTGAAAGGGAATTTTGTTAGAAAACACAAGTAAAAGACAATATAAAGTTCAAAATATGTATATTAAATCTTTTAAAAAATTTATGTTTTTACAACAACTTCTTCAGAGAAAATGTTAACAAACAATGGTCTGACCCGTGTACAACACATGGTGAGGAACGGGACGATTCATACGGTACCAACTACCATCCAATATGCAGTTTGATAAGCTAACGATGCACAAAAAGATTCAAGAAAAGTTTCATGTAACTGAAATTTTGGTGGGCTTATGCTTGCCTGTCTTTTAAACGTATTTATTAATTCACATAAATTTTGGTCGCTCCTCGGAGCTTAAAATTGCTTGAAGCGTTTCTACTTCGTTTGTATTATGTAATAACAAATTTTACGTTCAGGCAAGGCAGATCCCATGCACGTGTGAGTACATGGTATAGATACTTTTTTGACTCCGAATCACTGAGGAACCGGTTTAGGGCAAACCCCGTCAAAATTCATCATTTCCCCGTCAAATCCGACTGCTAGGAAATGATGGGAGTCCCATGTCGCTAAGGGCTATTTTCGCTATAACTTCCGATATACTTTGAATAGTCGTTGGACTAACTTGTCCTCATATTCAATACCTCGTAAGAGTTGCAGTGCTTGACAACGTGGATTCGTAAAAGGGTTTTTAATCTTGGAAATTTGGAAGTTCAAGTCCAATTTTAGTATACTTTCTAAAATTGGGTGGTCGGGGCGACATTACGTCCCTGTGCAGCGACATTCACTACACTTTCCAAATTAACGCTCCTTGAAGAGTTAGCGATAATTTGGCATAAAAAATGCTCCGAAGAGCAAAATATATTTCCAAGAATTAAAAACCTCCTCCACGGCGTTTTTACGTGAAGCACGCTTTTCTTACGAAGTATTTCCTAAGTCGGATTTTGTTACAACGTCGAAAAGTATATCCGGGTTATAGCGTTCTTTAACAATAACACCGATTACTTATTTTTTTATTTCTAATATAAAATATAACACCAATTGCTACTAATTTTTAAAAATAATAATAGAAAAATGTTCAAGTGTCAAAATGTATGTTCTTAACACAGTTTGTACAGATTGGACTTTTTAATCGATATATTGCGATTTACTGTATATATCTGTCTCCTGTTAATTTAATGTGACGTTTCTGTTTAGCTTCAATGCAAAACGTCAAATATATCATATATTAAATTTCTATATCATATCGCTAATGAGTCTGGTTCTAAAGAATTGCTCAAATCATACAATAAAGTCAAACAAAAATTAACAATACTATGTCCAAATTGAAAATTGAGAATAATAAATAACTGATAAACAAATCATGTAATAAAGCTAAAATCCTATGGCAAATGGTTAAGAATAGATTAGGGAGTAATAAAATTAAAATGAACTTTAAAATTAAATTAGACGATGAGTTAATAAGTAATAAAACAGATGTTGCAAATGCCTTTAACTTATTTCTCTACATGCATAAAAATCAAATTGGAGAAACACTTTAAACATAATGAGTCTGTAAATTGTACACTTCCAACTCAAAGTAGTGCCAATTCTAGTTTTGTAGAGCTTGTTACTGGAAGTAATTAAAATAAAAGGTAATAAGGTAACATGAAGTAAAAAACTGTGTTGGTACGTCACATAAAATAAGCGAGTGTGATTGAGTGAGAGTTTAAGTATTAACTGAGATGATCTGTCAAAAAATTAAATTGTCAAGTTTGTTCATAGCCAACTATTTTAAAATAATTGAAATAATAGTGAAATCGTGAAATACAAACAAATGGATATTATACTTAAATTAGTTGGTAAAGACATTTTAACTTTCTGAGCAAGAAGTGACGCTTTTATGGAGGACCTCTATATATTGGCATAACTGCGAATACTCTTTCCATAATTGCTCCATGTTGCTTTCTTGATTATTATCTTGTTTTTGTTACCTGAATTTACTTTATTCTTCTTAATTGTGTTAATGTTTTATTACAGCAAAAACTTGAACAACTTATTGAATTATTTTATCATTTTATTTAACCATACTTCTCCACGGCAAGTATAATGCTCGTTAAAAAAATTATTGGTTTAAAAAAAATGTTTTTATAATTACTAACGTAGTACCAATGAATAAATATGGCATGTGATATATCGTTGAAAAGGGAGGAAAATACTCTATTTAATGGCGCCATTTCCCGCCCGTTTCAATATAATTTTTTTAACAGCCTGAAGAGTAAATCTCAAAATACAGCGGTTTTGAAAAAAATTAGATAAAACCCCGTTGAAACACTCTGTTCTGCAAAAAATTTTCGCCTTAGAATTTTTCTCGTATCTTCAAATAACGGAGATATTTGGCCTAGACGTTTTCAGCATTTTCGATACTTTCCGCCATAACTCTTAAAGTAGGCCATGGATTTCAAATGTCTTTAAACCACTTTGTAGGTTATATAAATCGGCACAATTTTCATAAAAATATTTTTTTTTGTACGACCGATATTAAGTGAGATATTCTCGAGCTCCTTGATAAAATGGACAGCCTGTATATTTGATTTTCTTATATTGGAACAAAATCTTACTTTATATTTTTACTTTCTTTATATATTCATGAGTTTGTTTTAGTTAACTCTTGTTTGTTATTACATGTTTTTGCAACCTTTTTTTTTGCTATTTTTTTATTCGTCTTGGTTCTACACTTCTGAGAAAACCAATATTGTTCATTTTATGTAATAAATTTATGGCGAATAAATTTATTCTGTTCTGTTCTGTTCTGTTCTCTTCTCTTCTTCTCTTCTCTTTCTCTTCTGTTCTACTCTACTCTGCCTTACCCTATTCCATTCCATTCTATTCAATCCTATCCTATCCTATCCTATCCTATCTTATTATATTCTATTCTATTCCATTCCAGTCTACTCGACTCCACTCCACTCCACTCCACTCCACTCTACTATACGCTACCCTACTCTACGCTACCCTACCCTACCCTACCTCTCTACTCTACTCTACTCTACTCTATTATACTCCACTCCAGTCCACTCCGCTCCACTCCACTCCACTCCACTCCACTCCAAACTACTCTACCTACACTACTCTACTCTACTCCACTCCTCTTCACTCCACTCTACTCCACTCAACTCCACTCCACTCCACTCCACTCCACTCCACTCCACTCCACTCCACTCCACTCCACTCCACTCCACTCCATTCCATTCCATTCCATAATTTATTGCAAAGTTAGTGAAGTTATGCACAAGAGGTTTGCAAACATGGTCTTCATTATAGTTGTAATTGAAAACTGCATACTCAAGACCAGTCTAACTATACAATAATCAAAGAATAACTTTGTGATTTTCAAGTTTACCATGTAATGTTATTAAGGCGGATTTAGAGCAAGAGGCAAATCTTACAAATAGTTCGTAGAACGTACAAAAATGTAACAGCACGCTTCACGGTTTAAAACTTGAGCAATTTTTAGGAAACCATACTTTATTTAGTAATGTACGTTCATTGAATTATTAAAATCCGCATGTGCAGAGTTTCAGTTAGTAATTACGATTAACATAATTATAGCTCTGCTACTTAAACTAACGAATCATTTATGGTATAAATACTTCCTTCCTTTTGTAAATATTTTTTTGTAGAAAACAGAAATTCACTGTCTCCAAACAGTATGTTTCTTATCTAGTAAGAACAGTATGAGAAACCCATCACGAGCTTCTATCGATACGATACATTTTGTTGGAAAGTGTTGTTTGCTTCATTAGTTTTGTCATGTTCGGCTGCATCAGTTTTTATGGTATACATGAGCTTACAGTTGTTGGTACGTTAATAAAATTAACATAATTCGTTTCGAATTTTTGTTGCACAAGACTTTTGCGTTCATAAATCGTAACAAATGTGTCTAAATGTAAACCAGACTTTTTATATACGAATTATGTAAATCCGGAGAAGTTATTTCCATTCCCGAGAGATTAATTCAAAATGCAGATCTAATAGGACATTTATGATAGCCGTTTAAAGCTTTTGCTGACTGATTGCAATTCGTACATGCATAACAATACAACTGATTTAGGAATGTTGTCATAAAGAGACGAACAGCTTATTTCAATAAGAATGAGTATTTCCAAAATATACTAAATTCTTAGGTACACTAACAGTTAATGTTGGTATCTATGTATGTCAGGTTAATAAAAGTGTGTAAAACATGGAATGTTATAGCCATCTAAATAAATTACAGGTATTTCCAAAGTAGAAAAAATCAAACCGTTGAGTGAATTGTAAGTATGTTGAACATATCTCTGAGAAAACCATCAGTGATTGGATAATAATGAAAAAGTTTCAAGTTCTTTTGATTTTCACTTCATTTAGTATAATTACTCATTATTTACTCCTGGGAAACTTCTGTCAAGTTCCATATACCGGATGTCAACGGACCATGGTAGGCCCCCCCTTCTTGTTCTTATTTTTTAGAATATCAGAATGAAACTTGGTAGACGTATTATATGACCAAGAGGACACTTTGTGACAAAACTGTCATTTTTCTTCCCCATCCGGTATCACCGAAAATGATCCCAACTTTTGATTTTTAAATGGAACACTCTGTAGCTTATTATATTTTTGGGATCCTTGAAAATTACTCATATAACACATCTACCAAGTTTCACTCTGATATTCTTAAAAATAAGGACAAAATGGGAAATCTGCCATGATTCATTGACACCCTACCCTGTGTTTAAATATTGATAGCGATATATTTCATAAAAAATGTCTCTTAGGTTAGTTTATATGCATGTATTTGGAACCTCAATCAAACTGTATAGCTACGATGTAGCTTGATAAAATGTGAAGCAGTGGTGATCCCAGAATTTCGATATGGGGGGGGAGGAGTGGGCAGCGCAGTTTTGTACACGTAGCGTCAGCTGCAATGGGATTTAATGATTAACGCTTAAATAGGAGACAGGACAATAAAAATAACTATTTTGTCGGCGTTTCGTGTATTTGGCATACACTTCTTCAATGTTTAATAATAATAATAATAATAATAAATTTATTCACCATTTGTAACGATACATGATATGTATATATGGTAAGTCATTCAATATGGGTAAAAGTAGTGGACAAAAAGTTTAAAACTAAAGACAATTTAAAAGTTACAAGATAAACATAGAAATAAATTAAAAGCAAAACAAAAAATTTATCAAAAAACGATAAATCAACCGGACACAATAAATATGAAAACATACGGAGTACATACATTTAAAAAATAGCTAATTACAATTTAAAGAAAATTATTGTCATTATGAAAATCATTAATTGTGTAGTATCCTTTTCCTATAAGAATTTTTTTAATAATGTTCTTAAATTTACCTATCGTCATATTTTGAATATCCCTTGGCAATCTGTTGAAAAATGCTATCGCACTGTATTGAAGGGATTCTTTGAAAGTAGAAGTCCTATGTAAAGGAACTGTCAAAATGTTATTGTTACGTGTGTTATATGTATGATGTTCAGACAAACGTTCAAACGAATTCAAATTATTTTTTGCATAAATTAAGCATTTATAAATATAAATGCACGGTACTGTCAAAATTTTTTTCTTAATAAATGTTGATTTGCAGCTTTCTCTACTATTTAAATTAAACATAAGTCGTAGTATTCGTTTTTGTAACACAAATATTCTTTTTACATAGGATGATCTACCCCAAATACATATATTAACTGACATGTGTGAATAGGCTAAAGCATAGTACACATTTGTAAGACCTATTTCATTTAACGTGTCTTTTAATTGCAGTAACGCAAAGAAAGCTTGATTTAGTTTAGTGCATACGTGGCTAACATGCTGTTCCCATGACAGACTACTGTCCACTAATGTACCAAGAAATTTAGAACACTGACTTAAAGTTATTCCAGGTAAGGTAATTGTGCGTCTTAAATTGAAATTCAAAAATACAGTTTTATTCTCATTTAGCATTAGTTTGTTACGATCGCGCCAACTACTCATTTCATCCAATACCGTTTTAATTCTAATCAATAGTTCCTCGGGATTAGTGGCCATTACCGTAATGGTTGTATCATCAGCATACATTAAGGTGGAACCATTTTTGATATAGTCTGGCAGATCATTAATATAAATTAAAAATAAAAGCGGGCCAAGTATGGAACCTTGGGGAACTCCCCTATAATGCAACATTTTTAAACAGCAATTTCATCACTATTAATGTTGAATATTGGTGTTGATAAAATTGGTATGCCTACAGATGTGTTGCATAACTAGGGTGACTATATTTTTGTCAGAAAAAGAAGTACAATGATGAAAGTAGCTTTTTGTAAAAGTTGAGGTGGTAGGGTTTAAAAATGCGCCACAGGCGAAAATTTTAGATTTTTCAAGGTCAAATGGCCTTAAATTAAAAGTTTTATTTTAAAAAATATTCTCTTCGAAATTCTCGTGGGTGCAAGGATTAAAAATACAAAATACCAAATATATTTGTATCAGGTAAAAAGACCAAGTATTCTATATTCCAATACAAAATATAACAAAAGAACAAGCATGCTCTTCAATTTGCCCTCGACGTGCCTGCAATTACAGCACTTGAATCATCACGTTGGTACCAGTCACACTTTTGCGAACTTAGGATTATTTCGGAAACTGGAACATTTCGCTGCAACTTTCATTGATGTTCGTGCGAACTTGCATCACAGCCTTTAGTGTGAATATCTATATTTACGTTAGGTTGACATTCTTTTATTAATTTCTCTCTTTGAGAAAGCTGTTTCAAAACTATAATGGAATATACTCCAAAACAATTCAAAAATATCATCAATATTATTAATATTAAATAAATTGGCGGTGATTTGATTGATGTGGCTAACAAAAGATAACTTTGGGTCGAATATAACTCCTAGATCTTTGAGATGACTACAGCTCTTCAGTTCTTCGTTATTAATTGTATAGACAAGTTTTATTGGATTTTACACACGAGTGTATGTCATATAGCTACACTTTGAGATATTTAACTGTAAGTTATTTACGCTACACCAAAACCAAAGCTGTTCAAGATCGCTTTGCAAATCAGCGCAGTTTTATACATTAGTGATAGATAGATGTAAAAAATTTTAGGTCATCGGCATAAAGTAATATTTTTCAGTGTAAACTAATGACGATATCATGTATAAAAATGTTAAAAAGCAGGCCCAAGCACAGAACCTTGGGGAACACCTGATGTCGCTGAGATATTTATAGACTAAAATCCACAGTATTGTACATTTAATCGTCTATTTACTAAGTAGGATTCAAAGAAGTTTAGGATTTGCTCAGTTGGTCCAAATTCGGATAATTTGTTCAGCAAAATTCAGTGGTCCAGTCTGTCGAAGACTTTAGAAAAATCTGTATAAATGACATTTACTTGGTCTCCAGCCTCCAACTGTTCAGCTATGAACTGAGTAATGCACAGGAAATTGCTGGCGGTAGAACGATTTAGCATGAATCTGTGTTGATTGAGATTTGACGTGACTAAAAAGAATATCGTTTATTATGTTTCCAAATAATTTACTAAAATTGCACATTACTATTGGTCCTATAGTTTTCAACAGCACATCTATCTTTTTTTTGTTCGAATACCGGACAGATTTTAGATATTTTGCCGACTTCTGGAAATGCATCACTTTTAATACATAAATTAAAAATACTAGCTAACGGTTTCGAAAATAATATGGTACGATCTTTAAGGAAAAAGCGGAATACCATCAAGACCTGTAGTGTTTTTGGGTTTAATTTTCTTAAGTGCCTTAAGTACGTCATTTTCGGTAATATAGGAAATACATAAATTGTGCAAATTGCAATGAGCGCTATTAACATCAAGAAAAGTTTGTAGATGCGGAATATTACTCTTGAAAGTAATTAGCAAATGCGTCAACTATTACTTGGGGTTCGTTTAATATGGAGTCATTATAGGTCATAACGCTAGGAATACTGGATATATTTTTTTTACTGTTTACATATGACCAGAAGGATTTGGGTTGGACTTGAAAATATGATACATTATGTATATACCTCCTTTACAGACAGAGGTCTCTCTGGATAGCCCCCCCATAGTTAGTGTTAATGTAATCCACGCCTGGGGGATGTAAATACGTAACAATATTACATTTTTATTTTACTATTGAACTGTATTTTATTGACCACGGTGTTTTTAGGGAACCAAACTTTTACAATGCAGTAGAAGTGTATGTGAATAAATATAAGTGTTACTTTTTCCAGTGCTGTAGAGTAATTGCCAAGGATGTTACTATAAAGTATAATTGACTAGTCGGCATCTATCTAATGTATACCGAAGCACTGGTGAAGCACCATTAGAAGCCAATGTAAAGACATGTAGTACGCGCTGAGTCAGGCCGTGTAATGAATACTGAGTGGTCGCTTGTCGGCACCACCGGGTTCCTCCGGTGGTCCGGGTCCTCAAATATTTGGTTCGGCTAAGAACAGAGATATAATCAAAGGTTACGCTACGTCAAAAGACACCCTCACATCCCACCCACTTTAACGCATCTCCACGCCAATTATTTTTGCCTACTTACTGCTTGTATAATATAGTTATTAAATTTTGTGGTAGCCATTAATTAAGGATATCATCTACCTGTTTATTTTTATACTGGGGTAGGTGTAATTTAATTATGCTGGGCCATTTTTTAGTAATTATTAATTAATTAATTATTGGGATGTAATAAAAGTTAGAATGAGAAATGCTAAAATAGTTTTTTAGTAATAATGGTATAATAATAATAATAATAGGCTTTTATTAGTGTCTTATACACGGAGTATTAACACATGTCAGGATTTTTTCAAGGATAATAAAATGGATAGAGAAAATAATTATATACGTAGAGGTACAAGTTAAAATAATTCTAAGGTAGAGAGTTTTGTTTTAAAAATACTTAACCCTAAAATTAATATTGATAAAACAGCTTACGGAAATGTTAAAAATTAATGATATTGACTAATACCTACATTTACGTTAACAATTACCAGTTACTAAAATCAGCCTCCAGGAATTCATCAATTGTATAAAATACCTTTCTGAGTAAAAATTTCCTCACGGAGGTTTTAAATCTATGAAGTTAAGTTGTTTCAAGTCCGTTGGTAGAACATTGCAAAGCACTATACCATAATAACTTGCTCCTGTGTGAGTTTTGTTCAACCTTAAGAAATTTACATTTATTTTGTCCAGGTTTTGTATTGGGTAACTGTGATTTTGCCGATGGGTAATATAAGTTCTTTCATTGTTTTTTACGTATAACAGTAACTACAAGATAAAGACACACGGTAATGTGAGAACACCCAATGTAATAAATTCAACTCCACAGTCAAATATTGTGAATGCTTTTCTTTGGAAAGACTACTCTACTAACAGATGATGCCCCCAAATCAGAATAGCGTAAGAAATGACTGAATGTATTAAGCCTTGATACGTAGTAAACATTGTTTTCTGTGAGACATTGCGTCCGAGATGGCGTAATAAATATATGCTTTTGCTTACTTTTCTACATAATATATAATTTGCGACTGTTTCCCAGCTTAACTTTTTGTCAAGGTAGACTCCTAGGAATTTTACCTCATTACTAAAAGATAAATCGTGGTCCATATTTTTTAGAGTAAAAACCACTGTTTCAGTTTTAATATTATTCCGTACTAACTGATTCTATGATCTTGTACCAAGTATTGTGTCGAATTTATTTCAGATATTAAGTCCTTGACATGTTTAAATGATTTTCTTATTGTTGTGTCATCAGCAAATAGAACAAAATTTGTATCTAATGCAATGCTTTGTAGATCATTTACACAGATCAGAAATAGTGTCGGCCCTAACACTGATCCCTGAGGAATGCCGTATTTTATGAGAAGGAGGTTTGAATTCTCTTTTGCGAGGATACATATTGAAAACGACTGGTTAGGTAGGAAACTATTAAGTTGGTACTATTGTTGTTAAAACTTAAAAGTTTAATTTATCACAATTTATGTGACACACAGTCAAAGGCGTTTGTTAGACCTAAAAATTGTGAATATGTTAATAAACCCTCTTCAAAACCTTCGTTGATAATTGTAATTAAAGAATTTATAGCTAATGTTATGGAATCTATAGCTCTAAAATCAAATTAATGTGAGTTAAATAGATTATTTTCTTCAAAATGGCTAGTAATTTGGTACTTTAATATTATTTCCAAGATTTTTGCGAAAAAGGAATGATGGCAATTGGTCAATAATTTGAAAGATTATCCTTATTATTTCTTTTATATTTATTTATTTATTTATTTATTAATTTATTAATATTTATTAATATTTATTGGTGTATTAAACAGAATTTTTTTTACACAAGTCAAACATACAAGTATCAAACATATTACATAGAAAGTATAAATATTATAGAAAAATACAAGAACAGTTTATAGTGGGATCCGAACCACTTCTTGAGGGTAATTTATAATTGAAAATTGCTTTACAATAGGTGGTGCTCGAATCCACTTCGCTAAGTATGCTCAGAAAGAAAGCTAGACGCACTAACCACTGTGCTACCGTCCTATTGGTGACCAACATCATCCACGACAGTTAGGCTTCCTTCACCAAAGGGAAAGGTGTGACGCAGCAAGTCCTAAGGTAAAAATTGTTGAGGCATAAATGTGATACAACTTCGGAGCACTACCTATGATACTGTTAGATATTGAGAATGCCTTCGAAGCTATGCGGATATAGTCAAGTGTATATTTACTGAGCACTCAAAAAACGCAACAAAAACTTTACGATCTCGTTAAAACACAATAGTGTTTGTACTCTTTGTGCTACCTCGACCACAATTTGACTCGCTTACCTCTATAGGTTTTTAATGTGCGTCGGCTTGTTTGACGTCACCATGTCACATGGGAAGAATGGTGATAATATTGAGGCCGTAAAGTTTTTGTTGCGTTTTTTGAGTACCCAGCAAATGTTCCTCGGCTATACTTCAACTGTTTGATAAATAACACTTGCATACTTCCCAACTTACATCAGTAAACTAACAGTTACAAAGTTGGCAACTTTAGAAAATTTTGGTGTTCATTTAAATGAGCAATAATTTTTTCAGCATTTTTTTCAAGTTTCAGTTAATATATGTAAATGCTATATTGTGCAAAAACCGTGTTATTGGATTTAACTAAACGTTTTTTTTAGCCCTTTTTCAGCCAGGAACATTAACGACTATATACGCAATATATCCAATAACTGACAGCTGTAAGTGGTAAATTAAATGACTTATTTCCAAGTAGCTGCTGAGCGTTCTTTTATTATTTTCATGTTTATTTTCAATTAACGGCTTAAAAAATACTTTACAGTTTACTTTCTTTCCCTCAAAATGGAATAATTACAATAATGCAACATGAAATTACTTTCATATAAATTGTAATAACTAGGTACAATTACACGATGTAGTTGCAATAATTATTATTGATGCTTGTTATAATATCGGCCTACACTAATTCATCTTTACATTTTGCAATTATGATAATTTTAATATATTAACACGACACCTAGAAGATTAGCTTTGAATTTAAAATTGTTCTGCCAATTACTCCGTCTGCCATAAAGTAAAGAACTTTACACGTTGCAGTAAATACTATCTATAGTTATTTATCACTATTTAATAAGCATTTTATTATTTTTGTTGAAACCCTTACTGAAAATATGTTGGCTAACAATACCTTAAACAATATTATTGCTATTGATTCAACCCTTAATTTATCTCCTATTACCTGTGAGGAAACCCACAAGATCATATTATCCTTTTCCTCAAAAAACTCTGCTGGCGAAATTCCTAGCTCATTATTAACAAAGATTGTTAATTATATAACTCATCGCCTCACTGCATTAATAAATTTCTCATGTCAAGAGGGTATATTTCATACAATACTAAAAAAAGTTATTATTATACATGTTCACAAAAAAGACGACAGAAGTCTAATATCAGATTATAGAGGGACAGCCCTGCTACTTCCATTATCTAAAATCTACGAAAAATCTTTTCATGGTAAACTCTCAGCTTACTTGGAGGTTGAGAACATACTAACTGGGAGATAACATGGCTTCAGAAAGGGTTGTTCTACCCAGCACGCCGTTTTGTCATTGTACAATTATATCTTAAATAATATTGACTTAAAAAAATAATACCGCCTGCAAATTTATTTATTTTAAACGCACGTTCGATAGAGTCAATCTAAAGCTGCTGAAACTTGATAAATATGAGATAAAAGATAACGCTTTAAAGTGGGTGTAAACATATCTGGTGGATAGGACACGAGAAGTTGCTATAAGGAACAACGGTATTATTTATAAATCCTACACTAGTCAAGTCACCATGGGCATTCCCCAAGGGACTGTTCTGGGGCCATTGCTATTTTTTATTTTTATAAATGATATTGTTGACTATTTTGATGGATCGTTTGTGTCTTTATTTACTGATGACACATCTGCTGCTGTCTCAGCTCCGAATATTAAAGAACTCAGTTCTCATGCAAAAAGTTGCTGTACAAAATATGGAAACATTTTGTTCTGGCAATGGCTTATTATTAAATAATCAAAGTATTCTCGTAAAAATTAGACAGCATAATGCCCCATTTCGGATCAAACACCCCTTACCGTACCAGACGTTATCGATTTTCCGGCAACCTCTGCAGCCAAGTTTCACCAACTATAACTTCCGCTTACCCTATCCACCTTTACTAGCATTTCATAACTTTGTCTATCTTTAAATCTTTCCTGTTCCCCTCTTCCATTCTGTTTGTAACCTTTTTGTCTCGTTCGTTTTTCTCGTTTCCTGTTTGTACATTTTTGTTTCTAAATTCGTTTCCATCAAAATTTCAAATAAATTATAACTTTCTTGGAATCCAAATTTTTAAAATCACAGTTTAGACCAGCCTATGCGCAGCCCGATGTTACACACCTCGCGGAAGGCTCCTCGCTTTAATTTGAGGTGCTAGCGTCAACTGCAAAATTAAAAAGTTTTTTGTGCGAGAGTTCTCTAAATATAGTGTAGTTTTTAAGTTTTGTTAAATCTGTTTTTTGGATATGTTTTATAATTGTATTACCTATTTTTTATTTGTTCATCGTACAATAGGAGAATAGAAAACAGAGTTGTCCAATAGTTTTCCTAGCATGAGGTACTTCTAATGCGTTCCTGCTGTACCTGGTACTGTACACGTGATCGATTTTTTGGGTATTGGTTAAGTTTACTTTTTGATGACATATTATTGAATGACAATATAATTGTCTAATATCAAGTACATTTGCTAGTTCTAATAGTAAATTGATTGGGAAGGTAATTTCTTTTTTTCAAGATCCATTTTTGCATTATATCTAATTTTGTTAGGTGACAATTGTATATACCTCCCCAAGCAATTATACCATAACGAAGTTGTGATTCCACTAAAGCATAATAAACTGTAGTGAGTAGATTAACGTCTAAAATGTTTTTGAGATATTTAAATTTCACCAGGAGACTCCTTAATTTTTGTGTTAATTTATTAATATGAACGTCCGATTTAAGATGTGAATCAATAATAATTCCCAGATATTTAGTATTATACTTTATTGAAATCTGGTATAAAGAATTATTACATTCTATTTCCAATGATTTGAAGTCATATGATTTACTATTACTCGTGAGAAATGATATGTACATGGTTTTATTAAAATAAATTGTTAACACTCTAGAATCGAACCACTCCTTTATCATTTTAAAATCTCGTTGTGCTGTTTCAATAACATCTTCCCAGGAAGATCCTGTATAAAAAATTGCTGTATCGTCTGCATAGCTAATAAACTGTCCTTGTGAGGGTAGGGAAAACATATCATTGATATAAATATTGAAAAGAATAGGACCTAATACAGTACCATGTGGAACGCCATATTCAATTACATTAAATTCACTGCAAGTTCCCTTTACATTTACACATTGTTGTCTGTATGACAGATAGCTTTTCATTAATTTAGCTCCAATCCCCCTGACACCAATTCCCTCTATAATGTTTAAAAGTTTTTGTGATCTAATGTGTCAAACGCTTTGGCTAGATCCACAAAAATACAGATGCTAGGATTTCCATTGTCTATAGATTTGTATATATTTTTTGCAAGCAGGCTAATAGCATCTTGAGTGGATCTAGCTTCTCTAAATCCAAACTAGAAGTATGCCACCTATAGATCTTTTTAGTCCTCCATTTTACAAAATTTTCGGTCCAAATGACGTAAATGATAAAGTCTTATATTTAAGTACAAATTTCATTAGCTTTTTGATCAACAGTCACCTGTTATAACATCAAAAGTTACAAAACCCCATGTTCCAAGGCTAAACTATACAATTAAATTAATTATGCCAATTAGAGATAAGGCTCAAAGAAGCACGTTTTCAGTATTACAAAGAATTGCGTAATTATACTACATAGCCCACAAAGAGGGAAAACTAAGCATATCTTACCATTCAGTTAAACAATACCCCATCTGAGGAATGCTGAGAAATACTTAAAATACGTAACATAATATCTTACAGTAATATAAATGATTTCAACCTTTTGATTGCACTGATCTTATTTGACGATTATTTAATCAATTGTTACTGTGTTTATAGTAGGTATATTTATTGTTTATATCTATGAGATATCGTGCATTTTGTAGCTCAAATTTAAGAGAAATGCTGTATGTGTAATTTAATTTCGTCATTTATTTTTGCCAAGATCTTAATTGTTTATATGACTTTACAAGTTATTATGATGGAAATAATAACGACTTTCCTTATTATTATTTTCCCAGTTTAGCCTCGCGTTAAAATTACCTAATTTAAATTTCAAAAGATACTTCAAACAAAGAAGCTAATAAAATTATTGTTGGACCAATTTCTGTACAGGTTGGTAATATGTAACGTTGTGTCCAGCAAATGAAATGTAATTTAATGGAATGAAACTAGACCTTGGTGGCTAATAACACATATTTAAAACATAATTTCAGTAAAAGTACGTAAAGCACATGAGAAAATCTCGGCCAACTGATTCGCATGGTCTGCGTGGGCCGAACTAAACCAACGACAATAATAATTGCGGATGGACATTGTGGAAAAGATTATGACCATTCGAGGTCAATTCACCGATGATAATTTGAAAAAGTATATTTATATGCAGGATATTACATTTAATTAAAATACAGTGACCGCTGTTAAATGGAGTCTCCCCGAATCGCTGAACTTATGTAAATTATTTTAAAAAAGTTCGTGATATACTATTTTTAAACAATTACAATTCAATTATATAAAATAATAAATAAGAAAATAATGTATGATTTAAAATCTGTTTATTGAATTATACATCCTGGGATAAATATTTGCCTCATTCTTTAATTTTATTTTCAAATCACCATAATAAGAAAAAAGTATCGCCATGGCGAAAATCTGAATACTGGATAATTCTATAATTTTGTAAATTTCGTTGTTAATTTTACAGAAGATATATAATAGTAATAACAATAATAGCGTTAATAAAATGCATACGAACATGATAATACAATTCATACTGTTACGTGTTTTCACCCTGTAGTAAACACTTCCAAGTAGGTCCAACAATTGCAACAAGAATTTTCACTAACCACTGTTTTATTAATCACTAAACTACGATCCAATAATCCCTATAATAACACGCTATTTACTATAGTCTCACTACCATATTTCAGAACTTCTTACTATTGTTTATCTTATCTGATCCTTAACTCATTCAAAACTGTACTGAACTGAACTCCGTGCGTTGGATCCGCTTCTTATAAATCCGTGGCGTTCATTCTTGACTTATCCAGTCTGTACTTCGCGATGTTTCTAGCCCTTTTCATATATTCTATGAGGCAGCGCCACCTCGGCCGACTGGCGAACTATCATCCTGTGGTAGCTAATTAGACCTCCTTTCAGTCTGCACCAGGGATTAAGCCGCTCTCCGTAAGAGGGCGGTGCATAACAATACTAATAACGCACTGTTACTCACGAATCGTTATAGAGAGCACTTGTTTGTGAGTTACTAACAAATGGTCAGTATAAATTTTTAGTTCAAATGTGCTTTTAGAGTGCTTATTAGGACATTGGACCTTGTTGTGCTGTTTGGGTTACGTTTGATAAAACCAAGAGACCGTTTTACGTTACATGTTATCGAGTCTATATGATTAACAATACTAAGTTTTTTATCAAACGTTACTCCGAGGTCCTCAAACGTGGACGGTAAGGTTAAAATTTTGTTACCTAAAGAATAATTAAATATATATGCCGTGCCCTTCGTAGAAAATGTCATTAGGTACATTATATTTTTAAACGTTTAATGTGGTTCTTGTCACACCAAGCGCTAAGTTTAGTTATTTAATATCTGCATACATTACGTAATAGACACCTAGCTCACATCCTATATCACTGATAAATATATTGAACAAGAGTGGCCCAAGAACAGACACTTGAGGCACACCAAAAGCTGATATAAGTCAGTGGCTCTGAATCCATTGTACGTAACATGCTGTTTCCTGTCTTTTGTATATGATTTCAACAATTTGATAGACTATTTGAGACTCCAAATATAGACAGTTTTGTAATAAAAATATCATGGTTAAGTCTATAGAATTCTTTCAATGAAATCAAAATAAATTACATCTGTTTGAACTTGCCTGTCAATGGATTCATATATAATCCGGTCAAAGTAGACATTTTAATTTACTATAATTTGCATAGAGCTGAATTTGGTGCAAGTCTTAGGTACCCTATTACAAATAAAATATCAAAAATCTCCCCAGAGCCTACGTCTGCTACAAAATTTATTCAAGATCAAAGTCAAAAATATCGGTTTTTTGCCTTTTTCTCGTAAACGGTAAGTGTTATCATAAAACTAGGTTAGACAAAAGTTGTACGTCATGCAATTATCTACAAAAATTGCTATTGAAAATGATTAAAGTGGCACGAATTATTGTTGATTTCGAAAAAATTGTAGTTTGACTGATAATCTTCAAATGCTACTTCAACAGTAATATCTTCTTCTCTTTCTTCTTCTTCTTCTTCTTGAATATCTGTAAATTGTTCTAAGAAAGATGCATCAGTTGTGTCCTCATCGATATCATAAAAATCCTCATCTATTGTATTTGATGCAACATTGGAACAAAACTGGCCTTGACAATTTTTACATGCTAGTGAACAAAATAATCCGACTTTTTTACAGCCACAGTTTGCACTACAACTCTTTTTGCAATTGCAAAAAATGGTGTTAAGAAGTTTTTCTGGAGCAGGTGTGAGTAAAGTTTGAATTGACTCCAAAGTATTATCTATTAATTTTCAACCCGTCTTCTGGATCCAGTTGATTACCTAGCCACACTTGAACTTGATAGTATACCCGATATAAGTGTTGATAAGCAGAAGCAGATGTTGGAGGAAGACAAGATAGTTCTACTCTTTTATCGTTTCGTGTATTTTTTTACAAAACTTAAATATCTATACTTCTCTATACAATCAATTTTTTTTTTGAGCTCCATGTATAGCAAGAAGATAGCAAATCCCATTTGTGTCGATGACTTGTGGAGAAGAGTAATTCTTTTTAAATATTTTTGTGCAATCGATTAAATCATGTTTCTCAAACATTTTAAATACTGTTGTTTTATCCCTTTTGAAAATTTCTAGTGTAGTATCGCAGTCAGTAATTGCATGTAAAAGTAAGATATAATTTTGACATTATGGATAAGCAAATAAACTTTTCGATGAATATATTTTTGTTTGATATTGAGCCTTCCCAGGTTTAAAAAAGTAAATAATCCTATCAATTGAAGTTCGTGCAGTCAGTAGTTTTAACAAATCAACATATTTAGCAAGAATGATAGTTGTATTTGTTGTGTTGAATTGTTCTATTGCTGTTTCAATGATGAGGACATCATCGAAATTGTCAGCTTATTTCATTTCGCAGTTGTAAATTTTTCAGATAACATTGTAATGAAGCGAGACTTGTTGTGAGTATTTGCAAAAAATTCTTGTTGATTTTTTGGAACTGTCATAAATTGATCAAAAAAGACATCAGAAGATGAAGATGTTTTTGTAGTTCGACGACGTTGATCTGCAGCTTTAATGTTTTTTCTTATAATCAGTATAACAATCAAATACTATAGTCACTCTATGACCAAAATGTCTATGTACATACTGAACGTATTTATCAAAAATAACGTTGAATGTTTCTTCTCGATCCCACACAACGCGGTGTAATAGATATCCTCCATCGATGATGTAAGTAGCATTTGTGTTGTCAATTTCAATGTTCACTGATTGAAAGCAACCGTAAATGGCTGACTTCTGTGTTTTACGCATTCCAATTACATCGAAGAATGATAATGGGAAAGGGGCTAATTCATATTCGAAGAATTTTTCAATTTCATCCTCAAATGTCTTAGTAATACTCATGCGTTGAAATAATAATACAGGGTGTATAGATACCTCCCTATCATGAACTTTGTGTATAAGTTACACAAACATATTTTTACTTATATTGAAGGTCCAATGATTTGTATTGGCGTCGTAGGTGTGCATATTAGTATTTTCGATGTTCCAAATGGTAATATCTCAGGAATGGTGATTCGTAGCAAATAGTGTAAGAACATTCTTTGTAGATTGCATAATCTACAACTTTTGTCTGACCCATTCTTATGATAACACTTAAAGTTTGCGAAAAAGATGCAAAAAAACCGATATTTTTAGCAGACGTAGGATCGGTGGGGATATTTGATATTTTATTTGTAATAGTGTATCTTAGTCCTGTACCAATATTCAGGTCTATGCGAATTATTGTACACTTGCCACTATTTTTTGTCTACTTTGACAGGATTAATATATGTATTGCGTATATTGTTGTTGTGCAAATATTGTTTTTAATATGAGGATAAGTTGCAAATGATAGTGATTGGTCGAAAGTTCGTTGTTTCATTTCTGTTGTCCTTCTTGTATACTGGACCCATTTTTGGAGCACTTCCAGATATCAGAGAAGGTATAGCATTCTATAGCTAAGTTAAATAATATTTTAAGTGAATATTCGAAAACACTGCCACAATCTTTCATCAAAAATGCTAGAATACCATCTGGTCCCATCAATCAATCAATCAATAAGACTTTATTTCTTATTTTAATATAAAACAGTACCTCCCCAGAACCCACACCGGGTCCGACCGTGCAATCACCGCGCTAATGTGGTGGCAGATTGCATGGCCGGGCAGAATGGGACTGGTTCGGTTAAAAAGAAAATTAAAACAATTAAACCTAGGCTCCTTCCATCGCAGACGGATTATAAAATGTGTTAAAATTAGGAACATGTTTAAAGAACAAACTTAACAAAACTAAATAAAAACTACATATTAAATTAAAACACTTGCGCACTGATCACGTTTAATTTCGTATCTGATGCTAGCACCTCAATTTGAACGAGGCGCCTTCCGCGAAATAAGTCAATGCTGGGCTACGCATGGCTGCCCTAAACTTTGATTTTAAAAAAATTGTGTTGTATATGTTTTGATTTTCTAAAAAATTGTGAAGCGAAATTAATTTAGAGACAAAAATGTACAAAAAGAAAACAAGAAAAAACAAACGCGACAAAAAGTTTACAAACAGAAAGAAAGTGGGGGACAGGAAAGATTTAAAGGTACAAAAGGTATGAAATGTCAGTAAAGGTGGATAGGGTAAGCGGAAGTTATAGTTGTTGAAGATTGGCTACAGGGGTTGCCGGAAAATTGGTAACGTCTGGTACGGTAAAGGGTGTTTGATCCGAAATGGGGCATTATGCTGCCTAATTTGTGTTATGTGTCTTGTTAGCGGACTATCGCCCAGCTTGAAGGAGTAGAAATTTTGGGAGATCTGTTGGACGTAATCCGCTATCGGGGTTATGTCGTTGCAACGTGTGTATAGGTCTCTGAGGGAGGTGTACCTTCCAGAATTAGAAATGAGGCGCATAAATTTGTGCTCGAGCACTTTTAGTTTTTTCATTGTCGTGGCCGGTATGCTGCACCACACCGGCGCCGCATATGTGATGGACGGCCTAATCACCATTGAGTACAACAATTTTTTATTTTGTCTGTTGAGTCTGCTACCCCTGACCATAAGCGGATACAGACTCGTTGGTCCAGTCTAACCCCCAAGTACTTCACGCATCTTTTAGTTGGAATTTTGTTTCCCCTGATCGAAATGGGTGTTATGATTTTATTCTCTGTAAACCGACGCGTGAAAACTATCGCCTCAGATTCCTCAGCGTTCACCCGAATCTTCCACTGGTCGTAATAAGCCGCGGCACGAGCCATGTGCACCTTCAGCAGCATATTCGCTGCTTGGGCGTTGTGTGAATGCCCATACATGGCTGTGTCATCGACGTACTTGGCCAGCTTCGTATTCGGGAACTCTGGAAAATCGGAGACGTACAGGTTGTACAACTTTGGTGACAGGCACGATCCTTGCGGGACTCCCGCGCGAATATTCCGCCGTGTTGAGAATTTGTTATTCACTCGAACCTGCAGGGATCTGCCCGTCAAGAACGAGTGAATGAGCTTAATGAAGTAGGTCGGAAAGTTGTAGTAGCGTAGTTTGTAGAGTAACCCTGGGATCCAGACGGTGTCAAACGCCTTTTCAATATCGAAGGGCACTATAGCGGTGTTCTTCTCGAGGTTGTATTGCACTTTGACATGGTTAACTATCCTAACGATCTGGTCCCATGGTGAACTTCAGATCTATTTTTTTTGTGAGTAAGACTTCATCTTCAGACAAATTAACTATATTAACGCTTATTATTATTCGAGTTATAATCATCTATATTATGCAAAGATAGTCGGCCCTACTGCAGGAAATCAATTTTTAAAAATGTGCATAAGCGTAAACGATATCAACATGCTCCCCATTATTGTACGGATCTAAAATTAATAAGTTCAAAAAATGATGAAAAATCAGTTTTGTTATGGATGCTTAAGAATAATCTATTTTTAAATAATGGCCAAGAATATCCTTAGAATGTTTAACAATTATATAATAATGTCAAAAAAGAAAAGTATGATACTTACATCTGGTTTTATTTTAATTGTCTTTCCCAAAAAAGATAACTATGATCGAACTCTAAATATTATTACTCTCCGTGATATTTGGACCCACTCCCGCTTCCTGGAGAAGCACTTGTAAGATGATAATGAAGTTAATTCCTACCCATTGTTCCTCTAAGGCATCTTGAAGAGACTGAGAATTCGGTCCAGTGATGACCGGAAGCAAACGCGTGCGGCCCAGGCAGACTGGAGCACCGGAAGTCGTCTGTTGACCTCGCGGAAACGCGCCGTTGCCTTTGTAATTTACAACTTCTGCATATTCATTCATATATCAACGTGATTCATGTGATGTAGAAACATGTACAAAAAAATTAATTCATTTTTGGTATTATTTCATAGCAGAAAATTTTTATAACTTTGTTTGTCAAATAAATTACAGTGCTTACATAAGACTATGGAGTTAAACGTGAATAGATTCGATTTAAAAACATAAAAGGAACGAGACACAGAATTTGGTTTATGAAACACCATGGCATTAACAATAGATGGTAGTGCGTTAAAAACTGGACGTAATAACTACAGCGACTTCTGAAATAACTATATCATGCAATTTCAAAAATTACTATTATGGGAGATTATTTATAGAGGGCATCGCAACAATCACTCATCGGCGAATTAGAACGGACTATATTTTTAAAAAATCTGGTCCCAAAAATAGCGAGGGATTTCATATTTCAGTTTTACAGAAATTTCACAAGGACCCTTTGTAAGGAATTGAACATATACGCAATAAATCTTGCTATGCAAACAAATAAATATCGATTTTGTCAAAAAAAGGTTATACAGGGTGTTCCACTTAAAACTCCCAACGCCAATTACTCGAAAACTGAAAGAGGTAGTAAATTTCTGTAAATGACAGATAATTGGTGTGATCAAGAGCTATATTTCGACTTATAATAGATGCCGGTGCCTTTGATGGTTTAGACGTCGCGACGACCGGAACAAAATTTTCGATGGCAGGAGTTTGGAAAACTAAAGTTACCAGTAGTACTTTTAATTCTGAAGTTGTTTATTATTAGAAATTTTTTTATTTTTTTGTTCGTTTCGGAGTTATTTGACATGGAGACTTGGAGACATGACCCTTTACTAAAATTTGCCAATTTAATAAATTGTCTGCATCTAATAACCTCCCACACAAGGCTCTTCTAGAGCCTTCCGGGATAAAGGGGGTCGTAATTACCTGTGGTGTTATATATTATATTTATAATAGGCTGTTACTATTCTGTTAACCTAAATTTTAACAATCAAAATAGACAGTTTAAAAGACAGGTAGCGAATATCCCTTTTATTTACATAACTAGAACAGTATCGTTGAAATATTTAAACAGAAAAAATATAAGTGTTTTAAACATGGTCATTTTTTTATCTAAAATCTAAAGTAAATAAAATATTTTATAGCAATTGTTCAAAATTTTCTCCGCTTGCCCGAACGCAGCAGTCTTAACTCAAAATTGCAGTTCCTAACAGAATTCTTCTATTTATAGCAGCACAAGATGCAATTATTATTTTATTTTGGAGATCCGCCATATCCTCAATAGGCTCTACATATACAGTGTCTTTCAACTGACTCCAAAGAAAAAAGTCAAGAGGGGTCAAATCCGGTCACCGTGCTGGCCATTGTAGTGGACCGTATGTCCCAATCCAACGATGGGGTACAGTACATTCAATAATCTGTTACAATTTGGGCATTGTGAGGTGGGACCCCATCTTGTTGAAAAATAATGTTCTTCCTAGTCTCAATCGGGACATCTTCTAACAGTTGAGGTAATAATTTTTGAAGAAAACTCCGATAACGATCACCATTTAAAGTACCTTCGTAAAAGTGAGGTCCTATTAAATAACCATTGAGTATACCACACCATACATTTATACCAAAAACGTGCTGGTTACCTCTTTCAGTACTCCAACGGGGATTGTTTTGTGCCCAGTAACTGCAATTATGTCTATTCCCAACTCCATTGTTATGAAATCTACTTTCGTCGCTCCAAAGTAATTTTTTAAAGATATTTTCATCACGGTAAAGTAAATAATCAAATCTTGCCAGAAAATTAATGCGCCTTTCGGGGTCACCTGGCTCTAACTTATGTACAAGTTTCGTTTGTAAGGATGATATTTATTTTGCTTAAGAATTCTTCTGGTAGAACTTATTGAGATATTAGTATTTCTCTTAAGTTCTCTCAAAGACATCTTCTGAGTATCATTAATCTGTTGGAGAACCAATGCAACGTTAAAATCATTTGTTGCTGGTTTTGATCGTTTCCGTTTTGGCTCTTCAAATGCACGGAAATTCACTAAGTTTCTACATAAATTCAAAATTGTTTTATGATCTGGCTTTCTTCTATCAGGATAACGCTGTGCGCAAACACTTTTCGCTTGCCACGCATTTCACTTACAGTCACCGTAAACCAACACCATGTCTAGCTTTTCTTGTTCCGTGTATTGACCATTTCTTTTCCAAAAAGTTAATCAGATATTAAAAAACTACTTGAAAATAAACACCAAAATAAAAAATTAACACTGTTTTTAATTAATGACAACTGTTTTGACAGTTAAAATTAAGGTTAACAGAATAGTCACAGCCTATTAGATGCACACAATTTATTAAATTGGCAAATTTTAAGAAAGCATATTTACACTTTCAAAGTCAAATAACTCCGAAACGTACGAAAAAAAAAATTCTAATAATAAAAAACTTCAGAATTAAAAGTACTATTGGTATCTTTTATTTTCCAAACCCCAGCCATCGAAAATTTTGTTCTGGGCGTCGCGACCCCTAAACCGTCAAAGGCGCCGGCATCTATTATAAGTCGAAATATAGCACTTGATCATGTGAACGATCCATCTTTATGATGTCTGAAGGACTTTTATTTCTATCTTAAAAAAGTTAGAAAAAATTTAAAAAAATAGGAAAAAGAAAAATAAATTTTTCTTTTACCTCTAGTCCATTTTATTTCAAAAATGAATATTTACGTTCACAAAATTTTTTAGGATTCAACACGACTGTTTCAGACGGAGAATAATATAAAAAATCATACTTACTGTCGTTTATGCTTAACTGCTGCTCTGATGGTATCAATTGGACGTCGTAACACTATAAACCTAGCACTGGATGTACCACACTTTCTTAAAATTAAATCTGAAAGGGAATTTTGTTAGAAAACACAACTAAAACACAATATAAAGTTCAAAAATGTATATATTAAATCTTTAAAAAATTATGTTTTTACAACAACTTTTATTTCAAGAAAAATGTTTAACAAACACCAGTCTGGCCCATGTACAACACATAGTGAGGAACGGAACGATTTATACTGTACCAACTACCATCCAATATGCGGTTTTATAAGCTAACGATGCACAAAAAGATTCAAGAAAAGTTCAATGTAACTGAAATTTTGGTGGGCTTTTGCTTGCCTGTCTTATAAACGTATTCTTTAATTCACATTAATTTTGGTCGCTCCTCAGACCGGTTTAGGGCAAACCCCGTCAAAACTCATCATTTCCCCGTTAAAACCGACTGCTAGGAAATGAGGGGGTCCCATGTCGCTAAGGGCTGTTTCCGCTATAACTACTAAGTCAAATTTTATTACACTCTCTAAATTTAGGTGGTCGGGGCGACATTATGTCCCTGTGCAGCGACATTTGCTACACTTGCTAAATTAACGCTTCTTGAGGAGTTAGTGAAAATTTTGCATAAAAAATGCTCCGAAGAGCGAAAATATGATTACAAGTATTAAAAACCTCTTCCACGGCGTTTTTACGTGAAGCACGCTTTTCGTACGAAGTATTTCCTAAGTCGGATTTTGTTACAACGGCGAAAAGTATATCGGGGTTATAGCGTGTTCTTTAACAATCACACCAATTATCTACCATTTACAGAAATTTACTACCTCTTTCAGTTTTCAAGTAATTGGCGTTGGGAGTTTTAAGTGGAACACCCTGTATATTTATATATTTGCACTTGGCTCTTTGTGTAAGTATTAATACATATTACGATCTAAAGTCCACAAAGAATTTTATATTCCAGATCTTACAAATCCTTATAGAGAGATGGAAACAACATGTAAAGAAAAAAAATTCTGGAAAAATGTAATTTACTTTTTACAAGTTTTAATTAATAGTTTTACACAAAATAAATAAAACATTAAAGTATACATGTGCTAAAGCTAGAGGAAAAAATTATAATTAATTTAAGTAATACAGCAATAAGAGAAATAATTCAAAACAAAATTATAAGTACAATAATGAATCAACTTTTATAATAAAGGAAGTTCCAGTAGCTCCAGTAGCTCAAAACTTGAGGGCTCTTCTTGTCGATCGAGGCCCCTGTACAAGTAAGAAGGAGTTCAAAGTAACTCTGTTTCCCATGTATTTTATGTGTTTTATGTTTATGTATTTGTTGATCTGACTGTAATTTATTATTATTATTATTATTGTTTTTTAAATCTACGTGTTTTTTGCGTACTGTTAAAGATTCTTATTTATTTTCGAAATAGTGAGTTAATTTTAGCAGTTATGTTTGTTAAATTTGTTAAAATTTGATCTATATACTTCATTTTAAGAATAATCTAATTAAATTTCTAAGTTGGAATATATAAATGGTGTTGATTCATATAGTTTAAATGTGGTAGATTTAACTACATCGTTAAATGATATACCAAAAGTGTGTTGATGGATTACCTATTATTTCTAACGAGCCCTGTGACCAATGACGAAAATAGAGCATATAATAGTTTAGATTTGCTGAGCTTGTCTGGAAAAGAATCGAGTCACTGGTGTGAAAAAAATTTGCCAGAGGATATCTCATTTTTGGTAAAGTAAGTATAGATCTATATGACATTTAAACTTTATAAAGTCCACTCCTTATATAACCGTGGCTCTTTATTCCCGATCCTTCCAGTCCGTAACTTGAGATCTTTCTAGTTCACCTAGCATCTCCCATCGTTTTCTCGTATCTGTGGTAGTGGTAGTACTGGGCACGCCTCCTTTCACTCTGCTACCTGGGATTGATTCAACCTCTCTTCGTTAGAGGGCGGCACATAACATTACTTATGTCTGTAATGTCTAATGACGAATTACTGCTTTTTCAATATTAGAGTATTATTAAAAATGGTTAAGGGTGAATGTGATTTTTGTTTTAGATTTGACATTCTCAGAAGTACCATTTAAACCATGGATTGTTGTATCAGAAGGCAGTGCAACAACACTTGCTTGCCATTGTAAATATATTGCTGGCTTAGGTGAAATATGAATTATTTCAATTAAGTGTAATTTGAGCTATCAAAACCTCCCTTCTCCTGCAACTTACGGATGGAATTTTGAGAACAGTAGATATAAAAATCTATTCTTTCTTCGATCAATACATACATACAATAAGTTATATCTTATATTTCAGCTATTCACTAGTCTTGATCGAAAATCCATTAAATGCACCAAAGAAAATATTTGATAATACCAAATGTGTGACAATTGTCTCTCAGTACCGATCTGTATACAAAACACATCGTCATTCATTTCATACATTTTATTAACTCCCTAAACAACAAAACACAGTTTACAGTTGAAATGGAAAAAGAACGGTAAATAAACTTTTTAGATACTACGCTGACACGTAAAGAACATGGGCTAGAACTTGATATTTATAGAACGACAATTTTTACTGACACTCTTACACATGCAAATTGTAATCAATCTTGTAAGATAAAAATGTCACCGTTTCATATCTATGTACACAGACTATTATTTGTAAATTTAAATAGGGTTAACTTTGAAAAAGAAGTTAGAATTCTTAAAACACTAGCAAAAAACAATGGCTATGATCAGTTACTTATTGACAAAATATTTCAGCTATTCACTAGTCTTGATCGAAAATTCATTAAATGCACCAAAGAAAATATTTGATATTACCAAATGTGTGACAATTGTCTCTCAGTACCGATCCATATACAAAATACATCGTCATTCATTTCATCCATTTTATTAACTCCCTAAACATCAAAATTCAGTTTACAGCTGAAATGGAAAAGAACGGTCAATAAACTTTTTAGATATTACCCTGATATGCAAGGAACATGAGCTAGGACTTGATATTTACAGAAAGCCAACTTTTACTGAGACTCTTACACATGCAAATTGTAATCAATCTTGGAAGATAAAAATGTCATCGTTTCATAGCTATGTACACAGACTATTATCTCTACATTTAAATAGGATTAACTTTGAAAAAGAAGTTAGAATTCTTAAAACATTAGCAAAAAAACAATGGCTATGATGAGTTACTTATTGACAAATTAATAAAAAAATAAACAGAGAAAATTGTTACAAAAACATTTTTATAACGTGCCAAATATAGAAAACAAAAAATGGTATAGTATTAACTGTGTAAATAAGGTTAGTAACGCAGTATGTAATTGATTAAATAAATTAGGTATAATAATAATAATAATAAAGAAAAGACAGAAGATATTAAAAAATCGGGGGTATGTGAAATAAAGTGTGACGACTGTGATGCCGTATATATAGGTCAGAGAGGCCGTAGCATAGATGTGAGATTAAGAGATCACAATCAGTCTATTTTATATAATAAAAAATCAACTGGTTCACGTTTTTAACGGTAGTAGTGTTAAACTTTTGCATAATGCAAACAACGGAAAAATCCTAGACATGCTTGTAGTTTTAGAAATTAAGAAGGCCATAAAAAATCATAAAAACTTTACAAACACACAAACAGAATTTATGAACAACCCTGTACTAGACAAAGTAATAAAATTAAAATTAAGTTCGTAGTTCCGCCCTGTATTGTTAAATTTGAAGAAATAGCAAATTATTATCCCCCTCTAAGTAGGTAGAAGATTTCTAAGATAGATACTGTGAACCACCACTTTCAGGTCAGTTTTTAAGACTCTTTGATAATGGTCGCAAGGCCGAAAAATATGTCAGAGAAATCTGAACAAAACTAATGAAACAATAAACCAAGTGCGTATTGTAACTATTCTTTTGAATATTTATAACTATTCTATTGAATATGTTTCATCAAAAACCTACCGCAGATTCAATCCAATTAATTAATTATATTTTTTCTTATATACTATTTTTTACTACGCCACTGCCTTTTTTGCAAATAATGGTCCCATTTAAAGTAACCTGATCGTTCAATTATTATTTCCACTACAATCGATTAAAATTAGGACAGCTTCAACTTTATAAATATGTGTGTACTTCATCCAAATTGGAAGATCTATTTTTCCAATATTTGCCTATAAAAATAAAGGTTACGTGAGAAATAAATTTTTAATTCATTTAAGCGTGGCTTAAGTAAATTCTACGCAACTGATTACCGATGTTTTTCTCCTAAAATTAAACTACTGCAGAACGTTTTTGATATTTTTCATTCTGAGGATCCCAAAAGAGCCGCCGCCCCTTCCTGTGCGCTTATGAAACGAAGTTGAGAACTCTATCTTGGGGATTTTACTAACTATGGTATAGGAAGTAATTTCAGCTTAGTGCCATACTTCCTTCATTAACACCACCACGTCATGCCAGTAGCCACCGTACTATATGTATAGACGGATTACATGTTCCCGCGTTGATCTATGCAAATATGCAGCCATCGTACAATTAATTCAACAATAATATTTTATACATAGTCTTCTAGTCTTAGAGAATGTTAGTCTAAATACTCAAAGACGATTTAGCGGCAATAAAAGAAATAAATATCTAAATTATTGTTACTAGAGTAGTTTGAATTTTTTTATATATCCAAGTACTTCGTTTCGTATTACAGCCTGATTACCTACTTGCAACCGTATGTGGAAAACAGTGTTATAAACAATTATAAAAGAACTCTTAAGCATATTCACATTAATCAATATAATCTCAATAAATTAACAGTTATTTAATTTTAAACTCGTCACTTTGTTTCATCGGACCCTATACTTACTGGTCGCTCTTGATTATAATTATGAGTTATAAAAATTATCACTGCATAACAATTTAATGCAAATTTCAATTCTAAAGTACAGAAACCTATAAATTTATTTTACTACCAGCTTTCAGCTTGACGCTCCGAGGGCGTAATAATCAAAATTCCAAATGGCATACATTAGAATTCCAGCCGCGAGGTACAAAAACATATTTATTATTGTTATTTGTAATTCGTGTCAATAATTTATTAAATCTTCCGGGCATCCACTAGTATAGCAAATAAAAGGCACTTTATAAGCAGAATATTTTGTTTATAACTAAATGAAGATATTTTGTAATCTTTTCAGCTTGTGGCTATTATAGCATAGGCACATATTTGTGGAAAGTTATGAAGGAAACACCACTACATTACGATTTTTTGTGATATCAGATAGTTTTTTCAAATTATACAATAAGTATTCAATTTTTATTCCACCACGATGTTCATTGAGAACGTCATGAAATTTATATTTAACAAGAGAATTGCTTCTTGTCAATGATTTTTTAAAACGGTGCCTAGACTATTAGTGTAATTACTCGAATGCGTGAGTTCCTGATTTTGTTCCGGGACAACCAACGTGGCGATCCACATTACCATGTATAACGCATATAGATATAACGTGAAAGTTGTGAATAGTAATTTATGTTACAATTTAATTACTCTGCATTTTATTAGATGCAGGCATTATAATGGACGTACAAGATTAGATTCATGGTTTTATAATTGGTGGTTATAGTATTATTAATGTTCAGTCTAAATTCATTACTGACCACAAAAAATACACATATCTATTTGATATGGCCTCTTAATAACAATCTCAACTCAATGGAAAGTTATAAATTAAGACCTAATGGACTTAGCACTGATAAACATTAAAGAGTGGCGAGCGCGAAGAGATATGAACCAAATTGCTCCAATAGCAATGTCAAAGTGTTGGCTTGCAAATTTAATCAATCTACAAACTAATTGTCAATTTTTCAACCAAATTCTCCTGCTAAGAATCTTCAATAATTAATACATGAGTCATATTTAAAAAAATTCAAAAGTAGGCCATTTTATCAGAATTTATAGTCGACGCCAACAATAAGTAACTGCAAGTTGAAGTCAAGTATAATAATACATAAGTCAAATTGTTGTGAATATCTTTTCAGTTTATGAAGCAAAAAGTTGTTGTCGAAATATAAAAAGAACTGTGCTGCTCATTATTATTATGTAGACAGACACATTTGTCTTGTACTCGTTTTTTAAATTTTATCTGAAGTGGTTCGGACCCCACTATGAATTGTAGGGCCCCGTCTTATTACTCACATAAATCTAGATTTTTCTAGACTTCACTCAGACGATCTGGAAGTCGGTTAAAACGTTTCTTATTATTTATTATCTCATTACTATGTAGGATATTCTTCGGAAAAACTCTGGAAAACTTTAAATTAATCATGTACTTACTGAAAATTCACTAACTCAAAACGATAACCGTTTATTGACATTTAATTAATTCACTAGGAATCCCGTGTTTCCATAAATAATGTTTGAGATGGTGATGGATACATTGGAAACTGCCAATTACCAAGCTTAGTCCGTCTGTAAATAAACACGCAGAGTCAATAGTGCAAGACTTTGACACCGAAATGAAAAGTGTTTTTATGGCTTTGGGTCAGAGACCATACAGTCAGTCACAATATTATGTTAAAATTAATAAACATTTTATATGAACCTAAAGCAAAATGGATTAAAGTGAAGAAGAGCAACGACAGGAAATACAGGGAAATACGTTTTTCGTCCAGCGGTCTGTCAAGATTTGACATCACAAAAAAGACCACAGTAAGGTAGGTATAACACAAGGTTAAAACAAGAGGAAAACAGAGCTAACCTATAGTTTGATATATTTTTTTTGTACATTTATTTAACGTCGGCCTATTTCCGCTACTGAGGCCTAACACCGACGCCTGTAGACGAGCTACCCCCAACCAGGAATTTTGCCGAACCTCTTTCCTTAAGAAGAGTAGGGATCTTTTACTTGCCTAACATTTAATAGACAAGGGACCGACGGCTTTATATCCCCTCCGAAGGATGGTATATCTCCTATACAACCCTCGCCTAAGGTTGTATAGCTTCCGCGCATACACTGATATACAAGCCGCTGGAAGATGTGTGAGGCGAGAACGCGGTTTCCGTTGGAATGGTCACCCATCCAAGTACTAACTGCGCCTGTCGTTGCTTTACATCGCATACCGAAGTATGTACATAGTAAAGACGCACCTACGCTCGCCCCCTAGTTTGATATTAATATTATTAAAAAACCCATCGTCTTTCTCACCTTCGTAAATGGAGGAGGATATGTATTACAGAAGATCCTACAAACTTTTGATGTTCTAGCCTTTTTGTACCTCGTTAAATGGACTAATTCTGGAATTGGACAAATTTCCGTGTGAAAAGCACAGATGAATTTTCCACTTCGGCAGATACCTGCTTTACAATGAGTTGTGTGATTATGAAGGAGCTGATCGTTTCTGCGAAAATGTTTCTCACTTTGTACCTGGCTTAGAAGATTCCGAAATTTAAAGTGATTGAAGCTAGCACATAGATTCTGATTAAGTGAGCTGTTGAAATACCTTTTAAAGTATTATCTCTACTAACGTTTATGATCAGAATTACTTCATTTGGCCTACTAAAGGATCAAAGAGTTTGATATATAAAATTGTTGTAATAATTTTACTTGAAATAGGCGAAAAATGTTAGGAACAAAATGAAAGTAAATTCGAAACCAAAAATAATCACTTTGTTCGGAAAGTTAAGGCATGGCCCTCTTAATCACTTCTTTTGTGGCCATTCTAAAGTAAATGTTTTTACTTGTTACCTAAATAAAAACAATAACACAAAGATTGTAGGAAGTGTCCTTTGAAATATATTGCTATAATATTCCTTACCTTGAACATGTATGATAAGAAATTAAATAGCAAATAAATTTATTTCAAATAACAAAACATTACCATTAATTCAAGGAATGCCCCAAGTAAAAAACGATATAATTCAAATTTATATTGGCACATGAAATCAAAAATTACAACAAAAACAACAAATTTAAAATTTAGTGTACACAGTTATCCATAATTGTATCCAAAATTCGTAGTATGTTTCTTTTCTTCTTGTCTGCTATTTCTAAATTTCGTAATATACATTTATCAAAAAGAAACACAACAAGTTAATATTTGGTAAGATTTTAGTTCTGTAGTAGATGTAATGACTAATTTCAACTTGCATACCCAGGCTTTTGTTAAATGCTGGCGTATTAATCATTATACAGGGTTCGCTGTATAACCCTAATTTTAAAACATCCTATGGAAGAATTTCGTAGCCAAATTCTTTCAAAATACCAATTTTTGTTAAGAACCATTCCTTTCCGACATTTTGTTTTTGGTTCATGTCTTTAAGTGCACTGGTTCATTTTTAAGAGCAAAATGAACAGTTTACTTTGAGAAATGTTATTTTTTGAAAAGCCGGCTTTACTCGTTGTTGCTCTAATGTCAGTTTGACAGTAATTTTTGTTACGCAAGACCTATTATACTCCTACCATAATTTTAAGTGCGGAAAATTGCGTAAAAGCCGTTGCTCTTGTTGAAAATGGACGTAATTATGAATATGTTGCAAGAATCCTTGATGTTCATCGCTCTACCATTAAAAGAGTAGTCGAAAGTTTTAGACAAACTGGCAGAAATAAACGTAGGGCAGGTTGTGGCAGAAAACGAAAAACTACTGCTATGGATGACAGATTTCTTCACGTTAACACTTTGCGGAATCGTCATTTAACATCAGTGCAGAAAAGAAATCAACTCCAAAAGGTCTGAGGTACTAATGTTAGTGTGTGGACAGTTCGCCCAAGATTGAAGGAGTTTGGTTTGAAAGCTTGCAGACCAGCAACTGGACCCCAAATAGAACAATGTTCATTTTACTGACGAATCCAAATTCTGCTTACATTCTCCAGATGGACGGAGAAGAGTATGGAGAAAGGCCGGAAAAGGATTTGCAAAGTGCACGTTCAGTCCTCGTCTGAGCTATGGAGGAGGTTCAGTAATAGTGTGGGCAGGAATAACCCGGGAGGCCTGTACTGATTTGGTGGTCATCGATGGATCCTTGACGGCCCACCGATATATTGAGGAGATATTAAGCAATTACGTTGTACCTTTTAGTGGATTTATCGGCGATGGATTTATCCTAATGCAGGATAATGCGTGGCCACATTCAGCATTGCGTGTTACACAATGCCTGTTGGTATTAATAAAATGAACCAGCCAGCATGTTCGCCTAATCTTAACCCCATAGAGCATATGTGGGACATGCTTGGTAGGCGGGTCAGAGATCGCGAAGTAGCTCCGGCTACGGTAAATGAGCCTCGTTTAACCCTTCAGGAGGAATGGCAAAATATTCCTCAAGATGCTATTCGTAACTTTATTGGCAGTATGAACCGACGTATGAGGGCTAGAGGTGGTAACACAAAATGTTAAGCTAAATTTGTTAAAAAGGGTACGTTTCTTTAGGTTAGTTAAGTTACAGTTGAATTGTTTTGATTTGAAGTTTGATTTTGAATTGTTTGCATAAATAAATTTTCTTATTTTTCTTTCTTTTTATGTAAGTTGTAATAATTGCTTATTAAAACTAAACAATATATTGTTGCCATTTCATTGCTAGACTCATAAACTAAGCTGTCAAACTGACATTAGAGCAACAACGAGCAAAGCCGGCTCGTCAAAAAATAACATTTCTCAAAGTAAACTGTTGGTGACAAGTTCATTTTGCTCTTGAAATGAACCAGTGCACCTATAGACATGAATCAAAAAACAAAATGTAGAAAAGGAATGGTTCTTAACAAAAATTGGTATTTTGAAAGAATTTGACTACAAAATTATTCCACAGGGTGTTTTAAAATCAGGGTTATACAACGAACTTTGAATTAACCGTGTATAATGGCTAATACGTCAGAATTTAACAAAAGACTGGATATGCAAGTTGAAATTAGTCATTTTATCTACGGTTTGCTAAAAATTTATGGAAATAGAACTAAAAATAAAAAAATTATAAGACCTGAGGCCTCACCAAATATTAACTTGTTGCATTTTTTTGCATGTGAGTGTATTTCCTTTCTTCTGAATGTGCTATTTTTCTTTCAACTACTTTCAATTCACCCTCTAAATCTCCTTAGTATCCAAATCTTCTTATTTCCAAATCAATTTATTTCAGAATCTCCTTCATAATCACTAAAAATATCTCTTCTGTCATAATAATTGTTCTCCTTAGTTCCGCTTTTTTCAACCACTCTCTCTCTCTCTCTCTTTTAAATAAAACACTCATTAAAATTTTGTCATTTTCAATAATTTTAAAACCATCCTACCAACACAAATTTACATTACGCCGTTAATTGACACGGCATAACCTCAAATTGCCAGCATGACATATCTACTAGACTGTCAAAATGACTTAACTTAAAATTGTTGGAAGTGACATAACTAATCAAACAACAAACTATCAAAATGACATCACTGTCTGAATTTACGAATATTAACGATTTTACAACTGAAATAGATAGATAGATAGACATTCATTCACCGATAATAGATACATTTTGTACATTTGGCATGTCAATATAAACAACAAACAAGGGAGCAATGTATATACATATAAAAAAAACAAACACACACATATAAATGTATAAATAAATAATAATACCATAAGTACATAAAAAAGAAGAACAGCGACACTATTATATTTATGAAATTTCCATTATAGGAGCAATGTCAGAAGTAATTAGAAAATTAACATAGTCAGTGAAATAAATATATGAAATAGAATGTGTATGAAATGAGTCCTAATCAGTTATACATATCCTTAAATAAGGAAGAGGGGAAATCAGAAAAACCACTTAATAAAAACAAGTCTAGTGATTGTTTTGCTTGTCTAAAATTCTTTCATTAAATAGAAACCGTTTCTTAGTAAGATTGCCCTTATTTCTTTCTTAAATGTGTTTGGTGGGAGGTCCTGTATGCTATGTGGCAGACTATTGAATAATATTACGCAGTTGTAATAAGGGAAATCTTTAAACGTTGTCGTTTTATGGCTAGGGATCAGCAGTGTGTTATCTTGTCTTGTATTATATAAGTGTCCACTATTTAGGCTAGTGAAATTTTGGGGATTATTTTTAACAAATAACAAGCATTTATATATATAAATACAAGGGGTGATGAGAATCTCCTTTTCAATGAAAATATTCCGACAGCTCTCTCTATAGTTCATGTAATAACCGCAGTATTCTTTTTTGTATAATAAAAACTCTACTACAATAGTTCCCCCATGTTTGTATATTAAAAGAGATATGCGATAGCATAATATATATCTAACAGACCAGATTCATTGAGGGTACCTTTCATTTGTAACAGTGCATAATAACATTTATTTAATAGTTTACATGCATGTTCAACCTGGGATACCCAAGTTAATTTGTTGTCAACGTAGGTCCCTAGAAATTTAGTGATCTCTGAAAGTGGATTACTTTTTATGGCTATAGGTCTTCTCATATTAAAGTTTATAAACACTGTGTTGGTGTCATTTAACATGAATTTATTTCGATCACACCATGCCTTCATACTATCAATCACAGGGTCTACTTTTCTTTCCAGTTCATTCATTGACATAGCAGATACAGTTATTGTTGTATCGCCGGCATACATTATAGTAAAACTGTCTCTTAAGTGTACTGGCAAGTCATTAATATAGAGTGTGAATAACAGTGGAACAAATATTGAGCCTTGGGGGACTCCTAAATTTACATCGTATGTTTCTGACAGTGTATTGTTACATTTAACTGCAAGTTTCCGCCCCTCCATATATGAATTTATCCATTTCAATAGGTTTCTCTTTATACCAATATTGGATAGCTTGCTTGAGAGTGTATCTTTGTCAACAGTATCGAAGGCCTTTGTTAGGTCAAAAAATATAGACACAACATATTTGCCTTCATCTAATTTCTGGTAAACATAATTTAAAAAATTGACAAGATGCCGTTTCAATAGATTTTCCTATCCTGAAACCAAGCCGATATGTTGACAGTATATTTGTCTTCTCAACAAAAGACACTATTCTACCGATACAATCTTTTCAATTAATTTAGATATTGAACTTGGACAGAAATCTGTCTGTAATTGTCAATATCGTTTAAACTTATGATATTTTGAAACAAATAAACGTTATTATGAAACATTGAATGTAGATATCATATCAATAATTAGTGAATGTGTGAATTGCTCTAATGACCGTGTAACACATCAAAATAAAAGGCTGAATATAAAATTTTATCATCGTACGTTAAACCGTTTAAAGGTTTGCTGGTTTCCTAACACCCATTTTAAGGGGCTGTAAGAAAAAATATTATTAGTTAAGTCTGTATCTACCGGACTCATCAATTTACAGTAGAATTTAATGCACTTTCTTTTGAAACATCCTGTATGTGTAATCTTGAACCTTACAGACTGCAGGATTTTTTTGTAAATAAATATTTGATGTCTAATTTTAAATATTTATTTCTAGCTTTAAATATTTGACTTCTGTTAACTATTTTATATGAGATCAATAAAATGTAATTCTGTTTGTGCTGAAATTAATGTTTAGACATTCCCAAAGATTTCTTTCAGTTGTGTGTTCCAATAACTGGTTGTATGCTGTGTTAATGGTTCCGTTATTGAGAAATGTCAAATTTTTTCATTAAATTTTACCTATAGCATTAATACTTCTTGTAATTGTAAGTAGCAAATCAATATGACATCTAAGTTATGTTCAGGAAATTCTATCATAAAAAATGAACCAGCGCGACCTCAGGGCCAAATCTCATTGAGATTTTTCATAATGTAGATATACTCATTTCAAGTTTCGCAGATGCACTTCGCAAGTATGGCAATTATACTTATAATACGTCACATCCAGCAGAGTTCATAGCTAATATTGCTCGAAGAAACGGCGTAATGTGCCGGTTTTGCACTGTAATGTATGCACAGAAGAGCAGCCTGGTGTGCGTTTGAGTGATGTTAATTGCTTTCCCAGCAAGATCGCGCCTCTGCCTCAACCTAACCAGGACTTTTATGGCTTCTAGAAATGATTTCTGCTATACCTAGAGACCCGCATCATGATTTATTCACTCATATTTTCTGATATCCAAAACATTTAACAATGTGCTTCAGGTTCAGCGTCATGTTCGTATAAAACAATAAGAAAATCAATTACAACGCGTGGGATTCCTATATGCAACACACTTCATACCCCCGTGGAGTTTGTTACTAAATGTGATGCATAAGAAAATATAAGACCTTCTCATGAATATCCTCGAGAAATTCACTCTTCAATTGACGCGTAATATAGGCTGGTCAGCTACGAATTATATTTTGCTTAAATTTTGATTATTCTAATTCTATTTAATTCAAATATTGCGTATTCTGCCGAAATTAACATTTGTCATTATGTATTTAAGACTTGAAAAACTTACGAAAAATGTACGCCTCGCGAATTTCAATCCCAAACGCAAACAAGGCAAAGTACACCTTTCAACCCCAAGTCGCTCGCTCATAAAAATTGTTGACTGAAACAAAAAAACATCTAAAAAAAAACCATCGAGAACTTTAAAAATTTTAATATTTATAAATTTTATCTCAAATTTTATACCTGATATTTTCTTATAAATAATTATTATTAACATAAACTTACTGACAAACAGACAAAATTAATTTGAGTATTTCAGTAATTCAGTAGTTTTATTTATGGTTACTTTCAGATTATTGAGACATTATTTTATAAAACTTATTTACTGTTCTAAAAAAAATTCACTGTTTAGAATTGTTAAAAAATTATTAGAAGCATTATATTTATTCGTGTAAATAATTGTTACCTATATTTCAAAATTATTGTTTATGCTTGTTGTTGCTTTGTTTTGTATAATTTGAAATTTGTGTATTTCATTGCACTGTGAACAAAAATCACTTCTTAGATAGAATGACAATTTTTCATGATTTCCCTTTTCACTCGTTATCACTCGGGTGTAATGGGGCAGTGAAGCGCAAGTTATAGCCTCTCCTACTCAATTGTTAACCTCACCTTCGCGATGAGTTCAATTTGAACTTGGTGCACCCTGTTTTCACTAACGAGGCTCTAACGACCGAGTAAGGGCGGAATAACCCTTACTTTTTGCCGTGACTACATCCACCTTCTCACGAAGAGTGCGGTAAAAATAACCCACCGCACACAAAGGTTGCTTTTGGAATCGTTTGGTTACCCCATCGTCGCAGTCTCCTTCTGTGCCATGGGACCACACCACTCGCCTTCCGCAACCGAGCTGGTCAGTTGCATACCTGCTCCAGCTAAAATTTCAAATGCAGCTTCGTTTTCAGTCGATTAAGGCTTTAAAAAATGATGAAGCGTTCAAGTGGGACAAAATCATCCGGAGGTAAAATACCCTCCCGATCGGATCTCCCGGGGAGGGTGCCCACAGGGACACCTCATCGAATGTCGAAAAAACACCGACAAGTTAAATCCAACAAAACTAATTCTTTCATCTACGGCGCTTGGAATGTTCGTACTTTGAACGACAGCACTCGCACCGATCGGCCTGAAAGAAGAACTGCTCTAATAGATAGAGAACTTCACCGACTCAATGTTGACGTTGCAGCTCTCAGCGAAACTCGATTTTTGGAGGAAAGCTCTCTCACAGAAAAGTACTACACCTTCTATTGGAAAGGTCTTCCCACCAATTCAAGAAGTGTTGTGTTGTGTGGGAAAGTGGTCAAGCTCCGCAAGAGTTTCGTGATACACTTTTAATCAACCTCTTCAAAAACAAAGGGAGCGCTGCGGACTGTGGAAATTACAGGGGTATAGCTCTCCTGGCTGTTGGAGGGAAGATACTCACTAAAGCGATGGCAAATAGGCTAACACCTGTTATGGAAAAGCTACTTCCTGAAACACAGAGTGGCTTTAGACCAAACCGAGGCACATCGGATTTAATCTTCACACTTAAACAGCTTCAAGAAAAAGCACTCGAACATCAAGGAGAAATTCACATGGCCTTCATTGATTTAACCAAGGTGTTTGACTCGGTGGACAGGGAAGTGCTCTGGAAAATTATGTTCCGCTTAGGTATCCCTAGAAAATTTGTGAAAGTATGTCGCAGTCTACATACTGTTACCTCCTTTCTCTTATTATTTATTTTTGAGAAAGAATTGAGGCAACATGTGCGGACGACTAGCTGGTTTAAGCCGGAGCAGAGAGCCGTGGGTCCAGAGCATTCGTAAGAGTGGAGAAACTTACCCTTTCTGACATGTACAGCATAAGCGACAGATTTCTGTTTATTTCGAGAAAAGGAGACAAAGAAAAATTGATGTTAAATTGGACACCATCTATAGTGAAATAAGCAAAATAGTCTCTTTTTCTCGAATAACCAGTCTGCTATAGATCGGACTGAAATTGTTGGTAAGAGAAATAAAAAGATAGTTTAAAATGAATGACAAAATATATTACAAAAAAATTAGACAAATCGGTTTGAGACAAATTGAAATGTAAAAAAAAAATATATATATATAAAAACAAATTGATACCAGTATCCTAGATGGTTTATGGGTCAGGTGGCTGGTTCTGGGACAGCAATCCAGGCCCACAATTGTCTCTTATTGCAAGAATTCTAAATTTTTCTTGGCAATTTACGTCTCTCAATGAATGGGGTGAAAATTGTAGGAAATTTAACCAAATATAAGCACATACAAAATTTATGCAAGTTATTTATGCAAAATTTAAGCAATGTTAGCTATGCAAATATAAGCTAGTTAGCTGTACAAAATATATTTAAATTAGCTGCACGAAATATTAAGCTAGCTATGCAAAGCTGCAGGAAATTAATTTAAGCTATACAAAAGTAATCTGATTAGCAGTACAAAAGTAATTTTAGCTATGCAATAGTAATTATTAGCTATGCACGAGTTATTATTAGCTATGCACGAATTATTATTAGCTATGCACGAGTTATTATTAGCTATGCACTAGTAATTATTAGCTATGCACGAATTATTATTAGCTATGCACGAGTAAGCTGATTTCTTAGACTATAAATTGCCAAAAAAATTAAAAGAAAAGAGAAAAATATTTTTTAAAACCATGTGGTACATATAGCATTTTAACTACTTATTAAATTAAAAAGAATTGACTTTGACTTCAAAATTTATTTTAAAAATAATTGAAATTATATCAAAGGCAAAATTTGAAGATTAATTAAAATATTTTAATGAGTATAATGAAATGAAATTACCTGTATGTTCAACACTTTGTAACTGGGATATAAAAATTGTAATATCAATTACTGAAGTCCACAGTTAAAAATTATAATGTTTGAATCAGTACAAAGGCTGCAAGCAAATGACTTCCTGGTGAGTTTTACTGATAAGGTAAACTTTTTTTGTCCTGTTTACTGGAAAACAACGCCACCAAAAAAATGTGAGAAATCTAATTCCCTATTGAAATTGAAAGCTATCAAAATATAGAAATCGTACAAGTATGGCCATCTGTCAGTGGTTAATTTAAGCGCACCAACTTGCCTTGTAGATTCCCATACTCAACTAAAGTAGTGGCATATAATCGATAAAAGGAATCTATAATAACAGTTTATTTTCCATGCCAGCTGATTTGCCTTTGCAATTTCTATTATACATAACAACAAATATTAACAGATATAAATAAGTAGTAAAACGTATTGATATTATTGATAAATCAGTAACATATTACATGTTATAGGATTTACTATATATAGAATGAGAGAAGGTAAGGAAAATAACCATATGTACTCCATAGTAAACAAAAATATAAAAATTGAAAAATAGATATCTGATGTAACTAAATTTTGTAGACAAATTGTTTCCTGGGATAATAATGCTGTATTACAACGGATATGAGATACATAATAGTATTAATAGAAAAACAGGACTAAGTTCCTAAGATATAAAATTAAGTACATAAAACAGTGTGACATGGTTTAGCAGTTATACATGTAAAATTCTGTTAGTTGAAAACAGTTTCACCTGCAAAAACTGAATCCAAAAAATATACAGGTCGTGCTAACTATCCACAAAACACTAGTTTTTAACTAAAACTGTTAAATGGACATAGGCCATGTAACAATACAAACAACAACGCCCAGGTTATGTATAATAATGAGGCAACCGAACCTTTCCAAACCCTCACTGGAGTTAGGCAGGGATGTGTCCTGGCACCCCTACTCTTTAATTTGTTTACCACTGCTCTAACAATTATTGTTGACAACAAACTGACAGTCAGATGAATAGTTCTCAGATACCGTTTTGATGGCGGTTTTTAACATAGGACGCTTTAGAGCTTTCACGAAGACACGCACACGATTCATTTGTGATCTCCAGTATGCGGATGACTGTGCACTTTTAACCTCTACGCCGGAAAAGCTTCAAGAACTTTTAGATGTGTATGCTCAGAGCTATGATTCCTTGGGACTTAAAATCAACATTGGAAAGACTAAGATTATGTCAACTCCTCATCAAGTGAACCAAGTAGACATTACACTTAACGGAAATTCTCTTGAAGTGGTGGATCTGTTCAATTACTTAGGCAACGTTGTTAATGACAAAGCAAACATGGACAGCGAGATTCGCAATAGAATTAACGCTGCATCTACAGCACTCTGGGGACTTAGAGAGAGAGAGTATTTGACAACCACGACCTTGCTTTGTCAACGAAAATGGCTGTCTACAGAGCAGTTGTCATTCCAACACTGCTATATGGATGTGAAAGCTGGGTCACTTACCGTCGTCATGTGAAAGAATTAGAACGTTTTCAGCAAAGACACCTCAGAAGTATGATGAAAATCCGTTGGTTCCATCACATATCAAACGTGGAAGTACTCAAGAGAGCAAACAGCTTTCCAATTGAGGTGCTTATTTCAAGAGCACGCCTAAGATGGGCAGGTCACGTTCATCGTATGCATGTTAACCGCCTTCCTAAATGTACACTTTATGGTGAATTGCTAAGCGGTAGAAGAAGGCGTGGCGGTCAACGAAAGAGGTTCAAAGACGCTCTCCATGAAAATCTAAAATCCTGCGGTATTGCAGACGAGCAAAGGGAACAACTTGCAGCGGACAGAACCGAATGGCGAGGGGTTGTGGCCAGCTATCAAGGAAATGTTGCTGCAAGAAGGCCGAATCCAAGACCTAACCAGGTCTATGTTTGTCCTGACTGCGGTCGACATGTGCTCTCCCGAATTGGCCTCTATAGCCATAGTCGTGTGCACCGTAGATGAATGGGAATTACAATAGACTACACCTTTTACTTGTTTTTTATTGTACACAATTTATCGACTGTAACATTTTTATACTCGGACTCGAGTAACGGCTAATAATAATAATCAAAACGATTTTTTACATACACTAACATATTCAAAATTTGATTCTCTTTCACTTTCATTAGATACACTATATGCGTATGATCTATCGTTTTCGAGTTTTTATCGATTTTATCATGAAACAACGGTTCTGATAGAGCTCTATAAAGATGTTTAAAAATTCATATTTCTGCCAACATTGACCGAATGGAAATGAAAAATAAAATAAAATTGTTGGTAATTGAATTCTCTACAACATTTCGCGATCCGAACGGCAATTTTTGAGATTTTAGCGAAAAACCCGCGCATTTCCGTTGCATCGCAAAACCGTCAAAATTTCAAAAAATCTATCTCGGCTTCAATAAGTCGTACGAAGTTAAGAAAAAAACGAAATTGTGAGGATTTTTATTACCTATAATTTTCGTGTGTGCATATTTTACAGTAAAATTGATACTTTCTGAGTTTTTTGCAGAAAACTAATTTGTTTACCTATTTTCTCCCCTTTTCCCTCCGCAGGCATCAACGGGTGGGGACTTCTGATAAGTTAAAAAGTATTATTATTATTTCATCCAAATCGACAAATTTCGTCCCATTTTATTGGACTAACAGATGTAGAATTATTTTCCAGTATACTGAATAATTATGTTAGTTTTGTAAATTGTGCGATCATTTTTTTGGACAATCTCTTTACTTTTCACATAACATTGTGAGGGGCAATTTTCCTATTGTCTCCAATACAATTTAATTGTAGATGTATTTTATATCGCATATTATAAATAAAACAATAATTTTCTTGTATGATAACGCACAAAAATTAACTTTCTAAACTGTTAACCCAAATAACGCTTTGCTATTGATGTATATCTACCTCCCATATAGAGTTTGATTTTACGATCCCTCTCTCTTTCATAAATGCAACCAATTTGATTTATAGTTGTATTATCTTACTTTTAACTGCTTCCATACGAGTAACCTTTAAAATACTTTGTATATAAAATAGTAAATAAATGAATGACCCATTCATTATACGTCCTGGTATAATAAACTCGAGAATACATGCGGATTACTTTTATTGTCGTTAATTTTCTTCTTTTAAAAATTCGTTATATATTTGCTCCTCTATGTGGGTCAACTAGAAAGAAGCCTTAATTAAGATCTTTGTTCCATAAGATAAACACTTGCGACTTTTATGTTTTTGTAGTGTGTTATTTTTTAATTCCTAATATTTACTACAAACAATATAATGGTTTTTCAAGCGATGAACATTAGTTTATTATGTTTTAAAAATTTTAATAATGATATTTTAAATAAATACCAGCAAAATCTGATAATGACTTCTGAAAGAAAATGCTTCATTAATTGATAATATTAATTTACATATTTCTAAAAAAAATTGTAATACTAAAATCTGAACATAATTAATATTATGGTCAAACTCAGTTACGTTATTATTTTTTTGTTTTTCTTAAGAAAATAATTAATTATAAATACAAACAGCAGGTAGGGTAATTAAGAAATATTATATAATAAAATTTGTTATTCAAAGATTCATGTGGAAATAATTAACTTTTTATACGGAATTATTTATAATTAAAGTTATAGGAACCAAACAAACATTTTTTTATGTTAATAGAAATTTTCTGTCAAAAATACCAAAAAATTGCATTAAATTATTTATGACTTGTTATATTGTTTCCATGTTAACTTCCTATTATGCATTAGTTATTTTTAATAAGACAGTTTACTGAACATTATAAGTATAATTTCTAATACAGTAAATTATGTCTATAGAGGGGGAGCCCTCGACCAAAATTCCGTGCAAATAAAAATAAACAACGTTTTTCTTGCAGGAAAGTCCCAGATTGTTGCGGAAGAGGTGAAAACTCATTTTCAGTCGGTCAAAAAATCGACATCATTTAGTTTCAGCGACACGCCAGTTCTTGATGGAATCTTGTTAAACAAGTAAAACAGATCACGAATTTGTCAAGAACTGACATTCAGCGTTGCAGAATATTTATAAAACCCTTATCAGTTGCTAAAAAAAGGGTCAATACGACTAAAACCTTCACCAAATGATTCCTTAGTCTCTCAAACCTGCATTAGAAATAATAACTGACGTTTGCGGCGTTGCACTGATAGTGAAGACGATTCCGATGAGGATTCTGATGATGATTTTGATTCTGATGATGATTTTCAAACTTGAAAATATACATTTAATATATAGATATAATTAAGTATAGAGTTGGAATTGAAATTTGGAATTCGTTGGGAGGGTGGTCAATAAAAATTATTGAACCACAGCACGTAGGCCCCATCTACTTCCTTCCTGTAGGCAGATCCTCGCCTAGGCCTCCAACCAACCTAATCTTACGAAATAGGTGGTGATGCTGCCTAGGGGCATCTCCCTTACATCGGCCAGAGTAGGCCAACGTTCTCCCAAAATGAACTCTCTGATCAATGAGACGGTAGAAGAGTCACAGAGTACATGTTGAACCGTCTCTCTTCTTGTTCACAACCCTTGCAGGGAGGTGTTTCGCTTGATCTCATATTGTGTGGATGTTTCCTTAACGGACAGTGTCCAGTCTGGATTCTCGTTAACGTAGGTTTGTTCTGGACATTGCCAGGTAGTCCATTGCTGTACTCTTGTTGGGAGTAGTTCCCTAGCAAGCTGACAGTTGTTTGTTTCATGCCACAGCTTCTTGAATTCTTGTGGGTGTTCTCTTTAAGTATATAGTTGTTTCCATCCATTCGATATATAATAAAATGGCAATTAAATATGGAACTCAATATTTGGTCTAATTTATATACCAGGTGTCAACGAATCATGGTAGACCCCTATTTTTTCCTTATTTTTACGAATATCGGAATGAAACTTGGTAGATGTATTATATGGCCAAGAAGACACTTTGTGGCATAACTGTCATTTTTTCTCACTTCCGGTTTCAACGGAAATGACCCCAACTTTTCATTTTTAAACGTAACACCCTGTATATTATTATATTTTTGGAATCCTTGAAAAATTCTGTGTGCGGTGATGTCCCAGAAGTGACATTTCGACTCCATAAAAAAAATTGACTTAAAATTTAAAAAAAAACAAAAAAATTAAAACAATAAAAAATAATAAAAAATTGCTTTTGGGCACATCCACCGATTCCTTAGAACATCCGCTATTTTATGGTAGTACTCTACCATTATGGTTCTATTTGAAAAAATTAAGTTTTGGTAAAAAAACTGTTCAGGCCAAATTTGATGGCTCACAAAATACACATTCCCAAATTTTTATGCTTGATTTGATTTTTCTGACATCATGTTAAAGAACGCTATAACCCCTATATACCTTTCGACGTTGTAACAAAATCCGACTTAGGAAATATTTCGTAAGAAAAGCGTGCTTCACGTAAAAACGCCGTGGAAGAGGTTTTTAATTCTTGGAAACATATTTTTGCTCTTCGGAGCATTTTTTATGCCAAATTTTCGCTAACTCTTCAAGGAGCGTTAATTTAGAAAGTGTAGTAAATGTCGCTGCACAGGGACGTAATGTCGCCCCGACCACCCAATTTTAGAAAGTATACTAAAATTGGACTTCAAAATTTCCAAGATTAAAAACCCTTTTACGAATCCACGTTGTCAAGCACTGCAACTCTTACGAGGTATTGAATATGAGGACAAGTTAGTCCAACGACTATTCAAAGTATATCGGAAGTTATAGCGAAAATAGCCCTTAGCGACATGGGACCCCCATCGTTTCCTAGCAGTCGACTTTGACGGGGAAATGATGGGTGTTGACGGGGTTTGCCCTAAACCGGTTCCTCAGTGATTCGGAATCAAAAAAGTATCTATACCATGTACTCACACGTGCATGGGATCTGCCTTGCCTGAACGTAAAAAGTTGTTATTGCATAATACAAACGAAGTAGAGACGCTTCAAGCAATTTTAAGCTCCGAGGAGCGACCAAAATTTATGTGAATTAGTAAATACGTTTATAAGACAGGCAAGCAAAAGCCCACCAAAATTTCAGTTACATGAAACTTTTCTTGAATCTTTTTGTGCATCGTTAGCTTATCAAACTGCATATTGGATGGTAGTTGGTACCGTATGAATCGTCCCGTTCCTCACCATGTGTTGTACACGGGTCAGACCATTGTTTGTTAACATTTTCTCTTGAAAGAAGTTGTTGTAAAAAATATAAATTTTTTAAAGATTTAATATATACATTTTGAACTTTATATTGTCTTTTAGTTGTGTTTTCTAACAAAAAATTCCTTTTCAGGTTTAATTTTAAGAGAGTGTGATACAGACAGTGTTAGATTTATAGTGTTACGACGTCGTCCAGTTGATACCATCAGAGCAGCAGTTAAGCATAAATGACAGTAAGTATGATTTATTACATTATTCTCCGTTTGAAACAGTCGTGTTGAACCCTAAAAATTTTGTGAACGTAATATTTATTATTTAGAATTAAGAAAAGGTTGAGGAAAGAGAAAATTAATTTTTTCTTTTTCCTATTTTTTTTTATTTTTCTAAGTTTTTCGAGCAGAAAATACGTCCTTCAGACATCCATCAAAGCATGGATCGTTCACAATCACACCGGTGCATTAGAAGCATTTTTTTTGGTCATGGTACTCTAGATGTACCAACAAATTTCGAGTCAAATTTTTTTCATGGAGTCGAAATATCACTTATGGGGCATCACCGTAATCAGAATTTTTCAAGGATTCAAAAAATATAATAATATGCAGCGTGTTCCATTTAAAAATAAAAAGTTGGGGTCATTTTCGGTGAAACTGGAAGTGGGAAAAACTGGCACTTCTGCAACAAAGTGTCTATTTGGTCATATAATACCTCTACCAAGTTTCATTCTGATATTCTTAAAAATAAGGGAAAAAAGGGGGGGTCCCGTTGACACCCGGTATACAAAGTAAGCATAAGAACGCATGATCTGTTTATCAATGATATTTTCAAATATGAATATTGTCATTTAATATACAATCTCTACTGCATATTTTATTGGTTTCTTTTAGTAACTTTAAAAACTGTGTCCGATGTGTTTGTATTTGTTATATAAAAGTAGAGCCATACTAATAAATTTCTGAATTTTCTGTTTATAAAGAAAGAAGAACAACATATATGCCGCTTGCAAGGCTGAAAATATTAGTTATTATTTTGTCCACCCGTTTCAGAGCATTATCAATTATATGAAGTAGAAAACAGATGTGCTGCTATTACTCGAGAGTGCTTAAAAAATTTACAATAAAAAAACAGCCCTTTCACAGTCAATGGCCAAATTGTCAGTTAAGATTTTTCCTCGGTTCTCCGTCATTAAAAACATGTAATTATACGAAAAACTGGCGTGCCGTGATGAAAATATGTCCCAGGTGTCATATTATTTGGGATTCGGGCGAGGCCGAAAATGTCGGTGATTAATTTTCCAACATTGACTAACATTACCTTGAATAGAAAACAAGGAAACTGAAGCACCGCGATAAAACATATGCATCACTTTTTTTACACGTTCAATAAATGAATTTACACCTTTAACAACTAACACCAGAAATGTCAGTGGCAATGGAACTTTTTTTTCGGAGAGATATAAGCTATTAACTAATTAATTAGCCCATCTGAATTCAATGCCTTAACACCGACTTGTATTTCAAACTTCACCCTGTACATATCTCTTATATTCTAAAACGGACTTTCATTTAAATTTTATAAACATCTCCCAAAGAATTTCATTTCTATTGGGATGAGAATTCCAAGGAAATGTAAGAGTGCAGAGTTATTTTTAAAGAATAATTTCAATTAGAGGTACAATGGGTAACAACTCTGAAATGTTGGAATTACAGACATTCTACAATACCTGTACGTCGTTAAAAATCAACAATTGATGTTTGCAGTGGTGACAAGCAAAAGGGCAAAAAGTAAATCATGACTACTACTTTTTATGAACTGGCATACCTCATACTGAGCACTAACGTTGGAATATTCAGTTCCATTCTGCAAGTCACTTTACTAGATTACAGTAATAATATTATGCTCCGTAATTAATTTAGAACATCGGCACAGCGCAGAGCTTAGAACACATATTTTTGTAATAAGGTTTTACGTTTAGATTACAATAGACGTAAAAAACATCCATTATTTTAATTGGCATTATTTGAATTACCTTGCATTATGCTAGATCCAGATTATTCTTACTTACAAAAAGTCGAAATATCTTTCGTTGTTATGTCCAACGTAGTCTTTGATGTTTTATTTAAACACGATGTATAAATATTAAAATTAGTCACCACACTTAAATACAAAAATAACTATAATATCATTTTGGAAACATCACCGGTCTTGTTTAAAATTATTTTGAATAAGAAAACTTTACATGTTGGATGGAGAAGCTGCTTTTTTAAGGAACATTTCAATCTTAAAAGCTGTTACAAATGTTGTAAATATGGACATATTAAAACGAAATGCACTTCGGATAAATTCATTTGTCCTAACTGCTCAAAATTTCACGAGAAGAAAAATTGTACTCTAACTGATAATAATTCTTTTTGTTGTATCAATTGTACTGAATTAAACATAAAACATAAGTTAAATTTATCTGTAGATCACGCTGTGACTGATCCAAACTGTCAGTACTACATTAAAATGTTAAATCAACTTAAATCAAAAATTAATTATGGCTTGTAATAACCAACTGAAACATATTAAAATTGGTCATCTTAATGCACGTTCATTGTGCACAGGATTTGATTTTTTTAAAGATATTATAATATCGTCTAATTTAGATATTATGTGTTTTAGTGAAACCTGGTTGAACGAAAATATCCCTTCAGAAAACTTATTAGTACCTTCTTATCGTATTTTTCGTAAAGATTGATTGGGCCGTGGAGGGGGAGTGTGCATTTTTATAAGAAATATTTTTAACTGCAAAGTTGTTTTGAATGACTTTGGTACTATAGTCGGCACCGAGCATCTTTGGCTCGAAGTTAAAATACTAAGGCAAACTTTTATTGTTGGAGTTGTATACAGAGCTCCATCATGTAATGTAAAAAAATTTGTTGCTCATTTAAATAATATTTTGTCGTTTATATCTCCGCAATATGATATTATTACTATACTGGGTGATGTCAATATTGATCAGACATCTGACAATATCGTTGGTCAAACTATGCACACATATGACTTTAGTCAAATTATTGACGAACCAACTCGTATTACGCAAACATCAGAAAAAATAATTGACGTAATTTTTATTAATAAAGCTGAGCTTGTTAAACAATCGGGTACTATAAATGCGGACTTGGTGTCTAATCATAGAGCCGTTTACTGCGAGTTAAATTTGACAGTCCTTCGTATAACACCCAAAATAATAACCTATCGGAATTTTAAAGAGTTCTGTCATGAGGAATTTAACCGGGATTTGGAGTCTATTAATTGGGACTCCTTATTTTATATTAATGATATCAATAAAAAAAATTAAATTCCTTTCAGACAATATATTAAAACTATTCGATAAACATGCCCCATTTATTACTTCGCGTATTACGAAACCATATGCACCCTGGTTAACAAGCAGCGTTAGGGATGTTAAAAAAGAAAGAAACCGTGCCCGAAGCAAATTTAACAGATCTAAAAATCCTCAAGTTTGGCTTTACTATAAATTTTTACGCAACTTTACTTTAACAGCAATTAGATCAGAAAATTTTTAACATTTTTAACATTTTTAAATTCCCAAATGCATAACTTTGATAAAAAGTTATTGTGGAAGGCTGTTAATCTTCTTAATTTAAAGAAAAAACAAGAAATAAATATTCCTAGTAACTTGCGCAATCCTGATGATATAAATAATTATTTTTTGTCCGTGTTCTCTCCTGTCAATAATTGTCCTAACACATGTGTTTTGTTTGACAATATTTGACTCAGATATTTAATTGTTGTTTGGAAACAGGTTTCTTTCCAGTAAATTGGAGTACTACTGTTGTTAAACCTCTTCCTAAAACCAGCAATCCGGCCAATTATAGTGACCTTCGTCCAATACCGGCTTTATCAAAAATTTTAGAAAAAACAGTATACAAACAACTATTAGAATATGTCTTAGCAAATAAAATTATCTTGACTTTACAGTCTGGGTTTAGGAAGGGGTATAGTACTACCACTGTGTTATCAAATGTTGTAGATGATATTCTTAGGAGTATGGACGGAGGCGATGCAACGGCTTTGGTATTGCTGGACTTTTCTAAGGCCTTTGACACCCTTGACCATGCTCTTCTCTGTTCAAAGCTCAGTTATTATGGATTAGATAATATCTCTCTTAGCTTCTTTAAATCGTATCTTAGTAATCGTCGTCAGACTGTAGTGTTAGATAATGAATATTCCCAGTTTGGATTTATTACCTCTGGAGTCCCACAGGGCTCAGTACTTGGGCCGTTGCTTTTTCTCATATACACAGCAGATATTTTTCAGACTGTTACGTATACGAATATGCAGATGACACTCAACTTTCCCTGTCTTTTAATTGTAATGATATTCAGTCAGCTAGTACTAAAATTAATATTGACCTGAAATCTATTGCGGATTATTCTAAACAAAATAACTTGAAACTAAACGCAAATAAATGCAATTTTATCTGCTTCTGTCCTAAAAACATGCAGACAAGATTCCAAGAAAAATTAAATTTAAAAATTGATGATAATCAAATAAATCATGTAAATGTTGCAAAAAATCTTGGCCTTTTTTGGATACTAAGCTTCGTTTTCGCGACCATATTACTCGTATGGTAAAAACATGTTATTCTGCATTAAAACTACTTTATTCCAATGTGAGTATAATTAATTTTAAGATAAGAAAGAAACTTATTGAAACGCTTGTATTATCTATCATAAATTACTGCATTACTGTATATTACCCATGTTTAGACAAAATTACGCAATATCGCCTACAAAAAATACAAAACAGTTGTTGCAGATTCATATTTCGATTAAAAAAATTTGATAGAGTTTCCGAAAGAATTAAACAGCTAGGTTGGTTGAATATTAGTAATACTTTTAAACTCCATATGAGTATATTTGTTCATCGTTTAATTTTTACATCCTCTCCACCCTATTTACGCGACAAATTAATTTACAGAAGAGATATTCATAACGTTAATATAAGATTCCCTAGTACTTTATCTCTCCCTAATTTTCGTTCAGCCATGTTTACTAGATCTTTCACATATAATGCTTGTACTATTTATAATTCACTAAAAAATGATTTAAAACATATTCAATTAACGGTTTCCGTAAAAAGGTTAAATCCTGCCTTATCGCAAGACAATAATATATGTGTGTCTGCGTACCTGTTTACTAATATTTTTGTTTAATTTTTAATTTAATTAGTTTAATTTAATTTAATTTAATTAGTTTAATTTTTATTGTAACATGTATATATATCATCTCAATTTTCTCATTCATATTTTTCGTGAATGTAAATTTATAGGGTTAAGTATAAAGTAGCTTTAAGCTAAACTTCGCCCTTTCCACATGTATTGTGTTTTTGTATGTACAATACTCTGGAAATAAAGACTTTTTATTATTATTACTATTATTAAAGATTAACGCAGTATCTGGCAAACAGCGCACGGTGGGTAATTTGTAAGTCGTGGACAAAATTCTGCACAGTGCAATATAGCCATTAGAAAACCGAATAAAATTATATGTACTTAGGAAGTGGTTATTGAGGGGTTGAAAATAAATTTTGTGTTAAAATTTTGCAACTTTGAAAAGTGATTGCTTCAAAAAGTAAACAAGAAATATAGAAAAAATACAAAATATATGATTTCCAAAAAATATCTCCTTTTTTATGTATATCTATGGAAATTTATTAAACACATTAGGCAGTTATAATAATTTTAAAACCTAATATGTCGAATGAGATTTGGTTTTGAAATTTAACATCTTAAGCATAATAATTAGCTCGGTGACATGATACATAGAGCCCCGCACGGGGGTTGGGGGACGCGAAAGATCACCAACCTTATCTACATAAAATTTTACTTTCATCAGACATCCATGGAATTGATTCGTTTCGTCTATTTAGTGGACAGCGGCAAGTGGCCAAATACCTATTTTTAGTTATTGACTTAACAAAAATATTGTTTCTTGTGATTTTGTTGGGTTCATTTTATAATGAATTTAATCTTTGCTCGCTTGAAATAGTATGAAATAATATGTAAGTTATGGGTAAGGCCTTTTGGGCATTTCTTTTTTCGATCCGACATTATGAAATTGAAATATCAAAGATTTCAATTAATTTTGCCTGTTCAGTAAGCATCATCAGGTTCAAATATATAGCCATGAACTCGTAGGACGCAAAATTTTATATCCAGGCTGTTGTAGCAGTGCGTCAATGTTCAAATGAAACACTATATATTATTATATTTTTGAATTGACACGTTAATTCTCTACGGTTTTTGTGAATAATATCCTATACCTAAAATCGATATTTCCAGTTATTTTTACGTTTTCATTAAAAACCGTTAAATTATAATACTTTCCATTTCGAACTGATCTAGTAGCCATCATTTTGACATAAAGTGAGAATAATTGAAAGTTATGTTATTTGCGTTTAATTTTGTGACAAAAAAAATCATTTGAAAGGTTGTTTCATCAAGAACCTACCGCAGACTCCATCCAATTAATTTTTTTATACATTTATTTAACGTCGGCTTATTTCCGCTACTGAGGCCTAACACCGACGCCTGTAGACGAGACCAGGAATTTTACCGAACCTCTTCCCTTAGAAGAAGAAGAAGAAGAGTAGGAATCTTTTACTTGCCTAACATTTAATAGACAAGGGACCGACGGCTTTACATCTCCTCCGAAGGATGGTATATCCCTTATACAACCCTCGCCTAAGGTTGTATAGCTTCCGCGCATACACTGATATACAAGCCGCTGGAAGATATGTGAGGCGAGGACGCGGTCTTCGTTGGAACAGTCACCCATCCAACTACTAACCGCGCCTAACGTTGCTTTACATCGCATATCGAAGTATGTACATAGTAAAGACGCACCTACGCTCGCCCCAATTTGAGAGGTTGATGGAACGATTTGATAATACGGGGAAAGTGGAATATGAGAAAAAGGAACGAACGAAAAATGTAGGAAATGAAGAAACAGTGAAATTTTTGAATGTGATTGAAGATCCTCATCGCAGTATAAGAAAATTGGGACGAGAAAACGATGTAAGAAGATCTTCAGTCCATCGAATCCTACAAAAAAAAAATTTCATCCCTGTCACGTTCAACTAATCCAGGAATGATTGATAGGGCTTATGAAAACCGAATACAATTTTGTCAATGGGCAAGACAAAAAATAGGACAACAAAGAACTTTGACTTTGTATTGTTTGCCGATGAAGCAACGTTTTATAAAAATGGACATGTTAATTGTCATAATTTTCATTATTACGACACAACCAATCCTTACATCTCACGAACAAATAGCCAAACAAGATGGTCGTTGAATGTTTGGGGATATGTGATAAGACTACATTATTTTGATGGACGTGTGAATGGTCAAATTTATTTGGAATTTTTGCAAGACAGCTTGGAAGAATTACTGGAGGATATCCCCAGGGAAATTAGGAAGAGAATGTGGTACCTTCATGATGGAGCACCTGTGCACTACAATGCAGTTATACACAAACATTTAAACGACGCTTTTCCAACTAGTTGGATAGAAAGAGGATGACCCCATAGTTGGCCTGCCAGAAGCCCTGATTTGACCAAAATAGATTCTTTTTATGGGGCTATATTATGGAGCAAGTGTACAAAGCTCCATAACTACAAAAGAAAATATGAATGAAAGAATAAGTTTTTCGGGAAATTGCATAGACGTACTGAGAGGCCACTGTGAATGTTAGAGAACACGATAAAACCCTCGATATACTTTTCGACGCTGTAACAAAATCCAACTTAGGAAATATTTCGCATGAAAAGCGTGCTTCACGTAAAAATATCGTGGAAGAGGTTTTTAATATTCTTAATCATATTTTCGCTCTACGGAGCGATTTTTGTGTAAAAATTCCAATAACTCATCAAGGAGCGTCATTTTAGAAAGTGTAGTAAATGTCGCTGCACAGGGACGTAATGTCGCCCCTACCACTAAAATTTAGAAAGTATAACAAAATTTTAACAAAATTTAAAACCCTTTTACGAATCCACGTTGTTAAGCACTGCAACTCATGCGAGGTCTTAAATATGAGGACAAGTTAATCCAGCTTATATTCAAAGTATATCTCGAGTTTTAGCGAAAATAGCCCTTAGTGACATGGGACCCCCATCATTTCCTAGCAGTCGATTTTGACAGGAAAATGATGAGTTTTAACGGGATTTGCTCTAAACCGGTTCCTCAGTGATTCGGTGTCAGAAAAGTATCTTTACCATGTACTCATATGTGCATGGGACCGCCTTGCCTGAACGTATGAAATTGTAATTGCCCAAATATAATTCAAAGTCGTTGCGATTCAAGCATTTTCATGCTCCGAGGAGCGGCCAAAATTGATATTGAAATACAAATACGTGAATAGACAGGCAAGTAAAAGCCCACCAAATTTTATAAACATTGAACTTTTCTTGGATCTTTTTGTGTAATCGTTAGCTTACAAAATCGTTCCGTTCCTCACCATGTGTTGTACACGGGCCGAACTATTGTTTGTTAAACATATTTCTTAAAAGTTGTTGTAAAACATAAATTTTTTTGAAAAGATTTAATATATATTTTTGAACTTTATATTGTCTTTTAATTGCGTTTTTTAACAAAATTCCCTTTCAGGTATAATTTTAAGAAAGTGTTATAGTACTTCCAGTGTTAGGTTTATAGTGTTACGACGTCCAATAGATACCATCAGAGCAGCAGTTAAGCAAAAACGAACAGTAAGTATACATTTTCATATTATTCTCCGTCTGAAACAGTCGTATCGAATCCTTATTTTGTGAACATTAACATTCATTTTTTGAAATATATAAAAAGTCCTTCAGACTCCAAAAGATGAATTGTTCACATGAACAGTTCCTATAAAGAATAGGTATTATTAATTTCGTTAAATTAGGTTCAAAATAACTTTGAATTTCTAAAATAGTGCTAATTTTTGTATTACCTAATACCGTATTTTCTGTTCCTATTATTTATATCAATATTAAACGATTATTTATACATTTTTAAGATACTCAAATATGATTTGTTTAAACTGTGAAAAAAATACTACTAAGGCAACCAAGACGCACCCAGAAAAAAATTTAATACTACTTTCAATTATTCTCACTTTATGTTAAAATCAGGGCTACTAGATCAGTTCAAAATGAAAAGTATTATAATTTAACGGTTTTTAATGAAAAAAGAAAAATATCTCTGAAAATATCGATTTTAGGTATAGGATATTATTTATAAAAATCGTAGAAAATTAACGTACCAGTTCAAAAATGCAATAATATACAGACCATTACATCTGAAAAAATTGAGAAAATTCACTTTGAAATATCCTGCATTAGCGGTAGTGTAAAATACACCCTGTATAATTGTCTAGCTGATAGCTCAGTCGGTTAACGCGCGAGGTGTCAATCGCGATTAATCAAACTGGTATGTTATCGTGTTCAAGCCCCAGCTCCAAAACTAGTAACGTCAAAGGAAATTGTTGTAGTCTTCGTTATTCGATGTGTAACCCCCTCCCGAAGCTCTGGCTTTAGATTTGGGAGTTGTCTAATTTATGCTCTGTTTATTATTATTTATTTATTGTTTCGATACATATAAATCATTAGGTGTTTATTTTCATTAAGGTTGCACATATTCGGATGAAGCCCTTTTTCAATGTAGTATTATCATTCTATACGGCGATCTACTTGATACCACATATCGTGGCGGAGCACTAAATACGTGGGCTCCATTTTAGGTGGTGAAGTCAGGTTTCTATATCGTTCAATATTGTATCAGGGGCCAATATAAAATCTGGAATGTTCGGCACAATGTTGATATAAAATAATGTAATAATGAAATTTGCCCTATATTGGTTTACATTAATGAACCAGGTTAAATTTCCGATACTGGTAGTATAATGTAGAACAATTTTGTCCTATATGTGACGTAAACAATAGGCCTTGCTGGAGAAAATCGGATGAACATTTTTTGGCCCAATATCCGTAAGGCAATATTCTGTGGTGATGACGAAGTAACATTATACCTACTATCATTTTACCTAAATCTCTTAATTTGATTTTCCAATCTTTTACTCCATTTTTACAATCGCCTATATTTTAATTTTTCATGTTTCGCCTTATAATATTTGAGCATCAAATCAGTTCATCTATATCTGTTCAACAAAAAGAGAAATTTACAATCCATAACTAATAGTAAATTATACGGGTACAATTAACCAAACGACTTCTGGCGCTGGAGTTGACTGTATGCGAATAAAGTATACCCTCTTGTAATCTCCTACTCTGCACTATTGCGCCGAGACAAATCTGTTGCATGTCGTTACATTTCTCCGTACACGACGCCCTACGTACGCGCCCAGAAGTATTTTCAATACTAAAATAATGAAAATTCATTTTGCTCCAACATTCAAATTAATTCCTTTAACAGTAGAATCAGACATAATTTAAACAATAATTTCTTAAGCTTAGAAAAAAAAGGGATTCCACTTTAAAGGAATTTATATTCTTTAACATCATACACCCTGAAGGTCTTTTATTATAAAAGGGTTTAAGATGAAAATTAAGAAATATTTGCTAGATAAAGCGTTCTACAGTATATAATAGTTGCTGGATTCACAGCATCACTTTTTGGATAATCCAGCTTTAACTGATTCTATAAACTTAAGGCGGTTTATACTTAAATGTTGTGATAACCTTATTATTTGGCATTTAATTAAGTTTGTACAGATTGTAGTTTGTTTTAATGTTAGATTTTTACTTTATATATTTTCTTATTATATTAACTTAATATTTGGCCATACTGTAGAATTGCTAGTTTTATACATTTTACTCTATAATTTTACATTATTTAGCTTAACTATCATTTTGACTTGTGAAAACAGTTTTATGTAAACTGACAATAATAAGATACCTATCTACCTGTTTATTACTTACCTGCTTCACTTAAAGTTAAGTCATTTATGAACATAAAAATAAAATACTTCAAGAGTTATTAAAAATATTTTTTTCTCATAAACCCATTTAGAAATATCGCCGGCTAAATGTTAACTGGCTTATTGAAATAATGGTTTGTAGTTATTGTCTATCCAACTATTAAATAAAAATTATTGGCCATAAACTAGTAATTTCGAGCCATATACATTATACAACCTACATTCAAATAAAGTTTGTGGTGGGTATATATCGCAAAGAAAAATTTCACACAATTTTAGTAGTGTTCTTTTAAAAATCAGACAAAAAACCAATCAGACAGAAGCTATCGGTGAGAACTGATTTCTGACAGTCGATTTGTATGCTAGTCAGTGGCATCCGCAAGATACTTCCCAGGGGTGCAGGTAGACTATTTCGTTTGTTGCATACACTTCAGAATCAGTTATTATATTTAAAAATACATTGGTGGCAATCTAATTTCCAGAAGAGGAAAATTTCTAGAAGTGGAAAGGCAATAGATATAGTTATTACAAATTCATTGAGCCTATGTCAACACTTCTAACTGAAGTTGAAATGTTTGTTTGGTGATGACTGATGAAATAACCTCAAAGTTAACTGCAGTTTTACATGGATTCACATGAGTCATTATAAGGGACATAAAACTATTTTAAATCCCAAAAGTTAATTAAATATAGAATCAAAAATAAAAAGGAAATAGAAATACTGAATTTTATCATATTATATACTTTTTGAGTTTAAATTCCAAATTATCTTAAAAACTTTATACACTTTAAGTTGACCAAATGCCTTTTGATGCGTTCCTCTCAAACTGAAAACTTAAATCTTTAGAGTTCAACAGCTCTTTGTACCTAAATGTATAAGAATACAAGTAGTAAAAAGTTTAAATATTTCGCTAATGTGATTGGGATTGGGATTTGGGGAGTAATTTTCTAAATGTGATAGTTAACTTCCCAACTTGAATACCCTGCAAAAAAGAAATTAATACGTATGATACGAGTTGGTAGGGCATGCTTCAACAATAGTTAATTTATTCTCCTTTAAATGAATCAATTTCCTCTTCGCTAAATTACATATATTTTAAGAAAAGTATTCAAGTACCTTCAATATTGACCTATTGCAGTTACTATATATGCAGTATTACAAGAAGAAGCATTCTAAATAGCCAGAATAAAACATTGACTCTCAAAAAATCTTCCAAAACTATATGTTTGTTGTTTTAGTAGTAATTTAGTTAGCTAAGGGCAACTTAAAGTGAAATAAATCTTCTAATTTTTCTCATTAATCGTCTAATTTGAGTATCATTATCAAGTACTGGTCCATTTTTTCTGTCCCTAAGGCAATTAAACCATTTTACAGCTTATTCATGTATAAATCAGCATATAGTAAAGACTCAAAATTAAATTAGGATTATACGTTAATTAAATAAAAATTTAAGACTAACGGTAGAGCAACACAATCTCGAGATACTCCAGATCTTGTCAAAATTTTATTGAGATTATAGTCTCAAAAATAAGTATATTGATAAATTTCTACATGATATAGTTTAAAAAATTAGCTCAAGTATTCATTTCTGTCTTCCAAAATATTGCAATTACTTACCCTCCCCATGCTTTACGAGACGCTAATGCTACTGATCCTTCGTGGTGAGCTTAAGACTAGAGGATGTGGTCTTAGGTGGCAGACCGGATGTGGAATCAGGTAGCCTCTCGACCACAGAAGTACGTGAACCACTGCGAAACTGACACCGGTACCATTTACTCTTCTTCAAGAATTGTTATGAAAGAACTTAACACTGTAATGATACACTCATGAATGAATTGTGTTGCCTGGACAGGTACAAGAAGCGTTCATTGATGGTGGAAATGTATATCTTAAGTTTGATTTAGTGTGTTAAGTATGTCCAAGGGCGCTAATAATATATATATTTATATTGAATTCTATTGATATATTGGTAGAAAAGTTCGCATTACTTCATATTTTTTTTACTATACAGGGTGATTCACATAGGCCGTTCGTTCGAAGTTGGAGTTGGATTACTAACATGAAACTTGGATGCAGTCATAATCGATCGTGCCTATTCTACCAAAAATATTTTCAGTCCATCAGCTATACAGGGTGTGCCAAAAGTCGGTACCAGCTTTCTTATTTTAAATGGAAACCTATAGTTTTTTGCATGATTCGATTGGCCTTAAAAGTTTGAGTTCAAACAACCCAAGTTATGATAACTTATCTATTACATATCAATTCTTCTGAAAAAATTGTCATTGCAGTAATTTACGAACAAATTTATATATCACAAACCGTTCAAAATAATGAAACCAAGTTGATGAAACAGTTAGCCAGAAGTCCAGGCTAACACCATCTTCCCAAGCAAATGACAATTCTAACAATTTACTTAAAAGTATCTATGCATATCTTGAGTTACTGGCATTTCTTGTAGTTGGCATTGGAAAAAATGTCAAATGCCAAAACTAGCCATTATTGTTTAATTGTTTTCTTATTGTCTCGATTAATAGGTGTAATTTTCATCATGGAACATTATCCGAAAGATGTCTTTAATTTGTTTGTAATTTATGGTGAAAATAACAGAATAGCTGACAGAACATACCGCGCGTTCAATTTCAAGTATCCACATCTGCCGCAAATGACAAAAGGTAAATTTCTTAGGTTTAAAAATAATTTTCTTGATAGGGAAAGTAGTTAACCTTTTGTGAGAACTAAACCTATAACAGGAAATGAAGATATTGAAGTTAACGGCCTGGGATATTTTCAAACATATCCACGTGCTTCCATCAGAATAGCATATGCTGGTTTAGGAATTTCTTATACCTCGTTGCAAAGAATTCTTTGTCGTCATAATATGTTACATTCGTATAAATTTATAAGGATACAAAACTACATCCCGGGGACTATGTACGCAGGATCAACTTTTGCGAAGAATTTTTGATAAGGATTCATGATCGTAATTTTTTACAAAAAATCATCTGGTTAGACGAAGCAAAATTCTGTCAGTTGTCAGTATTTAATCGAAAAAATCGACATTTTGTTGAGAAACTTTTAAAGAACGGCCTACGTAAATCATCCTGTATATTAAGAATGAATGTGTTGATGACATATGCAGTCGCAATCGTCTTAATTTTTCAAATTTCAACATTTAAATGTAAACCCATTTTAAGTGCTAGAAAAACAAATTATTCTATTGCAAAGTTTGTTTGAGTTACTGTGTACATTGTTACAAAAATATAAAATATATCATTTACAGGCCTATTGTCTCGAAAATATGCCAGAAATTACTTTCTAACCGAGCAGGGCGAGATCAAGGAAAGAAATTGAACGCAGAGAAAATCTTAGAAGCTTTAATATATTCCCTTTGCTCAATAATCACATAAGACTTTTTAAACACAATCAAAATTATTTCAAATTTGCATTAACTAGCAATTTTTAATATTCTGTGTTAGATGTTGTCCGACAGCCGATGTTTTTATTGTTTAATTGCTAAAACTACCTCAATGTATATCCTGTCCATTATTTTAATTTGTGCTTACATGAATATTCATTTTTTAATTGATATTTTTTGCGAGAGAAAGGCAAAAATGAATGGAGCATTCTTAATAACAGTTCCAAATAACCTTCACGGCGACGATGCACAAGTTCATTTACAATAGAGACTTATTAATACTATAAGTTTGTCTGAACCGGAGTTGGCATATAACAGCTTAAAACTGACAAACCGGGTGTAAATATAAGAAAAATAGCTTAATGGTGAAAATTGTATCTATGACAGTAACAAATCAGTCGAAAATAGGACAAGAGATTTAAAAAAACGCTACCTTGCTTACGTTTCAATTATTAAACATAAACTTCCTCAGAATTTGCTAGCTATATTTAATATTGGGTACTACAACTTGAGACAATGGCATTACTCTAATAAATATGATAAATACTGCTTTAATAATACGACCGATTAAACTCAATTAAATACACTTGAAATTCGATAAACTTTTGTAACAAGAATAATTAGAATATTAATTATAATAACTTGTAATAGTATTTGCTTCGTCAAAATTATAAATTACAAGAATTCGAGCAAAAATATCTAGAAATTATATCAATTTAACAGTGAACAGGAAAACATCAAAATGTAAAATTTCCTGTAGATATAGCAGTAGAAGTAAATCCGATTAAGATTTATAGCTATTAATTACAACCAACACCACATTAAAAACCGGTACCAGCATTCTTGATCAGAGATTGAAATGAAATGGCAATGATTGTAGAATTAAAATCTCACGAATTTTGTTCTGATACAGAGTTGCTTAAGAAAAATTGTTATTGGTGCGATGGGCTACCAAAATCATAGGAAACATTGAAAAAATATATGAGAAATATGTAGTTCTTAAAGCATAAACAATCCAAGACCGTGTAGTGTTCAAGGAGAAATTCACATGGCCTTCATTGATTTAACCAAGGCGTTTGACTCGGTGGATAGGGAAGTGCTCTGGAAAATTATGTTCCGCTTAGGTATCCCTAGAAAATTTGTGGAAGTATGTCGCAGTCTACATACAAACAACAACGCCCAGGTTATGTATAATAATGAGGCAACCGAACCTTTCCAAACCCTCACTGGAGTTAGGCAGGGATGTGTCCTGGCACCCTTACTCTTTAATTTGTTTACCACTGCTCTAACAATTATTGTTGACAACAAACTGACAGTCAGAGGAATAGGTCTCAGATACCGTTTTGATGGCGGTCTCTTTAACATAGGGCGCTTTAGAGCTTTCACGAAGACACGCACACGATTCATTTGTGATCTCCAGTATGCGGATGACTGTGCACTTTTAGCCTCTACGCCGGAAGAGCTCCAAGAACTTTTAGATGTGTATGCCCAGAGCTATGATTCCTTGGGACTTAAAATCAACATTGGAAAGACTAAGATTATGTCAACTCCTCATCAAGTGAACCAAATAGACATTACACTTAACGGAAATTCTCTTGAAGTGGTGGATCAGTTCAATTACTTAGGCAACGTTGTTAATGACAAAGCAAACATGGACAGCGAGATTCGCAATAGAATTAACGCTGCATCTAGAGCACTCTGGGGACTTAGAGAGAGAGTATTTGACAACCACGACCTTGCTTTATCAACGAAAATGGCTGTCTACAGAGCAGTTGTCATTCCAACACTGCTATATGGATGTGAAAGCTGGGTCACTTACCGTCGTCATGTGAAAGAATTAGAACGTTTTCAGCAAAGACACCTCAGAAGTATGGTGAAAATCCGTTGGTTCCATCACATATCAAACGTGGAAGTACTCAGGAGAGCAAACAGCCTTCCAATTGAGGTGCTTATTTCAAGAGCACGCCTAAGATGGGCAGGTCACGTTCATCGCATGCATGATAACCGCCTTCCTAAATGTACACTTTATGGTGAATTGCTAAGCGGTAGAAGAAGGCGTGGCGGTCAACGAAAGATGTTCAAAGACGCTCTCCATGAAAATCTAAAATCCTGCGGTATTGCAGACGAGCAATGGGAACAACTTGCAGCGGACAGAACCGAATGGCGAGGGGCTGTGGCCAGCTATCAAGGAAATGTTGCTGCAAGAAGGCCGAATCCAAGACCTAACCAGGTCTATGTTTGTCCTGACTGCGGTCGACATGTGCTCTCCCGAATTGGCCTCTATAGCCATAGTCGTGTGCACCGTAGATGAATGGGAATTACAATAGACTACACCTTTTACTTGTTTCTTATTGTACACAATCTATCGACTGTAACATTTTTATACTCGGACTTGAGTAACGGCTAATAATAATAATAATATTTCGAATGTAAAATTCAAGTCCGTCTTCATCAGTAAGTTAAAACTTTCAAGAAAAGCACAAAGCGATGTGCATAGCAGTTTCTAAATTTTTGTTTATATGCGCAAAACATCATCGAGGGAATTTGGAATTTACAAAATAACCATTAAACTTTAACCTATAAGAAAGAAAGAAATTATATAAGTTTCAATGCAGAACGTTAAAATCATTCGATAAGGAAGTGTTAAATAATTAATTATCAGTAATGCTGTGCCTCTGGGATTGAACTGCTGGTGGGCATCGGCATCACATCCTAGAATCAACGACAGCTGATTTTCTTTTGAGAACTTTGCTAAATTCCTGAAACGGCTCTAACGATTTTAATCAAATTTAACAGGTGGATACTACTTCTGCATTAGTATGAGATGACCAAACCCATTACCCCTAGAAAATACAGGGATGGAGGCCCTGGGGGTACGATTAAAAAATTAAATAAGTTTTTTCTGTAAAACAATTTTAACGATTTTTATTAAAATTGACACACGGATACATACTTAGTATCAGTATAAGATGGCGAGACTAGTTGCTTTTAAAAAATTCAGGAATAAATATTGCAGGGGATATCATATAAATAGTTCATTAATTTATTGCCAAAAATACTCTAAACATTTCAATCAAATTTAACACATTGAGACTTGCTTACTTCTAGTATGAAATGAATGACCTGTTTTCCCCAAACAATGCAGAGTCGGAGGAGTGAGTTTACAAGACATTAGCAAAATTTTACATTTCCAAAATTAATTTTCTCAGTAATTTATGTCCCAAATTAAAAAAACAACGTTATACTGCTGAATAGACAATTAAGTCCCATTAGAACGAGGTGTTTCATGACCCCCTTAACATTTAAAAATTTTCCGTGGTGGTCATAATTCAGAGGGGGTGAACGCTTTTTACCTTTATCTAGGAATTTGTTTCGTATCTTGTAGCTGATTTACACGACGCGAATTAAATACTAATGATATTTTGTTACTTATGAATAATTATTCTTCCCACCCCCGTGAGTGAGCCACACACATATTTTTTCATATATTTAACAAAGTACTATTTAATTATACAGTTCTTTTCATCTTGTTTGTAGTTAATCATACTTAGACAAAAACAGGAATCCTATAAATTACAGTAAAAAGTCTCTGTAACTGTAAAAAGTTATGCATTGTCAAAACAGCACAATTATTACTATAAGGAACAGGTAAAGTCCAATAATAATTATTTTAATAGCAGTAGGTAACGCTCGGCATTATCCTCGCTCTGCCAGTCATTTGTTTCCAACCATGACGCCACGAGCCAGAGCCAACTACTATAGTTCACCTGCTATCTTAGAATATCTTAGATGAACCACTTTTAGTTGATTTATTGTTAGCTTTTGCAGATAGAACATTGAGCTATTGTTTATTAACGGGGATACATTTATTTACACAAGACTTCGACTGCAGCAATCGTCGTTAACTGAAACTGGTAACATAAATCTGCAAGATAATCGTTTATAAAACGATGGCTATAATTATTATGAGCATTATTTTGCGAACATTTTAGACGAACTGGTTAGTTAAAGAGGAATTCGCGCGCAAACATGCTGTTTTTGGAGCTTTTAAGAGATTTGATCTGTTGGAGATGTGACAGAATTAGATAACCAAATCTTTAGTAAATTCAACAAACAAACAAAAAAGTATGCATCATAAACATAAGAGTAGATTCTACTAACTAATCGAATGCTTGGGTAGGAGTATACAAATTATAAAAATCAATCAAAGTAAATCGAAAAAAAGGCTTAAATTGATTACTACAAAAAAATGCATTAATGAGAATAAAAACGATATAAAAAATGTATGGACAACATAGAAACAGACAAGGCAAGTAAAATAAAGAAAGAAATAGTTTTACCACAGAAACTAATGCAACATAAAATTCTATGCTATCATCACCAAAAAAAACAGGCAAATATGAAGCGAATCACATTATTTGCCAATTAACAAACAAAAAATCACTAGGTTTATCAATTTTCATCGCCTCTTAAATCATTAACAATTATACCGATACATTAAAATGAAAAACTGAATAGCAACTTACCTCTTCCCTTCATTAATAACTGATTTCTTCTAAAGTTTTAAAACTAAGGTAAATTAATTATTTGAACAAATATAAGCTGTTATCCAATATGCAATTTTGCTTTAAAGAAAATAAGCCAATAATTAGTTATAAGTCAAATAATGCAAACTCCAATGTAAAAATCATCTGTCACTTTTCCTAGAAATTTCTAAACTAAATTTTTAGAATACTTACCAAAATGTAAATACTACTACTTGTAAACGCTCAGCTCTCGATTTACCAAACTTATTTTCTTTGCAATCATCACTTTTCCATAAACTCACACACGCAAATTCGTTTTCCGAATTTCGTTGCAGTTACCATTTTTGTAAATTGAGTAAATTATCCTGAAATCTATAATTCATTACAATTACCAAATTATAATGTTCATTACCACTATTATTTAAATTTCAAAGCCGTTACTTACTGTTTAGTATACTTTCCGAATTTGCGTCGTTCCGTGTAATTTAAATATTGGGTTAAATATGTACCTAGATATATCTACAATCTTTCAATAAATGTAGCATCAAAGTATTTCAAATAACCAAACTAATAACATATTGGATAAGAGAAAAAATTCATAGACTAAGTTCAAATATATATTTACGGTTTTTTTTTAATGTTAAACTGTAAACGATGATATGTCTGATTTTAATGACTGATAACTTTTCACCTCATTTGTCCTGAAGATGACAATAAAAATTTTTGAAATATCGACTTTAGGAGGAAATAATGTTTGCCTTTTCTTTTTATCCAATTTCCGACTAAAGACCTACTGAACATTCATTTGTGGATACGAAACTTATGTACTATTACGAAGAATGATTTATTTATTCATTTGTTCATTCATTTATTTATTTACCCTTTTCAACAGGTCACTACACAACTACAGGACAGGAGTACAGAAAATTATTACAAATATAAATATAAATATTGGACAAATACAATAGTAGATTACAAAATTTTAGAAAAAAATGCATCGGGCTTTAGGGCCCTTACATGAAAAACAAAAGAGAGTACAAAATAAGTTAACAACGATGGTACAACAGAAAAAACCAAACAAATAAAAAAAGAGAATACAGATCAATCAAACTGTTCGATAATAAGTTAGTAAGGCTGCAGTTCAACATATCAATATCAATACAGATTGCGTTGTGGTTGTCGCAAGCTACATAAATTGGCGAGAATTTGAAAATATTTGTATGTGGAGTAGCCAGGTAAAAAACACTACCGTTACGAACAGTTCTGGGAATATTAAAACCAATTTTTGACAGCAATTGTGCCGCATCAATAGTATTGTTAATTATTTTATGAAGAAATATTTGTGAGAAACATTTTCGCCTACGGCTCAGGCCAATTATTGAATATTTAAACAGCAAGTCCTCTTGCGGAAAACCTATCGTTGGATAAAAACCTTCTGATTTAAAATGCAATAACGGGAATTTCTTACTATAAGTCCATATTTTACTAGATTCAGTGAGTATTTATATGTACATTAAATGATAGAATTTTATCAAATGCAACCCCAAATCTCACAGAGTTTCAAGTCTCTGAAGTATGGTATCATTTATGGTGTAGTCGTGGGAGATTGTATTCAGTTTGGAATTATAAGATATTACATTACATTTTTGGGAATTAAACGGGAGTTAATATTTAACACTTCAATTACTTACTTTATCTAATTTTTTTGCAAAAGAATGCGGTCATCAATGGAATTAATTTTAGAAAAAAGTTTCAAATCATCAGCATACGTTAAATAGTTAACATTGTCTAAGTCATCTATAATATCATTGATGAATATAATTAAAAATAGTAGTCGAAGGACAGACCCTTGCGGTAGCCATGTATTCGGCAGATTTGAAACCATTAAATGCCACGTATTAAGTTCTGTTTAATAGATAGGAATGTATAGGGATATTAAACTGGTAGAGAGCTCGGTATCGTCAAGTTTCATAAGCAAACATAGAATGGTCAAGTCTGTTGAATGCCTTGGAAAAAGCCGTATAAGTAATATCGGTTTGAGTCTGGTCATCTATTGATTCTGATACATATTGAGTCACACAAAGCAAATTTGTTGTCGTAGAACGCCCCCGCATAAAACCGTGCTGGTCACTTGAAATTTGGTTATGTACTTGAGAGTATATGACTTCATGCAGTAGAATCTCAACGACTTTGGCAAAATTGCATATTATAGATCCAGCCCGAAAGTTAGAAATATAACATTTGTCATCCTTCTTAAAAATTGGACACACCCTAGAACGTTTCCATTTCAGAATTAAATTAAAAATAATTGTCAACGATGAGGCAAAAATATAGGCACAATCTTTTAGTAAAAATGCGGACACGCCATCTGGACCGGCTGTCATTTTATTATTTATTTTTTTAAAGCTACTAGTCAACCTCTTTAAATTCCGAAATATGTATTATTCCATTATGTTGAAATTGTTATGTGTATCTAGATTATCATGATATTTATGATGTTTGCGTCAGTTTCCAACTTACGCAATATTGTTCTGTGTAGTGGAGCAAAAAGCCTTAATGTGCTCGGTAAGCCCCTGAAACGATTAGAAGCATGCCTATCCATGAATATTGTAAGCATGGACCTCATACTTTATTATACTTCACTACGGCCTGCTGCTTAATAACTTAGTTTTCATTTTAAATTTAAAAAAAAAACTGCCTCACATATGACTAAGACATAATTACCTTTGTTGCTTTGGTGGTGGAATATTTAAATATCAGAAAGATTATCCCTGGGGAGCGAGTAGAGGCAGTCTGCCAGTAAACTTACATAAGTGAAAGATAAAGTAAAAATTATAATGGCACTTCACATAAAAGTGTTAATAAGCTATTTGCAATTATTATAAGAGCTTGCGTTGGATGGATGTACGTAGGGTTAAGCATTGGAAATATAACAGTTGAGCATCTATAAATATTTATCTTCCGTTGTATAAGAACTAAAGGAAAATGAAATGTGAATTTTCTGCTAGAGCTGTTTTTTATTTGAACTTGTTCAGGGGGATATGTTGAGTTCTCAGGTCAGTTTCGCAGTGTATTAAAGAACGGTAATGATCTTCAAGTTGGCTTTGTTCATCATCGTGTGAGACTTCCTTGATTTCTTCTGCTGACTGCTCAGAATTGCTGCTGTATGAGTCTTGTGTTACCGCTTCTTCTGTATCATTTTCATCACTATCAAAATCAAAATTAAGTCGTACTCTTCAGTTTATTCTCTCCTTCTTCGGCTAATTCCCTAACGACGTATTCTAAAGCATTTTCTAACTCTTCGGGTGTTAGTCCATTACGTGACATAAAATTCAATAAAATCTTGCTATTTGTTTTACAAGTTTGAAGTGTACGTGTTTGTATAATATTACACGTACAGATGTATGTAAATTGTATATTACACAATATTATAAAAAAAATTGTAATTAATAAAACTTATATGACTAGGCGCGCTGCGATAAACACACCGCAAATTCAACCTCTTTTGAATCAAACGCCTGTAATAACTAAGCGGAAATGGCATAAGGCATCAAATATATCGGCAAGCGAAACCAATAACATAAGGCAGGAATATCTAAACGCACAATATTACAGAGCTTATCATACCTTATTTATAACAGTGAAATGTAATTATGCGGTTTTTTGCCGCAGGCGCCCCCTCCAGAGGGTTAAATTAAATTTTTTAGAGCGTGTTTTCCACCAATTTTTAAAATTATCTCAAGATCTATAAGTTCTGTGAGATAAATGGAAAGAATGAAATATATCAGTTATGAGTTGTACAACAAATATTTGCTCTGATTATTACTGTTATTATTTATATAAAAATTAAATTTTGCAAAATTAGATATTTTTAAACAAATTATTATTTCTTTGAAGAAAATAGACGACACATTTCAATGAAACTTAGAGAAAATGTAGGTCTTGGAAAGTAATATTTTCAATTAAAATTTCAAATCAGAATAGGCAATGAATCAGCTGAAAACCGCAATTGTCGTTAAACTTTTACACCTTTGGAAAATCCTGCCATCTAAACCGAGAAATATGTGCGATAGCGCAAACTGTAACGTTTTGAACGTAGCTTAAGATGAGAGAGATGAGAGAATAAGAAAACTTTTCATTTCAACTGTCTACCATTTTCTTTGTGTTTCAAAAACATTTGTTATAAACAAATTAAATTTTGACATGCAAAGACAGCTCAAATATAAAACATTCTTATAAGTATATGAAAATGTGAACAACTTAAGAAATTGCATTTTCCTCAATGACGCATATTTGCCAAGATTTGTTAACTTTCGCGTTTTACCATTTTGTTAATAAAAAAACCAATGTATTGATTTAAAATTTGTCCTGGTTGTTTATAAATGTATATATTTTTCTTTTTTCATAAAAGAAACCTATTAAATATACTACTAGAAGCTAAAAATGTAATTATTAATGAAGAGTCGCGCGGGGAATTGCACTAGGGCCCCTTGAATATGGTACATAAGGCGTAGGGCACCATACCGGGTGGCCACGAGTCAATGTACGCTCCCAATACTTTGGTTGTTTTTGTATTAAAAAATCTGGTCTTTGGTACACATAAATTAAAAAATAATGTTCTACTTTTAGACTGACAGGAATGAAAATATCACTTCCGGTTGAACCGGAAGTGACATCAACTTTATTTCTTAAATGGAATGACTATATTTTTTTATGGTTTCTCATCAAGCATAAATTTCTAAGTGCAACAGTTTTTTCAGATGTAAAAAATTCCAAAAAATAAATGAGATAAGAACAATGTTTTAATTTTTTCAAAATGGCCGCGTCAGATGAATGCAATGTAAGAAAATTACTAAGTAGGCTGTGGAAATTATTAGTAAGGTTGTAGACTTGTCTATAAAGAAGAAAACAGTTGTTTGAATTACTGATAGGTACCAGTATTTTTAGGTTTTTTCAAAGAACGGAATTTCATTTTCATTTCCGTAGGGGTCCTATGGAAATTTTTTTAATGGAACTGTGCTATTTTTTTTATTAATAAGAAATAATGATTTATAAACTATAATTTTTTCGCCATTAATCATTTCTTAACAATATCCTTCGTAATAATAGAAGTATTTTTAAAAAGTAAACACAAATTAAACAAGAAATAATTTTAATAAAACGTTACAACCATGAATAAATAGAATAACAAAACTAGTTAAAACCTAAATTATAATAAACCATTATAAAAATTGTTCAAACCGTTCACCGTTATGATTAATGTACAGAGTAGCGCGACTTATAGTTGCACGTGTAACATTCTGTGATTGTTGAGGTGTTATTTGTGCAATTTCATGTCGAACTCTTTCTTCCAGATCTTGCCTTGTGGTTGGAGCAGTCATGTAGACTCTATTTTTCAAATGCGCCCAAATAAAAAATCGAGTGGGGTTAAGTCAGACGATCTTGCAGGTCATCTGATCTTCCAACGATCTGGAAATAATTGATTTAAGTCATCCCTAACGATAATAGCATTGTGTGGTCCAGCCCCGTCTTGTTGGAAGTAAACCTCGTTAATATTGGTAATGGGAATTTGATTAATCTGTGAAACTATTATATTTTGGAGAAATTTTAGATATCTTGATCCAGTTAGAGTTCCGTCAAAAATTATTGGACCTACGATATGGTCGCCCAGTACGCCTAACCAAACATTGAAGCCAAACCGCTCCTGAAACCGCCCCTGTCTCATAATTTGAGGATTTTCAATTACCCAAGATCGAGTGTTGTTTCGATTAAATAACCCAAGGTTTGTAAATTTCGATTCATCAGTGAACAAAATGTTTTTGATAAAATTCTCATTTCTTAATTGGCGTAACTGTAACCAACTACAAAAGGTTATTCTTCGTTGATAATCATTCTCATACAAAAATTGATGCAATTGATATTTATAAGAACGATAGCCGTGTTTCTTTAAAATTTTCCTGGCTGATTCTTTGGAAACTGGTAATTCATGTTCAATTTGCCTTACTGAAATGGTTGGGTCAACATGCACTAAGGCTAATATATTAATTTCCGTTTCTTCATCCACAATAAATCTTTCTTCAATTTCTATATTAGATTCAGTTCTAAATTGATGCTCCAACCGGGCGAAATAGTTTCTCGGAGGTTGTCTTCTTTCTGGATATCTCTGTCCATACAGAGTTTGTGCTCTAGTTGTATTACGTCGAGTCTCTCCATAAATAATGAACATCTCTGAACATCATCTCTTAAATAATTTTCAGCCATTTTATATTAATTTTCTTGTTTATAACAAGTTAAATACACTTGCTTCAGAAAATTAGTGAGTAAGTCAAGAATAATTCAATTGTTGCGAATGTCTGCATGGCTATCTGCAATTTTGGATTTAAATGTAGATAGATACATTATTAAAATGATTTCATTTTTAAAAATACTTATAATACGAAGGATATCGTTAAGAAATTATTAATGACGAAAAAATTATAGTTTATGAATCATTATTTCTGATTAATAAAAAATATAGCACAGTTCCATTAAAAAAAATTCCATAGGACCCCTACGGAAATGAAAATAAAAATTAAATTCCGTTTTTTTTTTGAAAAAAACCTAAAAATACCTATCAATAATTCAAACAACTATTTTCTTCTTTACAGACAAGTCTACAACCTTATTAATAATTTCCATAGCCTTTTCTTATATCGCATTCATCTGACGCGGCCATTTTGAAAAAAATTAAAAAATTGTTCGTATCTCACTTATTTTTTAGAGTTTCTTACATCTGAAAAAGTGTTGCAATTAGAAATTTATGATTAATGAGAAACCATAAAAAAATATAGTCATTCCATTTAAGAACTAAAGTTGATGTCACTTCCGGTTCAACCGGAAGTGATACTTTCATTCCTGTTAGTCTAAAAGTAGCCCATTATTGTCTAATTCATGTGTACTAAAAACCAAATTTTTAAATACAAAAACAACCAAAATTTTGGGAGCGTACATTGTCTCGTGGCCATCCGGTATTTAGTAAGTTTTTATTTAATATTTCAGGGCCCTTTAAACGTTTTTTCTCCATTATTAATGGAGGAAGCGGAATGTTACTTAAATTTAAACATTTCACACTTGCAGATTTAATTTTGGGTATAATATAACTACGCTATAATACATCCAAACAGAAAGAGGCGAAAAAATGGAATTGAAAATTGAATTTGGCAGTCGATAACATTATTTTTTTATGAATAAACGAACTATTTTATAAAAATACCTTCTGCCATATTTGCCAAGAACAAATTTTAAGTTTTAGTTTTAAATATTATGTGCTTACAAAACCCTTTTTTTGGATTATGGAAAATAAAATATTCTTCATTACTTTCTTTAAAGTATACCAAAAGCACAGAATTTGAACAGGAACAAGTTGTGTCCACGAAAACGTACGTAAAGTATAAACGAACTTAATTGAAATCGTATAAAAACTAAAAGCCGGCAAAAACAGTTGGCATCTCTTTATTGTACATGGGCGGAGGTAAGTAGAAATGCTTGTCTTAAGAAAATTATAAGATTTTCGGGCGTTATTATATTATCCTCTGTTTCAAATGGTCTTCAGAAAGCCATGATAAATTAGTAAATAATTAAAACATTTTACCTTTTATATAGTAGTAAATATTTATAAATATGAACAATAACTAACTAAACTCCTACGCTTGATATTATAACAGGTATTTACGCACTGCACTGTCACAGACAGCACATCTCTAAGTCCGCCGTTTAAACGGTTTACGAGTTTTTTTTATGCTAGTCGGCCTGTCCGTTTTATTATCTTTAAACCAGTGCAGTCGTAGATGGTTCATTCGGGTTGATTACATTGCCAGTCTCGGACTCGCCTGCACAGTTTCAACTACCATTCGAATCTCGATACCATTGCTAAATATATAGGACAAAATATCAAGTTCAGTGCGCACGGACCTGTGCTTTAACACTGACCAGTATCAATTATCCTCGTTTAAAGTATACCTACATTATGACTTTTCTATAAACAGATTTGAAATCCGCTCTTCGCGACTACTCCTATGAAAAAGTAGTACAAGCACTTAATATTGAAATTAATAAAATATTTTCATATTCTACCGCATAAATAGATGCTAGCCTTATATGGTAAAAACTGTAATTACATTTTTGAATTTCTAACACTCTTTTTGGTGCTGTTTTAATTAGATCCTTTTGCTTTCAGGTCATTCCATTAACTCCTATTTATAAGTGAGAGAGCGTCATTGAAATCATCGTCTGCTTCATTTTACACAACATTACTATAAATTAACAGTAAATAATTCGAAATAATTGATTGTAAGAGAAAATGGCCCAAGGTAAATCGTTTAACGTGAATTATAGTTTTAACATTAGGATATATAGTAATAAGCAATATACGCAATATATTAGTACATAACGGATTTTTATGAACCCACCCACGCGGAACTGCATGCAGAAATTAAAACGACAACGCACGCCATCCAACATAAGGATATCTGCAGGCAGTGTGGGGATTTACGAGCTTAAGATATCAATAAGGCACGTCCGCATGATGAATGTCCTCTTAATAACTCTATTTTACATAAATAAGTCAGGTGGTGGTACATTTGATAGTGGCAGGGAAGGGCTAAAAGCGGCCTGCTAGTACCTATGCTCTGCTGCCGCCTTTCTTGTATAATAACCAGTTCGAAAGCGTGATTCTGTAGGTGGCCGTTAGATACATTGTTATTAGTTGTTCCGAATGATTTGCACTCTATCCAGTCCGATTCAGAATATAACTCAGGTTTATTTCGCAATCGCATATCTGAATTTTCTAAGTGCTTAATCTTCGGATTAAGTGTAATATGCAAGGTGGAAAAGAGCACAACATATGGCATCACGGACGTGTCGGACATACTGCAAAATCACATTTCAAAATTCTTACAGATAGAATAATAATAATAAATATACTTTATTGTCCAAAGTATCATTCTCGTCTACAAGGTTTACGCAGTAAAACGCAAACAACATTCGTTTTAGTCAGTTTTACAAAAACATTATAAATAGACGGAGAGCTGGCGGTTGCGAAGGTAGTATGATCGTTGTTATGGTATATTCCATAAACGGAAGATAAATTGCAAACATCTCAAAATTTGTCAATAAAAGTCCTTAAGACTCTTAAATTCATAAAAACTACAATTTCTAACGAAAAAATCTGGAAAAATTCACATAATACCGATAATTCACAAATAGTTGGAATTTATCAACAACATCGTTCAAACATTCATATTAGTCATTTTATAACAAAAAAGTTAAAACCCTAAAAAATACTGCCCCCTCAATATCTCGATTCTCATCGTAACCACTTTACACACCTCCAGCAGCAAGGTTATATTTCACTTCTACCAAATTTTATAAAACATTTTTATCTCAATTTCAACTTACCATTGAAGTTTCCATTCATACTTCAAAACACACTTCATTCACTTTCCTGAGGTACCAGCTAATCATTCATCCAACTTTCTTTCTATTTCACGTGTTCCCATTGACGTCAAACTTATTCCCATTTCATTTGTTCCGCTTGCTAGCGCATACATTTCAATACTACTTTACTTTACTTTACCCCCCGTAAAAATATTTTATTTCAATCAAACAAACTTCTTATAAATTATTCTTCCTTTCAATTTCACCATTCATTCGTTTCCGCATCCAAAACATCAACGTCCAATTAATCTCCATTGAATTGTCCAAATAGAGAACCCGTACTTTCGTCCTCATCAATAACAAAACTTACTTCCTAACATAAGCTATGTACCAAATTAAATTGAATACACGACATTACTTCACGATGAACCCATCGGCACAATTTCATATTCAGCTCTTTGTGCACAGACCTTCGGGGCGACTTTACGGGGTCATTCCAATTTTAATAAATATTTTCAACCAATTTTCATTAAAGTCTCCTAAATTCAAATTGATTCGAACTTCATTCACAAATTAAAAAATTTCTCTTTGCAAGGTCGATGAGGTGATATAATTTGCATATCCAATTTTTATGATGCAATAGCGTGTAATATTGTGCAATATCGCGCGATCGAAGCCCGCACAGAATGGGCGGGGATATTTCCAGACCTGTTCAGATCTCTGCTCGTCGAGTCCCCGACGAAGCGTATAAAAGAACCGAGCGCGATAAGCTCGGGCAAGTCAAGTTCAATTCGAGCCAATACAGCTTCTTCCTTGGCTATAACCAGAGTTTTCAAATCAATCTGCACTCGCGCATCAAACCAAAAGTGAATTTTTCAATCTTTATAAACTAAGCGTGTTAATACATTTTTATTTTAAACTTTAATAATTTTTTATAACGGAATTTCAGTGTCGAAAGTATTTATTTTAAACTTGCGTAAATTAAATATTTTAAGTTAAACCGTCCTAAAAGTTTGTTCAATTATAATAAATAAATGTATTTCTTGTTTTAAACCAAATGTTTTACTTCAAGAAAAGCATATCCAGGGTGAAGTTTTGGACCCTGCCATAGAAAATAAAGTTAATTAAAGTGATTAATAAACTATTCCAGGTGAAGCAACCTACTCCAGGGCTGATGCACAGTGCAGTATTCGACCCTATCCAACGTTTTACCTGTGACCCCTCACTCCTCTCAAATAAAGAGTTAAGTGCACGAAAGGCTCCCAGAGTTTTTATCAAGGTCTAAGGCTCAAAGCTCTGTCGAAATCTTTTTATTTTACCAAACGAGGGAGCGTTGCCATGTTCAACCTCCGCCTGGAAGTTTGTTAGGTGGTTGGCGGGACCATCAGGAAGCGTCATTTGCAAGGATTTAGTTCAAAACCTCTGCAAAGAACTCGTCAGACAATTGAAAATTGAAAAAATTTCGGCAAAAAATGTTCATACCTCTGGCTGAAAATTTACGCATCACCTCTTTGAAAGTCACACATGATGTATGTAAATCGCCAGACGGTTAAGTTACTGCTAAGGCGGTGTCAGACGCTCCCAAATTTGTAATTTTTTTTGTCGAATTTTTTTTTTACCTCCGTCTGACGTTTTAACATATTATCTCAGATACGTTTCTAAATACATGTTATAATCGTCAGATGAAAAGACTGCTGCAAAGTCCTCCTACAACACCGCGAACTTCCGGTCCGCCCGCCTCGAGCGCGCTTCATATTACTTCTATTTCAAATCATAGGCCATTGAAAATTAGTCCAATTTTTCTAACATTTATTTAATTAAAAGACGTGATGGTTTATTTTATAATAGAAGGTCAATATTAGCGTAACATTTTCAGTACACGCACAAACAAAACTTACATCGGAAGAAAAAAAATGTTGATTCTACTGGAAAAAATTACGAATAGCGAATTACGGTCGAGGTGGTGTAGGGGAACTTTGCATATTCAAAAGTATTTCGTTTTTTGTGAAGTAAGCATACCGTTTCGTAGATGAAAATGGAGACTGTGGTTAATATATTGTTACCTGTTTACACCTTGTAGTCAACATTTCGAACGTAGGTTCAATATTTGCAACAAGGATCGTCACTAACTACTGATTTATTAATCACTGAATTACAATAATTAGTCCTAATAAAAACACGCTAATTAAAACTTTTATCTACTATAGACACTACTATAATTCACAACTTGTAACTGGTCTTTTTCTTATCTGATCACTTGGCTCATCTCAGAACCCCACTGAACTGACTCCGATGCACTGGTCCCGCTTCTTACATATCCATGGCGCTTATTCTGGATTCATCCATTTCACTCCAGACTGTTCCAGATGCCTTCTTGTATATTATATGATGCAGGGCCACCTCTGGGCCGATTGGTGAACTATTATCCGATTTAGACAGGCTTCCTCTTACTGTGTTGCTAAGGATTTAACTTTGTATGAGTTCTGTTTTCCAGAATGGGTTTCCAATGGAAGTTACTCCAAATTGCCACCGAATGCACATTAATTTTGGTGATATTCACTGTGAAATGATTTGCGTCACACTGTTTTTTACCAAGGAAATGTCAGAACAATTCTTATGTAATAATTTCGAATCTTTATTATGCCATAAAGTGATAGTATCATCAGCAAAAAGCGTGAAACTTTGAGATATATTGATCGATGCCAAATCATTTATATCAGGAAAAAATAAATGGACCAATAACAGACCCTTGTTGGACTCCACAACTTTAGCATTATTAGAGTTCTCTTCGAATATTTTACTATTTGGTTGCGGTCCTTAAGGTAAGATTGAATATAGGCAAATGAGGTACCTCTAAATCTCTACCTCTCTATCTCTAAATATAGCGGATGTTAGTATTATTATGTAGTTCAGCGTTAGTCAGTAAGCGTAGTAATTTATTCTGTAGTATTTGTAGTTTGCACTGCACGTCCGAAATGATCTTCCAGGACACGCAGGCATATACCATTATGGGTCTAAAGATTACTTTATATAAGGTAATCTTGATCGATACCTTGCTCCTTCTGTTGATTAGGCTGTATAATTTGGTCATGGCAGCGTATGTTTTGCTTACTGTGCGTATCCAGGATTACCCCCACATAGTTGACTCTACTTTTTTCTTAAATTTTATTATTGTTTATTTTGATTTCGCTAAAAGTTGTCTTATTCATGAATTTTCTGTGAAGTGAGAGAACCCTAGATGCCCCACCCTACTGAACTAGCGTATCCTCGCTAACTTTACCGTCGTTTATTCAATTTCTAGAAGAGATCCTCTTAAAAGTTTCAATGGTTGCATCTTTCTTTTCACTAGATTTATATTAACTACAGGAATCGTTTCTGAAGAAAGATCAGTTGTGCTTATCGAGTGAGCTTGATGACTATGGATTACGTTATATTACTTCCGAAATTTTGAACAATGTTCACATAATTTACTAACTTTACATTAATTAGCATAAGATCTTTCTGTTCACCAAATTTTAAAAAGTTCAAAGTTTTCCTACGTAGTAGGTCATGGTCGATCAGTAGTATTTTTTTGCTAAATGCAATATTTTTATACTTATCCACCGAAAAAATTGTGAAGGTACCCATTTATTGTAGGTAACATTGCAATTTCTAGGTCGCAATACTTTAGCAACCACTAATTTTATTGAAAATACTATGAGACCTTAGAATTGATTTACGACCGTCGAACCGTTGAACAGCTAAAGCAAAAAGTTCAAGAGAATTTGAGTGCACTAGAAGAAACCAATTCTGTAGATGTCGCTGCTACCTGGACACAAATTAAAGACAGTTTAAAAAGTGCGAGTGAGGAAATTCTTGGCACTGCAGCAAGTAAAAAACAGGAGGACTGGTTCAATGATAATGAAGCTTTTATACAAGAACTTCTTGACCGCAAACATACTGCCTTCCAAAACGCTATCAACCACCCCAACGACTCATCAAAAGCAGAAGCTTTTACCCAATCTAAGTATGAAACGCAACGCGAAATCAGAAGAATAAAGAACGAGTGGTGGGCAAGCAAGGCCAGAGAAATTCAAAGGTACGCCGATTCACACGACTACAGGAATTTCTTTCAAGGAGTAAAAGCAGTGTACGGCCCCAGTCGGAAAAATATGTGCCCTATTAAAGATTTAAATGGAAATTTCCTCAAAGAAGACCAGGAAATAAGAGCCCGATGGAAAGAACACTACTCTAACATTCTTAACCAGCAAAGTCAAGCCGATCACGATATTATAAGTCTTATCCCTCAATATGACACCTTCGAAGACTTAGATAAACCACTAACAACGGAAGAGATCTTAACCGCCACTGGGCAGCTAAAAAATAACAAATCTCCCGGCGCCGACTCACTCCCAGCTGAGATCTTTAGAGCTGTGTCGTCAGAGCTCATACCCTACCTCAAAAAACTGTTTGATGTCGTGTGGGAAAGTGGTCAAGCTCCGCAGGAGTTTCGTGATACACTTTTAATCAACCTCTTCAAAAACAAAGGGAGCGCTGCGGACTGTGGAAATTACAGGGGTATAGCTCTCCTGGCTGTTGGAGGGAAGATACTCACTAAAACGATGGCAAATAGGCTAACCCCTGTTATGGAAAAGTTACTTCCTGAAACACAGAGTGGCTTTAGACCAAACCGAGGCACATCGGATTTAATCTTCACACTTAAACAGCTTCAAGAAAAAGCACTCGAACATCAAGGAGAAATTCACATGGCCTTCATTGATTTAACCAAGGCCTTTGACTCGGTGGACAGGGAAGTGCTCTGGAAAATTATGTTCCGCTTAGGTATCCCTAGAAAATTTGTGGAAGTATGTCGCAGTCTACATACAAACAACAACGCCCAGGTTATGTATAATAATGAGGCAACCGAACCTTTCCAAACCCTCACTGGAGTTAGGCAGGGATGTGTCCTGGCACCCCTACTCTTTAATTTGTTTACCACTGCTCTAACAATTATTGTTGACAACAAACTGACAGTCAGAGGAATAGGTCTCAGATACCGTTTTGATGGCGGTCTCTTTAACATAGGGCGCTTTAGAGCTTTCACGAAGACACGCACACGATTCATTTGTGATCTCCAGTATGCGGATGACTGTGCACTTTTAGCCTCTACGCCGGAAGAGCTTCAAGAACTTTTAGATGTGTATGCCCAGAGCTATGATTCTTTGGGACTTAAAATCAACATTGGAAAGACTAAGATTATGTCAACTCCTCATCAAGTGAACCAAATAGACATTACACTTAACGGAAATTCTCTTGAAGTGGTGGATCAGTTCAATTACTTAGGCAACGTTGTTAATGACAAAGCAAACATGGACAGCGAGCTTCGCAATAGAATTAACGCTGCATCTAGAGCACTCTGGGGACTTAGAGAGAGAGTATTTGACAACCACGACCTTGCTTTGTCAACGAAAATGGCTGTCTACAGAGCAGTTGTCATTCCAACACTGCTATATGGATGTGAAAGCTGGGTCACTTACCGTCGTCATGTGAAAGAATTAGAACATTTTCAGCAAAGACACCTCAGGAGTATGATGAAAATCCGTTGGTTCCATCACATATCAAACGTGGAAGTACTCAGGAGAGCAAACAGCCTTCCAATTGAGGTGCTTATTTCAAGAGCACGCCTAAGATGGGCAGGTCACGTTCATCGTATGCATGATAACCGCCTTCCTAAATGTACACTTTATGGGGAATTGCTAAGCGGTAGAAGAAGGCGTGGCGGTCAACGAAAGAGGTTCAAAGACGCTCTCCATGAAAAACTAAAATGCTGCGGTATTGCAGACAAGCAATGGGAACAACTTGCAGCGGACAGGACCGAATGGCGAGGGGTTGTGGCCAGCTATCAAGGAAATGTTGCTGCAAGAAGGCCGAATCCAAGACCTAACCAGGTCTATGTTTGTCCTGACTGCGGTCGACATGTGCTCTCCCGAATTGGCCTCTATAGCCATAGTCGTGTGCACCGTAGATGAATGGGAATTACAATAGACTACACCTTTTACTTGTTTTTTATTGTACACAATTTATCGACTGTAACATTTTTATACTTGGACTCGAGTAACGGCTAATAATAAAAGAATTGATTTAAATCTAAGTTTCTAAAACTTATCTACTTCAAATTAAGTCAGCAGCTTTTTTCCGAAGTTATATCTCCGAAATTCTACATACGTTGATTAATCTGGTTTCGATTAGAAGTGGACATGATTTTTCTATTAAAAATTAAACTGTCGCAAAACAGTTTAATAGCGATAAGGATTTATATTCAGAAAGCGAATTACTTCTATCTTACTTCCTCAAATCGACTGATGATCTAGACCAAAAAAACTGTGTTGAGAGTGTTGCCTCCAATACGAGAATATTTTGACAAAAACTTGTTTGCCATCACAAAGGACTCCCATAGAGAAAAAATTAAGAAATCTTGTAGTGCCACATAAAAATTTTTTCTTCCATCAGCGATCAATAATTAGTTTCTACAATTGTTACGCTATACAGAAAAAACATTGTTTAACATAACTGAAAAAATAAATTATTAATATTGTCTTTATAATATCCTAATTAACGAATGTACTAATCAATGGTGTATCCAAAATTTCTTTAAAAATTATTCGTGTGACAATTCAAAATTAGATCTAAAATATAATTTAACATAAATTGCGTTCTCTTATTATCAGACAGAATGAATTTTTTTAATAAATTTGACGAATTGGAAGAGAATATGAGTATCAATGAGAGTATCATATTCTATTGTGACTAACAGTATGGTAAAGGAGAAGCAGATACGTTCAGTTATCAAGACCTTATGGATGAGTAATGGCTATATATTGGATTTCGAAATATGTGGTTTAACAATGTTTTGTATTATTGGAAAGCTTTTACAATATTTGGAGTCCTATAACAAAGCACTTTTAATTTTGCCTTCTAATGGAGTACTGCTTGTTATTTCAGAGGTACTAAGATACTATTTTTTAATTCATTTTCCAGATACAGAAAAAATGAGTTTTTATATTTCTTATTTTCGTTTATATCGATTTAATTCCCATTATCTTTTTGGAAAATTTCTTATGAGTTTTGTATAATATTTGAAAAGTATGTATAATAATATTAATAATCTCTTTCTTTTCCGTCTGAGTATTTTTTGTATTTATACTCTCTTCTAATACGTAAAGTATGATAACCCCTGTCAGGGGCCCTGCCAGTATGTCCTCTACGAATATCCTTTAAAATGTTTCAATAATATTGCAATGAAATAAAGAATTATAATTTTGCTCTATTTGTACCTAATTGTTGAACAATAATAGTTAATTTAGCCACGCTGATAATTGTAACGAATCACAGCCAAAATTCCCAGATATCCAATATTTTCCAATAATGCGTCGTGGTTTGGGAATTGGATTATTTTGATGACTTGCTCATTATTCTTAGAACACTAATCAACCGTAAAAAAATTAGATATATAACTATTTAATGTGTTTAAAAAATTTAGAAAAATAATCTACAAAAGGCAGGATTAAATCAAATGAAAAAGTTACGATCCCGGATGTGCATTTTTTGTCATAATTGGATATTTGAAGTTGCCTACTCATGGCATAAAATATGTCGTCTAGTACACGACGATTTTTAAGAAGATATAGTACATTAGAATAAAATTTTGAAAAGTACCACCAAACACTAAGCTATTATATTCAAAAAAAAGATGAGAGCCTCCTTTCACTCTCCTACCTGGGGTTAATTCAACCTCTTTCCGTTAGAGGGCAGCACATAACACTGCCCCTCCTTAAGGCTGAACGTCCCGATCGGGCAATTCAAAGTCTCCAACACACTTCGCCAGAATCCGATAAACAACGTCATTAACCCGGGTGATGACGGAGTACGGCCCTTCCCAATGTGGGGTGGAGCTTCTTCATTTCTTTCGCTGTGGGTTATATAACCAAACCAGATCTCTCTTCCTTCAATCCTGCTGACGTCCCCTTCCAGTCATGGCGAGCCTTCATTCTGTCACTAGCTATGGTTTCGAACCAAGTCAAGTACATTCCTCAGAAATTGGCTAACTTCATCAACATAGTCATCAACGGACAGTGGCTCTTTATCTGGTGTACCGAACATCAAGTCACATGGCAGTCTGATTTCGTGCCCAAATATGGCACGAGCCGGTGTCTGTTTAGTAGTCTCCTGAGTGGCAGCCCTGCGTACCATTAAGAAAAAATGGTATGTGCAAATCCCAATATCACTGGTTCTTATGAACTACCTTAGAAGAATGTTCCTTCATGATTTTGTTATGTCGTTCTATCATTCCATCTAACTGAGGATGAAGAGCGATTGTCCGAGCCTTGATTTAATGCAGCTCCAGGGGTACACTAAATCGGCATACGAGGTTATCCACCAGAACTCGAGCAACAACAACTGCTTCCTGATTTGGGATGACATAGGCTTCCGGCCATTTGTTAAAATAGTCCATAGTAACCAGGATGTATTTATTGCCATCGTCTGTCACTAAGAATAGGCCCGCTATATCGATAGCAATTTGCTCAAAAGAAGCTCCGACATTATGTTGCTTCGTTTGGCCCCTACTCCTTGTCTGTGGGCCTTTGGTGACTACGCAAATCTTGTATTTACGACACCAAGCCTCCACATCTTGACGGCTGTTTATCCAATAAAATCGTTCCAGTACTTTAGTCAAGGTTTTATTTATGCCAAAATGCCCCCCGGATATGCCATCATATACCTCCTGAAGTACTTTCGGGACACGGCACCTGGGTATCACCAGACGTATGGTAACTTCCTTTCCATCTAGGCTGTCCCATGCTCTCTTTAGCAGTCCATTTATAACCTTGAGGGAGTCTCATTGCACCATAATGCCTTCAGTTCGACACTCTTGTCTTAAACATCCTTCCATTCTGGTCGCGTTACTTTTTCTTTTGCCCTTAATATATGACCAATTACGCTGTTATTCAGTTGTTCTTGCCTTAGAATTTCTTTTTGTCCAATCATCTGGAACATCTATCTGAATTGTGTTCACTGTTACCAGGCCCTGCGCTTTTTCAACCCGATAGCAGTGCTTCCAGTCACCTTTGCACCATCCTCTAGATAAAGCATCTGCATTTTTATGAGATTTCCCAGGTCGGTGTTCGATTCTGAAGTCATACTGCTGCAATCTCTCTATCCAACGAGCCACTTGACCTTCTGGGGTTTTCAACTGCAATAGCCATTTTAACGCAGCATGGTCAGTCCTGATTTTGAAATGTTGTTCGTAAAGATATTGGTGAAAATGGCCCGCGGATTTAACAATGGCCAGTAGCTCCTTCCTTGTTACACAATAATTTCTTTCCGGATTGGACAGCACGTTACTGAAATGCTCGATTACTTTTTCTTATCCATTTTAAATTTGAGATAGTACACATAGTATGTGTCAAGAATGTGCAGGCCTTTTGTTGGGAATATGCTAGCACGGGACTACTGCATAACGCTGCCTTCAGCTTCTTCTGTAATGCTTCGCACTTCGGTGTCCACTGATATTTAACTTTTTCCTCCGTTAGATATAGTGGCTTTACTATAACCGCAAATTCTTCCACAAAACGTCTATAGTAAGTGCAGAGGCCAAGGAAGCTGAGTAATTCATGAAAATGTGAAGGTCTTGCCAATCTCGTACGGCAGAAATCTTGCCCGGGTCTGTCTATATTCTCTCCATATATACATATCCAAGGAAATTCACTTCTTTCTGAAACAGGAGACACTTCTTTGGATTCAACTTTAGGTGTGCATTCCTGATTCTCAGAAATACTTCTTGAAGATGTTTCAAATGTTCCTTAAAGGTCCGATCATCAAGATAAACCAGACACGTCTTCCAGGTTAGTCCTCGGAGTACAAATTCCATCAATCTTTCAAAAGCAGCTGGCGCATTGCAAAGTCCAAAACTCATCACGGTGAATTGATATAGACCACTACTTGTTGAGAAGGCAGTCTTTTTCTTGTCATAATGAAGCCCCGTCTGCCAGTACTCACTTCTAAGGTCTAAAGTTGATAACCATAGTGACCCTGCCAGCGTACTTAATGTGTCGTCAATTTCGTGGAAGTGGATAGCTGTCTTTCTTCGTAACATCATTCAACTTCCGATAGTCGACACAAAATCTTAGTGTCTTATCCTTCTTTGTAGCCAAAACTACCGGTGATGGTCAGGGACTGGTTGATTTCTCAATCACTCCATGCTGTAACATCTTCTGACTATCTTAGTTTTTAGAACATTAATGCCAGCTTGATTAAGCAGTGTATTTGTAGCAGAAAAAAACAATTGATGGAAACTCCAAGCAGACTAGTTAAAAGTAACTCCAGCGTGTTCACTCTCTACTGTGAAACTAGGAATAGCGCTCTTATTTTAAACGTCGTTGTAATCAAATTATCATTTTGTTCTTCGAAATATATTTGCCCTGGGAATTTAAATAAAGTTATGTCCTGTTCTACATATATACAACTAAATTTCTTAGGAGGAGGTAAAAGCCCACGTCTAAATTTAGAAACGCGAACTACATCGATAAACAGATAATAGAAACAAAAACAATGAATATATTAGATACCACACAATCCGAATAAAAGAGCGCGAACAATGGCGATATAAACAATGTGTTGATCGAATTAAAAAATACCGGACGGAGGCAGAAAATAATATGTATTTGTCGTGACCAGCAGAAATATTTCAATGTGTAAAAATTCTCGGCTCTATTCTTTACAGCTATGAAAAATATGGCTACTGGGCGTTGCTTTCATACATATACAATAGAGATAAACTGAGACTTTCATATAAATGAAATTTGCAATGGATATCCTAGATACCTTATTAAAAATTTATATAAATTAAATGTTGCAAATTCTATGGTAAATCATGAAAAACCGTGACATACCTTGTAATTCTCAAAAAAAACTGTAGGCAGTTAAGAAAGTTCGTACGTATAATTTATCGTCATTAGCCTACAGGATTCTTACTCAATAATCAACATTTTCTGTTAAATGGCATCTAAGAAACGCAAAAAATCGTCAGTGTTTTATTTGAGCAATGGATACTCATTAATTAAGTATAAATTACTAAACACATATTTTCTTTAAATGGCCGCAAATTACACATTACTTATTTACCACTATTATTGTATTAACTAAAATTTTATCGAATATTCTTAGGTTGTATTAATGTGAATTTTTCGAATGTATATAATGTAACTTCTGTAAAATAAAAGTATATTCGAATTATTATAATTTGCGAAAAAAGCCATTCTTTTAATTTATAGTAAAAATTGGTTATAGTTGTTCATTTCCTTTTACTTGAATAATGCGACGGATGATATTTGAAAGTTCTTCTCAAGATGAATTCCGCAAAAAATGGTAAAATATATATTTTTTTTAATTATCGCTTTTATATTGTCTGAATAGTTAAATGTGAGACCATTGTATATTTTCCTGGATCGTTAGGTGAAATTTTATCTGCTAAGGGATTACATGGGGACGAGCGTGGGTGCGTCTTTACTATGTACATACTTCGATATGCGATGTAAAGCAACGTAAGAGGCGGTTAGTAGTTGGATGGGTGACCGTTCCAACGAAGACCGCGCCCTCGCCTCACACATCTTCCAGCGGCTTGTATATCAGTGTATGCGCGGAAGCTATACAATCTTAGGCGAGGGTTGTATAGGGGTATACCATCCTTCGGAGGGGATGTAAAGCCGTCGGTCCCTTGTCTATTAAATGTTAGGCAAGTAAAAGATCTCTACTCTTCTTAAGGGAAGAGGTTCGGCAAAATTCCTGGTTGGGGGTAGCTCATCTACAGGCGTCGGTGTTAGGCCTCAGTAGCAGAAATAGGCCGACGTTAAATAAATGTATATATAAAAAACGATACACGACCTTGCCGCCTATCTTCGATCGACCGGGTTTTAGAGCTTATTGTAGTTATTAGTCCATTTAACGAGGTACAAAAAAGGCCAAAACATCAAAAGTCTGTAGGATCTTTTACAATATATTTCCTCCCTTTTCGAGGGTGAGAAAAACGATGGTGATGGTTTCGAGTTGCGTACTACCCCTAATAAGGAAAAACCACCTCTATGTCGGATCGGGTTTTTTGAGGGAATACATTACATTAGAGTATCCCGGAGTGACCTCCAGGGGTTGAACCTACTCCCGACTGTAATAGCAATATCCAAAAAAATTAGAAACTACGGACTCGACATAGTTTTTTTATGGGTTTTCGAGAGCAGAAATAATGATGAAGGTGCAATTTTTCACTCTATCCTCCCGCAACTACTCTCAACGTATAAATCCACCCCCTCTTTCATACTGTATTTCCTAGGCATGCGGAGATTCTTCGGATCGGGGTTGTTATGGGAATATCAGGGAAACTAACCATTACTCAACTACAGATGACCGAAGCAACCCCTGGGAGTTGAAACGATCCTGCTTGCAACACCGAAATCACTCACGGGTTTTCGAAGGCGGGAATCACGATGGTAGTGTTATTTTTCACTAGAAGCCTAAATTCTATAACTGAATTTTTAGAGCTTCTGCGTCGTTATAAACGAGAAAAAATGTAAAAAAATAACACCAGAACTAACAGAAACTCTAGTTCTATAATTGATTTAATAATTGTCAGTAACCCAGAGTTTTTTTATTCCGTTTTACAAGAACAAATAAATGAAATATCAGATCGATCTAGTCTATATAAACATCACTTATTTTATTTTAAGACAATATATTAAAAATTCTTTTTATACTCATGCACCAATCATGACTGTTAAAATAAGTAAAACAAAATCTCCGTGGATAACTGATATCATTAAGATTATGATTCGAAGGCGTAATAAATTGCTAACTAAATATAAGAAGACCGAACAGCCAGATAATAGAGGCTTATAAAACTATGAGGAAATGTGTTGTTAACTGACATGAATTTTAATTTCATTATAAACTATCAATAAATATAATAACAGTGTAGTCGGAGATATGTTTTTTATTTCTTGAGGTAACCGAATATGATATTTAAATATACTAACCTTTATTTAGGAGAAATTTTGAAAAAATAATTTAGTACTCAATACTTCTTTTTGTTTAGACGAGAGATGTTTGAACGTAGAGATCAAGAAAGCAATTGGATTTGCTTGTCTAAATTTGTCGTAGTATTTATAGCCAAATCTTGTTTCCGTTTCGTCAAGTCCGTCCTCGCCATTCCTTTCGGCACAATATCGTTTTACCCGGATCGTGTAGTGGACGTGGTCTAGCAAGGTCTTTATATTAAACGTGGCTTTTGAATAGAAATCATGAAAAAAAATTTGGTTAATGCATCGCAAAGCAAATGAAATCATTCTAATTTGGAAAATTTTTAAAGGATGGATTTTTTATGCGTAGATTTGAGAGTTCCATCGTTGTCAAGCAAATTTATATAGATTAGTAACTGTAATAAAGTTTGGGTTAGGAAGAGCAATGAAGAAATTTTATGATTTTGGTGATTCTATTGTTAAAATTATATTCTGTTGAATTGACTGAAGGACATTAAAAGTTACAATACTAAACTAATTTTGGTTTTCAAATTTAGGCAAGAAGTTACTATAAAATGATGAAAACTATATTGAATATGAATGACCAAAGGAGGTTTTTTAGTACTTAACTGTTATGAAATTTTGAGACGATTTTGGTACTGTCTATGAATTTTTGACTTAATTTTGGAAATTAAGTTTTTAAATGACTTTTTAATTATATTCTGTATGTTGTAAATTGAATTTATTTGATCATTTCTACGTTTCTTATTTCAATTTTCTTCAGCATATTTTAATAGGTATTACGGCATTCAACCGCATTTCCCAAATACATTTTTTTAAAGTGCAATACATATATTTCTCAACTCTGTTATTCAATGTTAGAACTTTCAAATAAAATTTTGGTAAAAATTTGTTACGGACCCTTAAATTTATTTTATCTGTAATATAATTCTGTCCATTTCAAAATAATTATCTGTTTTGTCATTTGCAGTAATTAATTACGATACATTATACAATTATAGATATAATAAAATATATAGACCTCCATAATTAGATAATGTTCCAATTATTAAGAAGAGGACTTTGAAAAATTATAAACACTGTGTTTCTTACATGCATTAATTGTGCTATGGGGTACTGTAATGTTGGTCCTCATTTCTACGGTATATTATTATCTTTAACTAGCTTGCTAATGTGAAAAAACTATCCGAGAGACACACCTATAATACCGTAAGTTTATAATCTTGCCCATAATATTGCGTGATGAAATTCGAATTCTTTGTAAAAATCTGCAAAAAAGTTTGAATACAATTTGAATGTGCCTATTGGCACGACAATTGCACATACTAATTGACCTGAAAGAACTAAAGATTTTTTTTACAAATGTATTTTTCCCCGCGGGCAATACTATTACTTTCACGAAAAAAATCCCTAAGTAAAATAAAATTGTAATTATATAATTATATTTTTACTGAATATAATTATATTTGAATGAGAACTTTCATTAAGTTATTTAAATAAGGAATTATACTCTTGGTTCATTTGGGATAGTCTAGTTCTAGTGAGTTAGCATAGAAGGTGTAGAGTAATAGCACAGGACTGAGTTTTTGCTAATTTTTTTATTTGGGCGTCAAGAGAAGTTTCTATGTTCGTAAAATAAATCCGAGACTTTTAAAGGTAGGTTCATTTTTCTATATTATGTTCCTTAATAGGTGGATAGAGTGAAATAGTGGATTAGAGAGTTTCCTCCCAGGTCCCTCGACTAAACCCTACAAGATTTCTGCTAGGGGGGTTCTTAAAGAAAAAATGTACAAGACCCGGCCAACCAACACAGAAGAACTGCGTGAAAGGATAATGGCAAACATTAAAAGACGATACAATAAAATATACTAAATTGAATGGAGATTTAGTTCAATCACCCAAAATTTGAAGTGTATGGGCACTATCGTCTTAATTCATTCTATTTTTTAAATTTTGTTTGTGGTGTCTTATGTTACTTTATTACAAAAATAGTAATTTCTGAAACTGTTAAATTGGTAAATTTTTAATTGTAATGTGAATGTTAACTAATCTGAATAAAAAATGTGCAGCTTATTTATTAAATACAAATTTCGTTGCCCTATTATCTCCCTTGCGTAATAGTGTATGGCGATCACTTCAGTCTGAAACACCGTTGCGTATTTTCCTAGACTAGGATACTGGCTTTTGACCTTATCCCGTAAATCCCGGCTCCGACTCCTTGTTCTATCTTGGAGCCATCAGTGTACCAGACTGTTTGTGCTGTTATGGGAAGACCGTTTTTCCAGTCTTCCCTCTCTGGTATTACAAACTGAAAGTTTTATTGAAATTATACCTTGGGAGCATTACGTCCATGGGCATGCTAGGATGGGATCTGCCCTCATCCCTGAGTATAACTTCTGGTACTCTGTCCCGTGTTGCTAGCCAATTGGCGTTTGGCCATGCATTAAGCTGTGTACCACTGACTGAGCTTCACCTTGTATGAATATGTGTAATGGTGGCAGGTCCAAGAGAAGCCGTAGGAGCAGTTTTTATGACCCTCGTGGCGCACAGGCAAACAAGCCTTTGTACACCACCCAACAGCCCCTACTGAACCGTCTTAGTCCACCATAGGTATCATGGGTCTCACTATCCTGGTGTATAAGCACAGGTTCATTTTGGGATTTATTTCCCAGTATTTTCCACACATTTACCTACACCTTCCCAGGGCGATTGTTGCTTTCTGTATGACTTTCTGGATGTGGAAGTTCCATGTTAATTTTTTTGTCAAAGATGACTCCTAAATATTTTGCCTCACAGAGAAATGGAATTTCCACTCCGTTGAGCCTTAGGAGCTTTAGGCCTTCCGGTGCTCTTCTCCGTGTAAAAGTGACGACTGTGGTTTTGTGGGGATTTATAGAGAGTCCTTCCTTACAACAGCATTTGTCGACAACATTTAGGGCTCTTTGCGAACGCTTCGTTATTGTATTCGCGAATCGCCCCTTGACAACTATTGCTAGATCATCAGCATATCATAAGCAATAAAAGCCTTCTGTGGACAACTTATGGAGGAGTTCGTCAACCAGGGTTGCCCACAGTAATGGAGATAGTACTCCTCCCTGGGGGCAGTGGAGGCCTCACCTAGATTGGGTGTTATAATCTTATTGTCTAGGCTGGCTTTAATCCACCGGCAGATTACTGTTGGGACTCCTTTGTTTGAAAATGCTCTCGTTAGTGCGTTGTTGCATTATTAAACGCTCCTTCTATGTCTAGAAATGTTACTACTGCCATTTCCTTGTCATTCTGAGGATTTTGCTAGTAGTCTATTTAATTCATCCAGCGCAAGGTCCGTTGACCCTCCCGGCGTTCGCTCAATGGATTTTCCCTTAGTAATTCGTCTCTAATGTATTTATAGTCCTTCCATCGTTTTAAGTAGGAAAGAGGATAGACTTATAGGTCTATATGACTTGGGCGTTTGGTCCAATAATCTAACTATTGTTGGTAGGTAGATGACTGTCACTTTCCGAAACATGTTTTTTATGTATCTCCAGGCCAAGCAAGCCCTGAATATTTCACATAACCTCTAGCCCCTTTTGGAGCAAGATGGGATATATTCCGTCCATCCCATGAGATTTGAGTGGTTGGAACTTATTAATTGCCCATCTGATTTTGCCACGTTTTATAACCTCGGTGGTCAATCTCCAGTCCGCAAGTTTGGGCCATTCTGGCCTTTGGTCTGGATAATACCTATCCTCTAGGTTTATTATTATCAGTGTGCCTCCATGAGCAATTTGATACTTCCCGTCATTGTTTCCGTATAGGTTTCATCTTCTTCTTTCATCAAACCTACTTCATTTGCAGTACAACTGTTCTTGGCCAGGACTCTATGAAAACAGTTTAAAATCTTGCTAAATCTACTATTTTCAGTGAACGTTTAATCAAAATAACTGGTCATGCAAATATCGAATCAATAAATCCGTATCTCCAGCTACATAAGGACCATCATTCATCGTTAATTTCGAATTTAAGAGACTCTGCAAGCGAAATTACAAATAATTTTGTTAATAACTTAAAATTGGTAAACCATGAAGAAGAATCTAAAAGTAATAGCATTGTTTATAATAATTCTGTATTTCATGTAGATACAATGAATATGTTATCGTTTTGTTCTAATAATTATTTCCAATATTTTTTTGATATATTTTTTTAATCATTAAACTTTATCCAGAATTTGTAAGTTTAAAAAAATGGAAAAATAGTCCTAATTATATGGGATTAAAATTTCTGCCAGACGCAATAAAGTGTTTATTGACAGTTTATTCAAATATAAGTAAAAGAATATCTAATAAGTAAATCTTTTTATACTTATGATGAAATATTTACAAAATGATTTCTCTGACATTTAAAATTTGTTTTATTAACTGTGATGTTGTTTTACATTGTTTGTGTTAGTTAAGTATGTACATAATTGGTTGTCATTTTTGTATTTATATTTTTATGTTGTGTTATACAGGGTGTTGCATCATGAGAGGGACATAGCTTAATAGGAGGTAGAGAACATCAGTGGTAACCGGAACCTTCCATAGAAATGTCTCATTGGGCCTTCATTACGAAGTTACAGGGTGTTAAATAATTTTTGGCAAACCTGTTTTTTGACATAACTTTGACAGGGAATGAAATAGCGGATTCATATTTGGTACGGCTAATGTACTAACGAGCCCCCAGAGGTACATGTATAAAAAAATATATCCAGGTCCGGACTCACTATAATTTATGTTTCTTCTTTGCATCAATAAAACATCACCCTGTATATATTTTTTTGAAATTTCGATACGATATTCGAAAAGAGCAAGAAAAAACAAACAAAATGGCCTATTTCATTTTTTTGTTACACCTTCGTGGTTATTTAAATACGTTGTTAAATGTGCAAGAAAATGGATCACAGAACCCTATTAAATGAGAGGCACGTGAAATAAATAGTTTTATAACTAAAATTTGCAAAAATTCTATTGAGCCTAGGTGGTCTGGGTGAATCCTAATTCCGGCACGTTTTAAAGGTCCATTTTGGTAAAAAACTGTGGTCCTAATAAGTAATCGGGTATGAAATAACAAAATTTTTAATCAATCACAGTAGGCTTGTTCAAAGAATAAAAGTGACAGATAATTTAAACCATTTAGGCCTAAGCAACCAGTTACTTTGATCAAGAAAATCATCAACATTTTATACTTAATAAAAATTGGAAAAGAGAACAAACTAAAATCTAAATAAATAAAATATTTTCCATTCAATGAACAATAAATAACAAAACAATAACTAAATGTGTTTAAAAATAAAACGTAATTGACACTAAAGTAAATTTTCAAAATGTCCTCCCCCACATTCTGTGCATTTTCTTGCGCGTTTAGAAAAGTCACCAATTGCTCGACGTATCATTTCTGGATTATTCCGTATTTCGTCGCAGGTTGTAACGATGCGCTGGATTAAATGTTGTCTACTTTCAATTTCAATGCTATAAACCTCGTTTTTTAAGTGGCTCCATAAAAAGTAATCACAAGGGTTACAATCAGGAGATCTTGGTGGTCATTCATGTGGACCCCCGCGTCCAATCCATCTATTAGGATACACATTGTTTAAGTGTTCTCTTACTTGAAGGTTAAAATGTGGTGGGGCCCCATCATGCTGAAACAACATGCCTCTTATACCGATATTTTCTAACATATTCGGTAAAATGTTTTGAAGAAAATCCAAGTAAATTTCACCATTCAATCTTTCTTCAAAAAAATGTGGCCCTATCAAATGTCTATTCACAAGTCCGACCCAAACATTTACAGAAAACCTGTGTTGCGAACGGCGTTGGCGTACCGCATGTGGGTTTTCCTGTGCCCATTTATGATTATTTCGCGAATTGTTTACTCCATCCCTTGAAAATTGTGCCTCATCCGTAAATCAGGTTCTGTAAATGACTGGGCGATGGTTAGACAACCAATGACAAAATCCCAGGCGGGGGATATCGTCGCCTTGTTGAAGACGCTGTACCTGCTGGATATGATATGGATGGTAACGTTCTCTTCTTAGGGTTCTCCATACTCGCCAATGAGGAATACCAGTTGCCAAACTGATTCGTCTAGTGCTCATATTTGGGTTTTCTTGAACTACGTTTATAATATTGTTTTGTTCCTGCACACCTTGTTGTAAAACACGCTCCACAACTGCAGAAGTAGGAAACTTTCCGTGTTGTCTTGCATACTGGAACACCGTACTAAAGGTTTTATGATTAGGGCATCGACGACCAGGAAAACGCAGCCGATATTCTCTTTCCGTCGACCTACCATTTCCATTACAGAAACCATAGATGAATATTATGTCAGCATATTCCACGTTTGTAAATTTTACTGGCATAGTTAAAATATTTTCACAAGTTTTCACTAACTAAATGCGGATTATTGACACATTAAATTACTAACAAACAATTATTCAACTGTTTAGGAGATTTCTTTTTATTATCTATCACTTTGAACAAGCCTACTGTGATTGATTAAAAATTTTGTTATTTCATACCCGATTACTTATTAGGACCACAGTTTTTTACCAAAATGGACCTTTAAAACGTGCCGGAATTAGGATTCACCCAGACCACCTAGGTTCAATAGAATTTTTGCAAATTTTAGTTATAAAACTATTTATTTCACGTGCCTCTCATTTAATAGGGTTCTGTAATCCATTTTCTTGCACATTTAACAACGTATTTAAATAACCACGAAGGTGTAACAAAAAAATGAAATAGGCCATTTTGTTTGTTTTTTCTTGCTCTTTTCGAATATCGTATCGAAATTTCAAAAAAATATATACAGGGTGATGTTTTATTGATGCAAAGAAGAAACATAAATTATAGTGAGTCCGGACCTGGATATATTTTTTTTTATACATGTACCTCTTGGGGCTCGTTAGTACATTAGCCGTACCAAATATGAATCCGTTATTTCATTCCCTGTCAAAGTTATGACAAAAAACAGGTTTGGCCAAAAATTATTTAACACCCTGTAACTTCGTAATGAAGGCCCAATGAAACATTTCTATGGGAGGTTCCGGTTACCACTGATGTTCTCTACCTCCTATTAAGCTATGTCCCTCTCATGATGCAACACCCTGTATACCTATCACTTGTATTTCTTTATATTTTAAGTTTTATAATTATTCACTGCTGACCCGTGCAAATACTGTATATGTATATTAACACTGCATAAACAATTCAATATACACACGAGGTTGATTTTCTACTCAGGTATTTTTTTTTGAGTGGCTCAAATCTGTTTGAAATGAAAATGAAAATTTTACTGTAATTAAGGGAGAGGAAAAATCAGTCCACTACATGTCCTTAATTCTCGAATAATTTTCATGAGAAAACAGGTTTCTGTCCAAAAATAATTTACCCGGTAAAAAATCGACATCTTATGGATTATTACTCGATAATACACGGTGAAGCTGCTTTCCTTTGCCTCAATTTAACTCAGTTCCTGCTATTGAATCCTCCCAAGTTGCAGTTACATTCCAACTTTCATAAGTAGAAATTCAGATCATTGCAAAATATTCTACAAGCATAAATAAATTCCTATTCCTTAATTGGATTTGACGTATAGAATAATGTTCTGATAGGAAAAGCTTCACTTTCTTTTGCAATACTGATAATAATAATAGCGTTTCTTTGATTTACTGTACTAAACTCAATTTTTTATTGTAATTTTTTAATATTTCCATGTTGAAAAATAAAATTTGAAATCAAACGGTTGGCTTTTATATCGACTTCCAAAAATTTATATTTTTTATTCTAATAAAACTCTACTATAATTATTAAGATCAAATAAACTGATAACACAAATCACTGATAGACACCACTTAAATTGACTTGTCTGGCAAGAATTAAAGTCAGGCAAGTGAAATAAAATTGTAAGAAATAACAAAGAATTGCTTAAACGTTACCAAGAACACACGCGTTGTTACAAAATCAAGTAATTTCTATTCTTAACGAAAGACAAGAACCACCTATAAATATACTGCCTTCAAACTATATGATTAAAATTGTTAGCGGAAAAAACTTGCAGTCAGATAAATTTTAAATTGCTATTTCATTCAGCATCCAGTTTGAAACAGAGAAAAAATATGAGCGGACAATGATATAACTGTTGTTATATATCTTCATTTTTTTTCTTATTGCTTTTAGAGGACCGTCACGAACTTCACGTTGTAAACAAGCAGATTTCGATATAAATCCTGACGATCTAGTTTTTCTCCATTAAATGACATTGGTGTTATTTGGAAAGTGTCATTAAATTCTCTAAAATTAAGATAAAGGTTAAAGATACGTATAAAGTAAAAAAGTAATCTTACTACAAGTGAGTACCCAAAAAATTTTAGTACTTCAAGGACCCGGTTCTTTAATTGTTATTAACAATTTAATTTTATTAACCGCGTTTTTCAACCTAAAAATGTGAATAATTCTAAATATATAGGGCCGATTGAGACGAAAAAAAAACAAAATTTTTGTAATTAATTTTTTTACAAAACTACATTTAGTGTAGGTCTTAGGAGCGTAACCTTAACCTACAAAATTGAAAAACTAGCCAAAAATCGTTGTTTTTTTTTTAAATTTCGCTGCTTAGAGACGCTGAGTGAACTGATCAGCTTCAAACTGTCAGAAAATCTGCTTTTTGCTGTAACAAATACACCCTGAAAATTTGGTGTAAAAATATTAAACAGAGTGTGCGTAATTCGATTTGTTATTTAAAATTTGAGATGGCCGCCATTTTATGTTATTAAGTCCAGAACGAATAATTTTTCTTTCAAAAGTTAGGTCTCAACGCCAGCTCTTATATGCTGTAAAAAAAATTTAAACCTATTTTGGCCATTTTGAAAAAAAATTTAACATTTTTTTTTATCAGATCAGATAAAAAATTTGAATACCTTTATTTTAAAAAAAAAAAGTTTAGTTTGATCAAACTAGACCCAAAATATTCAACTTTATGAATTTTAGCCAATCGTTAATTAACAAATGTAGGTAGATTTTTGGCCAAAATTTGAACTTTTTAAACATATTCAGTTCATACAACATATTCAAAAAAATGTTTATTTTCATAAAAACAAATTTGTATTCATTTAAATGTAGTTGTCAATTTACCTGAAAAGAACTTTTTTCATTTATTTATGGATCTCATTTGCAAAATACAATAACTTCCTTGTTTTTGAACCTTTTTAGGACTATTTTTTAATGTTATTTTTTACCAAGCAATGCAATGAGCAACTTACTTTTTACCATTTAGTTTTTAAGGCATCAAAAAACTGGCGTCAAGATCTAACTTTTGAAAGAAAAATGATCGGTTTTGGACTTAATGGCATAAAATGGCGGTCAATTAAAATTTTAAATAACAAATCGAATTGCGCACACTGTGTTTAATATTTTTGCACCAAATTTTCAGTGTGTTAGAATAAAATGCAGATTTTTTGAAAATTTTAACCTGATCGGTTCACCCAGCGGCTTTGGGTAGCAAAATTAAAAAACAACGATTTTGGTTTTTCACTTTTGTAGGTTATGTTTGCGCTCCTAAGACCTACATTAAAGGTAGATTTGAAGAAAATTTAATTACCAATATTTTGTTTTTTTTTTTGTCCCGATATACTTCGAGTTATTCACATTACTAGGTTGAAAAACGCTGTTAAAAAAATTAAATTGTTAACAATAACACATAACCTTTGAAGTACAAACATTTTTTGGGTACTCTTGGGCACCTCCCCAACGGGATCCAACCATAAAATTGCTGATGGAAAAAATTCCACTTCAAATCCTATTTTGACTGCATTAGTAGTAATGCTACATGATAGTAATAATGAGAAACAATAATAAAAATGTGGATAATTATAGTGTTGTATATGTAAAATTAATTGTGATCGTTGTGTTAAATCTGCAGTTATTCTTTGGAGAAAGGATATGTTTTTGCCAATTTTCATACTTCATTACATCCGGCTCAGTAGCTCAACGCTTACGTGTTAGGCTTGCAACCAATGAGTCCCGGGTTCGAATCCTGGCTAGGGTGTGGATGTTTAGTCATGTTTTTCATATGTTACCGAGTTGGTAGTAGTGAACTATACAAGGTAGTGCGAGAGAAAACACGGCTAGTTGCTGTACCACTCATGCGTTCTAGTCTCAGCTGCGACAGATGGCAATGTCGTAGGGAATGGTCGCTGTATAATTGTCTATATGTATGCGAAAAAATACAACTCTGCAATTGGGAACATCGTGGTGGTAAATAAAAAAATATCGGTGGTTACAAAATGATTTTTTCCAAATACAGAAACTAATGTGTTATCCGCAAAAAAAGGTTTACGTATGATTTTTTTAGAACACAACTTATATTATTGTAATGAAGCTATTTTCGAATAGAAAATATCACTATTACTTTTATTTTGATTTTCTTGAAAACCAGAATTCCATTTCTTTTTAAGCACACCCGGTAAAATTAAAATATCCGTAGTTTGTTTGAAAGTATTTCAAGGAAAAGTCAAGTTTAAAATTTTATTTTGGAACGAATTAATAATAAATTATTTAGATTAATAATTATTAATACTGGGATTATTAAATTCATTCTTTTTCCGAAATAATATAAGTAAGTTATCCTCGCCGTCGACTGAAGACTGCTTGGATGAGGTGTGCCCGCGCATTCTGCGCTAAACGTTCTGATTTCTAGCTCAACACGGGGAGATCCTGAATCGGCCTCCTGCTAAGGTTCTCTTTGGTTTTCCGCGCTTGACCTGACCAATCGACTTTGGTAGGGATTTGCTATTTTAAAGTCATATCCAATTTGTGGTAATTTTGGACTTAGAATATTTGCCGTAATCATTTGAATACCGTTAATTTGTCTTTGTTACATTTCGATAATTTGCGCCTTCAGCGACTTGTAATAATTTTTTCAAAACTTCATTTTTGCAAATTAACTAAGTGACTGCGAAATCCTCAGTCGGGGACGCTGCCTTTAAGTGGGACACTCCACCTGAGTCGCACTGTCACTTTGCCAGAAAAGATACACCGTTAACGAAATAAGTCATTTTGCATTCACGATCGCAAATAACAAAGACCAATTAATTCCTGATAAACTTGATGTCCGAACCTGTTTGCTTAGTAGCTTATTTTCTTTGAGGCTCTTTAGGGAACGCTGCCTTTAAGTGGGACACTCCAACTGAGCCATACCGACTTGTTTCATTCAGTAAAAATCCGATAACCAGGTTCGCAACGTCAAGTAGTAAATTCTAGCTTCTCCGAAATATTCTAGATTAATTCGTTTTGTTAAAATCCATAGAGATTTAGTAACTTGTCTGTCTGTCGTGGAGTCAGTCCTAAATTACTCACATTTGAACGTGTGGAGCCACCGTTTTGCTTTGCTGGTCATACCCGTTATATTGCTTTCACTTTTCTGTTTGCCCTGTATATGCCGCGTCTACTTACTTAATATCATTTTGTAGTAAATCTAGGCAGAGAGTAAAAATAGAAATTTTGCATAAAATTAGGGTTACAAAACTTGGGTAATTGAAAATTTCTTTTCATTTTCACGAATGTCAACTACCTGTATTAATTATTTTTATGTAGATAAATGTATCAGAAGTTCTAAATATATTTCTATATGATATATCTTAAGATTTTCCTTCTTGACATGTACATAGTTTCAATATATCATTAAAACGTTTTGTGTGTCTTATTTTGAGTCACTCCTCTAAGTTAGACTGTCCTGAAAAGTAAAAGTGTCACAAATATAAAAATCTTTACAGCTGTCCATTCCTTGAGAAAGACGGCCTACGTTTCGAGCCCTGGTAATAAATCGTCTTCCCTGATTCTATTTGGGGCCTCTATTATACTGCTAATAGAGAAAGTGGTGTTTCTACACTCAAAATCAGAAACTGGCGCTCGAGGCAAAAACCGCTTGTACTAGTTCCAAAGTGCAAGTTGCAAAACCGACAAAGAGGCGTCACATTATTCACATATATAAGAAGGGGCTCCAAAACACTACCCTGAGGCACCCCATATGAGCTAAGGATTAGTACATGTCTTATTGTGCACTTATTTGGTCTTATGGTACGTATCTTCTAAATAATATTAAGGCTGTTTCTGTCACACCATACTCACTTAACTTTTTAACTATATCAATAGTTTCAAATGCTCGCTTTAGGTCTGCAAGCACACTCAAAACTGCATTATCGTCATTGATCTCGTTGCTCTAATTCGCATACACCAATTGTAATCTTGTTTCACATTAATGACTTTGTCTAAATCCCGATTGACCACTACATAAAAGTAAATTTTCTTCAAGTATTTCCTAAATTGTTCGGCCAGTACGATTTCTAATATTTTATTCACTATAGGAATTAAATTTATTGGTCACTTGCTTGCTTCGGGTTTTGAACTTTTGGAACTTATAACGCTTAATTTTAGTTCAGTCGGTATTTTTACGGTTGTCAGTGATGTGTTTATTAAATTTAATATTGGGTATCCCACTCAGTCAAACATTTCTTTCAACAAGTTAATAGTTAATATTTCGTCTCCAGTATATTTATCAAACTAAAAATAACTTTCCTTAACTTGTTCATGCTTATTGTCTTAAACTCAAATAGTTTATTAAACATAATATTTTTAGTCGCAAACTCCTCTATAAATCCTTATTTTACTATAAGGAAAGTAACCAGACTGCAACCAAAGTTACAAATCTGGCGCGTTAAGTGTAATAATTGCATATTACCATCAAAACGCTAATGCTTCGATTGCAACAAACACCAGCCGAAATACTGATCCTACTTAAAGGAGCTCCCTTGCCAGTCGTCACAGACCACTTGCAGACTGCTGTTTCGAGCTGTTGGCTCTCGTCAGTGCAAGGTAGGTATGCGACGACCGACATGAGAATCCTTTGACTATAGTACATCCCGGTATTTTCACAATAGCGACAAGTAAAACAGCCAGCAGGCGCCATCTAGCGGTCCAGTGTCTGTTGCAATCGAAAAATAAATAGCCTGACTTGGCTTAGCATAGTTGAAATGTGCTTTTAGAGGACGGAATATTAAACATAATATTTTTAGTCGCAAACTCCTCTATAAATCCTTATTTTACTATAAGGAAAGTAACCAGACTGCAACCAAAGTTACAAATCTGGCGCGTTAAGTGTAATAATTGCATATTACCATCAAAACGCTAATGCTTCGATTGCAACAAACACCAGCCGAAAGACTGATCCTACTTAAAGGAGCTCCCTTGCCAGTCGTCACACACCACTTGCAGACTGCAGTTTCGAGCTGTTGGCTCTCGTCAGTGCAAGGTAGGTATGCGACGACCGACATGAGAATCCTTTGACTATAGTACATCCCGGTATTTTCACAATAGCGACATGTAAAACAGCCAGCAGGCGCCATCTAGCGGTCCAGTGTCTGTTGCAATCGAAAAATAAATAGCCTGACCTGGCTTAGCATAGTTGAAATGTGCTTTTAGAGGGCGGAATATTAAACATAATATTTTTAGTCGCAAACTCCTCTATAAATCCTTATTTTACTATAAGGAAAGTAACCAGACTGCAACCAAAGTTACAAATCTGGCGCGTTAAGTATAATAATTGCATATTACCATCAAAACGCTAATGCTTCGATTGCAACAAACACCAGCCGAAAGACCGATCCTACTTAAAGGAGCTCCCTTGCCAGTCGTCACACACCACTTGCAGACTGCAGTTTCGAGCTGTTGGCTCTCGTCAGTGCAAGGTAGGTATGCGACGACCGACATGAGAATCCTTTGACTATAGTACATCCTGTCAAGGGAGCTCCTTTAAGTAGGATCAGTCTTTCGGCACAAAGAGCCGTTGTTTATAAAATAAGAAGTAGTTCCGCTGGTAATAAAGATGTCTAAAATATTTATAATTTGTAATCATTCATTATTAATTTATAATATTGTAAATTATTAACACGGCTATTAATTATTTAAAATACCGGATTGAAACAAAAATAGGAAACATAAATAATCACACACTTTTCAAAACGGAGCCAATAAAACTACACGAGAATAAATAAGTACATAAATTAGCGAACAGACAAAATATTTTAATCAGCATTCGGAACAATGCAAAGAAACCAAAACGAAATCGATAGTTTTAAACTTGCGAGAATATAAATCTATAGTTGACACTTCACCTTTCTATGACAATTTATTTGCTTTAGACAATATTAATTATTGGTTGTTAATTAATTTCTAATAAATATTACCAAACACATATCATATCTGTGTATCAATTAGTTCGTAACTATCAAGTTCCATGGAGCAAGATATCAAATTACGGCGCAATATTAAAGATTTATTGATTTTCTATCAGAATTTCCTACTATAAATCAATCACATTTTTTCTCATAATTAATTATAAACTTAATGCTACCTTTTAATTACTTTGCGATACCTTTATTTAAGGGTAGGTTGCTATATTAGCTTCAAGCATCTATTCATGCTGCGGTTGGAGGTATAATTGAATTATATGTCACTATGTTGACAAAATTGACACATATCTCTGTCTACTTGGTAATTTATTGTCTTGTTATTATGTATTAATTAATTTATAATCGTTACATATCTTTCTACACTTCATTGATTATACGTTAGTTAATTAAAAAATGTTTTTATTAACTTTTTACCTACAGAAGCAAAGTAATGTAAAAAACAGATTTATGTTCTGTAAACATTACATTTTAATATCAAGTAAAGAATTATCTGTTTTTGAAATTCAACACAATATTAAGCTTAACCAATTTAAAATTTTTAGAGCAAGTGTATAAATTGATATTAAGCAATTAACCATGCCCTCAAGAAATATCTTATTGATGTTGAGAATTAAACTAAAGCTGACCCAAATCGTTTCTAGTGATATCTAAAAACAATTCTCAGCATTATAATTCACGGTGACACTTTATTGCATGAGCGATAAGTAATAAATAATTGAAGCATTTGCTAATTATTTTCAAGCGGCGTATTCCATACTTACAACTTTTTCTTATAATATAAATAGCAATTACTATAATACAAATGCTATATACTTCCTATTTTATTAAGTGGAAAACGATGTATTAAATAGTTCCTCGCTTCAAAAGTTAAACCTAAGAGAAATATACAGGTCCTGATGATGTTCCAGCATTTATCTTTAAATATTCTGCTAATTTATTCTTGAAGTTGTTAAATCATCAAACAAAAGTCTGGGAGAAATATACAATTTGTCTGATATAGAAAAAAAAATGATAGAAATTCTATTGGCTATTGTTGACTGCAGACTTATAGTAATACATAATTTTACAAAATCATGTGAAAGCAATATGGTATTATTTCTCATCATGTTGAATCACAAAGAATACCATCTTCCCAGACAGCACACAATATCCATTGGACGTTCGGTTTATGTCCGTAATGTGTCCTGGATATCCATGGACATATTTAGATATCTTGTGGATGTCCATATCAAGACGTCCAATGGAATTGCGCAGAAAATCTATCCATTAGATGTATCTGAACGTATTTGGATATTTTATGAATGTCCATTCAAGACAGCCATTGGATATACTTGAAAAGTAATCCAGAAGATGTCCATATCGAGACGTCCAGTGGATATACGAATAAAATCTATTCACTAGATGTCCATGGACATATTTGAATATCTTATGGATGTCCATTGTCCATATAAAGAGATCTACTGGATGTACTTGAAAAGTAATCCAGAAGTTGTCCATATCGAGAAGTCCAGCGGATATGCGCAAAAAATCTATCCACTGGATACCTATGCACATATTTAGATATCTTATGAATATTAATTCAAGATACCCACTGGATGTACTTGAAGAGTAATCCAGAAGATGTTCATATCGAGGCTTCCAATGGATTTGGCCAGAAAATCTATCCACTGGATGTCCATAGACGTATTTGGATATCTTATGAATGTCCATATCAAGACGTTCAGTGAATATGCGCAATAAATCTATCCAGTGGATGTCCATGGATATATATCGATATCTTATGGATGTCTATGTCAAGAATATATACTTATATGACAAATAAAGTCAACTAGAGGAATGATAGATGTTAAAATGCACAAAGGCAGGTTTCGTCGTATTCCTCTTGAATCCCAATATTTTTACTAGGATATGCGCTGTGAATGGTTTTTTAGTTACTAATTACTAGAAACACAATAAAGTGTTTAAAATGTCTTAAAGTATTTGTAGCAGATGCCGTTGGCGGGACTTATTTGTACTATTTGCAAGTCGCCGATAAGACGTTACTTGCAATTTATAACATCAGGAAACCGCAGCATCGTTGGTGTCCTGATCTGCTCTGCACTTATAAGAGCCAAAAACTCGAAACTGATGTGCAGATGAGTCTGGACACTGCCAAGATGGCGGAACTCCTCTGTTTTAATAATAGGTGCCCTCACCGACTTGCTTTTCTAGTAATTGGTAACTAAAATACCATTCAGAGCAAGCCTATGTATCTTCATAGAATATCCTCAAGGCTACGATGATACCTTATAGACGTCTAAAGCCGTCGTCAGATAAAACTCCAGTATTTTGCTGCGAAAGTTGTCTTTATTTGGACTAATCGAGCACATCCTAACTCTTTTTGATTCCCACTTAGGGAATACATGATTGATTGTGCTGTAGTTTAGATATTTCCACATCTATTACCAACGCGCAAGACATAGACAGTGCCAATTTGTAAAATTAACCAAATTATACCATTTCAGTTCAGATTTTTGCTCCGCCAAAAATAGCTTTGAGTTCATATATGTGTGTCGTTGAAACTAAGCTACAAAATTTAAACTTTTATCGCTGTTTGACACAAAATAGTTACTTTTCAATACAACCAGGCTCCAGCATTGATAACTAACTGGTAGTTTTCAGTACTTTTTCATATTGCCGATGAGATTATTAATATAAAATTTGGGTATATTGGCCTATATTTAAAAAAGCAAATTCATGTGGTCATAACTTCTACTTATATCCCATGTGCTTATGGTAACCTTGCTAGAATTTGAAGTGATGTATGTATAGTATTCCTGCGGACGATCAGTTTTGCTGATATTTGATTTTCTTTCACTATAGTTACTTTCTTTAAAATTTCTTATCCCCCCCATTTTATCATTGACCGTTATTAGTCCATTTAACTATGCACCTGACTCGTATATAGTTGTTTCTTACCTAATTTGTCGACTAGCCTTTGTAATTTGTATCCTTATTTTTTTTAACCAATTTTTTCATATTTCTCTAACCGAAAAGATGACTTTAAAAATTGGTTATACCAAATTCGCATGAAAATTCCCTAGTGTTACTAAACTGACTAAGACAATAAGTGTAATTCGTCTCAGGGTAAAGAGAATTATGCTTGTTAAAGGTTGAGATTAATTTCCACAAAAAAAATCCCTAATTTTTAACGGTTAGATATCGATTATATAAAACGGCGGAGAATTTGAAGAAAGAAAAGAAGCAGGCAAAATTAAACTAGATAATTTAATTCAGGTATCGGCTTTTTCTTAAGCTGAGCAGAACGAATTAAAAATAAACAATTTGTAATGGGATTAAAGATGTAATAGGAATGATGACCGATCGGGTCATCAACTCCACTAAAATCAGATTTGAAAATTCACCTGCCGACGACGTGATTAACCATAGTTCACTGGCTAAACGTACTACCCATTATAGGTACTAATTTTGTTTGAAATCAATCGAATGTGTACTGGCATCTGCCCAAAATAGTGTCCCTAACCGCAAAATAAAGCGTAGTTATTTTTTGTTTTTCTCAACCTGATACATAAGGTAAAATCTATTATTTATTATCTCTGTGACTGTAAGGTACTTATTAGTGTGGTAATTTACTATTTTGCTTCAGCGCAAAGACTTACCCAACCTACGTTTAAAAAAAATTAAGATTAAGTTGCTAATTCAACAATAGAGAAATTTTATTCATATAGATTGCTTGCAAAAATTATTTATAGCGCAAGTAATGAATAATAGTAAATAGTAAAGACATATTTTCTCCAACACCGAGAGGATAGCCACAGGTGACATAGCTGAGTATGATCATTTGCTCATATTACCGTAAAAATTAAATTAAATCAGATCAAATATTTTTATTAATAATTTTGATATACAACATTTTTTTTCAAATTATTATTTGTGCATTTTTGTACATCTAAGCCTAAATTACTTGCGTGTGTGTAAGTACAATATTTTTATTTTTCATTAATAAAACAACATTTATTGTTTATGTATGTAAACTGCGTAATTTAGTCTTTAATATCAATATCAATGAACAAATGAACAAGTAAACAAATAAACAAATAAACAAATAAACAAATAAACAAATAAACAAATAAACAAATAAACAAATAAACAAATAAACAAATAAACAAATAAACAAATAAACAAATAAACAAATAAACAAATAAACAAATAAACAAATAAACAAATAAACAAATAAACAAATAAACAAATAAACAAATAAACAAATAAACAAATAAACAAATAAACAAATAAACAAATAAACAAATAAACAAATAAACAAATAAACAAATAAACAAATAAACAAATAAACAAATAAACAAATAAACAAATAAACAAATAAACAAATAAACAAATAAACAAATAAACAAATAAACAAATAAACAAATAAACAAATAAACAAATAAACAAATAAACAAATAAACAAATAAACAAATAAACAAATAAACAAATAAACAAATAAACAAATAAACAAATAAACAAATAAACAAATAAACAAATAAACAAATAAACAAATAAACAAATAAACAAATAAACAAATAAACAAATAAACAAATAAACAAATAAACAAATAAACAAATAAACAAATAAACAAATAAAAAAATGAACAAATGAACAAATGAACAAATGAACAAATGAACAAATGAACAAATGAACAAATGAACAAATGAACAAATGAACAAATGAACAAATGAACAAATGAACAAATGAACAAATGAACAAATGAACAAATGAACAAATGAACAAATGAACAAATGAACAAATGAACAAATGAACAAATGAACAAATGAACAAATGAACAAATGAACAAATGAACAAATGAACAAATGAACAAATGAACAAATGAACAAATGAACAAATGAACAAATGAACAAATGAACAAATGAACAAATGAACAAATGAACAAATGAACAAATGAACAAATGAACAAATGAACAAATGAACAAATGAACAAATGAACAAATGAACAAATGAACAAATGAACAAATGAACAAATGAACAAATGAACAAATAAACAAATGAACAAATGGACAAATGAACAAATGAACAAATGAACAAATGAACAAATGAACAAATGAACAAATGAACAAATGAACAAATGAACAAATCAACAAATGAACAAATGAACAGGTAAACAAATGAACAAATGAACAGGTAAACAAATGAACAGATAAACAGATAAACAAATAAATCCTTTATTGTCCAAATAAATGAGATACTCAATTACAGGACAAAATAACATGAGATATGATGTTGGCAATGTAATTTAAAATAAATTATGAATACCAATATATGTAGGGTTCAAAGTAACATTTACAAAGTATGTGAAAAACAAGCAAAAGTTGGTTGAGTAGTATTTTTTGCGGTTTTCAAGCGACAAGAGTGAAAATCTTGATAGCAGAATATTAATGTCGATGCCTTGTGCAGTATAGACACCACACCGTCTAACTTCAATGCCATATACTTAGTGAAGATACGTTGAATTGACTCAAGTTGTTGGATATATGAATTATAATAAGGTGACCATATTAAAGAACAGTACTCAAGTTGTGATCGAACATAGGGCGTGTATAAGTTCATGCTGCTACATAATTGCTATCCTTGCTTTTAAAATCTTACAGAATATAAAACCAGGCATTCGTGTGGCCGATGATGTAATTTTGTTAATGTGAGGCGAGAAGCTGAGTTTTTGGTCAAACTCAATTCCAAGATGTTTGATTTTATGTTCGCGGTACAGAGGAATATTTTTATTGAGTAGCTGAACTGTAGTAGCTTTTTTTAACATTTATTTAACGTCGGTCTATTTCCGCTGCTGAGGCCTATCACCAACGCCTGTAGACGAGGTACCCCCAACCAGGAATGTTGCCGAACCTCTTCCCTTGAGAAGAGTAGGGATCTTTTACTTGCCTAACATTGAATAGACAAGGGACCGACGGCTTTACATCCCCTCCGAAGGATGGTATGTCACCTACACAACCCTCGCCTAAGATTTCATAGCTTCCGCGCATACACTGATAGACAAGCCGCTGGAAGATATGTGAGGCGAGGACACGGTCTTCTTTGAAACGGTTGCTCATCCAAGTACTAATCGCGCCTAACGTTGCTTTACATCGCATATCGAAGTATTTACATAGTAAAGGCGCATCTACGCTCGCCCCATTTGGATTGTAATTACTTTGAAAGAAGTAGGCAGAAGCATTAACAATTGAAGACGGATTGTTGTATTCAATATCATCATAATATAGAAGCCCAGGAATACTGGAAGTACCTTTCTGATTATGTAAAGACCAGAATCGTTTGAAATTAGAATTCATAGAGTTTTCAGTTTTATTTATGTAGTGGGTATACGCAATTTTTATTTTAGCTTTGATGGATTTTCTTGGTACACTAAACTGTTTGTAGACTTCCGAATTTGTAATTTTCAATTTTTTTTAAATTGTATTTTTCTGTTTGATTTCACTAATGATTTCCTTTGTAAACTAGGATGGGTATTTTTAACATAGCTCTGAATGAGAGGAACAAACAAGTCAAACGAGTGAATAGTTGCATAATACTCTTCAGTGGCTAAATTAACATCCGTTTAGCTATCAAGAAAAGACCAATCAACGTTTTCCAGGTGAGCATATAATAAGGGGAAACTGGCTTTGCGGAAATTGAAGTATATTGAATCAGTATTGAAAGGTACTAGCAAATGGAATATCGATGTGAAGCACATAGCATTCATTGTTTGACAAGACTAAATCCAAAAGTCGACCTGAGTTATTGGCTGTTGTGTTAAATTGTTTTAAGTCTAAAAGCTGATTAGTTGATAAAGATTAATAAAATTTTGATTGTGTGCAAGGGCAAGCTCATTGATATCTTTAAAATATGATTCATTAAAGTCTCCTAATACAAGAAATCTATCATATATACAGAACAAACTTTTCCAGTGCATTATACGAATTTTGGATTTAATTGGTATTAGTATTTGATAGAATATTTAATTTACTAACTGCAGCGGATTGAACAGCTGTCATGCCTAAGCCCCACCATCCATTTCATATCAGATCTTGATTCTAATCCATTTTGCACATGTACTTAAGTGTATAGAATATCCCTATACACCTAGTAGCTATCCCCATTCTATATAAAGAGTATTTTAAAATTTGCTACAATTTTGTTTTTTTTTTTTTTGTTTCAAATTAGAAGTCCCTCAAAGCTGGGTCTATTCAATTTACGTTATATTCTAATTTTTTTTTGTATCGAAGTTGTTCTAGACATGAAATAAAATATAAGCAGCCCATATAAAATTTTATTCACTTCGTTAAGTGTCGCATAATATTGAACGAAAAATGTCCTGAAAATTGCCCATGCTTTTAAATTTTATGTTTTGTGTATGTCCTTTGTTTCGGTGTGAAGCGCAGTTTAATTTAAAAATAACTTGTATGACGTAAAAACTTCGTGAGCTCCAATTCTCACACATTCCCGAAAATTTATTTAACTGGCTCCTTCTTTAACATGGCCGACGTGATGTTTTCCATTTTGATATAACTCAGAGTTAAATACGTGTGATAAAAGCAAAGTGCCGGGCGGCAAAACATGTGATCTCGTCGAGATATGACTTAAAACGCCCACTTTATAATTTGGGAAAATGTGAGATGCGTTAAGCAGACTAAAGTAATAAATAATATCTAACTTGATTTTATTATTTACTTATCAACAAAGATAAAATAACAAATAAATGGAAGTCTGTATATGGTTACATACAAAATAGAAATCAAACTAGTTGTATTTCCGCGGAAAAGTCTCCCAAATAACTGCTATCATCTAATTTTTGTCAACTATTATTGAGAATTATCTCATATTCTCTTATGTTATAAAAATTGTCTTCTATAAGTAGCTTCTTTATTTTAGTTTTAAATTTTAAGTTTGTTAAGTTCTTATCAACTGTTGGTATAGTAGGGTACAGTTTTGCTGGGTAGTCAAAAAATGCAACAAAAACTTTACGACCTCATTAAAATGCCGTTACTCTCTGTACAATCTCGCCTGCAAATTAGATAACTTATCTTTATAGGTTTTTAATGTACGTTGTCTTGTTTGATGAGACCATGCCGAATGGTTCACCGTCGTTAATAGTCAGCCCGTAAAGTTTTTGTTGCGTTTTTTGACTGCCCATCGAACTGTACCCGACTTTAATAAGTGGCAGTAAGTGAACCCAGTGTATATGGGTGATTTTTCTCTAGTAGTTGTAGTTAAAGCAATTGATGTGTATATGATTTTTGTTCCTAGTGAGGTATGCATGTACATTATTATCAGTTATAAATTGATTTTTGTGCTAGTGTATGGAACACAATAACTTTAATAAGTATATCCCTGTACCAGTTAATATATTTTTGCTATTAAGGCTATACCTGCAAGATTCTCCATATGTCAAATTAAACATATCGTCTAAGTTTTCTTTTTTCAATAAAGAGAATGCTGGCAATTCCAGTTGCCTGTCCTCAAGATATTACATTATAAGTGATAACAGATTTTATATTAGCATGATACACATTTAAAAGGGCATCTTTAGTTAAAGCGGCGATGAAAAATGCGACTTGCTTTAGTGCAAACGTTATTTATGTGATTATTCCGATTGATCTATAATCTAGGTAGGTACAGTTACTTTGCTCTGTGGTAATAATGAAATTAAGTACTCCTCCCCCAAATTAAATAATTATAAAACAAAAAATGTTAATATACAAGTTTTATCATAAAAAAAACTTTGATTATCACATATAGAGCTTTAGCTGAATCCATTATTAGGTATGAAATTATAGTCTGGGGTGGACTATATAATATTACTCTAAGAAATCTTGAGCTTATGCAAAACAAGATCATAAAGATAATTTGTAAAAAGGAAAGACAATTTACTACCGAAATTCTGTACCAAGAAGTGGATCTACTTAGTATTAGAAAATTGTATACTTATGAGTCCTTAATGTGGACGTTTAAAGTTCAAATGCATACTCTAAAACATTACATACATTTACAGCAAAAAATTTACAGGGGTAGGGATTTAAAATAGAAATGGTCACGTGGCTACCGAATAAAATTGCGGTTGCCTGAAAATTCATACCCAGTTTATATGATAAAATTTTAAAGTCATCCGAGACGTTGTGCATACGCGAATTTAAAAAAAAAGTTGTCAGACAACCGCTTGAAAATTTGAGAGCTTACTGATCTGTACCTCCACTCATTGTTAAAAAAATTGCCATCCGTGTTTGCCGGGCAGTTTCCGAGAAATAACCGTTTAAAGTCGTCCAGAAATCACATTTTTCGATATTTTTAAAGAAAATTTTGTTAAATACGATTAAAATCGTTTAAATCGGATGGAATTAACACTCTGAGGTCTTATGGGTATGAGAAATGATATGTATCAATGCTATCCGTTTTCGATGAAATTCCACTTCATTTTGGCCACCCCAAAAATCGTCAAAATTAAAATACTCGATTTCCCGTCAAAAAATATTTCGAAGTCAATATTAACGATGAATGCCAGCCAAAATAAACATTCATCAAGATAATTATCTGTCCATTTACCAGTCACGCCCCCACAACCCCTGTTGAGGCACGTTACGTCACGAAGGACGGGGTGGGTTTCAAAAAAAGTCAACATAAAAACAAGTCATGTATCATAAAATGTACTTTAATATTTAGAAAATGATCCTTAAAAGATTGGTGGGCCACGTGATGAAGCCTATTTATTGAAGATTCGATTGGCTTTAGATTGATCACGTGGTTTGTTTAGGGCGGGTGATTTGTAAATCTTTGAATGTCGATAGCCTCAATTAGATTTCAGCAAGAATTAGAATATTACAGGTTATGCTTTTGAAAAATTGTTGTTGACAAAATATGATTTAATAGTACACGGGGATGGTAGCTCAGTGTGTTAAAGCGTCTGGTTAACAGACTAAGTTGCCTAGCGAGGGCAAGGCAAAACAATTTTTCATTAAAAGAATTGCCCCAAGAGTGGTTCGGAGTCCACATTAAACTGTAGGGCCTCGTCTCTCTTTACCTATCACAAGATCCTTGAGATCTTCCAGGGGGTTACTTCGGTAATTTGAGAGGCGGTTAAGAAAACATTTTTTTTAAGAAAACATTTTATGAGACGTGATTTGTTTTTTTTTTGTTGACTTTTTTTTAAATCCACCCCCTCCTCCGTGACGTAGCTTGCCTCAACAGGGGTTGTGGGGTTGTGACAGAGAGTTATCTTGATGAATGTTTATTTTGGCTAGAATTCATCGTTAATATTGACTTTTGAAACATTTTTTGACGCGTAATCGAGTATTTTAATTTTGAGGATTTTTGGGGTGGCTCAGAGTGAGAATGCCATCCGATTAAAATGAATCTAACCGTTTTTAACAGAATTTTCTTTAAAAATTTTGAAAAATGCGATTTATAGACGGCTTTAAATGATTATTTCTCGGAAACTGCCTAGCAAACACGGATGGGAATTTTTTGACAATGAGTGGAGGTACAGATCAGTAAGCTCTCAAATTTTCAAGCGGTTGCCTGACAACTTTTTTTTTTTATAGACAAGAAGTTTCATCATTATGTTTTATTATTTAACAATTGTTAATTTCGTCTATCGGTTCTGATATTCGAAGTAAGTAACTACATTTTGTCTGCATCTTGCTCTAACTAGATGCACCACCAGGCTTTATTTTTATCCACTTCTTTATCCAATTTGATTTCATTTGCCTGCTGAACTATTTCGAAGGTAAAGCGAAGTCAAAGATACCATCATCCGTCAAGAACTGAATAAAATTTATTATTCACCACAAACCAAGGATTTCGTCGCCGAGCACCTAATTTCCAAGCCTTTGCTTTCAGTTCAGTTCAGCTGGAACGATTTTTATATAAAAAAAAATATGAGCATGTTCAGCGATTTGGTCTCTGTATAGTGATTGCAGCGGAGTTAAATAAAGTCATTTTTTTGTTGCTAGAATTGATAATAATTATCCATCTCACCTAATTTAACTTCAACTAGAACAATAAGGAAATCATTAGAGATTTACGAACCGTACTACTTTTTCTTACCTAAATAATTAAAGAAAACAAAACAGCTCCCCAGCATAATTGATTTCTCGGTAGACTAAAGAAATTTCGCACATCACGCTAGACCCACCCACCAAACCATACTTGACTATAGATATCTTTGTCACATTCGTCGTCCCATTACCGATGCATAAGTAAGGACAAATCATCGAAACAAAAATCTCTTTCAGATTTACAGTAGTCGTTTGCTGGTTGAGTGATAACCAATGGAGTGTTAGACAATAACCGCGGCGCCATCTTTGATGTCTGTAAAAAACAATCGGGCGATCACAGTACAAATTATCCGTGTCCGTCTGCAGTGACCACCGACAGGTGAGAATATATTACTCAGTTGGCCAGGTAAACAGCAGCCAGTCGCGTAGAACTAATCCGGGGGAAATAATCGTAATAATAATAACAATCGGATTGTAAATTGATATTGTAATTCTGAATGGTTCGACTCGTTTGATTTATATTCCTGTGTATGCGTTAATTAATTATCGTCTTGTAAAAAATTTTAGTCTTGTCAAAACACAGTTTCGAATTATATCAGACTGGTATAAGATTCTTTGACAAATAAGTTATTAAATAACGTAACAAATATGCTATACAGAGAGTATCTTAAAAACGTAATAATATTACAGGGTGGAAATTTTAATAAAAAAAGTTCATATAAAAGAGATGCTCGCACAAATAAGACGTACTAGAGGGATATATTGTCAAGGAATTACACAAGCAAAATGTCCACACTGATAAGAAGTTTTCCAGTATTTATCTTTACAATAATAATGGAGTAAAAATAGCCAAAAGTAAAGCGAGAGAGAAAGTTTTACATGGACCAACGCGACAAAGAAAGATAAATTTGTTTTGGTGAGACTAAGAATACCCTGAATTTTCTGCTTCGAGTAGGTGGAGGAACCCTTTTACTTTCACAAAAAATGGGTAAATTGGTAATTTTTAAGGATTTTCAGTTTTAATTTATTTTGGACCCTTTAAAATGCTAGCTAAGAAGCAAGAACGGTACCCTTTTATTGCAGATGTTCAACAAACCTTCAGTTAAAATTTCGTGAAAATTGGTTCACTGCCTCCCACGATATATATAATTATACTGAAAAGACGTAAACAATTGAATTACGGCTAACTTGGCCAAAATTAAATCCAATTTGATGAAATTTTAGACGAAATAGCCTGCCAAATTTTAGAAAATAATAACCAACAGTTTGACCGCAAGTCCATTTTTAGTTCAAATTCCACAAAATTTGCAAAACTTTCCCCAATTTACCCAAATGGTCGAACGAATTTTTTTTTACCAAAACGAAGGTATTCTTATGTACTTTCACGTGATGTAACTATCATGCGCGCACAGGTATAAGTGTAATAATTTATTATAAAAATTTGAATATTAATAAAAAAAAAGTGATTGTAAACAGGTTTTAAATATTTAGATAAAAAAAACTCTCGAAGGTAAGATATAATTTTCTTTTTAGAAAATTCACTTGATTTTTATTAAACGTTTTACATATATTGATTATTATTTTATTTTATTCATGTTTTCTTTTTCTAGTATTTTTACTAGATGGGCTATTGCAAGAAGTGTCCACTTCCGAATCTGTAACTGGAGTTTGGAATATTTCTTCACCCTTGTCATTGCTAAAGTCGTATACATTTGAGACCAAAATTGACAGGATTTGGGATGGCAGCAAACAACAGATAATGAACTGGCGCCGATAAGGACTGATAAATTTCCTCTTCCTAATCAATTACACAATATAACTACTTGTCATTGTAAGGTCGGTTGCAAAACTAAACGTTGCTCGTGCAGAATCAGTGGCGTTACATGCAGCAGTTTATGCCACAATGGAAGGAATACTTTGTGTCAAAATGCAGATAATATTGTTAACGAAGCTTTAGTTGATGAAGAGCCTGACCAGTTAGAAATTAGTCCTGATATTGATGATATTGAAGAATTCGAAGAAGATGATAGTTATGAAGAAGATGTTCGTACTTCAGAGAATATCTCAGATGTATACGATTTTAACGATTACGGGTGTAAATAAATATTTTAAACTCCAGTTATCGATTCGGAAGTAGACACTTCTTGTAGTAACACATCCAGTACAACTACTTGAAAAGGAAAACATTAATAAAATAAAATAATAATCAATATATGTAAAAAGTTTAATAAAAATCAAGTGAATTTTCGAAGAAAAAAATTATATCTTACTTTGGAGAGTTTTTTTATCTAAATATTTAAAACTTGCTCCTAATCATATTTTATTATTAATATGATGGGGGTTTATGAGGCTAAATAATTAAATAAAGAAAAAAGTTATTGGCTTATACGTCAAGAGAAACAACAATGCAGCTACGCACACGTGTTTCGGAGTTATTGCTCCTCATCAGCGTAGCGTAGCTTAGCGAATATATCTTATAAATCGAGCAAAACCAACAAGTGTCCGTAGCTGCATTGTTGTTTCTCTTGAGGTATAAGGCAATAACTTGTTTCTTTATTTAATTATTTAGCCTCATAAACCCCCATCATATTTTACTTAGTGTTTGTCAGGTGGAAACAGAGCAGTACACATAGAGCTCGTCGTACTGATTGCTCTCATTTGAGGCCCTAAATGTGTCACATGAAATATGAAAGTACAAATCGAGTACTGTGCACTGTACTTTCCGACCTTTGTTGGTTTTGCTCGATTATAAGATATACTCGCTAAGCTACGCTACGCTGATGAGGAGCAATAACTCCGAAACACGTGTCCGTAGCTGCATTGTTGTTTCTCTTGAGCTATAAGGCAATAATTTTTTTCTTTATTTTATTATTAATATTGAAATTCTTATAGTGAATAATTACACATATACTTGACAAAAATCGGATAATTAAAAAAAAGTTATATTTTAGTTACATCACGTGAAAGTATATAAGAATACCTTCATTTTGGTAAAAAAAACTTCTCGTTCGACTATTTGGGCAAAATGAGGAAAGTTTTGAAAATTATCTGGAATTTGGGCTAAAAATGAAATTGCGGCCGAACTATTAGATATTATTTTCTAAAATCTGGCAGGATATTTCTTGATCATATAGGTTAGTTTCGTCTAAAATTTCATCAAATTTTATTTAATATTGGCCAAGTTAGCCGTAATTCAAATTTTTAAGTTTTATTCAGTATATTTATATACATAACGTGGAAGGCGCTTAACCGATTCTCACGAAATTTGAAGTAAACGTTATTTGAATATCTGCAATAAAAGGGTACTGTTCTAGTTTCTTAACTATCTTTTTAAAGGGTCCAAAATAAATTAAAACTGAAAAACTACCCTTAAAATGACCAGTTTACTTCCTTTTCGCGAAAAAAAGGTTCCCCACCTACTTAAAGCAGAAAACTCAGAGTATTCTTAGTTTCATTAAACCTAACTTATTTTTCTATGTCGCGTTGCTCCTTCTAAAATTTTCTCTATAAATCTAAATTTACTCCAATATAAATAATATAAATAAGAATAGAAAGAGTCTTGTAGTATATATAAACTTAGCAAAGGCGTTTGACACAGTATGCCATAGATCATTATTTGATAGACTGAAAAATGTTTAAGTTAGAGGAGACACATTGCGATTGTTTGAGAATTATTTAACTGAGAAAAAGCAAAAGGTAAAAATATAGGAAACTTTCAGTAACTCTCAGGCAGTCTCAGGGTACCGCAGGGTACTCTATTGGGACCTCTGTTATTTCTCGAAAATATTAACGAAATTGGAAACAAACCAAACAATGGAACTGTAATCTCATATGCAGATGACACCGCTATTTTATTTACAGGAGCAAATTGAACAGAGGTCATAAGAGAAAACTGATTCTTGTCTCTTTATTAAGTTTTTTCGTTATTTCAACTGCCCTTAAATAAAAAAGGTAAAATCTGCTAAATATTTAGGAGTTATTATTGATCAGTATCTGAGATGGAACGACCATAGTAATTTTATAGCATCAAAAATTCGTAAACTATTTCATAAATTTTATCAGTTAGAGTTCGTCGTAAATAATAAATTGTTAATGGTTTTATGCAATGCCTTATTCGAGTTTATATTAAAATACTGCATTGTAATTTGAGGTGGATTATACAACAATTCATTACATAATCTTGCTGTGCGTCAAAATAGTATAATAAAAATAATTTTTAAAAAGATAGGAATATATTCCAACTAACGAACTATATTACAAGTATAATGATTAATAGAAGTCTATATGTCTATAGTTGTTTAAATTTTACAGTTAAAAATCAACATTTATATCAATCTGTCATCCATAATTATGAAACTAGAATGATAATTAACAAATCACTAAAAATTAAATTTCAAACAAAATCACACATTCAAAGGCATATAAACTCAGTTTTATAATATTCTGCCTCTCAAAATTAGACTGATTGCAACCAAGAGAAAAAAATTTAAAACAGAACGTAAAATTTGTATATAAACTAACTACCACCTTTTCATAGCCCTATTATAATTATTATTATATAATAATCAAAAAGGAACATATGCTGCCAAGTTATGATATTCTCGTATAGTTTTAAATATCTAAAATTCTTTATTATTTATGACAAAAAACAAATATATATGGTTATACTATTATACTTATTATACCGCTTCATACAGCTTTTAGTCTATTTCTAATTCAGAAGAAGAAGAGTCACTTCCCACATGAATTATCAGTGGCTCTACTAATGTCCATTATAATGTGTACCGGCCACATTTTTTCTCTTCATGTTGAGCATGTCGAATGGCCTTTTTACAGTTTTCGGCAGAAACATTTTCAATAGCTTGCTGAAATAATGGGTTTATTTTAAAACATGGTGTTGTTCCTGGCGACTTCGCCTTTTATTTGGCCCTCATATTAATTCAACAGAATTGAATTCACTATGATATGGAGGCAATCGCAAAACTGTGTGACCTTATTCTTTTACCATATCATTTACTATATATTTTGGGGCAATGAGAAACTACTTGACAAGTTGCAGGAGTTCGGATCTCACCATACCTGCTTCGTAAATAATCGACTTATTTGTTAACCAGGTTAATTTTTTCGTGCAAGAATTCGGAATCTTCTCCGTTGTTCTACTGTAATAGGAAGCGTTGTTACAATCACAGAATGTTTGGCCAAGCGTCCCAGAATTTTGGTTAGTTGTATTATGAGATTTAGAAAATCGACCAATAGATCAATTCTATTTAAATATGGCGCACACTTTTGGGGAGTGGCTTAACTATTTCTATTCGATAAATTAACTATAGTACTCATTTAATTTAGAAATTATTTAAAAAGATTTTGACCGCAATGAAACGTGCAACAGAGAAAGCTGTAGCTTTGAATCATCTTTCTCCATTATAAACAAATCATAGGTAAGAAATTCGCAAGTACCCACACTTTATTGAATGTCTTTGTCAGGTACACGAAATTCCAGGGAGAGGTACGGACGAAGGATTTTTAATTTTTTAAAATTACAAAATTTTATGTGTATATTTTAATTGAAACCATACAGTTGAAAAAAATTGTGTATAATTTATTCAAAGCGACTTGGTTTATAAATACAAAAATGTTGAGCGCGCTCCCATTAAATGAACCGCGTATTTCACTATTTAGACTGATTTAAATTCTGAAACACTACAAGTCCGGACCTGAGCAAAACATCCCACCAGCGATATCAAGTAGTTTGTAAAGCAATACAAAATACACCTGCATATTACATTATGTCTCCCTCTTCCTCAGATACACGGTAAAATATAGGACACTAGAACTTATATGATTTATTATTTTACTCCCTGTTAGAGGCGTCCACCGGATGTTCTCTTTAATAAGATTGTTGCTATTGAACCCTTTCTTTCTTGCACGTTTTATTGCGGTCGAGGACTTTTTAAATAGTCTCTACTTTATCAAGCAATGCAATGTAAACAAACATTTTATCATTTTCAAAAACATATCGATTTATTCTTGACGCACTATATTTGGCACAGAATAAGTACGCTTAATCTTAAAAGAATATTTTATGGCATAGTCTGTTGGTCTATGAACAAACATTTTATTACTCAACAAATTAATGGAACCTTGCTAAATATGCTTAAACACTGACATTAAACTTATTTAGAAATTATTATCACAATGGTCAAACTAGCTATCACCTACAGGGTTATATGCTTCTGTCCTCATTAAATAATTTCGCACACGTTGGAGACATCCATGTTCTTATTGTTTGATAAGATTATGAGGTCTTTTAGAGTCATTTTCAATGAGACTAGTGTATACAACTGATTTGAGATGTCCCCAAAGAGAAAATCCAACGAATTTAGGCCGGGTGTTCCAGGTGGTGCACTTCTACCAAAGTATTTCTAGCTACAATACTAGGCATCATCGTGCATGAATCATAAATGATTAAAAGACATTCAACAATAATGGCACATTATGTTCAAAAAGATTGTTTATAATTCTATCCATCCAGTCACAAAGGGGAGAATATGGGATCCTATTAAATAGTCCCCAATGACTCCTACCCACGCATTTCAGAAAAGCCGATCTTCAGCTCCCATATGTATTTGTTGTAGAAATTCATCAGGAATTTGTTTTAAATTGACCTCGCTCAACGAAATTTTTAGTCATACACCTATAAATATTTATTTTAGCACCTTAAGTCGATAAGTGTAATATATAGCAAACATTATATTATTATGTAGATATCTATTTAATGAATTAAATTAAATGTCTGGTCGATAGCCGAGTAGATTAAGGCGCGAGGTGGCAATCACGATTAAGCACACGGACATCGCACCACCGGGTTCGAATCCTGGCTCCGGCATTGGCACTGTCGGAGGAAATGGTTGTATGTCCGCGTTTTTTCAATGTGTAACCCCCTTCCGCACAAGCCCTGGCTTCTGGAATTGGGGGTTGTCTAATTTTTGTGGTGTTTATAAATGCTTATAAGTTGCATGCTTATTAAGATAGCAAATTATCATGCCCTCACTTTTATTGAAACCACTACGGTTTAATTGTCATTTTCAAAAATTCTCCACATTGAGAAGGCCATGGATCTTCATTCTAATTTTCTGTGGTACAATTCTATTGAAGAATGTAAAATTAAGAGTATTTAATTTTATTCTAAACGGGTGCATGAAATATCATTAAATTCTATTCATTAGTATTAAATTTAAAGATATACAAAAAATATAACCTCCTCTCGTCAGTATTTTTAACTCATTTTTAGATAATGTCTAATAAATAATAAAGTGGTCAACATCCTGACAAAAATCAAGGCCGCAATGATTTCATTTCGGTACAATTATTTCAAGAAATGCAAATTATTCAAATAACAAGTATTATTAACTCTATTATATCAAAGAAAATAGCATATGGTTGTGGATATTTTTCAACCTGAAGGAAAAAAGTGTCAGCCAAAAACATTCCTTAAATACTTCCAGATAATGGCTGACACTTTTTATAATTATTCAACATATTTGTTTGTCCACTTTATAAAAGGTTAGCAATAGTAGCAATATATCCCTGCTTTGTGCTGTATCCTTTGTATTCTTCGCTAGGTGTAGGAGAAACAATTTTGTGGTTCAGCTAGTACTTTTTATTTAATAAAATGTGAAGCGGTCTAGTGAAATCAGTACTTCGACATTATCTCAAAAATGGGAGAATTGTTGTAATTACACAAATTAAAGTAAACTAAATTTTTTACAAAAATCGAAGGAGTTTTTGTGACTCCAGTAGTTTCCTCAGTGGCGGATAACTTTATATCTGTAATATAATTCTATTTTTATTCAATAATACCTAAGTAAGTTCTTTTGTAAACTTTATTTTAACTACATATTTCTACTTTTGCGACTTTTTATAAAAAAGCAAAGAAGCGAATGCCTAAAAGTTCAACAGTCACTCTCAATTTCACAGCACTCTCCATCACATAAACACAGTACCGTACATTTTAACTCTGCACGAGCTCATGAACAATTTTTACTGCGTATAACTCAACATTTACAAGAAACCAGCTCCTGACACGCTGAAGTAACTTCTGAAGATGTGGTCCAAAGAGGCTGATAAACTCCGTCTTCCAGTTGCCACTCCCAAAAATCAGGATCTCGGTGATTTGGGTTTGAAATAAAAAATTGTCCTGGAAAACAGCACGCTTTACGTGATGAACAAGAGCTTTCTTTATCAGCGGCAGCGAGTGAAACGGTCTTTGCATCTTAGTGAAAAGATGTTTCCTTGCCCCAACTATATCACATGTAATGCTTGATTTGTCATACAATGGTATCACGAAACAATAATCCGCAACGCATCGGGTTCCACTTGACATTTATTATTTATTTGTAGTAAAGCTTCGGTTAGTTTGTCGAAACTATTCAAAATTCCCCAAGCCGTTCGCTTGCCTTTACTGAGAAATGACGAGGTAGAGTCACATCCTGTTAGAGCGTGAAACAGGGACAACGAAATCGATTTCCTGGGACTAATTTCCTTAGCAATTTCATGTGCAGTTAGGTAAGAATAATTTTTGCCTGTTCCAAATGTAATCCACAAGTAGCTTAGATTCAATTGATGGAACGCAGCTACTGCTAGTACCAAAACATCAGTGTTTACAGCTCGAATTATGATAGATTCATAACCTTCGCGAACTGCATCAGGCACGTGGAGTATAACGTCAGCTTATTCCTGCAGACAAGGAGAAATCCAGGTTAAGTCGCGATTATCAGCAGTAGAATGAGCCAGCCTCCCTGCTGTAACAACAAAGTCTTTATCTGTTTTGGTTTTAATAACTCTGTGCTAAGAAAGGAGCTCTTCTTTATTCTCATCCACTCTGAGGAACGTCTGCCATTGATTGGTAAGAGGGGTGAAGAGGTGACGTGATATCTGGTACCAACCCCACGTGCTTGTCGTGTATGTGCTTTCATGCTATTGGATTGGTAAATGTCCCAAATAATGTCAATTTTTTTAGTACCGTCAAGTTGTAGGTAAATATATGGTAGGAGTATATATTTTGCCGAATCTCTTCCCTTGAGAAGAGTAGGGATCTTTTACTTGCCTAACATTTAATAGACAAGGGACCGACGGCTTTACATCCCCTCCGAAGGATGGTATATCTACTATACAACCCTCGCCTAAGGTTGTATAGCTTCCGCGCATACACTGATATACAAACTGCTGGAAGATGTGTGGGGCGAGAACGCGGTTTCCGTTGGAATTTATTATGTTTCAACATTTGTACTATATATAACTGCACTATCAAATATTCTGGTACTATAAGCAGGTGATTTGGTTACAGATTCTACTTTCTCCATCAAACAAGGAATCAGATCCAATTTTGTACAGTGTCTTATGTTCCATTATCGTATAGTGGATGGCAGGAGAAGTTAATTTTCATGACTGAAAAATGTATTCAAATTTCCATTCCTATTCTGGCATGCAATGTATAGCCTACCAAATAGTTGCACATCTTTCTTGAAAGCTTTTAACTTGCTATAATTTTTTGTTGCTTTTGGTGGTTTCAATTCGAACAGAGGAAATTTATTTTTGTGAATTACATCAGAAACTGTTTGTTTCTGGAAGTCGGTCTTCCATAAATCGTTGATGACCCTGTTTCCCTTTGTCCTCAATATTAGGCAAAGTTTTGTGTATGCATTATTTAGCTGCCCTAACTTTAGATACGAGTGAGACAAGTTAGCTACATTCGCTGCTGAAAGGGATACCAAGTTCGTCAAATACTTTAACAGCATTAGTGATTTATTTATTTATTTATTTATTTTGGTTACGACTGCCCAGGCAGAAATCCAATTATAGGGCAGGAATTTTACAAACATAAAAAGAAACTAAATAATAACTAAAACTAAGTAGCTTAACTAAAGGTAAATAATTGAATGATAATAAAAATTAACAAAATAAATCTATGATTAGTATAGTCCTAAAAGTTGTAATCTAATAGTTTAGAGGCTACAGCTATTGTGCAGAATTGAGAACCACATTTCGCATTTTGGATATACTAGTATTAAAAATATCTATATTATTATATAAAGAATCATAGTTGGAACACATATGGTGCAGGGGAGAAAATAACAGCAAATTTGTTCTTGGTGCAGGCAAATAGAATAGAGACGAATTCGAGCGAGTCTGCAAATTAGGAACATGAAATCTAATGGAACTAAGAATTTCAGGGCAGTCCACAGTGCCATTTAAAATCTTAAAAAGTAACACAAGAGAGTGATACGCCCGACGTAGTTGAAGATCACTCGTGTTGAATCTATGTAATAAGTCACAATGTGGAAAACCTCTCTCTGGATAATTTCCAGAACTTTTGAATCAGAGGTATTTAAGAAAACGCCTCTGAGGTTTTTCAATGCTATATTTATGATTTTCATAACCAGGACTCCAGACTATTGAAGCATATTCAATTCTTGACCTCACAAATGAATTAGAGAGAAGTTTCAGTGTATTTTCGTTAAATTCTTTACAGATAGGGATAATGTAGCCTAAATTTTTGAAGGAATTAGCGGTGATTTGATTGATATGGCTAATAAAAGATAACTTTGGATCGAATATTACTCCTAGAACTTTGAAATGACCACAGCTCTTCAGTTCTTCATCATTAATTGTAGAGATACATTTTATTGGATTTTGTGCACGAGTGTATGTCATAAAGCTACACTTTGAGATATTTAACTGTAAATTGTTTATGCTACACCAAGACCATAGTTGTACAAGATCATTTTGCAAATGAACACAGTCTTCTGCACTAGTGATAGATGTAAAAAATTTTAGGTCATCGGCATAAAGTAATGTTTTGCAGTGTAAGCCAATGACGATATCATTTATAAAAATGTTAAAGAGCAATGGCCCAAGCACAGAACCTTGGGGAACAGCTGATGTCGCTGAGATATCCATAGACCAAAATCCACGGTATTGTACATTTAGTCGTCTATTTACCAAGTAGGATTCAAAAAAGTTTAGGAAGTGCTCAGTTAGTCCAAATTCGGATAATTTGTTCAGCAAAATTCCGTGGTCCAGTCTGTCGAAGGCTTTAGAACAATCTGTATAAATGGCATCTACTTGGCCTCCAGCGGATGCTGGATCACAGTTGGATAACTGTTCATCTATGAACTGAGTGATGCACACCAGATTGCTGGTGGTAGAGCGATTTGGCATGAATCCGTGTTGATCGAGGCAAATTTGAGATTTGACGTGATTAAAGAGAAAATCGTATATTACGTTTTCAAATAATTTACTAAAATTGCACAATATTACTATTGGCCTATAGTTTTCAATAGCACATCTATCTTTTTTTTTGAATACCGAATAATAGACAAATTAAAAATACTAGCTAGCGGTTTTGCAAATAGAATGGCACAATCTTTAAGGAGAAAAGCCGGAATACCATCAGGACCTGTAGTGGTTTTGGTTTAATTTTCTTACGTGCCTTGAGTACGTCATTTTCGGTAATATAGGGAATGCATAAATTATTAGTATTACAATGAGTGCTATTTATATCATAAGCAAAGTTTGTAGATTCGGAATATGACTCTTGAAAGTAATTAGCAAATGCGTCAACTATTACTTGTGGTTCGTTTAATATGGAGTCATTATAGGTCATAACGCTAGGAATACTGGATATATTTTTTCTGCTGTTTACATATGACCAGAAGTGATTTGGATTAGAATTAATTTGGTTCGCAATATCGATAAGATATTCTTTGTGCGCGTTATCAATATCGATTTTTATGTTTGCTCTTAGAATTTTAAATTGATTCAATTCATATGAGTTACCATTTTTTTTAAAGTTGCGCCAGTGTTTTGATTTTGCCTTTATATTGCGAATGATATTACCGTTAAACCAAGGTGGGTATTTATTAGTTTTAGATAAAGTTTTTGGGACGCTATCAATGAAAACAGAGTCCAAGATAAAATACAATATAACACATGCCTCATTCACATCTTTACATTGATCAATACTAGCAAAATCAATATTAGTTAAGTCCTCGTAGAGCTTATGGAAATTAGTTTTTCTAAAATTATACATGGGAGAAGAATTAACAGAATTTTTATTTTGTTTTTGTTGTACTTGTAAATAGATATCCAGAGGAGCATGATGATCGTCCTCAAGTAGTAAGTGGATAGTAAAATTATTTACGTCTGTTTTATGATTACTAAGGACTAAGTCTAAGATACGGTTGTTGTATTTACTATTCTATTATACTGGATAAGATTTGAGAATTCACAAAAATTATTTAGGATAGAGATGTTATTGCTATTACAGTTATTAGTAAGATAATTAGCATATTAAGGTATATTGAAGTCGGTAATAAATTCAAGGTTCGCCATTTCATCAAACAAAGTTTCATAAATTTGTACGCCAAGATTTGGTGGTATGTATAAAACAATAATATATATATATAAAGTTGAGGCAAGAATTCAAGCGATGCACGTCACGAGTAATCTCATTAAAGAAATTTTAATACTGACATAATTTTTAATCATTAATTACGTTAAAAAGAGTAATTCTTGACACCCTGTTATTAAGCTTTTTTCAGAAATAGGTACAGTTTAATGGGGCTTCATGATTCTTAGCAGTATTGTCTTATTTATAGAATCGATCTGTGACGTGCATCGCTTGAATTCTTGCCTCGACTATAGTTGCTTCGTAAAGCAATTTTCACACCAACCATATCAATATTAGGAATAGAACAATCGAGACTGATTGGAATGGCTGTATATAGATTTTTGGCAGCAATTAATACACCGCCACCTCTGGTAATATTTACTTGACTAAATTTACGATATGTTCAAAAGATTGTGTAATTTGAACCAAATAACTCAGCATCAAAAATGTCAGAGTCTAGCCAGGTTTCAGTTAGGGCTATTATGTCGTAGTTGCATGTTAGAGCTGCATTATACAAGCAACGAGTTTTTGTTTTTAGATCACGGATTTTATTTATTATGTACTCTAATATGTCTTGAGCAGTGGCAGATGCTCCATGGCGAGTGTGTTCAGTATAAGTTTTCAAGTTGTTATTATAATCCAAAATTTATCATGTTATTATTTTTTAGTGTTTTTTTCTATTTGTAAATACTTTGTTTCTAATGCAATGGTTTTTTCTTCCAAGTTTTTAGTCCTTTTTGATTCCTCCTTTATAGCGGCTTCTACTTGTGTTAACTCTGATTTTATTTCCGCAATTTCCATCCTAATTCCCTTTTCAATATCTCTGCTTGCTTTTCATTTTCTTCTTCAATTATTTTAAGTAATATCTATATAAGTAAGTAACATCTATCCAAATTTAACTTCAATTCAAATTTCGTTGATTTCATCTAGAAGAAAATAAAAGTATGGTTTATTTAAGAAATATTTTGTAATAACTTAGTAAATAGTCGGTAAAGCAACTCTATTTGTACATGCTGTTAATTTGAATATAAATTGCAAATTCATCCTTTAGTCAGAATTCGGTTGTTTGTGAATGACCTCTAAATTGCAAATTATGATGATTAATCATGTAAATGCTAGACTGCTATCGTATTTTTAATCCTATTTGCTAGCACCTTCGGATGAAAATAAAAATAAAATGCTTTGTTTCATGTTTCCGTTGGGGCGCCGCTTTGACAACAGGAAATACTGTAATTAAAATGATTTCTCCTCTTGTTTGATTTATAAAGTTTTATCGCGTGATGTCATGGGGTACTTAAATGCATTGTGTGGGTGAACATTATTACTATAATTACATTTTATATATATATATAGGTAAGTAAGTCAGTCGATTTCTGTGAACAAAATTATTTGAATATTTTGACGGTCGCAGCTATCAGAGGAACTTTATGTATAATATTTACACTTACCGACACTCAGAACAGTATCTTCTGTATAGCAAGTCCTAAAGCATATAGTCTCTGAAGTTAGCTACCAATGTTTATGGAAAATAAAAATTTGATACTGCAGTTTAAATTTTTGTTAAAGTAATTAAAGCTTATTTGAGACCTGACAAGGAAAAATAAAATATTATATGAGACACTTTCAGATAATTTGCTGAAATTACATAAAATGACAATAATTGGTTTATAGTTTGCAACTACAGATCTATTATTCATTTTATAAACCGGACAAATTTTAGCATATTTCCATAGGCCAGGAAAAGTATCCTCTTTTACCAAAGGAATTAAACACGAACAACTTTATATCTCTCATGTTATTAATATATTACCAGAATCTGTTTGCATTTAAATATTTTTAAGGTAGTCTTTGTGAGTCTATTTCCAGTTTATATCTTCTCCCGAGAGATTTAAAATCTATGTCAGCGTTTTCATCTTCGGTTTTAAAATGCACAGAGCTGATTTTAACCAGGAAGGTGGTGGTCATCAACAGACAACAGGTAGTTTTCAGATTTAATAGCATCCACTACGAACTTGCTAAAGACCAAACCAAGAATACGTTCATTAGAGTTCAGTTATCTTCAATTTATGGTGGAACAATCATCCACATAGAGAAAAATTCCAAAAATGCATTTTTTGATATTAATTAATGTACTAAATTAATCAGCGTGGACAAGTTATTTTATAATATAGACTGAATGTATATTAAGACTTGCAGTTTTCTTAATATATAATTTGTACTAAACCTCGGAGACATCTGCTTAAATTTATTACGTATACGGTACTCTGGAGAGTAAAGTTGTTTATGGTTGTGAAAGAGCTACTCATTCTATAAAAATGAATAAATAATAACGTTTTCAACGTTCAATTTGTACAATAGATTGAGGGTGGTACCGGCCACACTTGTCCTAATTTGCGTTTCACTCACCCCATTTTCTCACAGAGACCTGTAGCTTATTCTCTAAATGGCATAATCATATGCACCACTACCCTTTCTATTTAATTTTACCTGTTGATGTTAAACTCACCGTGACAATTAAGGGTAACACTGATAAAATAAATAATATTCCTGACAGTTCTCATTAATTTGGTAAGCTGATGTTAACGGTTTTTAAAACAAAAGGAGCTTTTTTCTGTGAGAATTATTGCTAAATTAAAATAAATTTTAAAAATGCTTCATTTACTGTTCATTAAATAAGAAATTAATCCATGACAATTCGGAAAAACTTCCTATTTTAGGAAGAAATAATTTTTTGTAAAATTGTTTCATACATCTGTAGAACTAACGTGCCTCGTTCCCGCAATAAATTCTTATTTCGTTAAATCTCCGTTTTCTTTCAAGCAATTTAAAAGAAAATGTGAAAAAAACTTCATTATTTAATCTAAAAAATTAATTGACAATGAAAGGAGAAATTTTTCAAAAAGAAAAGAACCGGGCAGGATTTGAATCCAGGTTCTATGTGTGATAGTCAAATGCGAATCAAATCAAAAGAAAAGTTTATTTTAAATTATTAAACAAATATTGTCTCTCCAGGCACTCGCTCTAAAGTCAGCTCAACATCCATGACGTGACGCATCATGGCAGTTGAAGAGCTGGACAAAATGAGGACAGTCAGACTTAAAAAAAACCCAAAAATAAAATTTGTTGTCTGCTATCTACAGAATGCAAAATAAATAACAATATGATAATATTTGGATTTTTAAAAGATTTGGTATTCATTTCAAAATGTGTTCCGGAAGAGAAGAACTTAGACAACAACAAACAGAAATCAAGAAGATAGGAAAGAGTTAAAGATTGGAATTGTGTCTGGTAGATTTTACAGTCGAATAGAGAAAAAAGGATGTAGCTAAATAAGTTACCGGAAGATTATTATTATTATTATTTTTTATTAGCCTTTACTTGAGTCCGAGTATAAAAAAAATGTTACAGTCGATAGATTATCTGTAATAAGAAACAAGTAAAAGATGTAGTCTATTGTAATTCCCATTTATCTACGGTGCACACGACTATGGCTATAGAGGCCAATTCGGGAGAGCACATGTCGACCGCAGTCAGGACAAACATAGACCTGGTTAGGTCTTGGATTCGGCCTTCTTGCAGCAACATTTCCTTGATAGCTGGCCACAACCCCTCGCCATTCGGTTCTGTCCGCTGCAAGTTGTTCCCATTGCTCGTCTGGAATACCGCAGGATTTTAGATTTTCATGGAGAACGTCTTTGAACCTCTTTCGTTGACCGCCACGCCTTCTTCTACCGCTTAGCAATTCACCATAAAGTGTACATTTAGGAAGGCGGTTATCATGCATACGATGAACGTGACCTGCCCATCTTAGGCGTGCTCTTGAAATAAGCACCTCAATTGGAAGGCTATTTGCTCTCCTGAGTACTTCCACGTTTGATATGTGATGGAACCAACGGATTATCATCATACTTCTGAGGTGTCTTTGCTGAAAACGTTCTAATTCTTTCTCATGACGACGGTAAGTGGCCCAGCTTTCACATCCATATAGCAGTGTTGGATTTGGTTGCATTGCAGAGCTTCCCATCCTCAAGAAATATTATCTTTTGTGGTTTTTTGTATCAGTCTTCCTATATTACTTGGTATTGTATGCTACTAGAGCATCATGAGTTTAGATAGTTATTCATTATGTGGTAGTTTTTGATTATGTAAGTCAGTGGTGAACATATGTAAGGTAAGTAAAATTAGACTTAAAAAAAAATAAAAATATTTTTTAAAAACTTGCTTTTCTGTAAAAAGTCGTAATAAAAAGGAAAAAATAATAATATACGACTACAAGAAAAGCAAGCCGTGCGCACTTTGTATGATCGCACGCATGATTGTATGAAAGGGGTGGAATCTTTGAACACATATTGGCTTCAGTCATGAGTATACAAAGATGACACATATACTTATATACTTTTTTTATTTCTTACTTTTTAGTACGATTCCTTACTTTCTAGCAATACTTTAATTACACTATTTTCATATATTGGGTAAGTTGGTAGGTTAATATAGATTTTCAAAGATAACATTATATATTTAGGCTAAATTGAGGGTGGGGGTGCGGGGGATCGCAGTGCGGGCTTACCACCCTCAGAGAGCGCTCAATAAAAACTCGTCTCTTAACGATTTGTTTTGAGTTCTCGCTTCTTCGTTTTGCAGATTTCTCAATTTTCACTACCGCGCCCCCTACGTGAGGATATTTGCAAAAGTAACGATGGAATACTTTATTGTCCTCCGATCTTAGTAATTGATTATGCCAGGAAGTGTGTTAAATAAAGGATGCAAGATTTGAAGACAAGCATTCAATTTTCACCCCCGCGCCCCCTACGTGCTGATATTTGCAAAAGTAACGACGGAATATGGTGTTGTCATCCAATCTTAGTAACTCTCCAAAATTTAATCAATTGATTGTCAGGAAGTGTGTTAAATAAAGGATGCAAGGTTTGAACACAAACACTAAAAAACATTGCGAGTTAGAGAAAAGCAAGTGAAAAGGACCAAACTGCTTAAAAAGTCCTATCAAGCTCAATTTTTGTGGATACCTTTATTTTGATGGTGAAGTGAGAATGAGACCCTTAATTTGGCCCGTGAATATTTTTTAGGAGGTGAAAAAGGTGTAAGTTTTAGTTTTTGTTGTTGTCTCAAAAGCTTAATTCTTTTCAGAAAAATGGTTATTACAAAAATTATAGCTCATACAATTCGCCACAAAAATGGTTATTATACTTTTTATCGTCCAACTAATCTTTCTTAAGTAAATCGTGCTGTAAAGTAGCAATGTCTGTGGTTCGTAAAAATACGTAGGTACTACTTTCCACAGCAATCCCAGGGTAGAGTACTAGGGGGTTTTCTATGCTGTATTTTATACTTTTTCACCTTATAGTCACATGTAAAATTGTAGTGAAGAGCAAATTTTCTTCAGGTTTAATTCACTTGTTTTATGAACTACAATTTCACAATAACATTTTCTTGGAAAATTGATAATTTTCCTATATAATGGCAAAAAAGTAAAATTTAACCCCTTTCACCCCGTAAAAAACACGGTTCAAATTAAGGGCACTTTTCAGGATTTCATTACAACACCAAAATAAATGTTTACACAAATTGTGTTGGAAGTTTTATGAAGTCAATATCTAATTTTACTGGAGCGCATCCTCTATTATAACTTTTAGTTATGACCAACATATTATTTTTTAAATTGAATATGACATCAGAACAAGTGATTAATATTTCGATTAGTAGTGAAGAAAAATACATTATAGTCTTTATTAAACTATTTCTGTCAATGGTATTTACGCCGGGAAAAAATAATGAATAAGGTTTTAAATTGCTAACAATCGTTTGAACAATAAACTAAGCGCTTTATCTTGTCTACGTCTAACTGACGAGTATGCTGTAAGTGAATGAATGATTCCACCGAGGACTCCACCTTCTGGTAGTTAACAATGAAAATTACCTCACTTCCCTTGGATATTTCCGTTCTGATCTTATTAAGTCTAGTTATGTTACATGTTCATGTATTGTGGACATTATAAAATGTAAATAATTCATGGTTATATTAAATATCTAAATATTTTTTTAAATATATGTTAATTGGTAGCAAATTTTAATTATCAACATACAATCTCTTTTATTCTAATTTAAGTATAGAAATTGTAGATAACAAACTAGACAAAGTAAACGAAATCAACTATTTAGGAGTGGGTGTTGATGAAGTTCTTACTTTCAAAAATCATTTCAATTATATAATGAATAGAATGTCAAAAAGTATATTTTTAGGAAGAATTGTTTAAACATGCCTATAAAAATTTTACGTTATAAAAGTTTAATTAGTACACACATTGATTTTCCTTCAATAGAGCTATTTAACTTGAACCAAGAAGAAATAAGTAATTTTCAAATTATATAAAACAAAGCTATCAGAATTATCTTAAAATATAACAAATACGCCAATAAATATAATGCGTGAAGTACTTCTTTCAATGAATGTTAAACAGCGAATACTTTTTAGAACGTTAAATATGATTTTTAAAATAAAAAATTGGCCCATGGCAATTAGAATTCGATTCGAATTGTATTCCATTTGATAGAATACCTGCTCTTATACTGAAATATTGTGCTCATATACATTTAGAGCAGAATTCACTGATACCTATATTTTAATCTGGTTTTCGACCAGCACACGTTTGCACTACAGCTCTTTTGCATATTGCTGATGATGTTATTACCGTCACAGATGAAAGGCTCTGTACTATATTAGTTTCAACTTTAGCAGAGCCTTCGATACAATAAATTATGATATACTTTTAGCTATTTTATACTACATCGGGCTCTCAGAAGACACAAAAACATTATTTTTCAATTATTTAAGAAACCTTGAACTGTGTGTACATCTAAATAATATTAAGACTAACTACATAAAGATAAAAAAGGTATCCCACAAGGGTCTATTGCCGGTCCGTTGCTATTCACCATATTCACAAGTCATTTAACCAAGCTAAGATATTCAAAAATTTACCTATATGCTGATGACACACAACTCTACCAGTCTTGCTCTGCTATTGATATAGATATAGCTTGTTTACATATACATGAAGATCTTAACAATTTGGAAAGTAACAAAACATCACTGTTTAGTTATCAATCTATCTAAACCTAACTTTGTTGTTTTTGATCCAAATACCCAACGAAATAGTATTACAAATAGTATAAATATTCAAATAAAAACCAATACATTAGAAAGAAAAGATAAAGTTAAAAGCCTAGGGGTAATAATCGACATGGACTTAAGATTCAAATAAAATACTAACAAATTATTAGAAAAAGGTTATAAGTTAAAATTAATAGATGGCAATAGACATTTCACTATGTGAAACATTAGTTCTATCAAAATTAAGTTACGCAGTTTGTATGGCCCTTATTTGGTTTCAATGTATATCAACAAAATATAAAAATTACAAAACTCCTGTCTAAGGCTAATTAGAATACGTCGAGACCAGCGAATATCTCATAATTAAAGAAGACAAACTGGCCAAATAAGAAAAATAAATGACTTCACCAAGCAGCATGACCTTTTCATAATATAGTAATAGATATATCCCCAGGATATTTCTATCAGAAAATAAAATTTAGAACAGATGTTCATACATTAAATCTTAGATTCAAGAGTCGTCTAACCCCACCAGCCCATAGAACTGAACTATTTAAACGAAGTTTTAGCAAAATCTATAGTAATATTGATAATACCTTATACAATTTCATTAAGTTTAGCGTCAAAATATATATTTATATAGGTATATATGTGTATATACATCTAACTATTAGTAAAGTATATATAGTTAAGTGGAAGAACAGATCGGGTAGTTTTCCTCACAGCTTAATTACTCGGAACTGAGCTTCACCATTTATTTCCTTGAATATAATCATATGTGATATGTATATGAATTTATTACCTCTATTATTGTTGGAAATAAAGAAGACGTTCATTATTATTATATATTTGCACATCCTCTTTCAGATTTATTTCATTTGTCTCTTAAAAACATACATTTTTCCCGACATTTGAACGTATTCTAAAGTTTGCCCTACATTCAAAATGGAAAGTAAAACCGAAATTACTGACTATCATCCTATAATCATTATTTGTATATTACATGACAATATTTATTACCAAGTTAACAATTAAATTATCACATAGCAGCATGGATTTATAAAGGCGGTTAACTGTAACAAATTTATTATACTTCATTCAATATGTATCGAAATTAGTCGGCATGAAGCTTCAAACTGGCGTAGTATGTACAGATTTTTCTAAGGCGTTTGGTAAACTTAACTACAACACCTTACTCCACAAGCCAGAGAAATTTGGCCTTTCGCTGGACCTTATCAAACTACCGAATCGGCAGATTTGAATATGTGGCTTACGACAGCTTTAAATCTGTCTACTAATAGCGTTCTTGGGGGTTCCACAAGGATGCATCTTAGGACCCTTGTTTTTAACAGTGTTCTAAATATAGCTTAGAACTAGGATGATGAGTACCTGCGCTACGTGGATGATCTAACGCAATCAATTCCCAATGTGTTGCTATTGAACTTAAAAAATGTAGTATATTGTTATATCACAAATAATACAAATCAATATGAACACCATTACATAAATGGCACCGTGTTGGCTAGACGGACAAGTGAAAACCTTAGAGGAATTTCTGATAAGACATTATTTGATTCACAGCACATTGACATTTCACGACGGAAGTATATAAACATTGAGTTTGATCTTTCGCTGTAGTTCTGAGTTCTCTGTATTTTTCCCTAATTAGATCTAAACCGGAGTACGCATCAATTGTTTGAAATCTACAGTATGGTGGTCATATAAGCACTCTCGAAAGGAGCGTCGTTTTATAAAATATCTAAAAATTTTAACAGCGATTAACTCTTCTACAGGATTCCCACTATAGGAGTTATTGAACAGATTTTCTATTAAAAGCCTTGAGAACCATAGAGATCGTTTTTGTATGATATTCCTTTAGAAAATGATCAATAATGGTATTGACTGTAATGACATACTAACAGCCTGCTTCACAATCATCGGTTAACTAATAGATTAGTGATAGTTTTCTATAACAATCTGTTTCACAAGTCGTGGTTATCTTATGGTTAAGAATACCAACAGATAGGGTACTGGTTAACTAAACATATGTCAAAGTGTTGTAGATAGATAGATAGATAGTTTTATTAGCCACCAATTCATACATTAAATTGTACATGTGACAAGTCATGATAAATACAACAGTATAAGTATGTATATACAAACAAAAGATAGATATGTATAAACAGATAATTAAGACACAAGCCATTCACATATAATAACAGCAGTATTGAAGAAAATAATAAGTTAATAATATTCACAGGATTTGGTTATAAGAAATAAGTGTATAAAAGCAGTTTTCGATGAGAAATAACTTTAGTTTTTGTTTAAATTCATTGAAGACTGTAATAAGCTTGAGATGTTCTGGCAACATATTATAATATTTGCATCCAGCATAAAGCGGTGATTTTTGATATTTGGAGTGATACGCTTTTTTTAAACAGAAATCGCCTTTTTTTCTAGTGCTGTATTGATGAAAATTAGAATTTTTTTTCAGAGTATCTTTTTTAGAATAGATGTAGCACAACAACTTAAATAAGTAAATGTAGGTGAATGTCAGTATTCCCTTATTTTTAAATGTATCTCTACAAGATTGTCTATAGCCTAAATCAAAAATCACACGTATTATACGTTTTTGCAAAATGAAAACACACGAGGCGTCGGTAGATTGGCCCCATACAATAATATTATAGCAAATAATAGAATATGCCTGAGCATAGTATACATTCAAAAGACAATTATCTGTTATGGTATTTTTTAAAGTACAGATTGCATACATTGTCCGACAAAGCTTTGAGCAAACGTTGTTAACTTGAGCAGTAAAATCCAATCTCTCATCAACGATAGATCCTAAAAATTTTGTATTTTCTGATAAGCTGATTTCAGAATCATTCATGTGGAAATTTAAATCAGGCGTAATGCGGCGTTCATAACAAAACTTTACAATTACAGATTTGCTAGCATTTATGACAAGATGGTTGCTTCCACACCATGTATTAAACAAATCTAGAACCAGACTGACCTTTCCAGATACATCCTTTATTGTTTGCGCGGAGAGTATGACTGTTGTGTCATCTGCATACATAAACAATCCTCCGTGATCAGTTACAGCTTCTGGAAGGTCATTTACTTATAGCAGAAACAGCAGTGGACCTAATACACTTCCCTGTGGGGTACCAAGGTTAATGTTGTACAGTTGGGAGTCTATGTCACCGATTCTTACAGTAACGGATCTGTTGATTACATAAGAATTAATCCAGCTATTAATGGGTTCTCTAATGCTCAAACACAAGAGTTTTCTTGATAAGAACTCCGGGTCTATGGTATCAAAGGCCCGAGATAGATCACATGCTTGCCCTGGTCGAGTTCCTCATGATTAGATTGAACAAAGTCCACTGTAGCTGTTTCGGCTGACAGCTAGTTAATAACTTATTTGAGTTTAAGAACAGCGTAATACTGCCGCCCACAGCCATTTCTATTACCTTGGAGAAGGCACTTAATACTGATATTGCCCTGTAATTCGTGATATCTTGGTGATCCCCTTTTTTATGTACTGGGATGATCTTTGCCGTTTTTAATAAAGAAGGAAACTGGCCAAGACAAATAGATTTATTTATAATAATTGCTAAATAATGTGCAAATTCCTATTTACATTCCTTTAATAACGAAACAGGAACCTCATCAATTCCACACGACTTTTTGCTAGCTCACTTACTAATAATATTTAAGACAGTCTCTTCTGTCAAAGGCGAAACATACATAGAGTTACATATGTTTCTAGACATCGTGGAGTCATATTCATTATTTTCAAAATTCTTGGCAACTAGTATTTTTATCGAGTTGGCAAAATAGTCCCTAAAAGCATTTGATATCTTATATGGGTCAGTTATTTAAAACTAAACTAAACTAAATTTCAGTTCTTAATTTTTTGTTTACCAACTGCCACATAGTTTTAGTTTTATTTGAAGAAGAGTCGAGTACTTGAGAAAAGCTGTTCTTCTTTTCAAGTTTAATTAAATTATTAACTTGTTTCTTACAAGACCTATATCGTTGTGTAGCTGCGGGGTCCTCTATGATTTTTCTGTACCAATTTAAGGTTTTAAGATTATTTACTTTTGCCATTAGATCGTTCGAGAATTTAATTTTATTTTTAACATTTTTAGATGCAGTTATAATAATTTTTTTTGGGAAATGCCATATTAAAACACCATAGAAAATGATCCCAGAAAACTTGAAAGGTTTGGTCTATGTCTACACCGTCATTAAGATACAGATATTCTGAATTAAATAGTGTTCTAAATTCATTTATCGACTCCTGATTAGTCTTTTATAGGCGTATGTTGCACTATTATTTCTATCTATAGGCATCATTTTCCATATGAGAGACTGGGCTGTATGGTCTGAGAGACCTGGATCAAATACATCTTGCGTAATAGAGTCTGCAGGTAAGTCTGTTATTAAATAATCTACTGTAGTGTAACTTAATCCTTGACTCTGTTTAAAAATGCGTGTAGGTCTATTTATTAAGGACCTTAACTGATAACAATTCAACAGATCATCTAATTTTAATTTAATCAAAGTATTTTTTAAACCGTCTACATTTAAATCCTCGAACTTAGTTAAGAACTTATCGAAATTGCCATTTGGTGATCTATACATCACAACATTAAAACTTAAACCAGAACATCACAGAAATTATTGATATAGGTAATATTCTTGCACTTACCAGAAAATCTTAAAAAAACCATACCAACCATTCAAAATTTAAACTTAATCGTTGGTTACATTATTAATCCTAAAATAAATATTGTGAAATGCATATATGAGGTTCAGGTTATTCAACCAAAATGATTACCAACGATTGTGAAAATATTTATTGACAAGGGAACAAATGTGACTAGAGTAAAGCAATAAGTGTAATTAAGTTGAACGGGAGAAATAAATATCGAAAAAAAATTAACTCAACTTAAGGAACATAACAGAGAAGAAGTAAAAAAGAAAACCTGAAGTAGAGTAGATGTTAAAGAACACGGTAAAACCCTCGGTATACTTTTCGACGTTGTAACAAAATCCGACTTAGGAAATATTTCGCATGAAAAGCGTGCTTCACGTAAAAATATCGTGGAAGAGGTTTTTAATATTTTTAATCATATTTTCGCTCTACGGAGCGATTTTTATGCAAAAATTCCAATAACTCCTCAAGGAGTGTCATTTTAGAAAGAGTAGTAAATGTCGCTGAACAGGAACGTAATGTCGCCCCAACCACTAAAATTTAGAAACTATAACAAAATTTTACTTAATTAAAAACCCTCTTACGAATCCACGTTGTTAAGCACTGCAACTCATGCGCGGTATTAAATATGAGGACAAGTTAATCCAGCTTCTATTCAAGGTATATCGTGAGTTTTAGCGAAAATAGCCCTTAGCGACATGGGACCCCCATCATTTCCTAGCAGTCGATTTTGACGGGGAAATGATGAGTTTTAACGGGATTTGCCCCAAACCGTTTCCTCAGTGATTCGGTGTCAGAAAAGTATCTTTACCATGTACTCATATGTACATGGGACCGCCTTGCCTGAACGTATAAAATTGTAATTGCAGAATACAATTCGAAGTAGTAGCGCTTCAAGCATTTTTAAGCTCTGAGGAGCGACCAAAATTGATATTGAAATACAAATACGTGAATAAGACAGGCAAGCAAAAGCCCACCAAATTTCAGAAACATTTAACTTTTCTTGAATCTTTTGTATAATCGTTAGCTCACAAAACTGCATACTGGATGGTAGTTGGTACATTATAAATCGTTCCGTTCCTCACCATGTGTTGTACACGGGCCAGACTAGTGTTTGTTAAACATATTTCTTAAAAGTTGTAAAAACATAAATTTTTGAAGAGATTCAATATATATTTTTGAATTTTATATTGTCTTTCAATTGTGTTTTCTAACAAAGTTCCCTTTCAGGTATAATTTTAAGAAAGTGTTAGTACATCCAGTGTTAGGTTTATAGTGTTACGACGTCCAATAGATACCATCAGAGCAGCAGTTAAGCAAAAACGAACAGTAAGTATAAGTTTTCATATTATTCTCCGTCTGAAACAGTCATCTTGAACCCTAATTTTGTGAACGTTAACATTCATTTTTGAAATATATATAAAGTCCGTCAGACTCCAAAAGATGAATCGTTCACATAGACACAGACAATTTGAATATTCTCGGCAATTTGGAAATTCTGTCGACCACTTAACGTCTTAAAAAGTGTAGTTAAATTAATTTAGTAATTTAGAGTAGTTAATTCGTCATAAAGAACCTACCTTTCCCCAAATATATCTTAACAGAAAATAAAGAAATAACAGTAATAAATAAATTAAACTAATTGCAACAACCAACCAACCACATTTGTATAAAATGCTGTTATCTTTATCTGCAATCGTGCAATCTGTAGTAATAAAGCAAATAAAGTTTTATTACACCTTAAATAAAGGAAACTTTTATTTTATACAATGAACTCATAACTTACACCCCAGAAATTAATAAGGATTATGAATATTAACCGTATCGTGGAATAGAAACTACAATATATTATGACATTGGTGGGGAATATCTCTAGACAAATCTAACAACAATTGTTGGTGATTATAATTATCCCCTCTCGCACTTGGATCTAACAATCGCTAGCACACACCACGATGAGCGCACACGTCACTAATTAACAGAGAAATCTGCGTTATTTTTAGTGTTCACGGCTGCTGATTTTGGATTGATGTGTAGGGAAAACACTGAGCATCCAACTTCTTTAATTGTCATTATAAAACGCTCCAGCGGGCACCTTATGCGATTTTGATGGAGCATATTTCTTAAGATTTAATAGTTGAGTTAGCGTAACTGTAGGAATGATATTATATAATAAAATAAGGGGATTCTTAATGCACATAATCAAGGAGAGGTGTGTCAGCCAATTTCACTGTATGTTTATAAGGTACTTATAAAATAAATTCAGTTGAATAATAGTTTAATAACGGGGTACTTTATAGTTACAACAAATGAGGTAGTAGATTTTTTTATCATCCTGTATATATTGTAGAGAGTATGTATAATCTAAGTTTTAGAACTCCAAAACCCTTGGCAAATTTTTGTGTGGCCGAAAACCATGAATTTTTGGCACTTTTTTCAGTTTGTCGCCTATAACTTATAAACAATGCATCTAATTGAAAAGTCAATTATTATCAAAAGTAAAAAGCAATAAATTTGGCTTCGAATGAGTACCTCAAGGTTGAAATTTCATCAATAGGTATGGGCGTAATCGGCAGTCGAATAACAATATTTTTACCAACTTGTAAAAATTTCACACTGTGTAACTTTTTAAACGTCTTCAGTCTTTTAAAAGTGCCAAAAATTCGTGGTTTTACGGCCATACAAAATAATACAGGAAAACTGTCGAAAGAAGCCTGAATTGAAAGAACTAAACCTAAGTGATCTCGTCTTTTGAAAAGTTGTTGTTTATAATATGTATAAACGTTTTTTGTCGAATCACCTGCTAGTGGTGCCTGGGAAAAATAGTTATAAACAAAAAAAAAACAAAGTTCAGTTCTTGCTCATATCCCCCTAATTTTGCCCATAGCCATAATTTTACATGAATTCAGTTTTGAAGCTGAGGAAATTCTGCACAAATTTCATTACAGAAACATATTTGTGGGAGCAAAACAAACGCGGAAAATCTAAATGTTTATAACGTATAACTCTGGCGTGGTGAGAAGCAAGGCTAGCGAGCGAAGGCACGCACGCGCTTCGTTATAACATCATAACTCTTGTTTAAATTGGAATATTTTAATTAAACAAAGTGTAACAAAAATCGACTTTAATTTCGGAAATTTCGAAATTAAAAACCCTTTTACGAATCCACGTTTTTAAGCACTGCAACTCATGCGTTGTGTTAAATATGAGGACAAGTTAATCCAGTCTCTATTCAAAGTATATCGAGAGTTTTAGCGAAAATAGCCTTTAGCGACAAGGGTCCCCTATAATTTTCTAACAGTCGATTTTGTGGGTTTTAACGGGATTTGCCCTAATCCGATTCCTCGGTGATTCGGTGTCAGAAAAGTATAGTTATTATGTACTCATATGTGCATGGGACCCCGCCTTGCCTGAACGTATGAAATTGTAATTGCAAAATATAATTCAAAGTCGTTGCGACTCAAGCATTTTTAAGCTCCGAGGAGCGATCAAAATTGATATTGAACTGAAAATACGTCAATAGGCAGGCAAGCAAAAGCCCACAAAAAATTTTTAAACATTGAACTATTCTTGACTCTTTTTGTGCAATCGTTAGCTATAAACCGCATATTGGATGGTAGTTGGTACATTATAAGTCGTCCGTTCTTCACCATGTGTGTATCTCAATACATTTTCTTGAACGTTTTTGTAGAACATGATTTTTTAAAGAGTTTTAATATACATTTTTTTAACTTTATATTGTCTTTTTCTTGTGTTTTCAAAATTCCCTTTCAGGTTTAATTTTAAGAAAGTGTTAGTACTTACTGTGTTAGATTTATACTGTTATGACGTCCAATTGGTATCATCAGTGAAGCAGTTAAGCATAAACGAACAGTAAGTATAAATTTTGTATTATTCTCAGTCTGAAACAGTCGTTTTGAACCCTTCTTTGTAAACGTTCATATTCATTTTTGGAAAATATAGTAGAAGTCCTTCAGACGCGAAAAATGGATCGTTCACAATATCACAGACGATTTGCGTGTGTAAGACACAACGCAGTATTTTTGGAAGTTTAGAGGAAGTTTAAACTTTGTGCACCAATTACTAATTTTTTGTATATTTTCTGTGCTTTCGATTCTGCAGAAAAGCTTTAAATCATCAGCGTACATTAAATATCTGACATGCAAATCGTCTGCGATATCATTAACAAATATAATGAAAAATAGGGGACCTATGATAGACACTTGCGGGACTCCAGAGGTAGCAATGTATTCGACAGACTTGAAACCATTAAACGTGACGTATTGATATCTGTCAGGCAGATATGATCTAAACAGAGATATCAGAAACAAGACACATGAAATTCCGAGTTATTGTTGGCACTAGACTCAATATCTAATGAATTTTCAAGCGAGTTGTCCTGAGGTGCATAAGATTTGCTAAAGTAGTCAGCAAATGTATTTGAAATTTCAACAACAATTTCGGTGTCAGTATATTTTATTACATTGGACAGGTTCGTTGATGTAAACTATTTAGAAATGCCCAAAACTTCGATGGCTCATCTCTGATACTATTTTCAGCAGCCTTAACATAATTTTTTAGGAAATATTTATATCCAATTTGATTTTATTTCTAAGACATTTGAATTATTATGATATGTTACGTCACCACTTTTCTTAAACTCTTCGAGTTTCCGCGCCTTTAAGTTGATATTTTTAATGATGTCATAGAAGAACCATGGAGGATATTTCTTAGGTTTATTACATTAAAATTTCGGAAGGCAAGAATTAAAAATTGAATTAAGTATCTCGTCTTATCTTGTGGTTTTATTAAAGAAATACCTACGGAAATACGATTAATACAATACAACTCTGCATCGTGTTAAATTCAGACAAAATCTTTTTATATTCACTTCTGATAGACAAACATCAATTGGCCACAGTCGAATTTTTTAAACCCGTGACAGAAACCCCGAAATAACACCACATGACACAATGTACGGGTTTGAAGAAAATAATAAACAACCCGCTGATTCTAATAATTATTTACCATTTATTAATCCCAATTATTTCAATAGAATACTTAACGATAGTAACATGCGTGGGTGCACTATAGAGCTTATAAATAAAATGTCAACAATGGCACTATTAAATATAACTGTTGATATCATTTATCTATTATCGGCATAGCTATTAGAAGGAAGCAATATCTCATCTCATTGTGTTCTGGAAGTGTACGCTGGCTTAGGTGAGGGGCTCGTGCTCTGTAAATCTACAGGCTAGATGGTAGCTATGAAGCGGGCAGCCACCCGTGCGATATTTGGTCCGCTCGGCGGCACCCGTTACTTACCCGGGCCGATGACTCCTTAACAATATATTATATCACGAACACCAATATTATGTTCTTAAGTATATTTACTACCGCACGTGCTCATATGTATAATCTATTCGAAATAATCGGGATGTGCATGTCGAAAAATAGCTGTTCTTATCAAAACAAACAAGTGAATCGGCGATGCATATTATTCTATGTTAACGCTGAAGACAAGTTCTCGTATTTGAATAAACAGCCCAGAGAAGAATTGTCAAAATGCTTTAAAATTTTAAGTAATTAATTATTCGCATTTAAAAATGCAAATTTGAACTAGGGCAACACTTAAAAAATTATTTATAAACATTGCACAGAGATCAATTTTCTCAACCTAGCTTGCCATAAATCAGATAGATGAAGTATATTAGAGTGACACGTATATTATACAACGACAATACTTCAAAGCGTCAAAAACCCGCAAATTGATATAGATTGCTTGAGTAAGCTCAGTATTATTCCCCCAATATCCTTAGGGGTTAGCTAGTAGCCTGTGTTATAGTACCTTTCACACATTACAGACAAAACAAAATTCAAAAACCTTAAAATTTTCAAAATAATTCATTCTTAGCACACTCCGTCAAACTACTAAAAAAAGTCATTCAGACACTTAAATTTACAAAAATAAATAATTTTTGACGAACAAATCTGAAAAAAATTCATATAACAAATAATTCACGCATAGACTAAATTCATCAACAATATTCATATTAACCGATTTACAGCAAAAACGTTACAAATTGCTGCCCTAAGAAATACAGCCCCCTCACTATCTCGATTCGATTCGATCAAAACTACTTTCCACACCGCCAGTCAGAATATTTTATTTCGCTTCTACAAAATATTTATAAATCATTTTTCTCTTCAATTCAACTTCCCATTTAAGTTTCCATTCATACTTCAAAATATACTTCATTCGCTTTCTCAATGTGCCATTCATCAAAACTTCTTTCCATTTCGCATGTTCCGCTCGATATCAGTGCTTACTTCCACTTCGTTTCAATGCAGACCTATAGGAACATTCTCATATGATATCAACAAAGCTTAAAAGACCTTCGAAATCCATTACGGGACTATTTCAAAATTTAATTCATCCGATAGTTATTGCGAATAACTCCCAAATCCGAATCTATTCAAACTTCGGTTATACATCAAAAAATTCCCCTTTTTATGACCAATTTCATCATATATGTTTTATTCCAAAATATTTAAGTTTTCATAATGCATGATGCAATGTTGTGCAAAATTGCGCAATATTGCAGAATCGAGCCCAAACGCAGCGAGTCTGGGCTAAGTAGTGACGGTGAAGCAATTACCAGAAGTTGAAAAGTAGTGCTCGCGAATAGTTATTTAAAAGAGTTTTTAATTGTAATTAGTGATCTACTAGTAATTCTGTTCAGGTTCCTAAAGCTTGAGTTTCTACTGTGTGGATAAGCGGTAATAAGTGAATATACTGTTAGGTTCTCTTATAAAAGATTTAGTCCTTCTATCTAGATAAGCTTCCACAATAAATATTCTAAAATTTAGAACCGCCTGTCTACTTCCAGTAATCTGAAAATTCCTATAGCCACAACGCTGCTATTGCTTCCTTGGGCGAAACCAATTAAAAAAGAGTCGTTCTCGACGCAGCCAAGTAAAAAAGTTATAAATTAATTAATACCTTGGCACAACCAAGGAAAAAAGTCTTAAACCAATTTGCCCCAGCGCACAACTTAAAAAGTGATTTTTTTAAGAAACATAAATATTATTTCAAGAAGAATATATATACAAAGTGTAGCCTTTGACCCTGTCAAAAAACATTCAGTGCTAAAATCCAAACTCTTAAATTAAAAGTATAAAAATATACAGGGTGTAGCATTTGGCCCTAACCAGCAGATTCGGAGCAACACTCCCAATCTTCATCAAATCAAAAAATAAAGTGCGCAAGAGGCTCCTAGGGTCTATATTACTCAAGGCTTTCATTCGAACTTTTTTATATTTTAAAACTGGGGAGTTTTTTCGTGTTCACTTGCTACAAGATATAAAAAAGTTTTAACTTCTATCACGGGATTTTTGATTTACCATTGTAGTCTGATATGTTAGTTAACATTCTATATATAGTTTTTGTTGCTTGTGCCTCCTGTCCAACGAATTTGTTATTTACAGATCTACCGCCTTGCCTGATATACACGGACTTGTTTCAAGTTTTGCGTTTAGAAAACTTACTGCGGTGCGGTGCTTCCAAAGAAGTTATATTACGTTTAATAGGCTACATTAAAACTGATTATAGAGTCACAGAAATTGTATTTAAAGAAAATGATACAATTTTTGCATATTTAAAAAGCTATTTGTACAGTCTTTTAAGAGGCTGAAAAAATGAATGACTTAAATACAGTTTTGAAATATACCTGTGATACAGAACACTATGGTATTGCTCTCCTGGAGTGCTTACTTCATATATCTCACAGATTAGTAGAGAGAAAGTGGAGAGTCAAAAAGGGATTTCTAGGTGAACGTACGAAAAATAAAAGACAAAAAATTCAAAGTTGAAGTGGGTCTCCTGATAGACGTTGTTAAACAAGGCAAAGGCACCTCAAATGATGGAAATACCTCAAGACGATTTTTTTCGAAACCCACCAAAGCTGTAGAAATAACCGATGAAGACGAGAACCTAATCGAACTCTTTGCAGTTGTACTGGATATGCTCAGGTTATGATATAGACAAAGAGGCATTCTAGAACTATACATTGGAAATTGCACAACTTTATGTCAGCCTAACAGTTGGCATCCGATGCCAGCATCAGGTCAAAAAATTTTAATCCACAGTGGTGATGTAATTGATTCGATTTTATGTCCTATCGGTCAATTAAGTAAAGAAGCTCTTGAAGCAAGGCTTAAAGAAATAGGAGATTTCGCAAACACAACATAAGCGAAATATCCAGATTAAATTATCCAAAGATGTGTTTTCATTACTAAAAACTCAATAATTTGTATTTTTTAAATAAATCTACTCATATTCATTATACCCGTATTTTATTTTACCCAATTTTGTTCAATTTTCAAAGTTTTTTCTTTGCTACATTTTTTTTTCAAATTCTCCTTCCGATATTAGAAATAATGTTTGGAAGACATGTTATATACTAATTAAGTAGAATATTAACATTTTAAATACACATTATTAAGAATAACTATTTTATTCTTATCGGAACATTTATGGTAAGCTAGGTTGAGAAAATTGACCACTGTGCGTCGGCGTCATTTGTACAAGTAAAAATGCCGTCTGTTCTCCAAGTATTCAAGAATTTTCGTGTTGGGTCAAAACTTCTTTCTGCATTGTTTTGTTACCTACTGAGATACAAATGATAAAAAAATTATTGTCTTTAGTTTTAATAATATCTTGCGTTGGAACAAAATGAGTTACGAGCTAGCTGACAGATTATGCATTGATAATATTTTTCACCTTGAACAACTAGCAAGGAAAAATATTGCGAGATTCGATGTCTATCTGTATTAGCTTCACTATTTCAAAATAATGGCAGACTCCGAAGATGAGCAATACTAGCCACAATCATAAAACTGGAGTAAAAAATTTCAACCACAAAGAATTCGGTCATGTAGAAAATGGAAAATTAGGCCCATGGCCATATCACAAGAAAACGTTCCAAGATCATCGAAATAGCAAAGGCGGTTAAAGTATATATTCTGTACATTAATAGAACAACTGAAATCAACGGCCACAGAAACATAAGTACACTATTCACTCAAAACTCACAAAGCAGACATACCACTAAGACAATTTTTAGTGTAGTAAACTCATCAGCCCACATATTAGCAAGATATTTAGCTTTCATCTTGAATGAATTTATTGTACGAACAGAATATCATACCAGAAATTCACATCACTCGATACAACAGCTAAAAACCATGACAGTGAAAAAAGAAGTTATATAATTAGTTCTAACAACATCATTTATCCTTTATAAATATACTAGTTGATAATCGAATGAACTCCAGAAAAAATGGAACATAACAAATTAGATATGGAACCTGTAAAAATGAATATGTGGATTCACAACAGCGATGAATCATCATAAATATGCACATAAAAAAATTGATTTTACAGAAGAAGAACATCAAAATAATCTACTATATGAAAGAGAAGGTTGCACATTTTCCTAAATAAATATTAAGCACCAGATGATCTGGAAACCCCAGAAGAATACCTATGGAATATTCTCCATTTGTGCGTACAAATTTCCATTGGAAAGACTAAACTCCATATAAATACCAGATTCGAAAACACGTTAGCCACACAAAACATGGAATTCCAATTATATCAGTGGTTGCTGCACATTCAGAAGAAATGTGCATTTGTTAAAATTCGACTAGGTCAAGGAACTAACTAACAAAACACAAACTATTGAAATAAAGAAACCATCGAAATATATAAGCACCCAAATAGCTTCAATCGCAGGATTACAACTACCAACAACATGAAAATCAATGTCTTTCATGGCCTCCTAACAATGGATATAAGTAGAGGAGCTCATTCCAGTAGAGATCACTTCTTTCAGAAGAAGATCTCGAGAAGATAATGGAAGTGTCAAGCATTAAACAAATTCGAGATGGAAGAAGACTAGGAAATCTGCACACAACACTCATCAAAAAATAAAAGCCATTTTTAGTCCCTCAACGTCACCATGCATTAGAGCTTCCACGTTTTAAAATATCCATCAACGTGGCCATAATTATGTGGAAAAGGAAGTGATACATATGCCAGAAAATTGTTTAACGATTTAAGATACTGAGGATCTGGTAATTCTAGAAAAACCTAGTGACGCATTGATAATATTCTGATGAAGCACACATGGATATTAAAATATCAGGATGTGATACTAAGAACGGAAGAATACTATATATTGGATATATTGCAAAATTTGGACAAGCAGGAAACGAAATAAATGACTGATGGTCGAGAGGTAAGCGCACTTGCCTCTCACCCAAAAGTTCCGGGTTCGATCCCCGGCTGAGGTAGTGGAAAATACTGTGAGAAGGATTTTTTCATTCTACACGGATATTGGGTGTGTGTCTCTTGTCTCTAAATGTGTAGCCCCCTCCCACACAAGGCTCTTCTAGAGCCTTCCGGGATAAAGGGGGTCGTCATTACCCGTGGTGTATTTATTTATTTATTTATTATGGAATACAGCCTCAATATCATAAAATAACTCAATTAGTAATTTTTCAGACTGTTGCAGAAAATATTTCAACTTACAATTTGTAATTACGATTTCTAGATAAGCGAAATCGGAACAAGTTCAAAGCTTTAAAAATTAATTTTTGGAGACAGGAATAACAAAGAGTGAAAAATCTAGAAGTAAAAATACTCAAAAAGTGTAATTTTGATGATGGTGATGATACATTTCCCTATTCATATGATTTGTCGGATCTATCACCCTTTGTTCAAATCTTAATGGCCCACTACTTCTTCTTCTTCTTCGTTTTCTTCTTCTTCTCCTACTGTTCGTTTCCAGTAAAAACAGCCTATCGTTGTCCCGTTTCTTCAACCCCCGCCAAGTAAGTTGCTATACTTTCCACAACTGAGTGGTATCGTCATATATTAATTTTTTTTCTTATTTTGTCATTCCACAGGACAAAGTTTACTAGCCGGATAGCTCGTTTATCTTGTCCTTTCTTGTTTTTTGTCTCCTCTTAATTGTTACTGTTATATTATTTAATGTTAAACCCAGAAATCTGGACCCGTTTCACTCTTTACTAGCCAATTTCGACAGCTAGATTAGGCACGTCACTTTCTCTTACTTCCAAATATGAAAATATCACATTTGATTTTGTATATGGACTTAAATTTGTTAAAGATCGTAGTAGACATTCAATTCAAAATTAATTGATTGAACTGAGCATATTTCAAGTGTCACTAAATCTACATAGAGAAGGTTTGGGACATTACGCAATTCTAAAATCTTGTTGAAATGTCTTGTTATTTTCATATAACGAGTAAGAAGAATAACTTACTCATTTATATTTTTGTACATTTTACATAACTCAGTTAAATTAGTTTAGAAATTTCAATAAAAAAAAAGAATCATTGAACTTGAAAACCTACCACCTCGGTGGCCCTGAAGGAGAGAATGAAATTGTCGAAACGTCGATTTAGGATGATATTGGTTTGCCATTTATTTTGTTTTACTGAAAATAATGAAAAATGTTGTTTAGTATTATTTGTGATGAACATTGTATCCCTTTCACTATTGTGAATATAGAATTGCTAATATACTAAGAAAGCAAGACATTATTTTAAGTAGGTATCTAATATTTCATTGTCCAAACCATAACGTTAATTTATTTTTGTTAACCTTTCGTGCAGATAATTACTTCCTAGGTTCGTACAAAAATATCTAGATTTTTAATATAATATCAAACTCAAATCCATTGTGTTCGAACTTGAAGAAGTAAAAATAAATTTACAAAACGTCAACTTAGGAGAATTCGAGTTTTATTATCCACAACCTGATAATTTATCGATATGGATAAGGTCTTGTGAAACACTCTAACAAGAACTTATACACATATAAAATAGTTTCGTTTTAGTTTTACGATCATTTACTAAAACAACTGTTGAATAATTAGCTTACATATTGGATGTGCATATGTCTAACTTAATATAATCAAAAGAAACGATAAAAGTGAGAGCTGTAAAAGACTGAATTGCATCTCAAACTCAAGATCGGTCATTACTAGGAGATCTACTTTTATTTCTCACCGCAGCGGGATGTAACTGATTTGTCATGTAACGCATAGATTAAACTACAACCGTTTCGACTGACAGAATTGAACACGTTATAATTGTACAACAAGCAAGTGCCGTGGATTTTCTTCAGTTCATTAATTGCTCTTTTATATTTTGCCTATATAAGCTAGCTGGACGTAATAGTAAACAACATTTTTTATATCTCTCCAGTGTGCTTGTATGGTGTTGATGATCGTTCAATTACGCATTCGGAATTTGTAAAATTTGTAGACAAATCCTTTGAAGTAATGTTTCATCTAATTCTATAAACAGTAAAACTTGTTTGCACTCATGTCTAAAGTTAAGATTTAACTAAGTGAATGATAAATTCAACAATAAGTAAGTAGTTGCCCACAATATCGACGCAGTAAACTTAACTAGTCTGTAGAAAAAATTGAGATATAGTCATGATACAGTAGTCGTTGAACAGTTATAATTCACACTCTGTGCCCAGCTAATGCAGATTCATTTAAGAGTTAACCTTAATATTTGTTTTTTTGACAAAATGCAACCTCCTACGGTTACAGTGCTAATCCCATCTATTTCAGTATTCTCGTATCTTGTACTAACTTGCACAGCCCCATAATTATTTGAGTGTCGTAGTCTTCTGACAATTTTGGTTGGCCTGTCTCTTATAATCCAAAGCCTCACATTCTATGCTGATGAATTATTTTATTCCAGTATTCCCTGTGATGGTTTTTGAACGGGCCAGAGGCAGATATGTGGCCTCACTACTACCTGACCTGTCCAAGGCATTTGATTCTGTATGTCCCGATTTTTTAATAATGAAACTTAGCAGATATAACTAGTCAGGCAACATAATTCGTAGGATCCAATAGTATCTTGAGGAACGAAATATGGTCATTGATATTAATGCTGTCAAGTCAGCTGTGTACGATGTTAAACTTGATGTGCCACAGGGATCTGTGCTAGGTCCATTATTGTTTTTACTATTTATCAACGTCTTACCGAGTCATATAACTAGGGACCTTGTTACAATGTTCGCTGATGATACTATTATAACCCTACCAGCTGAAACATCCCTGCAGCTGGTAAATATGACGCCTCATGTGATTTAAGTACTTGGTGCGAAATGAATAGACTTGTTTTGAATAAAACTAAAACAAAATGTATAAATTTCCTATTCCTAATAAAAACTTGATTCTGGGTATCCGCATAGATGACAGACGTACTTGGGATGCCCATGTGGATGGTGTTTGTAACAAATAAAATAAAGTCTATTATGCCATTTTGCAAATGAAAGATATCTTAACTCTTGCCGAACTTCTAAATATATGGTACCCCATGGCATACTTGCATATTTCTCTAAATATAATTAGCTGGGGTGGTGGGAGAGACTTGAAAAGAACATTTGTAGCTCAAATGAAGCTTCTCAGACTAATTTTTAATATGACTTACAATGAAATTTGTAGACAGATTTTTGTGAATAATAAAATTCTTACAGCCCAATCAATTTATATCTTTAAGTGTGTAACATTTATCAAAAGCCGCTACAATTTATTCAGCAGCAACAATTCATGTCTATACGACCACAGCACTAGACACTGTGAATTATTGCGTATTCCTCACCATAATAATATCTCTATATATAAATATTCACCTAACTACACATGCATCAAACTGTGCAATAAGTTGTCCACTAACCTCAAAAATGTGGCAAGTTTTAATACCTTTAAAATATATAAGAACCTTGTTAGTCAATGGATGTTTCTACAGTGTTGACGAATTTTTATCAGCCTCCTTTGATCATATATTCCTAAATATTTTGTTTTAGCTGAAGCTCTTATTTCTATTGTTTTTTAAATTAATTTTGAAAAGTAAGGTACTGTAAGTAGGAAGGTTAAGTATTTGTTATTAAGGAAATTTATTATATTTGCAAAATCTAGTTCCACCATTCGTGGTAATTCCGTCCAACTTGTAGACTTTTAAAGCACTGTAGTATCGTCCGCGAAACTAATAATCTTGCCTACAGATGGGAGTGTAAACAAGTCATTAATGTAGATGTTAAACAATATAAGGCCCAATACTGTACCTTGTGGCACTCCATATTTAAATTTCCTTTCTGAACTTAGAACATTATTTACTTTTATGCGTTTTAATCTACCTATTAAATAACTTGTCATTAACTTCAGTGGCACATCTTTAAAACCGATATTTTCAAGCGTTTTTAAAAGTTTTATGTGATAGACATTATGTATCGAATGCCTTAGCTGTCAATAAAGATTTTTTACTATCCTCCAGTGATTTATATATTTCAGAAATTATGTCAGCCAATGCATCTTCAGTTAACTTAGCCTTCCGGAAATTATATTGTTTCTCCAACAAGACGCATTTGTTCTTTAGAATTTTTTCATAGATTTTTGATAAGTTACTTAATAGGCAGATTGGCCCGTAATTTGAAGTTACCTAATTTACCGCCAGATTTGTATAAGGGCTTTATAACTGCTTCTTTTAATGGTTACGGAAAAATGCCAGTTTTCATGCAAAAATTTATTAAAAATGTGATACTATAATAAACTCGGATATATCCTGAATGGTTTCAGATTTAATGCCATCAACGCCTGAAGATTTTCCATGCTTTAAGAGTTTAATAATTTGTTTAACTACCCTTCATTAGTTGGCTCAAGATAAAACGAATTATAAAGTTGTGTTTGGCTGTATGTATAATTTGGATCTATTGTAATTTTGTTGGCCAGTGTATTCCCTATCCCGCTAAAAAATATATTATAATACTACCGTAATACTTTAATTCTTTGCCTAAATATTTTTAAAGGCGGTTTAGACTATTTTTTGAATAAGCACTAAGAATTTAGTAATATAAGTAAGGTAAGTGAAATGGAAGTGTTTTATCCTTGTGAAACTCGTAATTTAATTTGTGTAAAGTAGTTCTTGCGTAAGTTAGCTCATCTTGTAATAACTTTATAAATCACGAATACACACTTTTAATATAAAACGCAGATAAAATTATGTATAATTTTCATCATAAAGCTGCGTAATTACTGCTAATTTTCTAGGTAAAAAATCAAGATAATCTCACTCAACTACCTTTAATACTTAATTCATGAATTCTAAAAACACAAGCACAAGCCAGACAGAATGAATGACTCAAATGTAACATTATTATTCGAATGAACTCATCTAATGAGATATAGTGGAACATTATCATTAATGAACATGGAGCAGATAAAGAAAACTTAACGGATTTGGTACACCTAAAAGCGAGAGAGAATATGTGAGCGGTCCGGGGAAGTCTGGGAGGTGCACGACGGGCACGTGCTGCAGGATATGCGTGGTGTTCGGTTCCGGAGTTTGCTCGTGCCGGTGGTTACACACACCTCCGGGAGTATGAAGAGTTTATGAACCTCTGTGCGGCTCTTGCGGGTTCTATGGTTTTAATAACGATGACTCCCGAGTGCACTACACTTTGATAATTGCCCTCACTAATTTGTAACCAACTTTTAGAACTGGCGGCGGGTCTATTTGTTACTTTGGTTTCATCGTTGAATTAGCCGATTTCTCCCGGCAAATGTGGAGTAGAATTTACAGTATAAAATAATTGCATTTGGCTGAAGGCAGTCTACAATTCAAATTCGAAATTTTATTTTTGTAAAAGGTACAGGGTCATGTAAACGATTTTCAAGTAAAATACAATACACGGCTAGTTGTTTCTTTGGGAACTCGCGGATTTTGGATAGATTTAAATTGTCACGTGCACTATTATTATTCTAAGTACATGAAAGTGACAAAACTTCCGCAAAATGTATCCCATAGACATTTAAAAAAAAATCGTTCTAAAGAGGAACACTTCAGCTTTAGGCTTTCAGTTTAAATCATTTCTATATAACATTTTTTTCAGAATTAAAATGTTATTACTATATACATAGAAATAAGTATATGGTAAAATATTTACCACGAAAGACCAAAAACAACATTTTTTTTATTATTTATTTATTTTATTTACAACATCCAATGGGCAGAACCCAAAATTACAGGATAAGGTTACAAATTAAAAAAACATTTAAGAAAAATACAAAAAAGGACAAAAACACAATAACAGTTCTTACTAAAGTATAAGACAAATTATGTAGGGGACATTTTATATACGTTAGTATTATGATTTCTTGCATAAAATAACTGTTTCTGTCGAGCATTTATTCTAAGTACATGAAACTGAAACATTTGGAGTAGCGACTAACACTTAATTATATTATTGACTATTTTATTTTAAAAAACGACAGAATGCATAGCACGGCGTTTAATCAAGCTGCCCATTTCAAATCTATTGCAAAAAATTTCTTGCGGGATGCCTCTTTCGGGACACTGATTGTCGAGATGATATGACATTTTGAGAAAAAAAATTCTCTAAACTCGCTCAACATTAGTAATGCGAATATTATGTATAGGATTCCAAACTATTGAACCATGTTCAAGTTGCGACCTTACAAAGATAATAAAAAGTAACTTTAATGTAATGTTGTTAAAATCTTTTGTATTACGTAAGAAAAACCAAGACTCTTGTAAGTCTTAGATGTCAGTGTATCAATATAGGCGACAAAAGTAGACTTGCTATCAAAGGTTATACCTAAATCTTTAATAGTATTTGGACGAGGAAGGATTACAGTATCAATATTACAATTGTATACTATTACGTTATGTTCTTCCTTATAAATTTACGACATTACATTGCATTTAGTTGCATTAAGCAATAGTTTATTCCTTTACACTATGAGTTTAATAAGTTTAAATGTTTTTGAAGTAAGATACAATCATTTTGAGATTCAATTTTTAAGAAAAGTTTTAAGTCATCCGTATAATAAACAGTTTACATTTGGACCAGCTACTATGTCATTGATAAAAATTATGAACAATAACGGTCTTAAGACTGATCCTTCAGGAACACCAGAGGACTGAGTGAATTTGTATCCAAAGTAGTGGACATATTGGTTTCGACGATGTAAATATGACTGGAAGAACATTAACATATTGTAGCTTAGATCCATCTTATTTAACTTCATAAGTAACAAATCATGATCCAGACTATCGAAAGCATTGGAGAAGTCAGTGTAGATAACGTCTATCATCATCAAGTGCTTCGCAAATGAATTGAGATTTACAAACAGATTTCTCGGGTATTATATTACTTCTGACATGAAACGATAGGAAATTAAATACAAGAATTTCGAATGCTTTGCTGAAATTACATAATATTGTTATTGGTCTATAGTTTTTTATGTCCATGTTCTTATCTTTTTTATATACAGGGCACACTCCAAAAATTTCTCAAACATCAGGAAATATCTGTGTTTTAAAAATTAAATTAAAGAAGATTTGCAATGGTTTGGAAAGTATAATGGCACAATTTTTTAATAAGAACACCTGATTTAGGTCCGGACCTGCCGTCATTTTGGGTTTGATTTGTCTTAATATTTTTGTGACCTCATCCTCACTTACTGACATAATATGTAAAATGCCATTAGTATTGTTGTTTATCGATGTATATTGGGTATCATATGTAGTGGAATTAAGTAAATTGTTAGCAAAAAAATCTGCAAATCTACATCTACAATTTGCTAAGGAGAATCCGGTCTAGTCTCATTGTGAGTCATTACGGATGGAACTGAAGAGTATCCTTTTTTATTAGATATATACGACCAAAATTTTTTTTGGATTTGACTTTATATTGAGTTCAGTTTCGGCAACATATCGTTGATAAGCTTGGCTAATTTTATTTTTTAAGTCACTTCTTATGGTTTTATAGCAATTGTAGTTTATTTCAGTGCGATCATTATGATATTGCTTCCATGCTTTATTTTTTTGTCTAAGTGTATGGATAAGGTCTTTGTCAAACCATGGCGGATAACGTTTATTGGTGACTATCTTTTTAGGTATGTTGAATATGAATATTTCATTTAGTTTTTCATAAAAAATATCAGTTCCCTTATGCGTTTACAAAACGAAATACACTACGCTTGCGTACACTACGTCTTCGATGGGGAAACCCAAAATAAAATCTAATCCTAAAGAAAAAACTACAGTGCAGGGCCAGTCGCAAACTAGTTCAAAGGAACAGTGCAGGGCTGTTGTGTACTCACTTATGTCGTGCTGATGAGAGTTAGCAAGCTCGAAACTAGGAATTTTTAGTCTTTCATAGTAAATATTTATTTTTATAATAATTAGTCCACGTTGTCCATTGATTGTCCACGTCCATTAGTCCACGTTGGTTGTATATTTTATTACTATGTTACAGGGTGACCTAGTTCAAACTTACTATCATGCCATTTCCTGTTCTGTAAATCTTTAGGAAAACACTATAACAAATCATCTCCTTTTCGAGGAGTACAGAAAAGAATAGAATAGAGGAGAATAGGATAGAGTAGGGTAGGGTAGTGTAAGGTAGAGTAGGGTAGGGTAGGGTAGAGTAGGGTAGGGTAGTGTAGAGTTGAGTAGGGTAGAGTTGATGAGAGCTAACAAGCTCGAAACTAGGGATTTTTAGTCTTTCGTGCTAAATATTTATTTTTATAATAATTAGTCCACGTTGTCCATTGAATGTCCACGTCCATTAGCCCACGCTGTTTTAAATTTTATTAGTATTACTATGTTACACATTACTATTTCAAACTTACTATCATGCCATTTCCTGTTCTATAAATTTATAGGAAAAACACTATAACAAGCCATCTCCTTTTCGAGGAGTATAAAATGGAATAGAATAGAGTAAGGTAGTTAGGGTAGGGTAGGGTATGGTAGGGTAGAGTAGAGTAGAGTAAGGTTGGGTAGGTTAGAGTAGACTAGATTAGAGTAGCGTGGCCAAGGTAGTATGGAACAGGATACGATAGAATCGTATCCTGCGTATGCCGTATACCGTAGCGTATGGTAGGGTAGGTGGCTTTGTATTTGTACGGGTATTTTAATAATATGCTGTAAATTCGGTTCAAATTCAAAAGAATAAAAAAGTTATAGGTTATACTCTTAAATGCGTCACACTAAATATTCATGTAAAGAACAATTTGAAGTTTAGTTTGAAAAAGAAAATATAGTTTTATTTAGTAGGTGAAGTACTGAATATACATCCATTTGGGAGGTCTGCCAGGTATGCAAAAAACTTGCAAGGCAAACAATGGTAATTGTAAATGATTCATATTTGTCTCTAATCTGTATAAATTTCACCGAGTAGTGTTAAGTAGTTTACGAGATACTGACTTTTTTCTACTAATAAAAAATGATTTGATGTTTCCCATCTTTTTTTTTTTTTTTTTTTTTTTTTTTTTTTTTTTTTTTTTTTTTTTATACATTTATTTAACGTCGGCCTATTTCCGCTACTGAGGCCTAACACCGACGCCTGTAGACGAGCTACCCCCAACCAGGAATTTTGCCGAACCTCTTCCCTTAAGAAGAGTAGGGATCTTTTACTTGCCTAACATTTAATAGACAAGGGACCGACGGCTTTACATCCCCTCCGAAGGATGGTATATCTCCTGTACAACCCTCGCCTAAGGTTGTATAGCTTCCGCGCATACACTGGTATACAAGCCGCTGGAAGGTTTCCCATCTTATTATTTGATAAAATTGTAGTAGTGTTATCTAGTAGACTTTTATACCATGGGAGCTCGAACTAAAATAGATATCTGGAAATTAGATAAAACCAATCAATTTTGAAGTTAATATATTCCGCAACTAACGTTTTAAAACTTAATTTGCAGAAATTTTTAATGGAAAATTTACATTTTGAAATCCGTTTCTATGGCGATTAAGGCTCGTAATTACAGCTCAGAAGACATGCATTTTCTGACCGAAATTTGTGAATAATCAAGAGCCAACAGATCTAAATTTAAATATTTCATAATTTCACAAAATCTGTCGAATAATAATTGTAAACTTTGTATTAAATATTCAATTGCACATTATGTATTAATCGAAAGAGTAAAGTGATGAAAAAAATATTTCATCAAAATATACCTATCTATAATTTTTTTTTTTTAGAAAACTTATCCAATTATAGCCAGATTACAATTTTTCCTTCTTGCTTATGATAAAAAAAACATGTTGTTTGAGTTCCTTTGACCTCTTAGCGATTCTTCCCATTTTAAATAAATAAAAAATATATAATACACTATACAAAACTAGAACCTAATTATTGTCTATATACACGTAAAATACCAATATGTTACTTATATCTTTAGAATAAACGCACATCCGCAAGACAGCATGGCATGTCTTGTGGATTGTAAATACCTTACTTTTATCACTATGCTCTAGCCCAAACACAGACATATGAAACGGATGACTTTCGGGGTAATCGAACAGATAAAATCCCTTAATATTGTATAATGCTAATTTAAAATATATCATTAATTTTTTTTGTATTCTGTAAAAGGTAATTCCTAAATAAATTATAAACTTTTTGGAAATTTAAAATCTTACAAGAAAAACAAAAATGAAAGAGGTAGATACATGCACATGCATTTGGTTTTAATTATTTTTGCAATTTCCACAATTCTAACATCCCTTAAAAAAGATAATAGTCAAAGCAGAATTTTAAAATCGATTTATCATGAATTTACCCATTCTGGAGCTCTCTTAGAGAGACTGTTTCCAGGCTATTTACCAAATGTCCCATTCTCACAATGAATTGTTTATTGCAAATTTCTGTAAATTTAAATATTATATATTATTCCTTAACCAATGCGATGAGATTTGGCGAAAATTAGAAGCGTCATCTAATGAAATTATTCATTCTTAATTGTATTAATGTCTCTTTCTGCTTTTTTACGATTGGTATAAGTATGACCTTGTTGTGACTCGTCCTTTTTTTTATTATAAAAACAATTAAGCTATAATTTTTCTAATTCACAATCTGACCTCTGTCAGGATGATAGAACGATGATGGTATAAAATAATCACTGCTTCCTGTAGAGTCCATATAATTACACAAAATGTTTTATGATGGGGCTATTGTTCATATTTAATGTGTTATGAACCACAGTATCATTAAATTCGAACATAAACAATATGCTTTAACGACGTGCGATAAAATTGAATTTTTTTATTGTAGGGATACTTGCACATTTAATTGAGACAGAGCGGAAGACGGAGAAAAAAAACATATTAGTGGAAATTATTCCAATTCTAATAACGTGTGATTTTCAATAAATATTTTTGACATGAGTCTACAACCTATATTAATTTCTGTCATCTCTGATAGAAACGAAACACAGTGTCTCCGACTTTAGTTGACTACGGTTGTTCTTACATGTGTCGATGCTGCACATCTGATTTCAGTGACCATACGAAATTTGGAATAAATGAGAGCATCTGCATAGGATGAGCAACAAGCAATTTAAGGGAGCAGTATCAGTTTTCAACAAAACTCCTGAAATTCCTATAAAATGTTTAAAATATGAAATTCTATTATTAGTGACTATGTATGTTTATCTAATATGGCTACCTTGAACATTTTCTTTTCATTTCCTTCAGTTTGAACTGGAGCATGGATTATTCTTCTTCGTCTTCTACTTCTACTATCTTTTAAAGGTACCCTTTTACCCAATCTCGAATATAAGCCTTTCTTTTCCATTCATCGTGATTTTGTGATTTTCTTACCTATACAAGACTGGGTATTCATTGAACCTCTTCCTCCTGATCTTTTTCCTAGTTAGGGTCTTTATTCTTACATTATCTTACTCCATCTTTCATCAGATTGTCTCATAGTAATTGTGCTCAACTCATTTCCATTTTAGGCTTACTACATGCTAAAATAAAACACAACATAATATGTTACTTTTTTTTGTCTAATGTGTTCATTTTCATTCTGTTCTATTGTTTTCATATTTAGCTCTTGGTGCTCCATTGTCGTTTGGATTGTACTTAATTTCTTCATCATTTGCTTACTTCTATTTAGTGTCCATAACTGAATAGTATAGGTAAGAACAAGTAAGAAACATTAGGAAAACATAATTTTTGCAGCTACAGAGAAATGTTTCAATTAAAACTTTCCTTCGTTTATCAAATGTTGCTTATACCAATCTTGTATCCATATGGGCAGTTTTATTTGTTTTTCTGCATTTTACTTACAGTGTTTTATATCTTCTTTTGCTATATAGATTTAGGGCTACTGAAGCTAAGAAAAGTTTTAGAACCGCTTCCAACTTGCATGGGGCTATTTCCTGTGTAAGAAGGGAACCTGCAGAGTTTGAGTATCAAAGTAGTGTGATGGTGTACAAACAAATGTGTGTAGTGTTCACTACAATTGAAATATTTCTTCCAACGAAGCACTACATCATTTAAGATTCATTGAGTCTTTGGTAAAGTCTAGCAAACCGTAACTTGGTAGGTCGTCTGAGGTAATGTGAATGATCCATCTTTACACGCCTGAAGGACTTCTATTATACTTTCCAAAATGGATGTTAAACGTTCACAAATAAGGGTTCAAAGCGACAAAATCTATACTTACTGTTTCGTTTTTGCTTAACTGCTTCACTGATGGTACCAATTGGACATCGTAACACTCTAAATCTAACACAGTAAATACTAACACTTTCTTAAAATTTAAACCTGAAAAGGAATTTTGAAAACACAAGAAAAAGACAATATAAAGTTCAAAAATATATATTAAATCTATAAAAAATTATATTTTACAAAAACGTTCAAGAAAAATGTATTGACAAACTATAGTCTGGCCCGTGTACAACACATAGTGAGGAACGGAACGACTCATAATGTAACCAACTACTATCCAATGTGCGGTTTATAGCTAACGATTACGTAAAAAGTTCAATGTTTATAATTTTGGTGGGCTTTTACTTGCCTGTCTATTGACGTATTTTCAGTTCAATATCAATTTTGATCGCTCCTCGGAGCTGAAAAATGCTTGAATCGTAACGACTTTCAATTTTATTCTGCAATTATAGATTCATACGTTCAGGCAAGGCGGTCCCATGCACGTTCTGAGTATATGGTAACTAAACTTTTCTGACAACGAATCACTGAGGAACCGGTTTAGAGCAAATACGCTTAAAATTCATCATTTTCCCGTCAAAATCGACTGCTAGAAAATGATAGGGCACCCTCGACGCTAAGGGCTATTTTCGCTAAAACTCTCGAAATACTTTGACTAGAGACTGGATAACTTGTCCACATGTTTAACCCAACGCTTGAGTTGCAGTGCTGCGTGGATTCATAAAAAGGTTTTATTTCCAAAATTTCAGTTATAAAAGCCGGTTTTCGTTATACTTTCTAAATTTTGTGGTCGGGGCGAGATTACGTCCCCGTGCAGCGACATTTACTACACTTTCTAAAATTACACTACTTGATGAGTTTCCAAGATTTCCAGTGGCTCTCAAACGGTTCATAATGTTAACCGATTCAATCGCTGAATAATTAAAAATATTAAAAGTGTTATCATAAAATATTAATAAGTGCTAATTTATTAATTTCATCGCTTAGTGTAATTTTGATAACAAATGGGCATACATGAGACTGATAAGAAAAAATGAATTGCCCAATTCAATTAATAACAATATTAATTTTCGAAAAAAAATAATAATCTAAAAGCAATATTATCCGAAAAATAATATTACAGTCCAGCAAGAACCGTGGGGAGGTATGAGTATTTCTTGCTCGAAAAGGAGAGGGTGGTAAGGATATTAGTAAAATAAATTATTTCATATAATACCATCAGGGGCGAGCGTAGGTGCGTCTTTACTATGTACATACTTCGGTATGCGATGTAAAGCAACGACAGGCGCAGTTAGTACTTGGATGGGTGACCATTCCAACGGAAACCGCGTCCTCGCCTCACACATCTTCCAGCGGCTTGTATATCAGTGTATGCGCGGAAGCTATACAACCTTAGACGAGAGTTGTATAGGAGATATACCATCCTTCGGAGGGGATGTAAAGCCGTCGGTCCCTTGTCTATTAAATGTTAGGCAAGTAAAAGATCCCTATTTTTCTTAAGGGAAGAGGTTCGGCAAAATTCCTGGTTGGGGGTAGCTCGTCTACAGGCGTCGATGTTAGGCCTCAGTAGCGGAAATAGGCCGATGTTAAATAAATGTATAAAAAAAATATAATAATAAAAATAAATGGGAAATATTCATTAGCAATAAAGAAAATAAATTGTTTTTCTTTTGACGGTAATAAACAAAAATTCTGGTTGAGAAGATAAATATTGAAAAAACATCAATTGCTAAGATAAAACAAAATAAATGAAAATTCTTGGATATTAAATAACAAATTAACAACAATTTTAAAGTAAATAAATTAAAACCAAATGAAGCAATTTTTCTAAACACTAAAATATGTGAACATTATACTTTAACAAGTTATCTTCTTGACGCGTGTTTCGCCATTCGTGTAGTAAATATTGTAATTGAAACAATTATTATGACAGAACAACACTAGCAATAAAGCATTTTCGCGAACACTGTACACTTTATTCGACGCGCGTTTCAAGATTGGTGTATTAAAAAATAAAATTATATTAACCCTTAATCACTCTCACTATTACTGACATTTCAAAAAGAAACACTCTTTTGTTTTAGGGGACCAGAAATCGAGTAAATTCCACAGCAATTAATTCTGCTGTCATATATTTTAATATGTTTCCAATTGTTTTTGCCAAACAGGATTGGTGAAAAACATTCCCACATTTTTCACACACTAACCCTTTACTCACAACAATTTTTGGGAGTAGCACTTTCTGATTCATCATGACTAGGCGCTATTTTAAGATGCAACCTTTTAAATGATGAGCCACATCATTTTTAAAACAACGTATGTACTAGACTTGTGCTGTTCTTGACAGAAACGATACGGACTATGCTATTTTTGTATAATGAGCTGGAATATAGAACTCAATATCTTGGCATATGTGTAGTTTTTACATGAACTACGTACGCAGCAAACGGACAGTTTGAAAAAATTCTTCCAGATGACTCAATTCATAACACTGGTTACTATAGTATTGCCTTGGGTAATGTCATATATGGAAGGACGAATGATGAAAGTAAAATTTAAAGGAATACAATCAGAGTTAGAAGAACTGCTTCTTGTAGTTCCCCAGGGTTCCGCTTTGGGGCCATTACTGTTCATGCTGTATGTCAATGAATTGCCTAACAACATAAGCAAAGGACATATGACTATGTTTGCAAATGATTTTAATTCTTGAGGAAGTTAGCGCTTGGGCACAAAGGAATAAATTAATACTAAATGCCAAAAAAAAAGTATTGATAAACTTTTATATGCATAAGCCCCTCCCGCACAATATGACATTATATGATGATTTAAGTTCATTTAACAGTATTAAATACTTGGAACCTATATTGACTGCAAATTATCATACGAGCTAGTAGATGTATATTATATATCTTATAACATAATTTGCTGGGGAAGCTCTACTACCAGTGATAGAGTTTTTATATGTAAAAAAGACTTATTCGACTAATATTTAAGTTAAACTCTAGGGAGAGCTGTAAAAATGTGTTTAAAAATAAAAAAATTGATGACTCCATGCATATATATACTTAAATGTTTAATGTATGCCAAGAAAAATATAGACTTATTCTCTACATTAAAGGAAAAACACGCCTATGACGAGACATACCAAAGCGTACCAAAACACTGCACATCATGGTTTAAAAGATCCCCACGCTATAATTGTATAGTGTACATAGTAGTGGCATAAAGAAATCTTGGATCGGTCGTATAATAAGATAGAGTGAAATATAAACTGAAAGTAATGGATGCGAAAGGGACCGATATATTAACATTGGCGCCAGCGGCTCAGCAAGCATGTTAGAATTTAGCCCACTAAAGAGAAAAAAAATGACCACGGTGCGGCGCATTTTATATATGTTTCTTTTCAGCATATTATTTGGTTATTTCTCTTCTCTTCTATCTTGCATATTTCTCGACTCAAGTTTTGTACTTACCAACACTGTATAGTATAGTAGTTTATCAGATGAGATAAGAAATATATTCAACGTTATTATAAGTTTAAAAAGCAATAATAAAAGAAATTCTACAAAAAGGAGCATTCTATACTATACGCGACTTTTTAAATAGAGAACCTTCATTACAAAAAATATAATTACCACTTTGAAAGCAATTAAACTATTATTTTGTGTTTTTACATGTTTGAGAAGTTACCACTTGTAAATATAATAATTGCTTTATTTATATTTAGAATCAATATGTATGTACGAATGCATCCATGTAATATGTAATATGTTGTTTGTCACAAAATTAGTTTTTTTATATCATTTATATTATATTCTGACTTGCCATATATAAAAGTATATAATTTCCTTCCCGAGGAGATGTAAACAAACTCAACAGTTAAAGTCAAAATTAAAGCATGCTTGAAAACGAAAGCTTCGCCAGCAATAAAATATGCCTTCAGAATAATTTCTGACATGTAATATTTTTTAAATCTAGCTTTTTTTTTATACATTTATTTAACGTCGGCCTATTTTCGCTACTGAGGCTTAACACCGACGCCTGTAGACGAGCTACCCCCAACCAGGAATTTTGTCGAACCTCTTCCCTTAAGAAGAGTAGGGATCTTTTACTTGCCTAACATTTAATAGACAAGGGACCGACGGTTTTACATCCCCTCCGAAGGATGGTATATCTTCTATACAACCCTCGCCTAAGGTTGTATAGCTTCCGCGCATACACTGATATACAAGCCGCTGGAAGATGTGTGAGGCGAGGACGCGGTTTCCGTTGGAATGGTCACCCATCCAAGTTTAAATTTAGCAAAATTTTTAATATTTTTGGGAAGTATTATAACTGGCTTTTTGCATTTGTTCTTGACATGTTTGCCAACATTTGCCCTCTGTAAATGCATGTCTGTATAATAATGCTAATAAATGATTATTATTACTATTCATATTTAGGGAATGGTAGAAATAATATTTTTACCATAAAATACTGGCCTAACCAAAATCTGATATTTGCAATTTGTTATTTTGTAATTGAAAGTTCTGCAATAAGAAAGACATTTATTTAATGACTGTTTGTAAATACATTGCATATTTTCCGATAAAAGTGTTTCATTGCGCAGCATACTGAAAAAAATATTAACCATTACGTGATATGTTTATTTTTTTGTACCTTTGCTTATAAATGCTATTTAATGGCTAATTAATCTATTAATTAAGTTTCGTAATTATATTTCAATGTTTCAATAGACTTACATTTTCGGAATGAGGTAAAATCGCCCACATTGTAAAATTTTACTTATATAACAGGTCGTGTGTCGGGGTCACCAGGTCGATCTGGTTTAAGACCGCATGTATCCCTGAATTATAAAAAAATAGTACTTTATTTGTTAAGACATTCCAGATTTCGAATATGATACATGAAATATATACCTTATTTGAATAATCATATGGTATATTAATGCGTACAGTGGATGTTCTGCTAAGGCCTTTGTTTTACGAGTTAAGGACATACTTTTACTTTCTGTTGTTGCATACTTAATATGTAGGATATTTTTTCATCGAAACGGAATTGCATTTTGCGCTACTGACTAAATAGGTTATAAGCCAAGAGCAAAACAATTGAAAATCGCTCAGAGCAGACGCGTCCGAAATGAAAATCGACCAACAGTGATCACTGAATCAGATAATGATAGCCGGCGCTGATTTTTTACACATCGACGGCATTGATAGCGACTGACGTAGATGGTCTGAGCACCCTTGATCGCTCTACAGTGACCACACACTAAACTGTTAGTTCACACCAGTAGTTCACACGCCTCGGATGGCTGGTGATCCGAACTACCCTCGACCCTGACCTACCCGAACTGTGTCTTCACGCTAAGAACCACCCAAGTGCTTCCATATGCGAAACGGAACTCCATGCAGCTTCCTTATTCGTTTCCTTGTGGTAGGTTTGTTTGGTTTTGTGTTTATTCATTATGATATCAACTTCATGCATATTCCCTTCATACAAATGTATAATTCCAAAAGAAATAATTTTTTAAAGAATAAAAATTGCAATAGTGCGCTACCGACTGCGAATTGATTCTGCGGTTATAGCTCCTTGAAACAATTTTTGGAACATTCAAAATAGTTAATAGTTGGGAAACATTTTACATATAGTATAATTGATAATAATTAGATTTTTACTTTGGGAAACAATCTCAGCGTTGAGGTACAATGGGCGTTTTCATTTTCCTCGGTTTAGTTAGCGTTTGATACAGTGAGCCAACAGAAACTGTTGGAAACGTTAGAAAATTTTGGGTTTCAGATTAACCCTTTAAAATCAATAACTCTCAGAAAGGAACTAGTGTATTCACAGAGGAGGATCCAGACCCAAATTAAGGGGGGCCATGCAAAATATTGAGAAAAACATACAAATACAATATGCTAAAAATAGGTCCGAAATCTTTTTAAAACTATTTTTAAGAAGAATAACGTATTTTTTATTATCGCTTCATATAAGATAAAAACAAATCAAATATAATTTCTACTTACTACGAGGGTTTTGTGTATCGGGACGTAAATAAACATTTTTTTAGGATACATAATTAGTCGTTTAGTCGTTTTTCTTGCAATCAAAGGGGGGGCATGGCCCCCATGGCCCCTCCCTGGGTCCGCGCCTGGTTCAAATTGCATTCATCAGCTTAGAAAAGGTGGTAAGATATGGTGTTTCACAAAGAATCATGTTAGGGCCCTTGTTATATAATATTTACGTGAATGGTCTATTTTATACTAACACGTGGTGATGTAATAGGGAACTTGCATAAAAATTAAATTGGAAAATTATATTAAAAAACATCAGGCAATATTAAAATAAAACGTATAGTTCACAAAAATATTATTTTTTAAATTCGCGTCTTCGATGTAAGGAATTAAAATTGCTGCGAAAATTCAAATTTTATCACGTGACTGAAAACTCGCTACCATTCGTAGTGACGTCACGTAGTAGAAGTATTTGTGGTAGCCACCATGCGACAACTCATTCTGGGAGGTCACTTTTGAGGTTAGTTTGTGAATTTCTGTTTTATTGTGATTTAATATAAGGATTTGCCTGTTTGAATTGTTAATATAAAATGAGGGTAAAGAATACAAGATCAAGAAAAATAAGTTTGACAACTAATTATATAAAAATATTCAATATTTATTCTTGTATTTTTATACAAAATACGCATGTATCTAACTTATTTAACACAGATACAAATTATTTTTAACTGTTAGAACCATAGAAAAATTAGTTATAACAGCTGAAATGCTGAATTTTTGGAAATTTTCGAAATTAACAAAAAAATAATATCTCAAAACCCGTGAGACTTTGTATAGAGGTCATTGGAGCTAAATATGTTCCAAATGGCCTTACCTATCCACTCTTTCTATTTGGTAAACCATTCGCCAAACACCCTGTTTATTGTAGGTGACTACTCAAAGATATTATGAAAGAAAAATGGGAGGTATTCAAAAAGTCTATCAATCTCAGATGTTTCCTTAACGCAAAACGCACCTTAATTGTATCTAATTTTTTTTTTTTCTCTAAAATGATTTATAAAACCATTCGTGAGGAAAAAGTATTTAAATTTAATTTAGTTGTTTTATGTATCGTCTATAGTGGTCGATTTACAAAAAAATATTTATTGTAGACTGCTACCTAAAGATTCACTAAAAAAAATACCATACCGATCCCAAGGGTCTATGATGTTGAAAAAAAATTCTGAAAGTTGATGTATTTTTTTTGTCGGTATTTGTTTTATGGAATTTAAATCCTAATTTTTTCCTTAATGCTCTGAAATTATATCTATAACATATATTTTTAGGCGATTCAGTAAATCGTTTACGGTAAAAACATAATTCCGGTTTTTTAATACACACATCAATTATCGAGAAAAATATTTTAGGGATTAGTAAGTGTGAATGATGGGGTGTTACTGTTGGAAAACTGACTAGGAAAATATAATGGTCGGCTTGGAAGTGGAAGGCGCTAAAGAATGCAAGCAGTTAAACTATGGTGTCCCACAGGGATCGTTATTAGGCCCGACCCTGTGAAACTTGATGTTCGACGACATCTTCTGACTGCCTCAGCCGGAGTGTGTGACGGTTGCCGGATACACAGACGGAGTAGAGCTAGGGATGTTATGGAAGGCGCTGACACGACCATTAGGAAAATGGAGAGGTAGTTAATGAGAATGCAGCTCGAGCAACTTCTAGAAAAGACAGGGCTGCTAGTAATAGCCAGGAAGAGGAATCTCCCCCTCCCCCCATCTCGATAAGGGTGGGTCAGATAGAGATAGGGCTCTGGTTTGATTCAAAGCTGATGTATATATGTACGGTATAAAAACGACGGATAAAGCAGGCAAGGTTATTTTAACCATGAGTAGACCTATGGTTAATACCTACGGGCCGAGAGGAACCAAAAGGAGACTGATGTGTAGTGTTGTGCACTCCATTCTCCTATATGCGTCTCCAGTATGGGAGACAGCGATGGCGGTGGATAAGTCAAGATCGAGGATGACCAGGATTCAACACTGTGCTGCATTAAGGATAGCTGGCGCTTACAGGACTCTATTGTTTGAAGCTGCATTAGTACTATCGGGAACTCTTCCCCTGGACCTGCTGGTCAAAGAGTGACTTGAGATCTATGAGGGTGGGGACAGGATAGATGCCAGAGACACGCTCTCCAGAGATGACAGACAGAGTAGGACGAGATCAACAAGGGAAGGTAGACTAGGTGCCTTATTGCAGACGTTAGGCCTCTTCTCCACAGGGCGCGATCCGAACGCTTACGATCTCGTGTTGTAGTTATCACATTTGTACTCAATGTATCCCCTCCATGCAGAGCGCAATCTGCGTTTTTGTTTCACCAAGATCGTCACGATCAGTTTCGAATGTTTTGGAGGGGATATACTGAGTACAAATGTGATAATTATAACACGAGATCGCAAGCGTTCAGAGCGGTAGCTTTACAGAATATTTATACGACTTCGAAAAGCTATATAATCGAGAGTACGTGTACTGTGGCGAGATGGACGATGCGGAGCATACCTTGTTTAGATGCTATAGATGGAGGGAGGAAGAGAACGGCAAGTTGGAGGAGTATATCTCACTGCCGAGAATATTGTGGGCGTTATGATGGAGATCGAGAAGAATTGGAGGAGGATAGAAGAAGTGATTACCAGCATCATGAGGTCAAAGGAAGAAGAAGAAGAAAGAGAGCTGGATGGCTATCCTTAGGCTATAACGATCTAATTTATAACTTCTACATTCTAGATTGAACTGGTAGTAGTGAAGTAAAGCGAAGGCAGTTTCAAGCTTCCAAGAAACAGTGAAAAGGGGAGGGGTTTTAGCCGGTAAAAATTCGACACTACTCCGCGCCGGAAATAGAAGATTTCTCCTCACAAAAACAAAAGTGTTAATGATAGCAACTTACACAAAAAATATCAATCCTATAACCGTGGAAGGCACAATCGCCATGCTTACTCGGTTTTACTTATATATGAAACTAGAAATGGCCTACGGCCATTTCTAGCTCTTGCAGAGGCATTCGCGCTTCGCGCTCATAGTGGCGCCTGCGGCGCCACGCGGGGATGCTCCCTCCGGTCGCATCCCCGCAGTTGAGGACGCATGAAAGTCGGAGATATGTTCAAAATTCTAGGATCGGTCCTCGGATTAGCCTCAAAATTCTAAGGAATTGTCCCTGAATGCGCCTCAATATTAATCATTATTATTATCAATATCAGAATTAAAATCAAAATCGACATGAAAGGATGTCGAAATGAACATGAAAGAATATCAAAATCAACATCAAATTCAGTATCAAAGTCAATATTAAAATCAATATCAAAGTCAATATTCAGTATTTCATTTTTCAGCATTTCATTTTTCAGGATTTCATTTTTCAGTTTTTTATTTTTCAGTTTTTCATTTTTCAGTACCTATTTCATTTTGCAGCATTTCATTTTTCAGTATTAACCGAACATATATTTTAAGTTCGTATACGTTATAAAATATTGAAACGACATTCCCCGAATCGTTCGAGGCACGAATTCATGAAAGAAATATCGATAAAATGTAATGAAAGATGAGGAAAATCTATTTAAATTTTTTTCTACTCCCTTGCGTAAATTTGCCGTTTGCCAAACAGTCTATAGAATGGATATGAAATCAGTCAATCACAGCTAATCTTCCCAAAAAACAGTATATCACTGAAAATATTTTTTAAATCATTATACAGACAAAATTTTAGATGTACGGCAAAAAAAAAGGAGCTGTGGGTGAGGATGGAACCAATTACCAATTAAAAGCTTTTTTTATTGTTTTATAAGTACAATTCATTCTATTTATATTGATTTTTCCCTGAGCTAACGTTTTTATAAACCTGCACAATGTGCATACAAAAACTAATTATCCTGTTCTAAAATAGGTAGTTCCTCATAGATACAGGTTGGCTGGTGGTAGCCGAAATCAATATGCTTTAGATTTATTTATTGTTGTTTTAATTTATCATTTTATTGTGTAGGAAAATTTATTCAAACCTACTTAAATTAATCATTAGTTCTAAAAATAAATAAAAGGGTATTTTATCTGTTATATACATAATAAGGTTAAAAATTTAAAAGACAGAAATAAAGATGAATTTTCAATTAAGATAAAATGTACGGCAAAAAAAAAAAAGGAGCTGCTGTGGGTGAGAATGGAACCAATTACCAATTAAAAAATCTTTTATTGAGTTTTTTAAGTACATATCATTCCGTTTATGTCATTTTTCCCTGTATAAGATGTTATTATAAACCTGCACTGCGTGCTGTATAATTCTAAACCTAGTTAATATTAGAGTTTCCTCCTTATGAGTTAGGGTGGCTGGTGTTGTGCCGGGAAATGACTACTCCTTCCGAAATTTTTAATTAATGATTTTAATTTTTCTATTTTCTACTAGTTTCATAGATTTATAAGTTTTATCTGCAATGCAGTTGTAAAGTGAAATTAAAAATATTTTATTAAGTGAATTAAAGTTTTATTTGGTGTACGTACAGGAAAATAAAATGAAAAACCTGTTTCAACCGTGTGTGTGTTGTCCAAAAAATTAAAAATAATTCTGTATTGTTAAAAAATAAAATAAAAATGAAAGTAAAAAATTTTTCTTAAGTAATATTTATATACAAGGGGACCTGCCGCTTGGAACGCGTCGACTCTAGCCGTCCGGCTACCGCGTCGCCTTTACGAAGTGTTTCACGTACATCATGAGATTCAGAAGGAATTATTTGACGGCAACAAAATATTCCGTTTTACTATAAAGTCGCATTTTCTAAAGGCCACAACTTTCTTAATATTTATAGTAGAGAAATGAAACTCTGCATAGCGGTAGATAATTTATTTAGCTTTATTTTCGTTAGGTACGAACATTTTCGCCGAAAACGGCCTATTTGCCGAGATATTCGGCTTTTAACGAAAACGCTACGTATTTTGGCCACCCGACGTCGTTTCCTTCAAAACGCTCTAGCTCGAAAACGGTTCATCGAAGGTGAAATCTGAAAAATGGAAACGATTCCTCATTAAATAATCTTGTCCTTTGGGAGTTTTTATTTTTAAGAAATTTCCAGCGGTTTAGAAGTTATTGAAGGAAAACCGAAAATGTGCGTATTTCGCCAGAATCGTGAAAAACCACCAAACACGCAGTTTTTAAACGCTCATATCTGGCGAAAAACACCTCGCAGACGGCCGTACGATGTCGATATGGAAAGTACGTGAATGGCAATGAAAGCAAATCGTAAATCCCACCGGCATAATCGAATTATAAGGCCGCCAGGAACGAAACAAAAACGGAAATTTTTGACGTTTACCAAAATAAGCGGGCGCCTACGTCAGCAAAAAGGAGCGACGCAAATTCATTTTGAGGGTCGTAAAAGCGTGTAGGGAAAGAGATAGCCGACATTATTAGCCTAATTAAAAATATCAACCCCGAAAGGCACTCGTCGCCAATACGAACTTGGGACGTAGTTCGGCCTCCCGCTTCCGCTCGTCCCGCTCCCGACCTCGGGCTCTGCCGCAAACCGGAGAATATGCGCCAGCAAAATTGCAAAACGCAAGGGGCACGCACCAACACGATTTTAATATATATTGACTAGAAATGGCCTACGGCCATTTCTAGCTCTTGCAGAGGCATTCGCGCTTCGCGCTCATAGTGGCGCCTGCGGCGCCACGCGGGGATGCTCCCTCCGGTCGCATCCCCGCAGTTGAGGACGCATGAAAGTCGGAGATATGTTCAAAATTCTAGGATCGGTCCTCGGATTAGCCTCAAAATTCTAAGGAATTGTCCCTGAATGCGCCTCAATATTAATCATTATTATTATCAATATCAGAATTAAAATCAAAATCGACATGAAAGGATGTCGAAATGAACATGAAAGAATATCAAAATCAACATCAAATTCAGTATCAAAGTCAATATTAAAATCAATATCAAAGTCAATATTCAGTATTTCATTTTTCAGCATTTCATTTTTCAGGATTTCATTTTTCAGTTTTTTATTTTTCAGTTTTTCATTTTTCAGTACCTATTTCATTTTGCAGCATTTCATTTTTCAGTATTAACCGAACATATATTTTAAGTTCGTATACGTTATAAAATATTGAAACGACATTCCCCGAATCGTTCGAGGCACGAATTCATGAAAGAAATATCGATAAAATGTAATGAAAGATGAGGAAAATCTATTTAAATTTTTTTCTACTCCCTTGCGTAAATTTGCCGTTTGCCAAACAGTCTATAGAATGGATATGAAATCAGTCAATCACAGCTAATCTTCCCAAAAAACAGTATATCACTGAAAATATTTTTTAAATCATTATACAGACAAAATTTTAGATGTACGGCAAAAAAAAAGGAGCTGTGGGTGAGGATGGAACCAATTACCAATTAAAAGCTTTTTTTATTGTTTTATAAGTACAATTCATTCTATTTATATTGATTTTTCCCTGAGCTAACGTTTTTATAAACCTGCACAATGTGCATACAAAAACTAATTATCCTGTTCTAAAATAGGTAGTTCCTCATAGATACAGGTTGGCTGGTGGTAGCCGAAATCAATATGCTTTAGATTTATTTATTGTTGTTTTAATTTATCATTTTATTGTGTAGGAAAATTTATTCAAACCTACTTAAATTAATCATTAGTTCTAAAAATAAATAAAAGGGTATTTTATCTGTTATATACATAATAAGGTTAAAAATTTAAAAGACAGAAATAAAGATGAATTTTCAATTAAGATAAAATGTACGGCAAAAAAAAAAAAGGAGCTGCTGTGGGTGAGAATGGAACCGGGGACCTGCCGCTTGGAACGCGTCGACTCTAGCCGTCCGGCTACCGCGTCGCCTTTACGAAGTGTTTCACGTACATCATGAGATTCAGAAGGAATTATTTGACGGCAACAAAATATTCCGTTTTACTATAAAGTCGCATTTTCTAAAGGCCACAACTTTCTTAATATTTATAGTAGAGAAATGAAACTCTGCATAGCGGTAGATAATTTATTTAGCTTTATTTTCGTTAGGTACGAACATTTTCGCCGAAAACGGCCTATTTGCCGAGATATTCGGCTTTTAACGAAAACGCTACGTATTTTGGCCACCCGACGTCGTTTCCTTCAAAACGCTCTAGCTCGAAAACGGTTCATCGAAGGTGAAATCTGAAAAATGGAAACGATTCCTCATTAAATAATCTTGTCCTTTGGGAGTTTTTATTTTTAAGAAATTTCCAGCGGTTTAGAAGTTATTGAAGGAAAACCGAAAATGTGCGTATTTCGCCAGAATCGTGAAAAACCACCAAACACGCAGTTTTTAAACGCTCATATCTGGCGAAAAACACCTCGCAGACGGCCGTACGATGTCGATATGGAAAGTACGTGAATGGCAATGAAAGCAAATCGTAAATCCCACCGGCATAATCGAATTATAAGGCCGCCAGGAACGAAACAAAAACGGAAATTTTTGACGTTTACCAAAATAAGCGGGCGCCTACGTCAGCAAAAAGGAGCGACGCAAATTCATTTTGAGGGTCGTAAAAGCGTGTAGGGAAAGAGATAGCCGACATTATTAGCCTAATTAAAAATATCAACCCCGAAAGGCACTCGTCGCCAATACGAACTTGGGACGTAGTTCGGCCTCCCGCTTCCGCTCGTCCCGCTCCCGACCTCGGGCTCTGCCGCAAACCGGAGAATATGCGCCAGCAAAATTGCAAAACGCAAGGGGCACGCACCAACACGATTTTAATATATATTGACTAGAAATGGCCTACGGCCATTTCTAGCTCTTGCAGAGGCATTCGCGCTTCGCGCTCATAGTGGCGCCTGCGGCGCCACGCGGGGATGCTCCCTCCGGTCGCATCCCCGCAGTTGAGGACGCATGAAAGTCGGAGATATGTTCAAAATTCTAGGATCGGTCCTCGGATTAGCCTCAAAATTCTAAGGAATTGTCCCTGAATGCGCCTCAATATTAATCATTATTATTATCAATATCAGAATTAAAATCAATATCAAAATCGACATGAAAGGATGTCGAAATGAACATGAAAGAATATCAAAATCAACATCAAATTCAGTATCAAAGTCAATATTAAAGTCAATATCAAAGTCAATATTCAGTATTTCATTTTTCAGCATTTCATTTTTCAGGATTTCATTTTTCAGTTTTTTATTTTTCAGTTTTTCATTTTTCAGTACCTATTTCATTTTGCAGCATTTCATTTTTCAGTTTTTCATTTTTCAATATTAACCGAACATATATTTTAAGTTCGTATACGTTATAAAATATTGAAACGACATTCCCCGAATCGTTCGAGGCACGAATTCATGAAAGAAATATCGATAAAATGTAATGAAAGATGAGGAAAATCTATTTAAATTTTTTTCTACTCCCTTGCGTAAATTTGCCGTTTGCCAAACAGTCTATAGAATGGATATGAAATCAGTCAATCACAGCTAATCTTCCCAAAAAACAGTATATCACTGAAAATATTTTTTAAATCATTATACAGACAAAATTTTAGATGTACGGCAAAAAAAAGGAGCTGTGGGTGAGGATGGAACCAATTACCAATTAAAAGCTTTTTTTATTGTTTTATAAGTACAATTCATCCTATTTATATTGATTTTTCCCTGAGCTAACGTTTTTATAAACCTGCACAATGTGCATACAAAAAACAAAAACTAATTATCCTGTTCTAAAATGGTAGTTCCTCATAGATACAGGTTGGCTGGTGGTAGCCGAAATCAATATGCTTTAGATTTATTTATTGTTGTTTTAATTTATCATTTTATTGTGTAGGAAAATTTATTCAAACCTACTTAAATTAATCATTAGTTCTAAAAATAAATAAGGGTATTCTATCTGTTATATACATAATAAGGTTAAAAATTTAAAAGACAGAAATAAAGATGAATTTTCATTAAGATAAAATGTACGGCAAAAAAAAAAAAAAAGAGCTGCTGTGGGTGAGGATGGAACCGGGGACCTGCCGCTTGGAACACGTCGACTATTACCGTCCGGCTACCGCGTCGCCTTTACAAAGTGTTTCACGTACATCATGAGATTCAGAAGGAATTATTTGACGGCAACAAAATATTCCGTTTTACTATAAAGTAGCATTTTCTAAAGGCCACAACTTTCTTAATATTTATAGTAGAGAAATGAAACTCTGCATAGCGGTAGATAATTTATTTAGCTTTATTTTCGTTAGGTACGAACATTTTCGCCGAAAACGGCCTATTTGCCGAGATATTCGGCTTTTAACGAAAACGCTACGTATTTTGGCCACCCGACGTCGTTTCCTTCAAAACGCTCTAGCTCGAAAACGGTTCGTCGAAGGTGATATCTGAAAAATGGAAACGATTCCTCATTAAATAATCTTGTCCTTTGGGAGTTTTTATTTTTAAGAAATTTCCAGCGGTTTAGAAGTTATTGAAGGAAAACCGAAAATGTGCGTATTTCGCCAGAATCGTGAAAAACCACCAAACACGCAATTTTTAAACGCTCATATCTGGCGAAAAACACCTCGCAGACGGCCGTACGATGTCGATATGGAAAGTACATGAATGGCAATGAAAGCAAATCGTAAATCCCACCGGCATAATCGAATTATAAGGCCGCCAGGAACGAAACAAAAACGGAAATTTTTTACGTTTACCAAAATAAGCGGGCGCCTACGTCATCAAAAAGGAGCGACGCAAATTCATTTTGAGGGTCGTAAAAGCGTGTAGGGAAAGAGATAGCCGACATTATTAGCCTAATTAAAAATATCAACCCCGAAAGGCACTCGTCGCCAATACGAACTTGGGACGTAGTTCGTCCTCCCGCTTCCGCTCGTCCCGCTCCCGACCTCTGGCTCTGCCGCAAACCGGAGAATATGCGCCAGCAAAATTGCAAAACGCAAGGGGCACGCACCAACACGATTTTAATATATATTGACTAGAAATGGCCTACGGCCATTTCTAGCTCTTGCAGAGGCATTCGCGCTTCGCGCTCATAGTGGCGCCTGCGGCGCCACGCGGGGATGCTCCCTCCGGTCGCATCCCCGCAGTTGAGGACGCATGAAAGTCGGAGATATGTTCAAAATTCTAGGATCGGTCCTCGGATTAGCCTCAAAATTCTAAGGAATTGTCCGTGAATGCGCCTCAATATTAATCATTATTATTATCAATATCAGAATTAAAATCAATATCAAAGTCGACATGAAAGGATGTCGAAATGAACATGAAAGAATATCAAAATCAACATCAAATTCAGTATCAAAGTCAATATTAAAATCAATATCAAAGTCAATATTCAGTATTTCATTTTTCAGCATTTCATTTTTCAGTTTTTTATTTTTCAGTTTTTCATTTTTCAGTACCTATTTCATTTTGCAGCATTTCATTTTTCAGTTTTTCATTTTTCAATATTAACCGAACATATATTTTAAGTTCGTATACGTTATAAAATATTGAAACGACATTCCCCGAATCGTTCGAGGCACGAATTCATGAAAGAAATATCGATAAAATGTAATGAAAGATGAGGAAAATCTATTTAAATTTTTTTCTACTCCCTTGCGTAAATTTGCCGTTTGCCAAACAGTCTATAGAATGGATATGAAATCAGTCAATCACAGCTAATCTTCCCAAAAAACAGTATATCACTGAAAATATTTTTTAAATCATTACACAGACAAAATTTTAGATGTACGGCAAAAAAAAAGGAGCTGTGGGTGAGGATGGAACCAATTACCAATTAAAAGCTTTTTTTATTGTTTTATAAGTACAATTCATTCTATTTATATTGATTTTTCCCTGAGCTAACGTTTTTATAAACCTGCACAATGTGCATACAAAAACTAATTATCCTGTTCTAAAATAGGTAGTTCCTCATAGATACAGGTTGGCTAGTGGTAGCCGAAATCAATATGCTTTAGATTTATTTATTGTTGTTTTAATTTATCATTTTATTGTGTAGGAAAATTTATTCAAACCTACTTAAATTAATCATTAGTTCTAAAAATAAATAAGGGTACTCTATCTGTTATATACATAATAAGGTTAAAAATTTAAAAGACAGAAATAAAGATGAATTTTCAATTAAGATAAAATGTACGGCAAAAAAAAAAAGAGCTGCTGTGGGTGAGGATGGAACCGTGGACCTGCCGCTTGGAACACGTCGACTATTACCGTCCGGCTACCGCGTCGCCTTTACAAAATGTTTCACGTACATCATGAGATTCAGAAGGAATTATTTGACGGCAACAAAATATTCCGTTTTACTATAAAGTAGCATTTTCTAAAGGCCACAACTTTCTTAATATTTATAGTAGAGAAATGAAACTCTGCATAGCGGTAGATAATTTATTTAGCTTTATTTTCGTTAGGTACGAACATTTTCGCCGAAAACGGCCTATTTGCCGAGATATTCGGCTTTTAACGAAAACGCTACGTATTTTGGCCACCCGACGTCGTTTCCTTCAAAACGCTCTAGCTCGAAAACGGTTCGTCGAAGGTGATATCTGAAAAATGGAAACGATTCCTCATTAAATAATCTTGTCCTTTGGGAGTTTTTATTTTTAAGAAATTTCCAGCGGTTTAGAAGTTATTGAAGGAAAACCGAAAATGTGCGTATTTCGCCAGAATCGTGAAAAACCACCAAACACGCAATTTTTAAACGTTCATATCTGGCGAAAAACACCTCGCAGACGGCCGTACGATGTCGATATGGAAAGTACATGAATGGCAATGAAAGCAAATCGTAAATCCCACCGGCATAATCGAATTATAAGGCCGCCAGGAACGAAACAAAAACGGAAATTTTTTACGTTTACCAAAATAAGCGGGCGCCTACGTCATCAAAAAGGAGCGACGCAAATTCATTTTGAGGGTCGTAAAAGCGTGTAGGGAAAGAGATAGCCGACATTATTAGCCTAATTAAAAATATCAACCCCGAAAGGCACTCGTCGCCAATATGAACTTGGGACGTAATTCGTCCTCCCGCTTCCGCTCGTCCCGCTCCCGACCTCTGGCTCTGCCGCAAACCGGAGAATATGCGCCAGCAAAATTGCAAAACGCAAGGGGCACGCACCAACACGATTTTAATATATATTGACAAGGATCCTGAATTCAAAATATTATATTAGCGAGTTTGTACTTTATTATTGCTAAATGCTGAATTATGAATTTTATACTATATAATCGACAGCAATTTACGTCGATTTTGAATTTATTGCAATATTACCTCTAACAAAAAGTCTGCGTCAGTAACTTGGAAGGCAGTTAATGTATATTTTTTTGTTGAACAGTTAAAAGAACAAGAAGAGTTTTTAAAGTATTGATATTTTATTTTTACTAAGGTGGATCTTGATATTTTAAATTAAGTTTTAGGATAAATGAAGGCACGGAATCAAAAAAACGCTAGTTCAGAAATCTATGAGAGAGAGCATAAACTTGTAAAAACTAGGTTTTTATTAAGTACAGGTTAACAAAGAATTTTGAATTATTCATGTACTGATTTACAAAAGAAAACCATATATTAATGTGGTCAAGAAATTTAAGATGAATAGGATGTAATCAGATTTTTTGATTATTTGATAATCACCTCTCTTATATATACTATAATATATCGAAAGATGGAAAAAATCGTGTAATTGTTGCTTCAATTGAGCAATCTAAAGCTATTCTAATGTACGGGTAATATATAAAGGCTTAAATTGAATATAATGTTTGTTATAAAGAACGCCGTTATTCGCCGTACTTGTACAGAACACCATAACTTTTAATGTAAGAATCCTAAGCCGCATTAAAATCCAACCATTAAAAATGGACATAACAAGATGTTTGATAGATGCCCGACTTTGCAAGACTCTACCCAGCTGCTCAGCATGTAGTACAAACTATAATTGTTTTTACACATGCATGTACTTATATCTACATCATCTATATCACTTCCGTCACGATAAGCACATTGAAATAAGTCGCTACATAAATATAACCAGAGAATAGCCGGAACTGAATAGGCGACCAGTCTAAAGTAAACTATCATAGTTTGTGTACACATCTACAGACCAGATAATAAATGCACGGCATATCAGCCTCTGTCCGGCAATGGCAAATATGCAACCGTTGCAGTTATGGAATGCGTTCGCATGTGTGTCAGGTCAGAGGGCAACTCTTGGAGCAATCTCACGCTCGCCTGCTAATCATACGCTATATTATATCTGTCACATCCACCTCCTATATCAGTGTCCACTACACGACTGTGCAATGTTATTTTTCCGGACGCGTCCTTGTTCCGGTGCTCCGATTTTCTACATAACATTTTATTTACAGGTGTTTGCCAAATATAGCACGGCCATAAATATGACAAGCTATAAAGTTTTATTAACCAATGCTCGGTCAGGCAAAACTGCGACCGGCCACTTTATATGTAGAAATTTTACTTAGGATAGGTACATATTTGTGTCTTACTTTATAATAGAAAAATTACATTATTTGCGTAGTTTCTAATGTTGCTGACGTATTAACGATTTTTAACTCTGGTCTTATAAATGTTTTATTTTTTCTAGCATTCATGAGACTAGTGAAAGTGAAAAACTGACATGGAAGTCTCAGTTAAGAAATTCTTAGGAAATATCGACAATTCGGGCCTAAAAATATATGAATAAAATTGAAGAACTTGAGGAAACCGATCTGATCGTGATGGTGAAAATATCTTGTCTAACCTTTTACATCTTGTAGAAATGTTCTAGAAAAAATAGAACAATAGAACAAGGTTTTTATTTCATTAAATCTTCGTTATTTTTCAACCAATCTTGATAAAATATTAAACACAATTTTAAAAAGCACCAACAAGGAAACCTTACAGCTGGGTAGGTCGCTGATTTTCCTCTTTTTCTTTTTATGAAACTAGATCATAAATAAAGAAATATGTCTTGCACTGTTTGTTCGAATGGGTCTTTGTTTTTCTTAGTAAATTTTTGACATATGCACAACCCTTCAGTACCAAAAAGAGTGGCAATATCAATAAGGAAGATTAGTGGCTCGGTGTATAGAGATCCACACAGAATAGTTGGTCTCACATAAACTAATAAAACATGTAACTTAGACAACCCTCCCATTTACCCTTTTTCCTTATCCTTCCTCCTCGCAATCATTTCTCTTGCACATAGTGCAACAGATAATCCCCATCGATATTTAAAAAATTAGACTCATAGTAATTATTACACGATAAAATCCTTCTGTTCTAATAAACTTCACAATTTAAGTAAGCGTTTTTTCTAAATTTTCCTATAAATCATATTTCATAAAAATGCAACGTAAAAACTAACTACATAACCAGCTCGCTGGATTATAGAACATTAAACGCGCTTCATTGAGAACAGAAGAGCAGCAAAAATTATTTAATTATTCAAAATCATACCTCCTGCATCATCCCCCTTAATTTTCTAAAAGCAGCTAGTATCGCCATCTTATACTGATGCTAAGGAGGTATCTATGGATCTAATTTAATCAAAATCATTAAAGCCGTTTTAAAGAAAGAAGTGAATTCAATTCTTTTAATCTTAGCCCCCACAGCCCCCGTACCTGCATTTTTAGGTAATGACGGATTATGTTATCTCATACTCTAGTTAAATGAGTGTTCATATGTTAGAGCCATTTTGAGAAAAATATAATTTTATTTTTTTATCGGTATTTAGTGCTTAATTACTTGCACACCGGGCCGGTTTTTTTACTAGGCCTCATAGGCAAGAATTTATAATACAAGATATAGTCTACCATAGTCATTCCTTTATTTCAGTTTTAAATGTTGTTCCTATTGGGGGGGGGACAAAATTGACCTGGGCTTAGGGGCTATTTTGCGATTTCACCTCGAGGTGTGGCCATCCTGAACACACATACGAGATTAAGCAAACTTGAGTAGTTTGGGCTCTAGGTGCGATCACAGATAGCAGGCAACAGCCAACCACTTTTTTGTTTCAGGGGACCTGGAAACGTGTATATTCACCAAAAACTCAAAATCAATTTTTTGTACCATCACAATACTTTCCTATATATTACATACGTAGAAGAATAAAGGTTTAGAAACCGTTATCTGTTTTACTTACAAAAAATACACAACATACAGGATGCTTCAAGGCTAAATATACAGGCTGTCCATTTTATCAGAGCACACGAGAATATCTCACTTAATATCGGTCGTACAGAAAAAAATATTTTTACGAAAAATGTACCGATTTATATAACCTACAAAATGGTTTAAAGACATTTGAAATTCATGGCCTACTTTAAGAGTTATGGCGGAAAATATCTAAAATGCGGAAAACGTCTAGGCCAGATATCTCCGTTATTTGAAGAGACACGAGAAAAGTTCTAAGGCGAAAATTTTTTGCAAAATATAGTGTTTCAACGAGGTTCTATCTAATTTTTTTCAAAACCGCTGTATTTTGAGATTTACTCTTCAGGCTGTTAAAAAAATTATTTTGAAACGAGCGGGAAATGGCGCCATTAAATAGAGAATTTTCCTCCCTTTTCAACGATATATCACATGCCATATTTATTCATTGGTACTACGTTATAAACTATAAAAACATTTTTTTTTAAACCAATAATTTTTTTTAACAAGCATTATACTTGCCGTGGAGAAGTATGATTAAATAAAACGATAAAATTATTCAATAAGTTGTTCAAATCTTTGCTATAATAAAACATTAACACAATTAAGAAGAATAAAGTAAATTCAAGTAACAAAAACAAAATAATAATTAGAGGTCCTCCATAAAAGCGTCACTCCTTGCTCAGGAAGTTAAAATGTCTTTACCAATTAATTTAAGTATAATATCCATTTGTTTGTATTTCATGATTTCACTATTATTTCAATTATTTTAAAATAGTTGGCTATGAACAAACTTGACGATTTAATTTTTTGACAGATCATCTCAGTTAATACTTAAACTCTCACTCAATCACACTCGTTTAAGAATTTAGAATTTTCAAAAATGATTTTCACTCACATTGATCGTTATAATATGTTCGTTACATATTGCCAATGCAATTTTAACTCTGGATTAGCTCAGGTAGAATATAGAAACAGATTTCCACAAGCACTACAGCCGAATAAAACTCTGTTTAGAAAATTAGCTACGGAACTGAAGAATAATGGTTCATTTTTAAAGAAGAAGACAAGGTTAAACAGTGTTACTGATAGTGTAAATAAGGTAAACTGAGTTATTAATTATGTAAGAAATAAAAATACAGAAAATTTGGAAACATCATTAAGAGAAATTCAAATTGCTTGTCATATAAATAAAACAAGTGCCAGAAAAATTTTAAAGAAAAATGGTTACCGGTGTTATAAAGCCAAAAAAGTTCACAATTTACAAGCGGGGGAAAAACCAAGGAGGCTGTTAGGAAAGAAGCGTGCCGATCCATTAATATGTAGTAAAATACTTTGGTGCGACAAGGCAAATTTTTCCAATAATGGATTTTTTAATCGCAATATTCATTACAAATGGACTTCCGAAAGTACACTCTGGCATAGACCGACTGGGTTTCAAAATAGTTTTTCAATAAATGTGTGGAAAGGTATTTTAGGCACCAATTTAATAGGTCCTTATTTCTATGGTGGTCATCTCAGTGGTCAAAGGTACCTAAAATTTTTTAGAAATGAATTTAATGAATTCTTAGATGACCTACAAGATGGAGCTCCTCCCCACAATTCCCAGATTTGCCTAGATTATTTAGACGAAATTTTACCTCAACATTGGAAAGGTACCAATGGATTTATTCGATGACCCCCTCGTTCTCCAGATATAACCCCAATGGATTTTTTTCTATGGGGGTATATTAAAGATAAGGTGTTTTCGACGATATCGCAAAATGTAGAGGACCTAAAAGCTCGAATTCAACAGGCATGTATTACAGTTACCCCCGAAATGCTGAGTAATATTTTAAATGCAGTGCCTCGCCACGCTCGATTGCGCATAAGAAATCGCGGTCAACACTTGATATGATATCTTAAAAATTATTTTGAGGGTTAGTTAATTATTAATGTTCTGTGTGCTATATTTTTTTATTATTAATTTGTTTTTGTTACCTGAATTTACTTTATTCTTCTTAATTGTGTTAATGTTTTATTTTAGCAAAGATTTTAACAACTTATTGAATTATTTAATCGTTTTATTTAATCATACTTCTCCATGGCAAGTATAATGCTTGTTTAGAAAAAATTTATTAGTTTTTAAAAAATGTTTTTACAATTACTAACGTAGTACCAATGAATAAATATGGCATGTGATATATCGTTGAAAAGGAAGGAAAATACTCTATTTAATGGAGCCATTTCCCGTCCGTTTTAAAATAATCTTTTTAACAGCCTGAAGAGTAAATCTCAAAATACAGCGGTTTTGAAAAAAATTAGATAAATCCTCGTTGAAACACTGTTTTGCAAAAAAATTTCGCCTTATAATTTTTCTCGTATCACTTCAAATAACGGAGATATGTGACCTAGACATTTTCCGCATTTTCGATATTTTTCGCCATAACTCTTAAAGTAGACCATGGATTTCAAATGTCTTTAAACCATTTTGTAGGTTATATAAATCGGCACAATTTTCGTAAAAATTATTTTTTTTGTACGACCGATCTTAAGTAAGATATTCTCGAGGGCCTTGATAAAATGGACAGCCTGTACATACAACACCTGCGGACAGAGGGAACTTTGTATCCATCGTCCTTTTTTACTTAGATAAAGGACATTTTATTGATTTCGTCAATACTTTTGAACTACCCTGTATAATATGCTCTAATTTGGCATGCGTATTTCACTTATTTTACAAGACCACACAAACCAATAGCCACTTGAAGGATTGCCAAGTGAACTGTATTACATATTACCACAGAACAAGAATAAACAGCTATTAAAGTACATAAGATTATTAAATATAATAAATAGTATATAAATCCATATATAACTAAATGTATAAAATCTGTATAATCGCTAATAATCTTCATGGTTGATGGGATTTTCTTTTCAAATAGAAGAAAAAGTCGATGCTTAAATTTTTTGAGAATTTTTATTTTTTAAATGTAAAGTCAATTTTTTATCGTACTGCTTATTTTAGATATTTTCAATACGAATTCAAGAAGCAAGGATTGTTGGACCTCGGGGATGCATATAATTCGGTCAATTTGAAAATATTACAATCAAGACTTTGATTTGCCTCCTATTTTATGTAATATTATTATTAATCTTTGTGAAGAAAGACGAACTTTCTTGAGAGGAAACCGAAATAAGCTAATCGGTCCCAGATATATTTCAGGCTCAGTGTTGAGTCCCCTTCTTTTGAATATATATACAAGTGACTTTATGCAGATAAATTGCAGTGTACAATACATTGATGACTTTGTTGCATATTGTAAAGAAAGGAAATTGGATGACTGTATATATACTTAAGTCGTGATCATGACACGAGTCACAAATAAAACTTTTATTTTTTTCATTCCTAGCTGAAACGTAGGGTACAAATTAAAACCCCTGATAGAAACTTAATTTTTTACGGCCCAAACCATTGCCATTCCTGACGCCATTTATGCAGTCAGTTTCTTAAATTTTCCTAACATTATTGTTATTTTCAGATGCAAGGAATGCTTTAAGTAGCATTGCCAATTTCGGGTCATGTATTAGACGCCGCGCCGTAGTTTAAGTGTTACAGTTGGTGCATCGCAATATTAATGTCAGCTTCGTATGGATTAAAGTGCATTGTGACTTGCCGTATAAGAAATTTGTAGGCAAATTAGCGAAGAGTGCGACCGCAGGTGGCAATACTTTATATAAAACTCCTTATCAGATTTACACGCTACATTCGTTGAATGTGAAATGGCAACGCAGGATGGTAGCACACACTCTGAAAATCCCACCAATTATTTTTTTTATTAAATTCGCTCATATCTAAACCCAAATAGCACAAAGGGCTTTACATCCCCAAACAATTCTACACAACAATGACAATGGCAATTGAACCACGGCCTATTCCATATTTTTCTGAAGAATATTCCAAAGGAGGTAGAGAAGGGCAAAAACTAGTTTTAGCTTAAAAGAACATAAGGGGGATGTTTTTAAATGGTGTTAAGTATATTATGAGGGACCATCTTTCTCTGGTATCCGCAAACTAATAATAAGGTTTCAGTCAATAAACTCGTCAATACATAGTAATAAATTACCCATTCAACGATAGGTGTCACAAAGCTCTAATTTACTATTCAATTACCACTTTTAAGCTTTTCTCCATCAGATGGCTCCCACTAGGTAATATACCAATTAATTAAATTAATTGTGTATGCCAGGGAAATCTAAAATATAACCTATTACTATAATTAGCGTATAAAGATAGTTAATGGTCGAAAGTCCATAAAAATCGATTTAGTTTTTAACATTTCACAAGTTGGTATTCTGACAGCTGAATTATCGAACTGTCAGTTTAAGTCATTTCCCCTTGTTTTTGTGAGTTAAAATGATTATAAATATCAGCCAAGTTCCTTCAAACTTCCTTTTTACATCAAGAAATTGAGCCGAAAACGTTGCTAGGGATTAATTTAGTTAAGAGGCATGTGGTCGCTAATCGGTTTGATACCGAGTCAAAAACTAAATTTAACCCAATTTTCGATTAATATTTTGGTTTGTTTAATTGGAATTTCGATTTATTCTGATTAATAATAATAATGATCGTTCAGAAAAGTATTCTGGGAAGTGTTAATTTCTTTGATTTATTATAGACGCGTACTCACATAAGATTTAATTATAAACGATTTTGGTAAGGCCAGATTTCGATTTGGTACTAGATTTTGAGTTAGAACTTGTCAACTGTTCTATTTTGGATTATTTGGTTTTTGGACTTTTGGATCATTTGCCATTCTTTTGGTACACGAATTTTGTTATGCGAATTTGCTCTGTTTTACACTTTATGATTGAGAAAAACCCCTATCTAATCATGGCAACGATTTCTGCAGCCAGCAAGGACCTTGATCAATTTTGTTAAAGCTAAGTAATTGCTGTATATATATAATTTCCATGATAAAATTGTTTAAATTAATAATCCCTTTCTCTAACGTAAGCTGAGAAAAACCTAGACTTTGATATATCTGATTATATATTTTATTGTAAGATTTTTACCTTTTAGTTTTGTGTACTGTGCTTTTGCTTGTTTTCTTATTGTTCGCTCTCACTACAAGGATTCGTAAGATTTGGGACATCGTTTATTTGTCCTGACTTTAGGTCGTAATAATATTTGTCAGATAGAATAAGAAATGCATAGTCAAAAGATAAATAATATTTTTGACAGCTTCTTGAGCTAATGTCAGATATCATTTATCCGGCACAGTAGTTCAGTCGGCTAGAGTACCTTGGGTGGCGAATGAACTTGGACTGACTCTGCTGTGTTCTGGGTTCGATCTCTGGCACCGTCCACAATGTCGGTGCGTAATGCATGTTTTTTGCGTTATTTCTATGTGTACCCACTTCCGGATAGCCTTTGGCTGTGATTGTCTACTATATATGAGGCATTTTATGTTATGTGTATATGTTTAAATAAATGTGGGTAACCAATAAGTTAACAAAAAAGTAATTTTGAAGTAAAATATACAGGGTTACTGGTGGTAATTCGATACATTCCTTTGGAGATGTGATGGGGCATGATCTAAGAAGTAAATTTAACCCTAACATAATCCAAAACTCAATAGTTTTTGAGATATTTAATTTTTTTTGTTTTTCTCAAAAAGTAGATCTTAATGTCCTAAAAGTTAAATTTCGAAAAATCTATTTGACATTTTTAATTTTTTTTACTGGATTACTTGTCCAATATTATAGATATCCGTTTGGAATGAAAAATATCTGGAAACATTTCGATCATGTGAACAGCTGAAACAAAAACTTTAAAAAAAATTTTTTTAAATCAGCAAATTTACCTATTAGGTTTTTTCAAAAAAATATTAACGTAACACGTGTATAAATTATTATAAAAACTGCCTTATTTCAATACCTATCTAATAAGGTACAAATGTTCAATGTACCCTTAATAGTTCTAAGAAAATGCTAGTAAAAATAACACAAGTAGTACGAATTTTATTTTTAGATAAACAGTAAAAAACATTTTAAAAGTTTAATTAAAAGAGTTTAATTCTTCATTAATTTCAAAGTTGTACTTTATTTTTTATATGTCTTGCTCAAAATGGGAGCCCCTATTCCGTATACAGACACGGCAGCGTCTTCTTATTTCCGTCCTTGTTACTCTGGTTGTCAGATTATGCCTTATGTGTTGGGCAGCATCGACTATCTTTTGTCTAAGGTTTTCTATAGTGTGTGGTGTGGCATAGACCATCTCCTTCATATGACCCCATACGTAATAATCAAGGTGTGTTAAGTCAGGGCTTCGCGCTGGCCAAGGTATTGGGCCCGCTCTTCCAATCTAACGGTTAGGGAAACGTTGATCAAGTAACTGTCGTACTGTCAGCCGATAATGTGCTGGACAACCGTCGTTCTGAAACATCATTCGCTGTCTGACGGCGAGAGGAACATCTTCTAAAATCACCGCCAGATCATTTCTTAAAAAATTTTCATAGATTTCCCCGTTTAAATTTTGAGGAAGAAAGTGTGGCCCTATTAAATAATGGCCAATGACTGCCATCCACACATTAATAGAAAACTTCATTTGGAAACTAGTTTCACGTGTTAACTTGGGATTTTCCTCTGCCCAATAATGTAGGTTGTGGAAATTTGTTATACCCTCGCGATTAAATTTCGACTCGTCCGTCCATAAAATACTTGTTAAAAAAATTGCACTTTCTGCATCTGAATTTAACATAAAGCGGCAGAATTCCACTCTCCTTCCAGGATCACCTTCCTCCAAGCCTTGGACAGGGCTATAGTGGTAAGGATGACATCCAACTCTACGTATCGTAGACCAAACTTTCCATTGTGACGCTCCGGTTAGTCTTGCGACTTTATTAGTTGAAATAGTTGGGTCTTCCTCCAAATACCTCAATATTTCTTCCTCATCATCTGGTTCATAAACGGGAGGAGCACCAGCGTCAATTCTTCTACATTTCACGGAGCCAGTTTCAGCGATATTTCGATATGCCGTACTGAATACACGTGCATTTGGTAAGCGGCGGTTAGGGTACCAAAGACCATATTCTCGGCGAGCTTCAGCAGCGTTGCCGCCATAGTATCCATAGACAAACAAGATATCAGCGTATTCTGCGTTGGCATACGCGGCCATGGCACAGAAAATACAATAACAACAACTACGAGCAAAATCAAAATCTTCGATAACTAATTTAACAAGACCAACAAACTTAAGGGACACGGAGATAAGAATGTCAGTTAATGACATATATGCACAAACGTCAAAGTCAAGGACTGACTGACTTAAATGAAAATGAACGATTAGTCGTTTAATAAATTCCGCCACCAGCATTATCTTTACTAATTTTTTATTAGAACTATCAAGGGTACATTAAACATTTCTACCTAGTTAGATAGCTATTGAAATAGGGAAGTTTTTATAATAATTTGTACGCGTGCTACATTAATATTTTTTTGAAAAAACCTAATAGGTAAATTTCATAACTGATTTAAAAAAAAAATTTACAAGTTTTTATTTTAAATGTTCACATGATCGAAATGTTTCCGGATATTTTTCATTCCAATCGGATATCTATAATATTGGACAAGTAATCCAGTAAAAAAAAATTTAAAAATGTGAAGTAGATTTTTCGGAAATTAACTTTTAAGACATTAAGATCTACTTTTTTGAGAAAAACAGAAAAATTGAAATATCCCAAAAACTATTGAGTCTTGCATAATATATGTTAGGGCTAGATTTACTCCTTAGCTCATGCCCCATCACATCTCCAAAGGAATGTATCGAATTACCAGTAACCCTGTATAATGTAAATAATAAAAGTGCGTGTAGCTTTACATTTGGATTCAGTATATCTGAAGAACGCTTACCACAGTAAGAAAGACTGTTACGTATGTTCGCTTCCTTACAATAAAAAAAGATATTTTGTGGTAATAACTAGCAATTTTATCAACAGAAATTATGCAAATTTGAATTCCAAGCTGGCAAAAACCAGTCATAATTAAAATACTTTAGACAATTATTTTTAATTATTGTTTTATAATATAATAACGATGCAATATTAATTATATAAAAGGCAACTGCTTGCAATATTATATACATTACTCTAATATATTCTTCTTACCTTCCTGTAATCATTCGTTACTTAATTTAATTATGACTTTTTAATACTCTCAATTACTTGAAGACTATACTACGCTTAAACTGGGTTACACTTGATTTCTGTTTTGATGAATGCTATTTAAATTAAGATACTTATGTTGCATTTTTATATGCAAATGATTTTAAAATACTAGACCAATATACCTCAACGGATAAAAATATTTATTGGAGTAGAAATTTTTTGATGACTCATAAAGATGTGGCACATAGTCAAGAATCCGGTGAGATTTATTAAGGGCTTCAAACCAGTTTTTGTCCAATATCTTGTCACCGCTTATTGTCAATCTTGCATTTAAAGAAAAATAATTATGTACAACTTTCGAACTTTTTCATCTGGTGTATAGAATTATGTCAAAATATCATATTTTGAGCTTTTATAAAGTAAATATGTAAAAATGACGATGTTTTTCGTTTATACCCTTTATTAATAAATATTAAGTCAGTCAATATCGTCCATTTAGGACACGTTATTCGGAAATCTACAGCCACGGACCCTACGGGATGTGCGGGAGTATAGCCGAGTACACATTTATTGGACACTCAAAAAATGCAACAAAAACTTCACGCCCTCATTATTATTGCCGTTCGACCATGCGGCATGTTGCCATCAAACAAACCGACGCACATTAAAAACCTACAAAGGAGATATACGAATATAACTAAGGTTAGCGAATCAATTTGCGAACGAAATAATACAGAGCCGAACTTAAAAATCGTATGTATTAGAATGTACATATTAATAATATAGCCCGTAACGCGCCGTTGAAATTGAACTACTAAGTTGCTGATCTAAATATTTCAAGTGCGTATCTGGGTGCAATTTTGTGACTATAGAGGTTGTAAAGTTTTTGTTGCGTTTTTCGAGTGCCCAATAAATGTGTACTCGACTATACCACATGTATCACCTTGAGCATACAATATAGTAGTGACTTTATAAATAGGAAGCGCATATTTTTCTGCACTCGCTCCCTACGTGGAAATATGGTGCTTTTTGTCACATACAATTAATTATTTTATGCAAAATCAAATTTTCTGCCTTGAAGGTTGTTCCTCTTTTCATCGCAGTATTATGCAAGTGTCATTAAACATTTTCCCAGTAAACAGAACAGCAGCGACACATAATTTTATCCCGTAATTATGAAAGGGGGTTGCCCATTTTTATGCATATATGAAGGAAGGAGACAATGAGAAATTAAAATAACAACAAAGATAATTTTTTTAATCGTATTCTAAACTCGGAGAGCGGAACGTCCTGCTACTGACCAAGTTGCTTAATTAGTATGCACATATATTACTGACTGCATTAATTAACAAATTTTTGTTTGTTCATTACGGCAACGAAATACATCATTTCAAATTACTAAATATAAGTCTGATCCAAACATTTCATTTCTATGATTTTTAACGGGTAATTAACAAACATATACGTTCTTTATGCATCGAATTTGCTTTGTGATGAATAACAGTTAAATTTAATTAGCAGTTAAAATTAGATTATTAATAATAGAACATAATGTTCCGGAAGTAACAAAATGATTTTTTAGTGAATTTTGCATTTCCCAGTATGAATATTAATTCCCCCTCGAAGACTAATTTTTTAGAAAATGCTGGTTGAGTTAAAAACTGTTTAACCGTTCCCAGACATAGTATAGTAGTAAGTTATACTTTGACTTTATCCTGTAAGAGTAACAAAAGTGCCAATGCAAAAGAAGACATGGATAAATCAAGAAAGTCTGGAATGCATGCGAGAAAGGGATCAGAGATATATATAGCTGTAACGATAAGTAATACAAATGAAGACTGGAAAATATATAAGAAAAAACGAAACGAGGTAACATCATTGCTAAGAAGACAAAAACGAGATTATTATGAATAAAAAATGACGATAATAAAACGACTCAAAAAATATGTGGAAAACATTGAAAGAAATATGTCAAAATAAAACCAAAAAGGCGGAAAAGTTTAATAAATATTTTATAGGCAGTATTAATGAAATTATTAAAAGTATTCGATTCATATGTCGATTCGTGAGTAGATGTGTGTTAGCACTCCCGGTAATAGACGCTTAAATATAGTTTAATAATAGCGACAAAAACCTAAAACATTGCAAGTATAATAAACAAATTAGTGTCTATTTTACTATAAAATAAAATTTTCCAAAAAGATGGTGTTAACCAGAGTAATCTGCGATGAAATAAAGCCTGCTGTAAATGCTGCGATTAATGTGTGTTTGCAAGACCGTACATTCATAAAAGCTATCGCTGATAACATCACGGATGCAATCACAAAATCAATGGGAAAAAGTTATCGCAAATTGAGCAAGAAATAATCGACGTAAAAAGGAAATTAAGGTGGTGAAAGATGAGAATGATTATAAAGTAAATCCAGCCAATAAAAATATAAAAATGTTATATGACAAAATAGAAATAATGACTAGTAAATGGGATAGCATGATTCAACAAACAAAAAGAAATAACTTGGGAATTTTTAACTTACAAGAAAACAGTAAAGTAAACGTGAAGGAAGAAATAATAACATTACTAAACGCAAAAATATCTACAAATTTAAGTTATCCAGACATAAATGCTAGATAGTATGCTATCGAATTGGAAAATAAAAAGAAAATGGGAAACCAAGAGGTATATACCTAAAATTAAAAACCATGAGATAAAGCAATCTACATACACCAAGAAGAAAGTGTTAAAAGGTACCGGTGTTGTCATAAAAGAAGACTTACAAGCTTACGTTTGGAACTGCTGAATGAGACTATTGAAGCTACTTCACTAAAAATTGTGTGGACTCAACATGGTAAAATATATGTCAAATTGAATAATAATGTTTATAGTATAAAATCCAAGGATGATTTCGATAGTCTTTACACAATAATATTAATTAGATCTATTACATTTTCCATTTGTTTATTTTACGATTTAATTAAACTGTTATTACATGTTATCTCTAGAAATTAAATCTTATTACTAATATGTAACTGGTTAGGTTAAATATTCATAAATTGCCACATTCAAAATGAAATATTGCTATATTAGTAATGAATTTTATCTTTTTTCTACTGGGGAGCTACGAAGTATGATCTACATAGCTCATTTACATAATATTATTTTTTATTTTTTCAGTTCTTACATAACTATTAGCATAGCTATATCATATATTGAATTTCATTTTTTTTCTTTTTCCTTATTGTTGTATTTCATATTTTCTTATACACATAATTATTATGTTAGAATTTATAGATATCTTAGGTAATGAGGATGAAATTAAAACTCAATCGTATAATAATTTGCAAGATTATTTCAACAGTGAGGAAGCGAGGAAAACAGAAAGCACGTTAAATATTATTCATTTTAGCATTAGGTGCATTAAAAAGGATTTCGATGAACTACTTGTATATTTGGAAACTATCATAGGTAATATAGATATCATATTATTGTCTGAAACATGGAATATTGAACTAACAAACGATTGTAATATACCTAATTACATACTGTATTAGAATGAATAAAAAATAAATCAAAATGATGGTCGGATTGCCTTTGTTAAAAATGACATTGCAGCAAATGTACAAAGTTTGCCTTTAATTGAAACTAATTTGTTAAGAATTTTACTAAACAAATATAACATTGAAATAGGCATAACTACATTATACAAGCCGCCCTCGATAAATTTACAAACATATCTAGAAAACCTTCAAACTTTTTTATCAAATTTAAGCAAAAAACATGTTGAATTTTTTGTGGGAGATATAAATATAAATTTATAGGACAGATTCTCAAACTCTGTAAATAATTACAAAAATATATTAGCTGAACATAGGTTCCTATCTTATGTTAATATACCTACTAGGATAACAGAGCAGACTCAGAGTTTAATAGATCACATATTCGTTCGTAAAGTAAACTGTAAAAAAGATATTTTACTTTCTTCTGCCGTCTTTCAAACTAATATATCAGATCACTATACTACCTCTATAAATATTACATTTCCTATTAATAAAAACAATACAATTTTTAACAAATCTAAACTTACAGTTAAAAAAATAGGTTATGATAAATTAAATGCTCCATACGTTAATGAAACATGGGATGAGCTAATCAATTGTCAGCAAACACAAAAATCATAAGATAATTTTATTAATAAATTAAATAATTACGTAGCACAAGCAACAAGTGAATTTACGATAAACAATAATAAAAATTATAAGATAAAACCCTGGGTAACCATTGGATTGATACATTCAATAAAAAAAGAAACCTAAAAAGAAATTAATAACTCGCTATACAGACGAATTGTTTATAGAATATAAGGCATATAGAAACAGATTAAATAAACTTATTAAGCAAACAAAAAAACCAATACTATAGAGACAACTAAATACAATGAAAGATAATTCCAGGAAGACTTGGGAATCAATAAATGAAGTACCAAATAACAACACAAAAAAATCTTAAAATATGTACCTGTCAAAAATAAAAACGGTGATATAATATTAGACAATAAGGATAAGGTTAATGTTATAAATAAGTTTTTTACAAACATAGGGCCTGAAATGGCACAAAAGATAAAGAAATCCAAAGAATTACTTACAAATTTCTTAAATGACATATCCGTGGCACCCACATTGTTTCTAGAAACTGTAACAGATAACGAAATAATTAATTTAATTTCAAATCTCAAAAATAATTGCTCTCCTGGACCAGATGGGATAAAACAGAATTGATAAAAAAATATACATCTACATATTAGCAAACCATTGGGTCATATTATTAATTCGGCCTATAAAAATGGAAATCTGCCTATGCAATGGAAAGATTCAATTGTTACACCTATATTTAAATCAGGGGACATGGAACAATTAACAAATTATCGACCAATCTCGGTGATAAATAATTTTGCAAAAATTTTTCAGCAAACTATAAAAAAAAAGATTAACTTCTTTCTTTGGTATACATGACGTGATCACTAAAAGACAGTTTGGCTTTATAAATAACTCTAATACGGAAAGTGCTCTTATAGACTTCCTTAAAACAACTGTGAGCATCATGGACGGATCAAGAAGGTGTTTAGCCATTTTTGTTGATTTGGCCAAGGCATTCGATACATTATCGCACGACAAACTCATAGATAAATTATATAACTATGGTATCAGAGGACCAACCTTGAACATTTTACGAGATTATTTATCACAGAGCGCGACGGGTTAAGATAGATAATTTCGTGAGTGATTCACGGATAGTATCCACATATACTACAGGGAACGGTATTAGGCCCAATACTTTTCCTTATATACATAAACAGTATTAGTCGTAAAACATAATATTTTTAGTCGCAAACTCCTCTATAAAATCCTTATTTTACTATAAGAAACGTAACCAGACTGCAACCAACAGCTACTCTCCGGGCTATGTGCCCCAGCGAGCGCTGAATTCCAAGTTACAAGCCTGGCGCGTTAAGTGTAATAATTGCATATTACCGTCAAAACGACAGTCAACAGCTCGAAACTGCACTGTGCAAGTGGTGTGTGACGACTGGCACGAAAGCTCCTTTTAGTAAGATCAGTCTTTCGGCTGGTATTTGTTGCAATCGAAACATTAGCGTTTTGATGGTAATATGCAATTATTACACTTAACGCACCAGGCTTGTAACTTGTAATTCAGCGCTCGGCGGGGCACATAGCCCGGAGAGTAGCTGTTGGTTGCAGTTTGGTTACGTTCCTTATAGTAAAATAAGGATTTTATGGAGGAATTTGCAAATAAAAGTATTATGTTTTAATATTCCACCCTCTAAAAGCACATTTGAACTATGTTAAGCTTAGTCAGGCTATTTATTTTTCGATTGCAACACACACTGGACCGTTAGATGGCACCTGTTAACTATTTTACATGTCGCTATCCCAAAGATACCGAAATGTACTAAATAGTCAAGTGATCCTCGTGCCGGTCGTCACATGCCTATCTTGCACTGACGAGAGCCAACAGTTCGAAACTGCAGTCTGAAAGTGGTGTGTGACGACTGGCACGAGAGCTCCTTTAAGTAGGATCAGTCTTTCGGCCGGTGTTTGTTGCAATCGAAGCATTAGCGTTTTGATGGTAATATGCAATTATTACACTTAACGCGCCAGGCTTGTAACTTGTAATTCAGCGCTCTGCGGGGCACATAGCCCGGAGAGTAGCTGTTTGTTGCAGTCTGGTTACGTTCCTTATAGTAAAATAATGACTTTATAGAGGAGTTTGCGACTAAAAATATTATGTTTTAATATTCCGCCCTCTAAAAGCACATTTGAACTAGTATTAGTCGTATTACAAATTTTAATGGACACCTTATCTCTACTATTATTATATGTACAGATGATACCTGGAATGAAATATACCATACTGCTGAACATAATCTAAAAAATATACATTTATGGTTAAATTTTAACTTACTTACCTTAAACGTTACTAAAACTAAATATATAACCTTTACTTTATTGGAAAAGGATCAACCAGTAGCAACAAGATTAAAAATACATAGCGTTACCTGTTCAAATATAACACACTGCAATACATGCCCAACAATAGAAAAAAAAAAATTAAATATCTTGATATTATAGTAGACCAGCACATGAAATAGGATGAACACGCTTTCTATATTACAAAAAGACAGCTTATTTATAAATTTTACACCTTAAGAGAAATCTTATCAAAAAAACATGCTAATCATTTATTATTTTTGCTGGAATCATTATTAAGATACTGTATTACTGCATGGGGGGTTTGTTTAATAATGCTTTAAGTATACTACAATCTACGCAAAATACAATTATTAAAATAATTTTTAAAAGAAATAGGCTACATACAAGAGAATTACGCTACCAAGAAAGCGGACTATTTAATATAAGAAGTATTTACACTTACCAATGCTTGATATGGATGTTTTTAAATAAAACAAAGTATGACGTTCAAGAAGAAACTTGACAAACTATATTTGTTGAAAATCTATCCATTAGTTTACCAATATTTGGAAAAAGTCACACAGAAAGATATGTCTTCTTTTTCGGCCCTAAGTTATACAATCAATTACCTCTCAAGTTAAAAAAATAACAAAAATTAGTAATTATAAGCTAAATATAAAATTATATATCAGAGAAAATCAGAACACACTTACCAATATGTTTTAATCCCACGTTAGACAATATCAATTCAAACGCGCCTCCTCTTTCCCCTCTTCCTCATCGTGTATGTTTATATGTGTAGTTGTGTAGGTAATAAATATCTGTATGTTTGTACGTATATATGTATGTGCATATATGTCTAAAATTCTTTTTTCCTTCTGCTATGCACTTATTTACATGTTCATAATATATACATAATTGAATTCCCTAAAAGGAACCAGGAATATGACACAAAACAAGCACCGTACAGTGCTTAGGTGAGCTTCCCTGTTCTTTGGGGTTTCACAAAATATATGGTAATATATAACATTGTAGCATTATGTGTGTTTTTTTAAATAATTTTTTATTAATCCAATATATTTTTTTTAGTTTAACATTTTTATTTTTATTGAATTTTTCTTTTACATTTCAATTTTCATATCCATATCTTTTATTGAATTATTAAAATTCTTTTGTTTCCATGGCATACTTGGAAAATCAAGGAATATCTCGGCATTTCTTGATTTCTATTGAATAACTCGGTAGAGGTTGAAGTTAAGTATAGAGAATGCTTAAGTAACTCGCCCTAAAATATAATTGTGTTTCGAATGGGGTTAAAGAAAATAGTAGATGCCATTTGAAAAAATTTATTTTTTGACAATTTTTGATTGCGACATTTGGAAATCGCCTACGCCCATCTGGTACATGATGGGACCACCGATGGGACATCAGGAGTTATCCTGGACTTCCAGCTAGCTGCTCCACAAATCTGGTTTCTTAATTCTGTACAGTTTGCGAGATATAAACTTATTTCTTGGTAAACTACTACAGCGGCAATTTTGTTCAAAGAAAATGACATATGTCAAAAACTGTACTAGATAATTTAACATAACTCGAGTTGCCTAAACTCAGAATTAGAAGGTCAATCGAACTGTGTGAAAAAAATGTAGGTTTATATTTAAAACAAGAAAGTTGGTACCGACTTTTAACACACACTGTATAGCTGAAGGACTAAAAATATTTTAGGTAGGACGAGAATGATCGATTATGGCTGCATACCAAATTTCATATTTCTAATCCAACTGCAAGTTGAAACACTTCTAATGTACGGCCTACGTAAATAACCCTGTATATTGTTAAGATTTCATTGTATTTATATTTTATAAGGAAGTAAATAGAATGGAATACTTTAGTCAGTGAAAAAAATTACCTGTCTCTTTAACGTATTTAATAAAAAATAAATAAAAGTGTATTGTAAATACGAATAGAAAGAATCATATTAACTTGCCCGTTACTCTATCAGGATTATTTTAGTAAACAATTTATTTCCAAATCACCTAACCAATTTCATCTCAGAATAATAGAGCCTGATATTGCAGGATAATATTTACTACAATCATAATAATACGGAAAGAATGTATTTATTTTGTTTGACATAATGTGAACCAATTTAAAATACATTTGTTACAGCCAAACGTGAGTTCTATATGTTTAACCACAAAAAGCCACAAAAAGTTCAAATTGCAACTCGGTAATTAAATGTATTGTTACAGCCATGAATAGAGTTATTGTTAGAATAAAAAATACATTCATTTAAATACTAAACATTCCTATAATGGGTTATAAACATTTACGCGATGTGTGTTATTATAAATCATAATCTATATGATAGATTACAGTTCAATTCAGGCGAATTTTTGTAAATTATAAATAGAAACGTTTACAATAACACATAATTGTTTGCTATTGTTTGATTTAATAAAATTCTTTGTATTCCAGCTGCATTTGCAACTGCAATTCATCAACCGTTTTAGGTCACTTTCCATTCAAGTGGAGTATTCATGCTTTGAATAGAACCTAGTTTAATTTACTGTCCATGTTAAACATAAATTTAATGTAATTTTAAACTCATTAATAATATGGGAAGGCTAAATATCAAGCAGATATCCTGGAAATGTGTTTCATGCTAAAATTTTCTAAGCTTTATGACTGCTTGTCTAAATGTTAAACAGGCAGGCGTTGGTAATCTTACCAGAGTGGGGCAGATATAAAAATTAGCGACAATATTTAGTGCAATATTTATTTATTTTCTTATACGAATAGTAAAGCGGAATACAGTAAACAAATTTATTTCAACTGTGAGGATTTAATACACAGGGTGTTCCTTTGCAGAATGTCTTTAACTGTAACATTTAGCATGAAAAACATTGACTATCTAATTTTGAAACTAAGCATAACAAAAGACTGACTAGGTGTTTAATTCTCAAGCTAACCACAATTTATATATAATCATTTATAAGTTTTTAATCATCTGCACTTGATTATCATTCCAGTTTTCTGAAAATAGGTATTTTTTTAGGTTAGGTAATAAGTTAATTTTCTAGGTTAATGGGTGTATTTGTTTTTTGGTTTCTAGAATTTTATCAAAAGCTACAACATTTGTAATGCATTTTTTTTTCGTCGAATCGATTAGGGTAGGTCCCATATTCCAATTTCGAGTTGTATATATTGGTTGTAGATACAAAAATCGTTCAACTTCGAGTTATTCTTTGTCTCCTAGGATAAATTAATAGAAAAAATGCAATGGTACGGAATTAGACTGTTACCGCTATTCAAATCATATCTGCTTAATCGCCAGCAGTGTGTTGCCATATACAATGAAACGTCAGGATTCCTAATTACGGTGAACCTCAAGGCTCTGTCCTGGGGCCACTGTAATTATTAGTTTATATGAATGACTTTCCTCTATTTACATTGTCCAGAAAATCCACTCTGTTCGCCGATGGCACCATTCCCTTGTGCTGCATCCATAACATTGACAATCTGCTGGAACTATCCACTCACAATGAACTACAGGCAAAAAATTGGTTCACCTTTAATGAACTTACACTCAGGAGAAAATCCAGAGACTGGTAATACCCTCAAATAAAAGTGTATCCAATGGCGAGTACGTTAAGTTCCTAGATACCTATCTAGGTCACAACCTTTGTTGGATAAACCATACTGATCATCAGAATAAAACGCCTTTCACCATAATCTTCCTTTCTAGGAAAATAAAAAGCGTTGTTGATTTCGACGTATTAAAAAATACTTACTTCTCTCTTTTCCATTCTAGACTTTCCTACGCAGTTGTTTTATGGGGTAACTTCTACCACGCATCTAAAGTCTTTCGGCAACAAAAGAAAATTAGAAAATTTCTTCACTTTTACTTTCTTCGACTACACTCTTATCGAGATTCACAGAAGCACATCCAGTCGGACTATCGTGAGCACAACACATGTGCTCTTGGACTTCTTAGAGTACCATGCTACAGGTTAACTCAAAAATGATGTAAAACCTTTCTATCTTAAGTTCTGTTTTTACTCAATTGATGAATTTCTGAGGATGCCATATTACACCACTCCACTTTCGAGTGTCTAATGCTCATATTTGCAGAATGCTCGTACTTTTATATCTATTTTATATATTATACTTTTATATTTTCTCGTTTGACAATGTGTAATAGACCAGTAAAATGGGAAAATTTGGACGAAATAATTTAGAGTGGACTGAAATTTTGAGAACAGGCTTATTTTGTGGTACTCTTTAACATATCAAAAGTTCCCGTAGACGGCGGCGGAGGGGAGGGAGGGGGAGAAAATAGGTTAAAAAAATCGATTTTTCGCAAAAAACTCGGAAAGTGTCAATTTTACTGTAAAACATGTTCACATGAAAATTATAGGTAATAAAAATTCTCACGACATCGTTTTATTAAACTTCGTACATCCTATTGGAGCCGAGATAGATTTTTTGAAATTTTGACAGTTTTGCGACGCAACAGAAACGCGCGCGTTTTTCGTTAAAATCTCAAAAATGGTCATTCGGATCACAAAATATTTCAAATGAAAGTTATAAAGAATTCGATTAAGAACAATTTTTCATTTCCATTTGATCAATATTGGCAGAGATATGAATTTATAAACATCTTTATAGCGCGCTATCAGAACACTTGTTTCATGATAAAATCGATAAAAACTCGAAAACGATAATATATATAGTATATCTAATGAAAGTTAAAGAGAATAACATTTTAAATATGCTGGTGTATGTACAAAATCGTTTTGATAACGAGTGAATGTGCATAACAATTTTTAAAAAATTTGTTTTGACCTATTCTTATTAGTTTATATACATATGAAAATAATGTAACATAAGTCGTAAGCAAGGTGTATTTAAAAAAAAAAAAAGTTTTTGTTCAGAAAAATTGAACCAATATTATTTTTTAAATCCTTTTTTTCTATATATCATCGTTTATTTTGACTTTAAGACAAAATTTCATAAGACCTAAATAAAAGTTTACAAAACTTCCTACAAAGAACACTTTTTCATGTATGATTTTCAATAAGTAGCGACAAGGAACTGACGATTGAAAATGCGGTGAATTCTTTATTTTTAGCAAACAGGCAATTTTCGTCACGTTTGAAGTACAAAGAAGTACATTTAATAATATTTTTTCACTTTTTGAAGTACCAGAAGTTATTCTGTGGGCTTTTCTGAGTCGCTTCATACTGGACCAATTTTTTGTTACCCGTTATTTCATCCAAATCAAATTTCGTCCCATTTTATTGGGCTATAAACGTTATATACAGGATTTGTTCTTGTTATTACCTTTATTTTATGTTTTGTATTTACCTCAAAACAATTTTCTTTGTAATGTAGTTGCTTGCCAGCTGATTTTCCGACTTGCGGCGAATGTTCAATCGTGTAACGTATAGTGGTAAAATAATGACTATCTATCTATTCACCAAAAATTGTCTAAAATACGGCGTATCAAAACACGCAAAAAGTTACACTAGCGTAATATTTTTGTGAAATACCTCAAAATAGATACTAAGGTTATTGATAATTCTGCATACCTCAAAAGAAAATACATAAAATGCAATTTTTCACAGTTTCTCGTGAAAACTCGAAATTAGCCCATTTCTGGGATCTGGGACCTATAAAAAACTATCTGGCGTAGCAAAACTAGTAAAAGTGGACACTGATGTAAATGTAAATGTTTTAACCGCCTTCCAAAATCATTTGAATAATCCTCGTAAATCTAGACTTGGGTGACCGAAAGCGACGGGGCTCTACAGTTTATAGTGGCATCCGAACCACTTCTTGGAAGGTAATTTGTAATTGAAAATTACTTCGCAGTAGCTGGGGCTCGAATCCACTTCGCTAGGTATAGTCAGAGAGAAAGTTAGACACGCTAACCATTGTGCTGCCATCCCCCTTTAACACAACATTTCTCGAAACCTCAATAGACATTTAGAAAATGCTACATTTGGGCCTTTCTCGCAAATAACTAGAAACTGGACTATTTATAGCATCTAGTGCCAACACCAGTCGATCCAGCGTATCAAGACACTAAGAAATCACACTAGCATATTTCGGTATATCTCAGAAGAAAATGCAAAAGAATACCAACTCGAAAATTGGATGATTTCTGTGATCGCAAATCGATTCTACGGAAATAATACATAAAAAAATTGTGAAATCATTGGGACCTCCTATAGCCAACTAAATCCCTCTGCGCATCTAGACTAACAGTGTTCAGGCATATGAGCATGTGAACCATCCATGCTTTGGGTGTCTGAAGGACGTTCAGCTAATTCAGGTTCGGCAGACGTAAAATAATTTATACTTAGATTTCGCTCAACGGAATTCATGTATCAACTGGAACGTCGCTGCTCTGTCTCATATCTAACACTTGCTAACACTCCTTAATTAACCTGAAAGGGAATGTTGTTAGTAATGACTCAGTAAGACACAATGAAAAAGGATAGGATTCAGGTAAAATTACATATTGTTCCTTTGGAAAATATTTGTTAGTTAACAATTTATGCGCAGATGTATAAGATTAACAAGAGTGGCGGTTCATACCACACATGGTGAGGATTAGGGTGACTCGACTGACACCAAAGAGATTCAGCTGAATATCTAAAGTTTGCAACTTTGTGGACTTTTAGTTTGCCTGTCTTTATACGTAATGGAAAATATCATAGGTAATAGTACACATAAGCTTCGTATCCACAAAATGAACGTTAAGTAGATCTTTAGTCGGTAATTGGATAAAACAAAAAAAAGAAAGAAGGAGCAAACCTTATTTCCTCTTAAAGTCGACGTTTCAACAATTTGTGTTGTCTTCTTCAGGATTAATAAGGTGATAATAACTTAATTACTTACTACCTCATTAGTCCTGAAGAAGACAATAAACATTGTTGAAACGTTGATTTTAAAAGGAAATAATTTTAGATTTTTCTTTCTTTTTTCGTTTTATCTAATTACCGACTAAAGACCTACTTATTATAGGTAATTTCGTACAAACTGTTATCGAGTTTGAAGATGCTGACGTTTTTGTAAAACAGAATTTTTAAAAGATTTAATATATATTTTTTGAACCTTATCTTGTCTTTTTCTTGTTTTCAAAATTCCTTTTCAGGTTTAAATGTAAGAAAGTGTTAGTATTTACTGTGTTAGATTTATAGTATTACGACGTCCAATTGGCACCATCAGTGAAGCAGTTAAGCAAAAACGAAACAGTAAGTATAGATTTTGCATTATTCTCTGACTGAAACAGTCGAAACACCTTCTTTGTGAACGTTTAATATCCACTTTGGAAAATATAATAAAAGTCCTTCAGACGTGTAAAGATGGATCGTTCACATTCACAATAGTTACAAGACGTTTTTTGTTATAGTTGTAAAAATCGAGCCCCGTGGAACTGTTAAAGAACGCTATAACCCCGATATACTTTTCGACGTTGTAACAAAATCCGACTTAGGAAATACTTCGTACGAAAAGCGTGCTTCACGTAAAAACGCCGTGGAAGAGGTTTTTAATACTTGTAAACATATTTTCGCTCTTCGGAGCGTTTTTTATGCAAAATTTTCGCTAACTCTTCAAGGAACGTTAATTTAGAAAGTGTAGCAAATGTCGCTGCACAGGGACGTAATGTCGCCCCGACCACCTAAATTTAGAAAGTGTACTAAAATTTTCAAGATTAAAAACCCTTCTACGAATCCACGTTGTCAAGCACTGCAACTCTTACGAGGTATTGAGTAAGAGGACAAGTTAATCCAACGACTAGCAGTCGGATTTGACGGGGAAATGATGTATTTTGACGGGGTTTGCCCTAAACCGGTTCCTCAGTGATTCGGAGTCAAAAAAGTATCTATACCATGTACTCACACGTGCATGGGATCCGCCTTGCCTGAACGAAAAAGTTGTTATTGTAGAATACAATCGAAGTAGAGACGCTTCAAGCAATTTTAAGCTCTGAGGAGCGACCAAAATTCATGTGAATTTAATAATACGTTTATAAGACAGGCAAGCAAATGCCCACCAAAATTTCAGTTACATTGAACTTTTCTTGAATCTTTTTGTGCATCGTTAGCTTATTAAACCGCATATTGGATGGTAGTTGGTACATTATGAATCGTTCCGTTCCTCACCATGTGTTGTACACGGGCCAGACTAGTGTTTGTTAACATTTTCTCTTGAAAAAAGTTGTTGTAAAAACATAATTTTTTAAAGATTTAATATATATATTTTGAACTTTATATTGTCTTTTAGTTGTGTTTTCTAACAAAAATTCCTTTTCAGGTTTAATTTTAAGAGAGTGTGGTACAGACAGTGTTAGATTTATAGTGTTACGACGTCCAATTGATACCATCAGAGCAGCAGTTAAGCATAAACGACAGTAGGTATGATTTTTTACATTATTCTCCGTCTGAAACAGTCGTGTTGAACCCTAAAAATTTTGTGAACGTAATATTTATTTATTTAGAGTTAAGAAAAGGTTGAGGAAAAAGAAAATTAATTTTTTCTTTTTCGTATTTTTTTTAAAAGCAGAAAAGACGTCCTTCAGACTAATAAAACATGGATCGTTCACATGGCGCCCGAACAGGGACCATGCCGTCCCCAAACCCAACTAATCCATTCTCCTTCATGGCGGAAGACTTCGAGGAGTCGACCCCAAGGGAATTTTACGAGCGAGCCACCGCGCCGCTCCTCGACGACGGTTCTAGAGGGATAGAACCACAACGACTGTTTCCGGAGGGAAATAATCAAAATTTATCTGCTTCACAGCCACAAACTGTTAATTCGATGGAAAGTATGTTTCTGAAAATGGCAGAGGGCTTCGTGCAGGCGATACAGAACGTGTCGACCTGTACGCCCCATGAGAGACAAAGATGTCCAAACGTGACGTTCCATGGGCTTGATCATGAAGATCCAGTAGCTTTTCTGAAAATTATGGAGGAATATTTCGACAGAGCTCGCATAAGCCACGACTATGATCGCCTCCATAACGTGACCGGCCAACTCAAGGGCGAAGCTCAACGATGGTCCGAACAATTTAGGACGTTGACAACTTCGTACGCCTTATTCAAGGAAAGATTCCTTACGAGATTTAATTCTCCCGACATACAGTCACGAGCTATTGCTCAACTGTATGCCACAAAGCAAACGTCTTTAGACGACACGGCAGTGTTTATCACAAGGAAGACCTGCCTTTTTGATCGTATTGATCCCTTCAAATCCGAAGCCATCAGAGCTCGGATCATCATGGACCAACTGCGTCCAGAAATTAGGTCACGCTTGAGAAGCAACCTAATTTCATCTACAGAGATGTTAATAGCAGCAGCTACTAACGTCGAGCGGGATTCAGCTGACGAACAGACGTCGCTAATCCAGCTTATCGATCAACGTCTGTCCCGCGCGTCTTACTATCAAGAGCCGGGACGTATAATTCAACCAAATTCTAGTAACAGGAGCAATGGAAGCCCAACTCCGACAGCACCGAGGGTGCATTTCCGAGAGGATGTCTCTCGTCAGGACGGTCCAGGTGGAGCACCTGGTCGTCCTATTTTTATGAATAATTTTTCGCGCAGTTCAGCGAATTTCGGAGTACCTGACCGACGGACAAACAATTTTAATGGCGGATCGGGGAAATTCCGAGTACCCGACCGACCGGCTACCCCGTGCCGATACTGCACAGACATAGTGCAGTGGCACTTCCATAGTCCATGTCCCAATAATCCTCATCTCAACAGGAGACCGGGAAACTTTCAAGGGGCCAGAGACCAAGGCCAAGGTCCATCTGCGAGATCCCCAGCTCAACGCCCGAACCAAGGCAGAAGCAACTCACGTTAGACGATCTGCCTAACGAATAATTTTAAAACAATATTTTTTTTATGCCATGTATATTGATCAGAAGTGGAATATAATTACAAACATCCATGTCAATGATTTGCGATCAGCTCTACACAAACAACTAAATGTTGAATTCCAAATCATCTAATGAAGAGGAGGATAGTCCAGACGACACATTCCTCGATGAAACTGCCTCTTCATCAGAGCAAGAACTCGCGGGAGTCCCGCAGCCCAATAATTGAATTCATCTGAGGAAGAGGAGAACAGTCCAGACGACACATTCCTCGACGACACTACCTCTCAATCAGGTCAAGAATTCGCGAGGGTCCCGCAGTCCGAGCAGACAGGAGCACAATACATGTGCCTGCCGACGGACCACAATCAGGTGAAAGCCGCTCATGTGTCTGCTGACGGACCACAATAAGGTGAAAGCCATTCATGGGCCTGCTGACGGACCACGATAAGGTGAAAGCAGTTCATGTACCTGCCGACAAACTTCATTTAGGCGAAAGCAGTTCAAAAAAGTCCAAAACATTCCTACTTCTGATTCCATTATATTTTTAACCTAGGCTAAGTTTTAACTTAGTGCTAGGTTTATTTTATCTCAAAATTTCCATACCAACTTCTTGTCGTGTCTGATAAGAGTTGGTATTTTTTATGCATTTTTTACAAGTTATTTTTATCGAGGATATTGTATCGTCCATACAAATCTTCCAAATTCACTGCAGCAACTCTGACCGTGTCCGGCAGAGTTGGTATTTTTTACAATTTTTTCTAAGTCCTCAAATGTTATTAAACATTCATCTCTAAGCAGAGTCCGACCCAAAGGGTCCAAACAAATGTTCCATTGGCACGGCATGGAAAGACGACAACTCTGACGCAAGAGCGCGATTCAGACGAGTCTAGCAACTCAAGGGCGAGATGCTGCCACGTCTGTTGGATGGGCAGATGCAACGATCCGACGGATGCAGATTCTGTCGCAGATTTCTCCTAAGAAGAGATTTTAATAAAAACGGAAACCATTTCAATCAGCATAAGTCTACAAAATTCAATGTTCATATTCTCAAAGACGACGATGTGATATCGGTCGCAGATTTCTCCCAAGAAGAGAATTTTTAACTATACGGAAACCATTTCAATCAATATAAGTCAACAAAATTCAGTGTTCCTATTCTCAAAGACGACGATGTGTTATCGGTCGCAGATTCCTCTTTATGCCCAGATGGGATAAAGCATGAGCCTAATGAACAATACAATTTACTAAAATTTTGTTTTATATTGTTATAAGTGCGTCGAAAGTGTTTGTGTCATCGAAAATCTGAGGATTTTCGATTTTTTCTTTTTTTTATGTCATTTTGAAAACCAATGTGCAATATTCAATCGAATGCTATGCATCGATATATGTTCAATTTAGATTTGCAAAATACGTTATGTTCAGATAGGCCGGTCTGAAATATAACCGAATACAACACATGGGAGACTCCATCCAATGATCCATTTTCTTTTCAAAAACCAATTTTACCAAACGTTGCACAAAAGGATTCACGGAAAGAAGGGGGGTGTTAAAGAACGCTATAACCCCGATATACTTTTCGACGTTGTAACAAAATCCGACTTAGGAAATACTTCGTACGAAAAGCGTGCTTCACGTAAAAACGCCGTGGAAGAGGTTTTTAATACTTGTAAACATATTTTTGCTCTTCGGAGCGTTTTTTATGCCAAATTTTCGTTAACTCTTCAAGGAGCGTTAATTTAGAAAGTGTAGCAAATGTCGCTGCACAGGGACGTAATGTCGCCCCGACCACCTAATTTTAGAAAGTGTACTAAAATTAGAAATTTTCAAGATTAAAAACCCTTTTACGAATCCACGTTGTCAAGCACTGCAACTCTTACGAGGTATTGAATATGAGGACAAGTTAGTCCAACGACTATTCAGAGTATATCGGAAGTTATAGCGAAAATAGCCCTTAGCGACATGGGACCCCCATCATTTCCTAGCAGTCGGATTTGACGGGGAAATGACATGGTAAGTATGATTTTTTATATTATTCTCCGTCTGAAACAGTCATGTTGAACCCTAAAAATTTTGTGAATGTAATATTTATTTATTTAGAGTTAAGAAAAGGTTGAGGAAAAAGAAAATTAATTTTTTCTTTTTTGTATTTTTTTAAATTTTTCTAAGTTTTTAAAGCAGAAGCTTCAGATTAATAAAACATGGATCGTTCACAGAACGTCGTCCATTGCAATTGCAAGAATTACGCTCCGTGGGTTTTTTTTTTGTTGTAGTTCCGAAAAATTTACTTTCGTTATTGTTTCCAAAATTTCATTTTGCAAGTCAAGTCAGATTTCGTTAAAGTTCCGCAAAATGATTTTTTTCTGACTTCAAACAAGATGATCTTTGATAAGCACAACGCAATAAATTTTAAGACGTGATTTGCCTCAAAAAATTAAAAATCACAGAAAGAGAACGTTTGAGCTATTATGTGAACTACAATTATTTCAGTTAGATAATCAAATAACACAAATACGTTAAAACGCCGGTTACAATGTTAGCATTTGCGTGAGTCATATATGCGAGCTCGTACTAATCATAGCTTCCCGATACTCCAAAGAAAATTATGAAATAAACTGTTTACATCGTGCAGGCCGTCACACCACATTTACAGTTTTACATGGCATTATTTTTGCGATTTTATAACAACTCATGTGATAGCTCCAGAAGAGTATAACCTTCAGTTCTTGTCTGCTAGAACTCGATAACATTGCAAAAAGCTAAACTGCTATGTGTCATTTACACACGAAACAAGTCATTTCAATTTGCTTCCGTTAGGTAAAAGTCAATTTATAGAAATATTACATATGCATTTAACAGTAATGTGTGTAAGATTGATTCTATTTATATATTTAATAACTTAAGGAGACCATTTAACTGCTTAGACCTGCGGAAGCATTTATATATGTATAAGATGACTCATACTACAGTTTCAGTAGTTTTCAACTCGTTTGCAAGGTAACTAGTTCCTTGAAGAACATCGATAAAGAAGCTTTTTAGCATTTACAGGAGAAAACAAAATTTAATTGCCAATAAAATGTTGTAGACAGGATTTGCAAGAAATTGAAAATCGCTGAAAAACTGGACGTGATTGAAAACAAATAATTGTTTTAACAAGGTATTCATTTCCTTGATTATATACGTAAGGTAAACATGGAAACAATACGCTTGTTGCAAATGATTTATAATCATAAATAATTTAGTTTTAAACATATTATTATTCGGTTGCTATAGTGACGACAACTGAACTAAATATTAATATTTTGTCCTCCATATTTTCATTCATACTAGTTGAAGATAAAGAAATTCATAAGTTTGTGTAGATTACATTCATATGCCTACTGTGTGTCCAGCCGAGAGCTTACACCATCCATATCTCGCAAACTACTCAACGAATTTTTGTGAAATTACGTATGTTTAGTAAACAGTCTATGACCTATCCAACTAAAATATTTTGACAGATCTATCACTCCCGCTTATAGCGGAAGTGGATGTCAACTTTGTTATTTTAAATGGATCGCCTATATTTTTATAGTTATAGTTATATAGTTTACAAAATTTTAAGGTTACTTTGTATAACAAACTTTATACCTAAAATTAATATTTTTGGAGATATTAACATTTTTAACTTCGTTTTTAACAAAAAATTGACAGCTGCAGATTGCAGACTCCTAAAGAAATTCATCCTATAAATAGCAGACCGAAGTAAAAATATTCTTTACGCTGGAAGTAATCAGCACAACCGTAAATTATTTCAAAATAATTAAAAACATGTAAATATTATACAGGGTGACTGCAAAAGTGGTCGCAACTTTAAATTCAGAAACATCAAATATTTTCAATTTTTTACATGCCAACCCCTATTTTTTATTTTATCAAATCCTACTACTAAAAATATGAACATTTTACATTTACAATTATTTATTCATTCATTCATTCATGTATATATGTATGTATGTATGTATGTATGTATGTATGTATGTTAGATAGTGGATTCTTGAAATAGCTTTTTAAAAACTTTATTCACTTATTGGAGTCAAGCTTGACTCTTTGTATAATAATAAACAATAATAAATTTAGAATGTATTCGACCAAATGTGAGTATAAGACTGATTACAAAAAGGTTGTTGGTAATATTTATAATGTTTTGAGAACAAAGGAAACAGTGTTGCTGATTCAGCACAATCAGGATTACTTAGAATTGAAATACAATGCTCATGCAGCGTGAGCGGTTATTGAGAAGAGCTGTTACGCAGTATGTAATACGATATGTTTGAGAAGGTTAAGCCTGTCTCGATAATATTATATATCATAGTATATTTCTAATATAACAGCTTCCCCCTTATAAAAAAAGTTGGTGTTTTATGCAGCAACTTTTGAAATGAATATAAAATGTATATAAAAGGTAATGGTACAATTTGGAAAAATATAAAAGATACAAAAATGTTAAATCGTAAGGTTTAAAACACAGAATATAACCTTAGCGTCTAAAATATGAAATGCAAGCACAATAAGCTTGATTCATAAAATAAAATAACATAAAAATGTTAGAGTTAAAATATAGCTTTGACAAGAAAGCGTAAAATACAAACATACTAGGTTTGAATTGTAAAATAGGATAAAATATTCCTAAGGTTAAAATATAGCTTTACTGTGAAAGCATAAAGTATAAGCATGATGGGTTTGAATGAAAATGACGTAAAAATGTTAATAAAATTGAAATTAACAAATGATAGAAAAATAATGAAATATAATGATTAAACAAATGAAATAAAATTCACTGAAGAGTCCAGCACTGAAAGTCAGTAAAAAGGCACAAAACAGTTTGTCTTTATGTAAGTTCTATGTCTTCGGCTTCGTTGTCTTCTCTTCTTAAGGTAGGTCGTCTTCGTGAAGGAAATAGGTTAGCAAATGTCCTGTAGGGTTTGCTAGGCCTCGGTGGAGATGGGGGTGATGCAGAAACATCGATGGCTAGTCTTCGTCTTTTTGTTCTGCACTTAGGTACAGAAATAACAGTCCAATTATTAGCACAATGATAAAATAGGTGAACCAGGATATGTGTTTTGTTATAAAGGGTTCGTTGATCAAATCATTTAAATCTCTGGAGTATTGGTCCAACTTGTGTTTGGCAACTTCGAGGTCTTCCGTATTGAGATTGTTTAATTTTAGTGGTTTAAGATTTGGAGCTCGGATTTTGTCTGGAATATGTTTACAACATTCAAATGGAATTTGGATTGGATGGGTGTCGTCTTTTACATCGGTTACTTCATTGGTACTGGCTTGAATTTTTGTGATGCCTATGAAGGCGTAACAATTTGGTTGTAATTTTACTATTGAATTTTTGTAGATGACTTCAGTTTTTGAATTTCTTTCTGGACAGTTGATGGTTGTTTGTAGAGGTTCTGCGTTAATAACTAACCATGTGTTTTCGTCTATTTTTTGGACGTTGTAGCCTTGGCTGATGATAAATGACGTCTGGCAGTTTTCTGGCAGAGTTTTGAGGTTCTTGAAGAGACGGGCTTCGCATATGGCATTGTTGTCAATAGGGTAGGCAAATAAATTTGGACATAATTTGGTGTTGAAATAAAGTGGTTTGCATTCTTCAAGGTTCGAAATAGGTATGTACATTAATGAATCATCATCTCTCGCGATATATTTTTGAGAAGTTGATAATACATGATATAAACCAGTTCTATTATCCAAAATAGGAATAGGGTATAATTGAAATACTGAATATGTTTGAGGGTCTATTAAAGGTATGTCTAACACAAATATTAGATCCGAATTTGTTTGAAAAGCTTTTAGTTCTATAATGTCTAAGTACTGTGCAACTTTTGATAGTTTGATTGGAAGCGGTAAATTGTTCCTTTGTAGGTTTTGCGAAATTTCCTGTAGAGAATTTACTAAGTCCTTTGGATTTATAATTGACGTGTGAATTATTTTAAGCCTCGCGAAAGTGATGGAATTTAGGATGTCCTTTAGGTTATCCTCGATAAATAAATAACTTGCCATAAGTTGTTCGCAGATTTCGATAAATTTCAGTTTTGCATGGACGTTTTCTATGTCTTTAGTCATGTCTAAAATTGAGGTTTCGATTTCTTTAATATCCTTATTGAAAGTTTCTTCGTCAACTTGCAATTTTTGAATAGTTGCGTTGAAATTTTTGATTACTGAAGTTGTAACGGATATTTGGTTTTTAATTAGGTTTTCGAGTTGGTGTTCGTCATTATTCAATTTGTTGATACAATCAGAATAATACTGACCGTCTTCTGCGTCTAAATTCCCGGTTATCGATTTGAAAATCGTTCCGATGCCATTTAGTATTCCTCGTTTGTATCGTTTCGTGTCAAGGTAAATTTCGTCAAATTTTGATTGTATTGATTGGGAAATTTGCGTCAATAAGCTAAGGTGAGTTTTTACATCTCCTGAAAAGACGTTCATGTAATGATATGCTGGGTCGAGTGTGTTGTATAGTGTCTGTAAGATCTTGTCGTTTTTGTCGAAAGCTGTCTTAAAGGTAGATATGTTTTTGTGTACCAGTAAAGTCCATTTCTTGTGAGAAATCACAATGTCCGTGTCTTGGTGATAATATACTCCGATCGTATTGTTAATGGGTGATATTTTAAATTGAGCAACTGCTGATCCGATCAGCAGGAGAAGCCTGAAAATAAATTTAATCTTCAGTATATGGTTTCATTCGATCAAAATTTACTTTGGTTGTTTGGTTTGTTTCAAGATTTAGTAATGTAGCGGAATTTTGAAAGATTTCTGTAATTTCAAAGGGACCGTTGAATTTATTTTGCAGTTTATTTTTTATTTGCGATTCTTTGACGTACACTTTGTCGCCAATATTATATGTGTGTCGATTTTCGGGAATGTTCTTGTCGAATCGAACTTTGGCTTTTTGTTTTTGTGCTTCCGTTCGACTTCGCGCAATTTTGTAATAATGAGATATTCGATTATTTAGGTCTCTAACGTATTTGGTGATCAGGTCTTTTTGGTTGTAAAGAGTTTCAGGTGGTCGGTTAGCTGTATGTCCGAAAATAAGTTCGTATGGCGTAAAGCCATGAGTTTTGTTTACTGAATTGTTATAACATATTACCGCGTATGGTAATATGGTGAAAGGATGTTCGTTCGGATTCTCTGTTTTATGTATTCTGATCATTTCCGCTAGGGTGGCATGGAATCGTTCGATAGATCCGTTGGATTGAGGGTGTCCTACGCTTGAGTATGTTAGTTTTATGTCGTAAAGGGTGCAAAGGTCTTTTAATAAATTATTATCAAATTCGCCGCCATAATCGCAATGAATTCTTAGCGGAGTACCATAATGCTGAAAATAAAGCAACAGGGTATTTACGACTGATTTTGCGCTTTTGTCTGGGACTGCGTAAGCTTGAGTAAATTTGGTTAACTCGTCGCGGATAGTTAATGCATAGTTTCGCGTGGGAAATTCGAATAGATCGATATTAACTCTCTCAAATGGAGTTTTAGGGGTTTCGGTAATCACTAAGGGATTGTTGAGGTTCTTACGACAGACTTTAGTTCTTTGACATGTTTCACAATTTTTTATAAAATTTTCGACGTCTTTTGTTAAGCCTTGCCAATTATATTTATTTTTGATTCTACGTATCGTTTCATTTATTCCACGATGTAAATTATTTTTTCCGGTGTGATGCTGGTCGAGAATGATCGGACGTTGGTCTTCATCGGGTGTTCGTACTAAATTTTGACAAATAATTAGTTTTAAGTCTTTTTCTGCAAAAATAAATGATAGGATTTCGAGAATTGGAAAGTCTAAGTTATTTTCAACGTGATAAGTTTTGGAAAGGTCTAATTTGTTTCGATGTTTGTACAGTGTTAAAAATAGGTGTTCTACCACAGACTCTGGGTCGAAGGGTAGAGCGATAATGTAATAGTTTCTTTGTCGGGTTGATTTACTGGAAACGATATTAATTGTGTTGTTATAAAACTCTGGGTTTTCCTCGAAAATGTCTTCGATAATTTGATGGTGAAGGTCTGTCAAGTTGTTTTGTTGGAAGAACGTTATGATATTTTTATTTTCTCGATCTAATAGTTGTTTATTTGTAATTTGAATTTTGGAATAATCTATTAGAGATTTGGTTTTGTAAAGTCGGGAAAATGTGTCAAATTCTCGGGCGATTTGTTCGTCGGTAATTTCGTCATCGTTGTCTGAAATTTCATCTTCATCTGAGTCTTCGTTCGCGGCTAGAATTTTTGAATAAAGTTTGGAACATTCTGAAAAGTGATTGATTTTTATTCTGGACAACGCGTCCGCGTTTTTATTGATCTTTCCGGGTTTGTATATAATTTCGTAATCGTATTCTTCGAGTTTTAATCGCCAACGCGCTAGTCTACTACCTGGGTCTTTTATGGAAAATAACCAAGTGAGTGGTCGGTGGTCGGTGACGAGTTTGAACTTCCTTCCGAATAGATATGGCCTAAAATGCTTTACACTCCAGACCAAAGATAAAAGTTCACGCTCAATGGTTGAATACTTAGTTTCCGCGCCGCATAAAGTTCGAGATGCGTATGCAATTAGCAAATCTTTTCCTATACTTCCTTGTGAAAGTACAGAACCTATTGCAAATGCACTAGCGTCTGTAGTTAGGACAAAAGGTTCATCAAAGTTGGGGTAGATCAGTATCGGGGTAGTTGTCAAAGTTTGTTTTAGGGTTTCGAATGAATTTGTACAGTCCTTGTCGAAATTGAAAGGTATACCTTTTTGTAGCAACTTAGTTAAGGGTTTTGAAATTTTGGAGAAATTGGGAATGAAGCGTCTATAGTAGCCTGCTAGACCTAGAAAAGATTTAATTTCTTTCTGATTTTTGGGTTGAGGAAAATTTAGAATTGCTTCGACTTTGGCAGGGTTCGGTTTTACACCATCCTTTGTAATAAGATGTCCTAAATAGGCAACTTCTTTGCGAAGGAATTCGCATTTGTCTGGCTGAATTTTGAGGTTGGCTTTTTGTAAGCGTTTGAAGACTTCTGTTAATCGAGAAATATGTTCATGGATAGTAGGGGAGTAGATAATGATATCGTCCATATAGACGAGACACCTTTCGTTTTGGATTCCTAGTAAAATGTTGTCCATCACCCTTTGAAATGTTGATGGAGCATTTTTGAGTCCAAAAGGCATTCGTACGAATTCAAAATGACCATTTTCGACTGTGAAAGCGGTTTTTTGAATGTCTTTGGGATCGATTTCAATTTGGTGGAAGCCAGAGGCCAAGTCTAAAGTTGTGAAATATTGGCATTTACCTAATTGATCTAAAAGGTCGGAAATGTTAGGTAGAGGATATTTATCACCTATCGTTACTTCGTTTAATTTTCGATAGTCAACTACGACGCGCCATTTCTGTTTACCTGAAGCGTCTAGTTTTTTGGGGACTACCCAAACTGGGGAGGACCAGGGAGAAATTGAAGGCTGGATAATGCCTTGGTCGAGCATTTTTGAAACTTGTGATTTTACCTCTTGTTTATGAATTTGGGGGTAACGATAAGATTTAGTGAAAATTGGTTTGGAATCATTAGTGTCTATTGAATGTTTGATTTCATTGGTAAATGTCAAGTTGTCACCTTCTAAATAGAATATGTCTGAAAAGTCTAAACAGAGTTGAGTAATTAATTCACTCTCCTCGTCGTTCAAGTGGTCTAAGCGTAATTGATTTTTTATTTCGTAGTTTCGGTCTATGTATTGGGAATCCGGATTTTGAAGATTTACGTTAAATATTGATCTAAATTTTTGAACGGGTTCGAGTTTAAGATCCGAGAAATGTATTGTTTTTGGAATCGCGTTTGCGTTTATTATCGTTGTCAAAAATTCACCATTGTTGTCTATTTTGACAATGGCATTCGATAAACGTACCTTTTCATTTTCCTGGGCTATTAGTATAGCTTCAGTATTTTGTAAATTGCATTTAAGTTTAAAAATCTTTTCTGTGCGTGGTTCGATAGAAATTACATTTTGGTTTTTAACATTTAAATTTGGGTTTGAAATTCTAATACCTGGATTATTGTTTTCGTTACAATTATTGTGGTTCCTGATTGATGTTACTTCAGTCACCTCAAATAGTGGTACGGTTTTAAAATTGGTAATAAGTTGATTATTTTCAAAGTCCACATGACACTTATAATATTTTAAAAAGTCTGCACCTAATAGTCCATCGAATTCTATATCTAGGTCGTGAACATAAACCTTGTATGGGTCATTTATATTGAATGGTATTAGTACAGATTCGGTGATATTAATTTTTTCATCTGTTATACCCTGTATAATTACGTTTTCAGGATATCTTTGTTTGTACCTTTCCGCTGTTTTGGTTTTAAATACAGAAATGCCTGCACCTGAGTCGACAAGAATTTTGAAACGATTTGTGAAGTCTTTTATGTAAAATAGATTTTTAGAATTTACGACATTTAGTTTGTAGCGGGGTGTTTTTACATGAATTGGTTTTCCGGGAAGTTCAGGTTTGAGTCGAAACTGTCTTGGAGGTTTATCGCTTGGACTTGATGAGAAATTTGGTCTAGCTCGTCCGTTTGTTGTGTTGGAGTGCTCGTGGAATACTCCGGGCCTATGCAAAAATCCGGAGGATTAGCAGTATAATCCTCGTGCTGTTGAGGTTGAGAATTAGCAGTATAATTCTCACATTGTTGGGTTCCAAAATCGTAATCATAATTGTTTTCATTAATTTCGAAATTATTTTGGTATTGGTAATTGGGAGAATAACTTGCGGAATAGTCTTCATATTGATTTGAGCTATCGTAAAATTCAAAATCGTTCAAATGATGCGTTTTTTGTTGATTGAACCTGTTGAAATTTGGGTTTGGCTGAATGGCAGAAGGTCTCTGCTGGTTGAAGTTTGGATTTGGCCTGATAGCTGAGGGCCTGTTCTGTTGAGAATAATTTTGTTGCTGGTTAGAGAAGTTTTGTGGTCTATGATTATATGTACTTTGGAAATGTGGCCTTGGAGGCTGTGCTTGATTAGAATAAGCATTTGGTGTGAAATTGGGAGATGGGGACTGATAATTTTGCCTTGTGCGGCATTCGTTAACATGGTGCCCATTTCTTCTGCAGAATGTGCAGAATTGATGAGAATTTGGGCGTCTTTGAACATTTTGGACAGGGTTTTTGATTGGGGCTTTAATGGAAAATTTTTGTGATTCGAAATATGACAACTGTAGTTCTCGTCTGATCCTGTTTATGGCGTCTAGCATGTTGCTAGGATTACCAGCCCTAATGATTTGGCCTAATTTGGGTTCTAACCCGGTCAATAGAGTGGTCAATGTCATGTTTTCAATCAAATTTGATTGAGCCGTTTTTTCTTCAAGGGTTAGAGTTTGTTTTTGTATAGCGGCGTGCATTTTCGCGTTGTGTGTCTGCAACCTAGATACAAATACCAATGCAGTTTCGTTAGATGATTGGCGAATCCTCTGTAGATCCTGAATTAGTGCTGTCAGGTCACGAGAATCACCAAAATGAGCTTCAAGTAAGCTTTTGATTTCTGCCCATGTAGCAGGGTTTCGGGAATTTATTAATTCTGCGGCTTTTCCGCGTAATTTATTTTTTATGTGAAGCGTTAATAAGACGCGCTGATCATCAACAGCGATCCCCTGAGCGGTTATGCAAGCTGAAATAAATGTTTGCAAGAATATGGGGTTGCCGTCAAATTCGGGCACTATGGAAAATATTTCGCTTAACCTATAAGGTTCAATATTTATGGTTTCGTTCGCCGTGATTGAATTGTTTGCATTGGAATTTGTAGCGGTAGCCATTTTATTTATAATATTTAGATAATTAAATAACTTAAAACGCCTCTTTCCAATTTAAGTTAGTACGCTACTGGTGTTTAATAAATTTTTTATATTAAACGTGCAAGAATTTATTCTGTAATATTTAAAATTTATATTATAAAATAGCTAGATTAATTCGAAAAACGCGTTTGGTTTAAAAAGCGTTTTGAGTTTGGAAATAGTATATCTCTGATAATTTTATATTTTGCACACACGGTATTATAGAACACAAGCTTGTCTTACGGCCTTAACCTTAACCTTTTATGTGGTATGCAATATTATATTACGATAAAAATGCTAAGATAACAATGGTACGTGATTACAGTTAATTAGATAAATTCGCACTTAAAGAGTATATGATATTACCATAAAAATAATGTTACGATAGGAACAGTGTATGATTACGGTTATTTATATAGGTCACACAAATTATAATCAAGATATTTTGTTTCAAGTTTAAATAAAATTACTACCTTAGATATTAGAACTGTATGTAGCAATGCAATGTATTTTGATAAAATAAAATGTAAAATTATGTCGTTGTTTGCAAATAAATGTTTGCGAGATGATTCAAAAATGACTTACCCTAAATTTTTCATTCCTCGTGGTCCAGTTGAATGCGACTTCGTGAGCTTAGCTTCACCAAAGGTCTCTCTCTGCCAGGGGTGTCACTGGGTGTTCCTTCCACAGGGTTGCCTTTGATGCCGAAGACACCAACGATGGGACGGGATGAAATTCTTACTTGCTAATTGTTGAATCGTGTTGATTTGAAATGTTGCTTTGCTTGTATTTCTTGATAATTATTATTGTTTCGCTTCTGAGCGTTTGAGAATAATGTAGGTTCTTCTGAACAAAGGGTTGGGATCCACCACTACAGCTAAGAAGTTCTCCTTGTTCCAGAAGCTCTTTTCGTCCGGTTAGGCACCTTTTTCAGATGGACTCCTTGTTCCCTCGGATATGTTTGCTACTGGTTAGGCTCCCGAACTGTGTGTTTTTCAGATCCGCCACGACTGCGCCAATGTTAGATAGTGGATTCTTGAAATAGCTTTTTAAAAACTTTATTCACTTATTGGAGTCAAGCTTGACTCTTTGTATAATAATAAACAATAATAAATTTAGAATGTATTCGACCAAATGTGAGTATAAGACTGATTACAAAAAGGTTGTTGGTAATATTTATAATGTTTTGAGAACAAAGGAAACAGTGTTGCTGATTCAGCACAATCAGGATTACTTAGAATTGAAATACAATGCTCATGCAGCGTGAGCGGTTATTGAAAAGAGCTGTTACGCAGTATGTAATACGATATGTTTGAGAAGGTTAAGCCTGTCTCGATAATATTATATATCATAGTATATTTCTAATATAACATGTATGTATGTATTTATTTATTTTTGATTACGACTGCCCAGACAGAAATCCAATTATAGGGCAGGAATTTTACAAACATAAAAAGAAAACTGAATAATAACTAAAACTAAATAACTTATCTAAAAGTAAACAATTAAATGATAATACAAATTAACAAAATAAATCTATGATTAGTATAGTCATAAAAGTTGTAATATAATATTTTAGAAGCTACAGTTGTTGTGTAAAATTGAGAACAACATTTCGCATTTTGGATATACTAGTATTAAAAATATCTGTATTATTATATAAAGAATCATAGTTGGAACACATACGGTGCAAGGGAGAAAGTAACAGCAAATTTATTCCTGGTGCAGGCAAATAGAACAGAGACGAATGCGAGCGAGTCTGCAAATTGGGAACATGAAGTCTAATGCAACTAAGAATTTCAGGGCAGTCAACAGTGCCATATAAAATCTTAAAAAGGAATACAAGAGAGTGATACGCCCGATATAATTTAAGATCACTCGTGTTGAATCTACGTAATAAGTCACAACATGAAAAACCTCTCTCTGGATAATTCCCAGAACTTTTGAACCAGAGGTATTTAAGAAACGCCTCTGAGGTTTTTCAATACTATATTTATGATTTTCATAACCAGGACTCCAGACTATTGAAGCATATTCAAGTCTTGACCTCACAAATGAATTAGAGAGAAGTTTCAGTGTATTTTCGTTAAATTCTTTACAATTACGGATAATGTAGCCTCAATTTTTGAAGGAATTAGCGGTGATTTGATTGATATGGCTAATAAAAGATAACTTTGAATCGAATATAACTCCTAGATCTTTGAAATGACTACAGCTCTTCAGTTCTTGATCATTAATTGTATAGATAAATTTGTTTACGCTACACCAAGACCATAATTGTACAAGATCGTTTTGCAAATCAACACAGTCTTCTGTACTAGTGATAGATGTAAAAATTTTTAGGTCATCGGCATACAGTAATGTTTTGCAGTGTGAGCCAATGACGATATTATTTATAAAAATGTTAAAGAGCAAAGCCCGAAGCACAGAACCTTGGGGAACACCTGATGTTGCAGAGATATCCATATACCAAAATCCACGGTATTGTACATTTAACCGTCTATTTACCAAGTAGGATTCAGAAAAGTTTAAGAAGTGCTTAGTCCAAATTCGGATAATTTTTTCAGCAAAATTACGTGGTCCAATCTATCGAAGGCTTTAGAAAAATTGTGTATAAATGACATCTACTTGGCTTCCAGCATCTAAATGTTCGGCTATGAACTGAGTAATGCACACCAATTGCTGATGGTAGAGCGATTTGGCATGAATCCGTGTTGATCGAAGCAAATTTGAAATTTGACGTGATCAAAGAGAATATCGTATATTACGTTTTCAAATAATTTACTAAAATTGCACAATATTACTATTGGCCTATAGTTTTCAATAGCACATCTATAATTTTTTTTTGAATACCGGACAGATCCCAGATATTTTCCAGACTTCTGGAAAAGTAGCGGTTTTAATAGATAAATTAAAAATACTAGCTAGGGATTTTGCAAATAAAATGGCACAATCTTTAAGGAGAAGGGCCGGAATACCATCAGTACCTGTAGTGTTTTTGAGATTTATATTGTTTAAACAATATAAACATAATTTATGCAGAAATTAATTTTTTTCAAGTTATTTATTTACTTTTAAACAGTAAAGGGTTAAAAAAATTTGTTTCTTCTTTAGTTTATAATTATTAAAAGATTTGAATTATATGAAAATTTTCAACAAAAAATGAAAACAATTATAAATGTTGTTTTATTTATTTTACATTTAAATATTATATATAATTTATATATTTAAGAATTTTTTTTTTTTAATATATGAATAATTTAATAATTCATACAAAAAGTCCCATATGAGGACTTTATCCTCTTCAAGTTGTGGCAATCCGTTCCACTGCAATTTTTGCATGCAAGTCAGCAATGAAGACGCCTTTTTTGTATCCACACGCTGTACCGTATCCAGTTTTGCAAGAGCAAAATATAATTTTTGAGATGTTATTTGGTGCTGCTGGTTGTGTCATTTTTACTGGTGTTAAATAATTTTCTGTCTGCCAACCCCAATGTTTGGGAGATATTTTAGAATTAATTTACCATTGCTGAACTTGAAGATAAACTCTTTTGATGTGCTGTTTCGCTGCATCTTCTGTTGAAGGTAATGAACTATGTTGTACACTTTTATCTTTCAACACTAGTGTTATAAAACGTTTATACTTTAATTCATGTAATCTTTTCGCCGTTTTAGCACCATAAAGTGTAAGAATACAGTGAAACCTGTGTTGTAAAACTTTTCTTAGCTTATATTTTCAATCATTAAAGTTTCAGCTGCCGCACGCAATTTGTTATCAGAATCGAAAATTTTAAAAAATTGATTTTTTCCTTTATTATAAAAAGCTGACGTGAAAAGGAATGGAGAAAGAGAATATGTCCTTTTTTTTATATTTACCAACTGCTTTATTTTTTTTTGTTGAATAAACTAGCTTGTAAGATATTTCTTGGGGGTTTCAAAAAGAACAATTCCTGCTATACCAGCTACATGAAAAAAGAGACAATCTAGAATAGATTACACGATCGGCATACTTTCTGCTCGGCAACACTCAATATTATTTTCAATAAGTTTTTCCAAAGAAGATTAATAAATCTATTTTTATTAGAGCTGTTCGGTAAGAACTTTTCCTTAGTGGTCTTTAAAGGCATGTCTTCAATAAATAAACAACTAATGAAAGTATTACCTATGTGAACAAAAACATAAAAATGAAAAGTATGATATTATAAACAATGAAAACGAGGTTATAAGTAACGACAAAAACAAAGCAGATTTCTTTAATAACTTTTTTGCACACGTTGGCGAAAATATGGTAACAAAGTTTAATAAAAACTCAGCGTCAGTACAACCAGATATTTTCAATAATAATAACGTTAATAATAATAATAATCAAAATATTTTTATTCATCCGGTTACTGAATGTGAACTAATTTTGTACATCTCACATTTAAAAAATAATTCTGCATGCAGGCTTGATGAAATATCTGTGAACACTATAAAAACAATACACATATACATACTTACACATCTTACTTTTATATTTAATTTAATCATCTCTAAAGGGCAAATACCGAAATCTATGAAAGAAGCAATTATAACACCAGTATACAAAAGCGGAAATAAAAAATTGGTGACTAACTATAGGCCTATATCTGTAATTAATCACTTTCCAAAATTGCTAGAACAATGTTTAAAGAAACGTTTTATAGAATTTTTAGAAAGTAAAAATATTTTAAATAATAGGCAATTTGGATTCTGGAAAAACTTAAGTACTCAAGATGCAACTATAGAGTTGTCAAATGAAATTGTTAATAGCCTCAATATGAATAAAAAGTGCTTGGCAGTATTCTTGGATTTAGCTAAGGCATTTGATACAGTTAACCATGAACTGCTGCTGAGTAGATTGGAGTCTTTAGGCGTCAGAGGGGTACCGTTACAACTTTTCCTGGATTACCTTTCAGAGCGTAGTCAGTGTGTGAAAATAAATAATATATATAGTGATCCGCTCCCCATTACAATGGGTGTCCCACAAGGCACTGTGCTGGGTCCCATTTTATTCTTAATATATATTAACAATATAGCACAAATAGAAGATCTAGGAGGAGAAATAATATCATATGCTGACGACACTGCTGTTATTTTTGTAAGCGACTCTTGGAAAATGCCTATAAAAAATCAGAGCAGGGAATGGGAAAACTTAAAACTTGGCTAGATAACAGTCTTCTGAGTCTAAATGTTGAAAAAAACTAAATTTGTAGCGTTCTCATCAACAGTGGCTGATCAACCAGGAAAGAAAATTATAAAAATCCATTCTACGTCTTGTAATAAACAAGTAAACTGTAATTGCGGTGTTATTCAAAAAACCAATTACATTAAATATTTAGGAGTGCTGGTTGATCAACACCTAAAATGGAAAGATCATGTTGAATATATAACAGGGCGACTTAGAAGGCTGTTACATAAATTCTACCAAATCAGGGAGATATTGAATAAAAAAATATTATTAACAATATATAATGCCTTAGCTGAATCCATAATAAGATATTGCATACTAATATGGGGCGGTCTTTTTAAAAATTCTATATATTGCCTGGAAATAATGCAAAATACTATCTTAAAAATACTGTTTAAAAAAGATTATAGATATCCCACCCATAGGTTATATAAGGAATTAGGCTTATTTACTGTAAGAGAACTTTATACTTATCATGCTTTATTGTGGTCCGTAAAACATACTACAAGAATGTCAACACCATCCCATGAATACCCAACTCGAACAAAAGAAAACATATCAGTCACATTGCCATTATGCATCAAGAATCATACCCAAAGATTTATCTTTTTCTATGGTCCAAAATTGTACCTTGTTACCTAAAAACATAAAAGAAATTAAAAATAAAAATAAATTGCAGAAAAATCTTAAATTATTTATTATTTATAACTATCACATTATTAAAGAAATTTATAATTAGTATATATTAACATTGCTTACCTCAAGGCCACGTCTAGTGTTTCGTTCTATTCTCTTCTCTCTTCATTTTCTTTTCTCTTTTTGTATAATAATTATAGCTATATTATTAATATGTATAACAATACACTACATACCAGATTAAACCTCCTTTTGTATCCTCAACCTACTTATACGTTCTTATTATTCAATTAGTTTTCTTTTTCTCCCTTCCTTTTTTTCTCTTTCTTCTTTTCTTGTGATACTGTACACAAGCTTTTACAGTTTAGACAGATCGCGGGGAAGGATGAGAGAGGGGAAGAGTTGGGGAAACAAGAAAATTTAAAGGCACGAGATACATAAATAATAAACTTCATAGCTTTAAAAGCAAATGTACTTAAGTAATGCAATGTAAATTTTTAAGATCAATAAATGAATTTGAATTTGAATTTGAATTTTGAATGTATCTACGATTTCTTTCAGAAGCTTTAGTTCCATCATTACTGTTACTGTACCCATCAAATACAACTTTAACATTAGTACCATAGTTATTACGCAGATATTTAATGTATTGTTTACAAATGTAGAAAATCTTTTGATTTTGTTCCCACTCTAATCTGTGAAGCAGATATAAACCTTTTATAACACTAGTGTCGATAGATAAAAGTGTACAACTTAGTTCATTACCTCCAACAGAGAATGCAGTGAAACAGCACATTAAAAGAGTTTATCTTCAAGGTCAGCAATGGAAAAATAATTCTAATATATCTCCCGAGTATTGGGCACCAATAAAAATAACATCACCAGCAGCACCAAATAACATCAAAAAAATTATATTTATCCTTGCAAAACTGGATGCAGTAGAGCATCTGGATGCAGAAAAAGTGGTCTGCATTACTCATACGCATGCATTAATTGCAGTGGAATGAATTGCGATAACACGCCACAACCTGAAGAAGATGAAGTTCCCAACGCTCCATATGGGAATGAAAATTAAATACTAAATTTTTTTATATGAATTATTAAATTGTTCATATTAATTTTAAAAATTTCGAGTTTTCTTAAATATATAAATTATATTGACCTTGGAAAGGAAATGTTGCTGCAAGAAAGCCGAATCCAAGACCTAACCAGGTCTATGTTTGTCCTGACTGCGGTCGGCATGTGCTCTCCCGAATTGGCCTCTATAGCCATAGTCGTGTGCACCGTAGATGAGTGGGAATTACAATAGACTACACCTTTTACTTGTTTTTTATTGTACGCAATCTATCGACTGTAACATTTTTATACTCGGACTCGAGTAACGGCTAATAATAATAATAATAATTATAATTGTTTTTAAGTAAACACTGCTTTTAGATCTATCAAATTACTATGTTTAAAATTCTCTACAAATGTTTCGGCTTTTCAAGTCTTTATCAAGAATACAAAGTGTATACACTTTGTTATCAAGAGTACAAAGAGTATACATATTGACATGGTTGTGATTTTAAATAATACGTAAAAACAAACAACATTTTTTTAAAAATCACCAAAATGAGACCTGTCCCTGAGGAATAAGAAGTTTTAAGGACTTTGGCGCTTCACTGACTCGACTATATGCAATTTTAAAGAATACGGCTCTGGTAAGAATTTTTTTAAACGCGGCTTTAGCTCGCGTGGGATTTTTATGTCTATTATATATTTATTCTACATCAATAGAGCTATCCGTTGTGATAAACAAACAACTGTCCCCAAATACTTCGAATCAAACCATTTTTGTGTTGAAATTTCCGTTGGTAATATGATAACTATGCATATTATTCTCCATATCGGCTATTTTCACGCCGTTTTAATTCCCTTCTTTATAGTTTTTCCACGTTTTAATTGGTAATAAACGAAATCCTAAGTGCCTTGTATGATTTAAGTCTTTATTCTGCATTTTATAGTACCACAAAGTTAGTCTGTATACGGTGAATAAAACTAATGAGTTGGGACTAAAAAGTAGCATTAACAAATTTTAGATACTCTGAACTTAAATATTAATACGCGAAATTCAACAATTTGCATATTTTTAATTCGATCGCGTGTACAATATGCTATTAAGACAACAAAAAGTAACTGTAGTTTTATACAGACACGGAATTAAAACTTTCAGATTTTTTGCTCTGTTAAGTGCGCTGCATCTTATCTGAGTGCAATTAATTTCTTTGCTTGTTATATAAATTGGTCGTTGGTGGTGATTTACGCAAAAACAATATATTAGAAATTGCTCGTGAAAGTTAGTTTATTGTTTCTGTAAAATGGAGATTGTGTTATGAATTATAGTAATTGTAATCCAGCAGACTAACACCTCCTCTGTTTACATACTTATCTGGAATTGCAGAATTTATTAAGTGCTGAAATTGTCATTGTTACAAATATAAATCGTTGCCCAACATCGAAACTTAATTGCAGAAAGCAGTACTTTACAAAATACATTGAATTAATATAAAGTTAGATTTATGATGTCATACATATGTCACTTGCATTTCTAATAATAAAACCATATTTATGTGAATAAGGTGTTACCACGCCGCACGGAATTTATTTTATTTTGTTTGTGCGTGTATAAATTTTAATTAGTGCACGTTAGAAATTTTTGCAGTCTTAACCTTGTTCTCTGCCTACCTCTTCATAATTTCCGCAAGGCAATTCCTCCAGGTATAAATTGTTAACTAGTGACACCGGTATATTTTTAAATTGATTGAATAATATTAAATTCCAAATCATTAATGCAAACGTAAATTCTAAATTATGGCAGATTGGAATAAGCTTTTACCTAAAAATGCTATTTTAAAATTTTCAATAATATAGCAAAAAGATGAAAGCGGTAAAGTTTTGAATTATTTTGAGAGCATTCTACCATTATACTTTTTCTTAAAGCAACCAGGTGATATGTCAGAATTAGAAATAATCAGAATAATTAGAAGAATTTTACTAATCCTCAAAACGGGCCTGTACCAAATTTTGTCGAAAATTTCACACTTCTACTTTTTAACCAATAAGATACCTTAATTTTGACTAGTTACCATGGCAATTAAAAAAAAATCCGAAAATTTTTTCGAGGCGCCACGATATTTAAGTGAAAATTTTTTGACAGTTGAAAAGGTAAACATATGATCTACAACCATTAAATAATGTAGATGTACCTGTGAATAATGCAAAATTTCTTGTCTAATTACTTGTTGATTTTCTTTACCAAATTGCGACATTTCGCTATACACTTATTAAACTCAACGTACAGACCTTTTAAACTAGTAATTATTAAGCGTTGTGACAGAACCGGTTAAACAAAAATGACAAATCAACATATGCCAAAAACAACAATACCCTGGCCAACTTGACAAGGAGTGAAATTAATTTAAAATATTTTTTTTCCAAATTATGGTGTTAAGTGGTGTGAAATTTTCTTACCGAATACCACGCAAGCTTAAAAATTATTCCTGGAAATTTAATTTCTTGTGATATTATAAGTGAAAATTTTTAAATATAATATTCTGGGGTTCGTTAAGGTTACTAAAATTGATCCAAAAACAGAAATTGGGATAACATCAAATCTTTACGTTTTGAGGACCCAGGAACCTTAAAATGTTTTTTTTTTTTTTGGTTTTTGAAAAATGTCTGTGTATGTGTGTGTGGGTGAGTAATGGTGTGTATGTATGTGTGTTAGCATGATAGCGCCGAAATTACTGACCAGATTTGGATAAAACTTTGCATGGGGGTTTCTTTAGTGCTCCAGAAGATCTGAAAAGGTTTTGGTTGAGATCGGATTATGTTTAGTGCCGTTATGGCGCAACAAGTTGTTTATTTTATAATGACTTACAATTTGCAATCGAACCATTGAAAAGCAGTTAAAATTCCGATTTCAACGATATATCACACTTGAGAGAGGTCACCCCACTCCCCAAGCGGTCAAAAACCACCCACGAAAGGGGTAAAAGCCGCGTATCTGCCGCGTACTACCATCCAAACATATGTTACCCCATTTTCGAGGATGTTGAGCACGATGATGATGTTGAATCTTCTCTCCAAGGCGAACCGACCCCTCAAACGGGCAAAAATTACCCCTTTGATACGCGGCTCTATGAAGTAAGTGCACCGGATAAAAGAAAATAAATAATTTGTTCACAGATCATTGAATACGTACCCGATGCTGATTACAGGTATCTTTACTGACTGTTCAGTTGAAAAAATCGATGCATACTTGGTGTCTAGGTTTTGAGTGGGAAAATCAGGTATATGTAATCATCGGCATAATTTCATTTATTTTATTATATTAATTAATCAACATTTTTGTTGACGCATAAAATTATTTATTTACTATATACAAATATAAAATATCGTCGTAAAATCGCTATCCAGTGAAACACTCATCAAATCAATATCAAAGCAGATATTACTAGACAAGCTGAAATTCTATGGTTTCAGAGGTGTAGTGTTTGACCTAATGTCGCCGTACCTATCAAACAGGTACCAGTGCGTATTTCGTAGTGGCAAATTTAGCAACATGCTGCCGATAAAACATGGCGTTCCACAGGGGAGCGTTTTAGGTCCATTGCTATTTTTAATATATATTAATGATTTACCAAGTGCCACGTCAGCGTTTACCGTTCTCTTTGCTGATGATACTACTTTCGCGAAACATCTAAAAGTTACTGACAGCAATGTTGACGATACTACAAAAGATATCATTAGTAAAGCTTCTGACTGGTTTAATGCAAACAAGCTATGCTTAAACTCGAATAAGACAAACACCTTACTTTTTTCCACTAAAAGAAACCACTCAGAACCCATAAAATTTTTAGGTCTCACTTTGGACTGTAGTTTAACTTGGCATTCCTATATCGACATTTTAGCATCTAAACTGTCAAAAAAAGTGTATGCTATTAGACAAATTAAACTCAGGGTTAATGAAGATGCCGTAATGATTGCATATCATGCATTATTTCATAATGCAATGACGTATGGTTTGTTAAACTGGGGTACGTCCAACCAAATACAGAGAATCTTCATTGTACAAAAAAGGGCAGTAAGAGTTTTGGCAGGTGTGAACCAACTGGTAAGCTGTAAACCTTGGTTCATTAAATTTAAAATATTAACATTGCCCTCACAAGTAATCTACTGTAATTTGATTTACATAAGGGAACATTTAGGCGATTACATTATAAATGGTGAAACACATGCATACAACACACGTAATCGGCATCATTTACAAATACCATCACAAAGACTGGAATCCACAAAAAGAAACAACTTTGGTATTGGTTTGTATAACTCCCTGCCAAATAATTTGAAACAGTTACCAATTTCTAAATTTAAAATTAAACTAAAAAGACACCTCTTATCCAATGCTTACTACAATATATACGACTTTAGGTATGAGAATCCAGGCTAATTCCCTGTTTGTCTGTCCTATTATTGTTGTTTCCGTATTTTATTTTATTATAGGTGTACTTATACTTATTCTGTGTATGTTTGTAGTTATATTTACTTATGTATATATATTCTATTTATATTTGTTTATGTCCACTTTTATTTTATTTGTGTAATTATGACTGTCCAAGCACTACGGTGTATCATTGTGTCGAATAAAATTATTATTATTATTATTAACTTATGTCATTTAAAGTGGAATTACAAGGTTGGTATTCCGCATTTCACCCTTTTCGGGGCCGGTTTTGGCCGTTTGGGGGGTTGGCAGCGGTCGAGGAGAGGTCTCGACATCACTATCGTGCTAGAGGGAAAACGGGGGGTAACACAGGCTTGACCGGTAGGAGACGGCGGATACGCGGTTTACCCCTTTCGGGGATGGTTTTTGGCCGTGAGCTCTAAGAGAGTTCTAACCACCGCCATCGTGTTCAGCATCTTTGAAAATGGGGGGGGGGGGTACATTCTTGTTAGGCTAAGAAATATTCATATTTTTCGAGGTTCCATCCAATGCATTATTTATTTATGATTCTCTCTGAAATAATTTTAAAACCACGTCAAAATTAACCTTCAAGAAAACAATGAAGAAATTATTTCTTGTCGAACAGTGATCTTACATAATCAGACACTATTTTTCTTGGTATATCTTCTTTTACAAACTTTTCTCTTCAGTATAGAAATAGAAATGGAAATATCTATTGATGTTAAGAACTACAGCAGTTTTACACAGGTCAAATTAATCATATTACACATTAGTTGTAATAATATGGAATATTGATGAATAGCAATATTCAGTTTATAAAAACAAATTGCTCGTATAACATTACACATTTGACAAACAAATTAAAATAACAGTTAAAACACTTAAAATATAACATTAAAATATTTTAAAATCAATATACAATTTTACATAAGTTCAGTTGAAAATTCAGTCAATAAAAAATCTTGAAAATTATAGAAAGCTCCGTTTATTAGTAACTCTTTAACCTGGTTACAAAACTAGTTATCGATCTCACAACACGTCTCTGTAAACTAAATATTCAATTTAAATAGCTGTATGCCCCATGTTAGTGTTGCATAAGAAAATTTAGGGATACTTCTCCTTTTAAATTGTTTATTATATATACACATCTTGCCAGTTTTTTCGAAATATAATCCACATGTTGATCCCAACACAGTTTGGGATCAAGTACTACTCCCAAAAATTTTACATTATCCGGATTTTGACAATTTTCAATGCTACGAGTAGAAAATACCATATTAGCTGTTTTGATATCGTTTAAGCATAAAATATTTTCTTGGAAGCACTCGGAGGCAGTCGACTGTGTTCGCAGCATAATACTCTCCAATTCCTTCTGCTACTCATTAGAATTTACTTTAGCTGCATCATCTGCATACAATACAAATTTGGATTTTGAGACATTGCGTTAAGTCGTTAACGTAGATCAAGAATAATAGGGGTCCGAGGACGGACCCTTGAGGTACTCTATGATTTATATCCGCGATTGTTGACATAGCACCATTATAAACAGTGATTTGGTTTCCATTTCCCAAATAAATTTGAAGTAATGTTAATGATTTTGATTTTAAGCCATATTTTTTTAAATTTTCCTAGTAGTATATTATGCCGAAGACAATCGAATGACCGAAAGGTCACAAAAAGTACACCCTGCGCAATCTTTGTTTTCGTATGCATCAGTGATATAACTCAAGAGTAAACTTATAGCATCTGTCGTTGTTTTCTTTGTTCTGAAACCAAACTGTCCACTGAAAAATAGATCATTCATTTCAAAATAAGAAATTAGATGTTTGTGTAACAGTTTTTCAAAATCAGTTAGTTACAAATGTATTTATTCCTAAATTGCGAAAGTTTATCCGAGTTGTCACTAACCGATTTTTTACACTGTTTATCTCATAGATTAGTCGAATATTTTTATCAATGTTCAATGTTTCAGCTATTCCATGTATAATATTCATCTTCTGAATTCTCGACAGTCATTTGGCTATTTGTCAGGTGTTAACAAATTTACTGAAATTATATTAAATCACAACCAACAGCAAAATATATTTCTAACATTAGCGCATCCGTCATATTTTTAAATATTGGAACATCAGTAAATGCGAATTACATCTTTAATCTTACTACTTAATCGTAAATAAACTAAGAATTAACCTTACAGATAACTACGACATGTCAGTTTTAGTATAAAGGGAAATTATTATAAGACTTTGGAAAACAATTTTTTATGGAAGTTGTCAAAGGCACACATTTTAAAAATATTTTGAAATATACAGGGTGACTTGCTACAGCGAAGCATCTTCGAGTTAATTTTTTTAATGGAACACCCCCTTTTTACATTTATGGATTCAGCCTAAAATTACCTTTCCAACGACCTCCAGATTTTTTGTTTTTGACGTGACGTTGCCGAGTTATTCGAAAAAGTATGAAAATTTTGGTAGGAACAAGGTTTAATAAATCAATTCGCTGTATTACCATTAATTAAGATTTATTTTGCAATTATGTAGATCAGGGATGTACTACAACGACACAACCACCAAATATTCATTATAATTATACAGGGTGTATTTTATACTAGCGCTAATTCAGGATATTTCAAAGTGAATTTTCTTAATTTTTTTCAAATGGAACCCTCTGTATATTATTGTGTTTTTGAAATGGCACCTTAATTGACGATGATTTTTTTGAATAATATTCTATATTTAAATCGATATTTTAAGACATATTTTTACTGTTTCATTAAAAACCGTTAAATTAAAATACTTTTCATTTCCAACTGATCTAGTAGCCATGATTTTGTCATAAAGTGAGAATAACTGAAAGTAGTATTAAATTTTTTTTCTATGTTCGTCTTGGTTACCTCAGTAGTATTTTTTCATAGTTTAATTAAATCGTATTTCAGTCTATCCTAAAAATATATAAGTAATCGTTTAATATTACAAAAAATTTGACATAAATAGTAGGAACAGAAAACACGGTATTAGGTAATACAAAAAATGGTACCATTTTCAAAATTCCATGTTATTTTGAACTTAATTTAATGAAATAAATAATGCCTAGTGTTTATAGGAACTGTTCAAAGTGGCCTCTCAGTACGTTTATGCATTTTTGTAGACGATTTTCGAATGATCTACCGACATTTCTTAAAGTATCTACAGCAATTTCCTGAAAACTTCCTTTACTCTTTCTTTCATATTTTCTTCTGTAGTTATAGGAGCTTTATACACTTGCTCCTTAACATTGCCCCACAAAAATAAATCTATATTGGTTCAATCAGGGCTTCTGGCAGGCCAACTATGGGGTCCTCCTCTTCACATCCAACCTTTTGTAAAATCGTCGTTTAAATGTTTGTATAATTTTGGTAATTTATATATACGGCTCTAATAACCATGTATATTTGTGATGATTGTTGGTTAAATCACTCTGGTTGTGCTGCTGCACCACATCTGAAGTTTGTTGTTTCTTTGGTAGTAATTGAAATAAACACGATAGTTTATTCCAAAACGGTTTTAATATTTACATGGATATTTACAGTATATACAGATATTGGTAATACAAGTTTAAGTGTGTATCTAGATGATGTTACTCGTTCGGAATCTAAACGTGGACTCTCTGAATGTAAAGTGAAATAATTCGTTTCTAATACCCCTATCTTGACATGGGGTAGCAATAGGTACATTGGTTTTCTCTAATTGCAATGGGATAATAGCTATATTACAAATTTCTCCTAAATTGTTATATATCTAAATAGAGAGCTGTAAATAATATAAATACTTGTGAATAACAAATGGAAATGAAAGTAATCAACAAATATTGTTATATGAGGGTACGCAGACACTAATAAAAACTTATTTAAAAGGTTTAACATTTACAAATATTCGCAGATATTATTAATTAGTACTCAGGTCAATACTTCACGAATTGCATAAAAATTATAGATTTTTTATATTATACATATGCAGCGCGAACAATGTTCATGAATAGCTGGTAGTGTGGTGCACAGGTGCTCCATCATAGAGGTACCACATTCTCTCCCTAGTATCCCTGGGGACATCCTCCAGTAATCCTTCCAGGCTGTCTTGAAAAAATTCCAAATAAATTTGACCATTCACACGTCGATCAAAAAAATGTGGTCATATCACATAATCCTATCCCTATCAATCAGTTCCTGTATTAGATAAACATGGTAGGGATAAAATTTGTTGTTTTTTTTTTGTATTATCCGATGGACTGGAGATCGACTTATATCGTTTTCTCTTGCCAATTATTTTATACAGCGAAGAAGATCTTGAATCACGCTCAAAAGTATGACTGTTTCGTGTCCTCATTTACTACATTTTTGCTTTTTCTCAGATTCCACTTTCCCCATATTGTCAAATTGTTCCACTAACCTCTCAAATGATTTTTTAGGGGGCCGTCTTCTTTCCGGATATCGTTTCTTATAAATTTGAGTTGATAGCAAATAACTTTTGTCACTCGCACCGAGAACATAAACCATCTCGACCATCTCTTTTCTCGAAAAATTCATTATTGGAAAGCACGAATTTTAAACTAATTTATAACTTAAAATAAGTGTAAATACTTTATCACAATAGTTACTAATTAAACGTCAATAAGATATCTTTCAATTATTCTCACCTTATGTCAAAATCATGGCTACTAGATCAGTTCGAAATGAAAAGTATTATAATCAATCGGTTTTTAATGAAAAAATAAAAATATTTTTGGAAATATCGATATTTAGGTATAGGATATTATTCACAAAAATCGTAGAGAATTAGCGTGCCAATTCAAAAATACAATAATATACAGAGTGTTCTATTTGAAAAAAATGAGAAAATAAGTGTAAAATATACCCTGTATATAATTATACAGGGTATATTTTATACTAGCGCTAATTCAGGACATTTCAAAGTGAGTTATAACCAGTATTTGGTGGCTGTGCAATCTAAATGAATATTTTAATGTTAGAGAACAATCGTGTATCTAATACAACGTTGGGTTCTGCAGTGATACTAAAATGAAATTTGAGACCGCAAAACCATTAAAACGAATTTAGTGTGAAACCTAGTTATAAATATTTCCTTAATCTACCCAGTGATCATTGCCAACTTATTTTAAAGCGGCAATTTGAAAATTGAAAATTTTTAAGGAGTTGAATATTGTAAATGTTTAAAGTTTTCTTTTTCTAATTTCAGGATCTAAGTATAAATATTTCTTAAATTGTCAATATCGCTTTTAACCTTTGTAATGCGTTTAATCAGTTGTGTTTTTTAATTCTGTTGTGTGTTGTGAAGTAATTTAAATTAATGAAGATTTAAAATACATTTTCATGGAAAAAAAATTTATAATATAAAACGCGGTTTTTGTACCTACACAAAATGGAGGATTAGAATTAAATTTCTGAATTTATTTATATATATTGCTGCGATATCAATGTTTAATGGGGTTTTGATCTGAGAAAGCAGAAGCAAAGACATTTTATAAGTATGACTTATAAGTGGGTGTAATTTTGGAGTGGATGAGTGGAATAGCCGGCGATATCTAAATTCTGAAGTTATGAAACAGCGTCATGGAATTTCATGTGACTTAGCAGAGCATGATAACGTGTCTGTCTAGTTTTAATTACAAATTACTTGCTGATAAATGATATAACATGGGAAAACTTTGGATTTGTAACTCAGTGTATGTAGACTTAAGATGTTTAAACAAAAATGCCAAATTTTGAACGTTGCGAAGGTAACAAGCAACAGAAAAAAAAAAGAAAGAAAAAATTTGGGATTATTATTGGTTGTTACCTAAGAATTGTCAGTTGGAAGATAAGTTAAAAATATTTTTCAATCAAACGAAATTTGAATCTAGATTTTGAGACTTTCAGTTAATTTGTCCATTTAGCTAGTAATAAAAGGAAGTTATAATAAAAGGTACAAGTATACTTACTTTTAAGTTGTGCTTCTACACAATAATTAAAATCAGTGCTCCGTTAAATAAAGTATTTCTTCGTAATCCAACGACAACAAGGGTGGAGTTTTCCAGCAAGGCGTCCAGGATAGGAGGCATGGTATTCAAGCCAACAAATAAATCACCGTTTGTGTACAACTTCACTTAACGTAATAAAAGGTATAGTGCAATTACTTTTAAAAATAAAGAACTTAATAAATATTTGAGTCAAGTGACTCCAATTTTCTTGTGTTGACTTGATAACAATTTTTCAACTGTTTGTATTTAATTATAAGTAAATTTGTGTATTTAATTTGAGTCAAGTGACTCCAATTTTTCTTGTGTTGACTTGATAACAATTTTTCCACTGTTTGTATTTAATTATAAGTAAATTTGTGTATTTAATTTGAGTCAAGTGACTCCAATTTTTCTTGTGTTGACTTGATAACAATTTTTCCACTGTTTGCATTTTAATTATAGGTAAATTTGTGTGTTCACCATTTGCACCTTACACCATTAAAGGTTGTATGTATTATTTATTAGCGTTTTTTAATTTATGTGTCAAGTGTACGGATTGAACTTGCTTTTGAGATTACAGTTTTCATGCTCTGCACTATTGAGTACCATGTTATGACATGATTGGCACCTGGGTATTAAATTATTCATATAAATATCAAATTCATTATTTCAAATTTTAGAATTCATAGTGTTTGCAACTAATAATTTAATTTCACTCAATTCTTTTAAATAAAATTTAACTTTCATTTCATTTACTTAGTGATTCATTTCAAGATTAAACCACACATTAAAAAAAAATAAACATAATAATATATCCCTTTGAATATTATTTTAAAAAGAACTTATAGAAAATCAGAAAATAAATTGGTTGCGATTGAATATCACCGACGATGAACAGATAAAGCACGGCATTTTAATGGTCGAGTGCCAAGTACAAGTAGTAAAATAGTGTGTATGATGGTAATATCTCGAGAAGAGGAAGGGAGTACCTGTCCAGAGCAGCGGAAGTGCCGTCACAGTGGACGGTTCTTCTCAATGGTTGAGTCCAATCTCCACCGGAACTGGCCAGCCCTCTCTAGCCCTCGTGTGTCGCACCGTCCGGAGGAAGGAATATTTTTAGTTTATGCTTAAATAGGGACGCCAGGATATGTATGTTAGTATAATTTAAATTATAATGGAATTGAGATTTTTAATGACTAAGTTGATTATAGCGCAGCTCCCGCTACATTCAATTGAGTACAAATTTTTGTTGTTATAAAAATATGCACATTCTCATATAAATATATATTTCTTAAAATTAAGACAATTTTGGGATAATTTATCAACCTGCACCTAGTATTGACGTTATTTGAGTTAAGGCATTGCTTCTACAAGCGCTTCTAGTTCTTATAATTCACACTCCACAAAACACTAACGGTGAGATATACAAATTATTTTGCCTAAGAAGTTAATATAACGATCAGGAAACAGTATTCTTATCTTAGACGATTTCCATATTATCTCACGCCTTTATGTCAAATAAAACTAAAAAATCCATTCGATTTTTTCTGTAATTATTTTGGTTTAAAATGATTTAACTTGATAAAAAAAGTTATATTAGGTTGCTCTGTTGTAAGATATGAACAATATATTGTTCCTGAAGGTCTTTGCCATCTACCAAAAATAATTATGGTTGCTAAAGTGCTATCATTTACTAATATAAAAACTAGCTTTATTTATAACTATAGTATTAATGGTACGATGTACAGATACAGACTTAGGCATCATTTGCTATCACCAACTTCCATTTAAATCACATGTCAGGTCAAAAACATCTGAAGCTCTAAAAATGCTTGGTTTCATAATAAGGAATTGTGAGACTTTTGATAACTGACAAAGCTTAAGAATGTTATATTATCCATTCGTGAGGTCCAAACTTGAATATGGTTCCATAATTTGGAATCATTGCTACAGCTAAAAAAAAGATGCTGTTGAAATAGTTCAGCGAAAGTTCTTGGTATTTCTTTCCTTTAAAATGAATGGTATATGCCCTGCTAGAGATATTGAGTACAGGTTTTTGCTTAATGTATTCAATTTTCACAGTTTGGAACTGCGGAGTAACTGTACTGATGTGTTGTTCATTCATAAATTATTGTACGGTGAAACTGTCCTGACATTCTTGCTGGCTAGAATTGGTTCTAGACAATAAAACAAGTTTTACTACAATAGTGCAAGAACTATTATGCAACTGAAGTCACCTATCACAAATATGTACCACAATGTTAATAGAATTAGTAATTACTGCGATCTGAATATATGTTCCAAAAAACAACTTTTAGGAACGGCGGTGACTCACTTCTAAGATAATTTTTCCTTTTTAATCTGTTGTAGTGTATAATTTAATATTTTATCTACTTAATTATCTCTTCCAATTTATTTGCATTCTGAGGTTATGTGTGGTATAAGTTAATTTTTTTAAAATTTTAACTTGTCGGTGTCGGGCAAATTAAAATTATTATTAATCATACTATTGACTCTAGTATAAGATATTGTATCTGGATGATATATTGCAACTAGTTTAATCTGTTACACAGGACCTATCTGAGTTATATTACACTAAACCTAATGTCATTTATATTGGCTTTTCAAAAGCTTTTGGCAGACTGGACCATGGTATACTTCTAGATAAATGGAAAAAATGTGTTTTTTAAATATTACTATAGAACTCTTATCTAGCTATTTGTTACATAAGCGCCAACGAGTTACCGCCTTCTATCTTCCACTTTCACATCATTGCCTTCTTGGGTTCCACATGGATCTGTTCTGGGTTTTCTTTTTTTTTTGTTCTTGATTAATAACATCAATCTGGAGCTGAATTGTGAGACATTATTGCGTGCTGATATAGAAATGTGTAAAAAATCAGTCAGTTTATGATTGTGATAAGCTTCAATCAGCGCTTATAAAACTTGAAAAATGGTGCGTCTTCAAAAAATTACCATTAAGTCAGCAAAGAATTTTGACATTGTTTTCGACAACAAACATATCTTTATTGAACAAATAGAATTTCTAGTTTCTTCTTTGTATCTGTCATAAGGTTTTATCATTAGAAATCGTTTCGGTTTCTCGGATATATCAACAAATACCAAATTGTTATTCAACCCTTCTATGTAGTCGAATATATGTGGGTTTGGTATGGAGTCCATACTATAGCCGTTTTTAACAAAAAATCAACCAGAAACGAGATATTCCACAAAAACTCTTTTCAATCTCCCTAAAATACAAAATGGCTGCTTGCCTCTACCTCAGCTTTAAAAGATCTCATTGGATTCTCAACTACAGGCGTCATTTTTATGTTTCACAAAAATTTTCAATAGAATTCAAAAAACTATCGCTTGACGACATGACCCCACGTTGAGCGGCATGTGAAACATCTATCTAGATGATGGTTCTCTGAAGGACTTATGTTGATTAATTGTGTTTGATATTAGAGAACTGCCTACCGTCTGTGATCACACCTAGATTCTAAACTACTCGATCGACATTGCACAAATTTAGTATGCGTATACGAAAAGTCGCAAAATCGATCCTAGCTCAAATATGAAGGGAGTAAATAAAAACCGATAATGAAACGAAAAATAATTTTCTTTTTAAACACGGCTCTAAGGATTTTGATCAAATTTAGCTCATGGATACTCTGTTAACACTAATATGAGATGACATATCCCTTTACTCTCTAAAAATATAGAATGGAGGCTTAAAATCGGGCGTTAAATAATTAAATTAATTTCTTTCTTTAAAATGGTTCTAATGATTTTTTTATTCGAAAAGATCTTATTTCAGAGTTACTAAATTTCAAAAATATACACACAAGGGAAGTTTTAAGTTCCATGACGAATTTCGTTTTAGCAAGAACGGTTAGTGGGCCAGTAGAAAAAACATTTGCATCTCACTCCAAAATACATCTTCCTCTACGCACGTTGTTACGATATAACACTGCATCCAGAAAATCTCACAAAACTGGGCAATAGCCCGCTAACAAGAGACATTACACAAATCAGACGGCATAAAAAAAACACCCTACCTTACCAAACGCTATCCATTTTCCGGCAACATCTATAGCCAAATTTTCAGCTACTATACCTTCACCTAAAACTATTACCTTCACCTTTTTTTTCCTTAATATAATACATTTAAAAATATTACCTCATTAAGCCCATAATTTTAGAAAATGGTAAACTAAGCAACTAGGGCACAGCCCCCGGTAGGTATCTCAAATTTCATTACTTTTTCCCATATTAGCTCCCAAAATTTATTAGCGCGCATCTCTTATAGCATCTTCAAATCAAACTGTTTACTTTATTATCAATATAAAAATCGTTAAATAATGGGATTTAAGGTAGTAGTGCGCCTTTTCTCGTAAACAATTAAAGCCGCCTTTCAGCACAGGCTTCTATTTTGGAGCTGTGATTAGTATGGTTAATTCCACGATAATTTAGATGTTGGATTCCGGACTGCCAGAGAAGGTTTAAAAAAATAGTTCTGTAAGCAATTAACTATCAAAAGTATTAATAAGTAATAAACTAGCATCGACGAAATAAAATCTGAAACAAAAAAAAAATCAGTGCATTAATTGTAAAACATCTTGCTCACTTAATTAATATGGCAATTAATCAAGGAAAAATACCATCCTTATTTAAGGTTGCAATTATTAGAGCACTCTATATAAGCGGAGTTAAAGATAAGTAAGCAATTATAGACCTATAACCCTTATATCCAATTTTGCTAAAATTTTCGAAAAAAATTTTAAAATACGATTGCTGAGTTTGCTAAACAAATATAAAATAATTTCGGATAGACAATATAGATTTAGGGAAAATAGGTCTACCCAAGATGCGATATGTGACTTAACCTCAAAAATCTATGACTCCTTAGATAAGAGCGAACCAGATTTGCAGTCTTTGTCGATCTCGCCAAGACGTTTAATACTGTATGTCATACCAAACTTCTCCAAAAACTTGACGCTGTTGGTATCAGAGGACAGACTCTTCAACTTCTAAAAAATTATTTCGAAAATAGAACCAATTATGTCTCAATACAAGACATACATAATCATCCCAAAACAGTCAGGTATGGAGTCCCACAGGGGACCGTGCTGGTCCACTGTTATTTTCTGCGTGCATCAATGATTTATTAAACTTGTTTTGCTCTCAACCAAAACGTAGCCCAATTTTCGTGTACCAGCAGTATCTAATACTTATTCAAGACGGCCACACTTCGAATTAAAATAGCAAAATCGAGCCTAACTGAAATATGGGAGGAGTTTAATCCTGGAAACCGATAAAAGATGCAAAATAATTTTTATCTTAAAAGCGACTGTAACGATTTCTATCAAATTTAACACATAAATACTCCCTCAGTACTACTATAAGATGACAATTTGCTAGCCCTAGGAAATGTAGACGGAGGCTGTGGGGGTAATGTTGAAAGAATTAATTTTTTTTTCTCTAGAACAGTTGTAACAATTGTGATTAAATTTGGCACATGGATATTTCCATAGTATCAATACAAGAAGTTTGATTTAAAGAATTAAATATTTTTCTCTCTAAACCGGCTCTTACAATGTTGATCGAGTTTAACACATAAATACTCCCTTAGTACTAGTATAAGATGACATAACTTGTTAGCCCCATAAAATGCACGGATGGAGGCTATGGGGGAGATTTCTTAATTGTGATAAAATTTGGCACATATAGAATTCTTTAGTATCAGTATGAGATGGTACCATTATTCTTCTAAAAAATTTAGGGCGGATTGTTGCAAGGGGTGTGGTTTTAAAAAAAATTAAATATATTTAAAAAATAATAATAAATGTGTAGCAAAGTAAAAATACCTACTACGATAGTTCAGTATTCCACTGTTTCCTATAAATCGGTTCATTGCCACCAATCAAGGTGCACAATGTGCGTTTCCAAAACAATTGGATATAATGCCCTATAATTTGCGTCTTTAATCGGAAAACGCAAAATAAAGTCTAATTGCAATAAGCCCCCAACAGGCAGATTAATCCTAAGGAAAGGTTTGTAGTGCAGTGCTGTTGTGCATCGCCAGCCGTAAACTAGTTTCGAGCTTGCTATCTCTCATCAGTACGACATTGGCTAATGCACAACAACACTTCACTGTTCCCCTAGTCATCAAATTACATACAAGAGGTGTCCGCAACTTGCGAATAGCTCCATCTGGTGGCGACTTGTTAAAAAAATTCACTAAAGAGGCTCTAACGATTTTGATCACAGATAAGCCCTTTTAAGACTAGCATGTTATAGCACAACCGGTTTTCCTAAGAAACGCAGGGACGTAGGCTGTGGGGTAAGTTTTAAAAAAATTAAATAATTTTTTCCTAAAACGGTCTAACGATTTTGATCAAATTTGGCATACGGTAGCGAAATATACTTATAATAATTATTGAATGTCAGTATCAGGTAATCCGACTCATTCCTAAATGGGAAAGTTCGTCGGAGTTGTGTTGGACCTATTTTTTATCTTCTAAGGCTGTAAATGATTTTGTAACGCAGATTCAGTACTTCTGCTTGTAGTCAAATCAAGTTGAGCAGGAAAAATGTCACATTCTGGAGATATTAACTAATCTAATAGTTTTCTCAACATTAACATTTATGCTTCGCTTAAAAATTTTAATTTAGGGAATAATGATTAAAAAATTTACAAATTTGAATATTGGCACAAACACTTCACATTAATCAACAAAGATATTTTCTATTTATAAAACTTCAGTTAATACCTATTTTACTTACCACACTTGGACTTTGCGAATCACATTTTTGTGTATTCTATTTACTCGATCTTTCAACAATGGCTGAAAGCTCGTAAAAACACTATCTGGTGAAAAAATTTTAACAATGAAATCCTCAATATTTAATCAAATATTTGCGTGCGAATCGCCTTGATTCAGTTAATTATGAGAAAAGATAAAAGATCTCTTACGGTGGAATTTACTATTTTACGAGATGATGATCACAAGCGGTTTTTAAATTTTTGAATAGAAGAAACAGACAAATGATATTCGTGCGCAAGTTTAGCGCGGCGCAGATCGAACGGCTGATTGGAAGCCAAGAAGTGACGTCCACATCCATCGCTGTCCGGCCTCTTTATAGATGGTAACTATTCATACTATTCTCCATCTATTTGTCACTTTATTGCGTGCCCAAGATTATCTTTCGATAAGTCACTCTGAAGAAAGTAAAAAAATCAAACGTAACAAAAAAATGACGTTAATTGTTGCTGCTTTATACTTCTAACGGTGTCATGCAATTTACATCTATCTATTTATGGGTATCGTAATTGTATTCTTAACATTATAATAAAATCTAATTTATTATACAGTGTATAAAAGATTTTTTTTAAGAACTAGAATGTATATGAAAGGATCTTTATTACACTTACCGCGAACAATAAGTAGCGTTAAAAATAATAAATGAAAATACTGTTATCTAGTATTATACCCATGTAAAATTTTGTTTGATGTAGCTTTACAAGGTTCATTAGAACGCTATATGATGCTTAGTTTGAAAAATTGATTGCTTGTATTCGTTGCTGAAGTATTTTAATAACACTACCTGTACCACAGTCACACTAAGTAATTTGGTATAATCATGTAATTGTAGGGAATGCATTTGAGTTTCCGTGAAAATATTGGGCTGAGAAGACTGCCATTCATTTTATAAGGTGTGTGTGATATTAACGGAATCAACAGCACTTTAATTTAGCGCAGAAATATCTCTACAATTAGCATTATCAGGAAGTTATTGTGTTCAAGGCAACAAACAACAATATACAGGGTGTTTTATTAATAATTGTACATAAGCTAACTGAAGAATCCTTGGCCTAAAATAGGAAGACGTAACCCAAAACATTTAGATAAAATGTTCCTTCTTATTAAGATACAGGGTGTTTTGTTTCAAATTTTAAAAGTTATTTTTGCCAATTGTTTTTTGTTTAATATTTCTTTTTCATATTCGGAAGAAAGTTTAGGCATTTAGTAACATCAGACCATGGTAAAAGATAGTTTCTCACTATTACCAGAGGTATACAGCAGGGTAGGTCGTCTTTTCTGTATAATTTTTTAATTTTAAATCTTTTTTTACGAAAATAATGTACTCTTACTTGGTTACGTGAAATAAGTTTTAAGTTAGATTCTTGTAACATATTTAATAAATTTAACTACATTCTTGATAATATGTAATACAATAACTATTTACGGAAGGAAATTTTTTTTTATATACATTTATTTAACGTCGGCCTATTTCCGCTACTGAGGCCTAACACCGACGCCTGTAGACGAGCTAGCCCCAACCAGGAATTTCGCCGAACCTCTTCCCTTAAGAAGAGTAGGGATCTTTTACTTGCCTAACATTTAATAGACAAGGAACCGACGGCTTTACATCCCCTCCGAAGGATGGTATATCTCCTATACAACCCTCGCCTAAGGTTGTATAGCTTCCGCGCATACACTGATATACAAGCCGCTGGAAGATGTATGAGGCGAGAATGCGGTTTCCGTTGGAATGGTCCCATCCAAGTACTAACTGCGCCTGTCGTTGCTTTACATCGCATACCGAAGTATGTACATAGTAAAGACGCACCTACGCTCGCCCGGGAAGGAAAATTAATTCATTTGTTTTGCTGTAAGCTCTAGTCTGAAGTAATTATTTAAATCTAGTAGGGTTGTGTCATTGTTGTCAATTTTTGATATCACTGTCAACTGTCAGTCATTTCGCTTGTTGTAAAATTTAAAAAGAGTATCTACTGAAATGCCACGTAATAATAACTTTTCAGATTTTGAAATGCGGGATATGATGTGTGTTATGCACAAGAAAATTATTCCTGTCGTGCGGCTACTCAAAGATATCTCCAAATGTGTCCAAAAAGAGCCCAATCCAATCGCCAAACCTTCAGAAAGATGTTTATTCGATTAGGAGAAACTGGAAAATTTAAGCCCAAACGTGATATGGGACGGCCAAAAAATATTTCTGTTGATCAAGAGGAGGACATTTTAGTGCAAATTGCTGATAATCCCTAACTAAACAGTCGACGTTTATCAGTAATTACTGGAGTAAGCAATGCTTTAGTATTTAGGATACTTAAAAAAGAAAACCTACTACCTTTCCATTTTACATCAATCCAAAATTTATTGCCAAGGGATCTTCCTGTACGAGTGGAATTTGCACAGTCGATTAGAGATAGAAAAAATTTAAATCCTAATTTTGTTAACAATAATCCCTTTACAAATGAGGCCACTTTTACCCGTAGAAGAGTTTTCAACTGGAGGAACAGCCACAGTTGGGATATTGAAAATCCACATGTAGTCAGAGAGACACATTTCCAACGTGAGTTTAAAGTAAATGTATGGTGCGGTAGTTTCGAAGATAACTTGTTGGGCCCTTATGAATTAGCCGCAAATTTGAATGGTAACTCGTATTTGGAGTTTCTTCAAACTACAATTTTCGACGAGCTCGAGGTTAATAGAAGAATAGGTGTATGTGGTTTATGCAGAGTGGTGCCCCGGCTCATTTTTGTTTAGGAGTGCGCGACTACCTAAATAATCAATTTCCTCATCGTTGGATTTGTAGACGAAGCGAATTTCCGTGGCCACCTCGAAGTCCGGATTATAATCCCTTAGACTTTTATTTCTGGGGACAAATGAAATGTTTAGCATATGCTCAAGAAATTGATACTGTCCAAGAATTATGGCAAGAAATAGTCATTTCTGCCAACTTTATTAAAAATCAACCAAACATATTTTTTAATGTTAGAAGATCGTTTAACAAAAGAATACAAAAATGTATTGAAGTAAATGGGGGTCACATTGAACATTTGTCATAAATTATGTTTAATTTCTGTGCAACACCGGGTATTCCAGCAAAGCCGTGAAAAAATCTTTGTGACTTCTAAGAGTTCCTAACGAAAGCAGCATATAATTTTACTTCATTTAGTGAACATTCATTGTCAAACTGAGCCACTTTCCGCTGGGATACCCGGTATTGCTCTGTAGTTATATTTATTTCAAATTGTTACCTACCTAACATTGTAAGTATCCACACTTTCATATTAAATATGTTAGAAAAATTTAACTGTAGAACTTATTTCACGTACCAATGCAATTTTATGAGTAAAGATGCCGAAATTATCAATACGAATATGAAAAATAAATTAAATACTAAAAGTGCAGCTTTATACTTAACTTCAATTATCCCGAAAAATAATTACTTTATCGTTATGAAGTAAGAGTATTTTCTTAAAAAACGTTTTAAAATTAAAAAATTATACTGAAAAGACGATTCCACCAGTGGCGCAGAATTTAGGAGGGGGGAAGCTACTCCTCTGTCCCTGCCATATGCCATGGTCTGATGTTATCTAAAATACATAAACTTTCTACCAAATATGAACAAAAAATATCAACAGTAACAAAATAATTGGCAAAATAATTTTAAAATTTGAAATAAAATACCCTGTATGTCCTGTGTAAGGAGGAACATTTTATTTAAGTGTTTTAGGTTACATCTTCTTAGTTTTGGCCAAGGATTCTTCAGTTAGCTTATATACAATTATTGATGAAACACTCCGTACAATATGAATGATATGATTCAAATTTATTGGCATGTGTACATAGTTTGAACAAGTTCAGTGTTATTTTATCTTTCCTTCCCTGCAGTACTGGAATTTACACTTCTGATTGTATTTTAGACAGTATTAGTACCTATCAACAAGGGGGAAGTAAATGTTGAATTGTCATTAAATTCAGTATTAGCATAGAAATATATTGCTCTACTACAATTATCATTCTTGAGAAAGGAGCTGAACTTAAGTTTTTTTTATTAGGAGAAAACCACCATGCAACACTAAATAAACGTACGTCACTGCCCGGTTCCACGAAGACAGTCTCGCGCAGCACCTTCTTGTTTTAGAACTGGTCATTCCGAGCATCAGCTTGAATTCTTTACCGGCCTTCAGCACCTTCGCAATGGTACATCTGCTAGACTACATTTCATATACAGGGGGATAAATTATATCAACAATGCGGCACTGCCTGCTATATATCATTGTAGAGAGGCATAGCAACGGACATCCCTGGTAGAGATGCTTGATTTTAAGCCGACATTGGATAGACTTTGCCTACTATTACTATATTATATTATTTTCAGAAAAACAATCCACAAAATCGACGAATATCATCTTTTACAATAACCACAATCACTTACCAGTATTCTTGAAAAACATTTTTTTACAGAATGGAAATATAAGCTAAAGCTGATGTAAACATTTGTTTCGAAAGTTGGTTTTCCTTTTCCTGTAATGCCTACTTAATTATTTTGTCGATATATAATAGGCAACTTTATCCACTTTGAGACGAATTAAAAATGTTTGTGACATTTGACCAGTATATAGTAAGATAATAATTTAATGAGTAACTTTAACCTTTTCAAAACACCGACCCACAGCAGGTTGAGCAATCTAAGAGGCAGATATCGGCAATAAATTCTACTTTTGCGCCAGAACTGCCATGAGACATCAACTTTGATGTAGAGCTATATCCTGGATAATTAGTATACGTTAGTTCGGAAAAGAATGCTGGATGCCTCGAGCATTCCGTGAGTACGTAAACAAACCACTGACAGAATGGCCAGAATATGTATGTGCGCGTTTAGATTTAGTGCTTTTGCCTGAGCATATAAGGCATATTACTTGGAGATTTACGAACTCTGCGAAGGCATTAAATGCTCACTTGCGATAGTTCGTTAAATATTCTAAATTAAGCTTTGTACATAACTGCTGTGAGTTTGTATTTTATTAAGCGCATGAAATCCTACCTGCACTTAATCATTTTAATAAGACTTAAATGCATTATATCAAAATCATTTATTAATTATTTATTTTTCTATCAGCGTCCATCAGATTCAAAATTTATATACTTAAGAACCTGCTGCATTGTGTTGAGTACTTGAGAGTATTTCAGCGAGTTAAATGAAGAAAAACGAAGAAATCTAATTTACATAAGTTCAAGTTCCTCTCGTACAACGGCTAATATCGTCTTATAGACTCTAAAAGATTCTGCGTTAGTCGAGTGGAATGGTAATATCAAATATAATAAATCCAAAACTTTTAAAGAACTCCCCAATATTGAAGTGATGAATTTTAGAAAGCTGAAAAGTAATTTTTTGATGCAATTAGGTTTCTAATGCAGAATCTTCGAAAAAAACTCGTAAGGAACCTAGTGAGGGACTTCTAAGAGATAGAATAGTGATTGGTATTAAACAACAATGTCAAAACTGCCAATGAACGAAAAATTAACAATGCAAAAAGCAATACAAAGGTTACAACAAGCAGAAATAGCCAAGAACAAATTAGAGCCATAAAACAGGTCAGCCGCAATCTATATACAGTAAATACAACTAAAACAAATCAAGGAATATAAGAATAAATGGAAGAAGTAAATGAGGGAAGATGAAACAAAGAAAGTGAATCAACTAACACATAAATATCACGAAAACAAACCAAAGTGCCATAAATACCAGAAGATACTGTTTTCGAACACAGGCGAATAAGAGAAATCTGAATAATCGAAGTCAGCTTAAGCGACTCGCAACTGGAGTTACAGGTAGGATCTATCTGTATTAATAATATTGACCGGTCAGGTAACCAAGGGTTAAATAAACCATGGTCGGTCGAATTAAGAATAGCCAATGAATCGATCAATTTTAAAATTGGTACAGGTGCAGATGAGACTCACTTCAATCCCACCAACGAACAAATAGGGGGCAATTTAAAACTAAGGAAACCAACGTACGGCAAGGTGAAGGCCAAGGACATGCACTTGCTTTTAAGGGAGCAGTAGAGGTTCCGGTGATAACGGGGAGACAAAACTAAAGCATAAATTCAAGAGATAATTTGTTGGAAAGACCTGCCCTAGTCAAATTATATTTGGTAAAACAATCAAGCTTAAGGGTCAAAAATATCCCTTATTAAGTCTGGAACATGAGGCAGATACGTCAAAGGATTTTAAGCAAATCGTCTTGAAGAAATAGAAAAGAAATATTTAAGAACATGGGTAAAGTCAAAAAATTATAAATATAAAGTTACATTTCCAGACGATGTGAAACATTATGACGTTACTACGTGGAGATGAGTACCATTTCCCCTCCACGTAAGAAAATGGTGCAAGCAAGTGAGTAGTGCTCGTCAATTTTGGTGGCAACTAAGGCTAACGGGAAAATTCGACCTCACCGAACTATATAAATAGGTAACAAGGGGGTTTGTTCCAACAGCAGGAGAAAACTTAAGCAAGTTATTAGGAGTATAAGTGTTTTCCATATTAGATTGTAGCTCAGAATCAAGATTGTGTACCACATTCATCATCCATTTCGGAAGATTCGCATACAAGAGGCTTCTATTTGGCGTCAACACCGGAAGTCTCCCAAAGAGTCTTGCCAAAAATATTAGGACATATGGTTGAAGACATTGTCCATACCGATGATATTTTGGTTGTAGTGCGTAATTGACTAGATCGTGACAAAAATTTAGATAGTTTGCTGAGGACACTGGAGAGTGCAGGTATCAAACTAAATATTAATAAAGGCCTATTTAATATCGAGGAAGTTAGGTACCCGAGAGAACTGCGTGGAATGTCTAAAACAACAAAAGGAACATTTCGAACTATTCCTCCGTTTAGAACTAAGTACAAGAATCATTCATGCCTAATAATACAAGACTACAGCTCCTGAAATTATGTAAAAGTTTAAGGGGGTATTTGCCCGTTTTCAATTCCCAAGGATCCTAGTACAGACAACGCCACATGCTTTTCCCAGTACAAGTTCAGAGAATTTCTAAACACATGGAAAATTGAACAATTTACAAGTAGTCCAAGATAGGCAGCTAGTAATGGACTAGCAGAATTAGTAATAAACAAAAATATTTTGAAAAGAAAAAGAGGTTCACCTAGGATTATTGGTGTACCGAAACAATTCAACCATATATAGAGAACACCGCCTAAATGCTCATGGAAGGAGGAAAAGTAAGCAAAATAATATAATGTACGTCCAATACGAGGAAACCTAAACCATTCCAACTACATAAGACAGTATGATAAAGATGTCAGACAGAAAGGCATGGCGTAAGAAATAATGAGTCATTCCCATTCTTACAACAGAATCGATTAATGGGATCATAAGAAGAAATATAAAATTCCTAGTTAAATTACCACCCGTTATTCCTACCCAAATTCCATATAATGCGTTTCTAGAAAGTTAGAGAAATAATCTAGATTTTACTGATCTAGAAACAATATTAGGTCTACGGGGTTCATCACGCTTCCAGATATCAAACAAAGTGAGTCCGTCACATCACGTCAAGAAAGACTGCCACCGCCAGAGACATTTCAGGTAAGTTTAGGTCTAGCACAACAACTAGAGAGAGGAGGAGAGACCATCCGGCAAAATTCAAAGCTAAAGTTTAAAAAGATATGTCATACGTGGAAATTAACGCGTTCCCGTATTGTTGGCTGGACATTGCGACTATGCAGGGCCAGATGTAGGGGTGTGGAACCCGGTGCAATGAAGAAAGTGGAGGCCCTTTCAATCAATAAATATATTCTGACCATAAAGTGTAATAGGGTAGTAAGCAAAGCAAACCAATGACACGTAAGTCAAAACTGGTAATGACAAAGATGAAAGCTAGAAACTAACTTTCTCTGCAATAGAATATTGAAAAGTTCTGATGGAAAAATGTGGGATTTTACATTTCTCTATAAATATCGCTTTCTTGATCTAATTTGCTGTTTTTGTTAACATATGATCGTCTAGATGTTAAATTCTTTTGGACCACGTGTTTTGGAAAAATATTCCCAATAAATAATTTGGCAATGGTGCTTGGAGATCGGCTAATGGGACCTTACTAAATCGTTGGAATGGCCTAGAGTAACTGAAGTTCCTATAACAGGTGTTTTTGGGCGGCATACTCACAAACACAAATTAACATGTAGCTTATGCAAGGTGGTCCACCACTTATCTTCAGTGTTGATTTATGAAATCACTTAAGTCAAATATATCCCAATATATGGATCGGGCGAGGTTGACTCACTATATGGCCCCCTAGTAGATTCCATTCTAGGTATACCCACGGATGTAATGGTCCCAAGGTATAACTTCAATAAGAACTTTCAGGCCGTCATACCTGATAGGGAGGACTGGAAAAACTGTCCCCCCATAACGGCACAAACAGTCTGGTACACTGATGGCTCCAAAAAAGGGGGGTCGGAATAGGATATACGGGACAAGGTCAAAAGCCAGTATCCGATAAGTCTAGGTAAATACGCAACGGTATTTCAAGCTGAAGTGATGGCCATATACTGTTGCGTAAGAGAGATAATAGGACAAGGCACTATCAACAAGTCATTGCCATTTTCTCTGACAGTCAAGCGGCAATAAAAGCAATCAGTTCCATGCAAATTAATTCAAGATTAATGTTGGGCTGCTTAACGGCTCTTATAGAGCTGGGAAGTCAAAATTGAGTGACCCTAGCATAGATACCAGGATACGAGGGACATGGAGGAAAAGGAAATGAATTGGCTAAAGAAGGCACACTCAAAGCCCAAATAGGACTGGAGCCCTTCTGTGGTGTAGTAAAGCCATGCATACGAGCAGCCACTAAGGAATGGGTGCAAAAAAAATAATTCCTGGAATGGTGAAGGAACGACCCAAGACATAGACATCCAAAGAGTTCATTAAAGAACGATCGGCCAAATTCACTAAAATCTACTAAGCCAGAATAGGAAGGCCACCAGAATAATAGTGGGCCTCCTAACTGGGCACTGCCGACTCAATAGACACATTGGTCTAATGGGCCTGACAGAGGACGCGACATGCAGGTTCTGTCAAAAGGAAAAGGAAACCCCAGATCGCGTATCGTGCCACTGTGAAGGCCTAGCGAGACTGAGATTCCAAGTTCTTGGAGAAGAAAAACCAAAGGCGGACAGCTACACAAAAGGGCCCTTATCAATGCTGTGGAGTCTGATACAAAGAATAAAGCTGGAGGAAGTACTATAAGGAATGTATTCTAGGAGCACCACAATAGACCTGAAAAGGTCGCGGTGGTAAAGGTCAAACAGCCAACTCCTCTATTTATCTATCTATCTATCTAGTTCAATTTTGATATTATTGCTATATCTGAAACTTGGGCAAATTCAAACGGCGGCGAATATGTACAAATTAACAGGATATATTTTTTTTAGACCAGACAGCTTGAACAGGCGCGGTGGAGGGGTTGGCCTTTACATTAAAAATAACTTAAAATGTTCTCCTATAAATTATAATGGCAATGGGGCTAACGTTGAGCATTTATGACTACAATGTAATATTAAAAATGATGATCGTGGCTATGTACGGTCCGCCTAGCGGTAACATAGATAATTTCTTCAGTAGTCTGGAAAATCTCCTTGCGATATCTGTTCCTGAATATGAACACGTAGTCTTTATGGGAGACATTAATATTCATCTCTTATCGATACGATTATGACAAGTAAACATTTAGAAGCATTTGATCCTACCTCAATACCTATTTCTGAAAATATTTCCGACCATAACATGATTCACGTTACATTGAATTTACCAAAAACAATAGCAATATTTAAATATATACCATTTAAAGATTATTCTAATATAAATTTGGAAACAGATGGCAATGAATTAAAATGGGACGACTTATACCTGGCGAATGATGTAAATGAAAAATTGTCAATCCTCAATAATAATATATTATCTATTTTAAATAAACATGCCCCCATCAAGCACAAAAATTAAACATAAACAATATACTCCTTGGCTAACCGAGAATATTAAATTAATGACAAAAATGCGTGATAATGCTCATCGAAAATCTATCAAAAATAAAACTCCTCAGAACTTGGACTACTAAAGGCAATTGAAGATATACCCAAACGGCGCAATAAAAGAGAAAAAGAAGCATATTTTAATTGAATATCAAAGAGCAGAATTAAGGTTTTTTGGAAAAACATAAAATAGCTCAACCTAACAAAAAACTGTAACTATGATATACTGGAGGAACTTGCAGACCCACATAAAATAAATAATTATTTTGCTTCCTCAATTCAATCAAATGATCAAGCTTCCCATTGAAGTATCACTTGCACCCAAAAGTTTCAACAACATTTTCTCTTAATTTTATTACCAGGGAAATACAACATAGTAAATAATATAAACACAAACAGTATTGGCGATGATGGTATATCTATTAAGGATATCAAATTATGCTTGTTTTTGAATCGACCCATTAATTCATATAATGAATACCTGTATCCTACAAGGTAAGTTTCCAGACTGTTGGAAAAACGCAATAGTCAAACCTCTACCTTAGATTCACAATCCGAAGGAATTATATTACCGATCATTTCAAAGGTCTTAGAGAAACATAAACATAATCAAATTAACTTGTATTTTCGAGAAAAAGACTTAATGTCTGAAAGTCAGTCTGGTTTCCATAAAAATCATAGTACCTTCACCACCCTCGCCTGTCTTATCAATGATATACGAAACAACGCAGATAAAGAAAATGTTACTTGTCTAATTCTGCTAGACTTCATTCCGTAAAGCCTTTGATTTGCTGGATCACTCGGTTCTAATTGCAAAACTTCATTATTTTGGATTCCCAGAAAACTGTATGCATTTTTTTAAAATCATGTCTGTCTGGTAGGCATCAATATGTATCCCTAAATAGAAAAGGAGAAAATCTGAAGACAGACTTTATATCTATTAAAAAAAGGTGTTCCGCAGGGGTCTATTTTAGCTCCCCTGTTATTCCCAATGTATGTGGCACATATGGATGACAACATCTACAATGCAAAGTTGTATTAATACGCCGTTGACTCACAGCTACAGTTTTCCTTCTCTCCTGACTTAAACCTATTAGCTCAGTAGGAAATTAATGAAAGCCTAGACCAGCTATATAACTTTGCAAAAGACCACACCTTAAAAATAAACAATTCGCGCTAATTTTCGGTAGTAAAGTAGATAGAGCAAAATTGATTCGTGAAAATATTACTTTTAACATAAATAACGAGAAAATACCTATAGTATATGAGGTAAAGAATTTAGGAATACACATTGATTGCGATCTTAACTATACAAAATTCATGTATGAGTTATTCATTTAATATTCCTTATAGAAATCACATTACTCCTTATTTAAACAATCATTCTATTCTGAACATGAAATGTCGTGGGTTCAGATATAGAATTATGCAATCAGATGAACCCAAATATCTCAGGAATAAATTAGTTAACTTCAATCATCCTCACAACACACGTTTTGTGCATAATTTTAGAGTTCCTCCTCACAGGACCACCGCATACCAGAAATTCTTTGTCTTTATAACAGCTCATTTATGGAATGCCTTACCAGATGAACATAAAAATTTGTCGAAAAAAACATTTTCCGAGCATATTAAATTCATGTTACTAGAGCAACAACTCTCCGACAGAAATTCGATCAAGTTACCTGCTAGCCCTCCAACATTAATTTATCGTGATTCTTTACTGAATCTAAAATTTCATGCTCCTGCCCCTCACGCTCTGCCGCTCCCTGCCATTTGTACCGCAAAATAATAAAAATAAATTGTTTTGACTTCTACTTTTGCTTAATATATATTTTTTTTGTTAAAATTTGGAAAGTTTGTTTTGTACTCAATTTTAATACTCCGGACTATTGGAAGATCAACATTCATTTTTACCTCGAACATTAGTCTTGATATATTGATCTGTATATGTATATGTATGTTTCTGAGATAAATAAATTGTTTATTTATTTATTTATTTATTTGTCTGTGGTCCCCTAGGTCACCGGATCCACTAGATTTCTCTGTTGTTGAAGTTATTTTAAATATTTGGTGTAAGAAATTCTTGCACTTAAAAGCTCCGATCTAAAACAGCGCGTAAAACTACATATTTCCTGCAAATTTTATAGTCTTAATTAATAAAACGATGATATATAAAAATTCATCTTCTATTATAATTTGACCGCCGCCGTTATTTTATTTTTAAAACCATATATGTTAGCCATAGACCTTATACTGTACGAGTTTTATGAATCTACGTTATACCTTTGAGGTAATTATACTTATTTTCAACAGAAAACGATCACTATCATTTACGTATGCAATACTAGTAAATCATTCAGTAATTAAGCACACCGAGAAGTAGACTGGAAACTGAACCGCAATGTCAAATGCTGATTAAAAATAAATGTTGTAATTGTGAGACTCATAATTTTTTTTGTCAAAGATAGAATTAAAATTCTAATTAAAAATTGTTCCAGTAGTCTATTAAAGAATTATATGCATTTTTTACAATCCGGAATTTACGTTTATTATCAAACAAATATTACGGACTGGATTTATTGAGTTTCTAATAGTGTAATTCACTTGGTTTTTATTATTTTTTAAATTGTATCGTCTTTATTTGATAATATGTACATAGTCTGGTCGATAGCCGAGTGGGTTAAGGCACGAGGTGGCAATCGCGATTAATCATACGGACATCGCACCACCGGGTTCAAATCCTGGCTCCGGCACCGGCACTGTCGGAGGAAATGGTTGTATGTCTGCGTTTTTTCAATGTGTAACCCCCTTCCGCACAAGCCCTGGCTTCTGGAATTGGGGTTGTCTAATTTCTGTGGTGTTATTTATTTATTTATTAATGGCATCAATATATATGTTAAAATTACATATAAACAAAGAAGAGCTATTATGTTTTTTAAATCTAGTTTAAACTGGATATCTCATTTGCCCAACATAAGAACTTAAAATAACTTAAAAATTAAATTAAATTCTGTGGCTGATACTATTGACACTTTTATATATTTAAAGAAACTACTATACTATTGTTTAACTGATGATAAAATCCTAGCTTTTATATTACATGATTGCACTAGTGTCTTTCCAACTCATCTCACATTTTATTTGGTTATTCATCATCAAATATATTTCCTGATGTTTTTGAAAATGTTCTTAAGTAATCCTATACATAAAAAAGGTGGACAAATTAGTATTGAAAATTATAAATCTATAACAATTATCAACAATGTCTCTAAATATTTCGAAATTTTGTTATATGAATCAACATTTTCTTATGCAACGAATCGTACTACTGAATAAGAGCATGGATTTTTTCAAGGGAAGGTCTAATTCGACAAACCTTTTCTGCATAAACCAATTATTTATCTAATGCCGTACACGTTAACTTACAAGTCGAAGTAATTTATACAGATTCTACTAAAGCATTTGACAGACTTGATCGTGGTACCTTATGTTAAAAATTTCAAAAGTTTGGCTTCTCAAGAAACCTGTTAATATTTTTCAAATCATATGTTGACAATAGACACTACCACATTGAGTACTATGTCCAACGGTCTGTAGAATTTGTATCTACTTCGGGCATACCCCAGGGTTGTGTGTTAGGCCCATTATTCTTTAAAATCTTAATTAATGACATTATAGTCGAATTGGGTGTCGATTGTCTTTTATATGCTGACGATATGAAGCTGCACAATATGTCAATCTTTTGTTCTATCCAGACTGGAATATTCATCAATTATTTGGTCCCCTCATTATAATCTAAATATTAGCACAGATACGTACTAACAAATAATCTATTGAAACAAATGAAATAGATTGAACTTTGGCAAATAGCACAAGATTTGATGCGTATAACACAGAATTTAAGAACACTCATTGATTTGATATTCACTAATAATAAGGATGCACATGTGGTAGTTATGAGAACACCAAAAATATCCGATCACGATATTTTATTAATGATAAAAAAACAGATATAAATGTGAACATAAAACAAGGTTATGAAATCAAAACAAGACCAACAAAACAAAAACTAAAAGAAGCATACTTGGAAGATCGCTCAAATGATGAGGTATTGAAGGTAGGAGATGTAGCGAAACTGGTTGAAATATTCTACGAAAATATCATAATAGTGTTAAACACAATAGCGCCAATAGAGACTGTTCATTTTAAAAGTCAAAAACATAAATGCCATGATCAAAAACTTTTAGATGAAATAAGAAAGAGCGATAATGCATATAAAACAGCAGTTCCAATTAATACAGATGTTAAATGGAATGAATACAGAATCTAAGAAAATATAACCACCAACCTTGGAAATGAAAAAGAAAGTATTACCAAAACATAATTGATAGAAATAAAGCAAAAAGTAAACAAATGGGGTATTAAACAAGTTATGGGTTGTAAAAATAAAAATAAAAAAATTGTGAATATCTATTTTGAGGATGAAACTATTTCAGAAAAAAAACAGATGGCACAAAATTTTAATACATATTTTATTAGAAGCACAAAAAACATTACAGGAGATTATTCAAACATACCAACTAATATCGGGACACGATACGTGAAAACTAATAGTGATTATAGGCAACTAAAAACGTTTAACAATGTAACAAAAAAAGATATAGTCGATATAATAAAAGAATTTAAAAAAGATGGATCGTCTGATGATGTAAACATAGATGTCATAAAAGCAGGAAGATCTAAATAAGACAAGAACTTGTGAAAATAATAAATAAATCCATTGAAGAAGACGGGATGCTTTTGCGATGGAAAACATCTACAATTATACCAGTTCAAAAGATTGTTAATATAAATAAATGTGAGAAATATAGATCCATTAATGCATTGCCCTTACGAGAGAAGATAGTGGAGATGTTTATAAAAAACTGTTTTTAAATTACTTAAATGAAAATAAAATACTTATTGAAAATCAATCAGGACTTAGAAATCAACACTCGTGTGAGTGATCTATTCAGCTAGTAATCTCGAAATGGAAAGCATTAATAGATCAAAATAAAGTTATCGAACCTATTAATAAGAAAATTATAATATATAGGATAGCAGAAAAGGCAAATAACTGGTTTAAAGATTATCTATTCTATAACTACCAACAAACTAGAATTGGTGAAGATATTTCGAACAAAGTGATGGTCTTTAATGTTCCTCAAGGGTCAGTGCTAGGACCATTATTATTCATAAGTTATATTAATAATATCGTAATGTTTTGAAGATGATACCATTGTTAATTTGTTTGCTGATGACACGTTAATATCAGTATAGGGTGATAATATGACGTATAGAAAATACAATCAGAATTACAGACACTAGAAATTTGGTTATAAAATAATTCTTTTCATTTTGAATATTGCACTACTATCTTGTATGATTGCAATGAAAGTGGAAAACAAGCATTTCAAAGGTTACAAAATAGAGCGATGCGAATTATTCTGAACGTTAACAGATATACTCCTATTACAAGTATGTTGGGATGTTTAAAATAAATTAGTTTCTGATAGTACATTATCTATTTATAAAAATTTTCATAATATGTTACCAAAATAAATGTCAAAGAGAATTATATTTGTAAGTGATATTCACAACTATAATACTAGAACACATAATAGTATACGTAGGTACAGTAAAAAAACATTTCATAAGGGTTTGATATTATACAATTATTTGCCTACATATATTAGATTGATTAATAATATTAAACAATTCAGAAAATTCACATGTGAATAATATGTAAAGTCAAATTTTATTTAATAATCTGAATAAGGGGTATATACAACTTACTAGTTAAGTGTGCATGTATATGTATATATATTCAGCTATAATTATTATCATGTGTATTTAGATATTATTATATTATTATGTTATTTTTGTATTTACTCGAGCAGAAAGTTGCTAATAAAAGACTATTATTACTATTATTATTATTATAAAAAACGGAGACTGTTTAGCGGTGTTTCTTAAAGGCTTTAGGATATAAGGAAGATGGTTGTCTATTGTTACATGGCCTATGCCCATTTAACAATTTTATTAAAATAGCTGATATTTGTTTATGTTTAGCACGATCTGGCAGCACTTTGATTTAGTTTTTGTAAGTGAAACTAATTCAACCTAGCAGAATTATGTGTGTCACTACTAAATATCTTCGTATACATATATTCGTATATATAATATATAGTGCTGTTCTACTTTTTATTGAACTTAATAATTTGTAGTACTAATCAAACTTTAACTTGTTTATTTCCAATAGATAAAAAAAACTTTAAAAACCAAAAGATCAAATTAAAATCTCTTACCTTTTGATCCGAAAGTATGTCAAAATATTTAATGGGCCGGCTAGCTTATCTTTCCCTTCAGGAGCAGGTTCAAATTCAGTTCCTATTTAAAATGAAATTTTATTAAAGTAAAATTTTTAATCCGATATAAATAATTTATTTTCTTTGATATTTAGATAATTTAGCTTTATAGCAGGTTCGAAAGTCTAATACACTATTTAAATTTTAATATACAACCTTGTCCAAAAATTAAATACACAAAAACCTTCCTTCTTCGTAGCTACACTCTTCTCTTTCCAAATCCAACAATTCTCCTTTCATTAATTCTTCACCTTATCTCGTCCTTATCTCCTCTGCAACTCCTATCCACAATAACACCTATACCTTCTTATTTACAGTCTATTTTTCTCTTCTTCGCTGATCTCCACAATTTCTGACTTTCAAAACAATTTCAAAATTATTAATTTTTGTTTATTATTTTTTTTTCTTCACTCCCTAATTTTCACTTGTTCTCTTTTTTTTTTAATTTGTTTTTCCAATTTTACAACCTCTCTTTTATCTGTTGTTTATTGTTCTATCTCACTAAATATCAAAGTATCCAAAATAAACAAAATAAAACATCATATGAATTTTGATTATTTTCATTCCAAACATAACCTAACTTAAACCTCCTTGTCTTTCTCCAGCAAAACATTTGCTAACTATAAAAAAAATTTCTACTTAAAAGAAATGTCATAATGACTTAAATATCAGAAATTATTTCAACAACAACTTAATAACTACTAACATAGATGTCAGTATCAAACTTACTGTTGACATCAAATAAAAACTTTAAAACTATTAAGACTTTAAGAACTCTAGACAAGTATTAACATTCTAAAACACATACCTTTCGGATCTTCAGCTAATTTAAATAAATTGAGAAAACCATCTAAAGGAAACAAACAAATTCAAACCCTGATTCAGCAAATAACACAAACATGCAATCTTCGTAATCGTCCAATATGCAAATACATCGCAATATATATATATAGTTATTTTTGTGTCTTAGGAACTGAGCCATGTATTTTTAACACTAATTTATGTAATATATATCTGTTACAGCACTACAGATATCCTACTGTCAATCAATCCTGCAAAAACATTTACGTTTATTTAAAATTTGATTATTTACTTTGTTTACTTTGTACATGTAGTTATTTTTCTTACCTCATTTCATTCACACCTGTTATATAGTGTATCTTATATAATGTAATGTATTTACTGGATCTTCACAATACAGTTCGAAAATCTATCTAACAATTTACTTTATTTGAACAGTTTGTACTTATTAGTATTAGGTTATGTTGTAATATTAACAATTTATTGTTTGAAACATTCCTCAATTATTATTAAAGTTTTCTCTAATCGATTCTACACCTGTCAGTAATTGTGAATAGAAATCTAACTGGAAAAGGAATCCGATTGTGCATTTAAGTCGCTCATCAACAGATGGCGACACTCGTAAAATATATTACAGCTTTCATTTTGTTTAGGAAAAATAAACTTTTGTAAGTTTGTATATTGGTACAGCATTTTAAATTGTAATATAAAAAAGTTTACCTTATTAACTAATCTTCGGAAGTGGACATTTGCCTTCCGAATCTAAACTGATTAAGACCTGCGAACTTTCGATTGTAAGATCCTCGAGAAATTAATATTACATTTCATTCATTTTCAATTGTTTTATTAATGTGCTTCCACTTGTTAAATAAATTAAACTCAGTTTCTTTAATTTTATGTAACTAAAATATTATATGTGACTTTATGGTAATAAAATATTGTTTTCTATTTTCTTTCGGCAATTTAGTTCTCAGACTCGTCAGATTTTCTAGTCAGAAGTACAACGTTTCGTTAAAAAAAATATGAAAAAATTCATCATCAGATGCAGGTATTGTTTCATAGAATAAAAGAAGTTCCTCTAGCAAATTTGGCATGAGGCTGTTGAGTTATTGCAAAAAAACAAAAAATAATTTGAACTTTGACGCCCTGTATCTTTTTCCACAGCAAAATTTTACTAAAGCATATTTTGTTACATCCTCATATTTTGGCCCAAAGAATCTACCCCTGAACTATGGCCTATTATTAATGGTCCACCCCGTATATTTATTTATAATTATTATGCGTATTTAGATATGCACATTATTCTATTTTTGTATTTACTCGAGCAGAAAGTTGCTAATGAAGGACTATTATTATTATTATAAAAAAACGCAGAGTAGAGACTATTCAGCGGCATTCCCTATAGGTTTTATGCTATAAGGAAGATGGTTGTTTATCCTGCTATTAGTTTTCCCCAGGCTACACTCTTGCACTGATTTTGGCTGCCGAGGTTAGAGATCACAGAATTATAACACAGCAAATATTGATGTTTCTTATTTATCTGTTATAGTCCAATTAAGGACTTCCCTGCATTCAAAAAACGCAACAAAAACTTTACGACATAATTATTATCGCCGCGGACCATGCGGCATGCCTGTCATCAATCGACTCACATTATAAATCTATAAAGGTAAGCGAGTCAATTGCGGTGGAGACAGCACAAACAGTGATGATATATTAATGAGGTCGTAAAGTTTTTGTTGCGTTTTTTGTGTGCCGGGAACTGATTACTTCAACTATACATTCCTGTGTTTCGACATTTCTTTGTCAAGTATTTGTAATTTACTTTAATACTCCTGCCCAATCATTGGATTTTGCTGTTGGGCAGTGTATTGTCAAATAAATAAATAAACTCCTCCAAAGTTTTTGTATGTATTTTCCGAACACTCTTTATATTATACCATTAATTTCTCTCAAATTACCTTTTCGCAACTTTATTGCACAAAGCACTTATCTATGAAGACTTACAGAATTATAAACTGATGGTTATCATATACTTATATTAGGTCTAGGCAAGTAAATAAATCGAATTAAATAATTTTTGATACTGAACAAAAATATTTAAATTATTTATTTCACAAAACTATGTTTATGCTCAGGTGTCGATTATCGATATGAATAAGTGAAAATATTGGGTGATATTCTAAACCCAACAGTATTTGGAGAATTTTTGGAATAAAAAGTTCAATTAAACGTTTTAAAGAATACGATCGATTATTTCCTTCGTAAAGATGAAAATTAAAGCATATCTATCGGATGGGATATCTACAGGAACGTGTTTAATTATATTAACTATTTCTTTATTTTCACAAAAAAATTTAATTAACCACGGTCCAGTAGGTAAAACCACTATTCATTCACAGTAGTGTCCATTCACTTCATCGTGCGTCTTTCCTGCCAAGTTCTAAAATCTTTTAACTTCTTATGTAGTAAGCTTTTAGTAAAGAAAGCGATAACTTTCTTGAACAGAACAGAAAATCCTCTTGAATTAGTAGAAATTCAGCTTCGATGTGTCCTTCAAGACAATTTTGACAAAAAATACCTAACAGTTACTATCGTACCTAAATGAATGTTGAAAATAACAACAATAAAACGTACTTTCTCAACGGTTTGCCTAATATTTAATACAAAATTCAAATGGAGATCTTATAATAATACTATTAACACCTGGTTCGATGTGTCTTTATATTCATCGAAGCGGTCAATGCAGAAGAAGGCGGCACTCGTCCGAGGGTGCCGCCGTGACCGCAAGATGACCCTGATAACCCCGAAGGAATGTAGCTTCAGATCTGATGAATATACGGAATAACATGCTAATGTCTGCTAATGGCTGTTTCTATACTGTCTACCGTATTATCAAGTGCCATGAAGGAACGGATTATGTTTGTAAATTTCTACTGGTTACGTAGATTAGCTTTATAGTATTTATTATATACAACTTATTTCCCTCGAAATATTCGCGCAAAACCATATGGTTTCCATCACGAAGGAAACATTTATAGCCTGATCATTCGTCCAACAGTCAAAGTATATCTCAGATACACTGAATAATGAAATTATTCAACAAATCATACACGGTGTCACAAATAAAACTGAGGTTGTGTAAACTGACACTAATATGGATGAAAATATCATATATCACGTGGTTAAAAAGCTTCATTATTTTCAAAACGAATAAAATTTATAAAAGAATATAAAGTTTCACAACTCCTCACGTAAAATAATACTTGCTGCTAAAACATTTTATACAGGGTGTTGCATCATGAGAGGGACATAGCTTAATAGGAGGTAGAGAACATCAGTGGTAACCGGAACCTCCCATAGAAATGTCTCATTGGGCCTTCATTACGAAGTTACAGGGTGTTAAATAATTTTTGGCCAAACCTGTTTTTTGTCATAACTTTGACAGGGAATGAAATAACGGATTCATATTTGGTACGGCTAATGTACTAACGAGCCCCAAGAGGTACATGTATAAAAAAAATATATCCAGGTCCGGACTCACTATAATTTATGTTTCTTCTTTGCATCAATAAAACATCACCCTGTATATATTTTTTTGAAATTTCGATACGATATTCGAAAAGAGCAATAAAAAACAAACAAAATGGCCTATTTCATTTTTTTGTTACACCTTCGTGGTTATTTAAATACGTTGTTAAATGTGCAAGAAAATGGATTACAGAACCCTATTAAATGAGAGGCACGTGAAATAAATAGTTTTATAACTAAAATTTGCAAAAATTCTATTGAGCCTAGGTGGTCTGGGTGAATCCTAATTCCGGCATGTTTTAAAGGTCCATTTTGGTAAAAAACTGTGGTCCTAATAAGTAATCGGGTATGAAATAACAAAATTTTTAATCAATCACAGTAGGCTTGTTCAAAGAATAAAAGTGACAGATAATTTAAACCATTTAGGCCTAAGCAACCAGTTACTTTGATCAAGAAAATCATCAACATTTTATACTTAATAAAAATTGGAAAAGAGAACAAACTAAAATCTAAATAAATAAAATATTTTCCATTCAATTAACAATAAATAACAAAACAATAACTAAATGTGTTTAAAAATAAAACGTAATTGACACTAAAGTAAATTTTCAAAATGTCCTCCCCCACATTCTGTGCATTTTCTTGCGCGTTTAGAAAGGTCACCAATTGCTCGACGTATCATTTCTGGATTATTCCGTATTTCGTCGCAGGTTGTAACGATGCGCTGGATTAAATGTTGTCTACTTTCAATTTCAATGCTATAAACCTCGTTTTTTAAGTGGCCCCATAAAAAGTAACCACAAGGGCTACAATCAGGAGATCTTGGTGGCCATTCATGTGGACCCCCGCGTCCAATCCATCTATTAGGATACACATTGTTTAAGTGTTCTCTTACTTGAAGGTTAAAATGTGGTGGGGCCCCATCATGCTGAAACAACATGCCTCTTATACCGATATTTTCTAACATATTCGGTAAAATGTTTTGAAGAAAATCAAAGTAAATTTCACCATTCAATCTTTCTTCAAAAAATGTGGCCCTATCAAATGTCTATTCACAAGTCCGACCCAAACATTTACAGAAAACCTGTGTTGCGAACGGCGTTGGCGTACCGCATGTGGGTTTTCCTGTGCCCATTTATGATTATTTCGTGAATTGTTTACTCCATCCCTTGTAAATTGTGCCTCATCCGTAAATAAGGTTCTGTAAATGACTGGGCGATGGTTAGACAACCAATGACAAAATGCCAGGCGGGGGATATCGTCGCCTTGTTGAAGACGCTGTACCTGCTGGATATGATATGGATGGTAACGTTCTCTTTTTAGGGTTCTCCATACTCGCCAATGAGGAATACCAGTTGCCAAACTGATTCGTCTAGTGCTCATATTTGGGTTTTCTTGAACTACGTTTATAATATTGTTTTGTTCCTGCACACCTTGTTGTAAAACACGCTCCACAACTGCAGAATTAGGAAACTTTCCGTGTTGTCTTGCATACTGGAACACCGTACTAAAGGTTTTATGATTAGGGCATCGACGACCAGGAAAACGCAGCCGATATTCTCTTTCCGCCGACCTACCATTTCCATTACAGAAACCATAGATGAATATTATGTCAGCATATTCCACGTTTGTAAATTTTACTGGCATGGTTAAAATATTTTCACAACTTTTCACTAACTAAATGCGGATTATTGACACATTAAATTACTAACAAACAATTATTCAACTGTTTAGGAGATTTCCTTTTATTATCTGTCACTTTGAACAAGCCTACTGTGATTGATTAAAAATTTTGTTGTTTCATACCCGATTACTTATTAGGACCACAGTTTTTTACCAAAATGGACCTTTAAAACGTGCCGGAATTAGGATTCACCCAGACCACCTAGGCTCAATAGAATTTTTGCAAATTTTAGTTATAAAACTATTTATTTCACGTGCCTCTCATTTAATAGGGTTCTGTAATCCATTTTCTTGCACATTTAACAACGTATTTAAATAACCACGAAGGTGTAACAAAAAAATGAAATAGACCATTTTGTTTGTTTTTTTCTTGCTCTTTTCGAATATCGTATCGAAATTTGTAAAAAATATATACAGGGTGATGTTTTATTGATGCAAAGAAGAAACATAAATTATAGTGAGTCCGGACCTGGATATATTTTTTTTTATACATGTACCTCTTGGGGCTCGTTAGTGCATTAGCCGTACCAAATATGAATCCGTTATTTTATTCCCTGTCAAAGTTATGACAAAAAACAGGTTTGGCCAAAAATTATTTAACACCCTGTAACTTCGTAATGAAGGCCCAATGAGACATTTCTATGGGAGGTTCCGGTTACCACTGATGTTCTCTACCTCCTATTAAGCTATGTCCCTCTCATGATGCAACACCCTGTATTTGTCGAGAGTTTTCATTTAATTTATTGCAAGTTTTAGCCACAGTTAAAATAAATTCTGGCATTAATTGGCGGTAGTATACTAGGTGTCCAGAAATCCTCCTAATAAACCAAACCTGTAAATTCCAGACGTTATAATTTTTCTCGATTTGACGTATGTCAGGTTATCCAAAAACGCCTCCTAATAATTCGGACGGTAACCTGCACGAATGGATCCCACCTTGCATTTTATGCTCAAGTGTTGGAGTTTGTTCGCTAGACCCTACCCTTTGATATATAGAAATGTTGCCAGGGTCGGGCCCTCCGCGGGGGCCCTGTTATAGCATGGTTGCCTACCTTCAGGAGCAAATCATCATTTTCACTGATTTTGGAGCTGAAAAGTGACGTAGAGGGCTGAAATTTGGTGCACATGCGGCATTTGGGATACTTAAGGGCTCAAGAAAGTGTTCCAGGGCCCACGGCCATTTCTTCTAAATAGCAGCGGGGAAAATGCATAAAATGACAAAAAAGTTTATCGCATTTTTTCGAGTGAGGTCTCGTTTCATATGTTTTCGGGGTCACTGATTTCGAAAAATCATGTTTTGAGTATGTGCGGTCGATAAATACTACGCTGTGGCTGTCCAGCTGTATAATATAATAAGCGTGATTAGAATTTCTGTGTGCGCAAATAGTCATTACGCGGGAATGAGATCCGTCTGCCGCGCAGCGCCGGCCCGCGAAAGGAATGGTAAAATTTTCTCCGGCATGCTGACAACAAAATGGCACTGTTTCACCTGCTTAATACCAGCATTGCCGATTTGAACATCCCAGGAAAAATTTTTTTTTACCACTTTGGAAGAGAACGTCATTAAAAGCCTCCACGTTGCTGATTGTTCCTCTCTGGGACCATGCAACCAAGAGGAGGCGGATACACGCTTATTTGTTCATCTGGCAAACGCTGTGTGACTAATGGCTGTGAAAAAATTATGATAAAGACATGCGATACGGATGTACTGGTACTTGCGGTTTTTTGTATGCAACACCAGTCTAATCTCAAGGAGCTTTGGGTGCACTTGCCCATGAACTTATAAGGGTGCTTGGAAAGTCACCACATGTATTCTACATTTTACTCATTTTACGCGGTTAGTAAGATGTATTAATTTTGTTCCGAGGCCCCGAAAAATCTCAGTTCATAATAGGATCTCACGTAGTTACCGATACTTATCTTTTTTCTGTGGAATTGGAAAGCTCACGGCTATTATGATTTTTCTGTTGCGATTTTAAGTGACCCATTTGGAGAGAGCCAACGGACATTTTTTTAAGTATTTATAAACATTTTAAAGAGCTTCTTCATTTATTTTTTATATGATGAAAATATAACATATTTTGAGGTACTTCATTAAACATTTTGACGGCCTTGTAAAAAGAAGCTTTCTGACATTGAGCAGAGTTGTGTCTTGGAACTGAATATAAGTTTCAGTGACGAGTAGGAACCTCAGCACCTTTGACCGGTTTCTTACATATATACATAAAGGTTTGAAACCATTTGGAATCTAATAATTTCTCGATTATACTATCAAGCTTCCTTAATTGTTCTGTATTTTTTTGCAAAGTACATACAGTGCTGGTAAGTACAAAACTTGGGTCGAGAAATATGCAAAAGAGAAATATAAAATAATATGCTGAAAAGAAACAGATATAAATTTCGCCGCGCTGCGCCGTTGCCATTTTTCTCTTTAGCGGGCTAAATTCTAATATGCTTGCTGAGCTACTGGCGCCAATGTTAATATATCCATCTCTTTCGCGTGCATTACTTTCTATTTATATTTCACTCTATCTTACTATACGACCGACCCAAGATTTCTTTATGCCACTACTGTATATTTATCTGACTGCAGCAAGCATGGCCTAAAACTGTGTAAGAGAAAAATCAGAGTCGCATAATCTTATTTCAACTGCCGTACTATGAGTCTTTGCGTATACAGGGTGTCCGGAAACAAAGTAGAAAATAATTAACTATAGATTCCTTAGCCCAAATTAATTGAGGTTCTTCATATAACATTTTTCAAAATACCTCTTCGTTTTCAAGTTATAGCCCCTTTAAAGGAGTACGTTAAAAACTATTTTCATTTTTTTACACAAAAAATAAAATTCCAAGAAACAAAATATTTAGCATATCTACTACACTTATTGAAAGGCATCCTGTAAATTTTTTTCATCCCCTTGAGTGCTTCACCAAGGGGTGGAATGCGCAACCCCTAATATATTTCTAAAATCCATTCATTTTACATTTCAGAATAAAATATTTGTTGATTCCCTTGTTAATTCTAAAACTTTTTCTTCTCTTTTAAAAACGCAGTGTTACCAACCGTTTTCGTGACAAAAAATAAAATTTACATTCATACATTTTATTCGTTACTGATAAAATAAGTAGATGAGTGTAGTAGATATGCTAAATATTTTGTTTTTAGAATTTTATTTTTTGAGTAAAAAAATGAGAACAGTTTTTAACGTACCCCTTTAAAGGGGCTATAACTTTAAAATGAATGGGTATTTTGAAAAATGTTATATGAAGAACCCAAATTAATTTGGGCTCTACAGTTAATCTTCAGTTATTTTTTTTTTCTGCTTTGTTTCCGGACACCCTGTATAATGTAGTTTCAGTTTGCCGTAAGATTTTTACGTGCTTGGAAAGGATAGGCTAATTATTTTATTATTTACTGTTTATATGGAAATCGGATTAGCAGTTATTAATTGTCTTTCTTTACTATGCATTTTTGACAGAGATTCCAAATCAAAAACTGTTGCCAAAGGAATCACTACTTCCACATCCAGATTTTGTATCCAAGTCTAATACATACTAAATCCCAATGTAATATTTTATTATCTTTAATAATAGGGTGGTGGTGGCAATTGGGATGGTAGAGGGGGTAGCTAACGCCAAAAAAATTTTTTGAGACATTTCGTTCTTGTATACACACTAAATCACGTTTTAATTTTTTTTGCTCCCTTTCATAATAGTGTGGGGGTGGTATTGGGGGTGATACTGGGGGGGGGTGGCTGATTTTAAAAGAAAGTTTGGAACCTTAATTTTTCGTACATGCCCTAAATTGCAATTTTATGGACTCTTACCTGCTTATTTTTACCCTTATTTATCCCATTTACCCCCGAACCCTTCAACGGATTTAGATCAAAATATAATATAGTTTCAGATCTCGTTATAATACATATACCAAATTTCAAGTCAATATCGTAAACAGTTCCAGAGAGAGACCGATAGACAGACAGAATTTTTTTTTCGCTCAAATTGAAAATCTCGACGTTTCATGATATTTTAAGCCTATTTCAACAAAAGAATAATATTTTTTTTTGCGTATTTTATTTACTATTATATGGAAATAAATACAAAAAATTGCATGTCGTCTGTATACCGGTGAAATTGGCCACTTGATCGATACAAAAAAATCTGTCGTATATAGAGCAAATAAAAAATGTTTCAACATGCTTTCCTGATGAACACCTCCAATAATTGTCTTAAAATTCCAATCTAAATCTAAAAATTCCAATAATCCAATCTAATCTAAAATCACCATATAATGAAAATATTAAATTTGGAGGTATAAATCTAGATAAAACAGAATATACAAAATAATTAGATGTAGGTGTTGATCAAGCATTAACATTTTCAATGCATATTGACTATATTTGTAAAATATATTTTTTTAATGGTTTTGTTTATCGAATAAGCAAAAACTTTTCATTACATACTAGTGGCCATGTTTAACTCAATTATTAAACTGCACTTTGATTAAAAGACACTTTTTTATATTAATTATTAATAAGTTTCCAAAGAGAGGAAGGATCGTCAACTATAATTGCTATTAAAAATTAGTTTTAATGTTCTTAGAACTTCTGGCAACGGCAGCGTTTTTTACCTGGCTACATCACGTACAAATATCTTAAAATGTAGCTTGTGACAATCACAACGCAATTTGTACTGATATTGACATATTCAACTGTACCCTTACTACTTTAAAAACTATTATCGATGAGATTGATCTGTGTTCTTTTTTCTCAATTTTTTTTAATTGTTTGTGTTTTTTTCTGTTATACTACCATTCCTTCCTTAATGCACGTTAACTTATTTTGTTCTTACTTTTTGTATTTAATGTAAGGGCCTATGTTTTTCTATAAATATTGTATTTGTAGTTTACTATTATATTTGTCTAAATATCTATATTTATACCTGGCTATACCTCCTATCCTGTAGTTGGGTAGTTTACCTGTTGGACAGAGTAATTAAATAAATATATTGTCTTCTATATGAATAGTCAGTTGTAGAAATCTCTCTTTTCTTTGCCTTAAAATTTTACACTCAACCTGATAAGTTACATCACCTATTGTTTACATTTACTTAACACCTTATGAATTAATTGATAAATATAATTAATAAATAATCAAAACATGATAGATTTGTACCTCAAAATAATTCCGATCTGTCACCTTGGTGCTCGGTACGTGGTTAAAAAATTCCCAAATACAGGAAAAAGGTACAGATTATAAATACTTCGTTTGAAAATGGTTAAATTCCGGCTTATTGTGGTGCCTCCTTTAATTTGATAGTTTAACAAGTAAAATTCCCAGCTACCCTTGTGAACAAGACACAAGCATTTTCCCGTCGTACAGGAATAAATTCGTCTCGCATTCTGCACTTGCCAGGTGGCAGCAAAGTCGTTACAGAACTTAACATATCCTTCCTGTGCCCTTCGTTAACTAGATGCTTCTTTTGTAATTTTTGCTAATTTTTGAAAACTCGTAATTAAATTTGTTGACTCGTTAACATCAAACGTAACCAGATTTACCTCAGTGGAGGTACACATGAGTTATTGCAACAATATTAATCTAAAAAGTATAATTGAAATTGAAATGCGACTAATTGTGTCATTATAAATTAAACGGTCACTTGGAGTTATTAAGGTTATAATTATCGTATTTATATGGAGAAAAAGTGCAAAAACTGAGGTTAGAATGTATTTAGGCATGTTTCTGTAATTTACCAAAAGGAGAAATCATATCAAATCTCCTTCAGCCTTTGCGGAAATGTACGAATATAAGTTTTTTAGTTAAATGACATTTACACGGTTGATGTATAATAATTCAAGCAAATAATATTAGTTAAGAGTAAGGTTTGTACAAAATTGAATACCTATACACATATTAAAGGATATAAATTTTATTTCCACAAAAAAGAACTACCATAGTTAACTCTTGCCTGGTCAAAAGGATCAAAAAATGTCATCTGCCTATAATATGTTTTTCTCTTTATGAAATATATTTAAAATATATTGCACAGACTTCTGCAATAAATGTATAAGCACAAAACGTCTCACACCTAATTTATAATAGGAAAACTTTTTGAAACATTTGAAAAACATTAAAATATTATTTAAAAAATAACTAAAATACATTTATTTCAGAAGCTATAAATGGACGGATTGACTGGAGTAAAATGGTAGATTCAATTTTGACTCAGAAACCTAATTTGCGTCAACTCTTTTATTTGGATATAGAAAAATTGAAATGACAAAACTTCAATATTTTTAGTTTAATAGATACAGTTAGATTTCTTCAGTACTTACCTTCATTACCTTACATTAAAAAAATTTTGGCTCATGTTAATAGAAATCTCAATCAAATTCAAAAGTATTCTCTTGCATGCTGAAAGCATATACTATTTAGAAAAATCAGCGCGTCGAGTCAATTCTGAATGAGTTAAGTCGGATATATATTAGATGAGCAAGTGATCAGAGAAGATAAAGAACAGTAACAAGTTGTGAATTATAGTAGTGAGTCTATAGTAGATCAAAGTTATAATTAGTGTGTTGTTATAAGGACTAATTATTGTATTTTAGTGATTAGTAAAGTAAGTGGTTAGTAAAAATTCTTATCGCAATTATTGAACCTACGCTTGGAAGTGTGTACTACAGGGTGTAAACACGTAACAGTTGGTATCAGAAGTGGGATTGCAACAGGATTTCTGAAGAATACGAGGAAGTTCAATAGTGCTCTATTTGGAAACCACTGGAGGTAATGAAGTTTTGTGAACTGTACAGAGATATAGACCTCAGGTAAGATTTATTTTCGTTAATTTAAGAAAATTTCTAGAACATTCTATTTAGAAATTAGTGCAGTTATTTAAGTTATTCAATGGGAAAGTGGTATAACCACTAAAAAGACCTATTTGTAAAATTCTGAGAAAACATCAAGAATATTCTATTTTGGACTTTGAGAGAATATTTGACTTGTACCGGGCATATACTATAAATAAGACTTATTAGTGCTGTTTCGTGAATTGTTCGATAGGAACAAGAAGTATGGCTGCAGAAAAACAAATTCAAGGCATGTTAGCTGAACTGAGGAAGATCAGGAAAAGAGGCATCAGGGAGAAAACAAAACAAGAGAAGAGACGACCTTACCACCACGACTGTACGGCCTGCCTAAGATTTATAAACCAGGTAATCCTTTAAGACCAATCGTCAGCACATGTGGATCACCAACTTATGAGTTGGCCAGATACCTCGCAGACACACTACAACCCTATATAGGTCCACAACAGAAGAGACCGTTAATCAGAACCTTGGTCCACAGAGCTAACACCATATGCAACGACGATAATAAACCCGAGGAACTACAGAACGTCGAATATCCAACGAGCTTTAGAGAAGAATGGATACAGTCAAAGCAATATACAACGAATAGTAAATAACCAGAGGAAAACAACAGAAGAAGAACAGCAAGAACCAACAACGTATGCATGCCTACCCTACGTCGCGGGAGTCACAGATATGGTGAAGAAGATTTTATTCAAAAAGAAAGTAGGTGTGCGGTTTCGAAAATACAGCAGATGCTTCCCTCAATCCAAGACCTTGTCCCCAAACTGTTATCAAAATGTGTTTATCAGTTGGAGTGCACGTGTGGTAAGAGCTACATCGAACAAACAGGACGGAGTATCCAGTGCAGAATCAAATAACACCAGAGGAATACCAGATTTGGATGCACGGATAGGTCGGCGATACAGAGCATGTCCATAATAATAACGAGAACCATAAAATGTCAATATATTAGACAAGAATACGCGCTATTATCCACGAATCATTAGGGAATCACGGATTAGGGAATCACGGAAATTATGAAAAACGTGAACAACTTTAACAGAGAGGATGGGTATCGACTTAGTAACATGTGGAGACTGGTATTGCCAAGTACCAGCACCGTAGTAAGTCACGATCAATCAAACACGACGAATGAGCAGCGAAGCGAACCAAACACGACGAATGATCAGCGAAGCCAAGCGGCGCCTACGCATATAACGAGGAGTGTACAACAAATCCAGTCTTTAGAATCCTTCCGAAGAAGCCAAACGTCAAGTCAAGTTCGACGACCACGACAAGACCCGGAAGAAAATACGTCATTAGACAACGGCCGTGAAAACCTGCATTCTACTAAGAGATGAGAAAAATGAACAGGAAAAGAAACGTCATGAAGAACAAGAAAAGAAACGGCAAGAAGAAAAAATTAGCTGAGTATTGTCAGTTGACACATTTATTGATGGCATAAAGGACGAGAAAATCAGACGAGTCCTTAGACTATATCGGTGTTAAATTAGCTTTCCATATTGTTAATATCTTATTAGTATTAAGTTCATTATAGATAACATTCCCACAAAGTAATTCAATACCAGTGAAACATCAATAATAATAATAATAATAATAATTGTAGCTATCTTAAATAAATTGTTTTTAAAAAATCAATCGAAGAACTTCAAATCTAACATCGGTATAAGATTAGTAGCGAAGCATTGATCCATGTATTTGTGATAAAGGCCGTCTATGTGAAAGCAATATAGTGGGAGTTAAATTATTATATTTTGATCTGATCTAAAGATAGGAACTCTTGAAGACTTCTTTACGAGACATCTTTTATATGGAGGCTAACTATTAATAGGGGAGGGACCAACCTAAAAAACCACGGTTAGTTTGTGTTGCAGATTGCATCTGTTGTAATATATATTTTTAGGGGATACATATCTGTAAAATCAAATTTGAGACAAAAATGTGTTTAAACTTCATTCGCTTGCAACTTTTTATTTTAAAAAGTTCAGAAACCTTTTTTTAACTAAATTTGATAGCAAAATACAGATGTTTTCCTTTATATTAACATATGTTTCATATTCCTGATAAGTTTAGAGACGATAGGATGGCTAGTTGTTAAATGTCCAATTTTTTTATAAAATTTTAATCTACTTAACATACTTCTTATTTTCCCACATACGTAGTATATAAAAAAGTATTATAATCACGAATCTTTCAGTTTTTGTTAGCTGAGTTAGTCGTTTTTAGTTTCTATGTCTCTTTGATTACACCTCATATAACCCTGTAAGTAAACAGTGAAGAGACGCGGATCGACACTCAGAATCAGACAAATTCAATCCACGCTGAGATTCACGTCATAAGAAGTATCCCAAACCAGGGAAGGGGTGTTTACAGAGCCTGAAAATAGGCAAATCCCTCACATAGTTGGAACAGTAAGGAATACATATGCAAAGACATGCAGACAATATTATTGTGTTAGCAATATGAAATTGGGAGAATTAGATTTTTTTGCAACGATCAAATTAATAGTGGATAATATACACTCCAATTTTCTTTCTTAATACCTTCCATACTAACACATAGATCGAAGTATTTAAACTTGAGTGCCATTTTTTTTTTTATTTTTGCAATCAGTTAAAAGTAAACGTAAAGTTAACTTTATAAAATTGTCCCTTTCCCAGTATACCTGAGAAACAATTACCTAATTAATATTAGGTAATTTAGTAGCTTTAAAAAAGATTATATTAACAAGTATTCATAATATCCGTCCATTGACAGCTTAAATACATGAATCTGTGGAGGCCAATCAATGACAAAAACCATAGTTTAAATATTAATACCCTATTTCGTTCACATATCCGTATCAATTTATCATTAAATTTTTTCAAAATGAATCTGCTCTATAATTAATTGTACATATTTCAGAATTGTGGCGCAGGTATATTATTTATCCTGAAAACCACAATAATTATGTGTGATAATTATTTTCTTATATACATAAGTTAATGACTATGTATTATTTAATCATTTTAAATGAGTAATTACATAACTTACACCGTATTTTATTTATAGATAAGTAGATTTTTAAAACCTGTAAATTTTCATATTGTAAATTTGCCTACTGTTATTTTATTTTACTTATGTGAGAATAAATTTCAACGTTATATTAATATCAACCAAATCATATACAGGGTGACTCGTCTATTTAGTGCAATTCGCAACTTTTAACAGAATGTTTATGACAGAATGAAAACTGTGATAGATCAAAAAATAGTTATTTATGTAACAAGTTCATAATGAAACGCATTATTTAACGAGTTTCCGGAAAGCACAAGGAGATTCGGGATTGCGTTCTTCCTCTATAATAATTATTCACTATACTTCACACTTGTTTTGTACATACCGCCATCTTGGCGTACAAATTTATGAAACTTTGTTTGATGAAATGGCGAACCTTATATTTATTACCGGTGAAGAGCAAGTTATTATTGTAGGCGACTTCAATATACCTGAATATGTTAATTCTCTTACTAATAACTGTAATAGCAATAACATCTCTATCCTAAATAATTTTTGTGAATTCTCAAATCTTATCCAGTATAATAGAATAGTAAATACAAACAACCATATCTTAGACTTAGTCCTTAGTAATCATAAAACAGAGGTAAATAATTCTACTGACCACTTACTATCTGAGGACGATCATCACGCTCCTCTGGATATCCATTTAAAAGTACAACAAAAACAAAATAAAAATTCTGTTAATTCTTCCCCCATGTATAATTTTAGAAAAGCTAATTTCCATAAGCTCTACGAGGACTTAACTAATATTGATTTTGCTAGTATTGATGTGAATGAGGCATGTGATATACTGTATTCTATCCTGGACTCTGTTTTCATTGATAGGGTCCCAAAAACTTTAGCTAAAACTAAAAAAATATCCACCTTGGTTTAATAGTAATATCAAAAGACTGGCGCAACTTTAAAAAAAATTGTAACTCATATGAATTGAATCAATTTAAAATTCTAAGAGCAAACATAAAAATCGATATTGATAACGCGCACAAAGAATATCTTATCAAAATTGAGAACCAAATTAAGTCCAATCCAAATCACTTCTGGTCATATGTAAACAGCAGAAAAAATATATCCAGTATTCCTAGCGTTATGACCTATAATGACTCCATATTAAACGAACCACAAGTAATAGTTGGCGCATTTGCTAATTACTTTCAAGAGTCATAGTCCGCATCTACAAACTTTGCTTATGATATAAATAGCACTCATTGTAATACTAACAATTTATGCATTCCCTATATTACCAAAAATGACGTACTCAAGGCACTTAAGAAAATTAAACCCAAAACCACTACAGGTCCTGATGGTGTTCCGGCCTTTCTCCTTAAAGATTGTGCCATTTTATTTGCAAAACCGCTAGCTAGTATTATTAATTTGTCTAATAAAACTGCTGCTTTTCCAGAAGTCTGAAAAATATCTAGGATCTGTCCGGTATTTAAAAAAAATGATAGATGTGCTATTTGAAAACTACAGGCCAATAGTAATATTGTGCAATTTTAGTAAATTATTTTAAAACGTAATATACGATATTCTCTTTAATCACGTCAAATCTGAAATTTGCCTCGGCCAAGTAGATGTCATTTATACAGATTTTTCTAAAGCCTTCGACAGACTGGACCACGGAATTTTGCTGAACAAATTATCCGAATTTGGAGCACTTCCTAAACTTTTTTGAATCCTACTTGGTAAATAGACAACTAAATGTACAATACCGTGGATTTTGGTCTATGGATATCTCAGCGACATCAGGTGTTCCCCAAGGTTCTGTGCTTGAGCCATTGCTCTTTAACATTTTTATAAATGATATCGTCATTGACTTACACTGCAAAACATTACTTTATGCCGATGACCTAAACATTTTTACATCTATCACTAGTGCAGAAGACTGTGTTGATTTGCAAAACGATCTTGTACAACTATGGTCTTAGTGTAGCGTAAACAATTTACAGTTAAATATCTCCAAGTGTAGCTTTATGACATACACTCGTGCACAAAATCCAATAAAATTTATCTATACAATTAATGATAAGGAACTGAAGAGCTGTGGTCATTTCAAAGATCTAGGAGTAATATTCGTTCCAAAGTTATATTTTATTAGCCATATCAATCAAATCACCGCTAATTCCTTCAAAAATTTAGGCTACATTATCCGTAATTGTAAAGAATATAACGAAAATACACTGAAACTAGTCTGGAGTCCTGGTTATGAAAATCATAAATATATCATTGAAAAACCTCAGATGCGTTTTCTTAAATACTTCTGGTTCAAAAGTTCTGGATATTATCCAGAGAGAGGTTTTCCACATTGTGACTTATTACATAGATTCAACACGAGTGATCTTCAACTACGTCGGGCGTAGTTAAGTTATTTAGTTTTAGTTATCATTTAGTTTTCTTTTTATGTTTGTAAAATTCCTGCCCTATAATTGGATTTCTGTCTGGGCAGTCGTCACCAAAATAAAATTAAAATAAAATAAAATAAAAAATTAAATATATTTCATTTAATATTGTGTGGCGATTGCGGTGGTGGTGTTTGAAAAGTGTTTAATTGGTTCTCTTCCAAGAAAAAATCATCAACGCAAGGTTGCTGATATATTGTACAAAAATCGTAGCAATTAGGTAATTTCTCCATTTCTAAAAATTTTATCTGAGTTATGTGACCAATATTATTGTATAAACCTCAAATTTAGTTGTTATGGTCCAATTACTTTGGCTGTAGACCTCTGGCTTTTGTCAAGTATTTAGAAAGATCAGAATTTACTGCTGTAAACTCACTTATATACATATTTTGGTACTGTTATTTTACTTTGCTACATATCCAGTTGAATTGTAGTTCAAAGAAATCAAATCAAAGAAATATGCAAAATTTAAAAAATTAAATTTTGTAACGAAGTCATTGAACAACGCGGAATATGCTGCAAAATTGTCCACGTCTATTGCAAGTCAGCTTATAGGCTTACGGGTTGTAAGCTAAAAGTTATTGGTTTGAGGGTGGAGAAAGCACTGACTTTAAAATTCTTACGACGCGAACGACTACTCCCACTTTTTTTACTTAAAACTATCAAATGTACTTGAGAACGCTGAATCTATCTTTGCTTCCTTAACCAGAGTATATGAGATTGTAACCTCAGACATTGACTTCAATTGCTTATGCAAATACGATTGTCGATTGTCAAAATTCCTTCACTAAGATCAAATTTGAAAGCGAACATTTTTCTTTGAAATATTTGTGAGCATTTTTGGTTTTATTTACTCCGAAAATTTTCCGCCATCGAACGATGCATGTGTTTTACGACAGCTTCCACATATGCCACACTACACGACTTTGCGATCGAACGTGCCTTATTGGTTTCCGGTTAAATATGATGGATACTTTTACCGGAATCCTTTTTTTGTAAAAATTCTTCCACTAAAATTAGATGTGGTTTTTCATGTATAATGTTGCCCATACAGTCCAGAAAATATTTCTAGAAATAACGGGTCGAGCAGAATGAAGTATCCATTTTCAAAGTTAATTCATGTTACAATAAATTCAAATCAAGTCGCCATGCTTTCGCGATGAAAATGGAAATTTAAAACAGTTGTCAAAGCGTTTGTGATAAATGCCAGTTTAGCTCTGAATATTAGAGCGAAGGTAAATGCATACCCCCATCCCCCTGTGGGAATCTCTGAAACATATTTTCTGTTGGTATTACCACGTAGGTTTAAGGTTTATAATAATAATAATAATAATAATTAAGGTTTTAGTTGTTTTCCCCTTGTCAAGTACAGCATATCGCGGAAAAACATGGAAAACCACGAAAATACAGAGAAAATGACTTTTTACAAAAAATCGGTATTCTGTGCTTGAAATATTCCCATTTAACTTTTATTAATTCTCTTCACAAGAGGAAGCGGATACTAAAATTATATTACATTGCTTCCATGCTTCTCAATCCTGTCAAGACAATTTACCTATCAGAATTAGATCACCAGACACAGATATTTTTATGTTGTTGTTAAGGTATGCCACGAAGTTAAAAACTTGTTACTGTTTGATACAGGCGCTCAAAACAAACGAAGGGCCTTTAATGTCACCATCATTTCTTGGAATTTTGGGTGTAGCAATAAGCCATGCTCTGTTGAATGCGACACTACCAGTTCTCTAGTTCTTCGTGAAAAGTTGTCAGTGAAATCTAAATTGGAAAAGTATTCAAAAATACTCTCCCACATGACATTTGCACTACCAAATACAGAAGGTGTCGAATTGAGTCTACTACCTCCTTCCAAGGCTTTAATTGAAAATCTCATCAGCCGTGTAAACTAGTGCTACATATGGAACAATGCATACGTCGCTGAACCCATAACACCAACTCCAGCGGGACATGAGTGAAAGTTGGAAAATGGACAACTTAAATTTGATTGGATTAAAGGGGATCCGTTGCCACACGAACTAACCAAGGTTATAGAAAGCTTTGATACAGATGAGTTTGAAGTTGAGCTGGAACTAGATAATTTAGCTAATATACTAAATGAGGATGAAGGAGAAGACTGCTGATTACAAATGCTGTTATTTGATTTTGCGGTTAAAAGTTTGAATTTTCATTATCATAATTTAAATGTTTTCACTTATACTCATTGTTGCGGACCTCTAGCGTATGCGACCCACCATCCGCCTTAGCGTTTTGAGGGTCGCATAATAACAACCGCTACGTCCGTAACACAGTTTCGCTATTGTCCACAGGAGGGCGATATACTTCCGGCTCGTGAAAAGCAGAGAGACGGAGAGACATTTTTTGTTGGCGTATATAGTTGATAATCCTACAAATCTCGGTTTATCCAAGGCATCCTGGTGGATTTTGGGATTATCAACACAGGAAAATTTTCTCCATCTGTTGTTGTTCCGTTTAGCCGAATATTTTATTGTTGTGAGTACATTTTAACTGCGAAAGCAGGATATTTAAGTATACAAGGTAAGCTAACCTCTTCACGCCATCTTACCTGTTCTCTACCCACGTGTTTCACAAATTTGCAGGCTTTCCTTTGTACGTATCGTGTCGACTTGAAAGGCGGACTCGACCCCATTCATCCAACTGTGGCTTTCTAGGAACATTCGTGGATTGTTCCCTCATCAGTGAGGTAAATTATATTTCTTTTGTAGGTTATGTCAGATTTAAATTGCTCTCATTAGGCACGCTTCACGTGCATTTCCGACCATACAAATTAAATCGGGATATCTTTAGGGTTCCACGGACGGGGCTTCTACACACATCAGTGAAGTTCCACGGACGGGGCATCCACACACAGTAGAAAGTTCCAGAGCTGGAGACTATTATCAACCCCCATCCTCGGGTCAATTTCTTTCGTCCCGAAGACACCACCGTAGGGCTACAGTTTCTACAATGTCGAAGTCGGTATCGTACCACCCTAGATAAGTGTGTTGTTTTTATTTACCGGGGACCACCTTCAGTAGTTCTGCGCGGTTATATCCATTCATATTTACTGTTGTATTTTAACTTGTACATATTTAAAGATTTTATGCATTTATATTTAATTAAGGAGGTTCTCTAAATCAGACCCATTGTGCCCGAATTTATTACCATTTATCCTCACGTTGTAAACCGATGTGTAGCTACACGAGGCATTTTATTAATGTTGTAACTTATTAATCAAGAAATTTGCCACACGTTTTGAACATCGCCAGGTTACATGCTAGAGAACCAATATTTGTAAATTCTGCAATATAGCGCATTTCATGTTTAAAGAAAGTGTCATTATTTCGTCTGCGACCACTACGTATGGAACCCTCAGTGATTTGTGTAAGTAAGTAAACTAATAATTTGTCACAGTTTATGTAAACTTGGGCTTAATGCCCTGAGATAGTCTGAGCTAGTGAAATTTTATCGTGGGCACGTTACATCACTTATCCGGGGTAAGTAAGTGTCTGCGATATCTGCTACGCTACAGTAGCCCAAGTGAGTTCCTTCATGTAATATCTTATAACCATTAATATCCAACGTATTTATTTGTTTATGTACGTGTAAATTGTAGCATCATATAATAAGAATTTTGTGTTAAGGTTCATATTTACAATAAAAAATAGAAGAATATGTAACCAATAATTTCATTTTCCAGCTATTTTCCCGGAAAAGCAAGGAAAACTAGGAGAAGAATTTCTGCAGAAAATATTGGTTATAAACATACATGCTTTAACTAAAAGTTTAAATGAAATGGGCATGAATTCGAAAAAAATTATTTTCACCATGTCTTTTTGGTTTCCCGATTTTTTCCGGGATATGCTGTAATACTTTGCGCCCTTCGGTAGGTAGCAGGTATCATATCTTACTTTACAAGTACGTCCAACGGTGCATATAAGAATAAAATAATAAGTAAAATTTAGTGTAATAGATCCTGCCTATTAACGTACTGTTCCAACTTGTTTAGTGGAAAAATAATTTCCAGCCGTTGCGCTGATTTTATGTAAACAATTATGCATCGTTGAAATAATTCAGTTCTTATTCGTTCATGAAATACCACATACTTCTAAACCCATCATTTCTAAATTGCTTTAAATCATTATACCTGTTTCACTTCAGGTAATCCAAACAGAATTCTTTTGTAATTTTGTAATTTCGTGTGTCATTCTAAATGACACATTGGACGTAAGTATATAATTATTTCAACGCAAGAAATATTTTTTTGTTAAGAAACAACGTGTTTTATTTATGAATGATTATTAAAATTAACCGTCAAGACATCAACAAAAGTAATAAATAAGTCATGATAGTTTCTCGAAATGCTGCCGTGCTTTGCAAGTAAAAATGCACTAATTCCTTCAAATTTTCATAGCAATGTGCAAATTATAAAAATAGTATCTCGATTTCTTTGATTCTCGCAAGTTGTTCAAGATTATGCGAACAGTAGTATCGGGAAAACAGAAAAAGTATAAATTTTAATTCACTATTGTGCACGGTTGTAAAATCCTCATAAATAATTATATATTGTGAGATATTTTTCTACATATATTTTTTTTTAAATCTTAATTTCCAAGCAACTAAAGAATCTTCAAATTGTAAGTGAAATATTTGGAACTTACCTTGTTAAAATTGAATAATTTCTCCGTCTAATATTAGTTGCTATTCCATAAAAATGTTAAATGTTAAAGGACTCTCAAATTCGAACACCTATTACTTTATAGTATACTGTAAAATAAACTCTAAATATTTTAATGAAAAAAAAAAAAAATACAACACGATGTATTAAAATTTTAACATAAAATTGTTATAGAATATTATTTAAATGATTTATTTGAACTTATAGGTTAAAATTAAAATAAAGGTCGTTAAAATTCAAACAAATTTCTTGCAGATTAGAGTCGCTTTTTAACAGGCTTTAAAATTTTAAAGTGCTTTAAAATTTAACATAGCAAAACGTAGTTTCGGAAGAGCAGAAAAATTAGAAATTTTAGTTCACTCTTCTACACGGTCGTAAAGCTTCCTAAAAAATTATGTATTGTGAAACATTAAAAAAGGCATTTTTCTATATGTATTTAAAAAAATGTTATATTAGCAGTCTCTTTTATTTTCTGACCTTCTTCGACGTGGAAGGTTGATCAGTAAACTTATGAGTAAACGCATGCTCTGGTTGTTTTTCAAGTTCCGACTCAATATTAATTTCCTCGATATTTTCTTAGGAAATAAATTCTTCTACTTTAGAGTCAATTTTCTCGTCGTCTAGTGCTTTTATAATGGTTTCTGAATTTGAACAAGTTCTTCCCTCAGACGTACTACACACTAATGAACACTGCACCCTGCTTTTCTACAGCTGCATGGTGCATTGCAGCCTTTTTTGCAACTGACTCACAGATAGAAGAATTTATTTCCGAAGAAAATATTGAGAAAACTAATACTGAGTCCGAACCTGAAGAACAACCAGAGGAAGACTTTACTGACGAGCTTACTGACCAATCTTCTACGTCGAAAAAAGTAAACAAATAAAAGTAATTAGCGGAGACTGCTAATATAAATGGATTAGACCTATTGGGGAAACCACCTAAAAAAACCCGCCACGTACCCTACAGATGGGTGGTGTGGAAACGGATATAGGAAAAAAATATACTTATATATATAAAAAAAAAAAATTAAATAGCTTTTATTTAAATGCTGTAAAAAGTAGAAAATAAACCTTGAAGTATTTCAAACCAATCATTTCGTTACGTTATATAATTTTTTTATGATATAAAATATTGTTGCGAGATTTTCCTGTGTAAAAAAATCCTTAAAAATAATTTCATTTTTTACCTTTTAGTCTTTTGATATGCTGTAATCCCCAGATGCCAATTTTGAGACGAATCGGATCATAAACTTTAAAGTCGTCCGCCATCTTAAACCAAATTTTTTACTATAAATTCGTAATCCTCGACCTCGAAAACTCCCAGATATCGATTTTGATCGATTCGAATCTAAATGACGAAGGTCGTCAGCCATATTGGCGCGACCATTTTGAATTTCTGAATTTTGACTAATAATTCGTAATCCGCGACCTAGAAATCCGCCAGATATCGATTTTGAGTTGAATTGGATCTTAAACGGTAAAGTCGTCCGCCATCTTGAAGTCGCCATCCTGAATTAAATTTTTGACTAGAAAGTCGTAATCGGCGACACCGAAAAGCCCCAGATATCGATTTTGAGTCGAATCGGATGATAAACGGTAAAGTCGTCCGCCATCTTGTTTTTTATATATATATGAAAATGTTAAAGTATCGCCACCGGACTTATACGCATGTGCAAAATTCTAGCTTAATTAGAACTAATCGAAATTTTGATTGCAAGATTTGACCTAAACAAACTGACAAACAAATATTGCAAGTTTAATAAAAGCTTTTAACAAGCATAACCTTGCTTTTAGAGATTTTATATGCTTTATTTTCACTTTGAAAATTTTCCCTAAAGTGAACTAAAACCGTTATTTACAAAAAATCTTAAAAATGTCCCTTCAATGGTCGTTTCAAAATGGCGGCCAAATCCAAGATCGACTGATGGTACAAATTTATTATCTCATTAAAGACACCAAAATAAAGGTATTAAAATTTACTGCAGCTTGCCACCATTTATTTCACCCAAAGATCCCCTGTCGACAGGCCTACCATATTCTTTGTTTAGTACTGAATGACATTATATGCTTGCGACTTGACAAATCATCAATAGCAATAAAAAACGTCAAGAAAATATATCTGACACTTCAGGAGACGACTTTAGTTATATATTTTGCAAATGTCGTTTTAAAAATACATATAATAAATAACTTACCAACTTCTAATAAAACTTACAAATATTTCTTAGATGAAAAATCACAAAATACCCAATTTCAGTTTCGTATTAGAGATGTTACATATATATTATAAGGTAAACGATGTTACATCCCAGTAAAATTAGACTTAAAACAGGAAAAAAACTATGAAAAGAGCCCCACCAAGCTCAATTTTTGTGGAGTATTACCAATCTAAAAAAGGTCCAATGATGTTATTTCTTAAGTATATAAATCTTATATGCAATTAGGTACCATAATACTGATACCCTTATTAATTTAATAAATATCTGCATACGCGCAGGTACATTTCTAGATATTCTCAGACAAAACTATTGTACAAAAAAGACTTAATAAATAATGTTGAAAATTTCAGTCCAACTTCAATTTTACTTTTATTATTTTTAAAAGCGAAACCTGCACAGACAAGGGTACCAACGAGGCCCATAAGTGAGTCCTTAGAGCACCAAGTAAAGTTAATGCTATAGGCCTTCGTTCCAAATTACATTCCCTACACGAGGCTTATTTTAATATCTTGACGGTTTTGACAGCAGTTGGGTATTACAAGAGGGTATTTTTGGTAACGAACTTCGAAAGCCCTCTACAAGGCTCTATTTTTAGTGGGAGGAGTCCGGTCTCAGGTAAACCCTTACGTTAAACAATCTGTGTAAAAAAACAATATACCCAAAGCTGCGTATATGACAGTTCATCTTATAAGCTGCTAGGCTATCAATGACGATTCAGATCCTCCGATCACTGTATGACTTACGTACCATTTCACGTTCAGAGATATCCAGAGCTGATTTCTGCTTGAATTAATGTGCTCATCAAGTGCATGTTAATACTTGTTCCTCATTAATTCTCCGTTTACTATTTGATGTTTTGATCTGTCATTGTCTTTAGCAGTATTGTACAAGTAGTATGCACTAAAATACATGCTACTGTCCAAATGTCAACATGCGTTTAGACCAACTAAATCAAGGGAACCAGCAACTGCATATTTTGAAAGCATATCTATAAAGAGCTAGATGAAGGTAAATATGTTGTATCTCTTTTTTTTCGATCTGTCCAAAGCATTCGATAGCGTGGATAAGAACGCCTTTTCACAAAATATATAAAATATCGGCATAAGAGCATGCCTCCTAAACTGTATTAACTCCTCATAGAAAATCGAAAACTACTAGTAAACTGTAACGATAACAGATCGGATATACATGACGTGACTCTGGGTATTCCACAAGGCTTGAATTTGGTACCCCTGTTGTTTTTATTGTACATAAATAATTTACCAAATCACATCAAATATGAGATTACCACAACGTATGAAGGCAATGCCACTGTTTTGCTGTCAGCGGCTACATATGAGGAACTAAATCTGAAAATTTATAAGCTTGAAATTTCAAAAATTCTTTATATCATAATTTTATTGCCTTATTTAATGCTTGGCCTAAATTAATCAAAGATATGAAGCTGCCATCGTATAAAAAAGAAGCAGTTACTGCTATTAGTATGTATAATGTAGGTTTAGTTAGAATTATTGTTTAACGTGTTAGTTTACACTTTGCTTTATTTTGCATAAAATCTCTTGTATTATGCTACCTATACCTGTTAAATATGCTGTATCATCTTTACTAATTAATGTGGTAATACTACGTTTGTAATATATTTAGTTCTGACGTGCCAAATGTACAAAAATATGTATCAGAGAATTTGGTAAAATAAATATTCTATTCTGTTCTGCTCTGCTCTGCTCTGCTCTACACTACTCTACTCTACTCTACTCTACTCTACGTTACTTCACTCCACTCTATTCTATTCTATTCTAGATTATCTAATATCATATTCTGTCGCGCCCTATGGTTTTTGGCTATATCAACTGAGCAGAAGGTAATGTAGAATGGTTACTGGTTACTGGAAAACCTGCAGCGGGATTCTAAGTTGCTATCGTATCGAGCTCGATACGATAGCAGCGAAATACGATACGATACGTGGTTGGAATTCTAAGTTGCTATCGAGTAAATCTTTCGGGTATCGTCGGAATTTATCCAATGAGAAAAGAAATTTTGTCCAGTGATGTCAAATTTTGGCAGTTGACAGTACCGGGTCATATTTGAATTTTGAATTTAATTATTTGTATTTCTAAAAGTGAGAGATTGAACCAACATTTTTTTAAAACAGAAAAACTATATTGAATTATTTTAGATATGTCTTTTAAAGTACGTGAGGCCCATTGGCACATTTTGTTGGAGGCGATGGAGGCAAGTCCAGTCATAGCAACTGGAAAATTTGTGGGGCCTAAGGGACGAGAACTTTACAAGCAATTATGGGACGAAACTGCTAAAAAGTTGAATGCTCTTGGTTTCGGTAGTAAGGCTACCGATAAATGGCAGAAAGTAATTAAACTATAATAACTGGAGCTCTGTTCAACATTTCATTTTAATTCTTTAATTTCAATTCATATATACTTTTTAGACATGGAGTGACTTTAAATATAATTTAAAAAGAAAGGCAGCAAGTTTAAAAAAAAATATGAATAAAACCGGTGGAGGAATTTCAGAGGAAAAGGACTTCTCTGATATAGAAATGAGGATACTGGACATACTAGGTGAAAATTTTATAGGCTTAAATGAACCTGAATGCGGAGTGCATTCAGAATCTACTATAAATAGTGTAACAGATTCCCAAATATTTACAGCATCGCTTGAATTCACGCCAGGAATTAATATTAAAAAAAGATCAATAAATAATCAACAGCCTGCACGTAAAAGACAGGCTGTTGAATATTTACAAGAATACAGAGAAACATTGAACGAACTTAGTGATATAAAAACGACTTTGAAAACCTCTTTAGAAGAAGTTTCCAAAGAATTGAAAGAAATGACTGCAGAAATTAGGCAGTTAAATTATAATCTTGTTCAGGTATAAATAAAATTAGTTTATTAGTTATTGAAAAATTATACCTACATATACTTTTCCAGATCTTACAAGCTCAACAGAATCTTCTTCAAAATATTTGTAATGGATAATTTAAGATTTAAGGCAATATTAAGCTTTATCTGTTAGGAAATAGGTACTTTTACAGGATACATTTGTATTTTATGAATAATAATAATTGGAATAGTTACTTAGTTAGTTTTATATTTAGGTACCTATATACCTATAAATGTTAACATTTCATTCATTATTTAATACATTCAAATGAGCAAATAGTTTTAATTTATCTATAACGACGGACTGGTTAAAGAACATGAGGTAGAGGGCGATATAAAGAGAGGGAACATCGAACACTTTATCGATAATACTGTTCTACAATAGTATCTCGTACTGCTAACCCAGCCAGTACTAGTTGCCTTGGCTCGTTTATTGGTAGTAAGTCAAAATCAATTGCCTGTTGAATATCTTCTACTGCTTCTTCAAGTAATGGAACCCCCTCATTAACACATAAATTATGTAAAATGACACAAGCTTTTAGTAAGTCGGTTACAAATTGTGGGGCATATCTAAGGGACCGTTCCTTCAACAGACATCTGAACCTAATTTTAAGTACACCTATACACCTTTCTATACAATTCCTTGCTCTTATATGAGCATGATTGTATTTTGATTCTGGCGAGCCCTCAAAAGGATTTAAAAAGGGTGTCATGAGGTAGGGTTGGAGAGGGTAACCTGAGTCTCCTATTAACCAAGATTTTTCATCATGATTGTACAGATCCTGCATATAGTTTTTAATTAAAGAATGTCTCCAAATGAAAGAATCATGAGTTGACCCTCCATAATTGGCTAATACATTATTTATGATTAAATTGTCGTCACAAATAATTTGACAATTAAGGGAGTGGAACCCTTTCCTGTTAATAAAATTGTGTTCGTCATTTCGTGGCTTTAGAATAGCAATGTGAGTGCAATCGATTGCACCAATTATTCCTGGAAAACTCCATTTTTCCATAAAACGAAACTTTATTCGGTTTCTTTCGTCCATCGATGCTGGAAATTTAATGTAATCTGCCGCCATCGATTGCACTATAGCTCGGGTTATCTCATGTACAGCTCGATGGACTACAGTTTGGCTTAACGAAATATTGTATTCTTCCCCTAAACCCCTCTGATAACTACCAGTAGCATAAAAACGTAAAGCGCAAAATATCTTATTTTCTATGGATACACCGCCAGATATGAGTGGACTTCTTAATAGTGGTGTTACTATATTTATTAGTGTTCTAACAAGGGTTTTAGATAATCGATATAGTTCAATAAATCGTCGGTCAGGTAAATTAAACGGATTTGATTGGTTTCTTAATTCGTTTCTATTCAATCTTAACCGACGGATATCTTGGCGATTTTGTTGTAAAATTTCTTGATGAAATATTGGCAGCATTCTAAAATAAACAAATATTTAAAAAATTCCATAAGTAGCGCCATATACATACATTTATTTATCATATGAATTAATTATCAAAATGTAAAATAGTTCTCGAACTATGCCTCAAATATATTTAAATGACGTCAACGCGTCAACTAACGAAAATAAAGAAAGATGGCACATATATTAAAAAGAGAGGCATATATCGTATTACTGATACGACAGCTACGTTGGTATCGAGGAAATTCTATCGAGTAAGTGTCAAAAATACGATACGATAGTGTTTCAAGAATCACTAGTATCGTATCGACTCGATACGATAGCATCTTAGAATCCCGCCGCAGATCGAAAGCTAAAAAGAGGACGCCCTCCAAAAAGTTACTAAGAACAGAACACCTAACAGGTAGTCACAACAAGTGGCGTGGTGCACAAGTTTCAAAGTTTATGCGACTTATGTATCGTTTGGGAATCGATTAGAAGTAAAAAATTCCAGTTAAATAACACTGACACGTGACATTTTATTGTTACTCAAATATTCTTATTTAAGCTTATGTTTTCCTTTTTTCAATCAATCCTATCTGTACTAGGACATATCATGTGCTCTTGCATTTGCTCTGCTTTCGTAGTTAAGACATTAAATAGAAATAAATGTAAATAACTGTCCGATATAATAGACATATACGAAGAAAATTATCAATACTAACAATATTATTTCAGTACTTACTTGCACCATTACAACTTGAAAATGGCTCTGCGGATGTACAAGGAATATCGATAAGCCGCCTTTATGTGAACACCTGCTCGATCTATATTTTTACGAATTCCTGAAATGCCGGTAGTTAATACAGTCTTCACCGCCGACTCCTCTTATTAATTTCAACGTGTATCGTGCATTCCCGCCATTTAATATCGATTGCTGTTCTGCATCGATAGGGAATTAACTCGAACAAAAATCAGCCACCTCTTACCTTATGAAGATTATGCATGATATGGGTGAAGAGGTCATTAAATATTTAATATTTCTACGCCTCAACCTTGCCAATAGCTTGTGGATGCCGTTATTCGTTTGCACGTCAAACAGAAGGTTCCATGGAGCATTGACGAGGTAATTGTTGTAGATTACACGGTGCCTACTTACCGTGCAAGTAATCGATCTGCAAAAATTATTTATTTACAAATGTATATGAAAATTACATTAAACATAAGAGTAAAAATAATATTATAGCGTGTCATCCTGATAGTATTTTGAGCCATGAATTTTATCACTTTATTGTTAAGAACCGATAAGTTTTTGTCAGTATTTTGACTAATTTCATATTTATGAATAATGAAGCGTATTTTGCCGCAGAGAAAAACAGTGTTGAAAGTTCTATTCACGGATGAAGCCCAATTCACATCTGATGGAATTAACAACAACAGTAGGAACAAGCATACGTGAGCAACTGAAAATCCTCAGACAGTGGTTCAAAGAAATTCCAAATATTTATGTGTGGTATGGAAATTATTATAACGATCTAATATGGCCTCACATTTTTGAAGGAGGGTTCATTGGAAATTTTATTTAATCTTTCTAAGAGATATTTTGCCCGATTTATTGAGACATATTGATACCAGGTTACCAGGTATATATGGTTTCAGCACGATGGTGCTGGTTCTTATTTTACTTTACTAGTCAGAGATCATCTAAATCAGCATTACACCACAGATGGATTGATCGAAGAGGTACAGTTAACTGGCCACCAAAGTCTCCTGATCTTACACTTCTAGGCTGTTTTTTAGAGGGACACCTTATAATCAGTTTCATCAATTTATAAATAAAATCTAAGGTTTCAAATATTATTCTTTGCTTTCTTCTTCTTTATCCCGTTCTCGTCCACTCCTGGACATAGGCCTCCTCCATACTTTTCCAACGGCATCTATCTTGAGCACTCAATATCCAATTTCTGCCGGCTTGCCTTTGGATATCGTCCCTCCATCTTGTGTGGGGGCGTCCGACACTTCGTCTAGTTTCTCTGGGTCGCCACTGCATTATCGCCTTCGTCCACTTTACATTATCTCTGGCAAGGTGCCCCGCCCAGCGCCATTTATTTCTAGCGATGCGCCCTATGACTCGAGTGTTGTTCCTAATGACCTCGTCTCTAACTCGGTCCTTCAAGCTGATCCCCAGCATTGCACGTTCCATTGATCGTTGGCAAACCCGAAGAAGATTTGCTCTGTTTATTGTAAGGGATACGGTCTCGAGGCCGTAGGTCATAACCGGTACTATACAAGCGTCAAAGACGTTACGCTTCAGGTTAATGGGGATGGCCGGTTTCCTGAGGATGTGAAGTTTTCCAAATGCTGCCCACGTCAGGCCAGCTTGCCTGGTAATTTCTGCGGTCTGGTTGTCCTTATCGAGCTTGTTATTGTGCACGAGGTACACGTATTCTTCAACCAGTTCAAGCGTGTGGTTGTCAGGTGTGATTAGAATATTATCTGGGCTCATAATCTTGATCTTCAGGAGGTTCATCCTCAGGCCCACGGCTTCTTCCGAAGCTTCTTTCAGTTCTCGCAACATAATTCCAAGTTCGTCAGCATCATTGCTTATCAGAACGATGTCATCAGCAAAGCATAGGTGACTCAAGAATTTTCCGTCGATGTTGATACCTTTTCGCTCCCACGTCAGGTTTTTAAAAGCATCCTGCATAGCCAGGGTGAAGAGCTAGTGTCGCCTTGTCTGACTCCTCTCTTGATGGGGATTCTCCCGGTGATTAAGTCTTCCTCGACTTTGACGTGGAGAGTGGCGTGTTCGTAGATGTCTTTAATGAGATTGCTTTACATTCATGAAATTAAGTACCTATGACATATTTTTTTATTGGTGTCTACTTGTTACATTTAGCGATTGTTCTCATAGATTTATTTTGCAATTTTGCAGTTTGTCTATTTCATTTTGGTTAAAATTGAAAAGATACTTGAGCAATATTCAATGTGTGGAGCTATTATTGATTTATGTAATGAGATTGTTGTGCTCACTGCTATATGTAATATATATAATATATTTATAGTCATAAATAAATATAAATTTTTATATATATAAAAAAATAATAATATTCAATATCTGTTGATAAATATTACTGAACTAAAGCTTTGTTTTCCCACTCCTCCTAGCTTTACAACGTGTTAATCTCACGAGAGTATTAAACTGTGAACATAATATTTCCAATTTCTTCTGAAAAAAATATTTGTCAAAGTTGACGTAATCGTGAACAATGGATGCACGATACACTTATGTGAAACCAAAACTAATTTCGCGTTGGTTACAGGTTATGTAGATTTTCTGATTAATTCTCGACGAGTGCTAGTAATAGTGTAAAGTTAATGTGTAAACACCTCTGCAGACAGATACAGGGTCGGAGGCCAACCGTGAGAATTCACAACGGTATGAACAAATTGTTTAACACAGAAGTTCAGTACCGATGTTAGTGAACACTTTTGTAGACTCATTGAATTTTGTATGATCCACGATAAATGTACACAATCACGAAATAAATGGCTCGGCGACGGTAGGAACAATATTGATAATAGAAATTATGTTATATTAATTATGGAATGAATATGAAAAAGAAATTAACATTAAGCATTTTATTTTTCAATTACAGTAATTTTAAAATTTATCAGATGATATAGTAATAATAATAATGATAGATCCTTATTCTCCATTGAGCAAGTACAGATAAATTACAAATATCATATATATAAAATTTAAGATGACCTAATGGAAAAATGCCGAAGATCAGATGGTAATGATTATTATATTATTATTATATGGTATTTTTCAGCTTAAGATATAGCAAATTATAATAATAACTATATCGTAGACAACCAAAAAGAAGAGTACAACTTATAAACAAATAAAAAATGATACATGCAAACATATCTTACAACTCAATAACAATGCAGCGAGTGTCTTATATTAATACACCGGCTTATAGACTATGTAATAAACTCAATTCGACTTTACCACAGTTGATCAAGTTTCAATGTTACAGTATAAAAATTCTTTAGAACTTGTGACCAAATTGGAAAACATAACCTTACCCGAAAATGCCAAATTAGTTTCCTTTGATGTTAAAAGTTTATTTACCTCTATCCCTATTCATGAGCTTAAGGATATATTACAACATCTTATCTCAAATAGTGAATTGAATCAAAATGAACAAAAAGATTTACAAACATTAATTAATATGTGTATCAAACAAAATTGTTTTAAATTCGATGATGTATACACAAGTAAACGGCTTACCTATGGGTAGTCCGTTAAGCCCATTATTAGCTGAAATATTCATGGCAAATTTTGAAAACAATCTTTTTACCACAAACAATAATCTCCTTAAATACACACGTTTTTGGGTAAAATATGTTGACGATGTGTTTTGTATAAGGATCTGAGAGACACTGAGATACTGAGAGACAATTTTCACATTTCATCCATTTTATTAACTCCCTAAACAACAAAATTCAGTTTACAGTAGAAAAGGAAAAAGAACGGTCAATAAACTTTTTAGATATTACGCTGACACGTTTAGAACATGGGCTAGAACTTGATATTTACAGAAAGCCAACTTCTACTGACACTCTTACACATACAAATTGTAATCAGTCTTGGAAGATAAAAATGTCACCGTTCCATAGCTATGACCACAGGCTATTATCTCTAAACTTAAATAAAAAATAAATAAGGGTTAACTTTGAAAAAGAAGTTAGAATTCTTAAAACGCTAGCAAAAAACAATGGCTATGATGAGTCACTTATTGACAAATTAATAAAAAATAAACAGAGAAAATTATTACAAAAACATTTTTATAACGTGCCAAATATAGAAAACAAAAAGTGACATAGTATAAATTATGTAAATAAGGTTAGCAACTCAGTATGTAATAGATTAAATAAATTAGGTATTAATACAATATCAACGAATACAAATAATTTAGGTCGCTTGTTGGTTAATAATAAAGAAAAGACAGAAGATATTAAAAAATCGGGGGTATATGAAATAAAGTGTGACGACTGTGATGCCATATATATAGGTCAGAGTGGCCGTAGCATAGATGTGAGGTTAAGAGAACACAAACAGTCTATTTTATATAATAAAAAATCAACTTCGCCGAACATTGCATTGAGCAAAATCACGTTTTTAACGGTAGTAATGCTAAACTTTTGCATAAGGCAAACAAAGGAAAAATCCTAGACATACTTGAAATTTTAGAAATTAAGATGACCCTAAGAAACCATAAAAACGTTACAAGTACACAAACAGAATTTATGAACAATCCTGTACTAGACACAGTAATAAAATTAAAATTAAGTTCGTAGTTCCGGCCTGTATTGTTAAATTTTAAGAAATAGCAAATCAAGGTATTATCCCCCTCTAGGTGGGTAGAGGATTTGTAAGATATGTACTGTGAACCACCACTTTCAGGTCAGTTTTTAAGACTCTTTGATAATGGTCGCAAGGCCGAAACATACGTCAGAGAAATCTGAACAAAACTAATGAAACAATAAACCAAGTGCGTATTGTAACTATTCTTTTGAATATTTATAATTATTTTATTGAGTATGTTTCATCAAGAACCTACCGCAGATTCCATCCAAATAACATAATGTTTAAATGTGGATAATGCTTTATTTTTAAAATTAGATAGTAGGGAATTAGAAATTTTGGGAATTTGGTAAGTAAATGAACGTTTGATAATTCAGTGCGGTGCGTGGGAGGTGTTAGGGTTCCTTTAATCTGATGTTGAGGTTGTGAACATCTGACCTATGCGATATTTTTTATGTAGATAATTTGGAATTTTATTTATAATGATTTTGTGAAATAAGCACGCCGAATGTAAGAAACGACGTTTAGTCATGGTAAGCCATCCAATTTCATTAAGTTAATGTGAAATACTCTACTACCAAATTAACCTTAAACAGGAGTTCTAAATAACCTGTATTCTGCGGGAGACCTCAGTATCCAAACATGGACCATATCCGAGTCAGCAAAGTTAAATAATGATCAAACAAGAGATTCGCATAGTATTGTTTTAAACTTTTTATTTTTAAATTCATATATGCTGTGTGAATACAGTTGTTAATATGCGGTTGGAATCTCAACATCGTGCCAATGGTTAGGTCTGGACTTTTGTGGATTCAGAAGGCAATATATGGTGGCCGTTTACATTAATTTGAAGTTGCGTATCGGTAGCATAAAAATGAACGTGACAGTGCTTAAATATTTTTATAAAATCTGAAGTATATAAAGTATACAGCAGTGGACCTAAGATAGATCCTTGCGGAACTCCCGACGAGACACTAAGGGGAGCAGACACATTATTGTCAATTTTAACTCTTTGTGTTCGATTGGATAGGAAACTGCGAAAGAACTGTTAACATTGTTTGATGGATAGATTTCAATATAACTAAAAGTATTTCATGATTGATGGTGTCGAATGCTTTCGAAAAGTTGAAAAGCACTAACACTGTAGCCATTTTTATATCAGTCCTCCTCAGTATGTCATCAGTGATGTTCATCAGGGCTGTTTCACAGCTATGGAGGGGGCGAAAACTTGATTATGCCTCATGCAAAATGTGAAATTTCCAAACATGTTGGTGGAGTTGCCAGTCTACCTTTCTTTCCGGTACCTTCGACAAAACTGGCAGTATACTGATGGGACGCAAATCTTTAAATTCTTCAGCATTCGATTTTTTAGGAATCAGTTGTACTATAGCTTCCTTCCAATTTTCCGGAAACACATCACTCAGTAAGGAAAAGTTAATAATATGTGTGACAAATGGTAAAACAAGTGACAACAAGCAATTTAATATTAAACCCGTCTGAGCGTTGTGCGTTTTATCTAATATTGTATATAATTTTTTGGACATTATATTCAGATAGAGGATTCAAAGGTATCAATAATACAATCTCTAACGGTATTATTATATTGTTCAATTACATTTTGATTGGATAGCATATTAGGAATATTATTGACGAAGTAACTATTAATTGCGTCAACATTTTTCAATGCATTTGGTATGTTCCCCCCTCACCACCCCGATTTTTAATGCTTAACATATCTAAGTCGCCTTTCCAGGGTTTATTGATGCCCGTTAGCCTCAACCTATTTTCAACATATGCTTTTTTTCATTTTTACGGGCCAGAGTGTTATAATGTTTTATAGTCATTATAATCGGCTTCACTTTTTGTTCGACGCCATTTATTACGAGCTTTATTTTTGAGCGATATAAGTAATCTTATATTGTCCGTCATCCACGGAGATTTTTAGTGGTGCATGGTAGTTCAAAAGAAATAAAATATTATCATTTAAAAATGATCTTATCATTAACGTCATGCATATCCATGTCAAAAATCAATTCAAAAGGGATAGAACTTAGTTCAGTTTAGTTTATAGTTTAAGTTCTGAAAAAAAATATGTCTTACAGTGTTTATTACTATTTTTTTTGTGCCTATTTTTATATTTGTTGAATATTTTTTAGTACCTATCAGTTACCTCATGTCATATTTTAATTTATAATAAATATTTAATGGAAAATGTATTACATTTTTATTTTTAGAGAAAAGCTGTGATTGTAGAAAGGTCTAGCGTGCTACACGAGCAGAAATGCAATTTCTGATTCATTTGAATTCTTCTTCAAACTAGCAAAAATTTGAACTTTTCTGCATACAATATGCTATTAAACAATAAGTTGTTGAATGATATTAGAAAATGAAAAACTAGTTTACCTTATAGTGTTTATTTTTTACGTTTTGCATATCTTTCTATTTTTTGTGCAGTATCACCAAAAAGATTATTTTCGCGGTCTATTTAAAATATTTTTATGGCATGAAATCTATATTCCAGTCATAAATATGTTCTATAAGTTTAATAAACTGTTCTGTTAGTAATAACCTTGATATCCTCTCCTTATTTTTTTAACTTTGTCGTAATTCAATCTCCAGAAATAACAACGAACCAGAAAAGAGAACGGCACTGACAATAAGTTGCAGAAATAATTACCTCTAGTCATATAGGATGTATGAGTATGCGTGTGATTTAAAAATAGCCGCAAGTCCATAAGTAGTTCGGTAATATTAATTTCCCAGTCCAATCATAAGTTCATTTCCTCAGAGGGCGAGGTGTATTGTGGGCTCCACGGTCTGCCAACCAACTATGACTTGGGCACTTCCTGTGGGGCACGTGCTCGCCATCTTACCTAAGATCTTGCCTAGCTGATATCATTTCAAATACACATCACACATCTCTTCTAGAATACGCTTTATTTATTGTTATCCGTATGAATTTAATTCCTCACTCTAATTACCAACATCCCATCTAACGGTACCTTTATGTATGATAATGTTTACTCACAATCTAATTAACACCATACGTAAATTGCTTGATGGTGAATTAAGATTAATCTAGAGATACTACTTGTTGCAAAAAATAATGTTAAGCTAGTGATTTATTTCAAAAAACTTCCTGGAGCCATCCGAATGGAACATGTTTTATATAACCCACTTTCAGAAGCTAAAAAACTAATGATTTTTAATGAGAAGCCCGGAGTTTTAAGTTTGTCATTCTCTAAAACTTGGACCACACATCATACAGAAACACCGGAAATTAATGAACTAAATAGGATTTTCATATCAAATTTTTCATTAAAAATTGTAATAAGACTGATAATGATGATTGATTGATACATTTTTATATACTAGAATAAATAACGATTAAGTAAGTCAATGCAGGGTGTCTCACCTCGAACTGAATCGATATAGAGAAAAGTTTGCATGAGATAATTTTGAAAATTTAGATAATTACTTATGTCGGTGTGGCCAATCCAACTAAAATAATTACAAGCAGCTTGACACTTCCGCTTATACCAGAATTCGATACCAACTTGCTTATTTCAAATAGAATACCCTATATATTTTAGGGTTTTCGAAAAGAGCATAAAATTCTGAGTTGAGAATATGTAGCATATCCTATTCCTAAACGTAGCCGTTTCAAAGATATTTGATATTTTATAAAAAATTTGACAGGTGCAACGGTTTGCAAGAACCGTTTTAACTTCCTTCGTGTAAAAGATCCTCATTTGCTTCTTGTCACATAAAAAGAACACAAGGAGAACTACGTTCTACAACCGAAATAAATTCAATAATATCATACCAAGTGTGTCGTTTTTCGCGTTACATTTTGTCAACTTCAAATCGCGATAACTTGTTCAGGTCAAATGGAACACCCTGTTTTTTGTTACGTCAAGTTGTGTAAAATTGAATTCCCTTTTTTTCTGATATTAGCATCGTGGGGGTTAAAGTTACAACTTTTTGAAATATTTGCGATTTTATTAGAAATTCATGAATTGTTGTAATCATTTCATCAAAATAGCCATGATTAGAAACAATCAGTCATTATCTTGTTAAAAAATGCCAAAACGTTTTTATTACACCCACGAAGACTTTTTAAATTTGTTTATTATTTATGGAGAATGTGATAAAATAATATCAAGAACTTTCAGCACATTTGCTACTCGATATCCAGAAAAACGGAAACCGTCACCAAACACTGTAAAACACATACTGGAAAATTTTAAAAATTATGGCTCTGTCAAGGCAAAAATGCAAAGAAGAAACTATATTGTTGATGACGAAAACATTGAAATAGTCATTCTGGGATTCAAATCCTCATATGTTCAGAGAGCGAAACTTTCAGGAAAGCTGGCAGTTCAATGTTTACTGTGCCATAAGAAACGATAGAGTGGTGGCATTACAATTTTATCAGGAAAATTTAAACGGTAAATTAAATTTTCTCTTCTGCTAATATGTATAGGTAAATTTTGTTTTTTTTTTTTTTAGGTGAAAGATATCTAAATATCTTACATAATTTGAATAATAACTATTTAGAACATTTACCTCTCGCCGAACATAGAAACGTAATGCATATTTAATTAATAATCATTTACAAGAAACTTTTTATGATCAATGAATTGCCAATAATGGACCTTTCTTATGGCCTCCTCGCTCGCCCGATTTATCAGTTCTGGATTATTTCATTTGGGGAACTATTAAAAATAAAGTTTATGAGAGCCCATTAACAACCATTGAAGATTGTATGCAAAGAGTAAGAAATGCATTTCAAAACATGTCACAGGATTCAATTAGAAGAGCTACCCATGAGGAATTAATCCGAAGGTGCGAGAAATGTGTCGAGGTTCGAGGGAGGAATTTTGAGCAATTATTAAATTAAAATGAAATCACATTTTAAATTGATCTTATCTCTGCCATTTTAGTTCATGCCGTATCTTCAATTCGATTTACGTATGTTACAGTGTTAGTCTTATTTTGCGTTTTTGTGGATATCGAGTAGCAAATGTGCTGCAAGTTCTTGATATCACTTTATCACATTCTCCATGAACAATAAACAAATTTAAAAAGTTTTCGTGGGTGTAATTTAAACGTGCTGGCATTTTTTGACATAAGATAGTGACTGATTGTTTCTAATCATGGCTATTTTGATGAAATGATTACAACAATTCATGAATTTCTAATAAAATCGCAAATATTTCAAAAAGGTGTAACTTTAACCCCCACAATGCTAATATCAGAAAAAAAGGGAATACAATTTTAAACAACTTGACGTAAAAAAATACAGGGTGTTCCATTTGACCTAAACAAGTTTTCGCGGTTTGAATGACAAAATGTAACGCGAAAAACGGAACACTTGGCATGATATTTTGAATTTATTTCAATTATAGAACGTAGTTCTCCTTATGTTCTTTTTACGTGACAAGAAGCAAATGAGGATCTTTTACACGACGAAACTTATAACGGTTCTTGCAAACCGTTGCACCTGTAAAATTTTCTATAAAATGTCAAATATCTCTGAAACCGCTAGGTTTATGTATAGAATATGCTACATATTTTCGACTCAGCATTTTATGCTCTTTTCGAAAACCCTAAAATATATAGGGTGTTCCATTTGAAATAAGCAAGTTGGTGTCGACTTCTGGTATAAGCGAAAGTGCCAGCTGTTTGTAATTATTTTAGTCAGATTGGCCACACCGACATTAGTAATTATCTAAATTTTCAAAATTTTCTTATGCGTACTTTTCCCTATATCGATCGATTCAGTTCCCGGTGAGACACCCTGTATAAAAATGGATATTATTAAACTTGATTATTATTAAACTTGAATGAAAATAATAGGTCACAATCACAATGTGTAAATATGATTTAAAAATAAAACAAAATAAAAAAAATTAAAAACTATGACACACAAAAGTATAAAATATCAGTAACTACATAAACAATCTTATAAAATGGCATTCATATATTACGTGCAATAAAACTAATAGTACTAGCGGCTAGAATTGGTGACTGTATGTATTCTGTAAAATCGTCAAATGCGTTTTCTTCTAGAAACTCTTTTCGGTATTTTAAATTAAATTTAAATACATTAGGTGCATCTTTTATAACATCAGGCAGTCTATTATATAAATTGCTACCTACATAAATTGGTGATTTTTCATAAAAGCTATGATAATGTTTGTTTATACGTATGGTTTCTTTTTTCCTCGTATTATGTGCATGTGCATTTCCATTCGTGTTAAATTTATGTTTGTTTATATGAGCATATTTCAGAAGCTTTAGCAGATAAATGGATGTTAAAGTTAATATTTTTTTATTCGTAAAAGTTTTCCGACAAGTGTGGTTGTATAGTAAGTCAAATATAAGTCTTATAATACGTTTTTGCACAATAAAAACTCTATTGATTTCAGTGGCTTGACCCCAAACGCTATGATATAGCTTAAGATGGAATATACCATAGCATAATAAGTATCTAATCAACGAACATTCCTAAAAATTGGGTAGAAAAGCCAATGTGTATTGAATGGCCAATTAAAGAGAAATTAAAATCCATTCATGGTCGGTAAACATCATGTGATTCAATATAAATAGTCTTGTCATAATTTATCATTAGTCAGTTATTTTGACTCCAGTTATCATACGATTGAAGAATTGTATCTACCTTTAATATTACTTCACATGTATCACAATCGAGCTCTCATCAGCATATAAAATCACTTTACCATCCAAAATATGATCTGGGAGATCGTTTATATACATTTAAACAATAAGAGGCCCTAGGATAGTACCCTAAGGGGTCCCTATATCATATATTGCAGATTTGGCGCCCTGAAATTTGATTTGTAGTTGTCTACTACTAAGGTCTAAGACTACTAAATCATTAGTTATTCTTATATCCAGTGCATCTAACGTTTGACCTCCTGCAAAACTAATGTCAAGCGTGTCAAATATACGTGACAAATCGAAAGATACAGTTACTGCACATTCGTTATTATCCATTTTGTCGTTAATGAACTGTATTCGATCATTGCTGTTTCTGTCGAAATTTTTTTTCTGAAATCATGTCGATCGGTTGTTAATAAATTATAAGTATTTAAGAGCCCTGTAATTTTGTCACCAATTATTTTTTCAATTATTTTCGAAAATATGTTTAAGATTGATATGGGACGCTATTGTCCATATTAGTAGTTTCACAAATAGGTATAACAGATGCCAATTTTAGAGTATCTGGAAATTAACCTAAAGAAAGGGAAGCATTAATTATATCAAATAAAGGACCAACAACCTCAAGTGCGCATTTTTTAATCAAATTAATCGGTATTTCGGATTTTTTATTAGGGAGTTTATTTATAACCATATCCAATGCTTCAGTTTCAGTAACTGGTGTTATGAACATTAAAATATTGTTATACTTTGATTTTGTGCATTCCGTGGATAATGAATTTTGAAAATGAGTATTTAGTTTATTTTCTACCACACTAGAAAAATATTCACCTAATGAGTCGGCAATAATCTGCGTTCCAGATACATTGACATTATTTATGACCAATTCAGAGAATAAATCGTTTCTTTTGTTATCTTCAAGGGTGTCATTTACAAAATTGCAAAGGGTTTTTGATTTATTTGAGGATTTTTTAATGGTCTGGGAGACATGAATTTGCTTTTCTTCTTTTATTAATTTATTTGTTTTTATCTTAGGTTTTTGTGCTGATCATTTAGTTCTGCATTGTTTTTCCTAGTCTTATTTAAAAATTTTAAGCCGTCTAATCTTCTTGTCAAGTCTTGTGAGAATTTAATTTTCTTATTGTAAGAATTATTTATTGGTAACCATTTAGTTTGGAGAGGAAACGATCTACTAAATCACCATAAAATGTATCAAAAAGTTATCAAAGATTAAGTTTATAGTGTCGCTATTTGTAACAGCAGTACGGTCATGGCTATTTACAAAACGAGTTTTAAATTCGCTGATGGAGCAATCATTAATAGAACGATAAGCTATTTGCTTTTGTAGAGGAAATGCAACATGCTAGGCTTTAATATGGCATGTGCATGATTGTGCAAAATGGTCTGATATTCCTGGATCAAAGTTACCAGTTACGTATGGTATACAATTTAGAGAAAATGCAAAAAACAGACAGCTACAATGCAATTTAGATTCTGAAAAGTTCTTTGTATATGCGGGGTGCTTTTCCCTTAAGAAGAATAGTGACGGTATATATACAATGCGTCCTCCGGTTGAGCTTGCTGTAAGTGAAATTGACAAAAAAGTTTCAGTTTTTTTTTCATACTTATGGGTTCACTCCTGCTTAACTAAAAAGTAATTTTTGGTGTACTTTTGTTTTCTGTAAATCACATAAGCCATAACAGTTAAGAAAAAACGAATTTTTTGTTATATAAAGTACATTTTCTGTAAAAGATATAGCAGTATCATTGAGGAAAGTTATTTAAATTAAAAATTTATAGTCCTATGCAAAATTTCAAGAACATACGCCTACTTTGATGATTTTGATTTTTTTGATATAATTGCATTTTACGAAAAATAATTTGTATGACGGTTTACAAAAGTGTTTGATCTACCAATTGTCTAGAGAAAAAATATCTAGTTATTATTTTTGTTGTAAAGCAAAATTACATTTACTTAACTCATTGATAAATCATAGAAATATTAAGGGTCCAAGATTTCTACCCTGCGGTACTCCAGATGTCGATGAGTATATAGATGATCTGAAACCATTGCAGAACACAAACTGATATCTATTCTCCAGATATGATTCAAAGAATAACAGCTGGTTATTAAAACCAAACTTTTTTGTTCAGTAATGTTTTATGGTCAATTTTATCGAAAGCCTTAGAGAAGTCTGTGTACAACGCATTTATCTGTGCTTGATCATCGACGAAATTTGACACATTTTCGGTGAACAGAACTAAATTTGTGATTGTCGATCTGTTAGCCATAAAATCATGTTGATATGGTGAAATTGGTAGACATTAGCTGGATCTCTCGCTTTAAAAATTAGACACGGCCTTTGCTATTTTCCAGTCCTTCGGCAATTTTGATGTTTTTAACGATATAATAAATATTATATATAACGGAACCGATAGCACATATGCACAGTTTTTGACCACGAAGTATGGTATAAAGTCCAAATCTGATGTAAATTTGTTTTTTATTTTTTTTATAGCTTCTTCAATTTCTGGTAATGTTATGTGCAGTATGTTGATGTTCTCAAAAAGGTTCTTATTTCTATTGTTAATATTCATATCATCATGTGATTTTGCATATACTGAGCGAAAGAACTTACTATGTCAACAATTTCCTTTGAATTTTCATAGGCTTTATCCATATATTTTATTTTACCTGGTATCCTTGTTTGTTTTTTATTTGAGTATACAAATGACCAAAGTTGTTTGGAGTCCGAAGATATAGAATTCTGAATTTTTATGAGATAGCTGTCATATGCTTTGTCTATCTGTTGGTTGATTAACTTCAGTGATGTTGTTTTTTTTGTTCTTTTAGAACTTTCCTGATGTATATTCTTCTCTTTGATGTTGATGATAATTTCTTTCGTATACCATATTACGCATGGTATAATCTGTATTCTCTAGAGTACAATAGAGAGCTAGATAGTTCGGCTTTTCAAAGTTATATGACCTTTCAGTTTTTTTGACTAAAAATTATTGTATTTTGTTGTAATGCTTAATGTAACATAAAATGCCGGGTGGAAAATATCCTCATTCATAAGCGGTGCAATATCATGTACAATCTCACCACCTAGATTAGAAAGGGCAAGATCTAGTAGACAAGCTCTATCACTGATTATATTATTATGTTGCATATTAAGCAGTGTAAGAAAATTCTTAATTATTGTGGCTATTCTATATTAGTATCACTGTCTCCAGACTGTGGTACATTAAAGTCTACAAGACAAGTATATTTTTACCCTAAATAAAATTAATTTGTTCAAGGCAATCAAAAAATGCTTCAAAATTATCAATACTAGTGTTTGGTGGGGTATATGTTACAAAAACATGTACTATAGTGAAGATAAAGTAACTTGTACAGCACAAGACATCAATGCTTATAACATCATTAAAAATAATTGGTAATGTAATTTTTCCTGACCTTATTTCACTTTTGCAGGCTAATAACACCCCACCTCCTGTTATAATGCAGAACTATGTTTCATAAAATGTAACCAATTAAGTGTTTTTTAAGGCGTGGATTAAAAATCACAAAACTTGAATGGTACAATCAAATTCTTAATTATTAAAAGAAGATATATTACTGTAACATCTTCCTAGTAGAGAATTTACTTACAAAACTTATAACACTAGTCATAATGACAATGCCATAACCCATTTATAAACTGCTACTTTGCAATGCAGCATTCTTTTTCATTTCATTCACAAATAGATCAAGCGAAATTAACATTACTTCAGAGTTTTCGACATAACTGTTTGTATTACCTGCGCAGCCAGAGCTTTTGATTAGCATACTTGCACTATATGAGAAAATTTATTTATTATTATAGAATGTTGGAATGTCCTGTGCGAACGTACTTCTCACTCAAAGCTTCCGTTTGTGTGTATGCAAGTAATTTACGTTGCTTCTTGAGTTTATTTGCAACATATGACAGTGATAGCCTTTTACTTTGCAAAATAATAACTGCACTTGGAACACAGGTGTCAACTTCTGCAAACACGTTAAATATTATTAATTTCGTGCATAAGGAAGCTGAGAGCGTGAGAATTGATGTAATTAAATTTTCATATTAAGCCCGTACCTTTTCTCGTAACCGTTTGATATCCTGCAAAAATTAAGCAACAATTATGCCAATAGGTTAACTACTAATTAATGTTATTATTTGGAAATTTCGGTATTTTAAACTTATAATGTCAGTTCTTCAAAGGAAATTTAAAGAACAACAATGTTACGGGGTTTAAAAACATATTGGAATATTAATAAGTAAAGACAACTACCCTCATCGTGAATGGTTGTACTCAAGTCACTAGTAGTGGTATTGAATTTTTTCCGGTAGAATATATATATATATTTTTTCTCAATAAAACGTAGTTCATTGTTCTAGAATGTGTTTCCACTAATTGGTGTATAACGGTCACAAATTTTTATTTCGCAAACCAGCCATATCTTCTGTTGGGTTCTTATAAATATTATTTCCTATGTAATGCCGCAAGAAAGAGTCTGGTGGAGTCATGTCTGGCGACCAAGCTGGCCAATAAAGTGATCTAAAGTGCACTATCTTGTTGAAACCACAATAAAACACAATATTATACCGGTTGACATAGGCTATATTTCCTCTATTTTTTAACTTATCCATTTGAAATTTGGGGTACATAAACCTGTAAAAATGGCTTTTTGGACATAAAAAATTGTATGACACCATTTCTGATTTAAACAGAAATAATGGCAACTTTCGATTTTTAAATGGAACACCCTGTATATTTTTACACGTTTGGATTTAAGACAACATTCTGAGTATACCATGAGACTTTCGAGAATTTTTGAGTTGGTATTCAGTTTTTTAAGCATTTTAAGACATTCTTCTAGAGTGCTATGGATTATACTTTAAACGAGGATAAATGAAACTGGTAAGTGTTAAAGCACAGGACCGTGCGCACTGAACTTGATTCCTATATATTTAGCAATGGTATCGAGATTCGAATGGTAGTTGAAACTGTGTAGGCGAGTCCGAGACTGGCAATGTAATCAGCCTGAATGAACCATCTACGACTGCACTGGTTTAAAGATAATAAAACGGACAGGCCTACTAGTATAAAAAAAACTCATAAATCGTTTCAACGGTGGACTTATGAGATGTGCTGTCTGTGCCAGTGCAGTGCGTAAATACCTAGTATCAAGCGTAGGAGTTTAGTTAGTTATTGTTCATATTTATAAATATTTATTACTATATAAAAGGTAAAATATTTTAATTATTTACTAATTTATCATGGCTTTCTGAAGATCATTTGAAATAGAGGATAATATAATAACGCCCGAAAATCTTATCATTTTCTTATGACAAGCATTTCTATTTACCTCCGCCCATGTACAATAAAGAGATGCCGACTGTTTTTGCTGGCTTTTAGTTTTTATACGGTTTCAATTAAGTTCGTTTATACTTTACTAAAGGGAAAAAATATAATTTTTCGTTTAATTCCATTAATAACTATTTACGAAGTCTCAAAAATTGAACATGTCAATTTTTTATTAAAAACTTTTTTTATTCAAATGGGAAGGTGGTGGGTCATAGGGTTCAATAAATTATAGATTTTTTCTGAATTCACTGATATCCATTTCAAATCTATGCATGCTATTTATTTTTCTCTTTTATTTAATTTTTTTTTAAATAAAAATCACCTCCACCATAATTTTTATTGATCCTTTACCCCAGTCATTGTAATAAAAAAGGTATGAAAAATTGCAAAAGTTTTGAGACAACATAGGAGAAGGTAAAAAAATAACAAATCTGGTTTTGCACCCTTTTCTGCACCCCCCCCCCCCTCAATTCTTTCGGTATGAAAAAAGTTATGCAACTACAAGCGGGTATGTGACATTATTCTGTTGTATAAACAATCATTTGTATAACTTTCGTAATTTTTTTTCGACAAAATATACCAACGTATAACAACTATTTGCAATATTCCGGTCATCGTAGCCTTGTGCAGAGGAGCCATGCAAGACCGAGGAAGCTGGGGCCAAGAAGAAGAGACAGAAGATATCTAATGATTATTAAAATGTTCTCCAAAGTTTGCATAAACTTCGGAATTTTTTTCAAAAAATTATTACAAATTTGCATTTTTTGTTAATTTAAGTAACAATGTTCCGGGGGGCGGAAAAGGGTGCAAAACTGGATTTGTTATTTTTTTACCTCCTCCAATGTTGTCACAAAATTTAAAAACTTTTGCAATTATTGTCGAACTTTTCATTATCGAAGTCCGTAATGACTGGCCTATTTATAGTGTACGCTAGTACTTATATCTACAAGATGTCCCACGGCGAACTGCGGCGATCGGTATTTCGAAAAGTAGACATTTGAAAATTTGGTAGTAAACTGTCGATGGAGGCAACACAGCTAAAATATTTTCAAGATGGTGGAACTTCCGGTTATATCCGCAGTAGATGTCAACTTGCTTATTTTAAACGGGACACCTATATATTTTTACATTTTTGGATTGTGCGCAAAATTTTTGGCCTATTTTGTGTACCTAAGTCTTTCCATTTTTGACATATTTCAATTCTTATGTCAAAAATTACGTTTGCATACCCTAAAAGAATAATCAATTGTTCCTATAAGAAAGCCTTTATTATCTAATTTGGGTTGGATTCTTTATTGAAAAAGAACTACATTAATAGAGTTTTTATAATATTTTGATAAGTATTAATACAAAGTGTTCAAAAAATAAAAATAAAAATGAAATTGGAAAAACCGTCCAAAAATCAATTTTTTCAAATGGAAACTCAATTTTTTTAATCTTGTCTTATTTAAAAATAAGGGTAAGTTTGTGTATGGATGTCCATTCCGAAAATTTTTAGTTTTCGAAGTATTGCTAATTCAATATTTTTATTGGGGATTTTGCTATGGATTTTACGTTCAATTACTCTCAGTTGGCTATGACGGCGTTGAGTGCTAGACAAATGTATGTAGCTATCACTTACCATTTGACAAGTATTAATTATCGTGCCAGGGCGCTTAAATTATACGCACGAGGATAATTTAAATTCGTTTATAATCTATGGAGAATGTAACAAAGTTTTATCAAGAACATGTAAAATATTTGCTAATAGATATCCAGAGAAACAAAAACATTTTATTTTAACAAGTGAACCTGAACTTCCAAACATTTTTCGCACCTCCAAATCTTGCAATATATTTAAATATCCTTCTCCTACAAAAGGGTTCATACGAATTTGAAAAAAAGAAATTATGTAAGTATTAATTCATTACCATTTAAGTTTTTTTCATAAAAGCGTAGTTTTACGACTGCATCATTTCCCACAGCAAACTATATGTTAAATCGTCAGGTTTCTTGATAATTTCGCAATCTTACAGCATAGGAATTTGAATCTCACCAAAAGTGGGAATTATGTAGGTTGAAAAGGCCATTTTTCATAAATTTTATCTCATTTATACCCATCACAATCAATAATTCTATTATTCATTAAATTCTTTAACATTTGTGGAGTGATGCTAGTGAAGGCTCTTCTTATAATCAATTCGAGATCTTCGATGATCATAACGGGAGTTTTCTAGACATGTCCCTTATTATAACCCCAAACATAGAAGTGTTATGGGGTTAGATCAGGTGATCTGTGGTTGATTAAGAGCCTGAGCAATTAGAAATTAGTCCTGATATTTATTATATTGAAGAATTCGAAGAAGTTGATAATTATGAAGAAGATGTTTGTACTTCAGAGAATATCTCAGATGTATACGATTTTAGAGACGATGAGGGTGAAAAAATATTCCAAACTTCAGTTACCAATTCGGAAGTAGACACTTCTTGGGGTAGCACATCTAGTATAACTATTAAACATAAATAAAATAAAATAATATTCAATATATGTAAAAACCTGCTCACAAACACTTTTTATTATTGAAATTGAAGTTTTTATAATGAACAATTACACATATACTTGTGCGCGCATACGTATAATACCGAAAATGACGGGAAATTACTGCGAGCGTATATACATCAAAAACGACAAAATATCTAAATTACAAAAAGAGTTATTCTTAGTTACATCACGTGATTGTGAAAGTACATAAAAAAACCTTCATTTTAGTAAAAAAAAACAATTCGTACGACCATTTGGACAAATTGGGGAACGTTTTGAAAATTTTATGGAATTTGGACAAAAAATAGAATTGCGAACAAATTATTGGATATTTTTTGCTAAAATTTGGCAGGCTATTTCTTGATTATATAAGTTACTTTTATCCAAAATTTCATCAAATTCGGTTGAATTTTGGTCAAGTTAGCCGTAATTCAATTTTTTACGTTTGTTTAGCATATACAGGGTGTTCCACTTAACACTCCCAATGCCAATTACTTGAAAACTGAAAGAGGTAGTAAATTTATGTAAATGGCAGATAATTGATGTGATCCAGAACTATATTTCGACTTATAATAGATGCCGATGCCTTTGACGGTTTAGGCGTCGCGACGACCGGAACAAAATTTTCGATGGCAGGAGTTTGGAAAACAAAAGATACCAGTAGTAGTTTTAATTCTGTAGTTTTTTTATTATTAGAAATTTTTTAATTTTTTTTGTTCGTTTCGGAGTTATTCGACATGGAAAGTGTAAGTACCATTTATTAAAATTTGCTAATTTAATAAATTGTCTGCATCTAATAGGCTGTTATTATTCTGTTAACCTAAATTTTAACTGTCAAAACAGATTAAAAGACAGGTAGTGAGTATTACTTTTATATACATAAATAGAACAGTATCGTTGAAATATTTAAACATAAAAAAATATAAGTGTTTTAAATATAGTCATTTTTTTATCTAAAATCTAAAATAAATAAAATATTTTATAGCAAAACTCAAAATCTGCAGTTCTTAACAAAATTCTTCTATTTATAGCAGCGCAAGGTGCAATTATTTTATTTTGGAGATCCGCCATATCCTCAATAGGCTCTACATATACAGTGTCTTTCAGCTGACACCAAAGAAAAATGTCAAGGGGGGTAAAATCCGGTGATCGTGCTAGCCATTGTAGTGGACCGTATGTCCTTATCCAACGATTGGGGCACAGTACATTCAAATAATCCATAACAATTGTGAGGTGAGGCCTCATCTTGTTGAAAAATAATGTTCCTCCTAGTTTCAATCGGGACATCTTCTAACAGTTGAGGTAATATTCTTTGAAGAAAATTCCGTTAACCATTTAAAGTACCTTAGTAAAAGTGAGGTTCCATTAAATAACCATTGAGTATACCACAACATACATATAAATGTATGGTGTGGTAAACTCAATGGCATGACCGAAAATGCGCCGGTTACCTCTTTCAGTAATCCAACGGGGATTGTTTTGTGCCCAGCAACGGCAATTATGTCTATTCACAACTTCATTGTTGTGAAATCTACTTTCATCGCTCCAAAGTAATTTTTTTTTTTATATTTTCATCACGGTAAAGTTAATAATCAAATCTTGCCAGAAAATTAATGCGCCTTTCGGGGTCACCGGCTCTAATTTATGTACAAGTTTCGTTTTGTAAGGATGGTATTTATTTTGCTTAAGAATTCTTCTGGTAGAACTTATTGAGATATTAGTATTTCTCTTAAGTTCTCTCAAAGACATCTTCGGATTATCATTAATCTGTTGGAGAATCAATGCAATGTTAAAATCATTTGTTGCTGGTTTCGACAGTTCCCGTTTTGGTTTTTCAAATGCACCGAAATTCACTAAATTTTTACATAAATTCAAAATTGTTCTTTGATCTGGCTTTCTTCTATCAGGATAACGCTGTGCGTAAACAATTTTCGCTTGTCACGCATTTCGCTTACACTCACCGTAAATGAACACCATGTTTAGCTTCTCTTGTTTCGTGTATTGACCCATTTCTTTTCCAAAAGGTTAATCAGATATTAAAAAACTACTTGAGAACAAACACCAAAATAAAAAATTAACACTGTTTTGACAGTTAAAATTTAGGTTAACAGAATAGTCACAGCCCATTAGATACGGACAATTTATTAGATGCAGACAATTTATTAAATTGGCAAATTTTAATAAAGCATATTTACACTTTCAAAGTCAAATAACTCCTAAGTTACTACGGTCCATTTTAGATTATTAACCTACCAATAATGGTAATTACGTCTATTTAGCACGTCATTATTATAAAAATATTTTGACCAACGCTGTTTCATTAAAAAATGATTCTAAAACATACTTTAAATAGTGCAAGAATTTAAAATAAATCTTGTTAGGAATGCCTTAATTTATGATGATAAACAAGTTATGCGTTTTGCAGAATGCCGTATTTCTTTCATTTTATTGTTATTTCGTGATGTATACACTATTTCCGTCTAAGGAAATTGCATTTCTTAAGTTAAATGATTTTTTTTTGTTACTAGAATAGCTGTATATTAATCATTTTGTATAAAATACAAATTCAAATCAATATAAGTGATGGAAAGGCGACGTTACTGACAAATAGTAAAACGAAGTTTCTCATGAATCGATCGCTAAAGAAACGTAAATTATTTCTAATTCCCATAGAGTTTTTTCTCCGGATGCAAAACACAACAAAAACTACTTATTTTTTCCATTCTAAAATAATGTTACCATACCCTACATACACGACAATATGCGTTTTTTTTAAGTATACCCAAGAGAAGTAGTTGATAATTATGTTTATAAAGCGTAAATTTCTTGCAGCTGCAATAAGTTCTTAACGAAGCCAACTGTCTTAAGTCATCCTTGGATAACCACCCCATAGATAAAGGAACAATTATTATACAAAAGACGAGGTATTTATTTTTAGACAGAAAAAGACAAGGCTCTTTCATTGTTGCTACTCAAACTTTCTTGAGGGTTTATTCAGATCCGCCCTAAAATTATAGTATATTGTAGGAATTATCTCATTTCATTATAATCGATTAATCAATTAATGATATTTTGCTAACTAAAATTAAATTTTTCCATCTAAACAATAGTTTTTTTGTAAATAATGTTATAGAATAAACTTTATTCGATTCGATTTATTTACGTAAAATGATACATTTGTAGCAAGTCTAATATATACAGTTGGCAACGAATACAAGCAGACATTAAAGGCATATTCATTTATGTTAGACCTGACTTCACTTCCATTGTTTCGTATAGTCGAATTAGAAAATATTGACGCAAATTAGAATACTTAAATGAAAGCTTGAATATATTGTTACGTAAGGAGTATTCATATTTTAGGAGAAAACTATAAATCAGTTTTAGTAGGTTACATATTGATACAAATTATTTTTCCAAATTCTAAATTGATATACTTTGCAATAATATTAAACAAGTATTGAGAACGAGACCTGAGGCTGGATTATTAAAAACAAACAATAAATACGAACTTGTACTCAATAGGTAACCTGCTAAGTAAGCAACTAGTAAAATGTTAAATACGAATTTTATTAACGCGGGCGTCAGTCGAATTCTTAAGACAGTCCTATTCTTAAGTGTTAAGAAGTGCGACTCCTTATCCTGATGCATTTCCCCACATCAGTGATGTTGGTAAGAGCCCCCATTTGTTACTATTTTTGTTGTGCCTGTTTGTACTGTGACATTGTTTGTTGTTATTTTGTAAATAAATTATATATGTTTTAAACTCGTCTTCTACTTTGACTACCCAATCTCCCACTCTCACAAGCCAAGTGGCCGTCAGTCGCGGCTCTCCCAAAGGGGGGTCGTGACATTTGGTGGAGGCGCCGGCTTCGGCTTTGTACAAGGGATGATTTGGCTGTCGTAGTAGGCCCGAATTTACAACATAAAATTAATATTAATAATCGCGTTTTGTTTTTATTTCGTTTATTGTGCGTAAAGTACGAGGTCTTGTTTTCAGCAAATGAATTTAATTTTCCATTTTTACATTTTTTCTTCTATGGGATATAATTTTTGGCGTTCTAAGAGGTTCCCAGAGGATAATTTATCGAATAATTATTTTTAAACCTTCAGATTGTATATTAGTTACTTTTTATTAAAATATCTAGAGTTTCTTTTTAAACTATTTTATTTTATTGCTGACAAACAAAAAACAAATTAGATGTCTCACCTCATTAACCTTGCAGACGCTGCATAATAGTAGTGAAACTAGACCATGACCAGAATATGTTTATATTTGATCAAATATATTGAGTAATTATGAATGGTATGTCATTTATTAAATATTGCAATTGTTTTACATGCATACATGTGTTACATTATATGGGTAAAAAAAATATTATGCGTTGATTGATTATTGAATATTTTTATTGTGGTTCATGAGGTATATATGTATTAAACTATTTTAAAATATATATACTAGGATATAAAAATAAATAAATATATAATAACGTAACAATATACTGGATCATGGTAGGTAAAAAACAAATAGAGTAATTGTGGAGTGTCATATGTACAACAGGTAGAAACAATGAATTTGTATGGGAGTGATCTTGCTGATATCACATGATGTCGGGGAATGTTGGGATAAGTGCTAGTTTAAGTCATTTTTTTCTTTTTCAATAGTAACGTCATAAATTCTTTTTCATTTTTCAATATACACATTTAAATTTAAAATATTTGATTAGTCTCTTTCAATATTTATTCTTAAATAATAGAAAAGCATTAACGTAAAATATATTGCGGGGAAGTAATCGAAAAATCATTATTTTCCAATATTTTCATTATTTTTACTAATTTTCCAGGGGGAAAGAATTCCCTAGTTTCCAATATAAAACTAAATAATTTTTTAAACCTATGAGTAATGTACATCAACAGTAAGACAGTGGCCAACGTCGCATACGTTGTTTGTTGAATTGCTCTGTGGACAAAAATATTATGGAAAGGACATTAGATAATAGTAAATTAAAAGTTAGGAAGGCAGAATTAAGTATGTAAAAAAGGACATAGAGAAGAACCACAGTACCAAACAATAGGTGTTAAAGAATTTGTTTCTTGTATGTGCATAGGGAATAACTAACGTCTCAAGAATTATGTATAAAAGTGTACAATGTTGATTATTATGAGGTTTTTGCATGAAGAAATGCAAGTATATTTATGAGGTTTTTGCGTATAGAAACGCAAGTGTTTTATGGAGTTTATGATGATGAATAATATGAGGTTTATTATGGTGAATATTATGAGGTATATTGATTTTGTGAGGTTTGTTGCACAAAGGGATGCAACGTGACAGATGAGGAAGACGTGGAAGATGGTTTCACGGTGAAACTGAACGTCAGCCCCATCAATTAAAGTTTTTTGTACAAAAGTACATAAGTGAGACGGGTTTTATTAATTTTCTTTATATGCAGTAGGTTCAATTTTAACACGAAGGGTACAAATTTGAGTAGAAAGTTGTTTATACAGAAAATAGTCCTAGAAAAGTCACATTTCATGCCAAAAGATAAACTAACTTTAAATATACTCGGAAGCAGGAAAAGATTTTGCATAATTTGTTAAATTAAACTCAAGTAGAAAAATATTTTGATTAATTTAGTAGAACTTCCCCCATTTTTCATTTTATTTACGTGTCTCTAGTGAAATAATAATAAGAAAACTTAGATGTACATAGATTTCTTCTTTGGGAAATAAACAATATTTCGAGAATAATAATGCTTTCATAAAAATATTTATATAATGCTTTAAAGAAATTTCTTCCTTAATAATAATGCGTTTATAAAAACATTTATATAATAATGTTTTAAAGAAATTTTTCCTTAGCAATAATGCTTTTGTAAAAATATATATTGTAATGTTTTCTGTATTTTTTTTTCATGTAATGAAATGCACGAGGGCGAGGCACACTTAGCACTGAAAACCAGAGGATGACAGTTGGCATTGCGAAACCAGTAGGGTTGGATCCTGAGCAGAGCAAGGAATAAACACTTGGACAATCCATAGTACATAGGTCATTGTTAATGTTCAGAGAAGCAACATGGGACCTAAACTTCCCCAACCACTACATGGTTGTGACAATGGATTTCCAGCAGGGCTGTAGGGATAATCCATTCATCTATAGCCAGCCAAGGGCTAAAATTTCTGCAGTTCCCGAAGCTAGCTACCTAGCTATAATGCAGTATATGTTCCCATCATAGCTGCACTAATTTCCTTCGGATAAATGTTTTGTTTATGGTTTACAAGTGTCAGCAACCCAGGCGTCTGCTACAGCCAACTCAGCGGCTTCACCTCCAATCCACTCAATAAGTAATGACTCAGTATAAGTGCAAAAACACTAGACAAGGTGTGCCCGCAAAAACTATATTTCCTCGTAATGAATTAATTTGTTAATTTATAGAAATTTTTTATTGATGAAGCGTATTTTACCAATTTGTATAATTTTGTTATCTTGAATGAAAGTTTTTAAATGGATGAATGAATTTCTTTTTTTTAGTGTTAGGTTAAAAACTTTGTTTTTTTCTATGGTAAGCAATATGTTTTTTAGAGCTAGGGGCTAGCTCTATCTAAAAGGGGGAAATGTGTTACGTAAGGAGTATTCATATTTTAGGAGAAAACTATAAATCAGCTTTAGTAGGTTACATATTGATACAAATTATTTTTCCAAATTCTAAATTGATATACTTTGCAATAATATTAAACAAGTATTGAGAACGAGACCTGAGGCTGGATTATTAAAAACAAACAATAAATACGAACTTGTACTCAATAGGTAACCTGCTAAGTAAGCAACTAGTAAAATGTTAAATACGAGTTTTATTAACGCGGGCGTCAGTCGAATTCTTAAGACAGTCCTATTCTTAAGTGTTAAGAAGTGCGACTCCTTATCCTGATGCATTTCCCCACATCAGTGATGTTGGTAAGAGCCCCCATTTGTTACTATTGTTGTTGTGCCTGTTTGTACTGTGACATTGTTTGTTGTTATTTTGTAAATAAATTATATATGTTTTAAACTCGTCTTCTACTTTGACTACCCAATCTCCCACTCTCACAAGCCAAGTGGCCGTCAGTCGCGGCTCTCCCAAAGGGGGGTCGTGACAATATGAAAACTTGTATTTTCCGTAAACCATATACGCCTTGGTTAACCGACAACGTAAAGTTGTTGATGACAATCAGGAATAAGAAACATAAAAAATTCAAATCTAGTAGGACTGCAACTAACTGGGGAGATTATAAAATATGGTGAAACTACACTAACACTGGCGTAAAAAATGAAAAGAGGGCTTATCTTTATTATAAATTTCGAACTTTAAAATTAAAAGACATCTGGAAAGAGCTAAAACGAATGAATATTGTTAACAAAAATACTGTTACGATCCCTAAAGAATTACAAGACCCTGATGATATCAGCAATTACTTTAAAACATAATATTTTTAGTCGCAAACTCCTCTACAAAATCCTTATTTTACTCTAAGGACCGTAACCAGACTGCAACCAACAACTACTCTCCGGGCTACGTGCCCCGCCGAGCGCTGAATTACAAGTTACAAGCCTGGCGCGTTAAGTGTAATAATTGCAAATTACCATCAAAACGCTAATGCTTCGATTGGTAATTTGCAATTTTTACACTTAACGCGCCAGGCTTGTAACTTGTAATTCAGCGCTCGGCGGGGCACATAGCCCGGAGAGTAGCTGTTGGTTGCAGTCTGGTTACGGTCCTTATAGTAAAATAAGGATTTTATATTTTAATATTCTGCCCTCTAAAAGCACATTTGAATAATAAGCAAGCTTTAATAAACTTTTATAATACACATACAAAGACTTCTATGCCTAACAATTTTACATTTTCAAAAGTCAATGACGATAACATAAGTAAGATAATTAATAAAAGTTCTACCGAAGCGACTGGGTCTGATGGCTTTAATATACAGTAAAACTGTATTGCCCTTACATAATCCCGTTAATTACCCACATTATAAATTTCTGTTTAGATAATAGTGCATATCCGTCTTGTTGGAAAGAGGCTTTAATAAAAGCAATACCTAAGACGTCTAACCCATTAGATTTTAAAGACCATAGGCCAATTGCAATACTGCCAGTACTATCTAAAACGCTAGAAAGAGTAATTGAAAACTAGTTTAGAGTGCATCTTAACAGTAACCAATTATTTCCAACATATCAATCGTTGATTTAGACAAAATTACATTTGCGTATCTGCTCTATTTAGGGCCGGTTTTTCAATACCCAGTTAAGCTGATCTAACCAACAGCTAACTCTTAGCAGCCAGTCAAACTGTTTTTTCAAGTCACAGTTTCACCTAACCACCAGTAACATTCTCGGCTAAAGTAGCTGACACTTGAATATGTCTGTTCGCTAATCTAACTGATGGCTATATACTTAACCCATGCGTGACGCCGCGGTAATGCTTTTATTTTTATTAAAATGAGAGGTTAATTTGTTTACCTTATTTGATTTTAACCTAACATATTTATTTTTAAGTTTTATTCGAAGTAAATAGCAAACGGTGATAATATGCTTTTGTAAGCAGTGATGAACTAGAGTTTATAGAATTTATAGAATATGAGAGAAGGCCGTATGTCGTAAGAGAACGAAACAATCCCATTTAGGAAGTTGATGATGTGGATTTCTTCATGAGATTTCGTTTGAGAAAAAAGACAGTTTTATTAATTTTGGAACAGATAGAACATACAATTGAGACCATCACAGACCGGTATTATCTTTTGTGTTATGGATATAAATTCTGTATTATATAATAACCCAGCAAAGAGGAACATTTTGTTCTTTATTTGGAAGTGGTACCTATGTTATATTATATATCACAGACATCGCACCACCGGGTCCGAATCCTGACTCCGGCACTATCGGAGGAAATGATTGTATTTCCACGTTTTCTCAATGTGCAACCCCCTTCCACAAAACCCCTGCTTCTGGAATTGGGGGTTGTCTAATTTCTGTGGAGTATATTTATTTATTTACTTATTTTATTCCACATTATTATTTAAAAATTATTTATGTGATCGAGTTCAATGGGAAATATTCACTGAAAACAGTAGTAACTTCTGGAGTTCCGCAAGGCTCAATTTTAGGTTCACTTCTATATACTATTTAAACAATACATTTTGAAACCTTCATCTCACATTGTAAATATCATTATTATGCAGATGACACCCAATTATATCTGTTGTTTCCACCATCTGACGTTATTGCTGTTTGTCGTATAATTAATGAAGATTCAGTCTTGATGATTGGCCGAAAACACTCTCTTGATGATGTAGTTCACTCAATACAAATGACAAGCTTGCAGTTGCTGGAGAGATCAAGAATCTGGGTGTAACCTTGGACGACTGCCATTTAAGGTACAAAACATTTGTAAATTGTATGTTAAAAAAATCATATTGTAATTTGAAACTTTTATATAGTAGTAGACATATGTTATCCAAAGAACTTAAAATTATATTATATGAGACTCTAGTTTTGTCACAAATTACATCTGCCTAACTGATCAATCAAAAACAATGATCACAATTATATTGTATGAAATACTAAAAGTAGTTTGGTGTCAAATTATGATTTGACAATATTACATACTGATGTGATCGTTTCATTGGGTGCTTATAAATTGCACGAGACGTTACAAATTAAAGACGCAAGTATTGAAAAGTAAACTTATTAGTAAACTAAAAAAAAGATAACACAAGATACACAAAAGATGAATTTAAACAGTAAAAAAATTCAAACATGAAGACAACGATTGTTGTTTTTATATATTAAAGCATTTGTTCAAAATGACGACATTCAAGTTGATTACATGTTTGCAACCGTTTCCTAAAATTGCCATACAAGCTATTTAAAACATGTGGAGAGTCTCGAACTTCATTGGCAGCATTAAAAATTCTCTCTCTTAAAACTTCGACGTTAGGGAGAGGTGTCAAGTAAACGACATTTTTTAAGTGGCCCCCAAAAGTAAAACTCCAATGGATTCATATCTAGGAACCGAGGGGGTCATTTAATTGTAACCTCTCGCGCCCTTCAATCCATCGATTTCTAAATGTTGAGTGTATAGCCATTCTCGAACCTCTATAGAATAATGAGGTGATGATCATCCTGCATAAACCACAGTGTTTGTCGTAATGCAAAAGATAAATCGTTTATAAGTTGATACAGATCATTTTGTAAAAAATTTAAATAAGCTACACCATTTAATCTGTTTGGTAACTCAAAAGGCCCTATTAATTTATTGCCTATAATTCCGGCCCAAATATTTATTGAAAGTTGTATTAATATCTTCCATTTACAACAACGTGAGGATTATCGTCGCTCCATAAACGCTGGTTACGAAAATTTGAAACTCCGTATCGAGTAAAGCAGTATTCAACTGTGAATAGAACTTTTCTTGTAAAATCTAACGCCTCCTAAGTATAATTCTCCAAATATCAAGTCTTACTGGAAAGTCACGAATGAACAGGTCTTGTATTCTCTGTAAATGATAGGAGGAAAGTCCTTGCCTTTTCTCCATCCTCCATACTGATTTTACGAAATTTTTTCAATAAATAAAAAAGTTTCTAAATGAATCATAATGCTTAGTCATTTTTTTTAATTGGGTAGTTGATTTCACCCCTTTATGTACACACTAGGAGGATGATAATTTCGTTAGATGCCTTTCGGTGAGTAACCGAGATGTGCCAAATTTCGTCTTTTACCGATTACTTTATTTTGAGATAGAAATTAAAAACCGTTTTTTGGGGTGTCGCTGGACAGGAAAGGTTTATTTTAAAAGATTTTATACGAAGAACCCGTCTTAAATTTCGATAGGGAATCTACAGTTACATCTACACCCTGTATATTGTATTATCAAATAAATATTGTTTTTATTTTTTGTTTATAAAATACTTGATTAAACAACTTTGTTTTTGCAGCTCATCGTACGTGCGAAAATATTTAAAATAAAGTCCTGTGTACAGGTAAACTATAAAATTATACTATCTTGAGAAAGTGGACATATAAGAGGATATCCATAATATACTTCTAAGCGATGGAGTGAAATCCATTATGTTTTAACCTTTATTTAAAAATGGGACGTTTTTGTTCGTTGGTATTTTTTGAAAATGGATTGTGCGTAAATTATAAGTAAATTTCACCACCAAAAATCAAGTGAGGTCTCAAAAATTATCTGTATACTTAATTTAATTGTAGCCTTAATTAATTTTATTATTGTACTCGTAATAAGTAATTCAAAACGATACACACAAAGTGTTGATCAAGATCTTTCAACTGCATTAGCTCATGCCAATAATATCAAATTGGTTTTTCAATATACGAGGGCACCGGGTGAAACAGAATTTATATCAGGAATTTATTACCAGGCAAATAAATCCGTCACTAAAATTGGAACGACCATCTCAATGCCTCGAATGTGTAAACGGCAAACTCAGAGAAGCAATTTCAATGATTCAAATGCAGAAGATTATTATGGAACCAGCATTTTGATACCATTTTTAGATCGTATAACCGCATAATTGGATCCCGGTTTGATGATATATGCAGTGTGATTGCTTTTGAAGGCCTTATTCCAGCAAACTTCAATAAATATAAAGATGTAAAAATACTATAAGCTGTTGCGATCTACCATCGAGATATGCCCCAATCAGTTCTAGAATTTACTTCTGAGTCAAAAATTTGGAGGCAGAAGTGGTAGGAGCAACAAACACTTCCAAAAATTGCTCTTGACACATTAATCAAATGTGATGAAATGTTTCCTTCAAACATAAGAGTGTTGCTTCACATATTTATTGTTTTACCTGTAACAACAGCTACTGCAGAAAGAAGTTTCTCGGCATTGAGGAGGCTCAAAATTTATCTTCGAAATAATATGAGTCAAGCAAGATTGAGTGACTTAGCATACGCTAATATAAATTCAACACGGAAAATTTATGTCAATGAAGTGATTCAAACATTTGGTAAAAGGAAGCCCCGGCATCTAGAAGTGTCTAACTGGGAATACATATTTTTTATCATATTTTAACGAATAAAAAAAAATTTCTTTGACCTCTTACTAAATATTCTGAAATACTTAAATTTTATTTTGAACAGTCTTGTTTCTCTTAATTCAACTTCACATTAAGGCGATTTCTAACTTTTCATTTTAGGCTTTTGACCTTGAAAATGTAAAATTTTCACCTACTACACCATCCATGAAGACGCCCCCCCCCCTTCCCCCCGGCCTTTGATTTTTCGTGTTAAAGTCGACGATATTTCGAGAAGGCACCTTAACTATCGATGTATAACTAAATTAGTTATGATTAAATGCATCATTAGATAAAATAGTAATATTGTTATTAAAATGGATGCGTCGAACATATGTTACAAAATAACACCCATCATCAGAAATTACGTATTAACAAACAGTAAGGACTCGTAAATCGCGGCCTAACGACAAACCAGATAAAATCAAGAGATGCTGCAGTTGGGAGTAGATATCTACACTCTATATTATCCATATTGTGTAGTCGGCTTAGGTCCAGAATCATGAGTCGTATGTAAATCAGAAGTGGCACCTCTACAGCCGCTATCTTATCTGCAACAATTATTTGTAGTTTACTACCGTGAGAGGGCATTAGTTACTGCCATTCTGTGCAAATGGCGCTCAGTGGCGGTCTCATCGGCATCGGCAGATAATTTTAACTAGATATATTTCACTGACTGCTTTCCTCTTTACCACCTGATGAGATCAGATTTAGAACTATTGGTTTTATACGTGTTTTATGAACGGGCAGATAAGTAGTTGTAAGCCGTTTACTAGAAATTGTATGGCTTTCTGCGCTGCGCTTATAGCTCACAATCCAATAGCAGTTTAATCTTATTGAAAAGATAGAAGTCAAAGGGTAAATTCTTTAGACTGTCAAATAAATCGTAATAAAGCGTTTAGTTTTCACCTTAACAGCTTGTAAGGAAACCATATTATAATTTATAAAGTCCAGTATGTTACATCACATCATTTTAACACATATACGTAGATTTGCTTCGCAGATTAAACTAAGTGTTTACTGCAAATGCATATTCAGTGAAATACTGAGGTTTTACGAACATAACGAACGTTCTTCTTATTACACGACTGATCTTTGGACAACAATTTACACCCATTCCGTCGTATCTCCTTCTAACTTATTATCACGTATTGCGTTTACTATTTTCTGCGGTACTACAACTCATTAAGGAGTGAAAATTAAGTCTGTTACGTGATTAAGCAATTAAAAAATATTAATTCATTGAGATTTGATGCTTTAAGTGCAAGTACCTACACAATCTTGCTATCTTAATTACAGTACTTATCCATGTTAAAAAATATTGATTCAAATATTTTAAGCATTGAAAAATTAATACCCCTCTTTACGAATTGTCATCGAACTGTATAGTCGGGTGTCTATTTACTGGGCAGTCAAAAAACACAACAAAACTTTACGACCTCATTAAAAATCGTAACTCTCTGTACTATCTCGCCTGCAAATTGAACACTTATCTTTATAGGTTTTTAATGTGCGTCGGCTTATTTGATGAGACCATGCCGAATAGTTCACCGACATTAATAATTAGCTCGTAAAGTTTTCGTTACTTTTTTTTGACTGCCCAGTAAATATGCACCCGACTATACCTCAAAATTATACTCCTTTACAATTTGCCAACAATATCGAAAAAAATATTATCTGTCCTAAAAAAAAGTTAAACAAAAAACTATCAGTCGGTACGTACACTCAAGTATAGGTGTAGATAAATAGTATTATCGAATTAGATTCTTTTACAGGGTGTTTTTCTGAAGGCTTCCTTTTTATAGGAATTATTCCTTTATATTTATTTTGTATATATTGTACCGCCGGCACCGTAAGCGAATTAGTTTAAAAATTAATAAAAGTATTAATTTGTAGAAGCACCGAATAATCATACCAGTTGTGAAGTACCGATGCTCCCAGGTAAAAGAAGAACGATGAGAGGAAATTGTATAGCTGTGTGAATCCAGTAGCACATATTAAGTAGACTGTGGACAGTCCCGCGAGCTAGATGTTAGTGCCTGCCGTACTAGATAAATCGACCGCGAAATATTCTAAGTATTAAAGCAAGGTAATGAAAATATTTCTAAGTCAATCTGACGTCATGCGTGCAACGTCATTCTTTCGGTGAAGGGAATAATTGAATAAATCCGACAGACTACTTTCTGTTTGCTCCGGTCTGCGAAGAAAATATTCCCACAGTCCAGATGACTGAATTATTTTTACTAAGTTGCGAAAAATTCCGAAATATTTTCTAAGTTCGTTTGACATCACGTCGATCCATCGTGCATCTGTTACCGCCATTTCTCCCACTTGTAAGTATTGGAAAAAAATAATTAAATTAAGTCCATGTTGGGAGTCAGCCAGAATGACTCATCGAAAGCAGACGTGTCCACTACGAGATTCGAACCTAAGGTGCCGTTATTGTCATATATTGATTCCGAGTCACCGAACTTTTGTAAAGTCCATACTACGTCATTGATCAGCCGCGCATTCAACTGGCGCCTACACCCTCTTGTAAGTATTCGAAGGAAATAATTGAATTCGTCCCGTGTTGGTAGTCAGCCAGAGCGACTCATCGACAGCAGACGTGTCCAAGATTCGAACCCAGGTGCCATATATTATATTCGAACAGCAGGATTTTGGTCAAGTCCGTACTACGTCATCGACTAGCAGCGCATCCATCTGGCGTCTACTCCCAGTAAGTTTCATTCATTCATTCATTTTCAGAAAAAGATCTAAGGAGCCGTGCAGTGGGATTCCAGTTCGATCTGACCGTTGCATACAGCAGACGTGCCTGGCCGTAAGTAAGTCCTGGAGGAGTAAGTAAACTCGTACTAGTCAAGTACTGTATATAAACTTTGCCCTATGTCATCGCTGGTTCTGTGCTACGCTTTGCCGCATATTTTTTGCGTTACTATTTTTCAGCTTGCTATTTCCGTCTGCTGAGTCATCTGGTACTACCCCTCCGTTGGGTCGTTTGCCCTCATCCCAAGATTTAGAACCTGTAAAGTTTGGTGGAGGTAATCAATTAGTAAACCTGTAGATTTGTATATGGCAGGTTTAACTGAATATACTGATATTATTGGAAAATTCTGAGTTTTACTGTTTGTGTGTGAACGTCTAATTTCCCAAATTGACCCACTGGAGTACCGTTTCTCCACTTGAGCTACTCAGGTAGCGGCATCACCGTATCCAGAATTCAGAATTTTTCAAGCATTCCAAAAATATAATAATATATAGGGTGTTTCATCTAAAAGTCAATAGTTGGGGTCATTTCCGGTGAAACCGAAAGTGGGAGAAAAATGACAGTTATGCCACAGTGTCCTCTTGATCATATAATACATCTACCAAGTTTCATTCCGATATTCTTAAAAATAAGGAAAAAAGGGGGGGTCTACCATGATCCGTTGATATCCGGCAAATAAGAAAATAAAATTTTTCCAACAAAGACTTCATCATCAAGAGAGCTGTCAAACCCTGACTTGAAGTCTGGAGCTGGAGCTTTTGTGTTAATGTTATTTTTGTACTTATTATTTTGTTTCAAACAATTTTTCTTATTGTATAATTGTTTTAATTTAATAATAATTTCTTTCCCTAGCGTACAAAACCCCAGACGATTTATTGCATAGTGCATATTTTAATATTTTTCATAAATTTTATTGTTTTATTGTTTCTGATTCACTAAAAGGATTAATGAGATTTGAGACCTCATATAATTTTTGTGCACTTTAGATCACAATACTATTTCTAAATCGTTTTTTGGTTTCGTTCTATTTTAACACAATTTCATCTCTTTTGAAACTTTTGTATTCTAACATACAAATCCTTTACTTAGCAGATTAAATATCACTATATGTTTATTGTTTTCCTGTATTAACCAAATCAAAAATGTAAAAATTCATTCATTATCCGAGAGCGAGCTTGAACCACAGATACTAACTGGATCAGATAAAGTACAATCGTAAAACACATTCATACAATCGGAGTACGCGACAATCCCTTAGTTATATTATCGGGTGTGATAGGTTCCCATGGCCGCCTTCGCCTAACTTGGTAAGGTGTTGTTGGTCTGCTAACGAGAAACGCTCGTTCCAAATATGTATTTCTAGAGGGAATTGTCTGAAGAAATGCAGAATCTTATTGTGCAATTTGGATCGAATTTATGGCAAAATTGGTAAAAATATAACGAGTCTTTATAACTTCTGACGTGGCTGTGGAGTTTATGTAAGTGAAATCAATTCAATTTAGTTTTGTAATAAACATTATACAATATAAATATATCACATTTCTTTTCCATAAATTAGTGAATTACAATCAGTGCTAAAAATCATATTATTTATTAATCAATCAGTCGATGTATTCATCTGAAACAATTTGCTAATATTTTGATTATAACATAGTTAAAATCTACTCATTGTTTTTTTTTTAGATTTAGAAACATAAAAAACCTTTTTTGTTTCAAAAATATTTTGAGCATAATAATATTCAAGTAATTTTGTCGCTAACATTTATATCTTGATGCTTTTGAGGTAAGTACCAACCTGATCTAAATTTCAAAATTCAAATGGCAGGTTTCATATAGCCGGCGTAAAATGAAAAATTATACAAAATTCTTCCTCACCTCAGCCTGAAAGGCAATCATGTATGATCCTAAAGCAAAGGTCTAGGCGCGAGGATCTCTTGTCCTGGATTTAATTAGTTGGGACTCACTAGATATTGTGGATCACCATGTAACTCGTGAATATCATCTTCCTCTTATATTTGGAAGTGCTAATGCTTCGTCATGACGTGGTCTTCAGATTGCCTTACGACGAGTCCATACCACCTTAGATAACTCTCAGTGAGCTTTCCTGTAATGATGCTACTTCCTCTGATATGATTTCTGATCACTTACGACGATTTTTACTTCAGCTGTTTCTATTTTTTGGAGGCAACAGACATAAATTTAATGAATGCAAAAATTAAGACTATTATGACACTTACTGAATGCGCTACTGTGATTTTTAAAAAAATTTTAGAATCAGATAGATACATTATATAACTTTGTGCTTTGGATTTCATGGAAAATGTTCCTAAACCTAATTCGTTCTATATAGATCCTGTGACAACTTAGACGGTAGAATTATTAAAGAAATTTTAGGTAAGAACTCTAGCTGACCCATTAACTAACTACATTGATAAATATTTGCTTCTCTCAGGGTACCTTTCCGGATCCCTTCAAATCCTTAAAAGTAACTCCGATATCATAGAAATTCATAGAAGACATCTTAAAACCTTAGTTAGAAACTTTTTGAGAACAAGATATTAGGTAATTATCAATTTGGTTTTCGTAACAACTGCGCAAGAGTTCATGCTATCGGCATAGTGGTGAGAGGCATAGCCGAAGCCTCCATTGAGGAGGGCAAGTTCACGGCACTTACACTGTGTAACTTCACCGGAGCTTTCGACTGTTGTGTCGCATGATTTTTTGTTGGAGAAACTAAACCATTATGTAGTAAGGGGAGTTCCTTTGGCATTCACTGAATCTTATCTGTATTACAGAACACGAGTCCTTGTGAATTGTGTATCATCAAATTGCTAATCTGTAAAACACGCCGTGCCGCAAGTATCCGTCTTGGGGCCGCTTTTACTTACAATCTACCTCAATGATATTTTCAGCGTTTTCTTGCCGGAACATTGTATTTGCTTTGCTAATGATTTATCTCTTCTAGAGTCTCATAAGGATATTGTCAAATTCAATGGTTTGGTTACTTTAGCTTTGCAGTGGTTTACTCAGAACCACCTCGAAATGAATCGAGAAAAACTCAAAAAATATTTTTTCATGTAACAGTAATTTTATTAGTGGAAATAATGCTAATATTGTTTTGGAGGATAACTCTAATCGTATAGACAACCTGTGTACTTACTACGGCATTTAAGAAAATCCTTGAACCCTTAAATTTTTCTAACAGCTTATCAGTATGATTAAAAAATGTTATAATTATGTCCCGGTGAAGCTAATGTGTTTAGCGAAACGTGTGTCGAGTGTTAAAGTGCAGTGTTCAGTGAAGTGATCATTTATTTTGGTGTTTGATGATGGAAACTAAGTTAGTGTCAAGATTCCAACTCTCTCCAGGACTGTAGGACAAAGGAATTCAGGACCTCAGGACCTCAGGACCACTGTACTGTAAAATTTCGCGATTAAATAATCAATTGCATCGTCAGTTGATATTTTTTCGCGGAAACCTAATTGTCTTTGGCATAATATATTAAATTTATTTACGTACTTCAGAACTCTTGACTTTAGGACTAAATGAAACGTCGCAAATTGAGATTGGTCGATAGTTTTGTGTTTCAAATTGCCCGCCGCCTTCGTATAAGGGAATTATTTCTACCACCTTTTTTTTTATATACATTTATTTAACGTCGGTCTATTTCCGCTACTGAGGCCTATCACCGACGCCTGTAGACGAACTACCCCCAACCAGGAATTTTGCCGAACCTCTTCCCTTAAGAAGAGTAGGGATCTTTTACTTGCCTAACATTTAATAGACAAGGGACCGACGGCTTTACATCCCCTCCAAAGGATGGTATATCTCCTATACAACCCTCGCCTAAGATTGTATAGCTCCCGCGCATACACTGATATACAAGCCGCTGGAAGATGTGTGAGGCGAGAACGCGGTTTCCGTTGGAATGGTCACCCATCCAAGTACTAACTGCGCCTGCCGTTGCTTTACATCGCATCCCGAAGTATGTACATAGTAAAGACGCACCTACGCTCGCCCCTTCTACCACCTTAAAGTGGTCAAGATAGATAGCTGTTTCAAATAGAATATCCGGTAATGAGTAGTGTGATTAAATCAATAATTTTTTTAAGTGGTCCTGCTGATATTTTGTCATAATCAAGGGCCTTTTTATGCTTTAATTCCAGTGTGTATTTTAGAATTTCTTGTTCAGTGACGTCACTAAGATAAAACTGTTTTCAGTTTTTTGTTTGGAAAATTTGTATCTGATTTTAGTATTTTTTGCCATGTTCTCTACATCCGTAAACAAGTTACAGATTTCATAGATATTAATTTTTTGTCATTTGTTATATCATTATTTGGATATTTCAGAGATTTCATTATGTTGTGTTGTGTAATATCTTAGTATTTTTCTCGTGATTTTTATAAATACTTGAGTTAATAAACAAATGTTAAATATACAATAATGTTTTCTTAGATAGTTTCACTTCTTACTTTTAATTCAAAATTTGTTAAACCTCACAAATATTTTTTAAATGTATCTAAAAATACAAAATTGACAGCAGATGGAAATAATGACACACTACTAAATTTTTACATATCTTGTTCTTTTTAAACCGTTAATTTATAACATATCAGAAGGCGAAGACATCCCTTGTGTCGAATTAGAGAACCCCCTATTTTTTACTATACGAAATATTAACGATCATTCTAAGTAACTTCTTTTTAATAACATATGGTGCGCGAGGGTAGTTTTCTTGGCGGTACTTTCGTCTTGTACAAGAACACGAAGAAGGTGCAACCCTGAGTTCAGCTGTTCGAGGACGTTAGATGCACGACTTACGCACCAACCGACTATCCGTCTGCCGCGGATGTCATTAACATTCAAATTAAAATAGTTTTTTGATATAATTGTTTTATTTACTTTTAGTCTCTGTAGCGTGTAATGCATAAAATATCAGGTCAGTAAAACGTACGGTCTTAATTAAAATATTATTGTTCACAAATGTCTAATAAAAACGAATGTGCAAAAAAAGCGTTTTTACAAAAATCGTACCGCTTTTATAAACTACAAAACTGTTTAACGACATTTGAATTCTATAGCCTACTTTTACATTTATAATGGATAATCTCGAAAATTGGGAATGTGGCTAAGCTAAGCATCTCCGTTATTTGAGGAGATATTCTAAGACGACATGTTCTTGTAAAATAATCTTTCAACGATGTTTTATCTAATTTTTTAGAGCTGCTGGATTGCAAGATTCTCTCTTCAGGGGGTGTTGAAAAATATTTGAAGCGGGCGGAATATAACATTAAATAGAGTATTCTTTCCTATTATTTGGGTTTTCTACCACATGTAATATTATCCTCTTCAAAAACAAATCACCGAATCTACAAAATAATAGAATTATTGGAAAAGAGCCTCTGCGCCCGCGACGTTTACGTCAAAGGAACAATCAGAGGTTATGCTTTGCAAATACTATAAATCGGAATAAACACAGAAATAATGTATTTTGCTGAAGTTTCGGAAAGTAGTCTCTCTCCGTTTTCAAAGCTTTTTTTGGAAGAACTCTTATTTTGTATGTCAAATACACAGCTTTAAGATTCTGTTTATGTTATTTCCATAGATACTTACTACTTACACAGAACTGATGATATTTTCTTTTAGATAATGTTGAGTTTGTTAAGTTCTTCTTTTAACATTGATAGCCAGGTTGTACAAATATCTACAGAAGAATTCGATACGCACTTTTCTTCATTTAATAAGATTAATGCTGTTTCCTTAATTTTTCTTTTTTTGGTATCTGCTTCTTTTGTTAAAATTTTTGTCGAGTCCCAGTTTATTCTATGTCCATTTTTCCCAGCATGTTCACAAATCTTTGATTTCTAAATTTCATTCTTTCTAATGTAATTCTTGTGCTCATCCAACCTCACACTGAAAGGTCTGGATGGCTCACCCACATAACATTTATCACATTCGCACGGGATATTGTAAATACAGTTTTTTGAATTCTGCTCCCTGTTTATCGGTTTTGTTTTTGTTAAAATAGAACTTAAAGTGTTCTCGGTTTGAAATATCGTCCTATAGTCCTCCGATAGTCCGTATACATAAGGAATTATTGCTGTATAATGACGTTCAGGTTTTTGCCGTACCTGAATGTCCCTATTTTCAACATTTATGAAAACTCTATCACCAAAGGCTTCGGGGTATTAATTTTGTACTAGAACCTCTTTGATAATTTTTTTCTCGTTATTTAATATTTCATTATTAGATGAAATTACTTTGGCCCTATCGTATAAACATTTTACAGACAATATTAAATAGTGTATCCCTCCTTTTCAACAGTATGTCGCATGCCATATTTGCTGAAACTAAGCAAATATTTAAACAAAATAAAAACTTTTTAGTAGGATTGTTGTGGGATGCTATTATGTCCCTTAAAGTTATTATATGAAAACGATATTTCAAAGAGAGTTGTCCGATGCATTCGTACCGTTAGAATATTTTTATGACAGGTATTCAACTGATGGACATTCTTTCTAAATTTTACTTTTTACCGCGGCGTTTTAAGAGTAATTATTTTGTGAAACTTTATTCAACTACTGAGTAAACGCCGTTCTTTCATTTTTAACCAATCCAGGTCTTTAATTGAAGGGGAAATAGATTCGTTCTTTTTTTGCCACAAGTCAGTCTAGCACAAGCATTTTGGACAACAATGGTACGCCTCAGAACCGTTGGCATACAACCAAATGTAGGCTGTGGAGGGGCCAGGAGTCGACTGTGGAATGACGTTGTCAAGAAGACGCCTCTTCTACAGGTGTGCACAGATGGCATTTGTCCCCAGTTTGTCTTTGACAGACCCTACATAATACAGACGAATAGTGAGAACGAGACTGCTGACGAAGGTATGATCAACATCTTCACAGACGGATCAAAAAGAAGGATGGGGTAGGATGTGGAATATACTCCAGAAGTCTGCAAATCCAATATAAATGGGCTATGGACGGGCGAGCCAGCGTAGTACAGACAGAACTGGCGGGCATAACCATAGAAGCAAAAGAGATTGTCCATAAACAAACTACGGGCAAAACAATTAAAACTGCAGAGACAATCATTACTAGCCCTGAGAAGTCACAAAATCACCACAGGAGCAGTATGGGAATGTCACCAAGCACTTGTGGGTGCCTCCAACATGAATAATATACTGTTATGCTGAGTGAAAGGACATGCACAGTGTAGTGGCAACAAGGTAACCGACAGACTGGCCAAGAAGGCAGCAGGTCTAAGCTTCTAATCCCGATAGCGGATTACGTCCAGCAGGTCTCCCAAAATTTCTATTTCAAGCTGGGCGATAGTCCGCTAACAAGACACATAACACAAATTAGGCAGCATAATGCTCCATTTCGGATCAAACACCCTTTACCGTACCAGACGTTACCGATTTTCCGGCAACCCCTGTAGCCAAACTTCAACAACTATAACTTCCGCTTACCCTATCCACCTTTACTGACATTTCATACTTTTTGCACATTTAAATCTTTCCTGTCTACCTCTTCCTTTCTGTTTGTAACCTGTTTGTCGCGTTTGTTTTTTTCTTGTTTTCTTCTTGTAAATTTTTGTCTCTAAATTCATTTCGCTTCACAATTTTTTAGAAAATCAAAACATATACAACCCAAGTTTTTTAAAATCAAAGTTTAGGCCAGCCTTGTGCAATCCAGCATTGACTTATCTCGCAGAAGGCGCCTTGTTCAAATTGAGGTGCTAGCGTCAGATACGAAATTAAAAGTGATCAGTGCGCAAGAGTTTTAATTTAGTATGTGGTTTTTATTCAGTTTTGTTAAATTTGTTCTTTAAACATATTCCTAATTTTAACACCTTTTATAATCCGTCTGCGACGGAAGGAGCCTAGGTTTTAATTTTCTTTTTAGCCGAACCAGTCCCACTCCGCCCGGCCATGCAATCTGCCACCACATTAGCGCGGTGATTGCACGGTCGGGCCCGGTGTGGGTTCTGGGGAGGTACTTTTTTTATATTAAAATACGAAATAAAGTCTTATTGATTGATTTGAGGTCTAAGCTTTTTTGAACCTGGCCCGGCTTGTCTGTTACTGATCACGGCGATAATAGAAATAATTAAAGAGAACACCCACAATGAATCTGTGGGATGAAACAAACAGCTGTCAGCTTGCTAGGGAGTTACTAAAATACCCCGACAAGAGTACAGCAATGGACTACCTGGCAATATCCAGAAGGAACCTACGTTTTATAACGGGAATCCAGACTGGACACTGTCCGCTAAGAAAACATCTCCATAATATGAGATTAAGCGAAACGCCTCTCTGTACAAGAAGATGAGACTGTTCAACATGTACTTTGTGACTATTCTGCCGTCTTTTCAATTAGAGAATCCATCTTGGAAGAACACTAGCCTACTTTGGCCGATGTAAGGGAGATGCCCCTAGGCAGCATCACCACCTATTTCTCAAGATTAGGTTGGTTGGAGGCCTAGGCGAGGGTCTGCCTACAGGGAGGATGTACAAGGGGCCCAATGGGGCCTAAGTGCTGTGGCTCAATAATTCTTATTGACCACCCTCCCAACCAATTCCAAGCATTTTGGATACTTTGAATACGTGAACTACTATATTCTGTTAGGCATGGATTATATACTACATCTCCATAATTAAAATGGGATAAAACCAAGGTGTCGCATAACATTACTTTTGTTTTTTTTATTATGTAGTGAATTGCAGCCAAATATTAATTTAAAATTACTACATGCCTTCTTGACTGAGAGGTTCTTAGGTAAATACATAAGCGAAAGTATCGTCCCCAGCCCCTACTTCACAAATATAACCGAAGGTAATTTACGAAAGCGCGGGACTTGAGACATTTAAAACAAGCGGGAAAACCCTTTAACTACATAAAATGCACGTGGCACGTGTACTTTAAATTCACCTGTCACGTGACACCTGATGCACCGATCGATTTGAACCGTTAATACTATGCGCTTCCTACCACATGTGTGGAATTCCAACATATGGGCCATGCAGTGGGTCTAAAGGTCTAGGACCTTACAGTACAAGCAGGTAGTTCTTTAAACAGTTTTTTTTTAATGTTATTACATTTAAGGCCCAGCATGATACCATAAAATTCTACCACCAGACAGTTTAAATCTATAGGTTTGTTTCCGCTTCTGCTTTATTATGGATGTTTGATAACTAATTAATAAATTAAGACAGGTAATTACATACCCCTGTTCACTGAATGTTGCTTACAATTTAATATACAGGGTGCAATATTTTCATGTCACTTTTTAGAGATAAACGAAAAATAGAATTAAAATATTATAAAGAAAAATCAACGATCCGCAGTTGCTAAAAGTACCTGTTTGAGCATCCACTGAAGTAATAATAAAAAGAACTATCACTATATTACTACTTATATAACGCACGAAGATAATTGGTTTAAGCGGAAAAAGCTATGGTCTTTTTATTTCTGATTGATAGGGTGCAAAACATAAAACTAAATAATATATCTATACTCTATTTACTGAATAGAAATAATTAATAGACTGCCCAAAAAAGTACGCTATATTTAAATAGAATTGTTCTATTGGTTGATTTTTTAAATCCCATAATACAACCAACCATTTTGTTTTTGATGTTTAGTTTTTGGCGTTTGTTAAAAATTGCTGTTATTCGTTATTATTACTTTGCTGTACATTTGTGTATATTAAGGTCCGTAATGAAAATAATTAATATTGATTAAATGTCAGAACCACTTATTCTTTTTTATGTTAAAAATTCTTTCTATTCATATTAATTATGGACCAAGCGGCTCTTTTTGCACCGAAAAGACGGAGAGCCCGTCATTTTTCAGTTGAAGATAAGCAATCAATCAATACAACTTTATTAAAAATTATAATTTACATTTGCCGGTGGCGGCCTCTTCTCGCTGGTAGCTTCTTTCTCTTTCCCATTCTTGTTATCCCTCATTGGAGGGGGAGAGGTGACATCCATATTCTCCGCCACTGGCATTGGTCCTTCGAAACGGTTGGTAGTTGGGGCGGTCTGCATCTTTGGCGCACTTTTGGGTTGCCTAGTTGTCTCTGGGTGGGTGAATTTGGGGTCATTCTAGTCTTTTATTGTAAGCATTTGCCTTTTCGACTTTAACCTGAAGATGCTACTGGCTGTTTGTTTTTGCGTATCAGCCTCTTTGCTTCTGGTAGGGGTCATTTTCACACTCTCCTGGCTGGCCTCAGATGCACTGTCCTGTGACATCCTTGTCGGGGGAGTGGTTTGCAATGTATTTCGTTTGATTTTCTTCCTTATGATCTGTTTATCTAAGTTTGCGCAATTCTAATCTGTTTCGTTGCTTGAAACTTCGCGTCTGATTTTGTTGACAGTTGTTGCTTTTCGTTGACTGCGGGCGCTGACAGTGTAGCGGAAGGCATGAGGGTTCCCCCCGCGTAACTGTACAATTGACCTTTGGGGTCCTCCACTGTGCCGTATAAGTTGCAAGACACTCTTTTTCTATGTTCTTTAAAACCGTAAAACTTCTCTAAAAATTGCTTGATCTACCGGAAAATTCGCCAAAAATTGTCCTTTTTTGTTTAGAGGTTAAGTTCCTCCCAACCGGTTTCAGCCAATTGACCATTCCAGAATGACGTCATTGACAGTTCGACCATATTTGCTGGGTGGCATACAAAACAATTTGCATATGTAAACATTGTGAGTATTTCATCATTAAATTGTTTAATCCTGGTCTAATTGATAGAAAATGCCACATTTTTGTATTGCTGTTAAATATTCAATGCGTGCCGATTTTTTTGTCTGATTTCCCGCTATTTTAACTAATTGGGGGGGTACTAATCCTGAATTACCTTTCTCTTCGCCACAAGTGACCAAGGAGGTAAATCGGGCATGAACTTGGGTTTCACGCACCTGGGATGTCTGTGTACGTTTGTGGATGGGTATGACATCCATCCACATCTGTGGATGGGTATCACAGGTCGCAACAAGCTCCGTCACAGAGCTGCAGTGATGCAGTATGGGAGGTAGCGTTCCCAACGTCCTGGAGCTTTGGCTCAAGCCAAAGTGTGAGACACCGTGCCGAGGGCTGAGTGGCCGCAGGGTAGAAGATGCGGTCTCGAACGGTTCCCTGGGGGCACCAGGCGGCACCTTCTTGTATATAGCCTTACTCGGTCATGCGGGGCTCTGATCGAGTGGACCTTTATTTCCCTAGCTCTTTGTGGGAATTACATGGAGAAAATTAAAAAACAAAATAAACAGGCTGAAAGGCCGGAAGGCCAACCAAAAGGCCCAGGTGCTGTGAAGGCACAAATGCCGAAAACACAGCCAGAAGGCCAGGTTGCGCCACGGGCTAAAAAGCCAATGGAACCCAAGGGCCAGGGAGGTGCTCAGGCCGAAAGGCCAAGCACATTAAATTAAAGATTAGCAATAATCTTATTAAATGAAGATAAATGTGTATCGAATTGTTCTGTAAATATTTGTACAACCTGGCTACCAATGTTAAAAGAAGAACTTAACAAACTCAACATTATCTAAAAGAAAATATCATCAGTTCTATGTAAGTAATAAGTATCTATGGAAATAACATAAACATAATCTTAAAGCTGTGTATTTGACATACAGAGGAAATAAGAGTTCTTCGAAAAAAGCTTTCAAAACGGAAAGAGACTACTTTCCGAAACGTCAGCAAAATACATTATTTCTGTGTTTATTCCGATTTATATTATTTGTAAAACATAAGCTCTGACTGTTCCTTTGGCATAAACGTCACAAGCGCAGAGGCTTTTTTCCAATAATTCTATTATTTTGTAGATTCGGTGATTTGTTTTTGAAGAGGAAATATATGTGGTAGTAAACCCAAATAAAAGGAAAGAATATTCGTAGAATGCCACAAATAACTTTCAGACAATAGTCATATACCACCTTTTTAAGCAGAAAAATCGCACTGTGAAAAAATGTGATTTCTTTTGCTCGTACTATAACACATTCACCACAAAATTATCGCCTGATGATAATAAGGTACGATAAAACACGCTTGTTCCTGGACTATAACGAATATGTGTGGTAAGTTTGATCAAATGCAGTTAAATCATTTTTGAGATCTAGCGGGGTAAAAGGACTTACTGCTAACAATAACAAAATAACGTTTTTTTAAACATGTTCTTTTTGGTTTTGGATTCCTAAGGTAATAATTTCTGCTTATTCCTACGATATTCTGATTAAAACCGGACAACCCTAACACAGTGGAACAACGGCGTTAAAGGATGGCTTGTAAGCATTTACCCAGCTGTATGTAAACGACCTCTCACAAGTAATTAACATGTGGCGTAGTTTTTAGGCGGGAGATTTAATACCATATCACGATATGCTATGATTAAAGTAAGCTCATTAGTACAATAATAACAGGTACTAAGTTTACGGTTACTAAATTAACATGTCCAGCCTTTAATGCCAGTCCGAGTCGCTGTTAGGGGGTTCGCTGTTTGAATCTTATACTGCAATAAACTTGAAATTAAATTAATTTTCCTTATTTATCATGACATCAGCGAAAAGTTATAATTTAGCTAAGAGTGTATATTTTTTCCGTAAATATGCATACATTGTGCTGTTGTTGAAGGAAACGAACGACATATGTTTGTTGCCGTACAACAGTAATTGTAATAACCCTTCCGTATAAAAATTAATTAATACCTAGATTACTTAGGTATAAAATAACTTCCATAGTGGAGTAAAAATAGCCAAAAGCAAGGCGATAGAGAAAATTTTACATAGAGCAACGCGACATAGAAAAATAAGTTTGTTTTGGTAAAACTAAGAATAACCCGAATTTTCTTCATAGAGTAGGTGGGGCAACCCCGAGGGGAACCCTTTTTTTTCTCGAAAAATGGGAAAATTGGTCATTTTTATGGGTGGTTTTTCAATTTTAATTTATTTTGAACCCTTTAAAATGCTAATTAGGAAACGAGAATGGGTACTCTTTTATTATCGATGTTCAGGGAAGCTTCAGTTCAAATTTCGTGAAAATCGGTTCACGCCAATAGTTTTGCAACCGACCTTACAATCACAAGCGACTATACTGAGTAATTCATTAGGAAGAAGAGCTTTATCAGTCCTTATCAGCATCAGTCCATTATCTGTTGTATGTTGCCATCCAAAATCCTAGGAATGGTGTCACATGCAGCAATTTATGCCATAATGGAAGGAATACTTTGTGTCAAAATGAAGAAAATATTGTTGACGAAGCTATGGTTGATAATAAGCCTGAGCAATTAGAAATTAGACCTGATATTTATGATATTGAAGAATTCGAAGAAGTTGATAATTATGAAGATGTTTGTACTTCAGAGAATATCTCAGATATATACGATTTTAGCGATGGCGAGGGTGAAGAAATATTCCAAACTCCAGTTACCGATTCGGAAGTAAACACTTCTTGTAGTAGCACAACTAGTACAACTACTAGAAAAATAATACATAAATAAAATAAAATAATAATCAATATATGTAAATAATTTAATAAAACTCAAGTAAAATAAAAAAAATATCTTACCTTCGAGAGTTTTTTTTTAACCTAAATATTTAAAACCTGCTCACAATTACTTTTTATTATTAATATTGAACTTTTTATAATAAATCATTAAACGTATACTTGTGCGCGCATACGTATAATACCGAAAATGACAGGAAATCACCCCGCGTATAAATATACCAAAAATGACAAAAAAATAGGCTATATTTAAAAAAATATATTTTTTAATTAAATCACGTGAAAGTGCATAACAAACCTTCATTTTGTTAAAAAAAAGGACGACCTTTTGAGTAAATTGGGGAACGTTTTGAAAAATTTGTGGAATTTGGACCAAAAATGGAATTGCGGCCATGTCTATGATTGATTCTTTACAAACCACACTTTACAGATAACCCCACAAATAGAAATCTAATGGGGTAATATCAAGAGAACTAGCTGGTCACCTGAGTACCCCATTTTCCTGGATATGTTTGGTTTAAAATAATAATATATCACAATATTGCTATTATGTGGGCCAATGCCATTTTGGTGAAACAACATAGTATTTAATTGAACTGGTAAATCATTTTATAAGAAGTGTAAATAACGTTCACCATTTGAATTTTCATGATAAAGTTATGGACCAATAATGTATCCATTTACAATGCCACGCCAAATATTTACCCAGGGCCGGCGGAAGGGCCGGGCGACCCGGGCGTCCGCCCGAGGCGCTGAGTGCAAGGGGCGCCAATTTGATAAAAACTTAAAAATACTCTATGTATTTTCAGAGCTTAAAAACTTGCACAAAAATGTATAATGTAAACAAAGTTAAAAAATAACAAGTAATTGTGTCATTGAAGCTAGGACTTAAAATGTTGTATTCAAAAATGATAAATGATATATTCAAAGTGAGACTTTAAGTTTAAACACTGGTCAATAATTATGCCTAAGTACTTTATTTCAGTTACCCATTCAATATATCCATTATCAAACTTTAACTGAAAATATCTGGCATTAACATTTTTTAACTTGTAGTTTGTCCCTAGAATCATACCTTTAGTTTTGGTTACATTCAATTTCAGTTTATTAACATTTAAAAACTTTACTAATTTAACTAATCCCAAATGCCTAATGCCAAAAGTTCCGTAATATGTAATAGTTACCGGCAGGAATGACAATTTTTCTTAAGAAATTTATGAGAATTAAATTTTGATCAACCCTGTATATTTGTATTAATATTTTATGATATGCAATAAGAATGAACCAGAGGCCCATTCTGTCTTCTCCGGAGACCTATCTGATATATTTGTCACTTCCGGTTTCACCGCAAATAGCCCTAAAAATAAATACAATATTACAGTAGGTTAATAAATTGTTTATTCAAATCTCTAATTTAACAATTGTTCAAAATGACCTCAATTTTGATCTCTGCACTTGCAAATTCTTTTATTAAAATTGTCTTGAACATTTTGCAACTCTGCAGGAGATATGTTGTCAAATGTCATCCTCATACAATTTTCTAAATCCACTCTCGTATACACTGCTGTCGAGTACACAATATTTTTTAGATAAGCCCATAAAAAGAAATCTATACAAGTTAGATCTGGAGATCTCGCGGGCCATCTAACAGGACCGTTTGTCCCAATCCATTTCTCCCCGAATCTATTATTAAGATAAGCAGCAACATTTCTGTAGTTATGGGGAGGCGCTCCGTGTTGCTGAAAGTAGAGTTGCCATTGTTGAGCTAACGGCAAATTATCTATACAATCTTCAATTTCGTTTTGAAGAACTCCAAATACCTTTCTCCGGTAAGCGGACCGTCAAAAACAATAGGTTCTATAATCCGGTTATTCTTTGTCCCCGCTCAGACATTAAAACCAAAACGCTCCTGAAAAATTCCTTCTCCAATAGTCCAAGAGCTGGCGTCCAAAATGTGCAAGAGTTTTCTCAAAGGTAATTTTTTGAGATTAGTTTACTTTTTAGTGATGGAAGCTCCCAGCTGAGATCTTTAAAGCTGTGTCGTCAGAGCTCATACCCTACCTCAAAAAACTGTTTGATGTCGTGTGGGAAAGTGGTCAAGCTCCGCAGGAGTTTCGTGATACACTTTTAATCAACCTCTTCAAAAACAAAGGGAGCGCTGCGGACTGTGGAAATTACAGGGGTATAGCTCTCCTGGCTGTTGGAGGGAAGATACTCACTAAAGCGATGGCAAATAGGCTAACACCTGTTATGGAAAAGTTACTTCCTAAAACACAGAGTGGCTTTAGACCAAACCGAGGCACATCGGATTTAATCTTCACACTTAAACAGCTTCCAGAAAAAGCACTCGAACATCAAGGAGAAATTCACATGGCCTTCATTGATTTAACCAAGGCGTTTGACTCGGTGGACAGGGAAGTGCTCTGGAAAATTATGTTCCGCTTAGGTATCCCTAGAAAATTTGTGGAAGTATGTCGCAGTCTACATACAAACAACAACGCCCAGGTTATGTATAATAATGAGGCAACCGAACCTTTCCAAACCCTCACTGGAGTTAGGCAGGGATGTGTCCTGGCACCCCTACTTTTTAATTTGTTTACCACTGCTCTAACAATTATTGTTGACAACAAACTGACAGTCAGAGGAATAGGTCTCAGATACCGTTTTGATGGCGGTCTCTTTAACATAGGGCGCTTTAGAGCTTTCACGAAGACACGCACACGATTCATTTGCGATCTCCAGTATGCGGATGACTGTGCACTTTTAGCCTCTACGCCGGAAGAGCTTCAAGAACTTTTAGACGTGTATGCCCAGAGCTATGATTCCTTGGGACTTATAATCAACATTGGAAAGACTAAGATTATGTCAACTCCTCATCAAGTGAACCAAATACATTACAATACAATACATTACACTTAACGGAAATTCTCTTGAAGTGGTGGATCAGTTCAATTACTTAGGCAACGTTGTTAATGACAAAGCAAACATGGACAGCGAGATTCGCAATAGAATTAACGCTGCATCTAGAGCACTCTGGGGACTTAGAGAGAGAGTATTTGATAACCACGATCTTGCTTTGTCAACGAAAATGGCTGTCTACAGAGCAGTTGTCATTCCAACACTGCTATATGGATGTGAAAGCTGGGTCACTTACCGTCGTCATGTGAAAGAATTAGAACGTTTTCAGCAAAGACACCTCAGAAGTATGATGAAAATCCGTTGGTTCCATCGCATATCAAACGTGGAAGTACTCAGGAGAGCAAATAGCCTTCCAATTGAGGTGCTTGTTTCAAGAGCACGCCTAAGATGGGCAGGTCACGTTCATCGTATGCATGATAACCGCCTTCCCAAAAGTACACTTTATGGTGAATTGTTAAGCGGTAGAAGAAGGCGTGGCAGTCAACGAAAGAGGTTCAAAGACGCTCTCCATGAAAATCTAAAATCCTGCGGTATTGCAGACGAGCAATGGGAACAACTTGCAGCGGACAGGACCGAATGGCGAGGGGTTGTGGCCAGCTATCAAGGAAATGTTGTTGCAAGAAGGCCGAATCCAAGACCTAACCAGGTCTATGTTTGTCCTGACTGCGGTCGACATGTGCTCTCCCGAATTGGCCTCTATAGCCATAGTCGTGTAATTGTAAATTGTAATTGTAGATGAATGGGAATTACAATAGACTACACCTTTTACTTGTTTTTTATTGTACACAATTTATCGACTGTAACATTTTTATACTCGGACTCGAGTAACGGCTAATAATAAGTGATGGAAAGTAAGTAACTGTAGAGTCCCGGTACCGGGACACCTGGCGCTGGGATGCTCGCAAAGGTCTATATTAATTAACGTATCTAAACTGTTTTCTCAAAACTCAAAATTTACTAAATGTTGATGTTGATTTTTTGTGGCCTAATATCAACAATTATTTCTATTGAACATCCCGTTATTTGTGAAACGAGATTCGTCATATGTTTTTGTGGAACCCAATTGCAAAAAATCATTCTTCTAGCACCGTCATCTTCATAGAGGTGTTGATGTAATTGATATTTAAAACTTTTATGCTTATGCTTTTTTTTAATTTTCCATACTGATTGATGGCTAGTTGCAGGTGATGGGCTATTTCCATTGTAGATGATGTAGGATGTACCCCTACATGAGCTAATACTTCTACTTCAATATTTTCATTTATAATGAAGCTCTCATCATCATTGTTAGGTGCTCTTCGCAGTTTCTGTTCCTCCTTTGTAAACTGGCGACGGTTAGGATGATTCCTATCTGGATAACGCCTTGCGTATAACGCCTCGCGTATAACAGAATTTTTTTACATTCCCCGTATATTAAAAGTATGTCAAGTTTCTCATTTTGACTGTAACGAAATTCCATTTTCAAAGTCACTTTGGATGCTAAACACTCAAAATTATCAAAATCACTTTAGACGCTAAACACTTAAAATACGGAATGATTTAGAAAATTGACACATGAGCATAGCAATTGTTTATTAGGGATATTACGATGACAGTAAGGACATACTTTAATTAACTTTTTTGTTTTTGCAATTCTGCGATGGTAATGGCTTGACTAATAAACAAAAAATATGCTGGTAAAAGGACTTTTCTTACTAAGATATAAAAAGTAAGTAATGAAGAGTTCATGTCCATATAAAGTTTAAAAACGACATCATGCGAGTTTCCTTAACTCGGAATTTATAACTGAAAATTTAATGCAAAAACATCGGAGGAAATTCATATTCATTCTAAAATTTATAAAATAAATAGAATAATTCGAAAAACGCTACCCTCCGCAGGAGACAGAATGGACCTCTGGCTCATTCTTGTTGCATATCATAAAATATTAACATAAATATACAGGGTTGATCAAAATTTAATTGAAGTTAGATATAAATCATAAGAAAAAGAAAAAAATTGTCATTCCTGCCTTACGGAGCTTTTGGTACCGTTTAACCCCTACTAAATAGAACTTTCTGAATATCCGGGTAGCCTATATCATAATTTTTTCAAAAAATGAGTTATTTTGAAAAATGTGATTTCAGTGAGTTCAGAGCACCCACCTAGATTGACAACAAAAATTCAAATTATTTTTCGTGCAACCTTGTATAAATTGTTCAAAATAGTATAAATGTATCCAAAATGTGATCTTTATTTCAAAAATGTAAAAATACACAGGGTGATCCATTTAGAAAAGAATGGCGGATAGGTCTCAAAAAGTTGGAAATCTTACCTCATTTCACCATGCAAAATTTCATTCCGATATCTTTAAAAGCAAGGAAGTTACAGGGGTGGCCCACTATTCGTTTACACCCGGTATATAAACGAATGCCTCATATGTCAATCCATCAAAACACGACAAGCTCAACCCAGACCCCACTAGAAGTCATGCACCTCAAAATGCATGTTTTTTGTCGTAATTATCATTTAGAAAATAAATTACAGAATTTTAGTTAATTTAATTTTTAGTTTTTCAAAAATTAAATATTTTAAACTGAAATTTTCGAATTTTTTTCAATATGAATCTAATCTAAATAAATCTAATTGAATAAATTATCTTCAACATAGATAACATTTCCAAGTTCTTATCATCCAAAAAATTATTTGCAGTGCAGCGCCATCTACCCCTGAACATACTAAAAAACAATTTGTATTCAAAACTAAAGCCACTTATATGTTCTAGAAATGGGCTTTTATAGAACTCGAATATCTCTAGTACCTGGGAATTTTTACTGGCACACCTTGTACAGCTGAAGATAGACTCAAAAAAAACCGTCGGCTTCGCCGTGAACTATACCGTAAAATGCAATATTCCAAACAAAACATAGAAATATAAAAAATATATATATCATTACAGGTATTATGTAGGTTGTCGCCTAAAAAATTTCGACCAAAGAAATTTCAATTAAAAATAATAATTGTTATTTAAAATCATTTTAACCCACAATCCAAGAACCTTTTGCGGTTGCCGCCGATAAAAAACATATACCACTAAAATATTTTATTTGAATTTCTATTGTAATAATTAACCAAAAAGGTGACAATAGTAATAAGGATTATGTAAAGATCTTTCTCAATGGCTGAGTGTAGTTTTTACAGCCTACACTAGCTTTCTCGATTGACAAACACGTTTTTGGATTTTGTAATCGAAAATGCAGGATAATAATAAAACTTAATCGATCGTTTTTGCTGTTTATTTATGTTACTGAAAATATAAAAATACAAAAATATACAATATCAAAAACTTTAGATATAATATTATATAAACGATTCCGTTAAATATGAAAATACATACACAGTAAATAAATAAAATATACATAAACTATCTAGAAATATTAATCTCTTTCTAGGTGAGATCACATTATTAGTTTACTGGTATTCTTAAAGACAAAATTGACTATTTTACCTTTCTTATGTAAAAATACACATATACACCTATTACCACCAGAGTTAAGGCATTAGTTTGTTTTTAAAATAATTAACCCCTCAACCAAGAATAATATTAAGGGGTACGATTTAATCTTACGCCCAAAACGAAACTTATTTACATTCGGCGAGACAAATACAGTCAAAATGGGTAATAATAAATCTAATTGTTCACGGTTTGTGGACGAGTAGAAAATATATAATTGAGATATTATTTTAAATATTTGCCAATAGATCTACCGATGGGTCTTTATAAAGAATATTTTCAAATATTTAAACAAATTAACAATCAAGATATTTTGCGTAAGTGTGATGAATATAGTATTTACTGCCAGTGGACCAGCGCTATCACTAAAAATTTGCAATCAAGATACTTAATATAACGTCTAAATTTTTAATTTACACTTAAAATATCAACACCCTGTAGAATTTACGTACGCCATTCAAAATAGATCTATTTGTTGGTCTCAATCGCCAAATTCGCTTAAGTGCCGAAATTTTGTTTATATCCTAGGATTAAGCAGAACACAGCATTTTGTAGCAAACGGTAACTTCTACAGGGTGTTGAAATATAAATAAACGATAACAAGCATGATCAAGTGGGAAAATGATTTTATTCATAGTGAGAAATCATTTTTTAATGCCAGTTAAGAAGACCATAAAGAAGAGGGAGGCTCGATAAGAAATTATTATCTTGGCCATTAACATTTTGTTTAATACACCTATTATGAAAAAACTATAATACTATAGGTTGAACTACAAATATTCATTTTGAAAAGGACTGAAATTGTTGAAGGAAAATTCATAATACCACTTCTATTGTAGAATGTATACTACTATGCATCAGTTGCAATAAAAGGAATGCATTATATTCTGACGCCCAACGTGGGGCGCCAAATCAAGTCCTTACCTCTAATAATCTGTCAGGTTTATTGCTGCAAATTGCTGAAGTTCTCAGCTTCAATTAGTGGGATCATAACCACTAACCGAAGCAGAAAACTTGCATCAATTTGCATCAATACTTTGTATTTTTTAATTTAAAAGTTATTAATTTTACAAAGGACTGACATTGTTGAAGGAAAATTCATAATATTACTCTTATTTTAGAATGTGTACTAATATGCATCAGTTGCAATAAAAGGAATATATTTATTACATTCTGGCGCCCAACGTGGGGCGCCAAATATAAACCTTACCTAATCTGTGAAGTTTACTGCTGCAAATCGCTGAAGTTTTCAGCTTTAATTAGTGGAGTCATAGCATCTTTTATATTGATTTAGAAATTAAACATTTTTAAATTGTGAAATAACTGATGATAAAAAAGTTGTTTGTGAAATAAAATAATGATTGGAAACCCAAATAAAAGATGCTACGACCATCACTAACCGCAGCAAAAAACCTCAACAATTTGCATCAATACTTTGTATTTTTTAATTTCAAACTTATCTATTTTGCAATTGTTTAAATAAAATTCAAATTACCCTTATTGCAGAATGTTTATTTATTACATTCTGGCGCCCAACGTGGGGCGCCTAATATAATCCTTACCTCTAATAATCTTCAGGTTTACTGCTGCAAATTGCTGAAGTTTTCAGCTTCAATTATTTATTATTATTAATTAGTGGAGTCATAGCATCTTTTATATAGATTTAGAAATGAAACATTTTTAAATTGTGAAATAACTGATAATAAAAACGTTATTTGTGAAATAAAGTAATGTTTGGAAACCCAAATAAAATATGCTAGGATAACTACTAACTGGAGCAGAAAACTTAATCAATTTGCATTAATCGTTGTATTTTTAATTTCGAATTTATTCATTTTGCAAAGAACTGTTGAAGGAAAATTCATAATACCACTCTTATTATAAGAATGTATACTACTATGCATCAGTTGCAATAAAAGGAATTTATTACATTCTGGCGCCCAACGTGGGGCGAAAAATGCCATCCATACCTCTAATAACTTGTCAGGTTTATTACTGCAAGTCGCTGAAGTTCTCAGCTTCAATTAGTGGGGTTATAGCATCTTTTATATTGATTTACAATAAAACTATATTGAAATTGAGAAATGACTGATCATAAAAAAATTGTTTGTGAAATAAAATAATGTTTGTACATCCAAATAAAAGATAGTAGGATACCACTAACCGAAGCAGAAATCTTTATCAAGCAGCAGCGACCCTAAATGGAAACTTATTAGAGATAGGAATCTAATGTAACAACTGGTTAAAATATTATCCAACAGTTGCTTATTTACAGGAGAGTAAATGAATCTAATCGTCTATAGAGTATCAAATTCACTTGGCATATTAATAAAAAATAAGAAATACAAAATCAACAGGGAGCAACATTCATATGAGTCTTGCCCTAAAGGATATATAGTCCAAAAGGGTCAAGCTGGATTATAACAGTACTCACGGGAGAAGCCACTGTGTTGGCGAAACAATTGCCATATATTTCTGTATTTGAAATAATATATAATTAAACACATTCTGTGAAAATCATAAAAAAACTTTAAGTTTCATTATATTCAACGTTAATGAAAATTCTTGGTTTTTATCAAGTTAAGGTCGAATCAGACAATTATTTGTTGTAACATTTGCACGCAAAAATTTTTCAAATTTAATTTAAAAGTTCACTCATTTACTTACATCAAATTGAATCTTGTTGTGTTGTGATGCACGGTTTTTTGATTACTTTATATGTTGGGTGAATAATGCAAAATTTGCGACCGCAAATCGATTTTTTTTCAATGTCCACTCCCACTCCACTGAATCTACAATATGACATTAAATACGAGCAACTTTCCAGTATTCTCTTACAAACTGTTGCTAACTAATCTTGTCACTGTACGAATAACGGTAACATTTGTCATCAAATTTATATTACAATTATATTCAACTGTATTTGTCTTGCCAAGTTACAATAAACAGTTTACGACGAACAAAACTGAAATACCTAATAAATAAATCACACCGATGATTCCGTAATGCTCGCATTTCTAAAATCTGTAGCAGTTAAAGCTAATACCTCTTCGCATACTTTTTTATAACACCAAGAATCTCCCTTTAAACGTTTTCTCCTTATTCCGACGAACGCAGATGACGCCGACGATTGCTGCTTTAGATTATTCAAGTTATTGTCAATTTTACCTTCTTTGATATTGGGATCAGTACCGGCTGGGGGAACATTGTTGACGCGTGTAGGGGTATTGAAATTAAGAGGACCCTTTTTCAGGATGGACTTCGTAGGTGTGTCGGAGTTCTGAATTAGTTGCGGAGGCCCGAGTTTCGGTAGATAGCATATTTCTAGTTCGAAGGAGCAGCCTCCGAAACGCTGTATCGCGTTCGGTTCCATTTTTCCCCTAAGCGTGAATCTGCAAAGAAAATTATGCATTAGTATTGGAAAGATACCTGCACTCTGGATAGTAAAGAGACATTGATAATAGTACATTAAACAACACGTTTAATAAAACTTACGAGATTTGTTTATTATTATTTTTTCGCATTTTGTGTTAATAGGTAATTATAAGCAAATAGCGATAGATATGAAAGTATTACAAAGTTTCAAATTTAAAAAATGTCATAGTAGGTACTTGTGTAGGATTTCCGTAACCTAGTAACTGATACGCCTTGGTTTATTTATATTTAGCTATAATTTCCAGTCGAATTGATTCTAATTTATATATTAATTACAAAAATGAGTCTTGCTACTGAAAACAATTTGAAAATTGTTCTGAAGATATTTTAAATGCTGCTCGAGATGCATCTGAAATAAAATAAGTTGAAAATTTCAAAAAGTATATGTCATGAGCAAGAACTAGTGACACCACAAGATCATTCAGGCATACAGAAGAGAATCATAATAGTTTTCAGGAAGGACACGTGGAATCGAATAAATATCGTGTTGTTAACTGTTCAAATTTGAATAATTGTACTTATAATAATACAGGCTGTACCATTTTATCAGGACCCTCGAGAATATCTCACTTTATCGGTCGTACAAAAAAAATTTTTTTTTACGAAAATTGTGCCGATTTAGATAACCTAAGAAATGGTTTAAAGACATTTGAAACCCATGGCCTACTTTAGGAATTATGGCGGAAAATATCGAAAATGCGGAAAACGTCTAGGCCAAATATCTCCATTATTTGAAGAGATACGAGAAAAATTTTAAGGTGAAAATTTTTTGCAAAACAGAGTGTTTCAACGAGGTTTTATCTAATTTTTTTCAAAACCGCTGTATTTTGAGATTTACTCTTCAGGCTGTTAAAAAAATAATTTTGAAACGGGCGGGAAATGGCGCCATTAAATAGAGTATTTTCCCCCCTTTTCAACGATATATCACATGCCATATTTATTCATTGGTACTACGTTAGTAATTATAAAAACATTTTTTTAAAACCAATATTTTTTTTAACAAGCATTATACTTGCCGTGGAGAAGTATGATTAAATAAAACGATAAAATAATTCAGTAAGTTGTTCAAATCTTTGCTATAATAAAACATTAACACAATTAAGAAGAATAAAGTAAATTCAGGTAACAAAAACAAATTAATAATAAAAAGAATATAGCACACAGAACGTCAATCTTTATCTAATTCTCAAAATAATTTTTAAGATATCATATCAAGTGTTCAAAGTGTCCACCGCGATTTCTTATGCACAATCGAGCGCGGCGAGGCACTGCATTTAAAACATTACTTAGCATTTCGGGGGTAACTGTAATACATGCTTGTTGAATTCGAGCTTTTAGGTCCTCTACATTTTGCAGTGTCGTCGAAAACATCTTATCTTTAATATACCCCCATAGAAAAAATCCATTGGGGTTATATCTGGAGAACGAGGGGGCCATCGAATAAATCCATTGGTACCTATCCAATGTTGAGGCAAAATTTCGTCTAAATAATCTAGGCAAATCTGGGAATTGTGGGGAGGAGCTCCATCTTGTTGAAAATATTGAAAGTAGTGACGATTCTCTAAAGGTACGTCATCTAAGAATTCATTAAATTCATTTCTCAAAAAGTTTAGGTACCTTTGACCACTGAGGTGACTATCATAAAAATAAGGACCTATTAAATTGATGCCTAAAATACCTATTCACACATTTATTGAAAAACGATTTTGAAACCCAGTCGGTATATGCCAATGTGTATTTTCAGAAGTCCATTTCTAATGAATATTGCGATAAAAAAATTCATTATTGGAAAAATTTGCCTCGTCGGACCAAATATTTTACTACATATTAATGGATCATCCTCCTTGGATTGTCCTCCGCCTGTAAATTGTGAACTTTTTTGGCTTTATAACACCGGTAACCATTTTTCTTTAAAATTTTTCTAGCACTTGTTTTATTTATATGACAAACAATTTGAATTTCTCTTAATGATGTTTCCAAATTTTCTGTATTTTTATTTCTTACATAATTAATAGCTCGGTTTACCTTATTTACATTATCAGTAACACTGTTCAACCTTGTCTTCTTCTTTAAAGATGAATCATTATTTTTCAGATTCGTAGCTAATTTTTTGAACAGTTTTATTCGGCTGTAGTGCTTGTGGAAATCTGTTTTTATATCTACTTGAGCTAATCCAGTGTTAAAATTGCATTGGCAATATGTAACGAACATATTATAACGATCAATGTGAGTGAAAATCATTTTTGAAAATTCTAAATTCTTAAACGAGTGTGATTGAGTGAGAGTTTAAGTATTAACTGAGATGATTTATCAAAAAATTAAATTGTCAAGTTTGTTCATAGCCAACTATTTTGAAGTAATTGAAATAATAGTGAAATCATGAAATACAAACAAATGGATATTATATTTAAATTAATTGGTAAAGACATTTTAACTTTCTGAGCAAGGAGTGACGCTTTTATGGAGGACCTCTATATATTGGCATAACTGCGAATACTCTTTCAATAATTGCTCCATGTTGCTTTCTTGATTATTATTTCGTTTTTGTTACCTGAATTTACTTTACTCTTCTTAATTGTGTTAATGCTTTATTATAGCAAAGATTTGAACAACTCATTGAAATATATTTTGGTTTTATTTAATCATACTTCTCCACGGCAAGTATAATGCTTGTTAAAAAAATTTTTATTGGTTTAAAAAAAATGTTTTTATAATTACTAACGTAATATCAATGAATAAATATAGCATGCGATATATCGTTGAAAAGGGAGGAAAATACTCTATTTAATGGCACCATTTCCCGCCCGTTTCAAAATAATTTTTTTAACAGCCTGAAGAGTAAATCTCAAAATACAGCGGTTTTGAAAAAAATTAGATAAAACCTCGTTGAAACACTCTGTTTTGCGAAAAATTTTCGCCTTACAATTTTTCTCTTCAAATAACGGAGATATTTGGCCTAGACGTTTTCCGCATTTTCGATATTTTCCGCCATAACCTTTAAAGCAGGCCATGGATTCCAAATATCTTTAAACCATTTTGTAGGTTATATAAGTCGGTACAATTTTCGTAAAAATAATTTTTTTGTACGACCGATATTAAGTGAGATATTCTCGAGTCCCTGATAAAATGGACAACCTGTATATAAAACAATGTTTCCAATATTTAAATAACCAATTTTCTGTCAAATTGTTTTTATTAACACTGACATTACTATATAATATAGTAAAGTAACACTTTGTTGTGGTGAAGTGCTTATTATCAGTCAAAACGCGAAAAAGTATTACCATTCTTAATGACTAGCATTAGCTATTCCATCACTCGACCAAGACACATGCACACAGACAATTACACAACGACCATTATTTAAGGTATTATCTGCCTTAGTTAAGACTCGAACTCAGGAGTGGAACAGCGACTAGCCGTGTTGCCACTCACACAACCCCGTCTAGTTCGCTGTTACCAACACTATGGCTCTACTGTTTTTAAAATTGCCAGCGAGATCGATCGATAAGCAGTTATTATTCTTTCTTTCATATTTTGGATTGTAGAACGTAGAAACTTCATTTGAAAGATGCATAGAGATGTGTGTCAATCCAAATGGGCCACACATGGAGCACTTATTATAATTTTTTTCTGTTTCATTATTCAAAAAAACCTCTAATTTTTAAAAGTTTATTCTTGAATGTTGTACTTATTGCTCAATAAATCGAAAGTGATGTGTGAAGTGAAATGTACATACAAAAAAGTTGGTTTTTCATTCCTAAATCATACGGTAGAAAAATATACAGGGTGCTCCGTTTGAAAAAATTTAGAAAAGTTCTAAATGAAAAATCATTTTGGACGCCCTGTACAATTTTACGAAGTGAAAAAAAGCATAACACGGATGTCTCGTAACTATTTACAAATTATTTTCTTGAAATTAATTTCAACTTTATATCAATTTCTACACAGACGGATACACCAGTATCTTACTACGCAATTTAAACTACACTTGGCGATCTTTTTAGGGAGAACAAGCATTGTTTTTCACCTCTTTAATTTATAAGACAATTATACGAGACCGCCTGCTGAATTTAAACGATTAGCAAATACCTTCACGGCCGCTGCTATCTTCGTGCATCTATTCCGTGCGAGACGCGTTGATATCCACGGATCACGTCCGTCCGTCCGTCATCTAGAGAGGGCTGCACACCGCTTGAATATCAAGCCGAAGGATGGACTAATGATTCGCATCGGCGGCATATCAATTAACACCTTTCTGTGTCCACACGAGATAAAAACGGACACAAATACTGTGGGATTTATCTGGCCGCTGCCAGACCCGCCACCAGTAACTTGACGATAGGCGGAATCCCAAATCGCTACCTGCCATTATTTATTAGATTGCACGCCGTGTGATGAAGCAGTTTGTAGAACAGAAATCAGTCCAATTAGACGTGAAACATTGTTTTTCGTCGCTTATGTCCCTTTGGTAAAAATACATTGCGACTGCACTTTATATTACAAATTCCTAGGTCGGCAACAGTGACTTGAAATTAATTCAGAATTAATACTTCGAAAAATTACGTTTTATATAAGACAAAATTAATGGAAATATTTATCAAAGGCATCAACCCTCAGTAAATAAACATTTCCACACCTACCGTGCTTAATATTGCGAGTACTACTCCTAAAATTGATTTAGCTCGTTGGTCAGCTAAACCATCCACTTTTCGGCAAAAATAACACTATATAAAAATATTTTGTATATCCAAAGTGTACTGTTTTATCTACCAACTTCATCAAATCAATCGTATACTTATTAGACCAATACTTCCGGTTTGTAATATGTTAAACCAAGACTCTAGCGTACTTGATAACTTATGCGCATGTACTGATTCTTAGAATTTATTAACCTGACAGATGAAGTAGATTCTTCCGAGTCTTGCCGTGGTCGTCGAACTTGACTTTACTTTTGCTTATCATCCTGTCAGCTTCTTCAGAAGGATTCTAAAGACTGAATCTGTTGTGTTACACTCCTCGTTATATACCTAGGTGCCGCTTCGCTTCGCTGGTTATTGGTCGCGCTTGGTTCCCTTCGCTGCTCATTCGTCGTGTTTGGTTGATCGTGACTTACTACGGTGCTGGCACTTGGCAATACCAGTCTCCACGTGTTACTAAGTCGATACCCATCTTTTCTGTTAAAGTTGTTCACGTTTTTCATAATTTCCAGTGATTCCCTAATGATTCGCGGATAATAGCGCGTATTCCTGTCTAATATATTGACGTCCTCGTAGTCGATTTTATGGTTCTCGTTATTATGGACATGTTCTGCTATCGCCGACCTATCCGTGTATCCAAATCTGGTATTTCTCTGGTGTTCTTTGATTCTGCACTGGATACTCCGTCCTGTTTGTCCGATACTTACCACATGTGCACTTCAACTGGTAAACACCTTTTGATAACAGTTTGGGGACAGGGTATTTGACTGAGGGAAGCATCTGCTGTATTTTCCTCACTGTTCGAAACCGTACACCTACTTTCTTTTTTAATAAAATCTTCTTCAGCCTATCTGTGACTCCCGCGACGTAAGGTAGGCATGCATACGTTGTTGGTTGTTGCTGTTCTTCTTCTGTAGTTCTCCTCTGGTTATTTACTACTCGTTGTATATTGCTTTGACTGTATCTGTTCTTCTCTAAAGCTTGTTGGACATTCTGTAGTTCCTCGGGTTTGTTCTCGTCGTCGCATATTGTGTTGGCTCTGTGAACCAAGGTTCTAATTAACGCTCTCTTCTGTTGTTGATGGTGGTGAGATGTCGCATGTAGGTAACGATCGGTGTGCGTTTTCTTTCTGTAGACACCATGAGCCAGCTTGCCATTGTGTGACCTTTTCACTAATACATCTAAGAAAGGTAAAGCTCCATCTTGCTCGGCCTCCATTGTAAATTTGATACTTGGATGCTGTTTATTAAATGGTCGAAGAAAACAGATAAAGATGATTCTCCATGTGGCCATATGATGAACGTATCGTCTACGTAGCGTAGCCAGCACTTTGGTTTATTCTCACTACATTCCACAACCTGACAGATGTTTAAATCAGGATGCGTATAATCATTTTTGTCGAGTATAAAATTAATAAAAGCAATTTTGGAATTTTCGTTATAGCATAAACTATTTGTAACTATCACTGAATATCGTATTGGAAAATCCACATCTTCAGAGGCGTATTACAAGCTTATGAAGCCCGAGCTTGGGGCGAGATAGTGGGCCAGATAGGTCTAATTCAATATGTTTTAAAACCAGAACAAATGAAAAGAACTAACTAATAATATTATACATAAATAATTATTACAACAACGCAAGTAGTGGTGCTGAATGTTTTTTTCTCATAAGTTATTCTCCGTAGATATTTAACAAAGAAATGGTGACCTAATCCAAAAAAACAACCGAAAAGGGCGTAAAATATTGTGGATATCAGACAATGCGTGAACACGAACGTGGCCCTCGAGTTTAAAAATTTTTAAAAAATTGAGTCGGAGAGCTTTGGTAGAGACACTTATTTCTGATTAGGGAGAATCAGTTTAATTTACGAAAATTTTTTGATTTTTTGCACCAGGGTCAATGACTTCAACCTGTGTATGCTATTAGAGCACTTGAATTCAGTAAAAAATTAAAAAACACTTTTAATTGTTTGTGGCTGGGTATTGGTAAAATGTTAACTTTTGAACTTTCAACAACAAAAGTTTTATCTTGGAAAAAATAAAAAATTAACTCGTATTTTGAAATTTGAAAAAATTCACGTTTATTTGGCGAAGGTGCCGATTATAATAGTTTGATAAATTCACTTTATATAAGATGTGCGAGGGCATTTGTCGTTTTTTACTTGGAGCTGTCAAGGAAGAATTCGCTGATAGGTTTAAGTACGCGTATCGGAATTGACTTGCCTGCGATTCGCCGCACGTGACCTTTTATAGTATCGCTACTGTTGCATTAATCGTGCACCGCGAGTCTCGCACGATTGTTCTTTGTGGTCTGGAAAGCTACCCTCCATTCCGTGCGGGCACTAACTGCGCAATAACTGAAATTAACTGAAATTTGAACTGAAAGTTATGTTGTTGCTTCGGTCTTAAAATTTGAAATATTTTGCTGTTTAAATGGAATTCGAGTCAGATTTACTTAAGAAGTTATTTGATAATTTGGTCCGAATTTATTTACTACTTTTCGACTCGCCCTCGTAAAACGATTCCGCAGGCGCGCACTTATTATGGGGATGCGGTCATATTAAGTGCCGTGGATGGCGCGAGCTGAACGAACGGAAGTAAGTTTTGATAATATGTTTGAACTGTGCTGCGAGCTGTAGGGTAGATACAAAAGCATTTGTGCGCATACGCATGTGTTGAAGGAGCGAAAGTAAATATTGATATTAATCGAGAAGCTGTAGAATGTCGTGTATAAAAATAAATGATACTTTATTATTTAAGACGCAGAACCGAATAGATGCTTAGATTGAACAAAAAATGGCTTACAAAAATTTTATTTAAATGAATTAGATTTTTATACCGGGGGTATGCAAAGTGCCTTAACAGTGGTTTGACATTGTACGGGGGTTGTAATTTTAAAGTTATTATTTTGAGAAGTTTAAGCTGTAAAATGGGCATATTGAATGTTTTAAATGTTTTGACGTTATTTTGGGTATCTTTGGGAATTATCGAATTGTAGTGAACTTTTTCAGAAAATATTTCGAAAAATTGTAGTTCTTTGATTATTTAAATTATATGGATACTTTTTTTTTATTTTGACAAGGCGAGCTGATAGACGGATTTACTTGACAAATTTTGATACTTTTCGAGTTAATTTTTTAATGATACATAGTATATGATATAACATGCGCCCTTGCACGTCTTGCATAGCATTCCAATAAAATTGACTTTGTAGATCGCATACACATTCCTAGCAAGAAAAATGGGCAATTGACGTCGTCTTGAGAAGTTGCAGTTAGTAAAAGTTGACAGCAAGTATAAAATTAAGTAATTCTTCTATCCAAAGTTGAAAATAATCCGACTGGGAGATTCTGGAAAGTTTCTAAAAACTTTGACGTTTGATTTAACGAGACCCATTCATCAGAAAACCGGATGGAAGCTCATCTACATTCACACGTATTATTTGCTAGTGAAATACTTGTCCGGGTTGATTGATATGTGTAAATGCGTCTTTCTATGTAGACACAAAATTAATTAACAATGGGAATGTGACACATAGTAGGTATAGATCAAAAACATTTCAGCTGCTGTTCGCAACATATATGTTCTCATCATTATTAATGAAGTTATAATTAAACAAAGGCCTGGACTAGTTCGATTTTGTAATTCCCAATATAATAGGAGTGATACAGGTAAAATAAAGGAAATATTTTGATAGGGAAATTTTATTATTTTCATAAATCATTCATTCATATTTTCACGTTACATTATGTTATGTGGAATTGGCAGATATAATGAGGGGCAGGCACCACAATTAAGTTTTTCCTATTTGCTGGTTTCTCGAACTTTAGCACTGTAATTTTCGGCAGTAAAATGTTGAAGAAATAAAAATAATTTTGAGGCATAATCTACACTTTCGTGTCATCGATTTCACTAAAGTTTCTTTATCGATAGGAAACCTTAAAATTACAATTTTAAATCCTCACAGTTAGGTTATGACAAAAAATAATTATTTTCTAATAGATACAGTGTAATCACTTATTTTTTATTGCATAGAAAATAAAGTCTTCCTATAATTTTAAGGTAGATTGCAATTAGTGCTAATAAACTTTTAATAACGTATGTCACGGTAATCTTGTCACAGCGGAGTACATCTGTAATTTAATAATACGCGTACACTAACCATGAAAATCTGAGATCTGGTCACCAAAAGTTTGGCGCAAGAGTAGAAGGTTCGCGGTACGCTAAGTCTTGGCCTAATTTTACTGCAAAGGAGATGTAAGAAGCTAGCAGTATCGGTTCTAACGAAAACATATCCACCTCGAATCAAAAATGTTCTACCGAAATGTTATTATGAAGAACTGAATGGGAATAGCCACTTACAAATTTTTTCCACAGTCAATTACCCAGTAAACCAGTGCAGTGCTTTTCCCCATCGATTGCGCGAAAACTAACTTTCTCTAATCGAAAAAAGTTCGAAGATGAAGTTCATCTGAAATTTAGCTAAACAACATCGATACAGTTGGGCCTAAAGGTATGGGTTTTAAGGACAATGACCCTCACAACATGACCATAGCTGAATTGCGTTGGAATTCAGAATTTGCCGTTGTAGACGATGACGTTTATCTAAGAGCCTACGAGCCTAAAAATAGGCAGATATTTGCCCTACTGAGTAAATGCAAATCCTCTTAAACACGCATGGAATAAGTCAAAATAAAGAGATTTAGGGACAGATCCACCTCGAATTCCCGCGGAGACACCTCACCACTCACTCAAACAGGTGGAGCACACATATTATTTATATTCTCGAAAACAGTCAGAAGTAGACTTATGGTTTACACCAATGAAAGAAAATAAAATTCCTTATACATCTTCTGGTTATTCAAAAATCGTGACTTTCTCGTCCATTACAAAAGATACTAGAAAAGACTGCTCTGTAATGTCACAATTTTCCAAAAATCAGTTTTTCCGTATTTGGACCTTCAACAATTGATTTAAACCAATAATGCAGTCACTTAAGCCAAATGTCTGAACACAAATATACAAATATACTCATCCAAAGGTTTCGATAAATATCCCTGTTATAAAAAACACATTTTATTTTTGCACGCATTTAGTGGATGTAACACGGCATCTGCGCTGTTTAAAAAAGAGAAAAAAACTTTCATTAGAACATTAGAGAAACTTCCCAATTTCGATCAACTGACTCAAGTATTTCAATAAGAAAACTGCCCTGTACAAATATTGTATGAAAATCGTGGAGGCATCTTGTTAGCAATATATAATGCTCCAAAATCTGAGAATAAAATCGATCATCTTCGCTACATGCAATTCGTCAAGTCAACAAAGCTCAATAAACCTGTGCAGCTATCCAATCTTCCACCAACAAGTACAGCGGCTCATCAACATATCAACTGTGTATACTATCAAATTCAAATTTGGTTAAGGAATGATTTATAACCCCAGGAATGGGGTTGGGCACTGCAAAATGAACTCTTGGAACCGATAACGACAATATTACCACCAGCTCCAGATGAGCTACTGAACACAATATTTTGCAACTGCAAGAATGATTGTGGTAGTTCACGCTGCGGGTGCAGGAAATCGGGGTTTCAATGTTATTTAGTTTGTGGCCAGTGTAACGGGCAAGCTTACCTCAATGCTTCATCGTATCAAAGCGATATCGATAAAGAAAGTGCATTTGACTCCGCCGAGTTATCTTCGAAAAACCATTTTCCCACACATTTAACATGTCATTTTAGCCCCTCCCCCCCTTTGATTTTCTCAACACAAATGTGTGGGAATGTTAGGGGGACCGAACTTTTATTTATTGGCAAAAGAAAAAATCACAAACGGACATTTCCTTATTCGAGTCTGGTTTCCTTCCAGACCTGCTCCACTAAGAGAGGTACATTTCCAATATTATTGTTTGAAATAAAAAAATCTTTAAAAACTAAACCTAGGAGGCCAGAGTCCCTATACAATGCATTGTAAAATGTTCGTTTAACCATTGACGAACAATTATTACAGAATTATGAATTGACCCACCCTCTTGCAGGAGAAACATCTCCTGTCGCACATAAGAGGAAGATTGTCAATTGCATCCGATAATTCCGTATAGAAAAAGTTAACTAAACGCTCAGCATTAACTGAATACTGGTCTTTACACTTAATAAGCCCATGAGGATTTTCTGCAGCCCAGTATCTACAGCTTTGAGAACACATCATTCCATTAGCTTCATCAATAAACAAAATGTTATTTATAAATTTCCGGTCCTCTAAAAAATTTCACCCAATAGCAATAATCTAACCTTTTATTTTCATAATCTTCTTTCAAAGCATTTAGAAATTTTGGTTTATAAGGCTTGCTATTATGACGTCTGAAACATCCTCTAATTCTCTCCTTGAGACGCTCGATCTCGTGGACTCAATCTTGGATTCGCTTGATATGCAGCTAAGATTACGTTATCTTTTGGATGCAGATGTATTCGTCAAGGTTGGTCATTCTCAGATCTTTTAATAACACTGCCAGTTTCATTCAAAAGGACATTTATTGCGGCTGCAGTTCCATGGCTTCAATAATTACTGTGCCACAGTTCAAATCCAAATTTCAAAAAATTACGAAAATATCCGGATGTTTTCATTTTAACTGAGACACTGTATATTTATATATAAAAGTTTTTTTTTTTTTTTTTTTAACGTCGGCCTATTTCCGCTACTGAGGCCTAACACCGACGCCTGTAGACGAGCTACCCCCAACCAGGAATTTTGCCGAACCTCTTCCCTTAAGAAGAGTAGGGATCTTTTACTTGCCTAACATTTAATAGACAAGGGACCGACGGCTTTACATCCCCTCCGAAGGATGGTGTATCTCCTATACAACCCTCGCCTAAGGTTGCATAACTTCCGCGCATACATTGATATACAAGCCGCTGGAAGATGTTTGAGGCGAGGACGCGGTCTTCGTTGGAACGGTCACCCACCCAACTACTAACAATAACTAAAACAGTTATTATTTTACTTAATATAATTTCGATCAAAGGACACTTGATTAACAAAAAAATATACATACATTATTGAGCGTGTGTTGAATTTGCAGACGCAAATTCTCCCGTGAAGATATGAGCCCTTATGCGTGGAATGCCGTTCTCTTTTCTTTCAACCGAGAGCGATTCCTCTTTAATTTATTATAAATATTGCGCGAAAAAATAAAAATAAATTGTACTGACAGAAAACAAATGGCAAAAGAAGTTTAATATATGCAGACCGTAGCATAGGTTAATACTCGTTTAGTTGTTAAACAACGACTACAGATGCGTTCCCATGCATAAATTACATCTACTTTGGTCTTACTGAACTGCTGTCTATTCAGAACTTTAACATAACATTGTATTTATTTCATTGGAATTACGTTAACTCTCGATGCCAATTGCCTATCACTGAAAGAGAAAGCACCAGCCAATAAAATAACTAACATTCGTAAGGGTATGCGGAGTTGCTTGGATAAAGCCAGAACAGTTATTGTCGTTGGACATGCAGAAATTATTGACCGATGATTTTTTTTTTTTCAAATCTTGGATACACTTTTGAATTTTACTTGCTTATTTTAAGGATTTTTGAAGTTCAATTTGACGTGCAATGGTATGTCATCATATCGTTCAAGTTCAAGTTCCGTGAATTTCTCTGACATTCAATGGATAAAATGGGTAGATTATCCTTAAAAAATATTAGATATTTCCAATTTCTCCCTGCACCAGGGGATTTTTTTAAAAGTCGATCAATATAAACAGTCAGAATCAGTAAAAGGAAAGCTTCATGGCTTACGAATAATCTTAAGTTTATGATATCATTTCGTGAGAAAGCTTGAAAAAGGCATACTTTTTTAAACTTTCAATTTTAAAGCAAGATTTACTTCAATTCATTATACTTGTTTTTGTGTAAAATAATAAAAGAATTCTGTTATTACAGAGCGGGTATCCTTATTTTTAATCGAAGGGATTTTTAGCAGTCGTAAACCTGGATATATTTTTGTTGTCAGAATGTCATTGTTTTTTTTTGTTGCAATTTAAAATAATTAATATAAATATAAGTACTTATATAAAATTTAATAGACGACAGTCGATATAATTAACATTGGCACCTCCGCCAGATTTTGAAAACTTTATGATCTCCAGAACGACACGTAAGCTTAAAATTGTACGTTAGATTATTTTTTTTTAATTTTAATTAATTGGCTTTCGGTCGAAGACCATACTGCCAGACACAACATATCTAATTGATAGTCAAGATTAACGTTAAATTAATTTATTAAATATCCTGATAATAGTAGCGAACAGTATGACAAAAAAAACTTATATACCTAATTCTAACCTAAAAAAGAAGAAAAAAAAAGGGAAAAACATACGGTAGCCAAACATAACCTACAGCTATACTGAACCAGCAGTTAGCTATATAATAATAATAACTTTATTTTTAATCCAATTTTACAATATTATTATTACAGTTATTCTTTATTGTATAAATGCACCTGATTTCACAAGGAAATCGTTTTGTGCCTTAATATTTCACTAAGATATTATTATTAACAATATTAATGTACATATCGTATTCGTTACTAACTAACAACTAAAAACTAAAACTAACAAATAAAAGACTAATAATGAATTATTAATAATTATTATAAAATTATGGAGATTAAGTGCAATAATTGAATTAGAAGTTATGAGAATATTTGTTCAAATAAATGTAAATTATGCATGATAAATATTGACAGCTTTTTACAGAATAGTTTGTAATTATTTATTGCTTTTATGTATTCGGGAATAATATTATATATCTTTGGGCCAGTGACGCCAAGAGATTTTTTGTACAAATTAGAATTTGGTCTAGGTGTAAAAAGCGCATTGCGTTCATTTTGCCTTGTATTGTGTATGTGGTTTGTTGGTACTCTTAGTTCCCTATTTCTGTAGATAAATTTTGCTACATTAAGGATATATAATCCATTTAAATTGAAGACATTACTGTCTAGAAAAAGTTGTTCTGTAGAATATCTTCGATTTTTCCACAGCATTACTTTAAGTATCCATTTTTGTGTTATTTTTATATTTTTCAATTGGCTGTTATATGTCCCACCCCATATTATAATGCCGTAGGTAAGTATTGATTCTACCAGCGATTTATATGTCATTTTTAAAATATTAATTGGAAGAATGTTGCGAAGCTTATAGAATACATGGACAAGTTTTCTTAGTCTTGTATTAAGATATTCGGTATGTTCATTCCATCTCATTGTCTCATTTATTATAAGACCCAGATATTTAATGTTTGTAGTGTTCCCAATTACATTCTCGCACGTGCAGTTTATTAAGTCACATTTTTCGTGGAATTTTAAATTGTCAATTTTCGGTTGTAGTCTTGAACTATTGCTGAAAGTAATGAACTCTGTTTTTGCATGATTGAGACTTAACAAGTTATTGTCCATCCAGCATTTAATTTTATACAGTCCCTTTTTGCTTTTTTTGGTGACCTCAGACCAGTCTGTACCGTGGAATGTTAGAGCAGTATCATCAGCATATGCGATGATATCTCCACTTATATTTAATTTCAGCATGTCATTTATGTAAAAAAGGAATAATTGCGGACCTAAAACTGTTCCTTGTGGAACACCATATGTCACATTTTCTGGACTACTTAATATTTTATTAATTTTTACTAAGGCTTTTCTATTTGATAAATAGCTTTTTAACCAATCTAATGCTACTCCTCTAATTCCGTATTTCTCCATTTTTTCCCACAATAGTTCGTGTGATATACTATCGAAAGCTTTAGCTAGATCTAAAAATATGGCAATGTTTTTTTCATTTTTGTTAAGATGCTCATGTATTTTGTTTGTAAAGTGAAATAAGGCGTTTTCCGTGGAGCAGTTTTGTCTAAATCCGAATTGCTTTGGCGATATTATGTTGTGAGACAGTGAGTGGCTATGAAGTCGAGAGACCATGCATTTTTCAAATATTTTGGCTATGTTACTAATTAAATAATAAACTAAATATACTAACTACAAATATATACTATACTATACTATATACTAACTACTAAACTATAACTATAACTAAATAAATAATAAAACCACCCCTTGATGATTTACGGAGGTGGCAGTGCTGAATACAAAAAAATGTATTATTTACTCTAATTCTGCATAATATAATTTTGCGACAAATTCCTGAAAAAGAATCGGTTCAAAAGTACGCCTTGATGATTTACAGGGGTCGTAGTGAGTACGGAGAAAAATTTATTAATTCTCCTATTTCTACGTAACGAAAGTTCGCGATAAACTGTTTTCTAACACGACAAATTCGTAGGCCCCTTACGACAAATTTAAAAATAAAATCAGTACAAGAAACCACTCCTTGATGATTTACGGGGGTGGTAGTGCTGAGTACAGAGAAAAATGTATTAATTTAACTATTTTTGCAAACTAGAAATTCGCGACAAATTGTTTCGTGACACGACAAATTTCTATGTCCCCCACGCAAATTCCTGAAAAAAAGCAGTCCATAAAAGCCAACCCTTGATGATTTACGGGCGCGATAATGCTGAATTCGGCAAAATGTATTAATTAAATTAATGCATTTTTTAATACTCGGCACTACCACCCTCATAAATTATCAAGGGATGATTTTCCGAACTGATTCTTTTTCAGGAATCTGCTATAAGGGATGTAGGAATCTGTTGTGCCTCGAAACAATTTGTTGCGAATTTATAGTTTGCAAAAATAGCTAAATTAATAGATTTTTCTGCGTACTCATCATATCTTCCCCGTAAATCATCAAGGGGTGGGTTTTTGATTTGATTCTCTTTCAGGAATTTGTCGTAATGTACGTAGAAATTTGTCGTGCCACGAAACAGTTTGTCGCGAACTTTTAGTTCATAAGAATAGGAAAATTAATACATTTTTTGCCGAAGTCAGCATTACCATCCCCGTAAATTATCAAGGAATGGTTTTTTGTACTGCTCTTTTTCAGGAATTTGTCGTAAAGGATGTAGGAATTTTTGTGGTGCCACGAAACAATTTGTCGCGAATTTCTAGTTTCCAAAAATAGTAATATTAATACTTTTTTTGGTACTCGACACTACCACCCACGTAAATCATCAACGGATGGTTTTTTTGAACTGAGTCTTTTTCAGGAATTTGCCGTAAGGGGCGTAGGAAATTGTCGTGTCAGAAAACAGTTTATCGTGTCGGAAAACAGTTTGTCGTGAATTTCCATTATGCAGAAATAGGAGAATTAATACATTTTTCTCTATACTGAGCACTACCACCCCTGTAAATCATCAGGGGTGGTTTTTCGCATATTATTTGTTCATGACAAATTCACAACAAATTATTTTGATACTTAAGAGCTGTTTTCCGCCAATTTATCCCGTTTCGGAATGTGGTAATAGGCCAATCATTACGGATAATGGAAAGTTTGACAATAATAATTGCAAAAGTTTTTAAATTTTGAGACAACATTGGGAAGGTAAAAAAATAACAAATGCAGTTTTCCGCCTCCCGAGACATTGTTACATAAATTAACAAAAAACGCAAATTTGTAATAAATTTTTTTTTTAAATCCAAAGTTTATATATATATTTTGCCGAAAAAAAATTGCTGAAGTTATGCAAATGATTGTTCATAAGGCAGAATATGGTCACATATCCGCTTGTAATTTTTTTATCCTGGAAGATTTTTTTCACAATATTTTTATCTGGCACGGCCGGACCGTGGTAAATAACAACTATTTGCAATGTTCCGGTCATCCTCGCAGGGTGCAAATTTGATAGAAGATGACTAATAATTATTAAAATGTTCTCCAAGGTTTTCATAAACTTCGGAATTTTTTTCAAAAGTTATTACAAATTCACGTTTTTTGTTAATTTAACAATATTCCGGGGGGGCAGAAAAGGGTGCAAAACCGGATTTGTTATTTTTTTACCTTCTCCAGTGTTGCCTCAAAATTTGAAAACTTTTGCAATTTTCATACCTTTTTTACTCTAATGACGTATAATGCTAACTTGACTATCAAGTTGGCATTACCATGGGTTTTCTTTTTAAATAAGGCGCGACAATATTTTTCTTTTCACGACAAATTTATGACAAAAAAGCGACAATTAATCCATATATTGACATTACAAAATTTCGATATGGTAATACTAACTTGATAGACGTTCAAAATCGGCCACCTCGTCTCCGGGGTGTAAAATGGTGGACGTTTTTTCCTTTCCTTGGACGATTTAGAGACAGTTTTGTGAAAAATGGATAGCCCAGATATGGTTTATCAACACGAAGAACAATAATTATCCCGGTCCGATGTATCTGGACCCCGGGGAAGATAAAGCCGCAAAGTGCCCCAAACCGTGATTTCTCTTCAAAAACTTCGGCCACAAGTTCTTCAGGACCAAAAATAGTCAAAGTTTATATTTTTCTATATGTAGATAAGAAAAATAAAAAACTATCCGAATTTGAGACGTCTTCAAGAAAGATACGTAGATATTTCTCCAAAAAATTCAATTTTTTGAAGCAACAAAAATACCAAATTCAAACAGTTCTAGAATTTTCTGGGAATACTAAGTTCGTAATGAAAAAAATCGATGCAGATTTTCCTAAAACCAATAACGAACGATTGACGGATTATCTCGACCATGTAATGCAAAGCACAATTCATCAGTGAAAACAATAAAAACTTTCACAAAAAATTAAATTAAAAAAGAAAGCTTATTAACAAGGGATGAACAATCGACATTGTTATTAACTAGACTGCACAAAAATGAAAGAGTAGCCCAGTTCCTTCTTTCACTTAGTGAATATGTGATGTCATTTATGAAAATCAAAAACAGTAGGGGCCCCAAGTTGAAACCCTGAGGGACGCCTGACGTCGCTGTATAATTAAGAGATCTGTGACCGCCGTGTTCCACAAATTACTTCCTTGAGAACAAGTAAGATGTGAAAAGGAAGGTAATGTATCCGAAAATCCAAAAGCTCTGGATAATAACAAATAATAATCTATCTGATCGACGGCTTTTTGAATATCGGTGTATATGACATCCACCTGCCCCCCACAATCCAGGTTGTCGCATATGAATTGGGCAATACAAACCAGATTTGTTATTGTGGATCTTTGTGCCAAGAATCCGTGTTGCATGGATGATATGGACGATTTTATTGTACTGTAAATATGACTACACAAAATTATTTCCAGTGCCTTAAAATTATATAAAACGGCAATGGGTCTGTAACTGATTATGGACGATGGATCGCAAGCTTTTAAAAGTGGACATATTTTGGTAATTTTTTAGATATCCGGAAACTAGGACGCGGTAAGTGTTATGTTAAAAATAATACGCAGCTACGTAACACAGACCGCAGCACAGTCTCTAACACCGTCAATACTGGCTGTCATTTTATTTTTCAGTTTTAACAGAAACACTGGGATTGTCATTAACGGTGGTGGGACTGATTCGGTATTATGTTTTTCAGGACAAACGCACTCATGTTTTTCGACGTTTTTTTATAATTCGACTGATTGTGTCTAGTGCAGAAGAAAGCCTATTAGGATATGTAGTTTGAAATATTTCTTTAACTGCACGCATTGAATGGCCACCATAATACTACCTGATTATTTGGATTTTTTCGGTAACCATCCATTTTATTAAATTAGCAATGTAATACAACATTCTACAAAACAAACATATCCGCTTCTGCTCAAAGCGGAATAAATGTAAAATATCTTCATACAGCATGCGATAAGCCGCAGCCGTCTCGATCGAATCGGAAAAGAAAATATATATTTCCATCATATTATACCCTGAAGACAAGATGGCGGATTCTGAAGAGGTTGAGAAGGGTTGAAAAGGTGTTGAAGGTGAATTAAAACTATCTCTAAAACGTAAATATAAAAAAATATAGCTATCTGCTGGTTTATATAATAACACTTATAAAATGATACTGAATTTACTTTTTTGAAAATTTTTGCAGGGTTGAATGAAGTGTAATGTCACAATCATAAAAAACGGCAACCCAGTGACACATTTTTTCTTCTGTCATTATAATTTTTTCACTAAATGTAATATTTTGTTACTTGTTCATCACGAACTGCACTGGGAGGTACCCATTTTATTTATACAACATTGCAATTCCCGAGACACTATATTTTAGTACTTGTTGACTCATAAAAAAACTGTATGATACTCTTTTTCTTAGAATTTTAGTTTCCATCAATTCCGAAGGTTTTGTTTTCTGGTGCACCACCCCCGAACTCCAAAAGGGGTTGAACCCACCCCCAAGAAAAAATTAAATCCCACATGGGTAGTAAAGTTTCTAACACTCATTGACTAACAATTTATTTTTTTTTTATTTCAACCAGCCGGTTTTATTCGAGGTTAATGCCGTAAATTATATAATTTTTTTGAGTTCAGAAAACTTGAAAACAGGTAAACTCACCAAAAATTCAAAGTGAAACTTTTATATAACCACAACACTTCCCTTTGTACTACGTAGATGGGAAAATAAAAATCATGTATAAAGTTAAATCGAAACCTCATCATCAAGTACCTCGACGATTTAAACCCAATTACAAAGTAATTCCACAGCTGGTCGCAGAACCGCGTAGCACATTAAAAAAATGTTATGTCATTAAATATTTTTGCGGCTATTTAACCGGAATGATACGTATTAACATAATATGCTATTTGGCTGGAGGCTGCGGCACATACAAGAATGGTAACATCGTTTTTTCTTGGTAGTCAGTAATTTACGGACCTCAATAACCGATATTTCAACAAGCTATTAGCATACGAGCGTTTAAGCGGCTCAAACACATAACTCATTTGCTAATCAGCATAACACATAATTAGTTATTTGTTAAATAAGATGTTTTGCAGTTAATCAAACAATACATTTCATTATTTTTTGCACCCACTGACATGTCCATAATAAGGAATGTGATCTGTAATGTATAACGTGGTATGTAAAGGGCGAAGCCCTTTCAAAAGCTCGAAAACAACTGACCTGCAATTTGTCAAAACTGAAACTATATCATGGTAATTATTGCTGTGAATAAGTACCAAAGAATTGTATTCTGTCTTAGACATAGGTGTTGAAAAATTACAAATTTAGCATTGAAAAATTTAAACTAATATGGGATATTACTATGTTCTCGAGAATCATTTAATATTATTTTATTTTATAAATACACCACCTAAGAGTACAAATACCAATTGCAGGATGGGAAACAACAGATGATAAATTACATATAAAAAGATACAAGTTTCGATTACCTTGATATATAAAATTCTGAATCAGCTTTCAGTGGACCTAATAATTCCGTAACTTATCTAAATAATTAGACTACAAATAGATTTGACCACATACTGTTTCAATTTCATTATAGGCCAGTCGTCAGGGAGCTGAGAATAATAATAATAATAAACTTTATTTTCCTTCATAGACAATAAACAATTGTAGAATGCAGGTTTTCACGGCCGTTGTCTAATGAAGTCTATTCTTCCGGGTCTTGCCGTGGTCGTCGAACTTGACTTGACGTTTCGCTGATCATCGTGTCAGCTTCTTCAGAAGGATTCTAAAGACTGAATCTGTTGTGTTACACTCCTCGTTATATACCTAGGCGCCGCTTCGCTTCGCTGGTCATTGGTCGCGCTTGGTTCGCTTCGTTGCTCATTCGTCGTCTTTGGTTGACCGTGACTTACTACGGTGCTGGTACTTGGCAATACCAGTCTCCACGTGTTACTAAGTCGATACCCATCCTCTCTGTTAAAGTTGTTCACGTTTTTCATAATTTCCAGTGATTCCCTAATAATTCGCGGATAATAGTGCGTATTCCTGTCTAATATATTGACGTCCTCGTAGTCAATTTTATGGTTCTCGTTATTATGGACATGTTCTGCTATCGCCGACCTATCCGTGTATCCAAATCTGGTATTTCTCTGGTGTTCTTTGATTCTGCACTGGATACTCCGTCCTGTTTATCCGATGTCGCTCTTACCACATGTGCACTTCAACTGGTAAACACCTTTTGATAACAGTTTGGGGACAGGGCATTTGACTGAGGACTGCTGTATTTTCTTCACTGTTCGAAACCGTACACCTACTTTCTTTTTGAATAAAATCTTCGTCAGCCTATCTGTGACTCCCGCGACGTAGAGTAGGCATGCATACGTTGTTGGTTGTTGCTGTTCTTCTTCTGTAGTTCTCCTCTGGTTATTTATTACTCGTTGTATATTGCTTTGACTGTATCCGTTCTTCTCTAAAGCCTGTTGGACATTCTGTAGTTCCTCGGGTTTGTTCTCGTCGTCGCATATTATGTTGGCTCTGTGGACCAAGATTCTAATTAACGCTCTCTTCTGTTGTGGATGGTGGTGAGATGTCGCATGTAGGTAACGATCGGTGTGCGTCTACAGGAAGAAAACGCACAACGACAGGATGATCAGCGAAACGTCAAGTCAAGTTCGACGACCACGGCAAGACCCGGAAGAATCTACTTCAATAAACAATTGTATAGGAATAGTCAAAAAATTACAAATAAAAATGCTTATAATAAAATTCAATTAAATTGAATTGGTTTTAAACAGATAAAATTCCGTCAAGGTGTAAAAACAATTTTCTAACAAAAACGATTTCAACTTCCTTTTAAATAAATTTATACTTTTACTAGACTTTATACATGGTTAAACATTCGGATACCCATGTGGGAGGGAGAATTTATGGTAATTTTGTATTTTGCAAAAGGCATATGTATTAATCTTTCTGTCGTGTGTTGTCGTAAGCTGAAAGTTATTTTTGTTAGAAAATACATAAACAGACATCTCTAAAATATATTAACAAGTAAGCGGTAATATTTTATACTCACAGAATAAGTTTTTACAAGTATGAGTCATCGGAATATTTCCGATACATAGTAGAATATGCTTTTGTGATATAAAAACGTCTTTGACCATGGAAGAGCTGCCCCACAAGCAGACACCGTATCGCAACCTAGATTCGACCTGGGCGTAATATATACTTATCAATTGATGCTTATGCAAAATTAATCTTAAATTTCTGAACATATATGTAAGACAACTTAGCTTGGAAATCAATTGTGTACAGTGTGATTTCCAGCTTAAACATTCATCCATACACAGACCTAAAAATTTTACATCTGATTGTTGATTTTGCAGGATAGTGTTACCGACATTGAATTTTAAAGGTTCAGTCATCTTGTTATAATTATGAAACCGTAGCATTTGTGTCTTATTGGTATTAAAATATAAATCATGCGAATTGAAGAAAATAGAGGTAGCAGTTACAATTTGTTCACATTTAACTTTAATGTTTTCAGTATCTTCAGCAGAGATAAGTAATGAACAATCGTCTGCATACATAATGAATTAAGAATGAGATATTTCCGCCTCTAAGTGGTTTATATATAATAAAAATAGGACCAGTCCCAATACTGAACCTTGTGGGACACCCATTCGAACCAGTTTAGTTTCTGATACAGCATTTGAGATTAGATTGCCATCCTGATGCCTTATGGAAACATATTGCAAACGATTTGTCATAAAAGAAGAAATCCATTCCAAAGAAACGCCCCTTAATATATACGATTTTAAAATACAAAGTAATTTACGTAATTTACGCAGTCGAATGCCCTGCTTAAGTCACAAAATACTACAGCAGGGCACTCGCCTGCGTCAAGATATTTTATAGGTTCATCGTAGAAGGTGAGTAATGCCGTGGATGTTGATTTTCCTGAACGAAAACCGTGTTGCTTTGACGTTAAAATATTTTGATTGTTTATAAAATTTAAAAAACGACCATAAAAAGCGTATTCAAACACTTTAGATAAACTATCTGGAGTTGTAACTGGTCTATAATTTTCTAATAGAGTTGAATCCTCTTTCTTATAAATAGGTGTGACCTTACCTGTTTTTAAGTTGACAGGAAAGATACCGCATGAAAAAGAAAGGTTGATAAGGAAACTAAGAGGTTCTATTATTACGTGTAACACTTTTTTTAAGATAAAGACGGGAATATCATCAGCACCTGCAGATTTCTTATTTTTCATTTTTATGTTTAGTAAATTAAGGAGCTCCTGTTCAGCAAACGGTTGTAGGAATAGGGAAGAGTTCATATTATTTTTATTTGATTCGTTTTTTTATGATAATTAGTATACGCTTGTATATTATTTACTAAATTGAATGGTGTGTTGATAAAATAATTATTAAACTCAGTAGCAATGGTATTAGGTGTTTCTATGAGTGTATCATCTTTTTTTACGAGATTGCCTCTACTTTTACTTTTATTTGTTAACTCAGAAACTACATTCCACATAGTTCGAATATTGTTTTCAGAGTTGAAAATTTTCTCCTGATAATATTCTTTTTTAGTTTTATTTATTAAAATTGTATGCTCCATTTTTGCCTGTATGTATGCATCCGTTAAAAATGGATATACTTTTTTTAGATTAAATAGATCTTTCAATGACGAACTCGATGCCCTTATCGCGTTGTTTATCCATTTTTTATCGTTCATATTAGTATAAAATCTGCGTTTAGGAAACTGTGTTTCAAAATGGTATATTAAAGTATCATAAAAAGGCTTAAATGCCGCGTCAAAGTCATCTATGGTATAAACGCATGACCAATCCTCATTTTTTAAAGAGTTTTCAAAATTAAGCATGTTTGTTTCATTGAAGGATCTTTTAATTTCGGTTTTATTTGTTGAAATATCTTTTCCTGAGAAAATATCCAACTCTAAAAATATAGTTCTGTGATCTAATTCTTCATTGTCAAGTGCCACGAATCCTAAAATTTATGAATATTTGATCGATTAGTGTACAGCTAGTGCTTGTGACTCTTGTAGGCCAGCTCACCTTAGGGCCACAGTTAAAACAAGACAATATACACATTGACTTAAAATTAAATTTTTTATACAAGCCAAAGTTAAAATGAATGCATAAATACCGTTTACATCGGACAATTTTGGGGAAATATCACTTAAAAACCATTTTCTTGCAAATATCTCGATTCAGAATGGTCCTACAAAAAAAAACTTATCAAAGTGAAAGATAAGTAAAATTCTCTATCAAAATGGTTCAGACACATTTTTACGTAGTATTAATATTCTTGGAGTTATAGCCGGGGGGGATTCAAGCACCGTATCGCATTCACTTTGTATATCGACACTATCCTATACACTTCCACGCTTTCTATCTCCTGTGTGTATGTAGAGTATATTCAAAAGTATCATAGAGCTAATAGCATCATTGTCTTCAATGGGTCCCTACCGATGCACCTGAAAAGCACAAAATCTGCGTGAGCTCAGAGAAATCTTTCTGCTAGCGTAAATTTGACGAGTCTATGACAGCAACAATGCAACAGGAGAAGTTTCTATCAAACGATCAAAATAAAAATCGGCTTATCTCATTCTTACGTAAAAAAATTACCACTCATTGTTGAGCAAGCTGCCGAAGATGCTGATTCTCTCATTATTAACTCAGCGATAGATATATCACCTTATTACGGTTCGGTAATTATAGTTTGTGAAGACGTTGATCTTTTAATCCTTATGACAGGATTATCAATACGTTGTTCACACATGTATTTTATGAAACCAGGCAAGGGGAAAACGGACGAACAAATTTATTTTTCGAACTATTTTAAATACCCAAAAGAACTTGCAAGTAGAATATTATTCATCCGTGCATTCAGTAGATATGACACAACTTCTGCATTTTTTAAGCAAGGCAAAGCAAAATCGTTAAATCGTTACAAAATTCTGCAGGATTACAAGAAAACATGGAATGTTTTAAATACCGCATCACTCCTTTAGAACATACTATCAAATTCAGCAGTGATACGACAATAACGAAAGTCCTCAAGATTGGGGTTGGATGAAAAGAAAATGGTCTGTTTCCTATTACTAGCAAAAACGAGGCCGCTCCACAAGAACTTTTGAAAACCATAAGCTGCAAGTATACAAAAGGCTGCAAAACCTCAGGTACTTGTAAAAAAGCTGGACTAAGATGTTCCGTGATTTGTTCTAGATGTCAAGGACAAACGTGTACAAATGTCGAAATACATGTAGACGACTTAGATCAAGCCGAAGAAACCGAAGATAAGGTATTAGCTTTTTTGGAACAGGATAAACACGAGGTGGCTGAATTTGACAAAGACGATGCAGATGATGATGACGAAACCGACAATGGCAGTTTTATTGAAGCGGTAGAGAATAAAATAACTAGAAGTAAGTTAACCAAATAAACAAAAAAAGGATTAGGCCTATTGGGGACATCATTTAAAAAAAAACGCACCAAATACTCTACCGCAAGGTGGTGTGGAAACGAGCGCATAATAGTAGTAACTACAGAGAGTTGTAGACATTTGTAATTTCAAAATTGATAATAAATATATTTTTTCTACGCCTATTATGTAATATGATTTGGATTAGATTTTATTTCCCAAAAATTAATGTTACATAATAATAATAATGCAATATGCTCATATAAGTACATACATGACATGGTGCGCCTTAATCAAGACATAAGGGAAAGACCATTTACTTAAATAGGTTCAATCTTAATGAAAATACAATGCATATACTTAAATAAATTCAGACATTATAAATATACAATAATACAATGCTTTAGAAGTAAACCCTTTGAAAACCTTTTATGGATTAAATTTTGTAGTGAAAAATTCTTCTAAGTTATAGAACACATAATTATTTAAAACTTTCTTTAGCCTAATTTTGAATAAGTTTTCGTTGTTTATGCAAGTAATAGAATTTGGTAGGTGATTATAAATTTTTACTCCGGAGTATAAAGGACCTTTCCTATTTGTGACATATCTATAGTTTGGGGCAATTAGTTTTGTATTAGATCTGGTATTGTAATCATGGATATCAGCGGATGTCGATATTGTTTCGTTTTCTGTAAACTATTATAGATAATTTATATCTATAAAGATTAACTACAGTTGGTATATGTAAGTCTTTAAACACCGTTCTACAGGATTATCTCGGATGAATACCACAAATTGCTCGCACAGCACGCTTCTGTGTCACTAAAATTTTTTGAAGACAAGTTGCGTTTCCCCAAAATTCTACACCATATTGCTTTGAAAATATGCAAAATACATAGATAGTGCCGCTGCAATGCTGATATTTTCTTCGACGTTCTTTATTGCATAAATTGCACGTCCAAGTCTTTTATTTACATCAGAAATATGCGTCGACCAATTTAACGATTTATCAATATATATATTCCTAAAAATTTAGTATCAGTTACTGATATTATTTGTCCTAGATCAGTTTGAATATTTATATCTAAGGCTGGTGTGTGGGATTTTTCAAATGTTATATTCATTGTTTTTTCAACATTTAAAAGCAGTTTATTAGCATGAAACCAGTTTGTAATGCCATTCATTGCGTCTTCACTTTTAACTTTAAGATCGTCCAAATTATCATCATTCACTATGATACTGGTATCATCAGAGAACAATGAAAATTGTAACGAAGGAAAATTATCAACAAGATCATTTATGTATATTAAAAATAATACTGGACCTAATATGGACCCCTGTGGAACTCTAAATGTGATATCTTTTGCTTCCGTGATAACAGTTTTTCCAATTTCCTGAGATTCGTCATAAAGTCTGACATATGCAGATCTATGTTTTAAATATGAAGTATTATGATGTCGATTTTAAATAAGGGATAACTTATATTCCAGTGGCTGATATGTAATATTTATTACATGCCTCTAGAATGTAAGAAGCATAGGTGGCGCCATCCAGTAGTAGTGCAATTTGTAATACTGTTTGCGTTTCTGTTGACAGTTGACGTTTCTATTTCTATTGACAGTTAACCTTTCACGTTTCACCGTTGCAGTGGTAAAAGAAATAGATATATAGACACAAATAAACCTAATTTATAGGCGTAGAAAAAGTATAGTCTGTAATTCGTTTGGAATGGCATATTCTAAACTTATTGCAGAATATACTATACTTAAACTTCAAAAGTGACAATAAAACATAATAAATAAACACCATAGAAATTAGACAACCCCCAATACCAGAAGCCAGGGCTTGTGCGGAAGGGGGTTACACATTGAAAAAACTTGGACATACAACCATTTCCACCGACAGTGCCGGAGCCAGGATTCGAACCCGGTGGTGCGATGTCCGTGTGATTAATCGCGATTGCCACCTCGCGCCTTAACCCACTCGGCTATCGACCAGACAAGCATAATAGCAAGTAGAAAGCGTGGAAGTATATAGGAAAGTGTCGATATATAGAGTAAATGCGATACGGTGCTTGACTTCCCCTGCCGATAACTCCAAGAATATTAATACTATGTAAAAATTTGTCTGAACCGTTTCGATAGAGGATTTACTTACCATTTTATTTGTAGGACCTTTCAGAACAGAGATATTTCCAAAAAAATTATTTTTAAGCGATGTCTAAAAGATGCCTATAATGAACTCATTCCAACAGTAAAATCTTTTGTCCGATTTAAAACAATGTTAATCTAACTGACGACTAGTCTATCAAGCTGAAATCAAATGTCAGGGGATGTGATGGTATCAGTGTTAAATATTAAAACTTTGTCTCAATCTGTAACCATATTTTACATACAGTTCACTGCGGTATTATATTATTATATTATATTGCGATATTTTTCTAAAGATTAGAAATTTTATCTATAATAAAACCTTTACCTAAAATTGCTGAACCACTTAAATATTCATATTATCAGAGTCATTACCATGATCTCAACGTTTTCAAAAATGTCAAATAATAACATCTTATTTATCATCTAGTTATAGAAAGGGTTTTAGGAAACAACATACTTGTCTAATATATCTGATAATATTTTCATCTCTGGACGAAGGAAAAGCGTCTTCTCTGATTTTATTTGACTCTTCTAAATCATATTTTAGATCACAGCTGCTAAATTTAGCAGCTAATGCGTGATCTGGTAAGTTAATTAACTTACTACGGATTTAACAATAGAGTGATGGATTTATTTTAGATTTAGCTAAGTAATCATAAAGAACCCGTTACAATTAAAGATAATTATTTTCACGTTATGCCTACAACATCGGGTGTATCCCAGGGCTCAATCCTTAGACGATTTATATTTTTAATCTTTACTACAGATATTCTAATTATCTAAACAATGAATAAATCTGTTCTCGTGTAGTATATCTAATTTAAATCTCTTTAATATGCAGGAGGTACTGCAATATATATGTGCTGCATAAAATTGGGACGTTTAGTTTAAACGACTCCTTGAATTCATCTCTGTAACTCAACCCCGCAATTATCTTCACTGCTTTTCTTTGTAAAGCGAATACTGCTGCAGTATGAGGAGAGTGACCCAAGACCAAAATTGTGTACCTGATTGTGGAATGAATTAATTCATAAATATGCTGCTAATATGGTTGTCTGTGATAAACAGTTTACAAGATTTAATAAGAAATATGTATGATGAAATAAGAAATTTATCATTTCTTCTGTTCCTCTCCTCAGTTTGTGGTCAGAGTAACGGACAAGCAAGCCTCAACGCTTCATCGTATTCAAATGATCTTGATGAAGAAAGTGTACCTAAAGGCGAATATAGACTTTACACTTTCGTTGTGCATCGCGGATGATTCATCTGCAGTGAATATGATTTCATCCAAAGTAGAAAGTACCTCTACTTTGTTTACTGTTCAATTTGGATGATTGCTTTTGATGGAACGCAGATGAAAACAATCTTTAGACATTTCATTGCAGATAAATCATCCGCGATGCACATCGAAAGTGTAAAGTCTATATTCGCCTTAAAGTCCTTGAAGCTTTAGAGGTCGAACATAACAGACAACGAGGATGATGATAATGAATTGAAAATTCAAGTTTGGCGACTAGAAGAGGAAGACGATGACGAACAAGAGAAATATTAAGCCGCATGCTTGCTATTAATAATCAAAATAACAGGAAAAAATCCCCCTCACATTTAAACTTGAAATGTAATATATTTACTATAAACCGATGGTAAACAAGAATTTAATTAATATTTAAATTATTTCAGTTTAATATCTTATTATTTATATAAATTAAATATTATTAAACGTATGTCTTTATTATTTAGTATTTATATGAATAATATCTATAAATAGCATTTATTAATTAGTGAATTACCGTGGTTTCTTAATAATTATAATATGTTTAGTAAATAATTAACTTTGTAAATAGTACTATGTATTGGATTCCACAGTTGACCTAGCGTCATCATAGATACGGCTAAGCGCCTCCCACTCTTCGCGCTCTATCTCGTGAATGGTTAATTGTATAGAATATTGTCTAAGACCGAATTTGTAGAGAATTTTATGTTCTACAACTCTCCTAATAACTCCAAATCTCATTTAGAGCAAAGGAAATAAGACATTTACAAAAAAAACCGGTTTTTGAGACTTTTGACCATGAATATCTTGACTCATGTACTCGAGATTCTCGAGACTTTTGAGCTAACTTATAAAATGTCAAAACAATGATTTATACAAGTTTATAGCTTATTATCTTTCACTCCGAGGTTTACCCCTTCTTTCACCTTACACTGTATTATAAGCATAAATTAAATGTTGTGAAACGCAAATATATTAATTTACTAATATCTGCCAGGCTCAAGTCAATCAATCAAAAAATTTAACAAAGGATTGTGAAACCGGCTGTAAAAAATCCAATTTTTGACGTCTCCTACTTTGTATATTGGGGTAACTTGTAATTCAGTGCTCGGCGGGGCACATAGCCCGGAGAGTAGCTGTTGGTTGCAGTCTGGTTACGTTCCTTATAGTAAAATAAGGATTTTATGGAGGAGTTTGCGACTAAAAATATTATGTTTTAATATTCCGCCCTCTAAAAGCACATTTGAGCTGTGCTAAGCCCACTCAGGCTATTTATTTTTCGATTGCAACAGACACTGGACCGCTAGATGGCGCCTGCTGACTATTTTACATGTCGCTATCCCAAAGATACCGAAATGTACTAAATGGTCAAGTGATCCTCGTGTCGGTCGTCACATGCCTACCTTGCACTGACGAGAGCCAACAGCTCGAAACGTGTGTGACGACTGGCACGAGAGCTCCTTTAAGTAGGATCAGTCTTTCGGCTGGTGTTTGTTGCAATCGAAGCATTAGCGTTTTGGTGGTAATATGCAATTATTACATTTCACGCGCCAGGCTTGTAATTCAGTGCTCGGCGGGGCACATAGCCCGGAGAGTAGCTGTTGGTTGCAGTCTGGTTACGTTCCTTATATTAAAATAAGGATTTTATAGAGGAGTTTGCGACTAAAAATATTATGTTTTAATATTCCGGCCTCTAAAAGCACATTTGAACTAGCTTAAGACAGTTGTTTATTTAATACTTAACCAGTATTTATTGTTTCAATGCGTTTACGAGCGACACCAAAAGTATTTAAAGAAAAATGGCATGTTATATTATGTGGAGTAGCCATTTTTTGTGTCACTGCTGTTCTTGCCAAGTACATCCCCAAGACAAAATATGACAGTTTTACTCCATATAACACAATTCACTGAAACACATGTGTTGATCGCAAAAATTAAGGGGCCATGTGAAAATGGTAAATTTTTCAATGCTCTACAAGTTTTGCATTTACATATTTGATATAGGACTTAGGGATGATGAAATTCAAATTTTCCTTAAATAATTTTACCTACCGCACGCTGCAATAAATATTGATCCTACGGTAATTGTGCAATGGTGGTGGTGGTGGTGGTGGTGGTGGTGGGCAATGTTATGGGAAATTTTGAGACATTCAAAGTGTGTTTTTGATTTAGCGCCAACGGAAGTTGAGATACTTTAAGAAACTAATCTTTTAATATGGCCGCGCAAGCATAAACTTCCGATTCATCATCTCTTTATTCGAGTCTTGGGTCCTCTATAAGAAAAACGCCGTAGATATGCGATTTAGTGTGTATACAAGAACGAAACGTCTCAAAAAAAATTTTGGCGTTAGCTACCACCTCCACCTTATTATTAAAGGGAGTAAAAAATTAAATTGGGATTTAGTGTACTAGACTCTTTTAAATAATACTAAGACATTTTCCTTTAATATATTTTTGCTTACTTCATCAATTTTGTCGGATATTTCTTTATCGTTAATTAAATTAATACTAAGTAATTCTTTTTAAAATAATAAATTAATTTGTAATTTTCTAAAAGATGGCGGAGGATCCGGTGCCTCGACGCAATAATAAAGATTGATAGTGTGCCGGAACGTTATAACAAGATACTCTTTCAAATAAAAAAACTGCGTCAAAATGGGATCGCCCGTTGAACAGATATGAAGCCATAGTAACACAGACACACAAGCATACGCGTCAAACGTATAACCCCTCCCCTTTTTTTGTGTCGGGTGTTAAAAATAACGAATTTAAAAGTATCCCAAATGGCGCACGCTTGAAACAATTTAGAAATCTCTTGCGCACTAGTGATTAAAATCAAAAAGAACATTAAAATCATGCTCTGAAAGAAGCGTCAATTTGCAATGTTTACGCAATAATCGTTCGAGTTATTTTTTTTATACAATAATAATACATTTCTTGTCCAACAGAATATTCCAATTCCAGGACAATATAAGTGTCCAATACAAAGATAGGAAAATAAAGTACAACATTTTGACGTGCTTCTAACCTCGGGATATTAAAATTAATTTTTGATAACTACATTGGACAGTCAAACAAATTGTTAAGTAATTTGTACAAAAGTTCTAATATAATGTGGGTCCTTCTATTTTCTAAAGATGTCATTTGTAATCTTGTCAATAACAATTTGTTTGGATATCCCTGCTCTGGATAATTCGCATCAATTTTGAAGACTAAATACTTCAACTTTCGTTGATTTTTTTTTACTGCCTGTAAGTGAACATTATAATTATAAATTGGGTTCCAAATTAAAGCACAATCTCAAGTTTTGATAGCATGACTGAGAAACAACGTTGGAAGATTGTTTACAATATCTTAATATAAAGCCTAATAATTTTAATGCCGAGTTTGTGGATGAGTTAATATAAACATCACAGAAAATAGACAACCCCCAATTCCCGAAGCCAGGGCTTGTGCGGAAGGGGGTTACTCATTGAAAAAACGCGGACATACAACCATTTCCTCTGACAGTGCCGGAGTCAGGTTCGAACCCGGTGGTGCGATGTCCGTGTGATTAATCGCGATTGCCACCTCGCACCTTAACCCAATCGGCTATCGACCAGACACATTTAAATTCCAATTTAGAATCGAATAATACTCCTAAGTCCTTTATTGATTGAGCTCTTGACAACTCCGAAGGTATACAAAAAATCTAGGGAATTTATTTTACGGTATATGTTACTACTTTACATTTCGGATACACTCATGTCTAATTTGTTTGACGCACACCAAAACTCTATTTTGTGTGTATAACAAACAAAAGTGGTCCCAAATTTGAACCTTGAGGCACCCCTGATGTTCCAAGATAAGTATACGACTTAAAGCCGTTATATTGAACATATTGTAATCGATTTTTCACGTATGACACAAAAAAATGTATTAGTGTATTACTGAAACCAATATAGTTTAATTTTTCAACTGATAACTTGTGGTATATACGATCAAAGGTTTTTGAAAAATCGGTGTACACTACATTGACCTGACCTCTGTTGTTCAATGATTCTGAAACAATCTGACCTAAACAAGTTATAGTGTATTTTTATGTGCACGTCGCCGCCATATTACGCAGAGGTTTAATCCGTAGTAGCAGAGTAAAAAGGAGCCTGCCTAATTAGCTACCAGTAAAGCAGTAGTTCGCCAGTTGTCCCAAAGATGATGTACCGAGTTTGTCTGAGGAATTCTAGTTTGGTAGAGAATAATCAACCAGAATAGAAGATAATACGGTGCATCTAAGTAGCGAGACCAGCGCATCAAAAGTCAGTTCAGTACAGTTCTCAAATGAACCAAGTGATCTGATAGGAAAAAGAACAGCAACAAGTTGTGAATTATATTAGTGAGTCAATAGTAGATAAAAGTTATAATTAATGTGTTATTATGAGGACAAATTATTGTAAATTTAGTGACTAATAAATAAGTGGTTAGTGAAAATTCATGTTACAATTATTGAACCTAAGCTTGGTATGTCACTGGAGGATGTAAACACGTACCAGTATTATTTATGTATTAATTATAATATCGCTGTTCTTAATTTATCCAAAAAATGTTTGACATCTTACACCTTTATGTTGTGTTGAGGTTTGAAATAAGTGACTCTTTTATTTCAATACGATGCAAATGCCAAGCCTTCTTTAAAAAAATATCAACACGTTTTACCTATAAAATTATAAATTGTCATTCAATAAAAATCGCACTAAAAAATTGTTACTCATTCAATTCCAAGCGTTTGAAGTAAAATGAAATTATTCATTACTTTTGGTTCAAAGTGTATTCTAACTCACGTAAATCTGCATTTTCTAACGATAAAAAAGGAAATTCCTAAAGATATCTAGTTAAATATTGTAGATAGTGTTTACCATTTAAATGAACATTAGAGGGAGATAACCACTTCCTCCTGGTGGTTCATTAAAAATAATATGATTAATTCAAAACACACCGATTTAAATCTTCAGCTGATTTGTAATTCATAATTAGCAATTAATCTTCACATTCCTTCGGTTTTATCCGCAGACCTCTTCTTAATAAATCCTTTTACATTTACCGAGAAATGTTCACAATGTGATTCAAAAATAGTACGTTTTATTGATCATTATAATATAGGAATCGTATTGATAATGATTCTCCGCCATGCCACAAATAGTCTACTTATAATTTAATTATGTTAAATTTCAGCGAGAAAAAATGTACAGGAAATACGAGCGTTACATACAAAATAATTATACGTAGTGGGGGAGTTGTTCGGAGTGTATTAGTCATCCATGCTTCCAATTTTAATTGTAAATGACTTCACGTCAATAAAATGACGCAGCCGAATGTACGGTGTGCTTGGAAAGAGAGAGATAGAGATGTAATAGAATATGACATTGGACAAATTTATTATACCTAATGTTTAAATTTCTCGGTACATTTGAGGACATTAGGGCTAATTTTATTTTAGTTCTACAAAAGGGAAAATGTTTATTTTAATAATACCTATGTGGGATGATAAGAATTATTTTTGCAAATCGAAAATAGAAGAAAAAAAATATTTTTATACATACTTTTTTTTCTCTCATCATCCCACATTGTAACATGTTTTTAATGTCTTTTGGTGAAAGCCGTTTTTTAAAATAATGATTTATATGAGAGTAAATTGAACCGTCTTTCCGGCTTATATCCGGAGCGCTCTTAAAGCAAACCACTTCGTACATGCATTATACATGCATCCTAAAGTCGAATAAAAGTTGTAGCCACTACCGGTTGTTGTCCGCGGCTCGTATTTTGCGAGTTATCTACTTCACAGGCCGGATCTAACAGGTATGATGTGAACAGCTTGAAGAACTCCATGAGAGAAGAACGCGAATCTGGTCAACGCATATAAGTTACTCCAGCCACAAAAATTCCCAAGGGATTGGCCAATTTTCTCAGAGACGTAAATAATAACGAAACATTTTCCCACTTTTTGACCACGCAGGCTATGTTAGTAAATGTTTGTAATAACAAGGAAATCTATAGTACTGACGGGCCTCAAGTATCAACAACAAAAATCTCTCGACAGTCAATGAATAACATAGCTCCTTGTAATCATGAAGAGGCGGATACAATGGTACATGTAGCAGATGTCATTCCAAAATTATGATCCGCACCGTGGATACTGATGTAGTGGTGTTAGCTGCTTCTTGTTTAAATATTTTGGACACATTGGAGCAGTTGTGGGTTCACATTGGAATAGATAAAAATCATCAGTTTATCTCTTGCCACACCATAGCTGCCCCTCTATTTTATTAAAATAATGTTTGATGTTAAGAAAAAAGTATTATTAAAAGGTTTGGTCAAGTTTTGCAGAAATAATGAGTTTCTTTGGAATAATTAATAGTAAAGTTGATCTTTCTCGGCTGAATCCTAAGTTTAGGGCTGACAAATTACTGGAAACATGGACAACATTTTGCAAGAACCCTACTAGGTTGACAGTTTTAATTCGTTTTCAAGTTAATAATGAAAACAAATGAAAACGTTACTTCGCTTCAGAAGAAGACCACCACAAGATGGTCGAAACGTTAAGTATTCAAAACTATCAACGCGGAAAAGAATCCGAAAACCTAACTATGGATCATGTTTTGTTTAGTTTACTGCATATATGATTTCCCTGTGATTCCCAAGATAATAAGTCATCTATATATGTACCCAAAAATTTAATGGAAATGCTTAAATTTAGAGCATTCAATGTAGCCTTTCTTTTATTAAAACTTATAAATATCGTTTTCTCCTTTAATAATAATCTACTGCAACTGCACGAAGTGTTCAAGTCGTCGATAATATTTTCAATACATTTATGCCAGTCATCACAATTTGAAGCAGGTACAGTGACAATAGTATCGTCCGCATACATAACTGTCATCCTTCTTTTTATATAAAACTTAATTACATGACTTGTCATTCAGTTTTAAAATTTGTCAGAAAATAGTGAAAATGTTTATATTCTGTTTTTAGTGAACAGCATTTAAATATATCACAGAGAATTAAAGAAGATACCTATTTACCTTGAACTTAAAAAAATTAGAATACATAAAAAACTGGCGAAATAAAAAAAACTGGCAAAAGTATTTACACAAAACTACCTTCTCTCGAGCATTAACTACATTCCAAACATTGTTTTCCCCCATCGCATTTTAGTTACCTACGTTTTACAACCTATGTTGATATTACTTTTTTACTTATGATTATTCGAGAAACATTCTTAAAGTTTGGCGAGTACCTTCCTGGACAACAACCTGTATATTGCCACTTCATAAATCATAATAATATACACTATTATTTGGTACAAGCATAGACATCTGTGTGACAGTAGCTGAACTACATAACACCGTACAGTAATTCAGAGCACCTCATGCAGAACTATTTATTACTTCTTGTCTTGGTAGCATTCCATCCAAAAGTATATTTTATTTTATCATTGTTTTGTTGTTCAAAAAATAAAGACGTTCTGTTTATGAGAAAGTTTTATTTGCGAATTTTTGGCATTTTATACCAGTTCAGTATTCAAGAAACAAACTGAAAAAAGTTTTAAAGGATTACTGAATGTTTTAGGCTTCAGACGAGGTCAGGAACATCTTTGCTTAAACAATTAAATTTAAAAGACATCGTTTTTAATCTGTTTTTCTTTCAAATATCTCCGGTCATAATAGTCGTATTATTGCAGAAAATAATAATGAAAATTGACGTCAATTGGACTCAAGGACGTGGATAGCGAGCACAAAATAATTAAGCAAGCAAAAACCTCAAAGGTCCTGCTATAAAAAAATGTATTTACATGTATCAGCATGGCTTTATGAAAAAACGCTTTACAATGTCAAACCTAGCGTGTCTAAAACCCAAATTATTTCTAATGTTCTAGACAAATGGGAACAGGTGCATGTGATGTACACCGACTTCTCAAAGGCATTTGATCGCGTTGATCATATACTTTTAATCCATAAATAGAATAGCTTTGGTCTTAGTGATAATGATAATTGCAAGAGGGATTACAGTATTTTCAGTATAATGGTTTCAAGTCAAACACATAAAGTTGCAAACTCTGGCATAACCCAGGGATCGAATTTAAGTCCGCTCTTATTTTCAGTATTTATCAATGATTTTTGTGACGCATTGAATTGCAACAAACTTCTATTTGCGGATGATCTAAAATTATTTAACGAAATTGATATTATAGAAAATTGTGCAAAATTATAAGAACAAATGTCCTCGAGAATTTGTGCCTAGCGAATAAGTTGGAAATGGTTATATCAAAATGTAAAGTTATGACTTATACACGAAAAGTTAATCCAGTGAAATATTCATATAGCTTTAACATCATTTTATCATAGTGTGAAAATATTAGAGATTTGGGTGTACCATTTGACTCCAGATTAAAATTCACAGAACATGTTAATTCAATAGCTAAATCGGCATTAAAAATACTGGGCTTTATCATAAGAATCAAGAAATTTTACCAATACGGAAGCATGAAAAACGCTATAGTTTTGTTTTGTGCGTTCTAAATTGGAATATGGTTCAGTGAAATTGGAGATTATGGTTTTTGTTACTAGATTTGTTGCTGTTTTGGTCATATTTTCAGTTTACTATTTTTTCCGCTAATCGATTTTTTATCAAATAGTATGTTTTTCAAAAAAAGTCTGCTTCAGTAAATAGTAATTTTTATGGCAGTTATGTCAACTGACATAATTGCGGAACCAAATAATTGAACTAATTATTTTGACAAAATATATATATATATATACATATATAAATCGGCTCAGTGGTTCAACGCTTACGTGTTAGGTATGGAACCAAGGAGTCCCGGGTTCGAATTCTGGCTAGGGTATGGATGGATGATAGATGAGTGGTGCTTTTCATGTGTTATCGAGTTGGTAAAGTGTAAACGAATTTAATTGAAACCGTATAAAAACTAAAAGCCGGCAAAAACAGTCGGCATCTCTTTATTGTACATGGGCGGAGGTAAATAGAAATGCTTGTCATAAGAAAATAATAAGATTTTCGAGCGTTATTATATTATCCTCTGTTTCAAATGGTCTCCAGAAAGCCATGGTAAATTAGTAAATAATTAAAATATTTTACCTTTTATATAGTAGTAAATATTTATAAATATGAACAATAACTAACTAAACTCCTACGCTTGATATTATAACAGGTATTTACGCACTGCACTGGCACATTAACAGCACAGCAGAAGTCCACCTTTAACTATTGACAAGCGATTTACGAGTTTTTTTATGCTAGTAGGCCTGTCCGTTTCATTATCTTTAAACCAGTGCAGTCGTAGATGGTTCATTCAGGCTGATTACATTGCCAGTCTCGGACTCGCCTGCACAGTTTCAACTACCATTCGAATCTCGATATCATTACTAAATATATAGGACAAAATATCAAGTTCAGTGCGCACGGCCCTGTGCTTTAACGCTGACCAGTTCCAATTATCCTCGTATAAAGAATAGTAGTGGACTAAACGAGGTTGTGTGAGAAACAACATGGCTAGTTGCTATACCACTCCTGAGTTCGAGTCTCAGCAGCGGCAGATGGCAATGTGGTAGGGAATGGTCGTTGTCTAATTGTCTATGTGTATGTGTCCTGGTTGAGTGGTGGACTAGCTAATGCTAAACTCCGCCATGACGTTAATCTAAATAAGGCTTTAAAATGAGTAAAAATAAATAAATATATTACTCACCTTTTTCGCACACAATGAATGCCTTTCTTTTCCAACGCTTTAGATAACTCACTGATGACGAATTCAGGATCACGGCACTGAGTTGTGGATACATTGCACAGATCCTAGAGAAAAATCAATTTGAATTAACTTTTTTTTTTGGCGCTTTCATAATATTTTAATAGAAATAATATTTCAAATACGTTAATACGAACAACAATTTTTACACTGAGTTCTAGTTGAAGTCTCCATTCTAATTATGTTAGCCTAAAATTGATATAGAAAATTGCGTTAATTGCAAAGTAGAAGTACATATTGTTAAAAATTAATAATGAATAAAATACTGTTGTCCTTAATGATATATTTTTAGAAATCGTGCAATAAAAGCGTGCAATAAAATTTTTTATTGCACAGTTTCTTATAAAAGGCCACTTCTCATACTGGAAATGATGTAAAAAACTGTTACTTTTTACACGATTGTAGATAAAAAGATTTTTTTTTATATATATATACATTTATTTAACGTCGGCCTATTTCCGCTACTGAGGTCTGTAGACGAGCTACCCCCAACCAGGAATTTTGCCGAACCTCTTCCCTTAAAAAGAGTAGGGATCTTTTACTTGCCTAACATTTAATAGACAAGGGACCGACGGCTTTACATCCCCTCCGAAGGATGGTATATCTCCTATACAACCCTCGCCTAAGGTTGTATAGCTTCCGCGAATACACTGATGGTCACCAATCCAAGTACTAACTGCGCCTGTCGTTGCTTTACATCGCATACCGAAGTATGTACATAGTAAAGACGCACCTACGCTCGCCCCCCATAAAAAGATTTAATAAGTGTATTGTTAAGGTGGGCATATCCAAGAGAGAGAGAGAGATCCGATAAGGAAATATTTATTATTAATGGCCATAACTTTTTTTTTAATACATATATTGATATAATAAAGTATAAGCCTACCTAAGTGGAATTATGACAGGTGTAGTGATATTAATTTTCACTCAATAATTTCAGTTGTTTGCAAAATCAGTAAATTTAAATTAAAAATTAGTGCCAATCTTCATAATTTGTAGTTCATAGTTCTACTTAGGTAGGCTTATACTTTTTTTTAACAATATATGTATTAAAAAAACTTATGGCCAAAAATAAGAAATATTTCCTTATCGGATCTTGGATATGTCCACCTTAAATGATATAATGAATATCATTCACGTAAAACACGTCTTGTAGGGGAAGCCCCTGTAAATCGGTATAAAAAGCATGTTCAAAAATACTTAAAACCTCTGTAAGTTATGTAAGTTGGTTTAAATTTAGAGCTACTTGTTATTATTTTACACTGAACTAGTTCATGATCAGATATATCCAAACCTCCTACTTTTAGAGATGAGATAGATTTCAGATCACTGCATAATACAAAAATTTTATTTTTGTATTGCATGGAGATTGATAGTGGCTCCTCCATTTGCTAACCGATTAAAGATACCACCACCCTACCAGCTATCTATCTGGCCGAAATTGACATATTATTTTTTAATTGTAGATTTTAAAAAATCCTTTCATTATACGTATATTGTATTTTGTTTAGATGAAAATGAGATGAAATAAAGAGGGTAAAAAAATCTATTCCTGTAAAAAGAAAAAAACATATTGATGAACTTTATCATCTTAAAGTACATTCAAAAACCTACGATTTAAATAGAATAATTAATAAACATGGCTTCGATGATACTTGGCAAAGGATTTAAAATTATATTTTGTCCGGCATATTTCTTGTATATTTTAAATTGCTGAAATAAGTCGTCAATTACACTACTCCATCTTGTACATCAATATATTACAATACATTCAGTTAATTTCCCGTCGGTAATTATTCTTTTACTAGTTGAATTATGCGAAGAGACGGCACTAAGATGAAGTTGTCTCAGGATATAATTGCTACATATATCATTACCCGACGAAGACTTACCTTGCTGGTAAGCGATGCGGGCTGGGTGGTGACTGATTCTCCGGGCTTCCTGGGTGTTAGGACATGCCTCACCTTATGAAAAGAGCGCTCTATGCTTCCTAGGACGCGACGTGCTGACCCGGGGGTCTCCGAATTGATTTGTGCTCGATTTCTGAAAGTAATTACACGAATTATTTAAAAAGTAAATAGCAAAGAATGTAAACTACAAAAAAAGGTAGTTTTGAAAGTGCAGAACTTCATTGAATAACATTAATAGATTTTTTTGTTACGATCCTTAACAGTACTTAATTAAAACATTGTCTGCTCTACACAGGGGTGTTCTTAATTTGGAGACCATTATTAGGATCTAATTTTTTTACAATGTGTATCAATTTTTTTTAATGTCTCATGATCTGCAGATCCTTTTTAATTGTTTTTTTGTATACTTTTCGCTCCAAAAAATTGTTCTTGATTTTTTTATATAAACCGTTTCGATGGGAAATTTGATTCTCTACAAAAGTTTCCATTACTATACCTGAGTTTTGCTTCGTTTTCGAGTTATATTTAAAAAACTGAAAGGGTTGCATTTTCACCCCTATCTCCAATTTGTACCCTCTAATTTAATAGCACTCCGCGGTTTTCTCACCTTAAAACGATTTATGCAATAAAAACGCTTGAAAGTCTTAGTCCTTATTTTCTTGTTTTTTATGACATAATCAATAGCCTATAAGCACCAGCACCGAAATGCGAGCCTGAGATACATTGCAAAAAATTCACCATCCTCAAAAACCATGTATTCCTCCTTTGGATTGATGCCAGTGTCATTTCTAACCGATTTTTCTGCTAATGTTTTTTTCCCAGAATATCAGCCTCAGTCAGATTCAGAGGTAAGACCAATCGAACTGACAGAAAATATTTCTTCTATGATCTTTGCGTATCTGAGAAACTATAGGCACGGTTTCTGCCAATTAGCTGGCACGTTGCGAATTTTTTTCTTTAAAAATTTCAAAAATTTATTGTAAAAACAAGATGAGCTGCGGACCGCTAAAAAAAAATTTCCGACAATATCTAGAAATTTGTCAATCTATTCTTGCAAGTCTCGACTTGCTATCAATATTTTTTTTGTTTTCTTAATTTTCAGATTTTTTAAACATTTCTCAAAGGTTACTAAACCCGCGGACCTGGCAGGAAAAGGGTAGTCGGCACTCAGAAGTTCATCCGGATATAATAAAATCATTTTCAGCCAACTAATGATGTACTTTTGAAAAAATGATCTATAAAATCTGACGTCCCTGTAGCGAATCTGCCAACCCCTGTAGAGCGCTACTCCACTAAACAATTTTGTAGTGGGGAGCTCGAGCTCCATGTAGGAATACTTCATTCCCCATCAGCGAACTCGGGCATTTACCGTCTCTCTATCGATAACTATTAATTGATCCACACTTGCTATAGTTTCTTCTGCTCTTTTTTGACTTGAAATTTATTGGAATGTTCCCCAGTTCATCAAACCATAATTGTGGAATAGTGTATGCTATAGATAAAGTCTAAGTCGACCATCTTCTTAAATTGGTCTAACTGCATTCAAGTTTTTTTGTCAATTTTATTGTTAAGTCATCAATGTATGACTGCCAAATCAACTTGTAGATGAGTCGGGTTCGATAAAAAGTTTGAACTAATTCCCACAAAAATGTTCTTTGCTTTAAAGTTAATTTAACACGTTCCCATTAAACATATTTAAAATATACATTGCACAAAAAATATAAATTTTCATATTTGCTATATCTTAAGCGAAGTGCGTGCTAATTTTTGCGTTTTGTTATAATTTCTTCTAAAAATATCACCACATATAGCGATAACATGCGTGATATTCAAGCCATACAGGAATCAATTGGTAAAGAAGCTTGCAATACTATACTTTTTGCTCACGCGTTAACAGAGTGCGACGCTACAAGTGCGTTGTTTGGCAAAAGTAAATCTTCTGTATTTAAAAATATTAGCAAATCCAAAACGCTTTTTAATTGGGCATCTAGATTAGGAATAGGATTAAGAGAAAGTATTTTTATTTTTGCTTATTGACACTGGTATTCATCTGAGAAGCTTTTAGTTTGCCAATAATTGGCCTGGGAAGTTTTAGCTGCCCTACATATGGCAACATAAATTCACTACTCAAATGGTTGGCGGACACTACAATAGCAATATGCAACGCTGTAATTATTTATACTATACGCACACTCTGTATATCTATTATTTAACAACAGTATGGCGTTCTAAGACTATACGCGGAGAAACAGAAACCGATAAATCACATGTTGCTCATCTGAGGCAATCCCCGAACTAAATTCCACCTAAATTACGTGACGCATAACACAAATCGCAAACCCTTAACGAACCGTAAACCGATGTTTATGACAATCAGCATTGGTAAACATGTCCAGAAACCACGTGCAGGTTGACCAAACATGTTCAACCCCATGTTTACTACCACTGTTGCTCATATACTTGCCACTTTACTGCTTCAATTATCACCAGCGAAGTTTACGTGCTTAATCGAAGTCGACCCAGTTTAAATATGAGCTCTGCACAACGATGAACAAACACTGTACTCTTGTACGCAAAGCGAAAATTAAACACAAATTTTATACCGTTGAATATTTAAAAGTTTAGTTAAATGCAAATGCATCTTCCAAACAGGAACTGTATAAATATAGAAACGGAATGAAATATTTTACCAGAATCAGTAGAATACTTTAGATTTTACATACAATTTATCGCAGATGTCTACAATATACATGTTTTTAAACAACTACTTTGCTGGCTGTACGCCCTAATGAATATTGGATTATAGGAAAGATAATATGCACATTAGGTACAGTTACAACTGTGAATAATAATGTTGCTGTATATTGTTTAATATCGGGTGTAACAGGATCATGGTATACCCCCTTTTCTCCTTTAGTTTTGAAGATAATTGATTGAAATTTAGGATATACTACATAATAAGCGGCACTTTTTGACATGCGATTGATTTTTTTCACTTCCGGTTTCGCGATAAATACAAATAAAATCACAGCTAAAAGAAAATAAGAAAATACAATTTTATTCTAATTACCTGGTGGTTTTGGAATACAAAAAATTAACACAAAACATTACAACAGTTTTTCAAAATGCTGTCCATTAACATCAATACACTTCTGAACTCGCATAACTGTTTCTCGAAGAACATTCACCAATTGCTGGGCCGTTATGCTTTTAATTGCTCGTCTTACTCATAGCTCCAGGTCTTCACGGGTTATAATGGCGGTCGCATAGATAATATTTTTTAAATGACCCCAAACAAAGAAATCAAGGGGCGTTAAATCAGGTGACCTTGGAAACCACCTCACAGGACCATTTGTCGAAATTACGTTTTCTCTGAATCTCCGTTGAAAGTAATGAATTATTATCCTTGAATTATGGGGAGGAGCGCCATCTTGTTGGAAATACATTCCTGTCCTAAATCTAAAGGTAACTCATCTAAAATATCCTCAATCTCATTTTTAGGAATCTCAAGTATCTGGCAGCAGTCAGAAGTTCTTCAAATATTATTGGACCAGTGATTCAACTACCGATTATTGCAAGCCAAACATTGAAACCGAACCGCACTTGAAAGTTACCCTCCCGTAATAAATTTTGATTTTCTTGTGACCAATATTTTGTATTTTGTCGGTTAAATAATCCCAAATTTGTAAACCTACACTCGTCCGAAAATAAAATCAGTCCCAAAAAATCATTGTTTGGCTGCACGTTATTATACAAAATCCAATTGCAATATTCCATCCTACGTTCTTAATCACTTTCGTACAAATGCTAGTGCAATTGGTATTTAAAAGATTTATAGTGGTATTTATGCAAAATTCGGCTTACTGTTTGGTGACTGATGTCCAATTCAAACCCAACTTGCCTTAAAGAAACAGTCTTATCAGCTTCTATTCGAGACAAAACATTAATTTCCGTTCCTTCGTCAATAATGAAGTTTTCTTCGGGATCATTGTTGGGCTCTCTTCGGAATTGGTTTTCAACACGTTTAAAATAATTTTTCGCTGGACATTGTCTATCAGGATATCGTTGGACATAAAGGTCGGTAGCCGCAACTGCATTTCTTTTACATTCCCCATAAATAATTAACATGTTCACTTTTTCATGACCCCAACTTTTGATTTTGACCAGAAAATTTTAAAAAAACATAATTTTTTCAAATGGAACCATAATGGTAGAGTACTACCATGAAGTAGCGGATATTCTAACGAATCGGTGGATGTGCCCAAAAGCATTTTTTTTCTAGTCAGAGCACTCTAGATGCACCAACAAATTTCGAGGAGAACTTTTTTCATTGAGTCGAAACGTCACTTATGGAGTATCATCGTACTCCGAATTTTTCAAGGATTCCAAAAATATAATAATATACAGGGTGTTCCATTTAAAAATCAAAAGTTGGGGTGATGAAACCAGAAGGGAAAAAATGAGTTATGTTACAAAGTGTCTTCTTGGTCATATAAACATCCATCAAATTTAATTTTGATATTCTAAAAAATAAGGACAAAATTTGGGTCTACCATGATCGTTGACACCCTGTATACCTAATTATAATATTAACAAATAATACTGCTTACTTGCTGGTACAACGATATATGTATATTTATGTGGGGGTTTTTCACCAACTCTGTACAAATAATTTAATATGGATAGTATTAGGATAAGGACAGTATATTATATTGTTTAGTTATTTTATTATTGTTATTTATTTTTAGTCTGATTTTTAGTATAAATTATTTTATTATTAGTATTTTTTATAAGTTCACTCACTGAGAGAATGATTTAATTGAGATAAATAAATTTTATTACCCCCAACTGAATGATTTATTCGTATTTGGCCGATTAAACATTTAGTTGGGGATACTAAAGCATTTATTTAAAAATGAAAACTAAATATTAAGTATTGTCAAATAAGTTCAAATACTCACGAGTAAAAAATATATAGTTCTGAGAAATAAAGATTTATTTCTCATAAACAAAGCTTCTTACAAAAGTTTCATTGATTTATTCGTAATTAACGAAGTTTGTTTCATGTAAATGGATTTGCCTTTCAATTTATGCGTAATAAAAAAATATTTCTTTCTTAACAAAAATCATTTTTTCTGAGTACTCTCTAAATTTGTTGCTAGTAAATATGCTTACTTGTGGTTAATAAATGTGTAATTTTCGATTTAGTTGCAATATAGAAATATTTATTTCATGTTAATATACAGTGTGTCCCCGGATTATCTGAGAGGAAAAATTGCGTTAATTTCAACAATTGAAGAAATAACTGGGGAAAAATGTTTTAATATTTACTGAAACAGAAAGCAACCAAACTAGTTTGACTTTTGTTTAAAAGCAAAATGTCAAATAAGTAGCAAGATGCAGTCATATCTATATAAAATTTTGAAATCAAGTATAACAACAAAAATTTAAATATTCTATATTTTTTTTAAATTTTGCATATCTATAAACTTTTGTATTTAACTATGTCTTACCATTCCAATATATACATATATTTGGCATTTGGTCGTAAACGAAAAACGAAGGTATAGTGTAATCTAGCTAGACATTCCTTAATTTTTTTTTGATATGTACATTTTCAAACAAATCAATAAATTAACATTAAATTATGCTTTTCATTATGCATCTCTTTACCTTTCAATAAATAAAACCTTTTCTTCAAACATTAAAATAAAATAATCTTCTTCGACGCACAAACCGGGAACACACTATATATGCGATAAACAAATATTGCTACCTTAAAAATAAGGAGTTACATTTCTACATACCTGATGTGTATAAAAGTTCATCTTGGAATATTTAAACCACTATTTTTACAAATATTTAAATCAATTGGAAGAAAATATGAATCTATTGATTTGAGTATCATAACGTGTTTGATCTTAAAAAAGGATTATACATTTTTTATATATTCTTTATTTTTCACCCTCTCTATATGCTTCTAATGTTAATAAATGTAATACCTGTATTTTAATGCACTATACTCTATCAAGAATGACTTTCGCCGTTTATTTAAATCAATTATAAATATAGCATGACGTTAGAAAATGCAATTAATATATAATAAGTACCGAGTAAATTTTTGGATTTAATATATAATACTAAAATAAAGCATTAAACAAATAAATAAAACAATATACTATATTACAATGTTTTATTGTAAAATATGTGCATTTAAAAAATTACAGAACAAGAAAATTTATAATCACATAAGTAGACTGAGGTTATCTAAAATGTACACGGGCACATAGTACCTTATTAAATTTTAACTTTTTTAGTATACTCCATTGTGTCCCAAAACTGCGATAGAATTTACCAAAGTAGGCCGATTTTCGTAAACGTACTTATCATCATAAATAAAATTATGCATATTCGCATTCTAGGACAATCAGATATGATATAATGCACATATAATATAGAAAATTTAATAATGCACGTGCATGATAACTTTACTTTTACTAATAGTAGAATGAATACAATGGCGACCTCACAAATAGTCGAGCTAGCCTAGTTCATACCTTTAAAGATTTGCTGGATGCATCCAAGGCCTCAAAATTACATGAAATTCACTCAATTCAATCACTATTATCCATTCTCAAAAATAAACACCCTAAACTGACTAAAAACACCACGAATCGCGAAGACAACTGGGATCACTTAATGGCGTCTATAACGAAAACGATAAAGTACACAGTATAATTTTTCGACGGCAGAGGGCGACATTTGAACATTTAGTTTTCATAAGTAAATTTATTAATGAGTAGTAAATATTTACTATACAGAACTAAATATTTACTTCACGTATTATGATTAACTCTTTGCTGATATATTTATTTCTAGGAAATAAATGTAATATTACAATAGGTTTGGGAGAAGCAAATATCTTTCTCTCAACTAAATCTGTCATTTTCGTACAGCAATTTACTTAGGAAGAACAAATACGGCGGAAATAAATCATTTAGTTTTATCAACTAATTGAATATTTGATATATTCTTGTCGGAACAAAATTTTTTTAAATAATTATTTGTCTGTATTAAATATAATAAAGGATAACAAATATTTACTAAATTGAAAAAACTAAGGCTTCTTACTTATTTCAAGCGTCATATTTCCCTGTGTTCTGAAAAGATAACTGTACATCTGCATTCAAGATTTCTTTCGCAGATGGCAGTTTATTCTACATGAATCTATTCTGTAAGAGCATAAGTATAGCATATTATCATACTAGATATTAAAAAAATGTCCTATCTACAACAGGTCTCGACTTTGTAGATTATTTGTTTATTTTACTGTATAAACTAAATATATGTATAAGTTGATATTATATTCTATCTATATGGTAAGTGCTTTATTTCAATATATCTGAACATAAACTGGAAAAACTTACCCCTCCGGCGTATGCACAGAAGTTCCATGTCCTAAGGTAATTTTTTTCAAAGGAACTGAAATAGAAGAAAATATTTCCTTCATTACTCAAATCGTGATGTAGAATGATTTAATCAAGATTTGTTAATAAACCATGAGTTATACGCAGATGAATTCAGCTTCATTAGCGAAACTTATGTTAAGTATGGTGTCATTTATTGCACAGAATTAGTATTTGGAGGGCGGGATTTATTAATTATTTTAAACTCTAAACTGTAAATTCTTGTAAAATATTTGCTATACTCCAGTATCTTCAATACTTGCGAACTTTTATAGAGCAATTTCTCTTCAAGCCGTTTATAAACTCTGTTCATAAACTCCCGTGAATACAGTAAAAAAAATTGTTAGTAATATCTTACCAAAGGTTCCATTACACTTAAAGAACTTTCAAGAAATCATAACTGAAACTTTTTAAAACCACATAACTGTAACAAAACCGTTGGTTTGCCAAGAGTTTAAATTTTTTTATTAAAACAAATTCTGTACAAACATCCATAAACCCATGCTTTTAATCGTATGATTGCAAAATATTTTTATAAAAATTCATATGTACCTACATACAAATGCCTTTAAAAATGTTCAAAGAATCTCTCTATGATGCTTTTAGAAAACTTATACGAAAATACTTGTGAATACTTCTAACCTCTTGAATGTAAATTATAATATATTTATAATGCGCAGTACCTTCAATATCTACGAAATCTCAGGAAACAATTTGTCTTCAAGTCGTTTATAAATTTTATTCATAAACTTTTGCAAATGCAAAAACAGTGTCAGTAAAATCTTATTAAAAGACTTGTTTTGCTTTTGAGCCTGATATTAACAACTTAAATCTATTAAAAACTCAGCTCATTAATTCCTTTTAGATGTCCGTAAAGTTTATAATATAATTTCTAGTGAAGTCTCTTCGATACACATACTGATATTCTTGTATAAACTGATGAAAGCAAGCAAGAATAATCATAATAGATACTGTGCACTGTACTTTCCGACCTTTGTTGGTTTTGCTCGATTATAAGATATATTAGCTAAGCTACGCTACGCTGATGAGGAGCAATAACTCCGAAACACGTGTCCGTAGCTGCATTGTTGTTTCTCTTGAGGTATAAGGCAATAACTTTTTTCTTTATATAATAGATACTGTTATCGCCCTCTTACGAAGAGATGTTTATCCCTAGTAGCAGAGTAAAAGGAAGCCTGCCTAAGAAGCTACCAGTAAAACAGTAGTTCGCTAGTTGTTTCAGACGGCGCTAACTAGAAATTTCCAGACATGGTTTTGTTCCAGAATCATTGACCAGAATAAAAGAGAAAGCTCTAAAATAAGGGGTCACGGTGTATATAAAGGGCGGAACCAACGCACGGGGCTCAGTTATATTTCAGATGAGCTAAGTGATCAGATAAGAGAAAGAACAGTAAACAAATCACTACAGTGACAATAAGTAACGAGTTTATAGTAGATAAAAGTTATAATCAATATGTAATTATAAGGGCTAATTATAGTAAGTAATTTAACGATTAAATAAATTAGGGGTTAGTGACAATTAGTATTGCAATTATTCAACCTACTGTCGGGGTGTTTAAAACACGTAACAATTTGTGTTAGAAGCGGAATTGCGACAGAGGATTTCCGGAGAATTCGAGGAAGTTCCAGAATGTTCTGTTTGAAAACCACTGGAGATAGTGAAGCGCTTTGAACTGGGCAGTGATGCAAACGTTAGTTAAGGCTTATTTGTGTTAGTGTAAGGAAATCTCTAGAACATTATATTTAGAAATTATTGTAGTTATTTAAGTTCGTTCAACTGAAAAGTGCTACAGACATTAAACAACACCTATCTGTGGCATTTTCAAAAAAATTCTAGAACATTCTATTCCGGACTTTGTGGAAATATTTGACCTGGTACAGACTCTAAATAAGGCTTATTGGTGCTGTTTCGAGAACTTTGTAATGGAATCAAGAAGTATAGCCGCTGAAAAGTAAATGTAATATCTGAGAAAAAGATGCTCGAACAAGAAAAGAAACGTCAAGAGGGAAAAGATGGACTAAGAAAAATGATGTTAGATTAGGAAAAACGACAACAAAATCAAGAAAAGAAGCGCCAGGAAGAAAAAGATGAACTAAGAAAAATGATGCTGAATCAAGAAAAGATACGTCAAGAAGAAAAAGAAGATCAGGAAAAGAAACGTCTAGAAGAAAAAGAAGAGCAAGAACAACAACGTAAAGAAGACAAAGATGAATTGAAGAAAATGATGGAGAACCTGGAGATAAAATTTCACGAGGAAGAAATTACACGACAGGAAGATGATGTTGAAAAAAAGTAGATAAGGTGGAAGAAAAAGTCGATAAGGTAGAAGAAAAAGTTGGCAAAGTTGAAACAACAGTTACCGAAGGAAAAAATGAGTGATATTGAAGGAAAATTTCGGCTAGTTGAAGGAGAAGTTGAACGACTTAAGCGACAGTTGAGGGAAAAAGGAAGCCAGCTAGTAGTATCTTCAGGCCCTCGATTACAACCGACCTCCTTTGATGGTCAAACTTCATGCACTTCATAAGAGACAGTTTGAGGCTGCTGCTTGTGCCAACAACAGATCCCAGTGGCGTAGTAACAGGATTTTAAAGTTTTGGAGGCTATATTACATCCAAGATATGGCGACCAACACCTCGCCCAAGTATATCGGACCCAGCTGAAATCATGTATACAAAAGACTATCCTGCGAAACTGCCATCTGCTGCAGCTGAGACTCGAACTCGGAAGAGGTGTAATAACGGCTAGCCTTGTTGTCCCTCACACAACCTCGGTTGTGATATAGCAGACTGATACAGCCTTGACAACACATGAAAAGCGTCACTAAACATTCACACTTAACCAGAATTCGAACCCGGGACTACAAGCCTAATCCTTGAGCAATAAGCCACTTGGCCGGTGACATTGACAGTAAAGAAATATTTTGATTGTTGCGAAACTAAATAGGACCGTTTGTATTTTAAAGTTATCTTATAAGTGTCCAGAATATTAGTTATAATATTTTAATGTACAGCGACGTAAGTGCGAGTATTATGAAAATTCACGTTTTCTAAGGTAAATCAATCCATTTTATTATAGAAATCTATCTGAGTAGAAAAGGGAGCCAATATTAAATCTGAGGCAGGTCCCTTCGATATAATTTAGTGTAAGTATGCGTCCTGTTGCTATGAGTAGAAAGTCATTCTCTCAAACTAACATCCTAGCGGACACCTAAAACGCTATCAATTTATGTGAAAAATTATATAAAGCCTGTTTTATCTGACTCCCTTTCAGTTATAATGTTTGCTACCTCCTGAAATGGGGTGCCATTCACACTCTATAAAATGATATTCAGAAACGTTTTTCAATTCATTTGCTATTAAATTATCCAAAAAAATACGGAATATAACCCATATGAAAATATCTCCAAACTAAAATCTCTATAGTTCTGCACTAATTGATACTCCAAAAATTTCACATTTTAAAATGTCCAAACTTGGAGGTGTATACAATGTACATTGACTTTATTGTGTAAATCTCCCCGCAAACAACAATAAAATATTTAGAAACAGGTGAAGGTAAAGTAGTTAAAACTTTAAATTACTGCATCTTCCCCGAAATCTTAACAGTGCAGATGTGTATATCAGTGTCCAGTTCTTCAAGGGCTGTTACCTCTTTCTTTATGGCTTTAAACTCTTAAATTAGTTCAACTTTACACAAGTGTTCTAAACACTAATAAGAAAGTGCTGGAAAATATTGCCGAAGCACTCTGCGAAGTGCTCCCTGGGGGAGAATTCCTCACCCGGTCCTGCACGCTAAAATATCACCGTTTTAACTTTTGCTACTACGACCCCTATCTTCGTGATGTTATGCAGCACTTTATTTTTCTTATAACGGCCTCTATTATAGAAGATAAGATTTATTTTTATTATCCCGATTATCCGGCGTTCAGGAATAAAGACTTTACAAACTGCATGCTAGAATTCACATAAAATGATTCTAAACATGCGATTCTATGTATCATTCTAAATAAATATATTTATTTATTTATTTATTTACGCCATTCAACAATTGTAAGAACCATTTACAAGATGGGGACAACCGGACAGCCCATAATGTAGAGAACAAAAATTAGGTGATATAGATATAAAAATTGATAATACTATTTGACAAAAATATTATCAATACTTCAAGAGCTCAGACGTCGACGTCGTTGAAATCTAGCATATCCGCTCTCACTCGGCTGTTTATAAAAATAAAGAAAGGTTATTTGGTACCAAGATAAACAAAACAATAATCTACGTTAACATCGATTTATTTTTCTTTCTTTTATCTAAATTATAAACTGTGAAATTTAATTTTATTCATTGTTAACATTCTATACAAAGTTATGTGCATATTTAAAATGGGAGCAACAGTTTTCAAATAAGGTCAAATAAGGGGGTGGGTCTGTTATTGAACTATATTTGGCTTTTAAAACCAGTCAGACAAACAATCAAGAGAAACACTTAAAGTAACCCCCTTTCGGAACTACCAGGAAATTTGACGCTCCTCGGACGTTTTTAATCAAAACTGTATCAAAAATTAACTTGGCGAACAGGAATTTTTACGACGATATCAAAAAACTTCTGAAGAAATGTTTTTCGAAATTGTAACGAAATCTAACTTTCGTTATTTCGATAAATTTGAAAGTCATCCTTTTCGGACGAAATTTCACATCCAAGTGGATTAATGCTTAAACTCTCCACGTCAATGGATGTATGGGTCTCGATTGGAATGCAAGGAAATTGGTCGGAAATGCGTTTTACGTCCGAAAGCAACATAATTAGCGACTGTAGTGAAAACTGACAGTTATACGATGATAGGATTTATCCAGTCGAACGACGTGCTGCACCAAGTTTAAACTATGGGGTCAATTTGGAGATGTTTTTGAGATAATTTACCAACGAGGGCCAGACCTCCAGTGGGGAGGAATCAAAATTTTTACAGACTAAATTTGGTGAAAAAGGCAAAGATCATAGGTCAAATTTCAACCTTGCTCATGTCGTCAATAAGCTTTACCGCAGGAACACCATATACAACATATCATACGTCTAGGTCTTAAAACCTAACAACCAGTTGTGTCGCAGATAGTCTCAAATGCCTCAGTTACAGTGAATAAATAAGATAATTTTAAATTCACTCTTAGGAACCAGGACCGCCGAGAGGGGGTAAGGAGGAATAAATCCCCGAAGCCAGGGGTCCCAAAGGGGACCCGTAGGACCTGAAAGGGCCCACAAGAACAGTATTAAAATATTTTTGCTAGGCTCGCTTCTATGAGGGGGGGGGGCAATAATCATTTTCCCCGGGGTCCGAGCTGGCTCACAACGGCCCTGTTAGGGACTTTTCAAAAAATCAAAATACATTCAAAGCGAGGACGCAGGTGTACGAGTCCAACCTATTAGGCACTGCAACAAAAAATTCTCATACTGAATCTTTCTGTGCCGTCGATTGCTCAAAGTCAGCTGACTTTGATGGTAATTGAAAACTGCATTTTACGTGTTCCCCATATTCGCCCTGTGTGGTCTTTAACAAAGCGTTTTCCGTTACGGAAATCTGCACAGGAGATTTTTTTTAATACGCTTTAGGTGAATTATTCTGTTATATTTGTTTTTCATATATATTGTACCACCGTGAGCGAATTAGTTTAGAAATGAATAAAAATATTAATTTGTAGACGTACCGATTAACCCAATCTGACGTTACCTATACAACATCATCTTTTGGTAAGGAGAATAATTGAAAATATCCGACAGGCAGTTCGCGAGTTGCTACTCCCTGCATTAGACGTGTCTGCCATGTGTTTCGATCTGCGAGAAAATATTCTTAAGTTCAGAAATTCAGGTGATTGATTTATTTTTACGAAGTCGAAAATATTCCGAAATATATTCTTAAGTTCGTTTGACGTCACGTGGAAACAATGCGCATCTATTACCGCCGTTTCTCCCCCTTGTAAGTATTTGAAGACAGTCAGCCAGAGCGACTCATCGGCAGCAGACGTGTCCACTCCGAGAACCGAACCCAGATGTCGTTGGTGTCTGATTTTAGCAAAGTCCGTTCTACGTCATCGATCAACCGCGCATTCTTCTGGCGCCTACCCCCATTTGTAAGTATTTGAAGGAAATAATTGAATTGGTCCCGTCTTGGCAGTCAGCCAAAGCGACACATTGGCAGCACGTGTCCACTACGAGATCCGAACCCAGATGGTTAGTATCATTCCCGATCAACGGGATTTTGGAAAAGTCCGTACTACGTCATCGACCAGCAGCGCATCCGTCTGGCGTCTACTTCCGCTCCTACCGTAAGTTGTTTCATTTTAGTATTGTATACAATTTCTCTATAATTTTACTGCTTGTTATCCCTGTCACTTGAGTTATCTGGAGCTAGTATTCTCGTTGCACCTCTTGCCTTTATGACTGCATTGAGTAAACAAGTAGATTTGTACTTAGTAGTAGTAGTTAATTTGAATAAACTAATATTTTTTTTTTGAAACTTCCGAGTTTTACTGTTTGTGTGTGAACGTCTAATTTCCCAAATATTGACCCTCTGAAGTATATTTCTCCACTTGACCTGCTCAGTCTCGCGTATCCGGCTTGTGGGTAGTGTGTCCTATCACTTAAACTAGGACTGGCGCCCGAGCTTAAACCGAAAACTCGTTTCCGAGGCTTGAGTATCAAGGAGTGGCCGTTTTTCTCCTCGTCACCGACAGAGGTGGAGAAAAACGCGTCACGGTATTAGATCAAGAATTTCGTGTTGATTGCATATTTTTCGAACTATAAATGTAATAAATATTTTTATACATTACATTTTTGAAAAAAATCAATATACAAATTTTGCTACAAATTATTTCAGTTTGCACTTTAAGGAATCGTAACTTGGTTGATCAAATGATCGTGATTAATCTGCCCAAAAATACTGCCTAGTTCGCCCAAGTCTGTAGGGGACAACCAACTAATACTCGAGGGTCAAGTGAGTAAAGGAAAAATCTATCTATTGAGAAACCCGGTTATATTTATTTATATTATATTTTCTGTATTTATTGAACTCAGTATATTTTCTTTGACTTTAATAAATAACCTAGAACAAACTGCGTTTAAATGTTGTTATCTTTATTTCATTTTAATAACATCAGACTTCAGTATTATTTTCTTTTCAAAATTTCCAAGTAATACTAGTATCCGAACGTTATTTTTAAATATTGCCCACTAGGGATGCTGCCTTTATACAGGACATTCCAGTAGAGTCATAAATAGCTTAAAGCGATGTCCTATTCTATATTTTGACGAATTCTGGATACGATATCTGTGGTCGTTGAGGTATACTAAAATTAAATAATTTTCAAAAAGTATTGTCTCTTATGTAGATTATCAAATTGCTGCCAAAATTAAATCATTTTGCTACATTCTTTTCTTCTTCACCAATTTCCCCAAAACCTAAATTTTATATAAAAAAATGCTTCTTTTGCAAGGTTGTGCCATCCTTCTTGATTAGTATGTTCATGTTTTTAGCATTAATAAGTGAGATATAGTGATTGTTATGTGCGCGAGCATAAGGAAATAACAAGTACATGAGTCATAGGTGTTATTTAACCCGATCAACCTCTAATGTTACAGTGATTAATAAATAAAATGGCATTACTCATTCTGTCTATCATTGTACATAGTTAAGCTCCTGAAGTTTCTTATGTTTTTTTTTTCGGAATAATACTTTGGACGCTGCCTTTACGTGGGTCACACCAACAGAATTCATCTGTCAATAAAAGCAGGGATTATTTTCATTCTCCATACTAGTATATTTGGTAATTAGATCTGTGTAATTAGTTTGTTTACTTAATCTGTATTTTTTTCTTTACATTTCATTGCATGGTGTATGAGTACTGTAGAAATATATTATTTAGGAATTACTCAAACAAAACTTCCACACTGATAAGAAACTATCTAGATATTTTTGTATCGATGTTCTATTATCTGAACATGCCATACAAGAGTACTAAGTTTAAAAAATCATTATTAACAAATACTAACTAATAAAATTACCCAGTTTTTCTGCATTTATATGAACAATCTTACTTCTGAATGTATCAACACATTCAAACATTAGGCAAGAAATTATTATTAGATATTTAAAAAAATAATAATAATATATTTTATTTCTTTCATTTAAATGTATAAAATACACGCTAAAACGGGTGGTTTTTTTTTTGTTTTTTTTTTTAATCTTGAAGGGTACAACAGTTATTTTGCATTATATATTGTTATGTGTACGCCTATGCCACTGCCTCACAGAATATACTAGGACTGGAAAGATCACGAATGATAGACTGGAACATTCTTTTCATTATGAGCATTAGAGGAGTTTTTTATTTCAGGTTTTAACGCATTATAAAACTTACGTCTAGTGAAATAAAAATTTTGTTGGTAAAATGTAGCGTGAAAATTATCCAGTACTAGCAAGCCTCTTAACCTTGTACCATGGCCATGATACTGTTGATTCGCCAAAAACGGTGAAATATTTTTGTACACCTAAGTACGCATTTCTAAAATGTTGGTTCCATTAACCGTTAAAATATTCAAACCTTTAAAGGCATTATGACATGACTGACAGTAATCTAATCCAGCAATTATCCTTATAGCATACTTTTAAAGTATAAACACTCTATGTACTTGAATACTTGTACCCCAATTAACTATCCCATATTTTAACTACGTGGGTTACAACCCACCAACCCCAACCACACTAGTTTGTAGTCGAAAATAATACCTAACATTTTAACCGACTTAGTACAAGTAAATTCAAGTGAATTCTCAAAAACACAAAATTTATTAACATGTCTTCATATTCTAAATAAGATGTTGAATATGTGTTATAATAACTATATTAATAGCATTAATCTAAGTCTCACCTCTGATCCGAAATTGTTTTGGAAATACTTAAATGAAAAAAGGTCCTCTTATAGATTACCTGATAAGATGTTCTATGAAGAAGAGGAAGCTTCCAATGGAGAGGAGATAGGTTTGTTTGCAAATTATTTTTCGCAACAGTATTATTTGATAACCGACCCGTTATCCAGGTGACTTCAGTAGGATGTAATCATTTAATTATCAGGTGTCCATCTCTATCGATTCATAATATCTTTGAAAAACTGTCTAAAATACCTAATAAACTTACAGTGAGGCCAGATGGCATTCCCAATGTTTTACTAAAGAGTTGCATATGCACTCTGACCAATCCTTTATGCTTCTTATTCAACAGCTCTCTGAAACAGGGGATTTTCCCGAAAATATAGAAAGACGTTTATGCCTATTTTTAAATCTGGTGACAAAGGTAATGTGAAAAACTACCGAGGTGTGTGTATTTAATCGGCGATACTTAAACTTTTCGACAGCCTTATGTATGACTCAAGCTGGTCCTGTAAAGAGGTATTGATTAACGAACAGCATGGTTTTTGTTATCGTAGATCTACTGTGACAAATCTTTTAATTTATCAGAATAAATTATTGAATGCCATAGAAAACAAATTTCAAATTGATTCTGTTTATACAGATTTCTCCATGGCGTTCGATTGTGTAAATCATAGGATTATGATCAATAAATTATCGGAGTTAGGTTTTAGTGAACATCTACCGATATGGTTCAATAGTTGACAGGTCGAGTACAGAGGGAAATTAATGTCAGCTCAGGAGTGCCTCAAGGGTCTCATTGTGCTCCCCTTCTTTTTTGCCTATTTATTAATGACATTAGCAATGCAATTGTTAGTGGTGAATTTATATTGTTTGCAGATGATCTCAAACTATTTAAAACCATAAAATGTATTAATGATGCGGTATTAGTCCAGAATGACCTTAAGAATTTAAATGAGTGGTGCAATAAGAATTGTCCATATCTAAATATTGACAAATGTCGTTTTATATAATTTTTTAAAGGTAATATTAAGTTCAACACATCCTATTGCTTAGGCAACTCGGATTTGGAACGGGTTAATTCAGTAAAAGATTTGGGTGTAACATTTAATAGCCATTTAAATTTTAATGAACATATAAATATCTCGGTGCTGGGTTTTCTCTTACGTAACTGTAGAGAATTCTCCGTGGAAGCTATTAAATGTGTCTATACTTCACTTGTTCGATCGCACTTGGAGTATGCCTTAATAGTATGGTCTCCAATGTATGCCATTCACAAAACAACTATTGAGCGCATTCAGAATAAATTCTTAAGATTCTGTGCATTTCGCATAAATCATACCATAGATAAAAAAATAAATATAAATAAACACCACAGAAATTAGACAACCCCCAATTCCAGAAGCCAGGGCTTGTGCGGAAGGGGGTTACACATTGAAAAAACGCAGACATACAACCATTTCCTCCGACAGTGCCGGAGCCAGGATTCGAACCCGGTGGTGCGATGTCCGTGTGATTAATCGCGATTGCCACCTCGCGCCTTAACCCACTCGGCTATCGACCAGACTAAGATGATCACAATTACAATAGCATTTTATGTAGATTAAAATAATGTCTCTAGAATCAAGAAAATTACAGACCAATTTGCTTTTTGTGTTTAAATTATTAAACGGTATGATCTCTTGTCCAGAGCTGCTTGAATTTATAGGCCTCAATGTACCTAGGCATTTACTCAGAAACAATGCATGTTGAATTTCGTTCTACAAATTATGGCATGCATTCACCTATTGCAAGAACGTTGAGATATATCAATGAAAGCCGCCTGAATGTGTTAGACTGTTTGTTAAGTATTTTTAAAAAAAGAATACAAAAGGGCTTTTAATGTATTATCGATGATGAGTGGTTTTGGAGTTCCTACCATCTTGCTGTGATCTTCTTCAGAAGTGAAACGGGTGTTTCTAAGGGAGAGCACGATGGAATGGTTAGGGCGACGCATGCCGAGACGGTCCGCATGGGGAAGGGCCCTGGGACTATTCTGTTACGAATTATCAACTTGTGTAAACCTTATACTATAAATGTAATGTAATTTATATTATTCCATGTCAATATTGCTATTAGTTTTGTTAAGTAAGCCTTCCATTTTGTATGTAAACAAACTATTTCTGTTCTCGTTACTTTTTATCACATTTGTGCCAATGTTATACGTTGTGCTTTGTGCTACTATTATTTCGTTATATGTATAATGGGGTTTTCCTGTGAATAAATAAATAAATAAAATTGAGTTTGATTTATCTCTATTTAACTACAAATAATTTTTTTCTGACCACAGAATTATACTCTGATATACATATTCGGTTGTACTTTTAAGAGTGTCTAAATCATTTTCTACTACTAAAACATTGGTATCACCGGCATAACATACAGTATGAGTGGTTGGGTGGTTGCTGTTTGAGAAATTAATTATGTCATTGGCAAAAACTATAAATAACAAAGGTCCTAGAATCGACCCTTGCAGTACACTCTATTTAATATCACAACTAGTACTTGTAACATTATTTATTTTAATAATTAGGGTTCTTCCTTTTAAATATGATGTTAATAGACTTAACGGAGTGCCTCTAATCCCATATTTCGACAATTTTGCCAGTAACAAATCATGATCAGCATGGTCAAAAGCACGTGATAAATCTACAAATAAGCCCAAAACTTATTATCTAAAGCATTAACAATTATATTTTGAAACTCACACAGAGCTAATTCGGTACTTTTGTTTTTATGAAACCGTGTTGCGACGTAGAGAGCATATTGTTCTGGTTAAAAAGGGTAGTTAGCTGTTCTTTTATTACTAATTCGTTCAGAAATGCTACAGAATAGACTTATTATAGAATTATTTGAATTGGATTTTTTTAAGAATGGTATAACTGCAGCCAGTTTTAACTTATTTGGAAATCTTCCCTTATCTATATAACCAAATTTATTATACAGGGTGATTTACCTAAACATGCGGAACATTATTCAGTGGGTTGACCCCACCAAAAGGAGTTAAAAAATTAAGAAATAAAAAATTTTGAAAAAAAATTACCTTATTTTATTTGTACGCCTATGACTAACGAGTCTGACGTAATATGGTGCAACGAAATCACTTCCTCTCTTATGTGGTATGGGTAAAAACGATTCTCGCTTATAGGGTACTTATTGAAGAGTCTTGTTCTTGCAATTCTAGAACTCCTTCGTCTACTTGAACAGGACGATTTACCACACATTCTCTGTGGCCTGATAAACAAAACCCGGTGTCACGATCTTGTTGCACTGCACTTAAAATTTTTCTCATTAGGTTTGCGCCTATGGGGAAATTTTCTCCCGTACTTTTGTACAGCCCCTGCAAGACTTTCATTTATTGCATCATAGGTTAATATCATCTCGCAGTACTCTTGCGACGTGAACTCTGGCATAATCGATATTTGCAAACACAGTTTAAAATTTAACAAAAATGTGAAATGCTCTAAAGGAAGTCGAAGAGTCACTGAACTGAACACTAAACGCGTGACGCACTGACCATAGACAACTAAAGCAGCTGATTAGGTACCTGGAAAACAAATAAGCGGCATCTGTATGAACGCGTTGATAGCATAACTCCCCCGTTCAGAAGTGTATCTTTGCAGGTTTTAATGTAAAAAAATATAATAAATTACCTCGGATCATTTTAAAATTTTACAGAGGCTTTCCCACATAAAAGTCTAGTATACCATTTTATTTTCCGCATGTTTACATAAATCACCCTGTATAAGCTAGAAGCCTGCAGATATATAAATATTTCTTTCATTATTCTTATAGCTCTCAAATTTTGAATAAAATCGTAAGAAAATTATCATCGTAATTAAATAAACCGTAAGTGAAGTGAATATGGGATTCATAAAACATGACAGTATGTTGAAATGGGAATTTCAGGCGCTAACATTTACAAATTTAGTACTGCAAAAGCTACTCAAATTTTTCCCACAGATGCAGAACATTAATAAAGATATATGTATAAAATTTCAAGATCAACATAAGCATTTTTTTGGTTGGGAATTTTCAATAAAAGATGTACAAACTTCTAGTCGCGGTAGAAGTGGATGGGCAGAAATCTGATCAGTAATGACTTAGATCAGTAATTGAAGTGAATTTTGCATAGAAGTTTTGTGCATGTCCAAAAAAATACTAATTTTGACTGAAGGGAACATAAGTTGTGCATCGTCGTTAACATCGAGTTTAAAATGGCAAAAAAATATAGTTATTGATTTTTCTTATTGGTGTTTGAAGTGCATGGACGCATAAATATAATTTTTTATGAAATTTTGAAAAATTACTTATATGGAATGCCAATTAGAAAGCACTACAACATTGTTATATGAAACTCACACAGAGCTAATTCGGTACTTTTGTTTTTATGAAACCGTGTTGCGACGTAGGGAGCATATTGTTCTGGTTAAAAAGGGTAGTTAGCTGTTCTTTTATTACTAATTCGTTCAGAAATGCTACAGAATAGACTTATTATAGAATTATTTGAATTGGATTTTTTTAAGAATGGTATAACTGCAGCCAGTTTTAACTTATTTGGAAATCTTCCCTTATCTATATAACCAAATTTATTATACAGGGTGATTTACCTAAACATGCGGAACATTATTCAGTGGGTTGACCCCACCAAAAGGAGTTAAAAAATTAAGAAATAAAAAATTTTGAAAAAAAATTACCTTATTTTATTTGTACGCCTATGACTAACGAGTCTGACGTAATATGGTGCAACGAAATCACTTCCTCTCTTATGTGGTATGGGTAAAAACGATTCTCGCTTATAGGGTACTTATTGAAGAGTCTTGTTCTTGCAATTCTAGAACTCCTTCGTCTACTTGAACAGGACGATTTACCACACATTCTCTGTGGCCTGATAAACAAAACCCGGTGTCACGATCTTGTTGCACTGCACTTAAAATTTTTCTCATTAGGTTTGCGCCTATGGGGAAATTTTCTCCCGTACTTTTGTACAGCCCCTGCAAGACTTTCATTTATTGCATCATAGGTTAATATCATCTCGCAGTACTCTTGCGACGTGAACTCTGGCATAATCGATATTTGCAAACACAGTTTAAAATTTAACAAAAATGTGAAATGCTCTAAAGGAAGTCGAAGAGTCACTGAACTGAACACTAAACGCGTGACGCACTGACCATAGACAACTAAAGCAGCTGATTAGGTACCTGGAAAACAAATAAGCGGCATCTGTATGAACGCGTTGATAGCATAACTCCCCCGTTCAGAAGTGTATCTTTGCAGGTTTTAATGTAAAAAAATATAATAAATTACCTCGGATCATTTTAAAATTTTACAGAGGCTTTCCCACATAAAAGTCTAGTATACCATTTTATTTTCCGCATGTTTACATAAATCACCCTGTATAAGCTAGAAGCCTGCAGATATATAAATATTTCTTTCATTATTCTTATAGCTCTCAAACTTTGAATAAAATCGTAAGAAAATTATCATCGTAATTAAATAAACCGTAAGTGAAGTGAATATGGGATTCATAAAACATGACAGTATGTTGAAATGGGAATTTCAGGCGCTAACATTTACAAATTTAGTACTGCAAAAGCTACTCAAATTTTTCCCACAGATGCAGAACATTAATAAAGATATATGTATAAAATTTCGAGATCAACATAAGCATTTTTTTGGTTGGGAATTTTCAATAAAAGATGTACAAACTTCTAGTCGCGGTAGAAGTGGATGGGCAGAAATCTGATCAGTAATGACTTAGATCAGTAATTGAAGTGAATTTTGCATAGAAGTTTTGTGCATGTCCAAAAAAATACTAATTTTGACTGAAGGGAACATAAGTTGTGCATCGTCGTTAACATCGAGTTTAAAATGGCAAAAAAATATAGTTATTGATTTTTCTTATTGGTGTTTGAAGTGCATGGACGCATAAATATAATTTTTTATGAAATTTTGAAAAATTACTTATATGGAATGCCAATTAGAAAGCACTACAACATTGTTATATGAAATCTCTTCCTCCCAGTGCTCAGCTGCCCCTCAAGCTCCTCCAGCTCTGTGATCTTTTTGCTACAATTGACGGTAAGCATCAGCAAATCGGCATCAACAGTACGAATTAGGATTTTCTTGTGGCCCTGAGAGACTATGCAAATTAATACAACCATCAATTTAGGATATCCTATCCTCATAAACAAAGCATTGGGTCCAATTACATTATTATCTAATAGTAAACACCAAACATTTATAAAAAAAATTCGTTGGGAATTTTTTGGGATATGCCCTGAGGATTTTCCTCTGCCCATGGCCATAAGTGCAAATTTCTACTATTATAAACACAGTCTCTGGTAAACTGAGACTAGTCAGTAAATAAAACTCTTGAAATTGTTCTCTTCTATGATTTAACAGCCAACGACAAGACGCTCTTGGAGAAATTTCATCTCCTTCTTCATGGCTTTGAACGATTTATAAGTGGAAATTATGCAAATGCTCATTTTTAAAGTTTTCCAAACTCTTACATGAAGGATTCCTAAAAAGCTACATTTACTCTTCACTTTTCGCATATTAATAATTCAAGGATTTTGCTGCACTATCTATAGAATTTCATTTTCTTTATTTATATCTTGTTGAATATGACGTTCAGGTAGCAAAGGAGCTGAATGAAATTTCTCGTGTTATTTTGCATAGTTGTGAACAGAAGAAAATGTTGATTTATTGGGAATTCATAAACGATATTCTCTAACGGCGGTCCTGGAGTTCCCATTGCAAAAACCATAAATGTAACTAATGTCAAGGTGCACTTTGTTAAAATAATACATTTTAACTTTAAAAAGTAGTTTCAGTGCTGTTTCAAACAATAACTAAAGTTTTTTTACAGGTACTTTGGGTATTATCTGTGGCAAATGTTTATCAAGGCTCACAAGATTTTTGAAATGGACTTATTGTGAAACTTAGCTAATTCTCAAATCGTTAAAACTGTGCAAAAAACTGACTACATATTTCAATTACATTATTAGAATATTGTGTTGAGGTTGGAGGCAGACGTTTTGAAAATTTGTTGTAGTCAGTTTTAATTACTTTTGTTAATTACATTTTAGTGTTATTTTAATTTTGTGTAATCGTATTTCATCAAATTCTTTTTAGCTACTTGAACTAAATATTTAGGAGCGTTATTTCCTCAGTATTTCACTTCCACATAATTGTTACTATTTTTTATTTGTTCTAATAAATAAAAACTTATTATTTTTACTTTTTAATATTGTTGTTTTTGATTTTTGTTGACAGTCATACATTTTTACATTTTATTGTTGTTGTGGCAAATTCTAACAAACAGACAGTGAAATTAAATGTTTCTCTTACAAAAATAAAGTCGCCCATGTAGTTACTGATGTTTTTCTGACAAAAAATCACCCAAATATTTTTTAAATGGATTTATTGTGAAACTCAGCTGTTAATTCTGGGGGTGTCAAAAGTGTGCCAAAAAAATTAAGTACATGGTTTATGTATAGTATATACGATTGGAATTGAAACTGGTCAGTTTTAAAGCACAGAACCGTGCGTACTGAACTTGATATTTTGTCCTATATATTTGGCAATGGTATTGAGACTCGAACGGTAGTTGAAACTGTGCAGCCGAGTCCGAGACTGGCAATGTAATCAGCCTGAATGAACCATCTACGACTGCACTGGTTTAAAGGTAATAAAACGGACAGGCCTACTAGCACAAAAAAACTCGTAAATCGTTTCTTATCAGTCAACGTGGAAGTCTAACAACGTGCTGTCTATGTGCCAGTGCAGTGCATAAATACCTATAATAATAATATCAAGCGTAGGAGTTTAGTTAGTTACTCTTCATATTTATAAATATTTACTACTATATAAAAGGTAAAATATTTTAATTATTTACTAATTTACCATGGCTTTCTGGAGACCATTTGAAACAGAGGATAATATAATAACGTCCGAAAATCCCGAAATAGTTGAACCGGTTATTGTCGAAAAAGCCGAAATAAATTTAGAGTTTAAAAACCAAGATTTACACGTACAAAGTCAACGTATTATTTTAAATATACATGAATGTTTGAAAAGTGAAAATCCTGAACAATGTGAGAAAGAAATAATACGACGTATTAACGAATTAACTAAAATATCAAAATCAACAATTTATCGCGTAATTCAAGAAGGCGATGTTATAGATCACAGCGCAAAGAGGAAACGGAAAAAAACGAAATAAAAAAATATTGATGATGCCACTAGAGATGCAATACGGCGTATAATTTATAATATGTATAAAGAGAATATAGTTCCTACGTTAAAAATGATTCAAGAAAAATTGAGCGATTACCCTGATTATAATTATAGGTCTTTAGATACACTACGAAATGTCTTATTAGAATGAGGTTTTAAACATAAAAAACTTGACAGTCGTATGGTAATTATGGAATCGCGACGTATAGTTTCACTTCGAGTAGATTATTTGGAAAAAATTAGAGAATATCGTAAATTAAACAGGCATATAGTGTATCTAGACGAGACGTGGTTTGACACACATGATGTTGTTCAGTATGGTTGGGTAGATAGTTCGCACAATTGTGTTTTAAATACTCCGTGTTCTAGAGGAAAACGCGTTATCATACTTCATGCGGGAAGTGAAAATGGGTTTGTACCCAATGCGTTGCTCTTGTCGGCCAAAAAAATATCGCAGTCTTCTGCAGACTATCACGAAGACATGACAGCCGATCTATTCGAAAAATGGTTTTCTCAACAGCTTCTACCAAATATTCCGCCAAATTCGGTAATTGTATTAGATAATGCTTCTTATCACTCGCGTATATTAAATAAAATACCAAATAACAGCACAAAAAAGGAAGACATTTTAAAATTCATGAGAAAAAAAAAAATGGAAATTCCTGTAAAAGTTCCAATAAAACGCGAATTACTTACTGAAAAGAATAAAAGAACAGAATTTCAAAAAGGAATATGTTATTGATAACTTATCCAATATACACGGTCATACACTTTTGCGGTTACCTCCATACTATTGCATATTTAATCCTATCGAGATGGTTTGGGGAACACTAAAAGTACGTTTACGAAAATGTAATAACTCTCCAACGTTAAGCGTGATAGTAGTTGATCATATAAGAGAAGTAATAAATGACATTGACAATAATACTGATTTATGGGAAAATTGCGTTAGGCATGTAATTGGAGAAGAAAATCGATATCCAACGCTACCCCTTAGTGCGCCGATTTTAATTCAAACTGGATAATGATTCCTCCTCAGAAAGTGAAGATTCGGACGCGCCAATTAACATTTAACTTTCTTCATTTTTTCATTCACTTTTTTATTGTTATATTTCGTGAAATATATTTTGTTTAGTTGTCAAGAAATTTTAATTTAAGTTACTTCATTCTAGAGAAATATTTTAATTTTGTTTTTATTTATGTTTTATATAAGTATACAAATATTTATTTTTGTTTTCATATAATAATTCTTTGCTTTGTTCATCAAGAAACTTACGTTTTTATTTTAGAAGAAGAAACTTAAATTTTTATTTTATTTTTGACTAAAATCATTGCCCCTCGTTAATCTAACCTGTCCCATCCCCTTCTGGCAAGATATGTTCATACCTTCTCGTTGGTCCTTGCTGAGCAATAACATATTTCAATATAATATGGGTTAACTTTAAAACTAAAACCAATAAATTTAAATATTTAGACTTTTTATCTAAAACTGATATAATACCTCAAAAATATGTTATTGGCGAAATGAACCTAATAAACAAAAAGTAATAAAAATGAATACAATTTTAACATTTTATTGTGACAATCATTTCCATTTACTTCCGCCCATGTACAATAAAGAGATGGTTGGGATATACGGTTTCAATTCCAATCGTATATACTTTACACTACTAGAGTATTTTTAAAATCAGTATTGTACATTGCCAAGATCCATATACAGGGCGACGTTTTTAGGTAACAGCCAAAATTAAAAAAAATTGACCTCGGCCCTGATTTACTTTTTGTTTTCGGTACTGAATTATGTAGACCTCTATTACTGCAACACGTTCTTTAAATTTGGTTCATTTCTCTACAGCCATTAAAAAAATACGGCCGATCTACATTTTGGCAAAAAATAGAAAACACGCTGTATATAAGAAGTGAGGGGTATTAGGGATATAATAAAGGTCACTCTGAAATCAGCTTAGGGTTCTGTACCTCTCACTAGTGTATGGCCAGTCACTCACGAAGCACTCTGTATATTTAATATTATTTTATTTTATTGAATTTTTCTGTAATTTATTGTCTGTCTAAATTAAAATACTCTAATACAGTTGAGAATTAAAAACAGTTTCTATGCTGGCCTCCGTCTTTTTGTGAGGTATCTTCTGTTTTTATTTGCGTATGTTAGTTGTGACATTATATTGTTAAATGTTTTGTGTTTGTCTTAAGTTCATAGTATTAATATCACAAATAGAGCATGTTTTGAATTTGAATTTATTCCATAACTGTGTGACTCAAGTCACACCTTCGAGGCAGAAGTCAATAAGGCCACAGGAAACAATGTACTTGGAGACAAAATGTATTGTTTTCATGCTTACAGGGTGGAATATTTTGAAAAAAATCTTTCTGAGACTCCTGAGACAAAGCGTCATTTCTGGAAATTGTACCTACAAGGTGAATCTTTCTGAGAGTTCTACTTTATTACACAGCGAAATGGATTGCACCTCAATACCTGATGTATACACGTGTAATTTAGATCTGCCATTCGGAATTCTTTATGTAATAAAAACAGTCTGCCTCTGGAAGGTAAGAAAACTCCATGGTAATAATCCTCCTCTGTTCCTGTTTACTGATTTGCAATTTTTTACATTTTGCAACCAAAAGAGATGAACCTTGAATGTAGAAAAATGGATAAAGTGTCACTTCTGGAAATTGTACCTACCAGGTACGCACCCCGGTATATACAGCCCCTACACATCCCCGCACCATATCTACACTTCAAAATCAGAATCAAAAAGCAGTATTTCTTTCAATATGTAATTATATTTTCGAAACACAGATTTAAAATGTATGTCTCCACAATTATACGAGTTTTTCCATTTTTTAGATAATCTAATAAATGGCATAGTGTTGTTTTGCAGTATAAAAGCCTTCAAAAACATTATTTTTGCACTAACTTTAAACAGATTGTCAAACTTTGTTATATATTGAAAAACAATGAAGTCGATTTTAAACATTTATTTAACTAAAAATGTAACGATTCAAGTACAAAAATGTAAAAACTTATACATAACATAATTTGTGAGCAATGCAACCGCTGCCTCACAAAGCAGAATGGTAATACCAAGACTGGGTTCACGTATTGCGTCGTTGAATGTAAACTTTGCATAACAGACTTAACAATGATATTAGGTCCTTACCAGCTCCCATTAACAGCCTTTGTAGTCCAAGCAGAAACATATGTAATACCTACTAAATTGCATTGGTGGAAACTTAAAATGAATTAGACAAGCAGATGGTAAAACTAAATCTGATAACTTGCTATAAAGTGATGACAAGGTTATAGGTGAGAATCTAGAACTCAATTTATTGCCACAACGTACAATATAGAATATATTGCGACAGAAATCGGCTGAGAATTATAATAAAACTACGCACAGGTCACGTATCTAAAAAGGAAGGTCTGCAAAAAGTAGGACTAAATAAAGGCAATCTGGATGGCAGACTTTACAGAGGGGTACCAGAAAGAGCAGGAAATTATGAAGTATTGGATGAAAACAAAACATAAATATTTGGGTAGATGAAAATGGATCAAAGATCACTTACTGACAGATCAGAGCTAGAACTGCATTGACAAGAAATCACCAGAAGGATATAGATAAACAGATGGTAGCACAATAAACCTATCCCCCCAGAGATGTAGTGACGGCCTTGAATCAAAAATAGTGCATTCATAGAATCAAGTGAAATTTTACCTCATATATTTTTTGGCTTAATTTTTTTTTCTGAAATTTATGGAAATGACTTCAGTCTCCAGCATTAACCCACAATCTCCTTAGGAAACTTTTCATTCTTTTTAGTTTAATCACACATAAATTGTTAAGACTTAAATATCATTATCAAACCTTAAAAGATATAGCAAAATGAACAACTCTAACATCTCTAAAGCAACAAAGAACTGCATACCTGGAGAACTGTCATCAGGTCCGGGGCTCCTAATCCTCTTTTGCGGTTTTCGTATACTCGAAGGCTTCCTTGGTTCCACGAAACCACCTGACGGACTAGAGAAATCTTCTACTTTGGGAGTTCCCTTTGTGTTTTCAATATCCTTTTTAGGAGTAGAAGTATACGCGGGTGTTTTCAAACTCTGCAGCTTATTATTGACCGGCAATTCTGAACAAATGTTGGTGGTATTTTTGAGCGGCAGTTTCTTATTCGGTGTCTCATCCTGCAAAAAAGGACAAATGGGTACTAAAAACGTATAAGAGGATGTATATACAGGGTGTCCCAATAGCTAGCGAATCAAAGTCCAATATTGGCCTTATTAGAAAAATTTGTAAAATTATTTTTTTGGGTGGTATAGTGTCAAAATGCAAACATTTTAAAAATATTTTGAATTACACAGGATGAGTCGTTACAGCGGAGATCATTTTTTTTAAATATAACACCCTATATATGTTTACATTTATGAATTCAGCGTAAAATTACCTTTTTAACGACCTCCAGATTTTTGGTTTTTGACGTGGCGTTGCAGAATTATGCAAAAAATATGAAAATTTTGGTCGGAACAAGGTTTAAAAAATTAATTTGCAGTGTGTGTATTACTATCAATTAAGAAGATTTATTTTGCAATTATATAGGCAAGGGATAAGCTACAATGACACAACCACCAAAATGTTGATTATAATTATACAGGGTGTATTTTATACTAGCGTTAAGTCAGGATATTTCAAAGTGAATTTTCTCAATTTATATAAATAATAGGAACAGAAAATATGGTATTAGGTAATACAAAAAATTGGCACTATTTTAAAAATTCAAAGTTATTTCGAACCTAATTTAATTAAATAAATAATACCTAGTGTTTATAGGAACTCTTCAAAGTATGTCTATGCATTTCTGTAGACGATTTTCGAATGATCTACTGACATTATTTTCTTAAAATATCTACAGCAATTTCCTGAAAAATTTCCCTTATTCTTTCTTTCATATTCTCTTTTGTAGTTATAGGAGCTTTGTACACTTGCTCCTTAACATAGCCCCACAAAAACAAGTCTATTTCTCTATCAGGGCCTCTGGCAGGCCAACTATGGGGTCCTCCTCTTCCTATCCAACCTTTTGGAAAAGTGTCGTTTGAATGTTCATGAATAGCTGCAGTGTGGTGCACAGGTGCATCCAGCATGCATTCTTTCCCTAATAACCCTGGGGACATCCTCCAGTAATCTTCTAAGCTGTCTTGCAAAAATTCCAAATAAATTTGACCATTCACACGTCCATCAAAAAAATGTGGTCCAATCACATAATCCCCATTCCTCCCTAAACAACAACTATCTTGTTTGGCTATTTGTTCGTGAGATGTAAGAATTGGTTGTGTCATAATAATGAAAATTATGGCATTAACATTGTCCATTTTTATGAAACGTTGCTTTATCAACAAACAAAACAAAGTCAAAGAATTTTCTTTGTTGTCCTATTTTTTAAAATACAGCCTGTAGAAATACAATCAATATTTGGTGGTTGTGTCGTTATAGTACATCCCTTGTCTACATAATTGCAAAATAAATCTTCTTGATTAATAGGAATACACACGCAGCGAATTAATTTGTTGAAGCTTGTTCCAACCAAAGTTTTCATATTTTTTCGAATAACTCGGCAACGCCACTTCAAAAACCAAAAATCGGGAAGTCGTTGGAAAGGTGATTTGATGTTGAATTCATAAATATAAAAATATATAGGGTGTTCCCAACTAGCACCAAAGTGACAGTAACTGAGATGGGAACCTCGTAAGAGTAATCATTACGTAATTGCGACTAAATTTACGACTTTGATGTAAAAATAACTTCATTTGACAAATCTACAGTCCCTGTCTCATAGTTTCTACCACTAATGATTACTTTAATAGTTATGCAACTTCTATGTAGCTTTCGTAGTACATGGAAACGTGGTAGTTACCAGTGGGACGACTTTCGGGTTTTCAGAACTTGAAGGTGGTAAACGATAGTAGCAGCGCCTAACTCGTGTCACTGAAATGTGACTTCAAAGTTGCAATCACTTTCAAGTAGCTTTAATAATTGCCGCGACGTTCTGGGAACTTTCACTATTCCTTTAAGTAGTGGTATTCATAGGTGTTAATGACATTACTGCTACTTATAGAACTGTGCACGGCTACTACAAAGTGCACGTCACCATGAAATAAATTTCATCATCTAGTTCCCAATGTTGACCATAAAGTTAAAGTAAAGGCAACAAAATTTAATATTACCAAAATGCTTACACCTATCTTTTCTTCTAGATTATCTGTCACGGTAATAAATATATATATATGGCCGCATACACAGATTAAAGACTTAAAGATACGTATGCCACATACAACCATACAAGTAAATTGCGATAGCTGACAGTTTTTTCAATGTGAAGTTAGGTGAATAATAAGTAGTTAAAACTAATTTTCCTAAGAGCGCGTTCAGTTTAGACTTCAATGTATGGCTAACACGTACCAAGGAGACGTTCCGAATCAACATCAGAAAAAAGTGGCAGCGGCAACTTTGAAGAAGAAATTTGTGGTAGTCACAACTTTGCTACGACTTTAAAGTGGTGCTACAGTCCCATTCGTAGATTTGTAATAATAACTTTAAAGTTACGTATTTACAGTTTTCGTCACTATCGCCAAGTAGCGATTACTTTCAAGTAGCATTTCTTGGTGAAAACGACCTTAAAGTGATATTTTCTGAAATACGCCATTTTGATGGCCAAAACTTTCAACGCCATTATTATAACACATGAACCATAATGTCACAATTGACTAAAAAAATTAATTTATCGCCATTTATGCACCAAATGTAATAAATGAATACATAAAAAATAGGTTTCAGCATCTATTCTGTCATATTCTCACATGACACAACATGACAGCATGACAGCGAACCGTAATTATATCTGGATTAGTTTTAAAATAATTCGCCACATTCATGATGCATCATTGCTTCGCTTTGATGGAAAGAAGAATGTCTTATGCAATTCTTTGGAGGTGACTGAACTAAATAGAGATAATTTTTTAACTGTTCTTGCTTCATGATTTGTAAAAAATTCGTAATTTGTTGAAAAATAAGTAAAGAAAAAAACAGCAATTATTATCAATAACCCACAGTTATGTCGGACTGTGTACAAGACGTGAGTGCTCTAACCTATAAAATCAGTTATCTGTCATGGGGCACATGTAATAGAATGATTTTTCATCTATAAATCTTACTTAGAATCATACTCCCCTCCAAATTCAAATAAATGTCAATAGGTTTTGTTGTACAAGCTGATAATGTGCAACTATTACTGTCCTTCTATAATGGTTTGAGTATAGATACAATAGATACATACAACATACCCAAAAACAAACTCTTTCTGACCTTTTACAAGGTAAAATATACATGTCAACTGAACTATACACCTACTGTATTGTACAACATAGCCAAACAAGTTTTAAACAAAACATTTATTACGTAACACTTTCGAATTTCTTTAAACCCAACAAAGATGTTTTGTTTCAAATTCAACACATTCGAAACATGTATTTCAAGCATAAATATATCACCATAATTATTATTATCATTGTTTGAAACACACCCTTTCAAAGTTACTTATTTATAATTTAATGTTTCTTTTGAATAGTGATTGCGCTTCAGTAAAACTCACTACAACAATTTCAATACATACGTAAAAGATATTTACATTTGCAAGAGCTGAAGAAAACTTGGCTGCTCCGGAATTAAGTTTCAACGTAGATCCCCTCCTCTTCTTTCCTAACAGTAAAAAATAAGTTGCCGTATGATAATCATATTTCCATTTTTTCAGGTGACTCCACATCGTGTCGGATTCCACTTGATGATGTTTCGCCATGATTTTAACACAGTCGGCGTCAAAGCTTCTAGAATTCTCCGTTTTAATACTAACTGGATCCAGAATGCCCAGAGTAAGCCAAGGATGAGACAGAAGGTCTGTAACGGTGATACGCTTCTTAGGGTCTACTTGGAGCATAGAATTTATTAAAAGCCGGCTCTCTTTGGACATAAACGGAGGTTCTTCATATTTGCCACTCTACAAAAAAATAATAAAAATTATCATTCAAGGTATAAATTTAAAAAATAAACAATTGAATGTAGCCATAGAACACAGAAAATGTTAATATTAACCGCATTCCAGATTATTTCAATGACATTTATTTACATCATTATTATTTATAAAATATCTAAATAAATGCAACAAATTATGCAGGCTGTTGTGAAAAGGAATCTAAACATGCAGTCTCACCAACACTCGGCACAGAAACAGATCAACGCACTAGTACACAAAGCAAAACAAATATGCCAATATCCCAAAAAATAAATCAGACTTTAAAAATATCTCTATTGAAAAATAAATATTAACCCAGCGTCATCAACAGCACTATAAGAAGAAAGATAAAGTTACAGCATAAAAGAGAAATCTACGGCAACTATTTATCTTCCATATACACAAATTTGGATAGACCTAACCGAGGAAGTGCTAGAAAAAAGGAACATCAAAGTGATCTACAATGCAAAATAGTAAATCGGACAACTATTTCCCAAATATAAGTCTGCAGAACCCAATCACTGGATAAAACTAGAGGAAGCCAAAAGATTACAACGCACAAGCAGGTATTATTGGTCAAAAAGATATAGGGAAGCCACAGAAATACCAAAATATTCAAATAATTTAAGCCATGGCATCAAACTACAACTAATGATAACATGGAAATCTATATACCGCATGACTAACAATGTAAAATCTCCAGTATTAAGCAATGCACCCACCTTCTGACGTTGCACATAAATAGAGGAGCTCAGGTCAACAGAGTTCACTTCCCATTAGAAGGACATGACAATATGGTACAGACATCCAGCATTTAAAATAGTCAAAGCAGAAAAAACTGGGAGACAATTCTATAAATCTTCTAATGTACCTGTTGTTTATTTTGTCTATACATTCAGTCAATTCATAACTAATCAAATTAGATGTAGAAGAGCAGATTGATATAAATAATAAATAAGAGGGCTAAGAATGGTACCTTGTGGTACACAAAATTGTTTGGCCCTTTATTTAATACTGAATTCGTCACATGAACTATTATAGTTTTTTTAAACAAAATATCTAAGAAAACTAACAGAAAAATGTAGATATGTACAATTTGTAATGTTGCAACCAAATTGACTTTTGGGCAAATGTGGTCACTAACACACAACAGAAACATGAAAATATACTTTTTGGGAAGATATACCACAACAATATCCTTCCTTTTAACTATAAACAACATAAATAGATATGTTAAAAATTAGTTGATATACGTAGTTCTCTAACAAAACATATTTGTTTGACCTCCTGCTTACGGCATAATTCCCACGGAATTAACTACTTAAAATAGGATTTTTACCTAGTGCTAATCTTCATAAATAGTTAAATAAACTACTTACATTAATGATAAGATAAAGAATGTTAGAAAAGCATTGTTTATACGTAGAAACGGTTAATTCGCAGTGCAAATTATACAACTTCAAGTAGCACCACCACATTTCACTAGAAACAGAAAATGCAAAATATCTACACGATTATTTTTAAAAGAACAATTTTGAGAAAAGTCTACTTTAATTTGATAAATAAATAACCAAATAAGTAAGTAACCTTGCTGCTCAAGCTTTTCTCGTTTACATTGAATATGGGTTAGGTTATATAAAGGAAGATTAGGAGGGAGAATTTTTGTGCTCAATCTGCGAGTATGTGTTTAAGTTTTTGATGGATTATTGCATTTAGAATCATTAATTGTACTTGGTAGCAGTACCTATGTTAATGTCCATATTTTCATATGACAAGCTGCTAAAGTGTTTGGCTCTTGATACTGTATTCTTTGTTGCTTGTGTGGTGTATAAATTGTAGTTGTTTTTGTTGTCTAATAATATTCCCAAATATTTGGACGAAACTTCTGGATGGGAGATGTGGTTATATAACGATAATGTTGGGGACAAAGCAGATGGCAAGCATGATGGAATATAAGTACATGAGATTTAAAGGATTCATGAGATTTAAAGGATTGGGTTTGAGTCTCATTCATATATTATGTTACGTGCTAAATGCTGATTTATGCCTTTTAGGTAGACAGTAGGTAATTACTGAGAGGTGTATCCAGGGTTGCCGCGCTGTTAAATTTTGTAGCTGAGACTAGAATCCTTTGGCTATACAGTAGGCATCTCGCAGGTGTATTAGGGGTTGCGTCTTTTTGTCGGCTTGTAAGGTCACGAGATGAAGGTAGGAAGTTGAGTTTGGACGGGTAGCCATTAGGTAGCAGTGCGCTTGGCGTTCTTTGTGAATTTTCCTTCCTTTTAATTGCCGTTAATGGGGCTTTCCATTTGATGTTTTCATGGGATATTGGAAATTCATGGTTGGTTGTATACGTTATGGTTGTTTAGAACGACACACCTTACTCGACTAGTTCGGATTTTGAATTGTAAGTACATTATATTTTTTTTGTGAAGTAAGCACATGTCTCCCTAATGCATTTTCTGTGATAATTGTAGCTAGCCGTCCCACGAGGAATTACTTCCAAATTTGATATCTTGGATCGCCGATTTTAAGCCGCCCTACACCTTTGAGTAAGGAATAAAGATCTTTTTAATTATTTTTTTTTTGGTATATTTATTAAATTATTTTTTTTTAGGGCTTCTTCTTTTTCTTCTTCTTTTCTTATTTTATTCAACTCTTTGTGTTTACATTACTTTTTGTTGTTTTCGTAATGTTCAATTCCGAATTTTACGAATTCCCCCATATATTTATTGAGCCTGGCGTTACCCATCTCCAGAGCAAGAGAGGCCTGGGTTTCGGTCACCTACTCTTGTTCTCCACTTGTGGAACCCTAATTGGAATTTTATTGACAACCTTTTGCTTTGGACAACAATTCGGGGTTTTGGAAAACAGATATGGAACTGAATTGACAACTGCAGGCTTCGACATAGAACAACGATTCGTGGTCTGGATCATTTTCGATGGATGGGAATTAACAACGACAACTTATGCGACCAATTTGGACAATGATTCGTGGTACTTCTTGGGAGTCAGCTACTCAGCTCGCCATACAGGTTTTTATACTTAGCGTATGAGTTCGGGATACATAATTTGTGATTTCACTTTTGACTATTTGAAAATTTTAAGTATTTGAGCATAGTTTTCTTTTATATGTAGTGTATGATTTGTAAACATATTATGCCTGTATTTTGGTAAATAATTAGTTTTTTTGGCTATTCAAAATTTTAAGTAATTGGATATGATTCCTTTTTTTTATGTTAAATGTAAATAAGTAATGTCGGGTAATTCAATTCAAACCTTTTATCATTTGGGGAGGTATATTATATAAGTTATGATATATAAGTATATATAAATAAGTTCATATGCACGACTTTTATTATCTCGTGTGAACCTAATGTGAACCCTTCGTGATATCACGCACGGTAAGATTAAATTATATAACCAAGGACCGGTTCAAATATATTTATTGTTTGTGAATATATATATCTACTCCAGGTGAATACCCTATTATTGAATAAATTTGATATCCAAATTCTAACTTTACATACTGGTTTTCTTTTAAATTCATACCACGAATAAATATAGTATAGCGTTTGGGTACCCTTGGAAATTTTGGGAGCCTTCTAGCTAGGTTGCAGTCATTTTATTAGCTAGTGGCGCCCTTTATGCATATACATGAGTAACTAATGTGTATATGCTTTATTATTTTTTGTGTATGAACCTTAACCTACCCCCTCACCGACTAGAGCTGAGCTAGCCCTCGGCACACCTGTTGCGAGCCTCAGCGACTCGAATGCTACTGCTTATATTCACTTCATTTCTTTTTGTTATATAAATATTACTTTTTGTTTAGTGACTAAATAGACTCGTCGTAATTAAACCAAGTAGATATTTTTTTGATTAATTGTCGTAAGCTTTCCATTACAGAGCACTAAGCAAATTGTTGCATGAAATTAAAATATTGTCATCAACACACTGTGGCATATATTCCAAAATATCAAAGTGTTCATTGTCATTATCAAGGTAGCTGTAGATATCGACACAATAGTTATTACAGGGAAGGGAGGGGATCCTCGTGGCAGGCCTTGTTTGACTGTAAATTTATTGGAATTACTATTCCCTACTTTTACCTTTATAGTCCACGCAAATTAGACATTTATATAACTTACAAAGAAATAATATTCAAGATGTGTACTCTGGATAGAGTTAGAAATAAGTATCCGAAAAGTTCCCAACCCATTCAGGAACAGAAACTCCCTTTTTTTTTGCAAAAACCCCTTTTTTCCACAACGATGCATTTTCTAATTATACGTAAAATATGTACCTCACTTATTTATGTAAACCATTCATTCTAGACAACCTTCAGAGCAGATGTTTGCAGCATTGTGATATGTAGGAGAAGAAAAAGGCGAAGGTCAGAATAGACTTTTTGTTAAGCCTGAGAGTGCCTTGTCCCTCGAACCTTCAGTTGCGGAATAAACGTGCATGTAAATAGTACGATAGAAAACGTTTATAAAGTAAGTTGAAGATAAACTGAAAAAAATATATGCAGATACGTTATTACTACATAGACTTAAATATGTGTGAAAGTGTTTCTGTAGATATGGAGACAATAGGTGATTGTTTCACTTGCGAAAAAATGCTTCAAGAAGGTGAAACTGTGAGTGTTGAAAGAGGCTTGGCGAATTTAATAGCAGTTAGCAAAGCTCGACAGGACGACAAATATAAACAGCTTCAAAATATTAAGGCTATATATATCAAATTTAATCTGGAATGGAATAATGGGGTGGAAGAAAGTGGGCAATACCTTAGCACCCATTTCTACCACCGAGATACCAGCACCCACCTTTCAGCTAGTATCCTGCAGCTGCAAAAAGGGTTGCGGAATACGATGCAGCTGTGTAAAGGTTGGATTGCGCTGCTCAACAATGTGCTCTAATTGCCATGGGCATGGATGTTTAAATTCCGAATTTGAAAAACAGATCATCGATGAAGAACCCTTTAATGAATAAAATTGGACAGAATTTTAGTGGAATAGCCCTACAGCAGAAACCACTTTAAAAAACGCACCAAGAGCTCTACCTCAAGAGTGGTTTGGAAACGAGCTGAAATAAAAAAATAAATAAAAATCACTTGTGTCAAAACCCGCTAGACATGCATCTTATAGAGAAAATTCCGCTCTATAAATTCATTCTTGAGCATTTTTCTAGTTAAAGTACCCGGTTTTGAGATATTCGTTGTGAAAATTCGTAAAAGATCGATTTTTACTTGTGCGCTCCAAACTACCCCTCAGTTTGGACCACAGTGTAGTATATTAGGTGGTCCGACACACGGCACTAGCCATGTTAATCGATCGCTTCATAAGTGCTTGGTTTCTATTTAATTCAGTAGATGGCGCCCGGAATATACCCCTGCAATTACCCTGCGAAATAGGAGGGGATAAGCTACAAGGCCAGTAGGACATTTTTTATACAGAATTTAATGGCAAATTTTTTATTTCCTATACTTTTTTCTCTTCCAACGAACGGTTTACAAAATAAAAGTGAAAACCAGCATTAAGTCCCCGTTAGGGGTGGTTTTTTGCAAAAAAAAGGACTTTCCATTCCTGAATGAACTTTTCAGGTATCTCATTCCTAACTCTATCGAGAGTACACATCTCTACAATTATTCTTCTATTCACTGTTTTTTAATTTAATTTTCGTGTACTATTAATTTATGGTCCTGTGGCAAGTTTTCTAAAATCCATCAGATATTTTGGGTAATTCATTTCTGCAAGTTTATAAACTGCGCCATACATTTACATACCATCAAAGGTTTTATTTACATCTAAAGAAACCTGTGTACCTTCCACTTAATTTAGCTGTTTCTACATTGTTTACTAAAATGAGGATAGTTGAGGATTTTCATTTAATTGATAGTCAGGTATGTGGTCCCTAATAAATCCTCTAATCTTTTCTTAACGATTTTATCCAGGTTTTTACTGAGAACCAGTAATAAAGTACAAATCTAGATCCCTAGACTTAAGAGGGTCACTCAAATGACCTGGAAGCTGGTTAATAAATATTTAAACATTTTATTTATAATTGTGTGCCTTTGTATTGAGCTTCAGTAGTGTTATTAATGTGCCTAACTTCCAAACTTCCATTCGATGAGAAAATGGTATGTACATATTGATTATGAATATATGTGTGCTATGGTTCAATTTTTTTACTATATTTTCATTTGCAAGATGACATACAGATGCTGTATTTTTACCTTGGTTGGCTATATTAAAGTATTTGTTCTCCTCAATTTTATAGTCCTGTTCATCAACTTCTAGCATCGTATGGTCATTTATGTATGTACATGTCATACCATTCACTAGTTTAGTCATATTTTGTGCCTCCTTATATTTTCAAAACGGTTTGCGAATATTTCAAATTTCTCATTGTTAGTTTCATATTTTACAGCATTATTGTACCACTTATTATGTGTGTTCCTCAATTTTGATAATTTATAAAGCCGTGGCAATATGATTTCCATTTTCCTATTGATTTCTTCACAGACTGTTATGTATACTTATATGTTCTCTATTCTTGGATATCATTTTGTATATTGAAGTTATTTAATTTAGATGTGAGCCTTACGTATTTCTATACTCACAACACATTCGGTGTTTTCTTTTTAGAAACTGATAACGAACGGGGATAGTTCATGGGTGTAGAAACGGGTCTCAAATTAAGGAATGTATTACAAGATATCTTGTACAAATTCCATGTTAAAATAATGGGAAATCAGTTCTGGACTTAAGTGTCTCTTATTATCATTATGTGCAAAGTTAGCCATTGTTTGATTATTTTTTTAATGTTGGTTTCGTTGGCTGAAAGTATCAAGTAAAAATTCATAATAATACTTATTTAATAATTTATTTATCTCTCTCAAAACATATCTATGAAAATTGTTTGTGATCAAGTGAGTAATGAAGAACCCTTAAGTGTGTAGTGTAGCCATCTAGAAATAAAATAAATCTGTCAGACTTAAACCAAATGTCATACTCAGTCATGTTGAATTTACAGATGCAGAATTATCGGTCAACAATCTCGCAACATGCAGTTCGTAGCAATGCTAATTTGGACATTCCTACAATATCCTACACCATCATACAGAGAGAACCAATAATAATACGTGGAGATGGCAATATTACCATATTCGGACTGAATAACCATTTTTGCACAGAAATGCCAATTAAGTTGATATCTCTTGTTGCTCCTGACGAATATAAATACACAGTTTACAAGATCAATAGGGTTTTAGAGAAGAAACTGTCGTACAACATCAAGTTATTGTTTTGTGGTTGCCTGTGCTTTTGTTGCACTGTTGGATTGTCGACTTGTCCTTCTTTGGCATTCAACAAAAGAACCAAGAATCAAATACACAACATACTGGAAGGGGAAAATAGGAGATTATACAACCACCTGGGCCTACAATGGAGCCTTATCAAACAGAATTTTGGACCCGTTCCGATGATTGAATACGTATTACAGATCGAATTTATAAACAAACCGAAACTATACATTCCTGATTAATAGTTAAGAGTAGCCTTAGTTACCTTCATCTCTATTTATTTATATAGGCAAGCCAACAGAGTGAATGTTCACATTTTTCATTTCCATTGGTTCCGTTACTATTTTTTGTGTAGATATTTGTGGATTATTTCCTGTTTAATAAATGAACTATAAATTTGTACATTGTATTTCATTCTCATTCTAAAGTTTGTTTAAATCCATTAGGTATGAATTAAGTACATACCTTCGAATTATTGAGAGGGCGATAACGCCACCAAAAAGGACTGAACTCTCCAAAATCGTGATAGACTTTCGGAATAGAGAGTTAATAAATTAAATCCATCAACTACGAGGAAAATTAGTTTCATAAATAGAGTCAAATTTAATATCCAAGAACTGCTTAGTAATATTTAATTGTTACTTTGTCCCATATTATGTTATTAGAATTTAATGTTATTTTAACAACACATATTTTATTTCATTTTGTTTATATATACCCATATTTTCATTTAATTGAACTGAAATAAACCTTGTCAATACAACCCATCGATAATAATGAACCAAAACTATTTGTGGCTCATATTAATTGCAGGTCACTCATAAACTTCTTTGTTGATCTAAAAGGCTACGTTCTAATGCAAAATTTTGGCATTATGGGCATAATAGAAACCTGTCTTAAACGTCAAATTATTTCAAACGCTGTTGAAATTCCTGGTTATTGCCTATACCGTGCTGACAGGCCTAATCATAGAGGTGGAGGCGTTGCGTTTTACATAAGATCAAATTCCTCCAAAGGTTCATTATATTGAACTCTCCGTGCTCGAGACGACCAACTTGCATCTGTGTTGCCAACGTCTGAGGAAATAGTTATACTGTGCGACGTAAACATTAACATGCTGAAACCAAATTTGCCAGCCTACATCTTGACAGTATATTGCAAATTTATAATTTTAAAACAGGTACTACCAACCCCACTAGATTTAATAATAGATCTGATAGATATTATTGCTACAACTAAATCACAAAACATTAGCAAAACTGGTACTGTTCATATGCCCAATGTGACCGATCATCTTTTAACATATTGTTGCATAGACTGTCCGAGTCCCACAAGGTTAATAATTAAGATACGAGATTTTAAGAATTTCAATTATGATTCATTTTTGTATAGCGCAAGAATAAGCAGTGAAAAGGATGGAGGACATTAATAATCAAGTTGACTTTGTCACTGGCAATATTCAAATACAACGATTAAAATAAGTAAACCTCCAGCACCATGGTTGACCGACACCATTAAGTTTATGATCAAACTCCAAATATAAACAAGCACAAAAAAATAACAAATATACCATAGAGTAAATAAATTCTAAATGGATTTACTGCAAACAGCTACCGAACCTAGTAACTTCATCCGTCCGTAGAGAAAAGAAAGCCTACTTGGAATGGCGTTTAAATAATCAAATCTCTAATTCTCGGGAATGGTGGAGAACTATTATTGAAAACCTTAGTATAAACAACAAAAGGGTAATATGGACATCCCACAGAACTTGCGCAACCTAGATAACTTTAACAAGTATTTTATTAATTTCGTACCTTCAACTCAAGTACAAGAAAACTATAAATCATTATGAAAGCAACCATCACTAAAGTATAGATATTTTTAACCTTTTCAATTCTAGTAAAGTCTCTACAGAAGATGTCGAAAAAACTGTTCACTATATCTTATCAAACACGGCAGGTGTTAATAATATTTCACTATAAATGTTAGAAAAACTTTGTTTGCCCTACTGTCTAGAGACCATTACATCTATTATTAACACGTCCATCGAAAGCAATATATTTCCATCTCAATGGAAGTAAGGGTTGTAACACCTGTTGCGAAAAATGTTTCACCGGAAATATTTAAAGATTTTAGACCAATCCTACCTGTCTTGTCAAAGGTTATGGAACATATTGTGTACTTACAATTTACTGAATAATTAACAACAAATAACTTTTTACCCCACCACCAATCAGAATTTTGCGCCAAACATAGTACAGTGACAGTTTTGACCGATATCATTGATGATTATCTCACAGCTATTGACCACTCTCAAATTACTACGACAGTGTTAATAGATTATAGTAAAGTGTTTGGCTGTTTAAATCGCAACTTATTACTGGCAAAGTTATCTTATTTGGGAATATCAGAAAATGCTATTCAGTGATCAGCGATTTAAATTTATTTGAATAATCGAAGTCAGCAGGTAAAGATCGTGACTTGTTGTAAAAGCTTTTTTTCCAGCCACTTACATTAGAAAGAGGGATTCCACAAGGCTCCCTTTTAGGCCCAATGTAATTTGTTTTATATATGTCGACAGTCATATGCAAAATGACTTTTAGATTCAAAAAATGCAAAAATATACAGTCAAAAAATGGGGTCATTGAAGCTGGGTCGTAGCAACTTGACAGATGTCAAAAATGTGGTTTTGGTAACATGTGACACATGCCAAATTTCATTTCGACGCGTTGAAAAATAAAGATATGTCAGCCAGAAGGTCATACAGTATATATCAAAAGCGTATTTTAACCAGGGCCGGTTATAGGCCCAGTCAACCCAGGAAACAGTCTAGGGCATCACGATTAGGGGTGCCAAACGCCAAACAAATCTTGAGTAGATAATTTTAAAAAACAAAATGATTTGTGTATCAAGTAATTAGGAAAAATGACTTACAGAAGAAGTTATTTTGTTAAGTTAGTGCATTTCAAACATATATTTAAAAAACAAAGTGCTGGCCTTGTTTTACTTTAAGTTTTACTCTAATGCCTGCTGAATTAATGTGAACGATAACTTAAAATTGTAACATTGATAGATAACTATTATTCATCGCCTTGCTCTTTGACCTTTTTTACAAAATGATTTGAAAAGAAGGGGGCGCCAGAATTGAACTTTGCCTAGGCTGAAAATAGTTATTGGACCGGCCCTGATTATAACGGCCATCTGGCCTGAGTAGCTTTGGAAGTGTTTGAAAAATTCATCAACAAGAGTTTTAGATTAATCTATAATTATTGTTCAAATTCATGCTTACCAAAATTTTCTTATATAGGCTATCTATATTAAGATCATCAAATGGCAGAGATCCAACAAGAAGAGCATATAGCAGTACTCCCATAGCCCACACATCCACCTCTGGACCTAAATACTGCTTCCCTATAACCAACTCAGGAGCAGCATACGTAGGTGAACCACAAGATGTAAATAGTGGACTCTCCATTCCTCCTGAGGGTCTGGCGCACAGTCCAAAATCAATTAGTTTTAAATTTTGATACTTATCTAAGAGGACGTTTTCCTAAAAAATATACAAGTCAGAGGCCCAACCTAGCCAACACCTTAAGGCTAAACTTACAGGCTTCAAATCTCGATGCGCATACCCTAAGCTATGCAGATAGGCGACTGCAGAGACAATCTGTCTAAAAAACATTCTGCTTTCAGACTCTGACAATCTATTCTTTTCAACGATGTGGTCAAATAGTTCGCCACCTGAACAATATTCCATGACTATGAAAAAATGCGTTTCCGTCTCAATAACCTAGAAATAAATAAATAAGTGGTAATAATTAGCAATGCATTACAGTAACATATAAATTATTGTACCAGAAAATACTGTTTGGGAACATGGTGTACACAACTTTTCTCGGCGATTCACTTCATTTTAAGTTTTTAAATATTTTATATCACTCAGATATTAAAAATGTAGGTATATGATTCAACAAGGAAGAACTGACAAAGTTTAGCAAGCTATTAAGCACTGAGGAGCCTGATATCTTTTTAACTAACTCATCACAAATAACCAAAAATACATATCTGCCCATAGGTATATACAGTATAAGAACGTATAAGTTCTCAAGCTATTCTCACCTGATAGAGTTTACAAATATGTTCATGGGACAGGGATTGTAAAGCTTTTAACTCTAATTTAACCCTTGGCAAATCATCGCCTAGTGCTTCTTTGTCCATAATTTTGATGGCAACTTTTTCACCGGCTGCTACATGGGTTGCTAATTTTACTTTTGCGAAACCTCCACATCCTAAAGTCTTTTCTACCTCGTATAAACCTTTTAAAGCCTGATACCTGACCATTTTTAGTGACTTAAACAAATGTTTAAGGTTATCAAACATAAACAATAAACACACAAGAAATAATTATACACTTAGTTCATCTAAAACTTATGTATTAACATATATTCACTGTTCGTTATTCGTCAGCATAACTTCTGAGAGAAATAGAAGGCAGAACTAAAAAAAAATTAAACTTGCATATTAACGATTAACGAATCTGACATTTCAAATTTAAAACATTTGTAAATAAGTTCAACCACCAACTTGATACCTGTCCTGTCAATTAATTTCCGCTACTTCTCTTAAGATGGCGTCAAAATATCATGGACATTGAGTAACTAGGTAGAATATAGAGTCGCAACGGAAAATATCGATTTACTGCATCCCTCTGTCAATTACGAAAGTTCTTTACCAAATTATGAAATCTAACATTGCTGATACAATTTTCAACAAAGAAGGATTTAGGTCACTTTGTAGTTGCTGCTAAAGCGCTTCCTTTCCGGAAAAAGCAGAGACACATCTTAGTTATCTATCCCACGGATAGAGGTGGCATGTATTTATATTCTGGCCACTCGGCCCAAGTGGATGCAAAATTGTGGCGATGGTTTGTGTGTGCGTGTGTGCATTAGTGTATTTATAACGTATCGCAAGTCTCAAAAGCAGGTTGCAGTATTTGTTTTGACAAAGCGGAAAAATATATGTAAGTAATAACGTTACCATTAATTATTTCATAACCAAATCAGTCATAACAGACTGTTATTTCAATTTCAACCTATTACATTTAATCTAATGACATGCTCGTCAAAAAAAAAAAAAATGCAACTCCGCCGCCATTATGCATCCACTTTTCATACGGACCAATCAGTGCCTCCGACTCGAGTGACCAATCTCTTCTTTATATGGTCTCTATTTTCAATATTCATATATTCATAAAAGGAAATAAGCGATGGTGTAATAAGCTATGGTAAATAAGCCGCTAAGTTAACAATGGCAATAATTTATAGTTAATTGAACATTCTCTTTTATTTTATCCGCCAAAGTGCAATAGCTGTGCTCGATTGTTTGTCCGTCAATGTCAATACGAAAAAATATGTCTTTAGGTACTTTCGTTCGTCTTGTACAAACTGAACATAATCACTATAAACAGCCAATTGAATTGAGATATTTTCCAAATTAGTACCTAGGACATTTATTTCCTGAAAATGACCGTTTCCGACAAACTATTTAAAGGTTATATATGATAAAAGTTGAGAATGACATTAAAACCCAGTACGCATGGCGTCATCTATTTGATATGTTAGGAATTGGCTTGGATTGTTCCTCATTCTTTTTATCAATTGGGCTCATTTCTACGAATAAGAGATTGGGAAACTCTCAGAAATCGGAAAATTTAAACAATTCAAAAGTTATAATATAACTTTTAAATTGTTTAATGTCATTTTCCATTTGTATCATATATTATATGATACAAATTGAGAATGACATTAAAAAGAGTACGCATGGCGTCATCTATTGGATATATTAGGAACTGGTTGGGATTGTTCCCCATTGTGTTAATCTATTAATAAAGCTGACTTTCTATATTTATGAGAATGGGGAACATTATCTTTTATTTTATCCGCCGAGAGCACCAGCTATACATGGTTGTTTCGCCACAGACTAATACAGAAGTCCAACTCTCAGAATTTTCATATATTTAGGTTTTATTTTTTTTATGCTGCATTCGCTCATAAGTTGTTTACTTCCTCGCGCCGATAACAGAGAATAACTTCAAAGCGTTCCGATAGAGTTGGACGTCTGTATTCATCTGTGGTTTCGCCGTCAATGTCAATACGAAAAAGTATGTCAGCTCCAATGTCAGCTCCGGCTTTAAACGATTTAACGATCAACTACCATAATCCTTTTTATCAATTTCGCTCACCTCTACGAATAGAAGGTTGGGAATACTCTCGGAATTGGATATTTAAAGGTTAATATGTTGAAAATGATATTAAACTGAGTACATATGGCGCCATCTATTGGATGTATTAATAACTGGCGTGAATTGTTCTCCATTAAACTGTTCAATTTGTGTTTGTTGTCGCTAGATTATTAACAAATGTCGTGTTGGATATATCGCTAATGGTAAAACTTTGTTGTTCACTATTGTGGTACTGTCAATTTAGTAGTGACCCTATAAAATAGTGACTGGTCACTGGTTGCATAATGACAGCGATGGTGTGAGTGTTCGCATGTCCATCAAGTGTGTTTACAAGTATCGCAAATGTCAAAAGTAGGTTGCAGTATTTGTTTTGAAAAGTGGAGAAATAAATTCGCATATTTTTTATACCTCCGAATGAAAAATAAGCCAAAATATGCAGGTAATTACGTTACCATTAATTGTTTCGTGACGAAATCAGTCATAATAGACTTTTTAATAGAGTTATTTTAATTTTAACCTATTACATTGTGTCTAATGACCAATATAGTGGCAATTCTGTAACTACATATTATGTTTTAAAAAATTAACATGCGTGCGTTAAAAAATATTGAATTTAACCTTGCCGTTAAATTATTTCCGAGTAGGTCTAAAAGCTACATAAAAGAGACAATTCTTATTGGCGCCGCCACTATGCAACCACTTTTCATACGGACCAATCAGTGCCTCTCACTCGAGTGGCCAGTCTTTACTTTATAATCTCTACAATTCAGGTATCAGCAGCGCCATCTATTGATACGTAATTTTCGCCTGTATCTAATAGATTGGTATAAGTTTCGGACAGGTTCGATGATGAACTCTCCAGCAGGTGGAAAATGTCAAACGTTTTAGGTTATTATAACTTAAGTTGAAAAGTATTAAAAATATGATAAAATTTGTTAATTATCGGAGGTTCCCTTCACCAATCTTACAACAATGCCGGAGTAGTACTTGGAAAGATAGAGGAAAAAATCCACCAGAGAAAATCGAGGACGAAGAAAAAGAGGTGAAAAAAAAATATGATCCAAAAGATGTTACTAAAGAAGATATGAAATGGAGAACTCCTTGGCATCAAAGAGAGGCAGAGCATTACCGTTTCTTGAGAGTTTTTTACAAGGAAGAGAGTAATCGAAGTCTGCTACAAACACTACAAGCGCCTATTGATCTATCACCCTCTGCCGTGAAGAAATGGTGGGCAGAAAGGAAAGAATTTAAAAATACGGTTTTGCAGTCTTATATACCTGAAAGGAATCAAATATTAGGTAATGAATTAGCTGCGGCCCATTTTATAGTACATCGGGGAGGGGCTGTGAAGTTTTTCAATGAAGACAAGTGGATAAAAGCGAATGAATACAACGAATACACTCTTCCTAGATTTTATGAAGAGGGAAAAGTTCTTCAAGCTATAGACTGCACAGACATGAAATTAGTATATGAAGGATTAGTAAATCTCAGAGATTTGAAACAAGTCGAATGGCTTAGTCTAAACGGATGTGAGCACATGGATGATTGGTGTATGGATAGAATTAGTAATATTTTCAGTCACAGTTTGATATATTTAGATTTGAGGAATTGTCCAAAAATTACATATAACGGTCTAGGAGCGTTGTATAAATTGAGAAATTTGAAAATTTTATATCTGGATGATTTCTTAAGATCGACTACTTATGAAATGACTTGTTTGTTACTGGAAGAAGCAAATCCCAACTTGGAGATAAGAAGCGATGTTGTGAAATTTGACATTTGAATAGAAGTATTAAAAAACATTAAAATATTCTTATTTATTAACTTGTGTTCCCTGCTCCTATTTGACAAGGATGATTATTAATGATAATTTTAGAAGTAAGCGATAATTATTTCTTGTGTTCATACATTAAATCTTTAACATGTTTAATAACAAGTATTTTATTTATGCCTAGGTAATTCTTTGGGCGTAGAGATTGCATTAAATCGAAAAACGGAATAAACATGCTTAAATTCAAAGATTCCCTCAATCGATATATTTATTCGTTAGAAGTAAAAGCAATAATTACAAATTTATAACACCATTTTTCGACAATGCAGTAAGATATTAAATATTTTAAAAGTAAACAACATTTCATGTTATGGTATAAAAATAAGCACAAATCTTTTATTATAACGATTTCTATATTATTGAATCAGCTAATAATTGTAAATGTCTAGTTTATCCTACAGTACTCACCCGTATTGTTGGTTGCATAAGCATTGGAACTATATTTTATATAGAAATCTGGGATATGAGAGGTATCTGCCTGTAGAATTATATTAAAATAACCTGTGAATATAAGGACACATACATGTAAGCCATAAGGCGAATTGCTTTGTACCGATTAACCGATCAGAAAGTAATAACTAATAAACTGCAATATAATAACCTAGATATCTTTACTATATATATTCTGCTTGCTAAAATTGTAGTACTACGCGTGTCACAATAGATGTCACGTCGGATATAATGATTGTAGAGACCCTATGATTGATATGAAATTCAGCAGTTTTATCATAATATGAAACCATGAATCATGATCATATAGACCAGGATCACGAATAAGTTAATTAAATGATACTTAATATAGTTAATTTATACTATTTATTTACAAAAAGTAAAAAGAGTTGTAAACTAAAATGGATTTAAACGATTTATAAAAATTTCCAGCAATACACATGTTTTATACAGATCACTGATTGTTAAAATATTGGACGGAATGACGGAAATATGTAAAGTTAGAAAAACCTAGATTACAAATTACAATATCTTTCCATTATTAATGCAATTTTAGATGTTTATGGAACAAACGCTTTAGTAGAATTAGTATAGATGGAACACTAACGTAATGCAAACAAAACAAAATCTCAATTTCATTTATCAACCGTTAGTATGAGTTTATTTGTAAAACTAGTTCCGCAAAATAATACTTTAGTGCAGATTTGAAAAACAGCATAAGTTATGTAATTATAACGCCAATAAAATTAACTTTAACCTTCCATTAAAAACTCAATAGTAAATTGATTCGTTGTTCACGCTCCATGCAAGAGGTTATCCCACCGGAAACTGAATCAATCGATATGGATGGAAATTTAGATAATTACTAATGTCGGTGTGGCCAATCCAACTAAAATAATTACAAGCAGTTGGCACTTCCGCTTATACCGGAAGTCGATACCAACTTGCTTATTTCAAATGGAACACCCTATATATTTTAGGTTTTTCGAAAAGAGCATAAAATTCTGAGTCGAAAATATGTAACATGTCGTATACCTAAACCTAGCCGTTTCAGAGGTATTTGACATTTTACAGAAAATTTTACAGGTTTGCAAGAACGGTTATAACTTTCTTCGTGTAAAAGATCTTCATTTGCTTCTTGTCACATAAAAAGAACACAAAGAGAGCTACGGTCTACAACTGAAATAAATTCAATAATATCATACCAAGTGTTCCGTTTTTCGCGTTACATTTTGTCAACTTCAAACTGCGAGAACTTGTCTAGGTCAAATGGAACACCCTGTATTTTTTTACATCAAGTTATGTAAAATTGAATTCCCTTTTTTCTGATATTAGCATTGTGGGGGTTAAAGTTACAACTTTTTGAAATATTTCGATTTTATTAGAAGTTCATGAAACAATCAGTCATTATCTTATGTCAAAAAATGCCAGCACGTTTAAATTATACCAACGATAATTTTTTAAATTTGTTTATTATTTATGGAAAATGTGATAAAGTAATATCAAGAACTTGCAGCACATTTGCTACTCGACATCCACAACAACGCAAAATAACACTAACACTGTAACATGTGTATTAATCGAATTGAAGATATGGCATGAACTAAAATAGCAGAGATAAGATCAATTTAAAATATGATTTTATTTTAATTTAATAATTGCTCAAAATTCCGCCCTCGAACCTCGACACATTTTTCGCACCTTCGGATTAGTTCCTCATGGGTAGCTCTTCTAATTGAATCCTGTGATATGTTTTGAAATGCATTGCTTGCTCTTTGCATACAATCTTCAATGGTTTTTAACGTGCTCTCAAAAACTTTATTTTTAATAGTTCCCCAAATGAAATAATCCAGAACTGATAAATCGGGCAAGCGAGGAGGCCATAAGAAAGGCCCAATATTGGCAATCCATTGATCATAAAAAGTTTCTTGTAAATAATTATTAATTAAATATGCATTATGTGGGGGAACACCGTCGTGCTGATAAAAAATGTTTCTATGTTCGGCGAGCGATAAATTTTCTAAATAGCTATTATTCAAATTTTGTAAGATATTCAGATATCTTTCACCTAAAAAAAATTACCTATACATATTAGCAGAAGAGAAAATTTAATTTACCGTTTAAATTTTTCCTGATAAAATTGTAATGCCACCGCTCTATCGTTTCTTATGGCACAGTAAACATTGAACTACCAACTTTCCTGAAAGTTTCGCTCTCTGATAATATGAGGATTTGAGTCACTCCAATAATGCGAATTGTGTCTATTAAAAAGTCAATTTTTAGTAAATTTTGCTTCATCTGTCCATATAATATTTCCCAAATAAGAATCGTGACCCTCAGACCTTATTAGAATAAACTCACAAAAATTTTGTCTTCTTAGGAAATGTGTTTCTTTTAATTCTTGAACCATATGGAATGAAAGCGGGTGAAACTTATGTTTTAATAAGATTCTGTGCATTGAATCCTTGCACAGTCCCGATTCCAGAGCAGCTTGTGTTAATGACATTCTTGGAAATGCACGAAAATATCCCAGAATGACTATTTCAATGTTTTCGTCATCAACAATAGGCTTTCTTCTTTGAATTTTTGCCTTGACAGAGCCATAATTTTTAAAATTTTCTAGTATGCGTTTTACAGTGTTTGGTGACGTTTTCCGTTTTTCTGGATATCGAGTAGCAAATGTGCTGCAAGTTCTTGATGATATTACTTTATCACATTCTCTATAAATAATAAACAAATTTAAAAAGTCTTCGTGGGTGTAATTTAAACGTGCTGACATTTTTTGGCATAAGATAATGACTGATTGTTTCTAATCATGGCTATTTTGATGAAATGATTACAACAATTCATGAATTTCTAATAAAATCGCAAATATTTCCAGAAAGTTGTAACTTTAGCCCCCACAATGCTAATATCAGAAAAAAGGGAATTCAATTTTACACAACTTGACGTAAAAAAATACAGGGTGTTCCATTTGACCTAAACAAGTTTTCGGGGTTTGAAGTTGACAAAATGTAACGAGAAAAATGGAACACTTGGTATGATATTATTGAATTTATTTCAGTTGTAGAACGTAGTTCTCCTTGTGTTCTTTTTACGAGACAAGAAGCAAATCAGGATCTTTTACACGAAGAAAGTTATAACGGTTCTTGCAAACCGTTGCACCTGTCAAATTTTCTATAAAATCTCAAATATTTCTGAAACGGCTAGGTTTAGGTATAGGATATTCTACATATTTTCGACTCAGAATTTTATGCTCTTTTCGAAAACCCTAAAATATATAGGGTGTTCTATTTGAAATAAGCAAGTTGGTATCGACTTCCGGTATAATCGGAAGTGCCAGCTGCTTGTAATTATTTTAGTTGGATTGGCCACACCGACATTAGTAATTATCTAAATTTTCAAAATTTTCTGATGCATACTTTTCTCTATTCGATCGATTCAGTTCCCAGTGAGACACCCGGTATAGTGTCTCACAAGGTTCACATATTGAACAACTAAAATTTTTAAGTTACTTAATTTATTTTATGCCGCAGTATTTCCAATACTTTTTCAGTAGGATAAATGAAATACCTTCGTATTTACATACTACATCTCTGAAATTTAAACATATATATGCAATCATAAAAATAAAATATATATATAATTAGGCGATGGGACTTGAAACAGGACACGCTGTAAATATCTATCTATATTGCATTTTTGCATGCACCTAAGTTGTAGGTATCATTAAAATGGTTAAATGTTTAGCTCAGTTTTTCTGGTGCATGTATGGATATCGGTAGATGCTTATCTCCAACATAACAACGCTTTCGTGAAAACATTTAAATGTTGTATATGTGGTTGCCTATAACAACAGCAACACGAAACTAGTAAATCCATAAAAGTTCCTGGAACGTGTGCATACAAAAAATGGTTAATCGATAAAACACGCTACAAATAAAACATAAAACTACATTACTTTACATAAATGTTGGCTAATCAAATACTAATTTTAGATAATGAAATTATTACGTTCATAACAATCAAACTGATTTATATTAATTATTGATTCTTAAAACGTAAAATTTAATAAATATATTGCACGGCACATAATTTCAATAGTTCTTTTTTAAAATATTGCTTACTAAAATCCTTTTGGGTTAAAAGCATCTATAATAGCTTATAAGTGGAAAAATCGTATTTATTAATAAAAACATTTGAAATTCGAAATTGTCTCGGTAATACATTAAATTAAAATTAATGAATAAATGAGAAACAAAAGAATATGTCTATAAACACTTTTTCGTTCGAAAAATACTTGGTTATCGGATTGAACAGCACCTGAAATTGTTGAATTTTCTCTCATACGCGATTCAACCTCACAACAAAGTACTAAAAATATTTTTTACATGTTGACTTTCTTACTTGAGCAGCTTTTCAGCATTCTACAAATCTTCCGACTTTCAAACTTTCTTCCAAACTTAACTTAACGAAGACGTTGCGTCGTGCCGCAGCTTGTACATATATGCAATATGCATGCAGAAAAAAGTGGGTTTGCTAATGAATAGACTTTTTATGGCATTTTTCCTCATGGTGCTTTTAGAAAATATACATATTTTTGTCATATTTAATATTAAGAGGTTAGTGAAAATATTTATACCTTGAATGGCTATAATACATAAACAATCGAATATTTATACAGGTTGTCTCATTAATAATAGTACACAGAGCAATGGCAGATTCCTTACGTAAAAATATCACTATTTAACTAAACTTATCTTAGTCCAAAAGTTGATATCAACAGAGATACGTGGTGCCAATATTAAATTATTGTTTTATTTCTTTTTAAATAACTTCTTTAAGAATGGAAATATTTTAACAAAATTTGGTGATTACGGGTCCTTTGAGGTGAGGTCCTCAAATCTATTCATAGTTTTGCTGTTATTTGCAGATGGCGCCACCTACTGTAGTTTGCGTACCGTTTATACGTTCTTGGTGATTTTTTATATTTTTTTAAATTAAAAATTCCTATTTTCTTGACTTTTTCATGTCAAAAAGGTCTACCTTCTAAATGTCGCTACATGCAACCATTTTCGAGATATTCGGTTTTAAAATATTCAATGCAACCAATTTAAATTACTTACCTACTATTATTGTTTGATTTGCAGAATAATTGATAGTTAAGCGAGCAGTATAAAATTATTTTTTTTTCAGATTTAAATGACTCAAATAAATAAACTTAAAATTTGAGAAGGGGTCATCCATAAATTACGTCATACTTTAAGGAGGGGACGAGATTTTTGTGTATCGCGACGTAAATAACCAATTTTTTAGGATACACGACTAGTCGTTAAAAACCATATGTGCGACGCCGCGTGCTGGAAAAATAGGTCATTTTAATGTTGATTTTGGCATTTCTTTTGCGATATAGGGAGGGGGGAATATGGCCCCTCCATGGATTCGCGTCTGCCTCCAACACGTTTCTGTTATTAATATTTTTTTTGGAAGTGTTTTGCATTTTTCACTATAAATTTTCCAGTTTCTCAATGGGGTCAACTAGCTATAAAATATTTTTCTCCATTAAATACTTTTATAGATATACCGCCCACAGAGAAGGAATGACAGACGAGTGAACATGTGAACGATCCATCTTTACACATCTGAAGGACTTTTATTATATTTTCCAAAGTGGATATTAACCGTTCACAAAGGACTATTTCACACGGAGAATTATACAAAATCTACACTTACTGTTCGTTTTTGCTTAACTGTTTCACTTGATGGTACCAATTGAACGTCGTAACACTATAAATCTAACACAGTGAATACTAACACTTTCTTAAATTTAAACCTGAAAAGAAATTTTGAAACACAAGAAAAAGACAATATAAAGTTCAAAAATATATATTAAATCTTTTTAAAAAGTTATGTTTTTACAAAACGTTCAAGCAAAATGTATTGACAAACTATAGTCTGGCCCGTGTACAACACATAGTGAGGAACGGTAGGACTCATAATGTACTAACTACCATCCAATGTTTAGTTTTTTGCTAACGATTACACAAAAAGATTCAGTAAAAAGTTCAATATTTATAAATTTTTTGGTGGGCTTTTGCTTGCCTGTCTATTGAAGTATTTTCAGTTCAATATTAATTTTGGTCGCTCCTCGGAGCTTAAAAATGCTTGAATCGCAACGACTTTGAATTATATTTTGCAATTATAATTTCATACTTACAGGCAAGGCGGTTCCATGTACATTCTGAGTACATGGTAACTATACTTTTTTGACACCGAATCACTGAGGAACTGGTTTAGGCCAAGTACCGTTAAAACCCATCATTTTCCCGTCAAAATCGACTGCAAGAAAATGATAGGGCACCCTCGACGCTAAGGGCTATTTTCGCCAAAACTCTCGAAATACTTTGACTAGAGACTGGATTAACTTGTCCTCATATTTAACACAACGCATGAGTTGCAGTGCTTAACAACGTGAATTCGTAAAAGGGTTTTTATTTTCAAAATTTCGGTTTTCGTTATACTTTCTAAATTTTGTGGTCGGGGCGACATTACGTCCCCGTGCAGCGACATTTACTACACTTTCTAAAATTACACTCCTTGATGAGTTTCCAAGATTTTGGCATAAAAAACGCTCCGTAGAGCGAAAATGTGAATTTATATATAAAAACCTCTTCCAACGGCGTTTTTACGTGAAGCACGCTTTTCATGCGAAATGTCGGATTTTGTTACCGTTTCGAAAAGTTCATCGAGGGTTTTGGCGTGTTCTTTAACAAATACACGGGCGAACAGACAGACGGAATTGAAAACTTCGCAATCTATATATAGATAATCTAAGAACGTGTAAGTTCTAAAAAACTCAAAGCGCAATTACCATACCGCCCTTGAATAAGCGATCTAAATAAATATTCTAGATAGAGATAGCGCTACTAACGGAAACTGTTTTTTTAAAGGTGTAATACTTTGAAAAATGTTGGCTATTTAAATATCATTATTTATAATAACGTCATGTACATAGCAAATAAAAAGTTATACAAACTACCCGCAGTGTATGTTATTCCACGCTGGCATCAGCCGCACAATCTACTGCCTCTAGAGGCATTATAGTCCTTTCAAGTGATACATTTTCGTCCATATTTTGATCGTTATATTCGTTATTGTTGTTGTTACATATAAATAAAACATTGTACAGTCTGATTATTTCCTAATTAACAACCTGATATCTCGAAATTCCTAGGAATAAACATTGTACATCATAGAAATATGTCATGTTTTGTGTATGCGACGAATAGATACGATGTTTATGTCAAGTGACATGACGAATCGCTCGATACGAGGCAGATAAAATGCTAGAAAATAATGTTCGGGGTCGAAAATAGAAGGTTTTTTCGATGTAACTGATGTATTTTGGTCTACTCGTTCCATTGAAATTAAAATGTCAGAATAGTTAAAAATATACAATTTTTTTATGAGGGCAGTATATCGCTTAGTTATTTTAGAACGGCCATGGTATGGTAAACTGCCCCCGAAAGTTTACATATCAATTATTTTTCAAAATGTGACATTAAATTACTCAAAGTCTCTATTCTCAAAATGGAAGGTTAAAGGAAAAAGATAAATCCTTGAAGACGTTACAAACACATACAATATTCTATAGTAACATATGATTAAATTCTATCGGTAAAGTAATAATGAATTTCACCTTGTAATCCTTTTGATATATGGCTAACAAATTAAAAAAATACATGGAGTATTCTAAATATACTGTTTTAGAATGTCATCATCATTATTATTAATCGTCCAACTGAAAATAGTTTTTCTTGTTTAGTTATATTCAGTTTTCTTTAAAGCCAGGATCATATTTGTTCAGAGATTTGAAAAAATCGCCAAAACTTACAGTATCGAAATAATATCATTAATGTTTTTAGATTTTTTACTGTTCTCCTTCACAATACACTGATTTTAAGCTTTTCAATGATTATTTGGATTATTTTCAAAATTACAAAAACAAAAACAGAATTGTTAACAAATAATGGGAACGAAAAATTATCCTATATATGACGAAGAAATACTAGAAATTGTTGGTATATGAATCATAATTTGATCATCATAATGTTCGGGTTCTTCAGTGTTTTCTTGTTTCTTTCTAATGCCACAGTACGCGTTACGCACTTGCAACCAATTATACACTCAAATTTGATTCTTTCGAGTAACGAGACCATTGATGTGTCTCTATTTAACGAATGTATCGTAAATCTACAGTATGTCTCCGTATGACGTACACTCTTGAAAACTATTGTTATTTTTGATTTGCTGAGAAAAATCATTCTTTATAAAAAGTTTTGCTTATCTTAGGAAGTCATAAACAGTTGTCAAACTTAAGATAAATTATGCAGGGTATTCCAAAACTTAGATAATATGAAATCGACTATAAGCAAACACATTTTTATTTAAAAGTTTTTTGCAATGTTTGTTAGCTTGTTTAGGTCAAATTTTGCAATCAAAATTTCGATTAGTTCTAATTAAGCTAGAGCTTTGAAATTTTGCACGTGTATAAGTCCGGTGACAATACACTTTAACATTTTCATATAAGAAAAAACAAGATGGCGGCTTCAAGATGGCGGACGGCTTTAAATTTATATCTGGGGGTTTTTGAGATCGCCAATTATGAATTCTTGGTCAAATTGTAGAAATTCAAAATATCGGCTCCAATATGGCGCTGATTACGAATTTCTAGTGAAAAATTTAGTTCAGAATGGCGACTTCAAGATAGCGGACGACTTTGCCGTTTAAGATCCGATTCAACTCAAAATCGATATCTGGGAGTTTTCTAGGCCTCGGATTATGAATTTTTAGTCAAAATTCAGAAATTCAAAATGGCGGCACCAATATGGCTGACGACTTTTGTTAGTTGGGTTCAAATCGATCAAAATAGATATCTGAGGATTTTCGGGATCGCAAATTACTGAATTTAGTTCAAGATGGCTAACGACTTTACCGTTATGATCCGATTCGTCTCAAAATCGATATCTGGAGATTACAGTATATCAAAAGATTAAAAGTAAAAAATAAAAGTATTTAAAAAATATTTAAAAAAAACTTTTATTCAAATGCTCTGATAAGTAGAAAATAAATTTTGAAGTAAATCAAACCCACCATTTTATCACCTTATATAATTTTTTTTATGATATAAAAACTTGTCGCGAGCATTCTTTCCTATTATTTGGGTTTTCTACCACATGTATTATTATCCTCTTCAAAACAAATCACCGAATCTACAAAATAATAGAATTATTGGAAAAAGCCTCTGGGCCCGTGACGTTTACGCCAAAGGAAAAGTCAGAGGTTATGTTTTGCAAATAATATAAATCGGAATAAACACAGAAATAATGTATTTTGCTGACGTTTCGGAAACAATTTCTTTCTGTTTTCAAAGCTATTTTTTGGAAGAACTCTTATTTTGCTGTGTATGTCAAATACACAGCTATAAGATTCTGTTTATGTTATTTCCATAGATACTTACTACTTACACAGAACATAGAACTGATGATATTTTCTTTTAGATAATGCTGAGTTTGTTAAGTTCTTCTTTTAACATTGGTAGCCAGGTTGTACAAATATCTACAGAACAATTCGATACACACTTATCTATTATTGCTGATTCTTTAATTTTTCTTTTTTTGGTATCTGTTTCTTTTGTTAAAATTTTTGCCGAGTCCCAGTTTATTCTATGTCCGTTTTCCCAAGCATGTTCACAAATCTTTGATTTCTGAATTTCATTCTTTCTAATGTAATTCTTGTGCTCATCCAACCTCACACTGAAAGGTCTGGATGACTCACCCACATAACATTTATCACATTCGCACGGGATATTGTAAATACAGTTTTTTGAATTCTGCTCCCTGTTTATCGGTTTTGTTTTTGTTAAAATAGATCTTAAAGTGTTCCCCGTTTGAAATATCGTCCTAACATCAAATTTGTCGCCTATACGGCGTAGCTTTTCCGATAGTCCGTATACATAAGGAATTATTGCTGTATAATGACGTTCAGGTTTTTGTCGTACCTGATTGCCCCTATTTTCAACATTTATGAAAACTCTATCAACAAAGGCTTCAGGATATTGATTTTGTACTAGAACCTCTTTGATAAATTTTTTCTCGTTATTTAATATTTCATTATTAGATGAAATTATTTTGGTTCTATCGTATGAACATTTTACAACACCCCTTTTAACATTTATTGACTGATTTGAGTTAAAATTTAGATATCTATTAGTATGTGTTGGTTTTCTATAAACGCTTGTTTCAATTGTATTATTTACCCTTCTAATTAAAACATCTAAAAACGGTAGTTCATTCCTACTTTCTACTTCTAATGTGAATTTAATAGACGGTTCCTTACTATTTATATTTTCTAAAAAACTATCTAGTAAATCGACACCATGAGACCAAATTGCAAAGATGTCGTCAACATATCTCCACCAGACAACCGGTTTGTTTATACAATTTTGAACATGTGTGTTCTCAAAGTTCTCCATAAATATGTTGCTTAAAATTGGTGATAATGCAGACCCCATAGCCATACCAAAATCCTGCTGATAGAACTCATTGTCCAATTGAAAATAGGTTATTTTTATACACATCAGTGTTAAGAGTTCCATTATGCTATTTACACTTAATTTTCTGTAAATTTTGCGCTCTATTGATTTTGTTGGATCTTTGTTTAATTTTGAGTAGGGTCCCTCATTTACAAGAGTCATGATTTTTGTGTTATATATATCTTTATCTATAATGACTGTGGCATTACCTTTGTCTGCTGGCAATATTTTTATATTTTCATCGCGTTTTAAAGAATTTATCGATAACTTTTCTTCTGGAGTTAAATTATCTTTAATTTTGTATTGCTTCTCTAAACAATTTTTGCCCGTATGCGATATTCATTACCACTATCTGTTGGTAAATTTTAAGCCGTTTTTTCTATTGCCGCTACTATGTCAAATTTTGGAACAGTTTTTGGGTTTATTGCAAAATTTAAACCTTTTGATAGTACAAGCCTGTCTGAAATGGACAAAAGTCTTTTTGACATATTAATGACAGTCCTGTCAATTAAAGGATTATTATTTATATTTTGTAATTGCCTAATCTGTTTTTCCCTTATTAAGTTTCTAAATTTATGTAAATACGTACCTTTTTGCAGATTAAAATATTTTTCGTAACTCAACCTGACATTCTTTACAATCGAGCAATCTCCTTTACACAGGAAAATCTTGCGAGAAGCTTTTACACCATAAAAAAATTATTTAATGTAACAAAATGATGGGTTTGATTTACTTCAAAGTTTATTTTCTACTTGTTAGAGCATTTCAATAAAAGCTTTTTTAAATATTTTTTTACATTTTTAATGAATATTTCATTTAACAAAGTTAAAGTTAAAAGAGTTAAATACGGAATTCAGTTGCAAAATAAGGAAAAATCTCTAAAAAAATCTACTAAGTTTAACATTATTCTCTATTCTACCGGTCACCGGTAACAAATTGTTTAAAAACTGTATTGTGAGAATTCAGTAAATACACTACATCATATAGGATTCACTATACACTAACAGATGAATGAGAGTATTTAACATGTAAGGAGAATAACTACATGTACATAGTAAACAAAGTATAAAAATGAAATATAAATGAATGTAAATGTTTTTGTAGGCTTATTGGCATCGACAATGGGTTCTGAAGCTGTAACAGAGATACATAATATAGTGTTAAAAAAACCATGATTGAGTTCCTAAGATACAAAAATAGGTAATACATAAAACAATGTTAAATAATTTAGCAGTTATACAAATAAAATTCTGATAGTTGAAATAGTCCCACTTACAAAAACTGAATCAAAATGCTATACAGATCGTGCTAAATATAAGTAAAATACCAGTTATTATATACAATTGTTAAATGGACATAGGACATAGGCCATGTAACAATATGCAAAGCAGAACTGGGGACGACTGTCCTCTAAACGTTTTAACAGTATATTGTGATTGACAGTGTCAAACGCCTTTGTTAAATTAAAAATACAGAAAGAGATTTTTTTTTGTTGGCTGATTGGACTAGATCCATAGTGCCACAAAAAAAAAGATTTTTTTTGTTTCCATTATTATTACTTATGATATTTGTAATTAGCTCATGAATAGCTATCTCGGTACGTTATCAGATTTTGATGAAACTTGGGATTAGTGGGCTTTAAGCGATTCTGAATAACTTTTTCTTATAAAATTTTTCGATAAAAAAATACCTAATATGACTTATTCACTTTTGGTATTACGCATCGAATCGTGGTAGGCCTTGGAAATTCACCAGGAAGTTGTTATGCCCAAAATAAATGACACCCAGTCAACCTACCATTTGCCAAAAAATCGTCTATATTCTCTGCAACGTGGCAAAATTAGTGGGGCGTTATGATCTTATTGGATACATCCTGTTTTTCTCCATAAAGAACGGAGTTAAGCCCAAAATGGCAAAAGGATTAGAACTAAAGTGGTCAAAAAAATTCCCAAAAAATTTGGCTGAAAATCGCCCATACATCTTATTTATTTATTTATTCATCCAATTGATCATATAAATTATGACATAGGATGTCAGAGTAAAAAAAGAAATAAAACATTAGAGGTTAGAAAGAATAAATTATTACAAATAAAATTTGGTAAATTTGCAGCAGCTTTTATAATTATTTTCGAGGAGATATGGTTAGAATTTTAAATATTCATGTACTGAATAAAAAGCATTTTTAACAAAATGTTCTCTAACAGCAGATGAAAATTTATTTACACTGGACATATTTTTAATTCTACTGTTTACTGTTTAGTTTATTGTACAAAACGGACCCTAAATAGTAAGGATTTAGTCTATATAATTCTAATCGATGCATATTATATTGTAGATTTTGACCATTTTTACATGATTCCCTATAATTAAGTTCGAACATGAAACGTATGGCCCTTTTCTGCAAGATAAATACCCTGTCAGAGGATACCGAATTTCCCCAAAAAACTACGCCATATCTGATTCTAGATTCAAAACGCGAGAAATAAATTTTTTTTGTAGTTGTTATACTGAAAATTTGGCACAACCTCTTTATTGCAAAACATATACTGGCACATTTGTTTCAAACATGCTTTGCATGACTTTTCCAATCTAGAGATAAATCTATATATGTATTCCTAGTAATTTGAAATCTTTTACTTGCCTCACAGATTTACCGTGTACCTTAATCAGTGGACTAGCTATATAATTAGAACTTACTGGGTGAGTCTTGATTCAAGACCAATTGACCAATCATCAGCATATGCAAAATAAAAAGTTGATATGATTTTTTATATGTCATTAATGTATAACAAAAACAGTAGTGGACCCAAGACACTGCCCTGTGGTACATCAATATCAATACCTAGTTCAGAAGAATTCATACTAAAGTAATCTACGTATTGTTTCCTGTTCGATAAATAGGATTTTAAGAGTTTATTACATTGACCACGCAAACCATAATATTCCACTTTCTTTAGTAGGATTTCATGGTTCACACAATTAAATGCTTTTGACAAATCAATGAAAACTTCCATGAGTTTATTTCCAGTGTGTATATGCAATCTAGAATGCTTGCCAAGGCTGAAATAGTAGAGCGGCCTTCTCTAAAGCCATGCTGATTAGGAAAGAGCACTTTACTTACTTCCAAAAAGTTTAAGATTCTTTTGGATAATAATTTCTCAATAATTTTGGAAAGAAACAGATAACAAAGATATGGGGCGGTAGTTGCATATCTCTCTGGGGTCACCCTTTTTAAAGATACATATAACTTTTGATAATTTCAACACATTTAGAAAATGTCCTTCACTAAAGCACGAATTTATGATATGACATAAAGGTTTGGCAATCAAGTGAGCACATTGTTTAATAATTTTAGGAGAAAAGTTATCAATACCAGTTGAAAAAGAATTTTTTAAGTTATTGATTCTATCTAAAATTTCAGCTTCAGTAACGGGTTCAAGAAAAATCGTATTTTCTACAGGAAAATTGTGAGTGATATTATTATTTTGCGCCTGAGTAATTGAAGCAGCGAGAAAATTAGATAAGTTAACAAAATCAGATTTGAAACCATTTGAAGTAATTGCTTTGTCATAGGTTTCTCATTTGCTATTAACATTAAAGAAGGCTTTTTCTGTTTATTGTCATTTTGTATAGTGAAACAATTCTTTAAGTTTGAGTGATGATGTTCTGATGCCTGGTGTTAACCAGTTTTTGCTGTCAGTCTCAATGGCATCGCAATCGCTAACCCCTGTATATATTCTCAATGAATTTTCCATCGAGACCTTGAAAACTGCATCTCAATCGGTCAACTCTAATCGAAGACGAGCGAGAAATTATGTCCAAATTTTCACGTGGTCCTTGAATTTTGCATAGCAGTTTACATATAATTTCCACTTTTCGAGGCAGGTACATACCGTGTACCAATATTTTAACATTTATTCCGAACTTCTGACATTTCACTTTCAATGGTCCCAATTATCGTTCGACTGGTTATAAACAACGTTCACAAATTCAATAATATTTTAAGATGTAAGCTAATCTCTAGATAACTTCTGAATTAACAGACCTATCACTTGAGTGGGGACAGAGCACGTTAGACAGGCAACAGGTGATTGTCAGTTACCGGTAAACATTTGTTCGGAGTGGCTATGCGTTGAATCTATTTTCCATTGCACACGTTCGCTTGTTTTGTTGACATTTCGAGTAGGCGCTTTTTTAAATGAGTAAAAGAAAACAATGTATACATTGATGTACAATAATAATTGAGGTTGCATTTGTATCGTGAAATTTTGTGACAATTTGTCCATTGATTATTTAATTATTTCAAAACATTTTCAGTGCATGTTGTCATAATTTGGTGGATAATTTTGTGAAGTGAAGTTTGTGTAAATCTAAGTGTATAACATTTTTGTTTACCAAGGATTTTCTACTTGTTATGTACCATAAAGGATTATCAACATTTTGAAAAGGTTAGTAGTTGTAAAACTAATATTTTAACAATTTACGCATAATTAACAAATTTTAATACCTGCCTGGTACTGGGGAATTTACTTCTATGTAAATAAGGTAAACTGCAGTTTCTTGCAGTAAGTACTTAATACCTATGTCAATACTAAGAAATAGGTAGATGCATTTGCATTGCCGAGTTGTGGCAGTTTTGGTTTTAATCTGTTTATATCTTATCTCTTAATAAGTTGCGAATATGTTTTATATCGATTAATAAAATTCTTATCTAAATTAAACTCTATTGTGTGGAAAGAAAATATTTGTTTATGATAGGATATGAAAATATTACCATAACATTAATTTATTTAATAATTAATAAATATTGCCGGGATTCATAGAAATAGGGTTAGGTGTACGCTAGGTTTCAAACAAGTAGCAAAGACCATACGGCGTCTGTTTACCTTATTTTGCGACTATTGAAGTATTTATTGTTCAACAAATGGATCAACTTGGCAAACGATAAATAACAAACCAAATGCCTAATTATAAATTGACAACAATAATAAACAATAGAAATTTTACACAGGTGCCGGTGGTTTTCATATACTTTGCACCCGACTCTGCATCAAAAACACTTACTGAGTATTTAATTTTAAAAGCACCATATCAGGGGGTGTGTAAAAATTTAGAAATTTTTTATCATCTTTACGTTGTTCTTCCCAGCAATTTTGGAGAAAGGCGTTTTTATACCTTCCTATTGGTAGGTAATTATCGCATATATATTCATTAATTTTGACATATAGGCAGGCATATTATATATGTAATACAGTAAATTACAATTGAAAAAGAGAAGAAATTGAAGTCGAAACAATTTTTTTCAGTTTTAGTAAGTTGGTTTTCCATAGCTAGCAAAAACATATCTATCTCTTAAATACTTATGCTAAGAATATCCATTCCGGATGTGGAATATGCAATATCCAATATATCTAAAGTATATGCCTGGCATCTTTTCACATCCCTCGAATATACTTTTTTCATATGCATAATGCATAATATATTCAAAAGTCGTTCTTCGTAAAATCCTTGGCTTATTCTGAAAAGTCCTTAGCCAGTCTCAGGATTACGATTTACTATACAGGGTGATCAGAAATTAAGAAAATATAAAATTCTATCCTAATACAAAGTTTCATCCACCGAATCAATAATTTCTTTTCTTGCAATTTTTATTTAAAACCTCGTTTAAAATATGTCATTAATAATTTTTTTTAACTTCGGTTGCTGGTAAATAATTAAATTAATATTATTTATTTATTAATCTCCACTCTACAGGAATGTTCCCAATTAAAATGTTGTATTTCTCTTCACATACACATAGACAATAATTTTACAACGAACATTCCCTACGACATTGCGATCTGCCGCTGCTGAGACGAACTCAGGAGTGGTACAACGACTAGTCCTGTTGTCTTTCACACAACCTCGACTAATCTACTGCTACCAACTCGGTAACTCATGAAAGTCGTCTCTAAATATCCCCTAGCCGGGACTTGAATCCGGGACTCCTTGGCTGCGTTGAGCCACTGAGCCCATTAATAATTCACAACCACCTGGTTTAGGACATTTATTTAATAATGACATATTTTAAACAAATTGACAAGAAAATTAATTATTGACTGTGATTGAAAATATGTATAGGAGTGCACTTGTCACTACTTCATAAAGAACATAAAACACTTCACATGGAGTAGACAAACCCCTAAATCCCAAAGCCAAAGGCTGCCCGGAAGGGGTTACACACCGACATTGCCAGTGTCGGTGCCGAGGATCGAACCTAAAACACAACAGAGTGGGACCAAATGCGTTCGCCACTCAAGGCTCTCTACCCTCGTCTCTAGCTGACTGAGCTACCATGTCGTTTTAGATTTCATGAAATATTAATGAAAAAAAAAGCACTTTACTATTCGTAAAATGTAACGTTTTAGTAACTTACGATCACTCTGTGTAGTGAATCGCAATTCTGAGAAAATAGATAAGAACTTTTCAGAATAACCAGAGATTTTCTCGGATTTTATAAACAATGATTTTGTTCTTAAAAAATACAAAATATAAAAGTTTACAAGTATAGCTAAGTCAATTCATGGACACATCTTAAATACCAACAGAATATCTGGTTCAACTTCACGAGGAAGTTCTTCACCAAAAAGAACACGTATTTCTGTTTTTCTAAGCACTGATTGAGAATTCGAGGCAGCTGTCAGAGGTTTAGTGTTTTTAATTGTTCTTGTGTATGCAGAGTTTAATTGCTATTGAGTACCTAGGACGTTATCTCGAATGTTATTTTTAAGTTTGGCAATTTTTATCCCATACAGTAGGTACGTTTAACGTTAACTACCGAATTGTTGTTGCCTTTACGAAAGTTTAAACAGTTTATACAGAGCTCTTGAGACTTGCAATCAGTGAGTTTATGATTTTGAGAACAACCTGGATAGGCATTAGTTTGGAGGGAACACTTATTTGCGAGGTGGTGGAAACCATGGCATCTATAACATCGTCTCATCTCAATTACACCAAATACATTACAGTACAGTAATCATATCCAGAAGATATTTTACCCTGCTCTAAGATATTATGATATGTATCTCTGTCAATTTGAAGCACAGCTTGAAATGTTTATCTCGTGTTTTATTATTTTTTAATTATGGACACAACCTTATAATCACTGCCTATTTTTATTCCGCAACTTTAAAAATTAAATCGAATTAAGTCTACGATTGCCGCCCAGTTCTTCTGTGATATCGACCACTTTTACTCTGGGATGTAGAGTTGCTAATTCCTCCGGCTACATATTTATTTGACTGTCTTTGAGTTGTTAACTCCTTGAACGTATTAGAATCAAGCCTTGATCTTTGGCATTTCTGACTTTACTCAAATTTATATTTGAGCTAACCGGATTGATATTTTGAAGCATGTCAGATTTGGTAGTGGATACAGGTTGTTTGTTCACTGATTTTATGGCGAATGAGGAGGTTATAGCAGCAGAAGAAGCATAGGATTTAATTGGTGGCGTGTGACAAATCGATGTGGTAATGAATATTTGGTTTTAACTCATTAATTTTCGGAGTAACGAGTTTTTCGATAATCGCTCCAATAATTTTCACAACTTCTGCTTTTATTATCAAAATTACGAACATAAACATGAAAACCCAGAACCCCAGAAGTATGAACACATTTTCCCTTTCACGCAGCCATTCATATAGCTCACTTATGAGCAGAATAACCGGATAGCAGTGTGTGGTACAATAACCATAAACTAAACTAAAACCATATCAGGTTGAAGTTGACCGCTTACTACGTCGAATAAACAGGGCCGTCGAAAGGGGGTAATTAAACTGAGGCACGGATGATCTGAGAGGAATTCTGCCACTCACTTTACAGATCAAAAAGCTCAAAAAGCATTTCTAAAAATATACCATAATATGGCATAAGAAAGTTTAAATGTTTTATATCCTTTGACTTTGTATAATAAATACATTTTTTATTCTGTATAAACCTTTTATTAAAAATTATGAACTGTATCTTAATTATTACTTTTAATATGGTTGAGGGGGTCCCCGAGCTCGTTCCGTGTGTAGAAGATCCTGTGGATGATGTACATGTAGACGTTAACTAGTTACTTACATAAAATCGTGAATTAAAAAAAATTAAAATACTATCTATATGATCACAGTGATGATTGATCTACTCGATTTATCACTGGCCACATCAATGCCTTTACCTCCCAACATTACTATATTTTATAATTGCTGATGTAGCAAAATGTACTCACTTTCAATTTCTTTTATTTTTTCGGTGTATGTTTTTTAATTTTTTGAACTTATTTTCAATATATTCTATGTTACATGATCTAAGAAATTCCTGTATATATGTATTTTTTTCCTCGTAGTGTTAATTGGTACTTTTTCGACTTGTCGGGCATTGTCTAATACGATGACACTATTTTTGTCTAATTTTGGGATTAATGTGATCTCAAACCATTCTTCGAATATTTCTGCCAGCATAATATCTTGACAGGAAAGCAGCAAATAGACTGTTGAAGAATAGAATGTGAAATGAGATGAACCAGGGATTGGGGCACACAAATGCTTTGCTTCTATCTACAGGGTACCAAGCCACTCAGTCAGAGGATAACCGGTGCCTCCCAATTAAGAGGTTTAACATTTAAGACATCTTGAGGGTCCTGAGAGTCTGAAATTATACACAGTGGGATCAAAGATTTAGGAGGGAACTGGTGTTGGCGTCTGCAGATGCAAACCAAGGGTTGGTATAGGTATACAAGTGTGTTCCAGGCAGAGGTATAGACCATCCTACTGTGTGCAAGTAAAACTCTCAGTAGAGGTTTCGTTAACAAGCATATTATTTAGATATGTAACCACAGACATGCGTCTTTGAGGACTGTTGAAACAAACAAAGTGACTTCTAAGCAGCTACTGAATTGTCAGAAAGTTTTGACGGCCGAACTTGTATGGGTGCCCAGCCACAGGCATAAAAGGCAACGAAAAATCAGACCAATTGCTAGGAAAATGAGCAAAAACACCTTTCCCTGAGTCAGGCGTTGGCTTGCCAATAAGTCTGATTCAATCAGAGTTACGGGATTGGTACTGTCGTGAGCGGAAAAAAATAGGACAACTTTTTTTTCTAATGTAAATCTGTCCCTATTTGAATATGTAATGAGTAGCCAAAATAAAACAGATATCACTTTTCATTTAGTTTTTATTTTAATGCTGTAGTTATTGCTATAGTAAATGATGGATGGTTAATGAGACAAATTGCACTGCGTTATAACATTAATAAAAATTTGGTGTGTAACATTTTAAGAAAATGGAGAATAAACGGTACGATTAGTAGAAATCCTGGATCAAAAGACAAAGGATATCCTACTTAACAAGAAATTAACTATTAATATTTCGTTATTGCACCATTTCTATTTATAACTTCTATAAGTCTGTTTGGCATAGAATTAAATAATCTTACACAATAATCATTAGTAAGTAAGTAGTAGTAGTATTAGTACTATTTCCAGTAATTCTTCGGCATTCCGTGGTCTCACATTTCGTTTTTGGATACTTCTTACGAGTAGTCCCCATATTTCTTTCACAGGGTTAAGATCTGGACTATGACTGGGCTAGTTAAGAACATAGATGTTGTTATCTTGAAACCAGTTAGTTACGGTATGAGCAGTATGAACGGAACAATTGTCTTGTTGAAGTATAAACTCATTGTTAGGAAAAAATTGTGATACAGAAGGGAGCATAATATTGTCTAAAATCCTAATTAATATACGTTTCACTATTAAATCGTTCCTCAATATGCCATAAAACACCAGGACCAGGTGCCGATATCCAAGCCCACATATTGATGGAAAATCTACCACTGTTATCATTGTTAGATATATATTTCTCATCGAATCGAGTATTCGGAGGGCGGTAAACACGAATACGACCGCTGTGTGTTGACTGGAAAGTTTTTTCATCTATAAAGATTACATTGTTCCAAAAATTTACATCTTGCGCTATAAATTCAAGCGCAAATCCTACTCAAGCTTCTTTATGTTCAGCTTTAAGTAAGTATTTCTGTGCTGCTGCAGGACAGCGTAGCTCCGATTCTCTTACTCGCTGGCGACCAGTACTACTCGATCCAAGAAAATTCGTTTCTTTAGCAGCCTGAATAACTGAGTAAAATCGATTTTCTACTAAAGCGTTTACCAATTGCAAATCTTGTTGTTGAGTTGATATCCTTCGTCGCCCTGATCCAGAATTTCTACTAATCGTACCGTTTATTCTCCACTTTCTTAAAATGTTACACCGAATTTTTGTCAATATTATAACGCAGTGCAATTTGTCTCATTGACCATCCATCTTCTGATTTAGCAATAACTCCAGTTTTAACTAAATCGCTTATATGAGGCATATTAGTTGTTTGCATACTCGCAAGAAATTATGACAACTAAGTGACAATATCACAAAAATTAAAGTTAGATGTACACAACTAGATTTTAGCAAAATACCGTTATAAGACTTGTCCTATTTTTTTTTGCTCACGACCGTACAAGTACAAGAACTATTGGATTCAAGCTCCCGGAATGAAGCAATCAACGCTCCATGTAAAGAGGCCCTCAGCTGCCTCTACCGCAAAGTGGCTGCTTGGGCTCGAGAGAGAAATATTGAGATGGATAGTAGGCTTGTTAACATGTCACTGTCCCTTAAATGAGCACGAAGGTGAAGGAAGGTCCGATTTGTCAGATGCGTGGAGTGAAGGAGAAACCATCACTCTACTATCCTTTATGGAAAGCACAGGCCTTTTCTAGGAGACCTCATGTGTCGCTAAAGTACAATGGGCATGCAAGCCTGAGTACTGTGGATTTTCTCTTGTATCTATCTGGAATCTGCAGTGTACACGAAGACGATAGCATTCGTAAAATCAGATACTTATACGACAGAATTATACGATAATGATCCCGCAATGACACACAATGCTTATCTTTTAATACAAATAACTTGATACAGATGATATTGCAGTCGTACGGGTGTGTAATGATTTAAACTGTACTTTTTATAAGCATTAGCAGAATTTAATATTATATTTACTGCATATTGTGTTATCTTATCTTACGACTTTTATCGCTCTGGTGTGCAGTCTGACTTGTGATGATTAAATATAAATTGTAAAGCCTTAGGCAGTTCCTCATCTTAGTTTCAATTTATATGCAAGATCATTTTTATCTAAGCTCGTGACATATTTTTGGACATATCTCCATTTGCGATAACCATCGATAGGTACCTGTTAAAAAAAGAAAGAGAACTGAACGGCCACAACATTTAAAGGTCACATTTTATATTATGCCAAGGATACCTGTATCATTATATTGCTACATATATTTTTACGTGAGGATAATTATAAAGTCAAAGAGATTATGTCTAGTAAATAGCTGAGTCTATATGACTTGATGTATTCAATTTAAGATGCAGCTGACTGGTACTGGTAATTAATTAAAGGTATTCGATAAAAAATTTGTTTGACTGCCCATAAATTACACATTTGTTGCGTGTACCTACATTAATTTAAGATCGTAAATACTAGACAGACAATTGAACTGTTATGTAGAAGCGCATATAATTAGTCAAATTACCTTGGAACATCCGCATTTATTTATACCGGTTTCTCAACAAGGCACGTTTTCTGATGAAATGAAAATTTGCACCGGCTACTACGCATGCGTTACCTACAGCTTGTCCCACTTTTGTTTTTATATTTAATTGATATGTATACGTATACTTATAACCATTCAACAAATTAGAATCCATTTACAGAATGGGTACATGGATGTGATATGGAAGTTTAATGCCTACATGTTATAGCACACACATTTAATAGTATATTATTTAAAACGATGATTTATAAAATGTAGCATTGCATATGCTACATTTTTCATAGTAATCAATTTAAAAAGTAAACTGGTGCATAGTGAGTTAGGCCACCCAGTATGTGGATAAATGTATTACTGGTGGCAGTGAAAAATCTCCTGAAAAGGAATTTATTAGACAAATATAAATATTTTTTTTATTCTTTCTTTCCTGCAAAAACATGCTTCACATGCAGTTAAATATATAAGTAAATAATAATGAAAATAATGCGGCACCGTTTCAGACAATTAACACTGCAATTATAACTTGTTCAGGTTGAAAAGCACTTGACACCTCATTTTGAGTTAACACCGAAATATAGTAAACATACGACGTCTTCTCTTCCTGGCTGGTTTAACAGCCTGTTTCTTATGAACTTGTTTTATTTGTTTCTTCAGAAGCACATAGTAGCACACTCTCTATTTTAAGGTTAAATTTTAGATATTTTAAATTCCTCTTCTTCTTCTTATAGTTCGATTTTGCCAAGAGCACAATTCTGTGATTTGAGTTGGTAATTAAGACCTGCGTGTAGGGATCGTTAGTTTTTTTAAAATTCGCAAGACCGCGTTAGAAAGCTAAGCCATCTTAGCAGCCCTTTTAAGCGTGATCCATTGAAGGAGCCGGTAGTGCTTAGACTTGGGGCAGTAGCCTAACTAGTAAATTTGGTCAAGCCATAATTTTTATTCACGCCATAAGCTTAGGCTTATAATCGATACTGAGCCCCCACAGGTCACTTGGGGTAAGTCTTGCGAATTCGTTTGAATTTCATTTTGTAAGGTGTATTTTTTTTATATCATAGGGTTGCCAGTATCCCTCATATGAGGCAATTTTCTTTGGTGTGATATCATTATTGGTATATCATCTTTCCGATGTAACGGCCACACACAGATGGTATTATTTTAAGAAGCAAGAGGTCAATAAGCGAAAGAATCCGAGTCGTCGATTTTTTTTGGACCACGTAGACAGTGGAGACAATTTGAGAGTGGAGGCAGCGTGTAGTAGAGGGGTCCCTGCAGTAAATACAAATGAAGTACCAAAAATAGAATGTTAAACACAGTTAAATAAAATAAAAAACTTTTTAATGGTTAATGATTAATGGTCCCTGCAGTCATACCTGATTCTGGAACAAAGTTACACCAGGGCCTTCTGTTGGGTGGTATTATTTATAACATTTTGTTTGATTTAAATTTCTACTTTACATGTATTTTTTTTTTACTTGTAAGAAATGGTACCATTTTAATTAAATTTTAACATTTTTCAAATATTCATACTAAATTTTCTTAAATAATACTTGTTAAACCTTGTCATAATTAAATATTTTTTTTTATCAATCATTCAAATTTCAACTTAACTAAATTTTTTTGCTATTGCTAAATAAATTATTCAACTGTCCCATTGTCAAATATTAAAGTCAACTTATTATTAACATGTGTGTTTCCTTTCTTCTACTCATTTAGCTGGATATATATTATTGGTGAGCTTATTACATAACTTAGGTACTCAGTATTGTTTTCCTTAGCTTTCACAATACTCATGGTTCATATAGTAAGTTAAGGTGGCGCCCTGAACATCTATTTTTTTGTTTATATATATATTCACTATTTTATATTTTTTTTGCAAGTTAACAAATGAGTAAATATCGAACCACGACCTCGCTTTCCCATAACCCAGAGCTGCCGTTCGCATAATTGAAACACTTCCTGGTTTTAAGCCAAGGGGTGTTACAAAAACATGAAAAATAATATTATATTTTTCATACAGGATATACAGCTGTGAAATATATTATACAGGGTGTCTGGTAAGGTGACGCCGACTCTGAACAGGGAGGTAGAGGGGGTCATTTGGCATATATATGACCAAACATACCTATATAAAAAATACTACGGTTTTTTTATATTGCCGATTTTGTACTTTTTGAAAAATCTCCATATTTCATCATTTGTATTATGTACTAAATTTAACTTTTGTTATTCTGAAACATTTTTTTTTCTTTACCTACATAAACTTCCAACAAAAACAAAAAAAAAATAAAAGTTTCTGTCGTCCATTTAAAAAAAAATGACATTTATTAGAAGAAAATTGTAATGGTAATTAAAAATGTCTATTTTCGTAGTCTTACAATTTAAAAAAAAAAGTCATCTAGATATTACAATTACTTTTAAAACTTCTCTATTACTTATATTCTCTTTAAGTGGCAATATCATACATACCATCAAGTTTTACCAGTCACTAAAAATAGACAAACCGGCAATAGTTTTTCATTTAATCAAAAACTAAATATGCGCGCTCTTTCAACAAAAACAAAGCTATCGTTTCAGAAAACTTTATTTAAAAGAAAAATTACTATTTGAGAACAAATTTATTATTTTTGGTGTTCAAAATGAGACCCATTATTTCTAATGCATTTCCTCTCCCTAATTCTAAGTCTTAATCTTATTTCTTGTCGTAGTTGTAGAAAGGCTCGCTCTATTTTTGCTACTAGTTGAACACGGTTTTGTATTTCCTCATTGTACACAAGTTCCTTCATCATACCCCATACGTAATAGTCCAGTGGCGTTAAGTCTGGGTATCTTGCAAGACACAGAATAGGTCCACTACGCCGAATCCACCTAACAGGATATGTTCGATCTAAGAATTGGTGGATTGACAAGCAGTAGTGAGCTGGGCATCCGTTGTTTTGGAAAATGATACGGTGGCGAAGGTTAATTGGCAGATTTTCCAGGGACGAAGGAAGATCGTTCTGGAAAAAGTCAAGGTAAGCGTCTTCGTTCAGGTTATCTGGTAGGTAATGAGGCCCAATGACATTTCCAGCAATTAAACCCATCCAAAAATTGACACCAAACTTATTCTGAAAGGAAGTTTGTTTCTTCATTTGCGGGTTGTCACCCTTCTCCGCCCAATAATGGAGATTGTGAAAATTGGTTATGCTTTCACGGGATAGTTTTGATTCATCCGTCTATAGAGTAGATTTTAAGTAATGAGGGTCCTCAATATCGGCATTCAATAAAAAGCGACAAAATGTTATCCTTCGTACAGGGTCACCCTCTTCGAGGCCTTGTACTGAAGTATAATGGTATGGATGTTTTTTTCTGTATTTATTACTGACCAAGTCATTCAAATTGACAATCCAAGTTGCTGTGCCAATTTTCTAACGCTTGTTGTGGAATCTGCAGCAAATGCGACTAGAATATTTTTGTCATCTTCGGGGTGATGGTGTGTAGGTCCTACAGCAGGCTCATTGATGTAAATTATCTGTTTCCGCCATTCGGCGATAAGTGTTGCTGAATACACGAGGATCTGGAATCTTTCTACGTGGATGAAATCGTTCATGATACAATCTTGCAGCAAGGTAAGCATTCCCATCTGCTTTGCCATAGTAAAAGAGTATGTAAGCATACTCTAGATTACTATAAGTAGCCACTGAAATTCATTTTACTCGGTATATCAGAAACTTATTAGTACAAAACGACACAAAACTGAGGATAGTTATAAACTTCGTTGAAAGTACAAGAAATACGAAAGTGTGCGTGTGACAGCTGTCAGTGATATTACTAACAAACAAATGACTGTGGTTCTGACTGCTTTTATAGAGTGTTTATACAAGTCAAAAAAATAAAATTTATGTAAATTATCAATAAGACCAAGATATGAAAATGTAAAAAGTGGTACAAAACAATAAGATACAACAGCATTAAGACATACAAACAGAGAAAACATGCATATTATACAATACAAGTAAAATAGTATAAAATACAATTAACTTTAGAATACAGCTTACAAATGTACAAAAGTCAACTAATGGGGACAAGATGTGTAACTGAGGTGAGATTGATTCTATATTAAGATTTATGTTTTCAAATTTGCAATGTTTGTCAGTTGGTTCAGGTCAAATCTTAAAATCAAAATTTCGATTAGTTCTAATTAAGCTAGAGCTTTGAAGTTTTGCACATGTGTATAAGTCTGGTGACAATACACTTTAACATTTCCATATAAGAAAAAACCAAGATGGCGGACGACTTTATCATTTATGGTCCGATTCGACTCAAAATCGATATCTGGGGGTTTTCGAGATCACCAATTATGAATTCTTGGTCAAAATTTAGAAATTCAAAATGGCGGCGCCAATATGGCGGACGATTTTTGTCATTTATGGTCCAAATCGACATCTGGGGTTTTCGGGTTAGCCGATTACGAATTTCTAGTAAAAGATTTAGTTCAAGATGGCGGTTTCAAAATGGCGGACGACTTTATCGTTTATTGTCCGATTCGACATAAATTCGATATCTGGGGGTTTTCGAGATCGCCGATTGTGAATTCTTGGTCAAAATTTAGAAGTTCAAAATGGCGGCGTCAATATGGCGGACGACTTTTGTCATTTATGGTCCAAATCGATCAAAATCGATATCTGGGGTTTTCGGGTTCGCCGGTAACGAATTTCTAGTCAAAAATTAAGTGCAAGATGGCGACTTTAAGATGGCGAACGACTTTATCGTTTATGATCCAATTCGACTCAAAATCGATATCTGGGGGTTTTCGAGATCGCCAATTATGAATTCTTGCTGAAAATTCCGAAATTCAAAATGGCGGCGCCACTATGGCTGATGGCTTTTGTCATTTAAATCCAAATCGATCAAAATCGATATTTGGAGATTACAGCATATCAAAAGACTAAAAAGTAAAAAATAAAATTATATAAAAAATATTTTTTAAAAGCTTTTATTTAAAAAATGCTCTAAAAAGTAGAAAATAAACTTTGTAGTAAATCAAACCCATTATTTTGTTACATTATATATTTTTTTATGATATAAAAACTTGTTGCGAGCAATCTCCTCTATACAGGAAAATCTCGCGACAAGCTTTTATATCATAAAAAAGATATGTAATGTAACAAAATAATGGGTTTGATTTACTTCAAAGTTTATTTTCTACTTTTTAGAACATTTTTTAAATATTTTTTTATATATTTTTTTTTACATATGATAAACATTGAAATATATATATACTTTGTATAGTCATAGTTCCAAGCCTCGTGAACTGTTGCTACAGTCTGCTCTATAATGTAAACCTGTGATTACACGGATGGCTTTCCGTTGTGCTGAAAACACGTTGGCAGAAGATGTAGAATGCCACAAACCAAGATAACATGATATGCAGGAGTGAATCAGAGAGTGGTAAGGCAAGCTGTTATTAGTGTATGTTGGGATACTTTTTCTGCAAGATTTCTTAGTAAATACCTATATTTTGAAATTTTTCTGCAGACATAAAAAGTATGTTTGTTTCTCCCAGGATAACTTTGGGTCAAGGTACACTCCAAGAAATCTAATGGCCGCCGAGTTGGTTACATCATCCAGATTTCGTAAGCTGAAAATCAATTTCTCAATTTTTGTTTGATTTTGGCAGCGGCTATTTGAGCCGAACCAGTTATCAGTGCTTTTAGCGATATTTGGGATTTCATTTAAGAGATCATCACTGCTACAACTTGATAAAGTTAGGTTTATGTCGTCAGCAAATAAGATTGGCACGGCGTTAACTTTGACGGAATTAGGAAAATCATTTATATAGATCAAAAATAATACGGGGTCCAGGACCGATCCTTGAGGCACACCAAAGTTTATTTTTAGAGTCTCCGACTTGCTTCCATTACGGACTACAAATTGTTGTCTGTTTGGCAGGTGGAGACATTGGACACAGTAACAAAATTGCCTGGGAAATTTCGAAAGATGCATGCTGAGAATTAAGAAAGTTACCTAAGAACTGGTCCAAGCAATACATAAAAAGTAAAACGTACAGATCCAAAAAAAAAGGATCAAAATAATATTGCGGTAAGAAATGAGTATTGGCAAATAGAAAAATAAGAACAGTGATTAGGTAATCTCCTTTAGTTTATCACCACATTTTCTCAAAATAGAGTCGATCACCCATAGAATTCGTTTATGAACTAACTGTATGATAGAGAAAAGACTTTTTACAGAGAACTTCTAGTTAACCTCGCCATGCTTTGATTGATTTGAGCTATTTGTATATACTCCCATAGTTTCCAAAAAGTGTTGACTAGAGTAATCGTTTCATATTTCTAGCACTAGATCGTCTGCCATTAATCGAACAGTTGACACAAATGATGCAGATGAGGGCTGTAATATATTTATTTATGTTTATGCTATTAATGTTATTCTGATACTTGCTACATCTCCTTACAACGAGCTTAAATAACATGTAGTGTCATTCTTGACCCACATTATTTGTTTCATTAAATCATTATTTAAAAATCCCAGACTAATTGCCATAAAACATTTATACAGTACAATTTACGATAATAAAATTTCTTGGTCACCTTCAACACTTGTAACCACAATCTCTCAATTAGATCTGCTTCTATTGTGAATTTGCGGTATCGGCGAGTTGAAATGTCGTTTAAAAAAATATGCGACTGAATTTCGATTGTCTATCTTTGGTAAATTACGAGGTAAATTAGTTATCTCGATTAGGGACTTAATTTTAATTAATCGATTTGTAGTGGCTGATACTTGCAATGTCATTGTCTACCATTTTGTTAATTTTAAATTAATTGGTGTTAAGATACAAGGCTTTAATTTCAAAAGTAGAGGTTTATATATCGAGTGGGACAACTGTCAAAAGATATATTTCACTAACTCCCCGCTAGCTACTCCAACATAAACATGTCAAATCGTGATATTTGGTTTTAGGATTTTCACGGAACTGGTGACGATTTTCCGAGTTTTCTCCTTTGTTGGTTATTCCAAATTGTTAAATAATTACTTTAGTGGAGTCAGACAAGCAAAACATAAGGAATTGTTTCCCGTATCATTTTTTTTTGTAACATTTTAGTTACATCGAACACCATACGAAATGGACATTTTCTACCTCTAGCAACCGCCGCTACGCAAGTTATCGGCCATTTTGTGAAAAATCTACCAGTCTCTGGTCGTTCTTTCTGAATATAGATGAGTCTATCTCGGTATGTGTAGGTCCAAAAAAAGCGAAAAAAATTAAGGCTGTTCATTATGATATAGGCTATCAGCGGTTAAAATATGAAATTTTTATCTGCACACAACCTCAAAAAAAAAAAATAATAATAAAAACTGAGAAATCTGCAAAATTCTGGTTTTTTGGTTTGGCGACTACTTCAACAAATTAATGTGTACTATGTTGGCATTTATTAAAATAGAATAGAATATATGGAATGGGGAATTATAAGCAAACGGTTAGTAAAGGTTGCTCGATCGTCGTAGGGAGGCTTTCTATTCTGGGTAGATTTTAACAGGTGAAATAGGTAATTAAGCCCTCGAGGAATTTAATTGCAGAAAAAATCTATAAATGAAAGGAGCGACCATCAACATACTATTCGCTAATTTTTTTCGAAGCATATAAACTTTTCATTGTAGGAGGAACCTATAAATAAACATACACGTTCAAAAATACTTTTTTTTTTTCGTCTTCTGGCTTTGGTTGTCTCCATTCAGCCACGATATTTATTATTATATATACTTCTTAATCTAACCTACTTGCAATCACTAACCTGATACAAAACCCAATGACAGAGACATTATTTACTACTCAGGGATTGTAGACAAGGACACACGTTTCACGTCAAGGTGCCCTTCATGACGTTTTCCTTTAAAATTCAACACAGAATAGGCAACGGTAAGAAGGGTATGAAACGACAAAGGATAAAACAGAGGAAAACACGACTACACCTATATTCTGACACGACACAACCTGATGTATTCCCAAAATATTTCTTTAAATGTTTGATTTCTTGTTACTGTATATAATAGTGACGTACTATTTAATGGTAGAGGAATACCATTCTCCACCAGTTTCTTTGCCAGAAAATTTATGGCTGTAATATTATTCGTGCACTGGAATAGCCAGTGATTGATATCTCCAATTTCCCCATTACATTCACATAACGGGCTATCAACAATTTTCATTCTATATAATAGAGATTTGAAGGCACCATGACCAACCAAGCACCGAACATATGTTACGAACATTTGTCTGTTATACGGAAATTCCTTATAAGTTGGTTTAGAAGGGAGGCGGTTATATACTTTACAATATTGATAGTTATGTGTTTGGGCCATCTGGAGCCATTCTTCTTCCCATTTTTTCCTCATGTCCATTTTAGCGTTGGTAATTAGATCATAATATGGCAAGTACTCAATTGCCGCAAAAATACTTCATTTGAATCCTATGCGTTTAAGAAGTGTACGACGTAACATTTTCGAATTTGCCGTAACAAATTTACAATTTTTATCGGCAATTTTCGAATTTTTTTCCCCGAACTTCAGGAGAACACCCATTAAGCCGCTTTCAAAAACGCTTTAGGGCGTCAGTTTTCATTCAGAAGTTTACCGTTCCCGTTCTTGTAATTAACCGTGACTTTTTCAAATTTTCCGTAAATTTTTCGGATATGCCGTGACAATTTTACAATTTTTGAATATCTTTCCGAAATTCAGCAAAACACGCATCAAACTCATTAGTAAATGGCTTTTGCAAGTCAGTTTTCTTCTCGTAATTTGCATTCTTCTTCGTTCTAATAAATCATTTAATGTTTTTGAATCTTTCATAATAATGAATGTAAGGCTTCTCAAAAAATAATTTTAGCAGTCATTTTTTCGAATGCAAAAATGGCTATTTTAGGGACTCATTGGAGTCCGTAAAATGAGTCTTTTCCGGGCAACTTTTGAGGATTAGTTAGGTAAATAAAGCAAAATGGTTCAATACAACAATCAAACAATCTGGTTACTATGGTCGCATGATAATTAAAATTCGAAGGTCACTATTTTAGAGAAATATTTGCTCTGATCAAAAATTTGAATACGTTTTAGGGACCTTTAATTGAAAAAAATGTTTTTGTAACACGTACGCAAATCAGTTTTTTGGGACTCTTCAATTATTCCGTTACGATTCGTCCAAAAATGCATGATTTTAGGTACTCGTTGCCAAAATAACTACAATACTCTGCATGTTATTCAGATTTATCGCATTCAACTATTTGTTTCTGATTGCACGGTTTCTCGCCTTATTGTTTTCCTTTTAAAATCTTTAATTTAATCTTTATTTATCACTTTTTTCTCGTGCTTAAGTGGCTTCTTTCGTAACTTTAAATGTTGAGTTATTTTTTTATCACAAATTTCATTTATTGCATTTGTTTACGGATAAAAGGTGGCAAATTATAAGCTACTTACTTTTAGTAAAGAAAAATTTTTGGAATTTCACACAAGTTAAAAAAAAATTAGCGGCTAATTAGCGGTAATTAGGCCTATGTACAATTCAATTCTGCAAAGTTGTTCTGCTAAGTTATTATATATCCCAAAATGAAGAAATGAACTATTCCCGAATCTGTATATTTTGCACCATATATTGACTGTAAAAAATGCTTTCTACAAAAGTTGTTGATAGTTTATTAATAAACGTAAATTTGTTGAAGTTTCGTAATTCCTTACCGCATTTAAAAACCGAAAAAAAAGAAGCAACCAGAAATTAAAATAGAATGACCTCCTTCGAAATAGATTATTTGAACGGAGGGTAATTATAGCTTTTTACAATAATAATACATGTCGAAATAATATTGTCATAAGCGGAAACTAGACATTTGAGTTGGTGAAGCATCATCCTTGACGTATTTTATAATTGCTATACTTAAAATAGGCAAATGCACTAACTTTTACATTTGATTGGTTTGATATTTTGTGTTTCTTCATCTTTTTAGAAGTCAAACTAATGGAGCACAGAATTAGGTAGGTAAATTAAATCTGTTAGGTTTCCTATCCAATTACGTGTAATTGCTAGCCGTGCAACGTGTAATTAGAGAAAATTAAAACATTTTTTTAAACTATAAATTGCTCACGGTAACATTCCTAGTAACGACTATGAAAACAACTGGGATTTTTAAACTTCACGGCTGCATCGTTGATGGAATTTTTTACATCACGTCAAACATTTTTTATATTGCTACTAATGATGATGATAATAGTAATAATAATAATAATCATCGTAACATGTTCCTATTAAAATACAAAAGAACCTTATTCTTTTCTTATTCTCATGGTATTTTTAAAGATATGACAAGACTTAAGGTCGCCACCATATCCAAGAGAAAGAGATCCGATAGGGAAATATTTACTGTTTTTGGCCATAACTTCTTATTCTAAAACACACATTGCAAACAAACTATAAGACTACCTAAGTAGAACTATAATAGGAGTAGTGTTATAAATTTTCATTTAATAATTTCAAATTCAAACATATGCGAAATAGTTAGATTTAAATTTAGGAAATACAAAGATTGACATAATTTTTAAATTTAAATCTAACTATTTTGCGAACAACTGAAAATTCATATCACTACACCTGTCTTGGTACTACTTAAGTAGTCCTATACTTTTTTACCAATATATGTATTTAAAAAAAAGATATACCCAAAAATAATAAATATTTCCTTATCGGATCTCTTTCTCTCTCTCTCTTGGATATGCCCTCCTTAAAGATGTGGCAGTTGTCCAGTCATCAGGAAATAAATTATAAGAGCTTTTGGGCAATCCAACTGATAGAACTGAATTAAATGAAAATTGTTCCAAATTTTATTTCGATTCATCCGAGGATTCATCATTCTTCAATAATATCTTCAAATAGTGTATGATTGGTATCATTCGTTCGTAAACACACTTGTTTTTAGTTATTTATAATTATGTAGTTCAATACATTAATTAATTGTTTGAGTGGCTTCCTGCATTTTTTTATTATAATATTTTATCTGGTAGACTTACAACCAAAAATATTGTATAATAAAAAACATATAATTTTTTCTAATGAGTTATTAATTATGTTAATCAAAATATATGTCTAACAGTTGAGGATTCGTTACAAAAAAAATTATAGGTATCTAAATAAATTTTATCAGTTGCGTACATTTAATTCTTGATCTTGTAATTGAATTGTTACTTATGAAAAAAATCAAAAAAAAATTAGAATTTTCATCAAAACAGGAAAAAACCGAAATTTCTAATATTTTTTGAGGTTGTAAAAATGGTACAATTTGAAAAAAATTCTTACGATGATTTGTCTAAATAGCACAGGGTCCCCAATTTTTGAAGTAAAATGCGTTTATTAGGAATTTTGGTTATGCATACCTATATCATCTTCAAATTGAGCACACGAGTAGATAGGCTATGTGTGTACGGCTCAGAATTCCATTTATTTTCTTATGGAGGTTCAATCGGCTTTTCACTTTCATTCTTGTAAAGAGCCGACTGAAGTTTGCTGCGGATGGTAGAGTGACGTCACCCTATCCTTATGTATCCTCAATTATCCCTCGCGTATCTCCAATTATCCCCCATGTTATCTCCACGTATCCCCAATTATCCCCTATGTATCCCTTTAAACAAATTTAAACAGATATAAATACATCTTAAACTGGCCTCAAACGTCTCTAAACAGGTCTCAAACAGTAATAAACAGGTTTTAAACGAATATAAACAGATTTGCGTCTACCTGTTTAAGGGATACTGATCACCGAAATTATTAGTTAACGTGTAAACAATCCCTCTACTATAACAATATTTCAGTCGCAAACTCCTCTATAAAATTTTTATTTTACTATAAGGGACGCAACAAACAGCTACCCTCCGGGCTATGTCACAAGCTTGGCGCGTTAAGTGTAATATTTACATATTACCAAACAGAACACAAAAGCTTCGATTGCAACAAACACCGGCCAAAAGACTAATTCCTACTTAAAGGAGCTCTCGTGCCACCCGTCCCACATCACTTGCAGACTGCAATTTCGAGCTGTTCACTCTCATCAGTGCAAGGTAGGATGTGACAATCGATACGAGGATCCTTCGACTATTTGGTACATTTTGATATCCTTAGGATGGCGACATGCAAAACAGTCAGCGCCATCTAGCTGTCCAGTGTCTCTTGCAATTGAAAAATAAATATCCTGACTGGGTTTAGCATGAGTTCAAGTGTGTTTCTAGAGAGAAAAATATTAAAACATAATAATAACTCGTAACTCAGCGCTCGGCGGGGCACATAGCCCGGAGAGTAGCTGTTGGTTGCAGTCTGGTTACGTTTCTTATAGTAAAATAAGAATTTTATGAGTTTGCGACTGAAATATTATGTTTTAATATTCTGTCCTCTAGAAGCCCAGCTGAACTCATGCTAAGCTCAGTCAGGCTATTTATTTTTCGATTCCAACAGACACTGGACCGCTAGATGGCGCCTGCTGACTATTTTGCATGTCGCTATCCTAAGGATACCGAAATGTGCCAAATAGCCGAAGGATCCTCGTGTCGGTCGTCACAACCTACCTTACACTGATGGGAGCCAACAGCTCGAAACTGCAGTCTGCAAGTGGTGTGGGATGGTTGGCACGGGAACTCCTTTAAGTAGGAATTAGTCTTTCGGCTATTAAAACAATGTTTTTAGTCGCAAACTCCTGTATAAAATCCTTATTTTAACTATAAGGAACGTAACCAGACTGCAACCAACAGCTACTCTCCGGGCTATGTGCCCCACCGAGCGCTGAATTGCAAGTTACAAGCCTGGCGCGTTAAGTGTAATAATCGCATATTACCAACAAAACACTAATGCTTCGATTGCAACAAACACCAGCCGAAAGACTGATCCTACTTAAAGGAGCTCTCGTGCCAGTTGTCACACACCACTTGCAGACTGCAGTTTCGAGCTGTTGGCTCTCGTCAATGCAAGGTAGGCATGTGACGACCGACACGAGGAACTTGACTATTTAGTACATTTCGGTATCTTTGGGATAGCGACATGTAAAATAGTCAGCAGGCGCCATCTAGCGGTCCAATGTCTGTTGCACTCGTAAAATAAATAGCCTGACTGGGCTCAGCATAGTTCAAATGTGCTTTTAGAGGGCGGAATATTAAAACATAATACTTTTAGTCGCAAACTCCTCTATAAAATCCTTATTTTTACTATAAGGAACATAACCAGACTGCAACCAACAGCTACTCTCCGGGATATGTGCCCCGAGCGCTGAAATTACAAGTTACAAGCCTGGCGCGTTAAGTGTAATAATTGCATATTACCATCAAAACGCTAATGCTTCGACTGCAACACTTAACGCGCCAGGCTTGTAACTCGTAATTCAGCGCTCGGCGAGGCACATAGCCCGGAGAGTAGCTGTTGGTTGGAGTCTGGTTACATTCCTTATCTAGCATTTTATAGAGTTTGTGACTGAAATATTATGTTTTAATACTCTGAACTCTAGAAGTACACTTGAACTAATCCCGCTACTGAGTGGAGAAGCACCATCGTGTTGATACAGAACGCTTCTTTTGCATTTTATAAGACGCAAATATTCAAGGATTTATAAGTAAGTTTAACTGATTTATTGAGCGGAATAATGTCTTTAATATGTACGTGGTTCAAATAGATCCTGTATAGGTTTTTTAAGAAATAGCATTAACGTCTCGCTCGATCGCGTGTTCCTATAACTATAACTCTTGCAACGATTCTTCTTGATTAACCACAATACCATTTCCTTGTGTATCAAATTTTTTTATATTTATGTTATAAAACGACGGTAAATCAAAGCTGCTATCTTTAGTAATTCAGGTTAGCAAATTTTTTACAAAGCGTATATTTATAGCATTTCTGGTTTTTATAGATAAAGCAAAGTTGCCTTGACTTTCTTAAACAAACAGCAAAAAACTGTAATTAATTTTAAATTCGTTTCGATAAGCGAACCAGCGGCATTGAAAGTAGCTGAAATGACAAAACGGATTCGCTTTTTTAGTTTTGTCTGTAAACTAGACATATTCACCGGTTTACTGAAGTTTTTATATAATTGTTGAACATTTTATAGGCTACTCTTCGCAGATTAATAAATTTTTTTAGTCATAATTGCTATATTTGTAATTTTTTATTCATTTCCTGATGATGCCTGCTGTGCTGGCAAAAGTTTTTTCGAGTTATTCGCTACAAATCATTTACTATTAACATTAACCATATAACTTGTTTCAATCTAAGTAGGTAAAGTGTATACGAACTTAATTGAAACCGTATAAAAACTAAAAACCGGCAAAAGCAGTCGGCATCTCTTTACTGTACATGGGCGGAGGTAAATGGAAAGCTTGTCATAAGAAAATGATAAGATTTTCGGGAGTTATTATATTATCCTCTGTTTCAAATGGTCTCCAAAAAGCCATGGTAAATTAGTAAATAATTAAAATATTTTACCTTTTATATAGTAGTAAATATTTATAAATATGAACAATAACTAACTAAACTCCTACGCTCGATATTATAACAGGTATTTATGCACTGCACTGGCACGTTGACAGCACATCTCATAAGTCCACGTTGACTTCTGAGAAACGATTTACGAGTTTTTTTATACTAGTAGGCTTGTCCGTTTTATTATCTTTAAACCAGTGCAGTCGTAGATGGTTCATTCAGGATGATTACATTGCCAGTCTCGGACTCGCCTGCACAGTTTCAACTACCATTCGAATCTCGATACCATTGCTAAATATATAGGACAAAATATCAAGTTCAGTGCGCACGGTCCTGTGCTTTAACACTGACCAGTTCCAATTGTGCTCGTATAAAATATACAGATATTTATTTTCCATTTATTCGTCAGTCTGTTAATTGTTACGAGCAATTGACTCAGAAATTGTAATTTATTGTGTGACCATCATATTAAAACTACCTAAGACCTTACCTCATATGCTTAAGGTTTTCTTTCTCTCGGTTTTTGTAATTATACATATATATGTCAATGTCGCAAAAGCAGATGGGTATTATCATATCGCCATCGTGACACACATCCGTGGTGATCGCTCGGCGGAACTGCTCGAACAGGAAGTTGAAATGCAGGTCCCACTTAGAAGGAACAATGACAGTTGGTAGGAACACCGAAAAAATGCATGCGATAAATATCTACTCGTCGCGGTAGACGCTAATAATTATTTCTTATGTACAGTCTGTTTCAAATTAGAGAGGATTGCAGTAGCTCGCTTACCATAACAGCTAGAAAAGTGTGGATCAAAGAATTTGGAAAGTTATTTAGATTTTATTTAAAATAAAAATCAGTTGACATTGTAGGTACCTTAAAGTCACAATACGTCCTATCCCGCATTATGCGGGATTGTCCTTCATGTTTATGGTATAACACGTAAACACAAGAGTCCCTCAGATGTCTCTAAAAACTTCCGTCGTTCCAATCAAATAGGGCAAAGAAACAAAATGTCGTAGTTCTGCAGTGATTCTGGAAAACCTGGTCAGAGAACTTAATTTGGAGGAATTACTTCGAACCTCGCTTCGAACCCTGTAATAATGTTTAGTTCTTTAAAGTTTAAAAATAAAAATAACAACGATACAGACTAAAAAAAGAAAAACTCTTTTTTCCCCTATATTATTATGTGCTTTTTCTTCGTCAGGGCCAAGATAACATTGCATGCCAGTTAAGAAGTTTGCAATCATGATCATAGCTGTAAATCGAATTTCTTCCCAAAACGTTAAATAATTATGGTTGGTGGAATAAGCGTTGTGCTTTTTAAATTAATGACTTTTTTCGTAAAGTTAATGATTCTTAACATCCTTATTAAAGATCTAAAAGTATATGTTTCAGAGTAGTATTAAGGGGATTACCTAGTTTATCCTTAACAGTACTATTTTCGGCTCTCCAACAAATATTACTTCCACGTCCAGTGGAAGTATAGTAACTCAAAAAAAATATATTTTTTGTTGAAATAGGCTTAAAATATCATGAAACGTCGAGATTTTAAATTTAAGCAAAAAAAATTTCCTGTCTGTCAGTCTGTCTGTATGTCTGTAACTTTTTTTTGTGCGCACGTTTACTCTGGAACCGTTTATGATATTGGCTTGAAGTTTGATACACTTATAACGATATCTGGAACTGGATTATATTTTGACCTAATTCCGTTGAAGGGTTCGGGATAAATGAGGTAAATAAGGGTAAATAGGCAAAGCATGCAGGTAACAGTCCATAAAATTGCAATTTAGGGCATGTACGAAGAGTTAAGCTTTCAAATTTTTTTTTGCATCAGCCACCCCCCACCCCCATTGTACCCCCAATAGTACCCCCACACTATTATGAAAGGGAGTAAAAAAAATTAAAATGTAATTTAGTGTGTATACAAGAACGAAACGTCTTAAAAAAAAATCTGGCGTTAGCTACCCCATCTACCACCCCCATTGCCACCCCCACCCCATTAATAAAGTGAGTAAAAAATTAAATTGGGATTTAGTGTGCATACGAGAACCAAGCGACTCTAAAATTTTTTTGGCATTTTTTTGGTTATTTGGAGGAGACCGGTTTTCTTAGTGTTTTTAAACTTATTAAACCTTTCTTTTTAATTTTATTCAAATGAAATTTTTAAAAATAATTAGAAAATATCTTTTTCAAAACATTTTCAAGCCTGCCATATTATTGTTTAAAAAATAATATTTGTTACGGATAATTCTACTAATGGTTGTAATTAAAATACTAACTGAATAATGATAATTCTATTTTTAAAATAAGAACACAAAGGTACCACTTGAGATTAAAAAAATGTAAACAATGCAGACTGAACATAAAAATACAATAAAACAATAAAATAAATTAACTTTAACTACGTAATACAGAATTAACTAATATTTTGTCATTGCTCCATTAGCGTCTAAAACTACCTGAAGTCTTGCAGGCATGGACAAAATCAGATTTCTTGCAAGGTCAACTTTTTGCGACAAGTTCTCCCAAGCGTCTTCAATTATCCCTTCCAATTCTTGGACATTATTTGGATGGATATTTAATTTTCTTATATGTTTCACCATTAGTCCCCAAACATTTTCAATTGGATTTAAATCCGAACATTTAGATGGCCACGGTATCAACTCTATATTTTCATTAAGAAACCATTGCCTGATACGATGGTATGGAGCAGTTGTCTTGTTGGAAAATAAAATTATTTTCCGGAAACACCTCTATTACTGACGGCAACATAATATTGTCTAACATTTCAATATATTTAATGGAATTGAGATGACCACCACTGTTCCAACACACACCTAACCCATTTAGGCTCATTCAAGCCCAGACATTGACTGAAAACCTTCCTGATATTTGTGGATCGAAAGTATATTCGTATCTAGTGAAAGGAGATCTATATACGCGAACATGTCCATCGTTACAGGATTTAAAAACCTTTTCGTCAGAAAAGACAACTTGTCCCCAGAAGTTTTCATCATTGATTATATAGATCAGTGCAAAAATAATCCTACCCTGCTTCTTTTCTTCTGAAAGTTTGTATTTTTTAGCCGCTGAACAACTCTTCAATTCGCTTCCTAATTTTATTCTTCTGCAAGCAGTAGGTACCAAAGCAGGGAAATTTGTCTCTGAAATTGCATTTACTGCAGTCTGAAAAGGGTTTTCTCTTAGGTAATTTATAAGATTTTCATCTTCTTGATTATTGCTCTTTCTGGGCCTACCGGAACCAACTTTACGGGATACCGTTTGGTTAGTTTCCCATTGTTTTTTAACACTCATTATTGTGGTTTTACTCACATTGCATTCAGCAGCAAGTCTTCTTATGGACCAACCATCTTCAATTTTAGAAACAATTCGAAGTTTTTGAATATCTGTTAGATGTCGAACCATTTTTAATAACGACGCCACTGATTAACGTCAAAGTGACATTTGTAAGATTATTAATATTAATCAAAGAACGAATGATTTACATAGCTAAAAGGTACCAGTTTTTTTTTAAATCAACTGTACGAGAACCAAGGGTCTTTAAAACTTATTTTGGCATTAGTTACCCCTTCTACCACCACCATTGCCACTCCCACCCTATTATTAAATGGAGTAAAAAATTAAATTGGGATTTAGTGAGTATACGAGAACCAAGGGCTTCTTTTTTTTACATTTGCTACCCCCTCTATCGCCCCCACTCTATTATTAAAGGGAATAAAATATTACATTGGGATTTAGTGTGTATAAGACTTGGCTACAAAATCTGGATGTGGAAGTAGTGATTCCTTGGCCAGTGTTTTTTTTAAGTGAAGACGAAACTATAACATATATTACAACTCACATCTTACCATCTACGCCGTATTAATAATAATAATAATAATAGTAATAATCCTTATGATTTATTGATTTACATCGTGATGTGTACATATCATATACAAATATATACATAGACAAATGTAAACATAAATAAAGCACACCCATATAGAATATGCATTAGGATAGTCAGATCAGTCAGACAAGCGGATATCAGTACAAATAACACATATAATAAGAAACGTATGGTACAAATAAATAAGTGTATAACAACATTGCAACATGGCCTCAGTGAACATCATAACAAACATATTCCATATAATTAAATCTGATATTTTTTTACATCAAATTATGTAAAATTAAATTCCTTTTTTTTCTGATATAGGTATTGTAAGGGTTTAAGTTACAACTTTTTGAATTATTTGCGATTTTCTTAGAAATTCAAGAATTGTTAGTAAACATTTTATCAAATTAGCCATGATTAGAAACAATCAGTAATGTCAGTCATTTTCTTATGTCAAAAAATGCCAGGATGTTTCAGTTACACCAACGAAAACTTTTTGAAATTGTTTATTATTTATGGAGAATGTGATAAATTACATCAAGAATTTACAAAACTTTAGTTGGATTGGCCACACTGCCATTAACAGTTCCCTAAATTTTCAAGCAGGATAAAGAAAAATTGACAGGTTACTTATTTAGGGATTATTATGTAAATATTCCACGTAAGTTGAATTATTTAAATCCCCTTGTAGAGAAATAAAGACTCGTATAATATAAAACTAAGTAGATGAAGGAAACGTCTTTCGATTAACTTTATGGCATTGAACTAATTAATGCAACATTATGTTGTTCACAATTACATTACAACTGCTCTAGTGGCTTTTAATTGCAAATTTAACGTCTAATAGCGATAGGCTGTTAACGAGACAATATCATTACAGTATAATTATTTTACTTTACTAAATTTTTTTGCTTATGCTTTTTGCTCGCTTGTCTTGTCATGAAAGTTTATGTCGACTTTATGTATGCTAACATTATTACAACTAATGAAACTAAAAGTTTATCTTTTGCGTATCCGTATTTTTTATAAGAAGAAAAAGTAAAGTAACCTATATTCTTTCCTATTATTTGGGTTTTCTACCACATGTATTATTATCCTCTTCAAAACAAATCACCGAATCTACAAAATAATAGAATTACGCCAAAGAAAAAGTCAGGGGTTATGTTTTGCAAATAATATAAATCGAAAAAAACACAGAAATAATGCATTTTTCTCACGTTTCGGAAAGTAATCTCTTTCCGTTTTCAAAGCTTTTTTTTTGTAAGAACTCTCATTTTGCTGTGTATGTCAAATACACAGTACACAGCTTTAAGATTCTGTTTATGTTATTTCCATAGATACTTACTACTTACACCACAGAACATAGTATCTATGGAAATAACATAAACAGAATCTTAAAGCTGTGTATTTGACATACACAGCAAAAAAAGAGTCCTTCCAAAAAAAAAAGCTTTGAAAACTGAAAGAGGTTACTTTTCGAAACGTCAGCAAAATACATTATTTCTGTGTTTATTTCGATTTGTATTATTTGCAAAACATAACCTCTGACTTGTCCTTTGGTGTAAACGTCACGGGCGCAGAGGCTTTTTTCCAATAATCCTATTATTTTGTAGATTCGGTGATTTGTTTTGAAGAGGATAATAATAGGTAGAAAACCCAAATAATAGGAAAGAATATTCGTAGAATGCCACAAATAACTTTCAGACAATATAAAGTAACCTAGTTTCACTTTCTCTATTTTTTTTCGGTTGATGCTGTTTAATACATCATTTTTTAATCAATACTTTTTATTATTTTCTAAATATCTTCTAATAGCTTTTACCAGTCTGGTCGATAGCCGAGTGGGTTAAGGCGCGAGGTGGCAATCGCAATTAATCACACGGACATCGCACCATCAGGTTCGAATCCTGGCTCCGGCACTGTCGGAGGAAATGGTTGTATTTCCGAGTTTTTTCAATGTGTAACCGCCTTTGATTTTGACTCGGATTTTGATCAAAATTAACACAACGATATTATTTTAGTACTAGTATGAGATGGTAGTCTATTATGTTTAAAAAATGCGGGGACTGAGGCTGTGGAGGATAAGATTAAATTTAATTTTTTGTCTTTCGTCATAGTTTTTTGGTAGAACTAGAACATAAATAAGAAAAATATATGTTGCTCCGTTTATTCAAATGGGTTTTTATTTTTTAGTTATTAAATTTTGAAAATATACGCACAATTGTAGCGTTAAGTACCACGGAGAACTTCGTCTCATCAAGGTTGGTTGGTGGTGTTATAGTACCTTTCACTCATCACAGATAGAAACAATTTCAAAAAGCCTAAAATCTTCAAAATAATTCATTCTTCACGCTCACACAGTCTTACTACTAAATAAAATTCATTCAGACACTTATATTTGCAAAAATTTTAGTCAACAAAATCTGGAAAAATTCATATAACACCTCCAAATTCATCACACAAATAATCCAAATTCATCAACACCATTCAAACGATTTGTAGCTCAAAAGTTACAAACTACTGCCCTAAAAAATAAAGCCCCCTCACTATCTCCATCTCGATTAGCATCACAACCACTTTCCACACCCCCAGTCACAATGTTATGACTCACTTCTACAAATTTTCTAGATCATTTTCCTCTTCAATTCAACTTTTCAATCGAGTTTCCATTCATACATCAAAATACACTCCATTCACTTTCTCAATGTGCCAGCTGAGCATTCATCAAAACTTCTTTCCATTTCGCATGTTCCGTTCAATATCAAAACTTATTTCCATTTCGCATGTTCCGCTTGCTGGCTCATTAATATCAAAACTTACTTCCAATTCATTTCAACGTAGACCTATAGGAACATTCTCAAGTACGAAATCAACATAGCCTAAAAGACCTTCTAAATTCATTACGGGACCATTTCCAAATTTAATCTTTTCGACAGTTATTGCGAATAACTTCCAAACCCGAATCGACTCCAATTTCATTTATGCATTAAATAGTTCTCCTTTTTATAGTCAATTTCATCATATAACTTTTCATCCCGAATATTTAAGTTTTCATAATGCATGATGCAATGGTGCGATATTGCGCAATCTAGCCCAAATAACTGGCGGGGGACCTTTTCCAGACCCCAAGTTCTGAGCTGTTATGAAGCATATAAAAAGCAGAACACGGCCTGAGCTAAGTAGTGACAGTGGAGTAGTTACTTCAAGTTAAAAAATAGTGTTCGCCAGTAGTTTATTTAATTGTAATTTAGTGATATGCTAGTAATTCTTTCGGGTTCCTAAAGTTTTCGTGCCAAGATTTATTTGTTTCTGTCTAGACGAGCTTCTACAGCAAATATTCTAGTAATTTTTTAAGCTTCTAAACTAATTCAGTACCCCATCTGTTTAGTTAGCTTGCCTACTTCGAGCAATCTTGAAATGAAAACACTTCTATTACTTCCTTGATCGAAACCAAGTAAAAAAGATTTCTAAACCCAATTTGCCACAGCGCATTAAATAAAAGTGATTATTTTCCGAAACATATTGTCGACAAGTTACTTTTCATTACCCTGTTCCTGTTAATTTTAACTAATTTATTAATACCTACGGTTTGCGACCCTTATTTTTATATTTAAATAAACTACTTCCATTCGTTTTAAATCAAAGTGTTATTATTCCAAGAAGAATATATATACAGGATGTGGCCTTTGACCCTGCCCAACATGTTAGGAGCAATCCTCCCGAACCTCTCTCAAAATCCAATTTTGTGCCAAGAGTCTCTAATAAAGCTCCTATGCTCCAAGCTCTGCTGTAATCAACCAATTTTTTATATTTTTCAAAGCCCACGAGCCTTGTTTATGTTCAGTGGCTTAGTGAATGCTTAGTGACTATCACCCAGAGAATTTTTGGCGACTGACATTTGCCTATCGCCTAGATCAAATCTTATCGTGTTTCTTTTTTTAAATTTGCCTTGTCATTGGCAATTATTTTTTTTTTGTTTAAATAATGAAGTCCTTTACATCCTATATTAAGATTGGTTGAGAAATAATGGAGATTTGATGGAATAAATATTTATTGTGAGAAGGGGGTATGTTAGTTCGGCAGATTTACACAAAATTTTAGCATAAAAATTTATTTATCCCTAAATGGGAAAGTTTGTCCGAGTTGTCACAGACCGATTTTTTTATTGGTGGTGTTTGAGATTTCTATTCCCTTAAAACTGAGCGTCAATTGTATACCGAAATAAGTATTGGCGTGCAAATTGAAAAAATACAGTTGGGGGTCAGTTCAGTTTGAGAGAATAATTTTAGTACTTATCTCATTTTGATAGATATAAATAGTTTCCTAGGGAATTGCTGTATAGGGTTGGAGTAGCGTGGTGTATAGTGATGGATTAAAAACCGAGTTTGAAATGTTTTCAAAGCCTGCCTGCGTATCATTATTAATAATATGAATAATTCAAAAGATCTATAATATGATAAATAACCATCTGACGTCCATTTTAAATGACATATGATATATCTGACCTATGCCCCGGTTCATGGAATATATTTTGTATCGATTACACATTTGAAAATAATTAGATAGATATATCGACATTATGTAAAATTGAATCTTTTATGACTTTTGAAATTGTTTGTAATTTTGCATTACTTCACAATACTTTGTAAAATATGAAGAGCAACACAGAAGTACATGTTAATATAAATCTAAATACCGGGTCAGTGGCTCAACGCTTATATGTTAGTCTGGTAACGAAGAACTCCCGTGTTCGAATCCTGGTTAGAGTATGGATGTTTAGTGGCGTTTTCCATGTGTTACCGAGTTGGTAGCAGTAGGCTAGACTGGTTTGTGTGAGAGGTAACACCTCTAGTCGTTGTGCCACTCCTGAGTTCGAGCCTCACCTGGAGCAGAAGGCAATATCGTAGGGAATGGTCGTTGTATAATTGTTTGTGTGTATGTGTCCTGGTTAAGTGGTGGAATCGCTATGCTATACTCCTCCAGGACGTTAATATAAATAAGGTGATTCAGTAAAATAAATAAATCTATACCAACTTATAAACCTAGTTTAATAGATCGTGCCCATAATTCTCGAAATTAATAATGAATTTTATCAAAGTCTACGTAGGTTTTAATAAATTAAAACCTATAATCGTTCAATATCTTGTAACAGTCTATAATAGGGAATTCTTGAATTAGACTATCTACCTCTGGTAAAATTATTTCGAGATATGTTTGTCTTGTCAATAGTTCAATAAATGACTTCCAGAACTTAGCAAATAATGACGATTTAAACTGAAATGGCACTTCTCACAGCTTTTAATTTTGCAGATGTCCTAGATTATTATAATGGTATCATGATTTCTGCACCTGAATGCCGCGACATTAATTTTAAAATGATTATGGACTAGTTATTGGTACAAAAAAAATTTAAATGATCAATATTTTATTTCAACATAATGTAGTTTTTAATTAGTATTAAATATAGCGAGGAGAAACTACTAGTAGAAATCCCTCTTATAAAGGATGAAACTCGGGATGAAACACCTAGGAAGAGATTACAAATTAGTTGTCCGCCATTATAGTATATTTGGAAATGGGAGAGAGTAATAAACATAGATGCAGATTTAAACGTGGTATTATTTCGGATCTTTTATCTGAGCCCATACCAATTCACAGTAGTCCAGTGGTGGCGGAAGTTAGACATTTGGCGATTCTTTGCCATTTCATCAATAATATATTTTTTGAAGGACTTTTTGTTGAGATTGACGATCGTCAAATGTTTCCGCTTTACCAAATTCATTTAGGAAGCAATATTTTTTCCAGATAACCATTGAATTATATCGGCTTTCCGACAAGATGGCGTAGGGGTCTAGTCAATCTGCCTAGAATGATAACTAACATTAACTATTACAATTACAGATTCTGAAGGTATAAGATCCAACATTTGTATAGAATAAGCTTCAAAAACATCTTTACTCATATCTTCGTGACATTCGCCTGTATTCTTAGATTCGAATGAGAACAAACTATTACGCGTTTCTCTTTAACTTCAACTTCCTTGACAGCCTACCCGGAAATGCTTGCCGATAACTTTGCACATTCTTAACTTTTACTTTTGGCACAACATATCGATTCTTATAACGATTTTTGACCTTCCTGGAGGTAATTTTGGTTGATGAGGTATATAGAAATATTAATGTGTCTTTTGATGTGCGCGATTGGAGGGGGGGGGGGGGGGGGGTGTCAGATGATAATGTTCCATAGAGTTTTTTCGCATTATAATTTGGGGTTTCTAGAAATATTAATATGAGACTGTTATTCATTACGTATTTTATTACACCGATTTGATTGGTATTGACTTCTTCTTCCCAAGCTTATACTGCCCACTGCTGAGCGAAAACCTCTCTGAAATTTTGCCATCTTTTCCTGTCTTGAGCAACTTGTGCCCAGTTTCCGGCGAGCCTTTTTATGTCATCACTCCAACGGCTAGGCGGTCTTCCTCTGCTTCTAAATGCCTCGAATCTTGGCGTCCAATATAGGATATTTTGGTTAGCAATTCTTTCTCGAAGAGTAATTCAGAACATTGACCTCTCCAATCTGCGTTGCATTACCTGTATTTCTTTTTGTCAACGTTAGTGTCTCCGCGCCATATGTTAGTACATGAAGCACGCATTGGTTAAAGACCTTCCCCTTTAAACATGTTGGAGAGTCAGACTTGAATGTAGATTTTAGTTTACAATTTAAAATTCTGCTCAAGCTAAGCCTATTCTGCGCTGGATTTTATGTGTCTGGTTATTTCGTCCAATGTTGATCTCATGGCGTAGGTATTTATATACGTATGTTTAATCTATATTTCCGTTATCGATTTGTATAGTGTCACTTAGGACAAGATTTGTCATGAACTGGGTTTTTGATAGAGTTATTTTCAAACCTACCTCTCCCGCCGCCTCATGTAGCGTCTATTACATATGCTGCGCCTCTTGCATACTGTCCGCTATTAAGACAATATCATCACCAAAGCAAGGGTGTAAGGGTGATTTAATTTAAAAAGCTTTAAGTTGTTCAATGAAAGTGTTAAAGATAGTATTTTTCGCATTTTCTTTTCATGTTTCCGAAATAGCAGTATGTTTTTTACGTATTCCGCTAGATACTTAAATATTACATTATAAAAAGCTTGGTATCAATTGTCCTTCGAAATAAAAGAAATATCCGAGGAAATATGTAAAATTATAAAATATTAACCAAAGGGTAAAACATATTAGTTGAAAATAGTGTTTTCGTCAGGTCAATTAGTTTAGTCATAAAATAAAATTGTCCACATTAGTGGTATCATTATTTTGGACACATTTTTTGCATATATCAACTAAAGATTGACATTTTATTGCTAATAGATTTCATACATTTTTTATCAAATTGCCTGAAATATTTATGTTTCGACAACTGTTAAAGTGTTACTTTAATGATTACTATTCCTAGGAAATGAAACTTATAATTCCTATATTTAGTATTGTCATTTAAGTCCGAATTTAAGTGCCACTTATAGAAATAACAATAATTTATTGCCATAACTAATTGATTTTTAATTAACTTTCGCATTTGTCACATATAAAATTTGAATAAAAAATTGGTAAAGTTTGTTCCCGCTGTTTATTCACGATTTTAAAATTATTTTAATTATTCTTATTTTTAAAGAAAGTAGGACTCGGTAATGCATTTAGAAATTGAACCGTTTTAAGCTATTAATAGTATAATTATGGTTAAACGTTTTTGATATTATGAAATGGAAACGTGTTAAAAATTTCGTAACTTCATGACTCCTCACATAACTAATGAGAACTAAAAGTATATGCCTCTTTGCCATAATATAATTGATGGTTTCGAGAAAGGCGAAGTTATTGGATTTACTTTCTGCGATCTGACCAAAACTTTTGATTGTGTAGAACATACTGTTCTGATACAGAAACTAAAATTATATGGCGTTAGTGCGATGAGCCTACAGTTGATAAAAAAGTACCTAACAAACAGATATCAAAAACTCTTTTATGGAGGAGAGTACTCTCAAAGCAAAGGAAGATATGCTCGTTGAGTAATATACTATTATACACTACTCGGCAGCTCACGTCCCATTGACAGTTCAGGAAAGTGATACATTGAATTTTACAAATAACATCAATTAACCCACAAATTAGATGTTACAGAAAAAGAGCAAGGTAAAACTAAGTTATGACGTTAAATTAGGCATTAAATAACTAAACCGCTGAACATATCGGTCAGGCATATGACATTAGTGGCAGTTTGCTTTATGTTGCTTTTTTATTTTGGTAGATGAATGTTGACTACGGGTCTGCTATAAAATTTGCGTATGGTTGGTTGGTTACTCGCCCCCTGAAATTATCTGGAACAATCTCGAAATATTTTGTAATTATTTCCGCACCAGTTGAACACTTTCCCGGTGGACATAAATATCCGGGATGTGACTAATATAAATGTAACAAAAAAATACGGTTCTGTCAATACTTATCATAAAGTGAATATTTTGTTTTTAACTTATGAGTGGAAGTAAACTATTAAATTCAGTATATTAGTAAAGCGGAGTAGAAATGGAAAGAATGTACAGAACTAAATTATGCAAAATTTAAAAAACATGCACATAATCCATTAGCCTCCAGGTTAAAGATATTGTGATTTATTTTTTTACCTAATAATATACTACCCAATAGAGAATGTGAATGACTGGAAAGGTGATAATAACTATGTTTAAGAAACATACAGATTTAAAACAGATAAAGACAAAAAATAGTTTACTGTAAATAAACAAATGATCCCACCTGAGTGATTTTTTAGGATAAAACCACTTTAAATATTAATCGTAATGGTACGGCATTCAAAATTTGCTTTTACATTGTAGATATTTTCTATATTGCGCCTGATGTTTTTGGGGAGGGGTTTATTTACTCAAAGAGTTACAAACTCGTACAAATCACTATCACGATACTATAGTTTATTTAAGTAAAGCCACAAATGCTATAAAGTTAAATAACGGTATTGATATTTCACCTGAAACAATTAAAACTCCCTTAATGGAACACTAATTAACAAATTTAATGAATTTACTATCCAAACATGCCAGCAATATAAATACCCAGAAATATTTTATGTTAAATTGAAAGCAAGATAAAATTATAAACTTTTGTCCTTACCGTAGAGCTCTCTGTGGACATTAAAAGCTTAAAACGATAATAAATGATTTGTAAATTAATATTAATTGCGAAAAAATGGTGGTATAGTCAAGGCAAGAATTCAAGCGATGCACGTCACAGATCGATTCTATAAATAAGACAATACTGCTAAGAATCATGAGCCCCATAAAACTGTACCTATGCCTGAAAAAAGCTTAGGAACTGGGTGTCAAGAATTACTCCTTTTAACGTAATTAATGATTAAAAATTATGTTAGTATTAACATTTCTTTAATGAGATCACTCGTGACGTGCATCGCTTGAATTCTTGCCTCGACTTTAGTACGGTCGTGAGAGAAAAAAAACATAAGACAATATATAACGGTATTTTGCTAAAATCTAGTTCTGTACATCTAACTTTAATTTTTGTGACATTGTCAGTTAGTTGTCATAATTTATTGCAAGTGTGCAAAAAACTAATATGCCCCATATAAGCGATTTAGTTAAATCTGGAGTTATTGCTAAAGCAGAAGATGAATGGTCAATGAGATAAATTGCACTGCGTTATAATATTGACAAAAATTCGGTGTGTAACATTTTAAGAAAGTGGAGAATAAACGGTAAGTTTAGTAGAAATCCTGGATCAGGGCGACGAAGGATATCAACTCAACAACAACATTTGCAATTGGTAAATGCTTTAGTAGAAAATCAATTTTACTCAGTTATTCAGGCTGCCGAAGAAACGAATTTTCCAGGATCAAGTAGTACTGCTCGCCGCCGAGTAAGAGAATCGGAGCTACGCTGTCATACAGCAGCACAGAAATACTTACTTAAAGTTGAACATAAAAAAGCTCGAGTAGGATTTGCGCTTGAATTTTTAGCGCATGATGTAAATTTTTGGAACAATGTAATCTTTACAGACGTAAAAACTTTCCAGTCAACACACAGCGGTCGTATTCGTGTTTACCGCCCTCCGAATACTCGATTCGATGATCTAACAATCTCTAACAATGATAAAAGTGGTAGATTTTCTGTCAATATGTGGGCTTGGATATCGGCACGTGGGCCTGGTGTTTTGTGGCATATTGAGGAACGATTTAATAGTGAAACGTATATTAGGATTTTAGACAATATCATGCTCCCTTCTGTGTCATAATTATTTCCTAATAATGAGTTTCATACTTCAACAAGACAATTGTTCCATTCATACTGCTCATACCGTAACTAACTGGTTTCAAGATAACATCAATGTTAAGAAGACCATAGTCCAGATCTTAACCCTGTGAAAGAAGTATGGGAACTACTCGTAAGAAGTATCCAAAAACGAAATGTGAGATCACGGAATGCCGAAGAATTACTGGAAATAGTAAATAATGCATGGGAAAATATTATTACTAATAATTATTGTATAAGGTTATTTAATTCTATGCCAAACAGACTTATAGAAGTTATAAATAGAAATGTGCAGTGCAATTTGTCTTATTAACGATCCATCATTTACTATAGCAATAACTACAGCAAAAAATAAATTAAAAGTGATATCTGTTTTATTTCGGCTACTCATTACTTATTCAAATAGAGACAGATTTACATTAGAAAAAAAAAAGTTGTCCTATTTTTTTTCTGCTCACGACAGTACGAAAATTAGAATTAAATGACCAGCTAAGCAACTTGGCGCAAAATAAATATTAAGTAGGTCTTTAGTCGGTAATTGGAGAAAAAGAAGAAAGAAAGAAAAGGCTAACCTTATTTCTTCTTAAAGTCGACGTTTCAACAATTTTTAGTGTCTTCTTCAGGACTAATAAGGTGAAACGTTACCAGGCATTAAAATCAGACATAATATCATCTGGTAACACAGCACCACTACTGGCCTACTGAACCTTAGTGACAATATCATCAGCGCGCTAGATAAATGCTTGGCAGTCATTCTTGTCTCACTAGAACGTCGTTAATGTATATCAGTTGCGAAAAAGTATCTGATTTTAAAGCAGTAACGTTAGGCGTCCTCCAGGGGCCTATCCTTGGTCCTCTTCTGTATCTTATATACACATATTACAATACAAAAAATTTGTTGCTGGTTAAATGTACTGTATGCAAACAGGCATATTTTGAACTTTAAACAATGAAAAAAACTTTGTGAGAGTCTAGTTATGCCCGTACTTAATTATTGCAATTTTATGTATTTATTTTGCTTGGAAAAAGCGATCAAAAATCGGCTGCAAGTTATACAAAATTGTTGTTGTCGTTTTATATACAATTTGAAGAAATTTAATCGTTTCAAATAAATGTATTGGGCTTCGTTGGTTAAAGATAGAGCAGCTTGTTGAATTTCACTTCGCGGTATTCTTGTTGTGTTTAATAAAATCCTATGTCTCAAGTTATTTGAGAGAAAAGTTCGTTTTCAGAGCCGCAGTTCACAATATAAATATTAGACATCCGCACGCTCCAACAATGCCGCAACATCGCACTGCGTTATTCCAGCGTAGTTTTTCTTACACACCCACCCATATTCTTATACAACTCATTTGATCCCATATATAAAAATCTGTTATCAGTTAATGACTGTATTAAAATCAAATCTTGGTTTATGAATGCCAACAATGCCTAGGTATTTTTAGACAATTTAGATACCATTTTGCATCTTGCTTATGATTGATTCCTTTGATATTATTATCATTGTTTATTATTTTCTTAATATTTTATTTACATGTATAATTTCTTTTCCGAATTTTCGGTGAATAATATACTTTATATAATACACGCATATTGTTAATTTAGAGTGCAACATTGCATGTATCTGTTATTCTTTTTTGTTATTCTTTTAGTGATTTAAAATGTTAAGTTTAAGAATAGCCATGTGGCTAAATTTCACCTTTAAATCGCTATATGTAATGTGCTTTATATATGTGCATTTACATTTTCTCAATAAAATCGGTTATTATTATTTTAGGATTAAATAATAGCTTTAAAATCTTTCATATTAATATTCGCAGTATTTAAAAATATTGACGAAATGTTCATACGTCTGAGTCATTTCACAGCAGAATTTGAGGTAATTGTACTAACAGAAATATACCAAATTTACGATTTAAACGTTTTCTCTATGAAAGGCTATAATATATTACACAATGAGGGAAACTGAAACAAAAACGATGGAGTTGTGGTGTTTGTAAAAAATGGTATTGACCATACTCACACAATAGTTAACATGGGAGAAATAAAAGTCTCTAAACTTGACATCTTTACTAACAACAAAACATGGTAATCACTAGCATTTGCAGATCTCCCAGTATCTGTCCAAAAATGTTTAATGTTGAATTACTTAAATATTTAGATAAACAAGAGAAAGCTGATATACATATAATGACAGGGGATATTAATATAGATCTTTTGGACCATACGGATTATATAGAAGAATATAAAAACATATTATATTCATATGGATTTACATCCTATATAAATAATTATACACGTTCCATAAGTAAGACATGCTTAGATCACTTTTTTGTAAAGAATAATATCCGTGGCAAGAATGACGACATAAAGTCTTATATTCTTTGTTACGATATTACTGATCATTATTCGATAGCTATTGTGTTTGATAGTATTACAAAAAATAAAGAAAATAAGTACTCTAAATCAACTCAGGTAAAAAATATATATTAACTACAATACTTAAAAAACGATTTAAAAAAAGAACCTACTGTACTGTATATATAATGAGAAAAATGCGGATTTAATTGCAGAAACATTTATTGATCGTTTAAAATTTTATATTAATAAAAATACAACAAGCAAAAAAATAACAACAAACATTTTATTAAAAAGCCATGGATAACATCTGCCTTATTAAAATCTGTAAATAAAAAAATGATCTATATAAAAAAGTACTAAACATTCCTAATGGTATATTATTAAAAGAAAATTACAAGAAGTATAAAAATATGTTAAACCTATTAATACAAAAATCAAAAAAAGATCATTTTAAAACGGTTATCAATAAAAATAAAAATTCGTCTAAATGTCTGTGGGAATGTGTAAATGACATCTGCAATAAAACCACCCCTACAACAAAATTAAATGAAATTAAATTAGAAAATGGCGAGGTAATAACTGATAGATTTAAAATTTCAAATGTCTTCAATAATCACTACAGTGATTTAGGTGAACAATATGCCAGTAAAATAACGACACCAGAAAACTTTACTGAAACTGTCGAAACTTTGGAAGACACTATGTATTTATATCATACTAACGAAACCGAAATCCAAAGCATCATAAAACAATTGAAAGTAAAAAAGTCTCCAGGAAATGATGACATATGTGCAGAAACATTAAAAGAAATTTCCAACGAAATAGCTGCTCCACTGGTTTATTCAGTGGATACGTGTTTTGATAGAGAGTGTTTCCCAAAGTCCTTAAAAATAGGCATCATAAAAAATCTTTATAAAAGCGGGGATAAGGTCCAGGTTATTAATTATCGGCCTATGTCCCTCATATCAAATATAGCTAAAATTATAGAAAAAATTGAGGATAGTTAGTTTTTTAAATAAATATAAGATAATCCCAGAACAACAATACGGATTTAGGGAGAGGAGATCAACCGAAGTTGCAACATATTGTCTAACTTCATATTTATACAATGCATTAGATAAAAAAATACCAATAATTTGCATCTTTATTGATCTCTCAAAGGCATTTGACACTGTTAGTCATAAAATATTATTAGAAAAGTTGGAATGCTATGGATTGAGGGGGAAAATGCACGGCATTTAATAAACTATCTTTCAGATAGGCAGCAATATGTTAATATTGATAGCGTCACAAGTGATCCGAGAACTATTACGTACGGTGTTCCTCAGGATATAGTATTAGGACCGTTATTATTTACAATTTACATAAATAGTTTGCTGACTCTGAAAACAGCGGGTAAAGTTCTTAGTTTTGCTGACGATACAGCAATTCTCTATCAGGCAAATCCTTGGGAGAATCTAAAAAGAAACGTAGAAATTGATTTTCGAACTAGAACTAAATGGTTCCAACATAACAAACTAACATTAAATTGCGACAAAATTAAGTACTTACCTTTTACCTCATATATAAATAACTTACCTCATATGGGTCCATTAAATATTGACGCTTCAACGCAAATTCCAGAAGCCGATTCTGTAAAATACTTGGGAGTAATTGTAGATCGTCACTTACGATGGGATCTGCAAGTACAAAATATTATTAAAAAAATTAGAGGTTTATTATCGCGATTTAAATACTTAAAACAATATTTAGATATATCTCACCTTAAAGTACTAAGTATAGTACTTGTTCAATATCAACTTTCTTATGGCATTCTAGGCTGGGGAGGAGTAAGTGAATGTCACCTAAAACATTTAAATACAATAAAAAATAGATAACTAGAATAATTTACAACAAAAATATTAGATATTCCAGCGACGCATTATATAAAGAAAGTCATCTATATGATATTCGACAGTTATTTTGTCTTAATATATTAATAAATACAAAGAAGAAAAAAATTCAATTAGATCCAGCTAACCACAAATATGAGACTAGAAATAAAGAGAGAAATGTTACCATACCTAAATGCGAGAAAACTCTAGGTCAACATAGCTGTAGTTAAACATAATATTTTTAGTTGCAAACTCCTCTATAAATCCTTATTTTACTATAAGGAACCTAACCAGACTGCAACCAACAGCTACTCTCCGGGCTATGTGCCCCGCCGAGCGCTGAATTACAAGTTACAAGCCTGGCGCGTTAAGTGTAATAATTGCATATTACCATCAAAACGCTAATGCTTCGATTGCAACAAACACCAGCCGAAAGACTGATCCTACTTAAAGGAGCTCCCTTGCCAGTCGTCACACACCACTTGCAGACTGCAGTTTCGAGCTGTTGGCTCTCGTCAGTGCAAGGTAGGTATGCGACGACCGACATGAGAATCCTTTGACTATAGTACATCCCGGTATTTTTACAATAGCGACATGTAAAACAGCCAGCAGGCGCCATCCAGCGGTCCAGTGTCTGTTGCAATCGAAAAATAAATAGCCTGACTTGGCTTAGCATAGTTCAAATGTGCTTTTAGAGGGCGGAATATTAAACATAATATTTTTAGTCGCAAACTCCTCTATAAATCCTTATTTTACTATAAGGAACCTAACCAGACTGCAACCAACAGCTACTCTCCGGGCTATGTGCCCCGCCGAGCGCTGAATTACAAGTTACAAGCCTGGCGCGTTAAGTGTAATAATTGCATATTACCATCAAAACGCTAATGCTTCGATTGCAACAAACACCAGCCGAAAGACTGATCCTACTTAAAGGAGCTCCCTTGCCAGTCGTCACACACCACTTGCAGACTGCAGTTTCGAGCTGTTGGCTCTCGTCAGTGCAATGTAGGTATGCGACGACCGACATGAGAATCCTTTGACTATAGTACATCCCGGTATTTTTACAATAGCGACATGTAAAACAGCCAGCAGGCGCCATCCAGCGGTCCAGTGTCTGTTGCAATCGAAAAATAAATAGCCTGACTTGGCTTAGCATAGTTCAAATGTGCTTTTAGAGGGCGGAATATTAAACATAATAAATATTATATTATAGTGCACTTGCAGTCTGCAAGTGGTGTGTGACGACTGGCAAGGGAGGGAGCTCCTTTAAGTAGGATCAGTCTTTCGGCTGGTGTTTGTTGCAATCGAAGCATTAGCGTTTTGATGGTAATATGCAATTATTACACTTAACGCGCCAGGCTTGTAACTTGTAATTCAGCGCTCGGCGGGGCACATAGCCCGGAGAGTAGCTGTTGGTTGCAGTCTGGTTAGGTTCCTTATAGTAAAATAAGGATTTATAGAGGAGTTTGCGACTAAAAATATTATGTTTAATATTCCGCCCTCTAAAAGCACATTTGAACTATAGCTGTAGTTACCTCGGACACAAACTATATAGTAACTTACCTGAAAGTATTAGAAGTGTGAACAGCTTTAATATATATAAACTAAAAATAAAAAATTGGGTCCTCGAAACCGAAAGAAGTCGATTCAATAACTTGGTTAATTTAAAATGTTTTTAAGAAAAAAAAATGTTTTTTATTGAAAAAGTAATATTATAAATCCATAGTTTTAATTGTCAACCAGAGCCTGTCTGTCTGGATGGAAATTTTGTATTATTGTATGTGTATGGAAATTAAGGCTTTGAATTAAATAAATATATCACAGACTAGCAGTACTGATGCTACTGCTTCAGTGATTATTGTTTATTTACGTTTTGTTTTATGTACTTTATTTGTATTATTATTTGTATTAAACAATAAACGATTCGATGTAAGAGTAAGAGGAATGCTCCTTAAATAGATCCCTAAAAAAATAAATTAATAAATAAAAATCGAAAAAAATAAAACAAGTGCTAACTCAACCAAATGTTAACCAGGTTTGCATGTATACTTAGTAAATTTATAAATAGCAGAGGCAATGTAATCCATCATTAAATATTTCATCAATATCAATTTCATGGAAGTGTGCCATTCCGCACAATTAGTATTCTGGACTTAATGACATCAATAAACATTCAGGGGGACCGAAGAGGAAATTAACAATTACAAAATTATACGCGCCGAATTTTTTTAACTCTTAAATCTAAATTTTATTCATCCGTGCATGATTAAATTCAAGGACCACAAGGAAAGAGCCGGATATCCTCCAAGTCCAAGATTGCATAATAATACAAAAATTACCTACTTTAGTATATTTTTTCCATCTGAATCATTACACAGACTAATTAGACAACGTAATTGAAGATGTTGAGTGCCTCTTTTTACTAGATAACGTTCCGCTCTAACCACTTTCTTCCTCTTTACAAATTCAATTACTACGTATATATGTAAAAACCGAAGCAAAAGTGCTCCACACTCAGGCCTTAACGGGGGCATATTTTTTCAAGCGGCACAATCAAAACACTATCTGTAGTACATTTCAGAGAAAATGAATTCAAGCGGATCCTGGAATCTGTTTATAGGATGTGTATAGGGTGTCTCAAAAATTACGTGCGTGTGGATTCTTGAGTATAGACTTTTTACAAGTTTGGATTTTCCTGGGAGATAGTTTATCTACGTTTTCAGCGTTAATTCCGCCTGTTTCAGCCTAATTGGAATTCATACCTTGCATTCTTACATTCAAAATATGTTACGCAAACTCATTTGCAGTACCTGCATTTATTATTTACTTCCTTGCCCATGTCGTTGAGATGCTATATCAATGGGCAATATCCTATTAGAAAGCCTGTAATCAGCCTCAATTCGGACTATTCGAGTTGGAGAAGTCTTGTGGCATCCTTTACCGGATAAGTTATAAACTTCCTCGCTTGTCTTTGGCTTGGAGTATTTCTTCAGTAGGACTTCTTCTGTTCCTTTTCCACATTTTTTCATCTCCTTTGTTACGCGTCTCTCGGATAAGCCACAAAACTGTTCGGGTCCGAAAAATGGGACTTCAGCTAATTCTTTGTAAAGCAGTCAGCTAATTCGTTTTCTTCTATTCCCTCATGCCCTCGCACCTACATCAAGGTAATCTTGTGGTTATTAGGCAGTTGCTTCAGAGATTGTCTGCATTCCCAGGAAATTTTAGACTCGAAGGTATAAGGACTTTCTTATAGCCTTTAATGCTGCCTGATTATCTGATAGTATATAAATCGTTGCTCTTTGAATACCTTTGTTTGGGCATTTCTGGACACACAGATCTATAGAGTAAATTTCTGCCTGTAAGATAGTTGTCAAGAGGCCACATCTAATTCTTCAGGCATCTTAGATCCGTCTGTGTAACAGATAATTGATCCTTTCTCCAGCCTCACTTTATCGATTCTATTTGTTTGACGGCTTTCAGTCAGAACATCAAAGGAGCAATCAAAGTCCTGCCTGATTGGCATTGAATCAATGGATTTGGTCATGGACTCAAGATGAATATGCTCTAAAATCCTTAAGTGACCAACCAGATCGCCTGATTTCAATTTAAGTGCCTGATGCAGTCTTAGAGCTTCACTCCTCACATGCAAGTACAGAGCAAGTAGGTCGAGCGTTGCCTCCATAGCTGATGTGGGACAGGAGAGAATTGTCCCTGTAGTCCCTAAGCAGGCAAGGCGTTGCAAGTTCTGCTACTTCTCTTATGCTAATATTTCTTCTCTTTTTTACCACCATACGCATGATATGTAGGTCATCATGGATTTGACAACGGAAAGGTAGGACCAATGTGTCATTTTCGGCTTCAGACCCCAAGTCTTACCAAACAGCCAACGGAACGTCCAAATAACAGCTGTTGTTTTTGTTTTTCCAAATGCAAGTTCCAGTTAAGTTTTTGATCCAGGATTATTTAGATACTTAACTTCACAGGAAAGATTCGGCACGGTCCCATTCAACGTAGGAGCTCTCATATTTAGTTCTTCTATCTTCTTTTGGTGAATGGCATAATAACTGTTTTGCTCGGGTTTACACTAAGCCCCTGTGACGAGCACCAGTAAGTCAATTAAACAAAGTGTATTTGTAGAATGCCAAAAAAGTAATATACATCGATATCTGAACATCGTGTATACTATCTACTTTGATTAGAACCTTCTGATGTAGTTTCTGCAAATACTAGTACACTTGAACACAACAAATTCTGAATTATGGTAATGAGTTTTAATAATCTCTCGATGATGATAACATGGTTAGCAAAACGCCCGTCGAGTAGTATATTCGAGTGTAGTGTTCGAATGTTTCAGTGTTTCTGGAAACTACGCCAGAGACAGTGTCGCAGTAAAGATTCCGCCTGATTCCAGGAGTAAGGAATTGAAAGCCCTAGATTTATTCGGAATAGCGAAACAATAGAAGAAATATGTCAATTATGCTGCTTATTAAAGTGAACGAAAAACTGTTTACAATCAGGTCAAATATGTAAACTTGAAAGGTCCTCATACCATTCTTTGACTTTTCATAGATTTGTAACAATTTTTGGTATGTGGTTTTTGGTACCTCCTAAATAAAAGTCGCAGTGGAAACGATCTTAAATAACGACGTTTTTTTAGATGTAGTTCATTATAACTAGACAATTTTCATCATTTTCATCATTCCCGATTATTTATTCTTTACTATTACCTTTGGGGATGTTGTAAATTATCCCATTAACCACTACATTCACCCCTATATTAGCTCCGTGTTTTAATTAAAAATTTCAAAATAAGCAAATTCATAACCGTAATTTGTTTTAATTATACATGAAAAGTTGCTGCCAAGTATTTTAATTTTTAGTTAAGGGCCATACAAGTATTTTTAGAGTATAAAAATCTAATTTGGACCATTGCTTTTGATATTACACCCTATGTAAAGAACAGCTTGCTTTCGATGGCGTTGCAAAACACATTTTTGCATATAACCCTTTCGGCGACACAAAATATTGCTGTCAAAAGCATCTTAGCTTCATAAAAGCCAGGGTTAAATAATATCTCTGCAAAACAACTTTATTATTATTATTATTATTATTATACTACAACTTATCGTATAGTTCAGGTAATAAGTTCCTGATACATAAAAAACGCAACAAAAACTTTACAACATAATTATTATCGCCACGGGCTATGGCGGAATGCTGCATCAAACGACCCAACGCACATTAAAAACCTATAAAGGTAAGCGAGCTGATTTTCGATCGAGGTAGCACAAAGAGTAATGGTATTTTAATGAGGCCGTAAAGTTTTTGTTGCGTTTTTTATGTCTCGGGATATTCCTACTTGAACTATACCATGAAGCATATCCTCCTATTGGTTACTCATGATTTGTTACTTGATCCTTACAACTATAAACCGTTATTGTTCAAGATTTTTGCGTGATTTTTTGATCCACTAAATTGAAGTGTACAACTGCACGCTAGCGAACATTTGGGCAAACTTAGTCTACCACTGTTGGTGAACATCAATATTAATTTTTAGCTTCGAGCTTAAATATATTCATTACCGCCTAGATTAGTAAAAAAATGTCAGAATTATGGACTGTATAAAACCGAGTTCAGATCATATCGAATGAAATATTTGTTAGATAATATTTCTAATATTTCATATTCACGTATAATTAATTATGAAGAACGCTAATGAATATTCATAAATTATCTGTTAATTTTTAAATACTATTGTGCTCCTTTTGAAAGAATTGAACCCGTTATTCAACAAATTGTTTCTTGTTCTGTTATACTTAATTTAATAAGTTCGTTCATAACTTTCTTTTGAGGGTATAGACAAAAGACAAGCGTTAAATTTGTTTAACGTGGAATAAATATGTTAACAAAACTTTCCCATTAAAAGTTTCTATGTATGTATATAGACTACATCATTATTTATTTACCTTTTTAATTCATTTGTCATTAAATTTTATATCATATTTATTAACAAAGGAATCTTTGAAATAGTCGCGAAAATTGTATTTATGAAAGAAATACGTAGTCTCACTAATCAGTTAATTGAATGCTCCTTTCAATCACCAATAGCACTAATAAGAAAAGTCAACTTTAAAAAATGTCTTGCAGAATGTTTTTAATACACAGTTATGTCAATATTGGTAGGGTCCTCTTTTAAAAAATTCGCAAACGGCGCCGGCGAGGGGAAGTCAATATACTTTTTGATCTAATGGAGAATAGTCTTGATTTTTGTATTCATTTATAGTGTGTTTAAATTTTTATGATTGTTTAAACAACTGAAAACATGCAATATCTAAACCCTTAGTGAATATTTGACATTCGTTATTTTTGCGACAATTAATTAAAATGTAAAAAGCTAAATGACTTTGTATTAAGTCACGATGCTTTCAGGGTATTTTCATCATCCTCTCAGGAACTACAAACTAGGGTGTGTCGTGGCTTGTTCTAGGATCAGCTTCTATTTCTTCTAGACATGCCGCCACTAACACCAAAAAGACGTTTCTTTCTTGTATACACACTAAATCACATTTTAATTTTTTTTACTCCCTTCAATAGTAGGGTGAGGATGGCAATGAGGTGGCAGAGGGGGTAAATAACGTCAGAAAATTTTTTTAGACGTTTCGTTCTTGTATACACACTAAATCACATTTAATTTTTTTTTACCCCCTTCAATAATAGGGCGGGGGTGGCAATGGGTGGTAGAGGGGGTAGCTAATGCCAGAAAAATTTGTTTAGACGTTTTGTCCTTGTAGACACACTAAATCACATTTTTTTTTTTTACCTCCTTTAATAATGGGGTGGGGGATGGCAATGGGGTTGGTAGAGGGGGTAGCTAACGCTAAAAAAATTTTAGACGTTTCGTTTTTGTATGTGCACTAAACCACATTTTAATTTTTTTTACTCCCTTTCATAATAGTGTGGGGCGGTATTGAGGGTGATAATGTGGGGGTTGGCTGATGCCAATAAAAATTTTGAGACCTTAACTTTTCGTACATGCCCTAAATTGCAATTTTATGAACTCCTGCTTGTTTTGCCTATTTACCCTTATTTACCCCATTTACCCCCGAACCCTTCAACGTAATTAGATCAAAATATAATCTAGTTCCAGATCTCATTACAATACATAAGTGTACCAAATTTCAGGTCCGACAGACAGAAAATTTTTTCGCTGAAATGTAAAATATCGACGTTTATCATGAAACGTCGATATTTTACATTTGAGCGAAAAAAATTTTAAGCCTATTTCAACAAAAAAAATATATTTTTTTTGCGTTACTATACTTCCACTGGACGTGGAACAGATATTTGGATATACTACTCCCATCACACTCCACATCTCGTGAAATCTTATTTTTATCACCTTATCGTGAATCAACGCAGAACATCGGTATTGTCGTGGCAAAGGGTACAGTAGAATGCGGTCGCGGTGAGATGGGAGGTCGAGAAACTTTCATTCGTGCGCTGATAATATAAAAATCATCTATCTCGCTTTCGCGTAAGCGATTTTTTTTTCTTTCTCGCACTTGTTACGTCAGGGTGTATAAAACTACTTTTGCCGAATCTGTATAAAATGCAATATTTTTCTTTAAAAGCAGTCTAACATCTCTTCATCACTTTTTGTCCTCGTCCATGTTTCTGACGCGTAGGTGAGGGTGGGTTTAATAAGTTTTATATATCAATACCTTCATTTCTTTGGTTACTATGATTGATGTTAGAAGTTGTTTAGCTATATCAATGAGACATAATATTCTCCTGTTGATTACTGCACAAATTATGTTACTTTCATTTATTTGCAAGCTAAGATATGCAAACTCTGTTACACGATCAAATGTATATGTCTTTGTCACTAGATACTCTGGTGGTGTTATTGGAAATGTTCATATACTTTGATTTTATACATTAACCTGTAGTCCAACTTACTGCTGTCTGTATTGCTTTGAAAGCCCGTTTTAGGTCTCTTTTCGTTCTTTTTATATGCTTCTGTTGACAATAGGTCCCTTTGTCTATAGTCTTTTCTAGTGCAATGTTAAATAGTAAACATGCCAGACTATTTCCTTGGCGTAGTCCTGCATATGTATGACAAGATTTTGACATACTCTTTTGGATCTTGATTTTGTATTCTGCTTTTGACAGCGTTACCTTCACCAATTTTATTAGGTATATTGAAATATTAAGTTCTGCTATTGTGTCACTGTTATAAAGTGAGCTTCTATCTATTTGAAGTCCATAAATAAGTGGTGGGTATAATATTTGGTCGGTTGTTGACTTTTATTTACTAAATCTACTTTGGTATTTGCCTACCATACCTTTACTGTATACACCTAAGCAGTCATACAGTAGTAAGATAAAACTTTGTATCTTACATTTAGGAGGGTCATTCCTCTATAGTTGTCATTTGGTCCGTTTTTTGTATATAGGTATAACATACCCAATGCTCCAATTATCTGGGTGTTTTATGGGCATTCAGTTTAGTACTACTAGTTTACATATATGGTCTTCCAGTTTACACCAGCTGATTTACGGTTTTATAGTTTTTTATTGCCCACCTCTTCTACAGTTGGGACATTGTCTTTACCTCAATCATCTTCTATATCTTCAAGCTGTGAATCTGCTTCTTCTGCTTTTGCCTAGTTTCTTATGTTTAGCTTCTCTAAAAAGTTTTCGACCCGTCTTTCTAATATCTCGTTTTATTCGCTTATAATCTTACCTTCTCTGTTTCTGGCAATGCAAAGACTAAGTTTTAATTCTTTTCTATTCTGATTAACACTCTTATAGAATGTTCGCATTTTATTTTAGGTGTTAAGTATGTCTAGTTATTGTAGTTGGCATTCTATGTGTTCTTTTTTTTTCTTTTCAGGCTCTTTTAGTAGTGATTTAATGTATTAGGAGAAAAATTGACAGTTGTTTACTTGGTATTACGCTAACAATGAATATGTGGTAACAGAGCTAATTTTTGACATTACAAAGTAGAAAACATAATTTACATTTGTCAGCATAAAATATAATACTAAATATAAGAACAAAATAATATAAATTAGATTTATGAAGAAGTTATATGCTTAAATAGTTCTATTAATAGCAAAAATCTTAGTAGCTTCTCAACCAGCATTCTAGTAACTGATAAAGTTAATGAGGTTGTGTGTGTGAGTTTTTTATACGTCAGCGAATGATCTGACATGTCATTTTTCAGTTAGAGGTGCCATTTTATCATAATTTATATTACACCTGTACGCTTTACTCTTTTGAGACGACATGTGCATTTTAACTGTAAATTCTCTTTAATTCATCAGCCTCATCACCATTCCTTAACACTTTGTACATTGTTATGTCTATTATCATTATTCCACATGCACTTTTACAGTTAATTTTCCATTTTTATCTCGTTATGCAACATAATAACAATTTTTGTCTGCAGTTCGCATTACAAGAGTTATCAAGCTTCACATATAATAAATAATTTCTGTAACAATAAAGAATACAGTTAAATCTCCAGTATGTAAATTTAAAAGTAACAGTGGATTTAAAATGTGTGTTGTAACCAAGAGAATAATGTTTCAATTGCTATTTACTTCTACATGAACATGAGCAATGAGGAAGTTAAATATAAGATTGCATCTTGCTTAATTAAGCAATTATTAATTTATCTTAAAGTCAAGCGTTAGGCAACAATAGTCATTGCGAATTTCAAATATTATGTGTAACATCGAATGTAACATTTTAGATTTTTTGGAACCGGTTCTATTCTAAATTTAAATTTTAGTTTGCTTTACTTGAAAAAAAAAAGAATAATTTTTATTCCACTATTTTACTTATGGACTTATGAATTATATCCTCAACATACTTGGTATAATATGAAGTTAATACTTTTGTAGCGATAGATAGAGCTCAGTAGCCTAAACAAATTTTTAAAATTTCTTAAATGACTCAAAAATAAGGGAGGTACGGACTTCAAAAAGTTTTTAAAATCTTAAGTTGGGCTATGTGAGAGAAGAGATAACAAATAACCCTGAAAATTCAAACACGCAGCTAAAGTGGGATCACCTTTAGAATGATCTACTAAATGGTCGGAAACAGTAGTCGGCAAGAAGCCTAGAACCAAAATAGAATGGATTAACAGTAACATACGCAACATCACAGATACGCAACATGATTTTGTTAAAGGCAGGTCCACTGTTACCAACCTATATTGTTTGACAGAATTCTTAACTGATGTCATCGATGAGGGACTCCACACACACGCGATCTATACTGATTTTTCAAAGGTATTTGACAGAATTGACCACGCCTTTGGAATGCTAAGCAATGTGTTGAAATTCATAGAATATTCTAATGCAACAAAACTGAGGATTTTCAATTGAAATGTTAAATCTGTACTTCGACAGAGTAGACACATGGAAAATTAGTCAACCAATTACATCTGAGTTAAAGTCTTCACAAATCGCAGCCTACGCACAATTATGCATATATTTTGGCCGGCCGAAATATGTAATCAATAGCTCCGGAACCTAACAAATCAAATACGAATTGAAAATGAGATAAAGCTAAAAAAGTGGAAACGGATAGGCCACACACTGCCAAGACCAGAACAATTAGTAGAGAACTTGGAATCGAACCCACGGAGCAGCAGAGAAATTGGAAGGCCAAAGATGACATGGCAGAGAACTATCAGGGGGAGCTTGAACAAGCAGGAAAAACTTGACAACAAGCAAAACAGGCAGTTCAGAATAGGATCAGATGGAAGACATTTGGTGAGGCTCTATGCCCCTGAGAAATATAAGTCCAGCTGTGTGGAACCTTATTCATAAAGTGCTGATATAGTTAAGGATCCAGAGAATATGTTCTCTTGGTCCTTTTAAACTTTTCAGAGGGCAGCAGAGCATTTGGAAGGTCAAAGATGACATGGCAGAGAATTATCAAGGGGAGCTTGAACAAGTGGGAAAAACATGACAACAAGCAAAACAGACAGTTCAGAATAGGATCAGATGGAAGGCATTTGGTGAGGCTCTATGCCCCTGAGAGAAATCAAGGACGTATATATATATATAAAATCCAGCCATGTGGAACCTTATTCATAAAGTGCTGATATAGTTAGGGATCCAGAGAATATTCTCTCGGTCCTATTAAACTTTTAGACATATTATGCAAGTTTCTACAGCTGTTGCCACTTTTCGCATCTTAGTCTCTATCGCTTCCGGTTATTCCAGTCATTATCATCTAGACCCGTATCATTCATTGCTTCGTTCATTTCTTTCTTCCGCGTTTTCCTAGGTCTTCCTTTTTTTCTCAGGTTTGGAGGGTCCAGTTATATATTTTATTAGGCCACCTGTATTCGTCCATTCTAGCAATACTTTCAATTATCGCTATGTGTATTCTGATTGTAGTATTCGTGGTGATATTTGTATCTCCAAAGCACGCTGTTTAGGCGTCTAACTGCCGCATTACCTTGCCCAACCCTACTTGCGATCTCCTGTGTGTTGCGGCCGTCATTAGTAATATTAACGTCAAGGTACCCATAAGCGGGTGAATTTTTTATTTCTATACCCTCCAAGTTAAGATTTTCTTTAACCTGCCCTACTAATACATATTCTGTTTTACATTGGTTTATGGTTAGGCTCCATTTTTTTACATTCATAGTTTTCGTAACATGTAATCAATGTCCCTTGCCAGTATTACCTGATAATCCGCAAAGTGTAGGCTGTATATTTTGTCGTTAAAAATGGGTATGTCCATAAGCCTTTTGGAGATAGATAAACACCAAGTGTGTTTCCGTGTCTCGCTCATTTTTCTACAATCTGTCTCATGCAAAAGATGTTATCTATGCAAGAACGACCTGCACGAAATCCGTTTTGATCTTCCGCGTCTTCCCAATGGTTTCCAATTCTGCTTTTAATAATTTTTCCATACAATCTACAGACAGAGTTTGTAACGCTTAGCCCTCTATAATTAGTGCACTCTTTTCTATTCCCTTTATTCTTTTATATGTTGCTGATATACGACGCGATTTTCCATTCAGGGGTTATTTCATCACCCCTTAAAAAGAGGTTAAAGGCATATGACAACATCTGGAACAGCCTGTTAATTCGATATAGACACCTTTAGGGCCTGGAGATTTACCATTTTTCATATGGTTAGCTTCTTTCCTTATTTCATCTTCCTCTGATAGTGATACATTGCTTTCACTATTTACGACGTGTCCATACTCCTAAATTCGTTTCTGTGAGCATTTTAGTGTTATTCTCTGCCCATTCCTCTAGTGATATCATATTTAGTGTTCCTTGTTCCATACGTCTTTCTTTGCTTGATTTACCGCTATTTTAGCTGGTCTGTTCAGTATACAGTATCGTTCCCAGTCGTCGTCATCGTTGGTGATCAGCCATTTGTTATATATGTGCCGTTTTTGTTTTACAAGTTTTACAAGTTCTACTTTTAGACATACTTTTAAAATTAAACCTATACTATGTTATGTAAAATATTATGCTGTAGCTAAAGCCAATTTTGGACAACGCAAAGTGATTCGAGCTTACGTTCATCCCGTGTATTGATTTCGGTCCCTTTTTGGCGATACAAGATGTTGGTATTTTTTGGAATATAACCCGTGGTATCTCGAAAAGTAAAATGCTGCAAGAATCAAGTTTTAGACGGATATTGAATTGGGTGATTGTATTATTATTTTAAGTTATGCTTTTCCATGACATAAAATATAGATCAGGGAGAAACTCTCGTTTTTGTAAGGTAATTCTGAAAAACATCTGGTACACCCATGGCCAATTATATTAGCTTTCTCCAGACTGGGAAATCTGCTTCAACTAACGAAACATTAAATGTTAGGGGCTCTGTAGATTATTACTGTGTTATATTTAACGATAGCCTTTGTCGAAGCCCGGTAAATGGCTAGCTGGAAAATTTGAAGCGTGATATATTTTTTCTGCTTCTTAGAGAAGAATTGTGTATTCAAGCAATACTTTCTCAAAGTAAATTTTTCAATTTTTTTTACTAATACCAGCGCAAATGTAGATATTGCAGGCAGATTATTTTTTCCCCGTTAGATAAATTTTATTGCAAATATTATCAAATTTTTTGTCAGTTGGCGGCACTCATGAAAGGTTACATTATTTTATGACGCAATTAGAAATAGTCGGCTTTTTAACATTTACATAATACAATTTTGATTACCAGGTAAATGAAAAAATCTGCTGCAATAACGACTTTTTATGAAAGTTACGGTTAAAATAAGAAACGGTTAAGTAATGGGCATAATTTACAGAAACAAATAACTTTTAGAATTGGTTATATATAGTCTTGTCAGTTTTTTGTGTGATCTATAATAATTATATTACCTTGTAGCACCTCCTTTTTAAGTGGAATAAGTAAAACACCGTGAATAATTCTTTACTGTACTGATTATCAATATTTTGTATAATTGTTAGAGTGAGTGACCGTTCAAGCGCTAATAAAATTAAGAAAGTTATTTTTAATGGTACGTTTGTCACTGGTAAATGAAAGTAATTATGGAATTGCCAATTGTGATAACTTTATGCATTACTTTTATAAAATCTTACTTTCCTGTTAACATCTTAATATTTGTCCAAAAAAAATGCAAAAGCGAAAGGTGATTAGATATAAAAGAGAAAAATATTTCTTTGTTAACGGTATCAAAGGCTTTGGAAAGATCAAACATTAGTAAGACCACATACCTGCCCTGGTCCAAGCACTGATATACATGCTCCAGTAGATGACAGGATGCCGTCTCAACCGATTTTCCCGATCGAAAACTATGCTGAGATAACGTCAATAGATGGTTTTTTTCAACAAAGTTTGAAATCCTGTTATATAGTTAAACGTAATATAGAACATAGAAAAAGAATCAACAATAAGATATAAATAAATAAATACAATACTTTGTAACAACGAGAGATCATGTAGATCTGAGATTGTAGTAGGTCTATAAAGTTATCACAGCAAATATAGCACACAATGGAATGCACATGATAATAAATTAAATTATATTCATCACTAATTTATTACGGTGCACAACACCAAAATCAACGTCTCTCCCCTCGAATTGGAATTTACTTTTTAAGTTCCTGCTATTAATGTCAATGACTCTGTCAGCAAAAGTAGTTATTGCGAATTTGTTACTAACAAATCACCCTGTTATAAACAACTGAACGATTGTTTTTTTTTAATAAAACGTATGTGTGTGCTGGTCTGAGCATCAAGCTAGCATACAAGACCAAAATCAACGTCTCTCTCCTCGAATTGCATGTGAAAAAAATTATTTCGAATTTGTTACTCAGGAATATTAACAACCGAATCATGTAGTAAATGTTTTTTGCGAGGTTTTATAAAGGTTGACAAAGAGACAACATCATAGTACAACAAGAATACAGAAATTTATTTGTCCGATCAAGGTATTCACAAATTGTTCTATTTTTCCACATGCTATAGTAAATACGGTCAAAATTGAAACTGGTTAGTGTTAAAGCACAGGACCGTGCGCACTGAACTTGATATTTTGTCCTATATATTTGGCAATGGTATTGAGATTCGAACGGTAGTTGAACTGTGCAGGCGAGTCCGAGACTGGCAATGTAATCAGCCTGAATGAACGATCTACGACTGCACTGGTTTAAAAGTAATAAAACGGACAGGCCTACTAGCACAAAAAAAGCTCGTAAATCGTTTCTTTTCAGTCAACGTGGAAGTCTAACAACGTGCTGTCTATGTGCCAGCGCAGTGCATAAATACCTATTATAATAACAAGCGTAGGAGTTTAGTTAGTTACTGTTCATATTTATAAATATTTACTACTGTATAAAAGGTAAAATATTTTAATTATTTACTAATTTACCATGGCTTTCTGGAGACCATTTGAAACAGAGGATAATATAATAACGCCCGAAAATCCCGAAATAGTTGAACCGGTTATTGTCGAAAAAGCCGAAATAAATTTAGAGTTTAAAAACCAAGATTTACACGTACAAAGTCAACGTATTATTTTAAATATACATGAATGTTTGAAAAGCGAAAATTCTGAACAATGTGAGAAAGAAATAATACGGCGTATTAACGAATTAACTAAAATATCAAAATGAACAATTTATCGCGTAATTCAAGAAGGCGATGTTATAGATCACAGCGCAAAGAGGAAACGGAAAAATACGAAATTATAAAATATTGATGATGCCACTAGAGATGTAATACGGCGTATAATTTATAATATGTATGAAGAAAATATAGTTCTTACGTTAAAAATGATTCAAGACAAATTGAGCGATTATCCTGATTATAATTATAGGTCTTTAGATACACTACGAAATGTCTTATTAGAATGCGGTTTTAAACATAAAAAATTTGACAGTCGTATGGTAATTATGGAATCGCGACGTATAGTTTCACTTCGAGTAGATTATTTGGAAAAAATTAGAGAATATCGTAAACTAAACAGGCATATAGTGTATCTAGACGAGACGTGGTTTGACACGCATGATGTTGTTCAGTATGGTTGGGTAGATAGTTCGCACAATTGTGTTTTAAATACTCCGTGTTCTAGAGGAAAACGCGTTATCATACTTCATGCGGGAAGTGAAAATGGGTTTGTACCCAATGCGTTGCTCTTGTCGGCCAAAAAAATATCGCAGTCTTCTGCAGACTATCACGAAGACATGACAGCCGATCTATTCGAAAAATGGTTTTCTCAACAGCTTCTACCAAATATTCCGCCAAATTCGGTAATTGTATTAGATAATGCTTCTTATCACTCGCGTATATTAAATAAAATACCAAATAACAGCACAAAAAAGAAGACATTTTAAAATTCATGAGAAAAAAAATGGAAATTCCTGTAAAAGTTCCAATAAAACGCGAATTACTGAAAAGAATAAAAGAACAGAATTTCAAAAAGGAATATGTTATTGATAACTTATCCAATATACACGGTCATACACTTTTGCGGTTACCTCCATACTATTGCATATTTAATCCTATCGAGATGGTTTGGGGAACTCTATAAGTACGAATATTCTTTCCTATTATTTGGGTTTTCTACCACATGTACTATTATCCTCTTCAAAACAAATCACCGAATCTACAAAATAATAGAATTATTGGAAAAAAGAGCCTCTGCGCCCGTGACGTTTACGCCAAAGGAAAAGTCAGAGGTTATGTTTTGCAAATAATATAAATCGGAATAAACACAAAAATAATGTATTTTGCTGACGTTTCGGAAAGTAATCTCTTTCCGTTTTCAAAGCTATTTTTTGAAGAACTCTTATTTTGCTGTGTATGTCAAATACACAGCTTTAAGATTCTGTTTATGTTATTTCCATAGATACTTACTACTTACACAGAACATAGAACTGATGATATTTTTTAGATAATGTTGAGTTTGTTAAGTTCTTCTTTTAACATTGGTAGCCAGGTTGTACAAATATCTACAGAACAATTCGATACGCACTTATCTTCATTTAATAAGATTATTGCTGATTCTTTAATTTTTCTTTTTTTGGCATCTGTTTCTTTTGTTAAAATTTTTGCCGAGTCCCAGTTTATTCTATGTCCGTTTTCCCAAGCATGTTCACAAATCTTTGATTTCTGAATTTCATTCTTTCTAATGTAGTTCGTGTGCTCATCCAACCTCACACTGAAAGGTCTGGATGACTCACCCACATAACATTTATCACATTCGCACGGGATATTGTAAATACAGTTTTTTGAATTCTGCTCCCTGTTTATCGGTTTTGTTTTTGTTAAAATAGATCTTAAAGTGTTCCCCGTTTGAAATATCGTCCTAACATCAAATTTGTCACCTATACGGCGTAGCTTTTCCGATAGTCCGTATACATAAGGAATTATTGCTGTATAATGACGTTCAGGTTTTTGTCGTACCTGATTGTCCCTATTTTCAACATTTATGAAAATTCTATCAACAAAGGCTTCAGGATATTGATTTTGTACTAGAACCTCTTTGATAAATTTTTTCTCGTTATTTAATATTTCATTATTAGATGAAATTATTTTGGCCCTATCGTATAAACATTTTACAACACCCCTTTTAACATTTATTGACTGATTTGAGTTAAAATTTAGATATCTATTAGTATGTGTTGGTTTTCTATAAACGCTTGTTTCAATTGTATTATTTATCCTTCTAATTAAAACATCTAAAAACGGTAGTTCATTCCTACTTTCTACTTCTAATGTGAATTTAATAGACGGTTCCTTACTATTTATATTTTCTAAAAAACTATCTAGTAAATCAACACCATGAGGCCAAATTGCAAAGATGTCGTCAACATATCTCCACCAGACAACCGGTTTGTTTATACAATTTTGAACATGTGTGTTCTCAAAGTTCTCCATAAATATGTTGCTTAAAATTGGTGATAATGCAGACCCCATAGCCATACCAAAATCCTGCTGATAGAACTCATTGTCCAATTGAAAATAGGTTGTTTTTATACACAGTGTTAAGAGTTCCATTATGCTATTTACACTTAATTTAGTTCTAGTTTCCAAATTATTATCATTTAGCAATCTGTCTTTAACTATTTTTAATGTTTCATCTACCGGAACATTGGTAAAGAGACTAACTACATCAAAACTAACCATCAGATGTGATTCATGAATATCGGTTTCATAAATTTTTTCTATGAAATGTTTACTATTTTTAATATATGAATCGGTATTTCCAGATAATGGATCAATAATTTTAAGTAAAAATTTTGCCAAATTATGACATGGTGAATTAATAGAACTAACAATTGGTCTTAAAGGAATATTTTGTTTATGTGTCTTTGGTAAGCCATAAAAATGAGGGGGCTTACTATGATGTGGTGTAAGTTTCCTTCGTTCAAAATCATTAAATTCATGTTTGTATTTAAACAAAGTTCTGTAAATTTTGCTCTCTATTGATTTTGTTGGATCTTTGTTTAATTTTGAGTAGGGTCCCTCATTTACAAGAGTCATGATTTTTGTGTTATATATATCTTTATCTATAATGACTGTGGCATTACCTTTGTCTGCTGGCAATATTTTTATACTTTCATCGCGTTTTAAAGAATTTATCGATAACTTTTCTTCTGGAGTTAAATTATCTTTAATTTTGTATTGCTTCTCTAAAGCAATTTTTGCCCGTATGCGATATTCATTACCACTATCTGTTGGTAAATTTTGAGCCGTTTTTTCTATTGCCGCTACTATGTCAAATTTTGGAACAGTTTTCGGGTTTATTGCAAAATTTAAACCTTTTGATAGTACAAGCCTGTCTGAAATGGACAAAAGTCTTTTTGACATATTAATGACAGTCCTGTCAATTAAAGGATTATTATTTATATTTTGTAATTGCCTAATCTGTTTTTCCCTTATTAAGTTTCTAAATTTATGTAAATGCGTACCTTTTTGCAGATTAAAATATTTTTCGTAACTCAACCTGACATTCTGGATTATAAACTGATAATCCTGTTCTATAATGTTTCTGCTTAATTCATTCTCCGTGTAAGTAATGTCCCCAATAGTTCGTTCTTTTTGGTATCTATGATATTGAATCCTTTCCCTAACCATGGACTTGCTTGCCTTGTCCAAAATTTTTCTGGTTTTCGCATTTTGGAAAGGTACATTTAGCCGTAAAAACTTCGGAATTATATCATGTTCCCGACATTTACACAAAAAGGTTATACTATTTTCTGATCTGGCTAGTTTCTTATAACATTTTTCTAAAAATCTGAAACATTGTTTTATATTAGGCCCATACCTGTTATCTAAATATTGTCTGAAAGTTATTTGTGGCATTCTACGAATATTCTTTCCTATTATTTGGGTTTTCTACCACATGTACTATTATCCTCTTCAAAACAAATCACCGAATCTACAAAATAATAGAATTATTGGAAAAAAGAGCCTCTGCGCCCGTGACGTTTACGCCAAAGGAAAAGTCAGAGGTTATGTTTTGCAAATAATATAAATCGGAATAAACACAAAAATAATGTATTTTGCTGACGTTTCGGAAAGTAATCTCTTTCCGTTTTCAAAGCTATTTTTTGAAGAACTCTTATTTTGCTGTGTATGTCAAATACACAGCTTTAAGATTCTGTTTATGTTATTTCCATAGATACTTACTACTTACACAGAACATAGAACTGATGATATTTTTTAGATAATGTTGAGTTTGTTAAGTTCTTCTTTTAACATTGGTAGCCAGGTTGTACAAATATCTAGAGAACAATTCGATACGCACTTATCTTCATTTAATAAGATTATTGCTGATTCTTTAATTTTTCTTTTTTTGGCATCTGTTTCTTTTGTTAAAATTTTTGCCGAGTCCCAGTTTATTCTATGTCCGTTTTCCCAAGCATGTTCACAAATCTTTGATTTCTGAATTTCATTCTTTCTAATGTAGTTCTTGTGCTCATCCAACCTCACACTGAAAGGTCTGGATGACTCACCCACATAACATTTATCACATTCGCACGGGATATTGTAAATACAGTTTTTTGAATTCTGCTCCCTGTTTATCGGTTTTGTTTTTGTTAAAATAGATCTTAAAGTGTTCCCCGTTTGAAATATCGTCCTAACATCAAATTTGTCACCTATACGGCGTAGCTTTTCCGATAGTCCGTATACATAAGGAATTATTGCTGTATAATGACGTTCAGGTTTTTGTCGTACCTGATTGTCCCTATTTTCAACATTTATGAAAATTCTATCAACAAAGGCTTCAGGATATTGATTTTGTACTAGAACCTCTTTGATAAATTTTTTCTCGTTATTTAATATTTCATTATTAGATGAAATTATTTTGGCCCTATCGTATAAACATTTTACAACACCCCTTTTAACATTTATTGACTGATTTGAGTTAAAATTTAGTACGTTTACGAAAATGTAATAACTCTCCAACGTTAAGCGCGATAGCAGTTGATCATATAAGAGAAGTAATAAATGATATTGACAATAATACTGATTTATGGAAAAATTGCGTTAGGCATGTAATTGGAGAAGATAATCGATATCCAATGTTACCCCATAGTGCGCCGATTTTAATTCAACTGGATAATGATTCCTCCTCAGAAAGTGAAGATTCGGACGCGTCAATTAACATTTTACTTTTCTTCATTTTTTCATTCACTTTTTTATTGTTACATTTCGTGGAATATATTTTATTTAGCTGACAAGAAATTGTAATTTAAGTTACTTCATTCTAGAGAAATATTTTAATTTTGTTTTTATTTATGTTTTATATATACACATATTTATTTTTGTTTTCATATAATAATTCTTTGCTTTGTTCAAGAAACTTACGTTTTTATTTTAGAAGAAACTTAAATTTTTATTTTATTTTTGTCTAAAATCGTTGCCCCTCGTTAATCTAACCTGTCCCATCCCCTCCTGGCAAGATATGTTCATATCTTCTCGTTGGTTCTTGCCGAGCAATAACATATTTCAATATAATATGGGTTAACTTTAAAACTAAAACCAATAAATCTAATTATTTAGAGTTTATATCTAAAACTGATATAATACCTCAAAAATATGTTATTGGCGAAATGAACCTAATAAACAAAAAATAATAAAAATGAATACAATTTTAACATTTTATTATGAATCATTTCTATTTACCTCCACCCATGTACAATAAAGAGATGCCGACTTTTTTTGCCGGCTTTTAGTTTTTATACGGTTTCAATTCCGGTCGTATGCACTTTACATTCAGTATCCACTCATATATTTGTTTAATACAGACTAAATGAAAAGTTGAACAAAGGTCGAAGAAAATAGTATATTTAATAAATGTGTACAATTTTAATGTTGAAGTGAGTATGTGAGTAAACCTTTAAACAAAACTTCAATCACATTCTTTAATTAAAACTATTACATCGTTTTGCAATAGGTACTTTAATTTATGGTTGCTAATCAACATTAAATTATTTTTTAATTACCCATAACCCTGCTGATTGGTATTAAAATAACTAATCTTCTCTAATAAGCCGCTTTTTCTAGACCAACGAAATTAAAATTGGAATCTATTGAAGCGAAACGGCAACTTTCAGCTGGGTCAAGCAGCGTATTTGTGAAAGTGTATATCAATGGCCAATGCTGAATATATACATTTACTTTCAACGGACCTCCGTTAAGTTTTGCGGTCAACTCTGTAGCTTTCCTGTAGTTACCTACTCATACGTGTGTATATAAATAGATAATAGATTGATTGATAACTCACGAATAATTCATTTGTGTTTTAAATTTCTTATTTGATCAACTTTGCTTTACAAATTTTTATCAAATATTGCATTATTTCGATGTGTTACCTCATAAACAAATGGTTTGTAATGACCAGTATATTGTACATGAGGTTAAAGGAACGTCTAGACAAAACACTGGAGCTGTTCAACGAAGCATAGAAGGGTCAACTGAATATTCCATACGCTGAACTGAATTTGTGGTTGGTCCTTTGCGAAATATCTTGAATACAATTATTTTTATTTTACGTAAACACTACATTTAGATATTTCAAAATAATATACTGAGAATATGTTTCGACTCCTTAAGCATTTGTTATTCCATGTTCTGTCTAATCTACAAGACCGTTTACAGATTGCTGGAAAAACATATCGGAGAAAACTATTTCGAGAGGAAATTAATGAAAAAATTAACTGGCTTCATGGGAAGCTTTGTTTGGGATGCAAGCATTAAATACGTAAAGTTGGTCACATAATTTTACAATTGAGAAATAAAAAATGTGCTGAAACTGATAATTTGAAGTGTGAAATTTTAAAGGTAGTAGTTCACGATATATTAGAGCCACTTTCATATATCTTTTAATACTTTCGCCATCGAAGATGCTCATCACCCGGCGTTTATTATTAGATCAAAACTTAGAAAAACAAATAAAGAAACATTTCCGTTGGGTTCTATATATGACCTTAATTACAAGAAATGTAACTTCAATTTGCTTTACAACGACATTATGTATATTGATTAGTAGGTACTTTCTAATTTTTCCAATGTAAATGATATCCTTATTGAATTTTATAATATATTAAACCCATTCCTTGATAAGCATTATCTTAGAAAAAAAGTTACCTTGGCGCAGTATCCTCCATAGTTTGACAAAAATATTATTAATAAAATCAACTTAATAGGTAGATGAAGATATTTTGGTTCTAAGGCTTTCGCGGAGCTGATGATGATCCATAGTTAGGTTCCGGGTTCTCTTTTGCGTTGATGGTTTTGAAAAGAATACAAGGTGGAAAGAGAAGACATCCTAGTCAGTTATAATGTAACATCACTCTTCATAAAAGTACCAATTAAAGAAGCAATAGAGTTAATCCGAGAACAATTGCAACACAACGGACTGAACAACAACCTGGCCGATCTGATAGAACTCTGTGTAAAGTCGACATACTTTCAGTTCAACGGAAGCCTATACAAACAAAACGAGAGGGCAGTAATAGGCTCATCTCTGTCACCAGCACTGCCCAATATTTTCATGGAAGCATTTGAAACGTACGCCCTGGACACCTACGACCTCAAACCTAAATGTTGGTTTAGATATGTGGACGACACCTTCATTATCTGGCAGCATGGGCGGGAAGAACTGGAGAATTGGAGAAAACCTACCTTAACAACCTTCACCAAAACATCAAATTTACCATATAAATTGAGAAAGATGGTGAGTTCCCGTTTCTAGATGTACTCGTATACAAGAAAAAGGATGGAACATTAGAACACAAGGTGTACAGGAAACCAACACATACCGACAGATATCTAAATGCGCAGTCGCACCACCATCCAGCACCGAAGCAGGCTGTCGTCAACATACTGGTACACACGGCAAAACAAATGTGCGAAGAACACCTCCAAGAGGAATACCAGACTTTAATGACATCTCTACAGAAAAATGGATATAGAGCTAAGGACATAGACAACGCCATCAAGAAACAGAGCATGGCCAATACGAAAGAAGAAAAGAAATATACAGCGACCACTTACCTACCATATATACAAGGTTGTACGGACAGGATTGGAAGAGCTCTAGCAAGAAGAACACCAAAGTGATCTACAACTCAAAACAAAAAACCGAACAACAATTTCCTAAATACGAGCCACCAGAAGAGCTCGACTCACAAGGAGTTTATAGCATTCCATGTTCGTGTGGAGAAGTTTACATAGGAGAGACCAAGAGACATATTAATACCAGGCTTAAAGAACATATCAGGCACATAAAGAAGGAAAACCACTAAGTCTGCAGTTGCGAAACACTCAAAGGAAACCGGCCACTGGATAAAATTAGACGAGACAAAAAAATTGGCGAGCACGAAACACTGGATCAGAAGATACAGAGAAGCCATAGAAATACACAAAAATCAAAATGACACGGAAATCAATGGTGCGGTCCACTTACCATGCAGCATCACTGGAACCAAACCATGCCCCCTGACGATACATATAATTAGAGGAGCTCAGGCAAACAGAGTCCACTTCGTTTCAGAAGAAGATCACGACAAGTTGGTCGAAACGTCAAGTTTTCAAAAATATCAACGCGGAAGAGAACTCGGAAACCTAACTATGGATCAATGAAGAAGATTATAGCAATTTAAAAAATGTCAGATCTGAAGTAAAATATCTTATAGAACAGCCTATAAAAATTATTTGAAATCCGTTGAAGACGAACTGTGCACTAATCCAAAAAAAATTTGGTTTTACATAAACTCGAAATCTAACTCTACAACTGTGCAATCCAGTATGAATTATAATGAAATAAAAACAATGCTCCAGGTAGTCAACTTCTATACAATCAAAACAGCAATACTCTGTATTTGTCTGAAACTAGTCAGAATGAAATAATTAACGCCATCAACGAAATTAAAGGAAATTTTACTATGGGTCCAGATTTAATACCTGCATTTTTAGTTAGTTTTTGTACAATGATATTCACCAAACCGCTCTATATTATATTTAATTTTATAATAACACCACAATTCAACACCAACAATTTCACCAATTGTAGATAGAAAGCAAAATATGCCCCGTATACATAAAAAAGGTTCTACAGCCCGATTTCGGGCCCTGGCCTCCTCCAGCTTCCTCTTCCATGCTGTTCTGTCTATAGCTATGGTTCTCCATCGTTCTACTTGGATGTTGCGCGCGTCTTCTCTGACTCCGTCTTCCCATCTCCTTGGTCTTCTTTTTGGTCACCTACCATCCATTTTTCCGTTGAGAACCTTTCGTGGAGCTCTACCATCTTCCATCCTTGCTACATATCCTGCCCACCGCAGTATCTTTAATCTCGTATAGGTCTCTACAGATGTCTCCTCGAAGAGTTGATACAGTTCGTGGTTATATCGTATCCTCCAGATACCGCTGTCGTTCACTAGCCCGAATATTCGCCTTAATATCTTTCGTTCAAATGTGTTAATTGTATTCGCCGATTTCTGAGTAAGTGTCCACGTTTCACACCCATAGCATAGGATTGGTCGGATGATGGTCTTGTATATTCGTAATTTTGTTTTCCGCTGGATGTCCCGTGATCGACATGTTGATGAGAATGACAAATTTACTCCGTTGGCCTGGGCGATTCTTTTACGAATTTCTGTATCTTCATTTCCATCCCTTGCGATATTGGTGTCCAGACACGTGAAGTTCTCTACCACTTCTATATTATCATCCCCGATCATAATATTCGGCCGCGTACAGTTCGACCTGGTTTGTGTGATTATCTTTGTTTAATTGTGTTTATTTTAAGTCCGACTTCTTTGGTCTTGTTTTCCAAATCTATGTATGTTTCTTTGGAGGATGTTATTGTACGAGTCATGATGTTAATGTTGTCTGCGTACGATACGAGCTGGGTGGATTTGTTTATAAGCGTGTTTGTTCCTTCTATTGACTTTGTCTGATAACGTATTCTAAGGCTATGTTAAACAATAATGGTGCCTTTGAGACCTTGTGTAATTCCGAATGTGTCAGTACATTGGTATTGTATCTTGACTTGGCCTTCGGTATTTGTCATTGTCATTTTCGTTAGTCTAATAAGCTTGGCTGGGATTCCTAACTCGTGCATTATCTCATGCAGTTCTGATCTGAATATGCAGCCATATGCTTGGCGGAAGAAGATTTGATATATATCTATGTTGAATTCCCATCCTTTATTCAGTATTTGTTTCACGGTGAAGATTTGGTCTACCGTTGATCGCCCTGATCGGAATCCGGCCTGATATTCTCCAATTAGATTGTCTGTGATGGGCTCTAATTTCCTTCTGAGGATACATGTGAAGACTTTATATGTTGCACATAGAAGAGATATACCCCAATAGTTTTTGCACTGTAGTTTATCCCCCTTTTTATATATCGGTCATATTAGACTTTTGTTCCATTCCGTCGGCATAATTTCTTTTTCCCAGATCTCTCTTATGAGATTATGTATTGCCTTCGTCAAATCTTCTCCTCCATGCTTCAGTAGTTCTGCTGCTTTTGAAATCATACATTGCCATGTATATTTCCTCACAAGAAACTTGATAGTCCCACGTCAGCATTTATATCTGAACGCTCTAGTACCTCGAACCTTGTTGAGAAAATTCAGCGTATTTCTGAGGTACTTGATGATGGAAATCAGATAGATGTTATCTATACTGATTTCTATAAAGCTTTTGACCGTCTCTACCATGAGCTCTGTGCTGGATACATTCGGTATTTCTGTTTGCTTAGATCGTATCTTAATGACAGGTTACAGTTTGTTCAATATCGTGGCTTCAAATCTGAAAAGTTTTGGCAATCATCAGGAGTTCTACAAGGTTCGATTCTGGGGCCGTTACTTTTCGTTATATTTATCAATGATATAATGCTGTTTAATGTCAAGTATTTACTATGTGCGGATGATTTTAAAATTTACATTGACATAAAATCTATTTCAGACTGTTACAGGATAATTTGGTCAAATTAAAAGATTGGTATATAAAAAATCATCTACCTTTAAATATCAGTAAATACAATATTATGTCTTATTATCAGCATAAAACCATTGAGTTATTTGACTATCAACTTGAGAATGTTCTGAATAGAGTAACTCAATTTAAAGACCTTGGTGTCACTTTTGACAGGAAGTTATCATTCGATGATATATTCGTCTAACTACCGAGTCGGCGGCGCCTGAGGTTATAGAATACAGCGTACCGCAGGGCACAGTATTGGGCCTTATTCTGTTCATAATATATGTGAATGGTCTCTTTTCCATACGGTGAAGGTGATATTATTAGTTTTGCTGACGACACTGCTATATTTTATAAAAGTGAGCAGTATTTTAAAGAAATTATTGAGATGGTGAATATTAAAAGCTGGTTTGATTCAAAATTACTAACTATAATGAATCTTGAGAAGATTCTGTATCTACCACTTACTTGAGTTAGGTCTTCAAGCACGAAAGATGCAGTTGTAAAAACCAAACAAAATTTGTTGTTCAGAAGAGAGAAGAATTCACTTTATTACGCTAATAAGTTACAAGACAAGCTGCTAGCTCGAGCGATATATCTAACTGATATTTCACATGCTACTACTATTTATAACCTAGCCCTAGCCTAGTAAGCAAAAGATTATAGCTTTGCCAGCAAAGATAAAGATGTGCACATAACTATTGTAACAAATCTGTAATACTGTTTAATATTTAATTAAGAAACACTGTTAATAGTAAAGTGCTCACGATTTAGTACGTTCTAAAATGCTCGTAAGCAATTTATGCGATTACTAAGCACTAAGCCCTTTTGTAAAGTGCTCGAAGCACTAAGCACCATTTTAAAAAAGCGCTCTTAAGCACAGTGCTCCCGAACACAAAAGTGCTTAGACAAGCACTAAGCATAGTGCTTAGGAACAGCTCTGGTTTCTATATAATGTGCGCAGCGGCGTTACAATGTCATGTATCTGCCATCAATCTGGTGATTTTTAAATTATATTTAAGTGTTTTGCGAAAACAAGATGATAAAAACTACTCAATGATTATTGGACTACATATTCCATGGCTTGCTGTAGTTAAAATATCCGATTGATTTTATATTGAGGTTTGCTTTCCAAAATAGTTCTTTTTCATAACATCATGGTATAAACTCTATACTTGTCGGCATTCTCAAATTAATTTGAAATATAAACTTATATTTCCGATAGCGTATCGTATGAAATTAAATGCTCCCTTCACTTAAATTATATGGTCTGGTAATCTAGAGATGCTCTTTCATCTGGGTGTCGAGTATCGTGAAACAGAATCCACTTTTCATTCGACTTACTAGAACAGAAGCATAGTTTACATTTCAGATCTGTTGAATGGGTTAAAATGATAATTATTATTAAATACTTTGAAAATAAAATAAAAAGAGTTCATTCGACGCAGAATTCGATACACTATTAGATTATGTGACAATATACAAAGGATTTCTTTTGAAAAAAAAAAATAATAATAAGTTGAATAACGTGAGTTGTGTTCAACTCTAGAAATAAAACTCTTGTATGGTATTATAAAAATATAAGCACACTTTTAGTTATATCATAAAATGCTTGTTTCAGTGTAAAAACGATTTTTTTAAATTAACAGAAGATATTCTTCCAACAGATGGAAATAGTGAACATTTTCCAAAATACTAATTATCTCGAAAACCCTAAATTTAAAAGTAAGTATATAAACCCAAGCGAACATTTTGTGAGATACTTCCGGTGTATACGCGGATGGGCCATAAACACGACAAAATTTTTCTAAACCATTTTGTGCAAATTTTTAAGCTATACATCCTAAGTAACATCTAATATCCGCTTTCCATAAATAATTCTGTACATCGGGTGTTCTATTTTGACACTTGTCTGTAATAATGTTTGTCCCTATTAAATTTTCCAACAGTTATTGAATTATTAAAGGCATTACAGCTGCTAATTCCGGTAGAACGACAGCCAGTATTTGAACCCCTGGAAAATTACCCTCTTCACTGTAGCTACTTTGTGCCCGTGTCTTACTACTGACGAGGAAAAGTGGTGTTTCTACACTGAAAACAGAAACTAGCGCTCGAAGCAAAAACAGTCCTGCGTTTTATCTAGGTGCAAATTACAATACCGACGTACAAGCACTACAATTTGTTTTATAAGGCAAGTTTCTTTTAATTCGAAACTGTTGCTCATAACCGTTCATATATTTAAAACTTCCTGCTAGTATTCTACATCCATCTCATTAATGGATGATTTACGACGTGTTCCACGCTTACCAGAAATTATTTTATGTCAAAACATTATTAGTTAACTGAACCTTAACTGCGTTTATTAATAATAATATTTTATTAGTTTTCATCTAGCTGTTTAAATTTCTACTGCTCCTGTCTTGGTCATGAATCAAATTATACTGATAGAGTGTAGCTTGCCGTCGAGCTTTTATGAATAATTTATTATAATATCTATACAAGGTTCATTAACAATATTTATTGTCATTAAATAAATTACTGAGCATTACTATTTATAAACATTATAATAAGAATGCAGGTTTCTTCAAGAATCATTACTTTTATGATACCTGTAAGATGTTTTCATCCAGGCTTGGACTAGCTTCGGTTAATACATGTCACATGTGCACAGTTTGTTGATATATTATTTAGTAGTGTGTAAATCGATTTACTTTCTTTTATTTTCTTAATTATTAAATTAACATCTTAATAATGGGAAGAGGAAGAAATAGATTTTTGATTAGTTTTTCTTCTATTACGCTACTAAGCAATAATTCGCAAATCTATTTTTGTAATAACGACACAGTACAATACAAAATACTCTTCTGTAAAACAAATATCATCAGACCGACTTCTTGTCCAGTACATTTGTTACAATTAATGTATGCTTTTGACTTTAAACTTAAAAAAAATCCAGGCGTTAAAATTTTCATGACAATGGTTTTAGAAGTGTTTCAGATAGTTGCATTAAATTTTTAAATTTCGAATAGATTTTTTATATCAGTCGGTCGTTCCGATTGTATTATCGAAGAGATTTGTTCACCTGAGTAATATACAATATCAAAATGAAACCATTATCTTTTGCAATTTTATATAGAGCTATGTTAAAATATTTGTTAGTACAAGAAATATTCGGGAATAAACTCTACAAGTATAACATTATGAACAAGACGAATATGATGTTTATGTTCACCATGTTCGTTTTAGTTATGAATGTCTTGCTTGTTAGCACCACTGTCTACCCAAAAAGTGGTCTCATTTCGGCACTATGTAACTACGCACTGCATAACAAAAGGAAAAATAAATAAAAACACCCATCGAATCAATAAAAAATAGAGATGGGTAAATATTAACTGAAGCTAAACAGATAGCAAACGAATTTGTAAAGACTTGCTCAGAAATGGGGGAAATATTAGCAAACGATATTAAAAAAGACCCAACTTTTTCACATCAAAGATCCCAAAGCAACCAGTTATCATATTGGCTCCCATCAAATAGAAGTGAAATAAAAAATCATAATAAATAAATGTTTGGAAGTAAGATTATGGCCGACTGCTTTCAAGGAGTCGGTAATAATACCAATGTATTAATAGAGATAGGTCAATATCCCTAATAACAATATTTGAAAAAGTAATTAAAACGAGACTAAACTCATACCTGAATAAATTTAAACCTCTGTCTTATAACCAATATAGTGTCAAAGAAGGAGTCTCCGCGCAAGATGTAATAAGACACCTCACAACTAATATTTATTTAGCGTTAGATAAAGGAAAACCTTGCCTATGTACATTTATTGATCTTAATAAGGCATTTGACAGTCAGCCATGAATTACTCTTACAGACACTTGAAAATGTTGGAGTCAGAGGCAACTGCCTAAAGTTTTTCAAAAGTTATTCAACCATAGTGTTTAGCATCGTCAAACATGTTAGGCTAAGAAATATTAATTCATATTTCTGTCTGACTTACAGAATGCACTAACATGGACTAGAAACGTTACAGAAACGCTTTATTAGAATAATGCTGCATAAAGATAATAGATATGTCAATGATCTTATATTATTAGAATCTAAGGTTTGCGACATAAGACAAATTTTTTACTTTTTACAAATGTGAAACAACATCAAAAAATAGAATGAATAGATATCCGACGTACACATACTTATGATACAAGTCAAAAAAATAAATGTTCCTTTAATGTTAAAAACTATAGGTCAAAGATCGTATCACTTTTTAGCTCTCAAACTATATAATTCAGTCCCTGACACTATTAAAGACAAAATCAATTTCGCTATTTAAAAGAAAGCTTAGAATTTACATTTTAGGAGAAAACAGGAAAATTTTCACTTAATATATTGATTTGAAAAGTAAAAATTAAATAATTTAATTAAAAGGTAACTAGTAACTAGGCCACTAGATGGAATTGCTGTTGCACTTGTTTTATTTTTATTTATATTATGTTTACTTCCCACTTTCTATAAATGAAAATTATTATTATTGGCACATAAGTTTCATATCCATAAAATGAATGTTCAGCAGGTCTCTCGTCGGTAATTGGATAAAAAAAAACAGCAAACCTTATTTCCTCTTTAGAGTCGACGTTTCGACAATCTTTATTGTCTTCCTCAGGACTAATGAGGTGAAAAGTTATCAGTTATTAAAATCGGACATAATATCATCGTTACCAATTAACAAAAAACATAAATATATATCCAGTAGCACAACTTGGTCTATGAATAATAAAGTTTGTTATTTTTAGAAATATTCAAGTAGTGGATTTTTAAAAGGATTGGTTTCTCGAAAAAAAAAATAATTGTTGAGAAATTCGTAAAATGTAATTTCATGTGCATCTAGATTATTTATATACTGTATCAATATGCATCTTAACGCGGTCAGGTTTTGCACTGGTATGTGGTATGTTCAATGCATATACATCTTAACATAGAAATTATTATTCTCTCTATCTGTTGCTTAATGACTTCCTTCCGATAGCTAAAAACATCTAAGTAAGTTTGGTAAATCAAGGTTTCCTCTGTTCTGTATGTATAATGCCTCATCGCGAAGTCATTGTTGTCAGACATTTTCTACTTAGGTGTAATATTTGATTTATTCGACACTTCCGCATTTCTGAGATTTCCATAGAAGATTTTTTCAATTAATTATCATTTGCAATACTATACCCTACTTGGAAATGTGAGAGACTAATAAAAGATCATTATAGATGCAAATTTTCTAAAAACATGGGGTGCTTATAATTAACTTTAAATATTTCCTTGTATTTTATATTGGTAATCTATATTTTCAAATTTTATTGCACGCCACTGGCTGAATTTTTTTTTCAAATTTTGGTTTAATGAAGAGCGTAGAAAACTATACTTTAAGACAAAGTGTCACGTATATTAAAACAAAAACCAATGTCTGCTGGGTAATGTTTTAGGTATAAAATTGATGAAATTTTATAAGGGTTCTTTCATAAAAAATCTAAATACACCGCTAGATCAAGCGCCCTCTGAAATAGGTCCGTACAAAATATCATAAACAAATATTACATATTAATAATCATCTCGCCCAATTAAAAATTACATTATTCTTATTATTTTCTTCGTATTAAGTTATCCATGCAATAAAAATTGAAAAACAATTGATAAATCATAAGAATGACTTAAGGCATTCTTCCTGTGAGATTACAGTTGTGTACAAGAATACTGTAAAAAATACACAACTTGGAGATGTGAAATTAAAACATAATATTTTTGGTCGCAAACTCCTCTATAAAATCCTTATTTTACTATAGGGTATCTAACCAGACTGCAACCAACAGCTACTCTCCGGGCTATGTGCCCCGCCGAGCGCTGAATTACAAGTTACAAGCCTGGTGCGTTAAGTGTAATAATTGCATATTACCATCGAAACGCTAAAGCTTCGATTGCAACAAACACCAGCCGAAAGACTGATCCTATTTGAAGGAGCTCTCGTGCCAGTCGTCACACACCACTTGCAGACTGCAGTTCCGAGCTGTTGGCTCTCGTCAGTGCAAGGTAGGCATGTGACGACAGACACGAGGATTACTTCACTATTTAGTACATTTCGGTATCTTTGAGATAGCGACATGTAAAATAGTCAGCAGGCGCCATCTATCGGTAACTTGTAATTCAGCGTTCGGCGGGACACATAACCCGGAGAGTAGCTGTTGGTTGCAGTCTGGTTACATTCCTTATAGTAAAATAAGGATTTTATAAAGGAGTTTGCGACCAAAAATATTATGTTTTAATATTCCGCCCTCTAAAAGCACATTTGAACATTGGTGATGTGAGTATGGAATAAGTGTAATAGACAAAATTGAACGTGTGGGTTTTGTTGGCGATAATGTTCTTTCGGCAAGAGGTGCTGCCAAATAATTTAATTAATTAGCACCACTGTACACCGTATAAATAAAATTTTCAACGAAACAGGTAGTGTGTTAAAGCATATTCCGTTATTCCCGCAGGGAGTAGTTTTCACCTCCTTAACTAGAAATGAGGGGTGGGTGGTTAAATTTTACCTCCCTTATTCTCCTCGACTTTTTATAACTACATTCCCTCCGAACAGCGCGAAAAAATTAGTTACGCCTGTTTTTTGGCTCAAAGGGGTGGTTTTCATCCCATTTAATAATGATTATAATAATAAACGACTTTATTTAAATAAGAAAATACAAGGGCGAAGTTTAACATAGCTACTCTTACACCTAACCCTAAATATTTTCATAATAATAACATTAAAAGTTTAATTATGACAAACGAAACACAATATATTCTAAAATTAATTTAGTTGAATTAAAGTAATTTTATACAGTATTTGAGTAATTAAGTAATTGGGCATATAGGTAATATTCACCTAAATAGGTATACATATTAAATACATCTATGAAATATTTCAAAATAAGAAAATTTGCAAAATTGACATTGAATAATATGAAATACAGTGCAGTGACGGCCCCTCTGCGATGCTAGCCGGCCAGGGCCCTCGCTCGCGGCTTCCAGCAGTGTGCGTTCCATGCGTGAGAGCAGACAATAGACACAATGGAGAAACCGCCGCTGTTAAAACGGTAGCCGCCTTCTCACTGAAGGTTAAGAAGATATTTTTTACATGAAATTTAAAGTTAAGTACCTTAAAGATTTAAAATGTGATGGTAAAGAGTTGTATGCGTTAACAGCGTTATAACTAAAACTTTTGCAATATGTGGTAATCCTATATTTCGGAATATTTAATAAATCTTTAAATCTTACGTTAGCCGGTTGTAATGTCTTTCTAAAATTTAATTTGTTTTTAAGGTAACTAGGAGTATCGGATTTTAACATAGAATGTGTGAAGTAAGTGTAATTTCCTACGATTCTCCATAGAAAGCCATTTAAATTCTTTTATTTTTTGGGAAACATGGTCATATTTTCTTAAATTATATAAAAATCTGCAACATGCATTTTGTATTTTTTGGATTCTTCTTCTATCAGCAAAATCCAAGCAGGGGCCGTAAACAAAATCACAGTAATTCAAAACTAATAAAACAAGCAAATCCACTAGTATTTTTTCTTTCTTAAAATTTAAGATTTGTGTATTGCTATATAATATTTTTAATGTGTAATAAGATCTTTGAATAAGCTTGTTTACATGTAATGAGAATTTCAAATGTGAATCGAATAATAAGTTTTTTGCGGAAGATTTAGTTGCCAAAATTTAATTATTAATTTTTACCTCTATATTATTTTTTACATAATCCATCTTCTTTTTATTCCCAAAAATCAAAACGCAGCATTTATTTGGATTTAACGTCAGATTGTGACTGAGCGACAATTGTAAGACATTTCTTAGATTTTCGTTGATTATACTTTGAGCAGTCACAACATCCTCAGCTAAGAAACTTTCATAGATCTGCGTATCATCAGCATAAGCATGCTTTTTGATCTTAATTGAATTTACAATATCAGCTGTATACAGAATAACGAAAAGCGGACCTAAAGTAGATCCCTGAGGGACTCCAGTATCTAAGTGACAAGGTTCAGAAAATTTGTCGTGTATTTTGATGCGCTGCGTACGACCAGTCAGGTAAGATCTAACAAGATTTTCACCAATTTCATTGAACCCGTAATACTTTAATTTTGCACATAGTAAAAGATGATTTATTGTGTTCAATGCTTTTGAATAATCGAGCAGTACAACCCTCTCAGTGATCCCGCGTCAAGAATCACTTTTACAGGAAAAATTCCGTACAAAATACCGCTTCCATTTACTACACCACGGAAAATCCGTTTTTTGGTTGGTTTTTGGTTGGTTTTCTAGGATGAAGATTTTTCACCATCGGGTATATCGAAAAAGTCGATTCCCCACCCCAAAAAATGGAGGGGATTTGTTGTTTTGCTCTGGCCCAGAAGTTTCCAACTTTTCCGCTTATTTACCTGGACTATAAGAATCTAAAACAAGTAAAAGACAATAAAGTTTTATATAATTTTAATTTAGAATAAGTATATTATTTCAGATTGAGTCTACGATTTTCAGATCCCTCGATCTATCTGGCTGCCGGGAAATTAAACAATAAAAAAAAATTTTTTTCGAAAAACTTTCAGTTGAAAAAACGATGATTTATATAAATACTTTAAAAAATATGTCTTGTATAATTTTTCTCGCTTAGTTTTTACACCGTTTCGAGTGCCATCTCCATAGCTATTAATAAAGCATCTTTGCCACATTCTCGTTTAATATTTCCTTAATAAAGTTAGTGTCGACCACAGCAGATATTCTCGTATCAGCGATTCATTTGCGTGGGGAGATCCACTCCTGTGCTCATCATTAAACAGTTCATAAACTGAATTTAATTTCAGCCATAAAGTTTCACGTTATTCATACACTGTTTACTGTAACAGTATTTTAATTGACCATAAGCACATTTTTAAATAATGTTTATCGCGGTTGTAGCTGTCCTGCTAACAGTATTCTTACAATCCTTCCAGAAATTCAATTTGTAGTATGGTTTCAACTCAATGAACAAACCCGTTTCTCAATCTGCACTCTTTTCACAATAACTCCTACTAATCGAAACAGAATCTTGCCTAGGCAATTTTATGTAGTTAATAGAAATTGCTTGACCATTAGAAAATACAGTTATAGAACAAATTATATATTCACCGCTTTGAATTGTATCATGTAGTACCTAGCATCTATATTTACTGGTTTATTTACGAATATTGCTTTCATCTCTAGTAAATTTTTCGATCAAGGACATAAAGACTTCTCTAATTCTTCATTACTGTTGTGTAATGTGCTTATAGTTCATGGTGGCACTTAATTATTGTTTTTCAATCTTGCTATAATTTTGACTAGAGCTCCTGATGAAAATATGACAAATTTTAATTCAGTTCAATAATTTCTTTCCGATGTTGCTGTGGTCGTCAAACTTCGACCTTTCACTGGTCATTCTGTCAGTTTCAAAGAGATTCCCAGACTGTGGTTGTTGAATTTTCCTTCTTGTTATATATCTAAATAACTAGTACTTGGAAAAGCAATCAACCAAGATAAGCTTTATTGTCTAGGAATGAGATACTTTTATTGACAAAGCTATATGTATAAAGTATAACATAACATACACAGTCATAGTTAATTTTAAACTAAAATAAAGTGCCTGTCGCTTTAAGTGTAATAATTGCATATTACCATCAAAACGCTAATGCGTCGATTGTAACAAACACCGGCCGAAAGACTGATCCTACTTAAAGGAGCTCTCGTGCCAGTCGTCACACACCACTTGCAGACTGCAGTTTCGAGCTGTTGGCTCTCGTCAGTGCAAGGTAGGCATGTGACGACCAACACGAGGATCACTTAACCATTTAGTACATTTCGGTATCTTTGGGATAGCGACATATAAAATAGTCAGCAGACGCCATCTAGCGGTCCAGGGTCTGTTGCAATCGAAAAAAAGCGGCTGGAACCTCCCCACTCGGTGGATCTTTGAAGCCGAAAAGAGCATTAAATTGTGTGACAAAACGGCACTAAACGTAATCCGATCTCATCCAAAACCTTTTCAGATCTTCTGGGGCACTAAAAAAAACCCTCAACTTAATGAATTTACAATCATCTATGCGAGTTATTACCTACATTATCGCTCGTTGAATAATATACTATTAGGATATTAACAACTTTAACATCACTTGAACGACTAAGAAAGTCTAGTTATGCTAAATACTACAGATTTGTAAAGCAACAAACTGAAAATTGGTAAAGTGATCATCTATAATAAATTCACCAACGAAGTTACAGAGAGCATATGATGTTCATATTGTTACATCTACCTTTAAAGTTTGTGACAATCCACTAAAAGTTACAAATATGCCGAAATCTTATTAACATGACATGCCACCAACGTTATCGGATGACAAACGATAACAATGACAATCGTCAAAATTTGCTCGTTGCAATCCGATCGCTCGCGGCTGTCTTTGTTAAATGAAACATTAGCATTTCATTAATTTTACTAGATTTTAGAGGATCCGATTTGTCTGTATATATATCGTTGCAATCAGGATTTTAACTGCTTTTCAATGGTTCTATTACAAATTGAAAGTAATTATAGAATAAACAACTTGTTGCGTCAAAATGGCACTAAATGTAATTTGATTTCAACCAAGACCTTTTCAGATCTTCTGGGGCACTAAAGAAACGCGCATGCAAAGTTTCATTCAAATCCGTTCAGTAGTTTCGGCGCTATCGTGCTAACACACATACACACACACAGACATTTTTCAAAAACCACTTTTTTGGGTAAGGATTTGATGTTATCTCAATTTTCGTTTTTGAACTAATTTAGTAACCTCTCACCTAATATTAAAACATAATATTTTTAGTCGCAAACTCCTCTATATAATCCTTATTTTACTATAAGGAACGTAACCAGACTGCAATCAACAGCTACTCTCCGGGCTATTTATTTTATATAAGGATACAATAAATAAAAAGAAAACCAATACAATAGTATTGGACAGTAGATATTTTTACACCACCATATGCACATCTAACGAATGAGTACATGTCATAGTTGAGAACAGATACCTATATAAAGAAAAATATGTGAAAAAATATAATAAATTACTAGAAATATCAATAAAACGCAATATATACAAATAAACACATATAGAAACATATAAGCACACATATATATCACAAAAGGAACGAAGCAAGGGGACAGGGGTGTGTGGTTGTATATTGTTTTGCTTTCGTATATTACTGAGTTATATTACTGAGTGCTTCGTTACAGTTGATTTGGGGATGGGTAGAATCAGGGTTAAATTTAGCGTTTGTCTCGTGTTATGCTCAGGCAGAGGATCGGTATATAGTGTGTTTAGTATTTTCTTATGTATTACGCATACTGTTTCTAGAATAAAGATGCATGTAAGCGTTAATATTTTGTGAGCGATAAAAAGGCATTTACAATGATCCCTTTGTTTTGCTTTACATAAGTATCTTAGTGCCCTTCTTTGTAACACAAACACAATGTTCAGAGAATGTTGACTACACATTTCGCAGAAAGGAATTCCGTATCTTATATGGGGGAAAAGTAAGTCGTTTTTGCAGCCCTGAAACTCAATTCATTTGAAGTTATTCTCACTTCATAACAACCAGATGAGAACTTTTTACTTAAATTAGAGACTTGTACATCAAATTTTAGTTTCTGATCTATATGTAACCCAAGAAATTTATTATGGGGTTTATTCTCAATAGGTTCATTATCCAAGAAAAGATCAGCATAGGTAAACTCGAAAGTAAGTATATTCGTTTTGTTTATATTGAATACAAGCAAATTAGAATCACACCATTTTTATACTTTACATATATCTGTATCTAAGCATAAATGTGTCTTGAATATTAATAGTGGCTAACTCGTTTATGTGCAACAAAAATAAAATAGACCTTAGTACAGATTCTTGTGGCACACCACAATATCTGCCACATCCGAAATCTCACCGAGGGTTTTTACAACGCTGAGACAGGTACGATTCAATCCAATTAAGGAATTCATCCCTAAAACCATAGTACAAAAGTTTTTGACGCAGTATTTCATGATTTACGTTATCAAACGCTTTCGAAAAATCGCAAAACACTGCACCGACAGCCTCGCCATCGTTTAAGTTGAGATACTTCTTTTCTAAAAATGCCAGAATGGTATCAGATGTGTTTTTGGAATTTTGAAATCCGAACTGATTTTTATTTAATACGCTATGTTCATCTAAAAATTGTACCATTCTCTTTTTTACAACTTTCTCGATAATTTTTGGCAACGTGGACAGTAATGATATAGGTCGGAAATTTGATGGATCGGTTACTTCCCCACCCTTATGGAGAGGGACGACGATTGCTTTTTTAGGTCTGACGAAAATACACCCGTTGCAAAGAATTCATTAATTGCTGCCACTAATACAGTCAAGGTGCAGTCTGGTAGGATTTCAAATACTTTTACTGACATATCATCGATACCAGATGAATGTTTATTTTTCATTTCTTTTATAATTTCTTTTAGTTCGTTTATAGTAACCGAAGTTAATGTAAAATTCTCTATTTTGCAGCAATAGAACAATAATAGTTATTAAAATCGTTCGAAATTACGTTCGGTTGTACGGAGACCAGCTGATTTGCTTTGCTTCTAAGATGGCCCAGCTTTCTTTCATTTTATTTTTCGCTTTTTGTAATCTATTCTCCTAGTAAGTTTCTTTGTCACGTTTAATAACCTTTTTATATGTACCACGGTACCTATTAAAATAGTTTAAAAAGAAGTTATTGGACGTGTATTTTCTAATACAATGCAATGAGGGCAAGAAATGTTTTCTTGTCCCAAGTTAAAGCAAATATAGTTAATAGTAGTTTCTGAGTATTGGGAAATACAGTGTCGGGCTGGCCTCATTTGGCCTGTCGGCATCAAATGTAATTTGCATCCTACGACTTATCTACCCTCCCAAAATAGAGTTTTAGTCGCTGAAAAAGGCTGACGTCTAATAAGTGCATTGAGAAAACCCTACAGTCTTACTTTTAGACTTGGGGAGTTGTCGTTTATATTAAGTGAATTCACTTAAAGATAAAATCGAACACATAAATACATCTTATTTTTTGCTGTCTCCTAAGGAACAATAAAGACCGTAAAGGTTTTGAAATTTTGTAGAGAAAAACGTTGCATCGAGGTACGTTTTGTATTTATAGAAATATGATCCATGACGTACGAGCAATATATTTTAGTAGAAAGTTCAAATTTAATTTAGGTGAAAGAATTCGTACAATATGAATATTCTGGTAATAGACATTTAAGCTATTTTATATCGGAGAACAATGCTGCGTGCTCAATTGTAGAGGTATGTAGTGCGGGATGTCTGAAAATTATTGTAAAGCTTTATGGATTGACACACCTTTCATCGTCGAAAATCAAATATTACGGAGAAAATTGCTTCATTTCAAATTTAATATTAATGAAGTTAGTAGCATTTTGCATAATGTGAACCTAATTTAAAAAGCCGCTGCCCAAGAACTCACTACTTCCACATCCTGATTTTGTATCCAAGTCTTATACACACTAAATCCTAATGTAATATTTTACTCCCTTTAATAATAGGGTAGGGGTGGTAGAGGGGGTGGCTAGGGCCAAAATAAATTTTACAAGCCCTTGGTTCTCGTACACACACTAAATCCCAATTTAATTTTTTACTCCCTTTAATAATAGGGTGGGGGTGGCAATGGGGTGGTAGAGAGGTTAGGTAACGCCAAAAAAATTTTTTGAGACGTTTCGTTCTGTAAACACACTAAATCACATTTAATTTTTTTTACTCCCTTTCATAATAGTATGGGGGTTGTCTTCGGGGTGATAGTGGGGGGTGGCTGATGCCAAAAAAATTTTTGAGACTTTGACGTTTCGTATATGCCCTAAATTGCAATTTTATGGACTCTTACCTGATTGCCTTGCCTATTAACCCTTATTTACCCCATTTACCCCCGAACCCTTCAACGGCATTAGATCAAAATCTATTTCCAGATCTCGTTATAATATACAAGTATACCAAATTTCAAGTCAATATCACAAACGGTTCCAGAGTAAACGTGCGCACAAAAAAAGTTACAGACAAACTTTTTTTCGCTCAAATTTAAAATCTCGGCGTTTCATGACATTTTAAGCCTATTTCAACAAACATTTTTTTTGCGTTACTATACTTCCACTGGACGTGGAAGTAAAATGTAATATTCAATATAATTCAAACAACGGGAATAAGACAGGCTGTCAGTTAATGGTTATTTATGTATCAAGGCCGTAAAAGCCGAGGCCAAGCAAACTTCGGATAAGGCCGAGATAGATAATTAGGCCGAGGTGCACACAACATTTTTTAGGCAACTGTCTCAAAAAGTAAAATAAAATATTTTTAAAATTGTTTCGTACTAATTATTGGAAACATGGACAACATTTTGCAAGAAGCCTACTAGGCTAAGAGTTTTAATTAGTTTTCAAGTTAATAACGAAAACAAATGAAAACGTCACTAGATAGTTTATCGACAAGCCGTGACATATTTCAAATATTAATGATGATCAAGTAATGCATGAGGCCGTGAAGTAAAAGCGGCCAAAGAAATAATATTGACAGATGAGTACAAAGAGATGACACTTTAGGAATGCTGTCAGATTCGATAAAAGTCAATTTTTGCGATAGTTGCCTAAAAAAAAGATATTTTTTTCAATAATTTTATAAAAGTAAGTTCTTTACGTTAAAAATTGATGGCCTATTAAGTTATAGAAAACGGGGTATTATTGTCCAAAATTTCTTTTGCATTGTTTTATAATTTTGCTATTTAGATATTTCTTCCGTGGCCTTTCTGTTACCAAAAAATGGACTCCAATTCGGATTTTTCTCAGTGAATCTAAAGACCGAAAAAGGACTGTAAAATAAATGTAATTTCATATTGGAATCGTGAAAAAAGTTACAATTCCCTTTCAAAAAATAAAGTTACTTGTAATGAATTAACCGGAAGTTGAAATAAAAACCGTTTAGCATGATAAAAGTGGCGGATTTATTTTTTAATAAATATATCCAAATCTAAAAATTATATTTTGAAAAATAATAAAGTTACTAGGCGTTACATGCTCCTATATCACCTGGTTTACCTTAAAGATATAGCGTTATGAGTCCAAATATTCCTATTTTTCTAAGGATTCGCTAATATAATAATGCGTACTTTGACGTTCTCGTAGTTGATTTTATAGTTCCCATTCCGATGATCATGTCTTGTCACTATGTCGATTTGTGTGTATCTGAGCCTGATGTTTTTTTGGTGTTTATTGATTCTGTACTGGATAATCCACCCTGTTTGTACAATAGAACTCTTACTACATGTGCAGTTTTTTGGTTAATAGTTAAAGACGTTATTATTTGAGGAAAGCAACTCTTGTGTTATCTGCACCATTCAGAAACGTACATCTATTTTTTCTTCGACAAAATCTTTTTAATCCATTTTTATCACCATTTTTAGTATCTGAGCTTTATAATGACATATTGTTTTTCTAAAAGTGTTAGTGTTAGGGTTACATATTTAGAGGCATTAGACCCGTCCTGACACTCCTAGAAGAAAACCAGATGTAGTCATATTACATACAATTTCATTTCATCACAGTTAATTTTTTATACGATTACTTATAATACTGTTGGTATTTTGAATCGTAACCTTCTTTGCATTTGTACACCTACGTACATAGTATATGCACTTTTGCATTGATATATGGTAAATGATATTATTATATTATTTAACAGTTAAATATAGATTAATTTGCATAGGAATCGTGCATGCCAAGAATATTATTAACATTTTAGAATATCGATAGATATTGTTTACGACATGTCTTTACATAATAGAGTAGGTGAGCCAACTATAGTTATACTTTGATTAATATATCCTTTCTTAAACGTACTGGAAACGGTTTTTCTATTATTTTGGCAACAACAAATATTGAACAGCCAAATCGAAATTTGGAAAGTGGTTTTTTTGCAAACTCCTACAAATTTTATAATTTATATTATAATTATTCATTTAATTTCTTTGTAGAAGGCGTAGAACCCATTTAGAAATAATTAGCGTAAATTATATATTATAATTTAACTAATGGCCCAAAGCTATTATGTAATTGTAATAAGCTAAACATTTCTGACGCTTTTACGTCTGTACGTATTAGTACAGGAGAGTGATGCAGAGAAGCTACGCTTACAAAACACGACAGGAGTATAAAGACAGGATAACTAAGGGCGTGTTACCGTACGTATCTCTTAAATTCCACATAAAAAAATAAAATTTAACATTAAGAAATTCACATATTCACTTTTGATATCCAAATTAATAGATCTGGCAAAATGAAGTACCTATCCATTTTCAAAGTAAATTCAAACCAAGTCATGCTTTCGCGATAAATGGAAATTTAAGACAATTGTCAAAGCGTACGATGTCCTAACCGATATGCAAAACGACAAGCATTAACACTCAATATTTCGAACCGTAGTTATCACCACATTCTGAAAGACTTACACTTACACAAATGGAGCTTCGGAGGTAGTAGAGACTCTTAAGGCCTGCGTGCACAAAATTTATTTGAATTTGAAGTCGCAGAGGTGCTCTTAAAATGTCGGGCAGGGTCAACAGCTACACCTTGTATAAGTCCCTCTTGATCGGATTTGCTCTGTGTGTGCTTAAAAATTGTTCAAAATTACTTTTATTTAATTTAATATCTATGGCAGGGTTAAAAACTACACCCTGTATATGACTGTTCTTGAATTATAGCACTTTTGTTTAAACGAAATTAGAATTTTTTGATTTAAAGAGTTCGTTTATTGGCCAGGGTCTAAACTTCACCCTGTATATTATAGTTCTTGAAATAAAACACTTTTGTTTAAATCGTAACCAAAGAATTATTTATTTATAGTACGGCAGTCCGTTACCAGGATTTTTGACTTATTACGCTTCAGTGATTTTGTATTTTTTTTTTGTTAGTTCTCGATGAGTTTAACGAGAAACTTCAAGTGGACTGACGATGGTAACATTGCAGATTGTCGAAAAATTCTCTTGGATATGTAAAGAAAAAATAGTCGATTTTGTTATCCCGACATGTCAGTTTTCTAGCTTGGGTTATCGAGAGGGATGCATATGATTAAAAAAAAAAAAAATAGAAACTGACATTTATTATGGTTAAAAAAAATTGAAAGTTGCCCACAAGTGAAAATTTAGGTCACCGCGCAATGTTAGTTTCACTGCTCATATAATATTTTGAAGAGTTTATTATAAGAAAAAAATATGAACTGACATTTTCATCGCGTTGATTCCCATTGATGTAAATTTTTTAGCGATGATAAAGTTATCACGCCACGTCAGTTTTCTGGTGGAAATCATATATTGTAGCGTGGAAAATGAGGGAAAAGTGGTAAGTAACACTACCAAACTCATTTTCAGTTCCCGGGGAATTAAATAATTTAAAAAATATTTGTGGAAAATTAGTTCTTTGATCCAGCAACGATATGCAGGTCCACCTATGTAATTTTTTTTTATAGATTGTTCCAGTTCCCAGGTTTTTCACCCCTTTCCGTTTGACCCCTCATTGACTAAAAATTACCCCTCATCAATATGTTTTAACTATTCGCATCGTGCAAAGAGTGGGATTGTGGTCTTTGGCAAAAAAGCCATTTTTACTCTTGGGGTTTTTGACGAGAAATGCTTCTATTAGCAATAAAGAATTTATTTACCTCGGGAACAAATATTTTTTTCTGATTTTAATATGGAACGTATTTATAGAAAGCCTACAGAGGCGGCGGAGCGACATTGGATCACAAAAATTAATCATCATAATTCGCACTTTTGGGGTCACAAAAAGTGATACCATAATTAGAAATAAAAGAAGAAGAAATGTTGTAAGTCTCCGGGGTCGCAAAAAATTGATCAACATAATTAGCATTACGCGCGTGCATCGGGCGTACGATTCGAACCAAATTGTACCCGAGAGTTTTGGGAAGTTAGAATACCTAGCCCCTGAACTTTCGATTTGAGAGCAGAAAAACGGGTTGTCCGCGTGGCTCATCCAAGCAGTAACCCACACCATTATCAATATTTTTTACCTCTAGAACCGAGCGTACGATTCGAACCAAATTGTACCTGATAGTTTTGGGAGGTGAAAAGAAGTTGCTCATACGATTTGGTGAACAGAGCCCCTGAATTTTCGATTTGAGAGCAGACAAATGGGCTGCTCGAATGGCTCATCCAAACTGGTAGGAGCTGCTTGGGCGCCATCTGCAACCATTTTATATCACCTAGATAGAGAACAGTGTTGTCTACCAAATTCGCGAACTTGTAATATACATTGAGTTGCAAGTCTGGGTTAGTCTGTGCAACTGACACACAGCATCCCGTCTTATATGCGCACCGCTGCTCGGGCATGGAGCTCAGTGATACGGCTCCGGTTCATTCTCTGCAGCTGCGCAACACGGAACATGTCAATTCAAACACATTTACTGTTTTTTATACTATTCTCAACAGTTTGCTATACATTTCAACCCTGGCGCTTTCCCTTTTTTACACCACATTACCTTACAAATTTAATATAAAATATTGAAATTTTGCAATACACAAAACATCAGTTCTTGATGAATTCAAGTTGTCTTTTACGTTTTAAACGAGATCCCAGTGAGAATGGACATTGCGCGATTAAAAAAAAATAATTTCTCTACAGACTGAAATTGCTCTACCGGGTAAACACAACGTTGTGCGACTTGTTCGCTTAGGTTTTTTATATATAATCTAACTATTAGTTATCGATTTCGGCATAACGTGATAACACGGTATTTTGGTAATTGGCTGCCGTACTATTAGGAATAGCAGAGTTCGTCAACGTTTAGTTTATTATAAATTAACAAGTGGCAGAAAGTAAATTTCTTGACACGAAATTCCGACTTGGGAATAATTAGTAAATGAATGAATAAGAGATAGAATAAAATAAATTGTTAAATATTTGAAAAAATTCACTTAAAATCTAAATTTGCCTGGCGGCAAAAAACTGTTTTACTTGCAGTTGTCCAAGGAAGCAATTATGGGTATTTGATTATTAAAATTTAAGAGTATACCGGAGGAGAATTTAAATACTTACACTTCACTCGGGGATCACAGAAACTGACTGCAAGATACACCGAAAAACTAATATAGCCTGAGCGTGTTGAGCTTGGCCTTATATATCCGTCGATGGGGACTTGTGTGCAGAGGTCTGGAATTGGAGCCTGCCATTCCGTGCGGGCTTCGATTGCACAGTATTGCATAATGTTTTTAATTTTTTTTTGAAAATATAAAGATTCGAAGTGGAAAAAGATATGATGGTTTGGTATTGAAATGGATGATTTATTGATAGTAAAACGAAGCTTGGATCAATATTCATTTTTGAGTTATTGGAGAAATTTGTCAAAAGTTATTTATTAAATTTGGTTTGACCCCATTAAGCAGTCCCGAAAGTTCTGGACAAGTAGTTGAAACGAATTGGAATTTTGTGGTATCTGGTCTCTGCAAAGAATGATGACGTATTTCAATTTACTTTGATACACAGGTTATGTTTGGGAAGTAAGTTTTGATTTCGAATTGGGAATAGTGCGTAGGTTTTTGATATGCTTGGTTATTTGAATAGAAACGAATTGGAGTTTGATATTAAAGGATTTAAATCGAATGAACGATTGAATTTAAACGGAAAATATCTTATAAAAGCTTTACAGAAATGAATGAAAGTATTTTGACTGGGGGAATGGAAAGTTATTATGATGTTGATTGAAATTAAGAAGGGGCGGTATTTTTAGGGCAATCTTTTGGAAAATTCGAATAGTAGAATGACTAGTTGGAATGTTTGGAAGCTATTGAGGGTGGATTTATGTTGTTTATGAATTATCGAATTGGTGTGAACTTTTTCAGAATTTTGTGTGAAAGCGTGTGATTTTTTGACTGAAAATTGTGTGAAGGCTACTTTTTTCTAGTTTGACTGACTGCATTGTTTGAATGAATTATTTGACTAATTTAAAGATTTTGAAAAATTTTCTATCTCTTATGAATGAACTGCACTATAACAAGGACCGACGATATTTTATAAATATTGAATTAAAACAACAACTATTTTGCGGGATTTTTTAAATTTGTCTCCCCCAATGTAATGTTTATTATCACATTTCACATTGGTTTAATTGCCATATTACACAGTTTGACTTCCAATTAAGTTCGCTATAGGTGATTCAAGCAAAATGTCAAGAACGTACGTTTACTTTGATGATATTGATTTTTTTGATAAAATTGCATTTTACGAAAAAAATTGGTGTGCCGGTTTACTAAAGTATTTTACTGCATTATTTACTCGAAAGTAAATGATTTACTTATTTACGTATATTTTTATCATAATATGCTTTATGATATATTGTCTGAAAGTTATTTGTGGCATTCTACGAATATTCTTTCCTATTATTTGGGTTTTCTACCACATGTATTATTATCCTCTTCAAAAACAAATCACCGAATCTACAAAATAATAGAATTATTGGAAAAAAACCTTTGCGCCCGTGACGTTTACGCCAAAGGAGTAGTCAGAGTTTATGTTTTGCAAATAATATAAATCGGAATAAACACAGAAATAATGTATTTTGCTGACGTTTCGGAAAGTAATTTCTTTCCGTTTTCAAAGCTTTTTTTGGAAAAACTCTTATTTTGCTGTGTATGTCAAATACACAGCTTTAAGATTCTGTTTATGTTATTTCCATAGATACTTACTACTTACACAGATACTTTTAGATAATGTTGAGTTTATTGTTAAGTTCTTCTTTTAACATTGGTAGCCATGGTCATTTAATAAGATTATTACTGATTCTTTAAATTTTCTTTTTTTGGTATCTGCTTCTTTTGTTAAAATTTTTGCCGAGTCCCAGTTTATTCTATATCCGTTTTCCCAAGCATGTTCACAAATCTTTGATTTCTGAATTTCATTCTTTCTAATGTAATTCTTGTGCTCATCTAACCTCACACTGATAAATGCTATGTGGGTGAGTCATCCAGACCTTTCCAAGACAGTTATAGAGGATTAAGAGCTAGACTAGAGCTATGTGTTGAAGTTGGTGGAAACAATTTTGAATAATTCTAAATTCTAGATACCTATAGTAATTTTATCCTTCATGACCTTTTGCTGTATCTTTTACAGAAAAGGTACTTTACCTAACAAGAAATTCGTTTTTGCTTAACTGACATGGTCTATGTGATTTAAAAAAAAACAAAAGTGTAGTAACCTGCAGAACTACCGTGCAAATAAAAAGGCAATAAAAACTTTACGACCTCATTAAGATACTGTTAAACTACTCGCAAAAGTTATTGCACGCAGGAACGCACTTGAAATATTTGAATCAGCAACTCAGTCGTTCAATTTTAAAATAGCTTTACGGTCTAGTATTATGTACATTCTAATACATACGAATTTTAAGTATGACTCAGTACTATTTCGTCGGCAAATTGAATCTCTTACCTTTATAGGTTTATGTTAGACGGTCGGCTTGTTTAATGACATCATAATGATTCAACGGCGTTAATAATGAGCTCGTAAAGTTTTTATTTTGTTTTTTATGTGCAGGGTTGTTCTGAATTATACTATACACCCAAAATTACTTTTTAGATAGTATATCACATATCTACTGTAATGATTTTATTTATGATTTATTTTCTTGATTTTTTCTTTTTTCATAATTACAGAAATCTTTTATATGTTAATTCGCTACAAAACTTAATAATATTCTTGTTTATTTATTAAATGAATTATATTTTAACACATTTTGTTGTATATTTAGCAATGTATATGTAAGCATTTGTAATGTAATATGATGAATTTACTATTTCGTTAGCACTTATTATTTTATCAATATTCAGCAGCAGTTAAGGAAACGAGTTTTATTTCTCTGAACAATTTTCTATTTAAATCATGTGTAATAAAATATGCCGTACATGCAAATAAAAAGTATTTAAAGTTGATGCTACGTTTTCCCTTTCGCTGAAGACTTTCTAGTTTCCTACAAATAATTGTAGCATCTAAACCGTCAGTGTATGCACGTCAACGGAGTATGCATTAAATTTTATGAAGATGTATCAGAACAAGACTTTCATTTATTGTCACTGTTCAATATTCTTTAGTAGTAGTAAATAGTTAAAGGGGATTTCCTATATTAATTGGTACATTAGACGTAATGTTAGAAAGTGAAATATAGACGACATATAGAAAATGCAGTGTTCTGTACCATAATGAAATGTTACCATAAAAAGATAAGGCGGTAGATTTATTTATATTCACGTTTAGCACTTCGTCGCTTACAACAAAACACTATTTCTCTCATATTGCACAATACCTATTTGATTCAAATACATTAACGAGGGATCTAATATATTAAGAATATGAATAACAATATAATGAAGAAGATGCGTGGATTTTAAAAATGCTTAATTTTATTATTTTTTTATATTTTTCCATGATATGTACTATATAAGTTGATAATATAATAAAAGAAACTCATAGAAAAATTTCGCTTCATAAATATGCCACATTAAAATTTGAACTTTTGTGTAAACAAAACCACGTGACTGAAAACGATATAATATTGCTTTGACGTCATTTTGACGTCACTAATTGGGCCTGAATTTGCTAATTTACGTTGTTATTCTTAATCTTGTTATTAATTATTGGTTAATATGATGGATAATCATTTCATAACATCCCTAACGTGTTAATCTATAACCACAGCACTCTTTTTAGATGTTTCAATGTTTTAACAATAACTTCGTGACGCTACAGGTTACGAATGGCGCTATTCGTTAGGGATAGAGCATTTTAATGGTTTTAAATTCTCAGCCGAAATAAATATTTTTTTTCACCCCGAATTTTAACAAAAAAGAAAAAGAAAAAATACGAGGAAGCATATTTTTCTGTCGTCTATCTATCTGTGATATAAAAAAATTATTTCCTCATTGCTTTGAAAACGTTGCGGCGTTATCAAGATATTGCGAAAAACAAGAAAATGCCCGGAAAAATAGTGCATCACAAATGATATAATTTTTTTTCTGTTAATGACAGTACGATAAATCATTTAGTAAGCACAAAGATCAAGGCCAGATAAAATGTCTAAGAGAAGCGAACATTTATTTTATATACAGGAGATTTTATACAGGGGCATCAATTTGCCAATCTACAAACATTTAAAACTTTGTTTTTTAAAATGGAACACTCAGTATATTATTCCACTATTTTGTACAACTGTTATAATAATGAACATACGGTAGAGTAAGCAAAGCTGAAATGCAAATAACAAAACAATGTTACTGCTACAGAAACGTCAGTGCTAACATTGTTTATTTATTTTAATAAATTTAAATAATTGAATACGAAATTGTTTGAAAAGTAAATAATCTAGTTATAGGTTGCTCAAATAGAAAGGACAATATAGGTTCGTTCTACCTATGCTTAATATGTAATACAATTACACAGAATGTCTTTAATTTTAGTCAGGCTTTGAAAACATCTTATAATATTGTTTCACTTACTGTCATGTTATTAAAGAAGTATTCAGCACTATATTGCTTTTATACGCATAGATTAACATGAGTGCCCTCATACCAATACCATACCATTTTCCAAACAGGCAATTTGAGCGAGGGTGCATGAGTCGAATATGCGAGCCAGGCGCCCCGTTAGACGTTCCCTTTTAACAAGTCATTCAGGGTTACTTATATTTGCTTTACCTCCGTCGTCGGGGAATAGGGTGGTTAAATAACAATATTCAATTTGTAGATTGGATTGAGTGCCCCCTCTTGATTTAGAGATGGCGCGGCGGGCGACTACGAAATATTTGTGTTCATGTTTATTCTTAGGTATGGTTTAAATTATACGTATTTATAGTTCTTCGGTTCTGCTAGTATTACTTATATGTAATATAACCAACCATATCTCAGCCACACGTGGCAAGAATAACTTTGAACCCCTTTTGAGAATTGCCAAATTAATCTTCTAAGATAGTATGTAATGAGATACAGCAGGATTAGCTAATTATCTTGTGGGATCAATATCCAGACGACTTAATATGTTGATTTGGTCCAATACATTATTGATGTAAACTTGCGAATTATCCAATACGGTTATTTCTTTTTTCTTTACATGCTGATTTCCGGCTCTACCGGATATCAAGGGAATCGTTAGACAACCCATAGTTTCCACAGTTTTCAAGATATAGGTCTTAAACTTGACAGGGGTAATATCGAGGGTAATATACAGGGTGATTTTTTTTTGGGCGTCTGTTAGAAATGGGGGCAAAATAACAAAGTTGGAGTCAACTTCCGGTATAACCGGAAATGCCATCATTTTGAAAATATTTTTGTTAAATAGATCCTATCCAGTTAGGCCTATAGCCAAATTTTCAGATCATTTTTCTTTCTCGATATACTTCTAATAGACGCCCAAAAAAAATTACCCTGTATACCAAAAACGGCTAATATTTCATTGATTGACACTTTCCCATCACTTTCGGTTTCTCTTAAAACGACTCCAACTTTGAAATTTTAAATGAAACACACTATATTTTTTAATTTCTTTGATTCCGCAGATAATTTTAAGTACGATTGCGTAGTTTTAAAAACGTTTCTAAGATTACTTGTTTTTAGGACTATTTTTATTTTGTATCTAGAAGGCAGTGAATGCACTCAAATCAATAAAATGGACCGAAACGATAAGAGAACAATGTAAACGTAAGATTTTTCGAATTGGTTTAGTACCTACGAGTAACCAAAATTTCCGAAATCACTAATTCGTGATTAAGTCAACTTTTTGAAATGGTAATATCTTTTAGACACCCAGTAGTTGGATACTAACTTTCACCTCAAATCAAAAATCGATATGATATTAACCCTAATACACAAATTCTTTGTGGATAATAATTAAGGTATCGAGAAAATACGCTTTATCAAGTAAGTATGCCATTGAAATTGAATAAAACTAGATTCAAAATATTCATCTTGCCAACAGAACAACGCTGCAAATAACAGGAGTTATGCAATGAAAAACATTTTGTAAAATTCCAAGTGTTTGAAGGGGTGTATAAAAACTTAACCCCCCACAAAAAAAATCTAAAATGGTTAGTTCTGGTAAGCGAGCAGGCCAGGATACAGGTCCATTTGTTGCAATTACTCGCCTATTACACCGGTTCACTAAATAGGCCATAATATGAGAGGCATTGTGAGGTGGTGAGTCCATCTGCATTTCTAAACATCTCTCTCCTGTCAAAGGTCCTTGAAAGAAGGTAGGTCCAATAATTCTTGTTCCAATCACCTTGCCTCATTAAATGTTGATTTTCCTGCGCCCAATATCTATTGTTTTGCTTATTGAACATTTCATCGATGGTGAATCTCGATTCGTCAGAAAAAAATATGAGAAAGAAAATTCGGGTTAGCGGTATCGATCTGAAGTAACAAAATTTTGAAATAATGTAAGTCTGATTTGTTCTTTATATCAAGGTTTCCTGTGACTGGTTTTCAAGGTTTTCTGTGTCCCATGTCGCTGAACCTTGCATTTGATTTTCTTTTTGGATAATAAATTACTATTCAATTCTACTCTACTCTACTCTACCCTACCCTACCCTACCTGAGTTTACTGTAGGTCTTACCTACTAAAGTGAAAAAAACTGGCCAAAAATCTTTATTTTTCATTTTGCTGTCTAAAGCCACTGGGTAAACTGATCAGCTTCAAACTTTCAGAGAATCTGACTTCTACTGTAACAAAATTAAATTTGTTATTTAAAATTTGAATTGAAATGGAAATTTTTTTTCAAAAGTTAGGTCTCTTTTTGCTGCCGTAAAAATTTTTTTAAACCTATTTTGGCATTTTTTTGCATTTGTTTAAAACCCAATAAACGAAAAATGAAATTTTTCCGCCATTTTGAAAAAAAAATTGAATTTTTTTTTATCAGATCATAAAGAAAATTTCCATACCTTTATTTTAATAAAAAAATAGTTTCTTTGGCCAAAATTTTTTTTCAGAATGGCCAATAAAAATTCAATTTTTGTTAATTGGGTTTTAAACAAATGCAAAAAATTGCTATAATAGGTTTTAAAAAAAAATTTTTTACAGCATCAAAAAGTTGGCGTCGAGACTTAACTTTTGAAAAAAAAATGATCCGTTTTGTACTTAATGGCTTAATATGGCGGCCAATTCAAATTTTAAATAAATAAAGTCTCGCACACTGGATTTAATATTTTTGCACCAAATTTTCAGGGTGTTTTTGTTAGGGCAAATGGCAAATTTTCTGAACGCTTGAAGCTGATCAGTTGACGCAGCGGCTCTGGGCAGCAAAATGAAGAAAAAACGATTTTGGCCAGATTTTTCACTATTCTAAGCTATAGTTGCACTCCTAAGACTTACACTAAACGTAGATTTGTAGAAAATTTAATTACAAAGATTTTGGGTTTTTTGTCTCAATCGGACCTACATATCTCGAGTTATTCACATTTTCATGTTGAAAAACGCGGTTAAAAAAATTAAATTGTTAATAACAATTGAAGCACATGGTCTTTCAAATACAACGATTTTTGGTCCTACAGGATTCAACCATAAAATTGCTTATGGAAAAAGTTCTACTTCAAATCGTATTTTAACTGCATTATTAATAAAATTGAAAACCTATTCTTATATTTTCTTCCCTCTTCTGAAAAAAATACGTTGCAAATATTTTATAGGTATTTTCCTATAACTCAGGGTAGGCAACGTATTTTTGAAAACAAATTTCGCAAATTACAGTTAAATATTTTTTTTCTCAAAATGTCATCATCCCTTAAGCTTGGTGTGGTGCAATGCTTCATTACTAATTATAGCTTACCGAAATATCACGAGCCGTCATTGCTTCTTTGTATCTCCTTGGTCAATAGTGTCTGGTATCGGGTGTTTCTTCTTCTCTCAGCCGTTGATTCGGTTAAATTTCCATTCTTTGTCTATGTATGGCTAATGAATTCCTTTAGTCTGGTATTTATGTCCTTTATATTATTTATATATTATATATATTATAAATTATTTATATAATTTTAGTGATGTCTTTAGAGCTCTTCTCTTGAAGATATTCCTAGTCGCATATTAACTGTGCTCTTGCATCGACAACCTTGTAGTGGTGTTGATGAAAGTGAGTGTTTAGTTAGGCATTTGTAGATGTATGTCAGCTTTATCTTGTGTCCCAAGAGTGCAAATGGAAGTTTGACATATGTTTCTGTTTTCATGGGGAATTTGAAGTTTTCATATGGGTCGTTTAGACAACATCCTTAACGTACCTCCACTGCGTTTAGGTGGGTTTTGAAATTTTCAGGAAATGGCGATTTGATGAATCTATTTCTGCTTCATTTTTTTGTTAGTATAGATTTCCATTAAAGTTGAAGTAAGTCAAGTTGACGCGAAATTTTATCAGATGTTAAGTTGCCCAATTCGTTATGGTGCAATAATTTTTCTCGATCTAATTCGGTTTCCCCGTCAACTAGGAGATTTGTGAGAAATGACATTACATCATAACTGACTAAAATATTCTCCACTGTGATGTTTTCAGCTGTTTTTTTTTAATACATTTATTTACCGTCGGCCTATTTCCGCTACTGAGGCCTAACACCGACGTCTGTAGACGAGCTACCCCCAACCAGGAATTTTTGCCGAACCTCTTCCCTTAAGAAGAGTAGGGATCTTTTACTTGCCTAACATTTAATAGACAAGGGACCGACGGCTTTACATCCCCTCCGAAGGATGGTATATCCCCTATGCAACCCACGCCTAAGGTTGTATGTCTTCCGCGCATACACTGATATACAAGCCGCTGGAAGATGTGTGAAAAAAGTTTTCCCTCACCTGCTCGAACCGGAAAACTCAGGATAATCTTAGTTTCACCAGAACAAACTTATTTTTTATGTCACGTTGCTCCATGTAAAATTTTCTCTGAAAATCTAATCTAATCTTTAATATAGTCAACTGTCTGTTCTCTATCCTGTTAGACAATAGTAAGAATAGGATCAGGTGTACTCACGGTATTAAAAACAGGGCATTTAGTCATGTTAAGTGTATTAATCCGCATTTCGTGTTATAAAAAGTACTTACTAACTTTGACAAGTCAAAACACGAAACAAGTATTACCATTGTCAAGGATTTTAAATGGTCCAGATAATTAAATATAATACCTAGAATTTTGCGCTATAATGATTTAGGTGCTGTCTTACCTCCTTCTGGTTATGCATAAATAAAAAAACTTACAACACCTACCTAGATCCAAATCAGCTGATGACCAATATGACATTGAAAAACTCGGACATTAATAATCATCAGCGTTATATGTAACAATAATAATTATTGTTTGAATGAATCATTTTATAAAATCGAATTTAAAAGATAAAGCGTGTCATTTAATGAAAACGAATTGACAAAATAGGTTCAATCCTTTTCGGGCTGTTAATTAAAATAAAAACGAACGATTTATGACGATTGCATTGGGTTAAGGACAATACTTGTATATATCAGACTATAAAGAAATATAAACTGCTCTAAAAAATTCAAGGTTATTAAATTATCATATACGAGGCGTACAATATTCCTCCTCCTTTAGTTCATTCTAGGCGCACTCAGTTGGCTGTCAGACAGTTCTCTTGTTGCATTTGGCATCTATGTGGACATCACCTGGTGATTAGTACTGCTTATACCTTTGTGGCCATAGGAATGTTGAAGAATCTATACCGGGTAGAGGTAGCTGAGAAATTGAACATAAGTTTCTTTTTGTAATGAAATAATTTTGCCAAACTAAAATTTTCAGTCACTGATTGACAAAATTATTTCGTTAAAAGAGAAACTTATCTAATAACCAGAGCATCTCAGAGGGCTCAGCAGATGTGAAAATCAATCATCTAATTTTACATCTTCAAAATTAATTTTGTCAGTAATTAATGCCCCAAATTAAAAAAACTTTAATACTGCTGAATAAAGTGCCGCACGACCCCCTTTTTAAATTTTAAAATTTTCGGGCGGGGGGAGTGAATAATACAGAGGAGGAATACTAAAGAAGATCAATGTGTCATTGACTACCGTCATCCTACTCACTCTAGATATAAAACGCAATGTAGAAGGCGTTGGTGATTATTGATATCTGCATACTGTTCAAATAGATGGCGCTACGTTTTGCCGAATTTGTAAGTGAAAGAAATCTTATGCTAGTCTGGTTTAAAATTCTGCAACACGGATATATGTCAAGTTGGGTTTTGTGTGGATTTTGTTACTAGGCTTTTGTGTGATTTACATTTATTGCACAGAGTACCGACTCTGTAATAATGGTATTATACTGTATGATTTGTGAACTTCTGAGAATATGCCTAGGCGCGATGGAATCCACGCCAAATGAAGCCCTCCATGTTGAAGTGCTTGAGCCCCCGCTTCAAATAAGAAGAGAGTTCTTAAGCAATAAATTCCTACTCAAACTTCATCTTTACAACCCTCCTTTACTTCAAAAAATTTCTGTTCTAACTAACAGAATTGCTGTAAATGATATCAGTTACTGGTCTATATAGTCAAATCAAACCTAATGTTATCATCCCCGTCTACAACGAAAATTCCCTTTTTATTGAGAAAAGACTTCTTAATGTCCTTGACCAGCTTATTGATTCAATTATTATTTACACTGATGCCTCAAAATCCAAAGACGGTAATAGATGTGCTTTCTTCATTCCTTTTAAACACCAAGAAATTAAGTTCAAACTTGACAAAACTGCTCTATTTTTTCCTTGGAGGCAATTGCCGTTTACAAAGCTTTAAGCTATATCAAAGAAACAAACCCAAAGGAAATAATAGTTCTATCTTTCAGTTCTTTCAACTGTTAAATATACTGACTCTTTTTCATACAAAACGAATCCATATATTTTGGAAATAAAAGATGCCGTTTACATTACAAAAACTGGTAAATTCGTCACATTTGTCTGGGTCAAAGCCCATGCTTAATACATATCGAACATGTCGATATTTTGGCCAAAGATGCCGCCATTAATGGAACTCTATTAGACCATAAACCATGCCTAACTGATTGCTTTAATTTATATAAAGTTCGATTAAAAAATAAATGGATTCACACCTGGGAACAATATGTTTTAAATAGCTCAACAAAGTATTACAAAATACAGGCAACTAATCCGTTGCAGTTCTGGCATAACATTTTAAACGTTCCACGAAAATACATTACCACTATTATTAGACTAAGATTTGGTTATACCTGTTTTCCCGCCCATTTGTATAAAATTGGTGTGGTTACATCGCAACTTTCTGAACATGTGGAGTTATGGGCGATCATGATCACCTTTTCTTTGCTTGCGATAAGCACAAAACTAAAACTGCTTCAGATTCTCTTGTTAAAAATATCTCCTCATGCTGCAATATGATGGCTCCGTTCAACGTAAACAATTTACTTGCTATAGGTACCAAGAAAATGTATGAATTAATCATTAGTTTTTTGACAGATATTAATATCAAACTATAGGTTAGCTTTGTTTTCCTCTTGTTTTAACCTTATATGTTTACCTACCTTACAGTGGTCTTTTTTGTGATGTGACATTTTATGTCCTGACAGACCCCTGGACGAGAAGTGGGTTTTCATGTATTTCCCGTCGTCGCTCTTCTTCACTGTACTCCATGTGTTTTACGTTCAGATAAAATCTTTATTAATTTTAACATATTGTGACTGGTTGCATGGTCTCTGACCCAAAGCCATAAAAACGTGGACTCCAGGAATACTAGGAGAAGAAATAGTTTTGCTTCCCTCGGAATATCGAAAAGTAAGTGAATATTATTACTTTATTATTAATATTTATTACAAAACTGCATAATTATATATAATTCACAATTTTCCAATTATTATATCTATTTGACTGTATAATATAACAATATTGCGGTATTGCAGACGAGCAATGGGAACAACTTGCAGCGGACAGAACCGAATGGCGAGGGGTTGTGGCCAGCTATCAAAGAAATGTTGCTGCAAGAAGGCCGAATCCAAGACCTAACCAGGTCTATGTTTGTCCTGACTGCGGTCGACATGTGCTCTCCCGAATTGGCCTCTATAGCCATAGTCGTGTGCACCGTAGATGAATGGGAATTACAATAAACTGCACCTTTTACTTGTTTTTTATTGTACACAATCTATCGACTGTAACATTTTTATACTCGGACTCGAGTAACGGCTAATAATAATAATAATAATAATAATAACAATAAAATATTTGGCAAATATTGAGAAGTCCATTTCATATGAATAATCTTTTTAAAGATAATTAACACTTACTTTAACAATCTACACTTCTTTATTTGTGTATGTTCATTTTATAGGTTTACCTTCAACAACAGAAGAATTCGTGAGTGCACAACTTAAATGCAGCAAACGTCGCGTCGGCCCCATGGTAGAAGATATCTTTCTTAATTATTATAATTTTAATATTAATCAATATTGTCCTCTATTGCTTGTGATTCTTTTCCATTAATATAATAATACAGTTTCAAATAATCGAGTTTTGTTCATTTTTTCTTTTAATAAAATTCATATAAGCACTTAATCAATTAATTAATCTTAAGTATCAATAATAATATATAATATGAACCTCTCACCTCAGAAATAGGAAATTCAGAGAATGTTTATGATTCTTCTGTGTCCAAAACAGTCAATTAAATAGTGTGACACTCTTTTAATATGCACTTTCATATGTGAATTTATTTAAAATGTGTCAGTCTTCATTGTACCCTGTTGCCTTACGTATAATGTACATAATTACGGAATATTTCGTACTGAACGTGAGCAGCTAATAACATACAGGCGCACAAAAAGAAAGTGTCAAGTTCAGCAGATTCAACCATCATACTCTTGTATATTTTGAGACCTCAAGAAATGGCCCCTCAAATTTGAGGTTAAAATAAAACTATGACCCGATGGAACAAATTTGACGTTAGATTCGAATTCAGGGCAACAAAATACATACGGGTATGGTATTCTAATCTGCTGGCCATGATACTATCTTTTTGTGTACATATGTTTTGAATCATAAATCCGTTTGAATTTCGCGGCTTACTGGTAGGAGCTGCTTGGGCGCCATTTGCAACCCATTTTATATCACCTGGAGAGAAAAAAGTGTTGTCTATCTTATTCGCGGACTTGTAATACATATTTCAAAGGCGCTTTTAGAAGGCGGGATATTAAAACATAATATTTTTAGTCGCAAACTCCTCTATAAAATCCTTATTTTACTATAAGGAACGTAACCAGACTGCAACCAACAGCTACTCTCCGGGTTCCTTATAGTAAAATAAGGATTTCATAGAGGAGTTTGCGACTAAAAATATTATGTTTTAATGTTCTGCCCTCTAAAAGCACCTTTGAACTATGCTAAGCCCAGTCAGGCTATTTATTTTTTGATTGCAACAGACACTGGACCGAGATGGCGCCTGCTGACTATTTTACATGTCGCTATCCCAAAGATACCGAAATGTACTAAATAGTCAAGTGATCCTCGTGTCGGTCGTCACATGCCTACCTTGCACTGACGAGAGCCAACAGCTCGAAACTGCAGTCTGTAAGTGGTGTGTGACGACTGGTACGAGAGCTCCTTTAAGTAGGATCAGTCTTTCGGCTGGTGTTTGTTGCAATCGAAGCATTAGCGTTTTGATGGTAATATGCAATTATTACACTTAACGCGCCAGGCTTGTAACTTGTAATTCAGCGCTCGGCGGGGCATATAGCCCGGAGAGTAGCTGTTGGTTGCAGTCTGGTTACTTTCCTTATAGTAAAATAAGGATTTTATAGATGAGTTTGGGACTAAAAATATTATGTTCTAGTAATACATATGTTAGTCTGTGTCTAATAAAGAAAAAGTTCTTGTGGTTTTACTATTGATAAAATTTCAGCTATTTTATCGTTCACTCTACACGATCTGTGTGGATCTTCTTCTGCGTTTCGTTCCTATTTTAAGAATCCTTTATAAAATGTTAATACTGACGCTAGGAAATGATTTATAACGCGGAAGTATATTTATATCTGTAAGAATATAATTTTGATTTTTACCCCATATTTCTAATCGTCAATAAACATTGCTTTATCCAACTTACTTATAAAAAAATATGGATTCCAGTAATAAAATTATATATAAAATGAACATAATTTTATTATTTATCGACTGATATACATGAATAAATGTTCTGATTGTCCTTCGCGTTCCACATGTTACAATTATTAATAATCCCTTCCATAATATTGACGTTTTAGCCTCCATCACGTTGCAGTAATAAATCTACAGTAATATATGTCTTGGATCTCCAATGGAGAAGTATGCGCAGCCTTACTCTTTTAATGAAATAATAAAGTATTACAAGATTAATGTTAAACATTGCTAAGCCGGGTACTGGGTGATTTATATAAAGCAGATAATACCTTACCTTGTCTAGATCAGCAAGATCACCTAGCACTCTTGGTGTATTGAACCTTGCAAGTATCTTATAAATCGAATGACCGAGAATATCAAGAACTGACCTCACACATGTATACGCTGAAAGTGAGAGCCGATTGCGGTCGTTCTCTTTGAGGTATTTGTTATTTTGAGATATTGTAACTACTATCGGGAAAGGTTATTTACCTATTGTAAATAACTTTCATTATCGTAATTCGATAATTTTACATAAAATAGAATATTAGTTAATTAGGTATAGTGTCAGGATTGTATTTAATTTCAACGAGAAAGTCTTATTTTGACCTGAATCTTGTAGAACAGTATTAGCGGAAACGAAATAGACTCGAAAAATCAGAAAAATAAACTAAATATAGTGGATATTGGCTTTAAGATATAACAAAAAATTTAAAAAATCAGGTATTTTTTGAGTTTTTTGCAACTTACAGAATTAACAGAAACAACTTTTACTGCCCTGGGTTTATCAGAAATTTAATAACGAAGAAACTCTTACTTTTATTTTCTCGATATGACAAATACAACCAGGGATAAAACACGTCACATGCAGTATAGTAACCTCCAGAATTACGGTGCAGATAAAAATAATAAAAACTTTACAAGCTCATTATTAATGCCGGTCAACCATTCGGTATGGTGTCATCAAACAAGCCGACGTACATTAAAAACCTATAAAGGTAAGTGATTCAATTTGCGGGCGAAGTAGTGCAGGTCGTGCAAACGACTATATACAACCCTCAAATCTGAAGCCAATGGCTGTCCGGAAGGGGGTTATACCTTCAAAAAAAACGCAGATAACATCCATTGCTCATCGACATTGCCACTGTCGGTGCCGGAGAACGAACTCAGGACACAGCAGAGTCTGACCAAAGCGAATTTGCCACATAACGCACTCTGGCCGACTGAGCTACAGTACCGGTTAGATATCCAGCAAAAAAGGTCAGAAAACGTTTGTCAAAAAATAAATTGTTTAAGGTTCTTAAGGTTTTTGCAACTTAAAGCAACTGAAACAACTTTACTACCCTTGATGAAGATAACTTTCTTTAACAAATCTGACTCTGGAATTGAATTGAATTTTTTTATAGTGTTAGTGACACGGTGAGTCCACTCCACTTTAAATGAGAATGTAAGTTATTCAACAATAATTATTTTTTTTACAGGTGGTTATGATGAAATTTGTGTTGGCGATATATATTTCAGCAAATTCAATTATTTTTATCAGAGCAGAATGGCAAATATTTTGTTTTTAAATACTAAGGATCAAAATATTCTCATCAAACCAATCTCTAGTCACCCTTAAGTGTACATCAGATATTCTTTTCACTTTTTCCCATGATTTACCTTTGAAAATGATAGCAGTGTCATCAGCAAATGATACCGCGTCTCCCCCAATATTTAATCTGAATATGTTATTTAGATTATAATAAATAAAATTGGGACAAGAATCGCGCCTTGGGGAAGACTATAGAGCACTTCTATTATCTCGCTTGTATGATTTCCTATTTTTACAACTTGTGTTCTTCTATCTAAACAATTTTCAGTAAACTGTGGCCAAGAATGTCTAGCTTTTTAATAATATTTTATGACTAATTATGTCAAAGGCCTTTTCCAGATTTATAAATAGACGTATGGATGGTATTATCTAAACATTATTAAATTTTTTCAGTCAAGCAGGTCATGTCATAGTATCGGTTGTTGAAGCTTCGTCTCGGAGTTTGTATTTGTTTTTGAGAGTTTGAAGTTAGTTGTAGTTGTTTATAAGAGATTGTTCCATGCAGAATGTACAAATACTCGTTAGCAATTGGATCATTTGATAAAATGTCTTCAAGGGCGAGCGTAGGTACGTCTTTACTGTCGATATGTATAACGACTGGGTTACACCGAAAACAAAATCATAACACCAATTTCGATCGGAGGAAGCCAAATTCTATCCAAGAAGTGCGTGAAGTACTTGAGGGTCAGATTGGACCGGCGACTGACGTTTAATACGCACGTAAATGAGACGGTATGGACGGTATACTCCCTGTCCAGCAGTCTATATCCGCTCATGGTCAGGGGTAGCAGACTTGACCGTCAAAATAAAAAATTGTTGTACACAATGGTGGTCAGGCCGTCCATCACATACACGACGCTGGCGTGATACAGCACGTCCACCCCGACAATGAAAAAACTAAAAGTGCTTGAGCACAAATTTATGCACCTCATTCTAATTACTTTGTCACGACATAATTCCAATAGCGAACTACGTCCAGGACATCTCCCAAATATTCTACTCTTTCAAACTGAGCGATAGCCCGTTAACAAGAAACATAACACAAATTAGACAGATAATGCCCCATTTCGAATAGAACACACTTTACCATACCAAACGTTACCGATCTTCCGGCAGCCTCTGCTCTGTAGCCAAACTTCACCAACTATAACTTCCGCTTACTCTATGCTCCTTTACTGATATTTCATACCTCTGAATCTTTAAATCTTTCTTGTCCATCTCTTTCTTTCTGTTTGTTTCTTCTGTTCCGTTTATTTCTTGTTTTCTTTTTGAATATTTTTTTCTCTAAATTCATTTTCTGTCAAATTTTTAACAAAACTCTAAATTTCGGACAAATCAAATTTAATAAATCCAAAGTTTAGGCCAGCTTATGCGCAGCCCAGCATTTACACACTTCGCGAAAGGTTCCTCGTTCAGGTTGAGGTACCTGCGTCAGTAACAAAATTAAAAAAGTGTTAGTGAAAGTTTAAAGATGAATGTGTAGTTTATAAGTTTTTAAAGTATGTTCTTAGATATAGTCAATTTTAACACCTGTTTCAATTCATTCTTAAATGAAAGGAGTCTAGGTTAAGTTTTAAATTGTTTTTTAGCCGAGCCAGACCTATTCCGCCCGACCCTGCAATCCGCGAATCGCGCGATGGTTGCACGCTTGGTCCTGGGGTAGGATCTGGAGCAGCACATGTATTTGATAACTGTTAATAAAGAAGTTTTGAATTAATTGAATTGCCAATATGTAAAGTAAAGCAACGTCAGGCTTGGATGGGTGATCGTTTCAAGGAAACGCGTGTCCTTACTCCGCATCTTCTAGCGGCATGTATATCAATGCATGCGCAGAAGCTATGCAATCTTAGGCGAGGACTGCGTAGTGGATATACCACCGGAGAGGATGTAAAGTTGTCAGTCGCTTATCTATTAAATGTTAATCAAGTAAAAGATCCCTACTTTTTCGAAGGAGAAGAGGTTCGGCAAAATTTTTGCATAAAAAAATAAAATGCCTTTGTTTATTGTTTTAACCGCCTTCCAGATTACCCGAATGGCCCTCTTAAATCTAGGAAATCTAGATTTATGTGAGTAAAGGAGAGGGGTTCTACAGTTTATAGTGGAATCCAAACCACTTCTTGGGGGTACATTATTATTTTTAACATATAAAACACTATCATTCTGCTTATAATATATATAATATAATATAAAAAAACAATGACAAATATGTAAAGACAGTTAAATAAAATAGCAAATAATAACAAACAAATGTAGAGAACGATGCCACATGGTTATTCAAGACAAGTCAGATAATAAATATTCATTAAAATCATAAATAGCGTTTTCCACTAGATATTTTTTTAATACACTTTTAAAACGAATGTATTAGTTAATGTAGTTAATGTAATTTTTGAATACTCTCCGGAAGCATGTTAAAAGAATCTTATGCCATAGTAACTTGAGCCATTTCTTGTCTTCGACAAACGCTGAAATTTGTGGTTTATTTTCTTATTATTTCGCGTTTATAGGAATGTAACAGGTCATGTCTTACGTATTTATCCAGATTTTCTTTAATAGTTAATAGCTAGTTAGTTAATGCTAATATTGATGGACACATTTATGCAAACATATACTATATGACTTTTAAAAGACAAATTATGGTTTGGTAGACTCCTAAGCACTTTACGTTTTCGGGGACATTCATATCGACAGTATGTTGCCTTAGACTAAAAACCATAGATTGTGTATTTTCCCTATTTAATACTAATTGATTACTTAAAAACCAGTTATGAATTATCGGTTCGTTTACAAGAACATTAGATATACGGTGTTAATGTCATGGTGTTTATAAATCATTGTAGTATCGTCGGCGAATAAAGTGAAGTTAGGTTTAGCTACAGTTAGGTAAGTCATTCATGTAAATAAGGAACAGTATCGGATCCAAAACTGGCCCTTGCGGTACACCAATGTTTGTCTCGATTAAATTTGATTTCTTGTTTTGATACTATACATATTGGGACCTATCCTCAAGATATGATATTACCAGATTACTACTACTTGACGAAAATTTGTAAAAGGATAATTTACTTAAAGTCGAGGCAAGAATTCAAGCGATGCACGTCACGAGTGATCTCATTAAAGAAATTTTAATACTAATATAATTTTTAATCATTTACGTTAAAAAGAGTAATTCTTGACACCCAGTTGTTAAGCTTTTTTCAGAAATAGGTACAGTTTATTGGGGCTTCATGATTCTTAGCAGTATTGTCTTATTTATAGAATCGATCTGTGACGTGCATCGCTTGAATTCTTGCCTCGACTATATTAAGGTTATGGGACACGCAGTCGAAGGCTTTGCTCAAGTTGAGAAATTGTACATATGAAAATTCGCTATCCTCGAAACCCTTATTTATTAAATCTATTAAAGTGTTTGCCAACGTTCTACTTTTCTTTGCTCTAAAGCCAAACTGACAATTATTAAAAAGATTACAGTTTTCAAAGTAAAATGTAATTTGTAATTTTAATACTACTTCAAGTATTTTAGCAAACACAAGAATAATGGAAATTGGTATGTGGTTGGTAGGATCATCAATACTGCTTTTCTTGTGTACAGGCACCACTTTTGATAGCTTTAGTATCTTTGGAAATACATTACATTTGGTACATTGGTTTTTACAATGTATATTTTTCAAATTATTAATTATATCTAGAATATTTATGTATGTTATTTGTGAAAAATCAAATTCCTTATCTAGGTTGCACAAAATAGTGTTATCGAAATAGATGCTGTTGCTAGATTGAACAGGCGGTAAACATTTATTAAATTAAGGGTTGTAATCCCGAAATAATTATTGAAATCACCGGGGGATATTAGTTCACATTGCGGTGGAACAGATTTGTTTTTATTAATTAGGTTCCACAATGCTTTTGGAGCATTATTATTTCTGGAGATATAATGGTCATTAGCAGCTTCCCTTGCCTTATCTAACTCAGGTTTATAAGTTCGTTTTTTATTTGCCATTAAAATTTTCAAATCGTTTGAGGGAGTGTCTCTATACGCATCCTGCAAAAAATGAAGCGAGTCTCTCATCTGCCTTAAATTGTCTGTGAACCAATTTATTTTAGTTTTTTTGTTGTTGTTTAAGACTTTGGACTTTATATGGCAAGTAACATCTAAAGCATGTGTGATCTTAATATTAATATCTAGAATTGGATTATCAACAAATCAGTCGGCCCCATATAAATAATTATTTAGTTCAAGTAAAACCGTATCACTGATAGTTCTATAATTAATTCTTTTGAAATGTGTAATTTATACTTAATTTATAAGCAGCATGATCTGATAACCTGGGATTGACGATATCCGTATTGCAAATGTCTTGTGAAAAATTTATAAGTATGTTATGATCAAGGCAACTGATTTTTCGAGTTGGAGAATTAACGAATTAGAAAAAAAATTGGAATGTTTGTAATTAGTCATGTTAACTACAGGATGATTACGAGGGTTTTAACTGTGTTCATGAAAATGCAGATATTTTGTCAGCGACTAGAATCTGCTTTATCATGAATATTGAGCACAATCATCAAGAGACTCTTTACATTATGTAATTCTGGAGAACAAAATTTTTCCTACTCGTAACATTTTACAGGATTCCTTAAACAAGTAATCTATACACCTACGTAAACATAACAAAACCAGTACCTTTGAAATACAACGAAGGCGTAAATGTCTACAAAAATGCAATTCAAACATTTATCGCTAACGTATTAGCTATAACAATGGTTGGTTCTGTATCAATGGCATTTGAATCCGACGAATAAAATAATATTGCAAAAGCGGCATGAGCAACTTTACAATACCCACCCACAAGATTGACTAAAACAATAAGCAACCCACCGGATAGCGATAGTACTATCCAACTATTTGAGTTCAATAGCCTCCTACACCTTTCATATATGCGAACTTGATCTAGATAAGAACTATTATCTAACTATTGAAATATTTTGATATTAAAGCGGCCTGTTTCTTGCTAGTTACACTACGCACTGAATAGTATTTAGTCAGAGAGTGTAAAATCCTTCAGAACTGAAGCCATTCCTACAAAAAGCACAAAACAACACAGCGTATATAGAATCAAATGAGTCAAAGGTACCTCCCACAAATTTGTGCACCTTTGCGGATTTTTAAAGTTGCCTGGTGCAAGTATAGGTGGTTGCAATATTAAATTTAAAATGATATTTATGACCGCTCCCTCCACCCAGAAAGAAAAAACGACCCTATTTTTACTTGCTTTTTTTAACTCGTAATATAATATTTTTCAATTTTCATCCACAATGTTTGCCTTCAAATCTTGCTTCCTTTATTTAACACACTTTCTGACATAACCAATTGATGAAATTTTGCACAGGTACTACGATCGGATGACAATACAGTATTCCGCCGTTACTTTTGCAAATATCCTTACGTAGGGGGCGCGAGGATGGAAGTTGGTTAAATATACTATCCAACCGGCACCTCCGACAAAACGGAGAATACAAAAGGTTTTTCGCCTGATTAGGGACTTCTACGTCCGTTTTTTCTCGTACAAATGGTGCGACATTAGTTCCGGTGGCATAATGGAATGCCGTTAGGTTTATACCTCGGAAACCAGCACCAATGAATGAATTTATGTAAATTGGTTCTATGCGTTATAAATAATTAAAGTATGACTAAAAAATATATAAAATAAAAATATATATTTTATTTCTGGAAAATACTAGAAAGAAAGAAATTAAAAAAAAATAATATACGGTTGCCAGAAATGCAAGGCGTGGGCACGTTGTTTATAAGTATATGTATCATCTTTTGTACGCATGATTGAAGGCAATATGTGTACAACCATTCCACCCCTTCCATACAATCATGGCTTCTTTTTATTTTTTACTTTTTAGCACTTTTTACATAAAAGTAAGTTTTAAAAAAATATTTTTTTTTGTTCTTAATTTCTTATAAAAGTAGATTTTAAGATTTGAAAGATTTTTAGACATTAACAGCCCAGACGTTGTCGAAATCTTACCATATCCTCTCGTACTCGGCTGTAATAATTAAGGAAAACTATTTGGTACGGAGATAAACAAAACAGTAATCTATCTATAGTCGAGTTCATCAGTTCGAGGCCCTCTCTCTACTGCTCTTCGTAAATTTACTCGCTTACCTTTATAGATTTTTAATGTGGGTTTATTTGATGACAGCATGCCGAATGGCCCAACGGCGATAATTATGTCGTAAAATTTTTGTTGCGTTTTTTGAGAGTACCGGGAACTGATGAACTCGACTATACCTATAGATTATTTTAATAAATTTTATTAGAATTTATTATGCAAGTTATACACATTGAAAATCAAAAAGTAAAACGAACCAGAGGTCTATAAGTAAGTGTTATTAACATACATTTCTGCAACAAATTCTAGGTTCCCGTGGATTTTTCTTTTTTGACTTTTTTAATTTTGTTTGTGTTATAAACACCTGCATTAATGTTCTCTTTAGCGAAGTCCTGCAAGAACAGCCGGGACACAAAAAATCACTTTACTCCACTATTACATGCAATTCTTTTCTCAAACGTCAAATATGAATTAAATAAATACTGTTATTTTTCTTCAAATACTTTTAATGCTGTTTGCGAGAGACAGTAAAAGACATTTACTGCCGCTCACAAACGGCACAAATTTGTTTTTCTTCAAACGTAAAAAAATCATGACATTTCTTACTCATTTCATGACACTGAAGTTTGACATTTCAGGCGGCTATGCGTCGAGAATGTACTTTTACTTCCGTTGGTTTTATTAGGAGTAAAAGTGATACTTTTGTGACGAGTCTATAGGTTTGCCGCAATTACAGACGAGTCACAAAAGTGGCTTTTACTCCGAATAGGACATGTTATTTTTCTTCAAACGTCAATTAGCTATACTAAAATAAAGATAAACTTTTTTTATTCAAATGTCAGAAAATCGTGACATTTCCACTCATTTCATGACATTAAACTTTGAAATTTCGATGGCTGTGCATTGCCATTAGCAACGGAAGTAACAGTACTTTTTCTTCTGCTCGAGCGGACTTTTACTTCCGTTGCTAATGGTAACACACAGCTAAATTTTTTTAAAGCTAATCGACGTTTCAAGAAAAAAGTAACCTGTCTTTTTCGGAATAAAAACCGCTTTTACTCCTAATGAAATAATATACTATAGCTGTGCGTTGCCATTAGCAACGGAAATAAAAGTCCGCTCGAGCGGAAGAAAAAGTACTTTTATTTCCGATGCTTGTGACAGCACACAGCCGTCTGAAATGTCAAACTTTAATGTCATGAAATGAGTAAGAAATGTCATGATTTTCTGACGTTTGAGGAAACAATTTTTTATCTTTATTTTTTTTATAGCTATTCGACCTTTAAAAAAAAGGAACATTTTTATTCGGAGTAAAAGCTACTTTTACTCCTAATAAAACAATATCCTATTACTAGACTTTAGTTGAAATATTTATGTGTTTGTTGCAACAATATATTCAAATGAAGTTATTCTGGATTTATTATATATCCATAAAGAAGCTTCACAGCAATTTTCTTCAAACTGGTTTGGTGAAATCAAGACCAAACCGTCAAAAAACTGTAACTGAGACTGAAACTAATATTATTAATGTTCTTGGGTACTTTCACGCATATCCTCGAGCTTCTTTGTATTCGACGTGCCTTTGGAACATCGGGAATTTGTCAAAATTCAATTTAAAAAAACTCAAATTTTTTGCGCGATACTATTTCGACCGATGAAGCCAAATTTAACAGAGAAGGAACAGTAAATACACAAGATAAACACTTTTAGTCTATAAACAAGTCTTACCTGAAGCGGGAACGTGGTTTCCAAGAAAAATTTAGCACAAATGTTTTCCGTTTGCTGAAAGAAGAGAAATTAAGCTCACTATATATCGAAAAATTTAAATGCTGCCAAATACATAGAAATTTTAAATGGTACCGTTGAAGAATTTTTGGATAACTTGCCTTTGAACCAGTTGGCGACTTCTTGGTACCAATTGGATGGTGCTCCCGTTCATTGCTCGTGGGCGGTAAGAACAGTCCTTAACAAGTTCTTTGACGATCGCTGGCTACGGCGCTTAGGTTCGTGGGATTGGCCGGCTCGATCCCCAGATCTAATGCTGTTAGATTTTTTATTTGGGTCACTTTAGAAGCTCTTGTTTATAAAACGCCAATAGAAAATGTTGAACAGTTGCAGGAGCGAATCACTACAGCAGTAGCAAAGATTGGTCCTGAACAAATTCCCGAAGCGGTTTTTTCTGTAGAAAAAAGAGTTGTGAAATGATTGGAAGTAAATGAGCAACATTTCGAATAGTTTTTGTAAAATTTTGTTGTTATTAACTTTTTCTATTACTCTGTTAACTTAATTAAATAGAAATATTTGAAATTTTTTTTAAAAATGCATTCAATTTGTTTTTTTGAATTTCCTCAGAAGATATCAATTTTAGCCACATAATTATTAAGAATTGAGTAATTAATGTAAAAGTATAATTTTTTATACTTACTTCATTTTTGAAGTTTTTTACTTTTTAAATTTATGAGATGTCAAGATACGCTTTTAACTTAATAAAGGGAAACTCTGCAAATGCAACAATTTAGAAAAAATATATACCTCAGAAACACTTGGTTGTACTATCAAACTTACCTTTAATTTTGATAATGAATTAAAAAACGTAAGAAAAATGGGAGGTTTTTATTTAAAATAACAGAGTTTTTATCTACTTCCGGTATAATCGGAAATGATAAAAATTCGAAAATATTTTATGATGCTCTTTTCTAAAACCCATTCGCCAAAAATGTCAAAACGTTATTCCAATTTAGTCTCGAGATACGTCTAGGTGGTAGTTTGAAAACGGACACCCTGTATACCGGTACCGTTCCTTGCGGTAATAAAGATATTATATTAACATTTAGTTTTAAGAAAGGTTCTTTGATAATGGTCGAAATTCCAAAATCCATAAATCTAAACAAATTTTGGGAACAATAAACTGTAATAATTATTATAATTAAATGTTTGAAATGTTTGCCAGTGACCCAACTGATTCTATAGAATTAATCATAATTGTTTATCTTGTTTCAGGTACGTTGATCCCTTTTGGTTTCTAGAAAACTAGTCGTTGGAAAAGCAGGTAGTCATAAATTCAGTATTTGTGTGCATTTAAATACTATTGACATAATTCTGATAAAATCTAAAGCAGTTTTTAATTGTTGTGGATTTTACAAGTCTTATATTTATCCTTTATTTAGTACATGAGTACTCTGTACTCTGTTTTCTGTTGAACTGCAACATTTTACACAACATATTATTATTTAATTATCCTTATTATGTTAAAACTTTTCAAGATCATAAATTAATAATAATTAATAAGTGAGGTACCGTCATCGGTTTAAGCGCTGAGACCTCGATCGGCGAAGTTAAGCAGCGTTGGTCGAGGCCGTCACTTGGATGGGTGAACGGCATCTCATTTCGCCGTCCTGGTTGAGTGGAAGAGTAGCTGTTGCTAAACTCCGCCAGGACGTAAATATAAAACAAGGCATTAAAATAAAAATAAAATAAAAAATAAATAAATAATTAAATTGTTATATAGGTACTTTGGAAAGTAAAATCCCAAACCTTGAATATATGGGGATGTAGATAAATCAGACTAGAAATTATAATATTCTATGCAACACTAAATATTTAAAGAATTACAACAATAAAACTATTATACTTGGCGCTAGAAAATAAAGTCTTTGAGGGTGGAACATGTAGAAGGATAGCCTTATCAGTTTCTTGAAAATAAGTATGTTTGTGCATTTGCTCTATTTTTTTTGTAATCCCTTGATGATGTCCGTTGGGTTGGCGAAACGTTTGTCAATGTTCAATACAGTATTTTTCTTTTTGTAAAATCTTGTCTAAGGTTGCGACTTTTTTCAAGTACATTTATTTAATTTACATATAGGCGAATTTATGCACTAAGCACAAAAGAAGTCCAGATAACAGTACCCTAGAGAATGAATATAAAATATATAGTAATAAAGTCAATCTCATTATAAAAAGGCCGTGGATACGTCTACGAAAGTTGGATATAATATATAACGTACGCGCTACATCTACGACAGTTGGGCGTAGCCAATGAAATGGACGGATACCGCATACGTTACACGCTGATAATGTAGAACGTACATCTACTAACATTTTATAACTTTGCTTTCGACGTTAATTAAATAATAAAATAGAATCGTCGACCATAAATTAAAATACGTGAGAGGAATAAGAAGGAAGATATACCTTCTCATTTACCTAAAGAAATATTCGTATTATGTATTTTAGTTCGGGAAAATATGTAACTCCACTACATCTAATAACATTAATCCAACTTAACCTAACCTAACCTAAAGAAATATTCGTATTACGTATTTTAGTTGCTAATCAAGCTGAAATACATCTCATACAGAATGTAGTAAAAAAAAAACTAAAAAGTTTAGTCGAACCCACGGCTCCACGGATGAGAAGCGGACAACCAACCGATCAATCAATCAACAATTCTGTATTCAAGTTCAAATTTACACAATTTCATCCCCAGAACTTACTCCGGGATCGACCGTGCAACCACCGCGCAATTCGCGGTGGCAGATTGCAGGGAGGAGCGGATTAGGTCTGGCTTGGCTAAAAATAATTAAATCTTAAACATAAACTTCTTCTGTTAACACACAGATTAAAAAATGTGTTAAAACTCCTATATCTAAATGAACAGATTTTTTAAAACTTAAAAACAACACAATCTAACCACTAAACCACGAACAGCTGTTGAGAAACTTCATACCTCTGACAAATATAGCGCGTACGTTATGTCTCCGACTTTCGTTGACGTACCCACTTCCTTATAAAAAAATCTAAATACTCAGAGTGTTTACCAATCGAGAAAAAGCAAATGGCACAAGTTATTTAACGAACATAGCTTGGCGAGTACTCCATAGAATACGACGAGTCTTTTAATGGGGAATTATTTTTAAAATGGTGGGACAAAAGTAATATGCAATTTTACACGTAACGCGCCAGGCTTGTAACTTGTAATTCAGTGCTCGGCGGGGCAGATAGCCCGGAGAGTAGCTGTTGGTTGTAGTTTAGTTACGTTCCTTATAGTAAAATAAGGATTTTATAGAGGAGTTTGCGACTAAAAATATCATGTTTTAATATTCCGTCCTCTAAAAGCACATTTGAACTAACTAAATATTGTTTCCGAAATTACAAACGCTTACGTAATACTACTACTGTAGCAATTAGGCGAGAAAAAAAGCATATCTGAATTTTGTCCAGAATTCGGAAACCTTCGAAAGAATTATGAAAAACTTAAGAGCACATGAATAGTACTAATTCTAAAAATATAAGCAATATTCCTCCACACCTTTCAAATCCTAACAATTTAAATGAGTATTTTGCGCCAACATGTAAATACAACTCTGCATGCGATCAGTTAATAAATTGTTGATGATTTGGTGAGTTAATAAATTATTTTGATCAAAATGTCTTCAAAATATGTGATCAATTTTCTCCTGAGGAGGTCTCAAAAGATGAAGTATCATATAAAGCGCTTAATTCAATCAAGTCAAATGTCGCTGGTACTGACTTCATATCTTAAAACATGTTGCTCTGTTATGCTTTCCAGACTTACTTGTTTATTTGACTTATATAATAAACCAATGTATTGTGCAAGGTGTGTTTCCAAACGTTTGGAAGGAAGCGCTTGTTAAATCTCTTAATAAAGTTAATTCCCCCACAGAATATACTGACCAGCAACCAGTAAGTTTGCTACCAGTAATGTCAAAAATAATAGAAAGTCTTATGTTCGATCAAATCGAAATGTGCTTCTAAACATCTAATTCCAAATAATCAGTCTGGTTTTAGAGTTAGTCACAGTACCACAATTGTTCTTCTGAAAGTATCTGAAGTGTATGACTGATGGTCGAGACGTGAGCACACTTGCCTCTCACCCAAAAGTTCCGGGTTCGATCCCCGGTCGTGGCAGTGGAAAATAATGCGAGAGGGATTTTTCCACTATACACGGATATTGGGTGTGTGTCCCTTGTCTCTAAATGTGTAGCCCCCTCCCACACAAGGCTCTTCTAAAGCCTTCCGGGATAAAGGGGGGTTGTCATTACCTGTGTGTGGTGTATTATGTAATTAAAAGCTGTGATGCAGGTAAAACATCGCTATTGTGTTGCTTGAGTACTCTAAAGCATTTGATACGAGCAGATGGTCAGCGTAAGGCTTACCAAACTGAACTTCGCCCTTTCTTTGAATAAAGAAATATTATTATTATCATTAGTCACAATTTACTGCTATCAAAATTGAAATATTATAACTTTTCCAAAAATGCATTAAATATTCTTAAGTCTTATTTTACTAATCGTAATCCGAAAATTGTAGTCAAAAATACTTTTCTATCTGACGCAACTGGCGTACCGCAAGGTTCTGTTTTGGGGCCGTTGATGTTTATGTTGTATACTGCTGATTTCTTCAGTGTTCTAAAAACATGCAAATCGCATTTTTATGCTGACGATACACAGATTTCTAGCACATTTGATTCATCACTGATTTTGCAGTTCATTGATAATATAAACCAAAATATCAAGAATATTCTAAATTATTACAATCGACATTGTTTAAAAATTAATGCAGCTAAATCTGCTCTTAACTTGTTTGGAAAGGAAAACAATGGCAATTTATTAAGTATAATATAGCAATATTCTCGTTGAGAATCAGAAACTAACATTCGTGGATAGTGTAAAAAAGTAGGGCCAATTTTTCGACCATAATTTCAAATTCCAAAAACACGTTAATAGCCTTATGTGAAAATCTTACTGTGCATTAAAAGAATTATATTCTTGTCATATTTTAAATGAAAAATTAAGAACGCTTTTGAGTGAATCTCTAGTTTTATCATATTTCAACTAATGTGATATTGTTTACGGTACGTGTTTTGACCAAATTAATGCGTATAGGATTCAAGAGGTCCAAAATACATGTATGAGGTTCATATTTAACTTAAAAAGGAATGATCATGTATCCTTGAAGTTAAGGATGGTTAAATATGGCCTCAAGACGCAAATTAGATTTTGCCAATTTTACTTACAAGATAATAAAAACGATAATAAGAACTCTCGATTCCTAGATCCTCCATTCACCAGTGAAATCTTAGGTGCACTGAGAATTTAACAATTCCACACCACTCAACAACTTTCTTCAAAAATTCTTTACGTATTTCGCGTGAACATTATATAATTCTATCCCTGACAATATAAAGCAGGTAACAGTAAATTCTTTCGAATTGCATTACAAAAAATGTCTTCAAGGCCAGTGAACAAAGATCAACAACAAAATAGTAGTTTGTAGAGTGGATATGATAGCCATATCGCACAAGAAAGCAGTTTGAGCACGACGCCGTAGGCGGAGTGCCTCAATCTTTCGAGTGCGATATGGATAATCCACTCGAACTCTACAGTATACTTTTTCTGCGACCGGATTAAGAAAAAACTACAAATAATAGTTTTAATGAAATTTTAATATACAAACTTAGCTTCTGCTAAATCTTATGCTCTAGGTGCAAACATTTTATAAAAGCTTCAGTAGCCTAGCGGTTATATGCAAGCAGATCATAGGTTTAATCCCCATATATAGCTACTTTTTTTTTTGTCATAATATATCTCTAAAATTTTGTCTGCATATAATAATTTCAATAAAATTTTAGGTGGTATACCGTTTATCGATTCTTCACTGGAATCACTCATTTTAAATTATTTTCTAGCTCAAACTGCGCGAATACACACTGACAATTACTTTGACAGCTTACGCACTAACTTGATTTTTTAAAACGAATAGTTGCCTATGTACTTAATACACGAACTGTGATTGGTCGATTTCATATCCATCCTAGAACGTATATGAAGTATATCCGTTCAGTTAACTGGAATGGCCCACTTATCCATTCTACAGACTGTACGGAAAACAGCAAATTTACATAAGGGAGTAGAAAAAATATATATATTTACCATTATTTTGTAATTTTTTATGGTTGAGTATTTGAGCAGCCTTTAGGCTGGGCTCCGCCATATATATCAATAAAGACACTTTATTATTATTGTAATGTGAATCTAAATATACTACAAAGGAGATTCCAGAGATGTATTTCGTAACTTAAACCGCATAACGCAACCCATAATACAGGCGCATATTTAATCTGAATGTATACATCGGTCATTTAAATTTTCCGTATGGAATGAAGAAATTATTATTATTATTATCATTTAGTTATATTTTTATATAAGATCTGTGCTAAAGGATTGAATTCATATCTCGCGTGTAGGGCTGGAATTTACATTCATATTATATAGATTGAGGATAAAATACGATTTTATAGATTTCATTTACCATTCTAAAAAATTGTGTCTAGCCCCTCACAGTTCCGTCATACTTCTGCCTTTATATGGCATTAAAAAAAAATCAGCAACCCGTGATATCACCAAGCTTCCTCGCTTCATGAATTATATTACGGATTGAAAATAAAAATGGGAACTAAATGCGAGTTCGGTTTAGAAAATAAACCATGACAAATTCGTAAATAATTGCCATTTTACTCACTTAAATAAATATCTTAGAAGTGATGCTCGCTTTGATTGTCAATTGCTACATGGCAATCATTAATCTATTTAAAGAGCGTTTCAAATAGCCGTTCTGAATAGAGGTTCCACGACCCGTGTGACCGTGTGAATGGAGACAGGTGTCTGATGGTGTATTGGTGTATGAATTCGTATCCGCTGTTCAGTACGTGCGCCCCTTTTTTTATTTAAATATTTATATGTTCATTCCACCGTTGTATTGGCCATAATGGAGTCAGTGTTTCGGTAATACATTTGAATTAGTTGTGATGTCATGTAAATTAGCAACTTTATTGGAAATAATGTATAATTTGTTTGTTTGTGGCAGAAATGGTCCTGGCCAAGACGAAACTCATAAATTTGTTTTTAAAAGGTGCAACTTGTCACATTGAACAACAAAAATCTCATTTCATTGGGTATTTGGCCTTGCGATTCGTGTTCCTGTGTGTTTCACCAAAATAAAATAAAGTGATAGGAGCCTTTGCGTGACGAGCACGCTTGTCAGACTGTCTGTCGTGTTTTGGGTTCGATTCCCAATTCCGACTCTAACAGTACCGGTGGGTAATGGCAATTTTCAAAATATTACCCCTTTCCAATGAGTCTTGACTGTGGATTTAGAAGTTTACTACATGTGATATTTATGAGAAACCAAGTTGTGCGATACATAAAAGAATTTCCGGTTCTCCTGAAAGAATAAAGGTTTTATTTCATTTTCGAAGACAGTAAGATAAACCATAAAGTTTGCTGCGTATCTTCGAGACATTTTTAGAATCCAACTTAGCCGGCTCAGTGGCTTAGCTTACGCGCTAGGGTTGAAATCAAGGAGTCCCAGGTTCGGATTCTAGCTAGGGTATAGATGTTCAGTGGCGTTTTTGTGTTACCGAGTTGGTAACAGTGGACTAAACGGAGGCAATGTGGACAATTCATGCTACAGGCGTCTGAGGGACGTTTTGTTACTGTTGCTAAAATGGAACGTGAAGGGTTCGATGCGACTGATTCAGACGTAAAATACAAAATCTATACTTACTCTTTAGTTTTGCTTAACCGCTGGCACTAAATGGTATTGATTGGGCGTCGTTACACTGTCTTCAAGCTAACACTCTTTATAAATAACACTTTCTTAATTAACCTGAAAGAGAGATTTGATTAATTTAACTCAGTGAAATAAAATGTTAAGAGAGGATATTTGGGTAAAGGTATATATTAGGCCTTTTCAGATAATTGTCCAGCTACAAATTCCAAATATATAAGTATAAGGTTAACAAGTGTACAAATTCAACAAGAGTCTCGGTCTATACCACACATGGTGAGGATTAGGACGACTCGGAAAATGCAGTCTCCAACTACGCAACATAAAAGGATTCAATCAGAAGTTCAACATTTACGACTATATGGGCTTTTAGCTTGCCTCTCTTTATACGTATTTAGAAATATCACAAATAATTTCGGGAGATCACGCTAGAGCTTGATAATGGTTGATTTGGAACAATTCTGAATACTAAAATTTGTTTTATAATCACACGTTCAGGCAAGGCGGTCCCATGCACTATGTACATAGTAAGAATACTTTTGTGACACCGATCGAGTCGCTGAGGAACCGCCTTCGGCCAAACACGACGGAAAACGTATAAATTTACCGCCAAAATCGACTGCAAAAAGTGAAAAATTTACCTTCAAAAATTTTGTCGCCCGTGCCAAATCTCCCTTCAGAAACTTTAATACGTAAGTTTTTACTCGTCCTCATGTTCAATATTATGCCTAACATGCAGTGCTACACATCGCCGGTTCGTAATACAGCAACATTCATTGCAGTTACCTAAATAACGCTCTGTGAATAGTTCTTAAAAGTGAAATTTCTGTTGCAGTTGCTAAAAAATTTAAATTTTGTTGTAAATTCGAAAAACATATTTTCTCGAAGCGGCATTTATTGCACTTACAATAATTACGTTCGCGGATCGAATTTTTTCAACAGTTTACAAAATTGAAATTTCGATGGATTTCGTTATAGTTACGCAAAATTTCTTCGATGAGATTTTTTACTGATATCAAATGTGATGAGTTTAAATGTGTTTTGGTGGGTTCTTTAACAGCAACACGGCTAATCACTGTACCATTCCTGAGTTCGAGTCTCAGCTGCGACAGATGACAATGTCGTAGGGAATGATCGTTGTGTAATTGTTTGTGTGTATATGTCCTAGTTGAGTGGTGGAATAGCTAATGCTAAATTTCGTTAGGACGGTAATCTAAATAAGTCGATAAAATAACAATAAAATAACTCAAATTTTAATATTGATTCGATATACAAATTATTTCGGGAAAGCCACTTTATATAAACACGATCGGTGATGTTATTTTCATATCTAGCTCTTCGCCGCAAGGTCCTCCGACTTTTTCCCGGAAGTGATATTTCTTCGATAACATTGAAAGTTATTTAAGAAATTATAGATATTTTTCGAAGCAGTACCCCGCTATACTGTTTACTAAGGGTGTTGGTTTCTAGTCAGGGCTAATAATGAGTAATTCAGAGTAGATGTTTTAGCCCGATAAGCTCCCTGGCCCTCTCTCATGCTGTTATAATTTCTGCATCATAAAGCAACTGATTTCATCCAAGAGACAGCTCGTCCACCATATACTGCAACAGTAGAATACTTGAAGTATTTCCTAAAAAAATTGGAGTAGGTCACCCTTGACCGAATAAGCAATCCCGTGTTCCGTTGATACAGTTGCTTGCCTAAAACTTAGCGGCTTACCAGAGGTGAAGGAAATGTCAAGGTGTGCAACTGTCTTCAGATTCATTAAGCAATCCATGTTATAGTATACTCCATAAATAGGAGACAGAAAAAATTGCAGAAGTTTCAAAATTTGCCAAAGAATCAACTCTTTCACCTCGCCTAGTCAAACTATAATAAAAAACTCCTTAAGTCACTTAATTTCATGAAAAATTACACATTTTTACGAAAGAAATCTGAAAAAATTCACAAATCAACGATAATCTCAAACAATCCAAATTCACCAACAGAAACACTCAATCTTTCAAATTAGTCATTTTACAGCTCAACCATCACAAATTAACGTCCTAAAAAATACCGCTCCCACATGAGCTTAAAATACATCAAAACTACTTCCCATACCCGCAGTCAAAATATTTTATTTCAATCACACAAACTTTTTATAAATTATTCTTTCTTTCGGTTGCACCCTTCATTCGATTTCGCGTCTCAAATATCAACATAAAGTCAATCTGTATTCATAATGTTCCAATAGAGTACCGGTACTTTCGTCCCCCATCAATATCAAAACTTCCTTCCATTCGTTCACCGTGGACCTATCGGCACAATTTCATATCATTTCAACTCTAAGTAAAGGACCCTCGGGACGACTTTACGGAGTCATTTCAAATTTAACTAATTTTCATTAATAACTTCCGAAATCAAGTCGATTCGAACTCCGTTCATATATCAATAAATTTTCCGTTTTAATGCCAAGACGGTCGTATAATTTTCATGTCCGAATTTTCCATTTTTAAATTTTCTGATACAATATTGTGAAATATTGCGCAATCGAGCCCACACGGAATGGACGGGGACATTTCCAGACCTCCGCACGTCAAGTTCCCGACGAACCATATAAAAAGCCGAGCACGATGAGCTCGAGCAAGTCGAGTTCGATACGTGCGCCGCGAACGTCGAGTCTACAACCGTACCAATGCAGCTGTTTTCTTGGCTGTACCAAGTAAAAAAGCTCAATTCTATTCTGCTGGATGTTTATCACTTTTATTGTATTATTGTATTTTATCGCCAAGCAAGTAATTGTAAAAGAAATATTAACTCACCACTTTATTTGTGTAATGGCCACTTGACGCCATTTCACTTAGTTGTTTACATATAATTATCAACCTACATTTCTCGATTTTGTACATCTTTAAAATGGACAATTTACTTATAAACAGGCAGAGTGCAACAACAAATTATGTGTTATATTATTTATACAGCAATCAATCACAAATGACAAAGACTACATAGAGGCTGTACTTTTACTATTACATGTGTGCCTCATTAATCAAATTTGGCCCTCACCTACGCCAACGCGAAAATGAAATTGAACTTTACCTTTCTATTACCATGTAATTTCACTGTCGGATGCATATACTTCATATTTGGGTTAAAATGTATCTATATGGTCAACACCAATTCGTTATTATAATGCAGTGATCATAGAGGTTTGCATCTAATCGAAAGGCGCCGTCTTTAAGAACTAAACCTACGCACTGTAATGAAAATGTTATTATTGTTAAAATATCAATTCTTCTGGACAGCTCATACTTTCATTATTAAATTTATCGCAAATCTAATATACTTGTAAGGATACGTGTTAGTTTATTTTAACGTTACATAATAAGATCCAAGTTTGACCGCATTAAGTTTGTGGGTAGAATGTAATACCAATTATGACCATTTTAATAGAGTTCACTGAAATCGTGGGCCAAACTGAATTTTACTAGTTTATTGCTTGATTGACCTTGATATATTTATATGTATATTTTTTCCCACCATTTAAATATTTAATAATGGCAATAATACCAATTTGTTAAGAAATTTAGAAAAATAGAGAAAACTAAGAGTCTGGCTAACCACTTTGTACATAAAACAAGCAACCATAATTTAAAAATCTACTTATACCTTATCCAATCTCAGTTTAAAATCATATAAAAAACAAGAGCGCGGCATTCCTTTGTAAACCGACCATCCATATACGCGCATACTTACTTTTCAAAGCAATACATGCCCTACAATATTTTAAAAATCGTTTATTCGAAGATACCCACTCTATTGTGGAGTTATTAATTTCCAGGTGATTACTACAAATATCATCTCGTTGGCACTCAGGACCTCCACTGTTTTAGTGGAATTTATTTTATGACCATTTTTACCACACCAGTCAAAGATACATTTTAAATAAAGATTTACTAAATTTTTAATAGACTTAGAATATATTATTAACCAACTCGATAAAAATGCCAGAATAGAAATTGGCAACAAACGTATTAACATAATTACCAGTAGTTTACACTCTTTTGAAAACAAAAATGTAAGCTTTCAGATGTATAATTGTAAATTATAGTGTAAAAAAAACTAAAAACACGCTTTAATAGCAAACCTAACTAAGTAAAAAATAATGTTTAAGTATTTTATTGTAAAAGAGCGTGGGGTGTTTTTAAATATATTTCTATTGCACCCCACGCTTTTTTACAATAAAATATTTAAACATTATCTCTTACTTCGGTTTGCTATTAAAGCGTGTTTTTTAGATTTTTAAACTATAATTTTCTTTTCGCCAATCTCCTCTTTTTAGTTTTTGTGGTATAGTTTAATTTTTCATTGTTGTTCCCACGGGGGTAATGGATAATTAAACGGTCAGCCCACCCAGAGGTCCGATATTAATAACCCCGGCGCCTCCGAGAAAATGTCGACAGTAGATTAGCCATTTTTAAACATTTTTATTTTATCCTGATGATCCTGATAAGGACATTAGGACAAAGTTGTCAAATTATTGTATTGTAGTCGGTCCTTGATAAGTGTGCAAAGTTTCAGTTTAATCTGACGTTTTGAAGTGGGTAAGAATCACGTTCAAAGATCCAAAACGTTACATACATCATAATATAAACAAACATACAGGTGAAGCTAATATAAAGCGTGTAAAAAATATTAAAGATACAAATGATACCCATAAATTTATAAAACAACATAGATAATATTATAATAACTAAAATTGATAAAGGAAATGTAACTGTTATACTTAGTATAGTATATACGATTGGAATTGAAACTGGTCAGTTTTAAAGCACAGGACCGTGCGTACTGAACTTGATATTTTGTCCTATATATTTGGCAGTGGTATTGAGATTCGAATGGTAGTTGAAACTGTGCAGGCGAGTCCGAGACTGGCAATGTAATCAGCCTGAATGAACCATCTACGACTGCACTGGCTTAAAGGTAATAAAACGGACAGGCCTACTAGCACATAAAAACTCGTAAATCGTTTCTTTATCTTGGAATGTGGAAGTCTAATATCGTGCTGTCTATGTGCCAGTGCAGCGCATAAATACCTATTATAATATCAAGCGTAGGAGTTTAGTTAGTTACTGTTCATATTTATAAATATTTACTACTGTATAAAAGGTAAAACATTTTAATTATTTACTAATTTACCATGGCTTTCTGGAGACCATTTGAAACAGAGGATAATGTAATAACGCCCGAAAATCCCGAAATAGTTGAACCGGTTATTGTCGAAAAAGTCGAAATAAATTTAGAGTTTAAAAACCAAGATTTACACGTACAAAGTCAACGTATTATTTTAAATATACATGAATGTTTGAAAAGCGAAAATCCTGAACAATGCGAGAAAGAAATAATACGACGTATTAACGAATTAACTAAAATATCAAAATCAACAATTTATCGCGTAATTCAAGAAGGCGATGCTATAGATCATAGCGCAAAGAGGAAACGGAAAAATACGAAATTAAAAAATATTGATGATGCCACTAGAGATGTAATACGGCGTATAATTTATAATATGTATGAAGAAAATATAGTTCCTACGTTAAAAATGATTCAAGAAAAATTGAGCGATTATCCTGATTATAATTATAGGTCTTTAGATACACTACGAAATGTCTTATTAGAATGCGGTTTTAAACATAAAAAACTTGACAGTCGTATGGTAATTATGGAATCGCGACGTATAGTTTCACTTCGAGTAGATTATTTGGAAAAAGTTTGAGAATATCGTAAACTAAACAGGCATATAGTGTATCTAGACGAGACGTGGTTTGACACGCATGATGTTGTTCAGTATGGTTGGGTAGATAGTTCGCACAATTGTGTTTTAAATACCCCGTGTTCTAGAGGAAAACGCGTTATCATACTTCATGCGGGAAGTGAAAATGGGTTTGTACCCAATGCGTTGCTCTTGTCGGCCAAAAAATTATCGCAGTCTTCTGCAGACTATCACGAAGACATGACAGCCGATCTATTCGAAAAATGGTTTTCTCAACAGCTTCTACCAAATATTCCGCCAAATTCGGTAATTGTATTAGATAATGCTTCTTACCACTCGCGTATATTAAATAAAATACCAAATATCAGCACAAAAAAGGAAGACATTTTAAAATTTATGAGAAAAAAAATATGGAAATTCCTGTAAAAGTTCCAATAAAACGCGAATTAGAATAAGAACAATAAAAGAACAGAATTTCAAAAAGGAATATGTTATTGATAACTTATCCAATATACACGGCCATACACTTTTGCGGTTACCTCCATACTATTGCATATTTAATCCTATCGAGATGGTTTGGGGAACACTAAAAGTACGTTTACGAAAATGTAATAACTCTCCAACGTTAAGCGCGGTAGTAGTTGATCATATAAGAGAAGTAATAAATGACATTGACAATAATACTGATGTATGGAAAAATTGCGTGAGGCATGTAATTGGAGAAGAAAATCGATATCCAACGCTACCCCCTAGTGCGCCGATTTTAATTCAACTGGATAATGATTCCTCCTCAGAAAGTGAAGATTCGGACGCGTCAATTAACATTGAACTTTTCTTCATTTTTTCATTCACTTTTTTATTGTTACATTTCGTGGAATATATTTTGTTTAGTTGTCAAGAAATTTTAATTTAAGTTACTTCATTCTAGAGAAATATTTTAATTTTGTTTTTATTTATGTTTTATATAAGTATACAAATATTTATTTTTGTTTTCATATAATAATTCTTTGCTTTGTTCAAGAAACTTACGTTTTTATTTTAGAAGAAACTTAAATTTTTATTTTATTTTTGACTAAAATCGTTGCCCCTCGTTAATCTAACCTGTCCCCATCCCCTCCTGGTAAGATATGTTCATACCTTCTCGTTGGTCCTTGCTGAGCAATAACATATTTCAATATAATATGGGTTAACTTTAAAACTAAAACCAATAAATTTAAATATTTAGACTTTTTATCTAAAACTGATGTAATACCTCAAAAATATGTTATTGGCGAAATGAACCTAATAAACAAAAAATAATAAAAATGAAAATGAATACAATTTTAACATTTTATTGTGACAATAATTTCCATTTACCTCCGCCCATGTACAATAAAGAGATACCGACTGTTTTTGCTGGCTTTTAGTTTTTATACGGTTTCAATTCTAATCGTATATACTTTAAAGAGGAATATGAACAGAAATCTTTAGAATTGTGATTCAACAACCTATAGAAAATTATCCAAAGACCCTACTACTAGTGTACAAAATAAATATAACAAATTATTAGTTCAATTAGTTAATAACGGTCATTTAGATGAAGAAGTGGGGAAAAACTTAAATCAAATACAGGTGTACCACCAAAAATCTATTTTTTACCAAAAATTCATAAAAATAATAGACCATTTAGACCTATAGTTTCTTTTATCGGCAGTCATCTTTAAGTGTTACGAAATTTATTTCTGGTATTCTAAATTACGCATTCCTTAAAAATGAAAGGTACGTAAAAAACTCATTTGAGTTTGTACAGTTTATTAATACTCAAACTGTTCCTCAAAATTATATTTTGGTTTCTTTAGATGGTAAATCACTTTTTAGTAATGTTTCAACGGATATAATAGAACAATTAATTATGGACAGATGGCATATGATAGAAGATAACACAACTGTCTCTTGATGCATTTTTGCTGTTATTTAAATTTTGTATAGAAAATAATTATTTTCAGTATGAGAATGATAATTACCCTCAAATTTTTTGTTTGGGTATGGGAAACTGTATGTCCTCAGTGTGTGATGACTTACTTATAGTCTAGTATACTTTAACTTGGCGTGTGTATGTATGAGTTAATATTTCCATACGATTTCATTTTCTCTTGTACACAAATATCCAGAAATATTGTCCACGTAGACAATGTTTCTGGACTTATTGCTTTAACTTTGTGTACAATATGGGAGAAAATGAAATCGTACGGAAATATTAACTCATGCATACACACGCCAAGTTAAAGTATACTAGACTCTATGTCAGAACTCCAAGATGTCAGCCTTAAAAAATAAACTGTATATTATTCTTTAAAAGATATTTGGATGACATATTTATGGCCATTGACAAGGATAAATTACAATTAGTGTTAGACACTTTAATGGTTTTCATTAAAAAATACAATTTACTGTGGAAAAAGAAAAAATAACCAACTTGCATTTTTGGATGTGTTGGTTATTAGACATAACACAGGGAAACTCACAACTGATTGATACCATAAATCAACCTTTTCTGGGAGATTTATTAATTTTCACTCACAAAAATTTGAACTACATACATAACATGCTTTTAAAAAATAATTATCCACCAAAATTAATAAAAAGATTCCTAAATAATAATTTTACATCTACCACACCGACAAACACTAATACACAGATACAGTGTGATTTAAAATATTTAAAAATTCCATATATAAGAGATTTATTTGAAAAATTAAAAATAACTAAAACTCAAAAACCAAATAAAATTAAAACAGCTTTTAAAAATGAAAATACAATTAAAAATAAATAATAAAATAATTCTTTACAAGGTTAAAATCAAAAACACAAAAGAACTACAATTGGATGTAATCTATGAAATTTCTTGATATAAGCTATGTTGGACAAACAGGAAGGTACCTAAAATAGAGAATTGGAACATAAGTATGACAGTAGAAATGCATTAAAAAAAAAATAATCCCACCCAACTTCTAGAACACGTATTAACCGGACATACTTTTAACTTTGACGAAACTAGAATAATTTGGAAACAAAACAATCTAAATAAAAGATTGACACATGAAATGATTTGCATTAAGAAAAACAAAAAATGTGTTAACAAAAGATCCGATATCGAAAACTTAAATGCAGCTTATTTCAATATTATTAGTAAAATTAAAAGATTAAGCCAATAGCATAATAACACTAGGAATATTAATATTCTCTTGAAATTCCTCTTAGACAAACAAAAAATCTAAGCATCTGATAACGTATCATCGGGTACACAGTATTCAAGTTAAACGTGTCTGTATAGGACTTTTTTACTGTTATACTTTTCGTTTGCTTATAATATTAAATATTTTTAAGAATCTGTATCTAGTGATGTCCCAGAAGTTACGTATTTTATATGACATCAAAATGCAAATTAAATGTATGTCTATTTCCAACTTTTTGAATTTTATGTATAAGTTTTTCTACAGTGTAAACTGTTGTTTATGTTACTTTTTCTTCTTTTGTATGTATCTATTCACTTTTATATATTAAAAAAATTTACTGAAATTTTAACGTATTATGTACCCAATTTTATTATTTTCATGTAAACTTTTAATTTTGATTTGAATAATTCTATAGAATTCTTTATAATTTAGTATCCTAGGGATGTTTATAAAAATAAACGAAACGTTGAAAAATTAAAAATTGTGTTTTTTTGCAAAGCGCTGATCCCAACACCCACCAAACTCGGCAAATAATCATAAATTTATAACCTCGTTAGCGTTAGATTTATTAAAAGAGTTATACAACTGTATATCATCAGCATACAAATGGAGTTGAGAATGTTTTACAGCATCGGGCAGATCAAATGTAAAAATCGAGAATAACAATGGGCCAAGAATGCTACCCTGGGGTACACCGGAATTAGTGTGACCAAAGTCAGAGTGAACTGTTTTATTAATTTTCACTCTTTGCGAACGATCATACAAATATTCAAAAAACCAGGCTAAGATAGTAAAGTCGAGGCAAGAATTCAAGCGATGCACGTCACGAGTGATCTCATTAAAGAAATTTTAATACTAACATAATTTTCAATCATTAATTACGTTAAAAAGAGTAATGCTTGACACCCAGTTATTAAGCTTTTTTCAGAAATAGGTACAGTTTAATGGGGCTTCATGATTCTTAGCAATATTGTCTTATTTATAGAATCGATCTGTGACGTGCATCGCTTGAATTCTTGCCTCGACTATAGCATCGAAACCTATGAAGGACAAATTTGCAAGCAATAGATCAAAATTACCTAAATTAAATGCTTTACTTTGATCCAAAAGAATTGGTATTGTCGAGAACTTATCAAATGCCGTCGCTATGTCATCAACCACTTTTAATAAAGACGTATTAGTGCTAAAATTTTGACGGAAACGTGATTATATCAAAGGAACAATTTGATTTAAACATAATATTTTTAGTCGCAAACTCCTCTATAAATCCTTATTTTACTATAAGGAACCTAACCAGACTGCAACCAACAGCTACTCTCCGGGCTATGTGCCCCGCCGAGCGCTGAATTACAAGTTACAAGCTTGGCGCGTTAAGTGTAATAATTGCATATTACCATCAAAACGCTAATGCTTCGGTTGCAACAAACACCAGCCGAAAGACTGATCCTACTTAAAGGAGCTCCCTTACCAGTCGTCACACACCACTTGCAGACTGCAGTTTCGAGCTGTTGGCTCTCGTCAGTGCAAGGTACGTATGCGACGACCGACATGAGAATCCTTTGACTATAGTACATCCCGGTATTTTTACAATAGCGACATGTAAAACAGCCAGCAGGCGCCATCCAGCGGTCCAGTGTCTGTTGCAATCGAAAAATAAATAGCCTGACTTGGCTTAGCATCGTTCAAATGTGCTTTTAGAGGGCGGAATATTAAACATAATATTTTTAGTCGCAAACTCCTCTATAAATCCTTATTTTACTATAAGGAACCTAACCAGACTGCAACCAACAGCTACTCTCCGGGCTATGTGCCCCGCCGAGCGCTGAATTACAAGTTACAAGCCTGGCGCGTTAAGTGTAATAATTGCATATTACCATCAAAACGCTAATGCTTCGATTGCAACAAACACCAGCCGAAAGACTGATCCTACTTAAAGGAGCTCCCTTGCCAGTCGTCACACACCACTCGCAGACTGCAGTTTCGAGCTGTTGGCTCTCGTCAGTGCAAGGTACGTATGCGACGACCGACATGAGAATCCTTTGACTATAGTACATCCCGGTATTTTTACAATAGCGACATGTAAAACAGCCAGCAGGCGCCATCCAGCGGTCCAGTGTCGAAAAATAAATAGCCTGACTTGGCTTAGCATAATTCAAATGTGCTTTTAGAGGGCGGAATATTAAACATAATATTTTTAGTCGCAAACTCCTCTATAAATCCTTATTTTATTATAAGGAACCTAACCAGACTGCAACCAACAGCTACTCTCCGGGCTATGTGCCCCGCCGAGCGCTGAATTACAAGTTACAAGCCTGGCGCGTTAAGTGTAATAATTGCATATTACCATCAAAACGCTAATGCTTCGATTGCAACAAACACCAGCCGAAAGACTGATCCTACTTAAAGGAGCTCCCTTGCCAGTCGTCACACACCACTTGCACTTAACGCGCCAGGCTTGTAACTTGTAATTCAGCGCTCGGCGGGGCACATAGCCCGGAGAGTAGCTGTTGGTTGCAGTCTGGTTAGGTTCCTTATAGTAAAATAAGGATTTATAGAGGAGTTTGCGACTAAAAATATTATGTTTAATATGCCGCCCTCTAAAAGCACATTTGAACTATGCTAAGCCAAGTCAGGCTATTTATTTTTCGATTGCAACAGACATTGGACCGCTAGATGGCGCCTGCTGGCTGTTTTACATGTCGCTATTGTAAAAATACCGGGATGTACTATAGTCAAAGGATTCTCATGTCGGTCGTCGCATACCTACCTTGCACTGACGAGAGCCAACAGCTCGAAACTGCAGTCTGCAAGTGGTGTGTGACGACTGGCAAGGGAGCTCCTTTAAGTAGGATCAGTCTTTCGGCTGGTGTTTGTTGCAATCGAAGCATTAGCGTTTTGATGGTAATATGCAATTATTACACTTAACGCGCCAGGCTTGTAACTTGTAATTCAGCGCTCGGCGGGGCACATAGCCCGGAGAGTAGCTGTTGGTTGCAGTCTGGTTAGGTTCCTTATAGTAAAATAAGGATTTATAGAGGAGTTTGCGACTAAAAATATTATGTTTAATATTCCGCCCTCTAAAAGCACATTTGAACTAACAATTTGATTTGTTCATAAGTATTTTTTTTTATTTCAAAAGCAACCATTTTTTCCAGCAGTTTGGCGAATGCTGGCAGTATTGATATATTGATCTTAAGCCATTATAGAGGTTGGAAATAGCGATTTAGACAAGGGTATGACGTCTGCAGATTTTCAAATTAGTTGAAAGATGCCCTGATTTATAGAGTCATTGAAAAGACATCTTACTAGATCTAAACAACATGGCAATACAATTTTTAACATTTTTATGTTTATATCATCTACTCCGTACTCTTCTGATTTAATAGATTTTAAGCCTTTACATATATTATGATGACAATGCTTCTAAGGCCCTAACGTATATTTACTTTAACGCGATATCAACAATACATGAAAGATTATTAAGCACGGTAATTTGTATAAAAGGCTTGGTTGTAATAAATAAAGTCCGTATCCACCTACACATTAAATTAAAATATATAATAATACTTTATTTCACCATAATTACACCAGTAATAAATATTACAAATCTTACAAAAGGAAGTCGTAAATTATGTGACTAAAAAAGTTAAAATTATTTTAGACGAAAATGACGTTGTTGATGTCTCTCTAAAATATTAGTTTTACGAAAACAACACAACCACTCCCATAATTTTTAAATAAATCAAATTTTTTAAGCATAAATCTACTAAACTACGATTAAAGTCTTGCGCTTATATTATATCCATTCTTGTCCAGACTGATACTGTTTCGCCTACGAAAGCTCACAAATAAACGCATGACTCACTCAAGTCAAGTGATGGAACTTTAAACTTCCTGATCGATCCTGATTTGTATCGACTAAAATAGTGGTTCGCGTGTTGAATGTAAGGAAGTTTGACCAATATACACATATACACAGAGCGACTCAAGAGTTATGAAGACCTGCATCGCAGGGTAATGAAAATATTTTTAGCCGACCGAGACACTCGATATAGGATTGCTGTTAATTATGAAGGTATAGTTTATACGAGCATAATTGAAACTCGTCAGTGTTAAAGCACAGGACCGTGCGCACTGAACTTGATATTTTGTCCTATATATTTAGCAATGGTGTCGAGATTCGAATGGTAGTTGAAACTGTGCGGGCGAGTCCGGCAATGTAATCAGCCTGAATGAACCATCTACGGCTGCATTGGTTTAAAGATAATAAAACGGACAGGCCTACTAGCATAAAAAAACTCGTAAATCGTTTCTCAGAAGTCAACGTGGACTTATGAGATGTGCTATCAATGTGCCAGTGCAGTGCATAAATACCTGCTATAATATCAAGCGTATGAGTTTAGTTAGTTATTGTTCATATTTATAAATATTTATTACTATATAAAAGGTAAAATATTTTAATTATTTATTAATTTACCATGGCTTTCTGGAGACCATTTGAAACAGAGGATAATATCATAACGCCCGAAAATCTTATTATTTTCTTATGACAAGCATTTCTATTTACCTCCGCCCATGTACAATAAAGAGATGCCGACTGTTTTTGTCGGCTTTTAGTTTTTATACGGTTTCAATTAAGTTCGTATACACTTTACATCTTGCTTACTATATTTTACGTTAAACTTAATACTGTAACTGGTGCATATATTGTATTGTATTTTGAACATATGATAAGTCAATAAGAGTGTCTCATTCTTAGACAAGAAAGCATATCTTGATTTATTGATTCATTATCAGACAGTAGACTGATCACGTCTCCCAGAATTTTCTTCAAACACTGGCTATTCTATATTTTCTCTTTCCGGTTTAAGTGACCAAGAAATAACAGAACCCAGGGGAATACCATACTGAAGATTAGAGGGCACTTTTATGGACATGGTTCGTTGATTTACATTTGTTTGGTCTTTTTTTTAATCAATTATTTAACTCGGCCTATTTCCGCTACCAAGGCCAATCACCGACGCCAGGGGATAAGCTCATCAGTGTAGGCACTGGGACCCCTAACCTGGAAATTTTGCCGAACCCCCACAGTTTGTCGTGGGGTAGGGATCTTTAACGTGCTCACATCGTAGATACACGGAACCCACAGTTTTACATCTCTTTCGAAAGATGGTGACGCAAGCAGATCCGCTCATCCACTATATTTCATCGGCTTGCTGTGACCCGGTTTTGAACCCGGGCCGTCTGGGTGGGAGGACGCACCACTGTCCATCACACCACCAAGCCGAGCTTTGTTTGGTCTACAATAACAATTCTGGTTTTGCTTAAATCATACACAGAACTTATTGTTTGCACTATTTAAAATATATTGAAATTGTGAAAACTTGTTCTTAGAGAAGTAGCTACTTCGACATATGTCTGACATCGATCTTATTATTTCATTTTCACAAGAATAACATGCTGTCAAGAACCTTGACAAGGTTTACCAACACAATGATAAATAATTTTGGTCACGTCTGTTATATTTTTAACTAATTTATATTCCATATCCGACACGGTTTTAGTTTCAAGGCTTACTTGATAGCACGTTGTTGTTCCTGTATTATATACACAACGTTACTTAACACACATACTGGGTTAAATTATATTGTAGATAATCAGAGTGTTTAGTTTTGCCGACACAAATAATAATAAATAAATTTAAATATACAAACGAAAAGCCGTGACTTACTTATCATTACATCTCCCAAAACTCCTCGAAGAATATTACTTATAACTAAGAGTAACCACTTAAGAAAAGGATATTTTGCAACCCACTCCTAATTGCACCCTTGCATTTATAATTTTACTAGTTTTCGCTTAGTGACGTCATCATAACTTTAAATTCGCATAAAACTTTTATAGCGATATGTAATAAATATTAATAATAAAAAAGTGCATATTTTCACGTATAACTAAATGCTTCCACTTTCATCACAGTTCAATGAAAATACCGCTCTCGAACCTCCACACATTTTTCGCGCCTTCGGATTAGTTCTTCATGAGTAGCTTTTCTAATTGAATCCTGTGATAAGTTTGAAATGCATTTCTTACTCCCTGCGATAGTTGTTGATGGGCTCTCAATAAACTTTATTTTTAATAGTTCCCCAAATAAAATAATCTAGAATTGGTAAATCGGGCGAACGAGGAGGCCATAGGAAGGTACATTATTGGCGATCCATTGATCGTGAAAAGTTTCTTGTAAAAAGTTATTTATGAAATACGCGTTATGTGGGGGAGCACCGTCGCGTCGTGCTGAAAAAAATGTTCCTAGGTTCGGCGAGGAGCAAATTTTCTAAATAGTTATTATTCAAATTTGGAAAATATCTTTCACCTAAAAAGAAAAAAAACAAAAAAAAATTAACTGTACACGATACGATATGAGTTTAAGATGGCAGCAAATGAATAGCGTGTGAAACTGCCTCTGGTCGAAAATCAAATTTTAAGCATTAGTATATTAAAGTTTATTGTGAAAAGTGGCATACCACAAACGCTAATGTATGTGTAAACATTTGTGCATCCCGAACTGTGCATTTAATAATAATTTCTGTGTTTAAAACTGAAATTAATATTATTCCTGAGTACTTATTAAAAGGACAAGTAGCTGGTCAACCTTTACACTGTGACGTAGTGCGTAATAAAAATGCGTTGTCAATCAGTTCATCCGAAAAAACAATCAACCGTATACAGATCGCAGGTGGACACTGGACAGTAAACACTAAATAGTCTTTAGAACACTATGTCAAGCGGTAATACAGGGACGTGTGGGGTCCTCGTCAGGCGACCGTACTCTACGATCCTCACAGAAAGACGGACTCAACAATATGACTATGAATAATATTCTGTATTATCAAACAAGTTTCTGCTAATATTACTGCCGACATTAATAAACAATTTGAAAATGTAGAAAATAGGCTGAAAATATTGTCTACATCTATTAAAGAAAACAAATCAGCAATTGCAAATATTGATCACAGGGTCGATTCTTTAGAGCAGTACTCAAAACGTTGCAATTTGCGTGTATATGGTGTCAAGCGCCGAGACAACGAAAATACCAATCAAATTGTAACCAAATTTATTTGCAACAAATTGAAAATTAACATTATAGAAGCCGATTTGGAACACAGTTATCGAATTAATGAAAATATTTTGTTAATTAAATTTAAAATGTATGAACTAAAACAAAAAGTACACAACTCTAAAGCGAAGTTTAAAGGCACGGATTATGTAATCAGGGAAGATCTCACATCATTTCGCCATGATGCGGTTAAAGCAGCAGTTTCAAAATATGGAGCAAAGAACGTGTGGACAATTGATGGTAAAATACGATGGAAGTTAACAACGTTGTTATGAAACCAGCTGTAGATGAATTAGAACAAATTATTCAAGAATTACCTGCCAATGAGGAAAAATGATTTAATAATGTGATGTGTCATTATTATTACCATATAATTTGGGATTGAAGTTGGTAAAAATAAAAATGAAATTATTTTCTCTCAGAACTGAAATATGAAAAAAATTATATATATATATATATCTTTTGTTAAGTTTAGTTTTTGGTTCTGACACCATTATCATTTTTCTTTTTTCTCTCTTTATTTATTTGAAGGCATTCACAAAAACCTAATATCATTTAATTCGAATATATAGTATATCAACGTATACCAATATTTTTCAGCAGCACTATGCATATTTTTTTATCTCTCGGCGTAATGATCGGGTTTATGCCGTTTTCTCTTGTCATTTTTTTATACTTATTTACACATTAATTTCTGGTCTTTATAAGGCGATTGTACTCAAAGCCGTTTATTTTTTATTGACTTCTTAATTTATTATAATAACTTAAATAATTTCACCTAATTGAAACACTCTACTTCTCACTTTGTTTACATTAATTAACTGGATAAACAATTTTTTCCTTAATTAATTTATTTATTAGTTTTTGCCATAGGTTGTAGTTTTCATGCAAATTAAAGTTGCCACATTTAATGCTCGGTCACTGTTCACAGGATTTAATGAGTTAAAGGATATTGTTGAACGTTATAAATTTGATATTTTTGTTATCGCAGAAACATGGCTATCACCAGCTATACCATCTCGTCAAATATCTATAAATAGCTACCAGATTATAAGAGAAGATCGTTTAAGTAGAGGAGGAGGTATTGCAATTTATTATAGAAATCACATATTAATGACGAAAATGAATATTGATGAGGAAAATTCTTCACTAATTGAACAGTTGTTGGTTAGTTTTAAGATTGATTAAAGTATAATTGGCATTGGTGGTGTATATAAACCTCCCACCTCTGTAGTTTCCGATTGTATTAGTCACCTGGAAAATACAATTTCTCAAATATTACCGACAGTAGATGAAATTTTGTTGGTGGGCGATATAAACATTAATTTACTAAATATAATAACAGTAGCAGTATCAAATTTTCTTATTTTTAGAAACATATGGTCTTTCAGTTGTAAATAATGAACCCACTAGAATAAATAACTTTTGCAACACCTTAATCGATATAATAGCTGTAAGTAATTCTGATTTAGTCTTAAATACAAATATTGTAAACCACACAATTTCGGATCATTGCCTAGTTTATTGCGAATTAACCTATGAGGCGGTCAAGCCTAAGCAATTTTTTAGAACATTTAGGGACTATAAATACTTTAATTATGATGACTTATATAAAGACTTAACTAGCCTACCTTGGAACAACTTATATTCTCTAAACGATATCGATGAAATTATAGAAAGGTTTAATGATTACATAACATGTCTAGTTGATAGTTCAAATGTGCTTTTAGAGGGCGGAATATTAAAACAATATTTTTAGTCGCAAACTCCTCTATAAAATCCTTATTTTACTATAAGGAACATAATCAGACTGCAACCAACAGCTACTCTCCGGGCTATGTGCCCCGCCGAGCGCTGAATTGCAAGTTAGAATCCTGACGCATTAAGTGTAATAATTGCATATTGTTGTAATCGAAGCATTAGCGTTTTGATGGTCATACGCAATTATTACACTTAACTCGCCAGGCTTGTAACTTGTAATTCAGCGCTCGGCGGGGCACATAGCCCGGAGAGTAGCTGTTGGTTGCAGTCTGGTTACGTTCCTTATAGTAAAATAAGGATTTTATAGAGGAGTTTGCGACTAAAAATATTATGTTTTAATGTCTATTTGATGTTCATGCACCGCTTAGAAAAGTACGAATAAATAAACCATAAGCTCCGTGGTTAACCGACGCAATAAAAACAATGATCAAAACACGAAATAAAGCACGTGCTAGATTTAAAAAAACAAATAATGTGAATGATTGGGATACTTATAAAAATATGCGTAATTTGGTCAATACTGCTGTACAACAGGAAAAGAAGGGATACTTAACTTTAATTCAATACTAAAAAAACTTGGGATACCCTTAACTTGTTTAATATTATATCAAAAAAGTAAAAATCAAATATACTAGATCACCTTAGCGATTGTAACAAAGTTAACGACCTTTTCATTACCTCTATTTCCAAAATTATCACCGCTCCTCCTCAAGCATCTATCGATTTTTATGAATCTAACATATTTAATCCTGACATTGTCTTTCAGTTAGTAATTGTAAATGAGGAAGATGTCGAAAATACTATTAATAACATTAAATCTAATGCGGTAGGTAACGATAAAACTAGTGCAAAAATGTTGAAGCTATGTATACCCTATCTGACTCCTTTAATTACATGTATTATAAACAAGGCCATAGCTACTGCAAAATATCCTTTAGCATGGAAAATATCTATCATCTTCCCTATAAATAAAGTTAATAAACCCATTGAGTATTCTGATCTGAGACCAATAAATATACTGCCAACTTTGTCGAAAGTTCTTGAAAGGCTGGCATATAATCAAATATATCACTATAATAAATTAATTCAATTATACCCACCAGCCAATCTGACTTTCGACGATATTATTAACGGGTTGGATAACGGCAATATCATGATACTTCTTTCTCTCGACTACAGTAAAGCATTTGATACTATGAACTATAAAATGCTATGTACCAAACTCAAATATTATGGCTTTGACGAAACTGCAACTAATCTAATAAAATCATTTCTCATCGATAGAAGGCAGTGTGTGATCTTAAATGATAACATATCAAATGATGAAAATGTCATGTATGATGCCCACAAGGGTCAATTTTAGCCCCGTTGTTATTTATAATCTACACTTCCGATTTTCAGAACACTACGCCACATTCTTATGCAGATCATACTCAATTGTACTGCACTTCTAAGATTGAACATCTTAAGAATATAGTTGATCTACTAAATGAAGAAATTGCCAATTTGGTACGTATTTCAAAAAATCACTGCCTCTCTATTAACCCTAGTAAATCGTCAGTTATTGTATTTGGTACAGCCAAAGACCGCCAGAGGGTCACAGACGACATTTCATTATTTGTCAATGGACAAAAGCTAGAATACAAGGAAGAAGTTAAATGCTGAGGCATAAATATTGATGTCCACCTTAGGTTTGTTAGAGTCTAGTATACTTTAACTTGGCGTGTGTATGTATGAGTTAATATTTCCGTACGATTTCATTTTCTCCCATATTGTACACAAAGTTAAAGCAATTGACCAGAAACATTGTCTACGTGGACAATATTTCTGGATCTTTGTGTACAAGAGAAAATGAAATCGTACGGAAATATTAACTCATACATACACACGCCAAGTTAAAGTATACTAGACTATAGCTGTATAAATTCCCTGATTAGAAAATCATCTTGTTTACTTAACAGTCTATACGTTAACAGGCACTGTCTTAATGAAAAAACTAAAATTATCTTACGCGATTCCATTATATTATGTTTGTTTAATTATTGTGACGTTGTTTATGGTCCGTGTCTAGATCTAAAATCTTCCACTAGAATACAACAGATACAAAATTCATGCATTAGATTTATTTTTGGTTTACGTCGTACAGATCATATAAGCAGGTATTTATTAGAAATATGGTGGTTAAAAGTGCATAATCGTAAAGTTGTACATCTAGCTTGCTTTATTTATAACTTTAAAAACTCAAATTCCTGAATATTTATTTTTTAAACTATGGCCAAGAGTTAATGTACATCAATGAGAACTAAGAAATATCAACCAATTTACCATATATCGACATTCCACAGCAATATTACAAAGATCTTTCTCTTATCAAACAGTAGCCATTTATAATTCTCACTCAAATAATTTTAAAGCCCCGTCAAAATTAACCTTCAAGAAAATAATGAGGAAATTATTTCTTGACGAACAGTGACCTTGCATATTCATATGCATATTAATTGGTGCAATCCTCCCCAGGCTGTTATACCATACTGTATGATAGACTCTACTAGACCATAGTACATTATGAGTAGCTGATGTTCTTTGAGGATATTACTCGCTTGTCTAAACGTGTAAAACAATGTCTCATTTTTTGCATATATTTTCAATTTGAAGGTCCCATTTCAGGTGTGAGTCAACAATGATTCCTAGGTATTTTATGTGAACAGTCTGGTCAATTTCTATGTCAGTGTTTTGTATTTTTATTTTTTTGTAAATAGGTAATAGATTTTTATATGAGCAGAATGGTAGGTATTTAGTTTCAGCGATGTTCATAGTGAGTAAATGTTGATCAAACCATTTTTTTATCGTTCCGAATAATTTAGATGATTTGTGATAGACTTCTTCCCAAGTTTCTCCTTCTACAAAGATAGCAGTATCATCCGCAAATGAGATGATTGTACCATCGATGGGTGATGTAAGTAGATCATTTAGTATATTATAAATAGCAGGGGAACTGAGACCGTCCCTTGCGGCATTCCATAAGTGACGATTTTAGTCCCACTTTTAGTGTCGCCCAACTTCACACTTTGTGTTCTATTGGTTAAATAGCTTTTTAGAATGTTATATATTTGTCCCCTAAATCCCAGATCCCAAACTTTTTGCAATATTTCACTGTGACTTATAGTATCAAAGGCCTTCGCTAGGTCTATAAAAATGCCAAGTGAAGGTTTTTTATTGTCTATTGAGCTATAAATTTTCTCTATTAAATAGTTTATTGCGTCCTCAGTAGATGTTTTCCGCTTTTATATAAAGGAATTACTTCTGCTACTTTAAAATGAGCTGAGCAGACACCTGTTTCTAATATTCTATTTAAAATGTGTCATTAGTGGTGTGATTAAGACGATTACTTCTAGATCTACTGATATTTTGTCATGACCAGGGGCTTTTTTATGCTTTAATTTCGTTCAATCTACCTATTGTCATTTTACGTTTAAGAGTATTTTTTATGTATATAGCTGTACCATCATTTTTGCTTATGTCGCCATTGTTGTAATATAGTGTGTAACCTTCAATGTGGAAATTTTTAGTATTGTTTGTTTGCCAGGTTTCAGTTCAGCAGATTACATCAAAATAGCATTCACCAAAAATTAAGCTCATCAAAACGTTTTCCCAAACTACGGATATTGTTGTGATATATTTTTAAATTGTTAATTAGCGTATTTTCATTATTGTTTAGATATAATTTTCACTTCTATTGTATCTATTTCTTTTGCAACAAAATTGATTGGATTGAAATCTCTAACAAATTGATTCATATTTATATGACAATATTACACTTTTCTATAATTTATCAGAAAAATATATTACTGACTATTTATGACTACTTAGGTAAATAATTTCTATTTCAGTTTTATTGATGGTTCTCCCGTTCCTGTGGCTCCCGATGGGCTGGCAGCTTTTGTACCTGTACCAGTTCGCAGTCTGTAATTAACACGAGGTTTAGTTTCTGGTTCCTTCTTTTCGGTAGGGACTGTAATCTTGGTCTGTTTATTGGCTTTTATGTTTTTGTCAGTTGTCTTTTGTTGTTGATTTTACCTAGGAATTTCCGTTTGCTGACTGGTCTCTGGTTCTATTTGTTCGTTTTTTAGTTTTAGTAGATCCCCCACACCATAGGTTGTATTGTGTATTATCAAATTATTTTTCTTTATTTTTGCGTCTAGTTTTTGCTCTAGCGCCTTTTTTATGTGTCTTCTCAAGACTTTTTGGTTTTCCCTTTCTGCTTTTGAGAGATCATTCGTTATGGAAATAGAGTTACCTTTTAAGAGGTAACCTTTTTTCAGAATATCTAGCTTTTCATGAAAAGTTACGAATTTACCTACCTGGTCTCTTATTGTCTGTTTGACGGCCAAATCTATAAGCGTAGTTTAATTCCTCTTTATTTATGGGAGTTTCCAATGTTTTATTGAAAAGTCTAGAACGATATTATATAAGTCTTCAGTTTCTTCTTCTTCAAGCCCAAATATAATAATATTGTTTTTCTTGGCTTTTCTTAAGTTATTTTGCACTTGTTTATTTAGTATTTTATTTTCATTTTCTAAGTATTTTAGTCTATTTTCAGATTCCTCTAGCTTGTTTGTTAAAGAATTTATTTTATTTCCCAGTTCACTTGTATTGTCTGTAATTAACGTTTTCAGTTTTTCGAATATATTATTTAGTTCACTATTTGGCATTTCTGACATAATGATATGCGCGTTTGTTTTCGGTTGCTTACGTGATTTTTTTGGTTGGTGGCCACGAGTCAATGTACGCCCCAATATTTTAGTTGTTTTTGTATTGCAAATTTGGTTTTTGGTACACATGAATTAGAGACTAATGGGCTAGTTTTAGACTAACAGGAAAGAAAATATCACTTCCGGTTGAAACGGAAGTGACATCAACTTTTTTTCTTAATTGGAATGACTATATTTTTTTATGGTTTCTCATTAAGCATAAATTTCTATGTGTAACAGTTTTTTCAGATGTAAAAAATTCCAAAATATAAGTGAGATACGAAGAATTTTTTAATTTTTTCAAAATGGTCGCCTCAGATCAATGCGATGTAAGAAAATTACTATGTAGGCGTAGGCTATGAAAATTATTAGTAAGGTTGTAGACTTGTGTGTAAATAAGAAAATAGTTGTTTGAATTACTGATTGGTACCAGTATTTTTAGGTTTTTTCAAAAAAACGGAATTTCATTTTCATTTCCGTAGGGGTCTTATGGAATTTTTTTTTAATGGAACTGTACTTTTTTTTATTAATCAGAAATAATGATTCATAAATTATAATTTTTTCGCCATGAATCATTTCTTGATGATAGAACGTACAGTGTTCTGCCGGCAGTACGAAAACAACTCATTTGAGTACACTAGAAATCGCTAAATCTTAGGATTATGGGACCTGCCCGCAGGACGAATTTTTGCATTTTCTAGAAGCCAATAAAATGCTCTCAAAGCGCAGCTTTGTCCGAAGGCGCTATGTTTATTAGTTCCAATGTTACGCCGGCTTGAACTTATCAGTCATTTATACTCAAATGATGAAGCCAGGAGCGCGTATTTCCACGCCGGCAACGGTTTTTGATTAAAAAAATAATCATTGTGGACAGGGCCGGATCAAGGTAAATTTTGCTTGCAGGCAAAAATATTTTTCCCTCCCTCTTTACGGCAAAATTTACAAAATATGTTGCTTTTTCGATTTTGTCGCCGTTTCATTTTTTCGCTAATTGTTTTACCTACCATATTCAGCATGGTATCCCAGCATAGACGACTAAAAATATATTTTTTATTGAACATTTGTTTTCATTTTTTCTTCCCATTTTTGACTTAAAAATAAATTAAAAATAATATTTAATTTATTCAAGTGGGATAAAGCTCTGTACGTTCTATCATTAACGATATCCTTCGTAATAATAGAAGTATTTTTAAAAAGTAAGCGCCAACAAATCATTTTAATAAGGTACCTATTTGCATTTAAATCCAAAATTGCAGATAACCATGAAACTGACAGACATTCGCAACAATTGTTATTCTTACTCACTAATTTTCTGAAGCAAGTGTATTAAAGTTGTTATAAACAAGAAAATTAATATAAAAAGGCTGAAAAATATTCAAGAGATGAAAAAGTTGACATGTTCATTATTTATGGAGAGACTCGACATAATGCAACTCGGGCATAAGCTCTGTATGGACAGAGATATCCAGAAAGAAGACAACCTCCGAGAAACTATTTCGCCCGGTTGGAGCACTAATTTAGAACTGAACCTAATATAGAAATTGAAGAAAGATTTATTGTGGATGAAGAAACGGAAATTAACCATTTCGATAAGACAAATTGAACATGAATTACCAGTTTCCAAAGAATCAGCCAGGAAAATTTTAAAGAAACACGGCTATCGTTCTTATAAATATCAATTGCATTAATATTTGTATGAGAATGACTATACCAACGAAGAAGAATAACCTTCTGTAATTGGTTACAGTTACGCCAATTAACAAATGAGAATTTTATCAAAAACATCGAGATGAGAGAGAGATGAATCGAGATTTACAAACCTTGGGTTATTTAATCGAAACAACACTCGATATTGGGCAATTGAAAATCCTCACATTATGAGACAGGGGCGGTTTCAGGAGCGGTTTGGCCTCAATGTTTGGTTAGGCGTACTAGGCGACCGTATCATAGGTCCAATAATTTTTGACGGAACTCTAACTGGACCATGATATCTAGAATTTCTCCAAAATATAATAGTTCCACAGATGAATCAAATCCCCAATACCAATATTGACGAGGATTACTTCCAACAAGACGGGGCTGAACCACACAATGCTATTATCGTTAGGGATTACTTAAATCAATTATTTCCAGATCGTTGGATTGGAACCCATGGTCCAGTCAGATGGCCTGCAAGGTCGCCTGACTTAACCCCACTCGATTTTTTATTTGGACGCATTTGAAAAATAGAGTCTACGTGACTGCTCCAACCGCAAGGCAAGGTCTGAAAGTAAGAGTTCGACACGAAATTGCACAAATAACACCTCAACAATTACAGAATGTTAGACGTGCAACGATAAGTTGCGCTACACTGTGTATTAATCATAACGGTGAACAGTTTGAACAATTTTGATAATGGTTTATTATTGTACTCTTTCTACATGCCAAAAAGCAAATGAGTATCTTTTACACGAAGAAAGTTATAAAGGTTACTGTAAACCATTACACCTGGTCAAAATTTTTTAAAAGTGTCAAATATCTTTGAAACGGCTGGGTTAGGCATAGGGTATCCTACATGTTCTTGGCTCAGAATTTTATGCACTTTTCGAAAACCCTAAAATATATAGGGTGTTGCATTTAAAATAAACAAGTTAGTATCAACTTCTGGTATAACCGGAAGTGCCAGATGCTTGTAATTATTTTAGTTAGATTGGCCACACTGCCCTTGGTAGCTTCCTAAAATTTCAAATTTTTTTTGTGCATACTTTTCCCTATATCTATCGATGCAGTTTCCGAGACACTCTGTAGAGTAAATTTTTGTACGTCAAGTTTCGTTTGATAAATGTAAATTTTACTTCTGAATGTGTTGTTAAAGTTGCTCTATTGTTTAAAGTTGTATCAACAGCTCAAAATTTATTGTACCTTAATATGATAGTAGTTAAATTAGGTAGATATTACCTGCTCCTAATCGTTATGTAAGGGTTTATAGTTTATGGATATTTTGGGTAAATAGGTTTATATAAAGACTTAATCGTTTCCTTGAATGTGGCAATGCAATAATTCTATAACCCTATATATTCTATATATTTGAAAATGCAGAGTAGACCAATTTACTTTGTTTGATTTATTATTTACCATACTCTCGAATTTCTTGGATTTATTGTGTCCTGTACTTAATTTACTTAATGATGATATTGAAGGTTGGTGAGGGTATTTGCTATAAATACCAAAGGGCACTTACAAGAGAAGTAGTTGTATTCCAGTTTCAAAACTGCAAACACAAAATTGCAACAGAGAGTGTTAGTGTTATTAGAGTAAACAATAAATCGTAGTGCAAGTGAAGTTATATTCAAAATGAAGAATTTGCCAGTAGAGCAACATAAAAAAAATAATTTGCCCATCCATCATTTTAAAGAAAAGATTCTGACTTTGTTAAGTGTCAACAGTGTTCTTATTATACAAGCTCCAGTAGGCTGCGGCAAAACAACGCAGATTCCCCAGTACATATTAGACGATTCCAGGAAGAAAAATCAATTTTGCAACATAGCAGTGACATTACCTACAAAATTAGCCGCTATAACTGTAGCGAAACGAGTTTGTGCAGAAAAGGAATTTGCCTTGGGAACGGTTTGTGGATACGATATAGGATTAGACAGCGAAATATCCTCCGATACGCAGTTAACGTATATGACTACAGAAAACTTGCTACGAAAACTGAGTTCCACTGAAAGTCTGGATCAGTTTACGCACATATTTATTGATGACTTTCATGAAAGAAGTCAAGACCTGGATTTCCTGCTGCTAGTTGTCAAAAGATATCTTTTTCATAATCGTTCAAACACAAAAGTTATTTTTATGTCTGCGCTGGATAATGTCAATGCCGAAGAATTTTCTCGATATTATGGCACCCAACATGCAAACTGTTTGCTTCCAGCCCCTATTATTTACGTAGACAAAGAAACCAGTCATACTAGAAATATATTATACTTTGAGGAAATTTGCGGTGTAATCGGGAAGGAAATGAAAGAAGTGAAATTTGACAAGCCCCTGATTTCCGAAAGTGTTTGGGACGTGTTCGTGAATCTACTGTCTCATTTTGATAAGCTGGATGAAAAAAATCCTATCACAAGTGAACCAATAATCGGAAATGTTTTAGTGTTTTTGCCCGGCACAAGGGAAATTGAAGACGCCAAACATTACCTATTGCAACACATAAGAAAACAGAAGAAGAGGGTTGGTAGACGTAAAATAACATCGAGAGTACAGTGGAAAATAATATCACTGCATTATTTCACACCAAATGATTTGCAGGAGCTAGTATTTAAATCGAGTCCTGGATACAGAAAAGTAATTTTGTGCACCAATTACGCTGAAAACTCCATCACAATTCCTGAGTGCAAATACGTAATAGATTTTTGCCAAACGAAGAATATGAGGATGGACCCGCTTTACAATCATTGTAGTTTAGGAGTAGAATGGGCGTCCCAAGTGAACTGTGACCAAAGAGCAGGGAGGGTTGGCAGAACAGGAAATGGAAAAGTATATCGATTAGTGCCTACAGCTTTTTACAATGAAAATATGCCTAAATGGACTGTGCCTGAAATATTGCTTGCTCCTGCAGAAAAAGTTGTGCTTCAGGCTAAAAGATTGGGCATACCCGAGTGTCCATTGAACATACTTAATTCAGCGATGTACCCACCTATAAGTGATATTGAGAACGCAATTTTCACTTTGAAGGAGCTTGGGGGTTTATTGCCAACCTGTCAAGGTCTCATATCTGTTTCGGATGGGGACCTCACGTGTTTAGGTACTATAATGGCTTCGTTACCTGTAGATGTGCGACTGTCTAAGTTCATCGTACTAGGACATCTATTTGGCTGTCTTGAAGAGGCCATAATTATAGCTGCTGGATGTTCTATTTCGAGTATCTTTGCGACATCGGTTAAACGAACAGTTAGTGACCCCAGTGACTTTTTAGACTTGCTGCATGTTTATCGTGTATGTAAAAGCGATAAGCTCAAACGCCGCTGTAGGATTACCAACCCAGCGGTTAAACTAAACGAATGGGATTTTTTGGTAAACGATATAAGACAACGTCTACAGCGTTTTAATATCACAGCTAGAACTGGATCCGACAACATTTTATGGACACGTGATGAGAAATCACTGATATTACAAATTATAATTGCCGGTGCCTTTTACCCGAACTATTTCACAAACGAGAAACATGAATTAAACGAAGAACATAGTCCCTTAGAAATGACGTGGCGTGGATGCGTTTCAAGTTCCGCAAATAAGGTTGTAAAAGTTGATAGCAAATCTGTGAACGCAGGCTTGTTAGATACTGAACCAGAAAGCCTTCATACAAGGTTATTCGTAGCTGCGTATATATTTCAATCGAATTGTGGCCAGCATTGGACACTGCGTCAGACGTCTCTATTACCAAACATTCTAGGACTTCCCATGCTCTTATCACTCCTGTTTTGTCCCACAATGAAGGTTAAATTAACAGAAGATCGTACGAGAGTGTCGTCAATTCTTTGTGGTCTCGGTTACAACAAGTATACAAGGAGGGCTTTTCATCAATTACATGATTTGACTTTATCTTTGGATACCGAGTTAACGCAAGGTGAGATTAATAAAATTAACCAAATCCGTTTCCATATGAACAGAGGAATGCAGTTCATATCCAGACCGGACAAAATGATCAGGACACAAGATTGGCTCAGAAAAGAGTTGATCGAGTTGATTTTTACGCCCAGAAAACTCGTGAACAGGGACAGTGGTGAGCCTGCAAATAATTGGAGCGTAAATAATATCGACGTCGTTGTTAAGTCAGATATGTGCGGTGAGGAGGCTGATATATGGCCTATGTTGTCATTTGTTGAGCTTAATCATTCATAAATCGAATGACCAAAATACGATTCCTGTTAGAACTGGCTTGGTTATTGTCTAATATCCACAACTAAGCTATTGGAGTATACTGTAAAACCGTTATCGGGTTTTATCTTGACTACGTAACAGGCGTTGTTCAATCCCAGGCTATATTTAGTTTATTGTGTGTAACGCCTTGTTACTTGTTTTATATAACTTGACAATGTAATGTTCTAATTCTGTATATTTCTATTTGTTGTATTATTTTGTATATATATTAGTTTATTTATTTATTTGCATTGTAACGCGCTACCTATTTTTTCTGTAATAAATATTACTTTATCGAAATTTTCTTTCACTTTGAATTATCGCAGATATTTTTGCTGTAGGAGTATTATAGTAATTAATACCATTTTCTCTATAATAATGCATATGTCTACAGCTTTTGATTAGATTACAGTGAGATCTTCTGTCGTGGGTTTTCTACAATTTTATTTAGTGCGTTTAATTGTTTGTTATAGAATGTATCCATTTTCAATGGTATGAAAAAGAAAGTACATTATATGAAAGCATATTAAAACACTGACAAGAATAAAGTGAAATTAAAGCAATTTGTAAAATGCAATTTACCAAGCCATCATAAAATGTTTTCTGAAAACCCAGGGGCGGATTTAGAATTTTGCTCAGGGGGGGGGGTCAACAGTGGAGTATTTAGTTGGGTAGCAGAGCAGTCGATTTTTTTCTTTTTTTCAAAAATCAAGTGTGGCCAAAATTTGAATTTAATTATATAATCAAAATTAAATTTTCGTTAATAGTGAATTAAAACAACGATGTACTAAATATTTTTTAATTCATTAGAAATCAAGAATGTAAAACAGGTTTTAATAAAAATAACACTTTAAAACTCAGTGTTAAAAAACACAAGAAAAAACAATAACACTAAAAATGCTAAAATAAGTAGTCATGTAAAATATAGTATCATCAATTAAAAAATATCAAAAGTTAAAGGAATATAAACCTGAGTACTTTGACATCATTCAATAAAAAAAACACTTAAAAACTAGAACAGAACTGTAGGTTATATAGGTATATTTATTTATTTATTTATTGAATTACAATATCCAACAGACCGAGGTCCATTTACAGGATAAGGTTAGAACAAAAGTAGATATAATACAAAAAAGATAAAAGAAACAGGTAAATAAGAACAAACAAACTCAAACAAACATGAAATTATAAATTACATGACAAGTATCTATGGAACAAACAAATGAAGTATATAATGATAAACACCTAGCATTAAATAATTATAACTGTTTAATACTGTGAATATTTGTGTTGAAAATATCTATTATTGTATTGACATTATTGTAATTAGAAAACATTTGAAAGAAGGGGGATGTTGGTTCTTGGAGTACGTATTAAGAAAGTTTCACAATGTCTTGAGTTAAAACAAGGTACAGCGTAAAAAATACTGTTGAGAAGGTTTTCACATTTAATAAAATTGTGTATAATTTTATAGAGGAAAATTATAGATTGCGTCACCCTCCTCTTTAAAAGACAAGTAAAATTAAAAGTAGATAAAAGAATATCATGTGGATAACCTCTAGGCGGATAGTTGCCAAATGATTTAAAGTGTAAATTCTTTAGGAACCGACGTTGAATATTTTCTAATGATGTTATGTGACAATGATATATTGGATTCCATATAATCGAGGCGTATTCTAATTTTGATCTTACTAAACAATTGAACAATAATTTGCACGTATCTATATTTTGAAAATCTTTAATGTTTCTTAAGATGAATCCTAATGTCTTAAAAGATGATGTAACAGTAGAGTCAATATGATCAACAAATGTTAACTTTGAGTCAAACATAACTCCGAGATCTTTAACATTGCTAGGTCTATTCAGAGAGATACTTTCAATTTTATAATCAAATTCATAAGTGAATTGCTTTCTTGAATACGACATAACGTTGCATTTGTTGAGGTTTAAAAACAGATTATTTTCCATACACCATGTATTTACGCGATTTAGGTTGATTTGCAAGTGTTCACAATCGACCACCGAGTCAATTTGACAGAATATTTTTAAATCGTCAGCGTATAGAAGGTATTTTACATCAATATTGGCGGTAATATCATTTATAAAAATTATGAAAAATAAAGGACCTAAAATGGATCCCTGTGGGACTCCGGATGATTGTAAAAAATTGTTCGACTTGTAACCCCTTACTTGAAAATATTGCCAACGATCATTTAGATAGGATGTTATTAAATTTAAGAACTCTGTAGATATATTCAAATATTGAAGCTTATGTAACAATATATTATGATTTAATTTATCAAAGGCCTTAGAGAAATCAGTGTAGATAACATCTACCTGACCTCTCTGATCCAAGACTTCACTAATATATTGAGTTTTTATAACCAAATTGGTTACTCTTGAGCGACCTGAGATAAACCCATGTTGCTCTGGTAATAGACAATTATTAACGTGGGCATATGAAGGATCGTATAAAATAATTTCGAGTAACTTGCTAAAATTACAAATTATAGTAATTGGTCTGTAATTAGTTAGGTCGGTATTATCACCTTTTTAAAATATGGGTGTAACTTTAGATAATTTCCATAAGTCTGGAAATACAGAATTCTCTAAGATCGCATTATATATAATAGATAGTGGGTATGCAAGAACAATGGCACAATCTCAAATTAAAAATGCAGAAATGTTATCCGGTCCCATAGTCATATTTGCTTTTAACTGACTAATAGCGTTTTTTTACATCATCCAAAGTAACTTTCCTTAAATGCAATATATTATTTGGTGTGATGCCATCGAGTTTACACGGAGTAGTGTTAACTTTGGTATCTGAAAAATATTCAGAAAAGAAGTCAGCACATGCTGAAACAATTTCAGTGGGATTATCGAGATTTGTATCGTTATATTTCATATTAGAAGGTATGCCCGAAAGAGATCTTTTGGCTTTTAAAAAGGACCAGAAATTATTAGGATTCATATTCATATCATTTTCGATTTTACGTATGTACTGTCGGTATGCCAAATTATTTTCAGTTTTTAAACACTTCATAATTTTCATCGTTCTTACATTTTTTGTAAGCATCGTAAGCTTTATGTTTATTTTTCAGCAAAAAAATTAAGTGACTATTGAACCAAACTGGGTACTTTCGCGAGGGTGGTTTCTTGTTTGGAACATATTTATCAATAAGATCGTATAGTTTAAAGTAAAACTCTCCAACCATTGTGTTCATTGTGTGTGTATATGGTATATAGGTGGGACAATAGTGCGTCGGACCTCGGATATCTCGAGTTCTACGATAGCTAGAAATTTTTTAAAAAAATTGCAAGTAAACTAGAAAAAAATCTATAACTGGAAATTATTTTCGAACATACAGGGCGGGCCAAGACGAAATTACAGGACCAAGTGCCTTTTTTAAAATGGAGTGCTGTGTATATCAGTAAATTTTTTGAAGCCTCTTTCTAGGCTCTATTCATTCCTATATTAGTATTGAATATCTCCCAACCACTTGGATGTAATGAATTTTTTTGACGAAATAATGCAATCTGCAGATGGATATTAAAAAAATCACCACAATCACAATTATGGATTTTAAGAAAAATTTATGTTAATACCAGTTACGAGACATCTAATTAATGTTTTTGAATCATTTTCATTTCCTAAAAATGCACAGGGTACCCAAAAATTATTTTTCAATTAAGAATATTTTAAATCGAATTTTATCAATGTTTTAAAATGGAAGACCCTATATATTTTTCGACGATGTGACGTACAAATGAAAAACGAACATTTTTGTAACTACTTTCCTATGGCTAATTGCAACCATTTTCGTTTTATAAATAAATAAGTGTTTATTTTTCAATTAAGAACTTTTTAAATTGATTTTTCTCAATTTTTTCAAATGGAATACCCTGTATATTTTTCGACGATGTGAGGTAGAAATGAAAAACGAACATTTTTTGTAAGTACTTCCCTAGGGCTAATTGCAACCAATTTCGTTTTATTGAGCAATAATTACAAAATTCAAAAATAAACTTAAAAAAGAGGTTTCTTCAAATAAAATTATAATAAATGTTCCCACATGTTGCCCATTTTGATGATTAGACCTTACAGTGAACAGTGAAATAAATATTGAGTTCTATGAACATGAACATAAAATTATTTTTCTGAGATGTTTTAAATATGAATTAATGAGGCGTTTGAATGTTTTTAAATTGTTTTCTTAAAAAAAATTTTTTCTTAACCGCCTCTCAAGTTACCGAAGTAACCCCCTGGAAGATCTCAAGGATCTTGTGCTAGGCAAAGAGAGACGAGGGCCTACAGTTTAATGTGGACTCCGAACCACTCTTGGGGCAATTTTTTTTTAATGAAAAATTGTTTCGCCTTGCGGGAATCGAACCCACTTCGCTAGGCAACTCAGTTTGCTAGCCAGTCGCTTTAACACACTGAGCTACCATTCCCCATTATTGAAACTCTACACGTATTTCGGTTTTTTAAACCCTTGTCAATACTAGGTAAGCAGATAATACTGAATTGTAAGATTTTGGGGTTCGTCAATCGTCATTTATGTGTTATTACATCTGGCACTTTGAACTGTTGTAAAATTTCATTTACTTATTTAACACGGCATTCCGGCATTGCACAAAAAATGTACCTACCCCATTGTCGGAAGTCTGTTAGCTCACAATTTTTTTTCTTATTTATCAGCGTTAATTATCGATTTCATTTGAACAGAGATACATTAAAGATGCACATGAAAATTATTTTTAATTGAGATTTACATTTTACAGAAAATATACGTATTCTTTATAGCATCTACGCATCGCAAATTTTAAAACATTTGGGAAAACATTTTGATGAGTTCTTAACGTTTCTGTCCTCTTTTGGTGGTGATCTGTTTAACCGAAACCTGGCAAATAAACAATACTAAAATTTTTCACACTGAAGGTTTACACGCTATATTACAACAATGGCGACATCAACAAAAACGATGGTACAGCTATGTACATAAAAAATATCCTTAAACATAAAATAAAAATAAATAGATTGAACGAAATTAAAGTAATTAAATCAATCGTCCATAACAAACAAATATCAGTAACAGGTATATACAAACCATTCACAAACTTTGATGCAAATAATGTCCTTGATGGACTTTCAAAGTATCCACAGAACAACTCTAGTGAACATAATATATTATTAGGCGACTTAAATTTACTAAAACATAATGATTATACACAGGAGTACCTAGATATTATGTATCACTATGGTTGTAAATCTTCAGTAAACTGCCCAACTAGAGAATCAATAAATACGAAAAGTTGTATTGATCACATTTTTTGTAAGGGAAACATGACAAATGATGGTTTAACAAATCATTCTGATCACTATAGTACACTATTAAACGTTATTTTACCAACTAAAATAAATTACAACAAAAAAAAGAAACAACATATAGGATTAAAACAAATTTCAATCGAGTAAAAACAAATCTGTATAAAAACAATTGGGATGAGTTCTATACCTTCCAAAACGCAGATGATCTATGTAATACGCTGGTGGAACTATCCAACAAGCAATTGAAAAATCATCTAAGAAAATAAAAATGAACTATACTATCGAAAGGAAAGGTTGGATAATAAATGGCTTAATAAATTCCATAGAAACGCGAGACCAACTTTATCAACTTTCACTAAGAAATTCAAATGATAACGAAATAAAAAAACAGTCTTATTAAAAAGGCTAATAATGATTATTTTATAAACTATTTCAAAAATGACGATAAAAACTTCAGAAAAATTTTTCAATCTATTAATGAAATTACAAACAAGAAATTACAACATAATGAAATATCTGAAATAAATCTTTCAAATAATGATATATCAACAGACAAAAAATGAATATCTACAGAATTCTATAACTTTTTCACAAATGTAGGAAAGAACATGACAAAGAAAATACTAAAACCAGATACAAATTTTCCAAACAAAAAAAATGAAAACAGTTTTTATCTTAGTATTGTCACTGAACAAGGAATTCGACTAGAACTAAAACATAAAAAAACCTGGTCATGACAAAATATTAATAGAGCTACTTACAGAAGTAATCGACTTAATCACACCACTAATGACTCATATTGTAAATAGAATATTTGAAACAGGTGTCTGTCCAGTTCATTTTAAAGTAGCAGAAATAATTGCTTTATATAAAAGCGGTAAACAACTTTAAACACAAGACTATTGACCAATTTCCTTAATTTCCAACCTCTCAAAAATTTTTGAAAAAGCTTTGAAGTCAAAGATTATGAAATATATAAATGAATTTAATATATTATGCCAAAGACAGTTCGGATGCAATAAAATATTTAATCTAGTAAATTTATAGTTCAATAGACAATAAAAAGCCTTCACTTGGCATTTTTACAGACTTAGCGAAGGCCTTTGATACTTAAGTCACAGATAAATATTGCAAAAACTTTGGAATCTAGGATTTAAGGGACAAATATATAGAATTCTAAAAAGCTATTTAACCAATAGAACACAAAGTGTGAGGTTGGGCGACACTAAAAGTGGGACTAGAATCGTCACTTATGGATTGCCGCAAGGTACGGTCTTAGCTCCCCTGCTATTTACAATATAAATGATCTACTTACATTACCCATCGATGGTACAATAATCTCATTTGCGGATGATACTGCTATCTTCGAATTGGGAAGAAGTCTTTCAAAAATCATCTAAATGACTCGAAACGATTAAAAAATGGTTCGATCAACATTTACTTATTTTGAACACCGCTAAAACTAAATATCTACCATTCTGTTCATGTAATAATCTATTACTTGCTTACAAAATACAAAACATTGACATAAAACTGACCAGGCTGACATAAAATACCTAGGGATCATTCTTAACTCACACCTGAAATAGGACCTTAAAATTTAAAATATATGCAAAAAATAAGACATTTGTTTTACACGTTTAGACAAGCGAGCAATATCCTCAAAGGACATCGGCTACTCATAATGTACTATGGTCTAGTAGAGTCTATCGTACAGTATGGCATAACAGCCTGTGGAGTATTGCACCAAACCAAACCAAAAGATAATTAAAATTATGTTCAAGAAAGATCTTAGATATCCAAATAGATGTCTAATTGAAAAATTTAAAATTCTCAATAAAATTACCTCAAAAAAATCAATTTTATAAAGACTGTATAAACTAATGCCAGATCGCCTAAGAAACACCAATAATAAAAAACAAAGAGAAAACATCAAAAACTGGCTACTCAGCTTACCAGAAAATTTTATAGAAAACTTCATACTTCCCCACCTTGGTATAATGCTGAAATTAAAAATGACATTCGCTGCTGGCTCACAAAAATTTCAAAAAATACAAAAAGATTATTACCGGAATCAGTTTAGGCGACTCATGGCCATCATAAAACAACAAATTGAATCTGCTTATAAAGATTATGTTTCAGCCGTCGAAAATGTAATCTCGCACGATCCCTCTAAATGTTGGTCATTTACTCAGTATAAAAGAGGTAAACTAGAATCCCGGGAGTGGTCACTTATAACAATGAAACACTGGATACACCGCAAAATGATAGTTAATGGTTTTGCAAACCTTTTCTCGAGTATATATTCTCCTCCGGATCCAAATCACACAAACGACAACATATTTTACTCATCCGAATTGATAAATATTAACTGTACTACAGAAAATTAAATCTTTGAAGCAATCAAAAAACTGAAAAATAAAATGACAGCCGGTATTGCCGGGTGTTCATAGCTTCGTCGTTAGAGACTGTGCTGCGGTGTTTGTTACTCCGTTGCGTATTATTTTTAACATGATACTTACAGCGTCCAAGTTTCCGGATATCTGGAAAATTACCAAAATATGTCTTATTTTAAAAGCTGGCGATCCATCGTCCATAATCGATAAGAGACCCATTGCCGTTTTATGCAATTTTGCGAAAGCACTGGAAATAATTTTGTATAAACATATTTACAGCACAATAAAATCGTCCATATCACCCATGCAACATGGATTCATGGCACAAAGATCCACAGTAACAAATCTGGCTTGTATTTTCCAATTCATATGTGACAGCCTGGATTCAGGGGGGGCAGGTGGATGTCATATACACGGACATCCAAAAAACCTTCTACGTGGTGTTCCAACAACTTTCTTAAATTAAACATATCCAAATGCAAAACCGTGACTTTACTCGTAGGCAAAATTCTATACAATTTGACTACAACATAAAAAAAATTCCACTCGAGCATTGTTTGGAATTCAAAGATCTCGGTGTGATTTTCGACTGCAAGCTTAATTTTTCAAGCCATATTAATCACATGACAAAGTCAGCTTCTAAGTTGCTCGGGTTCTTTGTCAGATACTGGAGCTGTTTCTCTAGTGTTGAAAGTTTGAAAGTATTATATTTCACATACATTAGATCCAAGCTGGAATATGCCGCTCTCATATGGTTTTCTATATACCAAAATTTGATTTTATTAAATGAATCTGTCGAGAGAAAATTTGTAAAGTTCAAGTTTTTTAAAATGAATGATTTTTTTCCACAGCGAGGCACTGATACTAACCTCCTATTAGATATGTTTAATATGATTTCACTAAGTGAAAGAAGGAACTGCGCTGCTCTTTCATTTTTGTACAATCTAGTTAACAACAATATCGATTTTTCATCCCTTGTTAATAAGCTTTGCTTTTTGGTTCCTCGATTGCATTCTCATGATAGTGATTATTTTTACACCCCCTTTAGTCGTACCAACCTTATCTGTAAATCACGAATGTTTAATATGTGTAAGGTATTCAATTCAATTTCCGGTCTTTGTGATATTAATCATAACAGTTTAAATAGTATAATTGACTTATATCTAAGAAGCAACTTATAATATATGTACACCTACCCTGATACTATGTTTTTACAATATTTTAATTTTTTATTTATATACCTTTACTGCCTCATGCACGGCTTACGGCATTTTGAAAGCCATCTATTTAGGTTTTTATCTCCAATGCATAGGATGTACAATTATTATTTCACAATGTTCTGCTCACTTGTATATTTTAATGTTTTTCTCATATTTTCTTTTTATGTATACTATTCCATAATTTTAGGCTTACTTTGTATTTGAATATTTTCTCATATTTTTGTAATTTATATTATCATGTTCTCTGTAACAATTCTGTTTCCTGTAATTGAGTATTTACCTGTTGGAAATAAATGCATTATTTATTTATTTATTTATTTATTTATAAATACATGAAAATTGTACATATAATTTGAAATGATATCAGTTAACTCTTTTTGTATCTGTTTACTTTTATTTAGCCTTTTCCTTTCCTTTTACCTATAATTATCTAAATTATCTCTTTTGCTTATTATCTATTATTTTTTATGAAACATATTTTAGATATATAAAAAGAAAGAATTAAATGTTTACATAAACACCCATAGACAAATTTTTCTCTAACAACTTAGGTGGGGCTTAACTAAATATTTATTATTATGAATTCTTTTTTAAGAAGAAAATGTTAAAACATAAATTGTAACCAAACAGATAAAATAAATATTATTATTATATTATTATTATTATCTAGAAAATATTATATATCCAAGGATTTAAAATATGATTTTGCTAGAGAGTATTTAGCAAAAGTGTGAAATATTTGGTAGTAATAATTTATCGTTATTTTAATATTACACATTAACCAACAGCCATTCACTATTTACTTCATTTATATTCAAAGTTGCCACGAATTTATCTTAATTATTCATATTTTAATCTTAATCCTAATGCTATTAGTTAACGTGTGTATTATTTAATAAATATAATATATAATACATATGTAACGGGAAAAGTTTCCTTTCAGATCCACCGTTGAAGTCTCCAGTACAATTGGATATTTTTGGTTTTTGAAATTGAATTATAAAAAACAACTAACAGTATTTCGATTTGAAACCGAGATACATGAACTTTTGGTGTTTAATTGTTTATAAATAAACAAAAATTATGACCCAAAATTTAAAAATTTAAAATTGAAGGAACTGTTTTTATGAAAAATAATGATCATTATCATTAGACCAAATCTGTCTATCGTCAAGCTTAACTATAAGATTGAGTGTCGAATTTTCAATTTGTTATAAGACTTTTAAATAAATATACCTAAAATTTTATTCAATTCCCTTGAATTTAATTCTCTCAACCAGGCACAGCAAAGTTTTTGCGATCGTCTCACCACTTTATGACATCCTAAAACAAGAGTGACCAAATGAGTAGGGCGGGTATTATTTGTAGGAAATGTCGTGCGCAAGAAAAAAGTGTAGGATAAAACTGTGTAGGATAAATTAATTCGTATGTAAAATAATTTGGACCGTGTGCCTTCTCATTTTCGATATTCTATTAATAAAAATCCTGCTATCAATACAGGGCCTTGGGGAACGCCACGAGTAACTCTAGAGCTAATGAGACAGTAGAACTATAAAAAACGTATTCTTAGGAACATTTTTTGTACAAAAGTAAAGGCAAGACACAATAATTTAAAAATTAAAAAACATGAGTTTTAGTTTTCCCGTAATTGGCCTGGTGAATTTTAACTGTATCACCCTGTATAGAGAGATTCAGGAACATAAATAGAAGATAGAGTCAGCGTAAAAAATATATTTTAGATACTAAAAAATCAGCAGGTTTTGCTGAACGTGGCTTTAATCAGAATAATTTTTTAATTCGGAGTACCACAAGGGACGGTACCGGGTCCTACATTATTTTTATTATATATGAACGACATAGTGCAATATGTACAAAAGTGCAATAATCAACTTTTCGCGGATGACACATTGTTATACTACGTAGATGATGACATAGATGAAATTATAAACACTTTAAATGAGGAACTTAAGACCCTACAAACATGGTTAAAAATAAATAGCATGTACGTGAATATAGAAAAAACAAAGTTTATGTTAATTAAATGTAGACATAACAAAATTGATACAAGCAACCATATTGGCATATATATAAATGAAGAGCAAATAGAACAAGTTATAGAATTTAAATATTTAGGTATTATCATTGATGAAAATTTATCATTCTCTAGTCACGCTTCGTATATCACCAGCAAAATTGCTAAAAAAGCAAATTTATTAGCTAGATTAAGGCATGTCAGCACATGGACTAAACTATTAATATATAAAACAATCATCTTACCACACCTAAACTTTTGCGCAACCATTCTATATCTATTAAATAACACACAGATACATGAAATACAAAAAAAACAGAATCAAGCATTACGGACCATTTTAAAGTGCAATAGATACACAAGTATTAAATACATGCTAGAGCAGACCGAACTTTTAAGTGTCAGACAGACCATTTTCACTAGCACGATGATCATTATATATAAGATAAAACATGGGTTATGGCCACATCACCTGCTTGAAGATATAACTTTTGTTCAAGACATCCATAACTACGAAACCAGAAATAGGGGGAATTTTTATATTGATACTGTCAATACATCATATGGTCAGAATAACTTATTTCACAAAGGACTTATAGAATATAATCAGTTGCTAGATGCCATAAAGAATAGTGAGACACTCCCGTCTTTTAAAAGGAAGTGTAGAGATTACAGTATCGAACATATCGAATTGTAAATAAATATTTATTTTGTCTAGTTCCGTTTTTTGTATTGTAATGTAAGTCTATATATATTTATTTATTATTTTTGTTGTATGTATATGTATGTATATATTTAACTGTTCTATTATAAATGTAAGTAAGATTGTAAGTTAGTTATGTGCTATTAAATAAAGGTGGTTATTATTATTATTATTATTATTAATTATAATGATAATATTGAACTTTTACATAATACTAACAAAAGAAAAACTTAAATTTCCTAGAAATGTTTAGAATTAAAAATGTTAGAAATAAGAAGCAGGTAACAAACATCCTAATGGAATATGGTATTATCGTTATTAAACAATGCTATTAATATTCAAATCCTGACATCATAAAACAAATTCAGGTAATATAATTTTCGTAAATAAAAATTGCTCTCCATTTTAGTTTAATGAGGCTGATATGTCAAATATGTCGGCAAAAATCTTGGGAAACAAGGAACCAAGTGTTTATCTTTCTTAATTTTGTTATTAAGTATGTTTCACAAAGAGCCAACCTTTGATAGTATATAATTTACTTATAGGCATATTTATGGAAAATATGAACATTATTTCTTACACATTTACACCCAGTATGCATCAACTGCATGTAATATAATTTATCTACACTCTTTAATTATTAAATATCAACCGCTTAATATCGTATACAATTTCAAATTTAGAAATCTATATTTAATGCTGAGAACGCTTACATGTTGATTACATAGTTTACATTACAAAGTTTAGCAGTAAATGCAGTACAATGCAGACATGTTAATAATAATAATAATAATTTATTTCATCCATTGAGATCAATATAGTGATATTGAACAAGTCACATTATATAACAAACATATACAAAAACTAACAAACGTTTAGATATATAAACGTTACATCAAATAAATTACACAGATACAAAAGCAAAACAAATATATATAGAAATGAAATTAATTTCTTAAATTATGAAATTCGAACACGCTATAAAAACAGATAGTCCTTAAACTTTTATTTTGAATACAGTAAAAATTCCCTCTTTTCCTTATTGTCAAGGGGCAAGTTGTTCATATAGTCAATTTGGTATAGGTACTTGTTCGTTAGACCCTACCCTTCGATATGAGAAATGTTGCCACGGTCGGGGCCCCCCGGGGGGAGGCCTTATTATAGTATGGTTGCCTACCTTCAGGGGCAAATCCGCATTTTCGCTTGTTTTGGAGCTAAAAATGTCATGAATGGCTGAAATTTGATACACATGTGGCATTTTGGGTGTTTAAGGTCACTAGTAAGTGTCCCAGGGCCCACGGCCCTTTTTCTCAAAATGGCGGCGGGAAATGCACAAAATAACGTTATTTTCGGAAAAATAATAATAATAATAAACGTCTTTATTGAAACAATAACATACAATGTTTCATGGGCGTAGCTTAGCATAGCTAAAACTTTACTCTATCTCATTTTTTCGAGTGAGGTCTCGTTTCATGTGTATTTGGGGTCACTGATTTCGAAAAATCATGTTTTTAGTACGTGAGATTGAAAATAATGACAGGGCGAATGAATAATACGGCCGTTTTCTTATAATAATGGTACAATAACACTTTTATTTCATGCCAATGCCTATAAATAGTACCTGTGCATTGGGCATAAATTCAAGTAGCACAGATGTGTCACAACTACATTGTGACGTGCCATCTTTCGCTGGTATCCACGAACTAATAATAACAGGTTTTAGTCAAGGAACTCCTCAATACATCGTAATCGTAATAAATTATCCATTCGGCGATAGATGTCACCGCGCTCTAATTTTCTATCCAAGTTACCATCTTTGGCTTTGCACCTCACTAGGTAAATATACACTCATTAAAATAATTGTGTATGCCAGGGCATTCTAAAATATAAACTATTATTATAATTATTGGTGTATAAAAATTGTCTACAAAATGATAGTGTAAAGATAGATAATGATCGAAAGTCAATAAAAATCGATTTAGTTTTTAACATTCCACAAGTTGGTACTCTTGACAACCGTATTGTCGAACTGTCAGTTTAAGTCATTTCCTCTTGTTTTTGTGAGTTAAAAATGGTTATAAATATCACTCAAGTTGCTTCATACTTTCTTTTGTATCAAGAAATTGAGCTGAAAACTTTGCTAGGGTTTAATTTAGTTAAAAGGCCCGTTGTTGTTATTCGGTTTGATACCGGATCAAAAACTAAATTTACCCTAATTTTAATACTGTATTCTTGGTATTTATTATATTGTAATATTTTTACCTTTCATTGTACTGTACTTTCTGATTTTTATAATAAATTGTATTCTTTATACTTTTTTATTGTTCGCTCTCACTACAAGGATTTGTAAGATCTGGGACCTTGTTTGCTTGACCTAACTTTAGGTCGTAATAACATTTACATAGATCACAGCTCAGATCACAGCATTTCAGATTGTTTTTGAGACATTTACAGCGATTTGCAACGCAGCCTTTTTTACAGCTACACTTAACTAAAGCTTCGCACGCTTCTGAGGCTACAGGCTTTGTACGCCACATGGATTCCCAAATACTGTCACATTTTTTCCATCCAAAATCTGATAGATTTGGAAGGTGCTATCCGCTGAAACGACTGTCTCATATTCGGTTTTTAAGGAAAACGAGCCTGGCATACTGTTCTAAAGCATTCCTTTTTGGTGGATTCGATTCCAGTTGATGATCGTTTTTGGTAAATAGCACTCTCCGGCATTCGTTCAGTGTTATAAGACACGGTTCCGGAAAAATAAAACAGATCTTCATTTGATGTGATTTAAAATATGTGGTTATTAAAATTGCTCCTTATTGGTACATTTCAATTACCTGCAGTATGTTAAAACGACAAACTTTTCTAGAGTTTCCATTGCTTTTTCAACATCTCCAGCCTGCAGGGCTGTGAATGCTTCTGTAGCTCTAGGATACAGTAACCAGGAATTAATAGCCGTGAGCTCTCCAATTCCATGGAAAAAAGATACAGTACCGCATCCGGTAACTGCGTGAAATCCTAGTATGGCCTGAGATTTTTCAGGACCTGGCAACAAAATTAATACATCTTACCAACCGTATTCTAAAGTGAGTAATATATAGACTATATGTAGTGACTTACTAAGCACTTCATGTGTTCATGGGCAGCTAAAAATTTGGCGTGCCTTCCCATGTCAAAATGCAACCAAAACTCCTTGAGGTTAGGCAAGTGTTGCATACAAAAAACCGCAATCACCAGTACATCTGTATCGCATGATCATTATAATTTTTTCATAGCCATTAGTGACAGCCGTTCAAGTCTGCTGCTGCTGAGCTCCATGCAACTTTGCTCCTCGCTACAAAGGTTTTGTTAAGTCCGGCACCCTCATCCAGAGCCAAAACATTTACGTCCAGTAGCTCAAATTCATCTTAATTTCGAGTATCTAACATACTTGTCAGCTTTGACACTCCTTCCCGGATACGTCTGTTCCTCTTGTGTCTCTTTCTGGCATACACAGTTCCCAATTAATCTCCATCCTCCACCAAACTAAGGAACGTCACACAATTTAAATTTTTTCAACATTCTCAAAAGACACCTACAAAAAATGGAGAGGTAACAATTACAGTTTCGTCCACCTAACCAGTTTTACTAATATAACTGATGCTAAACAAAACTTACTGACTCGGCCAGCCAGCTGCCCGGGGGGCGGATCTCAGGCCCGTAGAAAGTCGATTCGGACATAGCTGGGCAGCCACAGCGCAGTATTCATCGACCACACGTGCTCAAAAGATAATTTTTCGAAATCAGTGACCCCGAAAACATATGAAATGAGACCTCCTTCAAAAAATGTGGTAGATTAAGCTTTTTCGGAAAATAAGGTTACTTTATGCATTTTCCCCGCCGCCATTTTGAAAAAAATGACCGTGGACCCTGGGACACATGCTTGTGGCCTTAAATATTCCAAATGCCGCATATGTATCAATTTTCAGCACCCTTCAGCTCCAAAACAAGTAAAAACTGTGATTTGTCCCTGAAGGTAGACAATTATGCTATAACATTTCTTATATAAAAGGGTAGGGTCTAACGAATAAGTGTACCAAATTTGAACGCTAGAGCATAAAATGCAAGGTGGGATCAATTGATGCAGGTTACCGTCGGGACTAATAGAAGACTACCATGTCGAGGTTCATAATTGTACCTGAATTGCTTGCGAAAGAACTAATATTTTTAATAGTATGCAGGATGCACAATTAATAATAGGCCATAACCCAATGGTAGGTAGGTACAGGATGTCAAAGTTGCAAGTAGGTGAAGACGACATCGAAAATTTACTCTTAAGTTGCAGCAAATTAGTTCATAAGAAAGTCAGTGATGATCTTGATCAGAGATCTTACGCTAAAGTGAAGCTTATGTATGTTCATAAAGAAATTCTTAGTTCCGATGTAAAATTAAAGCTGTGATTCTCTTATTTTATCTTCCGTGACTTACTGTGATATAATGTATTGAGACGCTTTACTTTGTAAAGGTAAGGAAAGTTTGCAGAAATTGCTTGTTTAAGATGTAGTAATAATTTGCGCAAATTTGAACATATTTCAGCCAGTTGCTTAGCATTTAAATGGCTCAGCCTTAGTGAACCGTCTAATTTACGTATGGCATGTAGCGTATACGATATAATATATGAAATTTTGAAACATGGTAGACCTGAATATTTGGTAGCTAAATTAGTTGGAAACAGTGATTTACACGCGCGTCCCACTCATCAACGTGATTTGTTCAGTGTTCCTGTGAACGATCCATGCTATAGGCGTCTGAAGGACGTTTTATTACCCTTACTAAAATGGATATTAGATATTCACCTGAAGGGTTCAATGCGACTGATTCAGACATAGAATACAAAATATATACTTACTCTTTAGTTTTGCTCAACAGCTGGCACTAAATATTAATAATAATAATAATAATAAACGGCTTTATTGAAACAAGGTAATAATATGTTTCATGGGGGAAGTATAGCATAAGCTATTCTACCAAATGGTATTGATTGGACGTCATTACACTGTCTTAAAGCCAACACTAACACGTCGGATTTTGTGATAGTTATGCAAAATTTCTTCGATGAGATATTTTGCTGATTGTGTGATGAGTTTAGATGTGTTTTTGTGGGTTCTTTGACATTTCCAGGCATAGAATAACCCAGTGTCCAAGTTCTTTTAGTTATAATACTGTAAATATTTATAATGCTTTACCGATTGACATCAAGTCTCTCTCCATTATTTTCTCCTTTACTACTTTAAAAAACGTACGAAAGATGTGATGCTACGACAGATTACATGTATTACTGTAACTTATTAAATATAACCAAGTGGCGCTCCATTGGGTCGTCTGATGGTGTCCCTATGCAGATTACAGCACTGTGCAATCAGCGCGTGGGGTCATCGACCGTATAAGGTTACCATACTGTACGTACACAGTATTCGCAGGTAAATATATTGCATCGATGCCAATGCAAGATAGAAAATAAAAGAAATGGCCAAATAATATGCTGAAGAGAAACAGGTATACCCTGCTCTGTTGCCATTTTTCTCTTTAGTGACCTAAACTCTACCATACTTGCTGAGCTGCTAGCAACTATGTAAATATATAGCTTTCTTTCACGTGCATTATTGGACTATTTATATTTTTTTCTATCATATTATAGGAATGGATTAAAGTTTTGTACTTATCTTTAAAAACTGCGAGAGTATCATACATAACGTGAAACAATTATACAAAAGCCTCAGTAAACCAATGATTAATGTTTACATCTAGTTTTATTTGTTGTCATAGGAGTGTACTGACCTTTCGATGTTTGTGTTTATATTTATGCGTGCCCGTCATTAAGTTGTTTTATGAAGTGGTTTTAGCTGATAATTCTCATTTGTACAAATCGTTAAACAGTCCTTAATAATGGTACATTTTTAAAGGCTCTAATTCCTTCAATGTGTGTGAGAATAACCTAGAAATGGTCAAGCCAGCAAAGTTTACAGTAGACCGGCCGCAATTAAAAATATGTTGGCAAACACGTCCGACCATTTCTGTGTCCAGTCTACACACATCTTGCATAGTTATTAACCAACTTCTACATCCTACCTACTTTCTATGGAAGTGTTACATCGGTATATCTTATTAGCATCTTCTTAAGGCAGATCACGTATTGTTTCTACAATTGTTATAAAACTTGAAATGTTTGGGGTTAATTTACGGCGCGTGTGCATATCGAGATATTTTGCAATAAGGAAAGTTGGTACTTTGAGCATTATCAGTAACAAAATGCTTTTCTTATTGGTACATTGTTCTTTGAAAATATAAAAATATATTATTTAGAAATTATTTGAGCAAAACTTTCACAATAATAAGAAATTACCTTGTTTCTTTATATGTACAGGCCATTATTCTGATCATTTTAATATACAAGCATGATACACATATTGATTAAAAATTACCGAACTTATCGGTATTTAGATGGACATAGTTCTTCTAATATATTATCAGATATTAATTTTATATGTGATACATTTAATGATCTGATATTTTACATACATACATACATTACATATTTTGTGTAAAAATTAATTTTCATATAATACATCCCTCCGTATGCAAGTAGCAAGTTCCCTTAATACTGAATGTTAAAATTTGTGTAATCAATTCAAGGGTAGTGATATTTTCCCTCACTAACTGACCTCAGGTTTTCGTCGGTCGTGTAGAGCAGTCGTGTGGATGAGGTGTAGTATATGGTGATTTTCCAGAAACGGAAAATGAGGCTATATTTATTTATTTATTTGATAAATAGGATGAAAATCCCATTTACAGACAGTCGATTAGATACAATAACTTTAAAATAAGAATAAGTAACTTCGAAAATTAAACTAAACATATGTGTGCTACAGAATTAAATAACCATAAGTAGAGTGTAAGCATACATACATATATACACATATAATGAGCATAAATACATATAGAGTACATAAAAAAGAAGAAAAACAAAGCGAACAATAAAGCAAAAAAGAAGAAGAAAGAATATGCTCAACGCTTTATGCAAATATTACACCTCGTACTAATTTTTTCTAGTGTGTCAGAGTCGTAACTATATTGTAAAGATAAATTATACTATAATAAATCCGCCTGTTAGAGTGTCATTAGATTATAACGTGCTAAATTAAGCAAATACTCAGAGCTACTACCGTACACCCCATTCGAAATGAAATTTGCGTGTTTAATAATTTTTTTTTTTTTTGTATATTCTCTAAAGCCTGTATATATTTTGTATAAAAGGGATACCAAGCCATAGAACAATATTCAAGCCTGGATCGAACAACACTTGAGTACATTGTTAATAATGTTCCCATATTTTAAAAAGATTTAGAATTGTTTCTGTAAGCAAGATTAGCAACATGGAGAACATGTTCATTAAATAATAACTTAGAATCAAATTTGATGCCTAAATCGGTTTTAATTCCACTTTTTCCAGAAATGAATTGTCCATCGAATACGGGATGTCTATAATTTGTTTATTACGGGAGAAGGTCATGATTTTACATTTTTGAGTATTCAAAGGTAAGCGGTTATCTATTGACCATTTGAATATATTATTAAGCTGCATTAGCTGCATTGATGTAGAATCATCATCATTGCGAATAGTTTTGTACATTTTTAAATCATCCGCACAAAGTAAAATTTTACATTTTTTTACGGAATAGATAGTATCATTTATGAACAATAAAAATATTAAGGGTCCCAAGTAAGATCCTTGGGGGACGCCAGAATTTGCAAAATAATTATTTGATTCATAATTATTGACCCTAACAAACTGCACTCGATTGGATAAGTATGAAAAAATAAATTGCAGCAACCCATCGGAAAATGCAAATTGTCTCAATTTATTGATGACCACGTAATGGTCGGTTTTGTCAAATGCCTTGGCAAAATCTGTGTAAATGTTGTTTTCAGGTTTACGCGGGTGTTAAATGAAGTGTTGTTGTACTTCCGGGTGCTCTCCCGCGTCGATGGTCGACTCCTCCAGGAGTGACGGTTGTCTAAACGACGTTTCGCCAGAATCTCATCTACCATCTTCAGGTTCTCACTGAAAGCTGTATACTGCTGCTCGTCGTTGCTCGAACTGAATTGTTCAGTTCGAGCAACGAGGAGCAGCAAGATGGCAGATGATGGCAGAGCAAGATGCCTTCATTTTGATGGCTCATTTTCGAAGTGGAACTCGCAACGAAGATGGATCATGGAAGTATTCATTGCAATCATGCATTGAACAATTTATGGAAAAATTTCCTGACGCAAATATTTCATATGACACATTTTCAAATCGTAAATATGTACTCGTTGATCGTTTTGCAAAGAAACACTGCCTTTGCAAGGGAAAATCCACTGGTAGGCCAACTGTTTTAGCTGAAGTGGTTATGAATGACGTTCGAGAAAGAATAAATAAATAAACACCACAGAAATTAGACAACCCCCCAATTCCAGAAGCCAGGGCTTGTGCGGAAGAGGGTTATACATTGAAAAAACGCGGACATACAACTATTTCCTCTGACAGTGCCAGTGCCGGAGCCAGGATTCGAACCCGGTGGTGCGATGTCCGTGTGATTAATCGCGATTGCCACCTCGCGCCTTAACCCACTCGGCTATCGACCACAATGAATCAAAGCCCGACAAAATCCATACGAAAGTTGTCCGCTCAAACAGGTAGGTACTTTTACACTAAATTTTTTAATTACTGAATACGTTACATACCATTTAAATTTAGTTTCTTGAAAATATACAATATGTATTTTTTTAGTGAAAACTAATAACGATACCTACTAAAACTCTTGTTTATATATAAAACCTGAATGCAAATAAAAAAATATATAAAACTGGGAAACGGTTCTCTTCAGATGTCTTAATATACCTAAACGACAAATCAACGAAATTTATTTTTTTAGGTCTTTCAGTTGGAACAATCCGTAAAGCACTCAAAAAACTCCATTTGCATCCATACAAGGTAACCGTTGTTCAAGAACCATTACCCCCTGATTTTGAAAGTCGTAAGATATTGTTGTTGGTTCAACGGAAATTTAAATAACAACAATGTATTGGATTAACCTATTTTACTGATGAAGCGTGGTTCCACTTAAAAGATTATATCAATAGTCAGAACTACAGGTCATGGGCTACAGAAAACCCTCACACTTACATAGAAATAAGTTTACACCCCTTAAAAGTTGGGTGGCAATATCCAGAAGGCGAATTATAGGCCCTATATTTTTTCGTGAAACAATTAATGCCCAAAGGTATCAAACTCTTATTTTAGAGTCATTTCTGGAGCAGTTGCATGATGATGAACTGCAAGATGGTTATTTCCAGCAAGACGGCGCTACTGCCCATACAGCAAGAGCTTCACTTGATTTTTTACGGGAGTTTTACGATGACCGATTAGTCAGTCAGGGACTATGGCCTGCACGGTCTCCAGATCTAACGCTCTGTGATTATTTCTTATTTGGACACATGAAGAACAATGTTTTTAAAAATAAATTACATACCATTGACGAATTACAAGAGGCAATAGAAAGAGAAATCCACAATATTACTGTTGATTAGTTACAGAACGTATTCGAAAATATGAAACGAAGAGTCCATGTGTATTTAGAAACTCAACGCAGCTATTTTGAGCATTTGTTATAATTTCTTGACATTTCGTATTAAAATGTATTTATTCATCTTTTAATTTAAATCTCATGTAGCAAAAGTTTTTATTATGTAATTTCTTTTATTCACTGTGAATTGTTCGAGTTTATATTCATGTTGTCTGTGGAAATAAAGATTATTTTGAATTAGGTGTAATAATTTATTTCATGCGAACATTTTTTTATTCAGATAAAAGGCATCCCATTTAAATTTGCTTTTAATATTAAAAAATTCTTAAATTTGATGAATAAATAAATTATCATAAATTCTTTACCTTTAACTAGAACGCCAATGGATTTAGGGTATTTCTGTTTAGTGCAATACCATCGTGTATAGTTGGTTGTCTATATTTTTGCGGTCACGTGTCCTGTGATCATTACTGAAAGTTCTGTATAATTATAAGTTTTTAGCGAAAGGTCTTACTTTTCAAGTTAATATGATTCCTTGATATTCGGAAAGTGGTCTATTTTCAGTTCTTACGACCTTGACATCTCGAAAATTGTTCATTTTTATACTTTGTGCCTATGGGAACTTTTGATCAGGACGTCATGAAGTATAACATATCATAAGTGCAGACAGTTTGACCGGGACCCAAAACCTATATATTTTGTGCGGGGGTCCTTTCCAATGGATATAGTTTCCTGTGGAAATTTAAAAACCGTTAAAGTACTGGGAACGCAGCAAAAGCATGTATGTACACCCTAATTTACCACAAACCACCCCTTTATGCAAAAAACCACCACCTTTTCCGGTTAAAATTATTAGCAAACAATGTAAAATACAAATTGGCAAAATTTTTCATTAAAATTAGTGTTTACTTTATACCATTTTGCACTAAAATGTATTTGAAATCAATGTGTTCTTAATATTTTTCTAATAATACTAGACAGGACAGGACAGACTCCTTTATATTTTAAGTTTTTTATATACCAAGCAAAAAGTTAATGAAATTAGCTTTCGAACCATACTGTCGTACTTATATGCTTTTCAAAGAACTATTAAAAGTTAATCCAAATAGCACGCAATTTATAAATAACAATACATCAGAAAACAAATAGTTGTCGTTATTCCGTATAAGTTAACAGCTTACATAATGTTCCCATCTAATTATCAGTTTTTATTCAGTATGTACTTGAATTAATATAGCTCTCTACAATCTACATTCTTTACAAAGTGGCCCCATCAAGATCGATGACTAGGAAATTTTATAAAAACAGCGGAGTCGGTTGGCATCGCATAGATTCTTAACAATTTGTCTCAGATGCAGTGCGTATTTTCTACAGGATGCTTGTCCATGCATCTTGACGGTATAAATAATATGTATAATCATAATGTGGAATATGTACATTTTCAAATTTCCAGAAGTTTTTTAAAAATTTTAATTTCTTGCATATTATGTAATTGATAATGTGAGATATGCATTTCTTCTTCTTATGGGAAATAAATATGTGTTGATAGTTCATGTGGTCAAAATTTATCAGCAACTAAAACCTAAACACGTATCATAAAAATATAAAATTTCATAGTGTATTACGGATTTTTATTGATGAAAGAGTCGCTGATGTAAGAAAAATAAAAATATTAAAGTTATTGCTCGTATTTTCGGACAATTTTCCCCTTCCAGGGTGTATTAGGGGTAACATTTTCGAATCGAACATGTCTCACGAGTTTCTAAACAACTTCAATCGGTAACTCTTCATGCCTGAATTTGCTGTGCATGTTCCTTCACAAACAATTTAACAAAGTGCCTGAATGAAATAATGGTTTTGTGTATAATCAATAAAATGTTATCGATTCAAATGATTCGAATACTTACCTCAGTAGTACATAGCATCACCGCACCGTAATAAATTTCTGTAGTTTACAAAATATTGTTGCTTATCATGCATTAATGCAGCCTTATTTCGTCTTATTATTATGGATTTATTGTGCTTCTGTTACCGTAATATAGTTGTTTGTTCATGCGCATATTTCCCCGGAATTTGCAGGTTGCGTGTAGACGTTCTGGTCTCTAATGGAATTTTTTATTCGTGATAATAATAATTTCTTAGTCATCAGCGATTCTTTGTATATATTTTGTAATAAAATTTGTGAAAAAATTTCCTGTTACTTTACTTTTAATGTAGCAGGCATACATTTGAGTGGCTTTATCAATGTTTTATACTGACCAATAATAATGTTATATGGTGTGATGATGAAATATATATCAAACAAACCTACCTTAGGTTCCCTAAATATATCAATTTTATTAATAGTATGCGTCACGGGGTCACTTACGAAGCCTGACTTTGGGCTCGGTAAACCTTACGTGTATATTGCAAGAGTTAAATAGAGTAGGAGTAATTGAACGTTTTTCCCGCTTTTCGGTAGGACTTGTTAAAATCTTGCTTTCTCTCAAAATATGTAATTTTAGTTCTCTCAAATTCCTTACAGAGGGCGTCCCTCTAGAACTGTATATACACTGTGAATATAAAACTAAGTGCTTACCTTGTAATTAAATAAGTAAAACCGAATATCTCTGATCTATCTGACTTTATAGGCTATTATTGAGGCTTATTTTTTTTTCGTTATTTGATATAGTTTAAGAAAATATATGAGATTTTCTCTGTCTCAATTTACGTAAGTTGGCAGAGCCAATGTGTAACTTAAAACATAATATTTTTACTTGCAAACTTCTCCATAAAATCCTTATTTTACTATAAGGAACGTAACCAGACTGCAACCAATAGTTACTCTCCGGGCTATGTGCCCCGCCGTGCGCTGAATTACAAGTTACAAGCCTGGCCCGTTAAGTGTAATAATTGCATATTACCATCAAAACGCTAATGCTTCAATTGTAACAAACACCAGCCGAAAGACTGATACTACTTAAAGGAGCTCTCGTGCCAATCATCCCACACCACTTGCAGACTGGTTTCGAGCTATTGACTCTCGTCAGTGCAAGGTAGGTTATAAATATTCAAAAGAATAGAATTACTTTCTTAAAAACTTTTAAGATTCGTTGATAATGGTCGCAAGGCCAAAACATATGTCAGAGAAATCGGAACAAAACTAATGAAACAATAAACCAAGTGCGTATTGTAACTATTCTTTTGAATATTTATAATTATTCTATTGAATATGTTTCATCAAGAACCTACCGCAGATTCCATCCTATTAATTGTAAATAGCTTATGCTAAATTTAAAAAATACATATTCTATTCTTCGAACTGGTTTCTGTAAATCTATTATTGTTACGCCGAAGTACATATGAAATTGCAGAAAATCTCTAGTTACCAAACATTTACAATTTAAATCTTTCCAGGAATGACATATTTAAACATTCAAAATAAAATCCACGTGAACCAAAATGGGTAACAAAAAGATACATATTGATAAAACTAATATAAAACTAAACCATTTCTAATTCTTAGCCAGTAACAATATTTTTAATGTTAAGTTTATATTAATTTAATTTCGACTTTTAAAATGGTTGGGAAAAAGATTTTTTTTTGCAAAGTTTTGGCGCGTCTTTTATACAGAAGAAGAACAAAGGAAAAACTTAAAAATTATCGAACTTATATAAATAATTGTCTATAATTTTTCTTTAATGCTGATGTTGAAATGACCCATTTTTTTTGCGGAAAATTTGTGTTGGGACATCCTCTACAAAATGACCACTAAATGCTTTAATCAGTATCTTATGCTTACACTTAGAGATAGGTTGAGTACTTCACATGTTCTGTTGCTTTTTTTTTATTTTGGAATTGTTTATTAACCGCTTCATTTTGCCAAGGCTACTATCAGTTAATTGTAAACTATATCGAAAATAGCTGAAAAGGGATAAGAATAATTTTGAATACCAATATTTCAATCTAATAAAAAATTATCGCGCTCAGCCAAATTTGAGTCTAAACACACTAATGTGGAGTTAAGACATCAACTGATAAATATATTGGCCATTTCATATTGAACGCCCCAATATACTCATATTTAAAAAAAAAAGATCACTATACACGTTCCCCCTATTAAAACTCCCGAGGTCATTTTCCGATAATTAAAAGATGTATTTTATAAAGGGTATTCACGGGACTATATAAATGAGCAAAAACGGTTTTTCTGCAATTTGAGGTATAGAAGGTGTTGTAATTAAAAGAAATTTCTCGACCCCAGAAAACTTGAAAATTGGTGCATGCCATGGAGCCATCACAATCTAAGCCAGTTTTATATGAAATTTTTTTGAAAAATCATTGATTTTCGAGGTACTTGATATGTAATATAATCTTTGGAGTAACAGAATACTGCATTTTTTACAAATGTAACCATGTCTACAACTATAACCATAAAATTAAAGAAATAAACTGATTTATTAATATATATTCAAATATATTTTAAGTAATCGAAAAAATGATCTCGGGAATATTAAGTAGAACACCCCATATACACACTCACAGAGTCACATATATATTTTTTATTTCGTTTTTTGGATTACAGAGACCATAGCAAAAAGTTAAAAGTAAATCTAAACTGTGGAAGCCATTTGTTTAAACAAATTTTTAAAATTGTTTTTTCTATATTTGTTATATCTTCTATCAGAGCGTATTTTATGGCTATTTCTGTATGAATTACTTTTGCGGTGTGTCGTGGCGTTGGGCGGGCGTAATTAGTGGGAGAAAGCATAGTATATCCTGTTATCACTTGATCGATGGTCTGTCTTTTGGTTTTGTCCATACTTTCTGCAGTTTTCTAATATGAATTTGGGATCTCTTAGTATATGTTTCAGATAGTTCTGGTCATGCCTGTTTGAACCTGAATATTGATCATATATTCTTCTGTCTCGGCAAAGATGTTTCCTTTCGTCAGCAATTTGTTGGATACTACTTGGTCTATATGAGACTAGTCCAATGCTTTTCATCTTGTTCCTTTACTGCCCATAGTTCCTTCTTTTTGGTGTCTGTATGAACATTATCTTGTGGTTGTGTGTTTCTATTTCTAAAATTGAGTGTATCTATTGTTTGCGTGGGCGATTGTAGTTGACTGTCTACTTCTCTATATAAAAACATTTTCTTAAGGTTTGTATTTGTGTTGCATGTCTAACATGAATGTCGGTGATACTCTTAACATCAGCTGGTCTGGATAAGGTGCACCTACTGCACCTTTCTATCGACGACCTCGGATGGTGAACACTGAATTTCGTGTGTGTAGTGCATGCTAGTCTGTTAATGTCCTCGAGATCTGTATTACTCCGTTTAATAAATTGTTCCAAAGGCGTTGTAGTAGAGGAATGGCATAGCTGTTGATGGCTGTTACTTGATTCCTTCGTCTGAGATATGTTTTAAGGATCTGCTTAAGGTGTTTTTTGTATTTGGGCTTTAGGTCGATTTTTACCTTTCTATGTTAAATGGGTCGATTGAAAATATCCTTGGTATTTATAAACTTTTCTCCCTTCCATTGCCTCAATGTATTTGTTTTCTGTTTTAAGGTCGTAGTTTCATGCTCTTTGTGCATTCCTCTTTCTATTCTTTGAGTTCTACATTTATTTATTCCAAGAGACAGACCGATGTCTTGGTTGTTTCGGTTATTTCCAAAAGTGTCTGCAGCTGGTGGTTTGTTGCTGCGTAGAGCTTGAGATCGTCCATATATAATAAATTGCTAACTTATTTGTATGTAGGCTGTTTAGGCGTAGGCGCAGGACCATAGTGTACTTAGGGCGTCACTTCGAAACATGCCTCGACGAACGCTTATCGCTTCCGTGTCTACAGAGCCTGCGACAGACTTAATATTCAGTGACGTTTCCCATTCCTGCAGCAGAGTGTATTTTGTATGTCATCACCAGTTTCACTAGCCATGTATGGGGAACACTATCGAAAGCCTTCTGATAATATGTGAAGGCCGTGTGGAGGTTCTGTTGTTACTCCATTTCCTGATTCAGAATGGTGTTGACAACGATAAATTTGTTCCTTACAGTCCCGCGCTCCGCGTCTGCATCATTTCTGCTCTTTAGTGAGTATATTATGCTGTTCTAGGTGTTTGTATATCTTTGTAGCGAGGATAGATGTGAGTATTTTATATAATGTAGACAGGTGATTGGCTTGTACTTCGCGGGGTTGTCTATGTTAGTATCTTTGGGCATGATATAGATTGTAGATTGTTTGATGGGGTCGTTTGGCTTCGAACAGCCTTACTTCACTTCGACCTAAAACATCTTTTGTGATTTACCCTACATCTAGTTGTTGCCCAGGATTCCAAGACTTTTTACAAAGCTTGTGATTTTCCTGGGGGCTAATTTCCCTTTGTCTTCAAGCGTTAATTCCGCTTGTTCTAGGAACTTTAGCCTAGTGCGGACTAACACCTTGCATTCACAATGTATATCTTCTGCAGTTTCAGCTGAAGTATCGCAATATTTGCATTTATTGTCTACCGCCTTACCTATATTCTTGAGATGATATCTCAAGGGGCAGTGGCCAGTTAGAAGCCCTGTAATTAGCCTTAATTCGGACTTTTCAATTTCGAGAAGCCTTGTGACATTCTTTGTCGAACAAATTATAAACTTTTTCGCTTGTCTTTGGTTTGAAATATTCTTCCAGTAGGGCTTTTCTGGTCCTTTTCCCTTTCTTGGATCTCCTCCGCTATGTATCCCTTGGCCAGGTCACAAAACGGTTCGGGTCCAATGAATGGTGCTTCAGCTCCTTTTTTTGCAAGGCTGTCAGCAAGTTCATTTCCTTGTACTCCATCTTGCTCTGGCACCCACATCAAGGCAACCTTGTTGTTGTTGGTTAGTTGCTTCAGGAATTGTCTACAGTCCCAGGCAATTTTAGGCTCAAAGGTATTGGACCTTAGAGTCTTTAGTGCTGCCTGGCTATCTGATGTATATATATTTTTACCCTTCGGATGCCTTTATTAAGACATTCCCTGGGCTCTATATCATAAATTTCTGCCTCGAAGATGGTTGGGGTGTTACCAAGAGATTTGGTAGCCTACATTTAGGCTCTGCTACGCCCACTCCTACCCCTTCAGCCATTTTAGATCCATCTGTATACCGGATACGTGACCCTTGTTCCAATCGCAGTGCTTCATCTCGCTTGTCTGACGACTTTCAATTAGCACGTCAAACAGGCAGTCAAATTTCTGATTTGATTGACATTGAGTCAGTGGGTTTGGTCATGGACTTCAAATGGATTAACTCCATAATCCTTAAGTGACCAACCAGATCGCCTTATATGTCACACCTTTTATCAGAAAAGGAGGAAGTCTATTTGGGTTGTTAATAGATTATTATTATTATCGATTTAAGCGGTACATTTTCTCAGCCGAAGCTGGAAAATATTCTCCAATTGACGAACGTCAAATATGAGGGCAGATTCGAGTTCAACTGTTGAAAATCCATAGAGTTTATATGGTTTCCAACTTTTTAAATTAACAATGCAATCGTACTTACTACGTACTATAAAAGTACATTTTTAAGGTATTGATGTTAGCAGTTACCTTATGGAGCAAATCTGATGCAGATTTGGTGTCAGCATATCAGAATATGAAGGATATGGCGGTTTTCAACATTTTCAGTGAATAATCCAATCCTTTTTTTCATTTTTTATCCTAGTTCTTTTATATTGGCACGTTCAGACGAAGAACTTTAATATAAACAGGAATAAAAGATATTTTTTTATAATATGAAGGTTTCATTTGAATAATTCACTCAGGCACTGACTGGGCACGATAGGCTTGTGGAATATCTGTTTGATATAAGAAAAATTGACACATGGGAGTGTGTATTCTGGGCAGAATTAAGATGCAGAACATACCGTATTCTACTGCAACTGTTAGAGGACTGAGAGAGTAGGAGGAGATTATTTGATCTCTGATAAGCTGGCTAGATACATGCCGGAGTCGGAGAGGAACTGGAAGAAGGTAGCAGATGTGATAAACTGTACGAGGACAAAGAAACAGGATAAAGAAATTTAGGCCTGACCTCCTAATTGTTTTAACGGGTGGGGGATGTAGGAGAAAACGAGGACAATAATGCAATTTTAGAGCAATTAGTGCAATTATGAGGTATTTATTGAGGTTAGGAAAACTCTCTGAGGAAGAGGGAAATTTTATGCCAGATTCGGTTTCAACGCATTGAAATGCGTAAGAATATAGTGGTCTGCTTAGTGTTTCACAACATTTTTTGGTATGCCTATATTATTGTTTTTCATCCTAAGTGTTCTTCAATTAAGAGCTTCAGATATTGTTTCCGATTGGCCTATGAACAATATAGATAAGAATACGAGGTCCGTATACAAATTACCTATAGATAAATTCTCATTCCAGTGGTCATTACAACTCAGTGTTAATTATGAGCACCCTAGGAGGTATATATCTTAGTAGATTTATATCATCTGATAGCAGTTAGCTGAACCTCCCTACTATAGTAATAAAAGTTTTCACCATTAAAACGGAACAATAAAAAAAATTAATTTAGTTTCAAAAAAGCTCATAATGTTTTATAGCCAAAGAAAGCTTTAAAATTTATTGTTTTACCACGAAGGTATGGTTCAACACGAAACTGTTATAGATCAAATAAATGTGCTCCGATTAAAACGATAACTGCACAGTTGTACGCGCAAATACGTAATTCTATTCAAAGTAGGTTTTTATTTAGAATGATGAATGCATACAATAAGACGTGAGAGCAAAACATTACCATAGTTTACGTGTGTCGAGAAACCGTACTTCAGTAACATGGACGGCCTTTTAATTGATTTGTTAACTTCACGAAAATTTTAAACGTGTCATTGCAGTTCAGTCTCTTGTTCGACATATAAAAAGCTACTACACGGATGATAAGAAGTTTTAATTTTTTAAAAAATATATTGGCCCTTTAGATCATATAGCTTTATGAAACTACGCTTCAAAAAATAATTTATGAATTTAAATTTACAAGTCTTGTTATAGCAACCTGCGGACTTACGGTGCAGATAAAAAAGACAATAAAAATTTTACGAGTTCATTATTAACGCCGGTGAATCATTCGGTATGGTGTTAAACAAGCCGACGTGCATTAAAGACCTACAAAGGTAAGTTATTCAATTTGCGGTTGAAATAGTACAGAGAGTAATGGTATTTTAATGGGGTTGTAAACTTTTTGTTGCCTTTTTATCGGCAGAGTCAAATTACAAACGACTGTAAACGGTCGTCTTAGATTTGAAACGAACCTTTCAGATAGTTAATAAGGAACTATTATTAATCAAACTGAAATATTATTTTGGTTTTGGTAAGTCTAGTTATGCATGGTTTTAATCATATTTACAAAATCTTTATCGAATAATCAAATTCAGAGAAACATTTTCGAAAAAACAAAGTGATCAATGGAGTACCCCAAGGTAGGTAATAGGGCCATTGCTCTTTATTATATTCATAAATGACATTTTTTAAATTGACTTGGTTGTAAAATGCACTTTTTTGCTAATAACACAATTTTCATATATTTAATACTTATGTTGACACTCCTACTCTAAAATTGACAGGAGTCTTATTAAAAATTCAGCTTTGAATGATAACAGACTCCTTGTAAATCCAAATAAGTCATATTAAATTTGGAGACATAGACTTTAGTTCAATAACGGGGTACTTTATAGTTGTTCAAATGTGATTTCAGAGGGCGGAATATTAATACATAATATTTTTAGTCACAAACCCCTCTATGAAACCCATATTTTACTCTAAGCAATGTAAACAGACTGCAACCAACAGCTACTCTCCGGGCTATGTGCCCCGCCGAGCGCTGAATTACAAGTTACAATCCTGGCGCGTATACCATCAAAACGCTAATGCTTCGATTGCAACAAACACCAGCCGAAAGACTGATCCTACTTAAAGGAGCTCTCGTGCCGGTCGTCACACAACACTTACAGACTGCCTCCCTTGCACTGACAAGAGCCAACAGCTCGAAACTGCAGTCTGCAAGTGGTGTGTGACGACTGGCACGAGAGCTCCTTTAAGTAGGATCAGTCTTTCGGCTGGTGTTTGTTGCAATCGAAGCATTAGCGTTTTGATGGTAATATGCAATTATTACACTTAACGCGTCAGGCTTGTAACTTGCAATTCAGCGCTCGGCGGGGCACATGGCCCATAGAGTAGCTGTTGGTTGCAGTCTAGTTACGTTCCTTATAGTAAAATAAGGATTTTATAGAGGAGCTTGCGACTAAAAATATTATGTTTTAATTACTTTATAGTTACAATAAATGAGGTAGTAGATTTTTTTTTATCATCTTGTATATATTATAGAGAGTATGTAGAATCCAAGTTTTAGACCTCCAAAACCCTTGGCATGTCATCTATTATCAAAATTAAAGGGCATTAAATTCTTCGAGCTTTGAATCAGCATAGTTCAAGTAGGAAATATCTGAGACAGAAAAAATATAACAAAAACTTTACGACATAATTATTATCGACGCGGGCCATGGCGCTAGTTGAAATAAATAGATCCCAGTAAATAAAAAACGCAAAAAAATTACGACATAATTATATCGCCGCGGGCCATGGCGCCAAGTCTGACATGAAACATTCCTGGCGCACATTAAGAACCTATAAAGGTAAGCGAGTCAATTTGCGAACAGCACAAAAAAGAGTACGGTATTTTAATGAGGTCGTAAAGTTTTTGTTATGTTTTTTCTGTCTCAGATGTTTCCTACTTGAGCTATACCTCAAAGTTGAAATTTCATCAAGAGGTATGGACGTAATTGGCAGTCAAATAACAACAATATTTACCAATTTGTAAAAATTCGCGCTGGGTAACTTTTTAAACATCTTCAGCTCTAAAACGGCTAATCTAAATGAAAAAATCCATAGAATGAAAGTTGTGGAGCTTGTAATTTCAAGTTCGTACAGTACCTTAGTAATATAACCAAGTGTATAAAAAAATAAACAAATATGTAGGTACACAGTGCAAGAAAGAACTGAAATGAAGTAAATAGTCACTTGTATATTAAGGCCCTAAAGTGGACCAAAGTTCCCATCTAACCAATATCCGCAACATTCCTTATTTTGGTAAACCCCCCCGGTGGTACATTCTGGCGGTTTTTCTTAATTGTCGTAAACCGTTGTTCATACGTAAAAAACGTATAGGACTAAAAATGTTGCCCATTAAATTCCATTAAATTAAATGCTACACAAAAAATGTTATATCAACATTTTAGGCTATTCCTTACTGAATTTTCGGAAATAGGATTCACAGTTAAGGGTAATTTTTAGCACGCTGTTTAGAATATGTAAAATTGTACAAGTCCAGCGATTTTACGAACTTATACAGTTATACATTACTCAGGCGACAGAAATCTGAAATAATAAGTATATTGAACAAGAGAAAGGATTTGGAAAATGTTATTCATATTTTCAACAACCCCGAATCTACGAAAGATCAGATTAAAAGTGCTCTTCAGATTGTTGCATGTGTTTTTCATTCCTCTAGATCTGCTGGAGTAAATATCTTAAAGATTATGGCATTTGATTTGTAGGTTGTGTTATTCGAGAGTCTATATCCATAGTGTTGATGTATTTGTCATAGCCTTATTTCTTGACAGAAAAACGTTTTTTTGGCTCCTGAGTTGACTAGGGTCCGGTTGATTTTGAAAATATCGTGATGATCAATTTGGCTGTTCTCGCCACATAGGTTTTTGTGCATTGTTAGGACACAGAATATTTAAATTGTTGGCGTTTAATTTTGCGGTACCATCCGTATCTTGTTATCATACGTTCTCCATACTAACAAGATGGCCGACGAAAAAAGTACTATAATGTGTCAAATAATTCAATCATTACGGTCAACTTGGGAAAACCCATAAAGAAAGTCATTAAGACATTCGTGGAACTCAAAAACCACAATTTTCAATAAATAATTCTGAGAAAATTCACGCAAATAATCCGAATATATCACTAAAATCATTCCAACATCAAAACTCATCAAATTACAGAAAATACTTTTCTAAAGATCGCCCTAAAAAATACAGCCCCCCATCAACTCAAAACACTTCTAAATTAGACCTCAAACGTTAAGTCAAATTATTTCAGTTCACTTTCCAAAATTTTCCTTCGTTTCAACTCTCAACTCAATTTTCTATTAATATATCAAAACACCCTTCAATTACCTTTCCAGCCAGCCCATAAAACATTCGTCCCAAAATAAGTCCAGTTTACATTTTCCGCACGAGTTGCTGGCAACTCGCCACTATCTTCATTTCATATTACCCTAAAGCTAGATCCCGTTTTGCTCAACGCAGACAATTACCTACCCTCAATATGACTTAATAGAACATCAAATATGGATTACGGTACGACTCACAACGCTACTTCACGGGACCAATTCAAATTTAATCAATTAATTCAGACAGTTATCGATCATAATTCTAAAGCGAAATTAGATTCCACTGACATTTTCATATCAAAACGTTCCATTTTTTTTCGCCGTTTTAGTAATATAATTTCCAACCCAACATTCCAAAATTTCAGCAAGTATTGCCCAATATTTCATCATTTGAGCCCCATATGATGGTCTGGCGCCCTTTCCAGCTTCTCCTTCTCTCAGCGAGCGTCGTGCCCCGGCATCAGTATAAATAAGGGAGCGAGCTAAACCCCCGGCAAGTTGTGTTTTCGGCGTATCTAGTGACAATTAAATCCAGTACCCGCGTTACCTCTTTGGTCGCCCCAGAGCCTAAATCCAAGTGTGTTTTCCGGTGTATCTCGCGAATTTAACACATACCCGTACACCTTCCTAGGCAGATCCTAGTAAAAAGTACTTTATTAATAATCAGCCCCAGTGCTCCAATTCAAATCGCCTACCCAGCCCCAATTTTTTAAGTGAATTTTCTCAGTATTAAATAAATCTGTGGTGAATTTATTCGTAATTGACGTGTATATTTGACTTGTGGATTTGCTATTCTTTATTTTGAGCTGTGTGATTTACTTTCGAACGATAGTAGTTCACGTTTTCTTCTTCTATAACTAGTTGAATAGCTTCTCCTTCATATGCAGGTTTTCTACAGCGTAAAAAGTGACTTACCTGTCAATTAACTCCAGTTAAAAATGCTCTAAGTCTAAAGTTTTTAATTCCTCCGTTACATTTTGACATGATAATTTCGATAACAACGGGCATCTAATATCGATGCATCTGTCGGCAAATTGTACAACAGTTTTCCTTTGTTGTTGTCTTAGTGTGTTAAGGTCCGAAAATAGGGCTTCTTCATTTCGCTGTTTGTCAAATAAGTTTACAAATAAAGCTTTCAGCTGGAAATATACAATTATTTTCTGTGTTAGAAGCGTTGGTGCTTTTCCAACCAGTTTATTTTGTACGTTCAGAAAATACCTTTAAAATCGTGGAAATAAAATAAAATTAGAAAGTTAATTTTCGATGCAAATTTGAAAATTCGATTACGATAGTGGGTATTTATTTATTCGATTTTTCGGAGAGGAAAGGTAAAATAGGAAAGAACGGAATGGCCAATACTACTTACAGTGCAAATGAAGTGATTAAAGATGTTTTCATTGATGAATCTTCGATTGTTAAACTGTCTCGAAAGTTCGAAAAGGTAGAAACGAACAAAAATTTTAATTTTCGAAAACTTTTTGACACTGTCCTACCGACTGCGCCAGTTAAGCCGCGTGCCCGACAACATCTTTTTGAAGAGAAATAATTAACTGAAAAAAATTGCAAAATTTTATTTAAAATCGTAAATTGAGTTTACGACTGTTAAAACAATAATATTTATGCCAGTGTGACACGAAGAGTAGCAGTTCCTTCTAGCGCCGAGAAGCGGGCGGGTTAGAACAGCTGGTGCAGCTCTTTTTCCCATCGTATCTAGGCAACTTGTCTAGATTAATTTGCACTTTAATCGGCAAACATCAAAATAATTCATAATATATATTTAACCACCTAATGATGCCTAAATGTCGAAACCATTTCCATGTTTATCAAATTTTACTTCCTTCGTGTTCAAGACATTGGGTTTCAATGAACCTAGAATAAACAAAATCACAAGGGAGAATATTCTTGACAAATCAATGAATAAAACAATTATATAAATTTCACCAACCTAATTAATCTCTCTCTAATCCTCATTGTATGTTTGTCGCTTTGTTTTAATATGTCTTGCTCTATACTTAATTTTAACCCAATATCATGAACTAACTGCTAAATTATCTACTGATATTACAACTTGTACTATACATATTGTTTGTCCCTGATATAAATTCTGTTCTGTTCTGTTCTATTCTACTCTATTCTACTCTACTCTACTCTACTGTACTCTACTCTACTCTACTCTACTCTACTCTACTCTACTCTACTCTACTCTACTCTACTCTACTCTACTCTTCTCTTCTCTTACTAACTTTTTACACGTTTTAACTTTGCAAGTCTTTATTCTTATTAAAATATTCTATAATCATTAGCACATCAACATACGGCAAATTCCCAGAATTGAAACAAAACCAGGCTTCAAGGAAACTAGTGCCAATACAAATAATAAAATTAACCTCAAAAATCAATATTTTTTTATCACAGGTGTATTTGCGAACAAGTATATTTTCTGCGGGAAGAGAAACGGTATGCTTTCCTGTCGTCGATTAGAGTGCTCTGACGTTCGTCAGATTCAGTGACGTGGCGAATTTTAGGCTTTAATAACTGTGTTACCATTTACTCGATCGTCCTAATTTTTTTAGTGTAGCTTTAAATTGATTTGATATCTTATAATATTAAAAAAAATTAAAATTTGATTTGAGTAAATGGCCCCATTCTGCTGTCATATCCAGATCAGAACATAGGGTATATTTTATCCTGTAACTCCCACTGGGTAATACACATGTATGAGTATGTGTAGATAAGAGTGTCGCCATACATGTAGTCTTGCTTGCAGGCTGAGTTTTATATAATAGGACGTCGATAAAAATGATTTAAAGTTTCTTAGGTCTCAAATTATCTGTATTTTGAGTTTGCGTCAATAGTAACTTTTATCATTAGGTGATGACGTACAATAGTCGTGAACTTTAGTCAATTTCACCGTGGTCGTGATCACTCCATAGAGATCCTTGGTGCCAGTACGAGACTGCATGACTAGTTCCTCATAGGAAATGCAAAGAGGTGGATACTCATAGATATATAGGTAGATTTTTATTAACCATTTAGCGATATAAGTAAAACATAAAAAGCAGTATTTTATAGTCGACTAAATATAAAGAAGTTGTAGTGTGGTGAACCCTTAAAGAATGGCTTTTATGCCTAGGAGCTTGTAGCATATCTCCATGACACGTTGAATACTCATGGTTTTCATTTAACCTCAAAAAATTGGATTTATTGCTTTTTGCATAGGTAACACACTTTAAGATAAAGAATACTAGGTACTGTTAGCAAATTATTGTTTTTAAAATTATTCCTGCATGATGCTCGGGGTTCAAGATTAAACGTAGTATCCTTTTCTGACAGACAGACACCCTATCTATATCAGTTACAATTCCCTAACATACTACAGTATTTGGCTAATAAACATTTAATAGACCGTCCTGATCCAAAGATGATTTTAGTTGTAAAATGGCAAAATAAGCACTATTTAATTTTGAACAGACATAATCCACATGTTTATTTCAAGACAGTCTTGTTGTAGTGTCATTCAGGATCAGACGATTTCTCTGACACCAGATATTGAGTTTCTCAGAAACAACTCTATTTTCTGAGAGTATCATAAGAGTACCAGCCCAAACTCTAATAGTGGTATCGTCAGCAAACATAGTAACACTACCCCCTGCTGATGAAATCTGACAAATCAAATATCCTCCTTCCTGCCCTGTGAGATTTGGAAATTTAATAATACGCTAGACTGTGCTATGTAGACATCGAAAATTATACATATTTAAACCAAATGATAGTTGTAGTCAATATGACTACTTTCATATATTGTTGGTGTTACTGGCGTTAGTGCCTAAAACGTTAATTATAGCTATAGCTGTGCATGCTAGATATTTAGGTATTATCTTAATGCATTAGCATGTATGCTTAATAATGGATTAGTCGAAGGTTAATAGTCGCACAAAGATGATTACATTTAGATATCTAGCATTATTTTTTCTATAATTGCTGCTTAAATTAATGCCGATAAAAAGTTATTAACTCAATGCGTAATCAGTTGTTATAATATATCGTTATTACTCATTTAATATATAAATTATTCAGCATATGATTGAAGTCTATAACAGCTTTAGCGTAAAACACTACTAATGCCCTTCCTGTCTAATGTACCATTACGCATTGGTACACTCAATGCGTACGCTTGAAATATCAGAGCAAAGTAAGTTGACTTGTTAATATTGTTAAAAAATATATATTTCCTATCTTTAAAACAGCCACCATTACCTTTAAAACAGATGCACCTAGCATTAATCTTAAAATTATTCATAACCCTCTACCTATTTCTCACAGCATATAATTTTTAAACAGTCAGCTGGTTTTTTGCCCTATTCTATTTAATAGTTAGTTAGTCTTCAGTAACTTGTAACCATCTTTTTTACATAATTTATATTTTGTTCCAGGTTATTAATTCATGACTATCGCAAAGGAGTTTTATTAAGGTATTTATACTTTCAGTCTTATTCATTATTCATAGTTTTATTTTTATATACAGTAAGCGGCAAGTAAATGTGTACGACGAGCTGTGTTTACATGCGCAGGTGTGACCCCAGCGTTTACTGGTATTTATTAGTCAGGCAGTCACAAACTCAGTATTACGTTGTTGTTCGTTGGGGGTGGCCGCATGTTCAATTCTCAATTCACGATATCGCGTATATCACAGACTCTAAAAATTATAATTCTCATTCTTCATTCAAGTTTATAAATGCCGAATGACTCGATCCTAAGAAACGCGATAAAATAATATTTTTAATATAAAATACATTCTTAAAATAACAAAATAATTTTAAAACGAAAAATAAAGAAAAATAATAAATGTTCAATAAATGAACAATAATCTAATCGATCATAAAACTCCTTCTGATATTTAACAACATATTCGGGGTAATTTGTTCGAAAGCGGTTGCGATTTTCAACTGCAACTTCTCGAGATTATTAGCCCTGCTCTCGTGTAAGCCATAAATTTGAGATTTTATGTGGCCCCATAATAAAAGTCATTTGGAGCTAGATCGGGAAATCTAATTGGCCACAAGATGGTTCCCCGTCCACTCAATGAACAATCTGGAAATGTAATGTTCAGAAAATCCTGAACTGCGGCACAATCATGAAGATGACAACTATCTTGTTGAAACCAAGTCTCGTTAAATCTTTGCCCTGCTAGCCGTTTAATCAATCAATGAAAAATGGACCGATCATATGATCCCCCAGCATAGCACCCCATACATTTAATTTCTGGAGATACTGAGTTCGTAAAGCAAAAAGTCAATGCAGATTTTTGCTGAGACAAACAGCGAACGATTACCATACCATGTAATACAAAGGAAGATTCATGTGAAAACAATATTTTTGATGATATTTTCATCACGGTTTGCCTTTTCCATTACAACTTCACAAAAGGTCATTCATCTGATATTGTCATCGGGAAATATCTCTGGGGTTTTCTTACTTTGTATTATCGGCAACCGTTATTCTTGAGAATTCTTCTTACCGTCCTGTCACTTGAATCTGTGGCTTCAGCAATAGCTTTAGCAGAAACTGTGGGATTTTCATTAACCGTGGCCAAAACCACTATTTCCCTCATTTCATTATTATCACTGTTAATATTTTTAATTATCTGATTCTTTTTTTTGGTAACCTGATAACCATATATATTTTACCAGATTAACTTTGCAAAATATTCTGTAAAACGTTTATACGCTTCTACTCAAAGTGAAATGAATGTAAATATTTTCATGTAGCATGCGATAAGCTGCAGCCGTCTCGATCGAGCCTCCAGAATTTACATTCCTTTGCATTGTTCTGTATTCAATCTGTTTAGCACCTGTGAGTATGAAATGTCTAGATACTCATAAATTCTTCTGTGGACGTACTTGCCTGTCACTATCTGTATGTAAATACAATAAATATTTTTTGTTTACGTACTGTCTAGTATTATTTTTTTATGCCATATTGTTTTTTGAACTTTTTTAAAATTTCTTTGTTATTCGTAAATTAATTTGGTTATTAAGCAAATATTTTCACAGAAAGTTCCGTAATTATATACCTAAAAATATTAAAAACTGTTCCCATCTACAACAAAAAAGCCATAGATGAGCCCTTTAATCGTAGCTCTCTCGATCATACCAACTTTAAGTAATGTCTGTCAGTTAGTTTAAAAGTCCAATTAACTAATATTTTGAAAATCAAAACTTATTTACCCAATCCAAGCCAATCTTGATTTAGAAACAAATTATCTACTACTTTGGCGATAGACACATTAACAAATATAATTAATTCAGATGATTTTAAAAGAAAGCAATTTACGAGACCTACGGCATTGGTTTTGAATGTGATCAAGGAAATCTTCACAAATAAATTTAATATTCATAATTTCAGAGCAGACATGAGAAACTGACTGATTTATAATCCAAAAATACACTACAACAATATACTCCTTTCAATAAAACCAAATCAAGTTTACTCAACGTTAGTGTTGGCGTCCAACAGGGTTCAGTTCTGGGTCCAGTTCTTTTTCTGATTTGCATCAACAGCTTATTTCTTTGAAGTGCTACTAGGTACTGCAATTTTATCTGCTGATGAGTGATGATACAGAACACAACGGCAACTTAGATGCTTTATAGAAAACAATATTGGAAGCAGGATCGGATCTATGATACAAAATCTGTATTGTGATGGCTGCTAAATTGTTTAATAATTTACCTTCCCGCATAAAAAGTATTGAAAATGTAAAGATGTTCAAGAAATCAGTAAAATTATTATTATTAGTAGTGGATGAAAAAGTTGGAAAAACCCCAAAAGTTCTGTGACAGGGATGAAACATAGAAATCCCTCCATTTTCGAGGGCGCTGAACACGATCATGATCTTTTTAGGGTTTCCACCCCTCAGCAACTATCCCTAAACTCGAGAAACCACCCCTACCTCGCATTTTTTCCATCGTAGGCATGCGGATCGGTTTTTTAGGCAGGATTCAGATAGGCCGTACGAAATTTAACCATACAATATCTTATCCACCCTCGGGGTTGAAACTACCCTTCCCCTAATACTAAAATACCCCCAAAATAATCAAAATGTATGTAAATTTGTTTATCCAAGTTTTCGAGGGTGCTGAACACGATGGTGATATCAATTTCTCTCCCGCCCCTAAAACCACCCCCTCTTCATATTTCTTGATACTGGGCATGTGGGGACTCGTTAAATCGGGGTTTTTAATGTTTACAATATCAAAATCCCCTTAAAAACCTCAATCCAACGAGTTCCCACATGCCCAGTGTCAAGAAATTTGAAAAGGGAGTTGATAGTGGGGGGGTGGGGAAGAAATAAATATTACCATCTTGTTGAGCACCCTCGAAAACGAGGATAGATAATTTTCATGTATTTTAATTTTTTTGGGGATATTTTAGAATTAAGGGAGGGGGTAGCTTCAGCCCCGGTGGTGGATAAGATGTTGTATGGTTAAATTTCATACGGCCCAAAAGACCGACCGTTACTGAGGGGGCCTTAAGAATATCACCATCGTGTTCAACGCCCTCGAAAATGGGGGGTACTCATGTTTTATCCCTGTCACAGAACTTTTATGTTTTAAGCCTTTTTCTGCAACTTTTTCATGGACTATAGAAAATTTTTCTACTCCGCTACTCTAGATTAGGTAACTCGCTCGTTAAAATCATTCATTAATTTTTTCTCTGCATCTAATAATTTTTGTTCTTTCTGTTTTTTCTTTTAAGTGTCAACTTATAAATATTTTATTGACTATACGTTTATATGTTGTTAAGTTATTTACGTATACATATATTGCTATTTTTGTATTTATTAAAATTTATTATATTTATTTATATTTTTACCTATTGTACATATGTGTTTGACAATTCTAATATTTAAAAATAAGATAGTTTTCAAGAGTGCTGTACCCCATCCGGGTACACACTGTATAATCTCTTAATAAAGCGTTAGAAACCATTTTCTGTTCACTATTACTCTCCTATTTTATAAAACAGATGCCCCCAAGACCTCATGAAGAAGATTATTATTAATTTTACTCTGCGTAGATAATCCTCACTCTGCTGCCCTTTGTTTTATAAGCTGCATTAAATTATTGAAGTCAACCAACATTTTCACCATCTGTCGATTAATTATATCCCTTATCCCTTCTTTTAACACCTGCCTAACGTTAATTTATTTCCCACCCGTTTTGTGCGCCCCTTACTTGTTGTTATTCTCAGGCTAATTATATTTATACACAGGAGCCAATATTATTGATAATATTTTAGAAAATTGGACAATTGATTTGCCGATTATTATCTATCCTCGAGGGTCTTTCAAACGATGGTTAGAGAATACATTATATCGAGGTGGTAATTTTCTACTTGCACTAATATTTTGTCAGACATATTTTCTAAATATGCAAAATTTCACAAATAAAATTCAGTTGTCTTTATTTTTTGAAAATAAAAATTACTAGGTAGGTAATTGCATATCTGAACATTTCCTTTACGAAAACTATGTCAATTCGATTTATCTAAATTTATTTATTTATAATACACTGTTCAACAGGTAAACACCCAAATAGAGAGAGCACATATAGAAACACACAATCAATAAAACAAATTCAAATCAACTGAAGAATGTATTGTGATAACAGATATATCATAAAACGAACAAATAAAATTTCTCCATCTGGCTAAATAAAATAATTATGATTTTAAAATTAAAATAATTTGGATATAATTAAGTTGAAAATAAAATTTGTTTATAAAAATCGAAGTAGATTGTCAAAAATTTACCAATTTAAAATATTTTTAGTTATTAATTTATCGATTGAATATATACTAAAATGGTGAACACAAAATTTTATATATAGTTTGTTACAATCTTTGTTGGTCCGCGTAGCGAAGTATTAATTCCACCCGCACAGTGTCACTTATTTGTAACTTCTAGTTACTATTCCCTATACTCTTTCACCTTCCAAAGGAGATACCGGTGTCCACCAGGAATCGTTTTCTTCTCCTGAAAATAATTTACTATTACTCTTCTTTCACCCTACTTGTCAAAATCTTAAAATTCGATTCTTTTTCTGTTCCTTTCATGAAAATTCTGTAACTACTTTTCTTTCTTCAATCTACTGTTCTCCAATTCATCAAACACCAGTCTATTCTCTATTTTATTGTAATCTTCTTTTTTCTCCAAAATTCTCTCTTACCTTCAATTTCTCAATTACCTTGTTATGTTTTTCATCCCCTGGCAACCGCCAATTTTCAATTTTTTCACAACCTCCTTTATATTTTCTTCAAATAAAATCGCAAATACCAACTGGAATCTTTCGTAACAGAAACTTAACAAAATAAATTGGTTTCCTCCCTTTCCGTTCAATCATCACGTGATATTAAGCCTTTTTTCACTTTTATCAATTTGCCGCACAAATTAATTTAAAATATTATGTCTAATTGAACATATTAGATGCGTAGACAGTTTTAGATGCTTTAAACCCTTTAATAATTAGTATAGCAATAATTGGGTACATTCATTTAAAATAGCTGATTCTATTTATTATTAAATTATGTTATAAACTGTAATAAAAACTGTATAATGTAGACTAAATATCTATCTTAAATCCTTATTTTACTATAAGGAACAGCTACTCTCCGGGCTATGTGCCCCGCCGAGTCCTGAATTACAAGTTACAAGCCTGGCGCGTTAAGTGTAATAACTGTGTATTACCAACAAAACGCTAATGCTTCGATTGCAACAAACACAAGCCGAAAGACTGATCCTACTTCGCCACAGCTCGAAACTGCAGCCTGCAAGTGGTGTGAGACGACTGGCACGAGAGATCCTTTAAGTAGTATCAGTCTTTCGGTTGGTGTTTGTTGCAATCGAAGCATTAGCGTTTTGTTGATAATACACAGTTATTACACTTAACGCGCCAGGCTTGTAACTTGTAATTCAGCGCTCGGCGTGGCACATAGCCCGGAGAATAGCTGTTGGTTGCAGTCTGGTTACATTTCTGATAGTAAAATAAGGTTTTTATAGAGGAGTTGTGCGACTGAAATATGATGTTTTAATATACTGCCCTCTAAAAGCACATTTGAATTAAATATCTATCTACACTTACATTTCAAATATTTTTTTAACTGCCTTAGACGCCTTAGATACGACACTGTTTGTGGAACAGCGGCAAATTATTTTTATCAATAGCATTTTTTCTGCACGAATTTTGTTTGCAACTGCAGTAACAGACAGTTTTTTAACAATAGTTCGTGTAATTTTATAGACTTCAATAATTGTGGCTTCGAAACATGTCTGGTTATTTTCAATTTAGGTTACATTAATTTAAATTTGTTAAAATATACACTGTTTTCCTCATTACGTATCCCATTCCTCTGTAATATACCGCATAATTAAAAGAAATAACTATATAATTGAGAATACTAAAGCCTCATTTTAAAAACGGAAGTAATTTTACCAAGTAAGAAATAGAAGGAAGGGTGGATTTATGTAAGTGATATTTAATGACGTTTTCTCTTATTAATCAGGACATACTGGCCAAATCATATCAAATTGACAGATTTAAAATGAAAAAATCCTTCTATTTCGCATCTTCCTGTTGCGTGAAATACTGTTGAAAATCGTCCAATGCGGTATGTTATTTATTCATACCTTTGGCGCTTTAGCCATATTTTTTAGTTGGTAATAAGCATTATCGAATAAAAATATTTGTAGCATGGTTGGGGAAGCAAAATGGCACTGTTGCATGACGAAAACTTCCGGTGCTGGCTGAGCCTTGACTGGACAAAAGGAAAACGCATGCGCCACCGTTGCCAGGCGTTACATGTATTGTTGAAACATTTGAATAACTACGTCAAAGTTGCCACCTTGTTTCTTACAGTTTTCACGTGAATTTCAGTGCTTTCAGTTCTGTGTTTTTCAGTTTTCCCTTTTGTTTGTGGTTTTACTTTGTGTTAATTTTTTGATTTATTATGTTGCCGACATTTCAAGAAAAGTGCTTTGGTTTGGATTATTTTGTTGAGGACTGGGATTGTTTAAGATTTTGACTAATTTCTTTAAATTATGTTGCTATTTTTTTGGTTAGTGTTATCAGGTAACTTTGTGTAAATTAAACCGTAGGGAAATGCCCGTATTGGATTTCACTTATTGTTGTAATGTAATCCACTATGGCGCAACTGTAAATGTATTTACCCAAGCGTACCCGCCAGAGTTGATGAACGCAAAAAGGCGTATTCTGTACATACAGATCATCTATTATTTTCTAATTTGTCTCGGTTATATACTTTACGTTTGAAATTATAAGGTTAAGTCCTGGTATATTGTTATCGGTTTGTGACTGACTATTAGCATAAATGAAATTGACGGCTGCCTTGTTGGAGTTACAGTCTATTTGCTTGATGTAAGGTTATTTAAAAAAAATTGTACAGAGGAAATAGTCGAAAGACTATCTCATTTTGTGAAAAGGTATTTAATTTCTTGCTAAGTATGTAGGTACCTATCAATTTCTATAAGATAGTAAATATTAAAATATGTAAATGTATGTCGTAAAACATATCGAGCTATTTGAAGAGAAAAGAGAATCCAAGTAATTTTTTATGGCTAGGTGTGCCGCAGCACGGAAACATATGCGGCATCGGCAAAAACTGTGCCAGACACTACGCAGTCCATCAGTATTAAATATTAATTGTTTTAGAATCTAACTAAAGCTAAATGTTTGTTATTTTAATATAAAAAATGCAATTATAGTTGTATTATAATTATGCATAAAGGTTGAATGATATGATTCAATTTTTTAAATAAAATGTAATAAAAAATACAGGATGCAACTTCAATGTTGTCAAACACGTTAAAAAAGAGTACAAAATTCTGCATTTGTATATTCTATTTATTGAAATAAAGTAGCTAGTGGCGACCAAAGAAAAAAATCCTCATATGGTTGCGTTAGGATCTTTATATAATACCTTTGTTATTCTTCCTACATACTGCGGAAACATACTCATACTCTTTAAAAATTATTTCACAATTTTTGTTTGACTATTTTTCTATGTAAAATAAGACAAGTTTTTGGCTGCCACTTAAACAACCCAATAACTTAGTCACAGGATATAAAAAATTATATTATACTTTTTCTATCGATTGCTGTAATTTATTATTATTAGTAAATGCGTATGTATTAAATAAAATCGCCAGTGGAGTAATAGAAAAAGCAATGTAGTAACTTCCAGAATTACGGTGCAGACAAAAAAAGACAATAAAAACTTTACCATTCGGCATTGTGTCATCAAACAAGCCGACGAATATTAACAACCGCGATTTGCGGGCTAAATAGTACATAGAATAACGATATTTTTATGAGGTCGTAAAGTTTATATAGCGTTTCTTATCTGCACGGTAAAATTACAAGCGACTATACAATTGATATTTATTTTTTGTTTTATAATGCATTAAAAAATATATAAATAATCAATGAAATATTTAGTACTTATCTACTTACTGAAAATGAGTTTAAAAGTCAATAAATAATTTAATTTCAACATTTTATGCGTAAAGATAATTTTATACATTTCAAATTTTTTAACAAATATTCGCACTTTGGACCACATATTTTATTTAATCTTTATTCCTGAGTATATTGAAATTTCTGCTAATAACTCGCAGATGTTATAATTCGATTGGCTGTTTAAAGTTGTCAAATAAGTATTATTAGCATTTCTACGCAAGGTGTCGCGAGATACAACTTTTGTTTTTCTTATGAAGGCCTATCGTTTTTTAAGGACATTAAAAGGGTAATATCTTAGTTAATACAAAACGGCAATAATTCCATTTTTAACAAATTAATGCCGAGCGTCGCGACGTCAGAATTTTCAATTTGACAGCATATCATTTTTAAAATTTATGTCGGTACCTAATATAAATTAAATTATTACCGCCTTAATAGATCAATTTTTTCTGCCATGCTGGATCCGCCATTTTGAGTTTTTGATTTTTTATAATAGATTATTTGTCCTTGTCCTCAGAAACCCCAGATTAATAAATATTATACAAACCCATCTTAATTTATTAATTTTGCCCATCATAATGGAACCGCTACTTTGAATTTTTGATGCGAGATTTGTCATTAAAGATCTCGAACACCCCAGAATACCAAATTTTATGAAAGCTCGAATTAATTCACTAATTTTGTTCGCCGTGCTGGATGCGTCATGTCGAATTTTTAATTTTTTATAACAGGTTCGTTGCCAATGACCTCCGAAACCTCCGATTAATAAATTTTATGCAAACTCATCTTACTTTATTAATTTTGCTCGCCATAATGGTTCTGCTACTTTGAATTTTTAATACGAGATTTTTCATTAAAGACCTCGAACACCCCAGAATACCAAATTTTATGAAAGCTCGAATTAATTCACTAATTTTGTTCGCCGTGCTGGATGCGTCATGTCGAATTTTTAATTTTTTATAACAGGTTCGTTGCCAATGACCTCCGAAACCTCCGATTAATAAATTTTATGCAAACTCATCTTACTTTATTAATTTTGCTCGCCATAATGGTTCTGCTACTTTGAATTTTGAATTTTGAATACGAGATTTTTCATTAAAGACCTCGAACACCCCAGAATACCAAATTATATGCGAGCTCTGATTAATTCACTAATTTGATCCACCATGCTGGATCCGCCATTTTGAATTTTTATTTTTTTATAACAGATTCGTCGTCAGTGATCTCGGAATTTTGAATTTTTGATACGAGATTTATCAGGAAAGACCTCGAAAACCCCAGAATACCAAATTATATGCAAGTTGGAATTAATTCACCAATTTGGTTGGCCATGTTGGATCAGCCATTTTGAATTTTCAGTGGCCTCGAAATCGCCCGAATTATTCATGAGAATCCGATGAAATGCTGAATTTTCGGCTCTGTTGTCCACCTCCTGGCCCACTGTGCATGATGCATCCCTCTAAAAAATTACAAACCAACAAAGCATTCGATTACGTTGTTCCTGTAAAAAAAACAAAGATAGTCAATTGATAGAAGTGCTCAAAAAGTTTGAATTTCAAAATTTAAAAAATTCTTGGCCAGTCAAATTTCAAAAAAAATCCTAACGTACAGTCTTAAGAATGTATGGGCCCCTAATTTTTTTTGTAGGATTTCTAATGCAACAGACAGCGAAATTAAATAATAACTGGCTCCCTTATAACTAGCTCAAGACTAAGGATACGACACCAATGGTAGTAATTGTCTATTTAAAGAACAAACTAACCATGTACCCAAAGTCCAATTTGGTTTACGGGTATTTTTCAATACGCCTATACATGTAACCTTTAAAAAGCTTCAGTTTAGTACACGTCCATTTTTAGCGTATCATGAACACAAAATGTGTCTTTGCATAGAAAGAAAGCACATCTACGTGAAATTTTATTCAGAATTTTGTAGTCCAGGTGAAATCCAGTCATCGACCGGGAAAATTTATTCGGATGGAATATTTTTGTACCATCTTGTTCGAAATGTGCTACACTGACTGGCGCGCGCTGGCGTGCACATCTTAACAATTAAAAGACAAGCACTTAAGCTAAAAGAAAACAAAATATATCTACAATATATTGTGGTATAAGCTTTAAAGAATAGATACTAATTTTTATTACATTGGAAAACATTAATTTTCATATAGTTTTTGAGTCCTGAAAATCGCAAATGTCGCGTTTTTGAGATATTATTTTTCTCGAAATTTATGAACTTTAGAGAAAAATGTCTAAGAGCATTTTTTATTTGTTTTGGTGTTGAAAAATACGAAAATATTTTTCCGAAACGAAAAAGTCAATTTTTCTAATAAAAACTTTGTTTAAACAATTCTTGACCATATTTCCATCTGGCAAACTGTACTTTCTTATAAAGGAGCACATTTTAAATAAGATGGCACAAAAATATTCCATCCGAATAAATTTTCCTGGTTGATGACTGATTTCACCCGGATTATTAATGACTTTCCTTGAAGGCGGTTCAATTTTTTACAAAAAAAAAATCATCCTTCCAAGTGACCTATTATTTAGTTAATTATAGCGAATGAAAATATTGTGATATTAACATTGTAGGCTCATAAATAAATAGATTTTTTATTCGTGTATTCCGCCGCCTTCGCCAAATCTTCGAATATCAAAACTAAAAACTTTGTAACTTCTATATGAGCGATGCGAAAAAAATTTACACGAAACTCTTCCTCTTTCAAACAAAAAAGAATAATCGAAATCGGTTGACGCATTAAAAGTTATGTTCGGACATACATACATACAGAGTGGCAGTACTGCTATAGTAACCTGCAGAGTTACGGTGCAGATAAAAAAGATAATAAAAACTTTTCGAACTCATTGTTAACGCCAGTGAACCATTCGGTATGGTGTAATCAAACAATCGAAAAACCTATAAAGGTAAGTGATTTAATTTGCGGGTAAAATAGTACAGAGAGTAACAGTATTTTAATGAAGTCGTAAAGTTTTTATTGTCTTTTTATCTGCCCAGTAAATTTGGAGACAACTATACCTCACAAACCATAATAGTTAAAAAGTCGGTTAAATAGGAAAAAGTTTCGTATTTTGAAGGCCAATGAAATGAGTTATAAATATTCTGATTGGTTCTGGAGATATACGGTAAAATCCAAAATAACTCGCTTTCTTTTGTTTACCCCTTTTTTGTTATAAAAAATATTTAAAAACTTTATCGGAATAGTTTATTCTACATTAACTAACGGCACAAGCGATGCTGCATTTTTCACTCCCTATGACAGTCGTCAACAATTATACGCAAGATATGCGTACGAGTTACCTACATTTTTTTAAATAGGATAAAAACAGATTTTGGTACCTAATTTGCAAAATTCTGACCTCAGGACTCTAGAAGTCATACATTTTTTAATATGTTTTAAGCCAATCCACTATGGCATTTTTATATATTTTTTCAATCTCTCTGCTGGATTATTTAAATTCAAATACACATCAAAATCAAAAGCAGCCTTTTCATACAATGAATTATAAAGTACGAGAATCGATCACCCTTGAAACTTGACTACCACTGCTCCTGCTTATTATATTTTTATTTTTTGTCCGCTGTAAATAAAGAAGCTTTTTGTACCTTGCCATCCTTTTGGTGATGTTTCCTGCACACCAGCCAACTTTTTCTGATAATGAATGGCCGCACAAAGTGCATAATTTATAAGCATTTATGTAAAAATTGCATGTTTCATGCAAATAATAAATTAATTATCCAAAGAATAATGTACACTCAGATCAAGACCGCACAATTATGAGCTATTAATTCCATTAAACATACGATTACAGAAATGTACTGAAGGTTAATGCATTTAAAGGAATTTATCCCTTTCAGTACGCCATGCAATATGAATTCTCTAGATGCTTTACTTTTAGAATTCCTTAGAATTTTGCATTGAAATCGTTACGGATGTTTTAAAATTTCATTGATATAATTCAGATGCCGTCTAATTTTACACATTTTGTTATACCGGGTGTCAATGACACAAGCCATAGTTTTTTCTTCTGATCACTCGAGTAATAACAAGATAGATCAATAACATCAGCTTGAAACATAATAATAATATCTTTATTTACCATAGACAATATACAAGGGTAAATAGGTACCATTTCACCTAGCTGGTGTTCTTCCAATGGCCCCAAAACATAAAGGAAACGATTTAATTTAATTGCCTATGTTTCATATTTAAGATATGATTTTCATTTAGGTAAGGAGTGATGTGATTCCGAAAGGGAATATTGTAAGCAAAGCGCATGCAGGCGTTCTGAACTGTTTGAATTAGACGACATGAAGCGGCACTAATGAAATTATTATATACTACATCGCCATAATCAAGAATTGAGAGAACGAGGCTATTACACAGATGATATTTGACACTAGATGACATGCAAGTTTTATATGGGTACAAACTTTTTAGGTGACTAAAAGCTAGTCTTATTTTATTAGAAATATGCGATTGAAAAGTAAGTGCGTCATCCATAATTATGCCTAGATTTTTTACTTCTTTTAATTTAGGTATTTCATCATTATCAATTTTGACAACAAAATCAGATAACTTATCCCTGGAATATTTAGAGCCTGTTATCAATATAACTTACTTAGATGCATTAATTTTTAAATTATGCTTTGAAGAAAATTTTTTTATTTTTTGTAAATCTGAGGAAATATTATCTTGTGCAGTTACTATATTATGTGGGCAAATATCAAATATTAATTGGGAATCATCTGCATATTGTACCATTTTAGAATATTCAACTTCCTCATTCATGTCTGCGACATATATTAAAAATAACAGAGGTCCCAAAAACGACCCTTGAGGTACACCTTGATTTAATAGAGCAAATTTAGATGTATTAGTCTTATTATTTATAGTTAAAGCTACACACTGTTCTCTTCTGGTTAAATAAGATTTAAAAAAATTAATGCAATTATTAGAAAAGCCATAATAATGCAATTTAGAGAGCAAAACTAATGGGTTCAATGTATCGAAAGCTTTACTAAAATCAAGTAGAACGAGAGAAGTGGCTTTATTGTTGTCTATGTTTTGGCAAATGTCATCAGTTACTTTTATAAGTGCAGTGGAGGTGCTATGATTTTTTCGAAAATCCGATTGTGTTGAATAAGTCAAATAATTTTCATTAAAATAAGGGAAAATTTGGTTATGAATATGTCTTTCTAATATTTTTGAGATAGTAGATAAAATACTAATAGGCCTAAGATCTTTCAATTCTGTGGGATTAGCTATTTTTGCAAGAGGCTTAACTATTGTCTTTTTCCAGCAATTCGGATATACACCATCCAGAATACAACTATTTAAAATATTTATAAGATGTTTAATACAAAATGGCAAACATAGTTTAAGATCTTTAACACTGATACCATCCGCGCCTACACTACAAGTTTTAATATTATTAATTATTTTACAAACGTCATCACTTGTTAATAATTTGATATTAAATTTATTATTTTTATTATTTTGATGTAAATTAGAATTATAGTATAGTATACTTTGTTTTGCAGAATCATTATCAGACGGTATAGAAGTAGATATGAAGAAATTATAAATTTTTTCTGGATCAGCAAACTCACTTGGAATGTTATTATTAGCTTTATTTTTTGTTAAATTTAGTTTATTTACCTCAGACCAAAATAGTTTGGCATCCTTATTTTTTGATAACGAATCAAAATAGGCACATTTTCTCGTTGTATAGCATGGTTTGTATAATTTTTCAGTTGTTTATAATATTCTAAACTCGTGTGACTTTTGTTTTTCAAATATTTAATTTTAGCTTTATCCCTTATTTTCATAAGAAATTTGATATTCTCAGTAATCCAGGGCGTAAAAGATTTTTCTATTATCTTTGTATATCTTTGTCTGGAAAAAGGTAATCAGGCACCTCCACTCCTAGGAGGAGGAAATAATTATATATCAATTTTCTTCACAAAAGTAGTTTGGCTCATTTATTTCTCAACATTTCTAGACAATCAGTCAACGAATGTTACCTAACATGTTGGGGGCAGTTAGTTTTTACCTGCATTAGAGGTAAATGTACTAAACATTCAAACAAACCAAATAAATGTTGGCGCATAATCTGCCATTAGCAAGTTCAACTGACCTTAACTACCTTTTTCTTTCGTGAATTTCTCACTAGAAATGAATTTAAACTATTACTATTTGCACTACCACTGGGAATGTTAGGCTAGTTAGTTATTCATTTCAACTCTTCTTTCTTCGGTTGGGGAAAGCTTATATTTTTTCTGCCGGAGTTGTTCCTCCCTTTTCTGAAATTGAGAAAATTCCACTTTCACATTTTTCCCATCTTTTTTACGCCTTTCCAATGATCCGATCACTCCCCGCGAGCTTGTAATTCTCTGACAAATATTTTACTACACGAGTAACGAGTACTTATCCGTTTTCCTTTAAGTGGAACTACAAAATTATGTTATGTCAAAACGAGTTAGGAAAAAGTAAATATATATCGTAAAAACTTTGATCACAACAATTTTTGAATATTCTTAATTTAAAAAATCATTGTAGATATTGGTAGGGAAAATCAATTAAATAAAAAGTGGCAAGATTTCTGTATATGAGTAGATAGGCTATGTATGTTCCGGACCACCAAGTAAAGGAGCAATGCCGGTGCTCAAATGACGTCATATGATTAATAAATAGGAGACACTGTTATGTATCCCAATGTATTGGGGATTGAACCCCAAAGTAGCAATGTTGTACTACACTGTTATAGAGAGACCCATGGTAACGTACGCTTCCGTTGTCTAGTGGCCGGCAGTTGCTAGACTACACATTCAACGGAAAATTGAGCAGCTCCAAAGACTTGCCTGCTTGGGAGTCACGGGAGTTATTCGCACTACTCCCACGGCAACACTGGAGTCCCTTCTTGACCTTGTGCCCCTTCACGTCTTGATCGAGGCCAAGACTCGGAAAGCGGCCTACAGATTGAAGTGCGGTGGTCAGTGAAAAGAAGAAGGAGAACAGTTAGGGCACACTAGGCCCCTATCCGTCGCAGTGAGGACTCACTCACTTCTGAACGCCAGGAGTGACTGTATAACTCCCATGTTCTCCTTCTCAGTGCCTTTCAAGGTCATTATCCCGAAAAGGGAGGATTGGTACCCACTCGGGAATATACTCGGATCTGCCGATATCGTCTGGTTCACAGACGGACAGACGGATCTAGATCTAAGGGTGATTCCGGAGCGGAAATATACGGCGAGAAACACAGGGCAAAATTCTTTTATGCTTTGGGTAAATTCGCAACGGTATTCCAGATCAAGATATTCGCTATTTTGGTCTGCGTACAGGAGAATATCCGCAGAAGATATTGTAACAAACACATATGCCTGCGGCCCTCAAGGCCCTGCGAACTTGGCTCATCCAATTGGGTCAAGCTTCTCTGGGTGCCTGGGCACAGTAATATTTAGGGTAATGAGCAGGCAGATGGTCTGGCCAGGGAGGGCTCTCAACTGCCCTTGAGAGGCCCGGAGCCAACCCCGGCTTACCCTAAAGCAGACGCCAATAGGTCAATAGAGGACTGGTCTTACTCCTAACCTCATGCCCCAGTCTCATGGACTTGAGGCATAAACACTTTGGTATGAGCTTCCCTGTACCGGAGGAAGTCAGGAATACCCCGCTGGGAAGCATTCTGGCCTTTGGTCTGAAGTCCGGCCTTGATGGGGACATCCACTGATCAGTTAGCACAAGGCCTGAGTGCGGCGATTTATAATTACACCGCTAAGAAGAAAAAAAAGATCTCAATATATTCCCTATGTATCCCCTTATGTTTCCACCTTTGAATTTATTTACCACCTTAAACAGGTAGGAGCAAATGCTGTGACGCTGTTTAAAACCTGTTTACACCTGCTTAATACCTGTTTATATCTGTTTAAGACCTATTTAAGACCTGCTTGAGTTGCGTTTATAGTTTATGACTTGTTTGAACGCGATCATAAACATGAACATGGCATGAACAAGATCTTCTAGCCTTCTATAGGGGTAAATGAATACAGAGTTGGGTAGGTTTTAGACAGTTAGCCCAACAGTGACGTCACATCATGTTCTGTTGCCTGTTTAAGGTGGTAAATGACGGCAGTGGTGGAAACATAAGGGGATACATAAGCAACACATGGAGATACATAATGGGTGTCCACTATTTATTAATCATATGACGCCATTTGCGCACTGGACTCATTCCTCTACTTGGTGGTCCAGAACATACATAGCCTATCTACTTATATGTAAATATTCACATTTTTTTATCATTTATGAGAATCTGTAAAAGACTATTAGTGGAGCAGATCTGGAAGAAAACCAGACTCGAATAAGGAAACATCCTATTGTGATTTTTTTTGCCAATAAGTAGAGCTGGGTCCCCTCAACATTCTGAGAGGAGGGGGAAACGAGATATTAAATGTATGGGAAAATGGTTTTCGAAGATAACTCGGCGACTTTTGATGAAAAAAAATCTCCAGACCAAAACTGAAGAGCTCATGGAAATGAGTAAATTTTGTTTCTAACCTCATCGACATCAGACCATTGATTCACGAGATATCGCGAATCCAAGGTGCAAAAATATGAATGAATTCAGTTTTTATCATGAAGGAGTGGACTTGATGACTCAATTTTTTTTAATAGAAGGGTATTGACAGATATTTTGTTGGGCCGGAGGCTGGGGGCGGTGGGATAATTAAGAGGGGAGGGAGAGGGGGAAAACGAAAAAATTTGACATGCTGATAACTCCTCGTGTAATTGACCTATCGTGGTCAGACCGACGTACATTTTTATATTTTTTTATTTGCTACAAGATTGCACTCGCATAAAATGATTTTTTTCGTAAACAAGCGCTTGGTGCGCGAAATAAAATTTGCACGTTTTTTTCAAACAGTTTTTTTGGCATGAAGAGAAAGGATGAGGGAAAAATCCTGTGAAATGTGAGAATGCAGAGAAGTATGATTTTAATGAACATTGATTAATGATTCTTTTAATGTAACTCTGCTTAGAACAACTATTTAAAGATCTAATTTTTGGAAAGAGAAGCAGGAAAGACAGTGAAATATGTAGATCTTTATTCACCATTATTGTTCGATATTATCAAATAAACAAACACCTGCTTCCCCATTGTATTAGATACATAGATAGATATCTTTATTGATTCCAATTTACTAACAATGGACAGGACAGGTCAAAGATAGTACATAATATGTAATTATTGTAATATATATATATGTATCCGCGCAGTCGTCTGGTATTTCGACGATGCCGATAGATAAGAGGTTATAAAACCTACTTAAGAATCAAGAGGTGTACAATTCTACAATTGTACATCAACTAGCTCCTGGAAATGACATGTAATATTATTTTAAATGTATAAATGGGCACAAAGTTTTATTGATCTCATAAGCTACAAACTTCTAGATAAGTCAAATATTTAAAATCAGGAATAAATATTCATAAGTTGACATCAAATATTTAAGATGTAATTGTTTGTAAATGTTTTTAACCACCGTTCAAGCCACTTGAATGACTCACTTAAGTCGAAGAGATATAGATTTGTCTGAGTAAAGGAGACGGTGCCCTACAATTTATACTCGGATCCGAACCACTTGTTAGGGATATTTTTATATATAAAATATATTCATAAATAAATAAATCATATTAATTCCCTCATAAATAAATATATTCATAAATAACTCGGTACAGTTAATGGATTTTTGCTTATGAAAACTACTCCACAAGAATATTAAAAAAAAACATTCAATTATTCTGATTACTCTTTTTTGTAGCAAAAGTTTCCCCGGAATTTAAAGGACCACTTCAGATGGTTGTTGTATATATAATTTTGTTTTAGAAATTTTAATAATATATGGTTTTAAGCACTAAGATCTTGAAAGTACCCCACTGCGTAGCAAACGGAATTTAGCCGTTGGGTTAGGTTTTTATATGGTCGTACCGCTTTCAATTCGAATCTAAAATTCTTCCAAGGAGTTCTACACTATCGTTAGTATCTTTTACAGATATTTGTGAATGCCCTAATGATAACAGAGAGGATTTATCATTTCAGTCTCTCAAATTTTGCCAAATATCACGAGCAAATTATTGGATGGCAAAGATACTGTTATCCCTAATGCAGATATTGGTGTCATCGGCGTAAGTTACGACACTGACATTCTGTGCACATACGTTTGAATAGATCATTTAAATGACGAACAGAAACGGCCCAAGTACACTACCTTGTGGTATTCCCATTTTATTATATCCTTCAAATCAAATCAGTGCGAAAATAAAACAAAGATAGTGAAATACATTTAGATTTTGTGCCGTTTGCACTAAATTGGGAAGTATCATGACAGAGAGGGCTGAGATGTAGCGTCAGTCGGTCTTCTGCTAATGGATTTCACCCTCATAATATACCATAGGATTTTTCTGACGTAGCGTGGACTTTTGTGTAGATAATGTAAGTAGGGAAAAAAGCCTGCTAGTTGCCGTTGAGCCCAGTACCTACAATTTTTTCTTTGTAGGATATCTTTTAACTATAAATTGCGTAAAACAAACGTTTCTATCGAAGGCTATAACACCAAAATCATATTTTATTGTTGATATTATTCCGAATATGAATAAAACATTTTTTCACCTTTCGGCCGCAAACTGTTGAAGTATAAATTTAATTTGTAAAGCGGCTACTCTAGGGGCTGCCAAAGGTAATAACTATAAGGCGGTCAATAGTTTGACTAGGGTTTATTCTAAATCAATACTATGCTTGACGATAATAACCTTTTACATTGATTTTTTACGCGTGCATTAGCTTTACCGGGCTTTTATGTAGGTGAACTTTGTGTATATTTGACTTAAGGGTCATAACATAAGTTACCTCGCGTGATTTACAGTGATTTACCTGCTTTGAGGTGAATTTGGGCCTCATGAAAATTAGATGACAGAAACACATTATTATGGAAAATAAACCAACAGCAAGCTATGCTTATGTGAATAAATAATGTATGATGATAATAAATGTGCATAAAATATTTAATGAAATTTAGTTACTTCGTTTTGTATAGGGTGAATAGATCATTGAAAGTAAGGGCTTCAAGTAGGAGTAAAATATTGATAAACATTTATTGTAAATTTTAAATTGACATACGTTGAACATTATTAATAAAAAAAAAATTTTTAAACTTGCTCTTCTGTAAAACGTCGTACTAAAAAGTAAAAAATAAAAAAATACAAATGTACGAATGCAAGAAAAGCAAGTTTTTAAATTTTTTTTTTTTTCATTTTTTTATTTTCTACTTTTTATTCGTACTTTTTGAGGGGTTAACCCCCCAAAAATAGCTCAATAAAAGTTAGTCTCTTAACGATTTGTTGTGATTTCTCTCTCCTTCGTTTTGCAGGTTTTTCAATTTTCATCCCCGCGCCCCCTTTTTGCGGATATTTGCAAAAGTAACGGTGGAATACTGTATTGTCATCCGATCTTAGTAACTGAACAAAATTTTATCAATTGATTATGTCAGAAAGTGTGTTAAATAAAGTATGAAAGATTTGAACAGAATCATTCTGCATACATTGTGAGTTAAAGAAAAGCAAGTAAACAGAATAGATGTGAAAAATATGAATTTCTGGTATTAATAGCACTTAACGGGTCCAAAATTGAAGAAGTATTCGCAGTTACTGTTACAAAATATTAAAACTAAGGTTACAAAGTAACTTGTAACGGAAAAAGAGAACAGTTTATGCACAGAATTCTCTATACCTTAATTATCATTGTTAACGTTCCTTTTTAAAATCGGGATAAAGGCAGGGTCATCGCAGAGCATAATATTTTGTTCTTCGTGAATAATTCGTTTTACACCCCTTATCATTAGTAAGACCTAGTTTATTCATTACCTCCAACCCTTCACTGAATATATTATTTTGAAATCGGTTGATAGTTCTATTTGTGGAAATAGCCATCTAAATTGAATACTTTAGTAGTTTTTTATCACACTTTATTTTTATTCTAATTTATATTATTTTTTTGCAAATATGCAGGTACGCATATACGGGGTGGACCATTAATAATAGACCAGAGTTTAGGGGTAGATCTTCTCTCTCTTTGAGCCAAAATATGCGGATATAATCAAATATGCTTTAGTAAAATGTTGCTGTAGAAAAGATACAAGGTATCAAAGTTCAAATTATTTTTTCGCTTTTTTGCAATAACTCTTGACTTATCTTCGCCAAATTTACTAGAAGAACTTTTTTATTCTAAGAAACAATAATTTATGTATTACATCACGTTAGATCATAGAGGGCGCCGCAGAATCTGTATCTGGTGATGAATTTTTTAAATATTTTTTTGACGAAACGTGATAGTTCAGACTAGAAAATCTGATGAGGGCAGCTGAGTCTTATGTATTTTTGGGTGCTGAAAGCGTAGTATCTGGCATCAGTTTTTGTGCATCACGTATAGTTCTCTCACAATAGTTACCTCGATTGTATTTAAAAATGAGGCAAATAAGCTATACAAAAAAATTAAAATTTTATTTAACTTAACACGCCAAATACTATACCATATTATCTGCGATTAGCCCTTCAATATGTATTAGTTTAAGCGTTCATATTTTTATACTTCCTTTCTCTTTGAAGCTTCTTATGTAGCTTTTTCTCAGATGTGATGCATTTTATTGTTCTCGGTGAAATGACCAGCAGTAATCACTCTTCATGTTGATATTCCACCGTCCCTGGTAACGTTTCGCCATCACTTTGATGTCCTGAGGAAACTACTCCCCCTGATCTTCACGCACATCACCCAAGTTGTCAGGAAAAAAGTCAAGATGGCGCTGTAAGAAGTGAACTTTAAGGCTCATCAGGCATTCCAGATTTTTTAATATGTCTATCATATTAGCTAGGATAAGCACATAGTTTGAGTCTTTAACATTGCCCAAAAACTTAGTCACAACTTGCTTAAATGATATCTAAGTCTCCTTCTCATTTGTAGTCATTTTTGTTTCAAAGTTGGAATCGAACATCAGTTTACAAATGTCAGGCCCAACGAAAACTCCGTCTTTCAGTTTAGCTTCTGATAAATGAAGAAAATTTTCACTTAAATACTTAAAACATACACCATCTTTAGGCAAGGTTTTTACAAACTGTTTCATTAAACGTAATTTAATGTGAAGAGGTGGTAGAGGAATTTTTTTTGGATCTATTAAAGTTTTACACTGAATGTTCTTCTCACATATAAAACATGGAAATTTAGTAAATCCCTTTTGTTAGTCAAGGAGCATGCGAACAACTTTCAAATCTCCACACAGCATTCAATCGTCAGCAGAATAGTTAATTTTCTTTAAAATCATGTCTATGTTTTCTTAACTTTCCTTCATATGGACTGATTGAACCACAGGCACTGAAGCATAAGTATTGCCAACCTTATTTCATTTAGATTTAGTGTATGTTTTAGTATATTAAAATACTCAGAAATTAAATAAAAAAATGAATTTTTCACATTCCGTATATTCAAATGTGAAAGAATGGTAGGTGATACGACTTTTTTATTATTATTTTCGGATTCGGCGCACCAAAAACATAAGAATCAAGCAAGATCGTTAAAAATAAATTTTTCGCAGGTCTGTGTAATCGTCTGCAATTATAGTCTGTAGATAAAAAAGACAACAAAGACTTACTAGCTCATTATTAACGCCGTTGAATCATTCGGTACGGTATCATAAAAGAACCGACGTATTAACAACCTACAAAGGCCAATGACTCCATTTGCGGACGAAGTAGTGCCGAGACTAACTGTATTTTAATAAAGTCGTAAAGTTTCTGTTGCCTTTATTATCTGCAGGGTAAAGTTGCAAACGAGTATACTACGGTGACAGATTGTTGACAGTTTCCAACAAAGAATTGTAAAAAAGATGCTAACTATAAATATACTAATTTGTTTAAAAAGTATGGTCGTTATGACCTGTGCATTTATCATAACATGAATATTCGAAAATTTGCTAATTTGTGATTTTCTTGTGTTTTCGTTTTGCGCAGTAAGGTGTGTTGTGAAACACCTAATTTAAAAAAATAATAAATACATACATTGGCCTCAAGTGTCACGTTTTGAATTTAAATAACTTGCTTCATTTTTGTCACGACTTCAGGATTTAAAAAACTAATCCCGTCTTTTTGCCGCAGTCTGGCTGATCTATAACGGGTAAAGCTCGTGATCCTCAGGCGTAATTGTTATTTCCGCATCATTGAAAAGATCGTTTGTTAACCATTTGTTGTTTTAATTACAATAAGTATATTTCAGGTTTGTACGCGAAAAAATGTGTTACGTCTGGGTGAACCATAAGCGCCTTTTACGATTTAAATTAGTAACAAAAACTCAGTTTTTTATTTGATTAGTAAATTAACCTCCCCTAATATACATGGAAGGTCAAAAATACATCGTAGCAAATACTAGATGTTCCATTAAAAGAAAGTTAAGTTACGATAGTAGTCAGTTCAGTGACATCGTCATGGCGTGGCACGGGTGAACTTTGATCCATTATACTCATTGATTTGCAGCCAAGTGGTTTTTTGGTTTACTTCGTTCATTATCAGGTGGCAGACAAAAATTACGCAATTACGTATTATGACTGCTACATTAGGAAACAGCACTCAAAAGAATGAATGAATGAATTCATTTTTTTTTAATTTTTGAACCTTGGATTCGCGATATCTCGCGAATCAATGATCTGACGTCGATGAGGTTAGGAACACAATTTGTTTATTTTCATGAGATCTTCATTTTTGGTCTGAAGATTTTTTTTCGTCAGATAAAAGGCTGTCGAGTTATCTTCGAAAAACCATTTTCCCATACATTTAATATGTCATTTTCCACTACCCCCCTCCCCTTTGACATCCGGGGCACAAATGTGTCGGAGTGTTGGAGAGGCCCGACTCTATTATGTATTAGCAAAAATAGTCACAATCGTACGTTTCGGATACTAAGTATCTCGAGTACAATCTGGGTTAGAAGTATGAGTTTCAAGAATAGCATTTATTCATAATTAAATCCAAACAGATATTTTTCCGTGTCGGAACCGATTCTTACTTGGGCTTAAGATTTAGATTTATTACAATAAAAATAAATAATTATCTTCCTTTTTTTATATCTAAGAAATTTAATGAGTAATTAACTATTATTGTATGGCACAAATTTTGAAACCTAATGAATCCGCGATTCGATGTTCTGTAGTTGATAAATCTTAATAAACTTTTTCAAATCATAAATGTATTACATAGGTATAGTTTCACAGAATTTATTTAGTCAACATGACAATGTTTCCCTAAACATTAGCTTCTTCAGATGTGGAGTACACGACTAAATTACAATAAATAGAACTATGGTTACTTAAATAGCTGAAATTTGTATACCTATATAAATAAAGTACGATAATTTTATGACCTACCTTAATTTAAATAACATTTCTTCTGAGAAATATAATTAAAATAAATGTACAAGAGAAGAGTTATTTGTCTGGTTGATTTATTATTAGATAATAAAACAATTGTGTCCATTAAATACTTTTAAGTGTTTATTAAGTATACTTGTCAATAATTGATGTAAATACAGTATTGTCATATAAGTTTCTCAACTCCTGACAATTCAGCTGCATTGACCGTATCATAGGACAGCTCATCTAAAAATCACTATCACCTGCCCCAACCTCAACTATTATAGCATCAGTAGCGACATCTAGCAAAGGTGCGCGAGCTCTATATTCAGATTCAAATTTATTTGCATTTTCGACACTTTTCTCCACGGAAAATGAACTGAAGAAATCGTCGTTTTTGTACTTGATTAATATTCAACTTAACGTTTCTTTCTACTCATATTGCTTTAGCGAAGCCCATACTAATTCTATAAGATTTAAATCCGGATGATAAGGCGGCAGTCTTAAAACATCCTGACCATTATTCTTTAACATTACGTCTATTTTGTATTTTTTATAGCGTGGTGTATTCGTTTTAATAAGAGTATAAAGTTCTGTTTTCAATATCGTATCATGAAATGGAACATTGTTTTTTTTTAGCCAATGCTGCATAACGTTCTTCCTGGTTGAATATGTAGAACATTTATCGATTTGCTTATTATGGTAGGGTGTATTATCAATAACTAACACACTACTAGGAAGATTTGGTATTAATTTTTCTTCCAGCCATTTTTTGTAGTTTTCAAAATTCATTGCGTCATGATAGCTAGTGTCCCATTTTTATATTTGATTTCCCTGACAAATAAGCGTCATTTATAAAACCTGCACTTCCACCGGCTGGGACAATTATTAGTTTTGCTTTTGTCACTTTCTTTAATAATCCTTTATTGCTGTTGTCCACCTTTTATTGTTGGTGCGGGACTCAATTATGTATGTTTCATCTATATAAACCATTAAGTCCAGTCAATGAATATATTGTAGAGTGCATGGAATATGCGAGACTTTTTGACTACAGGACTTTGTTAAGAGTAGTTAGTAGGAAAATATACTAAAAATCCCCTCCCCTGGGAGGTGAGCTTACGGTGGGAGGGGTGGTAGCAAATTGGTTTATTTTCATCTCAATATTTCTTGATATTTCGTAAATAATCGTAGTTGACGAATATCATGTTTCTCCATCAAAATTTTTGTGTTGGTTTTTAGTTTTGTACTATCTAAAATCAATAGCATGGACTTCCTTCTTTAATACTTCTAAACAACCATTGTATCCATTATATACACAAAATTTTTGAAGAATTCTTCTATGCAAGGATCTTTCCTTTTTCGGTTCTATAATAATGCTTCTTAACAAGTGTCTGTCAAAGTCATCTTATCGTACCTTAAACAAGAAAGAAGTTGTGTAATAATATGAATAATTATTAAATTTCTGGATGTAGACGAGATAAAACTTTTTGGGGCATCTAAAAATCATGCAGGGATGTATTCAAGTGCAATTTTAACAATATTTTTAACTTCCTGCCCACAGTCTTAAACATCCATAGAAACCTGGAAATCTTATCGACTGTTATCTCGTGAAATATATTCCTTTTCTAGATATAGACCGAATACATCATAAATAATCAAGCCGATACATATTGATTCCTATAATCCATCATTCATTGGATTATCTTTCATTTATTAAATTCACTAGATTTGATTTAAAATGATGTTTTTCACAAATCACGAGTTGACGTGGCGCTTATGTGACAGCAATAAATATTTCAAAACAGTGAGTCACGTATATGAGAACTAATTAATAATCTTTAAAAATAACGTAAATGTACGTAATTAGTCGTATACGTATGCAGGTAATTAATGCACATGTATGTATGTATTTACTTATAATTCTGATTACTTAATTACTTGTTCATACATATTCAAGTCGCATTCATTATAAAAACGTTTGACATAACCGTATAATGGATAATGGTGGGCGACACAATATGCTAGTGTTATCCTTTTCTTTTTTCTTTGGGTAACAAAAAAAGTCATATCGTCTTCTAGACACTTACCAATAATTAGGGCCAGTCTTTTTTCAATAGACATTTTAACAAATTTACTTATAGTCCATGAAAAAGTTGCAAAAAGGGTTAAAATACAAAAGTTCTGTGGGGGGGAGGGGGTAGAACATGGGTAACCCCCCATTTTCGAAGGCGCTAAACAGATGGTAATATTTTTAAGATTCCCACCCTTCAGCAACTACCCTTAAACTCGAAAAACCATCCATATTTCACCTTTTTTCTATCGTAGGCATGCGGATCGGTTTTGTGAAGGATTCGGGTAAGCCGTATGAAATTTAGTCATACAACATCTTATCCACCCCCGGGGTAGAAAATACCCCTTCCCTTGATACTAAAATAACCCCCAAAAAATTAAAATGCATGAAAATTATGATGACGATGATAATATTCATTTCCCCCCAACCTCCATCAGCCACCCCTATAACCTCTACCTTTTCATATTTATTGATAGTGGGCATGTGGGGACTCGTTGGATCCGGGGTTTTTAGGAGAAAGAGGTTATACAGTGTGTCTCATTTAAAATGAGCACATCCGGATATTTTCGTAGTTTTTTTAAATCCGGATTTGAGGAGCCTCATATAGGGCCCAGTTCTGATATTTTGCTTCGCGTAGAAGATATCGAAAAAAAAGGGACATTTTACAATGCGTTAGATAGGAAGAAATAGCCCTTTTTAACTCTGTCCTCCTAGGTCCTCCGATATTGCACCACTAAATTTTAACTTCTAGGAAACGGTGAAGAATAAAGTCTACAAAACAAGGCCCAGAAATCGAGAAGAGCTTTGTGCTACCGACTGCCAAGTCACCTAAATTACTCATTATAATTTTAGACTGAGTTCCTTCTCCGCAATCGATGTTATCAAAAGCTGGAACTTTTTATTGGTATGGTTACGTCTTGACACCTTCAAACATAGGTTCAATAATTGCAACACGAATTTTCACTAACCACTGATTTATTAATCACTAAATTATAATAATTAGTCTTTATAATAACACACTAGTTATAACTATCATCTACTATACACTCAATACTATAATTAACAACTCATTACTGTTCTTTATCTTATTTCAACGTTTGACTCATTCAGAACTGTACTGAACTGACTCCAGCGCGTTGGCTCTGCTACTTATATATTCGTTTCACTTATTCTCGATTAGTCTAGTCTGTCATTCAAGACATGTCGACTCTTTCCAGTATATCTTATGAGGCAGCGCCACCCTGGGCCGACCGGTGAACTATTGTTTTATTGGTTGACCATTAGGTAGGTTTCCTTTTACTCAGTCTGCTGCTAGGGATTAAACCTGTCTCCGTAAGAGGGCGTGGGCGTGCACATAATATATTTAAGAAGGAAGAGGTTCTACTTTGTGACAAATAAATACGATTCACTATTTCTATGCTTCCCGCAGTATTTATTTTGAGATTGTCACTCTCTTGACCCATTTACAGCACCGGTCTTCTAAAAAGACGTCTACCTTCCTCTTAACCCTGAGGCAAATGTCTTCCGCGCGTTGTTTATAGAATTGCTTTTTTGCTTAACAAAATTACTGTTAAACAGGCTAATCTCTCAAAGTGTAATATTGAACGTCCACTGTTATTGCAAAAATAAAATGTATAATTCTTTATCGAATTCTTCGTTTATGAAACCACACAGATGTATAGAATATTATTTCGCGGTTTCTTCTTGGAATTATGAAGCGTGGAATATAAATAAATTTATAGGAAGTAAAAAAGTAAATCTAGCAACTAAATTATAGTTATCTGCGTGAGATAATGTTTGTCTTAACAGAATACATACATAAATGACTTCTTGTACTACTCAACGCTCATAAATTAATCAGTTATGTGTTTGTTTATTGTTGTTAATGATTAGAAAAATATTGTTGAAGCATTTGACGATGAAAATTTTCACATGATAAAAATTAATTTTGATACTTGATACTTTTGTAAATGTAACTGGCATGAAAAAAAACCGCTGCCCAAGGAATCACTACTTCCACATCCAGATTTTGTATCCAAGTCACACACTAAATCCCAATGTAATATTTTACTCTCTTTAATAATAGGGTGGGGTGGCAATGGGGTGGCTAATACCAAAATAAATTTTAAACGCTCTTGTTCTCGTACACACACCCAATTTAAGTTTTTAATCCCTTTAATAATAGGGAGAGGGTGGTAGTGGGGGGTGGCTGGTACCAAAAAAATTTTGAGATTTTGAGTTTTTGTACATGCCCTAAATTGCAATTTTATGGACTCTTACCTGCTTGCTTTGCGTAGCTACCCTTATTTACCCCATTTACCCCCAAACCCTTCAACGGAATTAGATCAAAATATAATCTAGTTCCAGGTCTCGTTAATAAGTGTACCAAATTTCAAGTCAATATCATAATCGGTTCCAGAATAAACGTACGCACAAAGAAAGTTACAGACAGACCGACAGAAAATTTTTTTTCGCTCAAATTTAAAATCTCGGCGTTTCATGACATTTTAAGCCTATTTCAACAAGAAAAAATATTTTTTTTGCATTACTATACTTCCACTGGACGCGGAAATTACCCCATTATTTATGACATGATGAGACATGTATTTATGTAAAAGTTACCTCAGAATCTCAGAATATCTCTTTGACTGGCGGAAAAAAGTAAATAGTAGTGCCAGGGGCGTGCGGATTTTGAATTTTTTACGAATATTTCGACGAAAATTATGCCTGCCATTAAAAATTTTCTTAAAAGAACTCTAGTGTTTTCTTTTTGGCTGAGTTGAGCGTAAAAACAAATTTAATTATGTTCATTTTTTGTTTTATTTTATAAAATATGAACAATATTAATATTTTATATATACCTATATAAGTATATGTGTAGCACCACTGGATGACGGCCTACCCGAATATTTTACCTTTGTCTATAATAGCTCCGCCTATTTCCCAGCAGTCAACAAATTATTAGGTATAAGTGCGGTACGCTCACACAGTCAACCCATTTAGTCGACTATGACAATTACAGAGAATGTATTAGTTGTTGTTTTCATTTCTGGTAGGAAACAAAAACGGATATAACGAGGTGCCGCTTCAGTATTAAATAACAGCTAAACCCTTTGACGATAATACCGCTTATTTTCTTACTACTATATACTCTTTTGGCGCCGCTATATGAAGTATTGTTGCTTTGAAAGAAAATCTAACTATACAGGGTATCCAGAAACCCCCCTGACAAACGAAAACTGTAAATTTGAGTACCAAGGTAACAAAGTATGCTCTGTCAGCCTAAAATGTTATCGACAGCACAGCGTTGCCAATTGTAGGTAAAACTGGCAACATCTTTGTTATTTCAGATGGAAAATTATAAATTTTTCTATTTTTGGAAGCTTCACCTAATTCTGAGTAACTATTGTTAATATATTCCTATACCTATATTGAGCCATTTCAGAGACATTAATTTCCAGATTTATTGAACAAAATCTGACTTCTAATACATCGTGTTATGTGCCTACCAAAATCAATCATAAGCTGAACTGTCGGCTGAGGGCTTTTCATGCTGTAGCCAAACCTTAGTAGTAGTATACATATGTTGCCAGATTTACCTACAATTGGCAACGCTGCTCTGTCTATAATATTTTAGGCTAACAGAGCATACTTTGTTACCTTGGTACCCAAATTTTCAAAAGGATATGTTCCCGTTCCCCATATACTTCTAGTATTCCATGCACCATGAATCACCCTGTATGTGCGGTATCATAAATCCTACTTGACACTACTTGATCCAATTTTAAGGTGGCTTCCACTAATGTGGCAGGCATCATACGTAACAGGCCATATCACCGGCTCCTCCACCATTTAATAGAAAACAAACAAGAAAAATAATTAACAAGAAAAATGATTTTATGAAACTTTCACTAAAAGTATCTTGATATTTAGCTGGAAATTCTAGGACAAAACCAAAATTGGAAAAAAAATATATGACATGTCTTCAAAGAAAAATTTCAATAAAAATTATCAATTAAAATTTCTTAAACTTACATCTGTGCCAAATTTTGCATATAGGATAAAGAAGTTAAGATAATAGACGGCTCAAAAATTTGGCAAAAATTATATAATCTCTTCCTAAAATTTTATCTTCGCAGTATCTTTAATTTTTGAGATATCACGAGTTATGGTTTCAAAAATTACAAAGAATACTGAAAAATTAATACAGGAATCGCTTTGCACTCTCCTGTAATGGCTTCAGCGGAAAATTTCAAACAATGTGAACTCAATTTTAAAAGTATTGTTACGTGTTTACACCCTCCAGTAAACACCCGCAAATGTTGGTCCAATAATTGCAACGAGAATTTTCATTAACCACTGATTTATTAATCACTAAATTACAATAGTTAGTCCTTATAATAGCACACTAGTTATAACTTTGATCTACTATAGACTCACTACTATAATTCGCAACTTTTTGCTGTTCTTTGTCTTATTTGATCAATTGCTCATCTAATATATAACTGACTAACTCTGTGCATTGGATCCCTTCTTATATATACGCGGCGTTTATTCTCGATTCCTCTATTTCACTCCAGACTGTTCCAGATGACTTCTACTTTCTTCTGGGCTGCACATAAAAAAATGAAAACCGATATCCATTATTTACCGACGTTTTCAATATCGGTCTAGGGATCTAACCCAGTACACGCTAGGCAATTGATCAAACATTCTTGTCGCACAACACGCTCCAGACCACTAAATGATAATGAATAATAATATACGTATATAAAAACAAAATAAAAATATTAATTTTTATTTTTTGTTTAAGTATATGACTTTTTTGTATCTTGAAAATTATTGATTACTTTTTTTTCATAGCGGGCCAAATTACATCTGTTACCTACGGAGCCGCATGAGGCCAGTCCGACACTGCCTCTGTACATCAGTAACGAAGGACTCTAAGGGCGGATTGTACAAACGTGGTTCAACTTTGAACTAAGTTCAAAATCCAAGGTTCATAATTCTAACTGAATTTTTAAATCTAAAATATTTTAAGTAATAATTGCACTTCTGATGTATATATTTTTAAGACCAACATTTGATAGTAAAATAAAAATAATAAAAAAAGCTGTGCCTCGTGCTATTGACGTAGAAATTTAATTATTAAAAAAATTCTTTCGACGACTAAAATCCAAAACATTATAAAACATCAAAACTTCTCTCTTTTTCCTACATTCTATTGTTTAATTATTTTAGTTACCTAACCAAAGTAAAGCGTGTCTAGTTTAATGTTCATATATATAAAATGTTACTTAAACGATAAGACCTAGTTCACCTAGAAAAAAATTCCTTGCAGCACTCTCGTTCCAAGAATCTAAAAATCGTGCCATCTTTTGGCTGTCACAACGAGAAGTTATGAGGGTAAAGTCGGCGGTGTTTCAGTCGTTCTTTGTCTGTCGTATTGACTGCTGCAGTCATATCGTGACCTAATGACGTCATATTTGATTGTTGCCGGTAGATTATGCCAGAACGTGCGTGCATCTAAATATTCCTACTCGGGGCGGTCTTTAATCTATGACTTGCGCTGTTTTTGACTACAGGGCATAAGGTTTAGTTGATTTTCAGGTGAATAGTGCCCGCGATACAACTTTGATTTGTATTTTAGTTTTCAGTGATGGTGCAGTGAAGTTGTTTTCCTTTCCTTTGGATATTTTGACAACCAAATTATTTAACATATTATCTTTCAATTCAAAGTCGGCATAGAGTATCTCGCCAAACTTGAAATGAAAATGAATCAGAACGTGTGTTTACTAAATTTAACTTAAATTTTATCTTAAAACTTTATTACTATATCTACCTGTTATTTAATTAATCGTACAGGAAAGAATTTATTAGATTCATTGCCTCATAAAAAATTTATAGCCTCGATTGTTCTGCAGATACAATTTATTACATTACCAATAATATTTTACAGTATTTTTAGAATTTATTGCTAAATCCTGTTATGCGGTGCTGCGGTCCTTTACCTGCAAACATTTTTAAATAGGTAGTACAGGAACTCTTGGCATGTTTTCTTTCCGCAAGAAAAGTGAAATGAGAACTAAAACCGTATTATGGTTTATACTTTCTTTTATGAACGGATTTAGCAAATATCCTAATAAGGGTATTTGCATGGTATTAGATAAATTATTTATAGGAAATTATTTGTATTTTGTACTTATTTAATTGTGATCGTAGTGGAACAATGATGACGTAGGAAAATTGTACATATTATATTTAAGAAGTTTTGATATAAAACGAGAGAGAGACATCACTAATTTAAATAATGTAAGATGAAGTGACATGAAGATCAAAACAATGTTTAGACACGCCACATGAATAATAGTACAATCGAATTGATTGTTTTTGGCGACAACTTTCCAGGGGAAATTTTATTCTGAAAAATCTGGACATGTCTGATATTCATAGGTCAATTCGTCATCTTGGAAAAAATTAAAAATCACCAAATATGGTCGCAAAATTCAAAATCAAATATTTTTGCGATATAAGGGAGGGGGGTATATTTTCACCAAAGTCGGTGAAAATGTGAATGATCCATCTTTTCGAGTCTGAAGGACTTTTATTATATTTTCCAAAGTGGATATTAAACGTTCACAAAGAACGGTTCAAATCGATTGTTTCAGACGGAGAATAATACAAAATCTATACTTACTGTTTCGTTTTTGCTTAACTGCTTCACTGATGGTACCAATTGGACGTCGTAACACTATAAATCTAACACAGTAAATACTAACACTTTCTTAAATTTAAACCTGAAAAGGAATTTTGAAAGACAAGAAAAAGACAATATAAAGTTCAAAAATATATATTAAATCTTTAAAAAATTATGTTTTTACAAAACGTTCAAGAAAAATGTATTGACAAACTATAGTCTGGCGCGTGTACAACACATAGTGAGGAACGGAACGCCTCATAATGTACCAACCAACTACCATCCAATGTTTAGTTGTTAGCTATTGACGTATTTTTAGTTCAATATCAATTTTGATCGCAACGACTTTGAATTATATTCTGCAATTATAGATTCATACGTTCAGGCAAGGCGGTCCCATGCACGTTCTGAGTACATGGTAACTATACTTTTTTGACACCGAATCACGAGAAACCGGTTTAGGGCAAATACCGCTAAAACCCATCATTTTCCCGCCAAAATCGACTACTAGGAAATGATAAGACGCCCTCGACGCTAAAGGCGTCTTTGACTAGAGACTGGATAACTTGTCTTTATATTTAACACAACGCATGAGTTGCAGTCAACGTGGATTCGTAAAAAGGTTTTTATTTTCAAAATTTCCGAAGTTAAAGTCGGTTATCGTTATACTTTCTAAATTTTGTGGTCGGGCGACATTACGTCCCATTTCTAAAATTACACTCCTTCTGATATTTTTGCATAAAAAAGGTTTCGCAGGGCGAAAATGTGATTGAATGTATAAAAACCTCTTCCAACGGTATTTTTACGTGAAGCACGCTTTTCATGGGAAATGTTTGGATTTTGTTACAGTTTCGAAAAGTTCATCGAGGGTTTTGGCGTGTTCTTTAACAAAAATAAAGCGCAACTGTGGCAGATGTACATGGTATCCAACAACCTGGAAAATATAAAAAACCTGGGAAAGTCAGGAACAGTCAGGGAATAGAGTCAGTCCGGGAAATCACAAAAAATCAGCAAATATCAAGGACAAAAGTTAAGAGATAAATGAAATTTTTCATTTTTCCTTGACATTTTTCATCGCTTTAAATAAATCGATTATTACTTTCGAAATTCGCAACTTATTCAAAAACAATGAGTTCTACATCAAGGATATCCTATGAAGTTATAGTTACTTAAAATTTGAGCCCGGTTACATCGATCGATATAAATATGTCGAGATATAGGTAAAAGCTTCCAAAAAAATGCATGATCATAAAAATTCATTGTTAAGCTACTCGTTTTTAATGAATCAAGTAAAAAAAATAAGATTCTACTTGGTGCCGCCTACAGCATTCATTTATCTCAATATCAATTTTGGAAACAGCCATTTGAATATATGTGATTCATTCAAAACAAATCAAAATTTTACAATTTTGAAAATGTACCATATGAAGACGTATTAATTTCAGGTATATTATATGAGCCCAAAAGGATGTTTCCCTGTACTCTGAGAACTGAGCATGTGACCTCATCATCATAAGACTACAACCCTTTGTGAATTCTGACTTCCTGCATTTTCTTCCGCCATTCTGTTGTATTTTGTGCTATTACTTTTCAATTCTTTGTAATGAGCATCTTGAGTAACTCTGTCCTTCCTTCTGAAGTGCGTCCTTCCTCTTTTCCTACTTCCCAATAGTTTCAAATATTCTCTCGACCATGTTATTGCTCTTCACCCACAATCACATCACATATCATTTATAGCACCAAAGATTTTCCGTAAAATTTTCCTTTCGTACACGTGGACTTAGTTGCTCATCTTTTTTAAATGCAAGCACAACAAGGTTATTCTTTATCCTTATCTCTGTGGTTCTTTTATATTTTCCTATTTAAGTATTTGGTGAGGTCAAAGTGGCACCTATTAACCTAGTTTTTTATAATTCTCAGGTAAAGGCGACTAGTATAAATTAGAAATGATAAAATTGCCTTCCATTTAGTTTTCATTTTTTTAACGATTTCAGGTGGAAATTAAAAACAGTAGAAACAGTAGCAGTATATACAATTACGAAAAAGTGCCTTTTAGCTTTTCTCATTGAATATTCGCACAAGAAATAGAAAAAAAATAATAGCAGCTGAACATCAAAGTTTGCATACAAAATCAACTCGTACTAATATATTGGAGTCAAGGCAGCACGGCCGTTTGAATAAAAATACAAACACCAACCGAAAAACTGATCCTACTTAAAGGAGCTCTTGTGCCAGTCGTCACACACCACTTGCAGACTGCAGTTTCGAGCTGTTGGCACTCGTCAGTGCAGTCCTTTAAGTAGGATCAGTCTTTCGGCTGGTGTTTGCTGCAATCGAAGCATTAGCGTTTTGATGGTAATATGCAATTATTACACTTAACGTGCCAGTCTTGTAACTTGTAATTTAGCGCTCGGCGGGGCACATATCCCGAAGAGTAGCTGTTGGTTACAGTCTGGTTACGTTCTTTATAGTAAAATAAGGATTTTATAGAGGAGTTTGCGAATAAAAATATTCTGTATTAATGTTCCGCCTTCTAAAAGCACATTTGAACTAAGCAGTATTTTGGTATCTGTAAAAATTATTTCACAGTCAATCTCCTAATCCACTGAAATTAGTTCAGTTAATGTGTATTAATAGTTCAGGCGCTCTGAACTTTTTGTGAGGAAATAACTCAGTGACTACTTTTGCTTATTTGGCCGTTTAAAATAAGAGTTTTTGTTTGAGGATTCTAATTCCAGATTTTTTGAAAAATGTGCAAAAGCAGTAAGCCCGTGGTTTATTTGGCAACACTGAGTCCTACCTTAAAAATAGACCTAAAGCAAAGATTTGTGATAGTTTGCAGCAGTGCCGCTTACCTATAATTGGGCAACATTTTACATAAGAGTAAAAATTGATCAAATATACGTACATTTATCTAAAATTTTCCGTACAATCCAAATTTGCCACTAAAATTTTTTTTTAATGCGCCACAACACTGTAAAAAGCACTGTCAAAAAGCGTAATTTTGAAACATTGAAAGAGACAAGTACATTAAGAACTACGCATGTCGTAATTTAAATAAAAATATTGAAGCCTAGTGATAAATAATTCAAATTTATAAAAATTTCAATATAAATGAATACAATTAGCATTGCGATGGTGGTGGTCCCTAGTCCATGCCTAGTATGCCATATGGTAAATGCGGCCCTGGTCTGCAGAAAACTTTTTAAATTCAATAAAGCGTAAGCCTGTCAGCATATAGAAGATTTCATAGAAAAATTGTAGCTTACTTCATATGGTCCAAAAAATATTATAACACAAATGTGATTTTTCGTAAATTTTTGATATGCTCAAATTAAACTTATTTCTCATTGACAAGCTCAAAAGTTTTATTATGGTATTTTTTTGTAAAAAATTAAATTTTTAGGCCATGTACTTAAAAAAGTAGAATTCTAATCAAGAAGCTATTTCCAAAAAGAAACGATGGCTTAAAATAATATTCTCCGAAATCCACAGACCTTTTTAGACTACCTTTTCCGCTTTCCATCTCATTAATTTTGCAGCCCCTAAATTTTACACAACATTGGCACCAAATGTGCCCAATATGCTTTCGGTTATAAAACGTTCACATAAAATAAAGTAGAATTTTAGTTTACACAAACAACACAACTTGTTAGTAACAAATTTCCAGAATAGATAGGGGAAAAAACCTTGCGTTAGTGTCTTCATATTTATATTCTTTCTCAAAAATGACAAAGGTTAGAACTCATAATATTCAGTATGAGCTTAAATGTTACTGAAACATCGTGATTTTACTCGCCTACAAGGCAAATTCTGCTTGTCAGTAACTTTCATATATTATTATAAATAATTCAGATGTACTAAATAATTTTAGGACTATACAAATCATTTATAAAAACAGAAATAGTTGCCTTGCACTCCCAAAAGAAATAACAATGTAGTTGCAGACACGCGTATAACTCAGAAACTCTGACAGTATTGAATAGAAAGATATTTACAATATTAAAAAAAAAGAAAATAAATTAGCAAAGCAAATTCTTATAATAACGAAAATCAATACCGCTTCAATAAAACGAAAGAGGCCTGAAATATTATCAACTTCAAATTACGTAGAATTTTTAATAAGAAAATCATATCTATAGGTTGTAATTCGAATAAGGTTATCAATGCAAGTGAAATTTCTGAAATATTTGCTCGCCATTTATCTTCAAAAAACAAGTACAAAAAACATTTTAAATCATTTCGGACAAAATTTGTCGTTACCGTGTATGAAGTTAATAGAGAAACTACTACAGTTGATACATTAATGAAATAAAAACATCTGAGATTGATAAACTGTCTGTTTTAACTGTTTTACATATAATAATTGATATTATTATTCAACCATTCATTTATCTGAAAAGTCAGGCACTTTTCGGATATATCTAAAACTGCTTTAATCGTACTACTACATAAAATATGTGATGGGGGACATCGACAACCAATAGGTTAGAAATAATTATTTCCAGTCGCTTATTTTCAACCTAACAACATAATGTGCACATAACAACTTGGATTTAGGGCAAATAAATCTGCTGAAACAGTCATATATCAAGCGATAGATTATATATGAAAATTTGGACAATGGCAAAATAGTCGTTTTACTATTTTCTCCTTTTTTCGAAATCATTTGACACAATTCTTAACGCTAAACTGTCAAGTATTGTATTATCAGTAAATATTATGCATTATATTAAGTCATATATGAAATGTCGAAATATGATCTCATTGATGTCAGTAGGACCAGACCAGAACTGAGGCACACGATACAAAACTTGGGGTTCCTCAACATTTTGCTCTGGGCCCTCTAATTTTGGTATATGTAAACAATTTATCTGACCAATGGGCTAATTACAATATTTGCAGATGATAATACCTTTACTGTAGCGAATTTAGCACCTGGTATCAACGCAATAAACTAGTAATTAATAAATACAAAAATACAGCCATCAGTTATTACATTACATGGAATACAGGGAAAACTGCAGACAGGTGTTTATAAATAAAGAAAATTGTGACCAAGTCCTTAATATAATTTTAAAATGTGCGATTTTTGCTTAAAAACATGAACACATTTTCATATCTAACTTATCGACGTATAACCGCAACACTGGTCATCTATTAAGAATTACCTCTCACAGATTCTTAACTTATAAAAACTCACCTATCTACAACTGCACTATTTTATACAACAATTTGCCAACTGGAATTAGACATCTTAAAAATTTATTTGTGTTTAAGAATAAAGTAAAAACCATGTTAATAAATATTTACACCGATAAGTAACTCATTATATGGAAGAAAATAATAATTATTTTTTAATGACATATACAGTTGTCTAAAGTTGTTAAAAGCTTTTATTAAACTTGCAATGTTTGTTAGTTAGTTTGTTTAGTAGTCGATGTCAAGAGTCGGGATTTTTTGGGGTTTTTGTTTTTTTTGCCAGAGCGCCAATCTAAAGACCCTCCTCCGTTTTCGAGGTCGCTGAACAGGATGGTGGGTCCCTTTTCCGTGAACCCGTTTATTTTCCCCAGTTTTGATTAACTGTTATTCCCTCGAGTAGAACGGAAAGTCTCTCGAGGGACTTGACCTCAGCCACCCCTACACCAGGGTTCCAACCCTTTAGGGGGTTGGAAAATTGAAATTTTTGTTGTGGAAAAAAAATGATATTTTACTGGAGGTGTTTCTGTGAGGAAGGTGGCAGGTGACCACGGTTGTGTAACCACCCCCGGGGGTGTTGTCACCCTTCAAAGAGGTGGAAATTTATTTCTTTTTTTGAGAAAAAATAATATTCTGTAGGAGGTAATTTTTTATGATATAAGAGCTTGTCGCGAGCAATCTCCTTTACACAGGAAAATCTCGCGACAAGCTTTTATATCATAAAAAAATTATATAATGTAACAAAATGATGGGTTTGAGTTACTTCAAAGTTTGTTTTCTACTTTCTAGAGCATTTAAATAAAAGATTTTTTTTGAATATTTTTTTATATAGTTTTTTTATACTCATATTTATGGTTTTAGATCATGAATATAAATACATACAAATTCGGCAAAATTACTTTTATATATCTTGAAGTGAGTGCGAGAAAGAAAACAGCAAAAATTAGGAACAGAAAGTCGGATAGACTACTCCCAACACGCTGCACACTTCATGGGGTATTGGTATTGTTGCGGCAAACCGTATGATAGAATGCGGTCGCGGTGAGACGGAAGGTCGACAACCTTTCATTCGTGCCCCACTATTATAACAATCATCTGTCTCGCTTTCACGTAAGAGATTTTTGCCTTCTTTCTCGCATTCGTTTGCTTCAGAATATATAAAACTACTTTTATCTAATCTGTATGTAAGTATATGTTTGTATCTCTTTTACTTGACGTGCTATATTAATAAATTGTCGGCTCAATGATAACACGTAAGGCTTACGATCAAGGGGTCCCGGATCCGAATCCTGGCTAGAGTATGGATGTTTAGTGGGTTTCTTAATGTGTCACCGAGTTGGTAATGAAACGGTAGACTAGACATGGTACCACTCCTAAGTTCGAGTCTCAGCTGCGGCAGATGGCAATGTCGTACGGAATGGTCGTTGTGTAAATATCTGTGTGCATATGCCCTGGTTGAGTAGTGGAATAGCTAACGCTGAAATCCACCAGGACGGTAATAAAATGAATATTCATGCATCTTTTGATCAATAAATAATATGATTATTATTATTATCACGTGTGCGTAGCTGCATTATTTCTTTTTTGGGATATAAAACGAGCATTTCTGTTCGTATAATTATTATATGTCCACTCGCTCCTTCATTCTTAAATAACTTATCTTAACCGCTGACAACGTAATTTAAATAATCCAGAATGTAACTGAATGCATAAGCAAGTTGTCCTCAACCTTACGTGCCATCATGGTTAATGCGTTTGATGTCATTAGCAATATCTCAAGTTCATTCATTTCATTATGAATTAGAATAGATAAACATTACGCAGAGAGTGTAACTCCACTTTAATTTCTCATCTCATGACATAATCAGGAACTTACTGCTTGGGTAATCACATTTACAGTTTTTAATCCTCACATTATGTGTTGGAAGTAATATCTCCATGTAATAATGATTTTGTTGCGCATACATTACTTATTTATTAGTTTACTTTTCACGGGACTTGGCACTGGAAGAATTCACAGATTGTATTTGAATCGTGGTTCTTTTAATGCCATATTTCGTGGGAAGGTACCTGTCGTCGGCATCAATAGAATAGACCCTGAACTTGTTATTATTTATGTAAATGATAGGACATCGTTAGTGATAACTATTTACATAATAGCGATGTTTATACCACTTAATAATTACTTTAATTAAATTTTAAGAACTCTTTAATAATAATGACTCCATTTGTAAAACATGGGAACCTATATTCATGCAATTAACAAAAGTATACATTCAGTTGTGGATCTACTTATTTTAAGTAATGATAATAATAATATCGCCCAGCTCTCGGAGAGTTTAAGTTTAGGTCCAATCTTTCGATACATCCCCATTTAAATGAGATTAGGTGACATAAGTTGTGGAAAATGTTGACTGCCTGCATATTCAAGTGTATTTAGGTCTCAGCATTCCTTGCGAAATCAGCTATCGCCGATGATTTCATTCATAAACATACGCATTCTCCCAACCCTGGGACTGGCGGGCAACCGGGCAAATGCTCGGTGGGCTGGTGGCTTACGGGGCTGACAGCGGAACCGCAAAATGATTTTAAATTAACTACAAATATTTTTTATCGTTTATTTTGTATCGTGCTCCATAGACCACTCAGTAACGCCATTGCCATATTCCGCGAAGCTTGGGTTACAAGGCTCTGCAGAGAGTCGACGAATTTTGAATTCTGAGACTTGCATCTTGTCTCAGTTTCGTGTGAAATAGAATTTTCAAAATTAAAAATTATAAAAAATAGACTTAGAAGTTCAATGGTCCAAGAAAAGCTTGAAGCATTTATGTTAATGTATGTAGAAAGGACACTTTGAAACGTAGGTCTAGGAACTAAAAAGTTTACTATGTTTAATAGTGCTAGATAATCAATGATATTATTTAATACATTATAAAGAAATGAGATAGCAATTACTTTTCTTTGATCATACAGGGAAATCATATTAAAATTATTAAGTAAAATTTTATTGTCGATGTCTCTCGGAGGACAAACGTCGTGGCGTGGTGGAAACAAATGAAAGCTGTATAAATTTCAATTCTTTAGATCTTAGAAAAGCAACTCTAATTTCTCGAAAAAAATCCAAGTAACTTAGACGCTGACTGAGTTACACAGATGATATGTTGCGAAAAACTTAATGGAGAATCAAAAATAACTCCTAGATCCTTAAATTCCCTACAACAGCCAATAATAATTATTGCCATTTATATTATAATTAAAGCGAACAAAGTTTAATTTGGGAATAAAATTTAAATATTTGCATTTAGATACATTCAATTTCAATGAATTGTCAGTGCAGCATGAGGCTACTCTGTCGAGCTCATTTTGTAAATTCATGCAGTTTTCCATCGTTGTTATTTTTAGATAAATTTGGAGCTGATCCGCAAACAGAAGATGATCACATTTAATTGCTGATGGTATGTCGTTAATAAAGATTAGAAATAGCAGCGGGCCCAAGTTAGACTCCTGTGGAACTCCCAATGTAGCAACATACCTTTTAGATATGTTTCCACCATAATAGACATATTGATTGCGCATCGATAAGTATGATGGGAATAATTTAATTAAGCTATCAGAGAAGCGAGTAATCTGTAATTTATTTAACAGCAAATTGTGATCAATTGTGTCAAAATTTTTCGGAATATCTGTGTATATTGCATCAACCTAGCCTTCATCTTCCAGAATATTACAAATAAACTGTATAATGACAGCCAAATTAGTCACGGTTGATTTTTTCGTCATGGGATCATGTTGAGTTGGGGATATTACTCTTTCAGTTTCATTGTAAATATTTTCAAATAATATTATTTCAAGTACTTCACAAAATTACTTAAGATTGCTATGGATCTATAGTTATTAAGACAGAAGTATAATGTCTTTTGTCCAGTATGTTTACTCATTACCTCTTAACTGTGAGGCACAGCAAGGCTGTAACCAGGGTTTTACCCCTCCCCCTCAAAATTTTTTAAATATACCCATTAACAATAAAAATTGGTTTAAAAACTGAGCCCAGGCATGGAATAAATTTTGTGCACTTAAAAAGGAAAGAGTCTAATTCGAATTTCCCGCTAACTTCAATTTCCCACTTACAAAATCATAATTCCACACACCATCAAAACTTGTGCTTTTTTAAATTACCGTTTTTTGTTAAAGATTTGTAGACTAGATTGGAGAGAAGTTGTATGAGCGCGACACGTATTGAATAGACCGAATCGCTTAAAAAATATTCAGACTGACATAAACTTGCCATTATTTTTTTTTTCCTGTTAGAAATATTTTCTTGTTTTCTTTTAAATATTTACTAGTAAAAAAAAATATTTGAATATTTTTATCAAAAACGAAATATTAATATAAAGGTTGAAATGCTCAATTCAAAATAATGAATAATTGGAACAAAATATATTCTGCCAACAATTTAAAAAATATTTCTTAGCCATAACAATTTTTTTTCTGTGTTAACTTAGTTGAAAACGAAACTAAAAAAGATCACGAGATTTTGATCCCACAAATTCGCCTCCGAAATATTTTTCTGATTACAGCCTTGCGTTTACATCTTAATAATAGGCATTCAGTTAATTTTAATAGGTGATTAGAAAATATTACTAAGACAATGCAGTACAGTAAACAGCAATAGGTACAGTATTGTCCTCACATACTACAGCAAAATTTTCTTAAGGTGGGCATACCGAAGAGAGAGAGAGAGAGAGAGAGATCCGATAAGGAAATATTTATTATTTTTGGCCATATCTTTTTTTAATACATACTTATTGATAAAAAAATGTATAGGACTACCTAAGTAGTACTATGACAGGTGTAATGATATGAATTTGCACTCAATAATTTCAGTTGTTTGCAAAATAGTTAGATTTAATTTTAAAAATTATCTCAATTTTCGTATTTCCTAAATTTAAATCTAACATAAATAAAAGGAAAGAATATTCGTAGAATGCCACAAATAACTTTCAGACAATATTTAAATCTAACTATTCGCATATGTTTGAAATTATTCAGTGACAATTTATAGCACTACTCTTGTTATAATTTTACTTAGGTAGTCTTAAAGTTTGTTTGCAATATGTGTTTTAGAAATAAGAAGTTATGGTTAAAAACAGTAAATATTTCCCTATCGGTTCTCGCTCTCTTGGCTATGGCGATCTTAAGCACTAGAACTGTCTTTACCTACCTAAAAGTAAAAAGCAGCAAGTTTCGGTCACAAACTTTAAAAATCAAAGCTACCAAGGTCAAGTAGAGACTAGAGAGTGAACGCATCAACCAACCATTCAATCACATCAAAGATCAGAGAGGAAATAAACTTGTGGCATTCATTCACAAATGAATGAATGCCACAAGTTTATATAAAGATATTTTTTAAATTTAAAAAGTGAAGAACGTAAATATAAAAAAGGCATTTACTAACTTTACAATAATTATATAAAATATTTGACCTAAGTACTTTTTTAAGTGGGTCAGGACAGAATTGTTGACTTTCTCCTTTCTGTGAAGCGTCAAGCATCAAGTGGCAATAAATTTAACTTGAGGAAGCAGGCTACAAAGCACAAACCAAAATAAAGCGTACGCCGCTAATATTTTTTTTTTCTGTAGATAAGCCACTCTAACTCTCGCCTGAATATTTATGTTCTGGTCCTTCCTGGAGGGGGGGGGGGAATTACCACCTCTACCCCCCTTATCTACGCCCTTGTATCCAGCGAACCAGTAATGCAAACATAAATAAAACAAATGCTATAATTGCTATAAAATGTAGTTTACTAAGGTACAACCGTATTGGTTTCTGCGTTCGTCTTAAATCACGTGATATACACATATGAATGTTTATTGCCTATTCAAGTAACCAATCAGAAATGTTGAAAACTATTAAGAGCATGCACACACAAGAAATAGTGTTCATGTAGAGAAATTCCCAACTGTTTTTGACTAATCGTGTGTTCAAGCATGATGAATCTTAAAATCTCTGTACTGATTGTAGACAGTTAAAACCAACCAAAACCTGAGAATGAATTTTGCTTTCAAAAATATATATCACGGTTCAAATAAAAAACTTATTATTTTTATTAATTTACGTAAAAGTTAGTGTGAAGTGACAGGCGTGGGGGGGGGGGTCAAAATTGCCAGAAAAAGTGTGACATCATTTATGGACGGACCCGTAGGAATTCGTATCATTCCTTGTCCTATCTCAAAGTGTGCACTCAAAACCACAGTTTTTCAATTTTAAGTTCTAGAAAATACTTTTCGTGTAACTATTTTTAGGTTTTTGTAATAGATACACAAACATGTTTTTCAGTTATGGTTTCCCCGATATATCCATTATCAATAAATTAACGATCACACCTATAAATAATCTGGCTGTAAGAATTGTATCATATTAGGGTTATCGAATTATTGCTGACTGAATTATCTTTACCCACATAAACATTGCAAAATCTGTAATAATAGAAAGAACAAAAATCGTAAAGATAATAAACATATTAAAACAGCACTTGATTACCAGCTGAGAAAGTGCAAATATCACGTCTTTATATTCTTATGGTATTGATATATCTTGTGACATTCTCTCGCTTTAAACATTTAAATAATATATTTACCTGCCAAGGCTATAATAGGTATATTTGTTTTTTAAATGCTTACACCATTACAATTTATTGATTGTTTGACATTCTGCGCTAGATAAATTCATATTTCAGCAAGATATCTTCTCAAAAGTCCATGCGATAAAAGTTTGATTTGTGTGGGTAGGTGCGTAAATTTGCAATGATCATTTTAAAGTAGCCGCAGGATTACACTGAAAGAAATGTATGTAATTTCATAAATAATTTCTTATTAGTTCTATTATAAATATTACTATTCTATTTTACCAAAACTTACAACAAAACAGAAATTTTTGAATTTCACAATTTCTCAATTTTGCTTTCACATAAGGATTTTCGAAAATTGTCATCAAACACATTAATTTTACAAGTAACATTGACAGCATCCACTGAATAAGAAATAAATTATACTGTTCTGTTTAATTTTTAAAAATTAACGACTGTTGCTGGAATATTTTTTTCTAAAATGATTGTTTTCGTTACATTCTGTCTTGTATGTTTTTCTCCTAATTTACACACATTACATTACATTGTTGGGATAAAATATTTTTATAAATGTTTTTTAACCGCCTTCCAAGTCATTTGAATTTGAATGTCCCTCTTAAGTCTAGCAGATCTAGACTTGTCTGAGTGAAGGAGACGGTGCCCAACAGTTTATAATGGAATCCGAACCACTTCTTGGCGATAATTTATCATTAAAAACTACTTCGCAGTGAAAGATATCATTTAAGAGTTACAGTGATTAAATCCCTCTTCGAAACTATACATAAACCTTGTGTCTACTAACGAATGAGCCTCATTTCATCGGCGAATTGCCGTTTTAATCAGTATTCCTTAATGACATTTTGCTTCCTTAAAACATTATATCCTTTAAAATACACTTATGTAACTTTGTCGTCGTTTTAATGATACCATCAATCATCAAAATTTTAATTTTTCTCCTGGGACTCTGAAGAAAGATTATATGTTCATAATTTGGGTAAATAACTTAAAATGCATAAGAGTACTTCATTATCTGAATAATTTTTATGGTGTAATTATTTATAATTTCCAAGCCAAGTTGTGTTAAGCTATTGTTGCGTGTTTACACCTTGTAGGTTCGATAAATCGCAGCAACAATTTTCACAGACCACTACTTTATTAATCACTTAAATTACAATAATTAATTCTTAAAAATAACACAACTAATAATAACTTTACTTTAGTCTAACATAATTATTACTCTTCTTTATTTCATCTGATCACTTGTCAACTCATATCTAACTCTCCTGTATATCAGAATTGTACTATATACTCAACTCAAATGTCTGCTGGATTCACTTCTTTATATACACTTGGAATGTACTAGAACCTCATTCTAGAACTTTCTGGAATCTTCTAGAGTTTTTTAGGCACTAAATGGCGGTTCGCCAGTTGGCCCACAGATGGCGCCACCCTACCGGCCGGAGACTAATTACATCTGTCTCCATTAGAGGGCAGCACATAACAGTATATTGACCAAATTCGGTTTATTTTTGGATAAGGAGGAACATTCTACAGCAGACATCATGTAAAGATATATTACCATCTTTTCTGACATCGTAAACGAGATAGCTTCCTTCTCATATTCCACGGAGAAATAAAAATGCTGTTATTCTGAACACTCAGAAATTGGAACAGAAGGTGGTTTTTTCCTTCCTATCCCCAGAAAACCAAATATAAGATCTTTTATATGCATTCTTTTTTGTTTCTCTGAAAAAAAAACAATCTGATTTGGTGTAAACAGTTTAAGTGCTAGGTACCTTGCAGATCTATAATGTGCAATACAGGTAATTATGTTACTGCATAAGTTAGCTGAAATTCTAGTCCATTTTATCTGAATTTGGTCAATTTCGATAAGTAATTACATCGCCAGCGGCAAGCGCAAAAACTTACACTAGTAGATGCAGACGAGAGAATTTATGAGTGTAAAAATGTTACTATTCTGAAAAACAGACTACAGCAGGCTTTCCCGGCTTTAGTAATGCCACCTGATATATGTTCATTTTTAGAACCTATCAACTGCGCCAATCATATTTGATTTAATACTTCATTTTTTTGTTTTTTGATTTTATCTAGTATTGGATGTAAGAGCGTAATCCATATTTTTTCAGAAATTTTAACACTCCAAAACGAATCTTTTTTGAACATCTGTTTGTGTGAAATTTTTTCTCAAAATCAAGTAAAGTATACCCCCTAAAATTTTTAACGCAGTTAAGTTACACCCTATATTATGGACTTAAATATACAATATTTAAAAAACAAACTGCACGTCTTTGCAGAGGAAACATTCTGTAAGCATGGGGGAAGTGTCTCCAGATTAGAATAGCTTAGTGGCAGATAAATTGAATAACTTTATGGTTTCTTAAGCTCTGTAACAGAAATATGCTTTTCCTGATTCTTTTAGACACAATGTCTACGTGATAATCGAACTTATGGAATTAATCCAAATAAATCCCTAGAAATTTGACTGAGTCAGGATTGTTAACATCATCATTCTTGCTTATCCTGCTTACAGTAAATATCATCTCAGTTTGCTGACATTTAGATCGAGACAATTTGGTAGAATCTTCTATACTGGAGGTGGGAGCGTTCACACCTCCACCGTACGAATTTTAAATCATAATGTATAAAATTTGTCATTTGCATACAAAATTAAAGAAAAGTTTTATAGAGATGTCGGAATATCGTTTATGTGTATATATTAAAAACAATAACTAATCTGAGATTGATCCCTGCGGAACACCGTACGTTACCGTTTCCTCTTTTGACAGATTTTTTCGTAAAAAGTTACTTGGCTGATCAGACAAAGGAAAAAGAGAAAAGAAAAAATAATAATACTAAATAATACATGGCATAATGGAAACCCTAACTTACAATTAGTATTAAACTAGTGGCGAAATTATTATTCATTTAATACAAAGGGGCGTAACTTTAATATATTCCATATATGTGAAAACATCGACTTCTCAATCAAGGGCGTTATATTATTGAAAGTATTTATAAAATGATCAACATCAACAAGAAAATTAACGTTTGTGGGCCTAATTGAGGCATAAATCGAACAATTAAATAGAAGATGGGATATAGTTTCATAGCAATTCTGGTTGCAAGCTGTGCATATTTCTTTGGGGTTAATATTGTAGGTGTAGCCTTTAAAGCTAAATTTGATAGCATATTCGTTACATAACCGGAGTTGAGAAATAACGCGGGTAACGTGAATCGGTAGATTAATTTGTATAGTCTTGGAAATCGTGATTTATTGTTAAGTGTCTGTAAAGCGTTAAATATGATGATTGATTTAGTAAGGCTATATTATCCTCTTCTCGTAAATTGGTTTTATAGTTATCTAAGAGTAATTTTTTATTTCTTTTGAGGGTATCACCATTGATTTCACTCTACTGGTCAGTAAATCCAGCATATTTAAGACATCGTTTAAACTAATTCACCCAGTTGTATTTTAAATCTGTTGTACTGTCTAGATTTATCTGCCGCAATAAGCAAATTTTTGGAAGGCGGTAGTCCTCCATTTCAAAATTTTTTATGGCTATGTAAAATGAGATCTTAACTCTTTCTGTCTCTAATCGAACCGCGAAATCTGCAATGTTTGTAGGGCGTAAAAGAACTCTTTTAAAAAAAGTAAGTTAGATTCGTTCCAGCGCATCCATATATCGCAAACAAGATCCAGTTATCTTTACTGTGTTTATTTAAGTTGTTGATGGTATTATTTATCTCATCGAACGTAACTTCTCTGAAAAAGGGATACATTTGTTGTGCCTATATTTACTGTTTCTAAATACTAGTTAAAAGTTAGGGTAGACTTACTTAAACCACTTGATATGTTATTAGCTAAGTCTACGAACAAGAAGATAAAGTTATTTGCATGAATGCTAACATCGTCAGCTGTTCGTTTTCTTCTATTACCTCCTACGCAGCCTTCGCCTTATTTACTGCTTTCTCGATAATGTTTGTATTAGCCTTTTGTTTTGCTTCATTTATATCAAGTCTGTACTTATATCTAACTTTTAACTATTTCTGCCCTGAAATGTCTATATGAGTTTAGTAAAGAAGAAGGGGGAGATCAATCAAATCAAGAGCATAGCTATAGCGCTAGTAGAGATGCTTTTCACTGAAGCTTGCATCCCAAAATAAATGGGGGACGTGAACAGTTAGAAACCGTCATACGAAATGCTCTTATGTCTTAATTTCTTGAGATATTAACGAAGATCTGAATGGCCTCCCCGATAATTGCAATTTTTCTACTGTTAAAAAATCTTCATTAAATGTTGTATAATAATTTAGTTATAGCCATTCATAAATCACGTTAACCTGCATTTGCTCTAACAGCATCTATACTAAGTATTTCACAACCATATTTCACAATTACTAAGCAAGTCACCTATATCGAGGTCAAATTAGATGTTACCAAACACCATTTTTATAAAAATTACATTTCTTCAATCTCAATCTAAATCTGTTTAATTATATCTATATCGCGAACAATCCAATTACATGTTTATTATTATAATTAGTTCGATTTAATATTGTTATACCAATTCAAATTAATATTGCTTAACACAGTGTTTATTTTTTATGAGGTGAAGCACTAAATTTATAATTATAGTAACGTTGTACCTCGTTTGGAAATGTCGACCAGTTATATGAATAAATTGGAATGTTTTATGACTTATTTAACATGGTTTAATAATGTTTCGACAAAAAAAAGGTATAGACTTAACAATGTTTATGGAAACACAACTTTGGATATTGTGCCGTGGCGTATTACGAATCTTGAATACGTTAAGTGCCAAGAAAATTGCTAAATCTATACAAGTCCCTTTTTTGTTACTTGAAGCATCAAATTATTTATTTTGACCAACCAGGTTGGCACAATCTGAAGATTAAAACTGCTCGCAGGAGTTAACGGTTTCTTTGAAGTCGTTTAGGAAATGAGCGTATTACAACCTAAAGTCAGATCAAGCAAACGAGATCCCAGATTTTACCAATCCTTGTAGTGAGAGCGAACAATAAAAAGAACAAGTAAAAATTTATTCAAAGTCAATTTATTATAAAAAGAAGCAAAGTACAGTACAAAAATTTAAAGGTAAAAAAAAATCTCACAATAAAATATACCAAGATATATCAGTCTAGGGTTATTAAGCCAACGCAAGGGAAAAGAATTATTAATTTAAACAATTTTACAAAAAAAAAAAACCGCTGACCAAGGAATCACTACTTCCACATCCAGATTTTGTATCCGAGTCTTATACACACTAAATTCCCTTTATTCCCTTTAATAATAGAGTGGTGGTGGTAGAGGGGGTGGCTAATGTAAAAAAAATTTAGAAGCCCTGCTTGGTATACACACTAAATCCCAGTTTAATTTTTCATTCCCTTAAACAATAGGGTGGGGGTGGCAATGGAGGTGGTAGAGGTGGTTACTAATGCCAAAATAAATTTTCTCGTACACACACTAAATCCCAATTTATTTTTTACTCCCTTTAATAATAGAGTGGGGGTGGTAGAGAAGGTGGCTAATGCCAAAAAAATTTTAGAGTTCCTTGGTTCTCGTATACACTCTAAATCCCAATTTAATTTTTTACTCCCATTAATAATAGGATAGGGGGGTGGCAATGGGGGTGGTAGAGAGGGTAGCTAACACCAAAAAATTTTTTTTAGATATTTCGTTCTTCTAAACACACTAAATCACATTTTATTTTTTTTACACCCTTTCATAATAGTGTGGGGGTGGTATCGGGGGTGATAGTGAGGGGGAGGGTGGCAGATGCCAAAAAAAAAATTTAAGATCTTGACTTTTCGTACATGCCCTAAATTGCAATTTTATGGACTCTTACCTCCTTATTTACCCTTCAACGGTATTAGATCAAAATATAATCTAGCTCCAGATCTCGTTATAATACATAAGTGTACCAAATTTACAATCAATATCATAAACGGTTCCAAAGTAAATGTGCGCACAAAAAGATTACAGACAGACCGACAGGCAGGATTTTGTTTCGCTCAAATTTAAAATCTCGACGTTTCATGACATTTTAAGCCTATTTCAACAAATAATAACTTTTTTTCTCTACTATACGTACTTCCACTGGACATGGAAGTAATAATATACAGGAATTACTTAGCTTTTAAAAAAATTTGACATTTTCCACTCGCCCTAGACGTGAAGGTTTTTTCTTGTTGATCAAGGTCCTTGTTGGTTGTAGGAATCTTCGCAAATAATTAAATAGGATTTTTCTCAATCGCAAAGTGTAAATCAGGGAAAATTCGAATACCAAAACTAGAACATTTGGTAAGTTCTAACTGTGCTCAAATCTAGCTCTACCAAATCGAAATCTAGCCGTACCAATATCGTCTAAAATTAAATTTACAAAATTAGTCTCAAAATTAACCTCTAATGTGAGCACGTATCTATAAGGAATCTGAGAAATTAAAACTTACCTAGAATTTGTTCTGGGCGATCCGAATCCGAATTAATTGAAATTTCAATTAATATAATCCAAAAGATTAATTGAAAATATGTGAAATTCAGTTTTTGATCCGGTACCAAACCGAGTAACAACCACGTACCTTTTTAACAAAATTAATCACTTTTCAGCTTAATTTCTTGATCATAAAGGAAGTTTGAAGGAACTTGGCTAATATTTATACTCACAAAAACAAGAGAAAATGACAGAAACTGATAGTTCGCAAGGTTGGCACAAAAACCCACCATTATAAAAACCCGGTGGGGAAAATGGGTGGGTTTTTGTGGGATTTTTATTTATAAAAAAGCCCATGTGGGTTTTTGTTAGGATTTCGTTTTTTTTTGTAAGAATGGGAAGGAATATAAAATAAAATATATTTCCACCTCACAAAACTTAACAATAGTAAAAGCAAGTAAGAAAGACAAACAAATTTTCCTCAAACTAATATACAAGACAGATTTATGTTTTATTTATGTTTTATTTAAATGTCTATAGATTTTAACTAACTTTGAGGCCTTTTCAGCTCGAAGCGGTTTATTCCAAATGTGACCAAATATTGAAAATATCCTCTCTACTGCCGCGCTAGATGCGAGACAGCTATGCAATTTAAAAAAAATCGCTCATATTAACCTTTTGGGCACCCTTTTCTTTTTTGTGCATTTCGAATGTTATCCATATTTAAAAATAATAGTAAAATTTTATTTTATTAATCTGTAATAATATACTAGATAAAAAATAACAGTGTATATTTACCTAGTTCTTTACTTACCTATTTCTTTTCTGCACTACTAATGCCTAGTATGTCACAGTTTTACATTACAAAAGATAATGATCATCTCTCTAGATTGCAACTGATTAACTAGGAATATTTCTAACACAGGGATGCATGTGGTGACATGTTATGTTGCGAAAGCAACGTCGAATGGAAGGCGGGAAATTTGTATTTTACAAAAATTCGGAATAAACCAGAATTACCCACAAGAACTCTCCAAAAACCCACTGGGTCGTCTTCTTCTAAAGGAGGTGGGGGTTTTTGCTCAACCCTGAAAGTTCGACAATCGATTGCCATCTTGAGTTTTAGACACAAAATCGATTGTTATAGACGTTTCGATCATTACTACTCTCTTTATACTATTAGTTTATATACAATTTTTATGCACTAATTATAATATTAGTTTATATTTAATATTTTATGATATACCCATATATTCAACAAATTGTTATATTTTCCATGAGAGCCACCTGCTGGCGGAAAGCTCAAATTTAGATGGTAATTTGGAAAGGAAATTATGGTGAAGTGACATCTATCGGTGAAAGTGTAATTTATTACTTATAAATGGCTGAATTGATCGACTAAAATCATATTCTTACATGCTACTATTAATTTGTCGAAACCAGCGAAAGATGGCACGTCACAAGAGCTATTTTGAACGTTTTCACGATCAGACAGTAAAATTTTGTTTCTTTGACGCTAGAATTTGCTTTTATTAATTCGACATCAGAGTTACGTAGTGTAACATGATAGAAACATTGCCAATGGTAGCGGGAAAACGAGTTGATGTTATCCTTTGTTAAGTTCGAACACGATATTTTTCTAGAAAAGCTATTTAGTTTCTCGGGTTTGATAACTTTGCTGCTATCTTCTTTTTTAAGCGGTAAGAATCAATATGTAGAATGCTGCGACTTTAAGTCATTAATTCCTGGCTATATCTGGACTGCCCCAAGTCTCAATACTTGGATCAATCTCAACTGTCTGCTGATAACATGAAATTGTTTCATTCTCCTGATAGCGATGATTATTATGCGCCAGCTCAAAGAAATTTAAATGATGTAAATGATTGGTGCTTTCGAAATTATCTAACCTTAAATATCACCAAATTAAACGTCTTGTCTTTCAGAGGGAAAACAACAATACTTAGGTGTCCTTTTTAGTTTGGCACTGAATTTTAACAAACACTTGTTTTGCTTGCATACAAAAGTTTGGGTTTCGTGATTAGAACGGCAAGAGATTTTAGTGATATCGAAGTTAATTCTGTTTTATACTGCATTTGTTAAGTCTTGGCTTGGTACTTATTTGAAATCCACGCTATGATAAATAACCTAGTAGCATTAAGTATATTCAGTGTCACTATTTGAAATTTGCATCATAAAATAGGAATAACGTTTATCCTACCATACTGCTGGTTTTGAAAGTGAAAAGTAACTAAATAAATTCTGCTTTCTGCCGACGTTTCGGAAACTAAATTTGTTTCCTGTTTCAGAATTCTTGAAATGACCCTTGTTTGCTGTGTTCATTAAGTCTTAAGATTTTGTTTATGTTATATCCATAGATACTTTTACTACCTACACAGAACTGCTGATAGCCTATTCTAAATGGTGCTAAAATTAATTTCATTTACAAGGCGCAGGCGGTAGAAACGCCAAGCATTCAAAATATTTATCGCAGATGAAAACGTGTAAACCTTTCTACAAATCATCATTAGCTTGGTAAAAGTTTTACAATCAGAGCCTTATTCTTGACGATTTTCATATTCTTCTGCTCATTTCTATTTCTTCACTGCAGAAAAATTTGGCCAATAACATGAAGAAATTGTACGTATAAGGTTTACTTAAAGAATGATGTTAAGGCTTTTTGGGAGGCTTCTCGCAAACCCGACCCCAAAATTTTAAAATTCCAGATTACTGATTCAGTGTAACATACAAATTGTTCTGGGAATAATACTGCTTAATTTTAAAAACTGTCACTCGGAAGCGGGAATGTGTTTCTAACAGATATCAATGAGACAAATCCGATTAAAATTTTAATGCAATATTCCAATTATTATTTATCTATTTCGAGTATTTGGCTCGGTGCAGAATTTTAAGACTTTCATATATGCCAGATCCTTATGTTATCGCGTAGTTTAAAGAAAATTCTTATAATTAAATGTGAAATAATTATTAATCAGTTTATTTCTGTATTAAAAAGGTGATCAAAAATTCATATTTATGTTTTTTCTCCATCACATCTTGGAAAACCTCTCGACATTATTCAGGTTATCAGTTGTCTGAAGTTTATTGATGCTTAGCACTGAAAGTAACAGTAGTAGGTCGTGACAAATACGGATTGCTTTAATGCAAATCAGAGTCCAGATATCAAGTTTAGTTGTTTTTGATATCACCGTCACTCTACAAGAAAGTCGGTACGAGTCAGCCTAAAGACAATAGATGACGTGCAGGATTTGCGATAGTATGCATACGAACATAAATCTTCTGGGGTATGATCAAGTCAAGAAAACAGATAAATCATAGCAGACTTACACGTGACAGTATCTCAACAGTAAATCCAGAACCGCATCACGCCATCACGGTGGAATCTTACTTCTAACGTCTACATTTACATTTCCATTTCCGTATAACTTCGTGAATTCTATTTAAAATACATCTATACTTCGATTTAAAAGTGAAATTATAGAATGATTAGAAAAATTAGAAATTTTTGTATATTATCCTAAATATTGACAGATTTTTGAAGAATTATTTTTATAATAGATACTCTAAAGTATGTTCAGTTTTTAAAAAGGACGATAAGGAATGATTAAGAACTTCTATCCTATTACCATAATTTGCGCATATCGATTGTACAAAGAAAATCTAGATTATTGTGATTCAAGTCTAAGAATTTATATCTTCTAATAGACTTTCCCTAATTGAAACTTTTACAAAAATTTAGCATGTCTTATTCTGGTCGTTGTAATTGTCTTGATGTTTTGTTGGTTACACTGTCAGCTTTTTCAAAAGAATTTCAAAGACAGCCTTTGGATTCATGGGGAGTTGGAGACTCGATGGATTGCTACTACTACATTGTCTTCATCAATTTTTAAGAAAATTCTGAAACCATTAAATCAAACCCCTGAAGTGAGGCACTTGTGACAAAATATATGTTCAAAAATATGAGAGGCACGAATCAAAAGCACTACAGACAATAGAAAATACTTTCTTTTAGGTATTACTAACATGATAATTATAAATTAAATTGGTATGATGGTTTTGATTAGTAATTCTTTTACTTTCAAAAATATTCAAAATTTAGAAATGAAAGTTGATCCTGATAGAATCTTGAGGTGAAAGTAATTCTTCCATTCCCCCAATTATCTAGATTTTATCCACAACATCGTAGGCAATAGGTACTAGGATTTTTTACAAAATCTTCTACAGTATTGAAGTCTATTGCGGTGTTTGCGTAATTATCTAGACGGTATTATGCGATGAATATAATTTGAAATAGACAATGGGTATAATTAAAGCTTTAGAATATACAGGGTGTCTCACCGGGAACTGAATCGATCGATATAGAGAAAAGTACAAATCAGAAAATTTTGAAAATTTGTTACTAATGTCGGTGTGGTCAATCCAACTAAAATAATTACAAGCAGCTGGAACTTCCGCTTATACCGGAAGTCGATACCAACTTGCTTATTTCAAATGGAACACCCTATATATTTTAGGGTTTTCGAAAAGAGCATAAAATTGTGAGTCGAAAATATGTAGCATATCCTATACCTAAACCTAGCCGTTTCAGGGATATTTGACATTTTATAGAAAATTTGACAGGTGCAACGGTTTGCAAGAACCGTTATAATTTTCTTCGTGTAAAAGATCCTCATTTGCTTTTTGTTACGTAAAAAGAACACAAGGAGAACTACGTACTACAACTGAAATAAATTCAATAATATCATACCGTGTGTTCCGTTTTTCGCGTTATATTTTGTCAACTTCATGCCGCGAAAACTTGTTTAGGTCAAATGGAACACCCTGTATTTTTTTACGTCAAATTGTGTAAAATTGAATTCCCTTTTTTCTGATATTAGCATTGTGGGGGTTAAAGTATTTGCGATTTTATTAGAAATTCATGAATTATTGTAATCATTTCATCAAAATAGCTATGATTAGAAACAATCAGTAATTATCTTATGTCAAAAAATGCCAGCACGTTTAAATTATACCAACGAAAACTTTTTAAATTTGTTTTTTTATTTATGGAGAATGTGATAGAGTAATATCAAGAACTTGCAGCACATTTGCTACTCGATATCCAGAAAAACGGAAACCGTCACCAAACACAGTAAAACGCTTACTGGAAATTTTTTAAAATTATGTCTCTGTCAAGGCAAAAATGCAAAGAGGAAAGCCTATTGTTGATGACGAAAACATTGAAATAGTAATTCTGGGATATTTTCATGCATTTCCAAGGATGTCATTAAGACAAGCTGCTCTGGAATCGGGACTATGCAAGGATTCAATTCACAGAATCTTGACGTAAGAAATACAGGGTGTTCCATTTGACCTGAACAAGTTTTCGCGGTTTGAAGTTGACAAAATGTAACGCGAAAAACGGAACACCTGGTATGATATTATTGAATTTATTTCAGTTGTAGAACGTAGTTCTCATTGTGTTATTTTTACGTGACAAGAAGCAAATGAGGATCTTTTACACGAAGAAAGTTATAACGGTTCTTGCAAACCGTTACACCTGTCAATTTTTCTATAAAATGTCAAATATCTCTGAAACGGTTAGGTTAAGTATAGGATATGCTACATATTTTCGACTCGGAATTTTATGTTCTTTTCGAGAACCCAAAAATATATAGGGTGTTCTATTTGAAATAAGCAAATTGGTATCGACTTCCGGTATAAGCGGAAGTGCCAGCTGCTTGTAATTATTTTAGTTGGATTGGCTACAAGAACATTAGTAATTATCTAAATTTTCAAAATTTTCAAAATTTTCAAAATTTTCTAATGCGTACTTTTCTCTATATCGATATCGATTCAGTTCCCGGTGAGACACCCTGTATTGAACACCATGATTGTCGAAAAGCATTAATTCTGTCTGACTCGCTGCCTGTCTTAACATCCAACAAAAATAACATTAATATCAGTTCTATATTCAGTAACCCCTATATTCTAAAAATTAAATCAGTATTAAGCAACTTAACTGGAAGAAGTTACATAATTCAATTCGTCTGGGTGAAGGCTCATATTGGCCTTGAGAATAAAAAAAAAATTTGATCAATTAGCTAAAGAAAGTATCGCATCAGGAATACCTTTATATAACATACTATGTCTAGAGGATGCTATTGGTAAATGTAAAAGTCTATTAAAAAAACAGTGGCATCATCAATGGAAGGAATATTATTTCAATAAACCAGCATGTTATACACTTATTCAGCAAGAAATTCCAAAAGAACATTGGTACAATAATGTTAATTACTTAAGAAAAAACATAATCCATATAAGCAGACTTAAATTTGGACATGGGTGTTATCCATATGATCTACATAAAATATGAATAGTGGCATCAAATCTTTGCGAGCAGTGCAATGAAGCAGGAGATTTAGATCATATTTTTTTTGAATTGCCAAAAATACTCTCACGAAGCAAGGGAGTTGTATCAGAACTTAATAAAACTCAAAATAGAAACATGAAGCTTCTATATATTATATGAAATAACCTTCTCCACCTTCTAGCATTAAATAATAAAACTGTAGTAGACTCCTTAATTTTACTCATTAATAAAACAAAAATTAATATTTAGAGTAGGTTTAGTCTTGTGACCTATGTGTCTGCCCTATTGTTTAGCTACCCGACTTACCCGTGGTCTCTTTTTGTGGTCTCTGTGCGCATGTGTAACTGAAAAAGAAAACTGCCCCGATCGACCCCTGGACGAGAAGTGCGTGACTCGCTCTTCTTCCTCTTGTCTTATCCAATAGGTTAGAAGCAGGCTATTTAATTATTTAACAGTTTAGTGCCTGGCTGTGAGTCAACCGTCCGAATGCCATAAGAAAAATATTTAAAAAAAATAGTAATTTGTAATGTTCCTCAGCTAAACGTATGAATTTATATGTGCGAATTATGGCACTAGTACAAATGAAGTGCTATACATAAATATTGTCAAGTAATTTACATTTAAATTGGAACGGTGTTAATAAATTATCATCATTGCTTGTATTGAATAGTAAATTCAATACCATAGTGCAGCAAGCACTATGGAATAATAATTAATGTGATATTTATACAAATCGTTCATTGTGTTTAATGCATTGTTGTAAATAGTGATTTATTTTAAATTTAGGTACAAATTTATTCTCGTACTAGCATCAAATCTGTGAGAAAAGAAAATATAAGCATTCTTGGCTAATATAGCACTTAAATATCCATCCAAATATACATTAAGTAAATCGATTGTTATAAAAATGATTACAAATTTAAATTAATTTGTTTAAAACGTTTTTAAGTGCATTTATACATTTGATAAACCTATACATAGCTCTCGTGATGAAATTCTTGTTATTATTTTTTTTTTGATAAAATTCTTTAGTGAAAGGCAACTTTTAGGTCATTTATAAGTATCGAGGAACTTTACTTTAGCTAGAATTATTATTACCAATAAATCCCTAACTGTTTCTAAATCATTTAAGAAAATCACAGTTCTACGAACATACGAATTTGACACACAGTTAAACGAACAAAATATTTAATAATGAAACACATACGTTGATCTGAACTTAATATATGTTTCACTTTATTGAATTTAAAATAATGATTTCTAAAAAATTACTGTATTTTCCGTCTGTTTTTGACGGTTTGGCTACTTTCTGAATGTGATTACACGCCTCATATTTCCTTACACACGTTACGAGCTCATACATATTACTTTTATAAAGTTGAAAGAAGTATCTCAGATAACTTTGAAATTTTTAAAAGAGTTAAGACCTCCCCGAGAAACTACTAATCTAATAAGTCTGGCTGATAGGTACACCACCAAAGCCATCCAATCAAAATTAACCAACCAACTACTAATTTATATATAATTGACTGAAATTTTTGAAAAACTGTTCCCAAATATGTTCCCAGACAATCTAAATATCCACCATGCTACACAAATAACAATACGAGACATAAAGAAAAAATGTATTTTCTGGAAAAAATATAAACAAACAAGGAATACCAATATCTACAGGGAGTTTAGAGATATAAGAAAAAAGATAAAGGATGAGTTAAGCCAGGCACATGAAAACCATCTGTTGAAAATACAAGAAAATACAAAAAAACGTAAAAAGCGATCCGCAAAAATTCTGGTCTTACATTAACGGTAAAAGAGGTAGCAGTTCCATTCCCGATAATGTTACATATAAACTCAATGTACGAATCCCAGGATATTGTACGCGTACATTTCCTGATGTGTGGAAATATTCGCGCTTATGTCTCGTTTTTAGAAAAAACAACAAGTGCGTGACTGAAAATTATGGACCCATTACAATTATCTGCAATTTCGCCAAACTATTTGAGATCACTTTGTATATGTCATTATCCAGTCACATGCATTGTCAAATTATTTGCAATCAACATGGATTTGTTCTCGGTAGATTTATTGAAACTAACCCTGCATGTATCACGCAATTCATTTCTAAGCAATTGGATGCAAACAGGCAAGTTGGTATTATCTACACTGATTTCTCCAAGGCCTTTGATCGCCTGGATCACTGGACTCTATTAGAAAAATTGGGTAAGTTTGAATTGTCAGTGATGCGGTTAGAATTCTTCACTTCATATCCAGAGAATAGGCGTCATTATGTTGAATACCGTGGTTACAAGTCATTTGACACCCTAGCCACCTCCGGTGTAACCCAGGGTTCTATACTGGGCCCGTCTATTTTCGTTATTTTTATAAATGATATTGCAGATAATCTTAATGTAGAGAGTCTCTTATATCCCAATGATTTGAAAATATATTGTGTAATTGAAAACGAACAAGATTGTGAAAATTTTCAGAATAACCTAAACATGGTAAATGACTGGTGCCTGTTTAATAACTTGTTTCTCAACGTATCTAAATGAAGTAATTTCTTCCGGGTCTTGCCGTGGTCGTCGAACTTGACTTGACTTAACGTTTCGCTGATCATTCTGTCAGCTTCTTCAGAAGGATTCTAAAGACTGTCTTCTAAAGAAGCTGACAGAATGATCAGCGAAACGTTAAGTCAAGTCAAGTTCGACGACCACGGCAAGACCCGGAAGAAATTACGGCCGTGAAAACCTGCATTCTACTAACATATCTAAATGTAACTCATTCACCTTCTCTAAAATGCGTAACCCTATCAATTACGATTGTCATATAAACGATCAAATCTTGCAGAGACCGGATACAGCAAATAATCTTAGAGTTATATTTGATATGTGTCGTAAGTTTTAAGGAACATATTAATTTCACCATCGCATCGGCTTTAAAAAGTTTAGATTTTATAATTAGAAATTGCAAAGGGCTCAGTAATACCGGTATTATAAAGCTGCTGTACTATTCATTTGTATGTTCAAAACTGGAATACTGCTCGTTGATATGGTCCTCAGGGTATGCTATTTACTTAAATAGTGTTGAGAATATTCAGCGCCGTTTTGTTAAATATTTGTGCTTTATTGAAGATAATATTTATCCAATAATTGGATATCTGCAAAATGTTATGCATGACATGTTTGATTACCCTCTTATTTTGGAACAACTGAATTTTCATATACCTCGTATAACAAGTCGGAATCGTGAAACACTTTATCTTCCTACACCTCGAACTAACCTATTAAAATTTTCCCTTTTATATTTTATGTGTAAAAATTATAATCTACTGCAAGATCAGCTTGATATATTCAACTGTAGCATTCGTTCAATTAAACAACTTGATTTATAATGTATAAGTTTCGCTTTCTATACTGGTCTTCTGTAGTTCTATTTAATGTGTTTTTTATTTATTTTTTTTATTGTAATGTATGTTGTTATTTTGTAATACCTGTTTGTTACAATGTTTTCATATTTTTCATTGTAATGTTTCCACCCTGTAAATGGTTACCTGTTAGGTGGTAGTATCCAAATAAATAAATAACAATAATAAAAGCTATATAAATCTAGCTGCAAACTTCTTTGATAGACTCTTCGTTTGCTTTTCTCTACCTCTGTAACAAATTCACTCATTCACAGGAGTTTTTGGGCCATCTGGAGAATTGTATCTATAACCCAAAAATTCATTCGTTTTTTTAAATTAAGCAATTGCTAAACTCTAAACTATAAGTATTTGCAATAGTCTATAGTCTTAGTACATTAGAAAGAAGAGGAAAACACAATTATGTCAAATTCTGACTTTCGTGACCTATTATTATCCACGATCCAAATTTCAGAAGCCTATGTTTCATAATTACCGAGTTATTGCGTAGTCAATATTTTCATGACTACCCGGTAGATATGCATAATATAAAACATTTTTTATACAATTTTGTTTTATAATTAAATTAATTTTTGTTGGTCTATAAATAAATACATACATGATGTCGACATAACTATTATCATCATAACTCAAACCGACTATTGTATAAATTTCTAATCGATTTTACAAAAAAGTTTCTAACGTCTCCTTGCCAACGCATTAATAAAAATGTCATCAATTTGGAAATATTGTGGGACCCATGTATTGGTTACAACATGGTGTACAATTATGTTGAACAAATAATCATTATTTTCTATTTGGTCTTCTAACTGTTTTGCAAATGGTGTCATGCGGAGTATTTGATGTACTTTTTATGTTTACTTATTCCATTAATATGATCATAATTGGTTTTTAACTGTACAATCAAAATATTGCTCTAAGTAGAAATGTATATTGTTAAACAAAATGATGTAAATGAAAATTTAGTTTATTTACATTTATCTATCGATTTATTTGTAGACATATGAAATATAGAGTTAACATACATAGAGATGGCAGCTACTAATGCTTGGTCTATTTACAACTTTTACAAACAAAATATATGCAGATAAATTTGGTCTCGTATGTTACTAAACAAACTACAAATTTCATACCAACTTGTATCTTTATTTGATTCATTTCTAGGTAGTAAATCTCAGTATGTTTATTACCTCGGTTATAAGTCTTTCGAAACGACTACGAAGCCTGACTCAAGGACCAATATTCAACCCATTGCTATGCAATATTCTTATCAATGATAATGTCCTAGACTTACAATAAAAAATATGTAATATTAATTTTCTTCATAATATAATCTACTTAGCGGTTATTCTAAAATTCAACTGCCGTAAAATCATTTAGTCGCATTAACATACTCCGCTTATTTATGAAAATAAAAACAATTTAGTTAATTCGATTGGTCATAGCTCTACACTGCTGAATAATTAACTGTAATTTATTCACCTGGCACCAAATTTCAAGATTTTCTATCTTATACTGATTAAACTCACAATCATCCATATCATTCACACTTCGAAATCATCAGCAAATAAAATCAAGTTGCAGTGAATGACATTTGTCATGTCGTTGATAAATAATAAAAATGTTTTGAATTAAAACCATTATATGACACGAACTTCATTTTTTAATTTTCCAATCTCATTTAAAACATAATTTTCAGTAAATTCGCTGATATTCAAAATTGGTAAATTATTAACTTTCATTAGAAAAATCAGGATAGGTAGAATGTGAATAAACACTACTAAACCAATTACTAAAACTGTCTACTATCAATTGAGGTGTGTGTGTGTATTCTGGTATGATTTTTTTTGATTGGATGTAAGACAAGAGAAATTTAGGATCGGTTTTCAATTTCCCTTCAACAGACGCTAAATATGATCTATATGCGGCATTAATTTCCAATTTTACTAATGACCTCAATCTTTTAAAGTTTTCTAGGTAGACTGCAGCTTTTGTTGTTTTAATTTTTTTATGATAGTAATTTTTTAACTTAATGTTATTAGTAGTATCTAAGGTACACCATGATGGGTATTTATGTTCGTTATTTTTATAAATGGGTACATGATTCTCAAAGATTGATGTTAATTCTCATAAAAAAATGTACAAGCTAGATTAACATCATTAAATGACTGTAAAATAGTCCAGTAAGTTTCCAATAAAGAATTGTATAAATCAGGATAATGCGCTTTACGAAAGATGAATCTTTTCATATTAGAACAATTCAAGAAATTTACAAAACCATCCTTCGAAATTGATATTTCGACACTTAAGGAAGAGTGAACCACAAACTCCTTCACCAAAGGAATTAAATCACGAATAACTTTACATTCTATATTACCAATAACTAAATCCAATGTTCGACCGTAACTGTTATATAATTATATTGTTTTAAGTTACAGGGATTTATGAAGTTGGTTAATAATTGAGCGTCACGTATTGCTGCATTATTAAAATTGTCATTATTAACTATTAAATTTTCAAATATTTCCAAGATAATATCAAATTCTGTAATGGAAGTTCTAGGAGGCATATATAGATTGTATAAGAAAAGTGAAGATTTATTTATCTTAACTTACATCCGACTGCATCTATTTTAGGAACACCGTTATTAATTAAAGATAAATCTAAATTTATAACATCCAAATCATTTTTGTATGCAACCAGTACACCTCCACCACATGTCATATTCAAGGCTTCAAATTTTCAATCACGCCGAATAATATTATAATTATTGTCACTGAAGTATTCCGAACTTAAAAAGTCTCTGCTAAACAAACAACTGAATGCTCATTATCACTGACTGATGCAAAAAAGTCATCTACTATTGTCAATTATATGTTAATAACTCCACCACTGTAACATGTTATGTAATTTATATGGAGATATCCCACTTTCCAATTTTTTCCACATGAAATCAACTTTTTTGCAGAAAACTGACATTGTTGTAGCTTGCCTAAATATTTAATTTTTTGCAACAAAGTGAATTCTGATATCTGTAATATAAATGCCAATATTAGCACTTAAGTATTTATGAGTTTTGTTTTGAGCCTAGAATTCAGATTCAAGGAGTTAACCACGGTGACTTGAGAGAAGAAGAAAACATTTTCTTTAGGCTCCTATCACCTATGGTAAATACGCCCAATAATGCTTTAATATTTATATAGATTATAAATGGCAATGGCCCAAGAACACCACCTTAGGGAACTCTAATATCGCTCTTAATTTGATCGGATCTTGCTTAAGTAGTTGCTTACAGACGCGTGCTGCGGTGGTTTTAGTATCTGGAAAATAATGTAAGGATAGCCTCAGTTGCATTTTTCTTAAAGTCAATAATAAAATTCAACTAATTTTCAATTCCGAAAGAATTACGGCCATAGAAGTGAAATATCCATCAATAATTTTATTGTTCCTTATCAAAAGTCGACATATTCTCAAAACCCACAAGTTTTTAAACATTTTTAATGAAACTGGTTAAATTCCCCGTCATTTTCTATTCGAGTAATATCACTGACATTATCATTTTCATCAATATCGATACGGTCTGCGATGTCTTTTAAAGTCTGTATAAGGGTAAGCATCCACTGATCGGCATCGTGCACTGCGTTTATAGCTCCAGATATCCTCTGCATTGACATTTTCCCTCCGCAGTTATTAATGAAGAAGATCATCCCAAAAATTATCCCTACGAAGGATATTTTGGAATGTTCCGAATGCCTAACATAATGCCTCCATATCCATGTACTGTCGTGAATAGCCTTGTTACATCCATGATTTCATTTATGCTACCCAGACGAAGGCAAAAAACCAACAGAAATCAATTATAATATTACCCTCTAATAAAATCCTGATACGTAAATTCCGATGCCCTGCGTGCACTTGTTGGTATTAGTATTATCAGCATCGGCAGTGTCAGTACGCAACGGATTTTGATTTCGTCTCAATCGGAAATACCGAAGTGCGATCCGTGCGATGCTTATAGTCTGTGCGATGCCGATCAGTGGACGCTTACCTTTAAACATATTAAAACTCTATATCTTATCATATTTCTTCTATCTTCATTTGTAAGACGGTAGTAGAAAAAAACACAATTTGTTCAACCTTCTCAAAATAATTTTTAATTTTTACTTCATACACCAAGCAGGGCCAGTGCTTACATCAACTACATCTGCAATCATTTGGACATGAAATGATTACTTTTCTGATTGTGGTTTTACTTTTAGTTGTTTGTAACAGTATTCGTCAAGAAACTTTAGGCCTAGCATATTGTATCATCTAAATATTGTCTGAAAGTTATTTGTGGCATTCTACGAATATTCTTTCCTATTATTTGGGTTTTCTACCACATGTATTATTATCCTCTTCAAAAACAAATCACCGAATCTACAAAATAATAGAATTATTGGAAAAAAGCCTCTGCGCCCGTGACGTTTAGCCAAAGGAATAGTCAGAGGTTATGTTTTGCAAATAATATAAATCGGAATAAACACATAAATAATGTATTTTGCTGACGCTTCGGAAAGTAATCTCTTTCCGTTTTCAAAGCTTTTTTTGGAAGAACTCTTATTTTGCTGTGTATGTCAAATAGACAGCTTTAAGATTCTGTTTATGTTTCCGTAGATACTTACTACTTGCACAGAACATAGATGTTATTTCCATAAATACTTACACAGAACAGAACTGATGATATTTTCTTTTAGATAATGTTGAGTTTGTTAAGTTATTCTTTTAACATTGGTAGCCAGGTTGTACAAATATCTACAGAACAATTCGATACGCACTTATCTTCATTTAATAAGCTGATTATTTAATTTTTCTTTTTTTGGTACCTGCTTCTGTATCTGGGACTCGGCAAAAATTTTAATAAAAGAAACAGATACCAAAAGAAGAAAAATTAAAGAATCAGCAATAATCTTATTAAATGAAGATAAGTGCGAATCGAATTGTTCTGTAGATATTTATACAACCTGGCTGCCAATGTTAAAAGAAGTACTTAACAAACTCAACATTATCTAAAAGAAAATATCATCAGTTCTATGTTCTGTGCAAGTAGTAAGTATCTACGGAAACATAAACAGAATCTTAAAGCTGTGTATTTGACATACACAGCAAAATAAGAGTTCTTCCAAAAAAAGCTTTGAAAACGGAAAGAGATTACTTTCTAAAACGTCAGCAAAATACATTATTTCTGTGTTTATTCCGATTTATATTATGTGCAAAACATAACCTCTGACTATTCCTTTGGCGTAAACGTCTCGGGCGCAGAGGCTTTTTTCCAATAATTCTATTATTTTGTAGATTTGGTGATTTGGTTTTGAAGAGGATAATAATACATGTGGTAGAAAATCCAAATAATAGGAAAGAATATTGTATCATCTAATTACATAATTTATTACATTTTCACATGTCTAACTTAAAAAATTAGGTCGTAGAAGCCATTAGCTGTAACCTATTTTTTTATCAAGTAGAGTTACCGACATGCTATATGTTAATCACAGTAACACTGTATTTTAAGTATAATTATTATATGTAATTTATTTTCTAATATAAAACACCGACTAGTAAATCTAAGTTCGATTTTTCATGCCCTGTAAACAATTATCCACTTGAATTTGCTGTACTAGGTAACTATCGATTTTATATCTAGCGTAGTCTTTATTTAACTGTAACAAATTGTATTTTAAAATTGTGTATTATTACCAGAATAATAAACTCTTTTTACCATGTGTCGGTGTTTATTTCGAACCAACCTGAAACGGCCAACTTGATTGATGGTTGTTAATACCCTATTCTCATTATATGGAAGTTTAAGTGTGGATGCATACAACTAATAGCTGTTCTATTGTTGGCGTACTGAATAAAAACTGGATTATTTGAGAATTGATGAACTGCATTAATAGAAGTTACTTATTCAAACCAACATTAATTCAGTTCAAAATTAACGCTTTCGTTTAATATAGATTTTGTTCCTTTTACGTTTATTATACTGAATGATAAGGAATAATTACTAATTGCTAATACAAGATAGTTCAGAGAAGACGGTTAATGGTACAGAAGATCTAGTGCTAGTGGTTGACCCCAACGAAACTTTTTTTAAATTTAATTGTCTGATAGATAAGTATATAAGAGTAATTGTTTAGGGCTTATTCTTATTAGTGGGTGATTGTTACGATATTTAAACTCTCTTGGATTAATTAACACATTTAGAAAAAGAACGTCGTTATAATTGTTCCAGCTAGAAAACATATACAGGGTGACTATTTTTTAGCATTGCTACCTCGCAAACCATAAGTTGCAAAGTCTGTTAAGTACGAATAAAGTTTCATATTTTGAAGGCCAATATTAGGGCTTATAAAAATTTAAAATGTTCCTATGCGATAAAATTCAAAATAACTCGTTTTATTCAGTTTTGACATAGCATTATTATTATAAACAATATTAAAAAACCGTATTAGAATATTTTGTTATAGATTAATTTTCCCATAGCTTGCCGTTTCGTCTTTTCATAGCCACCATCAGCTTCATTTTTTTAAATGCGGGTGTGTCCTTTTTGCTTAAGGTTTTTCAAGTGTTTTAAATTGTAAATTCAAATATGTCACATTTGACAATATAGTCGTCTAGGATAACGCGACTTTGCACTCAAAAGATTGGTAATCTGTAAATTTACTTGTTTGCTGACCAAATTATTGTTTTTTTTATAAATGGTATTCATTGTGTATAGTAATGCAGTTAAGACGTGGAAATCCATTTTTTATTTCGCGATCAATCTACAAAAAATATTGAGTTAACCGCTTTTAAACGATGACTCGCATCTTGAATTGTTTAACAAAAAAGTGTTTTGGGAAGGACAAATGATTTATTTTGATGACGAAATGTAGTGGAATGGTCAAATATGACATACTCATGAATCATAATTTCAAATATTTTCGAAATTTCTAAGGAAAAGGGCAGGTCTGTATTTAAAAAGAAAAGGTTGATGGTGGCCCTGAAGAAACGAAACGCCATAATAAAAATTTGAATACGACATGTTATAACAAACTTAATTTATAACAAAATATCACAATGAATTTTTTTGACATCTAGACGTTTAATGGACATTGTAACTTAGGCCAATTCATTTAATGTCATAACTGGAAAAAATCGCATAAAGCTGAATACTGTAGAGTTTTGAAGTACTTTTGGTTATTTTTACAGTACTAAAAGTTTCCGAGTCTCCAGTGGGTGGAACATTCCCAAAACTACCCCTAAAGGTACAATTTTTTATAAAATGGTACGAGTTCAATTAAACAAATTTCACCCCGTAAGGTAAAATTTTTTTAGTTCTTTCAAATTATCTTGGCTAACCCTAACCAAGATAACTTTAACAAAAAAAAAATGTAGATAGAAAAAGAAAGCTCACAATTTTTTTTATAAAACGGTGTATTTTAAATAAAAAAAGTTAGTGCCTTATTCCTCAAAGAGAAACAACGTAGCGCAGCTTAGTGAACATCTTAAAGTTGAGCAAAACTGCTAAAGGTAGGAAAGTACAGTACACAATACGTAACGAACACAAAAAAGAATAATAATAAATAAAATAATACGTAAGAACTTTGGTGCATGGAAATTTAGAGGCAATAAATGCGTGTGTATTATCACAAAAGGTGTGATATCGACTATTTAGATTAATTAATTAGTATCTCCAAAAAAGAAATCCACTGTCTTATTAATCAGCTCATTTAAGGTGCAGGTATGAATATCACATAATTCAGAAATGTTATTAAAATTTTCAGACATATTATAAACTGTTGATTTTCATAATATATTAGTTTGAGCTCTGCTATTATTAAAAGCAATATGTTGTCTAGACTGCAGTCTAGATATATAAAAGTTAATTTGAACTAATAAATCAGAACAGTAAATTTTTTGGCGGAGTAACCTGTATAGAAATGACAATGAAGCACATTTTCTTCTTAGCTCTAAGCTGATGCTATTAAATCTTTCTGACAAGAAGTGTCTATAATCTATTCCTCTTGCAGGATACTCACCATCCTGTTTAAATGCTAAATACTTTAAAAATCTTTTTTGTCTTTCTCTACTGCCTCTATGTGAAAAAATTAGCGGTCCATATTCTAATTTAAATCGTACGTATGAATAGTATAAGATTTTCAAAGTGTTGACATGAGTTAAATTTCGGCAGTTTCTGACAATGAAACCAAGAAACTTTATTGCTTCAGTTATCTTGTGATGTGCTCAGTGAAAGTTAGCTGACAATCAAAAGTTATACCCAGATCACTGAATCAGGTGCAGCGAATATATTCCCATTGGCACTATATGGATATTCGTAAACTGTCTGTTTTCTTGAAAAGCTCATAATTTTGCATTTAATTGGATTTAGGTGTAACTTATTGTCAGCGCACCAGGTTTGAATTCTGTCTGAATCGTCCTGCAAGCTCTACTAACTGTTCACGGTATGAATTTCAATGAATATTTTCAAATCATCAGCAAAAAAGAGTTGGTTACATTGCATAATACAACTTAAGCCATTAATGAACAAAAGAAATAACGGTCGACCTAAGTTGGAACCTTGAGGGACCCCTGAGGGAGCCACATATTTAAAGGAATTATACCCATTATGGGAAACATACTGTGATTTATTCTGCAAAGATCTATTTGAAAAGTTCATTCATCTGGTTGTCACAGACAAACAGTCCTAGTTTTTAAGTAAAACGAAATGACCAATTCTATCGAAGACCTTCGAGATATCCATCTACCTGCACTCGACTATCTAGAACGTTCGAAACATTTTGTTCAAGTACTGCCAAATGATAGTATACTCCAACACCTAAGGTTATTTTATTTTTTAATTTGTTTGTTGCTACTATGATGTCATTTTCAGAATATAGACCAGTAGAGAAAATCAGTCCAGGGACATTGCGATAAGTTAGCCGGTTCATATTATCAAATAAACATTTTTAATCAGAAGAAGAAATTTGTTACATCCATTTTTGAGAAATAACAAATTGTTAAATTTTCAATTTTAATTATTTCTTACTTTTGAAGGAACGATCGTAAGAACATAATTCAAAGAATCAAAATTTGTACTTTTTATATTCCTGACCAGATGCACTATACTTGATTTTACTACAGTTAACGAGAATAAATTAGATCAATCACATAGCTTACCAGATTTTTCTCCTGTGACTGACCTATGTGATCTATTAATCGCGTGAACTAACAACAAAATGTAATTTTTTCAATAAATAAAAAAATTTGAGACAATGATACCTAGTTCAAATGTGCTTTTAGAGGGCGGAATATTAAACATAATATTTTTAGTCGCAAACTCCTCTATAAATCCTTATTTTACTATAAGGAAAATAACCAGACTGCAACCAAAGTTACAAGTCTGGCGCGTTAAGTGTAATAATTGCATATTACCATTAAAACGCTAAAGCTTCGATTGCAACAAACACCAGCCGAAAGACTGATCCTACTTAAAGGAGCTCTCTTGCCAGTCGTCACACACCACTTGCAGACTGCAGTTTCGAGCTGTTGGCTCTCGTCAGTGCAAGGTATGCATGCTAAGCCAAGTCAGGCTATTTATTTTTCGATTGCAACAGACACTGGTCCGCTAGATGGCGCCTGCTTGCTATTTTACATGTCGCTATTGTAGAAATAGCGGGATGTACTAAGTAGTCAAAGGATTCTCGTGCCGGTCGTCGCATGCCTACCTTGCACTGACGAGAGCCAACATCTCGAAACTGCAGTCTGCAAGTGGTGTGTGACGACTGGCAAGAGAGCTCCTTTAAGTAGGATCAGTCTTTCGGCTGGTGTTTGTTGCAATCGAAGCTTTAGCGTTTTGATGGTAATATGCAATTATTACACTTAACGCGCCAGACTTGTAACTTTGGTTGCAGTCTGGTTATTTTCCTTATAGTAAAATAATGATTTATAGAGGAGTTTGCGACTAAAAATATTATGTTTAATGAAACCTAGTTTAAAATTAACTCAAAAGCGAAATATTTGTAAATCATTTTAAAGTTACAAGTAGAAAAGAAACCTAAATTGAGGTTATTATTATTGCAATTTAAAACTAGGACAATTCTACAGGTAATATATTTAATAGTCATCTTATACTTAGCTGAGCTCATCGTGTCCAGAATAGATTCATGAAACTTGATCAGGGAAGGAAGACGCAAGCTTATCATTAAAGTTTAAGTTTGTCTAAAGTAGGTTTAAATATAATTTAGTAATGAAGCCCAGTTATTGTCACCCAATGATCAAGTAAAGTTGTCGAACTTAAAGAGATAAATTCTAATTATAGAAGTGTGTGTATTGGATAGGTACATCCCGGAAACGCTGGCAATGCGCGATCTGCTTATTGAAGTAATTTTTCATTTACTTCAATAAACGGAAAAAAATGGACTTTACCAGTCGTTTTAAAAAATTTGAACTCTTACTCTCAACTGTCAATACTTTGTAAGACGAAATTTCTTTACCAAAAAATGCAGACTACCAAGATCTACACCTCCTACAAAAAGATCTTGATCGATATCAAAGGCGGGCAACAGTTCAAGGGGCTTTTATCTGGAGCCAGTGTTTGGCTTCTAGATCCTGAGTCTTAGGAGCGGCAACTGGAAAATGGATATTACCAGCTGTTTAACACCAGTTCTAAAGTTTTATTGACATATCACAAACTAATATCGTGCAAATGCCGAATCGTCTGTGGCAGCACATGTTCACGTTAGTATCATAAAGTGAACAAATATCATTAAAAAGAACAAGAAAGCGTATCTATGGTAAAGAAATATTAAGTTTATTATTTACAAGGTAAAGTTAAAGAAAACTCAATCATTGTTTTCGTAGCACTGTCCATTACATAAGCATAATTTGATACATTTAAAATCTCATGAACATAGACGGAATACCACGCTAAATTATTAACAATACTTAATCATTTAGGTGTCAGAAATAACAGTTTTAAACTCTTAAAATCGTATTTAACAGAACAGAAAGAGACACAAAAATAAATACCGTTAGAAGTAATCCAGGAATAGTTCATTATGGTATACCACAGGGACGGTTTTAGGTTATATATTATTTATCTTATACATTAGTCCACTATTTGGTTTACACACATTCAAACAGAAATAGACCAAAAGTTATGAAAAAATATTTCGACAATGAGTTACTGACATTTAACCAAGCTTTAACTAAATACATGCCATCTTACTTATACGAAACGTCCGCTCCTCCGTTTAATGAACTTACAGATGATAATTTCAAGGTAAGGGCTGAAATTGAAATAAAATATTTTAGTATAATCATTAACTCAAAGATAAAATGGGATAAACATATTAATTATCTAACAAAATAAGAAAACCTTTATGTAGATTCAAATGTTTAAAATGTGTTTTGGAACCGAGACGAAATTCTCTTGTTGAGTCACGTCTAAGGTACGGATTTTAGGCTGGGGAGGTGTGTTAGGCTCACACTTAAAACATCTAGAAATATTTCATAAAAGGTTACTAAAAATAATATCCACTAAAGAACCTACTTACCCTTCAAATTCTTTCTTCAAGATGCCAATGTAATGGATCTTAGGTGTTTGTATTTTTTTCAATGTATTTTATATCACTGACAATCAAATGTCCAAACATCTGATGCATAGACAACTAGAGGAAATGTAAACTGTTACGTGAGACTACTAAAAACCAGGATAACCTGTGGACAGAGAAGCTTTACACACCTTAGCCCAAAAGCATACATATAATACGTTAAAGTGTATACGAACTTAATTGAAACCGTATAAAAACTAAAAGCCGGCAGAAACAGGCGGCATCTCTTTATTGTACACTGGCGGAGGTAAATAGGAATGCTTGTCATAAGAAAATGATAAGATTTTCGGGCGTTATTATATTATCCTCTGTTTCAGATGGTCTCCAGAAAGCCATGGTAAATTAGTAAATAATTAAAATATTTCACCTTTTATATAGTAGAAAATATTTATAAATATGAACGATAACTAACTAAACTCCTACGCTTGATATTATAATAGGTATTTATGCACTGCACTGGCACATTGACAGCACACCTCGTCGACTTCTGAGAAACGATTTATGAGTTTTTTTATGCTAGTAGGCCTGTCCGTTTTATTATCTTTAAACCAGTGCAGTCGTAGATGGTTCATTCAGGCTGATTACATTACCAGTCTCGGACTCACCTGTACAGTTTCAACTACCGTTCGCATCTCGATACCATTGCTAAATATATAGGGCAAAATATCAAGTTCAGTGCGCACGGTCCTGTGCTTTAACACTGACCAGTTTCAATTTTGCCCGTATAAAGTATACCCAACAATATTAAATATATATCTTCATTTAGTAAGGCAAAAACCACAATAAAGCATCACTCTAGAAAAACCTCAAGAAGAAATACATAACGTCATTAATCCCAAGCAGATTTATAAGTTTTTAAGTAATACCAATATAAATGCAAATAATTACAATATTAGGCATTATTTTTATAGATTTAGGTCCGTAAAGAAATGGCTAACGTGTGGGTATATGTGAAAAGTATGTCTGTTTTGTAGGATAAATTGAATGTAAGTTTTATTATGTCAAACAATCAAAGCATTTGTAGGCGAACATAGATATCTATGTATATTTGACTAATGCATAAAATTTATATTTTTTTTATTTATCTCCTTCATGTACAGTGTTCTGCTGCACGTATATGAAGTATTAGTAGTATTTATACTTCTGTAAACACTACTTATATGTTTTTGACAAATAGACTTTCTATTCTATTCTGTAGACCCTTTAGTGGTACATGTTGTTAATATTAATTTCTTTACAATTCCATATGCATCGTTATATTAATAATACATGAAAAATACATTCCACTACACTTTTTTAAGGTAACATTTCTCCTATTATGGTAAGTACTTCACTTCTGTTGATTTTCAGTAGATCAAGTTCAGTAGATCAGCCCCAGTGAGACTATCAAAGTCGATATCCTTGAATGAATGTAAAAGTCTAGCCTACATTAAACCAAAAAACCTAAATGCCTGTCAATACTTACAAGGCAATGGTAATTTGATTGAGGTAACCTCTTAAATAAACTCATAATAGTTATAACTTTAATAAAGGTTGTTCTTCATTAATTTCGAAATACAGTATTTAATGAATGAAATCTTCAGTGTAGCATATAAAATTATATGACAATGTGTCAAACGACTGAAATATTTGCATCTGAAATTAATTAAATCATATTTAAATAAATTGCTATGATAATTGATAAATATTTTATTCCTGTATTTTCGCCTACCATTCTATTCAGTACAAATAAAAATATTGTTCTCATTGCAGTGACTCTCGAAATGAAATTTTCAAAATAATGAGCTATATAGCAGGTTTTAAAAAATCTTATCAAACCTTGTGCTTTAAATAAATCGACTACAAGTTGCAGTTTTTGCTCCCTTTCCTGCTAAATAATCTACTTTACCCTTTATGGCACCTTAGGACCTTAAGATATGTTTGCACAGGTTGGTGTGCCTTCCTGTTTGATCTCCAAGTGGTCCTTCTATCACAGTTTGCAGTATAGTGTTATCACCAGATACCTCCTGCACGAGAAAGACACAAAAGTATATTCAAAATTGAAGGAAGCTGCAAGTCACACTTATTCTTCTGATCTTCGTGAATAGGATATACTCTACTTTGCAGATGTTGACATTATATTTTTATGTGCATGATCAAAAACTTTGCTAAAATCTTGTGTTACACTGTGAAAAAACTACACCCAAGGTATAGTAGTAGTAGTAGTAGTATAGTATTTTTATATCAAATAACTCCACAATTTGATTTGTTGATAATGCAGTTTTCGATACGCAGATCCTTTCATAAAACTACTATGTATACATGCTACAACTATTTTACGAAGTATATTAAGAAATAGCGAACATAATCCGAACTGGATATTTGTTATGAAATTAGCAGATAATTAATTGCTCATGTAATCTCAACCACACTCTTGCTGAATTAATTACTGAGCAGGTTAGTGTAATTATGTAAAACCATAATAACATTTCCTCATATTGTATACATTTGTACATTTATGTATTGTTTTAATTGTGGGTCGTTGGTTATTTTCTCAAAATAAGGAATAAAATAAACCAAAGTTTCTACATTTTGTTTGCGGTTTACTTGTGTCGTTCCGAATACGTGCTTTGTAAGCCGGTTAATGTTTGATTAAAAATGTGCACGATGATGAAAATTGGTCCCCAGCAATGAAATTCAATAATTTCTTCTTAAAACGTCACAAAATCAGAATTTTCAAAAATAAATCTATTACCTAGCTTGAATATAATAATTTTTTCTAGTCTAGTCGGTATTTGTCTAATTGAAATTGAAGTTCTAGGTTATGATGAAAATAACAAATATATCAGAATCAGCATGTCGTCTATCTGTTTTTTCTATCTGTGTGTATGCTGTGACGCACTTTTTCTCTTACAGTGCGAGAATTAAGGCTGTCACTTTGACACTCGAGCTTTCTTACTTGTTACTCGGGAGCCAGTTCAAGTTCCAAGTGGTTGAACAACACTACCCAAAAGTCGATAAGCGAGGCTAAGCAGCTCAGTGAAGGCACAGTTAATTCCAGTGGGTCAATAAGGGAACTTAGACTTTCACAAACACAACAGTAATTTGATAATATTTAAATATATTACGGTAATCCTATGATTAACAGTCCTAAATAAAACAGAAAATCAAAATTAACACAAATTTATATACATAGGTTTAGGCAGTAGAGGGAGAGTAGCAAGCAATATTGTAATATTAGCGACAAAAGCGTATAAGCGGTAAATCTAGCGGCAAAAGCGTATAAGCGTTGAAATTAGCAAGTTTATGATAAACCAATTTTAAGCAGACAGTGTACGGATACCAGAAAATGCGAAGCAAGCAGAATTATTTACAGTATAAAAACAGATTATAAAACAGACCGGAAATTTGGCTAGTGCTTAATGATGTTAATCGCACGGGGAATTAAGTATCGGCAGAATGAGCAAATATTCTTATCATGAACTCAGTATACTGTGCAAACAAAGGCTTTATTAAATCTGTCCTTTTATTAAGGTTCAGCCCGGAACAAACAATAAGGTGACTATATAAAAAAAAGTGAGAACCCTGTAGGGACACAGGTCCTAAAATATAGGGGGCAAGTAGGAACTTGTATGGACACGGGTCCTAAATACAAGTAAGGGAACAGCCGGACACAGGCCCTAATGCCTGGTAAGTAGGAACTTGTAGAGACACAGGTCCTTAAAATACAAGTAAGGGTAAGATGTAGTCACAAGTTGAAAATATTAAAGTAAAACATTCAAATAGTTAAATATGAGTTTAAAGCGAATTATATGTAACAGACTTCTGGATGTACAGTATAAAATTTTCAATCATAAAATAAACAGTGAAATTTAATATGCTAAGTATAAAAATTTCAATCAGTAAATGTCAAGTAATAAAATAAATAATAATAATAATAATAATAATGATATTCTGAATGAATAAGGCATTCGACATGACATCGCATGAGCTCATTGTTCACTTGCTCCGATGTCTTGTGGTACCCGGTCCCGTAGTGAGATGTATTGAAGAACTGATGCCGCTCTGGAGGACTCGCTTTACCATAACATCGGGTAACGATAGAGTCCAAACAGAGTCGGTAACATTCAGAAGAGGAGTATTTCAGGGAGATTCCCTCAGCCCCCTTCTGTTTTGCATCTCACTACTGCCATTATCCGTCTCGCTCCGGAAAACCCGTGGCTACAACTGCGGTACCCCCGGCGACAGGAGGCATAAGGTCACCCATCTATTTTATATGGATGACCTTAAACTTTATGCCTCTGGAGAGAGGGATCTCCAACAGTCCCTTAGGGTGGTACAGGAGTATATGCAGGCTGTCGGTATGCAGTTCGGGTTGGACAAATGCGCACTGATCCATCTCAAGAGAGGACGATGCGGTGACTATGGAGAGGACGCGCAGCTCGTGGACGGAAGCATCTTACACCATCTAGATGCCGGAGAGTCGTACACTTACTTGGGTGTCGAGCAACGCTCCACCCAAGAAGTGAGTGTAGTGAAAAACGCTCTCCGCGGCAAGTATCAGCACCTACTCCGACAGATCTGGTCTTCAGAACTGTCGGGGAAGAACAAGGTGTCTGCTACAAATATGCTTGCCGTTCCGATCCTTCTCTACTCTTTCGGAGTAGTGAAGTGGACTAGAGAAGAGCTGCGTCAACTCGATGTAGTAACCCGCAAGAAGATGCATCTCAATAGGAGCTTGCATCCTAAATCGTCCGTTCCACGGTTATATCTCCCACGACATCGGGGAGGCCGTGGACTCTTGAGCTTGGAGAGTCTCCATAGCAGGATGGTTCTGGAGGGAGCATGTAAGGTCATCAGGAGTTCGGATCCCCTCCTCTGCATGGTCCGAGACCATGAAAATGCAGAGGTAGGAGCTTTTCTCTTTAAGGCAGCACGGAGAGCAGCCGATGAACTTGGTCTCATCTTCGACGTCGAGCGGGTAAACCCCGACTCTGTCACCGAGTTGGAATCCGTTCGACTAAAAGCCCACATTAGAGCTGCAGAACACAACATCCTTCTGCAGCTCCATAAGGATAAGCCATTGCACGGGATCTTCTATGAAAATATAGAAGACCTCGGCTTATCCGAAAGGCTGACCTTCGCCTTCTTAAGGTCAGCTGGGCTGAAGTCTGAGACCGAGGGATTCATAATGGCTTGCCAGGATGGTGTATTTAACACTCTCGTCTATCGACGTCGTGTCATGGGTATGGAGGTCCCTGATGTCAGCTGCAGGGCCTGCCGCAGGGCGCCGGAGACTGTAATGCACTTACTGTCGGCTTGCCCGACATACGCAGTCTCGGCCTATATTCATAGACACAACGCAGCATTACGAGTGCTTTACTATCATCTAAGGCACTCGTATGGGATAGACGAAACACCAGTGCTGCCTTACGTTCCGGGGGATATTGAGTCCGTTGTGGGGAATGAGAAGTGCCTAATTTATTGGAACTACTCGTTTCCCACCGACAGGCAAATACAAGCCAACAAGCCTGACATAGTACTCCTCGACCACCAACTCAAGACAATGTATGTCGTGGAATTCTCGGCTCCCGCTGAGAGCAACATTGTCTTGAAAGAGGAGGAAAAACGGACAAAATATCGAGATTTGCTCTTCGAACTCCGCAGGCTTTATCCAGGCCATTCTGTTAAAATAGTGGTACTGATTATAGGAGCCCTCGGTGGAATGAGACAGACGCTGCTTTCAGAACTAAAGATCATACCGGCATGCCGAGATTCGGCAGAGATCTTAGCCGGCAGAATGCAGAAGGCTGTCATCCTCGGTTCATTACGTCTACTCAGGGCACACGATTCGCGGACCCGGTAGTCACTCACCCCACGGGCGTGGGGAGTGGCTATTGGTATTGCCAGCTCCCCTCTGTGAGGGTCGGAGCCACAGAGTAGGGTGACTGGTTTTTTGTAAAAAAAAAAAAAAAAAAAAATAAGTTTATTTAAGATAATATACAATACACAATATATAGAATGTACAATATACAATGTATAGATATAAAATACACAATATAATGATATATAAAAAGTAATATACGAATGGCGTATAAAATGTATAAACACCTAAATAAACTAGGGTAATCACAGAAGCAGCAGCAGATTGCTGCTGCTTGTGCGTGATTTTACATATACATAGCAAGTAATTTAAATAGACAATAAACAGGAGCTGACGTGTAATTTTATAATGTTTTCAGTTATTTAATTAGGTATATAGAATTTTTTATTTTTTTACGATTAATATATTATATCAAATGGCATATTTAGGATAATTATTATTTTTTGCTGGGATTATTTCTCTGGTTAACTATATTTTGAAACCTAGTTCGATCAGTATTTAAAAGCCATATTTTTACATTTTTTTTGAATTTTTTGAATTTGTCCATACTTTTAATATTTGTTGGTAGAATTTCATATAGACGAGGTCCTAAGTAGTTACAGTTTCGTTGACCTATGGTTATGTCACATCGGGGCATGATATGACTGTGTTGTTTTCCTCGTGTATTATAATTGTGACGAATAGGTTCTATGTTTATTTTATTTTTTCTTATATTCAGTAACATATTTAAACAAAACAGTTGTCGAATATCCAGAACGTTGTTTTCTTTATATAGCTTATCACTATGGTAAGTTCGATTTTTACCAAAAATTGTTTTTAGTATCCATTTTTGTATGGAATTTAGTCTTTCCAGATGGTTATCGCTTACTCCTCCTCAGCCTACAATACCATATGAAACCTGTGATTGGACCAACGAGTAATAAAGAATTTTTAGCTGTGGTTCGTTTAAGTATTCTTTAAGAAGTTTAAATCTGGTGAGTAGTCCTCTGACTTTTTTTATAATATTCATTACTTGTAGGTCCCACCTTAGATGTCTGTCTACAGTCATGCCTAGGTATTTTATAGACTCAGCTTCTGGTATTTGCACGTCTTCATTAATTTTTAGTGGGCCAATATCGGGTAATGTGTTAGTGTAGGAGGTGAACGGTAAATATTTGGTTTTGTCACAATTTAAGGTTAGTTTGTTGTACTGGAACCATATTTTTATTTTTTTAAAGTCGGTCTCTGCTTCTCTTTTTAGAGTTTCCCAGCTATTTCCGGTGTATAAAACAGCAGTATTATCAGCGAAACTTAATATTTTACCAGTGGAATTAATGGATAGTAAACTGTTGATATATATTGTAAATAGTAGTGGTCCCAATACCGTTCCTTGCGGGGCTCCGAATGTTATTGTTCTGGCACTACTAATAGTACCGTCAATCTCCACATACTGTTCCCGATCGGATAAGTAACTTTTAATGAGGTTATACATTTTTCCCCGAAGTCCATAGCATTTTATTTTTTCTAAAAGTTTTTGGCGAGACACGGTGTCAAAAGCTTTAGGTAGAACAACAAAGATACATAAAGCAGGTGTTTTTGAGTCTAGAGCTCTATATATTTCAGATGTTAATTTATGAATTGCATCTTCAGTTGACTTTCCCTCTCTGAAGCCGTATTGGTGATCCGAGATTATATTGTGGCGATTTAAAAATTTCAGAATTCTGCATTTTAATATTTTTTCAATAATTTTGGCGATATTAGAGATAAGTGAGATTGGCCTGTAGTTTATTATTTCTAGTTTGTCTCCACTTTTATAAAGTGGTTTAATGAGACCAACTTTTAGCAGTTTAGGGATGCATTCAGTTTCAAAGCATCTATTTATTAGATATGTTATTGGAGTGGCAATTTCTGTTTCTACTTTTTTTAATACTTCCGTGCGAATGTTATCAAGACCAGGAGATTTTTTAAATTTTAGTTCTTTGATAACTTTCCGGACTTCTGTCTCATTTGTCGGGTATAGGTACATTGTGTTTTCTATTTCGATGTTGTTTTCGGCAAAACCCTCTGGTGGATCGTTTATTTTGTTTGCATACGTTTGTCCCAAGTCGCTGTAGTGCTGATTAAATGCGTTTGCTATTTGTTGTTTATTTTCTATAATATTTTCATCTGTTAATCTAATTTTAGATATAATTGTTTTAGGTTCCAATTTGTTACAAATATTGTTTACACACTTCCAGAGAGCCTTAGTTGAGTTTTTGTTATTGTTTATCATAGAGTTAGAATAGTTTTTTTTCGCCTTTTGTATCAACCGGTTTAATTTGTTCTTGTATTCTTTGTATGCGTTAGATAGGTTTATATTATTTGGATCGTTTTGTAATTTTTGGTATCAAGAATATTTAAACAGTGTAAAAATTTCAATCACAATAACGGCAGTAAAATTTCGGTAACTAAGTATAAAATTATCAATCAGTAAATATGAAATAAATACCAAGAATATTCAAACAGTGTAAAAATTTCAATCAGAAAATGCGGAATAATAAATGCACTAGCCAAATATATATCTAAGTTTTCTTACTCTTTACAATCGCAGCGGTGGACCCTGGGCAGATGGTAGAGATCTGGCAGCTTCAAGAATTGGAACGAATTCTGATTTTACAGGTCTTTACGGTCAGTTTTATAGCCAGATTCCCACTCAGGGTATCGCGAGGAACCCCACGTGCTTTAGTATCGCGCATGGCCCAAATAAAGTATTCTGACTTTTGTAATGTATGGAATCGGTTTCAGACAATTATTCTAACCAACTGCCAAAAAGAAACGGATTTAATCGGCCATAGATAACTAATTATTGAATTAATTACTTCAAATAATAAACAATAATTCCGTTTACAAATATTTGCTGCTTTAAATAAATACTCAGGTCAAATAGTGAATATTTTCGGATAATATACAGTAAGTCGCTTAAGGCGGTACAGAAAACAAGAAACATAATTATATAGAGTACAATTAAATATAAATTTTAAGCAGATTTCCGTAACGAAAAATGCTTCGTTACAATGTGTGCCTGTCTGTCTGTCTGCTTGTCTGTATGTTTGCCTGTTCGTCTGTATGTCCATGGGTGATACGCTTTTGTTAAACACGGCTCAACGTAAAATTTTAAAATTTTAAACATAAGACCTGAGAGGTCCAAAGTAGAATGCTATTCAATATTAGTGAATTCGGGAGGCTCTGGGCAGGGCCAAAAGACATTTTTTCGCCGAATCTAAAATTTTTCAAATTCAAATTGTTTTGGTTAAATTTATCACATAAATACTTTCTTAATACCAGTAAGAAATGACATGACAATGCTCCTAGACATGCAGAGAGGAAGGTTGTGAGGGGGTAGATTTTAACGAATTTAATATTTTTTCTCTGTAACGGCTGAATCGATTTTCACATCTTGCACGATTTCTTTCTTATCTATAATGATTAAGTCTATTCATTTTTCGTGCTTCCATCTGCACTGGCCCATGTTCATTTTCGATGTTTGGCTTTCTTAAAAAATGTATTCTTATAGCATTTAAATGGTGCTGTAAAAGGAATTGTAGTAGAAGGTTTCCTCTAGCGTTTCTCTCGCCTACTCCATGCTGTCCAAGAGAGACTTCAGTCTCGTCTTGCGTTTTCCCGAGTTTATTATTTGGACATTGCCGTGTTACTGTCATGTAGAAGGTTCCAACTTCTTCATCCGTATGTGTAGATATTGGGGCATAGGCTTGAATAATCTTAATGCTGTATCTCTGATTTAGCGCCAGTAAAGTGTAAACGAACTTAATTGAAACCGTATAAGAACTAAAAGCGGGCAAAAACAGTCGGCATCTCTTTATTGTACATGGGCGGAGGCAAATAGAAATGCTTGTCATAAGAAAATGATAAGATTTTCGGGCGTTATTATATTATCCTCTGTTTCAGATAGTCTCCAGAAAGTCATGGTTTAGTAAATAATTAAAATATTTTACCTTTTATATAGTAGTAAATATTTATAAATATGAACAATAACTAACTAAACTGCTACGCTTGATATTATAACAGGTATTTATGCACTGCACTGGTACATTGGCAGCACATCTCAAGTCCACCGTTGACTACTGAGAAGCGATTTACGAGTTTTTTTATGCTAGTAGGCCTGTCCGTTTTATTATCTTTAAACTAGTGCAGTCGTAGATGGTTCATTTAGGCTGATTACATTGCCAGTCTCGGAATCGCCTGCACAGTTTCAACTACCATTCGAATCTCGATACCATTGCTAAATATATAGGACAAAATATCAAGTTCAGTGCGCACGGTCCTGTACTTTAACACTGACCAGTTTCAATTGTCCTCGTATAAATTATACCAAGAACATACTCTAGGGCTTATGCTGTCAAGATATTGAATATTTTTCACATGCTTTTCATGTATTATAAAACCTACTCCCCCGTCTGAATTTTCCACATGTCCTCTAAAGTAAAACGTATTTCCTGATTTTAGGCTGATCTATTGTTCTCCTCTTTGTCGTATTTCACTAAGGCCTACTATATTCCAATGTTCTTCTTCTAACTCAAGGATCTTCTCATTGCATGAAAGCGTTCTTCTTTCTGTATGCAGTTTTCGTTTTCCATGGTAGCCTGGTTCAACCCGGAGATTCTTAGCACCCCCTGCTCACCGTTTAACCCAACCGCTACCTTGACTGGGGACAAGCAATCTGCCGGGCACTGACGGCCGAATCTTTCCTGTTTGTTTCATATATTTCGAGGGTTTTAGCCAGGTCATTTCTAAATAGGTCATAATTAAAATTTCTTTAATTAATGCACATTTTGGATCCATTATAAGTACCATCGGGAAAAAATTTTGAGCCACAGTTCTGTATTATATTTGTATGAATTTGTCTTGTTCTTTAACGGGAAATGCCTGTCGAGTACACTATTTTTGTATTTTATATCTATTCCAATCATAGATGTTGTTATAGTCGAGCTCATATTTGCGGTGCACTCAGAAAAAGCAATAAACACTTTACAACCTCATTAAAATACCGTTAAACTAATCGCAAAATTAATTGCGTCCAGGTACGCACTTGAAATATTTAGATCAGCAACTCAGTAGTTCAATTGTATCAGTGCGTTACGGTCTTGTATTATTAATATGTACATTCTAATACATACCTTTAAATACGGCTCTGTACAATTTCGTTCATAAATTGACTTGCTCACCCTTATAGGTTTTTAATGTGCGCTGGCTTGTTTGATGTCGCCAGGCCGAATGGTCCAACGGCGATAACGTAAAGTTTTTGTTGCCTTTTTTGAGTGCACCGTAAATCTGAGCTCGACACTGTACTCTAAAATCAAGGTAAAAGTTAAATGGCAGCTGTTTTTATTTGTGTAGCGTATAGTTTATTTCAGTAACTAAAAAAAACACTAATTAATCATTAGAAACTACAACCTTAACAAGTAACATTTATAATAGAACAAAAAATAAATAGGATATGGTCTAACAAGATAAAGGCACTGTTCGAATGCATTAGTCATTGAGCCATGAACAGGTGTAAATAAATATGAGTGGTCAAACATTTTTACGCTATCAAGTATTCTTGTGAGAGGTCAACACTAGAAGGCAAGGCCGTCTTTAGTCTAAACTCATAAGCCGGTGTTCGATAATAATAGCCTTCCGTTGTACTGTTTATATTTATAGGCCATTTCGCAGCAGCTTACACAAAAACATTTACTGTTAAAATGCGCAAATGTGTGTATGCCGAATTTTTTATAAACTAGTATGTGGAACGCATTACAGACAATTCCACTCACAATTGTAAACAAATGATCTTTACTAATACATTTTAATTGTAAACAATGTGGTCAATTATTAGTAGAACCATTATTATTTAAAAAACAATGGTTATCGAATGTTATTCATGTTTGTTTTTTGAATATTTATTTAGACGGTAGAGGTAACATTCCTCGCCAGGGACCATCCGATCTTAGTTCTTTCTTCTTACTTTTTTACTCTTTATTTTTTTTACCATCTCATTTTACTTTTTACTTAATAGTTGTCTGGTTCTTTCTTACTTTTACCTCTTTTTAGTTTTTTCTTAACAATCACTTGGGTCCATAATCTGTTGTGGAGGATTTATTAGGACAAAGTGCTATTGACCACAATACTAAACTCTGGTTATTATTTTTGTATTACCATTTATACCAACATGTTTGTTCTCGAATCAATATAAAACAAAGAACGTTACCCTTCCCAAAACTAAATGGAATTTAAACAAACCTAATTGAGCGTCATGTTATATACAATATGTATCTCTACTTGTCAATACAACTGCAAAAATATAACTTCTTTCTAGAAGTTATTATTAATGCTGCGTCTCTTTCAGTACTTACCTATAAACCATCTAAAACAAGGTCTCGCCCAAGCCCATCGTGTTATGGTGATGTAATATATGTGATGATGCAATTTTTCTCTACGTGCCACTGTAAAAAAAAAATCTTATTAGACATTTTTAGTGATATATATCTTTTTAAGTAACAATATTTAAAAAAACCTTGTTTTTCATATCTTTAAGGAGGGAAAAATTCACTGACCACTGACTCTTACCAATTGCATAAAAATGGATCAGCCAAAGTTCAAATGAAGTTGGTTTAAAACCCAAGGTTACAATAATCTTTGGCTGCTGTTTTCACACTGGTTGTATAAAGTTGTTAACACATTCAATGGCCATCTTCTTGCACGTCTCTAAATTGAATGAAGAAATTGGTTGTGCTTACCTCAATCTGTTTTAACATGTAAAAAGGAAATTCAGACATGATTTCACTGCTGAAGTTATAGCCATTTACAAGGCCTTAAGCCATCACTAGATATCATAGAAATAATTATATTATTTTGCTCCTTATTCGTATATTTTCAAATATAAAGAACTATTTATAGCATTACGCAGTCTGACAGGGATGTAAGATTTGTTTGGGTAAGTGCTGATATAAGTACAATGTACATTTTATAAATATTCGTCTATGATGAGAAAACCAAGAGAGATAGGTGTCGGGAATGGCAATATCAATCGATGCTGAATTCAATAATCTGTTAGATTCTGTAAAAATATACAGGGGGTTCCATTAAAAAGATAATGTATTTTTGACTTTTCAACTAAAATAATGTTTAACTGTGAAAATAAAACACCCTATATAGAATTGTGAAACCATAAGGACACCTTTAGTTAGACCGTAGGGTACTTGTATGAGTTTGAGAAGAAAATTTCTTAATCTGGAACATGATAGTAGATATCGATTTTTTTCGAAGGATAGAAAGCGTCAAAATTTTTCAAAAATATTAATTATCTCGGAAATCATTAGGTTTAATGATATATTGCACAAACCCAAGCTAAAATTTTATGAGGAATCCAAATATGCAATAATATACAGGGTGTTTCATTTAAAATAACAAATCTTGGTGATACTGTGAACGACTCATCTTTACACGTCTGAAGGACTTTTACGTGTGTGTACAACACATGGTGAGGAATGGAACGACTTATAATGTAACCAACTACCATACAATATCCGGTTTATAGCTAATGATTACACAAAAGGATTCAGTAAAAATTTCAATGTTTATAATTTTGGTGGGCTTTGCTTGCCTGTCTATTTACGTATTATCAGTAATTTAGTTCGCTCCTCGGAGCTTGAAAATGCTTCAATCGCAACGACTCTGAATTATATTCTGGCAATTATATATTCATAGGTTCAGGCAAGGCGGTCCCATGCACGTTCTAAGTACATGGTAACTATACTTTTCTGACACCGAATCACTGAGGAACCGGTTTAGGGCAAATACGCAGACAACACATATTTTTCGGCCAAAATTGATGGTTACAAAGTGAAAGGTCACCCTCGACGCTAAGGGTTATTTTCGCTAAAACTCCCGAAATACTTTGACTAGAGACTGGATAACTTGTCCTCATATTTAACATAACGCATGAGTTGCAGTGCTGCACAACGTGGATCCGTAAAAGGATTTTTATTTTCAAAATTTCCGTCGGTTTTCATTATACTTTCTAAATTTTGTGGTAGGGGCGACATTAAGTCCCTGTGCAACGACATTTACTACACTTTCTAAAATTACACTCCTTGATGAGTTTTCAAGATTTTGGCATAAAAAAACGCTCCGTAGAGCGAAAATGTGAATTTATATATAAAAACCTCCTCCAACGGCGTTTTTACGTGAAGCACCCTTTTCATGCAAAATGTGTCGGTTTTGTTACAGTTCCGAAAAATGCATCGAGGATTTTGACGTGTTCTTTAACAATACTTCCGGCATAAGCGGAAATGACACAAAGTTGAAAATATTTTCGTTAAATTTGCCATACCCAATAACCGGTTTATACGAATTTTTAGATTTCTAAACTTGACAGATCCCGAGAAACATCTAAAACCATCTTTCCGTCAATAACTGTGTGTACAGTATATAGTTTACTCAGTATTTTGATATTACCTAAGCATACATCTAACGCTCCTTTTTTAAAGTAATTACAAACCGGCAGAATTTTCGTGAGTGGCTTCGTTTTGACGAGTCTCCCAACTTTTCTCTCTGCGAAAATTCTCGGTAGAGGTATGCAAAGTTCAACGCAGTCGCTAAACATGTTGAACTTGGAACTGATACTTTCATGGTGTAGGACTGGAAAACCTTGCCAGAAACTTGTAGGACAATTTGACCATTCGATCTCAAAAATATGAATTAAACAATAGTGCGAAGGATTGGACCGGCAAGTTCTCCACCTCCAATAAGTAAAAATAAGGAGGTCTGAAATTTTATTACTAACGGGCTGATTTTTTGCTTAGCGTGTCCCCATCGTAACTTTTCAATGGTTCAATTTCTGTTTGTCTAGTTTTAAATACTCTGAAAGTCCCCTGATGGACTAGATGCGTGTGATTTGTTGTTTGCCATTTGGTTCTTCGGAATATTTTTGGTAATACACTGCGACTGGCTGCATGGCGTATGACCCAAAGCCATCAGATAAGAAGTTTTTTTATACATAACTACGTACTTATTATAATTCTAAATGATTAAAATAACAAAAAGATATAGTTGGCCAAATCGAGAAGTTATTTGAAATTTAAGTGTAAAAATACATGTAATAATATTCCTTTTTGTCAGAAACCGTACAGAAAGATAGAGAATGAAGTTGTTGAGAATACATAAAAACAGATATATAAAAAAAGACATTTCTTAATGAAAATGCTCCTTGAGTGTAGTATTTGGTGTGTTGATATTAATGGAAACTACGTGCTAAATTTGGTAATTTGTTAACAGGTCAAAGTGTCACCGAAAGTAAATTCAATGAAACTTTCTTTCTCACGAAACCTACTAAATTCATCAGGCTGTTATTGTATCTTTTGTAAACAGAGTTGTAACTGAAAGGCAAATGTTTAACATTGTTTACGTGTGTTGATTCTTAAGTAGATATCTTATGTCTCTCCAATGCATACTCACGACCGTAAAAAATTATAATTGTATCTCAATCTCACATCCGAAGAAGCGAAAGTTTGGCCTCTAGTCGCTGATGCTTCTGACACAAACGCTGTTAAAAATAAATGGCCATTTAAAAAGTTTCGTAGTTTTAATGAAATAAATAATATGAAATGTATATGATCGGTGTGAATAGCAGGAGTTATGCAGCTTACAGAAAAAAATAATCTAATCTGAACCAAGCTCTTGCTGGAATCAATAATGTGCTGTAAATACATAACTTTTAAATTATGTTTTTAAATTGGTCAGTCTCTTCTAACTTCAAATCTGTATACATATAATGCGGAAAATGCGCTGGGAATCACAGCACACAAAATTGCCCTGAATCTTCTAATTTCAAATCTGTTAACTGCGTATCAAATTCGAAGAAACTTAAAAAAAAATTAGATTGCAATCATCAGGCCACAAACCCAGTTAGTCCCAGCTATAAAAAAATAGTAGAATTTATAAAGAGAAAAGAAACTATATTCCACTTCATAGCAACCACTAATTAACCTCTGTCATAGCACGTGCCACGATTTCTAATTATAGTAAATTAAACAAAAACATTCGTATGACTGATGGTCGAGAGGTAAGCCCACTTGCCTCTCACCCAAAAGTTCCGGGTTCGATCTCCGGCCGTGGCAGTGGAAAATACTGTGAGGGGGATTTTTTCACTATACACGGATATTGGATGGTGTCCCTTGTCTCTAAATGTGTAGCCCCATCCCACACAAGGCTCTTTTAGAGCCTTCCGGGATAAAGGGGGTCGTCATTACTTGTGGTGTATTTATTCTAAAAATAGCTATGTATATATTATATCTTCTAATTCCCGTTTTAACGAGTTTGCTGATCAGATTGATGAGTTTGACTTTGATCTTAATGCTTGTAACTTAACTTAGCTTAAACCGATACATCTATCGAAACATTTTAATCTACCTGGCTATCAATTGCTAATAAGATGTGATAGATCCAAAAGAGGTGGGGGTTTCTGCTGATTCATAAAAAAAAATATCTTAAATATTCAGAAATTGATATAAACTTTGTTAACACAGAAAACCTCGAATCATTATGGATAGAACTTCAACTCAACAATTATAGAATAGCTCTGGGAGTAATATATAGACTACCGGATGCAAATATCATCTGCCTAGATGAATTAGAAGAAGTATTGAGTAATATTTCCTGTAAAACGGATAATATAATATTAACAGGTGACCTTAATATCGATTTGCTAAAGGAGGATTCTTCAGTTCATCGTAACCTTAACAATATACTTCGCTGTTTTAATCTGAATCAAGTTATATCTGAACCAACTAAATGAGGAACAATCCAAGCGAGTTCCTAATATATCCAATAGATGACGCCATGCGTACTAGGTTTAATGGCATTCTCAACTTGTATCATATATTATATAACCTTTAAATAGTTTGTCGGAAACGGTAATTTGTGGGAAATAAATGCCCTACTGTGTTAGAGCACTTTGGTACACAGCAACAAGTTTTCATTTTACATCCTAATTATTAACATTGTTTATACAAAGACATATTTTTTCGTATTGACATTGACGGACAAATAACCGAGTGCAGCTGGTGCACTAAAATAAAAGAGAATGTTCCCATTGGCACAAATTCGTCCATATTAATTGATATCATCCGTACAAACAACAAAGACAAAATATTATAATCTGGAACGATAATCTTTCGGGTATAACAGACTATTTATTAGCTTACTGTTACCTAAATCATCAAACAAGTAAATTACCCCCTTACATTCAGAGACTACAGAGTTTTCGACCTCGACGAATTCTCCAAAGATGTTCGATCTATTTCTTGGAATCCTATTAACATTCTTGACGACATGAACTTAAAAGTTGATATTTTAAATAAAGCAATATTAACTCATTTCGATATTCATGTGCTATATCATATTATAATAATAAGAAAGACTCCTAAAACCTTACATAACCGACACCATTAAGGAAAATATAAACCAAAAAATAAATCCTTGGAAAGTATAATAAATCTAAAGAGAACCGACATTTAAACTTTATAAAGACCTACCTAACCATCTCTCTACTGCAATAAAACAAGAAAAACCGGCATGTATCATAAACTAACTGAATAAATATAGAAATAATCCGCGCAAACTCTGGAGCAACCTTGCTTCAGAGAATATGTAACGACGATGAATCCTAATTTTACTTATTGCTTGGTAATTTAAAATTAGTAGACTACGTGCGAACAAAGATAAATTAGGATCGTCGGTCGTAACGAATACATTATTTGTTGGTGTCCATGACAGTATTGTAACCAAGAAAACGTAACGACCTAGCAACCCTCTACTATATGAGTAGAGTCCCGAGACCTGACCGGTAAAGAAATCTTCTCCTAACCTTAAAATTGGTACACGATTTTATGATTGATACTTGCTAGATAGGATGTCGTCACAAATTCAGTAGAGAGAAACGTCCTCGCTGGATACGACCGTCCACATCTTATGCTCGTACTCTTTATGGAATTAATATCCTATAAGTCTGTTATTTTACAATAACCACCCTATTTTGAGATACATTAAATGAAAAATAACGCCCTAGGGCATTATGAATATCTATAACGCCCTAAGATATTATAAAGAGTCTTCTCTCAGCCATTCCTCAAAGCGGCAGTATTCTTTCTCATATACCTTTTTGGTTTTATGAGGCACAAGTGGCTTGGCTGCTTTTACAGCCTTTAAAACACTTCTTCAGGTAGATTATCTTCTTCAAACATTTTCACTACAAAATAACACAACCCAAAACAAGTAAATGATGATAGCGTTATTGAGAAACAATTGACAAACGGCGGCATTTACAATCAATTGTGATTTTTACTCTCTTTTAAATCGTTCTGAACATAATAGATGTCAAATTAATAAATCGTAAATATCAAAAAAAAAATCGAATTAAATAACAGATTTGTAGGACATTAAACGTTGAAGACACCACGGGTGTTATAAGAAGAATAACGCACCGATGTCGGCAGTGTACTTCCCGAGGGCCTCTGGCCCGAGGGAATGTACGTCGACCCTTTCCTTTCCTTTTGAAAAGGAAATGGACATACATTTTTTTTTTAATTTTCATCCTGACGGTATCTAATAGGATTGAAACAAACAAACAAACACGATCTTTTTTAAATTACACTCCCGACGATATCCAATAGGATTGAAACACGTTATTTTTAAATTACCCTCTTGTCGATAGCCGATTGGGTTGAAACACAATATTTGTAAGATTCCACGTCTTTTCTATGTAACTAACTTTTATACTTCCCGACATGTTTCATTCACTTGTACTTTGTTTCATTCGATGATTATTTGATACCTTAATAACTATAAGTGCCCGATTTGTGGGGTGCGTTAACGTCGGGCCAATAACCCGGCAGGTGATAAAAGATTTTGTGAGCAACACTTGCTGGATATTAGGTTGTTGTAACTGTAATAACAACTACGACTGAGAAACGACCGGCTAGTTTCCGAAGTGTGGGTGTTTGTCCTCATACCTGAGATTACAATTAACGGCCTTTATCGGTTGCTCGCCCTGCTTGCGAAGTTAAGTCCTAGCTGTCGATTGTGACCACGCTGACGATAATAATATTGTTTGTCAAAGTGACTGGTGTCATAGTAGCTGTCATTGTGACAGATGCCATAGTAGCTGTCAAAGTGACAGATGTCCTATTAGTTGGCAAAAGTGACATATGTCATAGTAGTTGTCAAAGTGAGAAATGACATAGTAACTTTCAAAGTGATAAATGCCATAGTAACTGCCAAAGAGACAGCTGTCATAGTAGTTGTCAAAAGTGACAGATATCATAGTAGTTGTCAAAGTGACAGACGTCATAATAGTTGTCAATGTTCACTTATAAAGTATCATATGTCACAATTGATAAACAATTGTAAATAGATCATTGAAGTAAACGAACGCCATATTCTTTATACAGCCGTTCATTGCAAATCGTCGTTTCTGAATTAAGAACTGTTTGTAAATCCATTTATTTTCTCGGTATAGGGTGCTAGTTCCATTACGAATGGTTCCTTGTAACCTTTCGTAGCATTAAAGTAATATTCACGTCTGTAAATGTCTGTGATGTTATCATTTGTTTTTATCTGTTAATAAACATTGTTGAATTGACATTATAATCCTTGATTTTTATTTGAACCTTGGATTTACTCCACTGTTAGTTATCCGAGCACATTAGTTGTTGGTTACCGCTAAGCTGTAGCGGAAACGTTATAATATACACAAGATAACCAAAAATGAAACATCAAGTGAAATCCAAAATCCAGATAATATAAACATTTTTTTTTAAATCTCCCTTTGGCTAACATCAAACCAGATGTTATAACTGAATGTTCGAATACAGAATATCCTGTAACCAAAACTGAAATGAAAATCCCTACTATTATTGTGCAATCTCTTGAAGAAAATCTAAATGGGATTAAGTATGCTTATGGATGCGACCGACGGTATCGATCTCCGTATGCTTAAACTAGTCTTTCCATTCTGTAAAGAATTTGTTACACATATTATGAACAATTTCCTATTAACAGGTATAATACCATCCACGTGGAAGAAATCTAATTGTATCTTTAGCCAAGATACCATATGCAACTAATTAGTCGGAACTTCGGCCCATCAGTTTATTATCAGGCTCATCTAAATTTTTAGAAACGATTGTTAGCGTTACCTACATTCTAGTCAGGGTTTACAAAAAATCATAGTACCGTTATATCTCTTTTAAAAGTTACATCAGACCAAGCAAGAAATATTGATGTCATGCAAGTTAGATATGTGGTTTTCCTAGGCTTTAGCAAAACAATCGATGTTATAAATCATGATTTTTTATTAACCAAAGTACAATACTATAAGCTTAGCCAAGAAGCTCTTACTTGGTTTGAAAACTATGTATCTGACAGATGTCAAGTTGTATAAATTTGTGAAAACTACTCTTCTGAATGTAATATTGATCGTGGAGTTCCTCAAGGTAACATTTTAGGACCGATTTTATTCACCTTCTTCACGTCAAATATGGCTGAAGTTCTAAGCATCAACTGCAAGTTTCACTTATATGCAGACGATACTTTAATCTATATATCTTGTGAACTTGTACAATCAAGTGCTGTCATGTCAGTGTAATTACTATGTAATCGGTGTGAACGTAACGTTAATAAGCAATAAGCTGATAATAGTCTCGTGCTTAATCCATCTAAATATGTGGCAGTGTGCGTTGGCTCTAAATTAATGTGTGCAAAGGCTAAAAGTCACTTAGCTACTAATGTAATTTTAAATCATATTGTTTTTAATCTTAGCGATTCTGCAAAATATTTGGGACTTATACTAGACGTAAGCTACCGTAAGCTACCTGGACACAAGAAGCGTAAACTACGGTTCTTGACCTGGATAAACACATCTACTATCCACCATCAATTCGATTTCAAAAATAGTAGAATTTTAGGTCCTGTATTGTTTATCATATACTATATTAAATCGCTATTTGACTTACACACTTCTGGTTTTATAATAAGTTACGCTAGATATCGTAGTAAAGAAACATGTGGAGAGATGGTGGGGAATTGAACAAACATGACGGGGAAATGGAGAAGAATGGGAAATGATGGGGAAGAGAGGAATTGTGATGAGAAAATGGAAGGAGACAGTAAGAAGTTAAAGGAAGATAATGCATGAACGTTTTGACAGTAGTATTTAGAAAATACAAAATAGCTGTCTAGACTTTCGTCTGAGCATTACGTACATTAAAATACAAAAATAACCTTTCATGTGGAAGCACAAGAATAGTTCTTTATAAAAAAACTATCAACCTAAGTTTACCCTCCATATGCAAAATAAAACAATCAAAACTGATTTCCATACTGAATATTTATTTCACTAACACAATGTGCAAAAATGTTAATACAGATTGTATCGGTCATGCGGATTTGTAGTTACAAATATTAATTACATTTTCTGGAATATAATTTTATTCACATAATGTATTGATTTTCAATATGGCCGTGATGTTGTTCGCACACCTTGCACGAAATAGTTGAGAAATAGACCGTAAACGTCTGATATAATAAATCGCCATATAATGCAATAATATATGTTACACTTTTAGTTGTAATGTTAATTATTTATATAATATTATTTTTACACAATTCTCAGGCAACTTACCTAGTTATTATTGTTGTCTGTGCTGGCTTGTTATAAGTAATTATAAGTATAAAGTTAAAACTTTTACCATTATAATGGCATTAGCTTTAGAAATTGTTCTTATAAATTGTTTGCTAACGTTACGACTAATTACAAATATATTTACTTAAATGTTAAAAAACGTAATTATACTTATTCCTGCGTTATTTTAATTGTTTGTCGTCTTTCTTAATAATAAATTAGACTAGAAAACAGTAAGAAAGAAAGCTCGTCTCAATTCTCCTGGGACTTGACTTGGTAAAATTGTAAGAATTATTGACTACACAATAAGAAAATAGAACGTTGAGTTACCTAATTCAGCATATTCGGTTTTCAATTCCCTCCAAACATAAAGAGGATATAATTTTGAAATCATTAAGTTTTACAGTACAATGCGTTACTACAAATTTTCTCAAAGGGGCGTGTATCAACAATGTTGTTTTTCAACACTTCCTGAGTATAAAAATAAAAAAAGATATAACATGTACATGGCCAAAACAACTTATATATTTAAATAAAATATAATATATACAAATAAATACATACCTACATATAGATACAATTAAGCACATACATGTAATAAAACCGCTGTCCAAGGAATCACTACTTCCACATCCAGATTTTGTATCCAAGTCTTATATACACTAAATCCCAATGTAAGACTTTATTCCCTTTAATAATAATAATAGAGTGGGCGTGGCAATGGGGGTGGTAGAGTGTGTAACTAATGCCAAAATAAATTTTAGAGGCCCTTGGTTTTCGTACACACACTAAATCCCAATTTAATTCTTTACTCCCTTTAATGATAGGGTGGGGATGTCAATGGGAGTAGTAGAGGGGGTAGCTAACGCCAAAAAAATTTTTTGAAACGTTTCGTTTTTGTATACACATTAATTCATATTTTAATTTTTTTTACTCCCTTTCGTAATAGTGCGGGGGTGGTATTGAGGGTGATAGTGAGGGGTGGCTGATGCCAAAAAGAATTTTGAGACCTTGACTTTTCGTACTGTCGTGAGCAGAAAAAAATACGACAATTTTTTTTTCTAATGTAAATCTGTCTCTATTTGAATGTGTAATGAGTAGCCGAAATAAAACAGTTTAATTTATTTTTTATTTTAATGCTGTAGTTATTGCTATAGTGGATGGTTAATGAGACAAATTGCACTGCGTTATAAATTAACAAAAATTTGGTGTGTAACATTTTAAGAAAGTGGAGAATAAACGGTACGATTAGTAGAAATCCTGGATCAAAGGACAAAGGATATTCTACTTAACAAGAAACTAACTATTAATATTTCGTTATTGCACCATATCTATTTATAACTTCTATAAGTCTGTTTGGCATAGAATTAAATAATCTTATACAATAATCATTAGTAATAATATTTTCCCATGCATTATTTACTATTTCCAGTAATTCTTCGGCATTCCGTGGTCTCACATTTCGTTTTTGGATACTTCTTACGAGTAGTCTCCATACTTCTTCCACAGGGTTAAGATCTGTAGTATGACTGGGCCAGTTAAGAACATTGATGTTGTTATCTTGAAACCAGTTAGTTACGGTATGAGCAGTACGAACGGAACAATTGTCTTGTTGAAATATGAACTCATTATTAGCAAATAATTGTGATACAGAGGGGAGCATAATATTGTCTAAAATCCTAATATACGTTTCACTATTAAATCGTTCCTCAATATACCACAAAACACCAGGACCCCGTGCCGATATCCAAGCCCACATATTGACTGAAAATCTACTACTTTTATCATTGTTAGATATATATTTCTTTACCGAATCGAGTATTCGGAGGGCGGTAAACACGAATATGACCGCTGTGTGTTGACTGGAAAGTTTTTTCGTCTGTAAAGATTACATTGTTCCAAAAATTCAAGCGCAAATTCTACTCGAGCTTCTTTATGTTCAGCTGTAAGTAAGTATTTCTGTGCTGCTGCATGACAGCGTAGCTCCAATTCTCTTACTCGCCGGCGACCAGTACTGCTCGATCCAGGAAAATTCGTTTCTTCAGCAGCCTAAAGAACTGAGTAAAATGGATTTTCTACTAAAGCATTTACCAATTGCAAATCTTGTTGTTGAGTTGATATCCTTCATCGCCCTGATCCAGGATTTCTACTAATCGTACCGTTTATTCTCCATTTTCTTAAAATGTTACACACCGAATTTTTGTCAATATTATAACGCAGTGCAATTTATCTCATTGACCTTCCATCTTCTGCATTAGCAATAACTGCAGATTTAACTAAATCGCTTATATGAGGCATATTAGTTTTTGCACACTTGCAATAAATTATGAGAACTAACTAACAATGTCACAAAAATAAAAGTTAGATGTACACAACTAGATTTTAGCAAAATACCGTCATAAGACATCCTATTTTTTTGCTCACGACCGTACATATCCTAAATTGCAATCGTATGGACTCTTACCTGCTTGTTTTGCCTATTTACACTTATTTACCCCGAACCCTTCAATGGAATTAGATCAAAATATAATCTATTTCCAGATCTCGTTATAATACATAAGTGTGCCAAATTTCAAGTCAATATCACAAACGGTTTCAGAGTAAACATGCGCACAAAAAAATTACAGATGGACAGATAGACCGACAACAAATTTTTTTGCGTTACTATACTTCCACTGGACGTGAAAGTAAAAGAAGTGGTCCAAGAATAGATCCTAGGGGAACACCGGATAAAACTGATCTATTTTGTGGCCTAAGTACCGAGTTTCCTGTATTAATACTAGTATACTGTGGTCTGTCATTCAGATAATTTTGAAACCAAAAAAAGTATTGGTTTAATGCAAGGTATTAAGAGGACAATACCTCCAGCATGACGGAGCTCTTCCTCATTTTGGTATTGAAGTTAGAAGGCATTTAAATAATGAGTATCCAAACAGATGGATTGGACGTGAGGGGACCTCATCCTTGGCCAGCTAGATCAAAAGATTTCAACCCCGTCGATTATCTTCTATGGAGATATCTCAAAACTGAAGTCTACAATGTCCCAATAAATAGTAGAGAACAGTTACTTCAGCGAATTATAATAGTGACCAAATTAGAAACAATCCTGCGCAAATTAGAAAATCTATTGGTAATTTAAATAAACGCCAACAAAAATGTATGGAAGCTGGAGGTTCTCATTTCGAAAATTTACTCTAAGTATTTGTAATATTTTTAAATATACTTTTTAAAATATTTATTTGACCATTTTTATTTATTTGGACAATTAATGTAAGCAGTTTTTCTTCAAATTCCCCATTTTGCCAAATTGAATCGCTTGTAAAAGAATCAAAAATGGTGCGATAAAAAATCTAATTAGATAGTTTTGTTTAGTGGTGTATGGGCTTTTGTAGTTGGCAACTGAATGTTAAAGAATATATATAGAGGGTGATCTTTTTACTGGAATCGGAAAAAGAAATTAAAAGAGTCCGGCCCTAGAATTTAAAAAAAATTATAACAGCAATCTATCAAATGTGATAAGTGTATAAAGTGTTTAAAATTTAAACAAAATCCCATCAACAGTAAGGACACCCTGTATAAAGCACAGAACTATTGTTAATAAAAAAAATCTGCAATATCTTCAAATAAATCTACATTAAATCTGATCTAACATCTTACCGTAGGTTTAAATAGAACGTGATTATATATGTGTAAATGTATTAACCTTAGAGGAAATTGCTTAATTAAATTTGGCAACTAACTATAATATATCGACAAGATATAACAAAACAGTTACATCCTTATTAATTTCTTTATGATAAGTTAACTAATTAGAATGAACCAAATTTAATCTATTCAACTATTTATATCCTGATTGATTTAAAACATCATCACCAATTTATGTATGAATGTCGCATTATTTAATTATATCTTAAATCTTCAACGAACGTTAATTTTTGCACCTTTCACTTCCTCCAATTATAATTTTTTTGCCACAGTATAAGTAATTATATTTGTTTTGTACATTAGACATTACTATAGAAATTAATAACATATTAATTGCCTTTATTATCTTACGTGACACTTTTTTGTGTTTGTTCCAGATGAGTCCAATAGAAAACGTTGTGCATAATTTAGTTGACGTACCCAGTCAGCAGGATATAGAACGGCGGAATAAACAAGACAGATCCCGAGATCTGTTTGGAGTGCAGCTTGAGGTAAGCCAATTCTTTTGTATGTAGGAAAAGTTTTTTTATTTGTTGATTTAAAACAAAACATTGTATCTCTATAAGTTGTTTTTTTTTAATTTTGGATTTTTAATTACTTCAATAATGTAGAAAACAGGAAGGTTTTTCACTTAAAGGACTCTCATCTGCCATCATTATGATTCTTATAATCATAATCATACTCATCTTTATTGACCATCACAGATACAAAAAAAATTATACCTATATGGTACGTCATTGAACAATCTATAACAAACATAAAATAAATCAAAATAAAAGTTGTAGTAAATACGTAAATTCGTCTAATGTAAAAAAATTAGAGGTCCTTGGTTCTCGTACACACACTAAATCCCAATTTAATTTTTTACTCCCTTTAATAATAGGGTGGGGGTAGTTAACGCCAAAAAATTTTTTTAGACGTTTCGTTTTTGTATACACACTAAATCACATTTTAATTTTTTTACCCTCTTTAATAATAGGGTGAGGGTGGCAATGAGGATGGTAGAGGGGGTAGCTAACGCAAACAAATTTTTTTTAGATGTTTCGTTTGAAGTACCCTGTATATACCCCATATATAAATTTAGTTTTTCCTATTTATATTTCCAAATTCAAGTAATTATTGCAGTTAATTCATTTCATTTTTACATTTATTTATTCATTTAAATTTGAACAAAGTAAAGTTACCAGAATGCATTTTAAAATTATATTCTTTTAAAGCAAAGTTAAAAGCTACAGTTTTAACTAAAAAGTTACATAAAATCGAGTCGAGTCACAGGGTTTGTTTATCGTATATTCAGATAAGTGTCAAGTATTTCGTTTATTCCCAGAGTATGAAATCGCCTACACTTTTCTACCTTAACTATAGAAAAAGATAGAAAGTTGAGCGTCGAATATTATAATAGGGTTAAAATAAACATATTCCCACAAGAAACAAGAGGAGATGCATAATCCGGGTAGAAAGGTGACATCAGGAACCATATAAAAGGAAGACGGAGTGGTATTGAAAGGAAGAGAAGTTAGACGGCATCTGAAGACAACACCTTTTAAGCTACGTCGCGATATTTTCGCCGAGCTTTGGAAATTAAATTGGAAACACCTCGAAGTTACGTCGCGATATTTTCGCCGAATTTTATATTTTGCCTTTGAAGTCATTCCAAGCTACGTCGCGAGTTTCTCGCCGAGCCTAACAAATTAATTTGGGATATTTTTCACGAAATCAGCCGTCTAAACTACTAGCCAAACAATATTATAACTTACATCCCAACCACCGACATGCTCTACGAGGACGTTAAATATATAGAACCTGGAGGAGAGCTTTCACAAGTGATACAACGCTATACAGGGCGCACGGAAATTCAGCTCACATAAATTTCTAAAGGTGATTACTTTCTTATTTCGAGACTCTACTTTATCATTTGCAATTGCATTCATATTCTGGTTACGGGGTGTTTAAAAAAGGTTTAAATGGCGCATTTGTGGTACTAAAAGAATATTAGATTTTTTTTTTAATATTAGCTTTGCTTTTCAACAGGAAAATATAATATTATATTACCAGTTATTCAGTTATGATTTCAATCACGATATTAATTCACAAAATTTCACTTTCTAAATATCTTACTAGGGAAATTTGCGTTTGCAAAGTAACAAGTTTATATCCAAGAACTATATATTTAGAGCTATGCAATAACAAGGTACTTTATCTCAGACTGGCCAAACTTCATGTCTATCATTATTCTGCAGTTTCTATAAAACAAATAGTGGACTTTCGTTTCCAACACATCTCATGTAAGGTTCTTCAAGAATGCTTTATATTTAAAGTACACTAGGAATATTTTCCTACTGTAACCACAACGTTTTCTGATTGTTGGACATTTACCTACAATAAAATACTATAGTTATATGAATTCGGCGTACTTTGAGTTCACAAAGGTTTGAAACATTGACTATGGTCAATTGGCTGGTTCTGTTCTCCAATTGGGTTCAGTTACAACGTGGGATATGTCAATATTTCAGGCAGTTGTCTGGTCACTTGTTTCGATTGAAGGGTGATGCAACCGCACTTTCTTACCTTCGTGGATTCGCGGCTTCGTATGTTTGACAATCATAGGCAATCTTCTGGTTGCTTTTCTATTTAATTATTATAGGGAGATTTCCCCAGCAGCATTCTAAAGGATTTTATGTGAGTGTAAATTCTCACCTCTGCAAGATTAATATGATTATCTGAACGATTGTTCCTGCTCTAATTTCAATCACTAAACTGTGTATAATTAAAGGATATTTCCTCAACACTCTATGATCTTTTACATGAATATTTAATGCTCATTTCTCAACTCTCAAATGTTTGAGACCTTAACTTTTCGTACATGCCCTAAAGTGCAACTTTATGGACTTATTTGCTTGTTTTGCCTATTTACCCTTATTTACCCCATTTACCCCCGAACCCTTCAACGGAATTAGATCAAAATATAATCTAGTTCCAGATCCCGTTACAATACATAAGTGTACCAAATTTAAAGTCAATATCACAAACGGTTCCAGAGTAAACGTGCGCACAAAAAAAGTTACAGACAGACAGACCGACAGAATTTAAAATCTCGACGTTTCATGACATTTTAAGCCTATTTCAACAAAAAAAGATTTTTTTTTGCGTTACTATACTTCCTTCCACTGGACGTAGAAGTAATTCACCAATGGTATAATAAAATTTTTCGACTAATATTTTTTCTTCTTTTGTTTAAAAGATTTGTCAGTTACATTTTTGTACACATTCGGCAGCTTGTTGTAAACTTTAATAGCAGGGTATTTAGGGCTTTTTTGAAAAATTGATAGATTATGCTGTGGAACTTCTAATACTAAATTAGTTCTAGTATTATAATTGTGATTTTTACTTAAAAGATCAAGACGATTAAACTCAGATTTAGCATGTATTAGTAATCGGAGTATATAGATGCAGGGTAAAGTTAGGATGCTCAAATCCTTAAAGATTGGTTTGCAGTTGGTTCTTAATAAAATACTTATTAAATACCCCTACTATGTGTCTAATTGTTCTTTTCTGCATTTTAAATACTCTCTCATGTTCTGTCGATTCATCCCAAGCAATAACACTATATGAAATCACAGAGTAAAAGTGGACATAATTGTATGTTAAAGGAACAGACTTCCCTACATATTTCCTGTTGGTTTAAAGCGGTTTAAAGAGTAACAATCTGGCACAATTGTGTTACAAACTGATTCTATATGAAGATGCCAAGAATTGTTAGATATATGCAACCGCAGAAATTTTATACTGTCTTTTGCTCTAACGAACCCCCATCAGTTTTTATTAATAAGCTGGTCAACTTTTTTATTAGACATATTAAATCTGATAAAACTAGATTTATTTATATTTAATCTTAGATTGTTATTGTACCATTCATGGATCTGTTGAATTTGTAGATTAGCACTTTTAGTTACGTCCTTTAGTCTGGGTTCACAAATTAACAGGGATGGGTTGCCAGCGTACATTTACTTATATTGTATATAACAGTGGTCCAAGAATGGAACCTTGAAGTACACCGGTCGTGGATTCTAGACGATCGATCCGACTTACATTTATTCACATGTACATAATGCCTTCTATTACTCAAGTAGCTTTTGAACCAGTCTATGGTCACTCATCTAATTAACATTCCAACTTATTTATCAATATTTCATGGTTTACTGGGTCAAAAGTTTTGCCTAAATCTAAAAATATGCCCACACACTTAAGACGCCGATCAAGGTTCTTATATGGCAAATTTAATACATGTAAAATAGCCATTGTTGTAGATAAACCCTTTCGGAATTCAAACTGTTTAGGATTAAATAAATCATATTTAACAAGAAAGGTAACAAAAGGCTTTGAATAGAAATGGGCGTATAGTTTTCCTATTTATTTTTATTGCCGGATTTGGGTATAGGTAATTTTAGTTTATTTGGAAATATGCCTTGGTTTAGAGAAATATTTATTAAGTATGCTAATGGTTTACTAATCAATTTCTTAAATTTTCATTCAAATTGTTGCTAATACAACTGAAGAATTCGAATTTTTTAAATCTGCAGTTACTTCTAGGACTTCTGCTTGTGTGACAGGTTCAAAGAAGAAAGATTTTTGATTTCTCCTCTTTATCATAGGCGTTTTAGTTTGATTATCTAAGTTTTGTGTTAAGTTAAGTGAATTATTGTTAAAACATTTATTGAATTGGTTAGATACCTCGTTATTATTAATTAAAGTAATATTATCAATAAGTGTAATTTCTTTTCATGGCAAAGTTTTTTATTTCTATTTAAAATATTCCATGCTGCTTTTGATTTATTTTGAGTATTTGAAATCATGGAAGTATAACACATCTTTTTTGCTATATTTATGCACTCTCTCTGAGGGTGGAGGTTAATTTTGTGAAGAAAGCTGTTGTTGGTATTTGTTTTTCTAGGGGTGTCATACCAAAGAAATAACATTTGGAAACGATAAAAAATGAAATTCTAAGAAAAATGGTTTTATATAGCAACCTAGAAAAGGGGTGCCTCCAAATGCTTTTCTGTAAAATATCATTTTTTCCTTATAAAATAACGATAAATTTGTTCTTTTTTTTATTTCTGTAGGATTAGTAACTTCGTAGAAACGGGAGTTTCCATATGGCGTCAGGAATTTTGACGATGATGTGTAATGGTAAATGCTTTAAATTGTTCAGTTCAAACTTCAACACAAAGAAATGTTAAAAATTTGATAATATGTGGAGTTCTTGGTATCAGACCCTGTATACTTATACAGGGTGTCCCAACTAAAAGTAGGCACCCTGAAAAACTTTGGAGATAAAATTTTTTTGAAAAATTGGAGAAACACGTCGACCTTGTTTCCAAGGGGGACATATTTTAATGTATTACTTGAATACCTATCATCATCCCTCTACCCTACACGGCAACCCCCTCAAAAAATTTAAATGGCATTAAATACATATTTTGAAAGGTCTTTCAATTCTCTACATAACTGTGTATTTTTTTAAACTTTTATAGATTCGTTCCTTAGAAATAAATTGTTTCATTATTTTAGGTTCGAGAAATAAAAATAAAAAAGTAGTTTAAATTATCGTATGTATTGTTCAAAATGACCTCCACCGACTTCCATACAGTAGTATAATAATCTGTTTTGAAATTCTATACGAAAATTTCTGAACACATCTGGAGTCAATAAACGGCATTCTCGAACAATTCTTTCACGTAACTCTTCCAGAGATACGGGTTTTGTTGCAAATAACTTCGATTTCAAATGTCCCCACAGAAAGAAATTCAAGGGAGTTAAATCGAGTGACCTAGCAGGCCACTCCACAGGACCTCTTCTTCCAATCCGTCGGTCAGGAAACCGATTATCCAAAAATTGACGGACTGCTATAGCAAAATGTGGGGTGCCCCATGCTGTTGAAAAAACAGTTCGACCTCTAAAAGATTATCGTCTTCTTCGAGGATTTCAGTAATCATTGGGTTGATGTTATTTTATAACAGATCGAGGTACCTTTCTCCATTTAAATTGTCAGGAATAAAAACGGCCCGACAATGTGATCCCCTAAGATGCCAACCCAAACATTTAACTTCTGAGGCCTTTGGGTATGAGTTTCTATAAACAAATGTGGATTGGTTTCACTCCAATACCTACAATTGTGCCTGTTTACCTCCCCATTTAAGTAAAATGTCGATTCATCAGAAAAACACGTATTGTACAGTAGATTGGCATTACCGTTTAATTGTTCACTAAAAATCTCACACAATTCAAGCCGACGATCGGGATTCGTGTATCAATTTAAATTTATATGGATGAAGTTTGTGGGCCTTCAGAATTCGATGAACACTGCTTCGTGATACACCGGAAGCCTCAGCTACTTTTCTGATCGATTGAGTATTATCCTGCAAATGACCCACTTCGACTGATTCATTCCTAATCGGAGGCTGAGGTTCATGCTTTTTGTTTCCTACAGAACTTGTTTCCATAATTTTTTTCAATAATTGTAAAACATACTGAGAACCAACCTTGCTATCTGGGTGATTTCTATTGAATATGCGCTTCCGTAGCTCTAGAACAATTATCGTTTTTAAAGTAAATGCTGATAATTTCTATTTTCTCCTGAAGGGTATAAACCATTTTGAGAACTCACTCTGGTAAATGTATCTCGATTTAAAAGAAGAACAAAGGACTATCAAATACTTATGAGTCTTTTATTATTCTAAAAGTAAACGGACAAGGAAAGTGTTTATTGTCGAAAAAACTCTTGTTGATTTGAGAGCACTAAAAAATGTATTTTTTTATAAATACCAATACCCAGTGGCGTGTATTTTAGATTTTTTAAACGATGTCGATCGTGTGTAATAATCAAAACATAAAATTTATTTTCCTTAAGAATGAATCGATAAAAGTTAAAAAAAATACACATTTATGTAGGGAATTGAAAGACCTTTCAAAAGATGTTTCACTCGACACCCCTTGCTATTCTAATTTTTTGAGGGGGTGGCATTGTAGGGTAGAAGGATGATGATAGGTACACAAGTATTACATTAAAATATGTCCCCCTTGGAAACAAGGTCGACGTGTTTCGCCAGTTTTTCAAAAAATTTTATCTTCACAGTTATTCAGGGTGCCTAGTTTTGGTTGGGACACCCTGTATTAGTGAATGTCAACTTTACTCTATACCAGAAGCCCATTTCAACGCTAACTCAATATTTTCTTTAACTAATTCCATTATTTTCGACGATTTAAAAGTTACAATTTCATGAACTTCTGACTCCTGCAAGCAAATATAGTACTTTCTAATTTAACATTTACGACCATTATTTACTTAACTTAAACTAATTAATGTTCTCGATTCGTATCAAATAGTACCTGACACAAATTCAATATAAGCCTTGGAAGTTCTCGATAATACCGACCGTATAGGTAGGTATTTTCTGATACCTAACAATAGAAAATCGTTATGTTAATCTAGAAAGTAATCTTCGTTGTTAATTGTGAATATTGTTAAAATTACTTATTATATACAATGTAATAACTATTATCCAGTGCAGTATAGGCTGATGTAAGAGTCAAGATTGGTATACACTTGTGACAAATAGAACGTTTCTTTTCAAAATTAAATATCGACAATGAAAATACTACAATGAAGTCATAAAAAATTCTAAGTTGTTTATAGTTGGGAAAGACTAAGACTCCAACTTTAATACGATTTAATGACCGCATCAAAGTTAATGTAAGCCAGTGTTAAAGAGTTAGCACAATTTTTTTGCAAAATGCAATTAATGACATAATAGTACAGTTATGAAACTACCAGGAACTCGAATAAATCCTAATTATAGAACAATAATATCCAAATAAAATTCTCTAAGATCTAAGGCTTCCTGCTAATAAGCAATTAATTAAGACAAATTAATTACCTACAGAGTTTACCTGTTACGCTGTGTTCAACTATTCTTTTGTTTTCTTAATTATTTAACATTAATATCGACCCTAAACACCTTGAATTCGAATTGAGGTCATTCTCTCTTACCGGTGAGTTTGACATTGATACTTTTTCCTGATATTAACAATGATGCTGCTAATAATAATTATAATAATAGACTATAGTGCACCAAATAAATGTATTTTTAGATGTAAGCAATATAATGATAATTTATTAATGATTAAATTAAATAATATACAAGTTGATTATAGTTAACCTGATATATAAAAAATGTAATTTTCTGTACGGTGGCCTTTTGAAAGTATTTGATGACATTTGTCCTCGCATTTGTCCAAAAAAGAGGTTATAATTCGAATTGCATATAAGGAAGGAAATGTGAAAAGTGTTATCAAGTGAATTGCCTATATACATGGGGGTGCCTCAGGGGAACATACTTGGCCCTTTGTTATCTCTAATATATATTAATGATATGTCAGGAATCTTTAAAAGTTGCAAATATCACTTTTTTGCTGACAACACTCTAGTCTACATTGATGAACATGATCCTAGAGAGTTGGTACGGAAAATAAATCACAATTTGCAACTTAACCATTGCTAAGCCCAGTCAGGCTATATATTTTTCGACCGCAACAGACACTGGACCGCGAGATGGCGCCTGCTGACTGTTTTACATGTCGCTATCCCAAAGATACTGAAATGTACTAAATAGTCAAGTGATACTCGTGTCGGTCGTCACATGCCTACCTTGCACTGACGAGAGCCAACAGCTCGAAACTACAGTCTGCAAGTGGTGTGTGACGACTAGCACGAGAGCTCCTTTAAGTAGGTTCAGTCTTTCGGCTGGTGTTTGTTGCAATTGAAGCGTTAGCGTCTTGATGGTAATATGCAATTATTACACTGAACGCGCCAGGCTTGTAACTTGTAATTCAGCGTTCAGCGGGGCACATAGCCCGGAGAGTGCTGTTGGTTGCAGTCTGATTACGTTCCGTATAGTAAAATAAGTATTGTATAGAAGAGTTTGCGACTAAAAATATTATGTTTTAATCCTCTTTTGTTTCTAAATGGTGGAATGGAAAAAAATAAATTAAAACTGAATATCACAAAAACAAAAAGTATGCTAATAAGTAATTAGCAGAATTGCAAATGGTCCAAAGATACAAGTTGATAATTTAAGCTTCAAGAAGTAAATCTGTTATTATATCGGAAGTCAAATTTCTAGGAGTTATTGTTGATTGCAATTTAAATTTCATGCAGATTTTACATGTAAAAATGTTTTAAAAAAAGTTGGCGTTCTAAAACGTGTCAGTTGGTACCTAATAAATTGTTTATAATGCTATAATTCTACCGCATTTTAACTATAGTAGAACAATCCTGTATATGGTTAATCGGATCGATCTATAACGATTACAAAGGTTGCAAAACAGAGCGATGCGACTTATATTGAAATGAAGTATATACAGTAGGATAGTTGACATGTTAAAATGTTTTAGTTGGATAAATATGGAGAACTTTTTAAAGTATAACGTTTTAATTTCAATACATAAAATTAATAAAGAGCTACTACCAGATTACATAAATATATTTTAACAAAATTACGGGAAGTACAAGACTATAATACCCGAGAAGATATTAGATTTTGTAATTAAACGGGCCAATAGTGCATCAATGCTTTGCTCAATTTTTTGTAAAGGAGTTGTTGAGTGTAACCAATTAAATACCGACTTACGTAGAACTCATCTAAACACTTTCAAAGGACTATTAAAAGATACCATGATGTAAATTATACATTTTCTTTTATAAACGTTTATTTTGAATATGTTTTTATCTTTGTATTGTGCATATATAGTTACTAATATAAAACAGAAATTATACTATGTATTGTCATGTGTACGACTACTCTACTGCCTCATGGAAACATCGAGAGGGGTTCAGAAACACCGCGAATGATACACTGGAACATTCTAGATTAATCGAGTACATTTGACGCGGGTATATATAGAGTGGATCCAAACGCACTAGGAACATGAGATGAACAAGTAAATAGATGAAATAAGAATACTAATAAGTTGTGAATAATAGTAGTGAGACTATAGTAGATGGAACTTGTAATTAGTGTATAAGGATTTAATTATTGTAATTAAGTGATTAATAAATCAATGGTTTGTGAAGATGCTTGTTGCAATTTATTGAACCTACACACACGGTGTTTAATGGAGATTGTAAACATGTAACAATTGGTGTCAGAAGCGGAATTGCAACAGGATTTCTGAAGGTTTCTAGAAAGTTCCATAGTGTTCTATTTGGAAATCACTGGAGATAGTGAAGTGCTTTGAACTGGAAAGTGATATAGGCATCAAATAAGACGTATTTGTGACATTTTGAGAAAATTTCCAGAATCTTCTATTTGGAAACTAGTGCAGTTGGCTAAGTTCTGCCAATTGGAAAGTAATATAGACATTAAGTCACACCTATTGTGTCATTTTCAGGAAATATCCAGAATATTCTATTTAGAAATTAGTGCAGTTAGCCAAGCACTGTCAACTGGCCAGTAGTATAGACACTAAATAACACCTGTTTTGAGAAAATTTTCTAGGATATTCTATTCTGGATTTTGTGGAAATATTTGGATTGTACCTAATATAGATTTTAAATAAAACTTGTTAATACTGCGTCGAGAAAATTTTTGGTGGAAACAAGAAGCATGGCCCCTGAAAAACAAATGCAAGACATGTTCGCAGAACTAACAAAAATGATGTCAGAATATGAAAAGAGACGTCAAGAAGAAAAGGAACTCGAGAAAAGGGAACAAGAGAGACGTGAAGAAGAAAAAGAATATTATACGGGAACGACAGGATACTATCCTTTCAGCTACTGAAGGAATCAAAAATGAAATTAAGAAGGATATAGGGATTGTAAATGCTAGAGTTACTGGTGTCGAAGAAAAAGTTACTGGCGCCGAAGGAAAAGTTATTGATATGGAAGGAAAATTTCGGATAGTTCAGGGAGAAGTAGAACGGCTTAAGCGACAGTTAAGGGAAAAAAGAGGCCAGCTGGTAGTATCATCAGGTCCTCGGCTACAACCTCCCTCCTTCGATGGACAAACTTCTTGGTCAACATATCAAAGGCAATTTGAGGCAGTTGAATGCGCAAACAATTGGAGTAATGAGGACAAGGCTATGGCATTAGTGCTGGCATTAAGAGGTCATGTCTCAGAATTGCTTTCGACAATCCCAATGGCACAGCAACAAGATTTTAAAATTTTAGAAGCTGCATTAGATCTGAGATATGGGGACCAGCACATCTCCCAAGTATACCGCACTCAACTAAAATCACGTATACAGAAAGCTGGAGAGAATTTACAAGAGTTGCTGCAGTAAAGAGACTGCACCCGAATGCACCCAGGAGCAATTGGCAGTTGACGCGTTTATTGATGACATGAAAGACGATGAGATCAGGCGGGTCCTTAGGCTATCTCGGCATAAGACTAGTAGCGAAGCATTGATCCATGCACTTGAGGTAGAGGCTGCTTATATGGATTCCTCATGGCACAGAGTACGAGCCGTATCTGTGGAAGAAGCTCAATCAGAGGAAACGAATCTGCCACCGTGCCAGATAAAAATATTAAGTTATGCAAAACTACAAGCGATTATGTGACCCTATTCTGCCGTATAAACAATCATTTGCATAACTTACTCAATTTTTTTTTCGACAAAATATATCAAAGTAAATAAAAACTATTTGCAATGTTCCGGTCATCGTAACAGGATGCAAACTTGATAGAAGATGTCTAATAATTATTAAAATGTTCTCCAAGGTTTACATAAACTTCGGATTTTTTCAAAAAGTTATTACGAATTTACTTTCTTTGTTAATTAAACAATATTCCGGGGGGCCGAAAGGGTGCAAAATCGGATTTGTTATTTTTTTACTTTCTCCAATCTTGTCTCAAAATTTGAAAACTTTTGCAATTTTTCATAACTTTTTTACTCTATTGACTGCCGTATATCCAAACGATTTGTTATTGACAAGACTTCACAGGACATCTTTATAAAATAGAACAGCCCACGTTACATTAGTATCTTTACAAATAGTCTAATCAAAAAGAGATTATGAGAACGTCGAAATGCTCTATTCCATTGTCCTGCTAGCCGTACAAACATTTTGAAAAAGTATACTATTTATTCTATGATGGAATTCTATAATAGCCTTGGCGGTGAATCTGATTTATTTAACATAGGTATGTTTAAGTCAGTACATCAAAACCGTTGCAACTACTTATTGAAATTCTAGAGCAGTAGCAAAATCTATTATTATAACTTTAATAGACAGTATTCAGTATGATTGTTTTTTCTTATTTATATTACTCTTGTATTTCTATTTTTAAGGTGTATTAGTTGTTATTACTTAGTGTCCCTTATACCGCAGTTCTTATCTTTGTATTCCTATCTATTAACAATTGGACACTTATATTGTCCTGTAATTCGAATATTCAGTTGGATAATATAATCGATTATTATTTATTGCCACTATTGTTGGACGTAATCTCCAAATTGTAGCAATTAGAGACGCCAGAACCCCCATGCGCATAATTTTCTTATTATGTGGGTGTACAAAAATATTTCAAAGAATAATTGTGACATAATTACTTTTATAAGGGCGCTACACGTGCCAGGATCATTAAGAAAAAATCGCGGCACGTAATACGATAAAAATCAGTAGAGCCGATAGTGCTTTCCTGAAATTGCTATGCCGCATTATTGGTAGAAAAAGAAAACGGTAACAAAAGAAAATGCTTCCGCACTGGCAGTTTAGAACCACGAAATATCGTAACTTGGCAACCGATACAAACATATATACGTGCATTGATTCGCTGAAATACCGGTTAGAACCAGAAAATAATCGATAAAGCAGAATGCCTAGGTTTTCGCCGGGAAAATCAATTTTATTATTGACATAATAACTTTAATGAATATCAAAGAATATGAATGAAAACCGTTTATGTAACAGAGGGATGGGCTATTATCGTTAATTGTTAAGTTTTTTGCGTCGGCGGGTTATTATTTACAATGTTTGTCCAAGCGCACTGATAAGGATTTTGATAATTATAGAAGCGCATTGCAGGATTACTTATATTGTACTGGGCGGCTGACCTAACAAATTTTCAAAGGGAACGAAAGGTATCATTAGCTCTGTCTAGCTGTTTGTTTTCTAACCATTTGTAACATGAATTATTGAATATACTTTATTTACTGTTAGCCACTACAAGGCGCTTCCAGTAGTGTTTAACGTTAATGTCGGAAATAATTTAAAGCTTTGTTGTCCGACATACAAAAAAAATTTGTAAATAGTTTTCCGTTTTCTGTTATTTACGTTACATATCATTTGTCGCCAGACAGACTAGTTAATTGATTTTACCTAATCAATTTGTTATTTTCTCAATTTTGGTATAAGCTAGACATTAAACCTGCTTTCAGAAACTAGCAGCTAAGACACAGGATGATATTAATATTTTAAATCAAGAAAATGAACTAATCATGGATCCACTCTTAGTAGCATTAGAATTTCAAAAATTTACTTAAGGTGGGCATGTCCAAGAGGGAGAGGTCCGATGAGGAAATATTTCTTATTTTTAGCCATATTTTTTTTTAATACATATATTGTTAAAAAAAGTGTAAGCCTACCTAAGTAGAACTAAGACGGGTGTAATGATATGAATCTCCACTCAATAATTTCAGTGATTTGCAAAATTAGTTCATTTAAAATACAAATTATGAAGATTGGCACTAATTTTTTATTTAAATTTACCGATTTTGCAAACAAATGAAATTATTGAGTGAAAATTCATATCACTACACCTGTCACAGTTCCACTTAGGTAGGTTTATACTTTATTTTATATGTACCTAAAAGTTATGTACCTAAAAGTTATGGTCCTTATCGAACCTCTCTCTCTTTTGGATAAGCCCACCTTAAATGTAAGAGAAGAACTAACAAAAAACATAATCAGCAAAAAAGAAGCTATAGCTTATGTAACAGCAGTAAAATCAAATAAGTGTAATTATTTTTTTTTTCGCCAATGACAGAAGCAGATGAAGCAAATTATAAAAAAATTTAAACAAAAAACCGTACAGGGTCGAATGATATCGCAATAACAATAATAAGTGAAGTAATAGACTACCAAGTTTTCCAAATTGCCTCAAACACGCAGAAATTAAACCCCTATTTAAAAAAGGTGAGAAAATTGAAATTTCAAATTACAGACCAATTTCACTTTTATCAGTTATCTCTAAAATTTTAGAAGACGCTGTTAATATATAAACTATCGAGGAGATTTCTTCATAATTCTCACTTATTTGGCCAACAAAAAAACATTCTATGTAACTTTTTTTAGTCTCCCTGTACCCGGGGATATATACTTATTGTTGATATAAAGCCGTGTTCTGCAATGACGTTAAAATGATCCGGGGTTACAGGGTCGTCTTCACAAAATGTTTGTATCTGCTATTATAATATTATGATCAATTTTTTCTTTATTAATTTTATATAATTTTTATTTATGTTTTTATTTATTTTTTTGTTAGGTATCACGGTTTTAATTTACCACTCCTCTTTGTGGTGGGGATTAATATATATGTGCTAAATTGTTATTAATTTTTAATCTTTATTTATCCTTTCGATCACATACATTGATATAGGACATATCAAAATAAAAATAATTAATAATAAATATGTAAAACATAAAACATGAAAATATGAAAACATACATAGATATAAAGTAACAGTGGCGTCATTTTACCCCCACCTGCCCCCGCAGTGCGGGGCGGGGGGGCGAGCACATTAGGGGCCTGGCCGAGTCGAGTGTAACATACAAACTTTAATTTTAATAAAAAAGTCAAGCGCGGGTCGCAAGCTTTCTCGATTTTTTTATATTTATTATTTATCTGTAGGGAATGGTCTATTGTGGACCGATGTCCCAAAATCAAAAGGCTTACAAAATGTTGGGTGGTATATTTCATTTCACGTTTCACGGTGAAAGTTTCACGAATGTTGGCGACGTTGGCGTTCAGGTCACCAATTTTAAATTTCTCAATTTATTCGCAGTGCCTTTGCTATAAGAGCTGTTGGCACTGCTGTCGTAGCCCCGTAGCAACAGAAAAGGCACTGCGAATAAATTTAGAAATTTAAATTGATGACGTGAAATGAACTATAGCTACAGACTATAGCTAAACTCCCGTCAGGACGTTAATATAAATAAGGCAATAAAAAAGTTTTAAAGTAATGACAAAAATTATGTTATTTATTCACGACATGAGGAGGCCCTAAAACATTTTTCGCGGGGGGGGGGGGCAAGAATCAAAGTTACGCCACTGTAAATAATTACAAGTAGCATATGCATAGCATATATTATTACTACCAGTTTTGGCTAAGCAGCTTGAAAGTAATAACAATATGAATTAACCAATTATATACAAATAAGTAACATTGGTAAGTCAATATATAACTAAAAAAATTAAGTGTGCAATCAAACAATTACAGGGCATCATACAAACAAATCAATGTATTAACAGCAAACAAACAAATAAATATATTAAAATATATGATACAGGATTCAGAAAAAAATATATATATAAGTATACCGGGTATCAACGGATCATGGTAAACCCTCTTTTTTCCTTATTTTTAAGAATACCAAAATGAAACTTGGTAGATGTATTATATGTTCAAGAAGATACTTTCCAGATTCCAGAAATATAATAGTATTCAGGGTGTTCCATTTAAAAATAAAAAGTTGGGGTCATTTCCGGTGAAACCGGAAGTGGTAAAAAATGTTATGCCATAAAGTGTCCTCTTGGTCATATTATACATCTACCAAGTTTCATTCCGATGTTCTTAAAAATAAGGGAAAAAAATCGGCAGCTACTGGAAGCGGCTGGAACCTCCCCACTCGGTGGATCTTTGAAGCCGAATAGAGCATTAAATTGTGTGACAAAACGGCACTAAACGTAATCCGATCTCATCCAAAATCTTTTCTGATCTTCTGGGGTACTAAAAAAACCCTCAATTTAATGAATTTACAACACTCGCCTGCGGTTCGTGCTGCAAATTTCATCTATGCGAGTTATTACCTACATTATCGCTCGTTGAATAATATACTATTAGGATATTAACAACTTTAACATCACTTGAACTGAAAATTGGTAAAGTGATAATCTATAATAAATTCACCAACGAAGGTAAAGAAAGCATATGATATTGATATTGTTACATCTACATTTAAAGTTTGTGACAATCCACTGGTGCAGTCACTAAAAGTTACGAATATGCCGAAATCTTATTAACATGACATGACACCAACGTTATCGGATGACAAACGATGACAATGACAATGACAATCGTCAAAATTTGCTCATTGCAATCCGATCGCTCGCGGCTGTCTTTGTTAAATGAAACATTAGCATTTCAGTAATTTTACTAGATTTTAGAGGAATATTTGTAGTTTAATTCTTCGATTTGTCTGTATATATATTTTAAAATGGCACTAAACGTAATCCGCTCTACTTCTAGAGCAGTGAAGAAACCCTCACACGTGAATTGAGACGTAATGTGACGAATTTCACGACGTAACGGCTACGTGCATCGATCATGTCACGCGAAATGCAATCTATGCTTCATATTTGCTTTGTTTTAATTTTTTTCACGGAAACCAAATCGAAAGGGTGGAAGTGTGATATATCGTTGAAATCAGAATTTTAACTGCTTTTCAATGGTTCCATTGCAAATGAATGTAATTATAAAATAAACAACTTGTTGCGTCAAAACGGCACTAAACGTAATCCGATCTCAACCAAAACCTTTTCAGATCTTCTGGGGCACTAAAGAAACGCATATGCAAAGTTTCATTCAAATCTGTTCAGTATTTTCGGCGCTATCGTCCTAACACATATACACACACAGACATTTTTCAAAAACCACTTTTTTGGGTTCCTAGGACCTCAAAACGTAAAGATTTGATATTATCTCAGTTTTCGTTTCTGAACCAATTTTAGTAACCTCTCACAATTTTATTGTGGTGAGGTTAAAAAAAGGGGCGTCTACCATGATCCGTTGACACCCGGTATAGCACATAAAGTATAGTAAAATCACCTTTACAAATATAAGTGAAGTTGGCGTACACACAAGTTCACGTGCAGATAATATATGCCAGAAACTCTAGCTAGAATTTACAAACCCATTAATTGAGTAGCAAGTCTTCTCTACTAGCAGTTTTCTTACCATTTTTTATAACGTGTGCACGGAACGTCACGCACATTTTTTGGTAAGCTGTTATAGCAAATTATACAATTATAGTACGAAGAATCTTCAAATGTTGTCATTTTATGTAGAGGTATTGCCTATATAAAAGTTTAAAATACTAAAAGATTAGAAATAAGAAATGATATTAAGCTAGCGCATGAACAATATGTCAACCGTATTGAAAATAAGTTTAAGACGAATCCTAAATGTTTTTGGTCATATAACCATAGCAAAAAGAATACGACAACCATTACAAATAATATGACCTACAATGATAATTCTTTTCGCAATCCTCAATAAATTGTCGACGCATTTGCTGAGCTCTTTAAAACTGCTTTTACAGAATCATCTGAATACTTAGAATCTGAGAACACTGATATACTTAGTCTGTGTTACACAATTTATTTCGGAGATGTTGGATGATAATGGACAGGTAGATGTTATTTATACAGACTTCTCAAAGGCGTTTGACAGACTGGACCATTTATCTTACTGAGAAAGGTTTCTGCTTTCGGCTTTAACCGAGACTTAGTTCTATTCTGCTCCTCCTATCTGAAAGTATTGTTTGTACTTCTGGGATACCACAAGGGTCAGTATTTTGTCCATTATTCTTTATTTTATTTACAAATGACATCATACTTGGTTTGAACTGCTATTGTCTACTATATGCAGATGACCTCACACTGTATCTAGCTATCAAGGATGAATCTGACTGTTTACTACTTCAAGCTGATCTGGATCTAATAAACGACTGGTGCACCTCAAACTCCCCACCTCTCAACGCCGCTAAATGTAACGCTGTCACCTATACTAGAAAATTGAATCCTATGTAGTATATTTACGCTATAAATCCTGTACATTTAAACAAATCAGAGGTATTTAAAGATTAGATTAGAGGCATTACCTTTGATAGTAAGCTGACCTTTAATCAGCACATCAATATCATTATATCATCAGCTTACAAATCCCTGGACTTTATCATTGGATACTCCGGTGAGCTTAACAACATCGACACATTAAAAATTTTATTTACGTCTTCTGTGCGGTCTAAACTTAAGTACGGCTCTGTCGTGTGGAATCCTAATTACGCTGTACATAGTAAAGCTATCGAACAAATCCATAGACGATTTTTAAAATTTATGGCATTCAAGGAGGACAAAACCTATCCATCAATAGGATTTCCACATGACAATCTGCTAGAGAGGTTCAATGCTGATGAACTAGTCAGAAGGCGGTCTCTTTGCTCTGCTATGTTTTTACATAAATTTGTCAATGATAAAATAAATTGTCCCGAACTCTTGGCAAAAGTCAAAGGGCTTGTTCATATGCCATTGGTGCAAACAAGACTAACTAATCTTTTCTACTTACCCACACCAAGAACAAATCTTTTAAAATTCTCACCGGTGTATGTTATGTGTCATAACAGGCATGATATTCAGGATAATATTAGCCTTTTTAACTGTAGTGTTGCAGATGTAAGAACTGCTTACTATAACAATTAATTTTAATTCATTATATGTGATTTTAATAAGCTATTTCAAAACCTCTATGTACGTTATACTCCCTTAAAATTCTCTGATATTGTGTATTTTATAATTATTAAGTATTTTTGTTATTATGCATAGTGTATTTCTCCTACCCTGTAATTGGAGCATGTCTCGTACCATAACTGTGAGCTATACCCAGAGTGTCAAGCTATACCCAGAGTGTCAAGCTATACCCAGAGTGTCAAATAATGCCATATTATCCCTTGCAAAAAGCAAACATTTACAGATATAAACGCTAGGTACAGTAAGGATTTTATTGTCCTTCAATACTATTCTGCACGTATCATTGTATTCCATATTAAATATGAGCCTTAGTATCCTCTTCTGCAATATAAACACTATTAATGTCCGTGGATTTACCCCACAAAATTATGTTAGAGGGAATGCAGAAGTAGACCAACCCATAGTAAATATTTAATAAACCTAGTTGTATTTGTATATTTTTCATTTGCAATAGAGCGTAATAAGCCTTATTTAATTGTTTGCTAACATGATCGATATGGCATATCCAACCAAGATTACAAGGAAGGTATGTTCCTAGATATTTGATACCAGGTGTCAAATTCTGAGTCAAAGATTAAAAGCAATATATTTATTTATTTTTCATTCAATATGAGTCTATTACTCTGACACCACGCAATAATGGTCTCACAGACATAGCCAATCTTTATATAGAGTTCCTCAGGAGCACAAATTGATACCGCTGTATCATTTGCATACATTGTGATATTACTTTCATTGACACATTTTGGAAGATCATTTATATGTAAAGAGAATAACAGCGGACCTAAAACAGATCCTTGAGGAACGCCCAAATTAACGTCATTTAAATCAGAAGCTACATTTTGATATTTAATAGTTAATTTTTGGTTACACATATAAGATATTATCCAGTCCAAAAGCTTGCCTCGAATTCCAATATTTTATAACTTAGTCGCCAAAAATTCATTATTAACAGTGTCAAATGCACTAGTTAAGTCAAACAATATAGAGACAAATATTTGCCCTGATCCAAATTTTTGTAGACAATTAATAAAGTAAAAAGATGCAGTTTCTGTAGATTTGCCAGGTCTGAAACCAGTTTAAGGAACTCGAGATGTTGTAAATTTTTCCAACAGTTTAGAAAATACACTTAATAAATATATTTGCCGATAGTTCTGATTGTCATTATTGTTCCCATTTTTGAAAGCTTTTATTTAACTTACAATGTTTGTTAGTTAGTTTGTTTAGTTCAAATCTTGCAATCCAAATTTCGATTAGTTCTAAATAAGCTAGAGCTTTGAAATTTTGCACATATGTATAAGTCCGGTAACAATACACTTTAACATTTCCATATAAGAAAAAAACAAGATGGCGGCTTTAAGATGGCGGACGACTTTAACGTTTACGATCCAATTCGACTCAAAATTGATATCTGGGGGTTTTCGAAATCGCCAATTATGAATTCTTGGTCAAAATTTAGAAATTCAAAATGGCGGCGCCAATATGGCGGACGACTTTTGTCATTTATGTTCCAAATCAATCAAAATCCATATGTGTGGGTTTTCGGGTTCGCCGATTACGAATTTTTAGTAAAAAATTTTGTTCAGGATGGCGACTTCAAGATGGCGGACGACTTTACCGTTTAAGATCCGATTCAGCTCAAAATAAATATCTGAGTGTTTTTTAGGTCGCGGATCATGAAATTTTAGTCATAAGTCAGAAGTTCAAAATGGCGGCGCCAATATGGCTGACAACTTTTGTCATTTAGGCCCAAATTGATCAAAATCTATATCTGGGGGTTTTCGGGGTCGCGGATTACAATTTCTAGTCAAATATTTAGTTCAAGATGGCTGACGACTTTACCGTTTATGATCCGATTCGTCTCAAAATCGATATCTGGGGATTACAGCATATCAAAAGACTAAAAAATAAAAAATAAAATTATTTGAAAAACATTTAAAAAAAAGACTTTTATTTGAATGCTCTAAAATGTAGAAAATAAACTTTGAAGTAAGTCAAACCCATCATTTTGTTACATTACATAATTTTTTTATGATATAAAAGCTTGTCGTGAGCAATCCCCTGGAAAATCACGCGACAAGCTTTTATATCATAAGAAAATTATATAATGTAACAAAATGATGGGTTTGATTTATTTCAAAGTTTATTTTCTACTCTTTAATGTGCCAGGTTTATAATTCGTCATTCAGCGTTCGGCGGAGCACATACTAGCCCAGGAAATGGCTATTGGTTGCAGTCTGGTTATGTTCCTTACACTAAAAATTGGGATTTTATAGAGGAGTTTGTGGCTGGAGCATTACGTTTTAATATATATAGAAAAATCTTTTACGTTCGAGTTATTTTTATTTGTCCTTTCTCAGAGTGAGTTCAAATTGCTCTATTTAATTATTTAGAAATTATGATGTTACTATTTATCCGTCTTTATCAAATCTTGTATATTGACAACAAGCCTAACAAGCAAATAATGAACAATAGAAAACTTACAAACTAAAATGTTCCGAATGTCTTCAGAAAATATTCTTTCAAGGTCACGAAAATGTCTGTCACAGCATGAAAATTGAATTGTCTTTTTGGTTAGAAAAATCGCCGATCCAGACCAGTTCCGCCCGATCCTGCAATCCTCCATGATCGGTTCCGGAGCTGGTTCTGGAGAGGCAACTGTTTCTATGTTATTATGAATAAATATCTTTTGAATTTGAATTTGAATTTGGGTGGTCAGAATACTGGGTGTCAGCGGATCATGTTAGACCCCCCCCCCCTTTTGTCCTTATTTTTTTAGAATATCAGAATGAAACTTGATAGATGTAGTATATGACCAAGAAGACACTTTGGGACACATCTATAATTTTTCTTTTTCCGGTTCCACCGGAAATGACACCAACTTTTGATTTTTAATTGGAAGACCCTATATATTATGTGCTAAAGCGATTGGCTAGCAAACTGAGTTGCCTAGCAAAGTGGGTTCGATTCCCACTAGGCGAAACAATTTTTCATTAAAAAAATTGCCCCAAGAGTGGTTCGGAGTCCACATTAAACTGTAGGGCCTCGTCTTTCTTTGCCTAGCACAAGACCCTTGAGATCTTCCAGGGGGTTACTTCGGTAACTTGAGAGGCGGTTAAGAAAACATTTTAAGAAAACATTCAAGAAACATTATTATATTTTTTGAATTCTTGAAAAATTCTGAGTACGATGATTTCGACTACATGAAAAAAATTTGACACGAAATTTGTTACTGCATTTAGAGTATGCCATGACCAGAAAAATTGCTTTTGGGCACATCCACGGATCCTGAGAAAATCCGCTATTTTATGGTAGTACTTTGCCATTATGGTTCCATTTGAAAAAATTAAGTTTTGCTGAAAGAATTGTTCAGGCCAAATTTGGTGGCCCACGAAATACACATTCTCAAATTTGTATGCTCGATTTGATTTTTTGACATGACACGGGTCCGTTGCAATCAATTTTTCCTGGTCATGGCACTCTCAATGCACCAACAAATTAATTTTTTTTCATGGAATCGAAATGTTGCTTACGGGGTATCATCGTGCTCAAAGTCTTTCAAGTATTCCAAAAATATAATAATATACAGGGTGCTCCATTTAAAATCAAAAGTTGGGGGCATTGGGTAGGGAAGAAATGACAGTTATGCCGCAAAGTATCTTCTTGGTCATATAATACATCTTCCAAAATTCATTCTGATGTTCTAGAAAATAAAGAAAAAAAGGGAGGTCTACCATGATCCGTTAACACCCAGTATATTGAATAACCTATCACATTCTACAATTCTAGTTAGATCATGGTTAAAGCATCACTTCCCCGACTGGTGGTGGCTGCTATGGACAAGCAACATATCCAGATCTAATCCTGTTAGATTACTTCTTGTGGAGGTATTTAATACAGAAAGTATACTAAAATGATTTCAAAGACGACGTATGTTTATTAAAGCACAAAAATTGTGGAAACTATTGGAACATAAATGAAGATGTGATCTCATCTGTGTATAAAAAATTCAGAAAAAGATTAGATAAATGTGCACTAGTAGGAGGTCTTCATGTAGAATAGTGTTCAACTTAGTTGAATAATGTGTTATTTTTTTCTTAAGAGGTTATTCCTTATTTTGCAACTAAATATCGTATTTAAGCTTTTCTTCATAATTGAAAAACACTCTGTTAAACAAAATTTTCGTTAGAAATGTGAAAAAGTAGTCTGTTTAATGTCGATTTTTTAGAACATCCTATAGATAGAGAAGTTTGACAACTGTTTATAACTTCCTAAGATCCTCGCTCGTGCCAATTCTCCCCTCAGAAACTTTAATACATAACTTTTTACTCGTCCTCACACAACGCCGGTTCATAATAAATATTTTTATTCGGAAGTAGAAATCGATTTTCAAGGTAGTTGCTAAATTTTGCTGGTCGGAGCGACATTCATTATACTTACGTCAATTTACGCTCCGTGCAGCGACATTCATGATAGTTCTCAAAAGTGAAATATTTGTTGCAGTTGCTAAAAAATTGAAATTTTGTTTAAATTCGAAAAACATATTTTCTCTAGACGGCATTTATTGCACTTACATAATAAATATAATACGTTTATTTTCAACAGGTTGACACCAAATTACAGAAAATGATGAACAAAATATATAAAAATAACAATAATGAGATAAAAATTTACAAATTACATTAATTTACTTTACATTACATAATACATACATGCATACATACATAAGACATACATGCATACATACATACTACATACATATATTACATTACATAATTACATTAATTTAATATTTATTAATTACAAAAAAGATTTGGTAGATATTATAGATTAGATTGTTATAATTGGACCTAATCAGTTAAATGAATCTTTGTACATATGAATAATGTAGCTCTGTGAAGTTAGCACTACCACTTTAAAATTTTGAAATCGTTTTGGCCTCATCAATTGTAGCTTTTTTGTTGCGAATTTGTTGCGGTGAGAAAAAATTTGTAGCTCTTTATTTAAAAAAAATAACCCATAGTAATGCTAACTTCACAGTGAAGATAGCATTACCACTCACAGTGCTTTAGAATTTTGAAATCGTTTTGGCCTCATCAATTGTAGCTTTTTTGTTGCGAATTTGTTGCGGTGAGAAAAAATTTGTAGCTCTTTATTTAAAAAAAATAACCCATGGTAATGCTAACTTCACAGTGAAGATAGCATTATTATTCAACAGTGCTTTAAAATTTTGAAATCGTTTTGGCCTCATCAATTGTAGCTTTTTTGTTGCGAATTTGTTGCGGTGAGAAAAAATTGGTAACTCTTTATTTAAAAAAAATAACCCATAGTAATGCTAACTTCACAGTGAAGATAGCATTACCACTCACAGTGCTTTAGAATTTTGAAATCGTTTTGGCCTCATCAATTGTAGCTTTTTTGTTGCGAATTTGTTGCGGTGAGAAAAAATTTGTAGCTCTTTATTTTTAAAAAATAACCCATGGTAATGCTAACTTCACAGTGAAGATAGCATTACTATTCAACAGTGCTTTAAAATTTTGAAATCGTTTTGGCCTCATCAATTGTAGCTTTTTTGTTGCGAATTTGTTGCGGTGAGAAAAAATTTGTAGCTCTTTATTTAAAAAAAATAACCCATAGTAATGCTAACTTCACAGTGAAGATAGCATTACCACTCACAGAAATAGCTTTAAAAAGCGCACAAACATTTTCTTATCATAAGAATAATTTGTTGCGAATTTGTTGCACACGATTAATAGCAAAAAATTAATGAAAGAAATATTTTTTTCTGGTAATGCACTTGATAATCAATCGCTTATAATAATTAGCCCAATAAAACGGGAGGTTTGTCGATTTGGATGAAATAATTCAGAGCGGGCTGAAATTTTGGGAACAGGCGTATTTTGTGATAATTTTTAACCTATCAAAAGTCCCCACCCGTAGATGCCGGCGGAGGGGAGGGGAGGGAGAAAATAGGTAAAAAAATGGCTTTTTCGTAAAAAACTCGTAAAGTATCAATTTTACTGTAAAATATGTACATGAAAATGATAAGTAAATATCCGCACAATTACGTTTTTTTAACTTCGTACAACCTATTGGGGCCGAGATGTATTTTTTGAAATTTTGACAGTTTTGTGACGCAACGGAAACGCGCGAGTTTTTCGCAAAAATTTCGAAAATGGTCATTCGGATCGCAAAAGTTTCAAATGAAAGTTTTAGAGAATCAATTACGAACAATTTCCTTTTATTTTTCATTTCCGTTCGATCAATATTGGCGGAGATATGAATTTTTAAACATCTTTATAGCGCGCTATCACAACACTTGTTTCATGCTAAATCGGTAAAAACTCGAAAACGATAGATCGTATGCATATAGTGTATCTAATGAAAGTTAAGGAGAATCAAATTTTGAATATGTTGGTGTATACAAAATCGTTTTGACAATGACTGAATGGAGATAAAAGGGAAAAACATGAATTGTCATTTTCAAATGCATTTTGACAAATAGCTATTTTTTGATCGGCTTTAGGCAATAATGACACTAATTTTGTAAATAATTAAATTATCTGTAAAATGAGCTCCAAGTGATCTTCATCCGATGAATGGTTCACGAGTTATAGCTGTTTAAAGCTATGAGCAAAAATTTATTTTTTATTGTAAATTAAGGTTTTCCTGCAAGAACTGTGCATAACAATTTTTTTTTAAATCGATTTTGACCTACTTTTATTACTTTATGTACATATGAAAGTAATGCAATAGCATAAGTCTTTCGCAAGGTATATTTTTTAAAAAAGAAGGTTCTTGAAAACTGTTTTTGTTCAGAAAAATGGAACCAATACTTTTTCATTCCTTTTTTTGTATACATCATCGTTTATTTTGACTTTATGACAAAATTTCCTACATAAAATACTTTTTCGTGTATGATTTTCAATAAGTAGTGACAAGGAACTGGCGATTAAAAATGCGGTTGATTTTTAAGTTTTAGCAAACAGGCAATTTTCGTCACGCAGCAGTGGTAATGACAGGTCGTACTGAAAATTCAACGTTTTTTCGGCTTGTACTGAAATGCTGTTTCGCAACAAATTATTACTCGACACAACAAATTCGTATACCATACACTAGAAATCGTAGAAGTGAGAAACACACGAAATAATGCATTTGCAACGGTTCTTTTGCTGTGGTAATGCCAGGTCATACTGAAAATTCAACGTTAGGCATTAAACTACATATTGAAGGACAGCTGCCAACGCAATTTTTCATCATATTTTGATTTTAAAACCTATTACGTATTTGACATGAATTTGTTATGCCTAGAAATGATTTGCTGTGAAACAAGTAGTCTTCGCAAAAATGGATAAAACTGGGAATTTCCAGGGTAATCTGGCACTATCAACTGCAAAAATCGTTGCAACTGCATTTTTTCACGTATTTCTCACTTCGAAGATTTGTAGCGTGTGGTGTACGAATTTGTTGTGCCGAGTAATAATTCGTTGCGAAACAACTCTTCAGTATAAACCGAAAAAACGTTGAATTTTCAGTACGATCTGGCATTACCACTGCCAAAAACCGTTGCAAATGCATTATTTCGTGTGTTTTTCACTTCGACGATTTGTAGCGTGTGGTGTACGAATTTGTTGTGCCGAGTAATAATTTGTTGCGAAACAAGTTTTCGCAAAAATCGATAAAACGTTGAATTTTCAGTACGAACTGACATTACCACTGCCAAAAACTGTTGCAAATGAATTTTTTCATGTATTTTTCATTTCAAGGATTTGTAGCGTGTGATCTAAAAATTTGTTGTGCCCAGTAATAATTTGTTGCGAAACAAATTTTCAGCAAATACCGAAAAAACATTGAATTTTCTGCACAACTTGGCATTACCACCTACAAAAATTATTGTAAATACATTTTTTCATGTGTTTTTCACTTCGACGATTTGTAGCGTGTGGTGTAAGAATTTGTTGTGCCGAGTAATAATTTGTTGCGAAACAAATCTTCAGCAAGAACCGAAAATACGTTGAATTTTTAGTACAGACTGGCATTACCACTTCCAAAAACCGTTGCAAACGCATTATTTCGTGTGTTTTTCACTTCGATGATTTGTAGCGTGTGGTGTACGAATTTGTTGTGCCGAATAATGATTTGTTGCGAAACAAATTTTCAGCAAAGACCAATAAAACGTTGAATTTTCAGTACAACCTGGCATTATCACTACCAAAAACCGTTGTAAATGCATTTTTTCATGTGTTTTTCACTTCAAGGATTTGTAGCGTGCGATGTACGAATTTGTTGTGCCGAGTAATAATTTGTTGCGAAACAACTTTTCAGTATAAACCGAAAAAACATTGAATTTTCAGTACGTCCTGTCATTACCACTGCGTGACGAAAATTGCCTGTTTGCTAAAACTTAAAAATCAACCGCATTTTTAATCGCCAGTTCCTTGTCACCACTTATTGAAAATCATACACGAAAAAGTATTTTATGTAGGAAATTTTGTCATAAAGTCTAAATAAACGATGATGTATACAAAAAAAGGAATGAAAAAGTATTGGTTCCATTTTTCTGAACAAAAACAGTTTTCAAGAACCTTCTTTTTTAAAAAATATACCTTGCGAAAGACTTATGCTATTGCATTACTTTCATATGTACATAAACTAATAAAAGTAGGTCAAAATCGATTTTAAAAAAATTGTTATGCACAATTCTTGCAGGAAAACCTTAATTTACAATAAAAAATAAATTTTTGCTCATAGCTTTAAACAGCTATAACTCGTGAACCATTCATCGGATGAATATCACTTGGAGCTCATTTTACAGATAATTTACTTATCTTCAAAAATAGCTTTAGCGTCATTATTGCCTAAAGCCGATCAAAAAATAGCTATTTGTCAAAATGCATTTGAAAATGACAATGTTTCATGTTTTCTCTTTTATCTCCATTCAGTCGTTATCAAAACGATTTTGTATACACCAACATATTCAAAATTTGATTCTCCTTAACTTTCATTAGATCACTATATGCGTACGGTCTATCGTTTTCGAGTTTTTACCGATTTTATAATGAAACAAGTGTTGTGATAGCGCGCTATAAAGATGTTTAAAAATTCATATCTCCGCCAATATTGATCGAATGGAAATGAAAAATAAAAGAGAAAATTGTTCGTAATCGATTCTCTAAAATTTTCATTTGAAACTTTTTGCGATCCGAATGACCATTTTCGAGATTTTAGCGAAAAACTCGCGCGTTTCCGTTGCGTCGTAAAACTGTCAAAATTTCAAAAAATACATCTCGGCCCCAATAGGCTGTACGAAGTTAAAAAAACGTAGTTGTGCGGATTTTTATTGCCTATAATTTTCATGTGTACATATTTTACAGTCAAATTGATACTTTCCGAGTTGTTTACGAAAAATCCATTTTTTTACCTATTTTCTCCCTCCCCTCCCCTCCGCCGGCATCTACGGGTGGGGACTTTTGACAGGTTAAAAATTATCACAAAATACGCCTGTTCCCAAAATTTCAGTCCGCTCTGAATTATTTCATCCAAATCGACAAACCTCCCGTTTTATTGGGCTAATTATTATAAGCGATTGATTATCAAGTTCGCATTATCAGAAAAAACATTTTTTTTATTAATTTTTTGCTATTAATCGTGTGCAACAATTTCGCAACAAATTATTCTTATGATAAGAAAATGTTTGTGCACTTTTTAAAGCTATTTCTGTGAGTGGTAATGCTATCTTCACTGTGAAGTTAGCATTACCATAGGTTATTTTTTTTAAATAAAGAGCTACAAATTTTTTCTCACCGCAACAAATTCGCAACAAAAAAGCTATAATTAATTGGACCAAAACGAATTCAAAATTTTAAAGCACTGTTTTGTGGTAATGCTATCTTCACTGTGAAGTTAGCATTACCACGGGTTATTTTAAAAAAATAAAGAGCTAGAAATTTTTTCTCACCGCAACAAATTCACAACAAAAAAGCTACAATTAATGGGGCCAAAACGATTTCAAAATTTTAAAGCACTGGTGAGTAGTAATGCTATCTTTACTGTGAAGTTAGCATTACCATGGGTTATTTTTTAAAAATAAAGAGCTACAAATTTTTTCTCACCGCAACAAATTCGCAACAAAAAAGCTACAATTGATGAGGCCAAAACGAATTCAAAATTTTAAAGCACTGTGAGTGGTAATGCTATCTTCACTGTGAAGTTAGCATTACCATGGGTTATTTTTTAAAAATAAAGTGCTACAAATTATTTCTCACCGCAACAAATTCGCAACAGAAAAGCTACAATTGATGAGGCCAAAACCATTTCAAAATTTTAAAGTGGTAGTGCTAACTTCACAGAGCTGAATAATGTGGTTTATACTATCATAGTTGAGGTCGCACATATGACCGACTTCATTAAATATCTTGCACATGTTAAATATTGGAGACTTAACCTGAATGTTAGTTCTGCTGGTATTGATTTAAAATGCATTGTGCAGACGAGCGTTCTGCCTTGGTACATGAAAGTTAATTCTATTTACTAAGTGAATACAATCTACTTGGTTATGCAGTATTTTATATGACAATTGTAGTTCTGTGCAATTTCTTCTAAGTTCAAGCGAGTCAAAATTGAATGAAATTAGTAGTGTATTGTGATCAAAGCCCCTAACGAGATAGGACCCATTGGATTTGAAATATATATATTTAAGAAATCGTATTTGTACGAACTTAACTTGCATTTTAGAGTTTTGATAAACAGATGACCAGATGACAGAAGCATATTCAAATTTGCTTCGTATAAATGATATGTATATTCATTTCAGAGTGTTGATATCCGTAAAGCTGCCCCAGTTCCTTATACAATACCCGAGTACTTTAGAAGCCGAAGTAACAATTGTGCTTATATGAGTAGAAAAATTGAGCTTGTAATCGAATGTTACTCCAAGATCATTAAAATTTGTACATCGTTCAAGAACGGGATCATTAATCGTATATGCGAATAAAACTGGCCTTTTGTTATTGTAGAAGGACATTATCTTACATTTAGATGTTTTTAGGTTTAAGTAGTTATTTTCGCACCATTCGTTAACCGAGTCTAACGCTATTTGCAAGTCAGAACAGTCGTTTAGCTTGCTTACTTCAGAGTAGATTTTCAAATCGTCCGCGAAAAATAAATGTGTAGAACTCATAGTGAGGGATAAATCGTTAATAAATACTAAGAATAAAAGTGGCCCTAGGTTCCTTGAGGGACTCCAGATGTTGCAAAAAAAAGTTGCGAGAATTATATCCATCGTATTCCACGAACTGTGTTCTAATAGGATTCAATTAGGGATAGCAAGATACCTAACACTCCAATTGCATTGAGTTTAGAAAGGAGTAGAAAATGATCGATTTTGTCGAAAGCTTTTTGAATGTTAGTATAAATTACATCGACTTGGCCTTGTGTCCAATATGTGCGAGATATACTGTGCAATATAGGTCAGGTTCGAGGTGGTCGATCTTTTTTCCATAAAACCATGGTGATACGGAGATATATGACTTTTGATTTCACAATATATATTTTTGTAAATGATAATCGCTAGGATTTTGCCAATATTGCAAAGGATAGCCATAGGTCTGTAGTTTGTTACTAGGCAGGGATCTCCCGTTTTGAGGAAAGGACGTAGTTTAGTTGTTTTCTATATATCTGGATAGGTACCTGTTATTAAAATAAGATTTAATAAAATACGCAGTGGTGCTACAAAAGTATTGATACAGTCTTTAATAATGAAACTCGGTACGTTGTCAACACCGGAGGTTAATTTGTTTTTCATTTTTTTTGCTGCGTTAATTATGTCCTTGTCCGCGATTGGTTTAATGTGCACGTGTGTATTATTAAGAGAAAGAAGTGGAACTTTGTGAGAGGGGTCGGATTGAAGGTACACGTCCGAGAAAAAGCTGGTGAAGCCATCGACCACAGATTGAGGCATTTCGAATGTAATATTGTTATAATGTACAGAGCCCGGAATTCTAGATGTATTCCTTTTGGTTTGTACAAATGACTAAGACTTGGAAGGGTCAGCGTTAATATTTATTTCGATATCATGTATATATACCTCATAGGCAGCTTTTATTTGCTGCTTAATTAGGGATCTTAGGGCTTTGAACTGCTCTTGCGGCACTTACGATAATTACAAAATAAATTTCTTTATTGCAGTTCAGCAGAAATAAAATTTTTGTATAAATTGAAAAAACTTTCATCCACCGGTCGTCGTATATTGCAGTTGCTGTAATTCCTCTCTCGGAATTGATTCCGGGGATTGTTACCTCCCACCAGACACCAATGCCTTGGGGGTAGCAATAAAGTAATAATTGCCAGTTGACAAAAGAGTATTCGCCGGCCAAACTCAGTGAAGACGGGCGGAGTTCAAAATAAGTTGGTTCAAATAAAGGGCGCCAAGTAAATTATACTCTGCAAATACCCAAAAGTTGTCAAAAATCTCCCAATTTACTAAACAAAGACTTTTTTATACACAAAAAAAATGACTACTTTTTTAAAAGAAATAGTAATGATTTATTACAAAATATTAGATAGAAACCATTTTTCAACAGATATCTTACAAAATCAAATAAAAAGAAAACCTAAATTTACGGTTCGCCAAGTTCTATAACGACTTATAGAATCTTAGCAATATATACACACATATATACAAGGAAATATTTCATATATATTTCACCCTAAAAGGAAAGTACTAGAAAAATTATCATACGCATAAATAAAAAAAATAAGTTCTATGGATGTTTGAATATAAAAAAACTATGTATTATATACTTTACTGTTATAGAGTTCTGACATTAATCCAGGCTATGATCAAAATAATATTGTAAAAGAAAGAAAATAAAAATCACTAAAAATGATTATTATTTTTCTTATTTAATAAAAAAAAACAAACTAAAGCTGAAAAGCGTGACCAGCTTAATGATTATAATTTAATAGAGAGAAAAAAATGTTCTAAATCAAAAAAAATAGAAAAATTAAATGTAACTGGGTATTCCCAGGGGACATCTGGTATATATATATATTTCAACAATATATTTTAATCATCTGGTCAGAACCAAAGCAGTTTCTATAACAAAAGTATGCAAAGTATTTGCTTTTTATGTTGGGAAGTTCCGCAAAAAGTTATCAAAGGACACAAAAAAATATATATATAATTTCAATTAGCTACAAATAGCAGAAATTAGGTAAAAGTCGATGTTATGTAGATTAGTTTTATAGTGTTGCTCAAGCTTAAGCACTTCCGTATAAAACAGAACCTAGACCAAAAACACTAGTAATAAATGTATCTATTTTTTTTTTTAAATAAAATATCAAACAAAAAAAACTAATTTCCGCTGTACATAAGGCACCTTTCAAAAATAGAAAATATGGTTTATTTTGCTTATACCTAATTCTACCAAAATATAGGAATAAAGATGTTTTATTGATTTTCAAAAAAAAGAATCTTAAAAACAAAATTACTTTTTATGAGCAAAACTATACCTTGGGTTATAAATACATATATACATATATATATAGGGTTCATGTATCAATCAATTTAATTTTTGGTTAAATAGTAGGAAAACGTGACCTATTTTTTTTTCAGAAATAATAATTAACGTCTTCCTTATAAAAAAAAACACGAATATTTTTTTATTTAACTTGCGTGTTCTCCGGTCCCACGTAGATCGTCGTTCGATGTCGTAGTTGTAGCCTAGGTACAGTGTCCGTCCAAGCAGATAATGAAAAGTCCCAAAGAAAATAAGCTCCCGAACTATTACTCTTGGTTGAAATAACGCTCAGTTTTCTCACAAAATTGATTGCCCTCCAATAACACCCTTTATAAAATAAAACAACAAATTAATTACGTAACTAAACAGAAAATTATTTTAAACCTACCTTCAAAGAAGGGTGTTGTAGTGTTCCACGAAAATGAATTGATGATGGTAAAATAAAGATGATTAGAGAACATGGAACGATGACTATATGTGAAGAAAGAAAAATCAATTATTAAATTTTAAAGTCACATGGATGTGGGGTACTTACAGTAATTGCTGATATTAATCCCTAAATAGGTGTGATTCCGCCAAAATACTACCACAAACCAAAAATACCAATTAGCACACTTGGAAATCACAATAATTTGTCACACAAAGTATAATCCCTCAGCGGATGATCAAAGATCAAAACGTCCTCATGTAACAAAAGTCAGCAATTAACTATGAAATATGGCCCCCTAATCGCCGGAAATTGAGAGAAAAAAACCGATTTTAACACCAATTAAAAATCCTATTTAAAAAAAAATTGAATTAATAGATGATCCTTGAAATTCCTACATCGCCCGAAATTTTCGTCAATGATAGCTCGGCTATTGTCCACCAGATGGAGAGATCAGTTCTATTCTGCAATATTTATTCAAAATTTCGTATATTATACCATTAAACAAAGGAAAATTATCCTATGAGGAAAATAATGTGTAACAGGATATTAGGATTTCTTTATAAACAATGACTTTTTCTCGATAAATCAAAAATAAAAAAGTTTACAAGAGAGCGGTACCCCATCCGGGACACACTGTATATTTGAAAGAATATATAAATGAACAAATTTTATGAAAATCATAAAACAAATTTAAGGTTAACTTTTGTTCAATTACATGTAATATTTCTGTGTACTTTCTCTAAGGTAAACGTGCTTATAGTAATGAAAGCAATTGAGATAATATTGGTCGCTAGAAAAAAAATATAACGGCATTTGCATGTAGCAAATAACATATAATTACTTCGTATATTATCGAAATGATGTATTGTCTATTGCATATCTGTCAAGATATTTTTAAGTGTGATAACTGTGTTATTTGAGTTTGGAGTGAGCATACAATTACTTGCATAACATTATAGTTGATGAAAATAATTCTTCCATGTGTTGACATTTACAGTTATATTTCATGCGAATTGCATGTGCTGCTAAAATGTAAAAAAATTCGCCAGTTTTAAATCTCAAACTAACTTATAACTACTGATTAGTTTCCTTGGAACCCAGTTGAATCCCAAGAAGTAAATTTTATCTAAACTGAGGCATGATTATATTACACTATGTCGACACATACACCAAAATTTGAGGGTGGACACTGTATGCAAATAATAATATTTCATTGAATACGTGTCGTCACAAGGGCAAGATATTGTGTCAAAATTGACACATAGCATTCAAACCGCAAAATATTGTTTTCTTCAAACGTCAAAAAATCATGACATTTCTTACTCTTTTCATGACATTAAAGTTTGGCATTTCAGGCGGCTGTGCGTTGCCATTAAGCGGCCTATTCATATGCGAGCATGTCCAGCAGATTTGTCCGACACAGATCTGTGGTCAGCTACATATAGGCGGATTTGTCTGCGCGTGGATACACACATGCGGAACTGTCCGACGAACACGTCCGCAAGACATATCCACTGGACATATTCGCATGTGAATAGATCAAGCAACGGAAGAAAAACTACTTTTTCTTCCGCTCGAGTGGACTTTTACTTCCGTTGCTAATGGTAATGAACATTTTTTAAAAGAACATGTCGCCTATTTTGATACGTTAGGACAATTTAGACATATCGTGTCTATACTACTTGGATAAAATCTGTTTAGAACGTGGTTTGTTTCTCAAATGTAGTAAAGAGGATACATATTATGTTTTTATTTTATAGTTATGCAGTTTTCCTTTTTGTTTCTTTTTTTTTAAAGACACAATAAAGACACCGATAAACCAACAAATGTTTGACAAGCTAAATATTTCGTTGTTTTCAAAGGCATATCAATAAATTCCTTATTAATAGTACTGTCACGTATTTACACCCGAATCTAGGTTCAATAATTGCAACACGGATTGTCACTAATCACTCATTTATTTATTTATCACCGCGTCCTCGCCTCCATCTCCCAGCGGCTTGTATATTAGTTTATACGCGAAAGCTATACAATGTTATTCGAGGATTGTATAAGGGATATACCATCCTTTGGAGGAGATGTAAAGCCGTCGGTCCCTTGTCTATTAAATGTTAGGCAAGTAAAAGATTCCTACTCTTCTTGAGAAGAGGTTCGACAAAATTCCTGGTTGGGAGTAGCTCGTCTGCAGGCGTTGGTGTTAGGCCGACGTTAAATAAATGAAAAAAAAATTATTTATCACTTAAATTTCAATAATTAACCCTTATAATAGCACATTAATTATAACTTTTATCTATTATAGACTCACTACTATAATTCACAACTTGTTACTGTTCTTTATCTTATCTGATCAATTGACTCATCTCAGAACTGTACTGAACTAACTCCCGATGCGCTGGTTCCACTTTATATATTCTCCGTGGTGCTTATTCTCGATTCATCCATTTCACTCCAGGCTGTTCCAGACGACTCATCCTCCCTTCTGGCATACCCTATGAGGAAGCGACTCCTCTGGGCAGACTCGTAAACTATTATCCTATGGTAGGCTTCCTTTTACTCTACTATTGGGAATGAAACCTCTCTTCGTAAGAGGGCGTGGGCGTGCACATAACAGCACTAATAAATGGTACTACGGTACTGATATAGTTCCATTTGAAAAAATGTATTTTGTCACAAAACGTGACGCTTATTAAGTATATAGGATGTTCCAAATCTCAATCGTTTTTCTTCAAAACTATTCATATCACTTCCCAGTTCAAAGCACTTCAATATCTCCAGTGGTTTATAAATAGAACACTATGGAACTTTCTAGAATTCTTCAGAAATCCTGTTGCAATTCCGCTTCTGACACCAATTGTTACGTATTTACAATCTCCAGTAAACACTCCGTATGTAGGTTCAATAAATCGCAACAAGAATTTTCATAAACCACTGATTTATTAATCGCTTAATTACAATAATTATTCCTTATACTAAAACACACTAATTATACTTTTAATCTAGTATCCACTACTTTAGTTTACAACTTGCTACTGTTTCTTATTTCATGTTATCATTTGCTTGTCTGTCTAAAAACTGATCCAGTCCGGCGATCCAGTCCCTATACATACCCGCGTCGAATGCAGTAGAATATTCCAGAATGTTCCGCCATAACATTCGCGACTTTTCTGACGCCGTTCTCGAACTTTCCATGGTTCCAGTGGCGTAGTCATGCTCATAACATTATATTTTTATATTGTGCTATGTACATGTTGTATTGTTGTCAGTAAATTTTTAAGTTTATATGTAAGATAATTTTTATTATATGTTTTTGCGGTATATTTAAAGATCCTAAATTTGTCGAATATGCATTTCCCATGTTATTATTCCATATTTAAGAATTAATTCGACCAATGCATGATACAATGACTTTAAAGTATTAAAAGGCAAAATATACTTTACTAGGTAGCAGAATTTCCAAACCAATTTGCGCATTTTGTTTTTTAATTTTTGAATGTGCTCTTTCCACTTTAAAATCTGATCTATAATAATTCCGAGATATTTAATGTTCTTTGTTTCTGCAGTTTCATAGCACCCTTTCGTTTATTTATACATGAGTATGTATGTAACTGAAGTGTATCTATCCTAGGTACGTTTCTGTCATGTATACTAAAGCACATAAACTTAGCATTATCTAGGTTAACCGTTAGATAATTTTCCGATAGCCACTGACGTAGTTTTGAAAACTCTACCACCGCTTTAATGTCAACATTTTCTCAGAAGTCATCCTCAATCAGAAGAACACTGTCATCTGTATATATATACTACTACTTTTTCATTAACTAGAAGTTATAGTTATATTCATTGACATAAATATTAAAAAGAATTGGCCCTAGAACCGTTCCTTGAGGAATGCCATATTCCAGTATTTTGAAGATAACTTCTGAACAAGTCATTAACTATACCATATTCGTTGAGTTGGTTAAGTAAAATGTCATGAGACACTGTATCGAAGGCCGTGGCCAAATCACCACGTACAAGGCATACTTTAGAATTTAGAAACTGTTTAAAAAGCATTATGGAATCATATTAGTACACTTTACCATCACCACTTTGGACGTATGTCTTACACAATGAAGACTTAGGTTTCGAATTTGTGCCTTGTGTGTCGTGTCCAAAAGCATGTTTCCAAACAGTATCAACACACGGGCTAGAATGTGTCTTTAAATGCTTCTTGGGCCAAATTTATATCAATTTATTTATCTAAGCTCATTGTTACTATTATTATTCAATTTGTTTGGATAGGCGAACTGTTAGGCTCTTTTCTTTTCTCATAACATGCATGATATCAAAAACGACCACTTTCCGTAAAGTAAGAAATTCTGGAGTTATTTTTGGTTACATTTTGCTTAATTTTACTCGAAGTATGTTTATATCCGTAAAAAAATCATTTAAAACAATAAATAATTCACACTGTTGTTAGTATTTCTCCTGGTTATAATTCTCTACCATTTCAAACACGATTCCTATCTAATAAAATTTAACTCTGGCAACATCCCAAATGTTACGTAACTTTAATTATGCTTATCGAACTTGCGATATCGTGCAAGTTGTGCACATTGCACCATACTGCTGCATTTAACCGGAATTATATTTTAATAGAAAAATTATGTAAAATAAATGATCTAACAGAGGGTAATAACTTAAATATGGGTTACGAAAACCAATTAAGTTACGTGTGTCATATTTTTTCTTCTGTAGACCATCAAGAAGTGACATGAAATTTATGAAGTCTAAAAATAGATTGCATAGCAGTGTAGTCTTGGGGTAAATCGAAGAAATTTATTAATGTTATTTTGAGTCCTTATCGAGGTGATGAGAACAAAATTCTGCTCATATACCTACTCAAATTAAATCATAATTATCATATCATTATCATAATTAATCAATAATTTACTAAATTGAATAAGTATGAGTAACCAGACCAGACTTTTTTATAACCATCATAATAAAAGAATTTTACTGCCATTCTGCTAATTCGCACTAAAAGCATTTGAAGAAAAAGTAGCAGAATTTCTTTAATTCCTATTCGACGTTTGAGTCAACGCGCTGGAGTCCTGAGATGATCCAAGTGATCAGATAAGAAAAAGAACAGTAATAAATTAGTAGTGAGTTTATAGTAGATATAAGTTATAATTAGTGTGTTAATATAAGGGATCAATTATTGTAAGTAATTTAGTGACTAATAAATCAGTGTTCAAATGTGCTTTTAGAGGGCGGAATATTAAACATAATATTTTTAGTCGCAAACTCCTCTATAAATCCTTATTTTACTATAAGGAAAATAACCAGACTGCAACCAAAGTTACAAGTCTGGCGCGTTAAGTGTAATAATTGCATATTACCATCAAAACGCTAATGCTTCGATTGCAACAAACACCAGCCGAAAGACTGATCCTACTTAAAGGAGCTCTCTTGCCAGTCGTCACACACCACTTGCAGACTGCAGTTTCGAGCTATTGGCTCTCGTCAGTGCAAGGTAGGCATGCGACGACCGGCACGAGAATCCTTTGACTACTTAGTACATCCCGCTATTTCTACAATAGCGACATGTAAAATGGCCAGCAGGCGCCATCCAGCGGTCCAGTGTCTGTTGCAATCGAAAAATAAATAGCCTGACTTGGCTTAGCATAGTTCAAATGTGCTTTTAGAGGGCGGAATATTAAACATAATATTTTTAGTCGCAAACTCCTCTATAAATCCTTATTTTACTATAAGGAAAATAACCAGACTGCATGCCTACCTTGCACTGACGAGAGCCAATAGCTCGAAACTGCAGTCTGCAAGTGGTGTGTGACGACTGGCAAGAGAGCTCCTTTAAGTAGGATCAGTCTTTCGGCTGGTGTTTGTTGCAATCGAAGCATTAGCGTTTTGATGGTAATATGCAATTATTACACTTAACGCGCCAGACTTGTAACTTTGGTTGCAGTCTGGTTATTTTCCTTATAGTAAAATAAGGATTTATAGAGGAGTTTGCGACTAAAAATATTATGTTTAATAAATCAGTGGTTAGTGACAATTCATGTTGCAATTATTGAACATGCGTTTGGAGTATTTACTACGGGGTGTAAACGCGTAACAGTACTTTAGAATAATGTTGACTGACTATTTTTTTAATATTAGATTGTCTGTAATTATTATTGCACCAGAAATAAAAGGTCTTATTACTTCCACGTCCAAATTATTTTTTAAAAATAGTCTTAGAATGTCATGAAACGTCAAGATTTTAAATTTGAACGAAAACAAATTTTCTGTCTGTCTGTAACTTTTTGAATACTAATGTTAAAGCTCATTTGATTCGCTTGAGAAAGTTTTAGATCTTTCTAACTATATACTAAACCATGAAGATTATCCCACAAAAATGCTAAAAAAATTTAATAGTAAAATTTTAAGAAAAAAATTAAACCTTGGATAACAAAAGGCCTAGTATCTCAATAAGGAAAAGGGATAAAATAAAAACAATCCTACCCAAATAAATATAAAGAATATAAAAATTTAACAATAAAAAAGAAATTATCACAGCACAATCTTAGAAAATAGAAATAATATAAAAAAGTGTGGGAAATCGGAACTGAAAGCCTTAACGGGCAAAGGTCTAGCAAAAAAATACTATAAATCAAAATAATGTTGAGATAAAAAAAATATATATGCATGATGGTAATATGCAAATATTACACTTAACGCGCCAGGCTTGTAACTTGTAATTCAGCGCTCGGCGGGGCACATAGCCCGGAGAGTAGCTGTTGGTTGCAGTCTGGTTACGTTCCTTATAGCAAAATAAGAATTTTATAGAGGAGTTTGCGACTAAAAATATTATGTTTTAATATCCCGCCCTCTAAAAGCACATTTGAACAACGTTGAGATAGTGAATGATAACGAAATTAGTAAAAATTTTAATAACTTCTTTATAGTGAAGTCGGACAAGCATCAAATTTTAGTGTATGTCTCGGTATGTGTAGGTCCAAGAAAAGCGAAAAAAATTGAGGCTGTTCATTATGATATAGGCTATCAACGGTTAAAAATTTTTATCTGCACACGTAACCTCAAAAAAAAACTGAAAAAACTGCTAAATCTAGGTATTTTGGTTATAACTTCGGATGTTTTAAGTGTAATTTGATGAAATTTTCAGAAATTATACTTTATAATGTGAACAATAACTGGTTAAAATTGATTGGCCAATTACTTTTGTGCATCGCATCGTATGATAGTCTTTTTAAAAAAAAATGTAGGTTTTCTTATGCACTTTATGACGGTGAACAAGAAAAAATTTTAACCTTGAAAAAAGTGGAAAAAATTGATTAATTGTATTTTTTCGTCAATTTTAGAATAATTTTACTTTCTTTGACAAAATTCAATTTTTTTGTACTATTAATTAATTTTTGACATATTGTGATCTAATTTCTCGAAAGAGCATTAAAAAATCATTTACATATAAAAAAATATTACGCATGCATATGAAAAGAATCGATTTTTTGTATTTTTTCGTCAATTTTTTCAAAAAATTCCACTTTTATGATAAAACTCAATATTTTTGAATCAATAATTCATTTTTGACATATCCTGATGCGAGTGCTGATCTAAATTTTCAAAAAAAAATTTATATTCTGTACAAATAGCATTAAAAAAGTAAACAATTAAAAACAAACGAATATTTATCATGATTAGAAATTCAAAACTGTCGCCACTGAACAGCATTTGAAAAATAATTTGAATCAAATAAATAATTTAAACATGAATTATAATAATTTGTCCTACTATGAATTGTTGCATAATTTTTTATGGATATAGTACTGATTGTAATAGCGCGAAAAATTCAGAACGTTTGAGGAGATTGCACAATAATTTTTCAACTAAAGTAAATTGATATACATACAGCACCTCCCATAAGCCAAAAAATGTTTCTACTCCACAGTAAAAACAAACAACAATTTATTTCCCTTTTGTGTAATCAATTTAAAAATAGAAATATTGAACATGAAAATAAGATGCTGATGCAAATATTATTCGTACCGCTGTTTCGAAAAAAAGAAAATAATAATAATACTGTTAATAATGGACAATGCGATAATGTAATTGCCGGTCAAGATATAGATTTGCTAGTTTTATTAACACATTTTGCTTCATCCTTATCAGAAAATATTTATTTTTGTAAACCTATGATAGGAAAAATTGGCAGCTACTGGAAGCGGCTGGAACCTCCCCACTCGGTGGATCTTTGAAGCCGAAAAGAGCATTAAATTTTGTGACAAAACGGCACTAAACGTAATCCGATCTCATCCAAAACCTTTTCAGATCTTCTGGGGCACTAAAAAAACCCTCAACTTAATGAATTTACAATCATCTATGCGAGTTTTTTTTATACATTTATTTAACGTCGGCCTGTTTCCGCTACTGAGGCCTAACACCGACGCCTGTAGACGAGCTACCCCCAACCAGGAATTTTTGCCGAACCTCTTCCCTTAAGATATTACCTACATTATCGCTCGTTGACTAATATACTATTAGGATATTAACTTTAACATCACTTGAACGACTAAGAAAGTCTAGTTATCCTAAATACTACAGATTTGTAAAGCAACAAACTGAAAATTGGTAAAGTGATAATCTATAATAAATTCACCAACGAAGTTGCAGAAAGCATATGATATTGATATTGTTACATCTACCTTTAAAGTTTGTGACAATCCACTAAAAGTTACAAATATGCCGATATCTTATTAACATGACATGACACCAACGTTATCGGATGACAAACGATGACAATGACAATCGTCAAAATTTGCTCATTGCAATCCGATCGCTCGCGCCTGTCTTTGTTAAATTAAACATTAGCATTTCAGTAATTTTACTAGATTTTAGAGGAATATTTGTAGTTTAATTCTTCGATTTGTCTGTATATATATTTAAAAACGGCACTAAACGTAATCCGCTCTACTTCTAGAGCAGTGAAGAAACCCTCTCACGCCTGAATTGACACGTGATGTGACGAGTAATAGTTAATTTTTTTCACGGAAACCAAATCGAAAGGGTGGAAGTGTGATATATCGTTGAAATCAGAATTTTAACTGCTTTTCAATGGTTCCATTACAAATTGAAAGTAATTATAAAATAAACAACTTGTTGCGTCAAAATGGCACTAAAAGTAATCTGATCTCAACCAAAACCTTTTCAGATCTTCTGGCACTAAAGAAACGCACATGCAAAGTTTCATTCAAATCCATTCAGTAGTTTCGGCACTATCGTGCTAACACACATACACACACACACAGACATTTTTCAAAAACCACTTTTTTGGGTTCCTAGGACCTCAAAACGTAAAGATTTGATGTTATCTCAATTTTCGTTTTTGAACCAATTTTAGTAACCTCACAATTTTATTGTGGAGAGGTTAAAATGAAAGACAGATATTATTCATAATATTCTTTCAAAAAAACAGATTTAAGAAACGTGTTATTTATACATGCTTATACATGGTTGCGATACTACGTCAGCATTTGCAGGAATTGGAAAAAATAAAATTTGTCTTTGCAAAAATATAATTTTTTGAAAAAAGACACACTTGTTTTCTATGATCTTGAAGCAACAGAGACTATGCTATTTTCAGCAGCCGCAGATTGCATACAAAGGTTGTACGGATCGAACCCAATTAAGAAACAAGTTTGGAAAAATTGAAAATTAATTGCTTTCAAAAATACACATCAACAGCATGTAAGCTGACTTTGCTATCACCCACCCCACAACCTGCAAATCAACATTCTTTAAGAGTGTATTATCAAATCCAACAATGGTTGTTCCCAGAAAATAGTAAGCCTGCATGTAACTACGGATGCCACATGACCTCCAGTGGCTTATTAGTTGTGCTTCTTCCGAGAAACGTTAAACCACTACCAGATTCACTTATAAAATCAATTGCATTCAGTTGCAAATCAATAGGTAGTAAGGGCAAGACTAGAGCATGTTCTTGTAAAAAACTGGGATTAAAATGCACTATAGCATGTAAGTAGTGCGAAGGCTTAAATTGCTTTAACTGTGAAGATAAAGCTTTGGTACCTGAAACAGAAGAAATTAATAACTTGGACGAAAAATTGGAAAATAATTCTGAAACATTTTCTGTAACTGAAAGTCTAAGTACATGGGGAACCGATACAGAGTTAGAGAACAGTGTTAGCGAAGCTTCTTCATTATCATTTACTGATAGGTCGATTGATCATGAAATTAATTGAAATGAAAATGATGATGCATTTTATAGTTATGCTTCAAGCGACACTGAAAATCAGTCTGATGATTCTTTGTCAAATGAGACAAAACAAAGGCGATTAGTATAATTGCTCACGTATATATATTTTTTCGAGCAAAATGTTTCCATTTTTTATACAGTATTTAAATACAATAATTATACATTTGCATAATTTAATGCTCTTTCGACAAGTTAGATCAGAATATGTCAAAGATTAATTAATTAATTGAGTTTTCTCAAAAAAAGTGAAATTTTTCGAAAAAAATTGACGAAAAAATACAAGAAATCAATTTTTTCCATTTTTTCCAAGTTTAAAATTTTTTCACCGTTATAAAGTGCATAAGAAAATCTACATTTTATAAAAAAAAACCATACAATGCGATGCACAAAAGTAATTGCCCAATCAATTTTAAAATTTGAAGTAAATTTTTATGACTTGTATTAGACATTTTGACTTGAAATTTTAGCCAGTTATTGTTCACATTATAAAGTATAATTTCTGAAAATTTTACTTAAAACATCGGAAGTTATTCAGCAGTTTTTTCAGTTTTTTTTTTGAGGTTATGTGTCATAAAAATTTCATATTGTAACCGCTGACAGCCTATAATATCACATCGAACAGCCTCAATTTTTTTCGATTTTTTTTTACCTACACACACCGAGATATACTCATCTATATTTAGAAAGAACGACCAAATGGTAGATTCTTCACAAAATGGCCGATAACTTGCGTAGCGGCGGGTGCTAGAGGTAGAAAATATCCATTTCGTATAGTATTCGATGTAACTAATATGTTAAAAAAAAATTGACACGGGAAACAATTCCTTATGTTTCGCTTGTCTGATTCCACTATTATAAATATTGAAGAAAACATGGCAAGGAAAATTCAAGTTAATAAATTATTAAAAAGAAAAAACATTAGTTGTAGTTGTTTCTCAAATCTGTCATCGATGACGAGCTTCTAAAAAATATAAACAATTTAAAAAATAAGTCTTCCTTAGGTGAGGATAATATATCCACGAATATATTGAAGTTTTTTAATGCAATCGCTGCTAAACCCCTATGTTACATATTTAATTTATAATTTGAAAAAGCTTTCTTTACAAACAAGCTAAAATATCAACTGTGATGCCTATATACAAAACAGGTGATAGGATAGTAGTAAGTAACTACAGTCCCATTTTAGCCATGAATAGTGCAAAAATTTTAGAAAAATATACAAGAAATATAGTAGTAGAACATTTAAATTATAATAAAATACTTTCTTCCAATCAATATGGCATTAAGCCTTTAAGTACTGACGATGGTATTGTATGAGGTTGTAAAAACTATATATAATTCTGTAAATAATAATAAGAAACAAATCGCAATATTTTCTGATTTGGCCAAGGCCTTCGATACAGTGTCACATGACATATTACTTAACCAACTCAACGAATATGGTATAAGGGGTATAGTTAATGTCTTGTTGGACCTTCTAACTGGGCACATGAGTCTAATGGGCCTGGCAGAGGACGCAACATTCAGGTTCTATCAAGAGGAAGAGGAGACCCCCCAGTTCACGTATTGCGTGACTGTGAAGGTCTAGCGAGACTGAGATTCCAAGTACTCGGAGAAGATCTACCAAAGGCTGGCAACTACACAAAAGAACCCTTTTCAAAGCTGTGGAGTCTGGTACAAAGGACAAAGCTGGATGAGGTATTATAAGGAATGTATTCTAAGAGCATCACAATAGATCTGAAAAGGTCGTAGTGATAAAGGCCAAACAACCAGCTTCTCTATTTTTCTATCCGTCTAATGTCTTATTCAGAAGTTATCTTCAAAATAGGGAGCAATGTGTAAATATTGCTGTAAGTAGAAGTAATTTAAAAATAATAAAATGTGGCATTCCTCAAGGAACAGTTCTAGAGCCAATTCTTTTTAATATTTATGTCAGTGAATTACTTCAACTTCCAATTGGTGGAAAAGTAGTAGCATATGCAGATAACACTGTTCTCCTGGTTGAGGATAACTCCTGGGAAAATATTGCCAATAAAGCGGTAGTAGAGCTTTCAAACTACAATAGTAGCTATCGGAAAATTACCTAACAATTAATCTAGATAACACTAAGTTTATGTGCTTTGGTATATATGACAAAAACGTACCTAAGATAGGTACGCTTCAGTTTCATACATACTCATGTATAAATAAACGAAAGCGTGACTGTATATGTGCTATGAAACTGCAGCGAACAAGGGACATTAAATACTGTTGAATACGGTTTGATTTGGTTTGATATGAATTATAACGTAGGACAAAATTTGTTCAATTCATATTTTGACGAAACTTTAATTGTAACTTCGTTGTCTAGAAATTTGAGAAAACTTAGAACCACTCTGTATAGTTAAGTTATTTATTTCTTAATTTATTTTATAATATGTACTGTGTAGTACATGTTTGTCGTAAAAAGTTTTCTATCATAATATGACGTATAGATATTTAAAAAATAAAATAAATAGTAATGACCCGAAGTGTCTGGACATTAGTAATTAATAATTCTCTCTTCTAAAAATATATTATCCTATTATATTTATATTAAGAAAATGAAATAAAATTGTCAAGCGTAATTTCAGTAATTTAATGGGCAGTCTAAAAAAACGAGTGAACATCAATTTTTATCGATCTGAAGGCTAATATAAATATGTAATATTAATATAGCCCAGTTAAACAAATATTTCAGTTTGCATCTAAAAGTTTTTTACGTGTACTTAGAAGAGGGTTGCTTTCACTGTGTGTAAGTGCACACTGGGATTTCCGGTGCGGACCCGAGAGGTTATTAAAAAAATTGCAGCAAACAGTAATTTTTTGCGAATATTTTGTCAATTATAAAAAAATCACGATACTAATATCGAAGCTTAGAAACGTATTTATTTTCCTTTTCTTTCTATGCAATTCTGAAGGTAGCTAGCTAACTTTTACAGACTAAAAGTGAATATTCTATAACTATGTTACACTTTAACACACTTTAAAACATTAAAACCTATCAAAAAGCAGCTCTAAACTATAACAAACTGTAACATAATTGCTTAAATTTTAATATTATCTAATTTCAGCATATTCAAATAAATTGTTTTAATTACATTATATAACCGATTTTTATGTTTGAATTTCAACACATCCTGTTAATTTCGTTGCTAAATTAAAATATTTAAAGGTTACTTAGTACTACAAAAGTAACAGGCTTTCAATTTTAAAGTGCGTTAAAATTTAACATGTGGTTAATTATAGAATACCCACTAAAGTTGGTAGTTTCAGGAGAATATAAAATTAAAAATTTAGCACTGTCTCAAAAACTAACTTATTTTCAAAAATCCAAGAAGAGTATTATTACCATGACGTTAATATATTATTAATAAAATACTCGCCTGGGGGACGTAAGGTTTGGCCATAAACAAGCTTGGCAGATAATCAAAGTAAACCATCTTTAGGCATGGCTCGTAAACCTAATAAAATTATTGGAAATTCAACGTACCAATGAAGTTTTTAAGGTTCTATGAAATCGTTTAACCATACCATTACTCTATGGGTGGTATATAGTTGTACGAATTCGATGGAAACCCAACAATTTCGAAAATTGATAATATAGATCTGATTCAAACTGAACTTCTTGATCAGTAGGGACAGTAAGTGGAATGCCAAAAGACAGATATAATTTCGAAATAAAGTTTCAGCAACGGTTTCATCAGTAATATTTGGTATAGGGTAAGCTTCCGGCCAGCGTATGTAAGAAAAACCATGTGAAGATTGTAATGGACCAACAAGATCAATATGAATGTGCTCAAAACGACTTCTGGGAATATCAAAATTACCGATTTGAGTTTATATGCTTACTGATTTTGAAAGTATCTCAACTTATACAAGTCTTGGTCCACAAGGTACAATCAGTGTTCATTTTAGGCCAGAAATATTTAGGAGTTATAAGTTTCTTGGTGCGTATACCAGCAAGGGTTTATAAATTATGAAATATATCGAAAACTGCGCGTCGTAAAGATTTTGATACAAAAGGGCGACATTTAAAAAACGAAACATCGCACCAAATCTCATCATTTGAATCGGTAATTTTAATTATTTGTAAAGGGTGTTTGACTTTACAATTTGTGTCACCTTAATAAACCCGCGAACAATAAAACTAGATTTCCTTTATTTACTGGGCTAATATTTTATTGGCCTACTTGTTTTACTTCATATTATAATAATTTCAAAGTACACAGGCCTTGTTATTTACATTCCTTTATATAAAAGCGAAGTAATTACGATCATTACCTCCAGTAATATATTTAGAATGAATCAATTATTGACGGCTCGGCTAAAAACAAAGAACGGGTAAAGAAATTATTTATTAATAAGGTCCTAATTACTATACATGTGATACTAGGTAATACAGATAATACATTTAGTGGATTGCAATTAGATGTTTACTTCGCAAAAGATCTGGAATGCCGAGAGAACGTTCTTAATAAAAAAAAGAAATAATTCCTCGAAAGGCTTGTCTTCTTAATCCATTTACTTCATTTGTAGAGATGAGAACGCCTGGAAAAATTCCACATACGACTTGTACTTACAAATAATATACATAATACACATGTTTATATTGTGTGAAACCTGTTACAAATTATATAAAAACAATAAGAAGCCCAGGTAGAACACTAATATTGAATCAATATTGGTTTAATATTACAAAGACGTTGGCGCAATGTAAAAAACGCAACATTGAACCAATAAAAAATGTGAACATTTTTGTATATAAACTCAATATTGGTTAAGCTATATTCAACAAATATTAAAAAATTGTATCATATAATATTTTATTCCAATATAAATTATTATTTGAAATCATATATTGGCCCAATATTTAATGAACATTTAGCCTATGCCCAAAAATGTTAAAGCTATTTCTTGTAATTTTCATAAAGTACAATTATTATTGAATAATGATTATTATTTTAAGCTCACTAAATAAAATCTAGAAGTGATTTATGTGCTTTTCATGAAAAAATTGTTGATGCCTTGGATAATAAGCTTTTTACTCTGGGCCTGTTCGTGGACTTTTCCCGCGCATTTGATTGTGTTGATCATGAATTATTATTGGAGAAGTTAAATAGATATGGAATTCGAGGTATCCCTCTAACGTTTTTCAGCTGATATCTGGAAAATAGGACGCAAATTGTTAAACTGAACAATGTGTACAGTCGTAAACGCAAGGTTGATAAAGGTGTACCCCAAGGCTCCATCTTGGGGCCCTTACTTTTCATAATTTTTTTCCAACGATTTAGCTAACTATATAAGAAATATTTCCGGTTTACACCTTGTTTGCTATGCCGACGACACCAATATACTGTTGACTGAAAAATCATTAAAACGTTTGCAATTCCTCACTCAGATCACTTATGCGAGGATATTTACCTGGGCAGAAAAAAATAATCTCTATTTAAACAAAGATAAAACTACATATTTGCCTTTTTCTATACAAAAAATAACGGCAGACTTTATTAGCGAATTCTCTGTTAATAAAGATATTATCTTATCCAGTTCAACAAAAATTCTTGGTGTTTACTTCGACACAAATTTGCAATGGAACTATCATATAGATGCGCTAACTAATAAGTTGACAAGTTGCTGTTATGCTTTACGATTTTTAGCTAACCAGTGTAGTCGTGATATTCTGGTAACATTGTACTATGCAAACTTCCATTCTCATTTGAGGTACGGTATAATTAATTGGGGTAATAGTGTTCACATTCATCTTATATTCATGTTACAAAAATACGCAGTTCGAATTATTGCAAAATTGAATTATCGTGACTCATGCAGAATTTCCTTCAAGCAATTATACATCCTTACAGTTGCTAGTACGTATATATTTGAGGTATGTGCCTTCATTTGTGAAACCAAGTCTATATTTTCTGTAAATAAATTAACTCATGAATATGATACAAGACACAAAGACATGTTGCAACCTAATACACATCGAACAACTATGTACCAAAAATTTTTTTTTTATAACGGCTGTAAGTTTTATAACCATCTAAGTAACGACATAACTTCAGCACCTAATATACATATTTTTAAAAAGAAATTGAAAAACCATCTGATAACTAAAAATTGCTACACTGTAGATGAATTTTTTGTGTAATTTTTATAATATGTTCCTGTTCTTTTATCGTTTAACTGCCTTTGTTGTATAATTTATGTAATTTTCTTTTTCTCTTGTTTGTGACTTTTACTGTATTTCTTGTGTATTGTTTCCTTTGTAAACACTATACATTTAATGTGGAAATAAATGATAAATAAATAAATAGTTAAACCTCCAGCTGAAATATTTAATCTGTGTATGGTAGGTAACGACTACATCAATTAAATTACTAAAGGCATCTTGGGCCTTTGCTAATACAGATTAGGTGAGCATCACCACAGTAAATTTCTCTTTGTCATTATTGAATCACATTGCCTGGTGACCCTAAGTCAGAAATTGTACACTTGTACAAGCATATTGCAAGGAGAGCCATCTACTGCAACTTATTGCAATCAGCTTAGGCGCAGCATGACTATCCAATATAGATATAAATCGGTAAAATAATATTTTTTAAAAGATAGTTTAACAATATAATCTCTATGAATATTCCGATATTTTAAAATTAATATTTGTCGTTATCAGTCGATGTTTGTTGTGCAATAGTATTAAAAAGTTCAATAACAACATAATAACATATACACTTTCCAATATTGTAAAACAAATATTTATTGGTATAAGAAAATATTGTCTAAGCAATATAATTTTACACATAGTTCACAAATATGCGTTTTCCAATATTTTAGAATCAATATTTATCTTTATCAGTGGCTATTTTTTGTACAATATTATCAATCATCAATCAATCAAATGTAATAACAATATAACGCGAATATAGACTTTTCAATGTTGTATAATTAATATTAATATATATTTATCAATATTTTCTGCGTATATCTGGATTGGAATGTGTTAAGACAATATACAGCCAACATAGGCAGTGCATATTAATATTAGTTCAATTTTTCTGTTACAATTTCAATGTATCTATATTGATCCAATATTGAACCACGGTTCAGCCAATATTATGTTCTACCTGGGAAGTTAAAATATTCTTATGTACCATACAATAAATCTTGTTTTCTTTATAGAAGTCGGAACAAAAAATTGAAGATTTTAATCAGATAATTGGGCGATATGCAGCCATAAAAAATTAGGTACTTCCGGTCAGCGAGTAGATAGTTGTTACTTTGGTTTACAATTTTTTTATGTGAGAACCTTTCGATATTTTTCTGTACTTATATAACTTTTGCAAGCCTGTTTTCGTTTTTAAAAAATAAGAGCTGGAAATTTTGAGTCATCTACTTTACATTCACATTTTTACTTTCCCATATACGTACTGCAAAAAAGCGATTTTGAGCCATTAGTGAATTTACACGTTAATTTAAGCTAAAAAAAATGGTTTTTAAAAAATGTCTGTCTGCCGTCTGTCATCAACTAGAGCCCAACCTATTTGCTTAAATTTTGTATACGTATATTAAGGACGACGACACCTCGAAGCGAAACCGCAAAATCGATCATAGCTCATATGTGGGGGAAGTTAATCCTTAAAGACCGACAAAAAAACCTAAAATATTTTTTAAAAAAACGACTTTAACGGTTTTAATCACATTTAACACACACATATATATATATATATATATATATATATATATATATATATATATTCACTTAGTACTAGTGCAAGATGACATAATCCATTATTTATAAAATATGCACGGACGAAGACTCTGGGGGTAAGATTAAAATGATATTGATTTAATTTGACACATGGATACTTCACTACCCTTGGTTGCAAGAATTACAGAATTATTTGCTTTATAATTACTCTAACGATTTTGACAAAAATTAATACATGGATACTCTTTATTAGTATGAGATAGCCTACTCTGTTTTATCAAAGAAAAAATGCAGGGACTGAGGCTGTGGAGGATAAGGCTAAAATAATGAATTTTTTTTCTGACCGATTTCCATAACATTTTTTAGTAGAACTAGAATATAAATAGAAAAATACGTCTTGCTCCGTTTATTCAAATAGGTCTTTATGTTGAAGTTATTAAATTTTGAAAATATACGCACAACTGAAGTGTTAAGTATCATGAACAACGTTGTTTTAACAAGAATGGTTCGTGGCTTAGTGGATAAAACATTTGACTATCTCGAACGGATTTTTTTTCTTTCAAATTCCTCCCATATCAGCTATCAACATTTACTGGTGCTTATCTCTGATGGTGTCAGTTTTCATTTTCAAAGTGTTTTTAATGTCTAAGATAGCTTGCAAATGTTATTGCCTGTTTTAATTTGCTTTTATGTTCAAAAGGAGTTCAGGTTGTTTTTATTGTTAATTTTTCTCTCACCGAACCAGATCTGCGCCACCCGATCCTGGAATTGCTGCCATGCTTCGCGTGGTAGTTGCGTAAACGATCCGTGCTTTAGTGTCTAAAGGGCGTTTTGTTACTTTTTCTAAATTGACTAGTAAATTCTCCTGAAGGATTCGATGTGACTTATTCAGACGTGAAATACAAAATTTATACTTAATTTTGATGTTTACTTAACTGCTTCCCCCCAAATAGTATTAATCGAAAGTCTTAATGCTAATACTCTTAATATCTAACACTTTCCAATTAACCTGAAAGGGAACTTTTATAGTATGGACTCAGTAAGACACAATAAAAGATAATAGGATTTAGGTAAAGTTGTATATTGGTCTTTAGGATAAATTTTCGTTAGTTATTTAGGAGTATATAGGTATACGATTAACAAGAGTATAAGATTAACAATAGTGTCGGTCCATACCACACATAGTGAGGATTAGGACGAGTTGGATAATGCACTCTTCAACTACCATCCAATGATTTACCTTAAGCAGTCAACTGACAAAAAATATTCAACTGAGAATTTAATAAAACATAACATTTTAGTCGCAAACTCCTCTATAAAATCCTTATTTTACTATAAGGAAAGTAACCAGACTGCAACCAACAGCTACTCTCCGGGCTATATGCCCCGCCGAGCGCTGAATTACAAGTTACAAGCCTAGCGCTTTAAGTGTAATAATTGCATACTACCAACAAAATGCTAATGCTTCGATTGCAACAAACACCAGCCGAAATACTGATCCTACTTAAAGGAGCTCTCGTGACAGTCGTCCCACGCCACTTGCAGACTGCAGTTTCGCGCTGTTGGCTCTGGTCAGTGCAAAGTAGGCATGTGACGACAGACACGAAGATCCCTTGACTATTTGGGACATCTCGGTATCCTTAGGATAGCGACATTCAAAACAATCAGCAGACGCCATCTAGCGGCCCAGTGTCTGTTGCAATCGAAAAATAAATAGCCTGGCTGGTCTTAGCATAGTTCAAACGCGCTTCTAGAGGGCTGTAACCAACAGCTACTCTCCGAGCTATATGCCCCGCCGAGCGCTGAATTACAAGTTACAAGTCTGGCCTGTAATAACCAAAGCAATCGAAGCATTAGAGTTTTGTTGTAATATGCAATTATATATTGAATATTTTGATCTCCCTGATATCTTGAATTATCGGCATTATATACACACACTTTTTTGATTTGTTTAGATTCTTTCGACTTTTTTCTTCATTTATATTTTTGAAAACCTATGCCACAGCAATGTAGACGTTTCTTTGGACTTGAAAAATAATTTTGGTGGTTTTTTATTTGTTTTTGCTTTCCATCATAGTATTTGTAGTATTAATGAACAGTACAGAAATTCGAGGAAGTATTTTTGAATCACCCCAAATTCACCGCCAAAGACAGGTAACGCAATTTTTTGCGTTTTTCGCGAATTATCAATTTTTGCGAAGAACATTTTATTCTATTTTTCTTTCCTCCGTGCTCTGGATTAATGTTGTGACCTAACCACGTTTATGCTTGCTTGGTAATACGTTTGATAGCTGTGGTAGATTGCAGCCGTTAAAGTCTTTGCCAAAAGTGCCAAGTTATTTTTTAAAATTATTTCTTAAATAAATGGCACCTCATTCATTTGAAAATTTTCACCGAATTTAACAGATTTCGAGAGAAACGGGATAAACATTTTTTTTTACTTTGTGAATGAATTTGTGGATAAACTCCCAACGATATTATTAGATCTAATGTTTTCCTATTTATAAGTAAATACGACCATTTAAAGCAAAAAATCTGCAGTCCCCAGAAAGTTTAGTATGTATTATTTTACTGCTACATATACTTTCTGTACATTTATTTCTCAATGTGATCTTGTAAAAACCAATGTAAGTGTTTAAAAGAGCGCATTGTGGAGCTCTTTTTTATAGAGGTTCATATATTGCTTTTAGCTCAAAGTTTTCTTCCTCATCTGTATTTTTTCGAAGCAATGTCCAATCTCGGTCATACAAACTAAGTCTATGCCAGTTTTTCAGTTGGCATTAAGGAATATATAATACAATACAAACGGAACACATATTCTTAACATTTTGATAATGTGGATTGTGCGATATATGTTTAAAACGTGGTATTATTATTGTGAAAAAACAATTTAATGCTTTTTTCGCACTTTACCATATTTTACAAACGTTTAAAAACAATTCCTATGTTCAAATGTGCTTTTAGAGGGCGGAATATTAAACATAATATTTTTAGTCGCAAACTCCTCTTTAAATCCTTATTTTACTATAAGGAACCTAACCAGACTGCAACCAACAGCTACGCTCCGGGCTATGTGCCCCGCCGAGCGCTGAATTACAAGTTACAAGCCTGGCGCGTTAAGTGTAATAATTGCATATTACCATCAAAACGCTAATGCTTCGATTGCAACAAACACCAGCCGAAAGACTGATCCTACTTAAAGGAACTCCCTTGCCAGTCATCACACACCACTTGCAGACTGCAGTTTCGAGCTGTTGGCTCTCGTCAGTGCAAGGTAGGTATGCGACGACCGACATGAGAATCCTTTGACTATAGTACATCCCGGTATTTTTACAATAGCGACATGTAAAACAGCCAGCAGGCGCCATCCAGCGGTCCAGTGTCTGTTGCAATCGAAAAATAAATAGCCTGATTTGGCTTAGCATAGTTCAAATGTGCTTTTAGAGGGCGGAATATTAAACATAATATTTTTAGTCGCAAACTCCTCTTTAAATCCTTATTTTACTATAAGGAACCTTCCTTAAGGAACCTTCCTTCCTTATAGTAAAATAAGGATTTAAAGAGGAGTTTGCGACTAAAATATTATGTTTAATATTCCGCCCTCTAAAAGCACATTTGAACTATGCTAAGCCAAGTCAGGCTATTTATTTTTCGATTGCAACAGACACTGGACCGCTGGATGGCGCCTGCTGGCTGTTTTACATGTCGCTATTGTAAAAATACCGGGATGTACTATAGTCAAAGGATTCTCATGTCGGTCGTCGCATACCTACCTTGCACTGACGAGAGCCAACAGCTCGAAACTGCAGTCTGCAAGTGGTGTGTGACGACTGGCAAGGGAGCTCCTTTAAGTAGGATCAGTCTTTCGGCTGGTGTTTGTTGCAATCGAAGCATTAGCGTTTTGATGGTAATATGCAATTATTACACTTAACGCGCCAGGCTTGTAACTTGTAATTCAGCGCTCGCCGGGGCACATAGCCCGGAGAGTAGCTGTTGGTTGCAGTCTGGTTAGGTTCCTTATAGTAAAATAAGGATTTAAAGAGGAGTTTGCGACTAAAAATATTATGTTTAAAATTCCTATGTTTTACGAATTTTCACGCATTTTCTATAAAAATAGCAAAAGTTACATGAGCACATGACCGCTTGCTACCACTGGCCGCCACTAGTGACTAAATGACCAATGTCAATATCGAATCGCGGATGACGATAATTGTAATTAAATTTAATGAAATAGGCTCTGTTTGAGCACATCACTTCGCTCAATGTATAATTTCGTGAACAAATACTGTGTATCCTATAAAAGTTATAATCAAATTAATGATGTATTTATTTCTGTTACAGGTTACCAGTTTACTATTAGAAGCAGAAAGGCGGAAGTTATCGGTCCTCCAAAGAGAACTCCAAGTGGCCCTTGAAGAAGGGGGATCAATAAAGGCTAAGGAACATCAAAAACAAGAACTGTTAGTCGCCATAGCGTAAGTATATTATTAAACGCTATAATTAAGTCACAATAAATCATCTAGCTTATTAACATACAAATATTAATTTTGTTTTAATTATGAATAATGCAAAACCATCATTACTATAGGTACAATGTAAATATGATAATATTTATGCAATTATACATATTAATTGAGTAGATGATGACAACAAAATATGATAAATTGGTAATATTATGTTGATAACCTGTTATTACGATTATCCTCCTGTTGATATATTTAGAACTTTTAATGTATCCAAATTATACTGTGTTTATGTTCAATAAAACTAGCGGCTTGTTTAGTTTAATTTAGAACAGGAGAGGATGCGTCCGATTCATTTCCATGTCCATTAAACTTTACAAGAAGTTTAAAAATTAATAATGTCACGTGATTACTACGCCTTCCCACTGTCGGGGGTGGATTGCTAGTTCGTTCAATAAAATGATGATAACCTTAGTGGACTGTAACTAGTAGGCGAGCATTATACTCTAAAAGACTTTCTGAAAATAAGTGACTGACTGATCGCTTTTGATAGGCTATTTTAATTTTTTAATAATACGTACATCAAATTGAAAGTGACAACTGACTTGTTTTTTTTATAATACTCTGAGGGTGGCCTGGGATGTAACACTTTCGATTATGTGATTTTAAATGGCTCATAAGTTGACATTCAGCCGGATTTTTTTAGGAATGTTGTCGAGCCCGTTTTTTTTCAAACAAAGTAATATTTTAAAACATCATGTTTACGGTTCGAAAGAACCATCGCTTTTGATAAATTATCGCCATAGTGCAAGAAGAATGCTGCATCATTGCCAAAGAACTTTGAAACAAAATTTGTAGAGAACGATTTTCTTTAAAATGGGTGCCTCGCGAATAAAAATTTTTGATTCCAGAACAAATATTCCGAGCATCATAGCTTATTCATTACAGCCTGAACAAGGTGTGGGTTGAAGTTGAAATCAATACACTTTTCATTTTAATTTTATTTTGTGCAAACAATTTGTAAATAAACAGTAATCAAGAAAATAAATACATCGCCAAAAATTTTGTAACCCTTCCAAAAATCGTTTTGATGTATTGAGTACGAAATTCAGATAAATCAGTTACACATACCGTGTCGACGTCCCACAATATCATCGTTTCTTGTTTTTAAAGATCCTAATATTTTCTGTTAAATATTTTGTTGTTTTGTCATTTATGATGATAGGATAGGCCACCGTGTTTATCAGCAGTATTTTGTCAAAAATAATATACCAATGGAGTACTAGCAGCTGACGTCACAACCAGCGGCAACTTCAGATCCCTAGACGTCAAAAGTTTTTGTGACATTTGAGATCATTTAGTTATCCCAAGTTTTAAGGAATTTTTGAGCTTTTTTAAAAGCCTTTCTTGTGTGAAAATAATTATTAGTGCTCACTTTTACTAATACGTTTGAAGATTTGTTGAACTAATTTTATGCATTGGCTTATTGGATAGAATCCAGTAACATTTTGGTATGGCTATAGCGGCCCTCCATAGTATTAATTAAAAAACAAGGCCAGGCTTCTATACATTTGTAAATTATGCAGTTATGATATTTAAGAAGTGAATGACTTTATATAACTTATACAGGGTGTCTCACCGGGAACTGAATCGAACGATATAGAGGCATCAAAAAATTTTGGAAATTTAGATAATTATTGCTAATGTCGGTGTGGCCAATCCAACTAAAATAATTACACGCAGCTGGCTCTTCCGCTTATACCAGAAGTCGATACCAACTTGCTTATTTCAAATAGAACACCCTATATATTTTAGGGTTTTCGAAAAGAGCATAAAATTCTGAGTCGAAAATATGTAGAATATCCTATACCTAAACCTAGCCGTTTCAGAAATATTTGAGATTTTATAGAAAATTTGACAGGTGCAACGGTTTGCAAGAACCGTTATAACTTTCTTCGTGTAAAGATCCTCATTTGCTTCTTGTCACGTAAAAAGAACACAAGGAGAACTACGTTCTACAACTGAAATAAATTCAATAATATCATACAAAGTGTTCCGTTTTTCGCGTTATATTTTGTCAACTTCAAACCGCGAAAACTTGTTTAGGTCAAATGGAACACCCTGTATTTTTGTGTAAAATTGAATTCCCTTTTTTCTGATATTAGCATTGTGGGGGTTAAAGTTACAACTTTTTGAAATATTTGCGATTCAATTAGAAATTCATGAATTGTTGTAATCATTTCATCAAAATAGCTATGATTAGAAACAATCAGTCATTATCTTATGTCAAAAAATGCCAGCACGTTTAAATTATACCAACGAAAACTTTTTAAATTTGTTTATTATTTATGGACAATGTGATAAAGTAATATCAAGAACTTGCAGCACATTTGCTACTCGATAAAAACGCAAAATAACACTAACACTGTAACATGCGTGTTAATCGAATTGAAGATATGGCATGAACTAAAATAGCAGAGATAAGATCAATTTAAAATATGATTTCATTTTAATTTAATAATTGCTCAAAATTCCGCCCTCGAACCTCGACACATTTTTCGCACCTTCGGATTAGTTCCTCATGGGTAGCTCTTCTAATTGAATCCTGTGACATGTTTTGAAATCCATTTCTTACTCTTTGCATACAATCTTCCATGGTTGTTAGTGGGCGCTCATAAACTTTATATTTAATAGTTCCCCAAATAAAATAATCCAGAACTGATAAATCGGGCGAGCGAGGAGGCCATAAGAAAGGTCCATTATTGGCAATCCATTGATCATAAAAAGTTTCTTGTAAATAATTATTAATTAAATATGCGTTATGTGGGGGAGCACCATCGTGCTGATAAAAAATGTATCTATGTTCGGCGAGAGGTAAATTTTGTAAATAGTTATTATTCAAATTTTGTAAGATATTCAGATATCTTTCACCTAAAAAAAAAAAATTTACCTATACATATTAGCAGAAGAGAAAATTTAATTTACCGTTTAAATTTTCCTGATAAAATTGTAATGCCACCACTCTTCGTTTCTTATGGCACAGTAAACATTGAAATGTCAACTTTCCTGAAAGTTTCGTTCTCTGAACATATGAGGATTTGAGTCACTCCAATAATGCGAATTGTGTCTATTAAAAAGTCCATTTTTAGTAAATTTTGCTTCATCTGTCCATATAATATTTCCCAAATAAGAATCGTGACCCTCAGACCTTATTAGAATAAACTCACAAAAATTCTGTGTTCTTAGGAAATCTGTTTCTTTTAATCCTTGAACCATGTGGAATGAATACGGGTGAACTTATGTTTTAATAAGATTCTGTGAATTGAATCCTTGCATAGTCCCGATTCCAGAGCAGCTTGTCTCTTGTCTTAATAACATCCTTGGAAATGCATGAAAATATCCCAGAATGACTATTTCAATGTTTTCGTCATCAACAGTAGGCTTTCTTCTTTGCATTTTTGCCTTGACAGAGCCATAATTTTTAAAATTTTCCAGTATGCGTTTTACAGTGTTTGGTGAAGGTTTCCGTTTTTCTGGATATCGAGTAGCAAATGTGCTGTAAGTTCTTGATATTACTTTATCACATTCTCCATAAATAATAAACAAATTTAAAAAGTCTTCGTGGGGAAATTTAAACATGCTTGCATTTTTTAACATAAGATAATGACTGATTGTTTCTAATCATGGCTATTTTGATGAAATGATTACAACAATTCATGAATTTCTAATAAAATCGCAAATATTTGAAAAAGGTGTAACTTTAACCCTCACAATGTTAATATCAGAAAAAAGGGAATTCAATTTTACACACCTTGACGTAAAAAAATACAGGGTGTTCCATTTGACTTAAACAAGTTTTCGCGGTTTGAAGTTGACAAAATGTAACGCGAAAAACGGATGGTATGATATTATTGAATTTATTTCAGTTGTAGAACGTAGTAAGCTTGTGTTCTCTTTATGTGACCAGAAGCAAATGAGGATCTTTTACACTAAGAAAGTTATAACGGTTCTTGCAAACCGTTGCACCAGTCAACTTTTCTATAAAATGTCAAATATCTCTGAAACGGCTAGGTTTAGGTACAGGATATGCTACATATTTTCGACGGCGATGGTAATATTCATTTCTCCCCCACCCTCCACCAACCACCCCTAAAATCATCCTCTTTTAATATATTTTGATACTGGGGATGTAGAGACTCGTTGGTTCGGGGTTTTTAAGGGAATTTCGACATTGTAAACGGAGTTGAGTGACGAGACATGCCGTCAATCCCGGGGTTGAAACTACTATAGCCCCTAACATTGAAATCTACCGAAAAATACAAAATAGTGGAAATTGTTTTCTCCCCATTTTCGAGGGCGCTAAACACGACGTCAATACTATTTCATCCCCCACTCTCCATCAACTACCCCCAAATTAGGGGTGGACGAGAAATAAATATTACCATCGTGTTGAGCACCCACAAAAACTTGGATAAACATTTCATTCATTTTCATATTTTGGGAATATATTAGTATTAGGGGAGGAGGTAGTTTCAACCCCGGGGGTGGATAAGATGCTGCATGGTTAAATTTCATACGGCCTACCCGAATCCTGCACAAAAAAAGCGATCCGCACGTATGATGGAAAAAAACGCGAAGTAGGGGTAGTTTGTCGAGTTTAACGGTACTTGCTGAGAAGCGGGAATCTTAAAAATATCACCATCATGTTCAGCGCCCTCGAAAGCGGGGGTACCCATGTTTCATCCCTCTCACAAAACTTTTGGAGTTTTTCCAACTTTTTCATAAACTGTAGATAGATAGTTTTCATTGAAATGCATTATGCATATAATGCAATAATAAGGATCCCTGTTTCTCAACTCGTTCTTATGTATTACATCTTAGATTGCATTATATTTAAAACGAAAATTGATATAATTATGAAAATAGCTGACATCTTTTTTGTTCTGCTAAAACGAATCTACATTATTTTACCACTTAGTTTTGTTAGGAAATTTGTTACATTATTTTTAAAACTTATTGGCTCTGTCGTAGTTTTGAAAGTGCAATTATATAATGAATATATCAATACTTTCGTTGTTTAAAATTGAATGCGTTCATACTACTCTCCCCATCTACCGGCAGATAGCTAGCTCACTTTCGGTGTTTGTTTGGTTGCAGACGTATACAGGCGCAACACGACCACTTGGATAAAGAATATCGGGAACATGCCTTGGGGGCGCTGTTGTCGGCCAATACGAGGGGATCTGGAAAGGTAAGTGCCTAACTTAGTAATTTGCAAACATATCTAATTTATTATAAGTATATATATATATATATATATATTACTATTACAGCGCGGTAACAGTGAGATTTTATAGAAATGGTAATATTCGCGCGCCATACGTAAAAATATGGAAATAAACAGGGTATTATACTTCATAATGCTGGTGATATCAATAATTATTATTTCATTGATTCTGTTGTGTTTTAACTTCTGCGTGGTTAATTAATATGAATTAAACTCACAGTGAAGCAAGAAATATGTTACGAGTTCTGCTATAAAGCGAATTGGAATGTTGATCATGTATAAAAACAAAGATTTTTATTTCCGTTCCTAGAAAGAGGACGGTGTTAACCAAAATGGAAATGAATTTTGACATACATAACATATACCAAATCTAAAATCTAATGAGCAACATAACGAGACATTTTTTGAAACTTAAGTTTATAGACGACATATTATTTACTTTTAAACCGGTTACTGTTCAAAAATTGTAGATATTACTAATAAACAAAAATTCCACACTATTGGCCCAGTTATATCGGCAAAATGATACAACTTGCACGACAGTGGATATCGGCACTACTGACCCATATTATTAATATATCCTTAGAGCTAGGTGTTCTTCCTCTTCAATCAAGCCTGTACTTAAGAAAAAAATTCAGAACAACTTAGTAATCTACTTTTTATTAGCATACTTTCTGTTCCACTGAAAGAATCAGAATCAGCTATATATGAACAACTTTCTGAATATGTCTTTCAAAATACAATAATTCCTTCTAGTCAGTCCGGATTTCGAAAACACTTCAGTACTTCTCCACTACTAAGTAATATAATTAACGAAATTTGCGAGCCATTGACAACACGAAAGTCACCTCTTTGATATTACTGAATATGACTAATAGTACAGTAAAAATGTACCAAAAAAATCCCATGATCTGGAAAAAAGTGCACACTCGAATTTGTCATGCTCAATGTTATCAGGACCACTTAGAAGGTCTAAAACAAAAAAGGTGACCTCCCCCCTTTTTTTTCAGCCGCCATCTTGAAAAATTTTTGAATCGTTTTTAACATGTTCTGTTGGTCGCACGGAAAAAGTTTTTTTTTATACATTTATTTAACGTCGGCCTATTTCCGCTACTGAGGCCTAACACCGACGCCTGTAGACGAGCTACCCCCAACCAGGAATTTTGCCGAACCTCTTCTCTTAAGAAGAGTAAGGATCTTTTACTTGCCTAACATTTAATAGACAAGGGATCGATGGCTTTACATCCCCTCCGAAGGATGGTATATCCCCTATACAACCCTCGCCTAAGATTGTATAGCTTCCGCGCATACACTGATATACAAGCCGCTGGAAGATGTGTGAGGCGAGGACGCGGTCCTTCGTTCATGAGCGTGACTCCGATGATTGAAAAAATAAAATGTTTTTGCTAGAGAGCTTTAAATGGAACTCTGGGAGCCTTTTGTGCAATGTATTTTATGCAATTCGAAGTTGGGGCGGTTAGTTCTTGAAAGAATGGAACGGGCCAAATGCCTCGCCCTGTATACTCTTCAGAGCTTTCACTTGAAATTATTTATTTGAGTTTATTTAGCACTTTTATGAATTTTACTTTGTTTGGCAGGGTCAAAGGCTACACCTTGTATATTATTATTCACTATTTTAAATTAAACGCTTTGATTTAGAACGAAAATTAACAAGAAAATTCACTTTTATTTTTAATGCGCGATAGCGATTTGATTTTATAGAATTATGATGCACTAGGGCGATTTTAATAAGTTAATTTTTTACTAGGGTTTGCCTAGGAAGATTGCACGAGCACTGGATTTAAATCGCGAGATACACCGGGAAAACACAGCTTGGATTTATGTGCTGGGACGACCGAAGAGGTAACGCGGGCACTGGATTTATTTGTCACGAGATACTCCGAAAAACGCAACTTGCTTCCTTATTTATACTGACGATGGGGTCTTAGTTTGCGGAAGTCTGGATGAGAGCCGGATAGGTCCCCAGCCGCTCTATGGGGCTCGAATGGTGAAATATTGCGCAGTAAATGCTGAAATTTTGAAATTTTGGGTCGACAATTACATCAATGAAACGGCGATGAAAAATGGAACATTTTGATATAAAATGAGTACCTCCTCGCTGCAGCACGTCCGTTAAAATTATTTTGTGCGAAAACATATATCATATCCCTCATTTCTCTATTTCAAAAATTATTATGTCTAGATATTGTAAATAAAGAAGTTAAAGAAATTAGCTTGAGGAACACAAGAACAAAATAAAATGATTAAATGACGTAAATGACCGAACTACACCGTAACCAAAGCACACTTCTCAATAAATACATTTTGTTTCATTAAATTTGAATTTGTGTTTCAAAAAATTATTGAAATGTTTAACAGCATTTTCCTCGAAAACGGTTGGAGTTATCAAGTTAGTTATCAAGTGTCCCTTTTATACGTAGAAATGACTCACTCCCTCATCAGATTTTCTGGCCAGAATTATAACAACGTTTCGTCAAAAAAAAATGAAAAAAAATCATCATCAGATACATGTCCTGCGGCGCCCTCTATGATCTAACGTGATGTAATACATAAATTATTGTTTCTTAGAATACAAAAAATTCCTCTAGCAAATTTGGCGAAGATCAGTCAACAGGCTGTTAAGTTTTGCAAATAACCGAAAAAATAATTTGAACTTTGACACCCTGTAGCTTTTTCCACAGCAACCTTTTATTAAGGCATATTTATATAACCTCATATTTTGGCCCAAAGAATATTCCCCAGAACTATGGCCTATTATTCATACAAAAAAGAAATTTTTTTAATTCAAAAACAGCCAAAAAATCGAGTGCGTACATTAACTCGTGGTCACCCGGTATATATCTTTGGCAAGCAGTTATAATATGTATAATCTAATCATCTACAAATCCAGCTTAGCAAAACGCAGGTCAAGAGGTTTAGACTGCGGATGAAATACAATATACAGGTAATTTCCTAGAATAAATTGTGCGCATCAAGTCGATTTTGCTGCCCTGACTAAAGTGTTATATACTCGAATTTCTTTCGCTATCATCCCAACAAAGTTATTACAATTACTGGGTAGTTAATTTCCGCTTACAGTGTTGGATTATCTATTATAAATTAAAATTGTAACATTTATATTAAATTTCGAATTGTTTGCTAATTTGACGATGAACTATGTAAATCCCGTCCGCTAAAACTTTTACACGAACGCTCAAAATCAAAGGTCACAAAAATAGTATAACAGGAACATTTTTATGGCGCGTGTACAATATTTAAACCTTTGACCCCCGGACTTTTGCATACGGATATTTTATAACACATCGTTTTTTAAATAAATAATTGTGACATGAATATTATTTCTTGTTTACGCATGCTGCAAGATTTTTTAAGCAACTTCATAGACACTTACTGTTAGAATAATAATTATACTAAACTAATGTAAACATTATCCTCTTCGCCGGTATATTAGAGTTTTTATTTAATTATCGAACATTCTGTAGGATACACTTCACAGTTTTTTAGAAATAAATACATTTTTTAAGTATAATTGCCACATTTATAATTGTAATGTTCCTCTGATGATCCCGGCTTGGTAGGCGAGACTCTGGCCATTATTATGTGCAGTATTTTTGTTTTAATAGACTCCTTTGCGAAGTTATGTGCGTATATAATTTACAGTAGATATACCATTAATAGCAAAAGTTGTTCCATATCATCAGAAGGCACTGTTATTGAGATAAAGCAGGCCCACTCTAAATTAAAATAATGAAATTTCGAGCAGAGCACACAGGCGGAAATAAACAAAAAATCTGAACAAAACTTGAAAACAATAATCCACACGACAACGCAAAATCGAACGTCTATCAAGTTAGCATTGCCACATTCCGAAACGGCCCGTAATGGTGGAAAATAGAGCTCTAAGTGTCAAAATAATTTGTCGTGAATTTGTCGTGAGCAAATAATATACGAAAAACCACCACCTGATCATTTACGGGGGTAGCAGTGCTCCGTACAGAGAAAAATGTATTCATTTTCCTATTTCTCCGTAATGGAAATTAGCGACAAACTGTTTTCTGAAATGACAAATTCTTATGGCAAATTTTTGAAAAAGAATTAGTTCAAAAAACCACCCCTTGATGATTTACGTGGGTGGTAGTGTCGAGTACCAAAAAAAAAAAAATGTTTTAATATTACCATTTTTGCAAACTAGAAATTTGCGACAAATTGTATCGTGGCACGACAAATTCCTACATCCCTTACGACAAATTCCTGAAAAAAAATCACTCCAAAAAACCATTCCTAGATGATTTACGGGGGAGGTATGATGAGTACGCAGAAAAATGTATTAATTTAACTATTTTTGCAAACTAGAAATTCGTGACAAATTGTTTCGGGGCACGACAAATTCCTACGTCTCTTACCGCAAATTTCTGAAAAAGAATCAGTTCGTAAAAGCCATTTCTTGATGATTTACGAGGGTGGTAGTGCCGAGTACGGAAAAAATGTATTAATTTAATTATTTTCGCAAACTAGAAATTCACGATAAGCTGCCATACAATACCAAATCTGTGCCGCGGAAAAATTTGACGCGAATTTTTCGTTCACAAAAATAGGAAAACTAATACATTTTTTGCCGAACTCAACATTACTACCAACGTAAATCATCAACGGATGTTTTTTTGGACTAATTCTTTTTCAGCAACTTGCCGTAAGGGAAGTAGAAATTTGTGATGCCCCGAAACAATTTGTCGCAAATTTATAGTTTCCAAAAATAGTTAAATTAATAAATTTTTTTGCATACTCATCATTATCTCTCCCGTATATCATCAAGGGTTGGGTTATTTGGACTGATTTTTTTTACGATAAAAATAGGACAAAACAGTTTATTATTAAAACAATTTTTAGGAAGAATAACATATTATGTGTTTTTAATATTGCTTCATAAAATAAAATAAAATCAAATGTAATTCCTACTTATTACGAGGGTTTTGTGTGTCGCGATGTAAATAAATAATTTTTTAGGATTACCCGATTAGTCGTTTAAAACCTTATGTGCAACGCCAGGCGCCGAAGAAGTTGATCCTTTTAATGTTGATTTTTTAATTTTTTCGCAATCTAGGGAGGCCATGGCCCCTCATTGGATCCATGCCTATTGAACGATGAATGTGGTATATTTAGTAGGAGACACTGTTTTCTAAATTATATTTTAGGAGTTTATTTTATTAATGGCTAAAATCTAAGAATTACTTTTTTACTTCCGAGATGATTAGTTCCAAAGTTAAAAAAATATGAAAAAGCAATATTCTTTCAATCTGCTTGTTGCCCCAAAAAGTAATTGGCTATATCGGCAATTACCGATCTACAAGCGGGCTATTCCGACCCTGCAAAAAGTTTTTTAAGTGTCTTTTGGTATTAATATATACTATTATGAATGCCAGTTTTATCTAAAGTTGCACTTATAAATATATTGTTGTGGTTTTTAGTTAATTTTATCGCAGATTAGTTTTGGATTCGTGAGCGATATTTTCCTGCTTTTATGTGGTCTGCAAAATGTCTTGTAAATTTTACTCGAAGCTGCTTTTCTAACAACCTTTGGGATATTTAAATCTATTTAAACGGGCAACTTTAATTAGTAGTTACTGCTGACTATATTTAATAGCAAAGAAATGCCTACGACACAGCTTTTTCCACGGATTGTCCCTTCAATTATTAAACACCGGCATGTAAAAGGTATTTGAATTCCACCGACGTACCACATAGATAGATTTTTTTCTACTTTTAAACATAAATTTAAAGTTTGTTGGAATCCCGAAGGGGAATATATTTCTATTAGAGCGTGAACGTGTCTAAAATCTTTCCCGAGACCTGGAACATGGCACGTCCAAATGAATTGAACAATGAAAGCAAATAGTGTCGTCTGTACAATACCACGTTCCTTTGTCTGATTACAGTGAAAAATGCATTCTAATTATATTATTTCTATAAACAGTGAACTGCGTAATCATATGTTGTTTAAAACATAACAAAATATTATAAACCATTTAATAACTATATGCCCTATGATTGTATCTTCACTTTAATATTTAGCGATATTTAGAACTTTTCTACTTTTTAAGTTAGTTTAACATTTAAAAAATTTTGTTATTTATTTCGGTACACTCAGGATACAACGTTGAATGTTGCAAGTTTTCTGTAATTAAACTATTCTATTTTTGTAAACTATTTTTACAACAATTAAAATACATGTTTATACAGGGTGATTTATGTAAACATGCGGAAAATAAAATGGTGTACAAGTCTGTTATGTGGGAAAGCCTCTGTAAAATTTTAAAGCGATTCGAGGTAATTTATATTTTTTTTGCATTAAAACCTGCAATGATACGCTTCTGAATGGGTGAGTTATGCTATCTCGACGCGTTCACACGCGTGTCGCTTGTTTGTTTAGCAGGTAATATCAGCTGTCTTAGTTGCTTAAGATCAGTACGCCACGCGTTCACTGTTTAGTTCAGTGACTCTTCGACTTCCGTTTAGAGCATTTCTCATTTTTGTTAAATTCTAAACTGTATTCGCAAATATCGATAATGCCATAGTTCACGTCGCAAGAGTACTGCGACATGATATTAACCTATGGTGCAATGAATGAAAGTCTTGCAGGGGCTGTACGAAAATACGGATGAAAATTTCCCATAGGCGCAAACCTATTGAAAGAAAAAATTTAAGTGCAGTGCAACGAGTTCGTGACACCGGGTTTTGTTTACCAGGCGACAGAAAACGTGTAGTAAATCGCCCTGTTGAAGTAGACGAAGAAGTTCAAGAATTACCAGAACAAGACCCTTCAATAAGTAATCTATACGCGAGAATCGTTTTTACCCATACCACATAAGAAGGGAAGTGATTTCGTTGCACCGTATTACGTCAAATTGGTTAGTCATAGGCAGCGCACTTCTACAAAAAAATAAGGTAATTTTTTTTCCAAATGTTTTATTTCTTAATTTCTTTAACTCCTTTTGGTGAGGACAACCCACTGAATAATTTTCCGCATGTTTAGGTAAATCACCCTGTATATTTCAGTCAGACTGAACTTCCGAATTAATCTGACAGTAAAAGGCTTGGAACAATTTAAGTTAAAATTTGAACAGTTTTCAAGGATTTATTGGTTTTTAAATGTAAAATTGTATAGAATTACCACCATGTATTTGTTAAACCTCCGTACCAAAACACAGTGCATATGCAGGTCTCTACTTTTACTTTTCCGTATACGTAGTATATAAGGAAAATATGGTGATCGTGCAAAAATTCGAGTTTGAGTTTTTGATGAATTTATACGTTTTCAAGTCTTCTGAATCAAAAAATGTCTGTCTGCCGTCCATCGTCCATCGATTTTGTTAAAATTTTACATGGGTATTCAAGACGACCACACCTCGAGGCGAAATCGCAAAATCGATCCTATCTCAAATGTGGGGAAAGTAAATCCCTAAAAACAGGAAAAAAAATGGAACATAATGTTTTTCTCTAAAGCGGCTCTAACGATTTTAACTAAATTTGACACATAAATACTCCGTTAGTACCAGCATAAGATGGCATAACCAGTTGCTCTTAGAAAATGCAGGGAGGGGTGCTACAGGGGATGAGCTTTAAAGAATTTAATAATAAATAAATAAAATTTAACATTTGGTTACTTCTTTACTTGATTTAATGTCTGTGGTGTTTATTTATTATTATTTATTAATATATTTTTTTTCAATTTCATAATATGAAAAGAAAATTGCACCTCTCTTCGAACCTACGATCTACACTGGGCAACGTGCTTTAAAGCCTCGAGCGGTAAAGTGATTAGAAAACATTATTTATACAATTAAGTATTTATTTAATACGGATTGTGTATTGATAATTGGTATCTCAATCTGGTCACGCTAAAATACCAGTTAGACAAATGCTTATAGTAGAGGGTCCACGTCATCGAAAGTCGTCAAAATTCTCAAGTAACCCATTCCGGCATGGTAAATAATTTTTGAGTTTACATATAAAAAAAGGTCCTTAGATGCATCAGAAATGCCTTGTTGGACGTTTGTTGGCTCTTGCACAACTTCCAAAAAATTTAAAAAAGGTGGCGGAATGGTAATTCAAGAATTCGTGTTTTTAAACGTTTAACTTTCGCTAAAAAATGAACTATTTGCGATATCTGTTTCATTTCTTATACTCATATACTAAAATGATGAGCGCCTGTATCTGTACTAATATAATTTGAAAATCACATAAAGTTTCTTTTACATAAATCCTAAGGTCAGAGGAACAAAGTTTGTGTATTGAAAATTTCGACGTGTGGGTAGGCTACATTAAATGTTTAAAATTTTTATACACTATATGTGAATAAAATATGGTCCAAAGATTAAAAGAGTTTTTGAAAAAAAAATTGCTCTATATCTCATATAGTTTGCGAGATTAGATTTTTAAATAGACCGTAGTTTACGTTCGCGGAACTTCCATTATAAGCTTCGGCCGTTTTCTGGCGCGCTAACATCTGGTTTATTGCAATGCATCAAGATAATAGATCAAAACATCTTTTGAGATTATGTTATTATCATTGGTATTTTCAAATCCCTTGGGCAGAATCACTCGACCAATTTAAAAATTTCTGTCTGTCTGTCGGTCTGTAACTTTTTTGTGCGCACGTTTACTCTGGAACCGTTTATGAAGTTGACTTGAAATTTGGTAAACTTATGTATTATAATAAGATCTGGAACTAGATTATAGTTTGATCTAATTCCGTTGAAGGGTTCGGGGGTAAATGAGGTAAATATTGGTAAATAGGCAAAGCAAGCAGTTAAAAGTCCATAAAATTGCAATTTAGGGGCATGTACGAAAAGTCAAGGTCTCAAAAATTTTTTTGGAATCCAGCCCCCTCCCCACCATCACCCCCAATACCACCCCCACACTATTATGAAGGGGAGTAAAAAAAATTAAAATGTGATTTAGTGTGTATACGCAAAGAACGAAACGACGAAATTTTTTGGCGTCTACCACCCCCATTGCCACTCTCACCCTATTGTTTAAGGGAATAAAAAAATGTTTTAACTATTGTAGCACTGTTCTGTATCTTGCAAACGATGGTGACTTGGATCGTTTGCAAAAATTGAAAAATAGTTCCATGAGGGTTATATTGAGATGCAATATCTATACTACAGTGAATGGTATGCTGAAAGTTTATGTTGAATTCAATGTATTGGTTTTCATACATAAAATAAGAATGAATGTAATACCTCCTTATTTGCAAGACAATGTGCAAATATTTGATAATTTGCATAATTATAACACAAGAGGTAGAAATAATTTTGTGCTACAACGAGTAAATACACCTCTATAGTGTAAGCAAGTTAGTTCGGAAAACAAGGAATAGAAGAACAAATTTACAAAGTCTTTAAATTTTGGTTATGAACTCTCAGTAGGGACCCAAATACAGATCCGTAGAGTTCCCACCTCACCGGTGGGAGCTTCGTCCCCTTTTGCCCAAGAAACCACCCCCCAATCGTGACCTCGCGATCTTTTTCGGCGTTTTGATCGAAAACGGCAACTTCTACGAAAAAATGTTATAGGACTTTTTATATTTTCCATGAAATTCTCTATAAAAATGTCTCTTACTGTTTTTTGCGTATCTCCCACCCAACGCTCGTAAATGACCTTGGAAAATAAGCATACTTCTCAGTGCGAAGAGAAAAATGAGCCCAGTGCCGTTTTTTGAGGCGATTATTTTGAAAAGTGTTAGTCTGAGCAAAAAAATGTATAGAATCGAAATTAACGAGCAGTTTTTTCTCTACAAGGTACATATAAAATAAGATATTTATGAACAAGTGTTAGTATTCATATGATGATTTTTTTATATTTGTGCATTCTGTACTTTGAGCCCATTTCCACACCACCTTTGAGGTAGAGCTCTCGGCGCGTTATTTTTTACGCGGTTTCCCCCTTAGGCCTATTCCACTAATAAAATATATCTGTCATTAATTTTCCTCTGCAAAGTCGCCCTTCTCGTCCGAATTGAAACAACTTTGCCCATGACAACTAAATCACATTGGGGAGCAGCGCAAACCAACTTTTACACAGCTATATCGCTTTCCACACCCCTGTTTACAGCCGCAGGATATAAGCTGAAGAATTGAAGTTGGAGCTGGCGCTTCAGTCATAACCACTGACATTAGAATGTTTTTAGTTTTTCTCCAGCCCCATTCAGTTGTAGTTAAAGTTTTTCCTCGCCACGTATGAATTTGATGAAAAACCTGACATGAATGTTGTGCTAATGCAGCAGATGTAGGTGGTAGTCTGGGCAAAATTACTGCGTAACTGGATTGGCCAACTAACTTATTAAATGAAATGAACCGGTAATGATTCAAAGATGTCTAATTTCGGGGTGCCTTGTATAAGGAAGCGTAAATTTCTCACCAGCTCTTGCTATGTCATCTTTCGCCGATGAAGGATTATTGAATATTTCAACCACTTCTTGTAAATCCTTTCTTGAATTTATTAAGTTTATAGTCTGCGATATTCCTTTCCCAAAAAACGCGCCGAGAGCTCTACCTCAAAGGTGGTGTGGAAATGGGCTCAAAGTACAGAATGCACAAATATAAAAAAAATCATCATATGAACACTAACACTTGTTCATAAATATCTTATTTTATATGCACCTTGTAGAGAAAAAACTGCTCTTTAATTTCGATTCTATACATCTTTTTGCTCAGACTAACACTTTTCAAAATAATCGCCTCAAAAAATGGCGCTGGGCTCATTTTTCTCTTCGCGCTGAGAACTATGCTTATTTTCCAAGGTCATTTACGAGCGTTGGGTGGGAGATACGCAAAAAACAGTAAGAGACATTTTTATAGATAATTTCATGGAGAATATAAAAAGTCCTATAACATTTTTTTGTAGAAGTTGCAGTTTACGATCAAAACGCCGAAAAAATCGCGAGGTCACGATTGGGGGTGGGTTTTTGGACAAAAGGGGCTGAAGCTCCCACCTGAGAGGTGGGAACTCTTCGGAACTGTATTTGGATTCCTACTGAGAGTTCATAACCAAAATTTAAAAACTTTATAAATTTTTTCTTCTATAAAAGCTAATTTTCCTACACTACTACCTCTGCCCAAAGATCAATCTTCATCAAAGGATTAAACACATACAATAACCTCAGTAAAGAATCTAAGGAGGCTCGTAACATAACTTCTTTTAAAAGAATAATTAAAAATATGTATATACAATAGATTAATGAGAACCTGTGTTAGTTATTTTATGTGTAGATTACAATATGCAAATTTATATTATTTTTTTCTCTTTTGGTATTATTTTGTAAAACGTATTGTGTATAGCGAAGTGCTAAGTAAAGGATTATTATTATTATATTATTAAATTTGTTTCACCCATTAAATAACGAAACCTCAAAAATAAGATAAAAATATTGCCATATTCATTTTTATTATACATTTAATTTTTATTCATACTTCAAGTAATATATATCAATCTTCTATTATTTACTAATCCAGAGTATACGGACGTACAAAAAAGGCTTGCAGTTTAGTGACCCTTCCTAAACGAATAATTGGAATATTATTGCTTATAGTGTAAATGTACTAGTCAAGGTTAACAGATGATTATTTTATGGTTTTATGCCGATATTGAGTGGAAGCGGAAACTCATGGCAGCATATTATGCGTCCTCCTACTGGGAACTGTTTATTATCATCCATATCCCGTTTGTATCTATTTCATATTTTTAATTTTCAATGTGACCTCTGCTGAGCAGTAGCGATTGTTAATTTGATCATGGAGTATTTACACTTACGGCACTAGAGCTAGGGTAGTCTTTATTTTCGATTTTCAATTTTTTTCCGTGGCACCTCCCTAATTTGTGCTGTTAGTTGAGTTACAATTTGTGTATAATTGTAATTCGGTTGAGCCCAGTTTGATTTCAGCATGTAATATTATGTTTTTTACTGGTCTCAATTTTATAAATTTTACCAGTACCTCGCAACTTCTCTCTATTTTCTAGGGGAGCGATATCCAAGTGGAAAAACGTAAAACAAGAAATCTTTGAATAACATTTCCAAAGTTGGTTTGTGCCGATGATGTAAAACTGTCTTCTACTTCATCGAATAGTAAGAGGGTATAATAGAGCCACCTCATAATGGAATGTAAATTATTGTGACCTAAAGGAAGGACAAGCAACCGAGGTCTCAGATCTTACGAATTCTTGTAGTGAGAGCGAACAATAAAAAGAACAAGTATAGACAATTACAATTTATTATAAAAATCAGCAAAGTACAGTACAATGAAAGGAAGAGATCATGCAATAAAATAAATACCAAGAATACAGCATATAATATATGATTTGCAGGAAACAACTACTCAGGGGGCAAATACCCCGACCTGCATTGAATTACACCATACAGATCATGAAAGAATGGTAGCCAATATCATTTGTCAATTCCCTGACTTGACATAGACCGTCCATGGAGACATCTGTGGTGTATAGTAGCAATTGACCATATGAGAGGATTCACTTACTTCTCACCACTACCCAATTTACTATAATTTGTATAAAACTAGCAGGTTGGCCACTATCATTTGTCTGTTCCATGACCTATAGCATACTGATGAGAACTAATAAATTCAAAACCGGTCTCCTTGCAGGTTATAGAAATCTTCACAACACAATTAAATAGGGCTTTTCTCAATCGTAAAGGGTAAATCAGAGCAAATTCTTATACCAAAATTCGTGTACCAAATAATAGTAAATGATCCAAAATCCAAATAATCCAAAAACAGAATAGTTGTACCAAGATCGAAATCTGGCCTTACCAAAATCGTCTATAATTAAAGTTACAAAATTATTCTCAAAATTAACCTCTAATGTGGGCACCTGTCTATAATAATTCAAAGAAACTTACCTAGAATACTACTTCTAGACGATAACCTGCTTATTAGTCCAAATAAATCGAAATTTCAATTAAACAAACCAAAATATTAATTGAAAATTAGGTAAAATTTAGTTTTTGATCAGGTATCAAATCGACTAGCAACCGCGTGCCTATTAACTAAATTAATTCCTAGCAAAGTTTTCGGCTCAATTTCTTGATTTAAAAAGGAAGTTTGACGTTTTGGCTGATATTTATAACCCTTTTTAACTCAGAAACAAGGGGAAATCACTTAAACTGACAATTCGATAACCCGGTTGTCAGAGTACAAATTTGTGAAATGTTAAAAACTAAATCGATTTTTATGGACTTTCGATCAGTAACTATCTTTACACTATCATTTTGTAGACAATTTTTATGCGCCAATTATAGTAATAGTTTATATTTTAGATTTTTATGGAGTACACAATTATTTTATAACTTGATAAAACTTTACCTAGTAAGCCATCATCAATGCTCAATATTGGCTACTATGCTAGTGTTGTTGAAATTAATCCTGTGCTCCGTAGTTCATACACACTATACTAAAGACATATTCTCCTATCTTCGTATTAAATCTACATGATCGCCCTATCTTGGACTTATCCATCTGTCAGTTTGTCCTTTGTATGACTTATTGCAGTTCTAGGATGGGATTTCATATATTCCAACAGATGTTTTTTTAAGCAAAAAGTTATCAGCTATGTAACAACGCATACCTTCCCTCGTTATTAATTTTTTGCTAGATATTCATATCATTTGGGATAAATCGGTTTTACAAGCCTTGCTAACCTACGTTCTTTTCTCTCCTGGAACTCACCGCTAGGAAAAACCCTATAAACTTTTTAAAACCTAGAAGTTTTTACGGCTAAAAGTACTTTTCCAAAATGCGAAAACTAGAAAAATTTTGGACAAGACAAGCAAGTCCATGGTTAGGGAAAGAATTCAATATCATAGATACCAAAAAGAACGAGCTATTGGTGACATTATTTACACCGAGAATGAACTAAGCAGGAACATTATAGAACAGGATTATCAGTTTATAATCCGAAACGAAATACGAAAAATATTTTAATCTGCAAAAAGGTACGCATTTACATAAATTTAGAAACTTAATAAGGGGAAAACAGATTAGGCAATTACAAAATATAAATAATAATCCTTTAATTGACAGGACTGTCATTAATATGTCAAAAAGACTTTTGTCCATTTCAGACAGGCTTGTCCTATCAAAAGGTTTAAATTTTGCAATAAACCCGAAAACTGTTCCAAAATTTGATATAGTAGCGGCAATAGAAAAAACGGCTCAAAATTTACCAACAGATAATGGTAATGAAGATTTCATACGGGCAAAAATTGCTTTAGAGAAGCAATGCAAAATTAAAGATAATTTAACTCCAGAAGAAAAGTTATCGATAAATTCTTTAAAACGCGATGAAAGTATAAAAATATTGCCAGCAGACAAAGGTAATGCCACAGTCATTATAGATAAAGATATATATAACACAAAAATCATGACTCTTGTAAATGAGGGACCCTACTCAAAACTAAACAAAGATCCATCAAAATCAATAGATAGCAAAATTTACAGAACTTTGTTTAAATACAAACATGAATTTAATGATTTTGAACGAAGGAAATTTACACCACATCATAGTAAGCGTCCTCATTTTTATGGTTTACCAAAGACACATAAACAAAATATTCCTTTAAGACCAATTGTTAGTTCTATTAATTCACCATGTGATAATTTGGCAAAATTTTTACTTAAAATTATTGATCCATTATCTGGAAATACCGATTCATATATTAAAAATAGTAAACATTTTATAGAAAAAAATTTATGAAAACGATATTCATGAATCACACCTGATGGTTAGTTTTGATGTAGTTAGTCTTTTTACCAATGTTCCGGTAGATGAAACCTTAAAAATAGTTAAAGACAGATTGCTAAATGATAATAATTTGGAAACTAGAACTAAATTAAGTGTAAATAGCATAATGGAACTCTTAACACTGTGTATAAAAATAACCTATTTTCAATTGGACAATGAGTTCTATCAGCAGGATTTTGGTATGGCTATGGGGTCTGCATTATCACCAATTTTAAGCAACATATTTATGGAGAACTTTGAGAACACACATGTTCAAAATTGTATAAACAAACCGGTTGTCTGGTGGAGATATGTTGACGACATTTTGGCAATTGGGCCTCATGGTGTCGATTTACTAGATAGTTTTTTGGAAAATATAAATAGTAAGGAACCGTCTATTAAATTCACATTAGAAGTAGAAAGTAGGAATGAACTACCGTTTTTAGATGTTTTAATTAGAAGGGTAAATAATACAACTGAAACAAGCGTTTATAGAAAACCAACACATACTAATAGATATCTAAATTTTAACTCAAATCACTCAATAAATGTTAAAAAGGGCGTTGTAAAATGTTTATACGATAGGGCCAAAATAATTTCATCTAATAATGAAATATTAAATAACGAGAAAAAATTTATCAAAGAGGTTCTAGTACAAAATCAATATCCTGAAGCCTTTGTTGATAGAGTTTTCATAAATGTTGAAAATAGGGACAATCAGGTACGACAAAAATCTGAACGTCATTATACAGCAATAATTATGTATACGGACTATCGGAAAAGCTACGCCGTATAGGTGACAAATTTGATGTTAGGACGATATTTCAAACGGGGAACACTTTAAGATCTATTTTAACAAAAACAAAACCGATAAATAGGGAGCAGAATTCAAAAAACTGTATTTACAATATCCCGTGCGAATGTGATAAATGTTATGTGGGTGAGTCATCCAGACCTTTCAGTGTGAGGTTGGATGAGCACAAGAATTACATTAAGAATGAAATTCAGAAATCAAAGATTTGTGAACATGCTTGGGAAAACGGACATAGAATAAACTGGGACTCGGCAAAAAATTTAACAAAAGAAACAGATACCAAAAAAAGAAAAATTAAAGAATCAGCAAAAATCTTATTAAATGAAAATAAGTGCGTATCGAATTGTTCTGTAGATATTTGTACAACCTGGCTACCAATGTTAAAAGAAGAACTTAACAAACTCAACATTATCTAAAAGAAAATATCATCAGTTCTATGTTCTGTGTAAGTAGTAAGTATCTATGGAAATAACATAAACAGAATCTTAAAGCTGTGTATTTGACATACACAGCAAAATAAGAGTTCTTCCAAAAAAAGCTTTGAAAACGGAAAGAGATTACTTTCCGAAACGTCAGCAAAATACATTATTTCTGTGTTTATTCCGATTTATATTATTTGCAAAACATAACCTCTGAGTTTTCCTTTGGCGCAGAGGCTTTTTTCCAATAATTCTATTATTTTGTAGATTCGGTGATTTGTTTTGAAGAGGAGAACAATACATGTGGTAGAAAACCCAAATAATAGGAAAGAATAAAGACCTACCAATTTATAAGAAAATACTAAATCCTTTTATTATCTCATTTCTTCTAAATACTCCTTGTTTTGAACCGCGAAATAGTGCAATAATAGTACACACAATCTACCAATACTGGTCACAGTACAATTTATGAAAATTCTTGCTTGTATGTCCTTATCGATGATTTAAAGAAAATGAATAAATCACATCTTTGAATTAGTTATATAGTCCACTTATCAAGGTTTTAAATTTATATTTTCGTGGAAATTTGCGGTGACATACTTATATAAAAATATTAATAAAATATAAACACTACACGTAAATATAAATGATTTCATAAAAATGCCAAGCATAAAAATAAACTAGGTTGATAAGATAGCTTACATAATAACAGTATAATCATTCTCATAATAATTATTGCAAATTTCAATGTTTGTATAAATCCGTTCCAAGATTATTATTACTTATTTTACTTTTGCCATTGTGTAATTATTAATTATGGATTCCAAATCGGATTTTGGATCAAGTTCTTATACGAATTAATAGAAAACTCACATGCAGTTTTACATTTTTGTTTTAAAACAGAGAAAATGAAGGGATGAGAAAGGCACAGAAAACAGAGGAAAAGTGACGAAACAGTAGAGAGAGATAAAACTGAAGAAACATTGAAAGATGACTACATGACTATTTTGTTTAATTTTGTTAAAGAAACAATAATCTTTCATAGTTTATCAAAACAGTTTTCCTTTAAATTGTTGCCAAATTACGTACTCGGCAAATCTAGTAATTAAATAAGAAGTTCTGTTCAATGGATCGACGTAGTTGGAAGACCTTTAAACTGTTACCGAGATCCTCGTTTAGACTACGTTTTTTGAATTTATTTTTGGATGTCCGAGGGTGCCAGTAGCCTAGTTCGGAGATTGGTACGCTTCTGTGCATGAACCGCTGTTTTCAGGGTCGATTTTGACTGTATGTATATAGCGCCCAGTGATAGCGCCCAGTGTCCTGAGATGATGGCTTATAGGGGCGCTAATGCCCAGAGTTGCAATTAGAATTAAAATAAAAGGCGATGTTCTTCCAAAATAACTAAAAGCAACTCAAATGGCATTCGTGATGTTAGAAAAAATGTTAATGTGTTAAAATTATTTAAGCTCTTTAAGCAGACAAATCGTCGTGTTGAAAGTTTTGGTGGGTCGAGCAGATTCTGGTAGACTGGACTGTAGCTGTCTGGTAGGCTGGATTGTAGTTGGCTGGTAGACTGGATATTAACTCTCGTACTTGGTTTGAAGTTCTCGAAGTAGCGACGGCGAACTGATATGCTGCCGCCGCAGAGTATGAGGGCACCAGAGGCTGCGTGATGTTTCCGCCCGTTGGGGCGCTTGACTCGGATGTTGTAGTTATTTCGTGTTGTCTATCTGTGGGATGTGGGTAGGATGGGTAATGAGAGAGAGAGAGAGAGAGGTAATATGCTGCCGCGAAACCTCACTGGATATATCTAAAGATCGGGGCGGACAGAGTTCTGAACGCTGGGCGGTCGGAGTTTGTAACGGTGTGGCGTCCTAGCTCAAACAGATCGTGTAATCACAAAAATGAAAATTAAAATTATTTTACCAAAAATATGGTTCGATCACAAAACCTAATATTCAGAGTATGAAAATCTGTCCTGAATTTAATTTTATTGGATAGGTAGTATATTGCTAACAATGATTCTATGCTAAAGACCAAGCTACATGCAGATGCCTGTATTGCTTCATATTTAGCCACCCGATATCATGTAATTTATAAATTCTCTCATGCTTACGAATTTCATAAATGAGTCATAAGCATGAGTTTTGAATTTTTTTCACTTTACTTTTGAACAGATAGGCTAAATTGGATCTATAGAGATAATATAGATTGGATAATACCAGGCTTTCACATAACATAATTTTGTTTTTTTTAGGTAAAGCAATGCCTATTGTCATGTATCAAGTTGTGTTGCAAACGCTTTCTTCATACGTGTGATTGGTTATATGTATGCCAAATTAAAGATTCGTCGTCTCAATAATTACATTGACTTTTAGATTCATCACCAATAATAATCACTTGTTATAACTTTGTCTCTCCCTACCTCTCTTCTTAAGAAATTTAACTCTATCCTATTCTATTGATATCAAAATCTACCTTAAATACGAACGTCAAAAAATTATATACTTTGCAGCTGAGATGCTGTCTCTTCGGTAGTTGTGTGGAACAGGTTTTTTCTTTCAGCTTTTTCCCCTATCAAAAAATTGAATTAGTGTGCGCTTACCTTTATTAGTCTTAATTGTTTTAATCCTTTGGAATTTTTTATTGCATTAACTTTTTTCTCGACTTGCCATTTGGCCAAACCTATCTAACCTATCCAAACCATTCATCTGCCATATTGCTTTGCATTGTGGTTGACTGGTTGGCTCCAAGTAGATTCAGAGAAGACATTTGTATTTTTAACTTAAATAAGGTTATTTTGAATTGAATTTAAAATCAATAATAATAATGATAGTAGAATTTGATATTTCTGTTTTTCTTCTTTAGGATCAAAAACCATAACTGGACATGTTTGGATTTACTACAAAGCAATGTTTCGGCTGACTTTACAAAATTATTTACATCTTGATTTATTTCTTAACAAGCATTCTGTTTATTATCAGGCCTAAAGGATTTATAAAGTTATATAACAGTATACTAATTACATGGAGATCATTGAATTTTTCTGAATGTCTTTTCCAAGCCTTGAGAAATACGTTCCTTGATATACATTAATTATCAACATGGGCTAAGTATGAAACAACGCGAGTACAACTCACGTTTATAATTTTCTATATACACCAATCACACCCTGTAGCATTAAATGTGATTTCACTTAGTGTTTTTAGGACGATAATGCCATCAACCTCATTAAATTTAAAATTACAATAGTACAATACTTTAGATTTTTATTTATTACGAACTAAATTAGAGGGAACTGTGTGAGAAAACAAGTTAATAGAAAAGTTCATTTGTTTCACAACTTTTAGACGATCCGGAATTTTTGAGGAATAACATTATTCAAATGTGCTTTTAGAGGACGGAATATTAAACATAATATTTTTAGTCGCAAACTCCTCTATAAATCCTTATTTTACTATAAGGAACCTAACCAGACTGCAACCAACAGCTACTCTCCGGGCTATGTGCCCCGCCGAGCGCTGAATTACAAGTTATAAGCCTGGCGCGTTAAGTGTAATAATTGCATATTACCATCAAAACGCTAATGCTTCGATTGCAACAAACACCAGCCGAAAGACTGATCCTACTTAAAGGAGCTCCCTTGCCAGTCGTCACACACCACTTGCAGACTGCAGTTTCGAGCTGTTGGCTCTCGTCAGTGCAAGGTAGGTATGCGACGACCGACATGAGAATCCTTTGACTATAGTACATCCCGGTATTTTTACAATAGCGACATGTAAAACAGCCAGCAGGCGCCATCCAGCGGTCCAGTGTCTGTTGCAATCGAAAAATAAATATCCTGACTTGGCTTAGCATAGTTCAAATGTGCTTTTAGAGGACGGAATATTAAACATAATATTTTTAGTCGCAAACTCCTCTATAAATCCTTATTTTACTATAAGGAACCTAACCAGACTGCAACCAACAGCTACTCTCCGGGCTATGTGCCCCGCCGAGCGCTGAATTACAAGTTACAAGCCTGGCGCGTTAAGTGTAATAATTGCATATTACCATCAAAACGCTAATGCTTCGATTGCAACAAACACCAGCCGAAAGACTGATCCTACTTAAAGGAGCTCCCTTGTCAAAGGATTCTCATGTCGGTCGTCGCATACCTACCTTGCACTGACGAGAGCCAACAGCTCGAAACTGCAGTCTGCAAGTGGTGTGTGACGACTGGCAAGGGAACTCCTTTAAGTAGGATCAGTCTTTCGGCTGGTGTTTGTTGCAATCGAAGCATTAGCGTTTTGATGGTAATATGCAATTATTACACTTAACGCGCCAGGCTTGTAACTTGTAATTCAGCGCTCGGCGGGGCACATAGCCCGGAGAGTAGCTGTTGGTTGCAGTCTGGTTAGGTTCCTTATAGTAAAATAAGGATTTATAGAGGAGTTTGCGACTAAAAATATTATGTTTAATATTCCGTCCTCTAAAAGCACATTTGAACTATGCTAAGCCAAGTCAGGCTATTTATTTTTCGATTGCAACAGACACTGGACCGCTGGATGGCGCCTGCTGGCTGTTTTACATGTCGCTATTGTAAAAATACCGGGATGTACTATAGTCAAAGGATTCTCATGTCGGTCGTCGCATACCTACCTTGCACTGACGAGAGCCAACAGCTCGAAACTGCAGTCTGCAAGTGGTGTGTGACGACTGGCAAGGGAGCTCCTTTAAGTAGGATCAGTCTTTCGGCTGGTGTTTGTTGCAATCGAAGCATTAGCGTTTTGATGGTAATATGCAATTATTACACTTAACGCGCCAGGCTTGTAACTTGTAATTCAGCGCTCGGCGGGGCACATATCCCGGAGAGTAGCTGTTGGTTGCAGTCTGGTTAGGTTCCTTATAGTAAAATAAGGATTTATAGAGGAGTTTGCGACTAAAAATATTATGTTTAATAACATTATTGCTTTTTATAATTCTCTAACATTGAATAGTAGAGCCATGATTTATATTGTATGGTCAAATTGTCATAAACTGGGTTTTAATGTATTAGCCAGCAAATTTTGTTACCAAATATTTCATTATTATCGACTTAGGCTGCACACTTTCTCAACCGAAGCTGGAAGATTTCACAGATCCCTCGTGCTCGACGTTGGAATTCGGCTCGATTAATGGGAATGAAATTCATCATATCCCATTAGCCTGATAGATTATTTAGATATCTACCCTTCATCATTCGAAAACTTTTTCATGACGTGGCCAATTTGGAGTATCACCGTCCTCTTGATTATCATTGCGAGACTTCTCGGTAAACTGAGTTGTTCTAGTTATTTCAAGATCGTCTTCGTTACCACACCTGAAACTGCAATATATCGGTTAGAGGACTTCCAATATCAATAATGGTGGCCTTCTTATTTTTCTTGGTTGCCTGGGAGGTAGTCGAAAGCCATAGATGATGTCGTGTAGTATTACCGAAAGCGGATTGAGAGAGAACAAGACAATAGTAGATTCAGCGAATCCCCTTGGTATATTCCTCTTCTAATCTTGATAGTCGAAATAGTGCTTCCGGCAATTATCGTTTTGGCTTCCCAAATCATTATTGGATATGTTAGTAGCCGAATGATGCTGGGGCTAACTTTGTAGACTTCTGTATCTTTATTAACCAGTCATGAAGTACCGGGTCGAATGTCATCACAGCGGGATATTCCCGCAAGGGTCGTGTCTATCACCAAAACTGTACAACTCGTATGTCTCCGATTTCCCGGAGTTCCCGAATGCCAAGATGGCCAAGTACGCCGACGACACGGCCAAGTACGCCGACGACACGGCCATGTAAGTGCATTCTCACAACGCTCAAGCAGCCAACATGCTGCTGAAGGCTCACATGGTCCGTGCCGCGGCGTATTACGACCGGTAGAAGATACAGGTAAACGTCGAGAAGTCGGAAGTGATAATCTTCACGCGCCGGTTCACCGAGAATAGAATTTTGACACCTATTTCGGTCAGGGGGCACCAAATTCCAACAAAACGGTGCGTGAAGTATCTAGGGGTCAGACTAGACCAGAGACGTTCAATACACACATAAACGAAACTGTATGGACGGTCTACTCCCTGTCCAGAAGTCTGTCTCCGCTGATGGTCAGGAGTAGCAGACTAACAGACGAAACAAAAAGTTGTACACGATGGTGGTCAGGCCGTCCATCACATACGCGGCGCCGGTGTGGTGCAGCATACCGACCACGACAATCAGAAAATTAAAAGTGCTTGAGCATAAATTTATGCGCCTCATTTCGAATTCTGGAAGGTACACCTCCCTCAGAGATATCTACACATTTTGCAACGACATAACCCCAATAGCGGACTACGTCCAGGAAATGTCCCAAAAATTTTACTCTTTCAAATTGGGCGATAGTCCGCTTACCGCAAACATTACACAAATTAGACAGCATAATGCACCCTTTCGAATCAAACACACCCTACCATACCAGACGTTACCAATCTTCCGGCAACCACTATAGCCAAACCTTCACCTACTATAACTTCCTCTTACCCTATCCGTTTATACTGACATTTCATACCTTTCGCATCTTTAAATCTTTCCTGTCCCTTTCTTCCTTTCATTTTGTCCATTTTGTTTCGTGTTCTTCATCTCTTTTTGTGCGTTTTTTGTCTCTGTTCTTGTTATCGATCTCTTTTTATACATTTTTTCACTCAAAATTGGCTTCACTATAAAATATCGATAAACCACAGTTTAGGCAGCCTTGCGCAGCCCTGCAGTACCTCATTTCGATGAAGGTTCCCCGGTTTAGATTTGGGTACCTGTGTCAGCAGCAAAATTAGTTCAGTGCAGTGCGATAGCTTCGAGTTTGTGTTTAGTATTAAGCTTTGTTAAATTTTATTTTTAAAATGTGTTTTAACTATATTGTCCTTTTTAATTTGTTTTTAGCAAAAGGAGTCAGGAGTTCTCTCCTCATTTTCTTCTAGCCGAACCGGAGTCACCCCGCCCGGCCATGCAACCAGCCACTGCGAACAGCGCGGTGGTTGCACGGTCGGTCGCAAGGTAGTCTCCGGGGAGGCAATATTATGTATTAATTTTAATAAAGTCTATTTGCTTGCTTGCTTGGACCAATGCCTTATCGTGGTTTATGTAGGCCATGGTAATTTTTCATCATTTTACTTCAGTTTGTTTGATGGTTACCGCATCTACAGTTGGTTGCGCCTTGGGCAAGTGGGCTTAGTGATCTCTCTCTCTCATTCTCGCTAATCTGGACCAATTGTTTATTTCGCAGTGCTCATCAATTTGCTAATGTATCAATGATGTGAGAAGTTTGTAGACTGCTGACAAGCAATTGATTTATCTTTAGTTTTTCGGGTCAAGCCTCTTTTCAGCTTAAAGTTTTCTTGATGTGTTCTTCGAAATCTGTGGGAGTAACATTAGTATCTGACATTACAGGAAGATCATTTGCATTGTGCTCTGTTGCTTGGAGCCACGCAGCTACTTGAATATATATATCGCAGGGTTTGACCATAATATCCCTTGCCAAAACCCAATACCGTAGAGATTCTGACCAATTTCCTCAGGTTTCATTGCCTTGATTATGACTTTCAAGATTACGATAGAAGATCTTCTAGTCCTTAGAGAGTAAGTGATTTTGTTCCTTGTACTTTATAGCCTCGCTGTATCGCCCCGACCCAGTACACTTACTTTGCTTTCCTGCCTCCTGCATCATCGTAGCAGATCGTTAGTTTTCTTTCAATTAGAGGTCAATTAAGTCCATATGTTTACTTCGGCATGTTTCACGAATATCTTTTCTGACCTTTTTGCTCTTATTGCCATCTAGGTACTCTCTGATGATATTTGTCTCAGTTCTCGGCAGATTTATTTGCCTATCGAGTCGCACTTTCCAGGCCGGCTTCCTTAGTTTTTGAGTGTTCCTATTTTGTTTCTGAATCTGAAATATCTGGTCATCAAGCATCAAGCTTTGTGACAGTAACAGCTCCTACATATAAAGCTGTATGATAGAGGTTAAATCAGGATCCAGTTGTTCCTCCATTATCAGTTTCAATTCGGCATCTACGGATCTAATATACTGCTGGGTGCCGTTGCTGGTTTTTAGCCTCGGAATGATTGGTCTAATGAGAAGGTTCGGATCACTAAAAAAAAAAAAGGAAATTACTATGTAGCTTCTGTCATATCCCTTCTACTGTTTCGTTCTCGCGGCTTTCATTATATGAGTCATCGCTACCAGCGGCATTGGTAGCCACCAGATCTCATTCGCGGTGTGTTTTGTTCGACTTGTGGCGAATTTCCTCTTTATGGATTATTGTAATTATTATATTATTATTACTATTGTTAAATAATATTCATGCACTTCTCATACACTGACGCCAAGAAACGAAAGATGGATAGGGAGTAGTTTACAAATTATTCCAGTTACTTTCTTTATTAATAATTTGAAAGTATTAGATCGCTTTAACTCAATTATCTAAATATGCCTGGTCTCAATGTAATTAGTTTTTTATTGCAATACTTAAGAGAATTTGCTTGTGCAAAGTCTGATCGGTAAGAAGATTTTTAATTTGTAATGAATAGGACTTATCGTGTGAAAATAAGCCAAATCTCGGAGACAGCAGCTGTGCATCCCAAGAGGCCTCCGCGCCCGTATTAAATTCTACTTTAAATAATGTCTTTCTAACTTGTAACTCTGATTTATCGCCATTAATTTTAATTAATTATCAGAAAAAATAAGTGGGTTTTAATGGAACTACAGAGACTTATTCGGTCCCTACTCCGATCAATTCAGATTCATTTGCATTCCCTAGGTGGACATTATGTTAATCCAAGATAATTACTTGTGAAGTAAGGCACAATTGAAATGGGCACGTTAATTTATATGCGTCATTTGTCAGGTCCATTATAATAATTTTTAATGATATCCTACTCGTTTTCAGGGTAATAATCTAGATTATTTCAAACAATAGGAACATGTAGGAAGCGGTGAAATTATATTTCCGAAGAGATGGGTGAGACATCAAAACATTTTGCAACTGTATCGGATTTCACGGCCCGGTCGCCGAAGCGGGGATACTATTTGGAACAGACAAATGTAAATAATAAACTCTGTAATTGTGGTTTATTCTTTGACTATTTCTAGAGCGCTCACTAATCTGTATACCAGGTGTTTCAAAATGTGGACAACAGTCAAAAATGGTTTGCAAGCTTCGAAAGGAAAAACTATTTCACCGTTTTCGTCAGATTTTATGACTTCCAGAACAATATTCAAGTTTATTTCTGACGACAAAAGTATCATGATGCCGAGTCGAGATCTCCGTACATCCTCTTTATTTGTTAATTTGTCTGAAGGTCGTGAAAAGATATGTTTACCTTTTCAACATGAGTAAGTATTACTGTTTTCTAGGTTTCTTCCGCATTGATTATTTTGAATACTTGACGTTTTCCCTATCATGCCGTGGCTTTCTCTTAGACTATTCAATATTGTTACGTGTTTACAACCTCTAAACACTTCCAAGCGTAGGTTCAAATAATTGCAACAAGAATTTTCATTAACCACTACCTTATCGAATACTTAATTATAATAATTAATCATGATCATAACAGATTAATTATAACTATAGACACTAATATAATTCACAACTTATTACTGTTCTTATTTTATCTATTCTCTTGTTCATCTAATATAAAACTGTGTTCCGTGCGCGGAATCCAGTCCTTATATATCCGTGGCGCTTTATTATCGATCTTTCCACTCCGTGACTTGAGTCCTTCTAGTCCGTCTTCTCGTATTTGTGGTAATGGTAGCGATCTAGACTCTAGCCTCCTTTCACTGTACTACCTGGAATTGATTCAACAATATAATGGACTGCTAATTCATTAGTGAAAACTATTCATAGATCATTGGTAGACAATTTTAATCTCATTATTAACGGAAATGATAGTGCGCAAGTGTCATGATAAACTTTGGTCGAGTCCTAACCACATTGCCGAATTTACGCATATTTCTCTACTGACAGTGGACATTCATGTTTTAATCATATTTGGATAAATAATCTGCAGCTTCAGCGGTATTTTCTAAATAGATTTGTAGATTGACAATAAAAAAGAATTGGGACGATAGAGTTTCGACAATCATTTTAATAATATCCAAATTACATGTTCTAAAATCATCAATGTTATTATAACCTCAATTTACGGTCTGTTTAGTCTGACGAATGAACTCATGATTCTCTGTCATATAGACAGATAGAAGATAGATACTATTGTTTATTTTGGTTATTTGTTGACCACCATAATTATTTTCTACAAATCAATATTTTGGGATGACACGTAGTAAACCGTAACTTCCGTATTTGATGACCAATCACTTACACTTTCCCCTCAAAATATATTTACATTACTAACTGCGGTGGATCCTCCAGCTGTCATGCCTATCCACCATCCACTTCGTATCAGCTCTTGATTTTAACCCATATTGCATAATGCACATTTACCTAAGTGTACAGGATTTCCCTATATGCCTAGTAGCGATCCCCATGCTATATGTACCAAATTTTAAATAAAAAAATTTAGCAGTCTAACAGAAGTTATTGTATTCACAAGAACAGTTCACATACACAAAACAAAACAAACAAAACAGACATTGTTATTTTCTATTTAAGTCTAGCGTTTATCAAACAGATTTTTCTAAACATAACATTGTTTCTACTATTATCAAAAATTTCTGTACAGTTAGAAAGTATCTGTTAGATTAAATCAGCTTTTCTTCAATTTAATTTCAATTTCCTGCACTATCAAATTACCGAATGTTACGCAAACTCTAATTATTTATAGGCACATTCCTACAATTCATTTTAACTCGGAAAAGCAATTCAATATCAAAGCCCTCCGCCAGTCCTGAACTATTAACATTAATATTTCATTATAATAAATGGACATTAACTGTATTAAGAATCAGGGGTTGCCCTCCTTGAACGTAAATTTCTGTCAACGATCAGAATTGGCACGAACATTCTACAACCTGCTTCGTAAGAGTATTTCCAGACTTTGAATCTATTACTGGGGACACCAGGACAACTTTCCAAGGTGTTGAATTACTGAGGTGAGCCCAAATAGAATTCGCTAACAACTCTACGTACTATTGAAAACTGTAGTGATTTTTGCTCACATAAAGTAAGGAAAAGGACATTTTTCTCGTGTGTATGTAAATGTGTGTTTTTCGAACTATTTAGTCTGAACGTATCTACCACGTGGATTCATTAAAATCATGCAGGAAACTCAAGATAAACTCTGAAAATGGTAAGAGGAGAAAATTCAATGGGACTATGTCAGGCCAACCAGATGGTCATTCGGGTGATTTTCACCACCCTTTCTGGGCCAGACACTGCCATTTGAACATTTTTGTTTGAAACTATCTTACTTAGAAATTTTATATAATAATGAGTAAAGAAGTGTCTAACCTCCCTTTTTACTTTCTTATCTATAGATAGAGAAAGTATTCACGTTGTGAAAAAAATCAAATTCTAGACTACGATTGAATGGTAAGTTTTGAGGCCAGAAAGCAGCAAATTTATCCGAGTCGGTATACTGTCTGTCTGTCTGTCTGCCTATCTATCTGCCTGCCTGTCAATCTGTCTGTATGATACATTTTTCTCGAACACAGCTCAACGTAGAAAGATAAAATTTTAGACATAAGATTTGGGAGGTCCAATGAAGAACCGTATTGAATATTGGTAAAATTGATGCACCAAGAGTAAGGCCGAAAATAATTTTTCATCAAATTGGATTGTTTAGGATGAAAAATTGTATCGAAGTGGTTGTTTGCAAATTTTTGGTCAGGAAGACAGGGACGGCCCCAGGGAGTGCCCAATAACAAGTTTACGTCGAATCAAAAATATCTTAGAATAAAAATTGTTTAGGATGGAAAATTGTTTCGAAAAGTCTTCTTTCATATTTCATATAGGAAGGGCTCTCAAAATAAAAAAAATGCAATGGTAATGTATCGAAAGCGGCTTATGCAATTTTTTGTCAAATTAAACATTGCTAAAAAATGACGTTCAGGTTACTTATAGGTTTTACTAAAAAGTTAAAAATATGTTAGGATATGGAATGATGAAAAGTACTGTCGAGGTGCATCCAACCGAGACCCATTTTCTCCATACGTAGCCAGTGTTTTCTATATCAATGCGCGTGCTTCTCCATATTTGTTTTTCTATATACTAGCGGTAGTTATCTTTGTTTTTCTGCCACTGCGGGCCACCTTACCAACCACTATGAAGTGGGCCAGAATTGGCTATATTTATCTACTGCAAAAACGACTTAAAGTTGATAATGTATGCCTTATCCATAAACAATATTAAAGTAAAATAGAGTTAATTATTCGTTTACTGTCATAGTTACAATTGTGACAACAATTGTTACTATGGCATTTATTAATAGATAACTTTATTTTACGTTTCAGAAACAGACCCTAAGTATAGTAAATATTATAATTTAATACTTTCCATGGTAAGCCTAAATATACTTTGCAGCTTTTGTTCTTATGGTGCCCGTTAATATAACAATATATCCGCACAAACTTCTGACTTCTATAACTGGGGGTTGTCTAATTTCCGTGATGTTTATTTATTTATTATTTATTATCTTACATTTCTAATGACATATTAAGTTAACCAATATAAATATCACGAAAATGTATAACGCCTATTTTGTTTCTATTGTCCAACTTACTCCAAATTTTAGAGCTTTAAATGATGAAGAGAGATTCACCAAACTCCAATAGTTAGCTAAAAAAATTTTATTGATTTAAAAAAGTATAAAATAGGTGTAATAAATGTCCGCTAAAATTCGAAATGGCGTTCAAAATATTTTTTTAATCAAAGTATTTATGGACTTCTCCGCAATATCTATTTCTCAAAAATGATTTTTATAACTGAAATGGGTTTCGCAAATAAGGAGAATTCTTATGGTAATTTTCCTGGGCACTACTCTCTTTCTCACTGTATACGGAGAATTTACGATAATGATAAAAAAAACATATATATATTAAACATAAAGGAATATGTTGATGAGAAAATTATTATTTTTTAATTTATGCTAATGAATCAAACATAAAAACGGGCACTAATATTTACTTATTCGGCCAATATGGGAAATATGTAGTCAAATTTATATAGATTTATTTCTTTCTACCAATTACGCTTAGGTGGAGGTGTTATGACTATTATGTTTTTATTAGATGGCGTGGAAAGTAGATCTAATACAATGTTTAATATTTTCTTAACTGTTTATTATTTTTGAGGCCCGTGTGTTCAGTGGGGCTACATTATATAAGTTTACAGTAAGACTGTTTGCGCTAGCATGTTTTAAGCACTCAAACGTGTAAATATCATGTTCACACAACACGTAATATTATGAAGTAGTTTAGATATCTCTATTTGGTATGTCCATCTCTTGCCATGATAATTTTGTATCTGCATTTCCCATAGATAAGTAAGAAATACATGGACATACCCGCAAGTAGTGAAGGCGCGTTGGTAGGGTAGTGTATGATAATTATTTTGCCAGTGTTGTCGAAAATTCTAGATATAACTGTATACGAGCAACTCTACCAATTATGTGACTGATAATAAAATAATTCCCGAAAATTGGTTATGATTTTGTGAAGAAAAACATACTACTACCAGCTCCAGGTCATGCATGATAGGCTTTGGTTTTAACTATACTAGATTGTGTACTATAATTTATTAGTATTACAACGGGTATACCCCAAGGGTCCATGCTCGGACTTCTACTATTTATTATATACGTCCTTGGTTTTCAAAAAGAACTTGTTAGTTGCAACATACACCAATATGCTGATGATACACAATTATTAGAGTATTAAAGTTAAAAATATAGTGAGACATGTTGGTCAGATTTGACAAAACCACTCTCTTAAAAATAAATTCAAATAAATCCTCACTAATAGTTTTTATAACGACAGGTTTCGTGATGAAGTCATGTACCGTGTTAAAATATACATTGGACAGTAGATTGGACATAAAGATAATTTTAAAAATCTTAGTATACATGTAGATAATAAATTAAGGTTTAAACATTATATAAATAAAAATGTTCAAAATCTTATTCAATATTTAGACTATATATATTCAAATAAACATTTTATAACAGCATAACTAAGCGCGTAGTCATTGATTTTGTATATTTTTAATTATTGTGACGTTGTCTACGGTTCTTGTCTCCATCTTGTATCTGCTAATGCAATACAAGGCGTACAAAACACGTGTATTAGGTCCATATATGCCTTGGTAGAAGGGAGCACGTGTCACATAAGATTAATGAAGCAAAAAGGCTTAATATGGGAAATAGATGTAAGCTTCATCTATCCACTTTTACCCTACCTAAAGGCGCATCTTGAAATACGACAAACACCTAAGACCTATGATACTATCAAAATAGGAGATAAGCTCGGTTCTACTGCCATCATAAGTGCCTCATTTGGGGGAGACTGGGGATTGGCAAGACACATTTTGAATCATATATTTTTTAAATTATTTTTTCTGCAAAAATTGTAAAGGTGATAAATTGCGGAAGAAATTAAGTTACTAAATCCAAAAAAGTCACCTGGAATCGATCTTGTAACGGCTAAAATGATGAAAGAATTGTCAAAGAAAGGGATTGTGATGCTAACCTATATTTATAATGCTATTATTCGACTTGGATACTGGCCGAAATGTCTCAAGAAGGCACAAATTATAATGATTGGTAAACCAGGAAAACAACCGACAGACGTCTGCTCTTACAGACCCATAAGTTCGTTATCGGTAATTTCAAAAGTGCTTGAACGATTAGTACTCCGTAGACTAAAAATCGACCTACCATCAAAAACCTGGATACCAGCTCATCAGTTTGGATTCCGTCAGAAGCATTCCACAGTGCAACAAGTTCACCGAATAACACAAACCATTAATAAAGCACTAGAAAATAAACAATACTGCAGTGGAGTCTCTCTTAATATTAGCGAGATATTCGATAAAGTTTGTCATCCAGGATTAATTTACAAAATCAAACATACTCTTCTGTTAAGTTACTTCAAGCTACTAAAGTCATACTTAACTGAGAGAACTTTCCAAACTAAGGTAAATGCAGAGAAATCCGACTACTTCCCAATCAACTCAGGAGTACCGCAAGGCAGCGTCCTTGGACCACTGCTATATGTTTTGTATACGTCAGACTTACCCATGGAGCAAACTGCGACAACAGGGACATTTGCCGACGACACCGCTATTCTCTCCTGTCACGAAGATCCTCAAATAGCCTCAGATTTCATCCAAAACCATCTAAACAATCTTCAACAGTGGATGAAGAAATGGAAGATAAAAGTTAATGAGAGCAAATCTGCTCACGTTACGTTCACCCTTCGGAAAGAAATATGCCCTGCAATCACAATAAACGATGTACAGATACCACAAACACAAACTGTAAAATACCTAGGCCTACACTTAGATAACAAACTAACTTGGAAGCAACATATCACAAAAAAGAGAAAACAAGTAGAAATCAAAACAAGAGAACTACAATTGCTGATAAGTAGAGAATCACGAGTATCTATAGAAAATAAAATTCTAATATATAAATCTGTCATCAAACCCATCTGGACATATGAATTAGAACTATGGGGATGCGCTTCCAAATCGAACATAGAAATTATTTAAAGATACCAATCAAAGATACTCCGTCAAATTGTATGTAACAAACCATACGCTACATGTAGATCTTCATATCCCAACAGTAAAAGAAGTTATCCAAGAAAAAGCCACCACACACCATGAAGTTATAGAAGTCCACCCAAACCCGTTAATGGAAGAACTCCTGGAACCAGTGATCAACAAGAGGCTTAAAAAGCTATGGCCAGTAGAACTAATTTAAGTTTATAGAGGTGATATCTGGATATCAACCTGATCATGTTATTTAGTCACTAGTACACCTAGTGATCGTTAGCTCTTTAGCTTATAGAATAATATAAAATTCTGATTGCTAAGTAAAGTATAAAAAGAAAAAGTAATCGCAGGGAACTTATCCAAGGAAATACGAAAAGTTCAAATTGATTTTCCTCGAAAATGGTGGCAACATAGCGATAACAAACACGTGTACCTTAATGTTAAAAAACTCTAAAATTTTTAAATATGTATCAAAAATTCAAGAATATGTATACATATATATGATGATGTATGGTTGATGCAGACACTTATCTACTTTTAGTAGGTCGTTTTCTTATTTTCCAGCACAAAATTATAATTCCAGAATTAATCAAATCCAGTAGTTTAAGTTCTCTTAGAAAAATGTATGGCTCAACTCTTAAGAGGTTAACTGATATTGGCGGTAATGACTTTTCTTTTCCTCTTTTTGCTTCTTTTCAATTTTTGAATCAACAAAGTTCATCTACTCGTGTTACTTTCTATTCCTTTATGACTGGTGGTCGAGAGGTGAGCGCACTTGCCTGAAAGTTCTGGGTTCGATCCCCGGTCGTGGCAGTGGAAAATATTATGAGAGGGATTTTTCGACTATACACGCATATTGGGTGTGTGTCCCTTGTCTCTAAATGTGTAGCCCCCTCCCACACAAGGCTCTTCTAGAGCCTTTCGGAATAAAAGGGGTTGTAATTAACTGGGGTGTTATTTATTTATGTATTTAAATTTTGTTACTCAAGTATTAGATAAGTTTGAACAATGTTACATGAGTTTTTTTTAAATTTTCTATTTTTGCAAGAATCCTATAACAAATTTTGTAACTTGTATTCTTGTGCGGTTGAGCCGAAGGGCAGTTTTGCTGACCCCGGCTTAAGCAAGGACAATTTATTATTATTATCATTATTGTCATTATTATTATTATAGCCGAAACGTTAATGTTACAAAATACAATATATCTTTGAAACAAAAATCGATACCCGCTTCTCTTAAAGTTATTGCCTGTGTGTCATTCTAAAATGTTAATTAATTCCGTACCCTTTTATGTAGATCAGTAGGGTTTAGATTTTTTATGCAGAGGGTGCGACAACAAAGGGCTAAATTAAAAGGAGACGTGTCAATGGACGTTTTGTTCGATTTATTTCGCACGCCATCTGTGTTTCCAAACCTCTCATTAAAAATTTAAAAAATAACCGGTATTAACAGATCGGGAAACACCGCGAAAGGACATTTTAAAATAAACATTGTATGAGCCAACCTGCTCGGCTAACTTATTCGCTTATCGAACCGACGCTTCGCGCCGCCATGCGACGCCTTATTGAACTCTTAAGGTAGGGAGTCAACCCCCAACATTACAACGTGGTATTCGTCAGTGTGGCATTACTGCAATATGCGAATTTGTTATTTACTCGATAAATCTGTGGTTACCGTGTAAATAAATATGCTGACCCCGAAGAATCGCCATCTGATAATCATATAAACTCGAATCGATACGAAATTAAAACGAAAATAATAAGCAAGTGTTTTAAAACCTCAAATTTCCGCGTGTTTACTAGTGAAAATGTGCCACTCTCTGATCTAGTAGTACGTTTACAATGCAAGAAAATAATCGAAGTGGCGAGAGACCTAAAATAGCGCCGAAACCTACGATTGCCTCAAAACCGAAGTATGTTCCGCCAGTAAAACTCCAGCAGAGGTTAAATCGCGATGAAAACACTGTAAATGCTAATATTCCTCGTCGTTTAAATGTCAGCGAGCATAAAGTTGCCCTCAAGGAATTGCCAAATACGAGAGATGTACGAAATATTTGCCAGAGCGAGAAAAAAATCGAATACAGAGAATTGTATACCTCAGAAAAGGATAATTATTTCAGCGAAAATAAACAAGTAGGTGTTGAAACTAATGTTAAATACGACGAGTATTCGTCGACGTACATAAGCGAAAAATGTGATAAATTTAGTAGTAATAATGAAACTTACAAGAAAGTCGAAGATATTCCCCCAAAGGCGCCCCAGTCCCCTAGCACAGTTTGCTGTAGTATTTTGTCGAATGCGACAACAGATTGTTGCGGCATCATAAACGTAAACAAGAAGGAATTGAGCGGTAAATCAATGACAAAAATAGATTCTCTGGACTCAAATTCCTCCGACTCCGGAGGCTTTAAGGATTTTATACAGTTAGACCTATCAAAAAAGCTATCCCCGGATAAGGACCCGAAACCCGAGTCCCACCCCACGCACCAGCGGAAAGTATCCCAGCCGGAATATTTGGATAAAAAATTAACCGAGCACAAGCCTTACGGCCACCAAAGAAACTCTTCGCAACCCGACTACATGTCGCCTGAAGTAAGACAATCTTTCGCACAAAATAAACAGAATTTTATAGCCAACGCTCAAGCCTTAGCACAATTTCTGCCTCAGACTGAACAAAAAATTTTACAACACAAACAGCAAATGGATCGAACTGACGGAGATTTCCGCCAGCAAATTGCGAAATTTAGTACGTCCCCAAATCAAAAGACTGAAGAGCCTAGAGCGAAGCCGGCCAAATCAATTATAACGCACGGTCAATTCCAACAATCAACGAAGAAACTGGAAGAACTCCTATCTCAACGACTCGAAAAGGAAAAGCTCATGAGGAAAGGACAGAATTGTTTATTAGACGGGGAGTCTAGCCAGGATGTGGAACAGAAAATGATGATACAAAAGCAAATTCAACAAAAACTTCAAGCGGATTTGCAGCAGACGGTTAAACAAATTCAAGAGATACAAAGCATTGAACTCCGGCTGCCGCAAAATCGGAAGTGGAATGAGGTATGTTATAAGTTATGAGTAATTTATGTATGTTTAACACCTTCAAGTGATTTACTACTTAGTAAGACCTTTCCTTGTAAGTTTAAAATAGATGTAGCATATCGTTTACAAATCTGAACCAGGAAAATCCGTAAATCTATTGTATCTATAAATTTAATGGCTACGATTTAATGATGTACAAACTACTTTGTTTTGATTCGTGAATTGATTGCCTGTAAATGACATTAATGTCGGGATGTGGTGAAGGTCGCAGACACACTAATTTTCGGAGAGTTCCTAATAACAATTTAGTCTAGAAGTAATAGTGAAAAATTCAGCTAAATAAATATTCGCGTTTTAATGGTTTTCACTTATTACAAAATTAAATCATTATGATTGTTTTCTGAAATACTTATTTTTGTTTTTGGTTGACGTAAATGAAGAATTTATAATTTTAATAAAAATATGATGTTATATACTAGGTAATCCGAGAGATAATTGAATTATTGTAATAGATTATTGTCCAGGGGATAACAACGTATTAGAGCGTTGGGTAATATAATAATAATAATAATACGTTTATTTTCAACAGGTTGACACCCAATTACAGAAAATAATGAACAAAATATATAAAAATAACAATAATGAGTTAAAAATTTACAAAATTACATTAATTTACATTACATTACATAATACATACATGCATACAAACACATACATACATTACATAATTACATTAATTTATTATTTATTAATTATAAAAAAAAATTAGATAAATATTATAGATTAGATTGTTATAATTAGACTTAATCAGTTAAATGAATCTATGTACATATGAATAATGTGGTTTAGCGTATCATAATTGAGGTCGCACATATGAGCAACTTCATTAAATATCTTGCACATGTTGAATATTGGAGACTTAACCTGAATGTTAGTTCTGCTGGTATTGACGTAAAATGCATTGTGCAGACGAGCGTTCTGCCTTGGTACATGAAAGTTAATTCTATTTACTATATAAATACAATCTAATTGGTTATGCAGTATTTTATATAACAATTGTAGTGCTGTGCAATTTCTTCAAGTTCAAGTCAAAATTGAATGAATTTAGTAATGTATTGTGATCAAAGCCCCTAACAGGATAGGACCCATTGGATTTGAAATATATATATTTAAGAAATCGTCTTTGTACGGATTCAACTTGCATTTTAGAGTTTTCATAAACAGGTGACCAGATGACAGAAGCATATTCAAGTTTGCTTCGTATAAATGATATGTATATTAATTTCAGAGTGTTGATATCCGTAAAGCTGCCCCAGTTCCTTATACAGTACCCGAGTACTTTAGAAGCCGAAGTAACAATTGTTCTTATATGAGTAGATAAACTGAGCTTGGACTCGAATGTTACTCCAAGATCCTTAAAATTTGTACATCGGTCAAGAACTGTATCATTAATCGTATATACGAATAAAATTGGGCCTTTTGTTATTGTAGAAGGACATTATCTTACATTTAGATGTATTTAGTTTTAAGTAGTTATTCTCACACCATTAGTTAACTGAGTCTAACGCTATTTGCAAGTCAGAACAGTCGTTTGGCTTGCTTACTTCAGAGTAGATTTTCAAATCGTCCGCGAAAAATAAATATGTAGAACTCATAGTGAGAGATAAATCATTAATAAATACTAAGAATAAAAGTGGCCCTAGGTTGGATCCTTGAGGGACTCCGGATGTTGCACAAAAGTTGCGAGACACCGTATTCCACGAACTGTGTTCTATTAAATAAATGGGATTCAATTAGGGATAGCAAAATATCTGACACTCCAATTGCATTGAGTTTAGAAAGGAGTAGAAAATGATCTATTTTGTCTTGCAATTCGTAATTCAGCGTTCAGAGGGCACAATGCCCGGAGAACAGCAATTGCCTAGAAAGCGCCTATCGATTGCGACTGTTAGTCCATTGAAGGGGTCGAACGAACTACCGGTACCGGTACCGAATGTTTGTGCTTGGGATTATGGGAATGTCCCCTCCTCATTTTCGAGGGCGCTGAATCGATTCCTGCGGTCAAATCATTTTTCCACCTAGGTAACCTCCTCAAATTGGCTAAAACACCCCCAAAGTCCCCTTTTCCGTGAACCCGTTTATTTTCCCTAGTTTTTCGACTAATTATTGATCCCTCGTGTAGAACTGAAGGTCCCTCGAAGGATTTGACCTCGGTTACCCCTTCCCCCAGGCTTCCAACCCTTGTAGGGGTGAAAAACTGACATTTGTTTTTGTGAGAAAAAAAATTATATTTTGTAGGAGGCGTTTCTTTGAGGAAAGTGTGTTACATGCCACTTTCGGGCCATGTAACGGGCTTTTAAATATTCCGCAATTTATGTGAATACTAGATAGGAATTTAGGTTGGTCCGCCCCTGGCTGCATGAACCACCTAGCGAAGGTGCGAACCGTAGCTGGATGAATTCCTGTCGGTAGGTAAGGTGGGAGTTTCCGGCAGAGGCCAGGCGAGAGAGTCTGAAGGTAACGGGAAAGGAAGATGGTCGTCTAAGATTCCATTGGAAAATAATTTTATATTATTCATCATCCGGGTGGATTTAAGTGTTTTCCATCAACAAATCAAGTCTTTCTATTGTGAAACATTGAAATTTTCGAATGGTATACGTATGGAAACTTGAACCCTTGAGGGGATATAGTTGGGACGCCGAGTAGCCGTTTTTTCCTGTAAGTAGCACGTTTTCGAACGTTTTCATTTCAAACTATGACCTAGTTTGCTTTATTATTCAGTCTCTCCGCACCTCAGTAATCGAAGGAACTTTTTATGCCGAAGTTTCTCGCAAGAGTTTTTGTACAACATTTTTTGCCCACCACTAGTATTTTTCTAAGGGCATTCCACGACATTTAGCCAATCCTTATCCTGTGGCTGTGAAGAGCTGTGGATGGTGAGACTTCTTGTAACTGGGTAAAGTGTCCTCGACTTCTGGAGTCTGAGACTTCATTCGTGCCTCAGCCTTCGGAACCTGCTGCGTCTTCTTGGCTAGGGCAAGTAACATCCGCCCAGAAAGGCATGTGTTGTGTATGTGTCTGTGCCAACATTATGGAACCAGTGGACTGGGTTGTCGCTGCCAAATTTTGAGCAAACTGCTATTTAGTTTTTTATATTGAGTACCTAACGAGCACGCCTTACTTACCTCTTTGTTTATTGTAAACAATTTGGTTATATATATGTATATATATATGTTTTGTTCCTATTAATGTACTTGAGTAGTGATTATATTTTATGATATATATTTATCGATTACCATTGACTACTTGTTAGTCAAATTTGTTATAGTCACATTCGCTTTAAGCTCTTGCTATATTGTTCGTTGCATACCTATATACACATTTAGATATTGTTTTTTTTTACATTAAATTTTATACTATTACGTAGTCACATTTTTCTTTAAAACCCTCTTGTTGCAACCCACGCATATTTGCTATACGACTAGCCAGGCAGTGTCAGCTCCCACGCATCGTCAGGAGGGCACTTTTAAAAAAATTTTTGTAGCCTAAAAAAAAGGGGTAACAGCAAAACGCCCTTTGGACCCCTAACCAGGGGCCTGTATCATTTTTCTTAAATCATTGTTGCATAGATAGTAAGTCAACGGTTATAAGTGGTTAGTGACCAGGAGGTTGTTTTCACCCTTCAAAGGGTGGAATCTATAATTGAAAAATAATATAAGAAATATGTCCGAGGCGAAAACATTCGGTAATTTCGTCATAAATCCCGCATCTTTAAATGGACTATGTGTTACATTTTGAAATATGATTGCGTGATGTACTATACATGGTGTTTCACGAGAAAGCGGACATGGTATAATGGGAGACAGACGACACCGAGGGTAATCAGAATCACCCATAGAAAAAGCTGGTTAGATACCCGTTGATGAAATATAGAATGTTTTATGTATTTTTGCCAAAATTTCTTTTGGTCATTACTTTGTAATGGAATGGAATAATTAGTTTATATTTGGCTCATATAATACGCTAGTGACCCTGAATAAATACTATATGACAAAGAACATATCCAGGTCCGGACTTGACAAAAAGTTGTTTTTTAAAGAAACAACACCCTGTATATGTTTTATTCAAATTTCAATATGTAATTCGAAGAGTACATAAAAAACTGAACAAAATGGCTCCATTAATTTTGTTTCCACACTTTACCGTTCTCAAAATACATTCCATTAAATACCACAATATGAGACCAAAATATCGATGAACTACACTTGCTAAAAATGCTTCCAGAATTGAAATTACTCATTTACTTGTTTTTCAATACTAAATGGGTCATTCTACAGAAAAGTGGCAATTCTGTTTTACATTTTTCTTTTTTCAAAGTTCTATATTTCTGCATTTGATATTGCTTCTTGATCAAAATTCAATAAACAATGAAAACAGTATATGCAGTAATGCATATACTGTTTGAACATGTGGTTTTGGATATATTTTGAAAAAGTGTATCCACTTTGTCACACAAAGAAGAACTAGGACATAAGAGTCCCAATTTATATTTGAAGTTTTTTCTTCCTTTGTTCTTATTAGTTTCTTTTTTATCATATGATATCTTTCCAAACTCTGAAGTTTCTGTTTGCTATAATTATTTGGTTCATTCATGCGAAGGCGTTCCCTTCTTTTTCTCTATCTTTCAGCTGCCGCCAATGCCATATTGACCTATAATAATTTAAAAGTAAATAAATACAAGAAAAGGAAAATTAAATTATTTTTAATCTCGTGATATAATGGACAATTTTATTACAAAATGAAAATTTATTGTGACAAAGTGGACCTCGTAACAAAGTGGACTTCGTGACAGAGCGGACAATAAAACATATTTCCCACAATTTTCCTAGCTAGATTTTATTTAACCGGTATATACTTCTTAGGTTAGAATCTTATAATTATAGGTTACTGAAAAATTATTTGGACAAACAATTTATTTACACATAATATTTTTAGTCGCAAACTCCTCTATAAATCCTTATTTTACTATAAGGAAAGTAACCAGACTGCAACCAAAGTTACAAATCTGGCGCGTTAAGTGTAATAATTGCATATTACCATCAAAACGCTAATGCTTCGATTGCAACAAACACCAGCCGAAAGACTAATCCTACTTAAAGGAGCTCTCTTGCCAGCCGTCACACACCACTTGCAGACTGCAGTTTCGAGCTGTTGGCTCTCGAGAACAGCAGAGAGCAGAGAACTGCAGTCTGCAAGTGGTGTGTGACGGCTGGTAAGAGAGCTCCTTTAATTAGGATCAGTCTTTCGTCTGGTGTTTGTTGCAATCGAAGCATTAGCGTTTTGATGGTAATATGCAATTATTACACTTAACACGCCAGACTTGTAACTTGTAATTCAGCGCTCGGCGGGGCACATAGTCCGGAAAGTAGCTGTTGGGTGCAGTCTGGTTACGTTCCTTATAGTAAAATAAGGATTTTATAGAGGAGTTTGCGACTAAAAATATTATGTATTAATATTCCGCCCTCTAAAAGCACATTTGAACTAAACTGCACATTGTTGAACGACAACTCACATACATAATAATTATAGATGTGTGGCTGGTGCAATTTAAAAAAGTGTACCAATAAAATATCCTAGAATCAGCGTGACAAAGTGGACATAAGAAAGTGGACATAATTGGGGACAAAATTTAAATTTAAAAAAAGCTTTACGAAAGGAAATTAATGATATATCACTCATAATATGATTGTGGGTATGTGTATGTAACATTTCGTTTCCACAGAAATAAAAAAAAATTTCTGTATATTTTTTTTGTTCGCCCAAAATACCGTAGTTTATTCCGGGACATGTGCTTTTTCGTGTCAGTTTGTTCTAAAAAATTGAGTAATTTCTAGAAACTAAATTTGACATCAAGAAGTGATATCTAGATTAAAAGAGAAATGCTTTCTGATTCTATTACTAATATTTCTTTATTTAAAAAATTAATGTAATGGCAAAAAAATTGTTTTGAAATCCCGGACAGCCTAATCCCACTTTTTCGTAGAATGGCCCAAATATTATATTGTAATTAACAATTTTTAACATTAATCGCTTGTGTGATATTAGGGAGGGGGAGAAGTAAATAAAAACATAAATGTTACAGGTCATCAAACAAATCATCTATTTTATTGCGCTCATGTATTGAAAACTAGTAAAGCAACAACAGAACATATCTATCAACAACAACAATAACATATCAATATGTATGAAATTGTTAAGAGTCTCTTGGCTAAAGGAGTATATCCAAAGCAACTGGAAAAAAATATTTATGAAAAACAAAAATGCAGATATTGCGATAAAGAATGTTTAACTTTTTAAATTTAATTATAATTAAATTCTATGTTCAAAATGTCCTCCCCCAGCTTCGCTTTCTGAACCGATTGATTTTCTTATCATAATTGGGTTGTTTCTAATTTCGTTGCAGCATTCAACAATCCTCTGAATTAATTGAGCCCTGTCATTAATGCCCATATTGTAGACCTCGCTCTTTAAGTGATCCGATAAAAAATAGTCAACAGGGTTCAAATCCGGGGACCTTGCCGGCCATAAATGAGGACCTCCGCGTCCAACCGATCTGTCCGGATATGTATCATTTAAATGATTTCTGGAGAAATGTGATGGGGCTCCATCATGTTGAAGGAACATACCTCGAATATTTAAATTTTTTAAAAGATTCGGTAATGTATGTTGTAAACAATTAAGATAAACGTTACCATTAAGCGTACCTTCAAAAAAACGTGGCCCTAACAAGATGCCGCCTACAAGTCTTATCCAAATATTAACTGAAAATCTATCTTGTGAACGACATTAACGTTTTGTGTATGGGTTCTCTAGGCCCCATATGTGAGCATTTCTCAAATTATTTATTCCGTCTTTTGACAGCCGATGACAAAAAGTCAGTCGATTGACGTCGTCGCCTGGTTCAAGACGTTGTATTAATTGAATGTGGTATGTGTAAAAATTTTCTTTTCGCAATGTCCTCCATATTCTAGTGTGACAAACACCAGTCAGAGTATTAATTTTTCGTGTACTTAAACTTGGATTTTCTCGAACCATACGTAAAATATTTTTTCTAAGTTTACCTCTTGTCATATATTGCGTTCCACAAATGCACTAGTACGAAACTTTCCATGTTCTCTGGAATACTGATATGCAGACCCGAAAGGTTGTCGTCTATTAGGAAACCAATATTCCCTCTCTGCTGCTCTACCATTTCCGTTACAATATCCGTAGATGAAAATGATGTCAGTATATTCTTCATTCGAAAATTAGTACGGCATTTTGAAAATATTAAATGAGTAATTAATTGTCTTAGCTAATACAATAAAACTAAACACAAATTATCACCACATGAAATATCAAATAAGTATAGCTCGTAATTTCTCTTCTAATAGTTGCCATTTGAAGTAAGGCTACTATGATCAATAGTATAAAAACTAACTCATTTAACGTTTAAAGACAGTTTAATCATTGGATCTGTAAACCATAGCCTACTAAGACTATTTTTTTCGTAGAGAGTTATTGACAATTTTCACAATATCTCGATCCGAGTGATGATATTTTCAAAATTAAATTAAATTAATTGCAAATATTTTTTATCATAATATTTGCATTTTTGTTTTTCATACATAATGATCCGCTCATAATTTGTTATTATTCTGTTATTATGTGCATTATTGGTATATTATTTTTTTGATACCGGTGTTGTTGATAGCAGTGGCGATCCCAAGGGGGACCATAGGGGGCCGCCCCCCCCATGGACATATGTACTTTGTAATTATTGATTACCAATTATTAAGATCTCTCTAACATACATTTACTTTTCAACAGATCATAATAATTTTGATTTTTCAAAAAAGTTTCGCCCACCGATCCCCTTGCAGCTAATGCTACATGTACACAACTGTGCTACCCATCTTTGTTGCCCCCCACATGTCAAAATTTTGGGATCGCCACAGTTGATAGATGTGTTATGTTGTTGTTTCACTAGTTTTCAATATATGAGCCTAGTAAAATAGATGATGAAATAGATGTTTTTATTTATTTCTCCCCCTCCCTAATATCACACAAGTAATTAATGTTAAAAATTGTTAATTACAACATAATATTTACTGTTGAAAAAGAAGGAAATGAATAATTTTAATTGTGGAAACATTTTTAGCAAGTGTCATTCATTCATCGACATTTTGATAAGTCTCATATTGTGGTATTTAGTGGAATGTATTTCGAGAACGGTGAAAGTGTGTCAAAAAAATTAATGAAGCCGTTTTGTTCAACTTTTTATGTATTATTCGAATTATATATCGAAATTTGAAAAAGGGCATATACAGGGTGTTGTTTGTTTGAAAAATAACAAAAACAACTGTTTGTCAAGTCCGGACCTAGATATTTTCTTTGTCATATATGCATTTATTCAGGATCACCGGCGTATTACATGAGCCAACTATGAACTAATTATCCCATTCCATTACAAAGTAATAACCAAAAGAAGTTTTGAAAAAAATACATAAAACACCCTATATTTCATCAATGGGTGTCCAACCAGCTTTTTCTATGGGTGATTCTGATTACCCTCGATGTCATCTGTCTTCCATTAAACCATGTCCGTTTTCTCGTGAAGCACTCTGTATAGTTGGGAGGATCCTCGTATCGGTCGTTACAGCCTACCTTTCAGAGCTCTAAACTGCAGTCTGCAAGTGGTCTGGATTGATATCATAATAATAAGCCAGGTAGAACATATTGGCTGAACCGTGGTTTAATGTTGGATCCATATAGATGTATTGAGCTGCAAAAAATATTGGAGTGACATTAGTAAATATTGGTATAGTTCAGGTAATAAATTCCCGAGACAGAAGAATCCAACAAAAACTTTACGACATAATCATTGTCGACGCGGGCCATGGTGCTAGTTGAAATAAATAGATCCCAGTAAATAAAAAACGCAACAAAAACTTTACGACATAATTATATCGCCGCGGGCCATGGCGCCAAGCCTGACATGAAACATTCCTGACGCACATTAAAAACCTATAGAGGTAAGTGAGTCAATTTGCGAACAGCACAAAAGAGAGTACCGGTATTTTAATGAGGTAAAATTTTTGATACGTTTTCTATGTCTCAGTTTCTTCCTACTTGAACTATATTATAATATTGGTAAGCCTATATTGGCAATATATTGTTTAATCCATTCCAATCAATATATTCAGGTAATATTGATAAATATGTATTAACATTAGTGTTGCAATATTGAAGAGTATATTCCCGTTACGATGGTGTTACATTTTTTAAATAATATTGCACAACAGGTATCGATTGATAAAGATAAATATATTTTAAAACATTGGAAAGCTCATATTTAGCTATATTGATCAACTATCTGTAAAACTATATTGTTTAGACCATATTCTCTAATATTGCTTTTACAATATTGGAAAATTTATATTTTATTATGTTATTGTATTTTTTAATAATATTGTTAACAGGCATCGTTTAATAATAACATATATTCATTTTAAAATATTGGCGTGTTTACATTGAGATTATTTTGCTGAAATCTATTTTTAAATTATATTGTTTAACCGATTTATATCTATAATGGCTAATCATTCTGAACCCAGTCTGATTGTAATGAGACACAGTAGAGGGCTCTCCTTGCAATTTGCTTGTAGTCTCAAGTTTAGAGACTCTAGTTAGTTGTTTGAGTAATGTGATTCAATAATGACAAAGGAGAAATTCAATTATGTGGTGATACTCACCTAGTCTATAATAACCATAGATAAATCAAGATGCCTTTAGTATTACTGCTGACGTAGTTGATACCTGCCATACAATTTAAATATATTTGCAGTAGTTAACTTCAATCGTTTTTAGATTTTGTTATTGCGCGTTATAAAATAGTATTCATATTCAATTATACTTTATGAAAACTACAACATCTAAATGGCTTTACCATTTTTGGACATTAGACAAAATTTTACATTAGACATTGGGCCAATACATGTTTCCAAATATTAACTTATATTGAAATAAAATATTAAATGATATTACTTTTTAATATTTGTTGAATATAGGTTGCCAATGTTTAATCTATATGGATTACATATTAGATTTTATACGCAATCCTCGCTTAAGATTGCATATCTTCTGCACATAGACTGATATACAATACAGTACAGTACAGCACAACACAGCACAGTACAATACAATACAACACAACACAGTACAATACGTTTATTGAAAAAAAAATAAGCAGTACAACTACAACTTTCTCAAAAGGAAGTGTATCAACAATGTTGTTGTTGTTTCTATAAAATGTCAAATATCTCTGAAACGGCTAGGTTTAGGTATAGGATATGCTACATATTTTCGACTCAGAATTATATGCTCTTTTCGAAAACCCTAAAATATATAGGGTGTTCCATTTGAAATAAGCAAGCTTGTAATTATTTTAGTTGGATTGGCCATGTGAACGATCCATGCTTTGATGGAAGTCTGAAGGACGTATTTTCTACTCGAAAAACTTAGAAAAATTAAAAAAAATAGGAAAAAGAAAAAATTAATTTTCTTTTTCCTCAACCTTTTCTTAAATTCTAAATGATAATATTACGTTCACAAAATTTTTAGGGTTCAACGTGACTGTTTCAGACGGAGATCAATGGATAAATCATACTTACTGTCGTTTATGCTTAACTGCGGCTCTGATGGTATCAATTGGAAGACGTCGTAACACTATAAATCTAACACTGTCTGTTTCACACTCTCTTAAAATTAAATCTGAAAGGGAATTTTGTTAGAAAACAAGTAAAAGACAATATAAAGTTCAAAATATGTATATTAAATCTTTTAAAAAATTTATGTTTTTACAACAACTTCTTCAGAGAAAATGTTAACAAACAATGGTCTGACCCGTGTACAACACATGGTGAGGAACGGGACGATTCATACGGTACCAACTACCATCCAATATGCAGTTTGATAAGCTAACGATGCACAAAAAGATTCAAGAAAAGTTTCATGTAACTGAAATTTTGGTGGGCTTATGCTTGCCTGTCTTATAAACGTATTTATTAATTCACATAAATTTTGGTCGCTCCTCGGAGCTTAAAATTGCTTGAAGCGTCTCTACTTCGTTTGTATTATGCAATAACAAATTTTACGTTCAGGCAAGGCAGATCCCATGCACGTGTGAGTACATGGTATAGATACTTTTTTGACTCCGAATCACTGAGGAACCGGTTTAGGGCAAACCCCGTCAAAACGCATCATTTCCCCGTCAAATCCGACTGCTAGGAAATGATGGGGGTCCCATGTCGCTAAGGGCTATTTTCGCCATAACTTCCGATATACTTTGAATAGTCGTTGGACTAACTTCTCCTCATATTCAACACCTCGTAAGAGTTGCAGTGCTTGACAACGTGGATTCGTAAAAGGGTTTTTAATCTTGGAAATTTTGAAGTTCAAGTCCAATTTTAGTATACTTTCTAAAATTGGGTGGTCGGGGCGACATTACGTCCCTGTGCAGCGATATTTACTACACTCTCTAAATTAACGCTCCTTGAAGAGTTAGCGAAAATTTGGCATAAAAAATGCTTCGAAGAGCAAAAATATGTTTCCAAGAATTAAAAACCTCCTCCACGGCGTTTTTACGTGAAGCACGCTTTTCTTACGAAGTATTTCCTAAGTCGGATTTTGTTACAACGTCGAAAAGTATATCGGGGTTATAGCGTTCTTTAACAGCCACACCGACATTAGTAATTATCTAGATTTTCAAAATTTTCTGATGCGTACTTTTCTCTATATCGATCGATTCAGTTCCCGGTGAGACATCCTGTATACAAATACATACCTACATATAGATACAATTAAGCACACACATGTAATAATATAAATAACGAGTGAATAGGAATAAAAATATAGTTCTAATTTAGAACACAGTACATCAAAGTTTTCTAATCTTGAGAGGATTATGTGTTCCTTTAGTTTACGTTTAACTATTGCCACTGACATATTATGATATTGAATTGACAGATTATTAATAACGTAAGCTGCTATGAAGAAAAAGGACGATCGAAAAAGTGACATTTTATGGCGGGAATACAAACTTTATTTTCAACACATCTCAGATCTATAAATATCAGTTCGTATTTGTATTTTATGAAATAAATAACTCGGTTTATCTTTCTGAAAATATTTAAAATGATTACTACGTGTATGAATCTGCTTTCACACATATTTAATAGTTTGAAATCGCGGAAATGTGGAGTAATAATTGGGGCACAGTTGTAAAATATCTTACAAAGCAGTTTTCAATTTTTTGTAAACTGTATTTGTCTTATTGAATAAGACAAGGGACCATATACAATATCTGTGCAATTTAAGTGCGATAAAAACATAGTTTCTGAAAGCAGTATTTTAGTATTTGCATCCAGATACTATTTAAAGGTATATAACTGTTTTAAACAATAGAAGGCTACTAGGACATGGGGGGCGAGGAGGTATTTTATTGACACGGTCACCCGTCCAAGTACTAACCATGCCTAACTAGCTTTACATTACGTATTGAAATATGTGTATAGTAAAGACACACCCACGCCCCCATTATGGAATTTAGGTCCTAAATAATTTTTTGTTTATGTTATTTCTGTTTATATACCAATATAGATGTTGATTTATTCCATTTCAAGTGCTGTAGCAATGATTAACATGCTGTTTAACTTCTATGTGCTTCGATTTGCGTGATAGCCATTCTCTTACATTTTTTGACCCCCAATATTACTCGATCTCTTGTATCGTCCCAAGTAGTTTCATTAAAAATTAGTACTGTGTCAGCTAAGTGCGAAATGACTTTGCCATTGGTGTTTATGTTAGTTAAGGAATTTAAATACGCATTAAACAATATAGGTCCTAATACCGTACCCTGCGGAACACGAATCTGAACATTTTATGGATCATTTGATACGTTTCTAATTTTAACACACTGAGTTATATTTGTTAAGCAGGATTTAAAGACTTTTAGTACGATGCCTCTAACTACATAACGTTCAAGAACACTGAGAAGTTTCTCTCTCTAAATATATTTACTAAAAAGTACTACTCATTTCAAACTATTAATTAAATTCTAAAACGAGTTATTGGTGATGACATCACAACCCATATAAATGACATATTGTTCACCTATACTTATACCCGATTTCAACAACTTAACTGAAAAGTCACGGATGTTTTGTAAAGTCATGAGAAAATGTCAGATTAAAACAAAAGACTTTACCTAATGTAACAGAAAATGCTATCTTACAAGATGATTAATCCAATATTTATCAGTTGAAATACTAGCAGACCTATTAGCCTACATATTTAATTTAGTCATACAATGTTGAGATGACTGAAAATATTGACCAATGGAACGCTAATCCATATACACACGTATTTTTACTTGTGGTTACGAAACTGAAAGTATGTATTACTAATGAATGATGATTTTAAATGTATTGGAGTTAACTTTTTTTGGCATTCTTCATTAAGCCAATTTAAATTGTGAAAAAGATAAGTGGCTCAACGCTTATATGTTAGGTTTGCAACCAACGAGTCCTGGGTTTGAATCCTGGCTAGGGTATGGATGTTTAGTGGGGTTTTTCATGTGTTACCGAGTTGGTGGCAATATACTAGGTGGGGTTGTGTGAGAGGCAACACGGCTAGTCGCTGTACCACTCCTGAGTTCGAGTTTAAGCTGCGGCATATGGCAATGTCGTTGGGAATGGTCGTTGTATATGTGTACTTGTTGAGTTGTGTAATAGCTAATGCCAAACTCCGCCAGGACGTTAATCTAAAATAAGGCGATTAAAAAGTAAAAAAAATAATGTGTGACTGGAGGATTCTCAAAATACGTGAGCTTTTGAAATCTCACATGGAGGAGGGAAGATCCATCTAATATGTCACTTGGTAGGAGAAGAACTAAAATTAGTTATAGTAACCTCCAGAATTACGGTGCAGATAGATAAAACAATAAAACTTTACGAGCTCATTATTAACGCCGGTGAACCATTCATATCATCATTCATATTCGGTATGGTGTCATCAAACAAGCCGACGTACATTAAGAACCTATAAAGGTAAGTGATTCAATTTGCGGGCGAAATAGTACAGAGAGTTACGGTATTTTAATGAGGTCGTCAAGCTTTTATTGCGTTTTCTATCTGCATACGATTCTTTTATATACTTTAAAGTGGTAAAGTACAAATAAGTTTTTTATGAATAAGTCGATTAAAGAAAAATAAAACAAATTAATAAAGTTAGTTGGGATCTATATGTTCTTGACTGAATTTTAGTTAAAATGATGATGTACCACATATAAGAGAACTTTTCAAATAACACATGTAGTGTTATTTGAAAGCTATAGGGGTTCCTACGGGGTGAGTGATTAGGTGCTGGGTATATTTTATATTTCCTCCGTATACCGTTGCTGACGTACGTGATTTCATTTCGAAATAAAATCCTTACTTTTTCTTGTTCAATCATCAGCCGCTAATTAACAGAGAACAAAGATTTTGTGTGTATAATAAACGAATTTTATTTGATTTTAAGGTTCGTAATTAATTTGAGTTTCGTAAATATTGGAAAAATGCCATGGGCAATGCTTTCGTTTCGTTTGATAAAATGAACACCTTCCAGTTTCATATAAAAATATTCTTTTAGTGTAGAATGTCTGTAATTGTGTTTACATAAAAATATTCAGAGTAATTTGTTTTAAATTAGCCTTATTTTTATTATCATCCAGATGTTTTTACTCTCATTTTACAGAACAATTTACTCGAAATTGTTATTTCTCTTGATTGTATTCTCCTCGAATTAAATATATTTTTTTACGCATTCACGCTCCCTGACTTCAGCCAACACACGAAAGAGCTTTCACATGGAAGCCTAAGGCAGCCGCGTGTCCATTTTGTATTACGTTAGCGAAAATGCCGAAAATAACAAAATTAACCGGTAAATTGAAAAAATAACCTCTACGCCTGTGACGTTTATGCCAAAGGAACATCTGTCAGAGGCTATTTTTTTTGCCAACCAGGGCAAGTAGACAATTTTTTTATTATTATTTTAATAACATCTACACATAAAAATAGCTGACCCGTATTTTTTATTTTATCTTTTAATAATGCCTTATAGCCCGGGAGGCAGAGGTATTTTTACCGAGTCATCACATGCCGGCTTATTTCAACAGATATAGCGATACTATGTAGCTAATAACCGATACGACAGTCAGTTGATACAGTAGGGGTGGAGAATTAACTCGGAATATGGTAGACATTAGAGCTCACCACAACATAGCACATACTCACAAATTCATCCACGAAAACCTCCCTCTGTTCGAGGAAAGATAACACTAATATCTCGACGAATAATTTTTGCAAAGTCTTGCAGATCATAATGATAAAACTGATTCATCAACAAATGTAAATATGTATATAGTAATCTAATCTTTATAGAAAACTAAGGTAGAAAAAATTTATCGTTTTACATTGCACAAAGAGAATCGGTGTAATTTTATTTGTATATATAATATTGTTTAAAGCAGGTTTTTACTTTTTTTAAGTTTCCTGTGAGTTTATTTTATAATTTTTTGACACTTCTTAAAAAAATTAGCGTTTTATTTTAATATCATAACCCAAATGGGAGTACAAAAAGAGAATTAACTTAATCAGAGTGGAAAGTTAGATTGTCATTATAATAGGAATTTATATTTTTATGTTGTTTGGCAAACCATCGGCCGACCGTAGTCGTTCCCTTGCTTTATGCAATATGTAACGCGACGGGAAATGTATGTATTGTAAACAAAATAAATGACATAAATAAAATATAAAAAATGATATGTAAATATAGAATTGAATAAAGCATTTTAAATGGTAAATGGTAATGGTGGAGCACTTGTGGGGGGGAGGGGGGTGGGTTTTTGAAACTTGTCGAAAAAAATTATTTTTAAAATTATTTCAGGAAAGCTGATTTAAAAAAAATATTGATGTCATGTAGTGTCCAAAAAAAGTAATCAGCTGCATCGTGGAGGGGGTATTGCATGTCAGCTAGTCTTATGAACTTGAAAAAAAACCGATGGCAGGAGCCAGTCGGAAAGGTAGATTTCATTCTATATTGTTTTGCACTGCTTTGGGTCTCTATTATTTTAGTAAATAAGTGATTAAGTAAGTAATTAGGTATACCTTTAAAAAATTTCTATGTGTTCTAGCAAAAAATGTTTTAGACAAAAGATGTAGGGCTAGATAAGCACTAGCCAACGATGTATCACATGTACTTGATTAGAAATAAAATTTTGAGAATTTTTTAAAACTTCGAACCGCCGGCATTTTGAAACGAAAGAGGCGATTTGGCCCATCTTCGAACTTAACCGAGATATGGATCCAAAGTATGTGTATACCATATTTCGTTTTGATCCGTTGAGATATGCGCCCTCTAGAGTGTATATATATGTATATATATATATATTTTCCGAGAAGCTTCCGCGATCATTGGTATGAAAAATACTAGGTTCTCGGGTTGAACCGCGTCTGAGATTGTTAATGTCTCGACGTTTCGGCTCCCGTTTTGGAGCCATTTTCAAGAGAAAAAGTGGTTCAAGAAAAGCTGTCAAAGAAAATAATGCTAGGAATGGTAGCTCAGTGTGTTAAAGCGACTGGCTAGCAAACTGAGTTGACTAGCGAAGTGGGTTCGATTCCCGCAAGGCGAAACAATTTTTCATTAAAAAAATTGCCCCAAGAGTGGTTCGGAGTCCACGATAAACTCTAGGGCCTCGTCTCTCTTTACCTAGCACAAGATCCTTGAGATCTTCCAGGGAGTTACTTCGGTAACTTGAGAGGCGATTAAGAAAACATTTTAAGTTCTGCCTACTCCCCAGATCTCACCACGATCCGTCTCTAAGGCCTCAATCTGCCTACTCCTTATGGCAGTATCGGACGAAGTGTTATTTATACGAAAGCTGTCTGTGGGTGGGAGAGTGGTGGGGGGTTGAGGGTCTGTTGATGGAGGCATCAGAGCAGAACGGCTACTATCAGGATTATGAGGTGTGGGGCTAGCCTGGAGATCAATGATTTCCAAGCGACTGGAACACGATGACCGTCATTCCTTTTGTTTAGACAATTGGGACGTTTTTCAATCTCAATTGCTTCGCGGATGATTCGCGATTTCTGGAAAAATCCACTGCCACCATTTCTTATGCAACGGAGTATATTCTTCTTCCCGTGGTTCTGCAATCCATCATTAGACCCTGACCTCCTTCAAATTTTGTCTCCGTCCACCTCGGTCTCTCGCTGCTTCCTACCGGTTTGTTATGTCAATTGTTCTTCCGTATCGTTTTGTACGTTATCCTGGAGTTTATTACTCCACTATGAAAAAAGCGTAAGAATCACTGACTTGTGTTCTTTCAATTAGATTTAATGTAAAGTCGGTCAAATGTAACGAATGTTTGAAGGTATCGATTTGATGTCTTATAGTATCTTGGACTGCTGGGATATGAAATTTAATTGTCATAACTCCTTCAATTAGATTTAATGTAGAGTCGAGAAAATTGTAGTGAATGTAGGAAGTTATCGCTTTGATGTCCTGTGGTAACTTGAATTACTGGGCTATATAGTTTAATAGTCATGATAACATTGATAACCAAATCGGAGCTATATACACTTATTCCGTCACGACTACACATCCGTTTACCCACAAGCAGAGGTTCCCAAACTAACTAATCACATTTATCAACATTATTGAGATTGGTTAATTTTTCAGTGTTCCTAGAGAAAAAAGTTGTATAGGTTTTTTGTTAGTCTGGTCATTCTCCATAACTAGTTATTCAAATGACATAAAACTAATTACACCCTGTATATCATCTACTTCTATTTGAGACTGAATTTTATCTGTAATCACTTGAGACTGAGAGGGGCACAAGATATATCCGTCTCCATTCACGGTTTAAACCGTTCTCCAAATGAAAAGAACATCATTTTAACATTTTTGAAAGTGTTCATTCATATGCCAGATATCAACTAGTTGTAGTGAGCTACTCATTCCGCTCAAATATAAAATATGCCTCTATTATATGTGCAATAGATAACTATAATGAAAAGTATGCTAGTATTCTATCAATAATTAATGTAATATTGTCAATGGCATAGTTAGCTGAGTTAGAACCTCTTGAAAGACATCTTAACTATTTCAAAACCCTGTTTAAAGTACTCTGATTTATGTATTAAATATAGGGAAACTTTTAATATCGCGGAACTTTGACAAAATAAAAGTAGTTATTCAGGCGCTCAAAGTGCGGAATTAAATATTAATTCCTTCAAAACTCCTATTTCTACAGCATGCTCGACTCGAGGACTTTTATGTTAATAGCGTAATATAAATATATGTCCGCATTTTTATATTTAAACGGAGCTAATACTCCTTTGACGGGAATATTTCAGAAATGTAGTCGGCATAAGAAATTGCTTAATGAACTGATCACGTAAATGGGAACTGAAATGAATTTTCCCTCTCGTTATGCAAACAAACGTTAAAATTGCAATTTCAGATAGTATATCAAATTTTAAAGTTTCGTCTGAATCGACGTGGAGATGTCGTTGTTTTCATTTAAATCCTCGTCACCAATAGCACCGTAATTTTTTATAACGTTGTTCAAATGATTTAATTCTCTCTGAGAATTTTTTAATTTTCCGATCGATTTGCTCACAGCCTTTGGCCCGATTTTTTAGTTAATGTATTTGGATAAACAAATTCATAAATCAAGTTAATACATTTACTCTTCCTTATTTTTTAAGTACGCTTTTGACAGACTTTATTGCAACATTCAAGCATTGACGACAATTATACCTTTGACTTCATTATTGAAAGTGGATTTATAAAGTAACACAAATGGAAGTTGACTTGACATGTTATATTATTTGTCTTTCTTAATTTTCTAACATTTATTTAACGTCGGCCTGTTTCCGCTACTGAGGCCTGACACCGACGCCTGTCGACGAGCTACCCCCAACCAGGGATTTTGCCGAACCTCTTCTCTCTCGAAAAGTAGGGATTTTTTACTTGGCTAACATTTAATACACAAGGGACAGACGGCTTTATATTCCCTTCCGAAGGTTGGTATATCCACTACACAATTCTCACCTAAGATTGCATAGCTCCCGCTCATCCACTAATATACAGGCCGCTGGAAGATATGAGGCGAGGACACAGTCTTCCTTGTGAGCACGAGGGATACTCTGGTAATAAAAAAAGTATAATTTGGAGAGTAGTTTGAGACTCTTGGAGTACTGGTGCACTTTAAGTAGTTGAAGAAGTCAAAAAACACTTTTTGAGATTTTTGCCAGGATCCAATGTTACGTATATAAATTTCTGTAACTTTTTGAGCACTGTTTATAGTTAAAGATGTTGAAAAAATACTTTTGAGTTTTTATTAAAACGGTCAGGGTTAAAAGCTACGTATATGACTTTTTTGAAACTACTTGAAATTATAACACTTGATTTTAAAAAAAATAACAGTATTTATTTAAGGTAATTTAAACATCACAATGAGTTTGTAATGATTTTTTAAACTAAATATTTAATTTAAAAGAGTTGAGATAACTATTCGACAACCAGAAATTTGTCCATATAATGCAATATTAAGAGGCGAAAAAATTAATGAAAATGAATAAAAAATAGAAAGTATAATAAAAACTAAATAACGAAGCCCGACGATGGAGGCGTCCAGGTGATCTTTTTACTTGATCGCGCAAGAAAGCAGTAACAATGACCTGGTTCCAGGAAGTTCACTCGCAGCGACTAGGTAGTGAATCAGGTACAGAAAACGCATTAGGCAGATTGGCACGAAAATCAAAATATCATCTAGAATACACTTTCTTGACAAAGGTTACCAAAATTCACTCGCGATGACGAGATAGTGAGCAGCAGGTACAAAAAATGCTGTACGCAAGGGTACTAAAATTAATAACAAATATCATCTAGAAAATACACTTTTTTGAATTGGTTACCAAACTATACACAAACGAAGATGTATAACATTTAAGAGATCACTGTAGACTGACTTGCTGGAGTGTAAAATTCTCGACCTTATATAGGTCCGCTAGGTTCGTTTAGACGGTAACAGCCTCGCCGAAACGTTTTTCCTCATTTTTTGCTTTCATTTGCCGTGCCCCGTCCATTCTATGAGCTAGGAACCGATATTCTCATAGAAAACAAAATATTTTGAAACTGAAACTTATATAGAAAAGTGGGCATCGTCAAGGGGCATCTTTTGAAGAAAGAATTAGGACTGTATCTGAAACAGCTATTGAATTATTTGGAATTAACTGCCAGGTTGAGCTGGACGGATATCTATGTGGTTCAGTAAGGTATCACGAAGGCCTTCATTTCTATCTGAATATATGTCAAATATACCTATCGGATAGCTTTTGCAGTTAACTCACGGGCCTGAAGTTAACGCAGGAAGCGTATAGGTAGGTGGTCTGCATTCGTTAAAGCGGAAATAAGTTTTGATGAAAACGGCGAGTTTATAATAAATAATAATAAATAAATAAACACCACAGAAATTAGACAACCCCCAATTTCAGAAGCCAGGGGCCTTTACGAAAGGGGGTTACACATTGAAAAACGCGGACAGTGCCGGGGCCACGATTCGAACCCGGTGGTGCGATGTCCGTGTGACTAATCGCGATTGCCACCTCGCGCCTTAACTCACTCGGCTATCGACCAGACGATGATTTAACTATTGAAATTAAATAATTTAAAGTAATGTAAAAGTAATTTGGACGTTGAATGATTGAGCGAAAATTAATAGAAATAAAAATAAAATATTGTGAATATGGATTTGGAAGGCAATTTTGATATCGTTGAAGTTCATGTGGGGGCGGTATTTTTTAGGACGATAATTTGTAATGATTGGTCTGTAAAATTGTTATTTTGAATGTGTGAAAGCTATTATCGGGTAAATTTGGTTTATTTGGGAATTATCGAGTGTTTGTGAATTTTTCAGAATTTTATTAGAAAAATTGTGGTTTTTTATAAATTGAAGTATCTAAATGACTTTCTTATTCTGACTCCATGAACTGAATATAATATTTATTTAAATGTAATTTTTTTCTCATATGACTGAAAGGTACTATAACACATGAAACGGTCACCCATCTACACTAACCGCGCCTGACATTGCTTTACACGAAATATGTACATAGTAAAAACGCACCTACGCCCGCCCCTTATATTTGTTTGGGGGTGTATGTTCGCACCTTTGTAGACAGTGATATGGGGTTTTAGATCTCTCTCCTCTGTAATAATGTCTCTTGGAAACATTTCACTTAATTTCAATGTTGCTATCGCCTTATGCGAACCTTATAGACTTTGAGTTTTAAACGGCTGTCCCCTACAAACTTGCAGGAATTAGCAATTTGTTTGTTTGTTTGTGGACCTACCACACACACAGAATCAAGCGAGCATTGCTTCCTTAATGGTATAAACTCAGAATAGGAAATGGCAATGTGATAAAACTTGTATATGAAAGCTCTTCCAAAATTCTAATTAGTTCAAAAACTATAGAAATAATTTGATCCCATACCATACAGAGTGAGACATACACAAAAGACTCAGCTTTAGAATGCATGCATGAATGTTTCGCGCCTATAGCTAAGCTTTTGCACCGGCTTGTTCTCTTTGCACGTAAATGTTGGCTTTTTGATAATCATTTTATGTGTTTAAAATGAGACTCACACGTCTATGCACACGGCAGAGACTGAGTTTCATTCATTAAAATGAAAAAACATCATCCGAAAAAAAAATACGTTCAATAAAAAATTTCGAAATAATAAAAAGTTGTTTTCGTAGCAATTTCGAATGATTTTCCTTCGGAGTTTTTTGACATTTTCGCAACAGTCGAATTTCGTAGTAGTTTCGAAAACTTTCAGGTGTCATTTTAGTTCTTTGCCTTGGACGATTTTAGAATGCCTCTGAGGGGTTGAATAACAACAACCACACAGTCACCATGCAATTCATATGTAAAACTGTTTTTCGCCGATTGACAGCAAAGTACTAACTTTGCTGACTAATGTCAATCAGCAAAGTGTCACTCTCCCTGCCTAGGCAGGAACGAGCTCATTTTCCTTGCCTAGACAGGAAAGTGAGCATTTCCTGCCTAGTCAGGGAAAGTGACACTTAGTTTCCATGGTAACCAACTAGTAACAAATCCGATTTTTAATAAATTTTTATTGAATTTATTACAACAAAAATAAAGAGATTGATAATTGTAATAGTTTAATTATTTTAGAATATATTTAAACAATCGGCGAAAAAATTATGTGTTCAACTCAGCAGCAAAATAGATTGACTGTCTTATCAGCCGCGGCAGTCAATTTTACTGCCTAGTTAAACAAATAACTATTCTCAGAAATGTGCTGAAATTAAAATTTATATATATCCGTTTTCCTCAATATCTGCAATTCAAGAGTTAAAAGCTCGACCATCCTTTGTTATTTTTCTAATTTACTTGGACATGAGTTTGATTTGTATGTCGCATTGTTAGACACGGAACCCCTAATTTTGAGGGAAAAGTCGGAACCATAAATATAGGCTTGGGCAGTTAATTACACTAAATGATATTTTCCACCCATTGTATTTTTGCACGTCAACAGTTTAATTTAGACCTTTATCAGATGTGCGTAAACATTGAATACTGTTTCAGCCTTTGTAGTTCATGACGACACTCTTTATTCAATATTTCTCTTTTAGGGAAACGAAATTGACTTACGTTATGTAAGATTTAGAATAAAAATCAATCAAGTTCATTATGTTCAGGACCGGCTTTTGAGCGGAGCAAATGTGGCGCTCGCACCGAGACTCTTTAAAGCCGCTTTACAGTCGATAATTTTCTTACAAGCAATATATTGCAGTGGTAATTTGTTGTAGACAATGTTTCCTGGCAGTGCCGTTTTAGAGCTAGCAATTTATGTAATTGCAATAATAATGTGCAAAATAAAATTTCGAACATGTCCTTTATCATCATTCATACTAATTTCACATTTTACAATTTCTAGGCTTTCAAATCCATTCAGTTGTATATTATTTGTTGTATTTGTAATTAAGCTTAAGTGAATAATATCTATTCAATGGCTGTTTTCAGAAATATTTTGGGCAGCACTATTTTTTGTGTTCTTCAATATTTGAGATGGGCCATATGCTAGTTGAATCAAGTTATAATTAACCGTTTCGTTTGTCCAACATACTTCGAATTATAACATTTACAACTAATTTCGTAAATTTCGAACATTTTCTTTAGATTAATTTGGAATCATAGGCCTTATTTTCCAAAAAAAATATTTTAATTAAATGAAATAGATGCGGGAAAGGAGCGATAGGTTTTTGTGGTTAGAATTTTAAAAATATTGTTAGTGTATTTCTCATGGAATATTTTATATGGATATCGAATCTTATTGTTATGTATACACTCCGGCATTCTCTAAATCTATCCCTAATCCAGCTAGATTTTTAAAATATTTTTTTGTTATTCCCATTACGAATTGAACATAAATCCAATTTCTTAGAATTTTGACCACCTAGATAGCCATTGGACGCACTGTGTTGTGGCGGGATGGTAGGCCAAAATATGGGGAACATGACGGGATAATGGAAGACTAGGGAAAAGTTAGGTAGATAGGGATTTTCTGGATGCCTGGGCACAGTAACATTGAGGGTAATGAGCAGGCAGATGCTCTGGCCAGAGAGGGTTCTCAACAGTCCTTGAGGGGCCCAGAGCCAGCACTGGCTTACCCTAAAGCAAACGCCAATAGGTCAATAGAGGACTGGTCTCACTCCCAGTTTGTGGACCTCTGGAACTCCCACCCAGGACTTCGGCAAGCGAAGCTCCTCATCCCAGGACCCTTGCCGAAGAGGGCGGAACATTTACTGCATTTAGGCAGAAAGCAAGTTAGGATCGTGGTTAGTCTCCTGACTGGACACGGCTCTTTCAGGAAACACCTGCACAACATCGGAGTGGTTAACAACCCCGAGTGTAGGTTTTGTGGAGAGGAAGAGGAAACTTCCATCCACCTCCTAACCTCATGCTCCAGTCTCATGAACTTGAGACACAAGCACTTCGGTATAGGCTTCCTTATGCCGGAAGGAGGTAAGGAATGCCTCGCTGGGAAGGATTCTGGCCTTTGGTCTGGAGTCCGGCCTGGATGGGGACATCCTCTGATCAGTTAGCGGATGCACAATGGGCCACTAGGCCTGAGTGCCGCGATTTATGATTGCACCGCTAAGAAGAAGAAGAAGGGAAAAGTTGGGATAATGAGGGAGCTTTATCTGATTTTCTCCTCTGTCGAATTTTTTAGGTGGCCGTATACGAAAACCAACAAAAATTGTCGCTGCGTCTATCATTAATAACTTAGCATATAGAAACTGTTCTATTTGGAAGTCATTTTCGATATCAATCAACCATTTATAAGAATTTCCTTCACCAAATCCATGATACTATGAAAATTTAAACTGCCGTATATTGTGACCTTCTTGTAACGTTATGAGCTGAGATAAGTAGGGATAATGCTACGCAAAAAATTGCCCACTATTTTTCTTAATCTAGTGTCTTAACATGTATTATATATAATGGGGGTTTAACTTGTCCTAATCAAGTGCCATTGATTCCAGGAATAGTATGAATATATTCATTCAGTTATAATAATAATAATAATAACTTTATTCTAACTCAATTTTACAATATAATTTTTACAGTAGTTATTTTTGATAGTATAAATACACCTGATCACAAGGAAATTAGTTTGTGTCTTAACATTTTGCTAAAACGTTATTTTCTGTAACGTTATACAGTATCAGTATTAACAATTAGCAATGTGCATTTTATTTAAGGACGTTCCCAAAAGGCAGTCATTCTCAACCTACAAAAGGATCTCCCCTATGCAAACTGTTACTCTTACAATAAAAACTTGTTGACAAGCACTGCACTTTTTCGCTCCACTCCCTCTGCACATAAGCACAAAAATAAACTTACTGTGTTGCTTGACTCAATCTGGCAATGTCTCGTTTTTATACCCATCAGAACGTGAGTTGTTGCTTTTAGTCTATTTAAAGAATCGAGATTTATGACGAAATTACCGAATGTTTGCGCCTCGGTCTAGACAATGTCTCTCCCGTTTTCGAGAGTGCTGCTGAATCGATACCCGGGGTTAAACCAATTTTTCCACCTGGGCAACCCCCTCAAGTTTTTCAAAAACCAACCCCCAAAGTCTCCTTTTCTCGACTAATTGTTCCCTCGAGTAGAACGGAAGTTCCCTCGAGGAATTTGACCTCAGCCACCCCTACACCAGGCTGCCAACTCTTGTAGGGGATGAAAAATTGATAGTTGTTTTTGTGAGAAAAAAGAATATTTTGTAGGAGGCGTTTTTTAGAGGAAGGTGGAAGGTGACCAGGGTTGTGTAACCGGCCCCCGGGGTTGTTTTCATCTGTCAGAGGGGTGGAAAATCAATTTTTAAAACACTTTAAGAAACATATTTTTTATACTTTTTTCAATTATGGATGAAAAAAAATTCCACACCCTTGAAGGGTAAAAACAACCTCCGGGGGTGGTTACACAAGCCTGGTCACCTACCACCTTCCTCAAAGAAACGCCTCCTACAAAATATTAATTTTTTTGTCACAAAAACAAATATCAATTTTCCATCCCCTACAAGGGTTGGAAGCCTGTGGTAGGGGTGGCTGATGAGGTCAAATCTCTGGAGAGACTTTCCGTTCTACTGGGGAAAATAAACGGGTTCACGAAAAAGGGGACTTTGGGGGTGGTTTTTGGTCAATTTGAGAGGGTTGCCCAGGTGGAAAAATTGGACCCTGGGAATCGATTCAACACCCGCGAAAACGGGGGTAGGGCATTGTCTAGTCCAAGGCGCAAACATTCGGTAGTTCGTCCAACTCCATTATTTGGTTTAGAGTGCATTATCGTATTCTGTGAGATTAGGAATATATTTTTTGTGATTTTTAACAAAGTATAAAAAATCTTATGAAAATAAATATGTAGTAAATTAAATGCTACGATAGACCAAAATTACCACTAATTCCTATAAAAGGAACTTAATTCATTGCCACCCATCAAGGTGTAAAATGTGCGTTTCTAAAGCGATTGAAAATATTGCCTTAAAACTTATGACATACTACTATAAAAAATGTATTTGAGAACAAAAAATTGTAAATTTGCCATAAATATCAACTTTTATTCTTACGATAATCAATATTTTCTTAATATCTGTAAAGTACTTGCATTTATTGACATAAACTGTACGTTGACAGCATTTTAAAATATTACCGCGTAATTGCAATGTTGCCAAGCCGCGAACTCCTGCTCGCCATCTTATCTGAGGCAAGCCGAGGACGACCGAAAGTCATGAATTTACAGAAAAACGAATACCGCTTGCAGTAATTTTTTTTAGAGAAAAATATTCCTCTCTCCTTCTTCTAATAGCTCTCGTATTTTGAAGAAAACCGTAAGAAAACTTTTTTTATTGGGAACGTCCTTAAGTGTTATTAACAACCAAAACTAACAAATAAAAGACTAATAATAATTATTAATAATAACTATTCTAAAATTATTGTATTATGTATGTGGTTTGTTGGTATTCTTAGTTCCCTATATCTGTAGATAAGTTTGGCTACATTAAGGATATATAATCCATTTAAATTAAAGACATTACTATCAAGAGAAAGTTTTTCTGTAGAATATCTTCGATTTTTCCACAGCATTATTTTAATTATCCGTTTTTGAGTTATTTTTATACTTTTCAATTGGCTGTTATATGTCCCACCCCATATTATAATCCCGTAGGTAAGTATGGATTGTACCAACGATTTATGTCATTTTTAATATATTAATTGAAAGAATGTTGCGAAGTTTATAGAATGCATGGACTAATTTTCTTAGTCTTGTATTAAGATATTCGGTATGGACATTCCATCTCATTGTCTCATTTATTATAAGACCCAGATATTTAATGTTTGTAGTGTTCTCAATTACATTTTCGCACGTACAGCTTGTTAAGTCACATTTTTCGTCGAATTTTAAATTGTCAATTTTCGGTTATAGTCTTGAGCTGTTACTGAAAGTAATGAACTTTGTTTTTGAATGATTTAGACTTAATAACAGATTATTGTTCATCCAGCATTTAATTTTATACAGTACTTTCCGCTGTTTTTTTTTTTTGACCAATCTGTACCGCGGAACGTTAGAACAGTATCATTATTTGACTCATTTTTCCCTCTTCTTCTTCTTGATCTTAACACCCAGTATCTCAGTTAAAAAGCAGAATGGGTATTCTGTTGTAATTCCACTTTTTATTTAAAATGTCAAAAATAATTAATTAATAATTTATTCACTCTGTATATTGTCATCGCCGGCGCCATCTCGGTAATCTTTCATTTCTTTCGGCATTGATTGGTTATTTTCAAAGCCAACCAAGTTGTTGCAAATTTTGTTACTTTTTAGGATACTGAGAACAGGCAATTAAATTCACGCTCTGTGTGGAAAGCGGAAAACCTAATCATGACGTTGAGGTTGGGAGAACGGTTACCCGGGCACATTTAATTAGATGTAATATTTTATGTGTGCTTTCCACGACGTATATAATGGGGTAACATACATTATTAACAATTAATTTTAATGAATATTTAAAAATAATTGTTTATTTCTTCTGCATTAATATTATTTTACCAGGTGAGTACTGAGAACACAAACACCTGAAAAAAAATAGTTTAAGAAATCATCAGGTCAAAATAAAATAAAAAATGTCTAATCTATTGTCGATATTTTGACGGAGGCGCCGCAGTTAATAATATAACATATTTGCCGTTTATAAGCCCTTGTTAAGCGCTAGGTCCAACTTTAATACATACATAATGATGAATTATGTACTACTAGCGGATACCCAGCGGTTTCAAAAAGCAGGATGAATGGCAAGAGGGTGATTAAAATAAAATTATAGTCTAAAAGACTAAAAAACACGCCTTAATAGCAAACCGAACTAAAAAGTAAAAAATAATGTTTACATATTTTAAATATTTTATTATAAAAAGCGTGGGCTGCTTTTTACTATATTTTTATTGCATCCCACGCCTTTTACAATAAAATATTTAAAACACTATTTTTTACTTTTTAGTTCGGTTTGCTATTAAAGCGTGTTTTTTAGTTTTCTTAAACTATAATTTTTTTTAGTCACCCTCTTGCCATTCATCCTTCTTTTCGAAACCGCTGGGTATCCGCTAGTAGTACATAATTCATCATTATGTATGTATTAAAATTGGAACTAGCGTTTAACAAGGGCTTATACAACGGCAAATACGTTATATTATTAATTGCGGCGCCTCTGTCAAAATATCGACAATAGATTAGTCATTTTTTATTTTATCCTGATGATCCTAATGAGGACATTAGGACAAAGTTGTCAAATTATTATATTGTCATCGATCCTTGATAAGTGTGCAAAGTTTCAGTTTAATCTGACGTTTTGATGTGGGCGAGAATCACATTCAAAGATTAAAAAAGTTACATACATAAGGTGAAACTAATATAAAGGCGTCTAAAAATCAGCATGTTTTTACTTCGAACTTTAAATATCCAGCGCTAATCTAATCTAATCTATAATGCTACTAATGCAATTTTTTTTCTTGAACACTAATGCACTTGATGCTATAGTTTAAGTTGTATATTTATAGTTGTTTTATTGTTATAAACTACGGAATTAATTCATCAGATATTATTTTTATTCCAGAGCAACAGAAGTCAACCTGCCATTGGTTTAAAACATACACCAAAATCACGGGTAAGTTCTTCCTCGTTAATATTTAGATATTTTTTATATATTCCGTCACAAAAATGATTTGTATAGATGAAATGTTTATTAATCTAAATCAATTTTCAGCTACTTCAGTAATTTTATTATTAAAATGTTAATTGTTACTAACATTTTAAATTATGTTCTTTAATTATAAATAACTCCATTGATAAGTGATAAAGTACTTTATTTAAGCCGGTGACACAAAAATATAATTTTTAAATTACGCAATGACTAAATATTTCTAATAATAGCATGGCATTATGCATATAGTGTCTAAAATTAAGTAGGCACAACTACTGCAGATACTTGTAGTCAAAACAAGTCGATTTAACCAAACTTATTACCAAATTCATTGTTTACTGTTGAGGAGTATTTACTCCAAAAGATGTTTTTTCTGAAATTGTTGAAACACTTAAAGGGCCTAATAAGGATGTTGTGACGTGATGTTTCTGAAGAAAATTTATTTGATTGCAATTTCCTATCAAGAACAAATTAATCTCGGACTGAGTATAAATGATATTTCGTTTTACAATATGCTAAAATGCTTAGATTTTCTAAAAAAAAATAACCTTATTTTCGTTGCTTTAACCAGTAACTAAAGAATTTTAAAATAAGTTGTTTGATTATACCATCCATAATATGATATGGAAATACATCTGAGAAAAATTACACTGGACCAGACAGGACACGGCCACATAAATCTGAAGAACAAATAACGTCGGGCTCGAATAGCGGAAAATATGCATTCGTTAAACCACCCTAAAGCAATGGAATTTATTAAAAAAGTGGGAGATAGAAATGAATTATTTACGATAATTTTTCATTCAAAATTGCTTTTGTTTTATATCTATTTATAGTAGTGTTGTATATTTGTACCGTGTTGCATGTTTAACAAAATTGAATTAGAATGTAGGTACAGCCTTTTAATCTAATACATGTGTTTGCATGATACGCAAATCGTAATCAAACAGAAATTGAATAGTGATGTGAAATTTATATTTTCGAAACGGTAGCACCTTTTCTGTGTGATGTTGCAAAAATTGCGCTGAATTTTTATACATTGCAAAAATATTTATTTTAATATATGAAATTATTTTTCTGGTGCCTCCAGGCACACGAACGTTATACAAAATATGACAGTTTAGTCAGTAGGTGGTTTCCTATTCCAAAGAGAAGAAGGTTGACAAGATTTTATTATTAATAAGATCGTAGAGTTAGGAGTCCTAAAACATATTCCAGGTTTGTCCCTTCTTCATCCTTCCCTCGGTCCTACCGCCATTTTGAAGACATGGCTGCCAACATAATTTTCACACATTTCGCCCAGTGCGTCTTTGGGAATGTTGTTGAGAAGACAGTATATCACAATTTTTGCTTCAACGTTTTTGGTCTGGGATGAATCATGATGTTTTGCTAGTGCAGGGCTGTTGTGCATCGCCAGCCGTAGACTAGTTTCGAGCTGCCTTGCACTGTAGTCCTTTCTTTAGGATTAATCTATCTGCTGGAGGCTTATTGCAATCAGATTTTATTTTACGTTTTGCGATTGAAGACGTAGTATGTCAGAAGTTATATGACATTATTTTCAATTGATTTGGAAACGCAGATTGTGCACCTTGATTGATGGCAATGAATCGATTTCCTTTCATAAGAAACAGTGCAATACTGGACTTTATGGCTAGGGAGCTGTAATATTAAAAACTCCGAGATGTTGTGGACGTCCGTCGGCTTGATAGATGGTGCGGAAGGTCCCCCTGAACCTCTCGGTACCCTTAGTTTAGTTATTGGTCGTGATCTATGGAATTTATGATCCCGAGAAGGTCACTCCGAATGGACGAAATGTGGAACCTGTCCGTCGACTAAAAAATTACATTCTAGGACTCATCAGAAACCCAGTGCCGTTTTTTTTGCATTCAGTTCACGAGGTCCAAAATTATGGGCAAATAACCGAACTTTTTTTATTTTTCTGTCCGAGATGTGAAGACCCTTCAAAACCTTTTCCAACCTGTTTTCCCAGATGGAAAAGTACCAAAATCCAATCGACAGACAAAATTATTCACCAGAATTTTTTTGGGCGACTGAAAATTGGGAAAGTTACAAAATTTGATGTTTTTCCACCTAATTTTTGGAATTATGGGGAAAATGTCTGTCAACCATTTTTCCTGCTAACTGGGCCCATAAACAGTGGTAAAAAATAATCATCAATTTCATCCCTAGCACAATTTTTGTCCACCCTTCAAAAATGTCCAAAATGTGCCAATTTATAAAAAAGCGGAATAAAGTGTCTATTTATCTACAGTGTCCTTTGTGCTGCTGCAATTTTCATTAATATGTTGACCTAAAACCAGGAAAACCAGAAAACCCTAAAAAAACAAATTCTGCACCCCCAACCCCCTCAGGGATTGCAATTTCGCGAGTTTTGTTTGTCGATTGGATTTTGTTACTTTTTCCATCTGGGAGGACAGGTTGGAAAAGGTTTTGAAGGGTCTTCACATTTCGGACAGAAAAATAAAAAAAAAATTCCATTATTTGCCCATAATTTTGGATCTCGTGGACCGAATGCAAAAAAATATTTTGCAATGGGTTTCTGATGAGTCCTAGAATGTAATTTTTTAGTCGACGGACAGGTTTCACATTTCGTCCATTCGGAGTGACCTTCTCGGGATCATAAATTCTACAGATCATGACCAATAGTTAAACTAAAGGTACCGAGTTGTTCAGGGGGACCTTCCGCACCATCTATCAAGCTCACGGACGCCCACGGCATCTCGGAGTCTTTAACATTACAGCTCCCTAGCTATTAGTAGTAGGTATATTTTTACCTTACTACACATTTATTCTTTTTGAAAAATAAAATGTTTTCAAATAAATTTTCATTCCATACCATGACTCAAAAAACGGAATACGAAATTTAAACAATCAAACAAAATGAAAATAATTAAAATTTGACCTTGGTCTAAAAACATTAGTTAAAAAGAACTAAATAAACCATATTGTAATATGAAATGAAGAGAACTCAAAAAACGAAATTAAAATAAAATAATCAGTCAAAACTGAATTCGGTCAAAATTAAAATGAAAAGGTTTTCGTAAAAGTAAATAAACACAACTAAAAAAAAAGAATACGCAAGGCGTGCGTACTTTTTAATCATTAATCATTTAATAATTATTTATAACGTATAGAACCAATTTACATAAATTCATTCATTGGAGTTGGGTTTCGAGATATAAACCTAACGACATCCCATTATGTCACCGGAACTAATATCATTTGTACGGGAAAAAACGGACGTAGAAGTCTCTGATCAGGCGAGAAACCTTTTGTATTCTACGTTTTGCCGGAAGTGCCGGTTCGACAGTATATTTAAACAATTTTCACCCCTGAGCCCGCGCCCCATACCTGGGGATATTTGCAAAAATAAAGGTGGAATACTGCATTGTCATCCGATCTTCGTAACTGTGCAAAGTTTCATCACTTGATTATGTCAGAAAGTGTGTCAAATAAAGGATGCAAGATTTGAACACAAACATGAAAACTACATTGTGAGTTAAACAAAAGCAAGTAAAAAAAGCGAAATTTAAACGAAACAAGCAGTCAGTATGACATAATTAATAAATAATTCGCTTTATAGTTTTCGATAGGCGAATGTTTGTTTTTATTTACATCCTAATTAAAGCGCTCCTGGCTCGGTACTCGTACCTGAAACCTACAGGGTGATTTATCTAAACATGCGGAAAATTATTCAGTGGGTTGTCCCCACAAAAAGGAGTTAAAAAAATTAAGAAATAAAAAAATTTGGTAAAGAATATTACCTTATTCTTTTGTAGAAGTGCTCCGCCTATGACTAACCAATCTGACGTAATACGGTGCAACGAAATCACTTCCTTTCTTATGTGGTATGGGTAAAAACAATTCTCGCGTATAGGGTACTTATTGTAGGGTCTTGTTCTAGTAATTCTAGAAGTTCTTCGTCTACTTCAACAGGACGATTTACTACACGTTCTCTGTCGCCTGGTAAACAAAACCCGGTGTCACGAATTCGTTACACTGCACTTAATTTTTTTCTCTTAGGTTTGCGCCTGTGGGGAAATTTTCTCCCGTATTTTCGTGCAGCCCCTGCAAGACTTTCATTCATTACACCATAGGTTAATATCATGTCGCAGTATTGCGTCGTGAACTCTGGCATAATCGGTATTTGCGAATATAGTTTAAAATTTAGCAAAAATGGGAAATGCTCTAAACGGAAGTCGAAGAGTCACTGAACTGAACAGTGAACGCGTGGCGCACTGACTTTAGACAACTAAGACAGCTGATTTTACCTGGTATAAACAAACAAGCGACACGTGTGTGAACGCGTCGAGATAGCATAACTCACTTGTTCAGAAGCGTATCTTTGCAGGTTTTAATGCAAAAAATATAATAAATTACCTTGGATCGCTTTAAAATTTTACTGGCTTTCCCACATAACAGACGTATACCATTTTATTTTCCGCATGTTTACATAAATCACCCTGTATATTCCGACTTTTAAGACTTGCGGAGATATTTTTTAAAATGCAACCTTCTTTGAAATTTTTACTATTTCATGGAACATGATCAAAATAATGTAAAACTAAATGATTATAAAAAATTGGAGGAAATTTTGCGCCCTTCGAATTTTGGCGCCCAAAGCGCTAGCCGCTTTTGCTTGCTGATGGTTAATCCGCCTCTGCCTTCGATTTCCACTTTTATAAAGAGGAGTAATACTTGTGATTTTCAATTTATCCAGAATTTTTTTATTTTTAAGAGCTAAATTCAATATTAATGCTAATAGCTTACCAATGCTTCTTTACAATCCTTAATTACATGACTTGGTATATTATCAAGTCCCATTGTTCTCTTTGGTTTTAATTTACCTATTGCCTTGATGATATCAGCATAAGAGATCTGCCTAATATTTAATAGTTCTAGTTCGTCATTACCAATTATACCATTTTCGGATATAGAATCTATTCTTTTAGGTAACTGAAAAACAGACTTAAAGTTATTGGCGAAACCTTGAGCAGTAATAGACTTTTTTTTTTATACACATTTATTTAACGTCGGCCTATTTCCGCTACTGAGGCCTAACACCGACGCCTGTAGACGAGCTACCCCCAACCAGGAATTTTGCCGAACCTCTTCCCTTAAGAAGAGTATTGATCTTTTACTTGCCTAACATTTAATAGACAAGGGACCGACGGCTTTACATCCCCTCCGAAGGATGGTATATCTCCTATACAACCCTCGCCTAAGGTTGTATAGCTTCCGCGCATACACTGATATACAAGCCGCTGGAAGATGTGTGAGGTGAGAACGCGGTTTCCGTTGGAATGGTCACCAATCCAAGTACTAACCGCGCCTGTTGTCGTTGCTTTACATCGCATACCGAAGTATGTACATAGTAAAGACGCACCTACGCTCTCCCCCCAGTAATAGACTTCCGCCTGATAAAACCTATTATTCAGACTCGTCAAATATTGCCAAATAAATACATCATAACTCTAAGCATAATAGGGAAGTAAAAGTAAAAAGCAAAATAAAAGTGCTTCAAGCCTACGGTCTATGTTTTAAAATCGCACGCAAGTAATACATTTTTTGAGAAAACCATGAAACTACTTATCTTTGGAATATAATTTATACAAGAAACGGTTGTTCTAACTTTTTAAAGTTTTGGAGACAAAATGTTTGCATTTTTTATTCCGATTTTGTTAAGAAAGTGATACTCCTTTTCCCACCAAAACGATGCACAACAATAATTATAATGTAAACGCAGTAAAATAAAATTAGCTGTCTTAGCAACTCTACATGAATATTCAGTGTAATTTTTTTTATACATCAGAGATTTAGATGTTTCTTCTGTTTTATATTGAAAGCCTTGGCAGTTTCTATCTGTGATAAATTCCCTCCTACTGGTGGTAATTCCCTTCCCACTGTACTTGTGTAGTTTTTTCTACTGCTGCACACTTTCTGATCAACTCAATACTGAAAAATCCTGGATTGCTTGCAACAAAACACACTTTAAACCTTAAAAAATATTTATTTAGGAAAACTATTCATTCAATAAATAAAAAATCTCAAGAGTATTTTGATAATGATTTCATATTACATGTTTGCCATGTCACAAAATTTTAAGAATAAGAACACACTAATTTAAGTGCATATTTTCCGCGCTGTGCTGATACTTTCCCCACATTCGGCACAGCGTTCGTGTCCCTCTCCAATGGCGGCGTGCGCGGCCTCACAAAAATGACTCATTCCATCAGTATCACGCTGGTTGTTGGATAGTGTGTACGTCGATCGATTGTCGCTCGTACTGTTTGTAAACAACATATGAGAGCAAAACGTGCTTTTCACACCTTTTCCATCTCGAAAATAATTTAATTGTTACAATTTTATTTTGAATTATATTCAAAATATCCGATCCACACTGATTTGTTTGATTTTGTTCTTGTGCTGTGTTTTGTTTTGACGATATTCCAGTGGTTATCCCGAAGATGTATTTTTGTTTGTGTTAATTTTATTTGTTTTGTGTTTATTTTTGTTCCTGTGCGTTTCTACTGAGATTTTAAAAACAGGTAATATACTTTTTATATTCTCACTAGAAATCTGCTGTTATTTACCAGTAAAAAGCAAGTCGCGATGCCGGAAAGTGGAAATGCACATGTTAAGAGTTGAGGCCATCTCAGGTCATAAGTACAAGAAGCGATTTTTTTAAAAACAGTTCATTGTGTGCTGTGTGCGTTCTAGCGGGAACCACCTACCTTGTTCTTCCGAAGCCTGTTTTACTGTACGTAAATAAAGCACAAACCCGAAACTACCTGATACCTGTTTGATGTTGAGGTTAGAAATACAACTTGCCATTTGCTCTCAGATATATCCCAAATTAATATTGCTTGTAAGGCAAGGCGGTTTGTTTAGGATTGTTTAAATGAAAATGCCGTGCATGATATTTGTTTTTGTAGCATTGTGGCCGAGCTGCTGGCCACGAGTGCTACGACAGATTTAAATTCTCTTTACCGCTGTAGATATGTAAATAAGGAGTTGAAGCATTTACATTTAAACAAGCAAAATGTACAATTTTTGGAATAGGAATAAGTACTGGTAATGAGTTCCTGTTTACTAAAAGTGTTTAATCTTTACACTTATTAGGAATTTAACAGATAGCAACAAATACCGAACTGTTATAGACAACTGTTTCAACATATTTAACATACCTGCATGTGTAGTTCTGTATGTTTACGGAGAATTAATTCATTAATGTATTTAATTTACGCTATTATTGAATTATTTCGATAAGATAATGTAAAATAAATAAGAAACGCCTTCCATTAGAGAGAAATGTGACAAATAAGTAGGTGTAAGTAGTTATGTACATTTTCTTATCTTTAAAATGTGCAGGTATTTGGTGCCAATACGTCAATTATAACTAATGATAAGCAAATTTAAAGACTTGATGACTTTTATTATAATAGTACCCGCATTTGAAATCGTTTCCAGTATTTATAGTTCAAACACAGCTAAATCCAAGGTGTATCTACGGACGTTTGTCTTCACTGGTCGAGGTCATAAAAAAATAAATTGGGTATTTTCGAATGTCCTGCTTATTGACTTGCCTTTTTTTGGGTAATTCTGCAGTTTATCCACTTCTCGATTTTTGAGTTTTTTTGTGGATACATTAATAAGAGGGTTATATGAAGCGTTTGTGACTAATGAAACCAACGTTTCATTAGTCACAAACGCAAATGTTTAAATAATCGAAAAAATCAAAGAATAAGGAGCGAATAGGGGTGTTGAATGTGTAAAGACGAGTGAAAATGCGACGTTTTTAGGTCATTTTGAAACGATTAGCATTGAAAAAGTCATTTTAGAGCAAGGGTAAAGTTTACCCTTGCTCTAAAATGAATTTTGTTTACCCGGTAAACAAGAGTCATAGCATTTGATTGCTTATTACTCGAGTTATTACTGCGATTCACTGATTTCATAGAGTCCTGTCGTAGGCCCAATAAACATTCAAATTTGTCATGATGCCTTATTTTCCGTTGCCCTGAAATGCCTGTTTAAATGTTTTACATGTGAAATTCTCTTATTTCCTTTTTGGGTCCTTTACGTATTGGTCATTGCAAAGCAAATAAAATTAGGTTAGGTTAGTACCTAGATATAATGTTGTAATGACTCTTACCCTTGCCTTAAAATGACTTTTTCAATGCCAATCGTTTCAAAGTGACCTAAAAACGTCGTATTTTCACTCATGTTTATCCACCCAGCATCACTTTTCAGTCAATTTCCTCAATTATTATACATTTGCGCAACATTTTATTGGTCACAAACGCTTCACATAACTCTCTTTAATATATTCACAAAAAAAAATCCAAAAAATCGAGAAGTGGATAAACTGCAGAATGATTTTTTTTTGTAACAAGGTAACGATACTTCCGTTAATATTTGAAACTAAGCGAGAGTGCAAAAACTATACGTATAGTTGAAGTAAAAAGTTCCCGGCAAATAAAAAACGCAACAAAAACTTTACGACCTCATTAAAATACCGGTACTCTTTATATTGCAAATTGACTAGCTTACCTTTATAGGATTTAATGTGCGTCGGTTCGTTTGATGAGCTTCGCGCCATGGTCCGCGGCGATATAATTATGTCGTAAAGTTTTTGTTGAGTTTTTTGACTGTAGGGAAGTACTTACTTGGACTATACCTCTTTGAGCATAAAATGTACCTACTGGCCACCAAAGTCTCATAAATGGGGTGGGTTATAAAGCGTTTGCTTCTCTTCATTTTTGATTGACTTAAAAACTACTTTCCTCTCAGCTTTGGTGTGCAATTTTCAATTAAAGTATGAATAATGTCAGGGTGTTCGTATGTGTTGGTTGGTGTATTGAGTTATCGCAATTTAAAAGAAAATGCAGAATTTTAGATCATTTTACCTTGAGGTGAATATTTTTTATTGTTTTTTGTTGGTTCTTGCAAATTTAAATCCAGTTTCAATTCTATGTATTATACCTATAGTATCGTTCAAAGTTTCCCTGCAAATAAAGAATGCAACAAAAACTTTATAAGCTCATTATTAACTGCGGCGAACTAGTCAGTATGATGTCATCAAACAAGCCGACGTACATTAAAAACCTAAGAAGGTAAGTGATTCGATTTGCCGGCGGAATACTACAGATAGTAACGGTATTTTAATGAGGTCATAATGTTTTTTGTTGCATTTTTTATTTGCAGGGAATCTTTGAACGATACTTCACGACCTCATTAAAATACCGGTACTCTCTGTACTGTTGTTCGCAAATTGACTCGCTTACCTTTATAAGTTTTTAATTTGCGTCGGCTTGTTTGATGATGGCATGTCGTTTGACCCAACGGCGATGATAATTATCTCATACAGTTTTTGTATGCGTTTTTTTGAGTGCCGGGAACTGATGAATTCGACCATATAGTTCAAGTAGGAAGAAACTGAGACATAAAAAACGTAACAAAAACTTTACGACCTCATTAAAATACCGGCACTCTTTTTGTGTTGTTCGCAAATTCACTCGCTTACCTTTATAGGTTTTTAATGTGCGTCGGGAATGTTTCATATCAGGCTTGGCGCCATGGCCCGCGGCGATATAATTATGTCATAAAGTTTTTGTTGCGTTTTTTATTTACTGGGATCTATTAATTTCAACTAGCGCCATGGCCCGCGGCGATAATAATTATGTCGTAAAGTTTTTGTTGTTTTTCTCTGACTCGGGAATTTATTACTTGAATATACCTACATATGTAATTTTGTGACTGTAAATGGGAGTCAAGTCAGGATTCATTTATGGGTTCAGATGGATTATTTGGGCAACCAAATGGTCATTCATCAGGTTCTAAAATACAAAGCGTTTTTGAAATATATGTTTATATTTTAATTCGTGAGTCTTTATATCCTTATATTTATAATGTGAAGATCAGTTCCGCTTTTTAAATTTGAGAACTGAAAGAAATGACAACATACCTAAGTTATTTTTATTACAGTCGAGATTGCAATGTTGCCAAGTCTACATAAAATGATTAAATTATAAATAAAATTGGAAATAAACCCACTGATTTAATATTTTATTTAGTTAAAGTGCAATCCATCCTTGAATCCACCGCTATGAGTATCATAAGCAACAAAGCACGATGTAAAAACAATAATTGGCTGTTACCTACTTACCAAAGCGAAAGCTGTATATACATTAGCAAACTTTCTGTTGTTTTATCAACAGATGACCAGTTCAGGGTTATTGGGATGACCGCAAATATAAACAGTACACATTGGCTTACTGAATAATGAAATTTTCAAAATTTTCTCACTTATTTTCTCAACATTTTAATAAATGAATATGATTGCGTTGATCAGGAAGATGTGAGTATTCATAGATTTCAATATATGCGTGTATTTTAAAAATATCCTGTATATTCGCCAAAGCCAAGTGGCTCAAGAACGGGAGGTTGTTTTCCTTGGGGTACCGATCAAACACAAGATTGTATTTTTAATTACTTAAAATTCGTATCTATTAGAATGTATATATTAATAATACTAGACCGTAACGCGCTGTCAAAATTGAACGACTTATAGCCAGATGTACCAACGTGGTTCAACTTTGAACTGAGTTCAATAATCTAAGGTTACAATTGCAGCAACAATAGTAGTCACGGATTTTGAACCGGGTTTAGGTTGAACTGAAATTGAACTTCGTTGGTACATCTGGCCCTTAGGAGGACTTTAGGAGTTGCTGATCTAAATGTTTCAAGTGCGTACCTGGGCGCAATTGATTTTGCGACTAGTGTAACGACATTTTAATGTGGTCGCATTTCATTCGCAAATTGACTCGCTTATCTTTATAGGTTTTTAAACATCTATCAAGTTAGCATTACCATATCGAAATTTTGCAATGTCAATATATGGATTGATTGTCGCTTTTTTGTCGTAAATTTGTCGTGAAAAAAAAATTTGTCGCGCCTTATTTAAAAAAAACCATGGTAATGCCAACTTGATAGTTAAGTTAGCATTACCACATTCCGAAACGAACTAAAATGGTGGAAAAAAGAGCTCTCAGTATCAAAATAATTTGTCGTGAGCAAATAATATGCAAAAAACCACCCCTTGATAATACAGAGAAAAATGTATGCATTCTCCTATTTCTGCGTAATGGAAATTCGCTACAAACTATTTTCTGACACGACAAATTACAAAATAATTAACACACATTAATTACATTATTTCTGCGTAATATAATTTTGCGACAAATTCCTGAAAAACAATCGTTCCAAAAAACTACCCCTTGATTATTTACAAGGGTGGTAGTGAGTACAGAGAAAAATGTACCTACTAATTCTCCTATTTCTGCGGAACGAAAATTCGCGACAAACTATTTTTGGGCACGACAAATTCGTAGGCCACTCACGACAAATTCCTAAAAAAGAATCAGTTCAAAAAAATCACTCCTTGCTGATTTATGGAAGTGGTAATGATGACTACGGAGGAAAATATGTTAATTTAACTATTTTTGCAAACTAGAAATTCGCGACAAATTGTTTCGTGGCGCGACAAATTCCTTCGGCTCTTACGACAAATTTCTGAAAAAGCATCAGTCCAAAAAACCATCCCTTGATGATTTACGAGGGTTGTAATGATGAGTCGGAGAGACGGAGAAAATATACTAATTTAACTATTTTTGCAAACTAGAAATTCGCGACAAATTGTTTCGTACAAATTCTTACGTCCCTTACGATAAATTCCTAAAAAAGAATCAGTTCAGAAAACGATCCCCTGATAATTTACAGGGGTGGTAATGCTGAGTTCGGCAAAAATGTGTTAATTTTCCTATTTTTGGAAACTAAAAATTGGCGACAAATTGTTTCATTTCACGACAAATTCCTACGTCTCTTACGACAATGTCCTAAAAAAGAATCAGTTCAAAAACCATCCCCTGATGATTTACGAGGGTGGTAATGCTGAGTTCGGCAAAAAATGTTTTAATTTTTCTATTTTTGGAAACTAAAAATTCGCGACAAATTGTTTCGTGGCACGACAAATTCCTGAAAAAGAATCAGTCTAGAAAAACTGTCCCTTGATGATTTACGGGCGTGGTAATACTGATAACGGGAAAAAATGTATTAATTTTCCTATTTTTGTAAACTAAAAATTCGCGATAAATTGTCACGTGGCATAACAAATTACTACGTCCCTTACGGCAAATTCCTGAAAAAGAATCAACACAAAAAAACCACCCCTTGATGATTTACGAGGGAAGTATTAACGACCGCGGAGAAAAATGTGTTAGTTTAACTAGAAATTCGCGACAAATTGTTTCGAGGAACGACAAATTTCTAGTCCCTTACGGCAAATTCATAAAAAAGAATCAATCCACAAAGAACCATTCCCTGATGATTTACGGGGGTGGTAATAAAATTCAGCACTATCACCCCGTAAATCATCAAAAGGTGGTTTTTCGCATATAATTTGCTCACGACAAATTGTTTTGATACTCTGAACCCTCTTCTCGATCATTTTAAACCCTTCCGGCTAATTTTATTATCAAGTTGACATTACCATGGATATTTTTTAATAAACCGCATCGTTTTATTGGACTGATTATTTTTCAGGAATTTGTCATGAGTGACCTAAGAATTTGTCGTGCCAGAAAACAGCGAATTTTCGTTACGCAGAAATAGGAGAAATAATACACTTTTCTCCGTACTCACTACCACCCCTGTAAATCATCAAGGGGTAGTTTTGGACCAATTCTTTTTGAGGAATTTGTCGCAAAATTATATTACGCAGAAATAGAGTAATTAATGCATTTTTCTCTGTACTCAGCACTACCAACCCCATAAATTATCAAGGGGTGGTTTTTTCTACTGATTCTTTTTTAGGAATTTGTCTGGCCTACGAATTTGTCGTGCCCAAAAACAGTTTGTCGCGAATTTTCATTACGCAGAAATAGGAGAATTAGTAGGTACATTGTCTCTGTACTCACTACCACCCTTGTAAATAATCAAGGGGTAGTTTCTTGGACCGATTGTTTTTCAGGAATTTGTCACAAAATTATATTACGCAGACATAGGGTAATTATTACATTTTCTTTTCTACTGCGCACTATCACCCCCGTAAAGCAGAAGGGGCGGTTTTTTGTACTGATTTCTTTTTTAGGGATTAGTCATAAAGGGTCTACAAATTTGTCGTGTCAGAGAATAGTTCGTAGCGAATTTCCATTACGCAGAAATAGGAGAATTAATACATTTTTCTCTGTACAATGTACTACCACCCCCGTAAATCATCAAGGGGTGATTTTTCGCATATTATTTGCTCACGACAAATTATTTTGATACTCAGAGCTCTTTTTTCCACCATTTTAGCCGGTTTCGGAATGTAATAATGCTAACATCAAGTTGACATTACCATGGGGTTTTTTTAAATAAGGCGCGACAAATTTTTTCTTTTCACGACAAAAAACGACAATTAATCCATATATTGACATTGCAAAATTTCGATGTGGTAATGCTAACTTGATGGATGTGGTTTACGTATGTTCGTCGATTTGCCTGATGATAGCATGCCGAATGGCCCAACGGCGATAATAATTTTGCTGTCTTTTTTGAATGCACCGTAAATGTGAGCTCGACTATAACACTGGCATTACATTGTTAACTTGAGGTCACGAGAGTAAAAGTTTATTCTTATTAATATTATTGGAGATAAATTTTCGTACCTTTCATTGAAACTCAATTTATTTAAATTGTAAGAGATTATCGACAGATATGTAACTGGTGACTTCGTAAAATGCGTGAATTTTTTAAGTCTCACGTGGAAAGGGCAAGTATCCTCATATGCACGTGGTAGAGGCATGCGCTTTTTTGACTTTGTTTACTTTGTTAATGTACAAATAGGTTTTCAGTTTTATCGCTATCGGATCATTTTTTGATATTTAAATATGACGAAACCAAAATGGCGGCCGAAATTCAGACATTTAAATGGGTATATACATAAGTGCTTATGGTCCGGGAATCGACAGGTAATTTTATATTTCGCTTTTAACGAATTCGTTTTTGATTTAATTTTAATTGATTATCGGACTGACATGCAAAAGGTTAGAGGTTCGATCTTTAGAAATTACATTTCCTATATTTGTTCTTGTGGAAATGCCAAATTGCATGATAATACTATAAAGTATTATTTTGTATCTAACGTTTTGGTATATACTGAATTTAATTTGTTTAAATAACTCGTTATCATTGTATAATACCAACCCATATAATTGTTATCGACATGGCGAATTGCGAGGCTAATTATTTCCCTCGTTCTCGTTATTTTCTATTGATGTATAGACGGGACAAGATTGCATAATATGCATTGTCAGTATCGATCACGACCCGTGAATGCCATTTGTAGAAAATTATGCGACGGAGTGTATGCGACATTTTGGTTAGAAATAAATGTCGTGCCCTCAATACACGTTGATCCGTTTGATTCATTTTTAATTAATTATGGTTATATAAGCCCTGCATAAAATTCATATTTCTTTACTGTTCACCTATTTAAAATAAACACATATAAGTACTTAAGTAGTATAAAGGCAATAACCGATGCATGTTTAGCCATTTTTTTTTGTGATACTATCATCCCTAGTCGTTGTTCAACCTCTTACTTCTCGCTATCTCTACTATTTGTTTCTTCAATTAGGCCCCTGTGTATTTTGGGCTCATTTGTAGATTAGGTAATGATAAAATTGGGATATATAAATAAAAGTTTGTTTTTCAGATAAATAAATAGATAAAAGTAGGCAGTACACCCACTTAATGTGGATATTTATTATTTATTAGTGCAATATTTTTGCCTAGATTGTTGCACATGGAACATTAATGAATTTGCTGATTTTGTGTTTTTTGTGCACAGTTTTTCATTAAGTACTTGCTTTTCTAAAAGTTTCTTATCGAGTGAAAAGAATTGCGCCAGTCCCTTAATTAAAAAACATCATAAGAGACTATTTAATTTACAATGATCAAGTCTCAGATCAGACGACAACAACACATGAAAGTCTATTTTCATGGCCATTCTCAATAGTCGTTAAAAGTGTTGTGTCTGAATTTCACCCTCGCTTCCTGACCATTTTCACTGCGAATTTCTCTGCACGATTAATGTTATTTTTCACCCCGAAGCTAAAATAAAATTTAAAATCACTAAATTACTGTCAAGAGTTCGTAAACTCGACGGTGCGTAATCTTTTGGATATCCAGTTAACTTGTTAAAAGGGGAAGCCGGACAAATACCCTTGTAGCGCTAACAGACTTTTGCGTATTTATTTCTATAAGCCGTTCGATGATGATAAATTTTTGTCGTGGTGACATTTCGTGATATTTCACTTGGTGTCATCTATAAACATTGAGGTTGCGGCATTTTTGTGGAATATCTAAAATTAAAATATACATCAGTACACGACTTACTAAATATAGAAGATTTATTACACATTTTTATGTGATTAATTGATAATACTGCGTATTTTAAGACTACACTTTTAGATATGTAAAAGATTTATGGTAATATTTTGGTATGCCTAGTCATTTTAATCATTCGCTGGTGTATAGAGTCTGAAAGGAAGCCATCTTTATCTTTTCTGCCGTTGTGGTAAGATTTTTTTCAGCTCTATTTTTTCGATATCTGCGAAGAATATTATGGTTGTGTTAAAAGTTTCCTACCACTTTCTTTGATTCAGAGTTATACCAATTGTAAGTAAATATATTCGCCTCAATAGAAAGTTATTTCTTTTGCATTTGTTCAACAACAACATCCTTCTGCAGCTCCATAAGGATAAGCCATTGCACGGAGTCTTCTATAAAAATATAGAAGACCTCGGCTTATCCGAAAGGCTGACCTTCGCCTTTTTAAGGTCACCCGGGCTGAAGTCTGAGACCGAGGGATTCATAATGGCTTGCCAAGATCGTGTATTTAAGACCCTCGTCTATCTACGTCGTGTCGTGGATATGGAGGTCCCTGATGTCAGCTTCAGGGCCTGTCGCAGGGCGCCGGAGACTGTAATGCACTTACTGTCGGCTTGCCCGACAAACGCAGTCTCGGCCTATATTCACAGACACGACGCAGTATTACGAGTGCTTTACTATCATCTAAGGCACTCGTATGGGATAGACAAAACACCAGTTACGCTCCGGGAGATATTGAGTATTGAGTCCGTTGTGGGGAATGAGAAGTGTCTAATTTATTGGAACTACTCGTTTCCCACCGTCAGGCAAATACAAGCCAACAAGCCTGACCACCAACTCAAGACAATCTATGTCGTGGAATTCTCAGCCCCCGCTGAGAGCAACATTGTCTTGAAAGATTAGGAAAAACGAACAAAATATCGAGATTTGCTCTTCGAACTCCGCAGGCTTTATCCGGGCCATTCTGTCAAAATAGTGGTACTGATTATAGGAGCCCTCGGTAGAATGAGACAGACGGTGCTTTCGGAACTAAAGATCATTCCGGCATGCCGAGATTCGGCAGAGATCTTAGCCGGAAGAATGCAGAAGGCTGTCATCCTCGGTTCATTGCGTCTACTCAGGGCACACGATTCGCGGACCCGGTAGTCACTCACCCCACGGGCGTGGGGAGTGGCTATTGGTATTTATTACCAGCTCCCCTCTGTGAGGGTCGGAGCCACAGAGTAGGGTGGCTGGTTTTTTGAAAAAAAAAAAAATACTATACCTGTTAAGGAGCAATTTCTTAACCTCATACTCAAATGCTTTTGTATTATTTAATTCTTTTATTTTTGTGGTAGTTTATTATACAGCTTAATACCTACATATCGGACTTCTTTCGTAAATAGACAGCGTGTGAACTGGTATTGATGACTCATTTTTGTTTCTAGTTTCATAAATATGATTATAATTGTTACATAAAAATTAATGCAAATTCAGCTTTACAAGTGTAACAACTTCATAAATAAATATATTCGGTATTATTAGAATATGTAACTCCTTGAAAACATTTCTACAGGATATAGTTTTATTTAATCTTCGTATGTTTTTGACTGCCATCTTTTGAATATTCCTTCAAGAGAATGCGATGAACCTCAAAACACTATGCCGTATTTCACCTGGGAATAAAATTTAGCATAGTAGTAGGAAAGAACAACTGATATGCTGGTTAGCTTACTTGATCTATGAAATGCAAAACATGTCGATTAGAGCTTTTTGCACAAATGGTGAATATGTACTTCCCAATTTAGGGCATTATCAATATAAATACCTACCTAAAAATTGTGTATGTTGAACTTGTTCAAGTGATTTACCATTAACTTTTATTAAGCTGCTTATATTATAGTTCGGCAATGTAAAATAAACAAAAACAGTCTTCGATGTATTTAAAGGTAATTTGTTTTCATTAAACCATAATATAAAATCTTTAATTTGGTTTTGTGAGACATCTGTTAGGTCGGAGTAATACTCAAATATGAATTATCATCGGCAAACATGATCAAATTACCATTATGCACAGTACTTGGTAAATCGTTAATAAATAATAGAAACAGCAGTGGCCAAAGAACGGATCCCTGTGGAACATCACATGATGCATTTAGTTCATCTGATCTTATATTATTTAATTCAACAACTTGATTTCGATTTGAAAGATAGGACTGCAGCCAGCCATTTATTTTTCCTCTAAATCCATACTTATTTAGTTTCTTGATAAGCAAATCGTGATCCACCCTATCCAATGCCAAGTCCATGAAAATTCCAAAACACATATCATTTTATTTATGGAATCGTACAACTTGTCTAGAAACTGCATGACAGCTGTCTGAGTGGAGCTCTTTTCCCGAAATCCATGTTGAGTATCGAACGTTAAAAAATGTAGTATCATTCTATCATCTCTATTATTTTTGAAATTGTCGACAATAAAGAAACTGGTCGGTAATTGTCAATTAATGTTGTGGACCCTTTCTTATCAAGTTATTAGGAAATACGCCCTCAACGAAAGATTTGCTTATTATTAAAACCAAAGGCTTCACTACATAACTGACAAATACCTTCAACATTTTTGAACTGGTATTGTCCACTCCAGAAGAATTTGTTTGTTTAAATTCCATTATTACATTAAATATTCCCGTTTCTGTGACATATCTAACAAACATTATTGGATATTGAAGTTTTATAGATAAAGATCTAAAGTTTGTTACAAAATAATAAAATTTTAAAAAATAATAAAATAATTGTGTTTTTTCGCAGTTTTCTTAAATATCTCCGATTCATATAGCAATAAAGAAATCAGGCCGTTTGTTATAGAATTGCGAAGAAAAGTAAACCTGTATACGAACTTTTTTTTTTAAATAACAAAAAATGTATAGTTAACATCGAGCATTTTTAAACAAATGGAGAACTAAATTAAAGTCGAACGTATTATGAAAACTCCTACATTACTTACCCTTTTAAATGATGAATCACATCTTGTACTGCTTAAGAGAACATGTTTTGTGAACAGCGAGAAAGAATGATGATTTTTTCTCTGACGAAATGTAATAAAATCATCAAGTATTACATACTTTTGAATTCATAATTTCGAATGCTTTAGAAATTTGTAATAAAAAGACAGGTCCGTATTTAAAAAACTAAAGTTAATGGTGGCCCTGAAGAGACGAAACGTCATAATAAAAATTTTAACGGTATAAGTTATGGCAAAGCTAATTTATAACAAAATGTTCCAATATTTTTTTTAGTATTGTTTATAATAACAGCACTAGGTACAAAATGAGCAATTTCAAATTGTAACTATCTGCTGGACTAATAGAAATATTTTAAATTTTTTAATCCATCTCATTGCCCTTGAGAATACGAAACTTTCTTCCCATTTACTGACTTGTAACTGTTATGATTTGCGGGATAGATAAGAAGAGGCCATCCTGTATACCGTACGTTTATTACTAACTTGTACATGGCGCTGTCGCGATGTTTGATCCGTAGAGAGCGTTCCTCATATTCACTTGCGATTTTCTCGAAAACTGCTATCCCTAGAAAAAAAAATTCAAATAATAAAAGTTGCCTCTACTATTTTATCTTTGTTTCTCCTCGATGTGCTTTGGTATCTACTTCGCAAGATAGAAAGTTTCCAGCTTGCTATACTCAAAATTATGTAAATTTTCACATTTTATCGACAAAATTGACTTTAATGTTTAATGCATTTTGAAAAATAAAATACGGTAGTAATAAAACAGCACCGTAAAAATTTGACAACAATTGTTTCTTTTCGAGTTAGAGGGAGTTAAACGAAAAAATATTTTAATTATATTATAACTTTTTCCATATTTTTACCAGTATTATTTGTCCTTTCCAACCAAAAGCGTCTTAATTTTCGATTTTCCTCCAAAAAATGTTTCTCCTTTTATAAGCATCGTTATCCGGTCCTACCGCTGTTCTAATTGAACCACTGACTGTTATAGCCACTTCGCGTCGGCGTCGCTTTCATTTAGCTGTTAAAATTTTGATTTTTATTCTACACGAATTGCGTAAAACGATACATTCCAAAGAAGTTATATGTATACGATTGGAAAATTCCAACATTCCCGGATTCTTTGTCTGCTATAGGGTTGAATAATGCTTGAAATCAACTATTCTGTGAAGAATTCGTTTATTCACACATCTGCAGACATTTCTAGTAGTTAATAACATCAATTCTTGTAGGGGTAGGCATTCTTCGCTAGGGATGTCAGGATACTTAAGTTATAAAATGGTGAACAAAATACTTTCTCGTTTCTCCTATAGACTTTACTTTCAAATAAAACGTCCTTGATTTAATACGTAAACGAATTTTGTATGTGGCAGAATGAGTTTTTCACTATAAAACAATCGATGAATGGTCCAGGAAGCTTCTAATTAATATCAAATGTTTCTTTATATGATTTAGATGCTATGTGATTTTTTTTTAGATAATCCCAAAGTAACTAACGCTTTATTTTTCCATTTGTTAGATAAAGTGACGCTAGACGCCTGCAGAGCCTAACACCGAACGTTTCGAAGTGCACCTTCAGACGTCTGTCTTGTTCAAACTATTGATGTTAGATAGATGCTCTCGCGCAATTATTTGTGATAAATTTTGTGCTTTACAAAAAAGATCGTATGCATTTTAGTATTATTGCGTTTCATTGCTGTGAAAGTGAAAAAGCACGTTTTTCAGAAGCTTAACGGTGTTTCTAATATATTTAAATGATTTGTACCTCTGACATGTATTGCTCAAATGTTCATATATTCATCCACTTAAGCGACTCCACCAATCAAAATATTTATTTTCCGGTTAGAATTAACGCAGGTGAATATATTTAGTGTTTTACATTCTATTGGTCTAAGATTGGACTATTGTCCATTCGTAGAATTTAATGAGGTACATCTTTTAGAAAAATCAACTCGAATCAGTCTACTGTGACCTTCCAGTAGGATAAATTCTTCACTCGTGTTGGAGATACCGAAAAAGTTATTAAAAAGCTTGCCAAGATACATATCCGTAGTTATTATTTTATCTGTTCACTTCTTCATCTCATATAAAACTGTCCTCCATGCGCGGGATTCACTCCTTATATATCTGTGCCGCTTTATTCTCGATCTTTCCAGTCCGTGACTCGAGATCTTTCAGTCCCTCTAGTACATTCTCGTATCTGTGGTAATGGCAGTTCGCCAGTTGGCCCAGGGATGGCGCCGCTTTACCGGTAGCCAACTGGGAAGGCCTTCTTTCACTCTGCACCTGGGATTGGTTAAACCTCTCTCCGTTAGAGCGCGGCACATAACAATATTTTTACCAGCACCATTTCGTATGTCTTCATCATGATCTCGTAACTATCTCAAAAATTCAAATTTTGTATTACTTGCTTGCAGATTATCTGCTCAGTGAATTTTTTATCAGAAAATTTGACCATATTGGGTTTTTTTTTTTTTTTTGTATACATTTATTTAACGTCGGCCTATTTCCGCTACTGAGGCCTAACACCGACGCCTGTAGACGAGCTACCCCCAACCAGGAATTTTGCCGAACCTCTTCCCTTAAGAAGAGTAGGGATCTTTTACTTGCCTAACATTTAATAGACAAGGGACCGACGGCTTTACATCCCCTCCGAAGGATGGTATATCTCCTATACAACCCTCGCCTAAGGTTGTATAGCTTCCGCGCATACACTGATATACAAACCGCTGGAAGATGTGTGAGGCGAGAACGCGGTTTCCGTTGGAATAGTCACCAATCCAAGTACTAACCGCGCCTGTCGTTGCTTTACATCGCATACCGAAGTATGTACATAGTAAAGACGCACCTACGCTCGCCCCCTCACCATATTGGTTGACGCTTGTTATTTCAATCTTTATCTTAATATGATTAAAGAAATGAAATGCTTAAAAATCAATGAATGATTTTCTATTAATTGACCTTTCGCATCTGCTTAATAATTCAGATGATATCAATGTAAGGATTCTGATGATTTTCCTAGTACTACTATACCCACATTGTTCGTTTATAACAAAAAAATCGACTTGGATTAAAAGCAAAACGAAAATATTGGTGGAATATCGACATATTCAACCGTACATTCGTACAATGCGGATCGCGATGTTTTTTTCTTGATTTAGCAGACCCGATTTTTAAATGTCTTTTCTCCTTTTAGCAATTGAAGGCCATTACATGTCTGCACATATAGATAATTGTTTGTGGCCGGCTGTAATTTGTGGAATTCTCAATTGTTATGAAGCCGGTATCTCGCCTGCCAGACCAAATTAGATTTCTGTGGTACAATTTGATTCAAATTAACCCTCTGCCCCATGAACGTTGCTTTTAATGCAAATAATAGTAGTGCTAAACCGTAATTACATCTGGGTATTCAGTAGGAGGGTGTTCGGATGATGATTTTCCATTTCGTGTTTAATTAAATATGACTGATGAATATTCTTGCTTAAATTAATAAGTACGTGGAGAGTTTTTAACGTGCTTATGTTAAAAACTCTATCAAAAAAATTTTAGTCTGCTGAAAATTGGGTGCCTTTTGATTTATTTGTTATAGTCGTCTGCAACTTTACTCTGCAGATAAAAAAGAGAATAAAAATTTTGCGAGATCATTATTAACGCCATTCGGTATGGTGTCATTAAAGAAGGCGACGTATTAAAAACCTATAAAGGTAAGTGATTCAATATGCGGACGAAATAGTACAGAGAGTAACTGTGTTTTAATGAGGTCGTGAAGTTTTTGTTGCCTTTTTTCTGTGCAGAGTTAAATTGCAGACGACTATACGTCAATATTTTTGAAGGTATAAATAAGAGAGTTTTTACGTTGTAAGGAAGATGCATTTAAATTGTTAACAGATATTGTATGGTTACTTGTTAAAGTATTTATCAATTGCATTCCAACTTTGAAAGTAGTCGGACTAATGAAGCATACATAGATGTTGAAACGCGTGTTCGTAAATGTTTTATTTATTTTTGGTCTTGTTCAACAAGATAATGTAAATTAAATCAAACACGCAGATTGTTTGTCTAAATGGCCAATATTTATCGAGGCATATAGCTGGGAAATTAGTTTTTTAGAGATCTACAGAACAAGCCGAAATTACCAAATCCAGGGCAAGACACATTTCATCAAAATTCTACAAAATGAAACTATAAAAAAATCCCAAAACCGTCCTAGCTTATCTACGGAAGACCAATGCAATATTTTAAATTTAAAAATTCGAAAAACTTAGCGCACCTATATCCTTTCAATCCCGTCACTCAGAATGTAAATTATACAATTTTATTAGAGTGTTACCAAGCCTGCAGAAAATGATCAAATTATAAATAAAACTGAAAATAAATAGTTACTATTTCATTTAGTTATTAACATCATGCACCTGTCAGAACACATTAGCAGCCTGTAATCCTTTAAATGTTGTCCAGTCGGCACAAAGTTAACTAAGAGCACGCAGTTAGGAAACTGTGGCCAGTACACGTTCCTAAGGTGTATTTTTTCCTTCTCCACAACACTTGTTCATTGCTAAAAATAAAATGAACTAACTATTTGCCGTATTTAAACAAGACCCAAATGCGTACTAGATAAAATTTTCATTTGCAATTTTCAAAATGTATTTTCTTTATTTTAGAGTGTTTTAGAAGATGTGTATTTTTACGTGGATCGAGCAGAGGTGACTATTGAAACGTCCAAATATATGCATGTATTTCAAAAATATCTTGTATGAAATTTTAATAAATGTTTTTCTTCTATTTTAATCCAATCGATTATTAAAATTGAATGAGAATTTATTTGTTTATAAGCAAAAATCATTTCTATTTATTCTTCCCCATGAAAAATAACAAGAAGTATATCAATGTTAGCTGACGAAAAATACGAGATTAACCTTTGACTTGATTTGATATAAAATATATATGATTTATCTAAGTACATTGCCTATATTTTGTCTTGCATATTATATTATATCCATAGTTTTCTCTCGAAATGTCGTGTTAGTCTAGTATTTTAAACGAAGATACATAACAAAATACATACTCAATTCCAAATATCTCTATCGCGGTATTATTTTCAAAGATACTCGCTGTCAGTAACCGACTGGATGAAGCTTAAAATATCCAAAGGCAAAGTGTACTCAAACAGGAAGGATCTATAAAATAAATTATGATCTGTAAAATAAATTGTTCGTCACGTCGTGATCGTGGTCATAATGAGGCTTAGCAAGCCTCATTATGACCACGACTGTACCTTCGCATTTTTTCTTGAGAAATGGTACTAGCTTTATTACCTATTTCGAGATATATATTCCTTTTTGTTGAAACACCGACCTAAAGTGTAGACGACTTTTGAGATTCGCCTTCTACTCGAGATATACCCAACAGAACAATCATTTAATGAATTCTTGCATTAGAGCAGAAAGTATGTTGTGGGACGTGTCTATGTCTGTATGTTACGATTTTGAATTGCTATTAGATGCTCCTTATGTAGTAGTATTAATGATCGAAAATGGTTGGCACCGTTCCATAAGCGGAATGGTTATTTGCCTGGACGTGAATACATGACAAAAGGGATAATCACAAAGTTGTGAGAGCCAAACACGTATCTTGCCTGAAACATAAGATTTTTTCCAGTCAGTCGGTTTCGATCTTAAGATTAATATAGAGAGAACTTGTTTTTAATTTGACCTCGCCTGTTAGGAGGGAAGTTGGGATTTCTAGCTACTGTTTGCGTAATAAATATCCATAGGTAGAAGAAAAAGATGCCGGCAGCTGCTTATATAACACGTGCTGTACCTTCTGCCCACTTTGTTTACAATTAGTTGGGGATCTATTTTTTGGGTGGAGTGCTTTGTTCCCTGGTGTTTATTTATTTCATTGGAATTTAATTCATCATTATTCATGGTGTACAAAAGGCCAAAGCTGTCAATTGTGCACCCACAGTTATAGGGCTGATATCTTTGTTGGTACGTAAATATTAATGTCTAAAATATTTTTCTCGAAAATTGCAGTGTTAAGTATTATAAATTAAATTTGAATAATCGAGTGAGATGGAATATATGCTAGATTGTAGATTTTGGAGATAGGAGTAAAAATGCAACCCTTTCAGTTTTTTAAATATACCTAACTCGAAAACGAAGCAAAATTCAGGTATAGTTAATACGAAACTTTTTGTAAAGAATCAAATTTTCCATCGAAAGGGCTTATTTAAAAAAATAAAAAACAATTTTTTTGTGCGAAAAATAACCAAAAGAACAGTTAAAAAAATATATTTAAAAAAAGCGTTTATTTAAATGCTCTAAAAAGTAGCAAATAAGCTTTGAAGTAAATCAAACCTATCATTTTGTTACATTATATATATTTTTTTATGATATAAAAGCTTGTTGCGGGATTTTCCTGTGTAAAGGAGATTGCTCGCGACAAGCTTTTATATCATAAAAATCTATATATAATGTAAAAAAATGATGGGTTTGATTTACTTCAAAGTTTATTTTCTACTTTTTAGATCATTTAAATAAAAGCTTTTTTTTAAATATTTTTCAAATAATTTTATTTTTTATTTTTTAGTCTTTTGATATGCTGTAATCCCCAGATATCGACTTTGAGACGAATCGGATCATAAGCGGTAAAGTCGTTCGCCATCTCGAACTAAACCCCCAGATATCGATTATGATCGATTTGGATCAAAATGACAAAAGTCGTCAGCCATATTGGCGCCGCCATTTTGTATTTCTGAATTTTGACTAAGAATTCATAATTGGCGATCTCAAAAATCTCCAGATATTAATTTTGAGTCGAATCGCATCATAAACGATAAAGTCGTCCGCCATCTTGAAGCCGCCACCACCATTTTGAATTTCTGAATTTCGACCAAGAATTCATAACTGGTGATCTCGAAAACCCCCAGAAGCGATAAAGTTGTCCGCCATCTTGAAGCCGCCATTTTGTTTTTTCTTATATGAAAATGTTAAAGTATATTGTCACCAGACTTATACACGTGCAAAATTTCAAAGCTCTAGCTTAATTAGAACTAATCGACATTTTGATTGCAAGTTAAATCTTGCAAACAAACTAACTAACAAACAAACATTGCAAGTGTAATAAAAACTTTAAAAAAAAGCAAAAATCTAATTTTTCGTTTTTTTTTTTTTACTTTTTTGTCGATAACCTTTTTTTGAGCAGAATTAGGTATAGGCATTGCTGTGTAGAAAAAAAAGTTGATGATATTTTCTTTAACGCGGTGGTCTCAATCAATAAAAATTGACTGAGATATAGTCGCTCAAACTTAGCAATTTTTTTCGATTTTTATCGCGTTTATCTTGATATTATTTTAAATCTTATTTTTTATAACAAAATTGATTTTTACTCAATAAAACAATGTATTTCAAGTTAATTTGTGAATAATGAATCTTTGTTTTCACAAATGTGTAAAACTGCGATGGTTTTTTAAACAAAGTAACAATAAATTATTCTTAAATATTGCTTTTTTATTTAACTTAAATATGAAGATTTGTAAAAATATATTTAAAATGAATTTAATTTAAAATATATTAATTAATTAAACTATTAATATTTATTAAATAATTAAATTGTAAAATATGAAGAGTCGTAAAATATATTTGAAAGTAAGCTAATTTAAAATATATTTCATTTCTTTTTCGTTAGTTGAATAAGATCCTGTAGCTGTCGCTTCCAACTTTTTTACAAATTATCAAAAAGTGCAAAATTTTCTCTGGCCCAATTACCGCCAACGTGTGATGCCACTAACCAGCACTAAAGCCATATTTTCAAAAACAGCAGTGGAATTGGGGATTGGGGTTGGAAAAAATCAAAATGTGAATTGATAGCTAATTTCACGAATGAACGAACCTCTTGCACCAGAGATTTTGCTCAAAAAAATGGTTTGTGTATGTACCACAGGTTGTCACGGAAGATGTGGTTGCAGGAAACTAAGACTAACTTATTCTATATTTTGCAAAGAATGTAGAAGAGAATGTCCTTAAAGACGTGGATGAAGATATTGATATTCAATTTGAAAATATTATTGAAGAGATGGAATGAAATGTTTACGATTTGCCAATAGTTTAATAAAATATGCTTACCTGAATAAGCTTTATTGAATAAAATCCTCAAAATTACTAAAATTATAATATTTTTATTGGAAAAAAGACATATCTATATATCAGATAGATAAAAATCAATATTTTAGTATAATTAATTGTCACATTGTTTAAAAAACCATCGCAGTTTTATACATTTGTGAAAATAATCATTTATTATTAACAAATTAACTTGAAATACAATGTTTTATTGAGTAAAAATTAATTTTGTTATAAAGAAGTTTTAAAACAATATCAAGGTAAACACGATAAAAATAAAAAAAAATTGATAAGTTTGAGCAACTATATCAGTCAATTTTCATCGAAAAAACTTTTTGAGACCACCATTTTAGAGGAAATTTCATCAACATTTTTTCTACAAGCAATTCCTATACCTACCTATCTCTACTAAAAAAAACAGAAGTAGCAAAAAAGTAGAAAAAAAACAAAAAATTGGATATATTGTTTTTTATTTTTTTTTAAATAAGCCATTTTGATGGGAAATTTGATTCTCTGACACAAAGTTCCCTATTAACTATATCTGAATTTTGCTTGCACCCTCTAATTTAATAGCACACCGAGGTTTTCTCATCTTAAATGACCAATTGAACGATTTATGTAATAAAAACCTTTGAACGACTTAGTTCCTTTCTATATGACATAATTAAGGTCCAGTTGTATAAAAGTGGATCAGCTGAAGTTCAGTTGAACTTGGTTTAAAATCCAAGGTTACAATTGCTACAACAATAGTATCCACGGATTTTGAACCAGGCTCAACTGAACTTTGGCTGATCCACTTTTATACAACTGAGCCTTAAGGAGCAAACCTATAATCAACATAAAATTTACACAAATTTATTGGTCTTTCGAGCCGAATTTAGTAAAGCAAATATAAGCAGCTCGGATTATCTAGCAGTAAAGTGTATACGACGGGAATTGAAACCGTATAAAAACTAAAAGCCGGCAAAAACAGTCGGCATCTCTTTATTGTACATGGGCGGAGGTAAATGGAAATGCTTGTCATAAGAAAATAATAAGATTTTCGGGCATTATTATATTATCCTCTGTTTCAAATGGTCTCCAGAAAGCCATGGTAAATTAGTAAATAATTAAAATATTTTACCTTTTATATAGTAGTAAATATTTAATAATATGAACAATAACTAACTAAACTCCTACGCTTGATGTTATAACAGGTAAATACCTGCGTAAATACGCCTGCACTGGCACATTAACAGCACAGCAGAAGTCCACCTTTGACTATTGAGAAGCGATTTACGAGTTTTTTTTATGCTAGTAGACCTGTCCGTTTTTATTATCTTTAAACCAGTGCAGTCGTAGATGGTTCATTCAGGCTGATTGCATTGCCAGTCTCGGACTCGCCTGCACAGTTTCAACTACCATATCAAGTTCAGTGCGCACGGCCCTATGCTTTAACACTGACAAGTTCCAATTATAAACGTATAAAGTATATCAGTAGAATTTCGTTCATATGATGTGTGGATGAGGATGCACGAACAGAGATTGGCAAAGATTCGTGACGAATGGCTAAACTATAGAAATTAATGGTGATAACAATCTCACTTTTCACTAATTTGTCTAGGGGCCAAGGCATTAAAACCTAACCTACAATGTTCGTATGGGAGGTTTGTCGCTTATCTAATGATTCATTTATATGAATGAAGAATTACAAATCACTGGATGCAATTGACCGAGTAACCTAATTGATATCTTATCTTAATACGAGCATTGAAAATATAAAATGTCAATGATGTATTCGGTTTCTGCGGTAATGCCGTTACCATTTCCACGATACGTTTCATTAAACAAATAGGAGTAAGTATTATTAACAATTTATTCTATAATTAATGATAATAAATTGGATAATAAACAGACCATTGTCCAAATAATTTATTCTAAATAGAACCAGGTAGATTAATAATACCAACTGTTAAATTGATTGATAATTGAGGATAGAAATAGTAAATGCAAAAATAAATATCTGTAATTAAAAATCAATTAACTTACTTCACACCAGCCAGATTAGAGTGTAGGTTTAAAAATACATTGAACTGAATTTTCATTTTTAAATGTTGTAAAATAAATAAAGAGTGCTCTCTAATTTGCATGCTAAAACCGAAATTCTTTTACAGACCAGTATGTCAAGGAAACCTCGTACTTTTTCAGTTTTGGTCTATTACACACGTATAAAGGGTTCTTTGTCTATAAATACCTCTATGATATGCAATTTTCATCGTCTCGCTAGCGAGACATTTACTAGAATGTGAACTCTGTCTTAGGAGTTAGTTTCAGTTTTCGGTCGAATAAAACAAATGTATCTCGTCATAGTAAATGTCAGATGAGGAAAGCTGGTCCGTATTTCTGAGTATCTTTAAATTGCCTGAGATTTGTCACTTCGGTTTTTGGTCGATTATTAATGTTTCCTACGGTATCAACAGCTGCCGTAAATTGACACTTGATAGATATGAAAATTGAGCGGCATTAGTTATCGTACTTTTTCTAGATTAAACAGACCGACAAATTCGAGATTAACATTTTTATTTTACAAGTTTATTTTATAAAAACTGAATAAAAGTGATTAAAGAATTATTTAAAATCCTGATACATTTTTGTAAATGATATGCCATTGTCTATTAACAGTTCAGATACAGAGCAGATGTCTACGTCTACATGCGTATTATTACTATTAATAACAATAATAATAATAATAATAATCTAGAGGCACGACGGAGCACTACGAGTGCTTTATTACCATCTGAGGCACTCGAATGAGAGGTGTTTATTTTATTGGAACTACTCGTTAGTATACTTCCCACTTCCAGAGGCGTTAATCGACGTAGATGTCAATTTTGTGATAGTTCCGAAAAATGTTTCTTAAATGTTTTTCTTGATCATTTGTCTGCGACGGTTTTGAACGCCTAAAAATGGATTCGATACTCGGTTCGATAACAATACGGCCAACTAAAGGAATAACGATAGTATAATACTAATCCAAAATTAATAGTGTTTTTGTCCTAAAACTGAGTTGTATAATAAATATAGAAATAGTTCAAGTAAATTCAGTTAATATATATACAATTATGTCTTTGGGCCCATACAACATAGGATGAACATGAGAACCCGTGAACGTAGTTTCCAACGAAAGTTGACTTCTGTTTTTGTTGCCAACTACCATCCAATATGCAGTTTTTGAGCTAACGATTACACAAAAAGATTCGAGAAAAGTTCAATGTTTCTAAAATTTGGTGGGCTTTTGCTTGCCTGTCTATTCACGTATTTTTATTTCAATATCAATTTTGGTCGCTCCTCGGAGCTTGAAAATGCTTGAATCGCAACGACTTTGAATTATATTTGGGCAATTACAATTTCATACGTTCAGGCAAGGCGGTCCCATGCACATATAAGTACATGGTAAAGATACTTTTCTGACACCGAATCACTGAGGAACCGGTTTAGGGCAAATCCCGTTAAAACTCATCAAATTTTGTTATACTTTCTAAATTTTAGTGGTCGGGGCGACATTACGTCCCTGTGCAGCGACATTTACTACACTTTCTAAAATGACGCTCCTTGAGAAGTTATTGAAATTTTTGCATAAAAATCGCTCCGTAGAGCGAAAATATGATTAAGAATATTAAAAACCTCTTCCACGATATTTTTACGTGAAGCACGCTTTTCATGCGAAATATATCCTAAGTTGGATTTTGTTACAACGTCGAAAAGTATATCGAGGGTTTTATCGTGTTCTTTAATATTCTCTGCGTTCAAATGGAAACCCATACGTTTATCGACTCGGTAGAAACTGATCAAAGTTTTCGAAATTTGCAATGCCGAAAAACGTTCCTTCAGATTTTTTTTATGTCATCGCGATAGTGTCTCGTCAATTTTCGTTGTAGTTCCCCGTTTTAAAACTTCCGAAAAGCGACTTTACCTCCTGTATAATTCCTTTGTCAAATTTCGTGGTAGTTCCCAAAAAAGTTACTTGAAGTGTTTTTTATTGGTCCTTTGCCTCTGACTGTTTTCGATGCCTCAAATGGGTTCGTTAATAATACAATCAACCAAAGGAATAGTAATACTAATCTAAAATTAGTAGTCGTTTTTGCCCTAAAGCTGTCATATTGTTTCTTGTTTGTACGATTTATTAATTCTTTATTAAAATTACCAGTTCCTAGAAGACTGGAACTTTTGTAACCATAAAATTTTAAATTTTCAGAGATACTTACCTACCTATACATGCAAAAAATAAAAAGTAATCATAAATAGAAAAGATACTTTTACGTACTTAGTTAAACATAAATATTAAATGTGGTCGCAGTTTTTCAATTTAAACGATGTGATAAAGAACAAGAGTGTATGTATATACATGCAGATGAGAGAGTGTCCTTGAGAATTATTACAATTAGTTTACTTTAAGAATAGTTTCCTACATTAAACAGCCCATATGTACATAAAGGTCAATGCACTCTTGATATTTAGCACGATTTTTTATTATTAACTTGTACTTAATTCATGGTACTCACTAGCAAACGTTATTAGCAAAACATCGACCAAAACTAATAGATATATTAATAATTTTATGTGTGTACTGTGGGTAGCGAGTAATTAATAAATATGCTTGTGATGTCAACAGATAACAACTAACTGTGAATGACTTTCCATCTTGAGCAATGCTACAGGCGGGTAAAGGATTCTGCAATTTCTGTAGCTCTGACTGATTATTTCTGTATTTCTTATCGAGCTTACAAAACGCAAATCTATAAATAGCAAGTTAGTCAGTGTTTCCTAAAACCGCGTTCAAGTGATATAGTCCAGTAGTACTAGGTCAGTTCTAAAAGTATTGCTAACAATTTAAAAATTTTACACGTGTAAAGTTCCTTCTTCTGTAGGTTCTAAAGTTCGTTTATGCTAACAGCATAAAGGTCTTGTGTGATAATTATTATAATCTATGCAATTTGTCTTCAAATTCTTGATAATCTAGATTAGTAGTGTGGCCTTTTTTCTTAAAGGTTGTGTAAATAGCTACCCTTAATAAGGGTTCCTCAGTACCGAAAGCATTCACTCACATTAAAAACCTTGCCTTGCATTCCTGTAATATTTCAGAAAATGTACATTATCAAATTTTGTGATGGAAAAAGACCCACTGAAAAACTGGATAACTGTGCCCTGCCCCATTTTTCCTAGGCGGCAGCAATAGATTTTTTGGGAATATCGACGATGCTTTAGATACTTCATCATATACCTAGACATAAAATTGATGACAAAGGCTTCGGAGTTTGTGTAGTATATATCGATTTGAAAAAGGCATTCGAAATTATAGATCGAGATATATTAATACTGAATAATATGGATCTACTGAAACTGTGTAAAAGTGATTTGAAAGTTACCTTTCTAGCCGCTGTCAATGTACAAAAATAGGGAATACCAAATCGTCATTGGAAATAAATAACTTCTAAGTTCCTCAAGGAAGTGTGCTTGGACCACTGTTATTTATATTATATATACATGATGTAGGAAATGTCCTAAATAAATGTAAAATTCGTCTCTTTGCAGGTGACGCTCACGATAATTTCAATGAACTAATATCAACTATGAACGAAAAACTTAAAATGTTTACAAATAAATTTAGACACAACAAACTGAAAGTAAATGAACTAAAATCCAAGTAGCTGTCTATTAGTAACAATTGCTGGTACAATATATTTAAAGGGTTAAATTAAAAAAAAAATTAAACAAATGAGCATGATGTTGAACAAGTAGATAAAATGAAATATCTGGGTTTTGTAATTAATAGGGAACTAAAGTTTAGAAGTCATATAGACTATATTTCAACGAAAATTGGCCAAAAAATTTGAAATTAACTGTTTACAATACTTTCATATTGTTTCATTTTACGTATTGCTGCTTTGTGTTATATGTTACCTGTACACATTTTGATAGATTACAGAAATTGCAAAACAAAGCAATGAGAATAATATTAGAATGTAGTAAATACACCAGCATTCAGAGTATGTGGAACTTGTTAGACTAGCTGGATATTAAGGAGTATTATTTTGCCCAAACAATGATATTCATTCACAAAATGAAAAACGACGCATTGCCGGATTATTTAAAAAATAAACTAGTTGCAGTTAATGAAATACATCCTTACCATACCAGGTCTGCCTTAAACTTTCATGTTCCACCAACTCTAAAATATTCTACAATGAATAGTTTGTTCCATAAAGGCGTCAGTCAGTACAATCTTCTTTCTCAAAACCTTAAACATCTTAAAAGTGTTCAACTATTTAAAGCAAATATAAGAAACTTAGATAAACATAGCGACATAGGGCACTTATGCATGTATGTGTAGTAGTAACATAGTTGTAATACTCCATCAATTCTATATATTCTTTTCTTTTTAGATTATAACTTTACAAATATAGTCTGTATGCTTGCAGCTGTAAATATATGATAGATTTATTTTAAAATTGTATACTTTATTAATATTTGTTCTCTGGATAAATAAAGATTACTTTACTAGAAGTATGGATGTTGCATTTTGTACAATACTAACACCTCTGGCGTTTTCCATATGATATTAAAATTAAAATTCGCATAATTACATACATACTTAAGATCATAAGGAATGCTGCAATTAACGCTATGATACCTTGGTATTTATTTATTTGTTAAAATACTTCTGAGTTGTGGAAATTTATTGTTTGTTCCTGTATTGCTTTCATTTTTTTAATCGTTTAACCATTCATCCCAATCTACTGCTTTAGTTTAAGATCTGAACGCTTTTAGGCTTGCAGCAGGCTATAACGTTGTCGATAATAGTAGTTTGTGCAACAAGAGTGGATATGGATAATCCACTCGAGTTGTACAGTATACTTTTTCTACGACCGGATTAAGAAAAAACTAGAAATAATAGTTTTAATCAAATTTTAATATACAAACTTAGCTTCTGCTAAATCTTATGTTCTAGGTGCAAACATTTTATAAAAGCTTCAGTAGCCTAGCAGTTTATGCACGCTTCGAGTCATTCATTCGTTCCTGACAGGCAGATCCCTGCAGGTTCGAGTGAATAATAAACTCTCAACACGGCGGGATATTCGCGCGGGAGTCCCACAAGGATCGTGCCTGTCGCCGAAGTTGTACAATTTGTACGTCTCCGACTTCCCAGAGTTCCCGAATACGAAGCTGGCCAAGTACGCCGATGACACAGCTATGTACGCGCATTCTCATAGCGCACAAGCAGCAAATATGCTACTGAAGGCGCACATGGCTCACGCCACGGCATATTACGACCAGTGGAAGATTCGGGTGAACGCTGAGAAATCCGAGGCGATAGTCTTCACGCATCGCTTTACTGAGAATAGAATTATTACTCCAATTTTGATCCGGGGAAACCAAATTCTGACCAAAAGATGCGTGAAGTATTTGGGGGTCAGACTGGACCAACGACTGACGTTTAACACGCATATAAATGAGACTACGGACGGTCAACTCCCTGTCCAGGAGTCTGTATCCGCTCATGTTAGCAGACTTAACAGACAGAATAAAAAACTATTGTACACTATGGTAGTCAGACCGTCCATCACATACGCGGCGCCGGTGTGGTGCAGCATACCGGCCACGACAATGAGAGTGTTTGAGCACAAATTCATGCGCCTCATTTCAAATTCTGGAAGGTACACCTCCCTCAGAGATCTATACGCACGTTGCAACGACATAACCCCGATAGCGGACTACGTCCAACGCACCTCTCAAAACTTCTACTCGTTTAAACTGGACGATAGTCCGCTAACAAGACACATAACACAAATTAGACAGCATAATGCCCCATTTCGGATCAAACACCCCTTACCGTACCAGACGTTACCGATTTTCCGGCAACCTCTGTAGCCAAGTTTCCCCAACTATAACTTCCACTTACCCTATCCACCTTTACTAGTATTTCATAACTTTGTCTATCTTTAAATCTTTCCTGTCCCCCTCTTTAATTCTGTTTGTAACCTTTTTGTCGCGTTTTTTTTTCCTCTTTTTCTGTTTGTACATTTTTGTTTCTAAATTCGTTTCCATCAAAATTTCAAATAAACTATAATTTTCTTAAACATAATATTTTTAGTCGCAAACTCCTCTATAAAACCTTATTTTACTATAAGGAAAGTAATGGTAATGGTAATATGCAATTATTACACTTAACGCGCCAGATTTGTAACTTTGGTTGCAGTCTGGTTACTTTCCTTATAGTAAAATAAGGTTTTATAGAGGAGTTTGCGACTAAAAATATTATGTTTAATATTCCGCCCTCTAAAAGCACATTTGAACTATAATTTTCTTGGAATCCAAATTTTTAAAATCACAGTTTAGGCCAGCCTATGCGCAGCCCGATGTTACACACCTCGCGGAAGGCTCCTTGTTTTAATTTGAGGTGCTAGCGTCAACTGCGAAATTAAAAAGTGTTTTGTGCGAGAGTTCTTTAAATATAGTGTAGTTTTTAAGTTTCGTTAAATCTGTTTTTTGGATATATTTTAATTGTATTACCTATTTTTTATTTGTTCATCGTAAAATAGGAGTTTAGGTTTAGTTGTTCTTAATTATTGTTTTCGCCGACCCAGACTCGTCCCGTCCGACCATGCAACCCGCCATCGCGTCAGCGCGGTGGTTGCATGATCGGCTCCCGGGGCTTGCTTGCCTGCTTGCACGCTTCGAAATGCAAGAGATCATAGGTTCAATCCCCACATATAGCTACTTTTTTTTTTTTCATAATATATCTCTAAAATGTTGTCTGTATATAATAATTTCAATAAAATTTTAGGTGGTACACCGTTTATCGATTCTTCACTGGAATCACTCATTTTAAATTATTTTCTAGCTCAAACTGCGCGAATACACACTGACTATTACTTTGACAGCTTACGCACTAACTTGAATGTTTTAAAACGAATAGTTGCCTATGTACTTAATACACGAACTGTGATTGGTCGATTTCATGTCCATCCTAGAACGTATATGAAATATATCCGTTCAGTTAACTGGAATGGCCCACTTATCCATTCTACAGACTGTACGGAAAACAGCTAATTTACATAAGGGAGTAGAAAAAATAAATATCTTCATACCGCAGTTAGTGCCATGTACCAATCTGGTCTTTTATTTGTCGTTTTTTGATGGTCAGGTGTAATTAGCTAGGAACCGTATTCATATCTCGAATATTTGAATAAGAGAACAAGCTTCAATCAACAATCAATCGTCTTGCTATTTGACTTTTTAACCACTATTGAAATTTTGAACAAATCGTGTGGTCAGAGATTTTGTATCGGATACAGTGCGTACATTAGAAATGGTATTTACAAAAGTCGACATATGAATCTTCAATCAACAGAACTCTATCAATGATAATACAAAAGAATTGCTTACGTTTTACGCACATATGTTAAGTATCGCTGTGGAAATTTACGATTTCTTTAGACTGAATTTAAGCTGATATGACTGGGCTATTAGTACAAAACCCATATACCACAGAAGGCGATAATGAAGGATGATCATTTGGTATCATAAAACTAAACCGTTATGAATTACGTCAACATCTATTCACATAAACATAAACCCTCAACATTTAAAAATTCAGCATCGCCACCTCCTTCACATGACATCATTAGGAGTCAGAGGAGGTTAATTTCGTCGGGCAGACAATCCGTCTCAAGGCCTACTTTACGTTTAAGGCGTGCCAAAACGTGCAGCACCTCACTCACACCTAAAGATTCCCATAGAACATTGTTAAGTGTATTTGTCTATGTAGATATTTTGAATTATAATGCGGTATATCGTCTTTGAAATGGCGCGAGCTGCACCGCAGAGATTGTAGCGTGCTTTATGAATCACTTCGCTATTCTGCAATGCCTATGGCATCTACGTGCCTTGATCCTTGATTTTTTTTTCGTATTCCCGTACTTGGCAACACACGCTTTGTAAATTGAGTTTTCTGATATAAAGAAGCGTTAAAAATCACTTGCGTAATATTTCTCGAGGCTTATACCGAGCAATTATTAGTCAAAGCGTACAGCGTCCTTGTCGAAATTGCAGTATTATGCAGCTTTGGGATATTGTACACCGATTTGTAGGCAGCTAATAAATTAAATTCTAATTTAATTTTAATTACCTCCTAATTATCACACAAGGTTCATCTTAAAAACTATCTCATTTTGTCTAGATTCCAAAATGGTATAAAAGTTACTATAATTTATTTTTCTTATTGCCGTAGGAGCACAATAGGAGGTTATTCTAAGTATTACAATTTCCTAGTTTAAAGAAGAGAATGCACTCGATAATATAAATTACGAGATGTATGTGTTTTACAAAATATATCCTATTCAGCGAGGCATATAGTCGGGAAAGTAGTTGTTTAAAAAAGAGTACGTTTTGTTTCCTCATAAATAAATGAGATGATATTTTTCTCTTTTTCCCACGAATAAGTGGAATGATGATATTTTTTTTTTTTGTATAATGGTACCAAAGTTTCCCCATAATCAGATGGGATGATGATTGTTTTTTGCGTAAAGTTACCTCGAGAGTAAAAGAGGTAACGCAGAAAAGGTTAGACTAGACGTGGAAGATGGTTTGCGAAATAAACTGAACGCCCGTCTGGTCAAGTTAAGTAAATAATGATACGGTAATGATAACTCTAGTAATGTTTGAAATAGAATAAAATGAAGAAAATATGTGTATAATACTAAGTAATATTCAGTAAGTAGCAAAACCACGTAGTGGCGTGAGTAAATATTTTTTTATACCAAGTCGAATTGGTAGGATTTGTTATTGAGTTACGACGCGATGTTGCTGGGCGATTTAAGCTAGCGGTCACCGTAACGCCACTAGATAAATGGCAAAGTAAAGTAGCTGACTGCCTAGCACAGTCCTTATCCAAGCAAAATTTTTAAAAAAAACCACTAAACATGTAGACTTACGAACCGACAACTTAGCCACCCACGGTATAAAATAAACTAAAAAGAATAGAAAAATTGTTGTCCTTTGTCCTTTAAAAATAATGTCCATGATTAAATGAATCAAATAAGCAATGCACACGGGATTTAGAAAGAGAGTGAAGTATATAAAAGATCGCGACACAGAAGTTTTAATTTCTGCATTAAAATGCAATAAATTTTTGAGCTTCCCCACATGACCAAAGCCTAGCCAACTTTGGTAGAAATTTTTGTTCCTTTGTTATTTATTCAATTAATGGCAATATTATTGAGCCAACTCTAAACAGCAAGAATGAGGAAGTTACATGATTTTTTTTATAATGAAAATCGATGAACAAAAAACATTTATAAAAATGTAGATTCAGAGTTTTTCAAATTTTAACAAAGCGAAAAAAATATTTTCTTCAGCGACGAATTTGAATTACTTGGCGCCAATAACTGTGACGTCACAAGTCATCAATTGTGTACTGTTTACCAGGTCAATCTACTTCAATTTCTTGTTTGTGTCGTTATTATTTGGTTAATGACCTAGTAAGTAACATAATTATGACTTACAAATGTTGTATTGTGCCTAAATGTAAAAGTACCACGATAAAAACTAGCAATAAAGTATTCTTTAGTGTTCGAAGATATTCCAAAGTTAGATAAAAGTGGTGCACTCCTATGAAACGTGGCGCTATGAAAAACGCAAAATTAACAGAGAAAGCCGGGAATTATACGGGATTATTATAGTACCCTTGAAAATACAGGAAATATACGCGAAATTTGGGCCATACCCTTGAAAAAAATAAAAAAATTTGATGTAAATTTTTTTAGGTAAATTGCATAAACAATCTCCACCTCCTCAAAAACCACAGAAAAAAGAGTACTTAACATCCGATTTTGTAGATGAAAGCATGAAAGAAAATGTTGCGATAAAATTTTAAAACGTTAGGCAGCTACCTAGCCGCATCAGCCTCATGTGTTAAAGTAATTTGGATGAGCCCAACATTTAAAAAATATTACGACTTGTTTGCTTTATAGCTTATTAAACCCGACATCAGGATTAGTTTTATATTTTTGTCCCTAATTACGAAATTCAATGGTTTATAATCTGTGAATATTTGCAGAGTGCATTGTAATGCTATAAACTTCACAGTAGTGTATCATTAAATTCTATCGCTTTCTAAGTGCACAGTCAGAGTTTTTTTGTTTAGTATTTGTCTGATATATTGATACATACAAGAACATTTTAAATTCCAGATATAGGACACCGATGCGTGCAAACATGTGCTTAAAAAAAATTACCATTTTTATGACTTCTCCATTTCGTCCCAAGGGACTATGGCTAGGCCGACAATAATACACGATATTTTTTATTTTTGCGCATAGTTGTAGAAAACCAATAAATTATCGTATAATAGTACAGATGCAAACGAAGCCCCAATTTCTTTTTAGTTTTTGAATAATCGCAAATCGAAAGTGTGTCGCTTACATAAATGGGGGCAGCTTAATCAAAAATATGTTGTAATTAGAACTTTTTGATTTTTTACAAATGTTGAAAGTAAATGTAGGGTAGAGAGATCTTAATAATTGATAATCGATAGATTTTCAAAGTTCATGGGGGGCCGGGCCCCTATGCCCCCCTTTAGGACCGCCACTGCTCCTTATCACATTAACATTAACACCACCTGCCAATTCTTTTAGACGATGTGCCTTCTGAATTACGACAAAAAATTTGATACATCTCATGGAATATAAAAATTTAGGACTACTTAAACCATCATCTATAAGCAAAAACGTTTAGTGGGGTAGTACTGAACTAGTTGTTTTCAAAAACAGCAGCCCCGACATATTTACCCATATAAGAAACCAAATCTTGAAAACAAATAGGGTATAGTCGAGTTAGTCTGTTCTTGGCATTCAAAAAACGCAACAAAAACTTTACGACCTCATTAAAATACCGGTACTCTGTACTATTTCGTTGGCAAATTGTCTCGCTTATCTTCATAGGTGTTCAATGTACGTCGGCTCGTTTGATGACAGCATGCCGATTGGCCCAACGGCGATAATAATTTTGTCGTAAAATTTTTATTGCGTTTTTTTAGTGCCGAGAACAGATGAACTTGATTATATATCGTATTATTTCATAAATTTGAATGAAGCTGTTACTTATTTTTTTATTAGTTATTTAGGAAATGTTTTCGTTTTGGGTTTTAGGTTTGTTATAAATATGTAATATGTAATATGACACATAATTTTAATTTAATCTCAGACAGATGCGATAATAATAACTGTAGTTTAAGTCATTTATTAGCAATTGCCAATAATTATGTTAATTCGCTTTTGTTTTGATCCATCATTTGCAACCTGTGTTTTCTTTTGGTGTTATTGAATATCATGATTTTGTATTTTTGTTATGATGTTCCATATAAAAATATTCCTTTGTGTTTTTATATCTTGATCTTTTTTATTTTCATTTTTTTTTAAATTTAGTATGATAAAATTCTTTCATTTCACTGTAGGATTTGTATGTTTTATTTATATCTATACTGTATTTTGTTTATTTTAAAATTGAGTCCATTTATATTATTGGTACTTACTATTATTTACTTTTATGTATGTCCTGTAAGTGGGTATTCCTGTTGGACTAATAAATAAATACCACATAAATTAAACAACCCCCAATTCCAGAACCCAGGGCTTGTGCGGAAGGGGGTTACACATGGAAAAAACGCGGACATACAACCATTTCTTCCGACAGTGCCGGAGCCGGAGCCAGGATTCGAACCTGGTGGTGCGATGTTCGTGTGATTAATCGCAATAATAATAATAATAAAAGTAGTTTATTTATCCATAGATAATATAAATACAAGAGAAAAAATATAATGCCACAAGAAAAAATAAAGTATCTACAATATTCACTAATAACTTAACTTTATAGTTCACATAATACATAAAAATATATAAAACAAATCCTAATTTAAATGGAGTGTAGTATCGTGTATAAAACATAATAATTTAGACTTAAACTCTTTAACTGTTGTACTGGACTTAATTACGTGAGGTAGAAGATTGAATTGTACAACTCCTTTGTGAAATAAACTGTTCATTGTGCTGCTCTTAGATGTTCTTTTAATATAAAAGTTGCTAGTATTAGCCATCCGTGTATTACGTAGGTGTATATCAGTTACAGGCAGCAATTGCCTACTAAGATAATCAGGCAAAGTACCGTTGATCATTTTAAAAATAAAAGTGATAGTTTGAAAGTAATAAAACTGTTTTATATTAATCCAATTTAATATGCTTAGCATCAGCTGACTGCTTGTAAATATATTACATCCCAAAATTATTCGCATTACCTTATTTTAGAGAACCTGCAACTTACTAAAATTTGTAGCACTTACATAAATCACTGAGCCACAGTAGAGAAAATGGGGCAATATTAAGGAATTATAAACTGTTAACTTTGTATTCACTAATATAAAAGGAGGCTAAAAAAACAATTTTCTTGCCAATCTTTTTTGATATATAGTCGATATGTTTATTAAACTAGTTCCCGGTCAATTATTAGGCCTAAATATTTAATTTCTTGAACAGGCTCAACATTTTCATTATTTATTTCAATACCAAAATTTAAGTTGATAAATCTATTGTACAAATAATTGTTACCTACAAACATGTATTTAGATTTTAGTTCATTTACTTTTAGTTTATTCATTTTAAATTTCTCTGTGAGCAGACCTAATTCTAAATTTACAGTAGTTACCATCGCTCCAAAATTTGTATTTTCATAATAGATAAGAGTGTCATCAGCAAAAAGGTGGATTTTACATTTCTGTAGCACATTGCCAAGATCATTGATATAAAGAATGAATAGCAAGGGACCAAGAACAGTGCCTTGGGGGATCCCAAAGTTGTTTATTTTTGGCTCAGATAAATTGCCATTAACTTTTGTTATTTGATACCTATTTGTTATATAACTTTCTAGCCATCCTATGACAGTGTGGTTAAATCCATATTTTTTTAGTTTTAATATTAATATGTTACGGTCAATTGTTTCTAACGCCACTTCGCGCCTTAACCCACTTGGCTATCGACCAGACAATAAAGCACTATTATTATTATTGTAAACAAAAAAGGGTTTTTTTGTTTCATCAAAGTTCTTATTGATTTAAGTGTAATAAACAGTGTTTAAAAACGTCCAGTTGTCCAAATGATAAATTTATTGTTTTGTTGTGTTCGTTGCTTTGTATTTAAACTGTGCCCAACTTCCTGGTATTTAAACTGTGCGTAAACTTCCAAGTTCTAGCTCAGGTATGCGGCCAATTGACGCTAAGATACCTTGAGTGTCTCCCAGCTTCCGTATAAAAGAAACAAAAATGAAATATTTACAATAATAACATTTACTTTACAGCCGTACGATCGTACGAAAACCGACACCCACCAGCATTACTGTAAATCCTTGACTTTCAACGTTTAATAAAATAACCACATAAAATGCGTTCAAGAATAGGCAATAAACGTGAATGTGGTATTGTTAAATTTTATACAATGCACACGGAACTACTGAGAGTATATCTGAAAAAAGCGTTCTAAAAGCCGCAAAGGCTTTTTAAAACGCACGCATCTGGTATTATCGTCGGTGTCGAGTTACTACAGATAGACGCCTTAGAATACATATTTTATAGTATGTCACAGATTAGCCCACCCAAATTTCGAGATAAAACTGTGCTTATCTCTGGTTACGCTCTCATGCATTTATATACATCATAAATAGGAGCGAGGTGAGGAGGATGAGCTTTAAGGACGTATGTAAAAAGGAGGAATTTATCAAAAGCTGTTGTCAAAAAGAATCATTTCTAAGATACAGACAGCTTGAGATTCTTCTTACAAGGTACGTGGGAATTAATTAATGATTGCTCGACCTTCATCTAATAGAACATAATTTAATTAGTTAGTTATGCGAACAAACAGCAATTAATATTACTATGGCATGATTAAAAATTTGTATTATATAATGCTATGGTTCTACTCTGGTATACGTCCCTAGATTTAACGTAAAAACCTATTTCATTTTAACGCAAAATAGTTGAAATTATGGATCTTTAGGAGAGCTGTGTTAAATTTAAAAAAGTACTTATGTAAATACAAGTTAAATTACTTTATACAAAATGTATTTAAGTTCATTTACAATTACTTTCGGAAAGTAATTAAATACAACTATATTTTAAGAGCGCTCCGGATATAAGCCGACAAGACGCTTCGATATACTCTCATACAAATCATTATTTTAAAAAATGGCTTTCACTAAAAGACATTAAAAACATGTTACAATGTGGGATGATGATAGAAAAAAAACTGTATATAAAAAAATATAGTTTTTTCTTCTATTTTCGATTTGCAAAAATAATTTTTATCATCCCACATAGGTATTATTAAAATAAACAGTTTCCCTTTTGTAGAACTAAAATAAAATTAGTCCTAATGTCCTCAGGAGTAAAGAGAGATTTAAAGATTAGGTATAATAAATTTGTACAATGTCATATTCTATTACATCTCTACCTGTCTCTTTCCAAGCACACCGTACATTCGGCTGCGTCATTTTATTGACGTGAAGTCATTTACAATTAAAATTGGAAGCATGGATGACTAATACTCTCCGGAGAACTCTTAATATTAACTCACTCCAGAAAAGAACGAATAACTCTGACTCTGATCGCCCTGTCGACAAATCATTGTTGACTACATAAAGGGCGACAAAATTTTTACCTTCAGGGGTGGGTTCTGGGTAGTTAGAAGGTAAACATCCTAAAAGTTTCCGACCTTAGGTGAACCTTGCGGGGGAGGGCTTCCGGAAGGCCCTAAATTTTGACTTTTTTTTGTTTCTCGCTAATAACTCGAAAACTGTTGGTCCTAGGGGAAAAATTACTCTTACCTTTTTGAAATTTCCTACATTTTTTAATTTCTTCAACCGTTATCGAGTTACTCGCTTTTGAAAATCGCCGATATCCAGAAAACGTTGTTTGATTAATGGCTGAGATGATGGATTTTAAGATTATTTGCTGTAATCTGATACAGTTATTGCTTGAAATCATACCTACATTTTATTGCATTCATTCGGCTTTTTTTAAATCTATTTATTGTTGTAAGTTGTTGCATTTGGTATAGTAATGAGTAGCTACAATCCAACAATGGGAAAAGGTAGGTAGGTACGTACCTCTATAAGAAAACAACACAGTATTATGGTTTGAACTACTATTATTTACAATTGGCTAATTGCTAACTAACTAATGCTTTTTTAAACAAAGAAAAAGCCAATAAATTTTCGGTCAGGGGAATAGTTCATGGCGTCATGACGCCAGCAGAATACGAAAATGAATTCTCCAAAGAAACTATCATGTTATCAAATTCTTCATCCTCCCCATCCTCTGTTATGGGGACGCCATTGTGGCAGTTTCCCTGGCAGTTAAGGCATGCTAGCGAACAATTTAATGATGCCTCTCTGCATCCGCAACCTCCGGAGTCACAGTCTTTTTTGCAACGGTAAAATATAAATTTCAAAATTTCGTCGGAGGCAGCATTTTTGTCTGTTAGTTTGAGCACCAGTTCCCCATTTTTCTCCTCCCAGTCAGGAATTCCTAAACCACACACATGTGAGGGCAGTATGGTTCCCATCCACTGTTGAATTTGGTAGTGCACCCTGTAGGAATGGTACTTCATGCCCCCTCAGTTGGTGGGAGAGTAGAAATGTCTGGCTTGATCGAAGCGACTGATTTTAAAAATGACCGATATCTGTAGTCATCTATGGATATCTCCTTAGATGGAGTACCGTACCATCTAAGGATGCAATTATGTTCTGCTCTTTCGACCTCAGATGGTGTATGGTGTCGATGAAGGGCTGGTAAACAGCTCAGTTGCTTCCGTGACCGATTTGTCTTTCTTATATAATTTTGCAAACCTGACTTTGCTCTTCCTGAAGGCTGCGGAGGTGGTATCACAGCCTGTGAAAGCATCTACAAATAGAATGTGCTCCAGCCCCAGCTGGTGCAGCTTTTGCGATTAGTATGTTGCTGTGCATACTTTTTCTCTGCCAGGTTTAACGAGGAATATGTCGCTGGGGAGGGGTTTTCGCCAACACCAGGACTGCCAAGTCCACATCTTCGCCTATAACAGCTACTGAAGAAAAAACTGACTTTTCTATGGCCGTGGATATATTTGCCACCTGCATCATCCTCTGCTTAGAAGGTATTGATATTATTTTCCTCCAATTTTTTCATTAACACTTGATTTGATTGTATTTTATTTTGCGAAGAAGATTTGAGGAGTTAGGAGCAGAGTATTACGAAAATGGTGATCCGAAACAGCGTTTTCCAGATATCGGCGATTTTCAGAAGCGGGTAACTCGATAACGGTTGAAGATAGAAACTTTTTGTTGAAATTAGAAAATGTAGTAAATTTTGTCAGTTTTCAAAAAGGTAAGAATAATTTTTCCCGGACCAATAGTTTTCGAGTTATTAGCGAGAAACCAAAAAAAGTCAAAATTTAGGGCCTTCCGGAAGCCCTCCCCCGCAAGGCTCACCTAGGGTCGGGAACTTTTAGGATGTTTACCTTTTAACTACCCAGAACCCATCCCTGAAAGCAAAAATTTTGCCGCCCTTTATGTAGTCAACAATAATTTGTCGACAGGACTATCAAAGTCAGAGTTATTCTTTCTTTTCTGGAGTGAAAAAAAAACAAAATTTAGGGCCTTTGGGAAGCCCTCCCCTGCAAGGCTCACTAGGGCCGAGGATTTTTAGGATGTTTACCTCCTAACTACCCCAAACCCAATCCTGAAGTCAAAAATTTTGCCGACATTCATGTAATCTACACCCTGATATTGAAAAATTCGTTGACTGGACTATGATGTTTCATTTATATTGAACATTTTTAATAAAATTAATTATCCTGACATTTCAGTGGAAATTGCAATTAATATTCCTGACCTGACCTTGTTAAATTTTAAGTAAATTTCCATAAGATTTTAACTTATTTATTAGCCGATAGCCGTGTTGGATAAGGTGCGAGGTGGCAATCGCGATTAATCGAATGGATATCGCTATACCGGGTTCGAACCCCAGCTCCGGCACTGGCACTATCGGGGGATATAGTTGTATATCCGCGTTTTCCAATGTGTAACCCCCTTCCGCACAAGCCTCTGGCTTCTGGAACTGGGGGTCGTCTAATTTCTGTGGTGTTTATTATTACTACATTATTTTTTATTAATTTTAAATGTTATCCATATGTTTGTTTTTATAAATTGGGGTTACTTACTTTGTCTGTAACTTTGTTGGGTAAATATAAAATAGTATATCGTTGGGGAGTATAATACAGGCCCCAAAAGTGATCATTGAGGCACTCTTTGATCTAAAGTCGTACATTTAGATATAATATTGTCCGGTCAGCCCTCGGGTCAGCCTAATTCCATGGAAAGAGCCTCATGAACGCCATCTTCTATAGTGGATCCTTTAAAAAACTGAATTAGCTTTTATGTAACAAGAAGTAATTTCTCAAAAAATTTATTACAAGTTCTTACTCAAGTCGGATTTTTTATTTAACGTAAAATCTCGTTTAAAAAAATTATGTGGCATTGGATACATTTTGGAACCGATTTTTTAAAAAGTTTTAATTAAATTTTCTAGGCACTTGTTAGTAATTTCATACTTATATTTGCCTTGCGTTTCACAATTACGCACATGTGTTAGCAATTAAAACCGAAACTCATCCTCGAACATTATGTAATTTGAATAGCTATTTAATTTATGCATAAATTCAGTACTAAAACTAGTTTTTAATGCAACCAACAAACAACAGTATTTATGTTATGTCTAAAAGAGCAAAACTCTCAATGGCGATTTCCATTCTCCAGTGCTAATGACCTTCCTTCACTGCTCACAAGTCTTAAATTTTGTTAATAAATATAATGTGTTGTCTAAATTTCAAACTAAGCTGATTGTTTTATTTTGAATTCATTCTATCTAAATCGATTAGTTTTTCACGAATTGGATTCTGGCTATTATTCATCTTCGAAATGGTAAATGTACGACTCTTATTAGTAATGTTCCTGCTGTAGTAAATTTTGAATAGACATAAGTTAACAGACCAGTACTGAATCCTTGTTGCTGCCAGAGAAAAAATATAACATCTAATAGCTATATTTATATATTGTAGAATTTAGTAGAAGTCGACCAAGATCTATTGTAGAGTTTCTGAAAATGGGAAAAAAATGCAGTTTGACGTTTTTCACCATAAATTATAATTTGTTTTAAAAAACGCATCAAAATAAATTGTGTGTAACTAACTCAAATAACTCGTGAGATAGTGTAAAAGCCGAGGCAAAGGCTAACAATAAACAATTTTTTATTCAAAAAAATATTTATCTAAACCCAATCCTAAAAAAGAAAACTATGTTTATGTCCGAAGTCAAAGACTTTCGTGTAATAAATAAGTGAAATTCTTAAATAAATAAATTCAACGTTATGGTTGGCCTATATTTTAATATCATCCGAGCATCACACAGAGCAGTTATGAAAGAGATAAAAATAAAACGAATCCCGAACATTATAAACATCGGTATTCTATTAGAGCCATCAAAGTCAACTAAAAGCACGTTTCCAGCTTACATGTGATAGGACACACAGAGGCGGCGATTTCGACAAAAATATTGTTTAAGTAATATCTGGGAGAGATTCGTCTGATAACAGAAGGAATTATAAAGCTGAAAGTATAGCATTTATATTCTCCTCTATTACTTACTTACTTATAATAATCTGATGATGCCCACTTAGGTGACGAAACGCGCGTTAATTGTAATGTTTCGAAATGTTCAGTGGTTTTCATGTTCGTGAAGCAGATACTGTTATTGACCATTGAAGTTGGTTAAAGATGCAATTGGTTTCGTTACTTGTTCATTTTTGCACCGACTTCAATATCGATATTAGCTAACAAAATCCAATTAATCGGACAGCTGCATGAAATTTTATTTCATAATTTCTTATTGTTTTTTTTTTCGAAGCGACTTCTATAAATTTGTGTTTATTACCAGCGCCTCCGGCAAAAATTAGAATATGATTTTTTATTTTTTTTTTAATAAATTTTTTATTCCACTTAAGTTATCTAGAAAAAATTTTCATGGGACCTCCGAGCAATTTCCTCTTCCAAGTAAACAAAAAATCGCCTTAATTGTTCCAACGAAATTATGCGCGGCCATCAATAAAAAATATAAAAATATACTTACATTATACGTACAAGCCCAATAGAGAATCTTCTTTTTTGAAGGCTGATAATAGACAAGTACCATTAATATCTATTACCTCTGAATTATCTCTTGCTGGGGCTGTTAAAAAAGCTTATATTGTACGTCTAGTTTCAAGGAAATTACATGTTCTTCTTTATCTCCTGATAAAAATAATGTGTTATTTACGAATAAATTTAAGCCCAGAATTTACTTTGTTTCCGAACTGATAACAGTACAACCCATTAAGCGGAATAACCAACACTTAAAATGGAAATTATTCGGTAATAGTCGATTACAAAACTTGTTTTAATAAACTGAAAGAAGCCCGATGGGGTTTACATAGCAGAAACATGATTTCGTTTTATATTGTATCCACATTTGTATTAATTTATCACGTTACGTTTCTTAACATTCTCGTGTAAAGATTTATATTGAAAAAATTTAAATTGGTAGAATATTTTACAGCTAACTGTCAGTGGGCTTCATATACGTAGTTTCTTGAGCTCAGTGGCAACTAGGAGCATTTTACATACATAATACGGATATTTTCCTGTTATACTATAATATAAATATTAAAATGAAATGTTTTCGTAACACTAACGTCTACAAGTTGTTGCCAAATGTCATGAGTGACAAATTTGAGTATAAGCTAGATAATTAGATAATTACTCTCATTTTACATTACAATGTTGCGTGGCTAAAGCTAAGTATTTAGTGAACACGCAAAATCCTCTTATATTTAGTGTTCGAGCTCCAACTGGGTGTTATGAGCAAGCATAAGAATAAAAGTTATGAGCTTAGTAGATACCCTTGAGGCTTCTCGTGCACTTAATTTGTAGTTGAAAGAGGTTTGGGTTGCACTTAAAAGGTTGGAACAGGATAAATTACTTTACCCTGTATAAGCCCCTGTCGATTGCTTTCGCTGTTTTCCAACTGATAATTCAGCTAGCACCTTGGATTTTTCTGATTTATTATTGCTGGCAGGGTCAATAGCTACACCCTGTATATGAAGTGTTTGAGGCCTTGAATAGACTTCCTTAAATTCGAAAAGTTGAATTAAATTTGACTCTTTTGTCAGGCGATTTCTCAAAACCCTGTATATACTTGTCAAAGTATAATGCAAGAATAGTGTTGAAGCACTTTTGTTTAATTTAGAAATTTTTTATTAAGATGTCCAGTTATTTTGAAGCACTCTGTATGTAGATGCTGTAGATTAAAACACTTTGTTTTAAAACGAATTATAATATTTATTATTACAACGAACACAAGTTTAATGATACAAGTTGATAACTTTTCGACAGCCAATAAATTCCGGCTTGGGAGATTTGATTCGATTCAAAATTAGTTTTAAAAATGTCAAAGATTCACTTAAAATTAGGTGCGCGGTGGCAGATTGGATTATTTAGAATGTCTGAAAAAAATCACTTAAGAATTAAACTATGTTTTACTTGGTTGGACCAAGGAAGCGCAGCACGGGCACTGGATTTAGATTATCGCGAATTACACCGAAGAAACTGACTTCTAGTTAATGCACTGTGGCAGAGTAAAACTATTTTAAGGTTTGAAAAAAAATCACTTAAAACTAAGTCTTTTTTACTCGGTTCCGGCCAAGGAAGCGCAGCGCGGGCACTGGATTTAGATTATCACGTGTTACACCGACGAAATTGACTTGTCTAAAGCATGTTGAGCTCGACCTTTTATACGTTTCGTTATCGTTTCGTTTATCGTACACCGTGAGCCATGCACGAACGTTTTTACGCCCATTTTATTCTAGAAAGTTAGTCCCCGACATTCCGTGCGGATGATGGTTGCGTAATATTGCATCATCTTTGCAAAAAGTTAAAATTTGAAGATGAAAATTATATGATTGTTTGGGCAATAGAAAGAGAAATCGTTTATCGATTGAAAGAAACTCGAATCGGTTTTTGTTTAGAAGATATTGTATGAAAGAGAAGTTGATTCGTTCTCATAGAGTCATGGTTTACGCACGCACGTAGATATGGACTTTGGGTTGTCTCGCGTGTCGATGTTTGAAGGGGGTAAATATAGAGTTGAAATAAAAGTGTGCTGATGCGTTGGAACGAGAATAAGTTGTGACATTTATGGACTGTTATGAAATTGATAAAATAGTTATGACGCGATTCGAGTGATGGTTAAAATTGATTAGAAAATGAATTGTGAAAAGTTCATGAATATGAATTTGAGATTTATACCGCTATTATTATACGGCGGCTTTATTTTTTAGATGTTATTTGGAAAGTTTATTTCGTAAAATTGTCGAATGAAATATTTTTACGGATTTTTTGATTGTTTTAGGATATTTTAGAATTATCGAAGTTCGTGAATTTTTTCAGATTTTTGTGACGTAATTGTGGTTTTTGTTTGAAATGAATATGAAAGGTACTTTTTTATTAGGGTTTGTCCTTTTGGACCGAAAGATTGAATTTTTTGACTATTTTTGATATTTTTTGTTTTGCATTTACTTATACGGAATGAAATGTACTGTACTGTATGTAGCTCATCTTCATTTCTGTGGCATCATTAGTGATTTGTATCCTTATTTTGTTATGTTCCTAAATAAATAATAAATAAATAAATACCACATAAATTAGACAACCTTCAATTCCAGAAGCCAGGGGCTTGTGCGGAAGGGGGTTACACATTGAAAAAACGCGGACATACAAACATTTCCTCCGACAGTGCCAGTGCCGGAGCCAGGATTCGAACCCGGTGGTGCGATGTCCATGTGATTAATCGCGATTGCCACCTCGCGCCTTAACTCACTCGGCTGTCGACCAGACAAAGTAAAATAAATAATCAAATAGTACTTTGACCTGGAAAAAATTGTATACATTATCAGGACTACTTAGAAGATCTAAAACCAAAAAGGTGACCTCCCCTCCCTTTTGCTTTAGCCGCCATTTTGAAAAATGTTTTAATCGTTTTATCTCGTATTCTATTGGTCCCATTGAAAATGTTATTGAACAAAAAATGTAAATAAAATTCTACACATTTAAGGCAACTGCCGCGATGCCGAGAAGGTAATATTTCGAGCGGTAGACGGCGCTGAAGTTATTACCAAAAAGAAAGTTTTTTTCAAAATTTAATTGGAAATCTAAAATCAATGGAAAGAATTTATTGAATATGTGTGTATGGCTAATATTTTTCCCTAAACAGCTGGTAAGTTAAATTTCACAACACTGCCTTCAAAAAACTGTTTTTTGATAACTTTGGCGACCTCTACCGCTCGAAATATTAATTTTTCGGCATCGCGGTAATTACCGAAAATATGTAGAATTTTATTTACAACATTTTTTGTGCAATAACTTTTTCCGTGCCGCCAGTAGAATACTAGATGAAATGATTTAAAAAATTTTCAAAAAGGGGGGAGGGGTAGGTCACCTTTTTGGTTTTAGATCTTCTAAGTGGTCCTGTTAACATTGAACATGACAAATTCGAGTGTTCAATTTTTTCCAGGTCATGAGAATTTTTGGGACATTTTTACTGCACTAAAAATAACCTAAATTCTAGGTTTTCCCGCTAATAGCGCAAGCCTTAAAAAGAAATTATTTTTAAACTTCATCTGACTAGACTAATTTGTTTGCTTTTTATTATATTCTGTTTGTTTTATTTCCTAATTAAAACAACAGTGTCTAGGTTATGGTACAGATTTACGAGTATTCGTGATATAATTCATGATTATAAGTGCTTCGCTGTGATAATCTACAAACACGAATTATATACATTCAACGTAAACAAACACAATGAAGACACATTTTTATTTGAACAATAAAAATGTCATCGAGGTTCTTCAAATAAATCAATACAAAGCAACATACACATCGCGTAAATTGTCAAAATTGTACAGAGTGCTGACTCATTTATTGCTCATTTATCTGAACCACGCATCTTCATTGTTTACAAAATAAACAATACGTTGCACCACATGGGTAGGCCCAACTGGTATTTGCTTTACGCATTTTTGGGGAAATAAACCGGTAAGACCTTGGGAGGCCTACACTGCCACGCCTTTGCATTTTTCTCATTTTCTAAACCAATGTGCCGCCATTAATTTTCTGTTTTGAGCGATTAATAGGATCCAAAGTGATTTATGACCGCTGAATGACCCCACGTCGCTATATACGTCTTGATAAAATATCGATTGGTTATTTGCGATTGTGCCGGAAAATGCAATTTTATATCCAGGTCGTAAATCTAAATTATATACAAAATCGAAATGCAGTGTTTATTGTAGCCAGCGTACTTAGTTTGCTCGTAAAACAGAAAATTATGTGGCAAGATAGATGCGCAATAATTGGCTCTAGAACTGTTCTTTTTTGTTGTTACAGGGCTTTGGCAAGTTTGTAATTCTCTATTTTAAATCAGAAGTAGCACATTTTCACTGCATTTTACAGTCGAATAAAATTTGTTGTTCTCACTAAATGTACCTGTGACAATCACACATGTTACATGAAAAATTCCCACCTACCCTACGTCTGCTGAAAAATTTATTCAAGGTCAAAGGCCAAAAATATTGGTTTTTGCATTTTTCTCGTAAACGGAAAGTGTTATCATAAAAATAGGTCAGACAAAAGTTGTACATCATGCAATTATCTACAAAAATTGTTCTTATACTTTTTCCTACGAATCACCATTCCTGAGATATCGCGTTTCCAAAAGTCGAAGAAGTCGTATTCTACATAATATGCACGCATTTCCGCACCACCTGTGAGGTAGTGTACTTGGCGCGTAACAGTTTTTGCTACGTCATCAGAAAGAGTCCGAGATACCTTCAGAATAGATTCTTTAAATGCAAGTGTAGCAACTTTATAAATTTTACGCCGAACATTTTGCGCTTTCTTCTTTTCAGCCTATTCATTAGCTTAAAAAAAAAATAGGAATAGAGTAGCAGACAGATGTTGCTCAATTTATTCGGGTAAATTAAATTAGGGGAGTTTCTTTTAAGTGTATATTCTCAGATCGGATAATTTTTATGTACAAGTTACACAAATCAATATTTTTACTTATCTTGAACGTCCGATGATGTGTATAGACGGCATAAGCGCGCATATTACTATTTTCGATGTTTCAATGGTGATATCTCAGGAATGGTGATTCGTAGGAAAAAAGTACACTGTTTACGAGAAAAGTGCAGAAAACCCATATTTTTTACCTTTGACCTTAAATAATTTTTTTAACAGACATAGGATCGGTGGGATTTTTGATATTTTATTTGTAATAGTGTACCTAAGAATCTGTACCAATATTCAGCTCTATGCGTATTATTGTAGACTTGCCACTATTTTTGTCTACTTTAACCGGATTATATCAAGCAAAAACCTTCAAGAATGATGTGTTCCGCCCAGTCGGATAGAGATAGAGAAGAACCAGATATTGACAATTAAATATTGAAAAAATAATTATTATTATTAATTCGTCAACCGCATAGTTTTAATGTTAATTACGTTGATACGCAAAATTGACAAGCTTATCCATATTTCCATTTTCATATGTTTTGCCACCAGTGTTCATAAAAATTTCAATTTATGGCGATATTCAGTTTGTTTGCACGTTGGTATACATTTAGTACAATGCTATAAACCTCGCCTAAACAAATGTAACTCTATATATGCGAAATAGACGGTCTCTGTATCGCTGCTTGCCATTTATAGTATGATATACATACCGCTATAAAAGTGGAGTGGAAAGTTTATATCTCTATACATTACATATTATTGCTATTTAATAACGTGTTTTATTTATAATTCCATTTGATTTTCCTTGTGTAATTTCGACCATTCTCAGATTAACTTTTATACATTTCCGAGTGAATTTCAATTTGTATTTGTTAACATGGCAGTAGAAAAAACACAATACAACACAAAAATAATAGAAATGCTATAGTTTCCTTCTATTAAAGTAAGGAAGTTGAAATAATAATAATAAAATAAATTCTCATAGTTTACAGAAGAGAAATGGTCACATGGTAACGGAGCCATCAGTAAGCTCACTATTAGAATCATTCCTTACCTGAATATCTACGGGCTGCAAAATGGGATACCCATTTTCTTAGATTATAACGTGATTCCCGATTTTTTTCCATATTTCGAAATTACGGTTCTTATATTGTGTAGAATTACAGCGCATAAAGTCGGATTCTGATTGCATGTTCTCAACTCGTGTTTTACACTGCGCCAAATCTGTTCTATTGGATTAAATTTGCAGTAATATAGCGGTAAACGTAAAAGGTTATGGCCGTGTGCTTCGCAGAATCTACAACATATTCTTTTTAAAATTATGTTCTTTGATAGTGGTGACGCGTTTTTCTCCACCTCGCACGGTGACGTGGAGGAAAACGGCCACTCTTTGTCGCTCGAGCTTCGGAAACAAATTTTCGATTTACTCGGACGCCAGTCCTAGTTTAAATGATAGAAACTACCCTCAAGCCGAGTACGCGAGGCTGAGTAGCTCAAGTGGAGAAAGTGTACTCCAGTGGGTCAATATATGCGAAATTAGACGTTCACACACAAACAGTAAAACTCGGAATTTTTCAATAAAATCAGTATATTCAAATAAACGTAGTATTACAATGCTACTTTTCTAACTAGTTATTTTCTACTAGAAAAAAAATGTACAAAATATATGGTAAACCGTTAGAATCCATTCTACAGAGCTCCTCAGATGCTTCTCTGAAAATGAAACAACTTACTATAGGAGTGGGAGTAGACGTCTGATGGATGCACTGCTGGTCGATAACGTAGTCCGGACTTGGCCAAAATCCTGCTGCTCAAATATGATATATGGCACCTGGGTTCGGATCTCGGAGTGGACACGTCTGCTGCTGATAAGTCGCTCTGGCTGACTGTCTTCTTGGCTCCACAGGAACTTTTCTATCAATGAAACACCTTACTGTGGGATTGGGAGTAGGCGCTAGACGGATGCGCTACTAGTCGATGACGTAGTCTGAATTTGTTGAAATTCCACGACTTGGAATTTAATATATCACAATGAACCTACCATAGGTTCAAATCTCGGAATAACCAAGGCTACTTGCGACGAGTCGCTCTGGCTGTTTAACTATATGGTATGAATTTAATTACTTCCTGCAAATATGAATAAGTGGAAGAAACAGCGGAAAACAGATGCGCGATGGATCAACGTGACGTCAGACGGACTAAGAAAAATGTTTCAAATACGGATTAGTGAACAAAAATTATTTCGGAATATTTCGCGACTTATAAAAATTCACATACCTTAAATTGTGGACTTAAGATATTTTTGCAGCTAGACGACTGACTCGAATATTTCAATTATTCGGTGACGAAAAACGCTTCGTTACATAGTCTTTAATAAATCTTTTTTACTGGAATTTTTTTAGGAATATTTATATTTTTGGATATCATAAACTTTATTATATCGTCCTTTTTCGTATTATTATTTGGTACTTTATTTAATAATCTCAAATGATAAGAAGCGTTATTCATAACGATAATTGAATTTGAGGGAATATTAGGTAACAGCTGTTCAGCGAACCATTTTTCAAACAAATCCGCAGTCATATCTTCGTGATAGTTAGCAGAACACTGTTTTATATTTTTGGCTGACAAGAGCAATGTGTTAGGTACGAACCCATGCAGAATTATAATACGTTTTCCCCTTAAACATGGCGCATTTAAAGTACAATTTTGAGTCGTGTCTATCCAACCGTAATTAACAGTATCATGCGTATCAAACCAGGTCTCGTCAAGATATATTGCCGTTATATTCGCGCAATTTATTCGAAATCATATCCAAATTAGGGACTTTCGTGATAACAATCATAAACTGTTCTTCGGATAACGTCTTTTGAAGCCTCGTAAATTTTGTATTTTTTCGTTTTCTTTTACAACAACTCCTTTTTTAATAACAAGATTAATAGTAGAAACCAGAATCTTAGTTAATTCGAACGTTCTTTTTATAATAGCTATATCCGTCATTTGACTATTTTCTTTCTTTAAGCAGTTATAAATATTTAAGACGCTGGGTCTCCCAACTCGATTCGATCGACTCCGTTACCTCGTCTTCAAGATTTTCATTAGGTAAATTTTCTTATGTATCAAATGGTCTCCAAAAAGCCATTTTAAAAATATTTTTTGAAAGAAACATTACAGTTAATCATTTTAGGTAAATATGGCACAAACAAATTACGTTTTTTTGTTAGAAGAAAACCACCACGCAAGTTTAAATAAACGTACGGCACTGACCGCTTCCACGAAAACAGTTTCGCACAGCACTTTTCTGTTTTAGAACTGGTCATTCTGAACATTAGCTTGAATTCGTTACCGGCCACCCGCATTGGTGCAATTGTACATCTGCTCGACTACATCTCATATACGAGGGTATAAATTATATCGACAACGCGGCGCTGTGTGTACATCTCTATAGGGCCACTGAATTTATAATATTTCAAACTGACATTGGATAAACAATACATTCTGTATTCATCCAATTTTTCAACTATGTATAGTTGAGTACAATTTTGCTGCGCAAATAAAAAACGCACCAAAAACTTTACAACCTCATTAAAATACCGTTACTCCCTATACTCTGCCGCCGACAAATTGACTCGCTTACCTTTATAGGTTTATAATTGTGCGTCGGTTCGTTTGATGGCAGTATGCCGCTTGGCCCAGGGGCGATAATAATTATGTCGTAAAGTTTTTGGTGTGTGTTTTGAGTGCAAAGGGACAAATAAGTTTAACTATACCAATTGGTGCCCCTTACTAAAACTCTACGAAACGCCACTGATTTTAAGCTTTTCTTGCAATACTCCCTGTAGTGAAGCGAAACTGTTTTTTGTTGTCTATTTTCTTTCCAATGCACCACCCCGAGCTGTTTCCGCCAAGTTTATTAATCACTCCGACAAGACTTGCGAGTTACGTTTTTGCCGGCCGGATTTGACGACAACCATGTTCGACGTTTTTACTTAAGAAGCGAAATAACAGTAAAGTGCAGTTAACTTCTCAATAAAACTTCGAACAATGAATTTGTTTGGACACCAAGCTACAAAACACATTAAAACAAGCCGAGCCTTTGTTCGGATACAACGAAAATACTTTAACCAAGTTGTGACAGGATAAACGAAACATCTCAACGTACGCCTAGTCATACCAACTTCCACTATGCGTTCTATATAAGTAAATATTAGATAAAAGCGACTTTGAGGAAGAGAAGCGGACCTATAAACATGTCAGTTGCCGCTGTCGTTCTTTGAAAAATAATATACTTATAAGGAAACTACTCGAGGCGCTAACAAGAAGGACGTCAAATGTAGACAAGTGGCTGTTAGTCTGAGATTGGAGAGAACGAAAGAGACCCTCTAAAATTGTCATTTGTTGCAGCTTGTTAGCGGATACGGTTAGACTTTAGTGGTAAATTTGTCAGCCGAACAATAAATAATGCGGCGCCAAATACCCCGGTGGTAAATTTGCTCCTAATTTCTCATTTAGCAAGTATTTAAATGTGGCCAACATGTGGCTGTAATTTCTCCGAATCCATAATGGGGTACCTACGAAACTCTTAAGGTTATCAACAATAATTTACAATTTACGATATATAGTGAAACGCCCTGCATTTTAGGGTGCTTTCTACTTAAAAATAATTCCTAATTTTGTTTAAATTTTATGTAAATATTATTTTTTATAACAACGATTATACAGTAATTATTATTACATCTTGCAAGAAATTAAATTCAACACAAAATTACAACAACCTTTCGAATATTTTTAAAACATCCAGTCAGAAATTTAGATAAATACCATATTTAAGTAACGTTTAACCTTCTAAGTACGAATGTCGCGTATATAACGACACTTGGATTTTTTAATTTTTTAGATGAGCGGTTCTCTCCGAACACATTACCGAACTACTTGCCGTACAAGTTCTTTCTACATAATGAATCTCTACACCAATTAGAAATAATCTATAATTTTCGCCTATTAGAGAATACTCTTTGGGCATATTATTAACATCAAAACTGCCGCCATAGCCATCGATAACGAACGTATTTACTTCGATTTCATTTCAATATTCAACTGGACGCTGCCGTGTACTACACAAGCATCGACGATGGCGCCGATAGAATCCCTGAGAACAACGCAGAGGTTTATATCACCTCAGGTAAATTTGTTTCAGATTCTTGCGTTATTATCTAAAAAATTGAATTTACATTCTGGTTCGGGTGGAAATGAGTATCTATTTCGCGTATTATGGTACATTCGATTTTTATGAAGTATTAGTTTTGATTTTTAACAAGCAAGAAGGATAAAATTATGTTACAATTTACTCAGTTATTATATGGAGATTTCCTCAACATTCTAAAAGATTTTACGTAAGTGTAAACTCTCATCTACAGCATAATTAATATGATCATCTGAGCGATTGAACCTACTCTGATCTCAAGTAATAACAATCATTTTTCCGGCAATTACCCAACTCTAATTTCTATCAATGTAACTCAGAAATTCTATTGCATAATATGGTTCTTGTTATTTGCATAACCAATTCTGTAACATATAAGCGTAAACTTTCCTATATAATATTTAGACGATTGTCTTAAATATTTGGATTGTTGCTATAAAATAAAACGGGTTTTTTTTGTGACTTTTGTCCCAACGATATATGTATTAAAACAATTTCTGCCTTTTCTTTCAACTTTAACTTTCGGGAAATACCAAATGATAACGATTTAATTTCAATCAAATAAAATCTGGCAACAAACTTTAACTATAGAATTCACAGTGCAATTCTTAATAACAAAATAGAAGATAAATATAATAAATGATTAACTAGTTTTCTCAATTAATAAATATTGTGTTTATCATTCACGAGGTATTTAAAGAGTGGTTAATTTTCCCAGGTAAATAGTATCAGATAGTAAACGGTAATATTAAACTTTACATAACGAATTTGGGCAAATAAATATAAAAGGTTACTACAAACACAACATAATTTGGGTCCTACGGTCCTAACTTTGCAAAACTAGATGACCACGTAAATGGGCAATTTGTTTATTTATCTTAACATAAAAATTGAGATAAATAATTACTGGGTGGGATTTAATGTGCTTGATTGCTTCACGATCAAGTATTTTTATTAGTAATTAATCAGAAGGGGTGGGAGCCGCTTCAGTAGTAATCTATTTTTTTAACACGATTGGTTAACATTTAACAGTTTACAAGCAACCAACACCTTTATAGTTATTTAACGAACAAGTGTATTTAATAACAGCGATTAATAATCGAGATATTTTAATGTTGAGACTATTAATCGCCTTAATATACACGATAGTTACAAAATTTTTCAGTCAACTGTATTTTTGATAAAATGGAGAAAACCTAATTTTTAATTTTTATTCAAATAAAAATTCAATTATTCATCGATTTGACAGTGACAAATATTGATGACATGGCGTCTTGATTTGGATAATTGGATATTTAATTTTATGTGTGTTTGGGTGTTTATACTAAAATCGTTATTGATAGTGAAATCATTCATTGATTCTAAATTTTCATTTGATTAAACCAACTACAATTCAATTATTCATTAATTAGTATCGTTTAATTTGTGTTTGTAAATATTTATATCAGAGATTTCAGAAATTATAAGCTTGAGAGTGACAGATATATTGATGACATGGCGTTTTGATTTGGATACTTGAATTTTATGTATGTTTATACTAAGATCGTTTATTAATAGTAAAGCCATTCATTAATAAGGGTCATTAATAAACGATGTTGTATACATTAATCAAACTCGTTAATACACGGTCGACGGAAAAATTATATAAAATACACTTAAAATTATCACTTTTTACAACTTCCCACGTGGACATTATCATAAAGAAATGTATAGAACAGAAACCAAATGGATCAAACAAGGCTTCCCCTTCTTCAAAGATAAGCGAGGGCAATATAAAATTGAACAAGTGGCCCTCTGCTCTATGTAATTATTTGCAAGGATGGGGTGGAAAACATTTAACATGTTGTACAATTTTTACAACAAATTTCGAACTAAGATTGCAAAGAAATCGTTCTGGTGTATACATATTTATTATTTCCTGGTCACCATTATTTTGTCTTTATTTGTTCCAACAGCAGGGGATTGAGTTAAAACAAATCATTTGAAATACTCAGTTTATTTTCAGTAATTAAAAAGACATATTTTTGTTCTTGATTGTTAATATTTTTCATTTTCTAAAGGATAATAGTATTTTGAGCGATAAAATGTAACGAATTAATGCTTCAGTGATAACCCCAGACGCGCTGGGCCATATTGTGTGTTAAAATATCAATCTGAACCTGAGATAAATTTTCCCACATTACCGGAAGAGTCTCCCTTAATTTCATTAGGGTAATAGAAGTTGAGTGATGCACGCCCATTGTCCTTTGAGGCGTATGACAAACATGTCACAACACATTACAGTCTTTATACTTTGATTAGTAAACCAATGCGCCTTGTTTGATCAACGCAAGTTTCTGTTACATTTAGTTCCCGTGTGACGAGGCAATGAAAGAGCGTTTGTAAACAAATGTATGCTTCTTCTATATTATGAGGTTAGGAAAATGTGTGGGAACACTTGATCTCGAGCTAAAATATAAATACGGTTAATAAATACCATATTTTTTTAATATAACGCAATCAGAACTTTTTTTCAGTGAATGACAGTGATTTTTTTCAGAATTACTATGAATGTGTGACTTGCGATTTTAATCAAGACTTAAGACATATATTTGTTGTGGATATTTAGGCACTTTGCATGTAAAGAAAGAAGAATGTCAAATCTAAATCTGCACCATAGCCAAAGATTTTTGGTTCGCTGATTTGACTCAATTGATTTAAATGGAGATAAAAATCATGATTTAAATCAACTGATTTTTTTAAATCACTATTTAAGTCAAAGCCGATAATAATTTTGAGAAGATTTATTGAACGAAAATAAATAACTTAATCAGTTTTTTTTTATTACAACAACAAGAAACAAACTTTCACAAGCAAATGCTATAATGAAAAATAAAAAATATTAAACTGAAACACTTAATTTTAATTCTCATTATAATATTGTCTGAAAGTTATTTGTGGCATTCTACGAATATTCTTTCCTATTATTTGGGTTTTCTACCACATGTATTATTATCCTCTTCAAAAACAAATCACCGAATCTACAAAATAATAGAATTATTGGAAAGAAGCCTCTGCGCCCGTGACGTTTACGTCAAAGGAGAAGTCAGAGGTTATGTTTTGCAAATAATATAAATCGGAATAAACACAGAAATAATGTATTTTGCTGACGTTTCAGAAAGTAATCTCTTTCCGTTTTCAAAACTTTTTTTGGAAGAACTCTTATTTTGCTGTGTATGTCAAATACACAGCTTTAAGATTATGTTTATGTTATTTCCATAGATACTTCCTACTTACACAGAACATAGAACTGATGATATTTTCTTTTAGATAATGTTGAGTTTGTTAAGTTCTTCTTTTAACATTGGTAGCCAGGTTGTACAAATTTCTACAGAACAATTCGATACGCACTTATCTTCATTTAATAAGATTATTGCTGATTCTTTAATTTTTCTTTTTTTGGTATCTGCTTCTTTTGTTAAAATTTTTTCCGAGTCCCAGTTTATTCTATGTCCGTTTTCCCAAGCATTCTCACAAATCTTTGATTTCTGAATTTCATTCTTTCTAATGTAATTCTTGTGCTCATCCAACCTCACACTCAGGGCCGCGTCTAACGGGGGGCCATTTCGTGCCACGCACGAAGGCGCACTAGGCCATGGGGCGCCAAAAAGCCAATTTTATAGTATTTCAACTGAGCGGTTTGTTAATTTTTTTATAATAATAAAATAGACATGTCCTATACTGAAATTTTTTTTAAACATCGTACCTTTGCCCCTCCAAAAAAGGGCGCCAAAAATGCTCTCGCACGAAGGCGTCTCATGACCTAGAAGCGTCACTGCTCACACTGAATGGTTTGGATGACTCAGCCACATAACATTTGTCACATTCGCACGGGATATTGTAAATACAGTTTTTTGAATTCTGCTCCCTGTTTATCGGTTTTGTTAAAATAGATCTTAAAGTGTTCCCCGTTTGAAATATCGTCCTAACAACACATTTGTCATCTATACGGCGTAGCTTTTCCGATAATCCGTATACATAAGGAATTATTGCTGTATAATGACGTTCAGGTTTTTGTCGTACCTGATTGTTCCTATTTTCAACATTTATGAAAACTTCAGGATATTGATTTTGGACTAGAACCTCTTTTATAAATTTTTTCTCGTTATTTAATATTTCATTATTAGATGAAATTATTTTGGCCCTATCGTATAAACATTTTACAACACCCCTTTTAACATTTAACATTATTTAACTCAAATCAGTCAATAATCAGTGCTTATTCATATCGCCGCTGAAATTTTTGATGTTGTTGAACTGCTAGTTCTAGGTCTTCTTCAAGGATATTTTCTAACTTTTTCCATTCTTCCACGGCGCGGCGCTCGAAAGAGTAGCACCTTTTCACTGTAAAGTATCCAGAGAAATCGACATTGCTTTTAAAATCTTTAAGAATTCTTACACAATAGATTTCAAATATGAGTTGAACAGCCATAGGTTATAATAATTTTAGACTCAATGTGTTGCATCCATATTGTGATTCACATGACGAAATCAGGTCGCAACAAATCTCAGTCAAATATTTTGAGGTATAAGATTGACCTGACGTATCTTTCATACAGAAAGGCTTGTCCTTCTTCTGCACACACAACTGCCTCGTTGTGGACGTTTGACCATCCGTCAATCCACATATTTAGAGTACGCCTTAAGAGGAAAGAAAAACATTTTTCTTTTTCTTCAGCGTAAATCTCATCAATGAAGTGTTGTCGCTGTGGTTTTGCGGCATGGCGGGGTGTAGTCAATGCTTTTATAGCTTTTTTGACTAGCATATTTTCTATGTATCGAAAGCTATAATTCGTAGCAAAAATAACTTTCGCAATCTGTTTGTCAATGTTTTGTTTTATCGGCTATCGGCTGATGATGTTCTAGCTAAAAAACTAGTCACGGTAGGATTCTCGGCTTTCCTTTTCTTACCAATTGACTCGGACTCTGACTCTGTTGATACTCCTGGTTGACACTTTGCACAACTTGATGTGGAATCGAGCGTAGAAGTGGACGCATAACTTGTCAGGGTAGACTGTCTTACTGTTTCTGAAAAAAAGTTGTTGACTAATAAAAAATTAAACACGATGATAAATATATTAAGACTTCAGATTTCAAAAATACCTGAAATTCTAAAATATAAAATGCCACACACTTTTTACCCCAATTGATTTTTACAAACATTGTTTAAACAATAAAAATTTAAGATTTTTTACCCCAGAAATCTAGAAAATATGCCCTATAATTATTCACTACTCACTTTCACTTTCACTACTTCTCAATGCCAATACTTGTTCTTCACAAATTTGATGGTGTATTTTCATCCTTTGAACAATTCCTTGTATTTCTTCCTTACATTTTTTTTGCAAACTGCTCAACATCTAAATTTTTTGGGATCAATTTTTTTTTATGTAAAACTTCCAGATATGAACTTCCAGACATATTATTTTTAAAACAATTCAAAAACACTCTAAATTTTCGTTTCCTTGCCTTACACTGTTTAATTCCTTCAATGCGCGAATAAACTGAGAACAAGGGTGCGTGCCGACTTCTATACGAGCGGTAGGAAACAAGTAGCTACAGGTAGTTTCTTGCATAAACATGTCGGATGACAGTGTCGACACGTAATATCCTGCTGCGAATGGCGTTTTTGTGAATTCTATTTTATTTTAATTTTACAATGTAGTAGCTCGAACGAGAAGGCAGACAGATCCTAGAGTAGACTTTATTTTGTTAAAAAATTAGACCAAATGCCTATGTAGAAAATGCCATGGTATATTAATTTTACTTAATTAGATACTGTTCCTTAAAAAAATTGTTTAATTCTGTTATTGGAAATTAGTACCCACAAATTAGTGTCATTATCGGCGTAAATGGTTTAGGATTCTCCACGTGTCGCTATAAATCTTCATACGGGGTTAAATGTGACTGTAAAATTCAGTGGTTAAATCCCTTTGCGGCAAAGCCTACAAAAACAACATGTGTTTTAATTATCCTAGACCTCCAACCTTTTTTATTATTAATCAACAAGGGACCACCATAACCGCACTGCAGCCATAAATGGTGGACTTTCAAATACATTTTCCATCATATTTCGCATGAGATTGGTCAGCGCTTGTCTCGTGCAGCCGCTAATAAAATATTTACTGTCCATTAAGCGAAAATATTCACTTTTGTGATGAATCGATATTGAGGACATCGAATTTTTAGATGTTTTGCTTTCATTAAGATGAAGATGAGATTCTTCTCATAGCTTTGACTCGAAGCTAATTTATTTCATTTTGCTTTAAGTTAGGGAGCTAATGCATATTGTGTGGTGCATGGATACGCTTAGTCAACTGTCTGGCGTGTATAGGGTTCAATTCCCAACATTGCCACCGACAACATCTGTGGGTGATGGGTGTATATCTATGATTTTCACAGCCTTGGATTTGGATTTAGGTGTAGTCTATTAGTTGTGCTGTGTTTATGTTTGTTTTCGAATAGTATTTAGCAAAATTCAATATATGAACTAATTAAAGTTTTATAGTATTACTTGAAATGAGTGAAAGCTCCTTTTACGATTGTTAATTTTAAGAGTTAATTTATAATTATCGCTAACGTCAATATACTCCAGTTAATGAATACAGTTGATCTTGAAAAGGTCGGGAAGTTTTGAAACTTGGCATATACCTAGATCTTGAGGTTCTTAATGACCACCTGATTTTGCGAGCACGGCATCGCGCCGCCATCTTGGAAAAACGGCGCATGAAATTAGAGAATTAGCCATATCTTCCTTACCGTACGTTTTATTGGAAAAATACTTCTATTCAAAATTATTCCTTTTAAAATTATCTATAACTTAGCTCTTCACTATTTTTTTGTGCGATCAATATTAACAGAGATATAGCTTCTCAAATTCGGAAAAAAACAATTTTCCCGTCGTGTAATAAATATAAAGGCAATTGTTTCACCAACTATTGGCAATGTTTGCACGACGTTAGCAAGACAAAATGTTTTATCACCTATAGCGACGCTATATGTGGAAAAAATTGTACCTTGTGATATTTTTCTCGTTTCCACGCCACCTATGAGGTAGAGAAATCGGCGCGTTTTTTTATGTGGTATCCCCAGTAGACCTAAACCACAGTTCCGACTCTAAATCAAAGACCCGACGGACGCAATCATCATCCGACATCTCTGCATCTTCCATGACATCCTCAGCAACACTATTCATGTTCTGGAGCACAAGTTCGTCGTCATGGTCGTTATCCAAACATATGTCGGCTACATTGCTGCATGCATTTCCGCACATATTTCAAACCCGCTTTGCGGCAGCAGCACGCGGAACAACCTTTTTGACATTTGCAAGAAATGCAATTGAGAAGGTTAGCTGGAGCAGGTTCTTTCTGCGTAGTTATGGCAATCAGGCCATCTCTGGATATTTTCCACCCCCAATCGAGTGAATTTTTCTGCACACCAAGTCACTGTTGGACTTGATGGTAAGTTCTATATGAATGCTGTCGGGCGGCTTCGCTTGTTGATGGTAGAGAAGCAAGATGGAAGGTACGTTTTGCAGCATACTTGGCAAATTTAAAATGGACTTTCTGAGCCTATTCAAACGATCATAGAAAAGTTCGTGAGTCGTTTTGCAATTTTTGTACGATTGAAATAATCACCCACAGACTTGTTACTCGACATGTTAAATTTAATATAAATAATAGTCAATTGCATCAGAGTAATTTAATAACTTCAACGTTTTTGCCTTTACACAATAAATCAATGTTTTAAATGGATGGTATCTCTTAAAACAGTATACGTCTACACACGGGGTCTTCAACCGTTAACAAGTAAAACTTTCGGCCAGGCAGGAAGAATTTAAATTGGACGCTGTCAGTTGCATCTCCAACTTTCTTTCTTTGTCATTAATTTAGAAAATAAAAAATAGGCCTGTTAAATTGACAAGATGAATTAGTTTAAAGGCAGTGTTTTGGTATATTAAACTGTTTAATTGGATAAATTAATTAGTGGGATTGTTAACGAGAAAGTTACGTAATGTAGCTTATACTAACAGGCTGGAAAGTTCCTGAGCTGTAGTTTACTTGAATTGTTTCGTAGAAAACAAGGAATGGAACTGATTAGGACATTTTGACGATAAAAAATGCATAATGAATCGATTAAAGAAGTGATTTATATGAAAGAAATGTAAATGATTTTGGTAAATAAACTAGCGAAATTACCGAAGTTGTTTTTAATTTCAGTTTTAAATAACCTCAACACTGACACTTGACCTGCGTCCTAACCTAACCTGATAAAATTGGAATCATCAGATTATTAAAGTTTCCTCCAAAATGTCTAGTAATTTAGTATGATGTATTGAGATGATTTGACAACGAAAATGCAATATTTTTTTACCATAGTGTAGTGATTGTATACCTGGTGCCTACGATATCATTAGCCAGCCTTTAACTTCCTTGTAAGAAAATATTCATTTCAAATTTTATAAAGTTATACGATTGAATAAGATGCACATTTTGATTGCTCGGAACTGTGGATTAGGCCTACTGGGGATACTACATTTGATTTTATTTTTGGTTTAATCGGAAACAGTATATTATTAAAAGCTTTTATTTAATTTGCAATGTTTGTTAGTTAGTTTGTTTGGGTCAAATCTTGCAATCAAAATTTCGATTAGTTCTAAATAAGCTAGAGCTTTGAAATTTTGCACATATGTATAAGTCCGGTGACAATACACTTTTACATTTTCAGATAAGAAAAAAACAAGATGTCGGCTTCAAGATGGCGGACGACTTTATCGTTTATGATCCGATTCGGCTCAAAATCGATATCTGAGGGTTTTTGAGGTCACCAAGTATGAATTATTGGTCAAAATTTTAAAATTCAAAATGGCGGTGCCAATATGGCGGACGAATTTTATCATTTATGGTCCAAATCGATCAAAATCGATATCTGGGAGTTTTAGGGTTCGCCGATTACGAATTTCTAGTCAAAAATTTAGTTCATAATGAAGACTTCAAGATGGCGGACGATTTTATCGTTTAAGATCCGATTCAACTCAAAACCGATATCTGGGGGTTTTCTAGGTCGCGGATTATGAATTTTTGTCATTTATGTCCAAATCGATCAAAATCGATATCTAAGGGTTTCGGGGTCGCGGATGAATTTCTAGTCAAAAATTCAGTTCAAGATGGCGGACGACTTTACCGTTTATGATCCGATTCATCTCAAAATCGATATTTAGGGATTACAGCATATCAAAAGACTAAAAAGTAAAAAATAAAATTATATAAAAAAAATATTTAAAAAAAAGCTTTTATTTGAATGCTCTAAAAAGTAGAAAATAAACTTTGAAGTAAATTAAACCCATAATTTTGTTGTATTATATAATTTTTTTTATGATATAACAGCTTGTTGCGAGCAATCTCCTTTACACAGGAAAATCTCGCGACAAGCTTTTATATCATAAAAAAACAAAAATGATGGGGTTTAATTTACTTCAAAGTTTATTTTCTACTTTTTAGAGCATTTCAATAAAAGCTTTTTTTTAAATATTTTTTGATATAATTTTATTAGTGGATCATTTGTTTTCTATCTTTCTTTTTTTTCTTTTTTTATCTGGCCGATAGACGTGTTGGTATTTATTTAATTTCAGATATCCATACCTGGTGAAAGGGACACGTCATACAGCTGACATCTGATATTCCGTACCCAAAATTTCTTACAGTTTGCTGTAATAAATGTTTCATTATTCCATTTTATGCCCCGTTAAAAAAAATAACTAGAACTCAAATCTGACGTTCCTGATAGAATCACCTAGTTTTTATGGACAATAAGCTGTTTGCAGGAGTACAATAAGAATAAGTACACTCTGATTGTCTAAAAGTTTTATATTTCATTTAGGTAATTCCTTTTTATACAGGGTGTAATTATTTGTCTTACATTAAAAAAAAACTTTAAATGGGGAACGATCGAACAACAAAAAACCTCATGAACGTCATGCAGGCAGCTACGTTAGAGCACTGCTGGTTGTATTAATAAGGCCCACACAGAAACAGAAAAGAGAACACGACGACTGAAGTTTAATCCAGTAATTAAAACCTTTGAATGACAATCCAAAAGACTCTCCACTAGTGGTTATTCCAAGCAGTGAATTTCACTGATGGAAACTTCAGAAGTACCCGAGCACGATGTATACTCATCATTTTACGTGTTGCATATTTAACTAGATACTTGTTCTAGTTGAACAAGTACATATTCCCAGTCAGAACTGAAAGCTGTGCTAGTTAGTTGCCATGAATATTTGAATAAGGCTGATAATATGGGAGAGCCCTTTGTGCCTTCAACCTGTTTGTAGATGCACAAGAATGACTTTCCGTGAAGTATACATAATACGTTTAGGGACGACTGCAGCGATATCTGTTGGTTAAAAAGTTCCCAAACAGAGTTTATAGAACTAGAGCATTGCTAAGTTGAACTATAATGGCGTTAGTTCTGAATGTTATCGTTTGAAAACTAGGCACCGTTGTATGTGGAATGCTTTAAAACGAAGCAGGTTTTTAGATTGTTTTCATAAATTGTATGGGTGATAAATCCCACATTTTCAGGTCGATTCCATTGACAATAAACAATGTAATATCTTAATCTAGGTTCAGAAAAAGACACAGTGTAACGATCGTTTTATTTTCTACGATATAGTTTATGCAGATTATGCGACAGTAAAGAACTATGCTTCTCAATTTTTTCAAAACATTTGGTTAATTCCGCCCCGATATTCATTGAATAAGCTTACACAAAGCGTTTCAGTATTGTTTGTTGGATTCTATTTATACCTCGGTAAACTCGGCGCTTCTTTGGACTTGAAAAAGGATTTTTGGATTTCCATCCTAATATTTGGAATATTAATAAATAGCAAAAAAGGTCTAGCAATATCTTTTTGAGTTTCACATCCATATTTTCGAGTATAAGTATATCGATGTTTAGTACTTTTGAATCCAAAAATTTTGAAACCTTACTCTTTAAATTTGCTTAAAAAAATAAGTAAGATATCAAAATTTAAAAAAAATTTTTTAAACACCACAGAAATTACATGTCGGTAATACAGTGCTCGTGTCTATCTTTAGTATTTTTTGAGTTTGTTATTCAAGTAGAAGTCTCTAAAGCTAAAGTAGAGAATTGTTTACAGCGCCATCTATTAACGTGTAGCGCGTAGTCAAGCGAAATGCGAATCTATTACAGTTTCCTGTAAATCTGTTACATTTTTCTAAGAAAGCTGTTACAATAAATTTAGTGCCGAGAGCAACACTGCCCAGAGAGTTGGAATAGAATAGAGTAATAAAGTGGGCGTGACAACAACTAGCCGAGACAAATTTGTTTACCTACTTGAAACAACCGCAACGATAGTATGCGACAAAAAGTAGGAAAGTTGTAATTAGACTAATATAATTTTCAGAGGAGCACAATCCTGAAATTTCAGTTTTTTGCCATAAATTGCCTGTTAAAACACAGATAATATATACGTATATTATTATTAGGTGATGTAACAAGTACAAAACGGTCGAGTACACTGTAAAATATGTCTGTACATAATGTTACATGACTTATGTCCATTTAACAATTTTTTATGATAACTGGTATTTAGCACGATCTGTATAGCATTTTGATTCAGTTTTTGTAAGTGAGACTGTTTCAGTTATCAGAAATTTTCTTTGTATAACTGCTAAATTTCAATTTTTCAACCCCTACTTGAGGTTGCGAATAACTTGGAAGGAAACGATTATATGAAAAACAATTTTATAAGTGAAATTACCGAATTTAATTGCTTTTCGGTCCTCGGATTTTCCCGAGACTTCCTCAAGACTTCCCCTAACTTCCCCAAATTTCTTTGGACTTCCAATAATTTTTCATAGTAATATAAATGTTGGTAACATTCTAGAAGTTTCTCTTTCTCTTAGTTGATAGAAAATCTCATATAGAATAAAGAGCATTTCTACAGATCAGGTGTTTTAGTCTCCCATAAATTCAAAATTTTTATGTTTTAAAGTGTAAGATTGAAAATTATACGGTAATGAATTTCATAATTATATTTTTAAATGTATGCTTGTTTTTAAAACAAATTCAGTATGAAGAATTGGAAACAGGTTAAAAAATAACTTCCAATAGTAGATCACAACTTACTTTCTGAGTGATAAATTCAATCTGTGATTTTTTAAAATTTATTTGAACATTTGGAAAAGATATTTTTTTGTAAAGTTAAAAAGTCCGAGTCATTTCCTTAACCTGTTGAATGTAGACATTTTTTCTTATTTTAATAGTGTTTTTTTGTTTTAATTCGTCGATATTCGTTGAAAAATGTAGTTGAAAAATCTTTCACGAATGCATACCTTGCTTAATTGAGGGATGAGAAAGCAAAATTTAATACAAATGTGTGTTAAAGTAAAAATATACCTACTACTAAAGTCCAGTATTTTACTGTTTCCTATGAAAGGAAATCGATTCATTGTCACCAATCTAGGTGCACAATGTGCGTTTCCAAATCAATTGAAAATAATGTCCTATAACTTCCGACATACTACGTCTTCAATCGGAAAACGCAAAATAAAATCTGATTGCAATAAGCTCCCAGCAGTAGATTAATCCTAGAGAAAGGACTATAATGCCCGTTGTGTATCGCCAGCCGTAGACTAGTTTCGAGCTTGTTAGCTCTCATCAGTACGACATAGGCAAATGCGCAACAACCTTACACCGTTTCTCCAGTCATCAACTTGCGGACGAGAGAAGTCCACGACTTGTCAGATGGCTCCATCTGGTAGTAGTAGGTATATTTTTACTTTACTACACATTCATTATTTTTGTAATAATTTATCCACTTTGCGTTGGCTATATATTTTGTTAAATATAACTTAATCCAAGTTCTTCGCCAACTTTGATTTCAAAGTCGCTACCAGATGGAGCCACCTGGCAAGTTGCGGACTTCTCTATATATAAACCTTCCTTCGCGGTTTATCTCTCGTTCAAAATTTTTCTAAATTGATGATTTTTTTTTTCCAGCTTACATGGTCCCTAAAAATACATAATTACTATATTCATATAAATTTTCAGGTATAATTCTTTAATACATTATACCGCTATCAACTAACGATATATTTTTAGTTATCATGTTTAGACTAGGGAACTCTTTCGGATACATCCCACATAATTGGATCGTGACCGACTGTACAAATATAGAAATATGCTACAGAACCTGAAACGTATTTTCTTTAATGTGGAGCCATAAAAATTGGAATAAACATAGTGTATAATACAATTAAAAACGTGGCTATTAATTGTGAGTTGTATATAACGTCTTAAATGTGTGTCAATGAAAACACATTGAAGCCTACGCCTTCTCGGGTAAGCTGTGTACGAGATTTTTTTAATAGCGTCTTGTTTTGTAAAAATATTTCTAACTTTATTGGATAGTTAAGAATGTTCTGGTGGTGGTGTTTATTTATTATATTGGTGTAAAATTGAATTTCTTCTTTATATATTCCCAACAAATGTTTTATTTGCATATGTAATCACCATTGGAATAATATTACAAAGATGCATTAAAAAATATGTATAAATATACGTACTAAACTGAATAACTCGACGTTGGGCGTGTTTTTCTATTAACATAACGATTAAAGTAAGAAACCTTTCTTGAAAGAGGAGTCAAGCGAATCTGTAATTTTCACTGATATACAATAACCCTTTCTAAGGTTTTCTTTTTTTTTTACGATGAGGGAAACATTCATGGGCTCCCAACCTGAGCTGAGTCAGTGTCAGACTCTTACTGACTAAAACCTCTCCTCACAGGGTCGTCTGTAAACACTCCAAGGGCGCTGCAGTCTCTTGGGCTTATTATGCACTCCCTCTTCCGATCTACACTGCCCATTTTAAAACTCCTGTGTCACTGATGAGGTGATACAGATCTGAGAACGGGCGAGTTCTGATGCTTTCCGGGTCTGTTTGTGTTTGCCCGTAAATATTATATCTTCTGCGGGCGAGTGCCTCACATTCATATATACTTAATATGGTCTACCGTCTCTGGTACCTTGCCATATAATCTGCAGTCAAGGTCGCCATTGAACTTGCCAATTTTGTACAGGAAAATGTCCCGTCAAGAGACCTGTCACAATTCTCAACTGTAACCTGTTCTTTGAGAGCAGTTCTACGGTTTGTTTTGGCAATGGTCTTTTAATGAATGTTTTCCTATGTCGATTAGCTGGTGTGTTCCTCCAGTAATGATTGTGTTTATTCCTGATCCAGTCTTTAATTACCCCCTATCTGAGCATTTGGTAATGCCCAGCACAAGCTCTGGGCTATGGAATGTATTAGCTGCTCCTTATCTAGCAAGTTCATTAGCTTTTTCATTGCCGTCTATTCTGGTGTGTCCCGACACTCAGAGTAGTTTAACCCATAACTTCGAGCTCTTTGTGGCAGTCCCAAACCAGTCTGGAAGACACTTTGTTAGAGGCTAATGCCTTTAGTGCCGCCTGACTGTCCGATGCGATGAAGATCTGCTGGTTCACATATCGTCGTTCAACATTCTCACGTATACGCTCAAGTATAGCCAGAATTTCAGTTTGAAATACAGTGGCATGGAATCCAAGAGAAAGGCTTATACTTGCCCTCGGTCTCACTCCATGTATTACCGCTCCAGCTCCTGATTCCATTCTAGACCCATCCGTATACCAGGCTAGGCCTTTGCGTAATATCTCAGGAGCTCCTGTTGACCGATCCCCTCTCTCTTCAATAGAGACACTGAAGGGCTTGTTAAATGTAATTTTTGGAAGCATGTAATCTGACTTCATGCTCAATAAAGGATCTATTACAATGTTCATTATCCTCATATATCCCGACTCCCTTGCATGGAGAGCCAAGTCATGTGAGTTTTGTACTAGAAAATATGCCATATATTATGGCACAGAGTGTTAATCAACCGGGGAAAACACGGGCACTTAGTCCAACTGGGAGAAAAGGGAATTGCGTAAAGTAATAGCAGCGAGTTATCTACAGATTGTCTAGAGAATTGGGGTACTTTCCGTGAAACAATTTATCTTGCCTTGATATTTGAATGTCATTACCCATTCGGATCGTTGTATTATTATAATATACTTAAGCCGTGCACTTTCTTCGCCGAAGCCTGAAAATATTCACCGCCCCCTCGCGCGCGCCGTTGGTTTTCGGCTCGGCTAATGAGGATGAAGTTCATCATGTCCCATTAGTCCGCTGGATGTTTCGATCGTCTATCCTTAGTCGTTTAGAAATTGTCTCCTAATTTGGCATGTTTGGAGTATTACCGTCCTCTGGATAATCTTTGAGAGTCCTCTAGGTAGGTTAAGTTGCTCCAAATATTCCAAGGACCTCTTCAACACTATGCCTGTAGTCGATATTATGACCGGAATAGTTCGAACTTCCTCTGATCTCCATACGTGTTTGATAGCCGGGTTTTCATATTTATTTCTCTTTTCCGTCTCCGTTTTCTGTAAGTTGCTGGTTAGGGGGCATCCTATATCATTTATGGTGGCCTTCTTATCTTTCTTTTTGATCAGCAGAATGTCAGGTTGTGATCTAAAGTTCTATCGGACTGAATTGGTCTATCCCAATACAACACTGTTTCTTGGTCTTCTAAAACAGAAAGAGGTGTGGATTTATAGAAGGGCGGTGGATTAGTAAGAAGTCCGAATTTCAGGGCTAATTCTCTATGTATAATCTTCGCCACCTCGTTACGTCTTCCCAAATACATTCCTGTGGTCAAAGTAGGGCAGCCTCCAATTATGTGTTCGCTATGTGTATGCTATCCTCCTTACCCTTCGGCCCTGATGTTGGGCCGCAGGGCATCCCTTATTCGCAAAGGACCGCGCCCGATAGAAGAACTGGCAAACTTCCACAGGTTATTATATCTTTATTATTGTTATCTGTATTATTATTATCTTGGTATCAAAGGATTTTATTATAAAATCTAATGATATTTCGGTTTCTCAATAGGCACACTTATTTAGACTTTAAAACACTTCGCAAAACTTAGTTTAATCGTGGGTAATAAATCTCAGTGCTGCGAGTACCGTTAAAACTGATTTTTTTATTCGAAATGCTATTTATAATCCCATCAAATCCAATAACGTTTCAACACTTTCACCTTCTAAGGCGATTTATTAAATAGACACGCTATGCCCGATGCATAATAGTAGTAGATTCTAAAACCATCTATTACAATTCTTACGAGGTTAATTAAATAGTAATTACTTTTTTATGAGAGCCGTACGCATGCATCTTTTTATTGAATGCTTTTTAAGTGCAACAAACTAGAAAATAATAACATGTTTTGACAGCATCATCACCAGTTATACGCAGGAATAACTTCAGTTTCTATTTATGTTATGGCTGAGAGAAATCCTAATTATAAGCAACAAATTTAAAGGAGTTTTTAAACCTAAAAATATTAATTAACCGAGAATAGAGTTATAGCCAATACAAATAACTGCTACCACTTGTAAGCGATATAAGTCAAAAATAAACCGGGCGCTGTAATTTCGCTATTAATATTACGAGCGCAAACCAAAAAAGAAATTCCTAAACCATAATGAAAATGATATTAACATATTTGTTTTAAAAGCTTTGATACTGGGGCAGCAGATGACGAGGTAATTTCACAACATTTATACCGTTGTCGATAGTTAAATTTTCAAAACTATTCTAATACGATACGGCATCTGTTACGGTGCGTAAAATTTGACTTTGATGTGCATATTGTCGGACTAGATTTGAATCTGCAATGGGGAAGTGTATAAAATATACGTAAATATTTATATGCGAGTCTTTCTGCTGGCTAACTGTCTCAAAGAATATGACATTAAAAGAGTTTGAAATGGCTGTTACTATGAAATATTTTGATGATAATAATAACAATCTTATTTAGCCAACAACTAAGTTTCAAAACTGGTGGATTGAATAAATATGAGTAGGGGACAAAGCAACGTTAGTTATAATATTTATAAACGAAATATAACGCAGTTATTAAATATACATAAGTTGCTCAAAAGGTAATAATAAATCGGAGCAACGTGTTATTACGGAGGTGTAGGGTGTCCCTCAAGGTTCCTTACTGGGACCATTACTTTTCCTTATTTATGTAAACGACTTGCCTAGTATCAATCCTAGTGCTGATTTTGTCTTCTTTGCTGATGATAATTGTTACATCAAAGAATAAACACTTCGATCAAGACAACAAGTAGCCTTAATTGGTTTTCAGTACAATATTACGTAGAATACCAAACACTCACTCATTCGAAAATAAAAAATAAAACTGACAGAAAGATATCTTTTTCGTAAAGGAACCATGAGATACAATAATTTTGACTGCATCGCTATTAATACATTTAAAAGTTCTAATACAAAAATGTAAGAAGCCAAGCAATATTTACAAATGACAAGTTATGGAGCATAAAAAATACACCATATGAAGGCTACATTTTAAAAAACGAGAATACAACCATTCTCTCCGATATTTTCAATAGCTCAAGTTGGGAATCGAACCCAGAAGGGATGTCTTTTCTGTTCTCAAAGCCTTCCTGTCAAACTAGGTTCTGGGGACACTGCAGCCACAGTAGGCTTGTTCCAATGCCATTCTGTTTCTTTAGAACTTTGTACTGCAAGTGCTGATTCCACGCCAAGGGATATTGTAACTTATCCTTGGCAAGTTCAGTTTAACTGTGTGATTTCTAGCCACCTACCCTAATAAAGAAATGCACAACAGATCTGCCGTCAAAAAATGAAAAAAATAGGGAAATTTAAGTTGCACCACATTGAATATCATTCAGTTTATTTATTTTTTTAAATATTTCTTTGTGAAAGCTAATTACAGGTAATGATTTAAGGATACCGGAAATATTATTGTAGTTGAGAAGCATTAAATAAAAGAAAAATTTCATAAACAATGTTGTATGAAAGCGTAATAATGACAGCGTTTTGTCTGAAGCTCCATTTTTCTTTAAGATATAGTTATAATAAGGCAGTTATGTATTATTTGTGAGGTACTGCAATTATGGTTAGATTTAGTATTGCCCAGTATTTGAAGATCATTAGCCAAAAGCCATTTATTATAAAGAATCATAAATCACAGTAAAAAAACTTGGGGGTCCAAGATTGGAGCCTTGTGGGACTCCAAAAGTGGCAATAACTAATATATAAATTATATTATGTCTGTTTATGATGTCGTCAATTTACTTGTGTATTGTAAATGTATATTTTATTTTATCCGAAGTTGTGACACTTCGTTCGCGATATAATTATATACAGTGCCAGAACCATTATTAAATTTTCGAATAATTCATTATATATAAAGGAAAATAGTGAAATGTTTGCCAAGATTCTCACCGTGACAATATGAGCCTCACATCAAACCTGATAAATTACTATTGAGTTTGAACAACTTTAATCAGGAGAGTTTTTACAAATTTTTTATTGTCTATTTAAAAGTTACATGAGAGAAAAGAAACGACATTTTATGATACAGTTTCGTGCTGTATACAGTATACAATGTAAGTATTATACTTTTACCCTTTAAGTATAATTTTTAAGGCTTTGATATTTGTTGAGAGATCGAAACATATGCCAGACAATCCCGAATAAATTGTTTGAAAGAACAAATGTTTATCTTTCTTGATTTTGTTAATTAATCATGTTTTCAAGTAGTTATGCCTAATCATTCAATTAATCAACAATAAAATACTTTCCAACTCTGTGTTTATGTACAACTGAAGCGATATTGATAGAGATTTAAAATTTGTAATTATTACTTCATTTAACTGGGTATGATAAAAATTTTAATTTTGAAATATCAGCATATCTTTTAAAATAGGAACTGATTAATTTATATATTTATATTTGAGTGATAATGAAACGCATATCACACTGTAAATCATAATAATTATATAAAGCGTTTCTTCTTACAACTTATTTGTATAAAACTTAACACATTGGTTAAAATTTATCATCCAATAACCCAAATCAATCAAGTTTAATTTATGCATTAATAATAATAATCATGACGAAACCGAATAAATAAAGTAATGTTTGTCTTATTTTATTTGTTTAATTAACGTTGTTTAAGACGTCCATCCTAACAAATTGGTTGTGTTAAGGTAATGTTTTATTTAAATAATAGCAAATTTACTAGTAATAACATAAAAAAATATATTTATATATACCTGATGCAAAATGGTACTTTGTCACTATCTTGTTAGGTGTTCATGATTATTTAAATTGTCTAATATCAATATTTAACATTACTAAATGCAAAAATCGGACTAGGTTATATACTTCTCGATAATACTTATCATCCCTTATATTGACGGTGTCCCTCAAGGGTCAGTTTTGGGACCCTCATTATTTGCCATATATATCAACGATATCGTGTAAAAAATGGTTTAACTGTCATGTAAGCGGACGACGCAACTATTTCTGTATCTGCTCCAAATAGAGATGATCTACAAGAAGTTATAAATAAATAGTATTATCGATGAAATGAATGATTGGTGTAATCGAAATGAATTAATACTAAATGAGAGTATTACTAAATTTGACCCTAACAAAAATTATCTCATTAATCACTGCCGACAAGCACCACTTCCAAAATTCTTAGGCACCATAGACAGTTAACTCTCTTGGACACCACAAGGTAATCACTTATGCAGTAAGTTAAATAAAGCATATATGCAATATTGCATGTATATGACACTATAAGTGAGGAGGGACTTATGGATGTTTATTATACACTAGTACACTCGCGTTATCGCTAAATTTCTGTATCTGGTGTAGGTCAATCCAATTATATAGAGTATCTGACCGATAGTCGCGTGGGTTAAAGCGCGAGATGACAATCGCGATTAATCACACGGGCATCGCTCCACCGGGTTCGAATCCCGGCTTCGGCACTGTCGGAGGAAATGGCTGTATGTCCGCGTTTTTTCAATGCATAACCCCCTTCGGCGCAAGCCTCTGGCTTCTGGAATTGGGGGTTGGCTAATTTCTGTGGTGTTTATTTATATATTATTATTAATATTATTATGTGTGCTACAGCAAAGATTTATAAAACTAAGGCGTTGCAAAAGCTCGTTTATCAAAAAGAAAATTCTAAGTACACCCTGTATGTACATATTTAAATGCTTAATATACACTAAAACAAATTTGTGGGCATTTCAAACTCTTGATAACACTCATACTTACAATACGATGCATGAGAAACTTCTATCAATCCCACGGCATAAAACAGCCAAATTGAAAGAATCACTCCACTATGATAGCATAATTCTCTATAACAGTCTTCCTGAAAATCTCAGAAATATGCACTTATCTAAATATAAGATTCAAATAAAAAAAATACTTGAAAGTGCATTTTATGACATCGACGAATTTTTAGGCTTGTCAAAATGTTGAAAAACTTATATCTGATGATCTGCATTTATTTATTTTATTTTTTTCTCTTTTTCTCACTTGTTACTCGGTTGTATCTTTTACATTTTGTATTTGAGAGTATCGTTAAACTCTTGACTAGAGTATAAAGTGATCACGTACATTTTCCTAGTACAATATAACGATAATAATAATTTAATAATAAATTATTACATGTAATATAGCAATAATTTTTAATAATGCTTATAAAATGTTGAGAAACACCTGCTGTTTGTTTATTTTCCTTCTCTCTGTGCACTGTGTTTTATTGTCCTTAAATTTCACTTCAACTATAGTTAGTTAACCACAAATTCTTAAGATTTTATGTATAATGACTGGATATGCCCTGATATTAGCACATACTATTCAGTTATACGGTTTTAGATAAAAATATGTACCTTCACATTTTGTATTTGAGATTGTCGTTAAACATTTTAGTGGAAAGAGGTCGCAGACAATTTTCCTAGTACAACATATCTGTAATTAATAATAAATTAATAACTAAATAATAAATTAAACAGTATTCAAAATATTTATCGGATGTCTAAGTAATCACAATCATTATATAACGTATCAACCTCATACCTTCATTGTCCTCGTCACGAGAGGATAGAAATGAAAATCAAGAAAATTATCTAACCGAGCATTAACATTAGTTTTTAAAGTGGGTGCTTTTAAGAAATAATTCAAGTCATGTTAAAACGAATTACGTTATTTGGCCTGCTGTTTATAATAATATTTTTTCAGATTAAAACCTTTAAATGCAAGCGCACCTGAGTGCATTTTGATTACTGAAAGCCGCAGACTTCAACTAAATCTCTATTAAACTCTGATACATTTTCTGGGATTACTTTTCTTTTTGATGATTAAATAACAACCTCTAAAAGTCCTGGTTACTTGGATATTCTATCTCTGACTGAATGTAGTTTAAATTGCCCGCTGAAAGCCTAATGAAAACTTTAATAAAAGTAAAAAAGTTAAAAGCCAGCTTAAGTGATTACCTTCTGTATTAAATCTTACTAATAAAAAGACATAAATTGTTTTAGGTCGTAATTTAATTACAAGTAGATATTATGTATCAGTTCAACTAAAATTCTGTGCGAAATGCAACAACTAGATTATAGCGATGAACATCAAATAAATATGTATGTAGGTTGCATATTTGATGCTACTTTATTTGTAGATGTATTAATAAATAAATAAACATAATAAAATTAATTGTATCGAGAGTAAAAATGAACATTCCTAATTTTATTAAAATTTGTGAAGCCATATATATAATTCATAATGGAAAACTGTAAACATAAACATAAAAACAATTAAAAACTAATAGGACTCGTCATAAATGTCTGAAGCTTTCCGTTTTCATTGCTGAGGACCATACTTAATTAAATTAACACTCGAGACTATATTTTGATGTTCAGACGGCGCCGTTGACGATTAGGGTATGAACGTCGCGACGCCAATCCCGAGAAAAAAGTGTAGATAACAGATAGTTTGAAAATGTATTATTCTAGTGATACATTAAATTCTAGCACTGTTTTCTTTGCATTCAAATAAGTGGTTTTAAAATTATGCCAATATTTGATATCAAATGCATCTATAATTTTTATAATCCGATTGAGATAAAATACGTATCAATTACAGGAAAGGGTGTAAAAGTTCTTTATTCAAGAACTTAGAAGTTATGTAATTATTAACATTATTATTATTTCCAAGAAGCTTTAAATTGTCAAAGGTGTTACCTTTTTTTAAAAAAAACTGTGTCGACGACCCTGCAAACTATAGACCGATTTCTATTATGCCTTTATTTGCAAAAATTTTTGAGGTAATTTTGAAAATTTAAATTAGCAATTATTTTGAAAGTTACAACCTATTTAATAGTTATCAATATGGATTTAGAGCAAAATTGTCCACAACTTTAGCAATTAATTCGTTAATAAATGTAATAAATAAAGGTTTTGAAGCCAAAGAGTCAGTACACGTGCAATTTTTAGATCTCACTAAGGCTTTTGACTGTGTGCCCCATGATATTTTAGTCAACAAATTGAAATTTTATAAATTTTGGTCAGGCCAGCCAAAAATTGGTTACGTCCTACCTGACTGAAAGATGTCAGTTTGACCATTTTAATAACATCAATTCAGATCCAATTAACAGTAAATCGGGGATTCTGTTTTGGGTCCCATTCTATTTCTTATTTATGTAAATGACTTGCCTAACAGTACTCCCTTAGCAAAGTTTACTCTTTTTGCAGAACATTAGCCCATACCCATAATGATAACGAAATTTTGTTATCTGAGGCACAATATAGTCTCTCTACAATACTCTAATGGTTTTCAAGTGATCAGTTAACCCTAAGTAAAGATAAGACAGAGACAATGATATTTAGTTTAAAACATATTTCCTCACAGTCGGACTACCCTCACTCCGTAAAATTTTTGGATGTAATCTTAGACAGTAGGTTAACATGGGAAGAACACACGGTTTTTGTCTGCAAGAATGTATGTATGACTTAAATAACTGAAGCAGTCCATTAGAGAGGCCATTTAGATCAAATTTGGGCAGTAAGATTTCGTGACGTATAAATGACGTCTGTTTGGACCCCCTCATCTAATGATTGCGATAAAAATTGGATTATGCAAAATAGATTTGTTGTGGTAGATCTACCTTTCATAAAGCCTTACTGCTGTGTCATATGTTTGGTTTTACATGATTATATAATAAATAGGTTCTCGAATACCTTTGCAAAGTTGCATATTATTGTAATGGGCCTGTAGTTGGTAATATGAAATTTGCTTCCTTTTTTAAAAACGGACATATTTTAGAGTTCTTCCAAACGTTCGGAAAACAACTAGTACTGACAGATAGATTAAATATAATAGTAAGTGGGGCTACGAAAATATGTGAACAGTCTCTTAAAATAAAAGCTGGTATTAAATCTGGACCGGCTGTCGTTTTTGGTTTAAGTATATTAGGCGACTATTGAGCGAATAAATAAACATCATCGGAAGATGAATAAGACTTGTTTTCAATTTTAACCATATCCTGATGGCGATAACATGGTTAGCGAAACGTGCATCTAATAGTGTATTCGAGTATTAAATTATTTTGACGTTTTGTAAAAGTGATTTCTAGACATCAAAGATATTGATTTGTGAAGAATAGCTCTCATATGAAGACACCCCCACCGCCAAGATCCGGACTAAGAGATAGCGAATGGAATTAGTAGGAAACCACCTTGGCAACGTTCAGATGCAAATCTCGTTTTACATTGATTATTTAAATAGAAGACATGACAACAGAACTAATCAAAATATATGTTTGCCACATTAAAGAATGAAATCAGCATTGCTTAATTCAAACAGGTGTTGTATTGTTACATTTGACACACCTCTCGTGAAGCATTACCTATCCGGTACTATAAATATTGTACTTTAAAAAAATTGCAGTTGTTTTTGTGTGAACAAAGTTGCACAACAGCTGTTCGTTACGAAGGTGATGACCTTTTATGGCCTGCAAATGAAGGAAATGTTTTATATGAGATTTTCTAAGGAAACGTAATTATAGAGGATCGTAATGTATGTACAGAGTGGCACAGATGGATTACTTGAATAAATCGATTCGTTCTAATCGAATTTTTGAATTTTCAGTTTAGGATTGATTTCCTGGTCATTGGTATTGTCACGTTACTTGCACATCGTTGGTGTAGTCGACAAAAACAAGATAAAAACACCTTAAAACAAAACATGATATTTTGAGTCGCAAACTCCTCTATAAAATCCTTATTTTACTTTAAGGAACGTAACCAGACTGCAACCAACAGCTACTCTCCGGGCTATGTGCCCCGCCAATGCTGAATTACAAGTTACAAGCCTGGCACCATCAAAACGCTAATGCTTCGATTGCAACAAACACCAGCCGAAAGACTGATCCTACTTAAAGGAGCTATCGTGCCAGTCGTCACACACCACTTGCAGACTGCAGTTTCGGACTGTTGGCTCTCGTCAGTGCAAGGTAGGCATGTGACGACCGACTCGAGGATCAATTGACTATTTAGTACATTTTGGTATCTTTGGGATAGCGACATGTAAAACAGTCAGCCGGCGCCATCTAACGGTCCAGTGTCTGTTGCAATCGAAAAATAAATAGCCTGACTGGGCTTAGCATAGTTCAAATGTGCTTTTAGAGGGCGGAATATTAAAACATAATATTTTTAGTCGCAAACTCCTCTATAATCGAAGCATTAGCGTTTTGATGATAATATGCAATTATTACACTTAACGCGCCAGAGTTGTAACTTGTAATTCAGCGCTCGGCGGGGCACATAGCTCGGAGAGTAGCTGTTGGTTACGTTCCTTATAGTAAAATAAGGATTTGATAGAACTTTCGAGAAGTCCACGTTTACACACAATTACAGAGAATAATAAATAACAGTGTTAATTATGTATAATATTAATAACATTAATGTTAATATTGATGTACTAATAAATACATGTGAAATGATTTAACCTAAATGATTTATATGATAAAAGGTTTAATTTATTAGCTGGTTTTCTTTGTATATACTTACGGATAATGTCATTTACATTGTCAAAATTAACATCACACAAATGAGAGATTTCGTTAAATAATTTACACATGTTAACTATTGGTGATTTGACTTGAATGTTAGTTTGTGGCTCGTATGTAATGTAAAATGCACTGTGTTGACGGGAGTTCAGTCTTGGTACACAAAACTTAATTCTATTTAACAGGTGAACACGGTCTAATTGATTATGAGGTACTTTGTACAATACTTGTAATGCTGTGCAATTTCTCCTTATTTCAAGCGAGCTTAAATCGAATGAATTTATTAATATATTGTGATTGAAGCCCCTTTCGGGATAGAATCCATTCTGTTTAAAGAAACATGTATTTCATAAGTTTCCTTTGTACGGACTCCACTTGTATTTTAGCATTTTGATATATAGGTGACCAGATGACAGATGTATATTTAAGCTTGCTTCTTGGAAATGACACGTATATTAATTTCAAAATGTTGATATCTGTAAAACTGCCTCAATTCCTAATACAATATCAGAGTACTTTAGATACTGAACTAACAATGGTGTTAACATGACCAGAAAATCTGAGCCTGGAGTCGAATGTTACTCCAAGATCCTTAAAGTTTGAACATCTTTCTAGTATTGTATTATTAATTGTATATGCGATTAGGATTGGTTTTTTGTTGTTGTAAAAAGACATGACTTCACATTTAGATATGTTTAGCTTTAAGAAGTTGCTTTCACACCATTCTTTAAGCGATTCAAGTGCATTTTGTAAAAAAGCAGTCGTGAATTTTGCTTATTTCTGGATAGATCTTTAGGTCGTCTGCTAAAAGTACATGTGTGGAGCTCATACTTAGGGAATTTCGAAATATTATCGGATCTCATTTATGTTATTGAAATTAGTCAAATATAAAGTGTGCTGTGTTAGCTGGGACACCCTGTATATCAATTCGTATGAAGCGCTGTTCATCGTGTTCGAAGACATCTGTAATTTATTTGATTAAGATATGTATCTTGTAGATTTGCATACAGATGCAGTAGCTGGGAAGAAACCGAGTCTCGTTAGCGAAACGAACTGATAAAACAGTATTTTTATAGACGTTATTTTTCTTTATATATGTAGATAATTGTAGCGTGCACGGCGGTATTATTAAATGAAAAAGTACGTTCATTCCGCTTGATTCTCTCTCCGGTGCAATGTAATAATTACCGTTCCATGTTAAAGTCATTACAAGCAAATTATAATTACTCTCTTTTAATTTACTGCTAAGTATGTAGAAATTCAATGAAGCGATTCTGCATGTGCTTGTTTTCAATTGGGCAAATAACTAGATGTAAATTTGTAACTTATTGTATAATTGTTGAACATGCCGTAGACACTGTAGATTTTGGGAATAAATTAATCTTTGAAGTTTAATTGTTATATTTGTAGTTGTCGCCACCTCCCGATAATGCCAGAGTGGTTGACGGAAGCCTGTTAGTACTGTAGACCTATGTAGTATTTTTCTTTCGTGGAATTTTATTAAACACTTTTTCAGTATTTTTTTGTCCTTCTATATTTACTGACATATTTTTTCAAAAAACAGTAGGGTTCATCCTCTAAGTACCACCAACTACAGATAAGTCATGGGCGTTCTGGCTCAAAATCCCATGTTATTTCTTATGGAGATTCAATCGGATTTTCAAGGTCATTTTTCACTAGGCTCCGCCCACCTGAAGATAACTTCGCGCAGGTCATGAATTGGCAGGAAATTCAAACGTTAGCGGTCATGGGTGGTTTATGGGGTGTCATGACTTGTTTGAAAGCTGTACTAGACCTGTTTGAAAACCGTACAGATCTGTTTATTTTTCGTACAGATCTGTACGGTTTTCAAACAGTCTGTAAAGCTTCCAAACAGGTCAAAAGGCGTAAGTACGTCAGATGATATTTTAATATTTAATAATATTTTATTATTAAAGTACCATATTCCTACAGGGATATAAAACTTATATATACGTGGACAATACACCTACTTGATCTAAAAAATTCAAGATGTCCTACCATAGACAGAATTACTTAAAGTTGAAATCACGAATGTTATCGTTCACGCCATCAATTTATGTATTTATCAACGACATGCGATTATTCTATCTTTGCAAATACAGAAAGTCACGTCTGCTGAGGCTACGGCAGAAGTTCAGAGCGTAACGATTTGTTTTACAAATGAATATTACAAGCGTTAATCGTAGCCGCAACCAACGTCAGTTCTATGTCAACTCAGTAGCATGCGGTGGATAAAAGACTGAGCGCAGTAACCAGAGACATGGTGGTGAAATTAAACGAGCGCTTTAATCACGAAAAACGTAACGAATGTTCCCTTTTACTTTTTGAAAGAAATCCATGAGGTTAATTGTAAAATCAAATGCGGCAGATATTTTCATTACAAAATATTTATCTTTTGCATAGTTGATATGTCCATGTGTGCCATTCTGTGTGACCTTGAGATGATTTGATTCGGAAAATAATGGATGAAGACATGAACCACAACATTCATGATTTGAACTCTATATACGAGGCATTTTGTCGGTAGCAATTCAAAAAAAAATTGATAATAGGACCTTACTTTCAAACGAAAATTACTAAAAAGGCGTTCAAAAGCAAAATAATAACTTACATTTTTAAGAGAACTTATTGGTAATCCGGGTAATCGCTTTTAAGTTATTACAAAATAAAAAATTTAGTGAACGACTCGAATATTTTTATATTAGGATTGTTGTGGTTGCCTGAGCAGCAATGGAGAACACGTATATTCATTCCTGTTTTTCTTAAATTGACGAGTACAATACACTCCTGAAATATAGGTAAAGCGTACCATAAATACTCGTTATAGAAAGTCTTCCTCCTAACGTCTGTCAAGTTGTAGCAATTATGCCAAATAAACCCAACTTTAGAATAGAGATTTTCCACAAGACATCACGCAAACAGCGGTCTGGAGGGAACGAACCGTAAACCCATATCACTTTCACTCATGCTGCTACAAATACTTTACATAAAAACATTGATTTGAACTAGACTGTCGGTTGTTTTTAAACGCAGTTGCATTATCGGTTATTAAAACGTTTTGCTGGTACGTTATTCTTGGTTTGTAAGTAAATACATGAACTGTTTGTAATAAAATCTCTTTCGATTTCTTGTTGTAATACACTGCCGATTCCTGTATTCGAAGCATCTGTTAGTACGAATCTTTTGAGTAATCAGGACGGTATACTAATAAATTTCTGCTTACTGTTAATTTCCACACCTGGATGGCTTGTTATTCCATATCTGTCCAGATTGTTTTCTGTCTTATTGTTCTTATTCTTGGGTTTGAGTAATTGATATAGTGGAGCTGCTATCGTTGAGAGATGCGTTGTGAATTTTCTGTAATGATTCGCTGTTTCTCTAATGATTTTCTGTAGTAACTGGTATTTACAGATTGTTTTCTGTCTTATTGTTTTTATTCTTGGGTTTGAGTAATTGATATTGCGGAGCTGCTATCGTTGAGAGATACGTTATGAATCTTCTGTAATAATTCGCTGTTTGTCTAATGATTTTCTGTAGTAATTGGTATTTATAGTGTTGCCAAATCTGCACAAAATGATCAAATTATAAATACTTAAAACTGTAAACGAACACACACACAAAGATGATATTTAATTATTGTTGCCGTCGAAGCTCATCTCCAGGTTGTAGTAGGCCTTGCACTTTCTGCACGTGATAAGGATGCAACCCCTGTTCGTTCAAAGTGCTCCACACTACAAATTCGGTCACTCCAATTTGTGTAGAAAGTCTGCGAATACTTACTCCAAGATTATCTTCGACAGCTTCTAAAACTAGTGTTTCCGCGTTCAGAGTCCTCCGAGAGCATGAGAGCATGTACGACCATGAGTAACGGGTTGAAAATGTCCATGGTTCCTTAAATTCCTGCATGGGGAACGCATATACCGGGATACCGTTTCATGTCGGTGCCGCCTGCCGCACCATAACAAAGTACAATGTCTGTCCACTCAATATTTGTAAAATTCTCTATCATTGAAAATTTTAACACAGTAATTCCTATTAACACGTAAAGACCTATACGTAAACTATCGACGGCGACGGCCGCTGCTAGATTACCTGCTACTTGGCGACGGCGCACTAAAAATAAGCAACAAGTTCACGGTCAAGTACCATATAGAAACCGATCAGTGGCATACCTCGATAATAATAGATAATTAATTTCAATATTCAAAATTTATTTTCTTATTTATTTTCTGGTTTTTGGATAAATAGATATTGTTCTGCGGATTTTAAAAACACGATGACTGGATATGAATATATGCCTGTATTTCAAAAACACCCTGTATAGCTGGGGGTTTCTTAAAATTCGTGACCTTTTGAAATGCCACTGAAGAGGGGAGAAATCCATCTCATATGTCACGTTGCAGGAGACACGGGAAAATTAGCATGATTTTTTGACATTGTTACATAAAGCCAATGATTCGAAATTTTCATAGAAGTATTCAATTTTAGCAGCCCTTATTTTTTAAAATCTTAACAGAGGTTTTCGAAAATACGTAAATATACAAGAGACTCGAAAGACTTTGAGCACGCCATAAAAAAGTAGGTAAAAAGTGTATACGTAAAGCCGATGAATCAAATTGTCCACAAAAAATATTCATCTTCAGCCGGCCCATTACAAATAACTCCACATATTGTGGAAAGTAAGACAGACAAGATGACACGTGGTGGCGATGAGATATTGCTAATATTTCATTCACTATTTAACCGTTTTAAACCTTTAAAATATAAAAACCGTTTCCCAAGGAATCACTACCTCCACATCCATTTTTTGTATCCAAGTCTTATACACACTAAATTCCAATGTAATATTTTACTCCCGTTAATAATAGGGTGGGGGTGGTAGAGGAGTGTCTAATGCCAAAAATTTTTAGAGGCCCTTAGTTCTCTTATACACACCAAATCCCAATTTAATTTTTTAATCCGTTTAATAATAGGGCGGGGGTGGTAGAAGGGGTAGCTAATGTCAAAACAATTTTTTGAGACGTTTCGTTCTTGTATCCACAGTAAATCACATTTAAATTTTTTTACTCTCTTTCATAATAGTGTGGGGGTGGTATTGGGGTTGACAGTGGGGGGGTGGCTAATGCCAAAAACAAATTTGAGACCTCGACTTTTCGTACATGCCCTAAATTGCAATTTTATGAGCTCTTACTTGCTTGCTCTGCCTATTTATTCTTATTTACCCTCAAACCATTCAACGGAGTTATATATCAAAATATTTAATTAGTTCCAGATCTCGTTATAATACATAAGTGTACCAAATTTCAAGTCAATATCATAAACGTGCGCACAAAAAAAAAGTTACAAACCAATAGGCAGAATTTTTTTTTCACTTAAATTTAAAATCTCGGCGTTTTATTACATTTTAATCCAACAAAAAAAAATGCGTTTGCGACGTAATTATATACCTTAAAGCCGTCTCTGGAATTTAAAGCTGCAGTCCGAGCTCTGGTTGTTCGCACGACCTGCGTTTATGTCGTTTTCAGTAGGTAATAACGCAAGTTGCGCAACTTCTTTTTATGCATTTTCTTATTTATTGCATATTACATAGTCATAACATTTTTCCAAAAATTATAAACTATTGAACTGGCATAAAAAGCATGCAAAGAATTGTGTCATATCTTCCTGCACTTGTTAAAATTTTATTACCACAGATAAATAATATCAATATTCATAAACTTTGTTTAAATTATACAAACGTAAATGAACAAAAAATGATTATATTATTATTTATAATAAATCTGTTGCTTTCTGTTTATATTAAGTACGGATATTATAATGACCAGGATATGCCTTTCACCACCAGTATTTCACATTACTTTTGTTTCATACAAATATATAGTCAATACACTTGTAATTGAACTTAATAAATGTACTACTAGGTAAATTACTCCTATATATATTATTTTAATGTGGTGTAAGAAATGCAAATCTTACAGGAGATTAAATATAAACGATTTTTGTAAGGTGTCAAGCATCTTACTATTAAGAACAGCAAACAGGACGAGATATTATTGTTACGTAGGTTTTAGTCTATTTGTGTATTGTGGATTGGTTTTAATATGCAGACAAAGCAAACGCTGTTCTTTATTCTTAAGAATAATCCTTATATTGAGAGTTATTCAAATTGTATAATTTTTCCATAAAATAATCATTTAAATGTTTTTGAAACAAGTTTACGCAATTTATTAAATATCGCAAAGGGACTTATGAACTCCACCATGTTACTAGGCTACCAAAAACTAAAGCAATTGCAGGCATAGTCATGTGTGTGATCTTGTGCATTTTATGATAGTATAAGTCCAATAAACATTTACTATTATTATTATTATTATCATTATTATGAAAGAATCCTGAACGGGATGATGCGTGATAAAAACTTCATTCCCAAAGTTATTACTTTCAATTCAGTATTTTGTTATTAATTTTAAAAATATGAATAAATGTTTAATATTTATAAGTTAACTTAACTTTTCTTATTACGACTCATTTTCGATAGATAAAACTGATGATTTGTGTCTGACTCGGAATATAACCACGGAAATCAGATGAAATGCGTAAGAGACTAGCAGGCGCCGAGGCTAGTCGCAATAAAAATTGATAAAATAACCAGTGTTTATCTAGTCTTGTATTCGATGAAACTGTGAAAATCCGAACAGTTACTGCGAATATAAAATTTCTGCTACAATAAATTCGTTTTAGGACTAAGTAGTTGCTTTCCAACAGAAAGGGAATTTTTTTTTAACTTTTTTATCAATCCATCAACACGTTCTAGAATGTGTGAATATTTTCATCTTAACTTGGCCATATTCAAGACATGAGTACTTAGTTATATTTATGATTTTTGGTCATAAGTATAAAGCATACTTAAAAGTTTTAAAAAATCCAGTAAGCTTTAAATTAAGAATTGAAAAAGTATTGTTGTCTTCACAAGCTTAAATATTATAGTGACAAAAATAATAAAAATATTAAAATAAAAAACAAAAATAGGAAAAGAAAAGAATAACTAACGCAAGGTCTAATAAAATCCACTACTATAAAAAATTAAATGTACAAAAACCCAGTCAGGCTATTTATTTCTATTGCAACAGACATTGGACCACTAGATGGCGCCTACCGCCTGTTATGCATGTCGCTATCTTAATGATATCGATACTTTGCACTGATGAGAGCCAATAGCTCGAAACTGCAATCTGCACGTGGTGTGGGACGACTGGCACGAGAGCTCCTTTAGGTAGAAATTAGTATTTCGGCCGGTGTTTGTTGCAATCGAAACATTCAGCGTTCTGTTGGTAATATGTAATTATTATACTTAACGCCCCAGGTTTATAATTCGGCGGGGCACATAGCCCGGAGAATAACTGTTGGTTGCAGTCTGGTTATGTTCTTTATATTAAAATAAGGACTTTATAGAGGAGTTTGTGAAATATTACGTTTTAATATTCTGCCCTCTAGAAGCACACTTGAAATATAACTATAGACCAATTTCCCTCATTTCTAATGTTGCTAAAATAATTGAACAAATTATAGAAAGTAGATTAATAATTTTTTTCAACAAATGCAATGTAATATCAGACCAGCAGTATGGCTTTAGAAAAGTAAAATCAACAGAAGAATACACTATCTAACATCTTACATTTATAATACCCAGATAAATATTTATTGATTTCGCCTTCGATACTATTTGTCTTAAAAAACTATTGGAAAAATTAATTTGTTATGGTATAAGAGTGAACACTTTCAATCTAATAAAACGCTACGGTCAGACCGAAAGCAACACATTAATATCGATTGCACCATTAGTAGTTTCAAACAAGTTAAATATGGTGTACCTCAAGGGGCCATCCTGGGCCCAGTCCTTTTCACTGTCTATATCAGCAACCCAAGATTTAAATAAAGTAAAGGTATTTTAAATGAAACCCATCCCAAGACTATCTGATATGTCCTGGTACAATCGCAATTATTATTGTGGGTTGGGGAGGAGTGAATGACATTTATATGTAAATTTTAAATGTCATTCAATACTGCAAAGTCTCATTTACCCCAGTGACGATTTGTTCCTCGAAAGTAAAGTAATGGATGTCGGACAACTTTTCTGCTTTCATATCATCATGGATATTTTTAAACATAAGATACCAGTACAGAATATTCTTCACAGTTACCAAGAAAAAAGAAACTAATTCAAATGTTCCTCGATGCGAAAGAACTATAGGATAAAGGCACTGTAATTTTCTAGGTCCTAGACTCTATAATATGAACCGAATTCAAGAAATAAATAGTATAAGTTCATTTAAATCTAAAGTTAAATGTGGCTCCTAAAGACCCCAAGGAATATATTTCATAATATAATCAACCTAAGGATTTGTCAGTGAAATGATATCTGATTTGATATTCAACTCAGTTATTTTCGGGAAGAAAAGGGAAAAAAAATCAAATCATGTCCATAACTGGTTAATAACACTTATATACAATAATGTTTTTACTTAAATTAATTTCATGTAATTATTTATAGATCACGCACAAGTAGTACATTAGACTACTTATAGTGATATTCATGTTTATTTACAAACACATTTATATTGTTGTTATTAAATAAATAAATTATTATTATTATAAAATTATTCAAATCAGGAATTGAGATTATACATTTTAAGCTGTATCTCGAATTCTGTAGACAATTTGAGAACGTGCAAATCACTCAGAACTTATTCCTAAAAAACACGAAATTTTCCAAAATCTCACTTAATTCAAGCCTTTCAAATTAGAATTAGAATTTGCCATTTGTCAAATCCAGGTGTTTCCCATTAATTTTAATTTCACAGATTGTTTAAATTTAAAAATATAAAATTTTTACCTTCTCGAAATTTTCAAACCAAACATTTTAGAAGATAAACAATATAGGTGAGGCCTTGACTTTCCTGGCAACTGTATTTAAATCATAACATTTAATAATTCGGCGACTCTCCTCGTAGTTAGCGTTGAACAACGGTATAAATATCTCTGAAATGTACATATCTGCATACAACCTGTTATAGCCCCTAGCTTTTATGAGGAAAAAAAATACGAGTAACTACAATACACGTATGTGGAAATATAAATTGATAACTCTTGCACCGACAGCAGTTACAAGTTTATTGTGAAATTGAACGATTATATTTGTCTCCATGCAAGTAAATGTCTACTCGTGTATTTTATTCAGTCCTGTGTTTGATACCAAAACTTTATTTATATGGAATGGCTAGAAAACCTACATTTATTTGACTTGAAAGAAATATGAAATGATAGTAGTAGAGAGCTCGCACCACAAAATTTCTCTGAAAATGGAAGTCTGTGGGGGGTTTTCATAGTAAAATATGCGACCGGTTTTATTTGATCGATTATAATTAATTGTGTTTATGTGTAAAGTTGGACAAAAATTGTCTTGGGAAAAAGGGAGTTATTAAAAATTTTCGAGATATTGATACTGAACAATTGTTACAACTAAATACTTTGGCACAAAAATTATCGAAAAGTCTGTAGACGTTGCTCTAAAAAAAATATATTTTATAAAAGAAATAACATTGACGCTTACGGCAATTTAAAACTTTGAACGCCTGTATCTCGCTTCGAGAATATTAACAAATTGAAATTTTTCGTTGTATTTTAGCGTTCCACAACCAATATTTCGAAAACGAGCATTTAAATCGAAAAATAGCTCTCTTACAATATTATATAATAATTAGAGTTTCCTGCTTACAACGATATAACTTTTATAATTTTTTAACCTAAAATAGCTTAGGAAAATTAATAAATGTAGTTTAGTTGTTTTAGTTGTCTTATGTTCTGTGTAGACTAAATACCGATTGTTAGGTTTTATTATTCCTCTGTGTTCATATTAATGCCCATAGATAATATAAGTATATGACTAAGATGTTTTATCGGTTCTAAATAAATTCTTTCGTGTTAAAAACTAACATTTTGGGTATGACTTGTAGTTGTTTTTCTATCGTTAGTTTAATCATACCGAGAATAGTTTCAGTTAGTGTTCAGGTAAGTCGAATTTTCTGAAATTAAAAAATTAAATAAAAAACATAACATGCATCATTTTAGTGCGGTCTACAATAAATAATTAGAAATGGATCGAAGTGGAAATTCCCCACCAATCGGCAACCCTGGACAGATGTCTGTTATTTTGATATTTGCGCCTGCGTTGTTGATTTACACTTTGGTTATTTCTTTATCCACTACTTCCAAGTTAAGGTTATTTTATCCAGTACTTTGACTATCACTTTTGACATTGATAAACAGATTAACCTCGAGATCGACGCTATCTATCGGATAAACCGGCCCTTAATCAGACAAAATAACATGAACAGATTCAAAAATCAAATCGATTCAAACTTCATTTATACAACAATTCCTCATTTTAATGCTGAAACAGTGATATAATTTTCATTTCCGAATATTCACATTTCCACATTTTCAGATGCAATATTGTGCAATGTTGCACAATCCAGCCGAGATGAATGGCGGGGGACTTTTCCAGACTTCATAAAAAAGGGTAAAAAACGTTCATGCGAGCTCAAAGTCCCCGTTCAAACGAAGCATTACCGAAACATATAAAAAGCCGAACTCAGCGCCCTCGAAAGTCCAGTTCAATACATGCGCCGCGAAAATTGAATCTACAACCTTGCCACTATAGCTGCTTCCTTGGCCCTGCCAAGTAAAAAAGCTCTAAACCATTTTTTCACACTCTTTAACTCCTGTTAATCAAACTTTACATTTTAATCTTAATATTGCCAAGACTGCATTTCAGTGTACGAGTTATCTTTTACAACCTCTGTAATTTAAATACAAAACTTTACGTTTTAACGTTTACTAATTCATTAAACAAATTATTCTCGTTCGTTTTAAACAAAGTGTTTTAATCCAAGAAAAGCATATACAGGGTGAAGCTTTGGACTCTGACATAGAAAATAAATTAAATCCAATTGAATAGTAAACTATTTCAACCAATTACATGTTAACCAATCAACCAACTCCAGGGCTTATACAGGGTGTAGCATTTGACCCTATAAGATGTTTTACGAATGCACCCCCCCCCCCCCACACACACACACACACACACACACACCACTTCTCAAATTCAAATTAAGTGCACAAAGGGCTCCCAGGGTCTCTATCAAATTCTAACGATCAACGCTCAGTTCAAACTTTTTAATTTTTCAAAACTGGGGAGCTTTTTCATGTTCACGGTTCGGCTTGTTAGATGTAGGTAAGGGGTCTTTAACTGTACAAACAGTGGTGCCGCTGTGCTTAGTGATCAATTTGCACATACTGTAATTTAGTTTTATGCAATTTAATTAACTTAGTTGGCTGTGTAGATATTAAATTGGTATATTCAATCAGGATATTTATGCGCAAGTAATTTGTAGGTAATAAAGCATATTCACTGAACCGTAGTTCCTCGACTACGGCAGTTTTGTTGTGTGTGGCGTCGACCGGCCCGTTTGCATTTACGTGTCTCTTCAATTGTCATCTGTTATTTAATAGATTTACACAGTGAACAAGAAAAAATTTGTTTTGAGTCAAGTGATTTGTGTTGTTAATAATCTTTCGAATATTTCCAGCTTTCTGTTGATGCATTTGTGATTGTTTCTAATATTTGTAAAACGCAAATTCATTGACTATGTTGTATGTTGTTTTTTTTTCAACTATTGTTTAATTTAATATGAAGCACATGTCTACATTTCTGTGTAACTGCTGACTGAAGTAAAATACTAGTTTAATGAAATAGATCTCTGGTTTCCGCGTTTAAATTCGACGAAATTATATATAAATAAATAATAAATAAACACCACAGAAATTAGACAACCCCCAATTCCTAAAGCCGGAGGCCTGTGTGGGGCTTGTACAGTATGGACCGTTATATTAAAACAAAAATAGCTATAAGAGAATATTAGTAAAACACGTACCTAGTTTATTATATTATAAATTAAAATGTGGAACAAACAATGATACATGAGTTAATGACGTCATATTGAGTAAATAGAATTGCTGTCACATTGTCAAACAAATGGGCATTGTAGAAGGAAACACATTGCGCTTACTATTTATTTAATTTTACACAAGGAACAACTAAAATTCGTCTTACATTCTTATTTCTTCGTTATTCACAATTAATGAAGAAGATTATGCATCTACAATGTTATGCATTTTCGTCAAGCAATGAAATATTTTCTAAGAGTGAGGTGTATTTTGTGTATTTTCATGATGAAGTTTGCTACCATATAAATCAGACAACTCTAGATCGAGTTTCTTAGAAATCCGCGGGAACCCGATCATGCACTCTTCACAATACTGTGCGTAAATGTATGTCTAAAATTGGAATTCCCTGAGTTCTATAATGATATAAATACCTGTATAAATATGTGATGGTAATTATTTTGTAAAAAACCATATCGATCTTTTCCAATGACGAATAATGTATGCATACCGATAATAATTATTAAAATTGAAGCTACTAATGCAGATACTATCCACAAATAATTGTGGAACATTTTGCACATTGTTGTTAAGTTGTCTTAGGGTTAGCGTAGTAGGATAGATGAGATTAGATTAGATTAGATTAACAAAGGAGCTGGTTGTTTGGCCTTTACCACCGCGACCTTTTCAGGTCTATTGTGATGCTCCCAGGATATCTTCCTTATAGTACCTCATCCAGCTTTGTCCTTTATACTAGACTCCATAGCTTTGGTAAAGGCCCTTTTATATAGCTGTCCGCCCTTGGTTTTTCTTCTCCGCGTACTTGGAATCTCAGCCTCACCAGGCCTTCATAGTGGCACAATACGTGAACTGAGGTTTCCTCTTCCTTTTGGCAGAATCTGCATGTCGCGTCATCTGCCAGGCCCATTAGACTCATGTGTCTATTGAGCCGGCAGTGGGCAGTTAGAAGGCCTACAATTACTCTGATGGCCTTCCTATTCTGGCTTAGTAGGTCTTCTTTAATGAACTCCTTGGCCTGTCTCTGTCTTGGGAGATCCCTCCACCATTCCAGACATTTATTTTGCACCCATTCCTTAATGGCTGACCGTATGCATGGCTTTGCCACGCCACAAAAGGGCTCGGGTCCTATTGGGGCTTCAAGTGCACCTTCCTTAGCCAGTTGGTCAGCCTTTTCGTTTCCTCTGTGTCCCTCGTGTCCTGGTACCCACGCTAGGATCACTCTGTTCTGATTTGCCAGCTCTGTAAGGGCCGTCAAGCAGTTCCACACCAATCTTGAGTTGATTTGCATGGAACTGATTGCTTTTATTGCCGCTTGGCTATCAGAGAAAATGGCAATCGACTGGTTAGCAGTACCTTGTCCTATTATCTCCCTTGCGCAACAGCGTATGGGGATCACTTCAGCCTGAAACACCGTTGCGTATTTCCCTAGACTTATCGGGATATTGGCTTTTGACCTTGTCCCGTAAATCCCGGCTCCGACTCCTTGTTCTGTCTTGGAGCCGTCAGTGTACCAGGCTGTTAGTGCTGCTATGGGAGGACCGTTTTTCCAATCCTCCCTGTCTGGTATAGCAGTCTGAAAGTTCTTGTTGAAGTTATACCTGGGGACCATTACATCCGTGGGCTTGCCTAGAATGGGATCTGCCCTCATCTCCGAGTATAACTTCTGGTACTCCGTCCCGTGTTGCTGGCTAATTGGCGTTTGGCCTTGCATTAACCTATGCACCACTGACCGAGCTTCACCTTATATGAATATGTGTAAGGGTGGCAGGTCCAGGAGGACCTCAAGTGCAGCCGTAGGAGCAGTTTTTATAGCCCCCGTGGCGCACAGGCAAGCAAGCCTTTGTACGCCACTTAACAGCCTCCCGACTGCACCGTCTTAGTCCACCACACCACTGATCCATAGGTTATCATGACTCTCACTACCCTGGTGTATAACCATAGGTTCATCTTGGGATTTAACCCCCAGTTTTTCCCACATATTTGCCTACACCTTCCCAGGGCGATTGTGGCTTTCTGTGTGACTTTTTGGATGTGAGAATTCCATGTTAATTTTTGGTCAAAAATGACTCCTAAATATTTTGCCGCACAGGCAAATGGAATTTCCACTCCGTTGAGCCTTAGGGGCTTTAGGCCTTGCAGTGCTCTTCTCCTTGTAAAATTGACGACTGTGGTTTTGTGGGGATTTATAGAAAGTCCTTCCTTGCAACACCATTTGTCGACAACATTTAGGGCTCTCTGCGAACGCTCCGTTATTGTATTCGCGAATCGCCCCTTAACGACTATTGCTAGCTCATCAGCATATCCTAAGCAATAGAAGCCTTCTGTGGAAAGTTTCCGGAGGAGTTCGTCAACCAGGGTTGCCCATAGTAGTGGAGATAGTACTCCTCCCTGGGGATAGGATAACTGAAACTCGTATCGGCTTCCGAATATGAACATAAAACCCTCACATTCACTGCAGCTATTTTACAAGCATCTGTTGTAAGTGACTATTTAATAAACTCCAGAGGAATACATGAGTTTCATTATTGGCAGAACAAAAAAAAACAACTTGTAGACTTAAAATTAATAAATTGTGGAAAACTAACCCTAGTTACAAATGACAAATTGTCAAAGAAAATATATAATTTGTGGATTTTACATTGGAATCTATTTAAGGGTATCACACAAATTATGGAAAGTAGCTAAATTAAATCCCTATAAAGTTTATCCGGGGATGAGACATATAAAAAATGATCTGAAAAAATTCAGAGCCTTTAAAATATTTCGTAGGAGGGTGGAAGATATAGTGGTTGAAAAATATTTCACGTGCAAGCCAAATTTGGGCCATTATTTGAAGGTGTTACTTGCAAAATGAAAAATCGAACATTTATAAAATTTTAACCAGTGTGGGATAGTCTAAAAATAAAACATACTTGAAGTAACCAAGTAATCATCCACGAATTTAGACTACACTTAATAGCAATAAAATAATATTCCGTTTTCAAGTCCACCCTATACAAATAGGTCATTGTTACATAACAGCACGGCATCTATATTATTTCTGCTGTGTGGCCAAGTTATATTCAATATCCGGGAAATTATTACCACATGAATTTTAGCATTCCCACAGTTTCGCGCTAGAAAATACGTTATTTACAACGGAAAATTGCATTTCAAATATTTTTGTTTGCACGCAGTAAATAAAGTACCTACATGGAACGAATTTTATTGTTTGTTTTTCTTCCTACTGCTTGATATGTAAATATGACTGCAGACTGCACTTCAATTCAGTTATTTTCTGTTACATACGTTCAATGGGCTCCCAAGTTTGAGTAGTTCATTGTAATTTCAATAATGTTTGTTTCCTCACCCACGCAAGTTCCGCGAAATGTTTACAATTGGTGACATTAACATTTCTAAAGTAAATTGGCCTGCAAAAACATGTGGGACATAAATTAATATAAAACTTGATTCAAAATCAACTTAGAAAATGTATAAAACTATTTACACAGAACATCCCTCTCCGTTTGACATATTTTTTTTATTACTCTTTTCTCTTGGGTGACCTTTCTATATTTTTCACACCAAAGGCTTATCAGGCTTTCTCCTTAGCAGGTGTGTCAACTACCTTCCAAATATTATTAGTTGATCTTCTTTGTTGACAAAGATAGCTGCTGGATGACATCTTCCTGTAAAAATCTAAGTAAAAGCATCTTGATGATTTAGTAATTTATTTACATTTTAAGACATCCTCTTGAAATGTCCTAGTCGAGTTTCAAAGATTGATAAATGTAGTTTTAGTGGTTAGGTCAGTTTAGTTTAGATAGTCTTTGTGTTTTATATCATATGCCCAGTTCATGTTTTGTTCACAAAGTTAACGAGTATGCTGAAATAGGATCTGAAGGTGTTGTAAGCTTCGACAAGTTTTTCTCGTGGCCCCGGCCATATGCAGACAAATACATTTCGAATTTCATAGTTGTTGCTGGACGTTTCATGTAATTCTGTAAGTTTTCGTCTATGGAAAGCCGTGCGGTCATCGCTAGATGAACGCTAATGCAACGGCTCCGGCGCCAGCGCGACAACTGAAGCTTGCACCGCCAGATGGCGCTGATGTCATGGAGATGGAATGGATAATTTTTAATAATCAATTTGATTTATTATGATTTAATGACTACTTGGTTTAGAGATAACCTCGTTTGCCACTCACCCAGAGGGATCCTAGATTCGAGTCTCGACCGTGTCTCTGGGTTTTATTTCTGAAGAAGTTAATCCCGATGTACTCGAATACTAGATGTATGTCCCTTATCTCTCCACGTTTAGCTCTTTCTGGCACAAGGCTGTTCCATGACCTTCGTTGAAAAAATGGGTCGTATTGCCTGTGATGTGTTAGTCATGAATAATAAAAAATAATATAAATGATTACAATATAACCAATTGTTACATTTTTTTGTTATAAACAGTTATTATAACTTTTTTTTTTCATATTCATTTCTTCTTTTTTTGGTTTTTTCTACCAGATGTATCTGATGTATCTCACAAATTATCCAAAAATAACAAAATTAACCAGTAATTGGAAAAATGGCATCCACGCCTGTAAAGTTTATGTCAAAGGAACAGCCAGAGTTTTTCCCATAAAAAGAAGAAATGAATATAAAATTATTGAATTTCGGAAATGAAATATTATGCTAGGGCTGATTTTAAAATCAACAATCGTTTTGAAATTTATCATTTATTATTGTGCCGTATTTACTGTTGGCCTCTGATAATTAATATTAGAAAAATTATTTAATTTCGATAATAAAATGGGGAATTGTTTGAGACATAACTGTCTCAGGGGCGGTTCACCTCAAGAGTGAACAACAAGAAGTAATATCAGACAATTAAGGTTAGTTGAGAATGAGGTTGTGGTACCCACAACAGTATCGAGTGTATAGTCGAGTACACATTTACTGGGCACTCAAAAAACGCAACAAAAACTTTACGACTTCATCGACCTCGTAATTGCACCCAGGCACGCATTTGAAATATTTAGATCAGCAACTCAGTCGTTCAATTTTAACAACGCGTTACGGTCTATATTAATATTAATATGTACATTCTAATACATACGAATTTTAAGTTCAGATCTGTACTATTTCGTTCAACTGACTCGCTTATCTTTATAGTTTTTTAATGTGGGATAATAGTGAGGTCGTAAAGTTTTTGTTGCGTTTTTTGAGTGCCCAGTAAATGTGTATTCAATTATATATAGCAACACTGTCGCTTTTCAAGGCTCTCAAAATTCTATATGGTTATCAAATCAAATTTTAATTATAAAGGGGGATGTATTACGTGATTTCTAATCAAGATTTGTTTTTAAAAAAAAATTATTTTTGCAATTCCATACATTTAAAAATAAGTGATTCTTTTTAAAAGCGTTATCTGAACACAAACTTTGTACATTTATCTAGCTTTTCACTTATTTAGTAACCTTTAAGTGGGTTGCAAATTTCCTTAAAATATAAATTCGTAAGTATATAGGTACTAAAAATCTCTAATAATAAGCAGTAAACATATCAGTTCTCGGTAACACATACATAATATATAACATAAAATAATTTTTTTTTTTTTTTTTTTATACATTTATTTAACGTCGGCCTATTTCCGCTACTGAGGCCTATCACCGACGCCTGTAGACGAACTACCCCCAACCAGGAATTTTGCCGAACCTCTTCCCTTAAGAAGAGTAGGGATCTTTTACTTGCCTAACATTTAATAGACAAGGGACCGACGGCTTTACATCCCCTCCGAAGGATGGTATATCTCCTATAAAACCCTCGCCTAAGGTTGTATAGCTTCCGTGCATACACTGATATACAAGCCACTGGAAGATGTGTGAGGCGAGAACGCGGTTTCCGTTGGAAACATAAAATAATAGAAAATACTATGTTTGGGTTGGGGTTTTTGCCACGGTAGAAGTTCAAATAGAGAAATTACCACAGAATCTGATATATTGCCGATAAGATTTATATTGTTTGACAAAGTAATGTTTGCTATGAGCTAAAAAAATAAAATTGTGCTGAATTCGTCATCTGTTAAGACTAGAACTAGGAATTTTTTTATATAATTCTTGTAATTCACAATGGGAATGAAAAGTAGCATTCTCACAATGCCTTTTGTAAACGTTGAAAGGAAATTTTTATTTTCATGATCAAAAATTACAATCTTAATCTCAGGCAACCAGAATTGCTTTTCATGATTAAAACTCATTTTCTTCTTTAATTCGATTTTGAATATGTAACAAGTTCAAGAATTTATCTAAATTGGGCCAAAAATATTTATATTCCAAAATGCGTTTTCCATTTTTAGTTTGAGGTGTAATGTGAAGATAGCGTCCACTCTATATATAGAAATATAATTATTAATAAATGAATAATTCTTTTTATTGTCGTTCTTAAAATAAATCTTTGTTTGTAAAAATGTAGTGTTTTGAAATAGAAAGTAGTATATACTCAGGATGGAACACACGTTTTGGTATTAATTCAGGTTAAAAGGAAAGTTTTAATTTAATAATAGCTATGATCGGTTTCAAAATTAGACAATCACTTGCTTTTTTGTTACTATACAAAGAACTATATGTGGTTTTGTAAACGTAACTATAAAAATACATTAAATTCATTTATATATCCTAATGTGTTCATTACATGATTTCGTGACAAGTTTACAGAGAGGAAGTCATTCTAAAAAAATTAGCAGTAATTTATTAATTAAAAATAACCTTGTTCGTCGAATGGTAATTTCCTTACAACTTTTTTACTTACTTTAAGATAATTACAGATACTTAAAAAATAAATGTATAGTGTACTCTTTTTATACTACTGATATGAAGTTGTCGTGCTGTACGTTAAAAAATTGAAATGTTTCAATATAGGTGCACAGACGTCATTAGTTTGCAGCTGTGAAAATGCTATACAAGGTATATCGTATTGGATTGTCATAAATGAAGGAGCATATTCTAAAAATTAGGAAACATAAACGAAACAAGAAATTTTGAACACTTTTAAAATTATTGCTATAACTTTATTTTTATAAGATGTTCGAAATGACGTCCATCTGTCTCAGTACACCTTCGGATACGTTATCTCGTAGATCATCTCACTCACTCTTTAGTGGGTTTTGTGAGTCGGACGAACATGTAAGTATTTTCTGACGCGACCAGACCACCTCTCCTCCCCGTTTTCCAGGATGCTGAAAACGACGGTGGTGAGCAAAATTGTTTTTAAGCATGCACAACCCCCCAAACGGCCAAAAAACACCCCCAAATTGGGGTAAAGCGCAAAGGAACGCGCTTCCGTCTTACAAACACTAGTTTGTCCTGGTTTTCAAGGATGCTGAGACCGACACCAGCCTTGAAAATCATCCCCGATGCAAACCCACCCCACAAACAGCCGAAAACACCTCGGAAAAAAGGGAAAAAGGTGAAGGAGCAGGCTTCCCTCCAACAAACGCCGGTTTATCCCCGTTTTCGAGGATGGTGAGACCGACGCCAGCCTTGAAAATCATCCCCGATGCACACCCACCCCCAAACAGCCAAAAACGCCCCGGATAAGGGGGTGAAACGCGAAGGAGCGGATTTTCGTCCGACAAACATTGGTTTATCCCCGTTTTCGAGGATGCTGAGACCGACGCCAGCCTTGAAGATCATCCCCGATGTAAAACCCATTCCCCAAACAGCCAAAAACACTCCAAAAAAGGGAGTGAAACGTGAAGAAGTGGGCTTCCGTCCGACAAACATTTTTTTGATGTTTGGGGGGGGTTTACGTCGGGAACGATATTCAAGGCCGGCGTCGGTCTCAGCATCCTCGAAAATAGGGGTAAACCAAAGTTTGTTGGACGGAAGCCCGCTCCTTCACGTTTTACCCCCTTTTTCGGGTTGTTTTTGGCTGTTTGGGGATGGGTTTTACATCGGGGATGATATTCAAGGCCGGCGTCCGTCTCAGCATCCTCGAAAATGGGAGTAAACCAATGTTTGTCGGACAGAAGTCCGCTGCTTCACGTTTCAGCCCCCTTTCCGGATTAACGCCGGTGAACCATTCGGTATGCTGTCATCAAACAAGCCAACGTACATTAAACAGCTATAAAGGTAAGTGATTCAATTTGCAGGTGAAATAGTACAGAGAGTAACGGTATTTTAACGAGATCGTAAAGTTTTTATTGCATTTTTTTTTCTATGTACGGTAAAATTGCAAATGACTATTTAAAAATATGGCACTCATCCTCAACACCCTGTATAAACTATTATATTCGAGGAATTGGTCGTTAATGTACTGTTTATAAAATACAGCCCAGAGTTTTTCATCCTTTGATGTTGAAGTAATTAATAATGATAATGGTATGTTAACATAAAAAACGCCATAAACAGTTGAATATGTTTACTGCATTTGTTGGCGTTATCGCAAAAAGCCCATTAAATTTCTTAAACAGAAGGGTCGTTTTTTAGCGCCAACATAATGGTAAACATAAGAGCATTACGCCTTCTAGGTCTTGTTTTTGACGTACGTCGTATGATTAATTACAGATTCAGCAAAACGATTAACTGCGGGTAATTAGCACGTATGGTAGTAGATTTCCAGATTCAGTAGGCAGTGGTTATCATAACAACAAGCCGAGCACGCAATAGACTGTGTAAGAGCAGATGGATTTTGCAGCTGTGCTTTAAAAATGCTCAGATGCTCAATCTGCAAAAATTGACAGAGATACAAGATTTAGCGAGTCGCGTAAAAAAGGTTGTTTTTATATAACTATGTCTTATGTGTGCTTCGGCTGTGGTTATTTTAAGGCAAGTATTTAATTTATCAAGTTTTTATCTCTTTTCCTTGCGTTGTATTTTCGTATAAAGATAATTTACAAATTGCTGCACAAAGTTGACTCACAGACATAATCAAAATTACAGTTTAATTTTAAAGACTAACAAAGGAACATTAGGTATTTCACAAATATATAGATAGGGGATGTATGCACACCCTGTATGTGACTGTTACTTAATTATACATTTCTGCTTCTTATCGTAATTTTTAGTTAACTGGTTCTTAACAAACGTTTAAGAACAATTAAAGCTTTTGAATAGTGTTAAAATATAAACACACGTTATAATGCGCCTTTTGTTAAATATTAATATTAACAATTCGTCATACATTAAAGGGGCTATTGTTTGAATTTGATTACATTTTAGTTGCACTTACTCACTCAGACGCTAGTGTAGACAATTTTCTGGTTTGAATGCATAATTATTTATAATGAATCATAATAATCATGTTGATAACGAATTTTGTTTACTAGTCCGTTATTATATTGTACAAAGTCAATACAATGTGCAACCGATGTAGACGTGGAATTCCAGTAAAGTTCTTATAAAATAAAATCCTGTTACATAAATGCAGAATTCGTATTACTTTGCCAATAGATTTTCAGCTACAGTTATTATTACATTTCTTTCGTGCAGACGACTGTATTTCGAACGTGTTATAAGTCTTATTTATTGGCATAGCAGCACAGTATTACGAATTATGATGTTAAATTAAGTTTCAGCCCACACGTACATTTTTTTGCTCTTACTATCTACCAAACATTTTAGTTGTTTGCTTTTATCAACCACAACATAACCCGAAAACTCTTGAGAACTAAGTAAATGGCATTATTTTGTAACCCATCCTTCTTTGCTTCGTGGGAATTGCTCACCCTGTACCTAAGATGTTGAGCTATCTATGTTCGGCGCTTTTTCAAGATCAGCCAGCTCCTTTTTTACAAGGAGGGCATAAGTTTGAAGAAAGGATGAGAGGAACATTATCTGTGGAACAGGTGGAACTGTCTTGAGAGTGGTACATTGTAATCTTATTCGAATTATAAAGTATTGTTTGTTAATATATTTCGGATACTAAAACACGTTTTCTTACAGCTTCGATTTCAGTTTTTATTTTTTATATAGAAGATGTTGTCTATTTTTGAAGGATACACAAACAATTCAAAGATTGATTTTTCCCAAATTTCTTGTGCAAAAAAAAACTTTCTTTACACTAAATACTACGACGATGTTTACCGATGTCTTTATGTTATCGAATAAACAAATTTTTGATTTGAGGCTCTTATTTACAAAGCTTCTCTAGACAACCAACAGTCATGTAAATCAGTGGATCAGTGATGTGTATATGTATGGAATAATTAATACTATTAATTGGATGGAATCTGCGGTAGGTTCTTGATGAAACATATTCAATAGAATAATTATAAATATTCAAAAGAATAGTTACAATACGGACTTGATTTATTGTTTCATTAGTTTTGTTCAGATTTCTCTGACATATGTTTCGGCCTTGCGACTACTATCAAAGATAGTAAGATATATACTGTGAACCGCCACTTTCAGGTCAGTTTTTAAGACTCTTTGATAAACATATGTCAGAGAAAGCTGAACAAAACTAATGAAACAATAAACCAAGTGCGTATTGTAACTATTCCTTTGAATATTTATAATTATTTTATAATTAATACAAATATTCCTAAACCCATGCTAGTAGTGGGATATGACTGGAGGTTCGAGAATGGGCTATTTCAGTTTAATTATTGATCTAAAGCCAAAGGGGATCCGTTGCCATACAAATTAATTGATTTTTGTGAAGAAAGGCAATATCCAGGCAATGTGTTTGTTGTTTTTTGCGCGCTATAGGGCCATATTATGTAATAAGTTACAAAGTTCTCAAAATAATTTCGATCTAATGGTAGTGTACTAAAATAAAACATTGGAAGAAAAATTATTAACTGTTTTTGTTTGAATAGCCGACAAAACAAATAATTGAATTGAATGCTTTAAATCCTTTCTTATTAAATGGAATGGTGATTTTTTGCCAGTTTAACATAGGAAACGATACGTATTTCCTTAAAAGAGCATTTAACGTATTCATTCCCACATCAATAAACATGTACCATAAAAAAACATTGTTTTCTATCAGTAAATATTTAAACACGATTCACAGATATGAATTTTCTATTTTTGGGAACTCCAGCAAGTGCATTTTGAACTGTATGTGTGTTAAGTAAATATTTGTCCAAATATTATCAGCGTAAATATATTTTAAACAAATATAGGAATGTAAACAATAAACATGCAATTTTATAAGGAACTAACTAAATGGACTAATAAGTGCAAATTAAACAAGAAATACCGAAATGTTTCGATAGTAAGTTAAATAGTACGGAATAAATTGCATTTTACAACTACTTTATTATTCTTATGCAATGTATAATATTGAGTGGTAAATTCTCAAGCGCGTGTCAAATTACCGAGGTAACAATTCTATTTTAAACCCCAGATTGGTAATTCTTAAAATTTCCAGATGGTTGTGGCATCTCAAGATATTAATGGAATTGCTTAATATTTATAAGGTACATGAACATTATTACTATCTTAAACATAATATTTTTAGTCGCAAACTCCTCTAGAAATCCTTATTTTACTATAAAGAAAGTAACCAGACTGCAACCAAAGTTACAAGTCTGGCGTGTTAAGTGTAATAATTGCATATTACCATCAAAATGCTAATGCTTCGATTGCAACAAACACCAGCCGAAAGACTGATCCTACTTAAAGGAGCTCTCTTGCCAGTCGTCACACACCACTTGCAGACTGCAGTTTCGAGCTGTTGGCTCTCGTCAGTGCATGTGACGTCAGTGCATGTGACGACCGACACGAGGATCACTTGACCATTTAGTACAGTGTCTGTTGCAATCGAAAAATAAATAGCCTGACTGGGCAGACACTGGACCGCTAGATGGCGCCTGCTGACTATTTTACATGGCGCTATTGTAAAAATACCGGGATGTACCAAATAGTCAAAGGATCCTCGTGCCGGTCGTCGCCGATGGCTTATTTCTTAAAAGACTGCTCAGGTATATTGGCTGCACCGCTAGCACATATTTTTAACCTGTCCTTGCAAACTTGTACATATTCTGATAAATGGAAAGCATCAAAAATTTGTCCTGTACATAAAAAGGTAGCAAATCGGATATAGAAAATTACCGCCCTACGACAATCATAAATAATTTTGGCATACGGCACTTTATCGTCAGATTCATCAGAGTATATGCAACAACCAACATGGTTTCGTCTCTCAACGGTCGACAACAACAATCCTACTCAGTATAATACAATACTTAACTGAAGTTATAGATGACGGTGGACAAGTCGATGTCATTAATATGGACTTCTCTAAGGCTTTTAATAGGTTGGACCGCGGTGTTTTGCTAACAAAATTAGTTTCTTTTGGTTTTAACCTTAGGCTAATAACGTTTTGTAAATCATATCTGGTTATTAGAAGTCAGTTTGTATAATATCAGAGTTATAGGTCTATCGAATTTATATCTCAATCAGGAGCTCCACAAGGGTTGGTCTTAGGCTGTTTATACTGTTTATCACTTTCATTAACGAGATCGTCATCGATCTCAGTTGTAAATCTCTCTTATATGCTGACGACTTGAAGATATATTATAAGATCAGTAACGAATCAGACTGCGAAAAGCTGCAGGCAGACTTAACAACAGTTCACGAGTGGTGTAACAAACTCAGATAATATATATAAATGCAATGAGGTGTCGGGGAAATTAAATAACATACGAGTGTACTATTAATGGGGCAAATCTGGGGCAATTACTTGAACAAATCAACTTTAGAACACCAACCAGGTCACCCAGATCTGCATCTTTGTTTTACTTCCCTAATTCACACACATGCTTTAATATTTGCCCCACTATATTCTAACTGTCGTAATTACGAAAATTTGAGAAATATGAGAGAAAGTGCATGTCAGAAGCGATTTAGTTTTAATGTATGGCTGGGGGTAATTGGCAGAAGAAGCATTGGGTCAATAATTTTTGAAGGGCCATTAAAATATATTTGGAGTTTTTGCAAAGCCAGATTCAATATGTTTTGGGGGAACTGGCACCTAATGTTGACCCAATACTTTTTCAACCGGAAGGGGCTCCACCACATGACTGCAGAGTTGTGGTGAATTATTTTAACAAAAGGTTGGGAGAAAACTGGATGTGGACAAATGGGCCCGTTAGATGGCCTGCTCGGTCACCAGACGTTATATGGGGTCACCTCAAGGAAAAAGTTTATAGGACTCAATAAACATGTAAATGAGAACCAGAAGAGCAATTAATGGGATTACTAAGTTACAGTTAGATAACATGCTTAGAGTTAGCACAAAACACGATATAATAATGAACAACAGTTTGAGCATCTAGAGTAAAATATATTTTTGTTATTTAGTGTGTCAGTAAATCTTTTATTGGAAGTGCTCAGGAGAGCGGGTAGCCTTCCAATTGAGGTGCTTATTTCAAGAGCACGCCTAAGATGGGCAGGTCACGTTCATCGTATGCATGATAACCGCCTTCCTAAATGCACACTTTATGGTGAATTGCTAAGCGGTAGAAGAAGGCGTGGCGGTCAACGAAAGAGGTTCAAAGACGGTCTCCATGAAAATCTAAAATCCTGCGGTATTGCAGACGAGCAATGGGAACAACTTGCAGCGGACAGAACCGAATGGCGAGGGGTTGTGGTCAGCTATCAAGGAAATGTTGCTGCAAGAAGGCCGAATCCAAGACCTAACCAGGTCTATGTTTGTCCTGACTGCGGTCGACATGTGCTCTCCCGAATTGGCCTCTATAGCCATAGTCGTGTGCACCGTAGATGAATGGGAATTACAATAAACTACACCTTTTACTTGTTTTTATTGTACACAATTTATCGACTGTAACATTTTTATACTCGGACTCGAGTAACGGCTAATAATAAAAAAAAAAAAATCTTTTATTTTAATTTCATCCCTTCGTTGTAAAAATGTTTTACGTATAGTCCCTAGTGGAAATGCTGCAAAGACCGTACAGGGAACGCAGTAAAAGACATCTCCCCTCCCCGTTTTCAAGGATGGGGAATACGATTGTGATAATGGTTTACACCCCAATTTAGCGCAAACCACCCCTTGATCCAAAACCACCCCCTTCTCCGGTTTTTCGGGTCTGGACTTGTAGAATTGGCATTTCCCCCCTCAATTTCAATAAATTGAGCACCTATCGACCACAAGCCACCCTGCGCAATCCCAAGAGTTGAAACTATCCCCCAAAAACCGAAATACCTTTAAAAAGCTTCAAATCGAACTGAAATTGGTATACCTCTGTTTTCGAGGGCGAGAAACACGGGGTGGCAATATTTTCTCAGAAGAATTTTTCTCTCAGTTCTGGCTGGGATAGTTGTTTAGAAGTGGTTCTGGGTTCTGGTTCTATAAATCCTGATGCCTTCTTTGGCCAAGGAATCTGTTTTCCTTCAACTTACAACAATGATATCCAAGAGCTGCTTGGCTATCTGAGAAGATTTTTATTGATCTGTGCTTAAGATGTATTTGTTCCAAGATTTCACGGTAACCGTGTTTTCTGCAGCCAAGGTTATCTTTATTGAATAGCTCAATGGTCTTATGATGATGCGAAAACTTGTTAAATTACGACAATTTTGATTGACAACTATCGTTAAAAAATTAGCAAAAGTTCAACACATGTTTTTTGTCTGGAATTATGTTTTAAACATTTAAAACTGTTGTTACTTATGAAGACAGTGCTAGACTTGTGAGCCTTCGAGTTAAAATTGAAACGCCAAGTTTGAAATATATCTGTATAATCCAATTAATTATAATTAGATCTCGTGGGATACATACAACAACGATGCGGGAAGTTTATCCGTCTTCGTGGAAGTGCTATGTTTTTATTAAACCTCAATTTATCCATTAGTATCATGTTTAGACTAACTGCACTTCAGAAATTTGCATAAACTTAAATAATATACTTGCACTACGCCCACGCACATCGATTGATAGTATAATACAAAGAACGAAACTAATATTTCATACCAACAGTTGCTCCAGATAAGCGTAAATTTAACTACATGATTCAATAATAACGGGTTTTACTGGTTCATGTTCATAATTTGTCCGAACGTATTTCAAGCCGAAGTGGTATTAAGCTCAATAAACTCGAACCAATCAGGAAAAATTGTAAACAACGTTTAGATATTTATGTTCATGCGTTGTTGATACATTATTAGGTGTTGTAACTGTAATGCTTTCTAGGTGATGTAACAAAGTTTATTTCTTGTTCGGGCAAAAGACATCTATTATTTTTAAAAACTTTTCATATTTTTTATTAATGCAACAAGTGAATTGAAAATAATCATATTTGTATGTATCAAATAAATAACAAACACACAATTTCTTTGTTACATATCACTATACTTTATAATGTTTGCGACTGCAGTTTCGTAGTATCTAGCCTACATTTTCAAGCACAGTAAATTACAAATTAAATTGGGAAATATACGTAATTAGCTATGATTAAACAGGCAGGTAAATCTATTTTACAACAGGGCAGCAAACAAAGTGGAATTCTCAATTTCTAGAAGGATAATGTTCCGACAGTCTTATGCTAAATGACCTTCCTGTTTGGCCTATATAACAGCTATTGCATTCTTCACACGAGAGCTTATAAACCTGATTCTTTTTTTTTGTGTGTTTTCTGTTTGGCATTATAGAAAATATTTGATATTTTTTGGCTAGGTTTGAAGGTTATGGTTTGATAACACATACGAGATTCTTTCTGACAAGGGTTCAAAATATGTTAGAGATACAAAGTTTTATCGTCGATTCAAATCATCCTTTTTCACATAAAACAGCCGCATATAAATCTGTAGTTCATAGAGCCTTCGCTATACCCTTATTGTTAGAAGAAAACCTCAACGAAATAGATATCATAAAAGAATGGCAACTAACAACGGTTTTTCAGTGAATATGATATTCCTTAGTTGCAAAGAAACACAAAGACGTTGCAATGCGTAAAATTTACCCTACAATTAAAGAAAAATCACCAAAAAACTTTGTATTTCTAATATATTTTGGCCCTTGTCAGAAAGAATCTCATGTTATCAAACCGTAACCCTCAGGTAGCATTCGAACCTAGCAAAAAAAATGGCAAATATTTTTAATGTCAAACAGAAAACACAAAAAAGTAAGAAATCAGGGGTTTATAAGCTCCCGTGTGAAGAATGCAATAGCTGTTATGTAGGCCAAGCATGAAGGTCATTTAACATAAGACATTCGGAACATTTAAAATCGTTTGAAATAACAAAAAGAAGTTTTGTGTTCGTTATTTATTACAATGGAATATCACAAAGTAACAGACTAACATGTAATTTAATTAAAAAAGGGAAAATATAACAAAGGGAATTGAGAGATATCCACTTAAAGTTCTTATTCAAACATATTATTTGATTCAATTAGAATTTCACTTATATAAATGTTATATATGTTTAACCGCCTTCCAGATCATTTGAATGTTCTTGTTAAGTCTAAACTTGTGTGAGTAAAGGAGACGGGGTCCTACAGTTTGTAGTGAAATCCGAGCCACTTCTCGGGGGGTAATTTATAATTGAAAATTACTTTGCAGTAGGTGGGGAGAGTGAAAGCTAGACGCACTAACCACTGTGCCACGCCTTTGACTGACTATATTCAAAACAATACCATGTTTGTGTTAATTTCAATTTCATAAATGTTACCATTATTTAATTTATAAATAGTTTTTAGGACAGTGTATTTCATCCGGTAATCCTAATTCTTAGGGTCTTTAGCCTTTGAGTAGTCTGCGGAGTTTTTAGCGTCATGAATTTGCCTTCCCAAGTGCCCACTCGTTATTCATTAATCGTTCATTTAAACACTTGAAGATTATTTATTAAAGTTGCAATTGAGTTTTCGCTTAGAAAAATGAATCGGTACCGTCTGCGTCTGGATGGTGGGATATTCTCTTTTACTAATCATTTACCAGCATCTTAAGAGCCACTTAGGTTCGGATTTAGAAAATTTCAAGTGCTCTGTTCTGTTTGATTAAGACCTCGAGTATTTATTTATTCCTAAACTTTACTATTATAAAAGAAATTACTGCAAATCCACACATAAAGGTAATTAAACGCAGCGCCGGCTTTTAATGAAATACGTTATAATATAATGGTGCAAAAAAATGTATCAATAGTACGTTGGCTAAATATTTGAAAACGTAGAAAACACATACGTAAACAGTGACAGAAAGCATTTATTGACAAAATATTTAAAGTCATATGTCTTCTAAACGATTTGGAATATCAAAATACGGATATTCTTTCCTATTATTTAGGTTTCTACCACATGTATTATTATCCTCTTCAAAAACAAATCACCGAATCTACAAAATAATAGAAATATTGGAAAAAAGCCTCTGCGCCCATGACGTTTACGTCAAAGGAATAGTCAGAGGTTATGTTTTGCAAATAATATAAATCGGAATAAACACAGAAATAATGTATTTTGCTGACATTTCGGAAAGTAGTCTCTTTCCGTTTTCAAAGCTTTTTTTGGAACAACTCTTATTTTGCTGCTGTGTATGTCAAATACACAGCTTTAAGATTCTGTTTATGTTATTTCCATAAATACTTACTACTTACACAGAACTGATGATATTTTCTTTTAGATAATGTTGAGTCTGTTAAGTTCTTCTTTTAACATTGGTAGCCAGGTTGTACAAATATCTACAGAACAATTCGATACGCACTTATCTTCATTTAATAAGATTATTGCTGATTCTTTAATTTTTCTTTTCTTGGTATCTGCTTCTTTTGTTAAAATTTTTGCCGAGTCCCAGTTTATTCTATGTCCGTTTTCCCAAGCATGTTCACAAATCTTTGGTTTCTGAATTTCATTCTTTCTTATGTAATTCTTGTGCTCATCCAACCTCACACTGAAAGGTCTGGATGACTCACCCACATAACATTTATGACATTCGCACGGGATATTGTAAATACAGTTTTTTGAATTCTGCTCCCTGTTTATCGGTTTTGTTTTTGTTAAAATAGATCTTAAAGTGTTCCCCGTTTGAAATATCGTCCTAACATCAAATTTGTCACCAATACGGCATGCTTTTCCGATAGTACGTATACATAAGGAATTATTGCTGTATAATGACGTTCAGGTTTTTGTTTTTAAAATACGGTTTTCATGACTTTTTTGGAAATTTCATTGACAATAACTGGCCTGAATATTGATTTTCCGTTGTACTCAATGTAAGCATACATAAGGTATAAACTAAACCCTTTACAAAAAGTCAAAAGTTTATTCTTATCGAAAATTAAGAAAAATCAAAATCGAGTTGAATTTTTTATACCAGAGTAATCTATGGACCAAAAACAACAAATTCGGCCGATTTTTTATCTTATTTTTCTAGCGGGCTTTTTATTATTTATTTTAGGGCAATTTTTTTCAATGTACCTCTTACTTTTTAAGAACAAAGTAAGTAGGTAATGAATTTTTATTATCAAGTAAACTGCCTTAGCACCCAGAAATCCTAAATTGTAATTGCTTATACAGAGTGTCTGCTAATAAGACATTTAAAAACAGTGTGCCACGAAAAATCTGTAAATTTAAATAAACTCTTTGCAGTGCCCTGTATAATTAAAATGAATAATAATTTTAAAAGTGTGATACTGTGGAGAGAAACCTTAGACAAATATCTCGGAAAGGTATTTTTTTGCTAGGTTGACTGTTGCCATATTTACATGGCGACACAATTTCGTTGTAATTACACGGCAAATATCTATAAAACAGCACAAAACTGTAGCTTAAATTTTTATTAGATATCATGGTCTATCATAAGTCGTTTTCAAGGAAAACGAAAACAGTTGAAAATCGTAATTTTCCAGTTTGACCTAAAATATCTCGAAAACGGTTTGAGATAGAAACTACCAATAATTTTAGGTACAACCAAATGTTTTCAATGAGATCGAGTGATTTTGCAGGCCAATTCATCCTATCGACATGGTTTTCTTCCATAGTATGGTTAACAATTTGTGCCCTATTAGATCTGGCATTGTCGCCTATTAAAACAAAAACTTTCTCCATAATCCTTCGCATAGGGAATAACTATTGGAATAAAAATATTGCCTCAACTTGTACATTTTATTGTTTTGGTTAAGTTATCGGCAAAATGTATGTTCTTTTCCTGGCATCTATTCCTAGACATAGCTTTGGATACACACGGGAGGCTCTAGAACAAATGCAGCCTTGGTAGCTTATGGTAACCACTAAATAGCAAGATAGGTATGAAGATCTTGAGATCATCTTCGAAAACCGAAAATGTATGATCATTTTTCTGTGTTGCATATTAAACCGTTTGTTCTGGAATATGTTTCAATATGTGAAAAAGTCGCTCAAACCTAAGTACATGTGCGACATGTTTGGAATTTTTTTAGTATTTTTCCCGTGATCAGAGCATGTTTTTACATAAAGGGTCCAAATATCCCAAACTATCCAAAATTTTCTCATTTGGCTGCCATTTTGAGCTTCGTTTACTGTAGTATTATTTTCTATTCAAATATATTAATTAATAGATTAAGTTCAATAATTTAATATGGAATTTCCTTCTTCTTCTTTCTTCGTCTTTAGAAATAAATAATATTCAAGTACAAAATTAGTGGCGCATAAACTATGTATAGCAGAACTTTGCAAAAAATCTGTATTCATATCGTTAACATAAATAATAAAAATGAGTGATTCTAAGGTGGATTCTTGCGGTGTTAAAGTTTTTCTTGGTGATATACTTCGATTTAAGAATATTTTCTGCGTTCGATTAAAGTGAGAGCAGCTGTTTCCTGTTCCAGATAAAATTAAATATGTTACAGTTTGCCAATTAATAATATACATTACTTCCAAAATTATGTGAACTATATATAATATCTGCAAGCTAAATTAATATTGAATATTCCCTTGTAATTCGGCATTTTAGAATTTTTTTAAAACTAATTCAATTTTGTGATGCTTTACACACAAGGAAAATTATCTCCCCTTCTCCAACACATATTTTGCTATAATGAGACATTGTTTATTAGATCGTAAGCCCTTCTTGTACTCAATCTGCCATCGGTTTAAAACGTGCCTTAAACAATAGCTGACCTAAAAACCAGTAAGTGCTTCTCTTGCAAGGTTGCAAGTCCCTGTACCCAACAATCCATTCAAGTTTGTTATTTGCTAATAAACTTGTTACAAAACGGGAGGCTCGAGAGTTTGATTGCCTAGTCGCTTATAAGATAATATAAACTCGATTGGCTAAGAATTTTTTTGTTAGATAACTGCCCGTTCAAAGGGCTTTGTTAACTTAAAGTTACGAAACCCGTTCAGCTAAGACAGCGTCTCTCGAGTGCTGTAATCAATTCACTTTTCACCTCATTTCCTCTCGTTTTATAATCACTTTCCAGACAATAGTGGTATAATCTTTCTGTCTTTAAATTTAATGCCTAGTTGGAAATTCGTAGGGAAATTGCTTTAATGACATATATATTCATATTTAGAAACACGGTGCAAAGAGAGATTTGCAAAGGGTCGCTGGCTGGGGGAAATTGATAACATCAATTAGACCTTTAAGAGCATCCGGTAATGGTGCAATCGTAGGGTGAATGACAAAGAGTTATGGAAGGCATTTGTCATTGCGTAAGTGCCAAAAGTGATGAGGTATTTGCGAATGAGATAAGAATCACAAGATAATTAATTTTCCTATAAGATGATAAGTTATTTGACAAGGTCAGGCAATATATTAGCGGATAATTCCACTGAAATCCTGAAAATCAAATCGATTTGTTCGTGTGAATCTTGAATAATAGAATACAAAAATCTCCATTGGTATTTTTCAATATATTAAATGTTCTTATTATTTTGTGGATATATAGACAGATGTTCTACATCATTTAGCTAATAAAGTAAGGGGATTTTTTACGGGTGTAATCAGGGTTTTGTTCAACTCAATTCACTCATTGTTTTTTGTTGACTATTCATGAAAGTAATTTTCTTTCTTCTAAATGTCAGTCGAGTTCTTTACCCAAACTTTCCATCAAGCAAATTTGACAATATAAAAGTTCATGTAATCAGACTGATTGCCACCCCCTAGACTACAACGTACAAACATACATTTCACACCCACTATGGTTTAACGTTACAACAATAAAACCCTGTTTTAAAACGGCTTTATCATGAACTGCTGTTGGATACGAAACTATTATGGTTCACATAAGGGTGTCCTTGCTATTATGAAGTGTGCCAAACGGATCGTTATTATAACATCTGTTCTAAATTTGTTGTTTGTAACGTCCACGTAATGTGTGTACAACTCATGGAGTAGTTGCATAAGAAATGATTAATCCTATGACTGCTTTAGCTACTGCTAGCATGCGGTTTGTTTTAATTGCTAGTACCCTACGTTGTTAACGATCATCTTTTATACAAATTAACATTTTCTATATTGATATAATATGGTAAATTTCATACGTAAGAAAACCATTGAGGTTTGATTGATCCATAATACAGTGTCTTCCCGGATGCTGTACCGCACTCTTGCAAACTTTGTTGTGGCTCTAAGTAACTTATCGTTGGATCATTTCTCGACATTTCAGTATGACGGTACCAAAATGGCGGCCGAAATTCTACTTAATAGTACTTGAAGGTATTCGAAACAGTTTTTCTTGAATTATCTTCAAAAAACGTTTAAAAAAACTCCTTATCACTCAACGTTTTATTCAATAAGTGAATTTACAGTCTTCATAAAAAAACAAAGTCTCCTGATAGAGTAGTATTTAAATAAAATAAAAAATATAATAAATAAATACCACAGAAATTAAACAACCCGCAATTCCAAAAGCCAGAGGCTTGTGCGGAAGGGGGTTACACATTGAAAAACGCGGACATACAACCATTTCCTCCGACAGTGCCGGAGCCGGAATTCGAACCCGGTGGCGCGATACCCGTGTGATTAATCGCGATTTATATATATTTCTCGATTTTATATTTTGTATTGTTATATATTTTATGTACTGTCTGTTTCCCCTTTTGACTTATCCTATTTACAATGATTTGTAGTATAAATAAAGTTTATTATTACTTTTTTAAAGCTGGTTTTCATTATGAAGCGTATTAAATGTGCATCTATTACCGCGTTATACAATGACATCACGTAAATGCATGAATTGAAAATATAGTTATTTACAGATGAAGTTGGCCTCTCTGAATCTTTGTGTTAGTTATATCAATACGCTGAATAAAAGAAATGGCTTTAAATATCTATACCTAAACCTCCTGTGGAAATACCCAATTACATGGTAAAAACTGTACCTTAATCGAATCGCCTTTTACAGAGGTAGCAGAAAATCAAAAACCCATAAAAATTCACGTATCCACTATGTGCCATATATGGTAAGAATATATAAATGGAGAAGAAAATTAATAAGCTCTGAACAGATTATGATTAAGAAACGAGTCAAAAGTTTACACTTAACGCCGATGATTCAAGTTTTCCACAAAAATATTCAATTTCAACAGCCTATGTTTATGTTTAAGTTTATAGCTTCTGAACAGATTATATTTGTAAAAAAGCAAAAAATGCGATGAATAAAGATGTTCACAAAAGTATTCAACTTTGGCCGCCCCATTACAAATAATTTATACATCTATATGTGTCTTAATATATAGATATATCCATGTACAAAATGATGAAACATTATTAGTTTTTCATTATTTCGTTGTTCTTAAGGATATGTACCATTAGTTGTTGTTTTGAGATTAAACAATTCTCCAAAGTATTTATAAATAATCCTGACGACTCATGGAATTATTAATAAAATCTATTTGTAAATAGCAATAACATGAGTAAAATTACAATTTTAGAAAAAGGGACTGTGTCATTATGTACCCTTTGGAGAAGAGTTATGTACCAAGTATGAAATCCTTGTTTGTATTATTTTTTGGGGATTATAGACAACAGAATATATTCCATTCCTGTCTTTAAGCAGAAGGCAGAAGGTAATTCACAAATTTTCATAGGTTACATATGATTCTATCCAAATTATCTCTATTTAAAGTCAAATCATGATTAAAGTGTAACAGATAAACTTAGTTCAGTTCAGATGTTAGGCAACGATTTCCATCAAAATCAAACAGGTACAAAAACGTCTTATATCTGATGGAGTCTGTCTATTGACTAGTTTTACATATTTGCGGTGTAAACAAATTAATAAATAACATTAACAGGTAGATAACATAACTTTTTCATATGTACAGTAACATCATTCTCGCATGTTTATGCTATATTTATTGGAATCGGTTTTCTAATGAATAAAATTTATGTTATTGGCCTCTATTTTATTGTGTAGGTGTCGTGAGCGATAACAGTATTTTCCTTTGGCACCAAAAGAAATAGGAACTATTAACGTTGAATGAAATGGGAGTTGTCACGTCAAAGTTGTTTGGGTGATTATAATTTTCCACATCTAAACTTCTTCTGGTGCTATGCAATATAAGTGTTCATTTAAATAAAAGTTGAATTAATATACAATGAAGTATTCCAAGTCACGTTATTATTAGTAGTCATTTAGCTGCCTTTGTGAAAATGTTGGCATTTCTCTATAAGGGTAACGTTTCCAGATATAAAATTTAATTTAAAAAAAAGTGATGTGTTAGGAATTTCTGCAAGATAAGAAAATTGTGATTTACGTTACAAAAGGATTTTTGTACGTGGTCAAAAAGTCGAGATATTAAAGACTTCCAATCCAATCCAATCCAATTTACAGACCGGCCGCGCGAGGTTATCCCCACTCCGCGACCCGCTCGCGCCGCGCTCGCACGTTTCACTTTGGTATTTGTTTAATAATGTTAAAGGTCGATGAAATGAGCTACTCTATTTTTTCGCTGAAAATATAAGTATCCAACTGTAATCTCCGTAAAAATGGGCGCTGTAATACGTAAATAGCGCCTTCTGGAATTTTTAAAAAAAAAAATTATCTCGGCTCCAGAGGGTCATAGAAAAAAATTTTTTTAAAAAATTTGTGTAAAAATGCCAACAATCGATTGCCGTAATAGCCATAATCGAGAAATGAAAACTGGAAAATATATTTGAAAAAAACGTGACCGAAAAAACAATTTTTTTTCAGTCATTTTTGGACATTTAAAATTTGAAAAATCTTATCATTTTTTTTGCCGTGATAGTACAACCCTTGAAGAAAAAAACAAGCCCAAAATCGTTTCTGTAGGACTATCCGTCGAGCAAGAGGAGCCGACTTCTGAGAAGACCTTTTTTTCGAAAAATCGATATATCTCGGAAAAATTAAAAAAAAATTCTATTTGAGAAAAAAGGCACTTATTTGGCTTGTCACAGGCTAACAGAATAACAAGTTTAAGAACTTGATTTGAAAAAGATGCACGAAAAACAAAAAAAGTCGATTTTTGACGGTTTTTTTCGATTTATCTCGAAATTTAATGCACCGATCGACATCGACAAAAAGTGAATCGATAGATCTTTTTAACACCTACAACTTTCTCATTTAACTTTTTTCTCTACGAGCTTTAGTTTTTTTTTTACGTGAAAAACTGTTTGTTTCAACTTTACGAATTTTTAGGTTATGAAGGACATCGAGGATCCACGGGCTTTTGACGCTATGTTTCTTACAATTCTTTATTCTATACAACCATATTTTTTGTTTGCTGTTAGGATTTTTGGTACCCTCTTGGACTATTAGTAATATGCAAAATAATACACTAATAATAAACTTAAATTTCACTGATCTGATGTCATAATTTTTCAGTGCAGTACCTATATAGAAATCAATAACAAATAAAAGCTGGACGTCTACAACTTCTTTATATTACACCAATGCAATGCATTTCCTTCCAATAAAAATCCAGACTTGCAATTGTCAGCTTACTTCCAGAAATTCCCCAAACGCGCATAATGCAATAATCATTTATAGAAGAGTGTATGCGGTGGTAGATATGACAAACTAGCGATCCCTTATTTCTTTACGTACAGTGCCGGATCGAGACATTTTCGTGTTGTGCGCTCCAACAGTTTTAGCAGAGAACAAAATCATAAGGAAATTGAAAGCATGAGTAACTTTTATTTTGCAGTATGTAGGACAAACTAGGCTGAATAATTGTAGCTGGCTTTAAGAAGCACATAATCCATGTCAAATATAAAAGAACTGATTAAGTCTAGTATGCTTGTGATTAAGGCTATATATATGGTTAAAAGCAGAGGCGCGGCAGCGTTCTCCAGGAGTAGCAGTAATGCTCACCGTAGACAAATAGGTATATATGGTATATAGTATGGTGTATACTAACAATTGACCATATGAGAGGATTCACTTGCCTCTCACCACTACTCAATTTACTATAGTTTGTATAAAACTAGCAGATTAGCCACTATCATCTGTCTGTTCTATGACCTATGGCATACTGATGAGAACTAATAAGTTCCAAATCGGTCTATGTCTGGTCAGGGAATTGACAAATGATATTGGCTACAATTCTTTCATGATTTATAAGGTGTAATTCAATGCAGGTCGGGGTATTTGCCTGCTGAGTAGTTGTTTCCTTCAAATCATATATTATAACAGTAGGTTAAGTCCACCTAGGACTAAAAGATCGCCGCTCTCAGGTACTTGCAGAATCGCAAGTCGCTATACGCCCATGGAGACATCTATGATGTATAGTAGCAATTGACCATATGAGAGGATTCACTTGCCTCTCACCACTACATTGCCTTTATGTTTTCTTGGCGTTTTTCCAGGCGTTTGGGGGAAGTGCTTGTCTTAGGATCACACCTCTTCACATTAAGCTGTGAGCCCTTGGAAAAATCAGGGAATCTCAAGTGGAAAATGTGGTGGCAATCCTGTAAGACCATTTAGTTGATTGGTGCGCCTAAGTAAGATCTGTTTTCAAACATTGTAGCAGAGGATCATGTCTAATCAAAACCTATTACTCGGGTAATTGCCTGTTAGGCAAATTTAAGGATTTCTACTTACTACATAATATTCTGAATAGACGTACGTAAAATTCATTATGCCGGAATAAAAATCTGGCTATTATCTAAAAAAATTAATTATAGTACAAGCGACTGTTTACTCGAATTTTTGTACATAATATAATGCACACAATAAATACACCACATCGAGTCCATTAGCTTGACTTTACCTGTTCAACATTGGACCCAGGCAGCAACCAGTAATATATGCGATCTTAAATTAGACTATAAAGTGTTACATGCCTCCACGCACAAGCTTATCTAGATCCGGCACTGGCGGCCTCGTCTAAATCAAACAGTCTTCACCCCAAGACATTATTTCCCCCTGATTGCATAGGGCCCTGCATACCCTAATATGAGTCATCGATACTCCACCACTCCTACAAACTCCGAAGACATGAGAGTGCAACAACCCCTAAGTTACTTCTGCACGGACTATAATAGCGGAAAAATTCGCATCTTGTGAAATAAAGACTTCTTGCGTGGCAAGGGGAATGTCCAGTGGTTATCTCGCTCAGAGAAGATAATGTTTCATCCAAGTCCCTTACGCCTGCGGGTCTATAGGGGTCTGTGGCGATAAATTACTTTCTGTAGTTTAAAATACATCTCGCTTACATAAATACATAGACACATACTTGCTAATATCCGATAAAATTCTCTCTAGCTCTAATGTAAAAATAACTGTATCTATTGCTTACGGCGAAAGATAAAATATTAAAACTTAAAAAGGGTTTTTACAAGCTTAGATGGTCAGATTGTTCAGAATGCAATAGTAGCTATTATATGGCCCAAACTGGAAGATATTTTGAAACTAGATTTAAGGAACGTTTGTGCTCATTTTAATATAATAAAACAAACTTAAATTTTGCTAATCACTTTTTATAACTGAGATATACATTCCCATTTAATAACTGTATCCGAATATTACATATCACTTAAAAGGGACGTAAAATAGGAACGACAAAAATTTATTTTATATATTGTAATAATTGTAGTTTAAGTTTATTGCGTTTGATAAAGTGGTAAGCTGCGAAACAGCGCGGGGAAATGATTTAAACCGTTTTAATCATCTTCAGTATTTGACGAAACGGAGTTTAAGGTCCCTTTTAGAGAAATAAATACAAAATGAAACTAACGAATTTAGTTGGAAGCTTTTGGCCAGATAGTAACGCAGAAACGACGAGAAGGAAACAAGTCACTCGCCCTACTTAATTCCTGCCGCAGTTTTTTATGCAGCGGAGTTTATTACTTAGTTATAAAAAAATTATAGTTTAAAAAAACTAAAAAAAAGCTTTAATAGCAAACCGAACTAAAAAGTAAAAAATAAGAATGAAGTGATTGACAAAAAAAATCATTTTATTGTAAAAAGCATGGTGCTTGATATCAATTGTTATAAATATTTTATTGGTAGCTATTGATAAAAGTAGAATTATAGAAATATAGTAAAAATCACCCCATGCTTTTTACAATAAAATGATTTTTTTTTGTCAATCACTTCATTCTTATTTTTTACTTTTTAGTTCGGTTTGCTATTAAAGCGTGTTTTTAGTTTTTTTAACTATAATTTTTTTTAGTCACCCTCTTGCCATTCATCCCTCGGCACGTTTCTCACCAATATATTGGATTGGGTGAATTTTAGAATTAGCAACATGAACATCGATACATATACAAACCAGCTGATACCCGCCTGCTTTTCGAAACCGCTGAGTATCCGCTAGTAGTACCTACATAATTAATATTACATCATAATGTATGTATTAAAGTTGGAACCGGTGTTTAACAAGGGCTTATACAACGGCAAATACGTTATATCAATAACAGCGGCGCCTCCGGCAAAATGTCGACAATAGATTAGTCATTTTTTATTTTTATTTTATCTAAATGATTCTGATGACGACATTAGGACAAAATTGTCAAATTGTTGTATTGTCATCGGTCCTTGATAAATGTGCAATGTTTCAGTTTAATTTGACGTTTTGAAGTGGGTGAGAATCACGTTTAAAGATTCCGTCACATACAAACAAACAGACAGGTGAAGCTAATATATAGCGTGTATGTGTAAAAAAGCGTAAATATTACTGACTCCTGTTTAATATAGAATCGACCAAATGTGATGATTGTATGAACTTACCGCTTTAATGTCTTGTACTATCTTGGACTGTTAGACTATAAAATTAATTGGCATAATCAAACCGCAGGGCGATATGTACTGGCGATAAAAATAAAAATGGTATTCGTACTTCGTGAAATAAATAACTAAAGTCATACTTGTAGCCTCAGTCAAACTGGCGATAAAGAACCTTTCAATGACATGCATAATTTTTTTAACAACGTAATATGAGATCTGATCAAAATTATAAAATATTGTTACGTGTTTACAACCTTCAGTATACACCCCGTACTTAGGTCCAATAAATTGCAACGAGAATTTTCACTTTCCACCATTTTATTAAATACTTTATTACAATAATTAATCGTTATCATAACACACTAATTACGACTATAGACACTAATATCATCCACAACTTATTATTACTATTCTTATTTTATGTGTTCACTTGCTGATCTAATAGAAAACAGTCCTCCGTGCGTTGCATCTGGTCTTATATATCTGTGGCGAACGTACTCGAATTCTCTATCTCATTCCAGACTACTCGGACACTTCTCAATTTTTCGGGCTAACTATTTTCGAACAATCTCGATCTTTCGGGTTCTGTGGTAATGGCCGTTCGCCAGTTATCCCAGACATGGCGCCGTCTTACAGGTAGCTAAACTAGGTAGTCTTCCTTTCACCCTGCTACCGGGGATTAATTAAATCTCTCGGCGGCACATAACAATTTGTTTGCAAAAATTTACACAACTTTAGCCATGCCTCTTTTTCTTATTGTCCAGCAAAGTCCAAGGAGGGATGTGAATCTATCCCTTGCCAGAAAAGGATGCCGGCAAGATCGACGCTAGCTCCTCGGTTATAATTATTGGTTCAGTTACTTTGCCAATCTGAATATCCCTATCCCACATTCTATCTTCAACGTTTTTGACATGTATGAATTTTTGCCAAAAATCTTTATGTGTTAGATAAAAGATCTTTTACATCTTCTAATTTAAATGTTCTATTTTCTCGTGCAATGTTCCCGTTTGTTTTAGCCGAAACAATGCGGTTCAGTTCCGAATGGTTAGGCAGCAGTCGTAATACCTCCAATACCTCTAGCTTTGCAAAGGAGAATGTTGCCAAATTTAAGCAGAAGGGTCAACATTACTTTTATTGCTATTATAGTTCGTAGTGTTTTAATTTATAGATTTTCCGAAGATGTTAATACGATAAAGGATTTATCCTCCCATCGTTTATGGATGTACTCCCAATTACCAATTTTTTTTAATGACGTAAAATTCAATACTCCATGTGTATGAACAGTAGCAAATTTAAAACGTTAAGATTTAAAAATGTATGTAATTTACGGTAAAACAGAAAAGGCTGAGTGTTATTTAAATTATTTAAAATATCAACAATGTATCTTTATCCTGAATAAGCGTTATAAGAGAAGGAAGCGGGGCACCGAATTCATGGCCAGTCCGCTTCTGTCGCCAGTGTCGATATTTTTTAATGTAATTATTTACAATTCGTCAGGATAATAGCATATGTTTACGTAACCTTTTAGGTTAAATGATCGTTATCAATTTGATCGCAATTTAAATAGATGATTAATGTAATTAAACAAATGTGTGAATTAGATCTAATTTTATTGAATCAGTGTTCGATTAATGGGTATAACAATTAACGCCAATAAGAAAATGTTTATCCAACAGACACCGTTTGCATTGCTTTTATATAAATATTGAAATATTTATTTTGTTGGGGTATTTATTGGTCGATCAGGTATGTGTAATAAAGAAATTCTTTTTCGTACGTAGTACATGAGCAATTGCTCGACCGACCTTGTTTGACCCAAAATTAATTAAACAGGACACATTTCAACGTCAGAGGCAATGAAAAACAATTATTTGAATATATCAACGAAGTCTCGTAGCCTACTTTTGGTATGTTTATCTTCCCAAAAAAATACAGGGGAGACTATAATTTTAGAACATCTCTTTATACTTTATCTTGTCCTAGATAATCGATTTATAAGTTTTACATAATGCAATATCGTTGGAAAATTTCTCAACGTTGCTTCACCGCATTATATTTCTTTTCTAACTTTAATAACATACATCTTGCTCAAGATATGTCAGGCAGAATATATCACTCATTTAAAATGTGGAATATGTGCAGTTGCATTATCATTAACATCAGGAATCCTACAGGGCTCTAATTTAAGGCCTTTATTGTTTAAAATAATTATGAACTAAACGACTTTAGATTTGATTTAAGGTTTCTTATTGAGTTATGCCATATAAAGAAATTAACAAGTGATGACAAGTTCGGTCAAAACAGAATATAGATTGAAAGATAATTTAGTTTTATTAGTTTTAATTATTTAATAAATCTTGCATAAATTACTAGTTTATTTATTTATTTTTTATTTTAACGCCTTATTTAGATTCACGTCCTGGCGGAGTTTACCACCACTCAGCCAGGATACACACACAAAAAAAGTTTGTTATGGAGAGCTTGAGTTGAGAATAATGAGGCGATATGTGCACTTAATTTTGATTTTGAGAGGTTGGGTTGGTTAGTTCTTAAATGGTCGAATAGGCCAAATGCTTTGCCCTGTATATGTTTCAAAGCTGTAGTACACTTATATTTTAATTTTAGAGTTCGAGAGATGTATTATTTTAACGTTCATTTTAGGTTGACCGGGTAAGAATTAAACACTGTTTTGTTTAGAGACTTCACTCGCGGAACGCAGAAACTAACTTGAGGTACACCGAAGTCGAAACTGACTTACTTTGAGCTCGTCATGCTCATATGGTTCGATGGGGACTTGGCTCTGGATAGAGCAGGAAATGTCCCCTGACAGTCTATGGGGCTCGAAATTATGAGATGTGCAATAGTTTTGAAATTTTAGAATTCAGAACTAAAAAATATATCATAAATACTGCAATGAAAAATAGGATTTTTTGATATATAATTGAAACTGAAATTGCCGAAATTGAATTGGTCCCGTAAAGTCATTTTAGAAGTTATTTAAGCCATATTAATATCTACATAAATGTCATATTGACAATGTTCCATCGCCAGCGTTGAAACGAAGTGGAAGTAAGTATTGATGACTGTGGTGAAGTTAGCAGCGAGTTGCTGGCAACGCGTACGGAACATATGGATTGGAAATAAGTTTTGATATCAGCATATCAGGATGAAAGGATAAATGCGATGATGGCTTGTTGTAAATGTGAATGAAGTGTGATTTGATGTATAAAAGAAAGATTGAATTAGAAGTTGATTTGAAGAGGAAAATAGTTTTAGAAAATTTTCGGAAGTAAATTAAAATATGCCAACTTGGGGGTTAAAGAGTGGCTTTTATATGAATCGAGATAATGAGGGAGCGGTATTTTTTAGGGTAGTCGTTTGTAGTGTTTTGACTGTAAATCGGTTAATTTGGATGTTTGAATGATTCTGTTGATAAATTTGACTATATCGTTGATGTTTGAAACGTACATAACACTAGCCGTGTTGTTTCTCACACAACCCCCGTTTTAGTCCTCTGCACGTCACTAAACATCAATACTCTAGTTAGGATTCGAACCCGGGACTCCTTGGTTGCAAGCCTAACACGTAAGCGTTGAGCCACTGAGCCGGTGAAGTGACCATTAGAAAACACTATAAGACCTAAGTAAATCTAATTGTTCCTTGTGTTCATTATTAATATCAGGTAAAATACAAAACTTTAACAAACCACAATATACGAAAAGATGTAAGCAACTGGATTAACTTTATTACCAGCCCAGTAAATATGATATTAAATAGCACGCCCAACGTTTCGAAAAAATGCTTCATTATTATCTAATTTTTAATTGTGTGTGAAACATTGAGTTATCAATTTTCAACTTGGTCTCCTATCGTTAGACGTTCTGTACACATTGTTTTACTATTGTGCTTTTGTAATATTCAATATTTAAATGAGAGTGGGTTTTTGACCTAAAACTCATGGGGTTTTTTCAGGTCGGTTTCATTTTTTGTCAGCCTTGACTTGCAATCGCCAACGCCCGATTGTAGCTTATATTCCCATGAACTTGAGGGAAGGAATTTTAAATGTAAAATAATTTATATTAATTAACTTTTTTATATGAATCGAGATAATGAGGGAGCGGTATTTTTTAGGGTAGTCGTTTGTAGTGTTTTGACTATAAATCGGTTAATTTGGATGTTTGAATGATTCTGTTGATAAATTTGACTATATCGTTGATGTTTGAAACGTACATAACACTAGCCGTGTTGTTTCTCACACAACCCCCGTTTTAGTCCTCTGCACGTCACTAAACATCAATACTCTAGTTAGGATTCGAACCCGGGACTCCTTGGTTGCAAGCCTAACACGTAAGCGTTGAGCCACTGAGCCGGTGAAGTGACCATTAGAAAACACTATAAGACCTAAGTAAATCTAATTGTTCCTTGTGTTCATTATTAATATCAGGTAAAATACAAAACTTTAACAAACCACAATATACGAAAAGATGTAAGCAACTGGATTAACTTTATTACCAGCCCAGTAAATATGATATTAAATAGCACGCCCAACGTTTCGAAAAAATGCTTCATTATTATCTAATTTTTAATTGTGTGTGAAACATTGAGTTATCAATTTTCAACTTGGTCTCCTATCGTTAGACGTTCTGTACACATTGTTTTACTATTGTGCTTTTGCAATATTCAATATTTAAATGAGAGTGGGTTTTTGACCTAAAACTCATGGGGTTTTTTCAGGTCGGTTTCATTTTTTGTCAGCCTTGACTTGCAATCGCCAACGCCCGATTGTAGCTTATATTCCCATGAACTTGAGGGAAGGAATTTTAAATGTAAAATAATTTATATTAATTAACTTTTTGACTTTTATAGCTAAAACTATTTGGATAAATCGTCTTATATACCTTTAGCGATTTTACTTTCAGACACAATATTACGTGGTAGTCGTGGGCCTTCCTAAATAAGATATTGATGCGAATGTAGTGACCAAAATGCAACATATTGTGCGACAACCTGGCCGGTCAGTCGGCTGGTACACTGTATTGATCTCAGTGAGATGCATTGATACTTCATGTAAATAGAGTGCAGCTCGGAATATATCACATCGTGAGGCAGAGCTCCGAAACAAGTAATGAAATCCTTGAAGGGTCTGTAGAGAGTCTGCAATTTCATTTCGGTCTTATTTCCTACTGGGTTTACTAAACGAAGTCTTAGAGGATTCTTATTAAGAAGTTGATTGGACGACGTTGCACAATGATACTACATATATCAACTTGAATTAGCTGCGAAAGGGCGGTGTACACACACATCCACGAACGAAATAAATTGGTTGTGTTAGCTCTCTTAGGCACTCCAATCCGGTTTAAAAATTACATTTAAATGTGTTCAGATGGAGAGTTGTTAATATTGATACTGGGGAATTGAAAAATAAACAAAAAAGTTTATTGTAAATATGGTGAAAATAAAAACAAAAAGTACAACCTCAACTAAACTCAAACTTAGACTTTCAAATGTTTCGGTATGTTTTAAAAAAAGCTATGCAATCTTAGGCGGGGCTTGGATATCCCATCGTTCGGAGGAGATGCAAAACAATCGGCCTCTTGTCTAATAAATGTTTGGCAAGTGAAAGATCCTTACTCTTCGACAGAGAAGAGGTTGGGCGAAATTTTTGGTGGGGGTAGCTCGTCTCCAGATGTCAGTGAGAGGCCTCAGTCGCGGAAATAGACCAACGTTAAATAAATACATAAAACAAAATCTATTTTCTACCACCTTAAGTAATCCTCCATTGTACTCAAAAGTTAATCCATACCTGTTTTCTCTTTCATTAATAGTTATCGATCCTTCATCAGTTTTATAAGAACTCTAACAAAGTGTTACATGGCCTAGTTTGATGTGAAGGAGTGGAAGTAACATTTTCTTCTGGTCTATTAGAAGTTCTTCGAGCCAGCCCAAAAATTCCTTCTTGTATATATAATACACCAAAAATATATACCAGAAATATACAAAATATAAAAAGAATGTCGTCTTTATAGTTTGCGATATAATCCGCCGCAGAGTAAAAGATGCTCTCCCGATGCATGCGACAACGACCGGAGACAGCGACAAGTGTCTCGCAGGGTACCGGTTTATTGGAATTAAATTGGACCTCTACCGATGCGAGAGACAAGTGACTCGGTCTCTTTTCGCTGTCGCTCGAGTAATTCTCTGGACTGGTTCGGTAGCGGTGACGCGACACCTTTTCCTGTCGAGTCGTGTCGCTGCAGTGTTAATTTGTTAGTCAGGGTGTGCAATATTTTTTGAGATTGTCATCGTCTGCCATTATATGCTGTCCTACTAGGAGCTGAAAATTTCCTCCTTCATCTCTCTTTTGCAATAGTGGACCTCTTTTCTTTTTATAAAAATAATATTAGGAGATCGTCAACCTCCTCCTCTTCTAATATATTTGTAAAAATGTCTTCGTTCATCACTCGTACAAGTTCAATAACAAACTCTAGCTTGTCGCATGATACTTGTCTCCGTCTCTGGTCGCTGTCATGTGCATCGGGACCGCGACCAGAGACGGAGACATGTATCACGCGACGAGCTAGGGACCAACGACAGGGAGGGCTACTCTCCCGATACACGCGACAGCGACACACAGTTGTGAGTGCGTTAAACACACACGTTCAACGCACTTGTAAGAGTGATGAACGAAGACAAGCAAACTGCAGCAGCGCGATGCGACAGTAAAAGGTGTCGCGGCACCGCTACCGAACCAGTTCAGAGACCGAGACAGTTGTCGCTCGCATCTCGCATATGTTCCATTTAATAATATCATAAATACTTTTTCCAACGTTGTATATGAAATATTTCACATTAAAAATGCCCTAGAAAAATTTTGAATACCTGAATTATTATAACTTCAATGAAATTATAGAAAAAAAAGAGGTGAATATTATTTATTTCATTTTCTGACTTTTAAAAAGTTCCTACATTCTCATCACTATAATTACATCTCTTTTCAAGCAACTTAAAATCTGCTGGGAATTTTCATTTAATATATTGGTGTATTTTTATTTTATTATATAATCCTATCAAGGAAGCCAGCTATTACCAGAAATATTAACACAACTATTGTAGTAAAATATATTAGCTACATGAATATTGTTAGTACCGGACGTAACTAACATACGACACACCTAAAATACATCCGGTTATTCACAAATTTAATGCGACAAGTCGTGATTTATTGCTAATATTTTGGTTTCCGTGTCAGTAGTATATTCGCATGTCGTTATGAATGAAGTCAAAGAGCCAGGTATTTAAATACCACTTTCAGAATGCTTCTACAGTAACAATGATATATGGAAAGTGCCGATGACGTTCCGGAAATAATGTTATCAGAAAGATTTTCAAGTCCATTACGCGCAACGCGGCAGTTATATGAATTTCCTAAAGTGCACAAAAACGTGGATTCTGTCATTCTTTCACCAAAACATTACCTATCGCGGTGCAAATTCACAGATGTCCCCCATCGCCTAAATGTAGATACGACGTTTTAATGAAATTTTGTATCATTCCGTTGAGTGACGTGCATTTCCTGTTCGCGCAATGGGGAAGCTGAAGAAATGCTTTTAAATAGGGTGAGTTGGCGAGTCTATTTTCCGTCTGTGTTCGTTTTTATAACGCTCACCTTTTTTTCCAGCGAAGCATAGCAGTTCGTAAGGAGCTGTAATTTATGTCGTTTCCTTACTATGTAGTATATCAATAATTCTAGAAAAAAAAGTTTTTAATAGAGTTATGAATTTCCTACTAAAAAATAAATTATTATCTAATAATTAACATGATTTCAGAAAAGGTAAATCGATCGAGACAGCTTCAGTGCAGTTTCTTCAAACTATCTATGATGAGTTGGATAAAAATACGCGATCGGAGTATTTTTTTATTCAATCCCAGCGTTTGACACCATCTCTATTCAGTTCTTTATCCAGAAAATGTTTTCCTTAAGTGTCAGAGGCACGATACTTGAATGGATAAAATCTTTTTTAACGGACAGAAAACTAAAAGTAAAAATTGGAGATGTAGTATCGGAAGAGTATAAGGTCAATATGGTTGTACTCCAAGGTTCGGTCTTGGGTCCACTTATATTCCTACTCTTTATAACTTACCTTCCCAAAAATATACCTCAAACAACGGTAACGAGATTTGCTGATGATACGTCGATGGTAGTAACAGCAGCTGATGTCGAAACACTGCAAATCATGGTTAATATCATAGTGAAAGAATTTTATGAATGGTTAAAAAAAATACGCTAACATTAAATTGAGCAGCTAAAGCCGAATGGATATTTTTCTCCGTGTCGGTGATAATATGTATCAATAATAATAAAACGTCTTTACTTAAAGGGTGAAGTTTAGCCAAAGGCTAACCTTCGTTGAATGCTTTCTAACTAAATGCATCTTGTAATGAGGAGACCTTATCAATGACGCATACTCCAGGTTAGACCTCACAATACAGAAAGAAATACAGTACTTCAAGACCAGTGACATTACTGATATGAAGAGTATTTCTAATAAGAAAACCTAGCATCTTATAGCATTTTTCAGTTGTTCGATTAATTTGGTAGCTGATAGCTTTTCTTCAAATACTACACCTAAGTTAGTGAATGTATCTCAGATTTTATAGCATTTTTCTTCGTTGTTATTGATAAAGCATTACACTTCAGCGAATTGAGGAGCAATTTGTTTTTTGCACACCAATTATTTATTATATGTAAAGTATGTTGCATAATTACAAAGTCTTCAATGAATGTAATTCTGCAAAATATTTTAAGATCGTTAGCATATAAAAGACAGTCCGGGGTAATATTAGTAACAATGTTGTTGATAAACATAATGAACAAAAGAAGGCCCAAATTAGACCCCTGTGGGACACCTGAGGCTGGTAAAACTTCGACCGACTTATGGCCACAATATAAAAAATATTGGCTTCTCTTGTTAAGGTAGGATGAAAAATAATTTGAGACACACTGTATAACATAAATAATTATTACGTGTAGGATTTACATGAATAATTTCACGATTACAGGTATAATGATGTAGGACGATAATTTCAAACGTCAGATTTATACCCAGATTTGTGTAAAGGTGTTACTAGTACAGACTTTCGCTAATCATAAAACTTCTCAGCTCTAGGGCCTAAATTATAAATAATAAGGGTTTCTAAGCCACCTTGCACAAATCTCTTATTAATTATCAATTGGACTTCATCAACGCCTGAAAGCCTGGAGATGTCTTGGGTTGTATTATACTTTTTTAACAGCCTTACCCAACTCAATTTAATGCAATAATTCTTATATAATCGGTATAAACAGACCGAAAATATTGACCAATAGGATTTTCGCTACATCACACTCCTCTACATTGATGTCAAAGTTCCTAATTTTTTTTCTTTTATTTACGCACTTTCTGTTAGCAGTTAGCAGGTTTTCTGCAGTAGCTTCAAAACTGTCTGTGGTTATCAGCATTTGACAGCTAACTTTTTATTTTTTACTTATTTTTAGACATTCTTTTGCTATCCGACATGGTATCTCAGTTGGTTAAAGCGCGTTATGTGGCAAGTTCGCTTTGGTGTGAACCTGCTGTGCTTTGGGTTCGATTCCCGACGCCGACACTGGCAATGCCGGTGGGTAATGGATGTGTAACCCATTTCTGACAGCCTTTGGGTTTGGGGGTTTTCTACTATGTGGTATGGTGTGTTTATCCGCCTCTTTTCTCAAAATTTTTGGCGTTTATTCTCCGTACGATTTCCTAAGCGTCTTGGCAAATATTTGGTCTGCGAATTTCATTCTTTCTAATGTTATTTTTGTTTTCATCCAGTCTTGCACACAAAGATCTGGCTGACTCACTCACTATTGGTGTACTGGTTTTGTCAAAATATATCAAATTATTGCTTTTACATGAACAATGCTTGCACATAGGGAATTACTGTTGTATAACGATGTTCAAATTTTTCTACCTGCATATTAAGTATGTTTATGAAGGTAATGACAAGAAAAACTTCATTATATTGATTATTTATTTAGGACCTCTTCCATATTTCATTATATTTATATAAGTGAAAATGCCACTTTAATCTTTCTGGTATAATTTATTAGACACTAGTTCTGCAACTGCAATATGTTAATCATTCTAAGGTGATCAGCTGTAGTTGAATCGAATTTACCTCCATATTAACCTTCAGTTTGTTTATTTTCCTTGCGAAATGTATGCCACATACTTTGTTTACAAAGAATATATGACCCTAGAATCGCGGTCAACGATCTTGAATTTTTTTAAATTCATTTATTGGCATGTAAAGCTCAGCACGAGTCAACATTATCAATATAAATAATATTAATAGGGCATACAACAAAAATTTCAATAATTAATTGATTCGATTCATTTATGACGACGACCACACGTACTGTTCATTTATTATTACTTCTCACATTTGATAAGAGCTTGTTTTACTAAGAAATAACCAAGTTCAAGCGAATATCAATCAGCAACAACACATTATAAATAATTAATTGTGTTGTTATCTTACATTAGCCATATTGTAATTTCCGATTTAATTGTGATTTTCATGCGTAATATAAGATTAAAATAACTCAGTATAATATATGTAAAGCTGTAAAATACCTTTTGACCGAATATTAAAAGCCTCCTACCCTAAGTTATTCGAATTTGACATGGATACACGTTAAGGAGACGAGAGCTTACTGATAAGTGCATCTAGCTTCTTCTCTGAAAACCACCTAATATGATTTCTTTTTCCATTATGGATTGTCCCCAAGAAGTGGTTCGGATCCGACTATAAACTGTAGGCTCCCTTCTCCTTACCCGGACAAATGAAATCTCCTAGGCTTAAGAGGGTCCTTCAGGTGATGCGAAGGACGATTAAGGACATTTTTAAACAGACAAAATCAAATTTGCCACCCATATAAGTAACGTTTTCATGAAAAAATGTGTTGTTGAGTTTGAAATTTTCGCAAAATAGTTCGTTGGCATTTGTCTCTTAAAGGTATTGATTTAAGATGTTCCCAACAGATTAAGCCATCATTTTAATGAGTACCTATTTGTTGTCTCGCGAACATTATTTTCTTTAAATTAAAAATTAATACCTTAAAATACCCCAAATTCACATATTCCCTCTGCTGCATTTTTACACGCTTTATATTAGCTTCACCTGTATTTAACACGCTTTTATTAGCTTCACCTGTATGTTTGTTTGTAAAGGAATCTTTGAACGTGATTCTCACTCACTTCAAAACGTCAGATTAAACTGAAACTTTGCACACTTATCAAGAACCAATGACAATACAATAGTTTGACAACTTTGTCCTAATGTCCTCACCAGGATCATCAGGATAAAATAAAATTTAAAAAAAACCGACTTATTTATTGTCGAGATTTTGCCGGAGGAGCCGTTATCATTAATATATATTGTATTATTGGTGAGAAACGTGCCGCGGGATGACTAAAAAAAATTGCACTTTAAAAAACTAAAAAAACACTCTTTAATAGCAAACCGACCTAAAAAGTAAAAAAATAGTATTTAAATATTACGATTCATTTTATTGTAAAAAGCGTGGGGTTTATAACAATTGATATCAAGTACCCCTCGCATGACTAATATATTATCGAGATTTTGCCGGAGGAGCCGTTATTATTAATATATATATTGTATTATTGGTGAGAAACGTGCCGCGGGATGAATGGCAAGAAGGTGACTAAAAAGAATTGTACTTTAAAAAATAAAAAAACACTCTTTAATAGCAAACCGACCTAAAAAGTAAAAAATAGTGTTTAAATATTACGATTCATTTTATTGTAAAAAGCGTGGGGTTTATAGCAATTGATATCAAGTACCCCTCGCATGACTAATATATTATCGAGATTTTGCCGGAGGAGCCGTTGTTATTAATATATATTGTATTATTGGTGAGAAACGTGCCGCGGGATGAATGGCAAGAAGGTAACTAAAAAAAATTGTAGTTTAAAAAACACGCTTTAATAGTAAACCGGACTAAAAAGTAAAAAATAGTGTTTAAATATTAAGATTCATTTTATTGTAAAAAGCGTGAGGTTTATAACAATTGATATCAAGCACACCACGCTTTTTACAATAAAATGAATCTTAATATTTAAACATTATTTTTTACTTTTTAGTTCGGTTTGCTATTAAAGAGTGTTTTTTTTAGTTTTTTTAAACTATATTTTTTTATTCGTTTTTTAAATTTTATTCTTGTCAATATGAATTTTTTGAAAACGTTTAGATTTCCATAATGATCTGTGTTAAGTGAGCCTTCGACTCCTAAGACAATCAGCGTGAATGTATCATGAGAGGAAATGAAAATAAATTATAAAACTGTAATACTTCTCTATAAAGCTGAAGCTTTGAGTTTATGACAGTTCATGTTTTATTTGTTTTGTTATTTATTATTTTTATTACTGTTTTAAGATAAAAACTTAGTAGTAGTAACAATATAAGTGCACTCAGTGTTATGCTGAATTTTTATTTCCAGTGTAGTGTTAAAAAGAACCCTAAAATATGGTCGTAAATATTTTAGCGATAAAAGCGTAGTTTACTGTGCTTCAAGCAGTATAATATTATGATTATGTTTTATTTCGTACTAAATTTATTATGGTAGGAAAATTAAGATTTCCTTTTTCGTATGCAGAAGCTCTTGATACAAAATTAGTATATAATATCCACTTTGTGTATAAAATATTGCAAATTAGTTTTGCCTTAAGTAATTTAAAATCTCCGGCCCTGCTGATATTCATCGCACATTTTAATCTGTTATTGTTAAAACTGTATTAAAATATCTGAAGTAACAAAAATGTGCATTTTGGATTCCTAAGAAATGAGATTATTTATTTACTTGTTACCCAAATGGATAATAATATAAAAACTCACACTCTAGACCAAACCGTCTTGGGAGATCAACTTAAACAATTTGGTGTCAATAACATAACACTTATTAAAAAGTCATGGACGTTTAAAAGGTCTTTTAAATGTTTTTTAAATGCGTAGAATTAAATAAGGATATGCCTCAGGATAGCGTGTTAGGCCCTCTTCTGTTTGTTTTCTGTATATGAACTATACTTGCAGTGCAAACCTATAAGCTATAACCAGTAATATTCGTAAGATGGATCTGATCTCATTCGATTATCAATTAATTTATTTCAAAAATCGTTTGTACAAAGAATAATGTCTTTAATAGTTTCATAGATCAGTTTTTTTACCAAAAAAAATTACCCATAAAAATCGACCTCTTGTGTATTAATTTTGAATAATGGTATTACTTTTAAAAAGATATTTATGATGAAAAATAAAGAAAATTTTGTTGATTAATGGTTTAAAAAGACGTTGGTCATTCCACACTTCCCCACAGTCGTGTATATAATTATTTTTTAATAAATGACTGAGATAATTTTTTACTGGCTGGTGTACAGTACTCGAGATTTTATAACAGTAATAATAATGATTAAGTCAAGAAAAGATTTCATCTTGGAAATGCATTTGGAATCAAGGGAAACAAATATTTAATATCAATTTGTAATTATCGGATAGACAAATAAATAAACTTGCACGCTTTAAAAACCCTCACTTGCTTTAAATGCTGTTAAAACTTCATTTCACATTATGTTGTTTATCGGAACGTGAACAAATCGATTTAAAATTCAATCAGTGTATCATCACGGGTTTGTAGGTTCAGTTTCATGGAACAATGTTGTCGCAAAATAAACAATTTTACTCAACTACACTGATTAAGTAAATATTACAGGTACATGCGCTCATGATTTAAATATAAAGTTACTTATTTTCCCTGGATTATATGGAAACCACGATAATGCTTTTGTATATTTTGAAATTTAATTTTGCAATAGGTCACTGATTGTATTAGTAATTCATATTTTGATTTGTTTGCGACGAAATACGAAGGACTTGTGTTGATATTGTATTTTCATTCATTTGGGATTTAGTGCGTCCCCAAGCCGTATCAATATCTCTTGTAACGCCTGAATTTAAATCAGACTAAGACTCAACATATTATACCAATGACTGCGTGGTTGTCATGTTCTTAGAAAGGACACTAACGCAACACTCAATGGAGTTCGCTATTGGTTCGGTAAAAGATTCAGCTCTTGCAGAGTACCATCAATAAGCCAGTCAATTGCATATTCTAAGAGCTTTCTTTGTAATATTAGCCGAGTTGCCAGGGGTTTTAAGTCGCAAGAATTAACTGTTACCTCGCTATTTTTTTCATGAAAGGCTAGTTTTTTGCTAGTAGAAAGTGGCTCAAAAATTTACCAAAATCTACCCCCGCGAACCTTTATAAACAACCCTTTGAAACGGAAAAATTCAAAAATTCACTTTTTTGCTAATATCTCGAAAAATAATAATAGTAAGTAGTAGTAAGGCTTGTAGGTAACAAAACCTACCTTTTTTTTAACTACAAGCTTTTTTGACAAGTTTTCAAGTGATAATTTCCTAACCCTAAAAAACTGAATAAATGCCAATGATTTAAAACTTAACTTTTTTACCCTGGATACTTTAGATCATAAAAATTAATCTTAGATTGAAGTTTAAAGGTAGAAACAAGCTATATCTACAAGGATTTTCTTTTTAAATCAGTACTTTATTTTATATTTATGTTTTAATATAGAGTGGAAAAAAATGATAAAGCTTAACATTCACGTGCAATTTATAAGAAATAAAAATTAAAAGTAAGTATACCTTTTTTTTTCGTTTTTAATGGGTACAAATTGTCTTTATTATGTAGCGGCGGTCGAGAAATTCTTCATTTCCCTGCGCGACGCGCTTGAAACATTGAGCTGAACTCGCGAACTGTAATAATTTCTCATGTTAAGGGAAACATTTATTTAAAATAACTTTTATAATATTTTTATGTAAAGTTTCCCGCTCTTTCACGTGGTGCTATCCGTTTTTTTATTTTTATTATTTTTCGAGATATTAGCAAAAAACTAAATTTTTTCGTTTCAGAGGGTTGTTTATAAGGGTTCGCGGGGGTAGATTTTGGTAAACTTTTTTGAGCCACTTTATACTAGCAAAAAACTAGCCTTTCATGAAAAAATCGGCAGCTACTGGAAGCGACTGGAACCTCCCCACTCGGTGGGTCTTTGAAGCCGAAAAGAGCATTAAATTGTGTGACAAAACGGCACTAAACGTAATCCGATCTCATCCAAAACCTTTTCAGATCTTCTGGGGCACTAAAAAAACCCTCAACTTAATGAATTTACAATCATCTATGCAAGTTATTACCTACATTATCGCTCGTTGAATAATATACTATTAGGATATTAACAACTTTAACATCACTTGAACGACTAAGAAAGTCTAGTTATCCTAAATACTACAGATTTGTAAAGCAACAATTTGAAAATTGGTAAAGTGATAATCTATAATAAATTCACCAACGAAGATACAGAAAGCATATGATATTGTTATATCTACCTTTAAAGTTTGTGACAATCCACTAAAAGTTACAAATATGCCGAAATTTTATTAACATGACATGACACCAACGTTATCGGATGACAAACGGTGACAATGACAATCGTCAAAATTTGCTCATTGCAATCCGATCGCTCGCGGCTGTCTTTGTTAAATGAAACATCAGCATTTCAGTAATTTTACTAATATCATGCGAAATGCGATCTATGCCATATTTACTTTGTTTTTAATTTTTTTCACGGAAACCAAATCGAAAGGGTGGAAGTGTGTATCGTTGAAATCAGAATTTTAACTGCTTTTCAATGGCTCCATTGCAAATTGAAAGTAATTATAAAATAAACAACTTGTTGCGTCAAAATGGCACTAAACGTAATCCGATCTCAACCAAAACCTTTTCAGATCTTCTGGGGTACTAAAGAAACGCACACGCAAAGTATCATTCAAATCCGTTCAGTAGTTTCGGCGCTATCGTGCTAACACACATACACACATATACACATACACACACACACACAGACATTTTTCAAAAATCACTTTTTTGGGTTCCTAGGACCTCAAAACGTAAAGATTTGATGTTATCTCAATTTTCGTTTTTGAACCAATTTTAGTAACCTCTCACAATTTTATTGTGGAGAGGTTAAAAATTAGCAAGGTAACAATTAATTCTAACTTTTCATCAAAATTAGTCTCTGGCAACTGGGCTCATCAACACATGTTCTGCATACAAATAGACGTTGAGAAACCCGATCAGTTCCTAGTCGGATACTGATCTTTTCAATGACAAGACCAAATTATAACTAAAAATTGCACACAAAAGTCATATTTATGTACTTGTCCAGGAAATCACATACCAATCAATTCTGTTGTCAGTTTTCATTACAGTTGCTAAGTATAGTTCTTTTGGACGTGAAACGTATTTCTAAATTCTTTGCATTCCAATCGACATCGACTCGGCAGAATCTAAGCATTAATCGCTTCGATACAAAATTTCATCTACCAAAGGAAGTGCTCAATTTTCTCGAAATAACGAATTAGTCAGATTTGGTTGCGTTCTAGTACCACTTTTAAAACGTCCGAAAGCCGTTTTTACTTCCTGTTGTATATAATCTCATTCTGCAGCTACTAACTCAATTTTCGTTGCAGTTTCCAACTGTACCATTTCGAACGTAAAACGCATTTCCGACGAATTATTTGCATTCAAAGGTAAACCCATACGTCCATGGACTCGGCAGAAACTTACCATTTCGTTGCAGTTTCTAAAAATATTTCTTCATAACTTTTTCGACGTCGCGAAAATTCCTGTTTGTAAAGTTAACTTTCGATGCAGTTTCGCTTTAAAACGTTGTTTTTTACCTCTTATGCAAGTCAACTTCTAGCGTTTTTCCGACTTCCAAAGACGCTATTCGAAAAGTTAAATTTCGCGGTAGTTCCGACAACAGTCGCTTTATGCGTTGATCCACTGCTTTTTACTGTTTTAAAAGCCAAATATAGATTCACAGTAGCGCCAGGCCCTTACCACCGCCCGTAACTCGAGCCTACTTTCTTCCACCAAACTGGATAACTCTAGAACAATAATTCAACCTTTATTTTTTTGGAAATTTTATGGGCTTCCAACATGTCTTGACACAGACTCGCCAAATCGCGAAACAGTGAAACAGTAAATCAAAATAAACATTGGGCAAAGTTAATACCTGTACCCCTGTATATTTCGTACTTTTGTCGAACTAATGTCACTTAAGGAATTAATGGTACAAACTGCAATTCTGTTTGCAAATGAATTGCAATAGGTTGTCGGCAGCAATGCGGAACAGTCTGTATAGATTCAGCATTTCCCTTTGATCGTTTATTTATTTGCACTTGGATAAATTACTATCAGAAATATTTCCTTTCTATTTAGAACAATGGTAAGAGGCCCAGTAAACACACACGTACTAAATGAAGGTATTTGAAAAGTATGATATAGCAGGCGTGAATGAGTGCTTATTAAAGGTAAACGACACTTATGTAGAAGATAAACATTTTTACGGTACTTAAATTAAAATTAGTTACGATTTAAAAATATCGTCCTGATACACAAATTGTTTAATAATGATTAATGGCTCATGTTTTTTAACTAGGCAGAAACAAATTACTTAAATACTATGATTAGACACCTTGTATGCTCAGACTTGAATTCACAGACGAACCATATTTGAGAATAGTGGAAAGATGCAACTATCACGTATTATAAGGATATGAAAGAAGTAGATTAGATTAGATTAACGAAGGAGCTGGTTGTTTAGCCTTTACCACCGCGACCTTTTCAGGTCTATTGTGATGCTCCCAGAATATCTTCCTTATAGTACCTCATCCAGCTTTGTCCTTTGTACTAGACTCCACAGCTTTGATAGAGGCCCTTTTGTATAGCTGTCCGCCCTTGGTTTTTCTTCTCCGAGTACTTGGAATCTCAGCCTCACCAGGCCTTCACAGTGGCACAATACGTGAACTGAGGTTTCCTCTTCTTCTTGGCAGAATCTGCATGTCGCGTCCTCTGCCAGGCCCATTAGACTCATGTGTCTATTGAGCCGGCAGTGGCCAGTTAGAAGGCCTACCATTACTCTGATGGCCTTCCTATTCTGGCTTAGTAGATTTTCCGTAAATTTGGCCGAACGTTCTTTAATGAACTCCTTGGCCTGTCTCTGTCTTGGGAGATTCCTCCACCATTCCAGAGATTTATTTTGTACCCATCCCTTAATGGCTGCTCGTATGCATGGCTTTGCCACGCCACAAAAGGGCTCGGGTCCTATTGGGGCTTCAATTGCGCCTTCCTTGGCCAGTTGGTCGGCCTTTTCGTTTCCTCTGTGTCCCTCGTGTCCTGGTACCCATGCTAGGGTCACTCTGTTCTGACTTCCCAGCTCTGTAAGGGCCATCAAGCAGTCCCACACCAATCTTGAGTTGATTTGCATGGAACTGATTGCTATTATTGCCGCTTGGCTATCAGAGAAAATGGCAATCGACTGGTTAACAGTGCCTTGTCCTATTATCTCCCTTGCGCAACAGTGTATGGCGATCACTTCAGCGTGAAACACCGTTGCGTATTTCCCTAGACTTATCGGGATATTGGCTTTTGACCTTGTCCCGTAAATCCCGGCTCCGACTCCTTGTTCTGTCTTGGAGCCGTCAGTGTACCAGACTGTTTGTGCTGTTATGGGAGGACCGTTTTTCCAATCCTCCCTGTCTGGTATAACAGTCCGAAAGTTCCTGTTGAAGTTATACCTTGGGACCATTACATCCGTGGGCATGCCTAGAATGGGATCTCCCCTCATCTCCGAGTATAACTTCTGGTACTCCGTCCCGTGTTGCTGGCTAATTGGCTTTTGGCCTTGCATTAACCTGTGCACCACTGACCGAGCTTCGCCTTGTATGAATACGTGTAAGGGTGGCAGGTCCAAGAGGACCTCAAGTGGCGCACAGGCAAGTAAGCCTTTGTACGTCACTTAACAGCCTTATTGCTCCCGGCTGCACCCACCACACCACTGATCCATAGGTTATCATGGGTCTCACTACCCTGGTGTATAACCATAGGTTCATCTTGGGATTTAACGCCCAGTTTTTCCTACACATTTGCCTACACCTTCCCAGGGCGATTGTGGCTTTCTGTGTGACTTAATATGAAAGAAGTAAATCGATATTATGTGCCCAAATGTTTACTGAATGTTATTTCAATGCTTTTTCATGATTTAATATTATTATTTACTAACATATGGTACCTGTTATATAATACAGAGGGTGTCATAGTTATAAATGAGTATAAAGCAACTAATCCTCTATTTTAGTATAAAATACAAGGATGAAAACAAAACAAGGTTATGAACGTTCGAAATATCTTTTAGAACTAAATAAAATATTCTTTAATATCACTAAAACAAATAATCCAAGTGTCCAAGTTAATTTTATTAAAAATATTGTAAAGAAATCAACAGAGAAGTACAAGTTAAAAAAAAACGTTTCTAGGGCAGCTAATAAATAAATTTGGTTCAATCGCCAAACTTACAGTATACATGTATTGTTGATGTGGCGAAAGCATTTGACATGGATCTTTTGGAAGAAATCGATTCTTGTGGAGCTGCTGTAGCCTCTGACGAGTTATTCAACTAAAAAAAATCAATGTATAAAACGAGGTGACTTTATTAATAAAGAAATGGGTGTAATATGGAATACCACAAGACACGATCCTAGGGCCTATATAATTTACACTGTATGTTAACGACCTGTTCTACTTATTCATACTGGGATATGGCGCTAGTTTTGTTTATGAAACAGCTATCATCTGCAAGAATTCGTTCATCATGACAGTTCTTGAAACAGAATGTTGACAAAATTTAAAATGATAACATAAATCAACAGAAAACATATTTTATATTGTTTACAACAGCTTCCTATCTTACTGTTGATTGACATATGAGATTATCCATAACTAAATTAACATCATAAAAATAAATACGTAATAAAATACATACTTCGATAGACCAAAAATTTCACTATTTCCTATAAAAGGAACTAAATTCATTGCCACCCATCAAGGTGTACAATGTGCGTTTCCAAAACGATTGAAAATAATGTCTAAAACTTCGACATGCTACGTCTTCAATCGGAAAACGTAAACAAAAATCTGATTGTAATATGACCCCAGCAGACAGATTAGTTCTAAAGAAAGGACGACAGTTCAGGGCTGTCGTAGCATATATTTTACTACATATTTATTTTTGTAATGATTAATCAACACTGCGTTGGCCTTATATTTTGTTAAATCTAACTTAGTCCGAGTACGTTGCCAACTCAGATTGCAATAAGTCGCCACCAGATGGAGCCATTCGACAAGTTGTGGACACCTTTAGTCTGCCTACCTAGGCCGTAATGATGAGAGCTAACAAGTTCGAAACTAGTCTGCGGTTGGACTGAACACACTGATTTTTGTACAATAAATAAATAACACCACAGGTAATTACGACACCCTTTATCTCGGAAGGCACTAGAAGAGCCTTGTGTGGGAGGGGGCTACACATTAGAGACAAGGGAGACACACCCAATATCCGTGTATAGTGGAAAAATCCTTCTCACAGTATTTTCCACTGCCACGATCGGGGATCGAACCCGGAACTTTTGGGTGAGAGGCAAGTGCGCTTACCTTTTGACCACCAGTCATGTAATACTTGCACATATTAACAGTTTTTCTGATATAATAGGTATATTAATAATTATTAAGTTTGCTTATAAGTATATGGACCCTAAAATGGGGAAAGTGCCAGTTCTTATTATTATTTTTTTTTTTGGTTCAAAAAAATCGTATCTAGATCGTAATTTTTGCAAATTAATATTCGTTAAATATGAAATACTATGAAGTTAAACATTTATATTAAAAAAATCAAAAATGGACTGAAATATTAAGCAAAAAAAAACAAATGGGGTTTTACGAGATTTCAAAGGAGACGCACCTCTCGAACAAATCTGAAAAAATTCAATTTTCAATAAAATACCACATATACTACGAAATTGAGGCTGCAAACTTTATAAGTCATGTAATAATCTCACTTTTTGACTTTTCAGAATTTTTTATTAAGTGCGAATGCGTTTCTGAACCGCAGAAAACAATTTTTAGATGTATTTTGATATTTTTTACATGCTCGATTTTTTGCAGACTTTTCTCGAAAAATTAAAAATAGGGTATTTTACTTGCACGTCCAGTGGAAGTATAGTAACGCGCTTAATTTTTTTTTGTTGAAATAGGCTTAAAATGTCATGAAACGTCGAAATTTTAAATTTGAGCGAAAAAAATTCCTATCTGTCAGTCTGTCTATCTGTAACATTTTTTGTGCACACGTTTACTCCAGAACTGTTTATGATATTGACTTGAAATTTGGTACAAATATATATTGTAACGAGATCTGGAATTAGATTATATTTTGATCTAATTCCGTTGAGGGGTTCGGGGGTAAATAAGGGTAAATAGGTAAAACAAGCAAGTAAGAGTCCATAAAATTGCAGTTTAGGGCATGTACGAAAAGTTAAGGTCTTCTTATTCTTTTTGGCATCAGCCATCCCCTCCACTATCACCCCCATTTCCACCCCCACCCTGTTGTTTAACGGAATAAAAAATTAAATTGGCATTTAGTGTGTATACCAGAACCAAGGACTTCTAATTTTTTTTTTTTTACATTAGCCACCCCCTCTATCACCCCCACTCTATTATTAAAGGGAATAAAATATTACAGTGGGATTTAGTGTGCATAAGACTTGGATACAAAATCTGGATGTGGAAGTAGTGATTCCTTATGCAGCAGTTTTTTAATTTCTGGGTAGGGGTTATAGATATCAGTTAAAACTAATTTTTTTTAATATACCCATACATGCACCAAGTTACTTTGAAAATCGGTAAAGGTACAAATTTCACTGTCTTACGGGGAAGTGAGTACCCATCATATTTGTATTTTTTTTTATAAATAAATACTATTATTATTATATTATAATCATTTCGAATCATGTATGTGCTTAGTTTGTTTCATGTAGTTGTATGTAGTGTTTCTCCTTGAGGTTATTTGGTTAATGACCTTATTTATACCTTTTAACATCCACGAAAGTTTATATTTACTACGACATTCGGTTACAGTGAAACTATAGTTTTTAGGTGAGTTTATTTGTTAGTATTCAGCAACCTAATTGAAATTATCATTTTCGTTTAATTAACTGAATAAAGTAATATCCCCTATTTCAACTGCACCGCACCCCCTAGACGAGAAGATAGTGTCCTTGTTTAACTCCCATTATGTTCCTCTAAAAACTTTCTTTTGATAGAATTAGATTTAGCTTTTTAAAAGATAATAGGACGGTTCATCTGGCTAAATGAAATATGTCCAAATGCCATTAAAAAAAAAACTGCACCGCACATTATAAAATGTTATTCTTCTCTCTTGTATTTTTTTTTCGATACCTATTAAGTGAAATTAATGATTGCTTATTTATTATGTTGCCATCGAGAATATGCTTTCAACGCTCTAAGTACACGGGGAGTGGGTAAAAAAATCGATTACAAAATTTGACTCAAACAAGCAGAGAAAGTGGATTTAAATGTGAAATGTATGTAAAAACACTAATGACAATGATAGACAACGCATATCAACGGCTGTTGAATATATGGAAAAATATTTGTATGACTGATGGTCGAGAGGTGTGCGCACTTGCCTCTGACCCAAAACTTCCGGGTTCGATCCCCGGTCGTGGCAGAGGAAAATACTGTGAGAGGGATTTGTGTCCCTTGTCTCTAAATGTGTAGCCCCCTCCCACTCAAGGCTTTTCTAGAGCCTTCCGGGATAAAGGAGGTCGTCATTACCTGTGGTGTATTTATTATGTTTTCATTACATTTTTTAATCATGAATCATTTATTTGCCAATTCTCAACAAGCTATTATTTTATGGCTTTGTTTTTTTATTCTATATAGGCATTTGATAATATTATAGGAAATATGTGATTCATCGGATCAAGTGCGATCAAACTCAGAGGATTTTATTTTGTTACAAATTCCTGGTAAATTGGATTAACACTTCAGACTTCAGACGGACGCCTGAAAAAACCGAGAAGGGTTGTCTGATCTTTATTTCGTCTGACATGTGGTTTCTGTATATAAAATCCTAAAATCACTGCATTTTGTTGATTGATATGACTTAGTTCTTGATACAGAAAGGAGTGAAGTCTGTTATGTTCTTGTGTTATTATTTTCACTTTAAAATATAAAATCGTTATTTGGGTTTTATAGTTATTTGATTCAATCGAGTGGTATGCTATAATTTGACAATTTAAAAGAAGTTTTAATTTATCATTAATTTTTGAAATTAAAAACACAAACAAGTACGTTGAATTGTCATCACAGTATTATTTAAAAATGTCAAAATAAAACAGATCTTTAGATAATTTATCGAACTCAAACGCTGTACTTTTATTAACTTAACTCTATTTTGATTCCTTTGATCCTAAATTTTAAGTTTATTTAGTTAAATTTTTATGCTTCGTGTTTATGTGAAAGGCAAAGTAACAAATTTGTGTTTGAAATCTGCGGCTTCTTACAACTTTACGACTAGAGAGAAACTTTCCAACTTCAGTAAATGGATTTCATTTCATACGTGCTTATACACAGTAAACACCAGGTCAAGACTTTTTAGGTCATTAGTTTTCCTACAAAGCAATTCTTGTTCCGTTCACCAAAATGAGAAAAACTTAATCTTAGAACTCCTATGCTGAGTGGAACGATGCTGAACTTTTCCAGTGAAGTCAAGTATCTAGGAGTAATCCTGGATCAAAAACTTACCTGGAACTCAAATCTGGAAAGGGCACTTACTAAAGCAACAGCGGCGATATGGACGTGCCATAGGCTGTTTGGTAAGACTTGGGGTCTGAGGCCGAAAATGAGACATTGAGCTTACCTTTCAGTTGTCAGACATATTGTGACCTACGTGTCATGTGTATGGTGATCAAGAACAGGGAAAAATAGCACAAGGAAAGTTGCAGAAACTGCAACGTCTTGCCTGTTTAGGAACTACAGGAGCAAAGTATGTATTCATGTCCCCCTCAGCAGCTATGGAGGTATTGCTTTGACCTTTGCACTTGCTTGTGAGGAAGGAGGCAGCACTTCATGCTGTAAGGCTGCATCAGGCACATAAATTTAAACCAGGCGATCTGGTTGGTCACTTAAGAATTCTGCAGTTATTCCATTTGGAGTCCATGATCAAACCTACTGACTCAATTCCACTCAAACAGAACTTGTCCGTTTGACATGCTGATTGCGTAGAAGGGTTAAGGGAGATATAATAAAAGTCTTTTGAAATTTGATTAATATACTGCGAAAATTAAGAACTCAAATTTGTACTACATCGGGCAAAATATTCTAATTAAATGTTGTAAAATCTTTCAACTTTATTCATTATCGTTATTATTTAGACGTTATTACAATTTCAGACGCCTACCTATTTATTATATTTTCTACGCACTTATTGCTAGATTTTGTTTTATACTTTTAATTGTCCTTTTTAAGATCATTTATTTTATGAAACACTAACGGATTGAAAGCCGTCAGACAAGCAAGATGGAAACATTGCAATTGGAGTAAGGGTCACTCATCTGGTATACAGATGGATCTAAGATGGATGAAGGGGTAGGAGTGGGCGTAGCAGGGCCTACATGTAGGCTATTCAAGAGCCTTCGATAACACCCCAACCATCTTCCACGCAGAAATTCATGCTATAGGTCTGTGTGCCCAGGAATGCAAATAAAGGCATGCGAAAGGTAAAGATCTATATAATGTCAGAGTACAAGGTAATGAACTGCTGACAGCCTTGCGAAAAAAGGAGCTGAAGCACCATTCATTGGACCTGAACCGTTTTGAAGCCTGTCCCAAGGAACGCATAATGGGGAAGATTCAGAAATGGGAAAAGGATCAGAAAAAGGCCTACTGGAGGAATACTCCAGGCCAAAGACAAGCGAAAAAGTTTATAACTTATTCGACAAAGAATGCCACAAGGATTCTCGAACTTGAAAAGTCCGAATTAAAGCTGACAACAGGTCTTCTAACTAGCCACTGCTCCTTGAGATATTATCTCAGGAATATGGACAAGGCAGTAAAACTGCCGAACATATACTTTGTGAAAACAAGGTGTTAACCCGCATTAGGCTAAAGTTCCTAGAGCAGACGGAATTAACGCCTGAAGTATGTCTTCAGGGAAATTAGCCCCAGGAAAATCACAAACTTTATAAAAATATTGGAATCGTTAGGCAACAACTAGGTGTAGGGTAAATCATAAAAGATCTTTTAGGTCGAAGTGAAGTAAGACTACTCCAAGCGACCCCTGAAACAATGTACAATCTAGAAAACAGTCGGCGACAGCATATCTGCATAGTCCGTCATTTAATCCTCTCCAAATACCTGGCCAAAACTCAGAATGTCTAGTAATAATATTCGTAAGCAATAGTTTTTTCTTCACCACATGAATGATCGAATTTTTGGTTTCTTGGAAAACTTAAGATTCCAAACCTACGTTCCGCCAGCCAAGTAGGCCTCACCAGGAGATACAAAGTTGAAGAAATGCATATACGGGCTTATTTAATATCATACAAAACTAATCATCAAAACTAACAAGTAAAATCGAAAAAATGTAGGAAATTGTAAAATTATGATTTAATGTTCTCTGTTTGGTTTATTCCATGGTAACATTCATCTCATAAATGTTTTCTAGCTATGCCAATAACACGTGTACTTTAATTTTCCATTTTAAAGGCAATACGTGTTTTTCCTAGGCAATAAAATATTATATAGCACTAAACTTTTGTAATACATTTTGCATATAGCTCGTTTGAGTATGATTATTATTCATAGTTAACGACTATTATTATAATGCTATATATCTCAAATTAACAGTAGTTAGTAACTATTAATTAACATCAAGGTTCTAAATCTATCCATTTATATTCTAAATACGAACATAAACCGATTCACTTATTAACTTTAAATCCATAAGCATTATTTGTTATACCTACAAGGTTCGTCATTCAAAGCTAAAGATACTTAGAATTTGGCGAGATTTATACAGATTTAAAACAAAATGGACAGAAAAAAGTTGAATAGTGATTAGATTTAAAGATATGTGACTTATGTCAGACACGAAAGTTGTTAAGACTAATGTTACCCAACACACTCCTGTTAAAACAAAGATAAAATATACATGATGGGTCACCACGACGTTTATTTAAATTGTAGAATGTAGCTATGATATTTTTTATATTCCATAGTTTTCCATGGTGCTGTATCAACTATAATATTTGTATTTTTTTGCAACCAACTTCATTATCATAAATGGAAAGACCTGGAACATTTGGCGCCTCCTCTTACGTAGTTCCCACAAACAATTAAACACTTTAACATTACACTCAAATACATTTCTCGATGCTTGTTTCAATTACCATGTTAGCATCATCGGGAGACTCCACATTTAATAGTTCCTGAAATAGAGATAACTTCATAGCGACAACTTATATATCAATAACTTGAGGTTAATTGTATTTCAGCCTCGTCCTGAAAATAACATGTATTCACATTTTGAACGTAAGTCGCCACTGTTTTCAAAATATTAACATTTCATATAAGTTTCGTTTGATCTAGCGGTTAAGAGCATGTCGATTAATAGACAGCTGTTTGATTTTGGAAGTAGTCTGCTGTGGGTTTAGGTTTTTTTGACATGTTTAGCTCTAATTTCTCGAGATCTAACATGAGAACGATAATGTATGCAGTTTAATTGAAAACATTACAAATATTATTCTAAACTGTAAAGAGACATGTTAAGTAGATCTGGTCCCATCACAATAAGGCAACAAACCATACTGCTGGAGAATATTAGACAAGTTACAAGGATAAAGTTTAGTAACTTTGTTATTTCCAGATACGAAAATAGTTTGTGGCCTACCAGGTTTCCAGACTTCACCATAAATAACTTCGAACCATGTTTGAATCAATTATAGCCTTTAAATGCAATTTCACAAGTAAAGGTAACATAATATAACATGTTAACTTAGACACAAGCCTAAACAGCAAAGAGAACAGAACTTTACAATATATCTTAGGGAATTATGCAACTATGCTGCAATGACTTGTCTTCAGTTAGGCTCGAATTAATCACAGCTTCTGACTCAAAATTACAAACCATCTATGTGCATCCAACTGCACATTGTCTCATCCCCTTTTAGTTTACGATCAAATGCACTTCCATTAAGCCACCTGTATACCTCTCGATATTGGCAAATTAAATTTATCTTCCAAATTGTCCTTGTACCGCACTGCATTTCAACTCGCGATTCAATAATTGCGCTGTCCTTGGCAGATGCTATCAATGTATTTTTGAGATTGCTAGAGTACCTCCAGACATTAAAAGTATATTTATTCTTCCTTCGAGTAATTTCCCACTGGATTCTCTAAAACTTTTCCTATTTTTCTCGCCAGTCAATTCAACATATTTCAATAATAATTAGAGAAGTTTTAGGATGATGACAGACTTCCCATTTACTTTAAAGACCCTTGGGATGCTTTGCGTCTTATTCATTGGGATTCTCAGCACCGAGGCGTCCTCTCTAAATACATCCCCCTATTTACAGAACTTGCGAAAAAGTCGTTTTTCATGGTATCCATGACAGACCTAATTACAAGAGCGAATGTAAAAATGTACATAATGGCTTTATTTCAACGCTAATAACCCTGAATATCTGTCGGTCTTATGCAAAAATATTATTTTTGGTAAAAACGAGTTGATTTAATTCTCGTGAAGGAAGTTAAAATGCAATGTTAACAAAATGTTATATTTCAGTCTCTCCTTCCCTATACCGGTTATTAGTTAACAGCAAATTTCAGTAAAATTTTAATCGGTGTCAGTTGAACTAGGAACGTTTTTGAATAAAAGCCTTTTAAAGTTTGCGAGAAGCATTTTATATAACAATTTGGTAAGCGGTGCTTTTAGGGGTTTTTGACCCCGCTGAATCCGAAAATGCCTGTTGCCAGATCGGAAAATGGACCGGAAGCCTGTTATTTAAGATGGCGGCAATTTTTGAAATATTCCTATTACCAACTTATAAAAGGAATACAGGTATCAGGGGTTGTTGTCACTGCAAACACCTAATTTAATATTTCCTAGTCACACTTCCAACCGGAGGCCCTTAATTAACGATGTCGGCTAATACGGCGGATATGTTTGTAATATGGCGAATATGAACATGTAAAGAGAATCCAGGGCTTATCGTGGGGTTTTCGACACCGTTAAAGCCAAATTTAGTAATGTCCTACTCATATAGCCAACTGGAAGTTCGTAATTTAAGATGGCGGCTATTCTTGTAGGATTGTTATGTGTACTACTGGTATTGTTTGCGCTCAGAGGAAAAAAGTCAACACATTCAGGAAAAATTATCAGATTTATTATCATTCTTATTAGGAAGAAAGACGGTAAAACATGTATCAATTTAAACTGTTAAAAACTAAATGACGGGTCACATTGTCATGTTTATGGCACGTTAGAAATAACACTGAAGCGTTAAAAACTCTAAGACTAATTGCACGTCTCTGATCGAGTTTCACTTAAGATACAGTACAGGTACAAGTTTTTGCATGACTGTAGACAAGGCAAATTACTTTTCCGGCAACCACATTTCCGGGTGGCGCATCCCATCTTGCACCCACAAGTTAAGGTGTTGCAGGCTTTCGGAACTGATTCCAATGTCGTGAGAATCGGAACAAAATTCCCAGGCTACAGCTTTCCATTCCATTTCCCGAGGGTCCGGTAAGGGAGGTCTAGCAAGTGGGCATTCTTCCATACGCGCCACTGCAAGTGAAAAATGTAATTAATGGTGTGTATTAAGTGCTAGATATGCGTGATCTTTAAGAGAATATTTACCTGATAACGACTTCTCAGTATGTGTAGTCTTAAAGGCATCACTTATGGGTGGAAGTCCCTCAGGATTAACTGTCTCAAATAGAATGTGTCGTGCCTTATCACCCGTGGAAGTTCACGGGGGCACCTGTAAGATGAAAAAGAATGATTTTAGAAAATTTCAACTGGGAAGCGGTAGCGAAGTTTTAGTTTGATATTTATAACTACTGACATTGTAGAGTTGGACGACGAATTTCTCCACATAAGAAATAGTCGGCTCCTCTCCAGAGGGTGATTTTCTTATCCGGAGAGCAGGTCAGATCAGTCAGATGACTATAAGTACCGCGCCCATGCAGCCGGTTTACCGATAGTGTCAAATTTGGATATGGTCTCCGAACCGGTGATTGCATGGAAAGCTAAAATATTTTCTCTCTACATTGGGGACAGAGTTTCTGTGATTGCATGGACTGGAATGTATTTTCTGTCTTTTGCCGTCCCAGACATTAGCCAAACATCTGAACATTTCATCAGACTAAAGCAAATTTTCAAAGTTTCTTCCTCTTTGATAAATGCACATATCGTGACGACGCACACAGGCAAGAAAATCGAAATTCGTGGACGAAATACGAAATTAAAAATTTAGGATTTGTCTGAAATTATATAGTGTAATGCGTTCTTGGAATACTTAGGTATAATTATCCAGTATGGGTCAGTATAAAATTTATGCTATTGAAAAGTTATTATTATTAGTTCGAGTTTTGATAGTACTTTTTTAGTGACAAGTAAATTTATCGAAACCAACAAATATGGAGCCTATAGCTGGGAAGTATGTAGTAAAGTTACATAATATATATATTTTAATTGAAAAATATATAGTGGAAGGTCCCCATAAAATAATATATATTTAGGAAACCTTACAAAACACAATTTTAATTTACCTCTGGACAAAAAGTATCCGATCGATCAATATCAACTGTCATTTTTCAAATTATAATATGCCATAGGATGTACTCAAAATGTTCGTTGCAAATATTTTTGCGGTAATATACGGGGTTTCGTAAAAATGAAATTTGCTTAATTCGGGAATGTTGAGATTTGGCTATTTATTTGGTATTATAATTAGTTCACTCACTATACGTTTTAACCTCAGGTTACAAACTTCGTGAAATTTTGCACAAGATAGTATTTGGGTTTGGGATGCTGAATAAGGAAAAAAAGTTTGCATCGATTTTCGTGCCGGAAGTAAAAAAAATATTGAGTTGAAGTTGAAAATAAAAAACCGGTTTTTTGAGATTATTTTAAAAACAAAAAAAATCGAAAAAAAAATGAAGAGGAAGAAGGAAGAGGAAATTCTACAAAGAAAGTTTATAAAAAAAGACTATAAATGAAAATCTGAATTTTGTCCATAAATTTCTAATTTTTCGCGTCGTATATAACGTGTAAGATCCTTATCACCCTGTATAAGAAAATTTTTGATGACTAATAAGAAATATTAATGGAGAATGGTAGCTCAGTGTGTTAAAGCGACTGGCTAGCAAACTGAGTTGCCTAGCGAAGTGGGTTCGATTCCCGCAAGGCGAAACAATTTTTCATTAAAAAAAGTGCCCCAAGAGTGGTTCGGAGTCCACATTAAACTGTAGGGCCTCGTCTCTCTTTACCTAGCACAAGATCCTTGAGATCTTCCAGGGGGTTACTTCGGTAACTTGAGAGGCGGTTAAGAAAACATTTTAAGAAATATACTTTTCCAGAAGAGCCCTGTATTTTTTTTTAAATCACACTGTCGATACGCATGGACTTGACCAAATGGACAAAATAGTTAAAAAATATGGATGCTCAAAAAAAGGGTAAAATTAGAAAATCACTCTGTATACACAGAATAGCTTTCCGAGTAAATGCGATTTATAAACATGTTTTTTGATTTATATTTCGAATTCTCAGTTTCCGGTCTGGTCTGTGGACAATAATCTATTCTTGATATTTCTACGAATTCTCTTGTCTTGGGACACCTCCATCTAATACAAAATAAATTATTCTTCATGCTGGAGGTACTGCCGATCGGTTAACAGCAATTTTTCACGAAGAGCCTACGGTGGAATTAAATCTTATGACCATCCATTTGCTATACTGAGTGGAACAATAGCACGCTGGACTTAATACCTCAGAAGCTATAATTTTTGAAATTAAATTCAAAAACATAAATAAATGACAGTTACATGTCTTTCCCTTTTTATTGAATATCTCCAATTGTGTTTATCATATTGTTATGTGTCGCCCTCTAACGGAGAGAGGTTAAATCAATCCCAGATAGCAGAGTGAAAGGAGGCCTGCCTAGTTGGCTACCAATGAAACGGCGCCATCCCTGGGCCAACTGGCAAACTACCATTACCACAGATACGAGAAAACGGTGGAATATGATAGACGGACTAGAAAGATCTCGAGTTACGGACTGAAGAGATCGAGAATAAAGCGCCACGGAAGAAGCGGATCCCACGCGCGGAGGTTAGTTTTATATGAGATGAACACGTGAACAGATAAAATAAAGAAGAATAATAAGTTGTGAATTATATTAGTCCCTATATTAGATCAAAGTTATAATTGATGTGTTATGATTAATTATTGTAATTAAGTAGTAAATGAAGTAGTGGTTAGTGAAAATTCTTGTTGCAATTATTTCAACCTGCGCTTGGAAGTGGTTACTGGAGATTGCAAACACGTAACAATATCCAGAAAGTATAAACAATAATAAAAAAATGTTCGCAATTAAATTTCTGATACAACTAAGGTAATAAAAGTTGTTTCTGTTAATTTAAATTGCAAAAAACAAAAATTAAAAAAAAACTGATTTATTTTTCCGCATTAAAAGGAAGAAAATGTCATTTCTTTATATTTTTATATATGCACAGGATCTATGAAGGGAATTTTAAGTAGCAGTTGAATAAGCATTTCGCAAAAACTTCAGACTGTCCGAATCCTGAACCTAAATTAAAAAAGTTTCGGTAGAGCTTTAGAGCCTGGGAGCCCTTTGTGCACTTAATTTTTGAATTTGAGAAGTGTGGGGGGGATCACTCGCAAAACGTCGGATAGGGTAAAATTCTATGCCCTATATAAGCCCTGGAGTTGGTTGGTGCACTTATACCTAGATTAATTAACATTTGGGTTTATTTTATTATATATGGGAGGGTCCAAAGCTTCACCCTGTATGTGTTTTTCTTGAATTAAAACACTTTGTTTTAAAACGAACAAGAAATGATTTTTTAAATAACTAAACAATGCTTTAAAACGGTTTAACTTAAGTTATATATAACCAAATTATATATAACTAAATTATATATAACTAAACTTTTCGAACACTGAAATTCCTTTTTTGGAATACTAAGATTTAAATGTAAAAATGCATTAACACGATTTTTATAACGTCTGAAAAAATTTACTTTTATGTTAGATGCGCGAATGTAGAATATAATTGGTTTGAAAAACTCTTTTTTACTTGGTTATGGCCAAGGAAGCAGCTGTAGTAGCTCGTTCGCGGCGTACGTATCGAACTGGACTTGCTCGAGCTCATCATGCTCGGCTTTTTATATGTTCACCGGGGACTCGGCGTGCGGAGGTCTGGAAATGTCCCCGCCCATTCCGTGCGAGCACAATTACGCAATATTGCATCAGAAAAGGTAAAGATGAAAAATTCGGACATGAAAATTATATGACCGTCTCAGCATTAAAAAGGGAAATTTTTTGATATATGAACGAAGTTCAAATCGATTTGAATTCAGAAGTTATTAACGAAAATTAGTTGAAAATATTTATTAGTATTGAAACGACCCCGTAAAGTCCTGCACAAAGACTTGAAATGAAATTGAACTTGTGCTGATTGAGTCTGCATACCTGATGATGACGTGTATTCAATTTAATTTGATACATAGCTTATGTTTCGGAAGTAAGTTTTGATAATAATGGGGGATGGTAGCACCGGTACTCTATGGAACAATTTGAACGGAGATTGATTGAATGTTGATATTTAGGACGCGAAATGGAATGAACGGAGGAATTGAAAAGAAGAATAATTTATAAAAAGTTTGTGTGATTGAATAAAATATTTTGAGTGCGGCTATGGAAAGTAGTTTTGATGTATTTTAAACTCATGTGGGGGAGGCATTTTTTAGAATGTTAATTTATAATGTTTGAGCTGTAAATTAAGTAATTTAAAAGATTGGGTGTTTCTATGGATAAATTGGAGTGGCTTGAAAATTTTCGTTGGTTTGTGAATTTTTTCAGACTTTTTCGTAATGAATTGTAGTTTTTCATAAAATTAAGTATCTTGAGGACTTTTTTATTATGGTTTGACTAGGTAAAGTGAAAGACTTGATTTTTTGATAAATTTTGAGACTTTTGCAAATTTTTCTGTCTCTTGGTAATGGGATATACTATAAAGCCTAATGAATATCTACAAATTTCATTACATTGTAAAATATCCGTATCATAAAACGTCGTGAGGTATTGGAAAAGTATATATGCTTTGAATCAGCGTTCATTCGCAAAAGTTGTCTGGCCATTGCGCGATAGAGCCTCTAACAAATTAATATTTGTGGACGTTTACAAATGGCGCACTAACAGGATTATGAACACTGTGGACAAAATAAAATTAACCATTTATTACCCGGCATCAAATTTAATCTTTCCATCGTGCATTGCTGTTTTCCAAGGAGTTTATTAACAATTTAATCAAAATAAACCAGAAAACAATGGCCTGCACGCCGCCATATGGCTTGAGTAGATAAGTAATAAAACAAAATTGAAGTTAAACATTCCTCGCCACGTGCGACAAACAATAGGGGGATAAAGACAATTCCCCATTAATTGACGATTCCGACGGACGAAGCCTGTGTGTTTCAACTAGATGGGAAGTATAGTTTAACTAGAGTAAATTTACATGTGATTGATGTCTGGGATCCTACGGAACACCTAAGAAATCAGCGGGAGCTTAACCGTTGTGGAATAAATCACTTACGAAAATAGAATATATTTCAATAGAAATAAGACCTTAGATGAAGATTTTCGATTAAAGACAGGAAACGTATTTAAATAGGTTTCTTTATCTGGATACAATTGGATTTTGTTTCCATCAGTATAACAGTAGAAATAAAAGCAGGTACATTTACATATTAGTTTAGGGGGAGTAGGAATAATTAAGGACTGGATTTTCTTTGCTTAAATCCTTTATTTGAATGTTAAAAATATTCGTGTTTTGTGGATTCTCGCTGTCAGAAATCCGGATTTTTTAAAAAAAGATGCAAGTCTCAAAATGTCAATTATTTGGTTTCTACATTAGACAGCTTCATGGCAGAAAAAGACGAACTAGCTTCGTCTCTTATAGTAACCATGGTAGGTTTTAGTTTTTCTCCTCTCTCCTTTACACAGGATAATCGCGTGACAAGCTTTTATATCATAAAAAAATTATATAATGTATCAAAATGATAGGTTTGATTTACTTCTACTTTTTAGAGCTTTTTTTAAATATTTTTTATATAATTTTATGCTCGACTTTTTATATGGTTCGCCGGGGACTCGGCGTGCGGAGGTCTGGAAATGTTCCCGCCCATTCCGTGCGGACACAATTACGCAATATTGCATCAGAAACAGTAAAGATGAAATATTCGGACATGAAAATTATATGACCGTCTCAGCATTAAAAAGGGAAATATTTTGTTATATGAATGAAATTGAAATCGATTTGAATTCAGAAGTTATTAACGAAAATTAGTTGAAAATATTTATTAGATTTGAAACGACCCCGTAAAGTCCTGCACAAAGAGTTGGGATTGGGTCTTCATGCCCGATGATGACGTGTATTCAATTTAATTTGATACATAGCTTATGTTTCGGAAGTAAGTTTTGATAATAATGGGGGATGGTAGGTGTTATAGTTTTTCTCCTCTCTCCTTTACACAGGAAAATCTCGCGACAAGCTTTTGTATCATAAAAAAAATTATATAATGTAACAAAATGATGGGTTTGATTTACTTCTACTTTTTAGAGCATTTAAATAAAAGCTTTTTTTAAATATTTTTTATATAATTTTATTCAAATTATCTTCGTAGGGTTTGTTGTTAATTTATTTAGACTGTGAAAGTAAAGCCCTTTATTGATTAACACTTGATATTTATTTCTAAAAATGTTATTACTTCCACGTCCAGTGGAAGTATAATAACGCGAAAAATATGTATAATAATTATAAATATTCAAAAGAATATTTACAATACGCACTTGGTTTATTGTTTCATTAGTTTTGTTCAGATTTCTCTGACATATGTTTCGGTCTTGCGACCATTTTCAAAGAGTCTTAAAAACTGACCTGAAAGTGGTGGTTCACGGTATATATTTTACAAATTCTCTATCCACTTAGAGGGGGATAATAACTTGATTTGCTATTTCTTAAAATTTAACAATACAGGCCGGAACTACGAATTTAATTTTAATTTTATTACTGTGTCTAATACAGAATTGTTCATAAATTCTGTTTGTGTATTTGTAACGTTTTTATGGTTTCTTAAGGCCTTTTTAATTTCTAAAATTTCAAGCATGTTTAGGATTTTTCCTTTGTGTGCATTATGCAAAAGTTTAACACTACTACCGTTAAAAACATGATTTTGCTCAACGCAATGTTCGGCGAAACCAGTTGATTTTTTATTATATAAAGTAGACTGTTTGTGTTCTCTTAACCTCACATCTATGCCACTCTGACCTATATATACGGCATCACAGTCGTCACACTTTATTTCATATACCCCCGATTTTTTTATATCTTCTGTCTTTTCTTTATTATTAACCAACAAGCGACCTAAATTATTTCTATTCGTTGATATTGTATTAATACCTAATTTATTTAATCTATTACAATAAACCAAGTGCGTATTGTAACTATTCTTTTGAATATTTATGATTATTATATTAAATATGTTTCATCAAGAACCTACCGCAATTAATTAAAAAAATATGTATATATTTTTTTGTTGAAATAGGCTTAAAAGTCATGAAACGTTGAGATTTTAAATTTGAGCGAAAAAAATTTCTGTCTGTCTGTAACTTTTTTGTGCGCACGTTTACTCTGGAACCGTTTATGATATTGATTGAATTTGGTACACTTATGTATTGTAATGAGATCTGGAACTAGATTATATTTTGATCTAATTCCGTTGAAGGGTTCGGGGGCAAATGAAGTAAATAAGGGTAAATAGGCAAAGGTAAGTGTCCATAAAATTGAAATTTAGGACATGTACGAAAATTCAAGGTCTTAAAAAAAATTTGCCACCCCCCACCTTATTAATAAAGGAGTAAAAAATTAAATTGGGGTGTGTATACGAGAACCAAGGGACTCTAAAATTCTTTTGGCATTAGCCACCTCCTCTGCCACTCCCACCCTATTATTAAAGGGAGTAAAAAATTAAAATGGGATTTAGTGTGTGTACGAGAACCAAAGGGCCTCTAAAATTTATTTTGGCATTAGTTACGTTACGTTCTCGAGGAAAACATGAATAATTCATATATATGTTTATGAAATATAAAATACTGTACTTCATGACGAAAAATATTAGTTTTTGTAGACAAAATATACAGGTATTCCAACAGGGTTAACTTTGAATATACCATTTCCTAGCAAATTCTATGATTTTTCTTTTTCATTCCACACTTGTTTTGCCAAAGTAAAACCTAACCAAGAAAATTTCAGAATAGGGAGAAATTGTACCTTTAGGGGTAGTTTTAGGGATGTTCCGCTCATCGGAAACTTGGGGACTTTTAGTATGTTAAAAAGAGCCAAAAGCGCTTCCAAATTCTGCAACATTCAGCTTTATGTGATTTTTTCAAGTAGGTAGGACGTTAAATGCATTGGCCTAATGAGTACATAAAAAATTATCATAATTAGTGCTTACTTTGCCGGCACCAAGAAAAAATTGTTTGTTGTCCTTTGACACTAAAGGAGCACATTAATAATAAACGGATCGGACGTTTGATATAACGACAATTTCATGCAGCATTCGACAGGGTACAAATTATTCTTTTTCTTTTTACAATCCTGTGCATGTATTTTATCAGTTTACAAAGAGAGTATTGTTTTACTCAAAGCGTCGTTTCATCTTCAATGCAGGCATACTTTTTATAATACTCTCACCTGTCCGCTTTCAAAGCGTCTCTTTCAGAGGCGAAGGAAAACAAGACGTAAATCCAATTCCTCTTTAAAGCAACATTCACATGTAATTTTCCACGTGTAGCTTATGCCGCTGATTTGCCTTATTTTATCCCAAATATGTCTGCAATTGCATAAAATACGTCCTTCCTATAAAATAACGGTGAGCTCTTTAGGCTGCGCTTAACTACTGGGAGTCTGAAAGAATGCAGGAGGATCTCTAAATGAAGGCTCCCGATAGCGACATCTTTTTACCCGTCCCCTAAATAAAATAAGAAATATGTCTAAGGTATTAATAGGCACATCCATGTATATATTTTCTTACGCCTACTGCCATCATTATAAATTGAGGATAGGTTTCAGTTATTTCGAATGCCAGTTAAATTGGTGGTATGCAAGTTGTGATCCATGATATGTTTTAAAATAATTATAGAGCTGTATGTAAACATTTCACAAGTCTTATTAACAAAAAGAGGACTGAAAAGTTGTAATTTTCTGCCGCAGCCGTAGGCATATTTCTGTCATCGCGTACAAGAAACTGAATTATGAGATCATGTGGTAAAGCGTTTGCTATTCTGATGGAATAGTATAGCTATTATCGTATTATGTTATGTGGTAAGATGAATGCATATTTTAAATATTGTCTGAAAGTTATTTGTGGCATTCTACGAATATTCTGTATTCACAACTGTATTTACAATATCCCATGCGAATGTGATAAATGTTATGTGGGTGAGTCATCCAGACCTTTCAGTGTGAGGTTGGATGAGCACAAGAATTACATTAGAAAGAATGAAATTCAGAAATCAAAGATTTGTGAACATGCTTGGGACATAGAGTAAACTGGGACTCGGCAAAAATTTTAACAAAAGAGGCAGATACCAAAAAAAGAAAAATTAAAGAATCAGCAATAATCTTATTAAATGAAGACAAGTGCGTATCGAATTGTTCTGTAGATATTTGTACAACCTGGCTACCAATATTAAAAGAAGAACTTAACAAACTCAACATTATCTAAAAGAAAATATCATCAGTTCTATGTTCTGTGTAAGTAGTAAGTATCTATGGAAATAACATAAACAGAATCTTAAAGCTGTGTATTTGACATACACGGCAAAATAAGGGTTCTTCCAAAAAAGCTTTGAAAACGGAAAGAGATTACTTTCCGAAACGTCAGCAAAAATACATTATTTCTGTGTTTATTCCGATTTATATTATTTGCAAAACATAACCTCTGACTATTTCTTTGGCATAAACGTCACGGGCGCAGAGGCTTTTTTTCCAATAATTCTATTATTTTGTAGATTCGGTTATTTATTTTTGAAGAGGACAATAATACATGTGGTAGAAAACCCAAATAATAGGAAAGAATATGCATATTTTAATTCGGTTTATCCATTTTTTGTGGTTATTTTTTTGTACGGTCAATTACTATTCGGTATACACTACCGTAATAAATAAGATTGATACCTACGTGAAGGAGTTCGTCTAGAGTGTATTCAATTTCTTATATCTGTTGTGAGGAAAATATGTATTTTGTTTCTTAAATATGAAAACTTATGATACCCGGTATAGTTTGCAGTGGTGAACGATTGTTAGTATATTCTTTTGGGAAAATAGTGACTTTTAAAAATAATAATCACCAATTGTTTTGTCAATTTTACATTTTTGTGGCTTTGAACAAAATTCTTCCCATTTAATTGTATCTTTTTTGTCGGATAGAGTTCAACAAACGGTTCTCGATAACAATATTTCGCTACATTCAGGAGATCCGCAGGGAAGTATACTTGGTCCATTATTATTTACTATCTTTACATCAAATTTACATTTTCATAAATCCTTGCAATTCTACAATTACCACTTATATGCTGATGATACACAACTTTATTGTTCATTTCACATTGAAGATTTACATGAATATGGGAATTTAATTAACACTGAAGGAATTTGTTATCAACTTTAACTGATCACCTATTCAAAATTAACCCTAGTAAGTCATCTGCTATAATATTTTGTAATAACAGTCTACGTAAATTTGTATCAAGAGAATTTAATATACAGATCAGAAATGATATAGCCTTCAATCATAGCTTTAAAACCCTTGATCTTATTATTGATCACAAATTAAGGTTGAGCAGCATATAACGAGTAAATTAAGGTATGCTGCACTAAAAATGATATATGCTCAGAGACACTTTTTAAACATTGATGTGAAAAAAATGTTATGTGATTCTTTAGTTTTGTCCCATTTTAGCCACTGTGATACGGTTTATGGCCCTTGTACTGACATCATCGAGGTGCGACGTATACGAAAGGTCAAAAATTCTTGCCTTCCTTTAATTTTTGAAATTCAACGTGGTCAAAGAATATCTCACAAACTACAAACTGCTGGTTGGTTGAATATGTACAATTGTCGTAAACTTCACATGGCTTGGTTTTTTCATAAAATTTGTCACCACCTTATCTCCTCAACAAGCTGTCCTTTCGCGTTGATATAACATTAACAGCATAACATTAATATTAGACATAAACATATTCTTACTGTACCTCAACATAGTAAGGAAATTTTCAAAAGGTCATTCTCTTATAACATTGCTACCTGTATAAATAAATTACTTTTTAATAGATTAATCCTTACATGTGAAAGTTTTAAATAGACATAAAAAATATTTAATGCGAAACCAAAAAATCTTTTTTTCTTCCATCTCCCCTATTCTTCTGCTTTCCTCTCCTTATTATATATTTATTTTTTGTCACATAGTTTAGGCTGTAGTGGAAGAACAGTTGCTGATTGTGTCTGTAAACTGAACTATTCTGGCTTTTATTTACTTATCACTTGTATTGTTCCTTATATAATATATTGTCAGTTGTTGTCAGCCGACAGTAAGTGCATTACAGTCTCCGGCGCCTTGCGGCAGGCACTGCAGCTGACATCAGGGACCTCCATACCCATGACACGACGTCGATAGACGAGGGTGTTAAATACACCATCCTGGCAAGCCATTATGAATTCCTCGGTCTCGGACTTCAGCCCGGCTGACCTTAAAAAGGCGAAGGTCAGCCTTTCAGATAAGCCGAGGTTTTCTATATTTTTATAAAAGACACCGTGCAATGGCTTATCCTTATGGAGCTGCAGAAGGATGTTGTGTTCTGCAGCTCTAATGTGGGCTTTTAGTTGAACGGGTTCCAACTCGGTGACAAAGTCGGGGTTTACCCGCTCGACGTCGAAGATGAGACCAAGTTCATCGGCTGCTCTCCATACTGCCTTAAAGAGAAAAGCTCCTACCTCTGTATTTTCATGGTCTCGGACCATGCAGAGGAGGGGATCCGAACTCCTGATGACCTTACATGCTCCATCCAGAACCATCCTGCTATGGAGACTCTCCAAGCTCAAGAGTTCACGGCCTCCCCGATGTCGTGGGAGATATAACCGTGGAACGGACTATTTAGGATGCAAGCTCCTATTGAGATGCATCTTCTTGCGGGTTACTACATCGGACGCAGCTCTTCTCTAGTCCATTTCACTACTCCGAAAGAGTAGAGAATGATCGGAACGGCAAGCATATTTGTAGCAGACACCTTGTTCTTATTATTATTATTATTATTATTAATTAAAAAAAATGATTCTACTTATCTCAATAAATTGCACTTTATACCTATTTCGTCAGCTAATGGTAACATGGTTTTCTTTTTAAATCGAATATGATATATCCACTAGCCTGCAAGGAAAAATACAATAAGCAAATGTTGTATTGTTAGCATAAAATCTCCATTTCGCGATAGGCCATCTAGTAATGGATCGTTTACATATTTTATTTTACTAGATGGTATAGATATAAGAGAAGTGATAAATACAAATTACTCATAATAAGTCTTAACTAAGCAGAGGTAGTACTTAACATGAAGCAGTATATTAGAGCCAGATGTTCGTATACCACATATTTAATATATTACGCAACCAAGGTCACTCCAAGAATGATTGTAAAGGGATTTTGTTTCAACATATTTCTACACGTCCACGTGAAATTATTTCCTTATTTTGCAATAAAATATGCATTTATAGTACTGTTATCAAGGGACATTCACCTAGTGTAAAAATAATATTTTTCCAAATTATATATTGCTACCTACAGGCTATTTGGATTTTTTTGAGCGGCACTAAAAGTAATATTTTTTCAAAACAATAATAGTACGTATATTGTTTTATATGGAATAAAAGTGACATATATTTTTTGTTTACTTCGAACTTTAAGGTACTTAAAGAAAATAAAGATAGAATATGCCAATTTTTAAAATTATTACAGAACGGAATCACTAGCGTATTTTTTCCGTTTCTGAAAAAACTATTGAATATTCATCAATTTTCAACGCTTACGTGTTAGGCTTGCAACCACGGAACCCCGGGTTCGAATCTTGGCTAGTGTATGGATGTTTAGTGATATTTTTCATGTGTTATCGAGTTGGTAGCAGGGGACTAGACGAGGTTGTGTGAGAGACAACACGGCTAGTTGCTGTATCACTCCTGAGTTCGAGTCTCAGCTGCGGCAGATGGTAATGTTATAGGGAATGGTCGTTGTATAATTGTCTATGTATGTGTCCTGGTTGAGTGGTGGAATAGCTAATGATAAACTCCGCCAGGACGTTAATCTCAATAAGGCGTTAAAAATAATTTTGTTTAAATATGTATAAGTATGCTCCCCTGAGGTACTCCCATGTGTGTAAGCAGCTCACTTGATAACACATTTTCACATTTCACCCTTTGCCTCCTGTTTTTTAAGTAACATTCAAATCACTTCCATACTACACCATCAATTCCATACTTGCTTAGCTTATCCAATAAAATCTATCTATTAATAGTCTCGAATGCTCTTTTCAAATCTAAAAATATTACTCCTGACATTCTTCCTTTTTTTTTTTTTTATACATTTATTTAACGTCGGCCTTTTTCCGCTACTGAGGCCTAACACCGACGCCTGTAGACGAGCTACCCCCAACCAGGAATTTTGCAGAACCTCATCCCTTAACAAGAGTAGGGATCTTTTACTTGCCTAACATTTAATAGACAAGGGACCGACGGCTTTACATCCCCTCCGAAGGATGGTATATCTCCTATACAACCCTCGCCTAAGGTTGTAAAGCTTTCGGGCATACACTGATATACAAGCCGCTGGAAGATATGTGAGGCGAGAACGCGGTTTCCGTTGGAATGGTCACCCATCCAAGTACTAACTGTGCCTGTCGTTGCTTTACATCGCATACCGAAGTATGTACATAGTAAAGACGCACCTACGCTCGCCCCCCACATTCTTCCTTTATCCTTAACTTTCTTCCAGTCATTAACAACATATTGTAACGCACTTTCACAACTAAAACCTTCTTTAAAACCAGACTGATATTCACTAAGTATTTTTTTCTTTATTATAAAATCTAAAAATTGCAGATATACTACTTTCTCTAATATTTTTTCAAAAGCTGATAACATATTTATAGCTCTTCAGCTTTAATGGTTTTAGATATTTTTCTTTTAGGAATTATTGTCGACACTTCTAAAGAATTTTTCTTTTTAATTCAGTTTTTGTCAACAACTTAAAATTTTGCATTTTTACTCCTCACTCGACAAGTTCAGACTGCTAGTTGCTTTGAGGTATACTATGAACTATGTCGTTAATACTAGATATGTAGAATTCATTAAATTTTTCAGGCATTAGTTTTGGGTTTTTACACGTTTCATTTTCGAATTGAGTTTCTTTAAAAGGTTCGTCGTGTTTACTAGATACTAAAGATTTCACAGACTGCCGCATTTTCTTTGGGTCGTTCTTGCATTTATCAATTTTTTCCTCATAATACTTACATTTTTCTTGTCTGATTATCGTGAAAACATTGTTTCTGCTAGTTTTGTAGTTTAACCAATTATTTTGATTATTACTAATTTTAAAATTTCTCTGTCAACCACTTGTACTTTTTCTGTACGAAAAGTTCTGTAATGCGTGAGATATTTAATTCCCCAAATTGAGTAGGGTCCTTGAGTTCGTTTAGTTTCTATTAGAGCCTCACTTTAATGAAATAGAAATGTGTTCCAGTCGTTGACTTCCTTAATGACGTGCCACAAAAAGTTTAACAACGTAAAAGGCCTAAATTTCACCAGGGCTTCAGTTGCAGCGCACAAACCACATAAAGTTGGTTCGAATCGTTTCTATTTTTACATTTATTGGTTTTATTGTGTAGCTGCCCGGTCGGTAGCATGCGGAGAACATTACGTCCATTGAGTGCTATTTTATAAAATTCCAGTTAAAGCGATTATCGAGGTATCAGTATCAGATGAATTTACAAAATGATAATGTATCTATTTGTGTGTCGAGGCTAATGCCCCTAACAAAATCGCGTATCTGAAATCCGTGTTGTCATGAAAAACGTGTTAATCAATCACTCCCGCACGTTTTGTCTGGATTAAATGGACAGCGCTCTGTTGCCGTGGAATCCAAAATACAAATTATATATTTCAACGAATAATCACGGTAAATTATGGGGATTAGCGACCCGGCTGGATATCTGTTATTATTTTTATAACCAAAAACTATTTATTTCAGGACCTGGACCTTCCGACATGGGTGTCGCTAGAATTTTTTTTTTTTGGGGGGGGGGCGAGGAGGTTAATAATTTTCAACTCTCATTACAGGAATTTTCCCAACTCCTCTTTTATATTTATGTATATTGATATGATTTTTACTTGTACTTAAGCTAAATAACACATTCAGGTCAAGTCGAGTTGTGTATTAATTTTTGATAAGATGCATTTTATGCCGAATAGAGAGTTGCATGCATGTTTGCTGTTTTCGTTTATTTGTTCTGTTTGATAAAATATCATAGTATTTCACAGAAGACAGATATTTTTTATAAATACATGCATTTTTATATATCAGTCATTAAAGATAGATAGAGAACTTTATAACATGATTTGATGGTAAATAGAATGAGTTATTTTATTTAAATGCACTTAATTATTGTTATACTAATTATTAAAATGTAAAACATTTCGAACTGTTTACGCATTTAATATGTTCATATAGATATAAGATTTTTAATTAATTTGTACGGGAAAATGATAAAGTGAGAAAAAGCTCAACATCACGTGATGAGAAATGAAGAAACTAAGTTGCTTTGTTAAGTTGATGCTATGAAAGATTGAAGTTGGTATTTTCGATTTGATTATTTGAGGAAAATATAAAGGAGATTGTGGAAAAATTGAAAATTGGAGGTTGCTAGGGGAAACAAAAAATAACAAGAAAATTGTGAAAATTGAAGGGGAAGAAAATTTTGGAGAAAAAAGAATATTAGAGTAAAATAGAGAAAATACACTATTGTTGGTTTAATTGAAGGAAAATAAAACGAAGGAAGACAAGTAGTCAAAGAATTTGGAAGAAAGAAGTTAAAAATAGAATTTTTAAAGATTTTGACAAGTAGGAGAAACAAGTATAATTACAATTTATTTTAAGGTCCAGAAAACGATTCCTGGGGGAAATGTAATCTCATTTGAAAGGTTAAGGAGCTTAGGAGCTAGTAGCTGGACATCGCAAATAAGTGATACTGTGCGGCTGGAAATAATATTGTGCGACGCGGACTTAAAAGGTTACAATAAACTCTGTATAAACTTCATGTTCACCATCTTATAGTTTGGAAATAATTGAGAATATATTAAATTGCAAATTTTGATAATTAACTTTATTTTTATTAACAAATTTTATTTTAAACTTGATCACCTCCAAATTATTTAGTTTTAAAATCATTTAAATTTTATTTAGCTAGATAGGAATTTTATATTTTACTTGTATGGAATATTGTTCTCGCACTACATTGTTCAGTTTGATTTGGATTGGTTTTATTGTTGTGTGTTACTAGAAATATGTTTCTTTTCATTGTTTCCGAACTTTCGGCTTTGAGGCAACAACTAAAAAAACAATAAGGAAATCATATCAAAACTCTTATCAAATCGTAATTCAATTGTTTATAATTAAGTGTTGTACTATTGTGATTTTTTAACGATTTTAAAGAAAATGTGTCTCAGTAATTTTCCTTATCATTTCTTACTGTTTTATAGGGCTTTCCGGGAAAACTTTGCAGGTATGCCTTTTACGGGAAAACCAATAATGAAAAAAGTTTTGTATTTAAAAAATATACTTGCATGATTTTTTTCGGATTTTTTATATAATATTACGGTTTCCCCTATTTTGGAAAATTTCACTGTATCTCGGAAACTAAGCGTTCTTCCAAAAATTTAACAAGAGTAAAATGTCGTTAGTTTTTAGCAAAAAACACGAAAATTCTTTTATTGTTTTATTTCGCTCGTCATTTGCAAGTTAATAAATTAATAACGGACTTATTGTTTATAACAGTTTCTGAACAAGAGTGGAAAAATCGAAGTTAGGGACTTTTTTCTAAATAATAATAATAACAAACACAAGAAATGCTAATTCGGGCTTACCTTCTAATGTTATAAATTGAAAATAATCTAAGAACACACAGGAATACAAGCTAAACAATAACATAAATATTATTGCCTATTTTCTTCCAAATATTTCAATTTCAACAGTTTAGTAATAATAGGCTTTTGAAAAATAAAATTTTTCTATTTTAAATTTATTATTTAGGAAAAATAACGCCATTTTCGTGTAAACCAGAAGTCATATTTAAACTTTACGTGCAGATTTTTACTTCCCTTTTATAGTCAATTAAAATTATGTGAACGTCGACCAACTTTTATCATTGTCTATTTTTAAACGGCATTGAATTCCAAGAAAAAACTAAGTCAGACTGGATTTTCAACCAAAACTTCATCTCAAAACTTACAGAGAAAAGCAAGTGTAACACATAAACTGGGACACACTCTATATTTGCTTACTGCTTGGCGTATTGTCGGCAAAATATAATTAATGTTGCACTTTTATTCTTAGATTTGTATATCTATATCTTCAGTTTACTATGTAGGTGCTATAAAAGCTTTAGCTTACCAAGCAAGTTAATAACCCTGCGTTCCTTGTAAAAAATCGGAAAGCTCTATTTGCAACTTATTTTTAATTAAACTGCCCCCATTTATGTTCTCTGTTATCCACATTATCAGTTAAGAATTATGAATACTTAACTTACCAAGTACACTTTTGAGAAAAACTCTTAATAAGACACAATTTCGATTCGCGTTTATTCAAAAGCTAAAAAGAAATTCGGGTTTTGTTTGCATTTATACTATTATAAGATTTTTTATTTTCTACAACTATGCACAAAAATAAAAATAATGTGTATTATTGTCGGCTAAAATTGTCATTTTTCTTAAGCACATGTTTGCTGAAAGCATCGGTGTCCTACATTTTGAAATTTCATTTACAAAATCGGATGTAAATACTCTTTCTGTAGTTTTTAAGCAGGTGGAGATTATTTATGTAATTCGCCTAAATTTTTTTATATCTTTAAAATTTCGTATTTTTCAAGGATATGGCCCAAGCTTCAATCTCCCAACTCAACAACGCTCCCATCCCGCCCATAGCGACACTCTTGCCTTCCCAGTTATGAACTATTTTATTAATTTGTTGAAATACATAGATACGCGGTTTTCCGCTCCAACGGAATATCAGTATTGCCAGTATGGAGCTTTTTTCTAAAAGTTAATGAAATGTATCCCGGTAAGATTCCAGTTCAAAGTGAATTTTACTTGCCAAGCAAATTGTTGTGCGTCACCTGGTTGATTGAAGTCGAAAATTGCTTAAAAAATCGAGGTCCTGCCCGCTGGGCAAGCATCTTTGTTGATTTTTTACATTTCTTGTGTCTCTGAGATCAACTTTACATTAATTTTAGCACTTTAAAACTGCTTTTCCCGTTATAGCATTTTGCACTGCATATCAATAACTATGAGCTGTAACGCGAACTTTCTTAAACTCAACTCTTTGTGACAAATTAGCTTTCCAAGAGTCTGCATCTTTATTGCAAAGTCGTCTCCACATAACTACACGTCCGTAAAATTTAACTAAAACGTGAGATGAGTTATTGAAGTTCGAGCCAAGAAGTTAACAGTGCAAACGGGATTGAATGCTACTTCTGGTTTCCAATTTGGAATTTTATTGCTGTTTTGTATAATGGGTGGAAAGCAGGAATTTGTGTATCCGTCAAATTTCATATTTAATTTAAGTGCTTCTCCTTGGGAAATTAATTATGTAGCGAAGTAGAATTGTAAATAGTATAACGGCTCAATGCAATTTGTTTTACAAGTTACATAAAATTCAATTATCCCAGTAATTTTGAAACTTGCTGTGTCCATATGCACGTTTCGATTACGGCTAAAGTGATTAAATTATTTATTATTCGCATTAATGTATCGCATATCTGAATTTTGTTTCTAGCAGAAGCTCCTAAGAATAACATTATATCAGCATGAAATATCAGGGCCCCAAACTGATTTCTATTGTGGCAGAGTTTAACCATTATTATGGATGGAAGCAATTGACTTACGTGGACCGAAGGACAAACAAATAATAATATAATAGCATTTGTTTTGTTATTACAATTGGAAAATTTATACTCTAATTTGATAATTGTGTAATTATTGACTATTAAATGCATGCGTGTTAGGCTTTGTGCACATGGGCGATTTTTTCCGTAGCCCAACTCGTTGTGAGCAATAATATCATGCCATTAAAACTCAGTAGCAGAATACATTTTTTAGAGTTACTGAGACGTTATACTGACAATTTTTTCTACTATTTTCGAATATTATTCCTTTGTAGAACACCTTACGTTGCGTCGGTCCATGCCATAACATAAATCCCAGATCATTTTTCAAATTTCACAATTAAATTTTCTTTGAAAACATTTTTGCTACTGCTATTTGCAAAGTTATGCCATAGATATCACTAGTATATATTATTACATAAAATAATATGAGTTGTCTAGGTGCAAAGTCTGCCGAGTCATAAAATATAAATGTCAATTTCTATATTTGCTTTTAGAATTTCAAATCGATTCCGTTCATCTGCGCTGAATTTTTTTATAAAGTTGCGCCAGTGATTTGACTTATTATTTATATTAACATTAAACCAAGGTGGGTGTATTTATGAATTCTAGCTCTAAAGTTTTTGGAAAGTTATCAACGAAAACAGACTCCAAGATAGACTAGAACTCATTACATGTTTCATTTACATTTATGCATTGATCAATGCCAGCAAAATCGATATTAGTTAAGTATTTTGAATCATACCACTCATATTATAAACTGCTGTCTTGAACAGAGGGTTACTTTTCTATACAATGGAAAGATGCAATTATCTACCTGGTACCAAAAATATCAAATCCTGCATCTGTTGAGGATTTGCAGCATATCGGCTTATTACCGGCTCTCTTAAAAATTCTAGAAAGGATAGTATCACCAAATAGCTGCCTATCTATTATTACAATAACTTAATATCTGTTATATACAATTACTGTAGCCCAATAAAATGGGAAAATTTGGAGAGCGGGCTGAAATTTTGGGAACAGGCTTACTTTTTGGTACTTTTTAACATATCAAAAGTCCCCACCCGTAGACATCGGTGGAGGGGTGGGGGGGGAGAAAATAGGTAAAAAATATCGTTTTTTCGCAAAAAACATGGAAAGTATCAATTTCACTGTAAAATATGTGCACATAAAAATTATAGGTAATAAAAATCCACACAATTTCGTTTTTGTTAAACTTCGTACGACCTATTGTAGCCGAGATAGATTGTTTTGAAAGTTTGACAGTTTTGCGACGCAACAGAAACGCGCGCGTTTTTCGCTAAAATCTCGAAAATGGTCATTCGGATCGCAAAATTGTTTCAAATGAAAATTGTAAAGAATTCGACTATGAACAATTTGACAACGGGTTATCAGGCTGTTTTATGAATTATCTCGTAATCTGATCATTTCATCTAATGCGTCACCATTACATGGAACTCTCTGCTGTTATTAATAACAGCGACGCCTTCGGCAAAATCTCGACAATAGATTAGTCATTTATTTTATCCTGATAATCCTGGTGAGGACATTAGGACAAAGTTGTCGAATTATTGTATTGTCATTGGTTCTTGATATGTGTTTTCAGTGTAATCTGAGGTTTTGAAGTAGGTGAAAATCACCTTCAAAGATTCCGTTACAAACAAACATACAGGAGAAGGTAATAAAATCGTGTTAAAAAATCGTTTTGACACCGAGTGGATGGAGATAAACAGGAAACACATGAAAAATTGTCATTTTCAAGTGCATTTTGACAAATAGCTATTTTTGATTGGTTTTAAGCAATAATGGCACTAGAAGTTTTTTAAAGAGAATTAAATTATGTGTAAAATGAGCTCCAAGTGATCATCATACGATGAATGGTTCACGAATTACAGCTGTTTAAAGCTATGGGCAAAAGTTTCTTTTTTGTTATAAATTAAGATTTTCCTGCAAGAACTGTGATACAATTTTTTTTAAATCAGCCTGCTCTGAATTGTTTTATCTAAATCGACAAATTCTCTCCCATTTTATTGGGCTATATGGCTTTGATAGAATATGTCTGCGGTTTATTCTTACTTGAGTGTGAGTGAATGTCGTCAATGTGTATTAGTTCCGGAAAAAGCATCTGATTTTAAAACAATAACGTCAGGTGTCCTCCAGGGGTTCATAATTGGTTCTCTTATGTTTCTTATATACACATTAGATATATTTAAGATAGTAACTAGTTCGTATCTGTAAGCCTATGTTGACGATACTCAACTTCTTCATTTTTCTGACCCATCTAAAGGAGACATTGCCACTAATTTCAACCAGGACTTAGAGAGCATCTATCAATATAATCTTAAGATTAACCCAACCAAATCGGTTGTTATCCTATTTTTCTCGGGAAATAATTGACATTACTTAAAAACATCTACATAACTTGACTAAGCCATTGATTATTGGTAAGAAAATTAGCACATTCAGATATATTGGAATCACGTACATTGATAATTTGTTCTTCAATAGTAATAACTTCAAAGCTTGTCATTTCGTCCAACAGGGCTTCATAAATTTGTACCCAAGATTTGGCCTTATATACAAAACAATAACATATAAATAGTTACTTCGTAAAGCAATTTTCACATCGATCATATCAATATTAGGAATAGAACAGTCGGGATTGATTGGAACGACTGTATGTACCTCCACCTCTGGTAATATTTGTTCGCAAATTTACAATCTGTTCCAAAGACTAAAGAATTGTTATTTGATTATGACAAATTAATTTTAACTGATCATATAAATATTTTGAAAGATAAACATTTCATAGAATTAATTTAGATTTAAACCGAATAAATGTATCCAAGAAACTATAACAACAATACTTGGTGCCTGTAATATTAGCCATATGAAGCCTTTGGAATAGGACTCATTGTATCTTTATTTTAGGTTACTGGAGCTAAATTGTTTATTCTTATACTCTTTCTACGCAGGTAGAACTTCTTCTAATTTGTTCTGTTCTACAAAAAGGAGACTAATTTTCTGTTAACCCTAATTGTTGGACACTCCATGCAAAATAATAGTGTATAGAAGAATTCTTCCACCCTTCCTTCATTAGTTAAACATTTTGGTAATGATTGGAAATTGATTTCCTTTGTTTGATCGTTTTACGTCCATAGAAAATTGTCAACCATAGGGAACACCATTTAGTAAACGATATTGAGCGTCAATTTTTTGGCAAAACATTCAAGTGTTCCGATACTTTCTTGTCGAATTGTATACTTATTTTATGATATAAATGCACGCAGTAGACTCACTCTGGAGATTTATGTAGGTATCTTCAAAGACATATTATTATTAGTATTACTAATATCATTTTTTGCTTTACCTCCATCATTTTTATGTGTAATTTCAGGCTGTCACAACAAAGTAAATTATGCGGCAATGACGGCGATATTAAAACTGGGAACTATACACACCTTCTGCGACAAAAGCGTATCAGAATTATATGAAACAGTAATTTGTATAATTGTTATTTAAAGAGGTTTGCCTTGATCTCGTAATTGCATCTTAATATTATGTATACACTCAAGTAATTTTAATTTTTTTATTTTAAAATTGTCAAGGACTAATGTCGCCAGGACGAAGATGATGACTAACAAATGGAAATAAATTATATATTACTACACAAAAAACAACAGTATTTATATACATTTATGACGTCACACATTGGAATCATCTGTGCTCAAAGTAGAAATAATATAAATTCAAACACAAGCTTGTAAGAACTGAAATGCTGTGAAAGTACAAATACAGAACTATCCCGTTTTAAATAACAACTGAATCCAAACACAGTCTGTAAGTAAAATATGGGGAGCTTTCTGCGGATAAAGGTTGTAAGATAATTGGAAAATGATCGACTTATGCTCGATTAGTACACTAATATTGAGTGGATTGAAACTGGATTATTAATCCTTTGAATGCAGAATTAGTATAGAATTTAGTTCAGAGCGATAAAAATAATAATTTTAAAATATAGTATACGATTTACAGATTACAAATTCTGTTGTGCTTCAAGTAGCATCGAGGGATCGTTGCTTTTGTACTATTAACTGCATTAACTGAAACTTGTTACATATCATTACTTTCAGATGGTACTGCTACAGTTTTTCTGATAAGAAATTTAGTGAATCGAATCTAAATGCCACTAGTATTGTTATCAGAATGCAGAATTTTGTCGAGAAAATATTAGAAAGTCACAATTGATAGTTGTCATTTTTGTGTTCGAAATTATCCCAAAGAAAATAATGTATCAGGTTATTGGATGGTTGTACTAACGAGCTTTTCATATATAATTTTTTCTGCTTTCTAACTATGAATTTATACTGCAGATCAAAATGACAGCAAAAATTACACCGTTGAAGTGGATATTGTCAAAATATGGGTCATATTTGAACCTTTATATTTTTGGAACGAGATAAATAATCTTGATGCGATTTCTTGTGATGGTTAGCAAAATTCCGCATTTCTATTACGGGGGAAAGATCTAGTCTAGTTTTGTGGTTATATTTGTTTAAGCTCCATCTTATATATGCATTTACGTATCTACACGCCCACCGTCTAAAAAAATAATTATATTTAAATAAATCTACTGTGTAATATCGGCCTGAAACAGATTTTAATATCCATGAAAAGTTTAAAGATACAACTTAAAACATTTAAAATTTATTTATGAGGGGTATGGTACGATAAATGGAGCAATAAATTACCTAAATTTTATATATTCGACAATTTGATACTCTTGTAAGCATACGATATAATACATTTTATAGCGTCTTAACGTTACCATTATCTTTTTTACTGTTTGTGTGTAGGTTTTCAGAGACCGTAAATTGGGTTATAAGCAAGCAGCTTACGTATACTGTTAGATCTTATTTACAATTCGATTTGAAAGAAAATAAGCAACTGTTAGCGTAGGATAAGTCGAAATCAATTTTGTTCGTGATACTTACGTGTATATTTATTATTTCTTCCTACGTAGATGACAAATCGGTGGACCAGTGACACATTTTCGTTTAAAAGAATATGAAGAATATTAGAGGCCAGGGACGCACTGGGCCAATAAAAGAAAAAATTGCCCGAAAAATATCCACAAATATGTGATACATCTGATATCTCCGGAGATTCTTAAGAGTTCAGACGTCGAAATCTAGCATATTGCTCTCATTTGGCTGTTTATAAAAATTAAGAAAAGTTATTTGCTACTATAGTCTCACTACTATAACTCACAATTTATTATTGTTCTCTATCTTATTCGATTACTTAACTCATTCAGAACTGTACTGAACTGACTCCGTGCGTTGAATCCGCTTCTTATATATCCATAGTGCTTCCAAACTTCTCAATCCTTCTAATCTGTCATTCCGAATGTTTCCACCGTTTTTTAATCCATCCGTGATAGTGGCCTCCTTTCACTCTGCTAACAGGAATCAAACCTCTCCCCATAAGAGACCGTGGGCATGCACATAACATGTGTTTTGACCTCCTGATTGCGAAAAACATGTTCTTTCCAAAAAGTGAGTGGAGCTTGAAAAGTTATGTGTACAAGGTGTTTTTGAAATACAAGCTTATATTTTTTTCTGTGACTCACGATGGAATGTGAGGATTAATGCCATTTTTAAATTTAAAAATGCAAGTAAAAAAATAGTTTTTAGACTCACCTTTATCCAACCCAATTCCGATGCGCTCGACGTAAATTATTCACTTTTATACAGCCGAGTTTACAGTGTTGCCAAGCCTGCACCAAATGATCAAATTATAAATACTTAAAACTGAAAACGAGTACACACACAAAGTTGGTATTTAGTTTACTTAATGTAAATGCTCGAAGTGCCATCCACCATTATCAATGCATGCTTGCTCTATTTTTGAAAATACATTAGGCATGTCCGGGATTCGTTGTGCCGCCATTTCAATTCGCTGCCTTAATTGTTCTTGAGTATTATCAGCTTCGCTGTACAAAATTTGTTTCGTACAACTCCATAAGAAGAAATCTCAAGGTGTGAGATCTGGAGACCTAGCTGGCCACAACATGGGGCCTTTTCTACCTATCCACCTATTTGTGCAAGTTGCACTTAAGTATGTGGCTACTTCCTTCGCGCTGGAGCTCCGTCAAAAAGATACCACATTCGATCTAAAGCTAACAGCGGTATATCATCTAACAAATCTGGGAAAACTTCACACAGAAATTGAAAAGGAACATTAGAATATATAAAACAAGTGGCTGACACAATAAAATTATATAGGATCATGTTTTTTATTGCATTTTTAATTAACAGTTAATTAGAAACTTAACAGCTCCATACTGACTGAAATTGTTTTTCCGGCTTTTTATTATGACATCTTTACATTTTCTCTAGCACAATAAAATCATATAGAAATTTCTGCTACCAGCTCCCAAGCCATCAATGTTTGTAAAATTCTCCATGACTAAAAAGTTTTAAATACAGTAATTCGCTATTAACACGTAGACACCTATAGATAAACTACCAACGACTGTTATTACCTGCTACTTGGCAGTGGCGCATTAAAAATAAGCAACAAGTTCACGGTCAAGTACTATACGAAAAAAATTTATAAACACAAATGGTCGATAAATTCAATCCCGAATATCTTTACAATGAGGGAGACTAATGCGATGTATCTAACGCGATGTTGTAAGTCAAATACAACAGTCAAAAATGGCGGACGAAATATAATTTTGAATCCTTCACCAAGTGTCAAGGAGGTAATGCATACATTTTTCTTTTTCTAAATAGTAGGATTTTTAATGTACTTTAAGACGGTAAAGTTAAAGTAGATTTTTTCAAAATAGATATATTTTTTCTACAACTGTCAAAAATAGCCAAAAAAGGCTAGTTTACGTATTAACGCCAGTGTTTAAAATGATAAATTTTTTCATTGACATTATTTTTTGCGTTACCATGACACTGCGCGCAAAATATTTTGTGCATTAGGGTGCAAAATATTTTGCGCATCACATACCTATTATTGCCTATTTTTTATAATTTTTAATGCGCAAACTTAGCCTTTTTTGGCAGTTGTAGAAAAAGTATTATTTGTATCTCGTGTGCGAAATTCTTTGGTCATCTCGAACGATTTTTTGACTCGGCCGCGCCTCGTCAAAAAACTTGCGTTTTCACCAAAGTAGTATTTCGCACCCTAGATACAAAAATAACCATTTTTCAATTTCCAGGAATGCATTTTTGGCCCACTTTTATTTTGTTTCATTTTCATCTAATAAAATACACATAATGAAAGAAAACCTACAATAAAAAAACTATTTTGGCCAATTCGGGACCGAGTAAGAGCTCCTGTGTCTGCGGCGATTGTCATGATACTAATTATAGTCATTTGCAATTTTACCGTGCAGATAAAACGTAATAAAAACCTTACGACCTCATTAAAATACCGTTACTCTCTGTACTATTTTGCCCGCAAATTGTTCACTGACCTTTAAAGGTGTTTTGATGACACCATACCGAATGGTTCACCGACGTTAATGAGCTCGTAAAAATGTTTATTGTCTTTTTTATCTGAACCGTAATTCTGCACGTTACCATACAATACCAATTACATTATGAAGCAGAATTTTTTAGTTTTTCCTGGGGGTTAGTTTCCCTATATCTTTAGGCGTTAATTCCGCCTGTTCCAGGTAGAAGTCTTTAGCTTTCATGGCGTGTAATTTAAAAAAATGTTCATGCATAAATACCCAAGGCACAGCGAGCTATAAATTAAAAAACGATGCGCCAAGTGCTCAACTTGGTGCAATCCGAACCATATTTTTCGTGTTTTCTTGTGCTATGAACACTTGAGGTTTCCCTTTAAAACAATTCGGATTAATCGTAGCAGTTTTTCAAGAGATGGGATCGATTTTGCGAAACGTCAAGTACACATTTTCGTAGAGTTGCTCTCAATTTTCAAATTTGCAGGTCGAATTTACGATTTGTATAAAACGGTATCTTATCTTTTTGCTTCTCGTTATAGTATGGTCTTCCAGATACTCAGAATGAACGTTCGAAAATTGCATGCTTGAAATTTAGCAACATTGTGCGTCGCTGCCAGACCACAGCCTCTTAAGTAAACGTTATTTGTTCATTTCTTAATTCTTGAACATTTATTTGGCATATCGCCGTCTTTCGAACCCAGTGCGTTCCTGTACGGGCCGCCTAAAATTATTTTTATTAGCTTGCTTTCGCTTAGAATCTCTTTTAATAACAAACTGTTTTAATTGTATCTTTACGGGTTGGCTGTTTTTAGAAATGAAGCTGTTGTTGTTGTGTCTTCTACTCTAGAGCTTCGCCATAAATACGTTCATTTTTCATTCTAACTTTAAACTATAAATTTCAAGACACTTACCGGTTCTTGCCCATTTATTTATTTCTTGAGTATTGTTATTCCCTGAAAGTTCGAGTTTCCATCTTAAATTACATACGACAAATGTGTCAACGGTATAACATATGATCTCCATTATAATTTAACGCGTCTCGAGACGCCCATGCGATTTATTGTTTTTCTCATAACTTATGTAAGCATGTGGCAACTTAAAGTGTACGTTAACTACCATAGTACAATTTATAATACTTTTATAAATATTTAATGATACTATTTTTGTATACAAGGTGAAGGTGGCCTAATATTTGGCGGATTTAGCTTGCAAATTGAACACAAGCAACGAAGTCGGTTCGAATCCCTGTTATGCTAACTAATTTTTCATTATAAATTCTCCAAGAATAATTAATATTCTGTTCGTTCATTATATTATAATGTATCAAATTCCAAACGTAGCCAAGTCGTCTTCTGCATCGTACGTTGCCCAATATGTAAACAAAATCATTTACTTACGTAAAGTTTGTCAATTTACCGATTTTATATTCTATCGCCATATTCTCACACTCTCACTTTGAGGATTTTTTATCTGCACATGCCTTTTTTATACAAATAGTGACATCGGTCAACCAAACACACTTACAAAACATTACTAAAGGAACATAAGTTTATATTCATTACTATGAATAATTTAAAATACAAGATAATGTCAGTTATTCAACGTTTAGTTTCATCATCAATAAATAAATGCGATTGCGTAACAGCTGGTGATGCATTACTTTCATTTTATTGTAAATGTTTTGATATACATGAGGAAGCTTCCGAAATCCAAACGCATTCGGTGGAACTATTACATTTGTATTATATTAAATTAATACTTAAATTTCACTTTTCAGGTTTACGTAGCGTACATTTTGGGGTCGAATAATTTTCACTCTATATAATCAGGTATATCAAAGCATAAACTATATTAAACGTTAGTGTGCAACACGCTTGTGTCCAGATTGTTTGTATGTATGAAATGGTCACCTTTACGAAAGATAAATGGGCCTATAATTGATTTTATACAATAATAAGTTAATTAAAACAAAAATCATTGATTGTTAAATGATCAAGCAATCATTTAATCCCACCCAGTAACTATTTATCTTAATTTTATATCCAGATAAATAAACAAATTGACTATTTACGTGATCGTCTAGCTTTACAAAGTTAGGACCCAAATTACGTTGTGTTTGTAGTACCTTCCTTTTATATTTACCCAAGTTCTCGATGCAAAGTTTGACATTACGGTTTCTTATCTGATATTATTTACCTTAGAAAATTAATCATTCTTAATTTAAATACCGGGTAGATTGTAACACCCTGTTTAGTAGTTGAGAAACCTAATTAAGCATTGGTTTTATTTACTATTTTATTACTCAAGATTGCACTGTGAATTTATGGTTAAAGTTTGTTTGGATTTTATTTGATTCAAATTAAATCATTATCAATTATTTAGTTTATTACTTGTATTGAAGGAAAAGGCAGTAATCGTTTTAATACATGTATTATTGTTGGGACAATAGTCACAGAAATCATTTTATTTTATAATCATCGATGCAGCAAATAGCCGAGCAGGAAGTTAAAACAATCCAAATATTTTAGCCAATTGTCTAAATATTATATAGGAAAGTTTACGCTGTTTTAGTAGTGACATACTGTATGATTCAGAGTCGGTTATGCTAATAACAAGAACGATGTTATGCACTAGCATTTCTGTGTTATTTTGATTGTAATAAAAAATGCGGCATATGATCGATTAAATGGTGATTTAAAAGTAGGGTGATAGCAGTGGCTACGATAAAGTAGCATTTAATGCAAAACAGAGGACAGGAATCACATCATGTCCGTGCACTATCGAATTTATCGTGTAAAATATCATAGAATGTTGAGGAAATATCCTTTAATTGATTACACAAGCGGCAACTACCAAATTGTGTATGACTGTTCAACAACATAAAACCCAGTTAGTCGATGTAATTCAAACAGACAAACGTCCCGGTTCAGAGCTTCGTCGAAAAGGTAACCCCCTAAAATATAAGTAAGGTACCGGAAAATACATTTCTCAAGACTATAAACTTGTTATTCAGCAATCGTAAATCTCCCTAATAAAATATTCACCACGTGAACTTTTATCTAGATAATAACGTAGAGTCCGAAACAAGTTTACCTCTTCGTCGTTTTCCAGGACTCTATCGGCGCCCTCGTCTATGCTTGCGTAAGTTGTAATTTTATTGTGCAGTACTCGGCAGCGTCGACTTTTGAATATTGGAATGAAGCCGAATACGTTCGTTGTCGATGGCTACGACTACACTTTTGGTGTTAATAATATGAACGAAAAGTATCCTTTAATATGCGAAATTAATAGATCATTTGTAATTGGTGCAGAGATTCGTTATGTAGAACTAATTTGTACAGCAAGTAGTTTGGTAATGTGTCCGGAGAGAATGGCTCATCTAACGAACATCTAGCTTCTTCCTCCTAATGCCGCTAACCCGAGCTTTTATATCATTATCGGCCTAAATGGTATGCCGAGAATGTCAGAATTTCGTTTTTGTGCACGTCCCTATACATACGCCTGTTTGCGTTATTGAGATACGCGTTCTGGTGACGGCAAACTATGCAACTTTCTCAGTCTTACATGTAATTTCTAATTAAGTCTTATTCGCTTTGCTTTATTTTTCCCATGTCATGTGTCGTTTACAACATAGGGACCATCCCTATGTTACAAATGTTGGGCTCGCCTTGTTTACTTTAACACAATTTAGACAAGGGCTAACACCTTATGCTGAAGGCAATTTTTATACGTTATTTTATATTTATCTAAACTTATGTCTTGAGATTTTAAAACATTCGAAAAGCTGTTGTAATTTTGTGTTGAAGTTAATTTCTTGTAGGATGTACATAATGATAATTACTAATGTTTACATAAATTTTAAATAAAATAGGAATTATTTTCGAATAGAGTGCGCCCCAATACAAGGTGTTTCAATATGTTCCACTAGTAGTAGTAGTCAGTACCTAAAACAAAACAGAAATCAGGGCCGCGATAATTTTTTTTTTATTTTGGCTTTTACCTAAAAACACCACCCTGTATAAGAATTTTGGCAATGTACAATACCGATTTTAAAAATACTCTAATAGTGTACCTAAACCATGCATTTAGTTTCTTTTGCACTCTTTTAGAGAACATTAAAGAACTTATCGATTCGGAGACTGTCCAGGCCCCTTAGTAAATGAGAACTGGGTTTTTCTTTCCAGAGGGATTAGAATTCGCCAAGCTCATTCATATTATAACATGTTGTCACCGTACATGCCTGGTTAGATTTTAAATGATTTTCCGTTCAAGCGCATGAAGGCAGAACAACTCAAAAGTTCCAACACTGCTTTTTGTGTTGATGTTCTTGTCATCCATTTGATACAAAGCGTTTCCATCTTTCTTAAGCGCCCATCCAAGGTCATCTGATTCTGGAATATGAGGAAAGTTTTCCAGATAGCGGTTTGATAGTTGACTCGTAAAGACTGTTGATGAAGCCAGTCTTTAGATGGAGGAAGCTCCATTTACTCAACTGCACCTTGTCTACTTCGGAATAAATATTTGTTGTACATCACTTCATTGTCATTTTCTGATTACAGTTAACTCGTGAATTTCTAAATCAATCAATGCTGTATGGTGGAATAATAAAAACTGGCTCCCCAGTTTTGAGAAAAGGCAGTATTATTTTCTTCCAAAGTATAGTTAACTTGAATAAAGGAGCAACTAAATAAAAATTAAACTCAGCGACTATTCATCGGAGACTGTAATGCTTTTTATGCCAAAATTCACATACTTTCCTCTTTGTGGTCTCGTGTGTAGTATCATATAGTATGTAGACTATGGGACAGGCAATTTTTAAGTGAAAATCCACTTATTAAAAATGCAGCTGTTAGAGTGTACTGCGTTTGCTGTTTCTTATGATATTTAGCTCTTAAGCTGGAAGAGGTATGGATAGTAACTAGATTGTATTATTCGATTTACGTGAATGTTCGGATGGATGGCTCCGTTTGATTTTGTATTTCCAGGCCTGATGCGGGATCTTCTTGTATATCTTTTTTATTCATTAAGCTTGAGTGTTGTCTGTATGATTAATGGTAGCAATAGACTTATTATCAAGCAATAATAAAAGTAAAACTGAATGCCAAAATTAATTTAGCGACAAAAATGTTTCAGTTGGCAAAAAATAATACTCGGGATAATGGACAACGAGAACGATGTTGAAGTTCATGTAGCCGAGACTTTTTTTAAATTGAGATCATGATTGATGTACTCTATTTATAGAAACTTGATTATGAAGTCAATTTAAATTTAGACCAACATACACTAGTAAAATATTCTTTATAACATTTACACGAAGATAAAATCTATTTTTAGTAATTTGCATTTATTATAGAATTTTTCGCGTGGTGGTATTCAACGAGGCATGAACTGTTACTTGTGGCGACAGCAAGCCTGATTTAAAATTAAAATTTTAAATGGTTTCGTGAAAATTACTTTGTATTTAGATTGTGTGTGTAGGAGTTATTAAAATTTGATAATTTGCACTTATTCAGACTTCACTCAAAAATAGTTTGTTTTGGACGGGGAAGAAGTCATTGTTATTATTTTTTTTCGTCACACTGAAAACTTCTTTTATAATCATTATTGCCCAGAGAGGTCTTAAGAACTTTTGAAACTAGACAAATACACAAAAGTATAGACCCTCTTTTTATAATTTTATTTTTAATAAAATTTTAACTTATGTAGCATGAATATTTACCTTTTATTTAAATATCGTTTTCTGCATTTCAAGGTGACAAAATAATGAATTATGTCGTCAAAGTCAGTAGTCTGTAAAATGTCAATTTCAGTGATAAAACTTAAAGTGTTTAAATGTGATTTAGTCATACGATCTTTTATTTCATTTTCCATTAGTTCTAGCTTTGAGAACACTCACCGCTCACAATGGTGACCATCATAGGTAAAAAAATTCTCAAATTCAGTTGAGTAATTACTATTTTTTTTTCTGTAGGTTACTTATACCAGCATCAGATCTTTCGATGATCTCCACAATACTGTTTATTTCGATCCGATGCCTCCTGAAAGCAGTGACCTCCGTCTTAATACGTCCCTGCAATTGCCTCGCAGTGTATTATTCAAATATGACAAGAAAACCGCCTGATTGCGGTGAACATTTTAACAATTAAAATTGATTTACCTTTGAAATCATAACTTCTTTGTCAATCATTTTGTGTGGTCTAATATTATGGATTTAATCACTAATTTGCAGTAAATCATTATAAAACTGACAGGTTGCCTAGCAAAACAATTACGATATAATTATTTGCCGCATGAAATTGAACATTTAGTTTTTAACGACTACATTTTTATTACAGAAATTCCAACTATCAGAATACAGTCAACAAATGCGTCAACAACTCAAGAGACGTCGATATGTACTGACTTTATAATATCATTAATGTCTGATCATATCAAATCTTAACTATTTTATTTACATGTATAATATGTTAACAACATTAAGAAAGCTCGCACTTATGGATACCTGTCTCGAATATTATCTTATTTCTGACTCTAACTTATAGTAATAATTTTATTACTACTCTAACATACAACAGATAAAACCACAAAGGGATGAACCTGAGCAATGGTAGGTAGGCGCAATTTACGTTTTAACTGTTGGCGGCAAAGATGTATGAATACAACGTCAGCGTTCTGAAGGCTAACATTCGATGGGTAAAAGTGAATTGCGCCTACTGTCTGTCTTAACACCTTTATGATTATCTGTACCTGTATCCTTGTGCAAATCATGTCGTGGAAATAACAAGCGACGGTCAAAATAAGTTGTCTTTATATATAAAAAAAAAATTAGTAAAATATAGTCCCATTTAAAAAATCGTTATACCTCTATAGATTATTTTTTAGTTAAGTCAATTTAAGACAAGAACAATCATAAATGGAACCATAAAACTTTCTTTTTTAATACATTTATTTAACGTCGGCCTATTTCCGCTACTGAGGCCTATCACCGACGCCTGTAGACGAGCTACCCCCAACCAGGAATTTTGCCGAACCTCTTCCCTTAAGAAGAGTAGGGATCTTTTACTTGCCTAACATGTAATAGACAAGGGACCGACGGCATTACAGGAAGGATGGTATATCCCCTATACAACCCTCGCCTAAGATTGTATAGCTTCCGCGCATACACTGATATACAAGCCGCTGGAAGATGTGTGAGGCGAGAACGCGGTCTTCGTTGGAACGGTCACCCATCCAACTACTCATTTACTCCAATCACTTCCAACACAATGCTTACGTCCCGGTCTATTATCGCGTTAATCTATCGTCTTTTTCTAATGTCCCCCTACTACCACACCACCTTCCCTCACTTTCCCAACACATTCCCTGTTACCTCACTTTTTCCCACCTCCGCTTCACTTTTCAAACATCCCCCTTATCTTGCCACTATTTTCCGTCATTTGTCCATGATCTCCCCCACTTTCTCTCATATTCCTCAGTCTTCCCACCACCTTTCACTTTTTCGCTATATTTTTCCGCTGCTCTACGATCTTTCTTCACTATCACCAACTTCATTACTTCTTCTCGCCTTTTCACGATCTTACCACACTTTCCCTCCACTTTCTCTCAATTTGCCGCGATCTTCCCTAACTTTGCACTACCTGCCTCGTTACCACAATATTTTCTCATTATCCTCTCCCACCTTCTCATAATCTATTCCAATTTTTTTCTTCCTCATGGTCCCAACCTTCCCAATATCTTTCCTTGTAAAGGACCCCGTATATACCCCATATATATAAATTTATTTTTTCTTATTTAGTTTCCAAATTCTAGTAATTATTGCAGATAATTCATTTCATTTTCACATTTATTTAGTCATTTAATATTGGACACAATAAAGTTACCAGAATGCATTTTAAAATTATTATTTTTAAAGCAAAGTTGAACGCTACAATTTTGAGACAGAATTTACATAAAATCCAGTCGAGTCGCAGGGTTTGTTTATCGTATATTCAGATAAACGTCAAGTATTTCGTGTATTCCCATAGTGTGAAATCGCCTACCCTTTTCTATCTTAACCGTAGGAGGAGATAGAGAGTGGAGTTTTAAATCTGAAACGCTGCACAAAACTACGCCGTATCAAATATTGAAGTTGTTAACGTAAACAATTCCCACGTCCGACTTGGGGGACGCTTAAACTGTGACGTCATTTACAATATAAAAGAAACTGCAGGGCCCATGAAAAGGGGTAATCAGACTCGAGCTACATCGCAGGAATTGGGTTCGCTGTTGCTCCCTGGAGATTACAATTGCACCACTCCTTGGATACATCGCTGGACATTGAGCTCGCTGTACCTTGGAGATTGAATTGAAGCATACCCTAAGTACATCGCTGGACATTGAGTTCGCTGTACTGACGCCTCAGACAACCATTCTTTGGCGTACTCTTTATGAAGTACCATTTTAACCTCTCTGTTATACTCGACGAGTACACTAAACATGTAGAACCTGGGGGAGAGCATTCACGGGCGATATAACGCTATACAGAGCGCACAGAAATTCAGCCGATATAAATTTCTAAAGGTGATTACTTTTTTATTTCGAGACTCTACTTTATTATTTGCAATTGCATTCATATTCTGGTTACGGGGTGTTTAAAAAAGGTTTAATTGACGCATTTGTGGTACTAAAAGAATATTAGATTTTTTAAATGAAATATTAGCTTTGATTTTTAACTATCAGAGTATTATATTACCAGTTATTCAGTTATGATTTCATTCACGAATTTAATTCATAAAATTTCACTTTCTGAAATTTCACTTTCTGAAATTTTACTAGGGAAATTTGCGTTTGCAAAATAACAAGTTCATATTCAAGAACTATATATTTAGAGCTATGCAATAACAAGTTACTTTATCACAGACTAGCCAAACTTCGTGTCTATCATTATTCTGCAGTTTTTATAAAACAAATAGTGGACTTTCGTTTCCATCACATCTCATGTAAGGTTTTTCAAGAATGCTTTATATTTAAAGCACATTAGGAATATTTTCCTACTGTAACCACAAGGTTTTCTGATTGTTGGACATTTACCTACAATAAAATATTATAGTTACATGAATTCGGCGTACTTTGCGTTAACAAAGGTTTGAAACATTGACTACGGCCAATTGGCTGGTTCTGTTCTCCAATTGGATTCAGTTACAACGAGGGATATGTCAATATTTCAGACAGTTGTCTGGTCACTTGTTTCGATCGAAGGGTGATGCAACCGCACTTTCTTACCTTCGCGGATTCGCGGCTCCGTATGTTTGACAATCATAGGCAATCTCCTGGTTGCTTTTCTATTTAATTACGATAGGGAGATTTCCCCAGCATTCTAAAAGATCTTATGTGAGTGTAAATTATCACCTCAGCAAGGTTAATATGATTATCTGAACGATTGTTCCTACTCTAGTTTCAATCAATAAACATTGTATAATTAAAGGATATTTCCTCAACACTCTGTATTTTACATGAGTATTTAATGCTCATTTCTCAACTTAATTTTGATAATGTATAAACATGACATGATTCTTGTCCTTTGTTTTGCATTCGATTCATTATTTGGCTATTGCTAACAACTTTAATTATAAATCATTATTATCTAGCGATTGCTAAGAACTTTATTTAATTATAAACCATTATTACTTAGCGATTGCTAACAGCTCTATTATAGATTATCATTATCAGGCATTTGACAACTCTAATTACTATTAAAATAACACAGCATACTTTTGAATAACAAAGTTCTTGTTATTGCATCAAAACATTCAGCATATCCATAGTATGGTCATTACTATAGCAGCGCAGATTTTCCTATTATAATATTTAGACAATTGTCTCAAATATTTGGATTACTTTTGATTTCATGTTCGACTATTGTTGCATCAATTTATATAAAACAAAATGGGGTTTTTTAAATATTTTTTCCCATCAATTATTGTCTTTTCTTTCACCTTTACCTTTTTCTTCATATAAGTAATAAACTAAATAAATGGTTTTGTTTCAAAGCAAAATAGAAAACAAACTTCAACTGTAAATGTACAGTGCAACCTTGAGTAATAAAATACTACATAAATAACATATCTAATTAACTAGGCCTTTCAATTGATAGACAGGGTGTTCAAGTTTACCAGGTATTTAAATTAATAGAGTGATTAATTTTCAAGGTATATAGTATCAGACAGAAACAAGTAATATTAAACTTTATATAAAAGAACCTGGATAAATTAAAAAGGGTTACTACACACACACAACGAAATTTGGGTCCTACACTAACAAAACTAGACGATCACGCAAATGGCCAATTTTATTTGTTTATCCTTCAGATAAATAAATAGCAATGAATTTACTGGTGACATAATTACCAGGATTTTATTTGTAATTAAATAGGGTACCCCATAACCACTTCACTTGTTTTTCCACGATATTGCCTTCCTTCCATCTGCCTCTCCTTACCTTTTCTGCTTCTGTAATATACGGTTGAAAGTTGAAGAAACCGTCAAAAAAATTATCAAAATATCTTTTCAGCTATAACGTAGCAAACAGGCAGACAAACCAAAAATGTTGAAAATAAATTTTCTGGACTTAGTATCATTAAATATAAATAGGAGTATTGATTCTAAAAAAATTGCATTGTCAAATATTTTTTGTTTTCTTATGTCTCTGTAATGAACTTGTACATCATATTTCGATATTAACATATGACAAAAAAAATTGTTGCATATCTTGTGATAGATACAAGCTATTTAAGATATATATCAATAATTTCGAATACACACGTGTTGGGATGTTGTATTTTTGGTATAGTACATAACATGTAAAGTTGCGATTTTTGGCATACTGCCGAATTGTACTGAGCTATTTGTCAAGGCGTAAAATCAGCCTTAACGAGAAATAGAAATAAGACGCAAACTAATTAAATGCCTTGTCACTAATGTATAAACACGTTAAAAACATTTACTGAATTGTGATATCTGGTATTTCATAGAGTGGTTTGATTTCCTAGAATATCCATCATTCATTCATAAATTCAAATATAACTACGAACACGTGGACCGAGCAGATATGACGGAGGCAAGCTTCCTCAACATCACACGTTGTATAGAGTGGGCGGAATGTGCATCCGGAAGTTCCGGAAATTTCACTTATTTAATGCATTTAGGCTATTTTTAATAGGTTATTATACCATTTACATTGTTGTCTCTTGATGCAATCACAATTAATAAACTGAGTAAAATATTGAACAAAACGATATACAGGGTGCGCCCAAAGTTGCGAATTTGTTTGAAATGGTAGAAATGGTGGTTTTTCATTCTGCATAACCCAAAAATATATAGAATTATATTGTCGTTGGCCGGGCAACAACTTTATTTATTTTAAATGCAACACTATTTTTTTAATTTTTTTTTTTTTAATTTTGCATATTTGTTACTTCTGGTTTTACCAATTTAATTCAATTCAATATAACTTTATTCTAAATTATTAATTACATTTGCATCCCCAGAACCCACCCCAGGTCCAACCACCGAGCGATTCGCGGTGGCGGATTGGGTTTGGCTTGGTTAAAAACAGTTAAAACTAAAGACCAAACAGATTAAAAGAGATGTTAAAGTTACATATATCTAAAAAACAAATTTATAAAATTTAAGAACTACACAATTTTTAAACCTTTCACTGTGGTTTTAAAAATTTTGGTGTTTCGAGAATTTTGGTTTTTTGTTGAAAATTTTAAATTTAAATGAATTTAGAGACAAAAATGTACAAAAAGGAAACAAGAAACAAACGGGATGAAAGGAAACAGGAAACAAATGGGATAAAAGGAATCAAACAGGGAGGTAGAGGGGGACAGGAAAGATATAGAAATTCAAAAGGTAAAGGTGGATAGAGTAAGTGGAAGTTATAGTTGGTGAAGTTTGGCTACAGAGTTTGCCCGAAGATCGGTAACGTCTGGTATGGTAGGGTGTGTTTGTGGTGAAAGAATAGAATTTTTGAGAGGTGTCTTGGACATCCAGAAATGCCCGAAATTTAGGTATAAATCATAAATTTCTTAAGAAAGGTTGTCATTCATGTGGATAACGATTACACATTACGGAACTTTTGGCATTGTTTCACCCCTACCAAATATGTTGGATATTCAGGTGGCTCATATGATGATATTTTAGAAAATTGATTTTTTTTAATGTTAGTTTGAAGCACCACCCTACCCTGTGTTTTGTATTATTGTACATATTGGCAATTTTGTATTTTTTGTATCAATTACATTGTAACCAAAATAATTTTAACAGTTTTGCAACCACTTAGGTTAATAAGTAAAATTCGAATTATTTTTCGTACCGCCCTGCATATTTTTCAAAATAGCATAAGTGCATCCAGAATTTATGTCAAAAAATGTAAAAACTTTTTTAGAAACAACTGAAATTATTGAGAGAAAATTCATATGACTACACCTGTCATAGTCCTACTTATATAGTCTTATACTTTTTTTACCAATATAGGTATTTATAAAAAAGTTATGGCCAAAAAGAATAAACATTTCCTATCGGATCTCTCTTTCTTGGATAAGCCCACCTGAATAATATAATTAAATAGTTGTGGTGTTCGGGTACATGTAACAAACTCTACTCCAGTCGCCCGATAAATCTCAAATCACTGCACTAACAACTGAAAAGTTCAGTTCAAGCAACGAGGAGCAACAGTAAAGAGCTGTCAGCGAGAACCTGAAGATGGCAAATGGAATTCTGCCGAAACGTCTTAACAAATATATACAGTGTGTCCAACTAAGTCGGCACCATATGGGAAACTTTTTTATTATTGGTTTTATGAAAAAAAGTTATTCTTGATAAAAAGTTCTGCATGGCCTAAAACCCAAAATGAAATAATCAGATATAAATTTTTTGCAGTCGTATACGAGGTATGTCGAAAAATGTAAATTTTGCTCAAGAGTAAAGTACCTTTTTTTATTACAATATCGACAAACGGTAATAAGAAAAGTTGATCCTAATTGAAAATTACGGTCAGATATCCAATATTATCTATCTACCATGAAAAAACCATTTTTACACACTGTTCTCTGTAATTAGCAGTGATAATTTATGTCTACAGATCGACATTTAATCTAGGATGCACTGGCAAATTCTGTATAGTAGTAATTTGTCTCTACGTTGATATTTAATCTAGGATGCACTGACAAACCAATGAATTTTTTGATAGCAAACGTCAAAACGCTAGTTAAAATTTATAAAATACAAGAAATGGCAGCTCTATTAACTTTTGAGGAGAAAATTGAAATAGTTTTGATTGTGGGAGATCATTATAAAACTCATCGAGAAGCAGCAGTTATTTTTAACAACAGACATCCAAATAGAAATATTCAACATTCAACAGTTACGAGAATTGTAAATAAATTTAAGACTTCTGGAAGTGTTCATAATAATTTTAATAAAAAACGCCGGAAGCGGGTTGCAGATGATAACACGGAATTACAAGTGATGCTATCTGTCGTAGAACATCCAAAAATGTCATTGCGAAAAAGAATGTCTTTGATACAAAATAATGTAAGTAGAGGTACAATCGCAAATATTTTAAAAAGAAATAAATATCATGCATACAAACCGCAGTTTGTTCATACATTGAAAGAAACTGATTATGATAGACGGTTTTATTTTTGCTTTTTAATACAAGAAAAGTTAGAAGAGGATCCGTTTTTATTAAGACATATAATTTTTTCTGATGAGGCGACATTCTCTTCAAATGGAACTGTCAGTTCACAAAATTGTCGCTGGTGGTGTGACAGTAATCACAATTTTATAATTAAAACTCATGACCAATATTGGTTTAAGACAAACGTGTGGTGTGGCATCTACAAGAATAAAATAATAGGACCATATTTTTTTCGACAGACCATGAATGCCGAACGCTATCTACATTTTTTACAAAATGAATTGAACGACTTTATGGACGAACTGCCCTTACAAGACCGTCAACGTATATGGTTTCAACAAGATGGTGCTACATGCCATAGTACAGTAGCTGTTAAGGATTACCTTGAAACTGTTTTCAATGTCAAACTGATACATAGATATTCCGATATTTTTTGGCCGGCTAGATCTCCAGACTTAACACCTGGATTCTTTCTTATGGGGCTACTTAAAACAAAGGGTTTACCAGCAAGGACCTTTTCAAGATATTGATAATTTGGAGAGGATCATTTCAGAAGCATGCCAGGAAATTACTACAAATATGATAAAGGATGTGTTACGGGAATTTGATAAACGAACCATTAAATGTTTAGAAAGAGATGGTGGATATGTTGTGGCTTTGGTGAATTGAAGCAAAATATAAATTATTTCATTTGCAATAATGCTATGGATGTTACTTATTAGTTACTTGTTGTTTTCTATTTAACTTTTCATTTGTAAAATAAATTATTATGATATGCATGCACTAATTATTCAAATGCAATAGCAAATTGTTACATAACTTACCTTTGAACCGAAAGGTTATCATGTTTTTCAATACAATAGAAGTTTTATGATTTGCAAAATTAAATTATGTACAATTTATAGCCAAAATTATTAAAAATGGTTTTTTCTTGGTAGATGGATAATATTGGATACCTGACCGTAATTTTCAATTAGGATCAACTTTTCTTAATAACGTTTGTCGATATTGTAATAAAAAAAGGTACTTTACCCTTGAGCAAAATTTACATTTTTCGACATACCTCGTATACGACTGCAAAAAAATTTTGGGTTTTAGGCCATGCAGAACTTTTTATCAAGAATAACTTTTTTTCATAAAACCAATAATAAAAAAGTTTCCCATATGGTGCCGACTTAGTTGGACACACTGTATAACCAGAAGTTTTATATGACGATGGCAGCGTTTATATAATCCTAATCAATCAAACATTGTTCATTGGAATAGAACCGAACAATCCACAATTTTGCGATGTTTTGCAACTTTTTAAAAAAGTCTCTGGCCAAAAAGAGAGAGCCAGCAGCGTGCGGATTTACGAATTTCGTAAATTCCATAATATTTCGAAAAAACGAAAGCCTTCGGACTGTGTTAATTACGCATGATCTACGATGTCTTAAATTCAAATATTATGGATTCTCTATATAGTAAAAAAAAGAATATGGACAATAGTATTATTTTATATATACCTATATAAATATATGTGTGACACCACTGGATGACGAGTTAGCCGAACATTTTTTCATCTATAAGAGCTCCGCTTAGTTCACAGCAGTCAACAAGTTATTAAGTATAAATGCAGCACGTTCACACATTCAACCCATTTAGTCGACTATGGCAGTTACACAGAATCTCCTAGTCGTGGTTTTCATTTCTGGTAGGAGATAAAATTTAATATATTTCTATGGTAGAACGATGTGCCGCTTCAGTATTAAACAACAGCTAAATCCTTTGACGAGAATGCCGCTGATTTTTTGCTATGCTATGTAGTCTTTTTGGCTCCACTATAGAACTCATAAAGTTAAGGTTTAAGTAAAAAATGCGTTATTTCCCTATAAAATTAAATAGGAAACCTAATTAACCTATTTAATGCCTATATATAAAATACTCGTTAAATATTTTTAAGTGTAAAATCGCGCGAAACTGCCATGCAAATGACCTTTTATTAAAATTCTCTATATTTAAAACATGCATATTGCCAAAATGAATTTGCTTTAAATATTAAACAGTCGTTGTTCAGTGTTGGTTATTCCATTTTACCGCGTACAATAAAGGTAAATATTTTCTAGTCGAACCAATCTCAAATAATATTCCATTAAAAATGCGGTTCAACATAATATGCACATAGTATAGCGTTCCATTTGCCGTTTTATTAATAATAAAATTCCGTGGCTTGTTTTTAATAATACCATACCGCGTTTTAGACATGACGCCATGTTACGGAGTAATTGCAAGAACGAATTTATAGCTCCAGCTAGTGTCGTATAATTTTGCTGTGTTTCATTAAAAGCATCATCGGCACTTATTCCCCCTATTATATAACACGATTATTGCTACATAAGAGCCCTTCTCGCATATTTCTTTATTCGATAGTCACACGAGAGGCCCAATAAGTGCAGTTTAAGCCCTACATTATTGTATAGTGTTTCATAGTCGCAACAGTAAGTGTCAATTACAAAAAATGTTTTTTAAATCGATAAACAGAGATTCAGCATTCATTGTTCAAAATGTGCAGGGTAATTTTTCCTACATTATCTTTCCGTTTAATTGACTCCAAGATAAATTTAAATAATCGACATTATTCAAATTTACGCGCAAAATATATGTCCCACGTTGATGATTAAAGTTGAGGGAGTATGCCAAAAATGCCTGTTTTATAAAAATAAACATAAATTTGCATAGTTTGCACTATGGTTGACCAGAAATTGCACCTTCACGAAGTTTGATTCTAATCTATTGTGACATTCATGAACAACTTTCTGATTATGTCTTTAAAAATTCAATAATTCCTTCTAATCAGTCAGGATTTCGAAAAGGCTTCAGTACTTCTACACTACTAAGTAATATAACTGTCGAAATTTTCCGAGCCATTGACACCACGAAAGTCACCTCTTTGTCATACTGGATATGACTAAAGCTCTTGACTCCTCAGATATTAATTGCAAAATTTGAGTTATTATGGCATATATTGTTAAATGATCAAAAAATATATTAAATATACATTTTATATATCATATAGAATCACATAGATTTCAATTTTGTTGTTTACATTATGTTGTATTTTACAATGGGGAATTATCCAAGACAGTTCCTAATACATATATCCAATAGATGGCGCCATGCATACTCGGTTTAATGTCATTCTCAATTTGTATCATAAAATATATGATATAAATTGAGAATGACATTAAACAACAATTTAAAAGTTATATTATAACCTTTAAATTGTTTAAATTTTCCAATTTCTGAGAGCTTCCCAATCTCTTATTCGTAGAAATGAGTCAAATTGATAAAAAGGATTACGGTAGTAAAACAGCAACAAGTTTTCATTTTACATCCTAATTAATTTTGTTTATTCAAGACATATTTTTTCGTATTGACATTGACGGACAAGCAACCGAGTACAGCTGGTGCACTCTGGCGGATAAAATAAAAAAGAATGTTCTAAATCTTTTTTATAATGGAGCTTTATTTTATGAAAACTGCTTTAGAAAACTTACCTATAAAGGATTTTTATATGATTCACGACCTTTTTGTAAGCAATTTGAAGTATTTGAACTATTTAAGTGCCGAATCCCGGAGTGTTAAAAATTTGGGGTTAGAATTTCTTACTCACGTCCATACTAACAGTAAACCATAGAAGTCTATGCAGTAGACGAATGAAGCCCGTCGATTATTCTTGTAAACTGCGCGTGCTCTCACATCTTAAGATTATAAAATTCTTGTAATGTGTAAATACATTTATTTATCAGAAATTCTTTTAGCGTTTTCTTTTTTTTTTTTTTGTTTAACGTGTTGTTTTTAATGTCATGAGGCAATTTGTTGTAAATAATTGCAGAGCAGTAATAGGGACTTTTTGAAAATTTGATAGATTGTAGTTGTTTATTAAAATATCGTTTGCACCTCGCGTGTTATGTTCGTGTATGTTATTGTCTGAATTTATTATGGTGCTGGTGAGCGAATAGGGCTGCTTCGTATATGAAAATTGAAGTTAAGGTTAATATTTTGGATGTTTTAAATGTCTCTCTACAGGATTCTAGCGGCCCTAATGAGACCATTAACCTTAGAATTCTCTTTTGGAGTATAAATATTCTTTGTGAATATGTTCCCGGGCCCCATAATAAAATCCCACTTGTGACTGTTGGTCTTTTTTATAGTATTTTCTCCTATAGTTAAATTAAGTAAAGGTGGTACACGTCTTAAATAAAACTGTATGTAAGTGGTTTTGCTAATATTTAATATCTATCTTTTGTTTTTGCACCAAAACAAAAAATATTCTAATATTTTATTAGCAATACTTTGAAGTTCTTGTGTTGATGAGGCGGCTATACCAATAGTAACATCATCCGCATACATTCCCAATCTGATATGGGTGGATACTTCAGTGAAATATTGTTCTAAATCATTTATGAATATGATAAAATAATAAAGGGCATAATGCAGCGCCTTGAGGAACGCCTATGTTTATATTTTGGGAATCGGAATATGTGCTGGTTATTTTAACTAGAAATTCCCTGTTACTTATAAATGAATTTACCCAGTCTTTTATATTTTCGCGGATTCCGAGGGCGTCTGGTTTTTCTAACATCATTCTGTGATTAACACAGTCAAATGCTCTCGTAAGGTCGAAGAACATCGCCGTTGCATATTGGTTACTATCTAGTGATTCATATACTGTAAAAAATCAAAAACTGCAGTATTAGTAGAGTGCTTGGGCCTAAAACCATGTTGACTTGCACTAAGTACCTTTGTATGGGTAAGATAATCATATATTTTTTTGTGTATTATCTTTTCAAATACTTTTGATATGAATGAATTTTGAGCGATCGCTCTATAATGTTCCAATCTCCCCTTTTGTGAAGAGGTATGACATACGAAAATTTTAACTTGGAAGGAAAAATACCTGATTTTATGGATAAACTCATTAGAAAGCGTAAAGGTTCCAATTAAGTGATGTATGCATGCGTTTATGATATTATGATTCATTTCATCAGGACCGGTAGATCTCCTATTTGTTATTGATCGTAAAGCCGTTAGTAGTTCATGAGGCTGAATGTCCTCAAGAAACATTGAGTTTATACTTTTGTTTATTATCATTGTAATCAATTTCCTGTTTCTTACCATATTCTGTTGTGGCATAATGTTCTGCAATTGTACCAACATATTTGCAAAATAGGTTACTTATTTCAGATTCGTCTGATATATTGTTGTTGTTATATGTGATTGTAATTTTCTCATTTTTATTTTGAAAGAGAAATTATCTTTTGCTTCTAAATAATGTAAATATAATTCTTCTGATTCACTATTTTTATATAACCAAAATATATTTTTTAATTGTTCACTTTCCCTAATAACATTTTCATTTACCCATCCTTTTTCAAGAAAATTATATTTATGTGCAGTTTTTTTTTGGGGCATGCCACATCAAAACAATATAAAAAATTATTCCAAAAATAGACGTATGCATCCTGTATATCAGACATGCTATATAATTCTGAGAAATCAGTTGAAGAGAGTAGATTATTGAGTGTACGTACATTTTGTTCAGATACATCACGTTTCCAGTAATATGGCTGTTTTTTGAATTCGTTTGGCGATGTACTGAAAGAGCAAATCTGTAGTTTATGATCGGATATCGGATATATCAAGGTCTATATTTTTTGCACCTGTATTTTCTAGATTTGATAATATATAATCAAATTGACTGCGTGAATCGTTAAAATATCTTGTTGATTCTGTTGGAAGACATGATGTTATGCCAAAGCACTGAAATATGTCATCTAGTAGAGATTTACTCTTTCCAGGTATTAAATAATTTATGTTAAGATCTCGCCATAACACTAAGTATTCATGATTTTTGGAGATATAGGTTAAAATATTATTCAACAAATTAAGAAATATTTCTAATTCAGTGCCAGGACATCGGTAAACTGCAATCGGTGCAAATTTTAAATTATTAGTGACAGTACTTACTGCACAACTAACGCAAACTTTTTCACAAAGAAGATTCACTGGTATTTTAATATGTTTGTAGTTTCTGCTATCACATTTTCCATAAATGGCTACACGTCCGTGGATTGACAGTAGAAGGATATCAGTCTGTATTTGTTTATTGTAGTCGTGTTTAGTTGTGCTTCTTGCATCCAGTGCTCAGAAAAGCAAATGAATTGTGGTTCTTCCTTGGTGACTAAAATCTCAAGTTTGGTGATCTTATTTGAGAGTGCTTGTACATTTAAATGAATGATTTTTAGATAATTTTTAGTTAGATTTGTTATCCTGTCCTGATTTTGGTGCAGTTTTGTAATTTCTGGAACGAAAAAGATATTGGCTGATTTCAACCCCATCCGGTCAATAACCACAACAATACAATACAACTTTATTAAGAATTAAAATTTACATCTGCCTCCCCAGAACCCACTCCGCGACCTACCGTGCAACCACCGCGTTGTTCGCTGTGGAGGATTGCAGGGTTGGGCGGAATGGGACTGGTTCGGCTAAAAGACAATTAAAAACAGTTAAACCCAAATACCTTCCATCGCAGATGGATTAAATTAGGTTATAAAATTAACATATCTGAAAACAGATTTAATAAAACTTAAAACTACACCTTTTAAAAACTCACGCACTGTCACTGATTAAATTTTGATTCTGACGCAGGCACTTCAACTTGTACCTGTCAATAACCCATGCATCACGTGGGTATGCCTAATTTGAAGTAGGTGTGTTTCTCAAAATACATTCCTTTGTTTATTATTTTTGAATTCTGCTACTATAGGTCTTACAAAGGAAGCAGTTAATTTAACAACTATTTAAAAAATAGACGACAAAAGTCTGTATTGAACACGATTCCTCAGAATACTTATTATTGAGATCAGGTGTACCTCAAGGTTCTATTATAGGGCCAGTATTTTTCTCACTGTATACAGTCAGTTTATTTTATGTTTAAAACACTGCCAAATTCATTTATATGCCGACGATACACAGCTTTATTACTCATTTAATTCTTCTGAGGTTGATGGTGCATGTTTACACATCAATGAGGATTTAAAATCTTTTTTAAATGTATTAAAAGAATACTGCCTTATTATTAATGCCAGCAAATCCAATGCTCTGCTTTTTGATCCTAAAAAAATCTCGTCAAATTATTAAAAATCCCATTCATATAAGTGTAGATCCAGAAAACATTGAAATAGATCATATTCAAAAAATCTGGGTGTTATTATTGGCAGTGAGTTTCGGTTTGAATCGCACATAAATACTTGCACAAAAAGCATACAATTCTATTAAATTAATTTATGGTATTAGGCATTATTTACCTCAAAAAGTGAAAGGGATGTTATGTGAGCCTGGTGTTGTCTTTGTTAGATTTTGCCGGCTGTCTATATGGCCCTAATTCCACTATAAAAGAATAAGATTAAAAAAATTCAAAATTCATGTCAGGCTAATTTACGATGTTCGCAGACGTGAGAGAATATCATATAAGTTAAAGGACGCGGGTGGGTTGAATATGGAGAGTCGCAGATTGTTTCATTCGGCATGTTTATATCATAAAACTTTAGTTAAAAGATCTCCCGAATATTTATACAATAAAATAAAATTTAGGACCGATGCACATAACCTCAATTTACGTTTCAAAGACCTTTTAACTCCATCTATTCGTCGAACAGAACAATTTAAACGTTGTTTTAGGTATCAGATCTGCAAAGTTTATAACCCTTTACCTGAAAACATTTTTTATTAAAAACGTAAAAATATGACTACAAAAGAAAGTTAAAATAAACATATAAACAAAAAAATAGGACGGCCCCGCTTCATCTTGTGAACGCATTATTTTTATGTTATAATGGTTTAAAGTAAACTAAAATACTGGCACTATTACTATAAAATAGTATAAAACAACAAACACTATTTTTATTATTATTTATTTATTTCTCAGTATTACAACTTTATTACAAAGAAAATTCCCGGCTACAAAGTATCCTCATTACACGCCTTGATCTAAAAACGTCGATGCGTAACTTGACCTCAGAATAAATATATGTGCAAATTTTCAGTCTTGTACTTAAATACCTAACTGTTTTTAAATTAAAATGTAAATCGTTGTATACTTTTTATCAAAATTTACATCAGGTACTCGAATATTATGCGAGTTACTGAACTCGTGGCAGCTCGAATACACGCGGCATGGCATATAAGCCCCCTTTCATCGTGACTTGCTTTTGCACGCTATTAATAACAGCAGATTGGTTTATTTCCTTTTACATTGTTCCGAAATTTACCTATATAAATCTCCCCTTCAGCTTCCGCAATGGACGACCCGGAAATACAAGAGACTGTGGAATCGATCCTGGGCAAGGGAGCGAAAGTGGTCGATTGTGAAAAGAAATCGTCAATTAAAGAAGAAGAAGTGCTTTTCATCAACGGCATCCCCGTGACGTTGGAAGGTAGAGACGGGTTGGCCATAAAGCAGGCCCTGATAACCGGCCAGGTACCACCCTGCGACCTCCTAAACACTCTACTAATTAAAACCGGTATTTTAAAAGCCCCGGTAAAGCTAGACACTTCTCTCAGCGTAAAGTCCACGACCGTTACAAAGGAGGAGGTGACGGTGTCTCGGGCCGGCAAGGTGGTGGATGAAAGAAGCAGAGAGACAAAGGAGCAAAATTTTTATTCGACCGCGATCTCGGAAGTGTTCGAACCGATTAAAATTATACCCAATACCGAACTGTTGAATGGACAATACAACAACGTTAAATACACGGAGAATATCGGGGAGCACGGGAAGTATTACGATAATAACGGCTATGAGACTGGGAGTGAACGAAAATTCGGATCGTGTTCAAGTGCGTCGAGTTATGAGTCTGAGGAACCCACTGTGCCCTCTTATAAACCGAAACCTTGTCTCAGCAAGGATTCGGGTCATTTGAGCAACTCTATGTCGACTACCAAAGTGGATTTTACGCCAAGTTCTATCGATTCCCTTAGCTCGCTGGACGAAACTGACTTTGTTGCCGATCGGTTTAGGAAGTGTACACCGTATACTAGGAATGGACTGGCGAATGGCTATCAAAATGATTTTCTTGTAAGTATCCACAACGTTTTACCCTATCAATTTTAACAAATTAATGTCAAAAATATGAAGAACTTTTGTCACTACCTACCTGTAAAATAATGAATAAAATATCATGATGTTGGTACTTTAACGAAATATATTTTTTTTTAACATATACCGGGTGGCTCAACCGACAGGGACACTCTTGTAACTTTCGAATGGGCGAATGGATCTGTTTCAAATTGGTTTGGTGATATAAAAAAAAACTCGTGAAACAATAATATGCATAATGTCTACATTCTCTTTGTACTAAATTTATGATTTAAAAAAGAAATGTTTTGATAACGATTTTTTACAGTAATTATATTGAAAGAGTTAGCCCTAAGTAGGTTTAATAAATGAAATAAAATAGGTAAAACCGTAAAAAATACTAACTTATTAATCTCTGTATACCAAAAACCTAAGTTTTTCTCATGAGTAGATTATGTGTATAATGCAGTCAAAATAGGATTTGAAGTGGAACTTTTTCCATAAGTAATTTTATGGTTGGATCCTGTTGGGTGAGGTGCTAAGGAGTACCCAAAAATTGTTTGTACTTCAAAGGCCCTGCGCTCCAATTGTTATTAACAATTTAGTTTTTTTAACAGCGTTTTTCAACCAGAAAATGTGAAAAATCCGAAATATATAGGTCCGATCGGGACAAAAAAAAACCGAAATTTTCGTCTTATCTCTGCTAAACCCGTTACCGTGCTCAGCATCCTCTAAAACGGGGGGGCCGTTTTAGAGGATGCTGAGCACGATGGTGATTTCGAGACCCCCTCGTCGATGCCCGCCAACCCCCAAACGGCCAAAAACCACCCTCGAAATGGGCAAACCGTGGATAGGCCGTCTTCTCTCGGCTAAACCCGTGTTACACCCCGTTTTAGAGGATGCTGAGCACGATGGTGATGCCGAGACCTCTCCTCGACCCCCGCCAACCCCCCAAATTGCCGAAAGTCACCCCCGAAAGGGGTAAACCGTAGATAGACCGTCTTCTCTCTGCTAAACCCGTGTTACCCCCCGTTTTCGAGGATACTGAGCACGATAGTGATATAGAGACCCCTCCTCGATTCCTGCCAACCTCCCAAACGGTCAAAAACCACCGCCGAAATGGGTAAACCCCGGATAGGCCGTCTTCTCTTGGCTAAACCCGTGTTAACCCACGTATTAGAGGATGGTGATGTCGAGAGTGTCGAGACCCCTCCTCGACCCCCCACCAATCCCCCAAATGGCCGAAACCATCCTCGAAAACGAGGGGTAACACGGATTTAGCCGAGAGAAGATGGTCTACCGCGATTTACCCCTGTCGGGGGTGGTTCTTCGCCATTTGGGGGGTTGGAGGGATCTCGACATCACCATCGTACTCAGCACGGGTTTAGCCGACAGAAGACGGGTTATTTGCGGTTTACTCCTTTCAGGGATAGTTTTTGACTATTTGGGGGTTTGGCGGTGGTCGAGGAAGGGTCTCGACATCACCATCGTGCTCAGCATCCTCGAAAACGGGGGCAAAACAGGTTTAGCTGGTAGGAGACAACGGATACGCTGTTTACGCCTTTCGGGGGTGGTTTTTGGCTGTTTGGGGGGTGGGGTGATCACGGAGAGAGATTTAACTACCGCTATCGTGTTCAGCATCCTTGAAAACGGGTGGGGGAAGACATAGTCTCGTTAGGTTAGAAAATATTCATATGTTTCGAGGTTCTATCCGACACACATAATGCACGACTTTTAGTGTGGGTCTTAGGAACGCAACCATAACCTATAAAAGTGAAAAAAACTGGCCAAAAATCTTTTTTCTTCATTTTGCTGTCCAGTGTCGCTGAGTGAATTAAAATAATGGTATTAAAATTTCCTTTCTGATCTGATACAAAATGTTCAAAATGGGCGAAAGAATTCATTTTTTGTTTAACTGGGTTTTAAACAAATGCAAAAAAATGACCAAAATAGGTTTACATTTTTTTTTGCGGTATCAAAAAGCTGGCGTCGACACCTAACTTTTGAAAAAAAATAATCCTTTTGGATTTAATAGTATAAAATGTCGGCCAATTTAAATTTTAAATAAATTCAATTACGCACACTGGGTTTAATATTTTTGCACCAAATTTTCAGGGTGTTTTTAATAGCGCAAAAGGCAGATTTTCTGAAAGTTTGAAGCTGTTCGGTTCACTCAGCTGGTCTGGGCACCAAAGTGAAAAAAAAACGCTTTTTGGCCAGTTTTTTCACTTTTGTGGGTTATGGTTGCGCTCCTAATGTCCTAAGATCTACACTAAACGTAGATTTATAAAAAAATTAATTACAAAGATTTTGGTTCTTTTCTGTCCCGATCGGACTTATATATCTCGAGTTATTCACATTTTTTTGTTGAAAAACGCAGTTAATAAAATTAAATTGTTAATAAAAATTGGAGCACAAGGTCTTTGAAATACAAAAATTTTTAGGTACTCCTGAGCACCTTTCCAATAGGATCCAACCATAAAATTGCGTATGGAAAAAGTTCCTTTATATTGATTTTTTGTGTTTAAAATCAGTAGTAAGGCAGAAATACGGTGTAATAGGTATTGAAAACAAAATATTTAAAGCGTTTAAATAGAAAAGAAAAAAATCCGAACAAAATGGTGATACATTTATAGTGAGTGGGGAAGCAGAGACAAATGTGTTGGCTTATATTGAATATGACCCAAGTGTTCTAATGAACAGTAACTAAATGTGAATATGTAAAGTTATATAGAAGGATTTTAAAGGAATACAAATACCGTTCATACAAATACAGCTTACACCAGCATCTGTGAGGATGATTATCAACGTAAACTATTGTAATTGGTTTTTGACTCAAAAAGCACGAATAAACAATTTTGAGTAAACAATTCTTTTTTCCGATGAGTCCAATTCAAGTTCAATTCACAACACATTTATTTTTAATTAAAATTACAAATATGGCCTCGCCAGCGCACATCCCGGGATCAGTCGATCAACCGCGACGTAAGTCGTCACGGCGGGTGAAACTGGACGGGGGCGCCTCTGGTGCGGCGGCTAAAAACAATTTTGAAGATGAGCCCAAATTCACACAATAATGGAATGTTTAACCATAACAACGTGAGATATTGGCCAAAAGAAAATCCCTGACTGCGTCAAGAAGGAACATTTCAAGAACGTTTCATATTTAATGTATGGATTGGGATATTAGGTCTAGAAATAATAAGGCCAACATTATTTGATTGAACATTAAAAAGTCAACGTTATGTGTCTTTGTTGGAAAATGAAATTGAGTTGGAACTTACCGGCTGACATAACAAGGGATATGTACTTCCAGCAAGATGGTGCAGGATCTCATAATTCAATTGTAGCAACTCATATATAAATTACAGATTTGATGAAATTGGATAGGTATAAGCGAGCGCAGATTTACGGTGCACCCAAAAAGGGCAATAAATACTTTACGACCTCATTATTATCGCCGTTGGACCATTCGGCCTGGTGTCATCAAACAAGCCGACGCACATTAAAAACCTATAAAAGTAGGTGAGTCAATTTGCGAACAAAATAGTACATAGCCGTTCTTAAAATTCGTATGTATTAGAATGTACATATTATAACGCGCTGTTAAAATTGAATGACTGAGTTGCTAATCTAAATATTTCAAGTGCGTACCTGGGCGCAATTATTTTTACGACTAGTTTAACGGTATATTAATGGGGTCGTAGTTTTTGTTATCTTTTTGAGTGCACCATAAATCTGAGCTCGACTATATGCATGGTCCCGATAGATGTCCATCTAGGCCTCCGAACTTAACACCAATTGACTTCTTTGTATGGAGACACATTAAATAATTATATTTACTTGCGACCTGCTACAACTTGGATGGACATGAGTTAAGAGAGATATTGCAATGTACTGTAAATAGGGCCCCAGTTGTGGATCAGGGAAAATTGACAACATTTTGAACACTTAAATGGACATTAATAGTGTACTATTATTGGTAATGTAGGTTTAACTTAAATGATGAAATTCTATTCACATTTGAAAAATTTACGTTCCATAAATTTATTTAAATAATAAAAAAATCAATTATCAAAATATTTCTTTTTTAATTATAAATTATTACAAAATAATTACAATTCAATAACGATTTCGTTTTGAAATAAAGTACAACTTGTAGACAATCCTAAGGATAAAATTAAGTGAAATTTACAAAATCAGTTGTAAAGATTGTATGTTGGGCAAGCGAAACGTCCAATTACAGCTAGACTCAAGGAGCATACGGGCCATCTCAGCATGCCATTGATAACCATTACAGAATAGACATTAATAACCTGTGTATGCTAATAACAAATTCCGGGAAGGTGTCCTGGAAAAACCTGCAAATATTTGCTGATGAAAATTAAATAAAATTGCATAATTATGTATCATAAACCTATACAACAAATCATTTTTGTGACGTGTCTGGCGCGCTGTTGTATTTGCCAAAAGGCGCCCACCAAACTAAATTTACAATGTATTTCTTGTTTATTTTTAGCCTACAATATTCGGGACCGTAGCTTCCGACCTCACACCAAAAGACTGTTCAAACAGAAGGGTAAGTGCCTGTCTTTATTCCCGTATGTTATTAATAAAGAAACTAACTGTACATGTGCTCAGATGGTTATATATTAAGTTAAATGTCGTTATTAATATGAATGTGTGACAGCACTGTGTAGTTATGTAGGTCAGTAATGTTTTATGTTGTTTTTTTTGTGTTTGTGTGGAGAAAGCATTTCTTTCGTTTATAAATGTGATATACGGGGTGTTATTTTACACGTGTACCAGTGTGCCCAGTAGGTTTTTATCGTACTCATTGTTAGTTTAGGTTGTAGGTTATGTTCGGTGGCGGTGTATTAGATAGTAACGATCAGTTTATTTATTTCGTTTATTCAGTAAATCAAGTAAATGAACAGCTGTGTATGTCTTATAGTGAATGCAAAAGTAACTATATTAGACGGGTGTAGTTTTTACCGCATGTTAAGGACATCAAATAACAATAACAAATAAGAATTATGTCATTTGCTACAATACGGACTTTTTTATTTAAATTGTAGGTTTTTAAAAGTAATTTATTACGGTTTTAACGGAATTACTGTATTCTCTTTTTTTTTAACCATGTTTTTAATACTATTTTAAAAGTTACTTATAATACAAAAAATAATTATTTGCAATAACTTTTCTGATGAATGAAAAATGCGTAAAAACGCAATCATTAAAAAAGCAGTGTATGTATACGATAGTTACAAACGAAGAAATTCTAACGTTTTTATAATTTTGAGTTAAACTCTACGTCTGCTTATTGCTAAATGTCATAAGTTTACCTTTATAACAATTGTTATTTTTTAAGAGAAATGTAACGCATAGTTACACATTGTTAATATAATCGCTGAGGATTCATTTGCCCCAACTTAAACGCGAATTTGGCGCCAATACCTAACTATATTAAGCCATTTTTGAAAATGGGTGCAATTGATAGAAGCGATTAGCCGGACATCATGGATTACGAAAATGCTATTCACTGTGGTTGGAAGCCACTCCACTGTCTAGGGCCATTTTTATACAAAATGGCCGCCGTACGTTTTTTAACTTCCTTTTCAAATTTCTCCGGTACTACTGGTCCTATCAGAGCGGGCAATGGCTAAAGATCTTTGTTGTTGAAAGGGCAACAAAACTAGAGTAGCTAGAAATCTAAAAAGTCTAACAACCTCAAAAAACCAACAAACGTATTAACGAGTCATTTTTCAACTTTTTTCTATTACTCGGGTTCCAGTAGAGAGAATTTGATGAAATTTGGAGAGAAGGCATCTCTTATCAGTACTAAAGGGTACCTAAAATTTTAAAGCGGTATATATCAAGGAACAAAAAACGAAAAGTATAACGAAGATGTTTATAACATCTTCGTTTGTAATTATCGTGTAAGTTTTTTAAAAAGCATCGTCTTTTAGCGTATTTATTACACAACAGAGCATTTTTTGTTGTAAATGATTATTTTTAGTTGAAAACACTTTTTATTTACAACAAACTTTTCAAAAACGTTAAGAAATATAGTTTAAGATTAGAATTTCTGTTTGTTAAAACCACGGTATGGTTGATTCAAAAACTTACAATTTAAAAACATATTTTAGAGCAAATTCTACGGGGTATTGAAATTTTAAATGAAAATAAACAATTTGGCCGTTGTAATAAAATTTTTAAGTTCAAATTTGGTCTTGGTGTGCCCCACAGGCAGTACATGTCTTCCAAATTTAAGCAAAATATTTTAATTGTTTTCGGAGATACATTAATTTGTTTCAGCTATTTTAATTACTTACAAAACAACTAATAATCCAACTGACTTCCCGAATTTCTATTCTTGTTGGAAATTTTATTGTAAACAATTTTCTATTCTTCCAAACAAAGATATTTACGAAAAACCGCTGAAAAACGATAATTTGCAAAAAAAATTGTTCAAAAAAAGTTCCCGACTGGCTTCATTTTACAAAACTTGACTGTATGTTTGAAAAACCAGATCCGTCTAAAACAGTTCTCGAACAATATAATTAGATATCAAGCGGTAGTGATAAATTACGTTAAGGGTTGGACCGTATGCTTTAATGGGGACTTCTTAACTATACTCTAGTATACTCTTGTCAGTTCTTGTTGCATTTTTGACTGGCTTTTTTTGAAACGGGCTAAAATGTTGGAAAACAAAGCTCTAAGTATCAAAATAATTTGTCGTGAATTTTTCTTGAGTAAATAATATGCGAAAAACCACCCTCTGATGATTTACGGGGGTGGTAGTGCTCAGTTCAGAGAAAAATGTATTAATTCTCCTATTTCTGCGTAATGATAATTCGCACAAACTGTTTTCTGACACGACAAATTCCTAAAAAAGAACCAGTACAAAAACCACCTCTTCATAATTTACGAGGGTGGTAGTGCTGAGTACAAAAAAAATGTAATAATGACCCTATTTCTGCGTAATGTAATTTTTCGACAAATTCCTGAAAAACAATCGGTCACAAAAACTATCCCTTGATTATTTTTACAAGGGTGGTAGTCAGTACGGAGAAAAATGTATTAATTCTTCTATTTCTGCGTAATGAAAATTCGCGACAAACTGTTTTTTGGCACGACAAATTCGTAGGCAACTCACGACAGATTCCTAAACAAGAATCAGTGCAAAAAACTACCCCTTGATGATTTACGATGGTGGTAATGATAAGTACGGTAATTTTCTAATTTTAACTATTTTTGCAAACCAGAAATTCGCATCACATTGTTTCGTGGCACGACAAATTCCCACGTCTCTTATGGCGAATTCCTCAAAAGAATCAGTTCAAAAAAACTACGAGGGTGGTAGCGCCGAGTACCGAAAAAAATGTATTAATTTTCTTATTTTTGCAAACTAGAAATTCACGACAAATTCCGACGCCCCTTACGGCAAATTCCTGAAAAAGAATCATTTGAAAAAACCATCCCTTGATGATTTATGAGAGTGGTAGTGCCGAGTACCGAACGAAATGTACTAATTTTACTATTTTTGCAAACTAGTCATTCGCGGCAAATTGCTTCGTGGTACGATAAATTTCTACGTCCCTTATGGCAAATTCCTCAAAAAGAATCAGTTCAAAAAACCATCTCTTGATGATTTACTGGGATAATAATTGCTAATGCTGAGTTTGGCAAAAAATGTATTAATTTTCCTATTTTCAGGTACAATAAATTGATTCGTGGCACGACAATTCCTACGTCCCTTACGGTAAATTTCTGAAAAACAATCAGTTGAATAAAACAATCCCTTGATGATTTACGTGGGTGGTAGTATCGTACCGAGAAAAATTGTGTACTAGTTTTGCAACAAATTCTTTCGTGACACGATAAATTCCCACATCAGTTCAAAAAGACCATCCTTTGATGATTTACGAGGCAGGTAGTGCCGAATACCGAAAAAAATGTATTAGGTATTAAGAATTGGTTTTTTTTTAGGAATCTGTTGTGAGTGGCTTACGAATTTGTCGTGTCAGAAAACAGTTTATTTTCATTACGTAGAAATAGGAGAATTAATACATTTTTCTCTGAACTAAGCACTACCACCCCCGTAAATCATCAAGGGGTGGTTTTTCGCATATTATTTACTCACGAAAAATTCACGACAAATTATTTTGATACTTAGAGCTCTGTTTTCTACCATTTTAGGCCGTTTCGGAATGTGGTAATGTTAACTTGACTATCAAGTTGGCATTATCATGGGTTTTTTAAAAATAAGACGCGACAAATTTGTCTTTTCACGACAAATTGACGACAAAAAAGTGACAAATAATCCATATATTGGGTAATGCTAACTTGATGGACGTCTTGAAATTGATTTTGACGTTTAAAGAAAATTTCATCGTTTGGAAACATGGTTTCGCGTATGTTTAAATTATATTATTACTATTATTATTTGTGTGTAAGCCATTCCTGGATTGGATCGCTGCCCCCGATGTCTAATTATGTGTCGATTGTTGACTACTTATATCACACAAAATAAACTTTGATTTGATTAACAGATAATATCTTATCTTTGTCTCCCGTAAAAAAACAACAGTAAAATATTTTATATCAACAGTCGACGTGTATCAGTGACGGCATAAAGTGTTTTGTAATAACATTGTAACATTTTTACGAATTAATAATACACTTTCGATATCATTTGCACCATTTCCACGTTAATGTAATAGGTGATTATTTTCTCTTGTAACCAGTTATTTAATTAGTTAGTTTCTAGTTCCGTGTTATCTGTAGTATTACATTAACCTTTAGTTTAGTGAATGCGATTGCAATAATTAATACTAACTGTTAACATTTTACACTTCAGAGCTTGCCACAAACACCGCAGACTAAAAGTTTTTCGACCATTTTTAATGGTGAAGCCGGCCAGGAGGGTTCTGCAGAGTCTGGTTTGCAGCAAGATAACGTAAGATGTGGTTTGCTTAACTTTAATTAGAATTAGCCTTGTTTAGTTTAGTTAGAAATGAGATTACATGTAAGTCCCGCTTATGGATTTAATCAATTTTAATCTGGAGTATTTAACTAACATTTCGAATTATGTTGATAATATTGTAGAGGGCTTTTACTTGGAAAACATTTTTTGCATGGATTAGTAAGTAGCGATGTTAGATTAATTTTTAATTAAACATAAATTACGGCATAGGTCTTTGGGTAGCGGTTTATACAGTTGTAGATTAAGTTTTAAATAATTTAGAATGTTAGTCCCTTCCATCGCTTAGACTTTTAAGCACACACAAATATACAGGGTTCACGACTTAAAACTTCCCAGGCACGCAACTTTTTTTGGCCAGTTACCGTAGACACAAAAATCGCGTTAGGTCGCAAAAAATTGCACTGTTCTGATTTTTTTGGGAAGTGTAGAATAGTGTAAAACTAGTTTGCTGCTTCTAAAAACCTGTGCTAACTACGTGGTGCTCGAAAAACCTTGAAATAGTTTTTGGCTTATACCTTCTGAAAGGTGCATCCTACAGAAAAAGTCGTCGTTGAAGTTTGTTTCCTATTTTATGTGATTGACATGAAACCATTTATTTAGTTTACTACTTGTATGACTAGAAATGCAAAGTTGAAAGAATATACAGTAATCGTTGGGACAATAGTCACAGAAACCATTTAATTTTGTAATAATTTTTGTGACAAATAGTCGGACATGAAGTTAGAACAATCCAAATATTTTAAGACAATAATTGTAAAATATAGAATGTTGGGGAAATATCCCTTAAGTGCATTACAGAAACGGCAACTACCAAATTGTGTATGACTGTCCAACAACGTAAAAAGCGATTGTTCGATGTAATTCAAACAGACAGACTTTCTTCGTCGAAAAAGTAACTCACTAAAATATAAGAAAGGTACCGGACCGATGGGCCCAAGCACTAATCGTTGGCCTGTAAAGTTTGTAATTCGTAAAGTAATTATAGTGACGGATCGTTATTAAACAATCATAGAAAACTAGGTATATCGCAGGTGAGAAATCTCACACAATAAGTTCAACTGCAAAACATTCTTGTGAAATCTTACGTGTCAATATAGGCACACGGTAAGCCATTAATAATACGTCAACTGAAGTATAATTGAAGTTAAAGTCGCTTGTCATTGCATAAACCCTGAAAATATACGGTTCCATCAATAAACTGGTTATTTATCAAGCGTAACGTTGGATGCATTGTTTTTAAATTATAGGCCACAAACTGAAAAAAGTTGTCAAAAACTCAAGGTTTTTTCGGCCACACAAAAATTTGCCAAGGGTTTGGAGGTCTAAAACTTGGATTCTACATATTTTCTGCAATATGTACAAGATGATAGAAAAAATTTGTTCCTCGTTTAAAGTAACTATCACCCCGTTTCGATGACGCCGTTCCTGGACTAAGCGTCAAAAACCTTCGAAAAAGTATAGTCTCGTTTCTGGTTTAAAATTTTGTCGGCCTATGTATCAACATTGATTTTTTCTGTTAGATACAATTTTTTTGAAAATTCGAATATTTCGTTGGCTTTTCAAAGAAATTGGAAAAATTCATGCACATATATATCTTTTATTTAGTGAAAAATCGTGTGATTCTTTTTTTTATCGTTTTTATTTTTTGTAAATATCACAGATGAAAGGTGTTAATTTTGGTTTTTCTGATGTAAAATTACAATTCTTGCAAACTCAAATTTTTGAAAAAATGTTTAGAAAATGAATGACAACATATGATTTTTTATTATATTTATTATTTTATTTATTACTAAGTATTACATCACCGGGAAAATCGGAAGAAACAGGGAAAAGTCGGGAATTTCAGCGTCCAAGTTTGGTACACACCGCATGAGATTGGACGTGGTACATAAATGTCTTAAGGTAACCCCACAAAAGAAATCCACCGAAATTAAATTTGGCGATCTAGCTGGCCATCGCAAAGGTCCATCTTAAAATTTATCATTCCTTTCGGTGTTCTTCGTGCTGAATATGAGAATTTTCTTGACGATTCGTATTAATTATTCTTTCAATGTGAATACCCTGTATATATTTTGTACAATAATTCATTAGATAATGTTTCTGAGTAATAGTTTTAACTACATGTTTAGATATCAGATATCTCGGACGTTTCATTGTTAATAATTTTTTGTTGTGACCCATCCTATATATTTATTTTCTTATGATTTATCTTTTTCTTTCTTCGATAGTCTCTACTATGTGTCGAATATGAGAATTTACCTAACCATTTTTTATTAATTATTCTTTTAATGTGGCCGCCCTGTATATATTTTTTACAATTCCTCATATAATACTTCTAAGTAATAGTTTTGACTACTTGCCAAATATCAAATTCCATCAATAGTTTTTTGTTCATAATTCTTTTGTTGTGATCCACCCTTTATATCTCGTTTTATAAGATTTATCATTCCTTATCGTTAGTATTACTTTCGTCATATTTTTCCCTAGAAATTTCATAATGTTTTGTTCCTTTATAATACTGCCAGCCGCATGTCAAATATAAGTTCTTCCGACGAATTTTTATTGAAATTATAGACGCCATTTTGCAAAATGGCTACCCTACCTCTCTGCTCAAGTTTCCAAAGCGGCATCCGATTGAAATAGTTCGTAAACAGTAGAAAGACATAAGACATAAACAAAGTGGCTGTTTATCATAATTTGCAGATCATTTTAATTTTTATTTATGACCTGCTATTACTGTAGGTACCTCTCAAAATTTCAGCAACTGAGACATTCCCAAAAACAAAATTTAATTGCAAACCACTACAATACACCATAAAATCACTAAAACCCCAAGCTTCAGCGATTTATTTGAGAATAAAATAGCTGTCACGTGGGGGGCGCGGAAAAAAACCATTCTAATCGCTATGAGCAATAATTTATGAATGAAAAACAGCCTGGTCCTGTTGTTAACGTGTGGGTAGGATAAATATGTCATATTTGATTTAAATCTTATCTAAAAGCGCACCCAAGTAATCCACTTTAGATAATAACAATGGCTCATGGTTGTCTATATACGGCGCTATCATTCTTCAATCAACCGTCATACTAAAAACCTGCTATTTATTTATTCTATTACTATTCAGGGCGCCATGGCAGTCCCAGTGTTTATTTATATTTATATTTAACAGTGTATTTACCCACTTACATAATTTTAATAACAACAATATAACAGGTATTAGAGTGTGTTTTTACAAAACATAACAATATAAATAAATATTGTTAGTTGTCTGTTATGAACTAGACAAATAAATTTGTCTGTAGTAAATTTATTTTCATTATCTGCTGAGGCGCCAGCAAAATCAAATTATGAATGAAAGTCATATACGTAAATTTACTATGATCTATAATATTTACTAAATTGTATTTAACTTATCTGTATATTTTAATAATAGATTTAATTAATTAGTCGGAATCAAGTTTACATTGAAGGACAATCATCTAACGGATTTCTATAATCAATTTAGTTTTATCAATTGCGTCATTTATAATAGCTAAGGAGGTATGGCAGAAATTGATAATAGTAAAATAAATAGTATAACTTTATCCAATGTCAGTTTAAAACGACATAAAAAACAAGAGCGCATTCCTTTGTAAACCGACCTCGAACGCGTGCCATCCATAGGTGCGCGTAACTTATTTTTCAAGGCAATACACACCCTACAATATTTTAAAAATCCTTTATTATACTCGTAACACTGTTTTGCGGACTTATTAACTAAAAAATTAGGACTAAAAGTGGTGAAATGATAGGTAGGTATAGTCCAAGTAAGGACTTCCTGAGACAAAAAAAAACGAATCAAAAACTTTTCGGCATAATTATTATCGCCGCGGGCCATGACGCTAATCTGAAGTAAATAGACTCCAGTAAATAAAAAATGCAAACAAAAACTTTACAACATAATTATATCGCTGCGGGCCTTGGCGCTAAGTCTGACATGAAACATTCCCGACGCACATTAAAAACCTATAAAGGTAAGCTAGTCAATTTGCGAACAGCAATTTTAATGAAGTCGTAAAGTTTTTGTTTGGTTTTTATGTCTCAGTTTATTCTTACTTGAACATTATATGCATATTGTATATCCGTTTGTCTAAAGGATTATAATATAATAATACCTATACACTTTTATATAAACTGACAACAAATTTTACTCACTTAATTAATGACATTTTGTACAGAAAGTAAAAATTTCACTGACTCTTAATGCAGAGAACTAGAAAAATTTTATATTATAGGAAATGTCACCGTCCAGCAAAAACCAACGAGGAGGTGTGAGTAGTTTTTGCCAGAATGGGTAAAGGTATATAATCTCCGTATGTCTAATGATTTTTGAGACATGGTACTTCATAAATTGGCATTTTTTCCAAAAAATTAAAATTTTAAGTTTTGCTTTTGTTTTCAGCCAAATATCGACACAACCGCCCATCCTACGGGAAAAATTATTAGAAACTGAGTTTTACCACATTTAATTACCTTTCATATAAGCGCAAAACGGGGTCAGGATCAGAATTCATTATCAGGAAAGTCAATAGTTGGCTCTCTACCCAATGGCTTTGTTTTGTGACGAGGAGATGCGTAAAGGCACAGAATAAAGGTTTTACTCAGTTTTTACCCCTCTCCCCGAAAACATCCCTATAGGAACCCTTACATTCATTGTTGGGGATGGGGGCTGTTTGTTCCATAAGGTCATCTGGCACCAGAATAGGCCAATCCCCTAGCTGCTTACGTCAGCTACACATTAAGACACATTGGGAGGAATGTGGCCGGTTGTGTTTGCCGGCTACCCAGAAGATGGGGCACAAAAAAAGCAGAAAGATTACGTCGGTATGCAGCTTCATTATGCAGCGACATAATCTTTGAAGATTTAACATTGATCAAGGTGCCCCAAGAGAAATTGCTGTGAAACGATAACAACAAGCGGCGCATGATCAACTTCCTCTGCTCAGGATTGAAAAACGAGGGGATCCAAACAGAGCAAGCTACAGAGGACGCAAACTGCACTATAGTGAGAACAGCGCTAGTCAAGAGCAGTTCCTATGAAAAAGTAATAATAGTTGCAGAGAACGTGGATCTCTTGGTGCTCCTAAATGGATTGAGATCTAGTGTGGACAATGTGGCAGAGTGAATCAGGCTCTCTGCAGTTTTCCTCTACATCTTTCAATCACGGAGAGCTATCTTTTCCCCCTGGATTTGTATTATTTTTGCACGCCTTCTCCGGTTGCGACACTACTTCTGCCCTTTTCTGGCATGGAAAGATGAAGATGTTGGGCGTCCTCCAAAAATATCCACGGCTGGTTGATGTCGCTACCATTTGTCTGCCCCCAACTCAAGAGGCTGCAGCTCAACATGCATATCGAACATACCACAAGGTTCTGGAGTGGTTGGGTGTAGAAAAAGAACCAACCTACTGGAGCTACACCAGTAACCGGCAGGGGCTGTTACCCGTGACATCCACAAAGGGCCCAGCCCCTCAAAGCCTCCTAAAATTCATATCATGCAAGTGCCGCAAAGGGTGCACTGGACGAGGTTGTACGTGCCAGAAAGCAGGGCTAAAGTACTCTATTCTCTGTCAGTTCTGTCGGGGCAAGTCATGCCAAAATGTCCCCACAATTGAAATAGACGACTCCGACAACGAAGAATACATCGACAAATCTTTATCTTTGGAGGAAATGTTGTCTCAACAATATAATCAACCGGGATCCTCAAAAAAATGTAAAATTTAATTTTTTGTAACACTTTAATTATTTTCTGCAACGGAATATATGTCAATAGGCATAACAACTTTTTACCTGGCTTTTTAATTAATAATTTATCTCACAGTATGAGCGGTTGTGCCGATATTTGGCTGAAAACAAAAGCAACGCTTAAAATTTTAATTTCTTGGAAAAAAATGCCAATTTTTGAAGTGCCATATCTCAAAAATTATTAGACATACGGAGGTGCACGTGGGCTTAAATTGTGGCAAATTTAATATACTTTAAAAATGATAATGACAGCTAAAAGAACTGAAAAAACGCATAGTTTGTGAATTAAACTGCAAAAACTGAAAAAAATCCGAAAATTTTGCAGTTTTTCAAGTATTACGCAGCTAGCACAATTTTTTTTGCTTGAAAAACGTAGTTTCCCACTTCCCTAACGGGATCCAAATAACATGCCAAAAATTCAACTTTACATCGCGTTTTGTGTTTTTAAAGTTTTTATTTGTAAGATATGAGTCCTACTTTGACTCCACTAAATAGTGCGCCCTGAATTGAAACTGTAAAATAAAATTGCGTCTTTCCTATATTATGTTAATAAAATTTCAGATTCTTACACGTCTGTAATTATTCTAGGCTCTGGTTTACCGTGATGGAAACTTGGTCTCAGGCCCTTTGGAAGCGCTAATTCAACACATGGTACCAACTGACGTCTATTACCCGGACAGAGCGTACTTATTTGCATTTCTCTTGTCTTCGCGCTTATTCATTAAGCCACACGATCTCCTTGCCAAAGTTCGAAATCTTTGCGAAACTCAGCAAGGTTTAGGTAGCACACCCGCTGGAAGTTCTCACCAAGGGCAAGCTCGCTTCGCCGAACACTTAGTCCAGTTACTTGCCGAATGGACCGAAACATTCCCTTATGATTTTAGGTAAGAAATAATGTGGATTTTTTTAACGTCCATCTATTTTTAAACATAATATAGCTGCTTTCCTTTAGTAAATATAACAAAATTAACTTTAACATAATACGTAGTTTCATAAGTCAATAAAAAATAGATTATTTTTTCAGTTAGAATTCTTATATGAATTATAAATTTATTTATTTTATAGTAAAGAAAACTTATTTTTAAACCATCTGTAATTAATATTATGCACAATATTGGGAGCGAGTTAAATTTTAAAAAGTCCTGCCTACTTAGATATTTTTAAATACATAGTTTATAAAGATGTTAAAATATACGGCATCTGCACGTGATGTCATATTATTCAAGGTCGTAGCTTGTACGGAAAGCAACTAATACATAACCCTACTTTAAACGAGCATCTCGCGCCACATCCGTTCTTGGCTGCCGTCAAGGGCAAGGGAAATTATCCATCATAAGCAACTATACTGCATCAAATAATATTAAGCTATAGAAATATTTGTATTACGTATTTTATTTGCTAATGGAGCCGAAATACTTCTCGTACAAAATGTAATAAAAAAAAAACTGTAAAAGATTGATTTGAACCCTCGATCCCACACGCGGGCAACCTAACCACTGGGGACTAACATAAATCTTGCTATATCAATACGTTATTATGATAAGTCAACGGTCTAAGCCAAGATCAGATGTGACGTGAGACACTCCTCTACTTTAGTTCCTTATAATGTCGAATATCACAAATCATAACTATAAACGTTTTGAAGTTAGCATCCTTGATTTGTTTTAATGGGGAACATTCTTTTTTATTTTTTCCGTCAGAGTGCACCAGCTGTACTCGATTGTGTGTCCGTCAATGTCAATACGAAAACGGGTGTATTTGAATAAACAAAGTTAATTAGGATGTAAAATGATAACTTGTTACTGTGTACAACACAGGACATTTATTTCCTAAAAATCAACGTTTCCGACAACTATGATAAATCCATGAACTCTAGCACCTCTTTTTCTCAGCTCCGCTTTTAATAATGACCAACTACCGTAATCATTTTTATCAATTTAGTTCATTTCTACGAATAAGAGATTGGGAAACTCTCGAAAATCGGAAAATTTGAACTATTTTAAAGATTATTATGATACAAGTTGAGAATGACATTAAACCGAGTACGCATGGCGTCATCTATTGGATATATTAGGAACCGGCTTGGATTGTTCCCCATTGGAAGCATTCACCTAACTAAAGTGAAGTTTGTTTTCTCTCCAAGCATTATTTTACCTGTCAATAAGGTCTTACATGTCAGAAATTGTTTTAATATATTTTATAAGACCGTATACACCGTCCTAAAGTTATTTTATTAGTTATTACAGAATTAAACCTACTGGAAATGATGCGGAAACGTCTCAGCATATGGCCTCTCGGTGATGTCACGAATAATAAATAAGGCTGTGCACATTAGCGTGTCTGCTGTAAACAATGGGAGCTCGATTAGATATTAGACATTTAAAGCACCAACAAGAACGTAGACGTAAACGTATAAAATGACAAGCACGCACGCGCAATAGCGAATTATTTTACATTTGTACTTGTGCCTGACGTAAACTTGGTGTTCGTACGTATACCTAAAACGTATCGTATTGAGCAGCGTAATGGCCATGGAACCACCGATTGCACCCGATTGTATCATTGTAACTGTCAGATATGCCACATTCACATAACCACCTTCGATTTTTCTTATTTTTAGCCTATTTACAAAACTATGCAATATAAATAAAACAAAGACATCAACGAAAAGCGTTGGTTTCATAAGGTTCGTTGAAAATTAGTTCAGTAGATACGTTACATTTCAAACAGTGCTTTATCTGAATTTAAGTCCATGTACCGTAACATGGATTTATGTGTATTTCTGCGTTTACTAGTTACGTATACGATGCTGGTGTTGCTTTAAATGTCTACTTAGAGTTTATGTCAATGTGGCAACTTTGACAATTACAATGAAACAATGTCGGGTGCAATCGGCGATCCCAACGCCATTACTCGGCTCGATACGATACGTTTTAAGTACCTATACGTAGGAACACACAAGTTCATGAGGCGTAAGTACAACCGTACAACAATCCGCTATTGCGCGTGCGTACCTGTCATTTTACACGTTTACGTCTACGTTCTTGTCCATGCTTTAGTATCTATTTTATGCGACTTTGTGATTGTTCTACTGAATAAAAACGTCTACCTAATAGAAATGTGCTTACTATCGAGTATGTACTTCCATAATGTGAAATTACCAGTATGGTATGGTACAGTACGAGGATCGCTACTAGGCGTATAAAGAAATCCTATACACTTATGTACATGTGCAATACGGGTGAGAATGTCATCTAATGGAGTATGATTGGGGTGGGGCGATCCAATGGGCTGTACGCTGATGCTGCTGTGATTGTCGACATTATGATTTTGTCTATTATTTACTAGAGTCCGCTGGGCTTAGGTCATGGGTAACCGTACGAAATTTAAGTATTATTGCTCTCGAAATAATATTAACCTGTTAACATCGATATTTATTTAACAGAAGAGAAAGTACACATAATTAAATTGTACTATCGTGGGCATTCACTGCGTGATACAATAAATTTATTCACCTACACCTTCCGTTCCATACACATTTACATTACTAACCGCAGCCCTCAGCGGATCGATCAGCTCTGTCCCACCATCCATTTCATATCAGCTCTTGACTCTAACCTATATTGCACATATATATATAAGTGTATAGGATTTCCCTATACGGCTAGTAGCGATCCCCGTACTGTATAATAAAATAAATTAATGATAAAAATTGCAAACTTACATCTTTATTTTGTTTAGAATCTGAATTGAATCGGATTTTTTAAATTTTAATATGAAATTAATTTAATTTATTAAACATGTTTTTCTTCATAACTGTTAGCCTCCGCAGTAACCCTGTTGCTAAAGGCTATTATTGCCTTTAGTGTAGATTCTTTTTTTAACAAGTCTGTTTGTTATAACGACAGTGTTGCTGCTAAGGTGGGGTGCTTCCGGCTGCCGTTAATGTGTCAAATGAATTGCTATATTTTTGGCAGCCAACGGCATACACGGTCACGGCGCCAAGTATCAAACATCTGTTAGCGGTCAGTGCAAATCAGCAAATAATTTGCGGCTATTGGAAAATAAACAAATCTTCATTTAAATATACAAAGAATCACAGTTTGTTAACATCAACACATCTTTCTTTGTTTTCAAATAACGTGACTCCCGTTATATTTGTTCACACTTCCCATTTTATATGGAGTTTTCTCAGAATTATAACGGATTTTACTGTGTATTCATTTGCTTTTGGCATGACGAGGAAGACAACAGAGGTTGGATTAAATATGACTATGATTTCACGTTAAAAATTAAGGTTAAGGTGGGCATATCCAAGAGAGAGAGAGGTCCGATAAGAAAATATTTCTTATTTTTGGCTATAAATTTTTTTTAATACATATATTGTTAAAAAAAGTATAAGCCTACTCAATAGTTCATTTAAAACTACAAATTATGAAGATTAGTAGTTATTTTTAATTTAAATATACTGATTTTGCAAACAACTGAAATTATTGAGTGAAAATTCATATCACTACACATGTCATAGTTCCCCTTAGGTAGGCTTATACTTTATTTAAAATAAAAATAATAATAATAATAATAATAATATTTCTTTATCGGATCTCTATCTCTCTTGGATATACCCACCTTAAGTTTAATCTAAATTGTCTTCGGTTCTACGAGTAAAACTAGACCTTCGAAAAGAATTTCATGCAGTTTGTTAGCTTTAAAAAAATAAAAAATTGATATATTTTTTACAATAATTCTCAGGATCACCCCACTGTGCATTTGAGGGGCAGGCAACTGTATTAATATCCTACCATTATACAAGGTGTACTTCATTTGTAATCATTAAAAAAAATGTTTGTAAGGAATGGCGAGGAAAATAACAATTCTATGTTTTCTTCTATACTACTAGGGGCGCTTAAAAAACTACGAAAAGTTTGAGGACCTCTGCCTTTTTATCAAAATGGATATACCGGGTGTCAACGGATCATGGTAGACCCCATTTTTCCTTATTTTTTAGAACATCAGGATGAAATTTGATAGATTTGTTATATGCCCAAGAAAACACTTTGTGACATAAGTGTCATTTTTTTCCCAGCCGGTTTCACTGGAAATGACCCCAATTTTTGATTTTTAAATGGAACATCCTGTATATTATTATATTTTTGGAATCCTTGAAAGTCAATGGGTACGATGATACCCTATAAGTGACATTTCAACTCCTTGAGAAAATTTGACTGAAAATTTGTTGGTGCAATTAGAGCCATGACCAGAAAAAATTGCTTGTAATAGACCGGTGTGATGTCAGAAAAATCAAGTCAAGAACAGTTTTTTTAACAATACTTAATTTTTTCAAATGGACCATAATGGTAGAGTACTACCATTAAGTAGCGGATGTTCTAAGAAATCCGTGGATATGCCCAAAAGCAATTTTTTCTGGTCGTGGCACTCTAAATGCACCGACAAATTTCGAATTAAATTTTTTTCATGGAATCGAAATGTCACATATGGGGTATCACCGTACTCAGCATTTTTAAAGGATTCGAAAAATGTAATAATATAAAGGGTGTTCCATTTAAAAATCAAAAGTTGGTGTAATTTCCGGTGAAACCGAAATTGGAGAAAAATGACGGTTATGTCACAAAGTGTCTTCTTAGTCATATATAATACATCTACCAAGTATCATTTTGATGTTCTAAAAAATAAGGACAAAAAGGGGGTCTACCATGATACGTTGACACCCGGTATAGTGGTATAGTCGAACTCAGATTCACAGTGCACTTAAAAAAGGCAACAAAAACTTTACGACCTTATTATTATCGCCGTTGGACCATGCGGCATAGTGTGATCAAACAAGCCGACGCCGACGTACATTAGAAACCTATAAAGGTAAGCGAATCAATTTTCCAACGAAATAATACATAGCCGAACTTAAAATTCGTATGTATATATTAATAATACTAGACCGTTGCTGATCTAAATATTTCAAGTGCGTGCCTGGGCGCAATTTTGCGACTAGTTTCACGGTATTTGAATGGGGTAGTAAAGTTTTTATTGCCTTTTTTGAGTGCATCGTAAATCTGAGCTCGACTATAGCAATAGATTATTTTTGAAGGAGTAGGGTGACGGCCAATCTTGCATAAGATGGGTCATTACCTCTATGACGATTTGTAGAAAGGCTTGCCTATAAAATATCAAAGCAAGCAAAGCTACCGACAAATATTGTTATTGGAAGACGAAAATTGGGAATACTTTAGAGATGGGTGAATTATTCGTGGTAATTTACTTAAATATGTATTTAATACAATAATATTCAGCAACAATATCCTCTCTATGAAACTGATCGGTATGCTTTATAATTCGGACCTCGTTTAGCCCCCGATTGACCTTGACATAGATGTATCACGCGCCAATTGTGAGAGAACATGGGTGGGGTGGGCGGACGTCGCGTCAACAACGCTTGTCTTAACTAATGACCAGTCTTGTCATGATTTATTGACATATTTTGACTTATTTTCAAGGGGCTATGTATATTTATTCTTTAACTGGCGCCACCGGCAAGATATAGAATGCAAAATGTTCGTTTCCATCTCTTACAGAAGTTAACGTTCACGTGCCTCCCTCAAAATTAGTGAGTGATAAGGTCAAATGGATTTCATATTATGACTCAGTGGCATGAGCTATGCTAGATTCACCAAAAAAAGTATGAGGGAGGAAAGAAGTTGTAAAATGTAGAACAGTATAGTCGAGCTCAGATTTACGGTGCACTCAAAAAAGCAATAAAAATTTTATGACGTCATTAAAATACCGTTACTCTGTACTATTCCGCCGGCATATTGAATCACTTACCTTTATAGGTTTTTAATGTACATCGGCTTGTTTGATGACACCGTACCGTCTGGTTCGCTGGCGTTAATACTTAGCTCGTAAAGTTTTTGTTGCATTTTTTATTTGCAGTAAAGCTTTAAACGATGCTATAATACAGATTAGCTTTGCGATTAAAATACTTCATAAAACATTTGCCCGATTTGCCTTAATGAACATTTATTTAACGAGCGGCTAGTGTTCTCAGCGAAACATAAAACCACCCTTTTTATGAATTTTTTTATTTCTAATATTTCTTCGGTCTGCTATACTGATGTAAACACTAATAACACCTACCTCAATATTCCAAAAGTTTTCAAGCAATTTTATTAAAATTTATTTTTATTTTTCTCTAAAACTGGGCTTTAAATTCCATGTTATATATAAGAGCTTTTACTTGTCTAATAGTTCCCCATTATTCGTTTTTTTAATGACACGAAAGTAATTATTACACTCCATCTGCATTATTTGATATATACTTAGTTTGTTGTAGATATACCTACAAACGAAAATTGAAAATCTTGCAACGTTGTTATTACTCATGAATGTAACATGCCATTATTATTACACACATTTCGCTAGCTATGCCATGCAGGGCAATAATTTAAATACACGTACGGTCAGTGAATAATAGTTTGCATATGTACAATATATAGGTATATGGGTTTCAATCACTTTAATTTTAATCCCGGAATGGAAGTACACCTCCAATGAAATACTACAATAGTAATTTGTGATCCTATGTTTCATTGTTAAACCGATGTAGTTTCTATTTGTAATTGCTATGGGTTTATTATTTCCTCCATTTACATTGTGTAAGTTATTACTACTTATACGTAGTAGACCCTACTGTTTGATTCAACTTGAAAATTGTTAGTATTTTTTTCTTTTAAAATTGGTTCAAAAACGAAAATTGACAGCATCAAATCTTTGCGTTTTGAGGTCCTAGGAACCCAAAAAAGTGGTTTTTGAAAAATGTCTGTGTGTGTATGTGTGTGTTAGCACGATAGCACCGAAACCACTGAACGGATTTGAATGAAACTTTGCATGTGTATTTTTTTAGTGCCCCAGAAGATCTGAAAAGGTTTTGGTTGAGATCGGATTACGTTTAGTGCCGTTTTGACGCAACAAGTTGTTTATTTTATAATTACTTTCAATTTGCAATGGAACCTTTGAAAAGCAGTTAAAATTCTGATTTCAACGATATATCACACTTCCACCTTTTCGATTTGGCTTCCGTAAAGAAAATTAAAAACAAAGCAAATATGAAGCATAGATAGCATTTCGCGTGACATAATCGATGCGCGTAGCCGTTACATCGTGAAACTCGTCACATCACGTGTCAATTCACGTGTGAGGGTTTCTTCACTGTTCTTAAAGTAGAGCGGATTACGTTCAGTGCCGTTTTTAAATATATATACAGACAAATCGAAGAATTAAACACTACAAATATTCCTCTAAAATCTAGTAAAATTACTGAAATGCTAATGTTTCATTTAACAAAGACAGCCGCGAGCGATCGGATTGCAATGAGCAAATTTTGACGATTGTCATTGTCATCGTTTGTCTTCCGATAACGTTGGTGTCATGTCATGTTAATAAGGTTTCGGCATATTTGTAACTTTTAGTGACTGCACCAGTGGATTGTCACAAACTTTAAAGGTAGATAGAGGATAACTAGACTTTCTTAGTCGTTCAAGTGATGTTAAAGTTGTTAATATCCTTCTAGTATATTATTCAACGAGCGATAATGTAAGTACTAACTCGCATAGATGAAATTTGCAGTACGAGCCGCAGGCGAGTGTTGTAAATTCATTAAGTTGAGGGTTTTTTTAGTGCCCCAGAAGATCTGAAAAGGTTTTGGATGAGATCGGATTACGTTTAGTGCCGTTTTGTCACACAATTTAATGCTCTTTTCGGCTTCAAATATCCACCGAGTGGGGAGATTCCAGCCGCTTCCAGTAGCTGCCGATTTTTTCTTTTGAATCTTTTTAAAAGCCATTTTACTGTCTCCAATTTTCTTGCAAGTCAGTGGCAATTTCTTGACGGTACGTTTTACAGCTGACAATTTCTGTAATTGCAATAATATTGCGCAAAATTTGCCAAATATGAATACCTATCGTCTACTTTTATCGTCTATAACCTCTTAATCGGGCCATGCGACATGAATTAAAGTTGAAATCACGAATGTTGTCGTTCACGTAATCATTATTTAATTTCCGAATCAAATCAGCTCAAGGTCACACAGAATGGCACGCATGGGCGAATCAGCGTTTTCAAAACACAAGTATTTTATAATGGAAATATATGGACAATAATAGGAGGCAGCGTCAAATTCATAGTCCAGATGTTTCTTCTCACATAGTTGTTTAAAGATTTGAGCGTCAGTTGTATGGGTAGTGGTGGAGGTGGAGGTGGCTGTAAGAAAATTCGAAACATATAAAAAAAGAAAGAAAAATAAAGTCATTTCATCAAACTTGAAAATTTGTAGAATTTATATTTAAGTAATAAAGATTAGAAAAATAGTCAACTGGAGTGAAAACGGGGGATTACTCGTCAGCTACCCTTATGAACCGGTAATAAAAAGTGAAGGTGCAAATTCATTTCATCAAGCACGAAACTTATACAGCGTTCAAATGTGCCTTTAGAGGGCGGAATATTAAAAAATAATATTTTTAGTCGCAAACTCCTCTATAAATCCTTATTTTACAATAGGGAACGTAACCAGCCTGCAACCAACAGCTACTCTCCGGGCTATGTGCCCCGCCGAGCGCTGAAGTACAAGTTACAAGCCTGGCGCGTTAAGTGTAATAATTGCATATTACCATCAAAACGCTAATGCTTCGATTGCAAAAAAGCTGATTATTTGTTTCATTAAATACAATGTCTCGATCATCATCAATGTCATTTGCAAGAAAATTGCAGACTGTAAAACGGCTTTTAGTAACTTAAAATTGAACAAACCACCGTGCGTCTTACCTTACTTTATTCTATTCATTGCATTTTAATTATTGGGTCAAATTGGGGCTATATCTTTTTTTAAATTTAATGTTAGTTCCTATTACATTAAATTTATGCCATAATTGATCGTATTTATTACTAAAACACAGTGGCGGGACTTCATTGGAAGGATACCAAGAATATTTGTGGCCCAATAACAGTGTGAAATACAATCTCTGATATTGGTGGACCGCGGCTGAGGATCCCTTTTTATTCCCGCCACTGATAACACAAGTACTATAATAAAATGGTCTCAAATATGGCCAAAAGTCCCTAAAAGGTGTAACATTTTCAATGTTGCTGTTTATACAGGGTGTTTTTTAAATACGTGCATATATTCAATTCTCTGAATAGTCATATCTTCCGGATCCGCCTAAAAATATCCATTTATCGTAGAAAAATTGTCAGAATCTAAAAAATTTCATAATTGTTTTATTATTTTTTCGTATTTTGACTGATAATAAGCTATTTTACTGAATTCAAAATCGTTTAATAAAGTGGCACTTTACCACATTAAAGTGTCACTTTATTGCATAGTAATAATGTCAGTGTTAATAAAAACAGTTAACAACACGATATTTATTCAATTTCACTTGTCCTCCTGAAAACTATTATGATAATGCGAAAAAATAGTATAAACAAATCTCGTAAGAAAAGCTGTTTTACTGAAATTGTTGTTTAATGTACTCTTAATAGTTTTTTAAATTTACCATAACCACCATCATACGCAGAATAAACCTTCCGTTCAAGTTGCCAACTACCGCCAAAATTTTATAAATTTGTCAATATTTAGCCAAGTTGTTGTGGGACCCCATGGGCTACGGTTTAGCTCGTGTAATAGTGCTTTTTTTCATAATTTTTTGTACAAAAATTCGGTAGGAAAGTAGTTATCCATAGTAAACTTTCTCAGCTTAAGATGGTACAGTTCATTTTGTTTGCTTATAAATATTTTTAAGTAGGTATAAGGAATGTAAAATAAAAGTGAAAATCTCTAATCTACTCCACGTCCAAGAGAAATGTCAAAAACGAAATGAAAGCTTTATCAGCTTTATTCATCTTAACATTTTTTAAAAGTACATTCCAAATTCCAAAATATTCTTATTTCGGTTATAAACAAATGGCATTTCTAAAGCTGAGACTAAGGTAAATGTAACAAGTATTCCTGAAACAATGTATATATAGATGAGTCTCCTTCAAATAATTCCCATGAAATTATACATGCTTCTGCAAGATATTTTCAGACCAGTATACTGCTTCATTAACTTTTTATTGTAGCTCTATGCTTCTAACTAGCACAGTTATCCTTTGTCAGTGCCGATTTCGAATGAAAGATTCTGCATTCAACAAATGCTTTGATATTTTCTCCAGTTTATATTAGCTCCACGAATTATGATAATATTACGAGTGATATTTATATCTTTAATTGCAGTTTGAATAATATAAAAATATACCTTTTATAGATTAAGTTGTTAATTATATGTATTGGTTCAGAGTTTTGTATTTTTACAAGTTTTCTACCCTATAATTGGAATTTCTCTGTTTGAATAGTGTAGCACTAAATAGAAATAAATAAGTAAAAATGTTTGTCATAGAGTAACCCAACGATAGACGTCAAACATAAGAAATGTAAGTTTTTTTTTTTTTTTTTTTTTTTACAAAAAACCAGTCACCTTACTCTGTGGCTCCGACCCTCACAGAGGGGAGCTGGTAATACCAATAACCACTCCCCACGCCCGTTGGGTGAGTGACTACCGGGTCCGCGAATCGTGTGCCCTGAGTAGACGCAATGAACCGAGGATGACAGCCTTCTGCATTCTGCCGGCTAAGATCTCTGCCGAATCTCGGCATGCCGGTATGATCTTTAGTTCTGAAAGCAGCGTCTGTCTCATTCCACCGAGGGCTCCTATAATCAGTACCACTATTTTAACGGAATGGCCTGGATAAAGCCTGCAGAGTTCGAAGAGCAAATCTCGATATTTTGTCCGTTTTTCCTCCTCTTTCAAGACAATGTTGCTCTCAGCGGGAACTGAGAATTCCACGACATACATTGTCTTGAGTTGGTGGTCGAGGAGTACTATGTCAGGCTTGTTGGCTTGTATTTGCCTGACGGTGGGAAACGAGTAATTCCAATAAATTAGACACTTCTCATTCCCCACAACGGACTCAATATCCCCCGGAACGTAAGGCAGCACTGGTGTTTCGTCTATCCCATACGAGTGCCTTAGATGATAGTAAAGCACTCGTAATACTGCGTTGTGTCTATGAATATAGGCCGAGACTGCGTATGTCGGGCAAGCCGACAGTAAGTGCATTACAGTCTCCGGCGCCCTGCGGCAGGCCCTGCAGCTGACATCAGGGACCTCCATACCCATGACACGACGTCGATAGACGAGAGTGTTAAATACACCATCCTGGCAAGCCATTATGAATCCCTCGGTCTCAGACTTCAGCCCAGCTGACCTTAAGAAGGCGAAGGTCAGCCTTTCGGATAAGCCGAGGTCTTCTATATTTTTATAGAAAACCCCGTGCAATGGCTTATCCTTATGGAACTGCAGAAGGATGTTGTGTTTTGCAGCTCTAATGTGGGCTTTTAGTCGAACGGGTTCCAACTCGGTGACAGAGTTTGGGTTTACCCGTTCGACGTCGAAGATATAATAAAATATAAAAGAATATTTAGTGCTACGGGTTGGAGCTATTGAAACAATCAGAAAAACGTGAATATCTCGAAAACGTTAAATAATCTGATAACATGCACATGGGTTATCCCTCCCTAATTCCTATTCAGTTACTTATTTTTGACATCTACGGTTGAGCCACCCTGTATACACATATGACAAATGTATCGGGCTATAATTCAGTAATTTTGAAATATTTATATTTTATCAGGGATGAAAGAATGATGGAGCATGTTCGGAAAATAACGCAACAGTGCTGTGCGATCAATTCCAGTCTTCGAGCAAACGTATCGTCGTTACTTCATAACCTTCATCCTAGGCTGACTGCCTTAGAAGCATATGAAAAATCCCTTGAAAATCAGTCCGCTTCCTCTGATGAAAATTGCACTGACATTTCCGAAACATGCCCCAATCCTGCAGTGCTGGCGCAGCAGCTGACACACGTCGAGTTGGAGAGGCTATCCTTCATTGGTCCTGAAGAATTCGTTCAGGCATTTGCCAAGGAAAACCCCAGTTTAGAGACTTCTTTTAAGGATATGAAGAAGACACACAATTTGGAACAGTATGTCCAATGGTTTAATAGACTGAGCTATTTTGTAGCAACTCAAGTTTGTAAAGTAAGTATCCGGAATCTTATTTCATCATGAATAACATCCAAGTGCAAGTTTGAAAACTCAGTAGGCACTCGTTTACGCGTTATATTAATTAGTTTTCAATGCTTACATAAAAATGACACCAAATGTTCAATATGGAGCCATGTCCATAATAAGTGAAAAAGGAGCTTCAAGATAAAACAAACCGCACATCTCTAAGCCAATTCATTGATTTTTTATTTAAAAAAAGTTAAAAAATTCAGTTTAAAATATCTTAAGCGTTCACACGCATCTCAGATATGTGTATTAAGTGGTTTAACTGTTGAGTAAGATAGGTATATAAAAATAAAATCACAAAAGAAAAGGACAGTGAATTATGGAAGATAAGGTTTAAATCTTTTATTTATATTAATATCAATGCATGCATTAATTTTTTTGCTTTATTTGACTGACTAACTGAAAAGGAGAGAAACTGTAAGGGCAATAATTAAAATTAGGATAAAAAGAGAAAGCTTATATTATTATATTGCTTATATCTTGAAAACTGCAATTGAACATCTGAGACTTATATTCCAAATTTTGCAATATTATGATCCACGTAATATATTAATCTGTATTTTTTATTCCTCACAGTATCAAAAAAAGAAAACGAGGGTCAGGATTGTAGAGTACTGGATAGAAACTGGAAGAGAGTGCTTTAATATAGGCAATTTTAATAGTTTGATGGCAATTATAGCTGGATTAAATATGTCACCAATTTCAAGACTGAAGAAAACTGTAAGTAATATTCTGTTTTGATATAAAAAGAAAGGGACTGAAGTATTTTCAATATCCAATAATTCGATGCGGATTTCGCTAACCAAATTTGTATCATGAGGGATTGATTAGTTTTAATCAACTCCCGATGATGGCATCTTATTAAGTGAAACGCGTGTTGAATTATTATATTTTAGTGTTCGTGAAAACTACTTAAATTTTCGTGTAACATCAAATATTCCAACCTTCCTGCATAATTTACTTGGTAAATTAATTTAGAAAATTTCAATTGTATCTTATATTCAGGTAACAGTTTGATTATTTTATTTGAATATTGTTACGTATTTACAGTCTTCAGTAAACACTCTGTAGGTTCAAATAACTTGCAACAACAATCGCCATTTTATTAATCACTTAAATTACAATAGTAATCACACAACTAATAATAACTTTAATATAAATTCACTGCTTTTAAATCACAACTGTACTTTACTTTTCTTCAAAAATTTGTCAACTCTTATCTAACCTAAAAACTCTCTCTGTATACTAGAACTGTACTGTATACTTCACTGAACTGTTCCCCCATCTGCTGGATTCACCTCTTTATATACACACTTGGAATGTACCAGCATTTCATTGGAGAACCTTCCAGAATGTACTGGAATCCTCTATAGTTTTCTTAGGCACTACTAAATGGCGGTTCGCCAGTTGGCCCACAGATGGCGCCACCCTACTGGCCATGGAGTAATTATACTCTCCTCTCTGTTAGAGGGCAGCACATAACAATATACTGGATGTAGATCCAATGAATTTTTACCCTTAGTATATGTTTTCTGCTGTGGCGATTCAAGATTTCAGTATAGGCTTCACAGAAAGTGTCATTTTTATAATTTTTAATGTGAAGAAAATCGAGAAAAGCATCTATTGATAAGCGTTCGTAGAAAATATGCAAGACAATAATATTAATAATAATAAAATAAAAGCTGTTTTGCTTTTAAAATTTTTAAGTATTCGAGACTTCTATTTGGAAAATTTTAAGGGGTTGTCCTAAATAAGATGTGTTATGTGCTGCCCTCTAACAGAGAGGAGAGTTGTAATTACTCCCTGGCCAGAAGGGTGGCGCCATCTGTGGGCCAACTGGCGAACCACCATTTAGTAGTGCCTAAGAAAATTATAGAGAATTCCAGTATATTTCTGGAAAGTTCTACAATGATATTCTGGACATTCCAAGTGGGTATATAAAGAGGTGAAGCCAGCAGATGGAAAAACAGTACAGTTTAGTGAAGTATGAAGACTACAGTACAGTTTAGTGAAGTATAAGGAATAGTTCAGTTTAGTATCCAGTACAGTTCTGGTTACAGAGACAGTTTGTAGAAGAAGAGTTCAGTTGAGTGAAGTAGGCAATACAGAGTTTTTAGGTTAGACAAGAGTTGTCAAGTTTAGGAAGAAAAGTACATAGTGTTTTAAAAGTAGTGAATTCATATTAGATTGAGTTATTATTAGTTGTGTGATTTTTAAGTATTTACTAGTGTAATTTTAGTGATTAATAAAATCAGTGGTTAGTGAAAATTCTTGTTGCAAGTTATTCGAATCCACAAAGTGCTTACTGGAAAGCTGTAAGCACGTAACAGATGGATGAAATACTTCAACCAAAGAAATTTATTTGTCAAATGTTTCTTGTCTAAGCAGTTGAATTAGTTCGAGCAGATAATATAAAACAGTATTTTGATGTATTTTAAAAAGAAAGAGTGCAAAACCTAAGGGAAAACGTAAAAAAACACTTAATTATTGTTGAAAGATCTGTTACCTAGCAAGTTTGTCCGAAACATTTTGTATATAAGTTTATGGTGTGATGTATTGCGACGTGTGATGATATTAAAATAAAATAATGTATCGTCATATAACTAGAATATAATTTTAAAAACCTTCCTTATTTTTAGTGGAGTAAGATCCAGTCAGGCAAATTTGCTATTCTAGAGCATCAGATGGATCCGAGCAGTAACTTCAGCAGTTACAGAAGCACACTGAAAGCTGCCATGTGGAGAAGTGCGGGAGCGACCGATCAGCGTCAAAGAATTGTCATTCCATTTTTCAGTTTACTCGTTAAGGATCTATATTTTCTTAATCAAGGTTGTTCAAGCAGGTAAGTTCAAAAATTCTCTGGTCAGCAATTGAATTTGTTCAAAGAGTAAAGTGAGTCATTTTAATACACGCAGCGGGACTCTGCTGCATCAAAATGATTCTTAGATGTATCGGGATCATATAATAATTTTAATTGTGTATATGTGCAGTTATTAAGACAATGTGGTGCCTTCACAATCATTTGTTCTCTGCTCAAGTAGCAAAATGTAATCCGTGGAATTATCACAGCTAAATTTTGACTTCATATTTTTAAAAGTTTCACTTCACTGTTCATTTTTATTTCACATAGAACTTGCTATTTTTCTTAGAATGTCGAATATAAATTACATAAATACTGCTATGTTTTGTTTAAATGCTTTTCGGGCTGCTTGTGAGCGGCAGTAGAGACTTTTAGTTCCGCTGAGATGGAGTGTCAGCGAAATTACACTTAAGTTCATGAAACTTGTCATTAACATCATGTTCTTTTGACGTTTGAAGAAAAAATATATTTTTTTAACATTTCCAGGACAAATTGCATAACAAAATATTTGCTATACTGCCATTTAGACTTCTGGATCAACTAAAAAAAACTATTTCTCTCCAATCACTGTAGACAAAGTAAGAAACCACTTTGGTGCTAATCTGTTACATACCTGCACTGTGAACTCAGCGATCAATCCACTTTTATTTATCCAGTTACACCCGATGAAATAAGGCAGGCTATATCTGAATTAAAAAATAAACAAGCTTTCGGCCCTGATGGTTTGTCCACTAAGCTCGTCAAATATGCATCTGATTTCATCATTGAACCATTGTGCTTTTTGACTAATGCATTCTTTCAGTCAAGTGTCTTTCAACCTCTCTTAAAAACAACTACCATCATTATTCCCATCTATAAAAAAACGATCCGCTTGAACCTGAAAATTACAGATCAATGTCCATCTTAAGTGTATTTTCCAAAATAATAGAAAGAATAGCATTTAATCAAGTAATGGCATTTTTAAATTCTTTCAAAATCCTGATGGATCGTCAACATGGTTTCCGTAAAAATCATTCTGCTGACATAGCCACCATACAGTTCCTGCAATTTATTTATAAAGAAATGGACAGAGATAACTTAATCATAGGATTATTCTTTAACTTATCACGAGCCTTTGACTCACTCAATAGGTCTTTTATTGGAGAAAAATTGTTTAAAGTAGGCATTCGCGGAATTCGTTTAAAGTGAATCATGTCTTATCTAAGAGGCAGGTCTCTTCATGTAAAAATTAATCAAGATATTTTGGATGACGACGATGTGAGCCCTTGGAGTCCCACAGGGCTCGGTGTTGGGACCTTTGATTTTCTTGCCTTTTGTAAATAATTTACCATTATTCATGTCAAAAGGTTTCTTGATAGTGTTGAGGAAGTTATGACGGAATTTGGGGAATATTGTGGCTTAAATAATCTGATATTAAACACTGAGAAAACTGTATGTATGCATTTCTCACAAAGAAAATCACTACCTACTAACATCCAGATAAATTTCTCTCTACCTCATCATAATACTGCCCTCTCAAGTGAAAGTTTTTTAGTTTTTCCATCCCCCCTCTGTGTATGTAGGTGCCTCAGGTTTGTTGACCACAGTTCCAAAGACCATTCGCCCAAAATATCTATAATTTCAGTATGTTGGAGTGACTCATTTGTGGTAAAAAAAGTTGATTTGGTTAACAATGAAAAAATTGTATTAAAAAATTTCAAAAAAAGATTTCCCAGAAAAAATTGCTGATTTGTAACAATGAAGAAAAGCACTGTGAATTTTTTAAGATCTTTATCTGCATGTGTTTTAAAAACAAAAAAAAAACGAAAATTACTAAACCCGCCATATCTCTTCCAACATGGCGGCTAACGGTCTCAAAATTTGGGAAAGGCAATCCTCGGGTTAAGTTTTCAGAAAGATTGATAGAAAATTTGATTTTTTTGATTTGGGTATAGCTCAAATTGTGAATGTTGTCATTCACATCATCATTTTTTAATTCCTGAATCAAATCATCGCAAGGTCATACAGAATGGCACGCATGGACGTATCAACGTATGCAAAAGACAAGTATTTTGTAATGAAAATACAATTAATTTTGACATCTGCAGCCACCATTTTGGGGATAGTTTCTTTAGAAACAGTAAAACTAAAGCACTAACAACTGTTTACAGTCAAGCTCAGATTTACGGTGCACTCAATAGAAGCAACAAAAACTTTATGACCTCATTATTATCGCCGTTGAACCATTCGCATGGTGTTATCAAACAAGCCAACGCGTATTAAAAACCTATAAAGGTAAGCGAGTGAATTTTCGAATGAAATAGTAGAGTCGTTCTTAAAATTCGTATCTATTAGAATGTATATATTAATAATACTAGACCGTCATCATTCTGTTAAAATTGAACAACTGAGTTGCAAATCTAAATATTTCAAGTGTGTACCTGGGCACAATTACTTTTGCGACTTGATTAACAGTATTGTCATAAAGTTTTTACTGCCTTTTTTGAGTGCACTGTAAATCTGAACTCGATTATACCTAACTGTAGGAAACTTAAAAGTATCACAGTAAGAAACATAAAAACAAAAAAAAAATGCAATCAATACATTTGATGTATGTGTCCACTGTACGCTATTGAATTAACAGAGAACTGACAGAATGCTGAACATTGGCTGCGGCTACAACTAGCGGTTGTATTATTCATTTGTAAAACGCAACATTACGCTTTGAACTTCTGTCGTAGCCTCAGCAGACGTATAACAATATTTCGTACCCGAATCGGAAACTCAAAGGAGTAACTTCTACTGAATGTTAGATACATTGTGCATTCAGTACATTGATCATTAAATGATACTTCGTTTTAGTTAGAAAATAATTATTACTGTCCCCGTTACCGTGATATCCTTATGAATTTGTCATTAAGTTAATAGCAAAATAATTTTGTTATAAAGCTTAAAAATTTCCATTATATGTTTTCAGACTTCCAAATGGTCACATTAACTTCGACAAGTTCTGGCAGTTGGCCAAACAAGTGACTGAGTTCATGGCGTGGAAGCAAGTAACTTGTCCGTTTGAAAAGGATCCGAAGGTCATAACTCTCCTGCAGCACGGTCCAATATTGAACGAAAATGCGCTCGCCTTAGCCAGTTTCGAGTGTGAGCCACCCGATAACAATCAGGAGAAGGAGCGATGTAAAACTTTAAAGGCGGACGTGACGGCTACAAATTAGAGGAACGGTGGAAAAACTTGGTTTTAAAATGTACAAATTTTATTGTTTTGTGGATGTTTTATCTGTTAGTTTTGTTTTCAGTTTTATTTTTAATATTTTGTACATAGGTTATGTACAGTTTTTTTTTTTATAATTTATTAGTTTTTTAAAACAAAATTATTTTCGTATCCCATGAAAAGTATTGAGTTATATTGATACCAATTGTGATTTTCTAGCTTTTTAATTGTAGTTAGTTTTAGTTGTTTAAAACATGCACAATTTGTTATGTACCTTAATTATTTGTTTAGTTTAAAAGCAGTGTCGAACACTGGATATATTTTGTTAAATACCTAATTGCCATTGTTAGATGATTTTTTTCTTTTAAGTTCTTTTTATACAAATGAACTTGCTTCTGCCTATCGAAATATTTTATTGTGATTGCATAGTTTATATATTTAAATGAAAGAAAATTTGTTGATGTATTTTACACTTATGTCGTATTAAAAGAATACTCAATTTATAAAATTTTTACATAGAACCGATTTTGTACCTATTTGTAATATTTTATACCTCAGTGTTTTTTACAAATATTTATAATAATGTACTTAATATATTCTATTGACCAATGTATTAACAGTATTTACTCTAAAGTAAGAAGTATTTATCACGTCAGGAATTAAACGATCACATTTGTTATAGAGCAAGAATTGCCATTACTGCACTCTCGTATCATACATTTACGTAATCGATATTAAGATTGTAACTATTGTAAATGTAACAGATGTGATTTAATTTTAACTGTCGCATCGTAATGTCGTAAGTTTACTACATGCTTTGCTGCACACTGCATTAGATATTAAACAACTTAAAAAGACTTAATTTTATCAGTATTCTAGTCACTAGATAAGGTTTGCATCGCTAACTACATATTGCATTGTAGCTATTTATACAATGTATAAATCATTTGTATTGTATCAAATTGTTTTATGTATAAACTATATAAAAATTACAATGCGTTTTTCTTCTACGCTTCCCGTCTCCCATAAAGTTTATTTTAATTCTGACAAAGCAAATGTTTGGTGGACTTCCATTTGAGAAATTTGGCTGACACGTAGAGCGTAAGGAGGCAGATTCCATGAAAAGATAGTTTTATTTTATTTATTTATTTATTTATTGACAACATTATATACAAAGTACATTTGAAGTCAGAAATTTGTTAGTGCATTTCACTGTTGGGTAAAGCCAATAAACTCTTGCACAGTATAGAAACATTGCTGCTTTAACAATTTTTTTGCCTTATTGACAAACTGATTGTAGTTCAAATTTCTTGTCTCACTAAGATAATTTACAAAGTTGTTATAAATGTTTATATCTAATTTATTTAATTTCGTTGTCCTTATACGAGAATATGGCTGTACTAAATTCTCCGCTGCCCTCGTATTATATGCATGAAAGTCAGCATGCACTGTAAATTTGTCTAAATTTGACCGTATCTGTTTAAGTGTTTCAAAAATATAGATACAAGGCAGTGGAAGAATTCCTAACTATTTAAATATTGGCCTGCAGGATGCATCGTACGGTGCTCCATAGAGTATGCGCACAGCCGCCTTCTAGTAGACAAATACTTTGTCGGCTTTCACTGAGTTTCCCCAGAGATGAACACCATATGTAATGTGGGAGTGCACGTTTGCGTAGTACACCATTGTAAGACTTCACTTGTTAGACAATGCCTCAACTGTCTCATTACAAATACCTGGGAGGCTAGCTTTGAGCAGAGGTAGTCTACGTGAGGTTTCCAATTCAAAAAGGTATCCAAGACGATGCCTAAAAGTTTAACTGGCTCTGATTTATTTACCCATCTATCTGAAGAGATTTGTAGATAGTGAGTCTTTCCTTCATTAAGTTTTAGCTTGTTGGCCGTAAACCACGATTTCGCTCTATCTAGACTATCTCTATTCAGATCTAGCTCACCCCTATTTAGCAATGTAGTGTCATCTGCAAATAAGATGCACTTACTATAACCATTGAGTGCTGATGGCAAATCATTAATAAAATAAAGGAACAGAATGGGACCCAGCACGGAGCCCTGGGAACACCATTACTGACCAACAACATATCTGATTCCTTGTCGTTGCAGACAACATATTGTTTCCTGTTAGACAGGTATGAGGAAAGTAATTGTAAAATATTGGCTCTAATGCCATAATATTCTAGTTTCAGCAGCAATAGCTCAGTGTTGACACAGTCGAAAGCCTTCGTAAGGTCGCACATTGTTACAGATGTGCTTAGACCTTCATCGAGACCCTCAACTGCATCATCAATCAAACTAGTTACTGCCTTAACTGTAGATTTATTTCTTCTAAAGCCGTATTGGGAGACATTGAAAAGTGCTTTATTTTCGGTATATGAAACTAGATTAACTTTCAGGATTATTTCAAAAACTTTCACAATTACCGGTACAATGGCTATGAGTCGATAATTATCTATGTCCTCCAGATCACCTTTTTTAAAAGTTGGTGGTATTTTTGTTATTTTTAATGAATCTGGCCAATTACCTTCCTCAATACATCTGTTAAACAAAATTGTGAGTGGCTCAACTAGAGATTCGAGGGAGGCTTTAAGCATAGAGCTATTAAGTCCGTAGAAATCTAGACAAAACGAGTTTTTAAGGCTCGTTATTGCCATTTTCACATCAGATGGCAGGATTGGCGGTATAAAGAAGGAAAAAGAAGGCTTGTTTGTGAGGTTTAAAAAGGCTTCAGGAGCAACCAGGCTGTTCCCAATGCTGTCTGTAACACGTTCGGAAACAGAAGCAAAATGCTGATTGAAATCTTTACAACTAATGGTTGTGTGTAATTGTGAGTTTTTAACTGAGTTTTTTTCATTATTGACCAATTTCCATGCCATTTTACTCCTATTTTCTGCATCTTGGATCATTTTACTGTATTTATTTCTTTTTTCTCTCTAAGCGCTTTCCTATAATCTGCTCGACTTCGGTAAAAAATTATCCAATCATCTTCTAATTTAGTACTATTAAATCTTTTTTTATATTCTCTAACTTGTTTTCGCATGTTTCTAAGTCTATCGTTGAACCACTCTATTTTCCTAGTTTTAGTTTTCACAGTTTTCATAGGGAAACAAATATTTACATAACTATGCAGATTATCTAATATTACTTTTGCACAATCATCAGAATTTATGTTATTTAAAAGCAGAATGCAGAATTACATCATTCCGCTCATTCTGTAGGCCCCGCTAACGATGGTAGGATCACTAAATGTTGTAACGCAGGTTAGCGCTTATAGTCCTGTCGCTATATAAATAATAAATAAATAAATAAACACCACAGAAATTAAACAATATTATAAGATATAAAATTTATTTATTATGCAGAATAACAAAAATAAGTGCAATACAAATATTTTTTTACGCATAAGGACTAGGTATATATCAATCATAATCAATCAAAATATACTTATTGTCCAGAAGAACAGTCTTGTTGACAAAGCATAAAAATAGAAACAATAATAATAATAGCTTTATTGCCCAACAGTATAAACCATTTACAGAGCAATATAACGGAAAAATATTAAAATACATAAAATGCTAAAATATAAAGTACATGACAATTAGTACGTTACAAATATAGAGACAAGTAAATACATAAGTACCTGTATGACTACATAGGTTCCTCATCCACAATGACTGCCTTATTCACTAACTCCTTTAAAGTACAGTTATTAATATCACATAAATGAGAGATATTGTTAAAATTGTTAGACATTACATACACCGGAGACCTTAATAACAAATTTGTTCTCGCAACGTTGTTATAAAAAAATACATTTTGTCTAGACCCCTGTCTGGGTACATAAAAGTTAATCTGAGCTAATAATTTAGGACAATCAATTTCGTTGTGTAGCAATTTGTATAAAAATGATAATGAGGCACATTTCCTCCTTGTGTCTAGGCTCATAATATTAAACCTTTCTGTCAGGTACATATAATCAATTCCTCTTACAGGATACTCACCATCCAGCTTAAAAACCAAGTATCTTAAAACTCTTCTCTGTACCCCCTCAACTGCATCTTTGTGACAATTGTAGTTAGGGTACCAAACTAGAGACGCATATTCCAGTTTAGTACGCACATAAGAATAGTATAAAACTTTAAAAGCATTAATCTCCGTGAAATTTCGACAGTTCCTGATAATATAGCCAAACATTTTCAGTGCTTCTGATATTTTCTCTATTATGTGATCTCTAAAAGCAAATTGAGCATCAAATTTTATACCTAAATCTTTGTAAGTAGTGCAGCGTGTTAGTAAATTACCGTCGATTTGATAGTGATATTCACAAACTGACTGTTTCCTTGTGAAACTTAAAAATTTGCATTTCACATGATTTAAATGTAACTTATTATTTACACACCAGACTTGAATATTATTCAAATCAGCTTGCAATTTCTGCCCATCATCTAAATTTTGTATTTTGGTGTATATCTTCAAATCATCGGCAAGAAAAGGTGGTTACACTGAATTATAGAACTCAGGTCATTTATGAACAAAAGAAACAGCAGTGGACCTAAATTTGACCCTTGTGGGACACCAGAGGTACCCACATATTTATCAGAATTATATCCATTAAAGAAACGTATTGAGCTCTCTTCTGCAGATAAGATTTAAAGAATACTATCGTGGTTGTTAAAACCAAACTGTTCCAGTTTACTAAGTAGTGTAACATGGTCAATTCTATCAAAGGCCTTTGAAAAATCTGTATAAACCACATCGACCTGTCCCCTATTATCTACAACGTTCGAAATGAATTGAGAGATTACTGCCAAATTGGTCACTGTAGATCTCTTGCTCATAAAGCCGTGTTGAGAGTAAGATATTAAATTATGGACTGATGGGTAGATGCTGTTATACAGAACGACTTACATCAAAAAGCTTGGAAAAGTTGGATAAAATAGATATAGACCTATAGTTAATGACATGAGTTTCATCACCACTTTTAAAGACAGGAATCACCTTGGCTTCCTTCCAATGATTCGGAAATATGGTTGTTTTTAAGGCCTGATTGAACAATATGCACATTGGGGTAACAAAGGCACCAATACAATCCTTAACAATAAATGATGGTATACCATCGGAACCTGAAGTCATTTTATTCTTTAATTTTTTTTGCTGCGGTTAAAATCTCACTTCCTGTAATAGTTTCAGTATCAATATTATTTAAACAATCATAATACAAAGTTGGTTCCAGTGACTCAGAATCATTCGATTCTGATGGGAGAAAGACACTTAAAAAATTACCAAATATATTTACAATATCTTGAGGTTTCATGTAGACTTCATTTTCATACAACACAATTCCCGGAATTCTAGTTGAGTTATTCTTTGAGTTTATGAACGACCAAAAGTTCTGTGCATTACTATTGATAGATGATTGAGTAATTTCGACATAGTTATCATATGCTATTTTTATTTGTTCTTTAACTGTTAGTCTTAACCTTTTGTATTCTTGGAAGCAATTCTGATCATGGCTATTTCTATATTTCTTTAGAGTTTTAGCTTTTCTCTTAATATTTTTAATAATGTCTGCAGTATACCAATTTGGGAATTGACGCTTATGAGTTTTGTAGACAGGAACGTGTGCATCAAAGATTATGTATAATCTTTTCTTTTATAAAAATCATCAACAGCTGAATTTATGTTTTTAATGTGAGTTAAGAATGACCAGTCAGTATGTAATAACGAGTTGTATAATGATGGAAAATCTGCCTTCTTAAAGTTGTAGGTTTTTTGATTTACATTTGCTATAAGTGGCATAGTTTTAAGACCAATTCTAGGAATCCTGATTATCAAAGCTGAATGGTAAGCATCTATCGGCACGAGGGAAGCATTATCATGTATTATTTCACAATCCACATTACATAAGACTAAATCAAGTAATCTATCTGAATTATTAAGTATTGTGTTGACCTGTTTCAAGTTTAAGAAGTGCATAAAGTTTTTAATTGATGTAGTTTTGTTGTCAGTAATATCAGTGTTAACAAAATTGGGCACGTTGAAATCGCCTATTACAATAACATTTTCAGATTGTAAAAATTCAAGCTGTTCTAAAGATTCAATGAATACTTCAAAATCATTAAATGTTACTGCAGGGGGTATGTATAATACTAAGATGTAAAATATTTTATAATCTAAAGAACACTTACAGGCTATTAAATCAATTGTTGGAAAATTTATATCAAAATAAGGAAGGTCAATAACTTCAGCCTTGATGTGACATTTTAGAGCCAGTAAAACTCCACCACCACGTGTTTGATGAACTGCAAGGAAATTCCTATCCTTCCCGTATACAAAGTAATCAGCCATAAATAATTCACTATTATGCACACCATCATGAAGCCAAGTTTCAGTCAATGCTATTATGTCGAATTCACACTCGCTAACAGATGAATAAAATAGCTGAACTTTAGAGTTAAGCGCTCGAACATTCTGGTAACTGCATAATAACTCGGTGGTTTTGTGATACTGCTGGGGCACTCTAGTTTAACGTAATAGTAATTTTGGGAACACCGTGAACATACTTAATGGTTAGATTCATTTCGCCTCTTGACTTTCTAAGTCCAAGCTGGTTGCACAAGTCTTGAAGATATTTTTTTTGCATATAGGTAAGATCCGAAGATATTTTGGCAGCTGGATGATTTAAACTTTGTTTATTTTTCAGAATATTTAATGCTGCGTTCGAACTATTTAGGATTACTTTTATTGGCCTGGGTTTGTCTGTAGAGGTTTGCCAATACGGACTACTTTTATTATATTATCAACAGGGGATCAATGTGAAATAATTGATTTTATGAGTGTGAGATCATCGTTTATTTTATCCTCAGAGTTCGCTGCAGGGGACTCTGGAAGGTTGTACACCATGATATTATTTGCTCGCTTTTGCCTTTCATCCATCTCGGTTACGAGTAAATTAAAATCTATTGTTGGTTCTGTTGTTGTTTGGGCCAGAGGAGCAACTGGGTTACTTTGAGTATTTAATTTATTGATAAGTTCATCCAGTCTAATTTCCAGATTTTCAATTTTTTTTTGCATAATTGGTAATAGACGTAAACCTTCCTGGCATACTTCGCAGAAAAATTTTAATGTTCTTTTAGTTTTAAGTTCTAAATACTTTATTTCTGACGATGTTAGATCAGTGCAAGCATAATGGTATTTCTGCCTGCATCCATCACATTCACAAAAGTTGTTTGAGGTAACAGTTTTGTTGCATTTAAAGCAAACCATTTTACAGATTTACCTTCTGTGAAATATTTGCAAGTCCTGTCCTTTATATTGGTTTAATATCGAATGACTTTTCTTTCCTTTTTTGTATTGTTTGTATTTGCTGACTTTTTCAGGTTCAAATAAGACTTCTTTATTTACACTAAACTCTTTGCAACATAATATGAGCTTATATAATGATCAATCATTAATGAGAGATATTTCACTGGATAGATGACGTTCTTAGCTGCAGTTTGATATCAGTTATTGTAGTTGTTTCAATTTAATTACACAATAAACTTATAATTTTACAAAGAGGTAATTCACACACATTAGCTTATAAGAACTTATTCTGAATTCTGAAATAATATGTATAACGTATAAAAAATAACACCACAGAAATTAGACAATCCCCAATTCCAGAACCCAGAGGCTTGCACGGAAGGGGGCTACACATTGAAGAAACGCAGAAATGTAACCGTTTCCTCCGGCAGTGCTGGAGCCAGAATTCGAACCCGGTGGTTCCATACCTGTGTAATTAATCGCGATTGCCACCTCACGCCTTAACCCACGCGGCTATTGGCCAGATATAAATAAATAAAACTACGAATATAAGATCACATAATACAAACAAACAAATTTTTTCAGTCAAACATAACATATATACAGGGTGAGTCGGGAGGAAAGTGTCAAACTCCGGGAGTGTATAGCACATGATTAAAAAACTTTTTTACACAATTGATTTTTAAATGGAACACCCTGTATATATTGCATTTTTGATATCTGCATAATTCTCTGAATCCAACGATACCAAATAAGTGACATTTCAAATAGTAATTTTTTTTATATAATTTTTAGTTTTCCATTTAAGTGTGCCATGACGGTTCCGATTTATTCTAAATGACACGTGTAACGCTACAAGAATCGAAATCCCGTTAAAAACACTAAATTACGTGATTTATGAGCAAATAAAATTCACCAAAATTGGTTTTCAGACAAAACTAAATTTTTTCAAATGGAACCATACCAGTACCATGGTACCAATTTATTCGTATGTCGTATTAAAATGTACGATAAATACAAATAAAATTACAGCTAAAAGAAAATAAGAAGATACAATTTTGTTCTAATTAAATGTTAAGAACTTAAGCAGGTGGCTTTGAAAACAATGAAATATTGTTACGTGTTTACAATCTTCAGTAAACACTCTGTAGGTACAAATAACTTGCAACAAGAATCTTCACAAACCACTATTTTATTAATCGCTTAAATTACAATAGTTAATCCTTAAAAATCACACAAGTAATAATAACTTTAATCTAATATAATTTCACTACTTTTAAATCACAACTGTACTTTACTTTTCTGATCACTTGTCAACTCTTATCTAACCAAAAAACTGTCTCTGTATATCAGAACTGTACTGTATACTCAACTGAACTGTACTGTCATCTGCTGGATTCACCCCACTGGCCAGGGAGCAATTACAACTCTCCTCTCCTAGATATTAGTATTTTGCATCATAATCAAAGAAGAATTTGTGTACTTTCGTATGTAGTGTAAAATTCGTGTTTTTAGTTATCCAAGGTTTTTTTATTTTAATCTTTTGAATGGAAAAGGCCTACTAAAAGCGTGCATTAAACACTCATAAAACGCATTAAAAAGTTAATCTCTAATTAAGACTTCTCTAAACAGACTGTAAGCAGTATTGAAAAAACCTATTATAATTTGTCCTACTGTACAATCGCCCAAATTTTTGTTTACATTCAAGGCTACCTGTAGAGAGCAGTAGGCAGCTTCGTGACCAGACAAACCAGGTGAAGTTACTGACCAGGAAACATTTTGGTTCTCTAAATTCTTACAGAGATAATCATATAACATAATTCTAACCTTGTGAGTTAAAACATTTAAAGGAGGTGTAGGTTGCGTGTGTTGATTCTTGAAATCTTCTTTACCATGAATTGTTTATTGCTTATTCTATCTACAATTGCTTTATTACAGCACTTTCAGCTTCAAATCAAGGATTTAAGTTTTGTATCTTATCTACCCAACTGCCGATCTTGTAAAAATGGCACTCTTTCCTAGAAAATGAACCCATATTAAAACTAAATTCTTATTTTAATACATAACAACTTACGATCATAAATTGCTTGCAACTCCCTGCTAAAAATCATTTCTTTTAATTGCTTGCAATCTGCTGGAAATCAACATCTTGTAGGGAATGGTATCTCAGTGTGTTAAAGCGTCTGGCTAGCAAACTGAGTTGCCTAGCGAAGTGGGTTCGATTCCCGCAAGGCAAAATAATTTTTCATTAAAAAAATTGCCCCAAGAGTGATTCGGAGTCCACATTAAACTGTAGGGCCTAGATCCTTGAGATCTTCCACGGGGTTACTTCGATAACTTGAGAGGCGGTTAAGAAAACATTTTTAAGAAAACATCTAGTTGTATTAATAAATTTCTAAACTTATTTCATGATAAGTTGGATAACAACGAGATTGCCATAGGTATCTTTCTAGATCTTAACAAGGCATTTGACCTGGTCTTGTATAAAATTCTCATAGATAAGATGGCTAAATACGGGATTAGAGGACTAGCACCGAACTGGTTTAATAGCTTTCTGGAAAATCGGCCGCATCTACTAAGCACAAATTCTAGTCGATATGAAACGCTTCATACTGCAGATGGTGTCCCACGAGGATCTATATGAAACCCTTTGTTATTTCTTATTTGTATAAATGCTCTTAACGCACATAATATATTTTTGTTTGCTGATGACACGTCTGTGGTAGTAGGGGTTAAGACCCTTAAAAACGCTGTTCATATAGGAGCAATGGAGAATTGGAATTTACTAATAGACGGCTAGTCAATAATAGGCTCTTATTAAATGCAAACAAGTCTATATTAATTAGGTTTAAAAGCACTTCGATAACCTCTGATATAGCAGTCTCCTTATTAGAATTTCACATAAATCGCTTATACAGGCTGATTCAACAAAATTTTTAGGCTTATACATCCCTAAGAATTCTAGATTGGGGACACATATTGATCAAATGTGCAAGAACTTGGCTTCTGTTTGCTACTGTATCAAACAACTAAAAGATGCTGTAAATCTCGACGTCTTAAAAATGTATTATTTCACAAATTTTCATTCAATTCTTTCTTACGGAATCACAGCTTGTGGTTTTTCAAATGAAAATTTAAGAGTTTTTAAACTACAAAAAAAAGCAATAAGACATATGTGTGGTATAAAATCACGATAGCTGCAAAGAGCATTTTAAGAATTTAAATATTTTTACGCTGCCCTCTTCATTTATTAAAATGAAAGCTTTCAAACTCTAAATGAGTATCATCAGTGAATTACTAAAAATAAATGAGCTTTTAGAAATGCTGTCCCAAATATTTACCCGTAAAGACTTAATAAAATACAAGACGACTTAAAATCTTTAAATTTTAATCTTTTTAATAAACACGTTAAAGAACTACTCTTAGGAAAGGCGTACTATTCGGTCAGGGAGTTTTTAAGTGATAATTTGGGATTTTATGATAATTCATATACCTGTAATATATAATGTCCTTTGTATTTCCTCGTTTACTCTTTTGCTTTGCATTTACTTATAGTCTGAGGTCCGACGCCCCTTGTTTAAAGTGATTACTAACAGGCTGAATTCTTTGTGAAAATTCTCGGTAGAGGTACGAAAGTTTTACGCAGCCGCTAAACATGTTGATTGTGGAACTGACACTTTCATGACAGGACTGGAAAAGCTGCCAGAAAATTTATAGGACAATTTGACCATTCGATTATTCGAAAATTAAAGTAAAAAATTTTCTACTTCAATGTGCCTTTTATAATATTAGTGATTTTTTACCCATGCATATACATTTTCTTTACAATTTTATATTTATAGCCCGGGATCCGATGCCCCTTTTTAAAGTGATTACTAACAGACTGAATTTTCGTGAATGGCAGAGCTTTCCAACTTTTCCTTTCGGGCGGATTTTTACACTATTGTTAAATTAATACTTTTGAAATCGAATGATCAAATTGTCCTACAAATTTTCTGGCAGGTTTCCCAGTCCTACACCATGAAAATGTCAGAAGCTTGCATAATACACATAAATTTGCAGATCTGAAGTGATGAACAAATCAGTAGTTAACTTTTGTCATTTTAATACACATTCATTTTATTTTAACTTTGGACATTCCTGGGTATAATTTTGCTAGAAAGGACCGGGATCACAGGGGAAGACGGGGTTGCCTTTTACATTAGTGATTTGTATAAAAAAATTAGATACTTCTTTCGCTAGAAGTGAAAAGAAATGAAAATGAAACAACACTTTTAGAAAAGAAAGAACAATTTATTTAAAAAAATTAATGACCAACTAGCTGAGCTTCAAATGTTAGGGCCCTAGATAAATTCCTGGCAGCTGCTAATCTTAAAATATCTATTTTATCCTTAAGCTCCAGAAGACTTTCCTTCTCTTCTATACAATGCATAATTGTAAAAGTATCATTCGATGAAAATACCAATTCCTCACTTTCCAATAGCGGAACAGCCTCAATAAGTAAAACATACCAAAAATACTTTGGAATAATTTTTGAGGCTAATAGCGATATGAGTAGACTGGCAGCTTCCTTATATTCTCCTGTTTGGTACAGCTTGTGAAATTCATAATACTTGCCCAAAAATATTAATCGATCACTGGCCAGTATACAAGAGCCTAAATTGTCCAATAGATCTGTATTAACCAATTTACCATTTTTGATGTATTCTTGCAAAAATTTATCCGATAAGAATGATGTGAAAGGTCCGTCTTGAGATTTAAGAGCCCATGTTAGTGCATTTCCGAATCTACCATGTTTCATTGAAGTCATTCCTTGGGCCTTACAAATACTTTGTACTATGGAATTAAGATCCCTGTTCTTGGCTTCACAAATAATTTTTTGAGTTTTTGCTTCAGTGTCTAAAGAAATTCTAGGTAATAATAACTCAATGACTTGAATTCCATCATTTGGACAGTGATCTAAATAACTGAGTCCCACTTGCCACAAAGATTTATGTCCCATTAGACATATTCCATAGTCTAACACAAATGATTCACGTAATTTTTCAGCCGAAAAATTGTTCACTTCTTTTTCCAATGTTGATAAGCGACCCGAATGGTATAGTAAATCAGTCAAATGAGTAACAAACCAGCCATTTTCTGTCATATACTGTATTTCTTTTATAACTTGAAACATATCAAAATCCATCGCAGCTAACAACACTCGATCTAAATGTTTCAAATGATTCTTTATTCTCATTATTGTAATGCTATGTTTAGCAAATTGCCCCAATTCAAATGATTTTGCTGTTGGTTCTGTAAACAATAACCAGCCAGCCAAAAACTCGTACCAAGCCTCGCAATTATTTTGCATTTCCGCCCAGGCCAGCTCTTCTCCTACCACAAGCCTCATTATCAGATCTAAATTTCTTTCAGAACTAAATAGTTTCCCATCAATTTTGGATTGTACATCCACTGTCCAATGTCTCCACTGGAGATTAAACTCATTTATAGATACACCACTGGCTACATTATACACTGGCATAGCTCTTAGAACTTGGTCCACTAATTTGAAAGTATTACTATCTGACGCAGAATGTTGCCGGAGTAATGCTCGTACTACGTTAACTCTTCCTTGCAGAAGCGACCCCAGTACTGTTCTCCAAAATTCAGGATGAGATTCGAGGCCTACCAGGTCTCCTCCAAGCATTTCAGCAGCATTTCTTTCATGTTTAGGAAAATGAAACCGAACCCATTCTAATAAATGAGGTAAAACTATATTTCCTGGCACAACATCAATAAATAAGATTTCACATAAATGCCAGATACATTCAATAGAGTAAAAAATTGTAATATAATTTTGCAGTTCCTCTTTATCTTCACTTTTGGACTTTATCTCATCTTGCAAGTTTTCTAAACATGCTCTTATAATCGATCGGTACTGCCTGCTCAATTTTAATAAATCTGGTTTAGATTCAGGCATTTTAACGGCAAGCAAATTTTGTAATGTTAAAAATACGCCACTCGATTCATTAACCAGCTTGCGGAGAATAGGATGAAATAATATAACATTTTGTCTTAAATGGAATATTGATGAAGGTGTACTTGATGCAAAATGACTAGGAGCATCTTTTTGAGACACATATCTTTTTTCAAATGCAAACACAGATATGTGATCAATCGGTAACCATGTTGCTGCTACACCTGCACGTCTGCACAAATTATTTGGAATTAAAAATGTTTTCAATTCTCTATCCATTTTGACTTTTATACACTACTGAAACTATGTTTATTTATTTATCATTTAAGCCGTTACAATCAGAGGTTAGAACACTGAACTCTATTAGTGTAATAGAGTTCAGTGGGTTAGAATAATAATGGTTGCGTTCATCACGGCGAGCGCTCAGGTAACGCTCACTGATCACATGCTTAAACTAAGCTTCTTGCGCTGTCCTCATGAGGGTCAGATCACGGTGAGCGATCAGGTAGCGCTCACTGATCACATGCTTAAACTACGCTTCATGCACTGTCCTCAATGGTTGCGTTCATCACGGTGAGCGATCAGGTAGCGCTCACTGATCACATGCTTAAACTACGCTTCTTGCGCTGTCCCCATTGGCTTCTTGCATAATGATACGTGATCTCCATGTGATCTCTCAGATAGCGCTACCGCGTGATGAACGTGACCAACGGTTGCGTCCATCGCGGTGCGAGCGATCAGCAGCGCTATTCTTGACATCCTTCGCAGTTGCGCGTATACGTGTTAATGCGAGCGGTGTATTTGCGAACACTTCCAACAAATGGTATTCTCGACGGCACTTCGCATATGTTTACGAACGAAATCAATCGCACGTAAAATAACGCTCGGCAACATCGCAGTTTCGAAAAATATTCAATTTCACGCTGTTTGGGATGACAGTTTGTCGGCTGACATTTCTTGATTGTTAGTTTGTTGTAGGTTATATTTATATTCAGAAAGAAAATTATTTTTTTGCGAATAATTTATTGTGTAATGGAGACTCCACGCAGAACTGTTAATGCTTCTACTGAACAAAAGCGGTTAATACTGGAATTTATAAAGAAAAATCCCAATCTGGCAAATTTTACTCAAATCGGTAGCTCTCCTTTGATTTATACCATATCACGAACGTAATAAATTTAAAGATTTTGAAATAAAAACTTAGGTTATGTCATCATTCGCATATTTACCGATTGTCAAAATCCACTCGCTGTTTAATGCGAATACTCGAATGTCCTGCGAATGATCAAGAATATCTAGTATGAGTTTTCGTTCGCATTATAGTGATATGCGAGTAACTGTTAAAAATGCAAACAGTCAAGAATAGCGCTGCAGGTAGCGCTCAAGGTTTGTAAAGTAGATAGGTAGCAAGGTAACTTGAGCGGAATGGAGGGGTTACGATGAAGGCGGCCATCTTGCGCGTCATCGTGCCTACTAAAACTTAATTGTACGTATGCATTTTTTGAGACGTTGCGCTTAATTGTTGAGTTATTTCGAAATATTTGTTGTTTTTGTGTTTATAATCGTACACCGTACAGTTATAGTTATTTAGTGTATAATCTAATTGACAATTACTGTTAAAGAGAAAAGACTCATAGTATATAGAATTTTGTAACCTGTGTATTTACAGAAATAATTTTAAGGTAAACAGTTTTTATTATTTTCCGTTCATAATAATAACAAATAAAATGTTACATACAATTATTAGATGGCTGGAGGAAATTTGTAGTGTAGCTGTTTGCAAAAACAACTCAAAAAAGGCAAAAGAGAGTGGTGAGATGTTGATGTTTTTTTCCTTCCGTAAAAAAATAATACAGGAAATAAAATTTATTTTCATATCATACAAAGAAATATTAGAAAAACCAATGAGTGATTTTTTCTTATTAATTGCTGTTTAATATGACATGACTAAATTTAATGGCTCTCTTGTTAAATTTTTTTAATAAATTATTGTATGCACATCTAATTCTAATAAAAAATTTGCATAATTTTTTTTTAATACTACTACATAATTGTAAAGGTTGGCCTGGGGAAAAATTTCTACTCAGTAGGTACGTCATAAAATAAGAACCTTTTCTAAGTAACTCTTTTCGTTAGGGCGAAAATTAGTATCATGTATGTTTCTTCGTCTATCTTATAACTTATTAAATTCGCTAAGAATTATATAAAGCAATGCAATCAAGACTGAAGTCTCGGCAAGAAATTGCACAAAAATTAAAAGAACCTACTTCAGTCCCTTGATATAAAATGTACTTCTTTAACTGCATACATTAATTACTTATAAATTTGATATATATAGTAATGTCAATTTTAAATTTCAAGGAAAACGTTGTCGATGTTAATAGTCGTTAATCAAAAAAGTCAATTTATTAATTTGTGCTTGTACATTAAAAAATACAAAATACGGAATTCAAATTCATAACTAATTATACTTCTATACTAATGGTTTGAATGCCAGAAATTCGAATGAGTAGGCAGAGTGACGCGTTCCCGCATTTTAAATAGTGATCTCTGATTGGTTGAAAGTTACCATGCTACCTATCTTACTTTACAAACCTTGGGTAGCGCTCACTGATCACATGCTTAAACTACGCTTCATGCACTGTCCTCAATTCATAGACAAAATAGGTTATAGTTAAATTTTTGCAATCTCTCGGCTTACACTAATGTCTTTAAGCACCTTGAAGCGTGACGTCATATGAATATAGATGATCTATGATTTTGAGGACGTGCTATAGTTACTATCAAACCTAATTATTATATGGTATCCGAATGTGATTTTAATGTAAATTTTCTATATAGATAGCAATACTTTTACCTCTAACAAATTTGGTCTTCGTCAAATCTTTAAAGGAGCCTCAAATTATATATTAAAGGTACCTTTAGATATTACAGATACGATTATTTTAGAACTTTGGTAACCTTAATACCTTACCTCATCGGCAGATCTTATTCGAGAACATGAAATTATTATAGAATATAGATGGTTTGTTCGATCATTGACTTATTGTGAAGTGTAGTACAAATCTCAAAAAACCCGTTGCAACAGTAAAATATTTCTACTACTGACTCGACTGAGTAGTTGAGAAATTATCATGTTATCAGTATAACATTTTAACTTTATTATGATGCGCCTTACTATGGTTACTGAGACAAAGCACTTGCTTAATATAACAAAGTTGGGAGGAATATTAACAGCTTAGAAATCTTGTTACATGTCAGTCAGAATGTCAGAAATGAAAAAAGCTTATTTGAATGATAATTTAAAATCAATCCTAAGGAATTCTGGTGTACACGTTGAAATGGCTAAACATTAAATCTGCCATCCTGAAAAAGTGGGTAATACAATGAGTTTATACTTTAAAAATTATTTCATTTATTGATACATTACAATAACAAAACAATGCAATAATGATTTAGCATCAGCATCCCTCTATGTCGCGCTGTCGTACTGCTGATTTGGATTTGGAAAATTGAGAGAAATATGAGACACTCAATCTTGACTCACTCACAATCTAAATGTTATCTAAACGTTAATTTTGTGGTGTTCTGTTCATATTCATTTCCTCTTTGACACTCTATCAAGACCCAAATTTTCCAAATTTACTTACCTTTAGAAGAGACAAGTAGTGTTACAGGGTACATCAACTTTTCAAACCATAGATTAGGAATAAGTCTTTGTTTTAAAACTATTGCTTTCTCACTTTAAAGTATTGGTTTCTTCTCGGTGTACTCCTCCGACTAATGAACGTTCCATGGTACAAATAATAATTATCAAATAGTTAACCCTAAACAAAATTATAAATATTTATAAGTACATTTCTTTCACTACTGTAAAATATCAGTTTTCGCCTTTTCATTGATTTTATAATATACAAACATTACGAATTAAACTAAATCGTTAACTATAACAATTTAAAATTCCCTCTTCCAAATGTCAATCACCTCCAATGGCCTACGTCGATCAAACAGTCAACTGTTTTGTTTCTTTCGTTTTCTGTCAACCGATCTGAAAATTTTCTTAAAATGTGTGATGGTCCCTTGTGTTATCGCTTTTAATAACAATAACCTTATTTTCTTAAGATACTGGCACATGTGCAAGTTAACTAATTAGTGTTTGCTATAACAAAGTATTCAAGAAGTTGCTTACCTGTATTATTGAATAAATTTAAGTGAAAAATGGGTAATGTACACGGTTATTCCACTACTCCACCGCCGCCACCTCCACCTGGTATGAGCTATACTAAAGGACATGAATGTAAAGATAAAAGTAAAACAGTTGTTGTTGATGAAGGAGTTGAAAATCCAGGGCCTCTAGAAGAAATCCATACAAAATGTAAAAGTATGTACTGACATAACCTCCAATGACAATGCATGATTAAATATTATTTTTTAGACGTTTTTCCTACATGTTTTGAGGGAGCAAGAGTGATGCTTACGCGAGGTCTTAGTAACCATTTTCAAATTTCTCATACAATTAATATGAGCTCCGTTACCCCAAGTGGGTATAGGTTTGGAGCAACTTATGTAGGAACAAAACAAATTTCGCCTAGTGAAGCCTATCCAATTTTACTTGGGGATATTGATCCCTCAGGAAACTTAAATGCGACAATAATTCATCAAATACATCCTAAAATACAAGCGAAATTTGGAGCCCAGGTATAACACATACCAGATTGTTATATATAAATACATTGTATTGATAAACGCCACATTTTAAGTTTCCTCATATCTAAACTAATATCATTGCAGAGCAATGAGTTCTTATATTAAGTTATTGATGGTAGCATGAGATGCCGCATTTAAATTGAACTGTTATTTGTTGTAGGTACAAAACTCCAAATTTCAAGTTGGACAGTTGACAATGAACTATAGAGGTGACGATTACACTGCCAGTTGTACTGTAGCAAATCCTGATATTATATCAGGTTCAGGGGTGGTTGTGCTTCATTATTTACAAGCAGTAACTGCTAATTTGGCTTTAGGGTCGGAACTTGCTTATCAAAAAGGACCTGGAATTCCAGGTGGAGAGATAGCTCTTCTCAGTGCAGCAGCAAAGTAAGTCCTAATATTTGGTCCATTTAATAGATATGTATTAAGCATTATACCTAATACATAAAGGTGAATTTGTAATTAATCCTGTTGCTTGGAGGCAATTAAATGAAATTTTAATCTTTAAGATAACCTTCAGTCGATCGTGGGTTAAATGTGGATATTGCCAGCCTTTATGAAAATTGAAAATGTGATTAAAAAAAATCATCACCATCACTTCATCGTACTACATGAGTACTTCAATCAATACTATGTAGCCTTTATTTAGTATAGCTAACGAAATACATTTATATAGTTAAACATTCAAAGTAATTAAGACATTACATATTAAAAGGTCGATTTAACATAACTTGCACGTTCTCTCTTAAAACTAGACATAACTAGACAAGTAGCTACAATTTTTACTGTCACAGGCAACTGATTGTAAAATTGCAAACCTTTTAAAAATAAGTGATTTCTACTGTATTCAGTTAGTGTGTTTTCAATGTAGAAGTTATGAGTATAATAATTGTGGATATCCTCAACAAAAACACAATTGTCTAAAACATGTTTTGGAGCTAAACCCTCAACAATTTAAAAAATCAACACAAAACAATAAAACATTACATTCTGGTAAACTGTCATGGATTGTAAAGTACTTAACATAAGACATATTGGTGTTACATAATTACATCCTAAAATTGCTCGAATCCCAACTACCACAGTTAGTCGCGTGAACGTAGCAATAACTATTGTAGGCACTTTAGTGTTTTGGTACTAATCACAGGTACATAGTAGGAACGTTCCTAATACGTGTTTACAACCAAAATTGTGAATATTTTTTGGTGACGATAACGTTCCCCGGCCATGTTCCTGGAACTTGTCTGGCTACGTTCCAATGATGTTGTGATTCCGGAGCGGCGACGTTATGGCGTAGACGCCGCATCTTTCAGAAAACTTTACCACTCCCCATTCTTTCAAATCAATGTTGCTCCTGCTTTGTCGTGCAACCGATTTTATTATATTTGTTTCATTCTTACATATGATTCTTGTTCTTGTTCATTTCACTAATTCAGACACTTAATTAGAAGAGTTAGTATTAGATACTTAGCTAGCAAAACTTGTGCTATTTTCCAATGGTCTAAGGGTCACAATTAAAACGAATGCAATTTTACTGACAAATATGAAGATAAAATGTCCGAATCTAACCATGCGCCTTTAAAATTCGCATTTCTTAATGAAAATATTGCCTTTAAAATATGTAATGTCTAATGTCATGCAAGAATATGACACAATAGATGCGGAAACCTATTTTTTATTATTCGGAACTTAAAACTAATTTTTATGTATTCATTTGGTGCAGAAATGGCGATAAATTAAATTTTTTAGTCAATTGTGGAATTATGGTTCTTGTGTTATAACAATGGCGCTTTTCAGAAAATATCACTTTACGGTCGCAATTTACTTGTATGGTTGTATGTGGCCTATGTATCTTTAATTCTTTAATCTGTGTATGAGGCAATATATATTTATTACCGTGATAGATAATCTAGAAAAAAAGGTAGGTGTAGGCACTTTGGTAATAAAACTGGTGCTGAAACATTAAATTTTGTTGCCTTATTTTGGAGGATTATGGATTCTTTTAAAATTGTGTTGATGCAGAAAAAACATGGGATTTATTTTACTGTTGTTCCATATCAGTGGGAAAAAAGCGGAATTTTATTGTGGCTTGATAACTTAAGCCATTCCCTAAGGGAAAGCTTGAGGTCGAATGCTGCCAGTGTACAGTTGATTTAAAAAAAAAAACTGGTACACTTTCTTTTAGCTATGTAAATCATTCGTTCTTTGATTGATATTAATAATCTTACAAATATCACTTTGAAGTTAATCAGTGGCGTCATTATTAAAAATGGTTCGACATCTAACAGATATTCAAAAACTTCGAATTGTTTCTAAAATTGAAGATGGTTGATCCATAAGAAGACTTGCTGCTGAATGCAATGTGAGTAAAACTCCGATAATGAGTGTTAAAAAACAATGGGAAACTAACCAAACGGTATCCCGTAAAGTTGGTTCCGGTAGGCCCAGAAAGAGCAATATCAAGAAGGTGAAAATCTTATAAATTACCTAAGAGAAAACCCTTTTCAGACTGCAGTAAATGCAATTTCAGAGACAAATTTCCCTGCTTCGGTACCTACTGCTTGCAGAAGAATAAAACTAGGAAGCGAATTGAAGAGTTGTTCAGCGGCTAAAAAATACAAACTTTCAGAAGAAAAAATGCAGGGTAGGATTATTTTTGGACAACGATGGACATGTTCGTGTATATAGGCCTCCTTCCACTAGATACGACGAAAAATATACTTTCGATCCACAAATATCAGGAAGGTTTTCGGTCAATGTCTGGGCTTGGATGAACCTAAATGGGTTAGTTGTGTGTTGGAACAGTGGTGGTCATCTCAATTGAGGTCATATATTGAAATATTATACAATATTATGTTGCCGTCAGTAATAGAGGTGTTTCCGGAAAATATTTTATTTTCCAACAAGACAACTGCTCCATAGATACGGCCCATCGTGTCGGGCAATGGTTTCTTAATAAAAACATAGAGTTGATACCGTGGCCATCTAAAAGTCCAGATTTAAATCCAATTAAAAATGTTTGGGGACTAATGGTGAAACATATAAGAAAATTAAATAACCATCCAAATAATGCCCAAGAATTGGAAGGGATAATTGAAGACGCTTGGGAGAACTTGTTGCAAGAAGTTGACCTTGCAAGAAATCTGATTTTGTCCATGCCTGCAAGACTTCAGGCAGTTTTAGACGCTAATGGAGCAATGACAAAATATTAGTTAATTCTGTATTATGTTCATTTATTTTATGTTTTTATTGTATTTTTATGTTCAGTTTGCATTGTTTAAATTTTTTTTAATCTCAAGTGGTATTTTTGTGTTCTTATTTTAAAAATAGAATTATCCGTAACAAATATTATTTTTTTAAACAATAATATGGCAGGCTTGAAAATGTTTTGAAAAAGTTATTTTGTAATTACTTTTTAAAATTCTATTTGAATAAAATTAAAAAGAAAGGTTTAATAAGTTTAAAAATACTAAGAAAATCGGTCTCCTCCAAAAAACCCAGGTCCGGGGTAAATCACCTCTTCTCCACCCCCCCTCTCGACATGCCTGGCCAGCCCTATCTACAGACATATGCACACAACTAAACTATTAAGATTTTCGATTACAAGAGTTGTAAGAGATGTTGAGTAGTTGTGGAAAAATGGATGCACATTGTCTCTTTGATATTTGGCGAAGGTTTTAAACTATATTTCGTGTGCCGTATATTTTCAGATGCTGCTGAGAATAATCCGTTCACATCAGTTGTACTGTACTAAAATGTGAAATGAAAATTAATTAGGGCGAGTAGGGAAGTATTGAGGTTTGAGGCTATATCAGGAAAATGGTGACTATTAAAAAAATCCTTTAATTCCTTATAGTTTCATACAAGTCTGGATCATTTTGGATACCATTTACCTTTTAAATCTTTAACCAATCATATATCGGGATAATTACTTCCACGTCCAGTGGAAGTATGTCTAGTAATGCAAATTTTTTTTTTTTTTATTGAAATAGGCTTAAAATGTCATGAAACGTCGAGATTTTAAGTTTGAGAAAAAAAAATTTCTGTCTATCAGTCTGTAACTTTATTGTGCGCACGTTTACTCTGGAACCGTTTATGATATTGTTATGTGCTGCCCTCTAACAAGGAAAGATGTGATTAAGTTCATGTTCAAAGTTTTCCTCAGAAGCTTAGTTACTTCCCTGACTAGTAGGGTGGCGCCGTCTATGAGCCAATTGACGAACAATCATCTATTACATGGTAGAAAACTATTTAGAATTCCAGAAAATTGTGGTACATTTCTATGGGTGTATATAAGGAGATGAATCCAGCAGATGGGGGAACAGTTCAGTTGAGTGAAGTATGCAGTTTAGTGAAGTAAACAGACAAGAGAGTTTTTAGGTTAGACAAGAGTTGACAAGTTTAAGAAGGAAAGTAAAGTGCTTAGTGTTTTAAAAGTAGTGAAATTATATTAGATTAAGTTATTATTAGTTGTGTGATTTTTAAATATTTGCTAGTGTAATTTTAGTGATTAAATAAATCAGTGGTTTGTGAAAATTCTTGTTGCAAGTTATTTGGAATCCACAAAGTGTTTACTGAAAATTGTAAGCACGTAACAATTGGTGTCAGAAGCGGAATTGCAACAGAATTTCTGAAGAATTTGACGAAGTTCCATAGTGTTCTATTTGGAAACCACTGGAGATAGTGAAGTGAGTCGAACTGGAAAGTAATATAGACATTAGACAAGACTAATTTGTGCCATATAGTGTGAGAAAATTTATAGAACATTCTACTTGTACCTGGCATAGACTTTAAATAAAACTTGTTAGTGTTGTTTGTTAGTTTTTGAATGGAAACAAGAAGCATGGCCGCTGAAAAACAAATGCAAGACATGTTAGCTGCATTTAGCAAAATGATGCTAGAAGAACAAGAGAAACGACGTCAAGAAGATAAAGAAGAACAAGAGAAACGACGTCAAGAAGATAAAGAAGAACAAGAGAAACGACGTCAAGAAGATAAAGAAGAACAAGAAAAACGACGTCTAGAAGAGAAAGAAGAACAGGCGAGACGTGAAGAAGAAAAAGAAAGAAGACGTCAAGAAGAAAGGGAAGAACAAGAAAGAAAACGACAAGAAGAAAAGGAAGAATTGAGAAAAATTATACAGGTGCAACAAGATGCTATCCTGTCAGCCACTAATGAAGTCAAGGAAAAAGTAGATAAAGTTGAACAAAAAGTTGGTAACGTCGAAGGAGAAATTAGTGACATTAAGGGAAAAGTTACCGACGTTGAAGAAAAAGTTACTGGTGTCGAAGAAAAAGTTACTGGTGTCGAAGAAAAAGTTACTGGCGTTGAAGTAAAAGTTACTAAGGTTGAAGAGGAAGTAACTGAAGTCAAAGGAAAATTTCGTGCAGTTGAAGGAGAAGTAGAGCGACTTAAGCGACTGTTAAGAGAACAAGGAGGCCAGCTGGTATTATCATCATCAGGTCCTCGATTACAACCGCCTTCCTTTGATGGTCAAACTTCTTGGTCAACCTATAAAAGACAATTTGAGGCAGCGGCATACGCAAACAATTGGAGTAACGAAGACAAAGCTATGGCATTGGTGCTAGCATTAAGAGGTCAAGCCTCAGAGTTGCTTCAGACCATCCCAGTGACGCAGCAAAGGGATTTTAAAGTTTTGGAGGCTGCATTAGATCTAAGGTATGGCGACCAACACCTCGCCCAAGTATACCGGACTCAGCTCAAATCACGCACACAAAAGGCTGGGGAAAGTTTACAAGATTTTGAAGCAGCTGTTGAGCGACTGACATACCTGGCTTACCCGGATGCGCCCAAAGAATTCCAGGAACAATTAACGGTTGGTACTTTCATTGATGGCATAAGAGACGAGGAGATCAGGCGAGTCCTTAGATTATCTCGAGATAAGACTGGTAGTGAAGCCTTGATCCATGCCCTCGAGGTTGAAGCCGCTTACAAAGAGACTGCACGTCTGAGAGTACGAGCCATGAAGGTAGAAGAAGAGGATCATTTAGAAAAATCAAATATGGAATCTTTGATGGCTGACATGCACAAAATGATAAGCCAGTTGATGACAAAACCAGATGCTCCAAGGAAGCAGGAAAGAGAACAGAGCGATGAACAGCCAAGGAAGTTGATTCGTTGTTATAAGTGCGGCAAAACAGGGCATATTAAGCGAAACTGTCAGCAGCGGAGCCCTGAGAGAGTAAATGCCGCAACGACTGAAGAGCCGCAGGAAAACTAAAGATAGCCAGCACCTTGGGGGCTGTGCTGGCTGGTGAACACGGTGCCCCCAGAGAGATACGGGTTTCCCAGATTAGAAGAGTCCCGAGTAGTCTGCTGTTGGATGGCTATGTAAACAAACGGAGATGTATCTTCACTATCGACACAGGTGCCACGTCATCAATAGTGCGACCCGGATTTTTATCAGGAATAAAAGTTGATAAAAGCCAAAATGGATTGGTCGTTCGAACAGCCACAGGAGACAGGGTAAGGGTTCATGGAGAAGTTGACCTAGATCTGCAGTTTGGACGCCTGTGCTTTAGTCATAGGGTTATTGTGGCTGACATCACTGATGATTTTATTTTGGGGCTGGATGTTATGGGAGTACAAGATCAATTTATACTTGACGTGGTAGAACGAGTTCTAAAGATTGGAAATGAAGAATTTATTTTGTCAACAGCAAATGACCGATTTCAAAAAGTGAGGCTACTGACGGCTCAGACAATCAAGATTCCTGCCCGTTCAGAACAAATAATTGAGGCCATTCTGGAAGGAAACTCTGGTGGATACCGTGTTGGCCTTGTTGAAAAAGATGATTCAATTAAGACAGAAAACGTAATCTTAGCAAGAACTCTGACCCGGACAAAAGACAAAATTCCAATTAGAGTGGCTAATTTAAATTCCCACTCGGTAACTTTCAAGGAAGGCGAGGCAATAGGATCCTACGAACCAGTCCAGTGGATAGCAAGGTGCGAGGAACAAGGGGAGAAATGTTCGCCAACCAGTGTAGACAGGGAAGTTGTGACTTTGTTGAGTTTCCAGTTTGAACACCTATCTGAGGATGAACGTAGAGAGGCAATCAAGTTTTTGGAGAAAGAAAGTGCGGTATTTGCCAAAAACACAGACATCCTCACGAAAACTGATATAGTACAGCATCGGATAGACACTGGTGATTCAGCCGCAATCCGCCAACAACCTAGGAGGTTGCCACTAGCTAAACAGGAGGAAGCTGCTGCGATGGTTCAAAAGATGCTACAAGATGGAGTAATTGAGGAATCAACCAGTCCCTGGTCATCACCGGTAGTTTTAGTTGCCAAGAAGGACGGGACTTTGAGATTTTGTGTCGACTACCGGAAGCTGAATGATATTACGAAGAAAGACAGCTATCCACTACCACGAATTGACGATACATTAAGTACGCTGGCAGGGTCACGATGGTTTTCAACTCTAGACCTTCGAAGTGGGTATTGGCAGGTGGGACTTCACCCTGACGACAAGGAAAAGACTGCCTTCTCAACAGGTAGTGGTTTATATCAATTCACCGTGATGCCTTTTGGACTTTGCAATGCGCCAGCTACTTTTGAAAGATTGATGGAATTTGTACTCCGAGGACTAACTTGGAAGACGTGCTTAGTTTATCTTGATGACGTAATGGTTATGGGACGAAACTTCAGGGAACATTTGGAAAATCTTCAAGAAGTATTTGGGAGAATCAGAAATGCACACCTAAAGTTGAATCCAAAGAAGTGTCTACTATTCCAAAAAGAAGTGAAATTCCTTGGACATGTCGTATCTTCGGAGGGAATACAGACAGACCCGGACAAGATCTCTGCTGTGCGTGATTGGCCAAGACCTTCAAATGTACATGAATTACGAAGCTTTCTTGGCCTCTGCACTTACTATAGACGTTTTGTGGAAGGATTTGCGGATATAGCAAAGCCACTACACCAGCTAACGGAGGAGAAAGTTAAATATCAGTGGACACCAGAGTGTGAAACATCATGGAAGAAGCTGAAAGCAGCGTTATGCAGTAGTCCTGTGCTAGCATATCCCCAACAAAAGGGCCTCTATATTCTTGACACGGATGCTAGCAACTCCGCAATTGGATGTGTACTATCTCAAGTCCAAAATGGAGAGGAAAAAGTAATCGAGTATTTCAGTAAGGTACTGTCCAAACCAGAGAGGAATTATTGTGTAACAAGGAAGGAACTATTGGCCATTGTTAAGTCCGTGGACCATTTTCACAAGTACCTCTATGGTCAACATTTCAAAATCAGAACCGACCATGCTGCATTAAAATGGCTACTGCAGCTGAAAACCCCAGAAGGTCAACTGGCTCGCTGGATAGAAAGACTACAGCAATATGACCTCACAATCGAACACCGACCTGGAAAGTCTCATAAAAATGCAGATGCTCTGTCAAGAAGACCGTGCAAAGATGACTGCAAGCACTGCTATCGGGTTGAAAAAGCACAGGGCACGGTAATAGTAAACACAGTTCAGGTAGATGTTCCAGATGATTGGACAAAGGAAGTTCTAAGACGAGAACAAATGGATGACAGCGTAATTGGTCCTATATTAAGGGCAAAAGAAAAAGGAACGCGACCGGAATGGAAGGATGTTTCGGACAAAAGTGTGGAGCTGAAGGCATTGTGGGCACAATGGGACTCCCTTAAGGTTATAGATGGGCTATTAAAGAGAACATGGGAAAGTCCAGATGGGAAGGAAGTTACCATGCATCTGGTGATACCCAGCTGTCGGATCCCAAAAGTACTTCAGGAAATACATGATGGAGTATCCGGGGGACATTTTGGTATGAATAAGACATTGGCTAAAGTACGGGTACGATTTTATTGGATAAATAGCCGTCAAGATGTGGAAGCTTGGTGCCGCAAATGCAAGGCTTCTTGTGCAGCTACCAAAGGGCCACAGACGAAGAGCAGGGGCCAAATGAAGCAATATAACGTCGGAGCTCCTTTTGAGAGGATTGCTATAGATGTAGCGGGCCCATTCCCAGTGACAGATGATGGGAATAAATACATCCTGGTCGCTATGGACTATTTTAGTAAATGGCCGGAAGCCTATGCCATTCCGAATCAGGAAGCAGTTACTGTTGCTCGAGTTTTGGTGGATAACCTTGTATGCCGATTTGGTGTACCCCTGGAGCTACATTCCGATCAAGGGAGAAACTTTGAGTCGGGGGTATTTCAGAAAATTTGTGAGTTGCTGGGCATTCACAAGACTCGGACAACCCCTCTTCATCCCCAGTCAGATGGAATGGTGGAACGACATAATAAAACCATGAAGGAACATCTTTCTAAGGTAGTTCACAAGAACCAGCGAGATTGGGATCGACATATACCATTTTTCTTAATGGCATACAGGGCTGCCATTCATGAGACGACTAAACAGACACCGGCTCGTGTAATATTTGGGCACGAGATCAGACTGCCATGTGATTTGATGTTTGGTACACCAGATAAGAAGCCACTGTCCGTGGATGACTACGCAGACGAAGTTAGTCAACAGCTGAGGAATGTCCACGAATTGGTTCGAAACCAAGTTAGCATAGCTAGTGACAGAATGAAGGCTCGCTATGACCGGAAGGGAACGTCAGCAGGATTCAAGGAGGGCGATCTGGTTTGGCTATATAACCCACAGCGAAAGAAGGGAAAATCTCCGAAGCTTCACCCACCCTGGGAAGGACCGTATTCAGTCATCACTCGGATCAATGACGTTGTTTACCGAATTCAACGTGGTAAGAAGTCCAAGATGAAGATTGTGCACTTGGATAGGTTGGCGAAGTATGAAGTATGTTGGGGAATCTGAATTGCCTGACCGGGACGTTCAGGCTTAAGGAGGGAGCAGTGTTATGTGCTGCCCTCTAACAAGGAAAGATGTGATTAAGTTCATGTTCAAAGTTTTCCTCAGAAGCTTAGTTACTTCCCTGACTAGTAGGGTGGCGCCGTCTATGAGCCAATTGACGAACAATCATCTATTACATGGTAGAAAACTATGGAGAATTCCAGAAAATTGTGGTACATTTCTATGGGTGTATATAAGGAGATGAATCCAGCAGATGGGGGAACAGTTCAGTTGAGTGAAGTATGCAGTTTAGTGAAGTAAACAGACAAGAGAGTTTTTAGGTTAGACAAGACTTGACAAGTTTAAGAAGGAAAGTAAAGTGCTTAGTGTTTTAAAAGTAGTGAAATTATATTAGATTAAGTTATTATTAGTTGTGTGATTTTTAAGTATTTGCTAGTGTAATTTTAGTGATTAAATAAATCAGTGGTTTGTGAAAATTCTTGTTGCAAGTTATTTGGAATCCACAAAGTGTTTACTGAAAATTGTAAGGACGTAACAATATATTGATTTGAAACTTGGTACACTTATGTATTATACCGCGATCTGGAACTAGATTATATTTTAATCTAATCCCGTTGAAGGGTTCGGGGATAAATGGGGTAAATAGGCAAAGCAAGCAGGTAAGAGTCCATAAAATTGCAATTTAGGGTATGTAGGAAACGTCAAGGTCTCAAAAATTTTTTTGGCATCAGCTACCCACCAATACCACACTCACGCTATTATGAAAGGGAGTAAAAAAATTAAAATGTGATTTAGTGTGTATACAAGAACGAAACGTCACAGAAAATTTTTTTTGGCATTAGCTACCCCCTCTACCACCTCCACCCTATTATTAAAGGGAGTAAACAATTAAATTGGGATTTAGTGTGTATACGAGAACCAAGGGACTGTAACCAGCCATCCCTTCCACCACCCTTATTGCCATCCCCGCCCTATTATTAAAGGGAGTAAAAAATTAAATTGGGATTTGGTGTGTATAAGGGAACCAAGGGCCTCTAAATTTTTTTTGGCATTAGCTACCCCCTCTACCACCCCACTCTATTATTAAAAGGAGTAAAATATTAAATTAAGATTTAGTGTGTACAAGAACCAAGAGCCTTTAAAATTTATTTTGGCATTAGTCACCCCCTCTACCACCCCCATCCTATTATTAAAGAGAATAAAATATTACATTGGGATTTAGTGTGTATAAGACTTGGATACAAAATTTGGATATGAAAGTAGTGATTCCTTAGGCAGCGATTTTTTTAACACTACTGCTTGTTTAATAAAACATGTCTTCTAAATTTTGTAATTTATTAATTTAATACTACATACATTTGGATCATTTACCTATTGTTTAATTCATTAATTGTAATTAGTATATATTACATCGGTTAACAAGTTTATAGTAAATAACTACACATTCTCTTGCCGTCTTCTGTCCCAGTACTTGTGTACATCACTCGACCCATTGTGTGTGGATTGTGTTTACTTGATCATTTAGAAAATATTTGTTTAAACATGTTAATATTTATTTCATGGTAAATTATGTTATAAAGCAGATGAGAATGATATGAACGATACAGGAAAAGAAATTGTGGTCGTATTAAATAGTTTCCTCTAACTCAACAAGGTCACACGTTACCTCGTGATATTACCAATTGGTTAATTTTTCTAACACATTTCAACGATCTACAAAAAGATATATATTGTAAGTTATTTCCCTAAGAAAAAAAAAAGATGAATGGAGTGGCAGTGAAAAACATTTTGAAAAGTTGAAATATTTTTTTGTTTATCACCTATATTATTGAACTTCAGTTCCAAATTTTTCCTCAATGCGCCGTAGTTGTATCTAAAATATATTTTTTCAAGAATGAATCATAAAACCATTTATTATTTTGAAAAAGTACTAAAATTTACTTTAATTTTTATAAGCAGCATCTACCTGTTTGATTGATTTACAAAAATATATATTGTAGATTACTATCTAAAGATATTATTTAAGAAAAATGGTACCAGTCCCACGAGTCTTAAGATAGTGAAACATTTTTTTTGTCAATCTTTTTTTCATTGAATTTTAATCCCAATCTTTTATTTAATATTTTGGAATTGTACAGTTTTTTTTTAAATAGATTTATTGAATAAAAACATAAAAAATTCGAAAATGCCAGCGACTTACTAAAAGAATATCAGCCCTTGCAGGGGCATAATGACCATGTCATCCGGCTTCGATACAGTTGTACACTGCAAACCATTTTTATTTAAAAAAATTTCGATCAGACAAAAACTTGTTCAATGGAATTCTTTATACTGGACCACTTTTATTTGGAGCAATTTTTGATTTGATGAAATACTTTTTCCACTCTTTCCTGGAGCCATTCTGGGTGTACCGATTTTACTAATATTCAGTATTGAACCTCCCGAGATTTTAGTTTAAATTTCCAGGTTAGGGGTACCAAGTGCCTACGCAGACACTGATGAGCTTATCCCCCTGGCGTCGGTGATTGACCTTGGTAGCGGAAATAGGCCGACGTTAAACTGCATTTTTATTATTCAATGCATGGAGAAAAGTTGCTTGGTGAAAACTAAAAAATTTATGCCACTTTCAACTAGATTTTGTACCGCATTTCCCCATTTTATTATTAGCAAGGTCTGCATTTTACATATATGCAGAATTTTATTAATTATAACAAAAAATCACTTTTGATATAGTAACTTTTATTGTTCCCATAAAAGGAGGAACCGAGGATCGTAATAGCAATAACAGGGATGTTTATGCTGTTTTCGGTTAATCAGTGCATGGTTAAGCCAAATGACATGTGATAAGAATACACCCTCATTCCCCTTTTAATTTTTTTTTTCTTAACGTTATGCAAGGAGAGAATATAAAGCCGATATATTTATAAACGTCAATGGCATATATTATCCAAAACAATAAAAAGGTAAATATATGGAGAAACATTCTGCATTACAACATCCTGATGATAAAATAACAAACATATATTGATGTAATACGTGTGAACAATAGTGAATCTATTTTAACTGTTTTATTTAAATTCTTGTAGATAAAATAGCAGATTGTGACAATTATTTTGCTTAATAAAGTCAATTATTATTTAGGAAATGTCTTATTATCAAATGCTACTGACTGTAAATATAATTTGGAAACTACATTAGTTATCTAGTCGTTGTTGTTTTACTCTGGAAAAAGTTTAAGTTTAGGAATGTATTTCTGCAAATATGTTGAAACATAAGCCTGAGATCTTAGGGTAATTTTTTTACATTTCACTTATGTTAGAAAAAGAATTTCTCTAGACAATTTCCAGCTTTCTGCGATTTTTTCGAAGATGATACGATTTTTGAAGGGGGAGACTGGATTATATATTGAAGTAGTTTCATCTGGATTTTGCCACGGTCCTTCAACTTGATATGACATTTTCGCTGATCATTCTGTCAACTTCTCCAGGAGTCCAAAGATGATAGTTATTGCTTTCTACTCCTCATCATCTAAATTCATCATCATTTAAAATTTTGCTATTTAGTATGTGTTATACTTTAATTGTTATTTTATAAATCAACTGTTTTGACTGGCAATACCTCTACTCAAAGAGTCAAAAAGGAAATAAATATTATTATTATTATATAGGGTGCTCTTCATGGCCTGGTCCAAGGCATTGAAAAGACATTTAGGGCTGAGGAAGTGGCTTTGTGTGCCTTCGAAGATATAGAGGGTGCTTTTGACACCTATGAATCTATATAAAGAGCAGCCGAAAAAAAGGGGAATATAGCTCCAAACAATCAAATGGATACAATCCATGCTAAGAAGCAAAATAATTACCACAAGAGTGGGGGATGAGTTGGCCTCGGTGACTGCAGTCAGGGGCTGTCCACAAGGTGGAGTCTTGTCACTCTTGGTGGTCGATGATCTCCTCCATAAATGACTAATTCTGGTTTCAACATCCAGGGCTGTGCAGATGACCTGGTCATGTATGAGTAATCCTGGATCAAAAACTTACCTGGAACTTGCATTTATGGAGGAGATCCAAAAATGGGAAAAGGAACAGAAAAAGTCCTACTGGAGGAATACTCCAGGCCAAAGAGAAGTGAACAAGTTTATAACTTATTCTTTATTATCGCCAGCCATATTTGCTATAAAACTTTAATTATATAAAAAAAATTGTATACAAAAAGCACCGAATTTACGTCCTCTTCTCTTCCCTGTATGGTGTATTTTTACACAATTTTGCCTGTTATACGTATTTACCTATACTCTACCACCAACGCATTTTGCAGAAAAATTGACCTTCCCTCTTTCTTCCCTGTGCTCTCCGAATACAAACTAATAAAATTACCCAGCTTTTTTGCTTTTATATGAATATTCTTAACTCTGAATGTATCAACACAATCAAACATTAGGCAAAAATGATTAGACGCTTTAAAATGCAAACCATTGTAGGGTATATCAAAACATCAACTATTTTATCTTAGATGATACTAGAAGATATTGGATTATATGTACAGTAGAATTCATAGCATCTTGAATCTCTGCTAGTATTAACTAAAATAAGGTAGTTGTAATATACCCTACAATGGTTTGCTTTTTAAAGTGTCTATCCTTTTTGCCTAATGCTTGGAGATGTTGATACTTTGTGAGTTAAGAATGTTCATACAAATGCAAAAAGGTGGGTTATCTTATTAGTTTCCATTAATTAGTTAGTAGTGATTTTTTTAAAACTTTTATAAGGCATGTTCAGATGAAAGAACATCGAAATGAAGATAAAAACAAGGTAGTTTCTTATCAACGTGGAAATTTTGCTTGAGTAATTCCTCTAGTTCTCTTCAGTAACATCTAACAGATCTTTTTTTAATGCACCCAGTTAACTCCGTTGTAGGCATTGCACACAAAAAATCAACGATAGTGATTTTCTATAATTTGTGTCAATATCTCAGAAACCATGAGCTTTTCAAGTTTCAGTCATGACCTGGTCTATCAGCAGTTTCAGAATTATCCATGATTTACAAATAAAAAATTACAGCATATTTGGGCAGTAGTAACGTATAATAGACGTCTACACTAATCATATCTAGAGTAAGTGGCTTCCTCATGATTGGTGATTACATTCGAACTACCGAATGTTTTTGCGCCTCCGAATAGACAATGCCCCCTCCCCCGTTTTCGAGGGTGAGTCAGAATCGGCTCCTGAGGTCAAATAAATTTTTCCACCCCAGCAACCTCCTCAGTTTGGCCTAAAACCACCACCAAAGCCCCCTTTTCCGTGAACCCGTTTATTTTTCCAGTTTTTCGGCTAATTGTTGTTCCCTCGAGTAGAACAGAAGATCTCTCAAGGGATTTGACTTCAGCTACCCCTACCCTACGCTTCCAACCCTTGTAGGGGGTGGAAAATTAATATTTGTTTTTGTGAGAAAAAAATTTATATTTTGTAGATGTTTCTTTGAGGAAGGTGATAGGTGGCCAGGATTGTGTAACCACCCCGGGGTTATTTTCACACTTCAAGGGAATGGAAATCTTTTTTCATCTATAATTGAAAAATAGTACAAAAAATATGTTTATTAAAGTGTTTCTGTAAATTGACTTTCCACCCCTTTGAAGGGTGAAAACAACCCCCGGGGATGGTTACACAACCCTGGTCACCTACTACCTTCCAGAAACACCTCGTATAAAATATCAAATTTTTTTTTAACAAAAATCAGTTTTCCACCCCCTACAAGGGTTGGAAGCCTGGGGTAGGAGTGGTTGAGGTCGAATCCCTCGAGGGAACAACAATTAGTTGAAAAATTGAGAAAAATAGACGGGTTCGCAGAAAAGAGAACCTTGGGGGTGGTTTTTGGCCAATTTGAGGAAGTTGCCGAAGTGGAAAGATTGGATTGTCTAGTCCGAGGCGCAAACATTCAGTAATTTCGTCATAAATCCCGACTCTTTAAACGGACTACATCTGAAATACTACATAATGAAAGTGTTTAAAAAAACTTGTAATTTTTATTTAATATTTGACCTAGCCCTTTCTTTTCCTGTTCCGTCATATAGTAATGAGAAAAAAATGGTATCTGCAATGTAATGATTAACTTACCAGACTTATGTATAAGTAACTCTTCATTACATTTTTTTTTTTTTTAGATATACAACTGAAAATGTTCAAGTTTCGGGCACTGTTGGTGTATCAGGAGTTCATTTATGCTATTATCAAAAAGCCAGTAAACAATTACAAATTGGTGTCGAATTAGAAGCTAATCACAGAATGCAAGAGGCCGTTGCATCTATCGGTTATCAAGTTGATTTACCTAAAAGTGAGGTAGTATTTAAAGGTAAATAATTCAGTTTAATAGAAACAAAAGAACAGTTTTGCATTGGGAGTTTTTAGGTCATGTGGATTCCAATTGGTCAGTTGGAGCAGTTTTAGAAAAGAAATTAAGTCCCTTGCCCTTTACCTTAGCACTTAGTGGACTGATGAATCATAATAAAAATCAATTTAGGCTTGGAGTTGGCATACTTATTGGATAAAAGCCTCGACATAAATGCATGAATTAGTCTAAAAATTCATTGTTGGACTTGTCTGCAATTAAAGTTTTACGAAGCAATTCACACGCATTTTTTTATTAGTCATTATTTAATTTTGCGCGGTTCCCTTCATCGCAAGACATCTACAATTTTTTGTACATACTTTACTTTTATTCTTTTAAGAAGCTTAAATTGAATAGTGTTCATTCATTTTAGCTGTAGAATTTTTTTTATTATGAATTGTTCATTGATTTTAAACTAGAGCATATGATCAACACATCGCACTAATTTTTTTTATATAAGTGCTACTTCTCAATGCTTCTTTAGAGATGGGTTTTCACCTGGTGCATTCACAATTTTTGAAAAAATCTTACCTTTTGGTACCAAACAATGGGTGTCGTGATCCGAAAATACCTGATTTAATGGTTTACATTCAATGAGCTACTGCAATTTTATTTATTTTTAGTGGCACATTAGAAGAAATTTTTTGTTTTGCTTGATCACACTATTTTTCTGAATTATACATTTAATTTGTTCCCGGTTATGGATAAAATTTCCTTATACTTGACTGGGTGACGTTGTGAAGCCCGTTTTTATACAACTGCTAAATGTAAGGCAAACCCTTAATATATAGGTTATATTTACATGAGTGCGCCAAGTTTTTTTTTAGCAATTTGAATGGGAAATTCATCTTTTGAGTGCACCGGGTGCTATCGATAAACACCGACGGGAAAAACAAATGAAGGTTGCTGCCTGGCCCATCTCTAATTTTTGTTATATACTTTTGAAAATGTGTTGACCGTAATGTTATATTCAAATTGATTTTTGTTAATTCTTTTTTACAGTGTAATAGAATATTGTAAAATAGTAGGAAAAATATATTGTTGACAAAATGTACAGTTTATTATTATTATTCACGATTTGATTTCGACAAAATTTATTTTAGAATAGTCACTTTCTCGGTCGTCCTGCTCCTTTCTTACCGCCTGCCACTTGTTTATCCTTAGATTTATTGCTTATTAAGGGGTGAATTTCTGTAAAAAGAACGTTTTCATATTTTAATTACATCTTATGAAATTTACTTTGGATTCATAAGAGAACAAAAAAAAGAATAAGAAACTTAAGATATGTCAAATTAAATCAAAAAGCGAACGATAATTTAAATAACAGTCATAATTTTATTTAAAAACATAACTTTAAAGCTTTAAATATACTATAACATAGTAATGTCTAACGTAGAATAAAACTTTAAAATAGCATAAAAATCTACATTGCAAATTATACAACAATGTACTATTAACTGTTATTACCTCCGTCAGATATATTTTCAAGTGCTATATCATACGATTTATATTTCTTTTTCTTCGGAGGTGGTGGCCCGTTGCCTTGATTTGCCGGTGTTATGTTAATATCTATCGGTGCCCAATTATCTTCTGGATCTTCGATCTACAAGAAAAACTTAGTATTATGCACAAAAAATAGATTATATTGGTATTATTAAAATGGCATGTTAATATTTTAGTACTTTTCTCATTGAACACGAAAAATTTACAGGCCAATAACTGGCAAATTACAAATAGCTCACAATCGTAAAATGAAAGGGAATAACAATTTTCCATTCTAAAAAATCTCTGTATTAAAACAACATCCTTGAATTGCTTATCTGCAAGCAATCAATTTACTAAAGTTAGGTTATGTGTTACTGTTTTTACCTTCAAACGACAATCTTGAAAAACGTGCAAATTTTTCTTAGCAACATTTAATCTGTAGGGAAATTTGCAATGGGCATTTGGATACAATTTAAATTTTTGTTGCAAATATCTTCTAATTTACGTAAATTTTTTGAGAGGAAAGGGAATCGACCAAAGTTTTTGAGTCTCTTTGGAACAGCATTTCAATACGGTTTTTAATTCAACGATTCTAAAATATTTCTACAATTCCCCATACTGAATCTTTTTTTAATTACCCAAATTTTTGAGGGGAGTAGATAAATTGTATTTAGATTCCCCTTGGTGCTCTGACGACAAAATTCGCAGATATCATTTCTATACAATTTTCCACTCTGAACAATATTTATTACAAATATTGTTTGATTAGACGAAAATTTATTTTGGGCTCTTCCTGGAACCGCCTCTGATCCCTTGAGGCTTTGGCGAGGATCTCTTAATCCATTCATAACGGTTGATGTACCGGTACGGTTTTCTCAGAGAAAAATACATAAAAAACGATTTAAAAAAAAGTGGTTTAGATACAGCATCCAGATACATTCATATATTCAGATTTCTGAATACCGATTCACATATTTGTCAAAAATAACAGAAGTTGTGAAAATCCAGTAGGCCAATGAGTACTGCTTATATTTGTAGTCGACATCTAGGCCTGAAGCAGTTTCTGCACATGAAGCATGACCAGCTGGTAAAATTTTAAAGTGTTACTAATGTATGTTTACAGCTCTCTCTATGATAATAATCAATTATCTTGACATTCATTTCTTCTTTTTGTGGGGTTTTCTACCACATATATTTTTTTATCACAAATTCTACTATTTATCAGAGATTCTAATAAACAACCTATATCCTAAAGCCTCTGTTGATAGGACTTTCGTAAATATTGGAAATAGAAATAATTATGTACGACAAAGACATGAACGTTGTCACACATTATTAATTCCTTATGTATATGGAAAAACTATGACACAGGTGATAAATTTATGCTACTTTTATTTAACCTTTGCTCTATCTTCTATACTTTACAAGATACCAATACTGTCCCTCTAAAATAGTTGGGACTTTGTATGCACTCAAAGATAGGTCTTGTCATCTAGCACGGTATTTATTAACATGGTCTTTAGTGCAATCACATCTCCAGATAATGATTTATTATCATATATTATTCCCATTCATTATGTTAAGTTGACTCTATGGAAAACGTAAAATTGACAGACTAGAAATGGGATGGAAGATATAGTAATAACAATTTAAAGAACCTTACCTCTGGAGCTATTGGTAAGAATTGTAGACAATCAGAATTTTCATTTTCTTCATCTGAACTGCAAAATGCAGCTACAGGGTCTACAGAACAAACATCAACCTGCAAATATCACACAGTGTGTTAAAACAAAACAAAAAAAGGAATAAGAAAATAAGTTTAAATCTAAAATTTTTAGAATTCATTAGTTATTAGTCAAAATGAATTCTAACCTCTAAGTCTGTATCTTCTTTATCATCACCACCGCTTGCTACAGATTTGTCTTCGTCTGTTAAATCAAACTCACTTTCCCTCTCCTCGTATTCAACATTTTCATCTAATTCTTTAAAGTCTGGAGCAAAAGCTGACCAGTTTTCTACTTGATTCTGGGCCCACACACTTACCACACCTACGAATTAATATGAATTATAAAAAATATTTAATAAGTGGACCTAACTTGCAATTCCATGCTAAGCAAAGTAAAACATTGAAACAAATAAAATGTTGGAGATTTACTAAAAATTTTACAGAACTGTAGTTTAAAACTATATTGGACAAACAAAAGGTTCAATTATAAATAGATTTAAGAAACATGGGTCATCTTAAACATGGAAGATCTGACAAGTCTAGTGTTGTCCAGCTTACCAATACTGTAAGATACTCGAACTACTTAATATCAATGTGTGAATTATAAAAAACGTGAAAAACAGTAAGAATAGTACAAAAGGCTTAAGTATATTATAGTTGCTAGAATGTGGAAAGATCTAAATATGAATAGGGTACACTTTTGGATTAGGCTTAGTTTGAATCGTTCCCAAATTACACCAACTTTGGCAAAAAGGTCTTCATGTGTAATCATTTTTATTATCTGTATTGGTTGTCATTTTCTAAAATATTGTTTTTTCAACTTATAATTACGCATATTTCATGTCTGCGAGTGGGGTAAGAACTGACAATGAAATAGTTCCCAAAAGCAATGGGAAACAAATGGTTGGTGAAGCTCGAAGTGCCTTTCAATAACCATGTCGGCATCATCTGGGGATGATTATTATTATTATTAGCCGTTACTCGAGTCCGAGTATAAAAATGTTACAGTCGATAAATTGTGTACAATAAAAAACAAGTAAAAGGTGTAGTCTATTGTAATTCCCATTCATCTATGGTGCACACGACTATGGCTATAGAGGCCAATTCGGGAGAGCACATGTTGACCGCAATCAGGACAAACATAGACCTGGTTAGGTCTTGGATTCGGCCTTCTTGCAGCAACATTTCCTTGATAGCTGGCCACAACCCCTCGCCATTCGGTTCTGTCCGCTGCAAGTTGTTCCCATTGCTCGTCTGCAATACCGCAGGATTTTAGATTTTCATGGAGAGCGTCTTTGAACCTCTTTCGTTGACCGCCACGCCTTCTTCTACCGCTTAGCAATTCACCATAAAGTGTACATTTAGGAAGGCGGTTATCATGCATACGATGAACGTGACCTGCCCATCTTAGGCGTGCTCTTGAAATAAGGACCTCAATTGGAAGACTGTTTGCTCTCCTGAGTACTTCCACGTTTGATATGTGATGGAACCAACGGGTTTTCATCATACTTCTGAGGTGTCTTTGCTGAAAACGTTCTAATTCTTTCACATGACGACGGTAAGTGACCCAGCTTTCACATCCATATAGCAGTGTTGGAATGACAACTGCTCTGTAGACAGCCATTTTCGTTGACAAAGCAAGGTCGTGGTTGTCAAATACTCTCTCTCTAAGTCCCCAGTGTGCTCTAGATGCAGCGTTAATTCTATTGCGAATCTCGCTGTCCATGTTTGCTTTGTCATTAACAACGTTGCCTAAGTAATTGAACTGATCCACCACTTCAAGAGAATTTCCGTTAAGTGTAATGTCTATTTGGTTCACTTGATGAGGAGTTGACATAATCTTAGTCTTTCCAATGTTGATTTTAAGTCCCAAGGAATCATAGCTCTGGGCATACACATCTAAAAGTTCTTGAAGCTCTTCCGGCGTAGAGGCTAAAAGTGCACAGTCATCCGCATACTGGAGATCACAAATGAATCGTGTGCGTGTCTTCGTGAAAGCTCTAAAGCGCCCTATGTTAAAGAGACCGCCATCAAAACGGTATCTGAGACCTATTCCTCTGACTGTCAGTTTGTTGTCAACAATAATTGTTAGAGCAGTGGTAAACAAATTAAAGAGTAGGGGTGCCAGGACACATCCCTGCCTAACTCCAGTGAGAGTTTGGAAAGGTTCGGTTGCCTCATTATTATACATAACCTGGGCGTTGTTGTTTGTATGTAGACTGCGACATACTTCCACAAATTTTCTAGGGATACCTAAGCGGAACATAATTTTCCAGAGCACTTCTCTGTCCACCGAGTCAAACGCCTTGGTTAAATCAATGAAGGCCATGTGAATTTCTCCTTGATGTTCGAGTGCTTTTTCTTGAAGCTATTTAAGTGTGAAGATTAAATCCGATGTGCCTCGGTTTGGTCTAAAGCCACTCTGTGTTTCAGGAAGTAACTTTTCCATAACAGGTGTTAGCCTATTTGCCATCGCTTTAGTGAGTATCTTCCCTCCAACAGCCAGGAGAGCTATACCCCTGTAATTTCCACAGTCCGCAGCGCTCCCTTTGTTTTTGAAGAGGTTGATTAAAAGTGTATCACGAAACTCCTGCGGAGCTTGACCACTTTCCCACACGACATCAAACAGTTTCTTGAGGTAGGGTATGAGCTCTGACGACACAGCTTTAAAGATCTCAGCTGGGAGTGAGTCGGCTCCGGGAGATTTGTTATTTTTTAGCTGCCCAATGGCGGTTAAGATCTCTTCCGTTGTTAGTGGTTTATCTAAGTCTTCGAAGGTGTCATATTGAGGGATAAGATTTATAATATCGTGATCGGCTTGACTTTGCTGGTTAAGAATGTTAGAGTAGTGTTCTTTCCATCGGGCTCTTATTTCCTGGTCTTCTTTGAGGAGATTTCCATTTAAATCTTTAATAGGGCACATATTTTTCCGACTGGGGCCGTACACTGCTTTTACTCCTTGAAAGAAATTCCTGTAGTCGTGTGAATCGGCGTACCTTTGAATTTCTCTGGCCTTGCTTGCCCACCACTCGTTCTTTATTCTTCTGATTTCGCGTTGCGTTTCATACTTAGATTGGGTAAAAGCTTCTGCTTTTGATGAGTCGTTGGGGTGGTTGATAGCATTTTGGAAGGCAGTATGTTTGCGGTCAAGAAGTTCTTGTATAAAAGCTTCATTATCATTGAACCAGTCCTCCTGTTTTTTACTTGCTGCAGTGCCAAGAATTTCCTCACTCGCACTTTTTAAACTGTCTTTAATTTGTGTCCAGGTAGCAGCGACATCTACAGAATTGGTTTCTTCTAGTGCACTCAAATTCTCTTGAACTTTTTGCTTTAGCTGATTAAAATTGTATAAAAAAGGAACAAAAAATCATACAGGATTATAGACACCTTAAGGTTTAAATTAATCAAGGCATCCACCAAACTTGGACGCTGAAATTTCTGTCTTTTTCTAATATAATTTAAAAAATCGTATGTATGATTCATCCATCTTCTAAATATTTTTTTCGAAAATTGGAGTTCACAAAAATTACATTTTACATCAGAAAATCCAAAACCAACCAACACCTTTCATTTGTGATATTTACAAAATAATAATAATAATAAAAAAATAATCACACAACTTTTACCAAAAAAATTGTATCTTAACAGAAGAAAATCAATATTGTTAGTTATAAAAAAGCTTTACAAAAAATTATTACCTACATGATTTTCCAAAAGTTTGGAAAACCAAGGTATAATAATTTGACATTTCGATTTAAAAAAAAGTGGTAAAAACCAATATATACGCCGTTCTTATTCAAAAAATAATAATATAATGTATACAGAGTGACCCATTTAAAAGCGGGGCACCTTTCTAAAATTTTTATTTGTAGACCGATTTAAATGATGATTTTTTTTTAAATTATAGGGTTTCAATAACTTTACTGTGGTGCAAAATTTCAGATCGAAATTAAAAATTTCAAGTCCAATTTCGATTTTTTTCAAGGCCAAAAACCCAAAAAAAGTGTTAGCAATTTTTTTATCTCAAATCTGACTACGCCGCTGGATTTAGAATACCTTCAAACGGGTATGACCGAAATTTAACAAAAAAATATTGGTTTCTAACAGAAATATAGCATAATTAAAATTTATATTATGTTACCGAAATAATTCGAATATTCATCACGTAATTCACAATTGTTTAAATAATATTGGTTACAATGCTCGTTTAGATCGTTATCAGTTGAATTTTAAAACTTATAACCATCAGTTATTCAATATCACCAATATTTGTTTTCTTAAACATGTTCCGTATTAAGGATAATTATTTTTATTAGCAAGTCTTGCAATTATTTTTATTATCAAAGCTGGGTTGGAGGATTATGTAAATAAAAATAAATCCCATAAACTAAAAATCATCAGACCTTAGAAAGAGGAGATATTGGGAAGACAATAATAAATTGGTAAATTTTTAATTGTAATCTACATCTTAACTGATCTTAATAAAAGATGTGCAGTTTAAATAAACTATTGGTATTTAATAAAAGTTAAATAACAATTTTATCTTCTCAATATCACCTCTCTCTAAGGTCTGACAATTCTTGGTTTATGGGCTTTGTAGCGTACTTTCCCACAATTAAGCACAGATATATCATAATCATAAAACTAACAAAGGTTATACCTTGAAAGCAAAAAATGCCCACAGGCTGGAGGCAGCAGTAATGGCCAACTACAGTAGCCTACCGTAAAACCGTAATTTGAAAATTATGCTCATTTACCCATCCCTTGAGAGGTATACGAAAGACCGCGAAATGCAGGCAAAACAGGTCAGTCTTATTTCTGTTCTCAAACAATTCACTTCGTATATTTAAACTTAAGATTCGTAACCACTTTTTGTTAAGTTTTGTTTAATATATAACTCCTTCTGAAGAACATTTAATTAGTTGTACCCACACAACAGGCACATTATTTACATAATTTTGCAAAGCCAGCTTTGAAAATAAAAATATTTACAAGACTTCTAATAAAAATAATTATCCTTAATATGGAACATGTTTAAAGAAAACAAATATTGCCAATATTGAATAAGAGATGGTTACAATTTTTAAAATTCAACTGACAACGATCTAAACAAGCATTATAAACAATATTATTTAAACAATTTGAATTACATGACGAATATTCCAAATATTTCGAGAACATAATATAAATTTTAATTATGCTATATTTCTGTTAGAAACCATATATTTTTCTGTTAAATTTCGGTCATACCCATTTGAAGGTATTCTAAATTCAGTGGCGTAGCCAGATTCTGTTACATGGCCTATGTCCATTTAACAGTTTTGTTTAAAAAACTAGTGTTTTGTGGATATTTAGCACGATCTGTATAACATTTTTTCGACTCAGTTTTTGTAAGTGAAACTGCTTTGAACTAACAGAATTTTACTTGTATAACTGCTAAACCATTTCACACTGTTTTATGTACTTAGCTTTATATCTTAGGAACTCCGTCCTGGTTTTTCTGTTAACTATTATGTATCTCATTTCCGTTGTAATACAGCATTATTATCCCAGGAAACAATTGTCTACAATACATTTATTTACATCAGATATCTATTTTTCAATTTTTATATTTTTGTTTACTATGGAGTACATATGGTTATTTTCCTTACCTTTTATCATTCTATATATAATATATCCTAAAAGATGTAATATATTTACTGAGTTATCAATACGTTTTACTATTTATTTACATCTGTTCATATTTGTGGTTATGTATAAAATGGAAATTACAAACTGAGGCAAAGACATTGGTATGGAACAAAAACTTTTATTATAGATTCCTTTTATCGATTATATGCCACTAATTTTAGTTGTGAGTGAAGGAAATTGTAAAGTGGCGACCTGCAAGTTGTTGCGCTTAACTCGGCCATTGACAGATGGCCATACCTGTACTATTTCTATATTTTTACGGCTTTCAATTTAATTAGGGAATTAAATTTGTCAGGTTAGTTTTTTTTGGTAGCGTTATTTCCCAGTAACTGGACAAAAAGTTTACCTTATCAGTAAAACTCACCAGGAAGTCATTTGCTTGCAGCCTTTGTACTGATTCAAGCATATATAATTTCTAACTGTGGACTTCAGTAATTGATATTACAATTTTTATATCACAGTTACAAGTTTTTATGAAATCAGCTTTTGTACAGTCAGCTTTAATATTTTCGTGCAGCTAACTTGCTTATTTTCGTGCAGCTAACTTGCTTACATTTTGTACATGCATACATGCTTCGATGCTTATGTTCTTAGATACTTAAATTCTGAGATACTTCTTCTACATTCTTGCATAGTTTTTGCACAGTTTATCTTTCATAGATAAAATTTCGTTATCTTTACATTAAACCACATAGTTGGTTAATTTTCTACAACTTTCACCCCATTTCATTGAGAGACGTAAATTGCCAAGGAAACTTTAGGATTAATTCTTGCAACAAGAGACAATTGTGGGCCTGGATTGCTGTCCCAGAACCAGTCACCTCAACCATAATCCATCTAGGATACTGGTATAAATTTGTTTTATATATATATATATATATATATATATATATGTTATATTAGAAATATACTATGATATATAATATTATCGAGACAGGCTTAACCTTCTCAAACATATCGTATTACATACTGCGTAACAGCTCTTCTCAATAACCGCTCACGCTGCATGAGCATTGTATTTCAATTCTAAGTAATCCTGATTGTGCTGAATCAGCAACACTGTTTCCTTTGTTCTCAAAACATTATAAATATTACCAACAACCTTTTTGTAATCAGTCTTATACTCACTTTCGATTAAACTACTTCTAAATTATTATTGTATTTTTCTAAAGAGTCAAAGTAGACTCCAGTGTAACAAATAAAGTTCCTTTTTAAAAAGTTATTCAAACAATCCACTATCTAACATTGGCGCAGTCGTGGCGGATCTGAAAAACACACAGTCCGGGAGCCTAACCAGTAGCAAACATATCCGAGGGAACAAGGAGTCCATCTGAAAAAGGTGCCTAACCGGACGAAAAGAGCTTCTGGAACAAGGAGAACTTCTTAGCTGTAGTGGTGGATCCCAATCCTTTGTTCAGAAGAACCTACATTATTCTCAAACGCACAGAAGCGAAACAATAATAATTATCAAGAAATACAAGCAAAGCAACATTTCAAATCAACACGATTCAACAATTAGCAAGTAAGAATTTCATCCCGTCCCATCGTTGGTGTCTTCGGCATCAAAGGCAACCCTGTGGAAGGAACACCCAGTGACACCCCTGGCAGAGAGAGACCTTTGGTGAAGCTAAGCTCACGAAGTCGCATTCAACTGGACCACGAGGAATGAAAAATTTAGGGTAAGTCATTTTTGAATCGTCTCGCAATTATCGATTTTCAACGACATAATTTTACATTATATTTTATTAAAATACATTGCATTGCTACATACAGTTCTAATATCTAAAATAGTAATTTTATTTAAACTTGAAACAAAATATCTTGATTATAATTTGTGTGACCTATATAAATAACCGTAATCATACACTGTTCCTATCGTAACATTATTTTTATGGTAATATCATATACTCCTCAAGTGCGAATTTATCTAATTAACTACAATCACATACCATTTTTATCTTAACATTATTTTTATCATAATATCATATATCATATAAAGGTTAAGTTTACGCCTTACTTGACTGTGAAATAAAATAAAACCCACATGTTCTATACTGTTTAAATGCACATTAGTATATAAAATTTCAGTGACATTATTCCCAACTAAAAACACTTTTTAAATTAATCCAATTATCCTTGTAATTAAATTTTGAAATATTATAAAATAAACAGCACATTGTTTTACATATAATAAAAAATTGCCAATTATCAGTAGCGTACTAGCTCAAATTGAAAAGGTGTTTTAAGTTATTCGATTATCTAAATAATATAAATAAAATGGCTACAAACGTAAGCAATTCCAATGCAAACAATTCAATCACGGCGAACGAAACAATAAATATTGAACCTTATAGGTTAAGCGAAATATTTTCCATAGTGCCCGAATTTGACGGCAACCCCATATTCTTGCAAACATTTATTTCAGCTTGCATAACCGCTCAGGGTATCGCTGTTGATGATCAGCGCGTCTTATTAACGCTTCACATAAAAAATAAATTACGCGGAAAAGCCGCAGAATTGATAAATTCACGAAACCCCGTCACTTGGGCGGAAATAAAAAATTTGCTCGAATCACATTTTGGTGACTCTCGTGACTTGACAGCCTTGATACAAGACTTGCAAACAATTCGTCAATTACCTAACGAAACAGCTTTAATATTTGTGTCCAGGTTACAAACACACAATGCAAAAATGCACGCGGCAATACAAAAACAAAGTTTAACTTTAGAGGAAAAAACCGCGCAATCCACTTTAATAGAAAATATGACGTTAACTACTCTTCTCACTGGACTCGAACCAAAATTAGGTCAAATTATTAGGGCTGGTAACCCCGGCAATATGCTAGATGCAATAAATCGCATCAAACGAGAATTACAATTATCGTATTTCGAATCTCAAAAATTTGGAAATAGAACTTTAAACAAAAATCCCGTTCAAAATCAGCAAAGACGCCCAAATCTCCCATCATTTTGTACATTCTGCAAAAGGAATGGACACAGCTTTAACGAATGCCGCGCGAGGCAAAACCACCAATTTTCACACCCCAATTTCACACCAAACGCCTATTCCAATCAGGCACAAGTTCCTAGACAGCACTTCCAGAGTTTACCTAACCAAACAAATTTTAGACCACAGAATTTCCAAAATTTGCCTAATCAACAACGTAATTATCCACAACAAAACAGGCCCTTAGCTATCAGGCCAAATCCTAACTTCCAGCAGCAGAGACCTTCTGCCATACAACCGAACCCGAATTTTAATCGATTCAATCAACAAAAAACACATCACTTAAATCAAGAACCTTATGATAATTATTCAGATTACCCAAACCAATACGAAGATTACTCTGCAAATCAGTCCGTAAATTATTCTCCTGATTATCAATCTCAAAATAACGATGACTACGATTTTCAAAATGGACAATATGAGAATTATACTGCTAATTCTCAGCAATACGAGGATTATACTGCTAATCCTCCGGATTTTTGCATAGGCCCGGAGTATTCCACGAATACTCCAACACAACAAACGGACGAAATAGACCAAATTTCTCGCCAAGTCCAAGCGATAACCCTCAAGGACAATTCCGACCCGCATTCGAATCCTCAAGAGCAATGTTTCATGTAAATTCACCATCTAACCCTCCATTTCAAGTAAGTTCAGCAAACCTGTATTTCATGAAAGATCCAACAAACAAATTTAATATTTTAATCAACACAGGTGCAGATATTTCCATTTTCAAACCCAAAACAACAGAAAATTATAATCTAAGACACCCCGAAAATTTAAATATACAAGTAACAAGTCAAAAAATTAATATCACCGAATCTGTTCTCATACCATTCAATTCTAACGACCCATACGAAGTTTATGTACACGATTTAGATACAGACTTTGATGGTTTTGTAGGTAGCGACTTTCTAGAACATTATGAATGCATTATAGACTTCAAAAATAATCAACTAATTACTAATTTTAAAAATATACCATTATTTAAAGTTAACGATTATTTACCTTTACAACAAGTTACAAATTCAAACAAAAATATTAACAATCACATTTCAGGCAACATCATTAATCAAAATCCTATTTTTTTCGAACCACATACTGAAGAAGTATTTGAATTTTATTGTGACACTGACACTATACCGCTAGCTCAGAAACATGAAAAAATACGCCTACCTAACACCTCTGCAAAGACAAACGTACAAAGTGATTTTTTCGAGACAACATCTAATGTAAATTATCAAAAATCAGACTCTTATCAAACAGACAAAATTCCTAAACTTTTAGACATGTCCTGTGAAAACAAAAATCAAAATTCTACTTTTACCGAATCACGTATCAAAAAAATATTTAAGAGCAAAGTACAAGAAACAGAAAAAACTTCAAATGTAACCCCTAACGTTAACCCACAAAAAATAAATCCTTCGAAAACAAAATCATGCCGTATAGATAAATCTAAATTGGTAAAGTTAAATTTAAACATTTCAAAAAATAATTCGAAACAGATAAAACCAAAAACATTAAACAGAAAAATGCCTATTTCGCAAACATTATTTAAAATTAGTAATAAAATACTCAGGAAATCTAAAATTCGAAAGACAAACAAGGTAAAGAACAATTCAAGAAACACGCATACAACCCCGCGTAATCAAAACAATAGAAAAATCTATACACCCCGCACGTTCAGGAAAATGTACCGAGAAAATCCATTTGTGTCTCCTGAAAAAACAATTCCAAAAATCGTTGAATTTTCGAACTTAAAATTTGAACCAGTGCAAAAATTTAAATCTATATTTAAACTTAATTGATAATGATAATACCGATTCTCGTCTCAACCATATGCCGACCCTGCGAAATAAAACACTTATACAAAAAACTTGCAACCCAAAATGATTTTCAAAATTATCTCAGAAATTTTTAGTCACTCAATCGAAATCTTTTAGAATATTATTACTTAAAATTAACAGTTTATGTTAAAGATATTCTCCACTTTTCTCAAACTTTTCTAAATTAATATTACTAGAAAATCTTTAAAAAAAATAATTGTACGATATATCAACTAACTACATAGATCAATTATTGATCAAAAACACTTCTTATGTAAATAATTTTATTCCTTTCCTCCATTACTAGGACATTTCGACATTTCTTCTCCTGTAATAAATTCTACAAAACCTTAATCATAAGGAAATACTTTTGTTCATTTAAATAAATGCACATAAAATATTTACATTTAATTCGAAGAAATTCATAATAGTAGTACTACTTTGATAACAGTGCCTCGAACTTTTGCACAGAAGCACGTCTTGTATGTTTATGAACTTAAACATTTTAAAAAGAAATGCCTGATATCCAACACCTCAATATTGCATTGTACTCATTATGATGTTTCATTACACCAACATAAACGCTTTACAAGCACAAGTAATAACAGCTGTTAATTAATAGCAAGGGCAGAAATTTAAATAATATACATTTAGAAATTTTCAGACTTTAAATTAGAACCTAAATTCAGAACATACCTTTTCAAAATTAAAAAATTGAATCACTCGAAAATCCTGAAAATTCACAAATATACAAAAGAAATTTCAGGAACTGAAAATCAATCGTCCTTCAAAATATTCAAAATTCATTTGAAATTCCAACGAAATTTCAGACAACGACGACGAGATTACCAACAAACAAATTGCCCATGAATTTGACACATTTACCCGACTCTACAAAACGAAATCCTTAATAGATTACTCTCTACAATATAAACTACAAACGAACCTTACACGTTACACCATTTGACAACCTTTCTAACTACACAAGACAAGACGTCTAATAGATTATGAAAACAAAACGTAAATTACAAATTTCACATAACCACTGTATTGAAAAATTGTGAACTTACTTCCACACAATAATTTCACTAAAACATCTCCCTCTAAAAAGAAAACTACGAAATTATTCTGTAGTTTTGTAATAACAAAACCAACGTTAACTCAAAAACACAGACGAACAGAATTATTTCTCTTTAGGATCAATGTTAAGGCATTTATTCTCAACATTATTTTAAAAATCAAAAAATTTTAGAGATTTCAAAAGAAAATATAAAAAATAATACCTCAAAATTTCGAATACTTATACTAGACCAATATACAAAATTTATCATTATATTTTAATTCTTGAACTACTAATCAGAACTTATCAAGAACCCCCGATAAATAAGGTTCCGTTTATAAAAATAGGTTACATCAAAAAACAAATATAATTGGCAAGAACTAACAAACCACGCCAAAAGTTTTATAAAAAACGCAAAATTCGTCGAAAACCAAATCGCAAGGATCCTAACAATCCTTTGGTAATCACCAAAGCCCCAAAAGCACCGTTCGATAAATCAATATCGGCCCATTTCAATTCTCACAAAAAACATACACTGACACCTACAAAAATTGACAAATTCACACAGCTTACACTGTCCTACACAAGATTGCAAAATGAATCGTAAACATCCCTATGTTACAATTTCGACACTATAATCATGTAACAGGAACATTTACACTCTCTCATTCCCTGACCAACTTCTTAAAATAAAAAGAAATTATTTTCTCGTAACACTTACACAGAATTATTATCCGAAACGTACATCACCCTAATTCTGACAAGTAGTAACCATTTCACGAATTTAGTTTCAAACAATTATTCCTTCAAAAATCTCATTTATAATTTTCCGAATAATTCCATCAGTCAATCTCTTCATTATCTCAGAAATATAATGCGCATAGACTTATGACAATCATTTATGTTCGCATTATAAACTAATAAGTCTCTTATTCTTATATTGACAACTCCATATCAAATGAACACGCGGTAACTACCCATCTTCAACTCTACTCCAGAAATTGAAATTCTGTAAGTTTAATTTTCCCACTCAGAAAAAATTGTCATGCAAGAAAAATTATCCCGAAGTTTTCTAACATTCAGATAGTTCAATCCACCTTGTGAAACTCAATCTTAAAGCCCTATGTAATCAAAAGAAATGAATACTTAATTAAATATGATATTAACAATAAATGACAGTAATAAAATCGATAATAATTCATTTTTCTCAACCCACACATTATTCTAGCAATACCATTCTACGCTGTGTTTCACAACAGCAACCCCTCATGGTTATTTTCCAAGTGTACAACCCTGTTAAAACTATTCCACATATGAATAGCAACTATCGTGACATACATTCGGAACGAAATATTAAAATATTGCGATAATACATTATAAATATGATTATTATCCCAATAAGTTATATACCCGACTACATGACGATCATACAGGAAACTAAATACATGATTGGTACACTATTTTACCAAATAGCATGTATTAATTAGCGTCCGAGACAAAACCAAAAGAAATGTTAAAAATCGTTTCGATAACCACGTTTCAAAAATTGACCAAATACCAAACTGACAGAAACACCTATTTCTAAAAATAATCTCAGATGACAAAATAAATTGCAAAACAATTTAATGACAACGGTACTTTCAAAAAGTAATGTTCTTTTCAAAATTAATCATTTCAATCAACTCGAAAACCTAATTAAAAACCAAATATCTGTTACAACTTCAGTAATAAAAAAATTTTCAACGCAACTATTCAAAAATTGCAAGTTGACAAGGAAACTTTCAACAAAGATATTAAAGAAATTGAAACCTCAATTTTAGATATGACTAAGGACATAGAAAACGTCCATGCAAAACTGAAATTTATCGAAATCTGCTAACAACTTATGGCAAGTTATTTATTTATCGAGGATAACCTAAACGACATCCTCAATTCCATCACTTTCGCGAGGCTTAAAATAATTCACACGTCAATTATAAATCCAAAGGACTTAGTAAATTCTCTACAGGAAATTTCGCAAAACCTACAAAGGAACAATTTACCGCTTCCAATCAAACTATCAAAGGTTGCACAGTACTTAGACATTATAGAACTAAAAGCTTTTCAAACAAATTCGGATCTAATATTTGTGTTAGACATACCTTTAATAGACCCTCAAACATATTCAGTATTTCAATTATACCCTATTCCTATTTTGGATAATAGAACTGGTTTATATCATGTATTATCAACTTCTCAAAAATATATCGCGAGAGATGATGATTCATTAATGTACATACCTATCTCGAACCTTGAAGAATGCAAACCTCTTTATTTCAACACCAAATTATGTCCAAATTTATTTGCATATCCTATTGACAACAATGCCATATGCGAAGCCCGTCTCTTCAAGAACCTCAAAACTCTGCCAGAAAACTGCCAGACGTCATTTATCATCAGCCAAGGCTACAACGTCCAAAAAATAGACGAAAACACATGGTTAGTTATTAACGCAGAACCTCTACAAACAACCATCAACTGTCCAGAAAGAAATTCAAAAACTGAAGTCATCTACAAAAATTCAATAGTAAAATTACAACCAAATTGTTACGCCTTCATAGGCATCACAAAAATTCAAGCCAGTACCAATGAAGTAACCGATGTAAAAGACGACACTCATCCAATCCAAATTCCATTTGAATGTTGTAAACATATTCCAGACAAAATCCGAGCTCCAAATCTTAAACCACTAAAATTAAACAATCTCAATACGGAAGACCTCGAAGTTGCCAAACACAAGTTGGACCAATACTCCAGAGATTTAGATGATTTGATCAACGAACCCTTTATAACAAAACACATATCCTGGTTCACCTATTTTATCATTGTGCTAATAATTGGACTGTTATTTCTGTACCTATTTTGTAAGTGCAGAACAAAAAGACGAAGACTAGCCATCGATGTTTCTGCATCACCCCCATCTCCACCGAGGCCTAGCAAACCCTACAGGACATTTGCTAACCTATTTCCTTCACGAAGACGACCTACCTTAAGAAGAGAAGACAACGAAGCCGAAGACATAGAACTTACATAAAGACAAACTGTTTTGTGCCTTTTTACTGACTTTCAGTGCTGGACTCTTCAGTGAATTTTATTTCATTTGTTTAATCATTATATTTCATTATTTTTCTATCATTTGTTAATTTCAATTTTATTAACATTTTTACGTCATTTTCATTCAAACCCATCATGCTTATATTTTATGCTTTCACAGTAAAGCTATATTTTAACCTTAGGAATATTTTATCCTATTTTACAATTCAAACCTAGTATGTTTGTATTTTACGCTTTCTTGCCAAAGCTATATTTTAACTCTAACATTTTTATGTTATTTTATTTTATGAATCAAGCTTATTGTGCTTGCATCTCATATTCTAGACGCTAAGATTATATTCTGTGTTTTAAACCTTACGATTTAACATTTTTGTATCTTTTATATTTTTCCAAATTGTACCATTACCTTTTATATACATTTTATATTCATTTCAAAAGTTGCTGCATAAAACACCAACTTTTTTTATAAGGGGGAAGCTGTTATATTAGAAATATACTATGATATATAATATTATCGAGACAGGCTTAACCTTCTCAAACATATCGTATTACATACTGCGTAACAGCTCTTCTCAATAACCGCTCACGCTGCATGAGCATTGTATTTCAATTCTAAGTAATCCTGATTGTGCTGAATCAGCAACACTGTTTCCTTTGTTCTCAAAACATTATAAATATTACCAACAACCTTTTTGTAATCAGTCTTATACTCACTTTCGATTAAACTACTTCTAAATTATTATTGTATTTTTCTAAAGAGTCAAAGTAGACTCCAGTGTAACAAATAAAGTTCCTTTTTAAAAAGTTATTCAAACAATCCACTATCTAACATATATATATATATATATATATATATATATAAAGAAGAAGGGTAGTCTTGACTGACTAGTTAAGAAAACCAAAATTAAACACACGTAGTGTATCTTGAGGTTGCAGCCAGAGGTGAAAAGTTTACGGCCACAAAACAGAAAAAGAAAAACTCTTTTGTTACTTTGTCAAGCTTTCGGAAATTATTTATTCCCTTTATCAAGACATTAACTTGAGGTTAAAAGTTAAGGTCACATGTATTATAAAATAGCCGCATTTTTTAAACTTAATGTAGACAAATTCATACACAAATTCCTTTACAGGTACACAATTTAAGGTAAACAATTACTGATTATTTAAAATTAAGGATTAAAACCATGATTAAAATAGATATAACAAAATGAACATGAATAACTATGTGATAGTTATTCATGTTCATTTTGTTATATCTATTTTAATCATGGTTTTAATCCTTAATTTATATACTATTTGGATTTTTAGCCTTGAAAAAAAATTGAAATAGGCCTTGAAATTTTTAATTTCGATTTGAAATTTTGCACCACAGTAGTTACTGAAGCTCTATAATTTAAAAAAAATCATTTAAATCGGTCTACAAATAAAAATTTTAGAAAGGTGCCCCGCTTTTAAATGGGTCACTCTGTAATGTACATACATATATGTATAACTTTTCACGAAGTTTCTGAAAAACTAGTGCAAAAATTTTAATTTGTCATTGACTTTATTGTATCTCAAAAGGTATGACGAAAAGGTACGTATGTATGTACGACAAAAAGGTATGATTATTTATTGTATCTTACAAAAAAAATAATTTCTAATCATATTGCTCTGTAAAATAACCTCTAGAAACAAATTAATTCACAGGAATGATAGCTCAGCGTGTCTAACTTTCTTTCTGAACATATTCAGCATAGTCTATTCAGCCCCACCTACTGTAAAGTAATTTCCAATTATAAATCATCCTCATGAAGTGGTTCGTATCCCACTATAAACTGTAGGACTCCGTCTCCTTTACGCAGACAAATTTAGATCCATACTTACGAGGGCCGTTCAGGTGACCTGAAAGGCAATTAAAAAACAAAACACGACGTTTACTCTAAATTGCATATAAATATCTAAATTTTCGCGATTTTTCGGAATTTTGGAAAACTAATCTATAAATGAACTCTGCAAAACATTGCAAAAAAAACTATTTCTGATCACACTCCTTATCAGTCAAAAAAAAAGTAACGGAAGTTATTTCTTGCAAAAAATGGACAAGAAACAGCAAACAAATGCGATTGTTTATACTCCTACGACTTTCCTAATTATCCATTAAAAGACTCATCAAACACTACATATTTATGCAGTGAAATCGTTCTCACCAAAAATTATTTGGTGGTGTTTTTCTACCTATTCTATCCCATTTGCGATTCCCAGTTACTTTTGGAAATTCCCTTCTTTCCTCCGGTTGGACTAAATTCCCATCTTTTTCTCAGTTAGTAGACAGGGTTCGGACTTCTTGTAGTCGAAAAAATTCCTTGAGTTTTCCAGGTTTTCCATGACCAAACAAATTTTTTTTTGACACATATTAAACATAATTTTAAATATAATAACTACTAATTAATTCTACTTCGAAACTTGAGTATAAAATTAAGAGGGGGGGGGTTGCAATTTTACGAGTTTATTTTTTCATAGATGTGTTCTACATTGTAGGAAGCATTTGTGACGAAAATTTGGGCATTTTAGAAAAAATCTTTGTGGGAGTTGTAAAGGTGATTTTTGACCAAGAATTTCTGTAAATTTTGTTTTTATAGTTACCCTTCAAAAGATATATTTTGTGAACTTTGAACTGTATAAGATTCCGATTCCCAGTATCCGATTATTATTATTCCTATTCGTGAGCATCCGATTCTGCCCATCCCTAGAATGTATCTTTCTTTGTTATTGACAAATTAATAAACAGATATTCTCATTCGTCAATAGACAGAGGCACGCGGTCATGTCCGCACAATACAATAACAGATCGTATGCAGTGGCATAGCCGACTTTTTTAAATAACTTTTTGTTTAATTAAATCTATAACCGTAATTCTGAAAACAATATAAAATAACAATGGAAAGTCCTAGGAAATGTACTGTTTTCCATATCGAGTCTTAATATTCCAGGTTTTTTGCAAAATTTATGAATTTCCCTGTGATTTCCATGTTTTTTAAAGGAATTTTAAAATTCCCTGAGTTTTCCATATTTTCAAGGTTTTCCATATGAGTCCGAACCCTGGTAGACATTCTGTTAAGTTAATTTGTCCAAATAATCCTGTTACATTGCAACAAAAAGATTATAATTAAAATTTACCTGAAGAAATGCTGGCAATAATGGGTCTGACAGGGTGCCAAGCAACATCTAATAATAACTCTCCTTTTGTACCATGCAAAATTTTAACAAGATTTCCAATTGCTTTCTCCCAGATATAAAGGGCATGTTGCCTGGCGGAGCCAGCACAAATATATTCCCCATCTCCAGAAAAACAGCACTTTTTCCACATGGTTCTAAAATATACCCAAAATTTTAGTGACGAGAAATCAGCTTTTATTAAATATTCATAGTCGATGTAGTGCACAGAAATACATTTCATGTAAAATATACTTATTCTATAGTCCCTTTAAATTAGTAAAAAAATCGCTGTTTCATGGAAAATTTTCCCAGTTATGAGACATGTATTTGGTTTGTCTAAACATGATTTTCACCCCCCGCAGTTCCAAAAAGGGTTGTTTTGAGAAATATATAAATATATAGGAATTTTGGAGTTTTTTCGCCTTTTGCTCTATTTTCATGAAAAACTGTGCATTTTGGTGAAAATATCAAGAGAGCAAAGTTGTAGAACATAAAATTTTCTATAAATTTCGTATGTACTTTTTTTTTAATTCAGCATAGTTTCGCCGCTAGGGGGCGCGAAAGAAATATATGTATATATTTTTGCGCTTTTTTTTTTAGTTTTTGAGCCAAAATTATAATTAATGAGAGTATATTTAAAAAAAAAAAAGTATAATTTATAATTCAATTACTTTATAATGCTGTATCTAGTTCTAGCGAAGACGAATTCTTATTATCGAAAAGAGCAAGATTTTGTAATTAATCTAATATTTTCAATGTAATGATTATTAGTATTATCATTTTATTAATTTTTATTATTAGTATTATCGTTATTATTAAGATTATTATAAATTACACAATATAATTTTTTTTTCAAAATTGTTTTGTTTTATTTAATGGAAAAAGTCAAGTCTTCAAATTCCTCAAATCCATATGCATAAACAATATTTCTTTATTAGTGTTATGTGCTACCCTCTAACAGAGAGGAGAGTTGTAATTACTCCATGGCCAGAAGGGTGGCGCCATCTGTGGGCCAACTGGCGAACCACCATTTAGTAGTGCCTAAGAAAATTCTAGAGAATTCCAGTATATTTGTGGAAAGTTCTACAATGATATTCTGGACATTCCAAGTGGGTATATAAAGAGGTGAAGCCAGCAGAGTACAGTACAGTTTAGTGAAGGATAAACAGTTCAGTTTAGTATCCAGTACAGTTCTGGGTAATCTGTGGTTCTGGTTATAGAGACAGTTTGTAGAAGAAGAGTTCAGTTGAGTGAAGTATGCAGTTTAGTGAAGTAAACAGACAAGAGAGTTTTTAGGTTAGACAAGAGTTGACAAGTTTAAGAAGAAAAGTAAAGTGCTTAGTGTTTTAAAAGTAGTGAAATTATATTAGATTAAGTTATTATTAGTTGTGTGATTTTTAAGTATTTGCTAGTGTAATTTTAGTGATTAAATAAATCAGTGGTCTGTGAAAATTCTTGTTGCAAGTTATTCGAATCCACGGAGTGTTTACTGAAAATTGTAAGCACGTAACAATTGGTGTCAGAAGTGGGATTGCAACAGAATTTCTGAAGAATTCGACGAAGTTCCATAGTGTTCTATTTGGAAACCACTGGAGATAGTGAAGTGAGTTGAACTGGAAAGTGATATAGACATTAGACAAGATTTATTTGTGCTAGTGTGAGGAAATTTCTGGGACATTCTGTTTAGAAATTAGTGTAGTTTTTAAGTGCTTTCAACTGAGAAGCGATATAGACTTTAAATAAATAAGACTTGTTAGTGTGGAAACAAGAAGCATGGTCGCTGAAAAACAAATGCAAGACATGTTTGCCGCATTTAGAAAAATGATGCTAGAGGAAAAAGAAGAACAAGAGAAACGACGTCAAGAAGAAAAGGAAGAGCAAGAGAAACGACGCCAAGAAGAAAAAGAAGAACAAGAGAGACGTCAAGAAGAAAAAGAAAGACGACGTCAGAAAGAAAAAGAAGAACAAGAAAAACGACGTCTAGAAGAAAAAGAAGAACAAGAGAGACGTGAAGAAGAAAAAGAAAGAAAACGTCAAGAAGAAAAGGAAGAATTGAGAAAAATTATACAGGTGCAACAAGATGCTATCCTGTCAGCCACTAATGAGGTCAAGGAAAAAGTAGATAAAGTTGAACAAAAAGTTGGTAACGTTGAAGGAGAAATTAGTGACATTAAGGGAAAAGTTACCGACGTAGAAGGAAAAGTGACTACAGTCGAAGAAAAAGTTACTGGCGTCGAAGAAAAAGTTACTGGCGTTGAAGAAAAAGTTACAGGTGTCGAACAAAAAGTTACGGGCGTCGAAGGGAAAGTTACCGATATAGAAGGAAAATTTCAGGTAGTTAAGGGAGAGGTAGAACAACTTAAGCGACAGTTAAGAGCGCAAGGAGGCCAGCTAGTATTATCGTCAGGTCCTCGATTACAACCGCCTTCCTTTGATGGTCAAACTTCTTGGTCAACCTACAAAAGACAATTTGAGGCAGCAGCATGCGCAAACAATTGGAGCAATGAAGACAAGGCTATGGCATTGGTGCTAGCATTAAGGGGCCAAGCCTCAGAGTTGCTTCAGAGTATCCCAGTGACGCAGCAACGGGATTTTAAGGTTTTGGAAGCTGCACTAGATCTAAGATATGGCGACCAACACCTCGCCCAAGTATACAGGACTCAGCTCAAATCACGCACACAAAAGGCTGGGGAAAGTTTACAAGATTTTGAAGCAGCTGTTGAGCGACTGACATACCTGGCTTACCCGGATGCGCCCAAAGAATTCCAGGAACAGTTAACAGTTGATACTTTCATTGATGGCATAAGAGACGAGGAGATCAGGCGAGTCCTTAGATTATCTCGAGCTAAGACTGGTAGCGAAGCCTTCATCCATGCCCTCGAAGTTGAAGCCGCTTATGAAGAGACTCTACATCCGAGAGTACGAGCCATGAAAGTAGAAGAAGAGGGCCATTTAGAAAAATCAAATATGGAATCTTTGATGGCCGACATGCACAAAATGATAAGCCAGTTGATGACCAAACCAGATGCTCCAAGGAAGCAGGAAAGAGAACAGAGCGAAGGACAGCCAAGGAAGGTGATTCGGTGTTATCAGTGCAGCAAACCAGGACATATGATGCGGCAGTGTCGAGAACGGAATCCTGGGGAAGTAAACACTGCAAAGAAAGAGGAAGTTCGCTCTGATAAGATGAGATTGATTGTTATGTTAACAGACATACAGAAAATGGTCGCACAATTACTAAACGAATTAAGTTTGCGACCGGAGCTGAAACAGGAACCGCAACCGCCGAAACAGGAGCCGAAGCAGCAGCAAAGTGCTGGAGGTCCGACAAAAGTAATCCGCTGTTATAATTGCGGCAAATTGGGGCATGTCAAGAGGTACTGTCGCCAGAGGAGTCCGAAGGAAGTGAATGCCGGGAATGTAAAGAAGCAGCAGGATATAGCAGAAGTGAAGGCAGTTAAGATAGAGGTTCCGAAGGACTGGTCAAAGGAAATTCTAAGAGAGGAACAACTGAACGACGATGAAATTGGACCAATGTTGAAGGCGAAAGAAAAAGGAATCCGCCCGGAATGGAAGGACGTTTCCAGTAAAAGTGTTGGACTGAAGGCTTTATGGGCGCAATGGGATTCACTTAGGGTTATAGATGGCCTATTACGGAGAGCATGGGAGAGCCCGGATGGGAAAGAAGTTACCATGCGGTTGCTGATACCCAGGTGCCGAGTACCAAAAGTACTTCGGGAAGTGCACGAGGGAATATCCAGAGAGCACTTTAGCAGAAATAAGACTTTGGCTAGAGTACGGGAGCGATTTTACTGGGTAAATAGCTGTCAGGATGTAGAGGCTTGGTGTCGCAGTTGCAAGGTTTGTGCAAATGTGGCTGCCAAGAGGTCACCTACAGGGAGTGGTGATCGAATGAAGGCTAGATATGACCGCAATGCCAGTTCAGCAGGATTCAAGGTGGGGGACTCGGTTTGGCTGTATAACCCACAGCGGAGTGAAGAAGGATTCTCGAAGCCTCGTTCACCTTGGGAAGGACCGTATTCTGTCATCACTCGGATCAACGACGTTGTTTATAGGATTCAACGTAGAAAGAAGTCCAAGATGAAGATCGTGCACCTGGACAGGTTGGCAAAGTATACTGGGGTATCTGAAATGCCTGACCGGGACGTTCAGGCTTAAGGAGGGGGCAGTGTTATGTGCTGCCCTCTAACAGAGAGGAGAGTTGTAATTACTCCATGGCCAGAAGGGTGGCGCCATCTGTGGGCCAACTGGCGAACCACCATTTAGTAGTGCCTAAGAAAATTCTAGAGAATTCCAGTATATTTGTGGAAAGTTCTACAATGATATTCTGGACATTCCAAGTGGGTATATAAAGAGGTGAAGCCAGCAGAGTACAGTACAGTTTAGTGAAGGATAAACAGTTCAGTTTAGTATCCAGTACAGTTCTGGGTAATCTGTGGTTCTGGTTATAGAGACAGTTTGTAGAAGAAGAGTTCAGTTGAGTGAAGTATGCAGTTTAGTGAAGTAAACAGACAAGAGAGTTTTTAGGTTAGACAAGAGTTGACAAGTTTAAGAAGAAAAGTAAAGTGCTTAGTGTTTTAAAAGTAGTGAAATTATATTAGATTAAGTTATTATTAGTTGTGTGATTTTTAAGTATTTGCTAGTGTAATTTTAGTGATTAAATAAATCAGTGGTCTGTGAAAATTCTTGTTGCAAGTTATTCGAATCCACGGAGTGTTTACTGAAAATTGTAAGCACGTAACATTATGTTTGCAAAATACCAATTGCTCAAAATTATTTAATGCTTTTGCAATTTCAATTAATAAAAATCCAAAATTTAATCTTATCTATCCATTCTGCAAATTTAACTATTTAATAAAAATTCTACAACTCACCCTCTAGCGGCAAAACTATGCAGAATTCGAAAAAAAAGTAGAGGCAAAATGTGTTAAAAATTTTATGCTCTACAACTTTGCTCTCTTGATATTTTTCACCAAAATGCACAGCTTTTCCTGAAAATAGAGAAAAAGGCGAAAAAACCCTAAAATTCATATATGTGCATATATTTCTCAAAAACAACCCTTTCTTGGAACTGCGGGGGGTGAAAATCATGTTTAGACAACCCAAATTTAACTTTCTACAAATCTCATAACTGTGGGAAAATTTTCTTTAATTTTTCCTAATTTGAAGGGACTACTATTGGCAAATGGAAATAGCAGAGCACGAAGAAGAATATCAAAGTTTCAAAGCCACTGATCAAAATAAAACCTGATGATAGGGAATAGTAACCTCCAGAATTACGGTGCAGATAAAAAAGACGATAAAAACTTTAAGAGCTCATTATTAACGCCGATGAACCATTCGGTTATGGTGTCATAGAACCAGCCGACGTACCTATAAAGGCGTGTGGTCGATAACCGCGTGGGTTAAGGCGCGAGGTGGCAATCGCAATTAATCACACGGGCATCGCACCACCGGTTTCGAATCCTGGCTCCGGCACTATAGGAAAAATGGTTGTATGTCCGCGTTTTTTCAATGTGTAACCCCCTTCCGCACAAGCCCCTGGCTTCTGGAATTGGGGGTTGTCTAATTTCTGTGGTGTTTATTTATTATTTATTATTATTAAGTGATTCAATTTGTGGGCGAAATAGTACAGAGAATAACGGTATTTTAATGAGGTCGTAAAGATTTTATTGCGTTTTTTATCTGCACGGTAAAATTGCAAATGACTATACACCATTACCAACTTCATAAGCAAGATAACGAAGTGTCAGAGAAATAACAGTTTAAGTTCAAAAAACTTCTCATAAAAAGCTTGTTCTTTTTGACATTTGAAGAAAAAATATGTTTTCTTCAAACTTAAACTGTCATTTCTCTGACATTACATCCGAGAGGAATTAGAAGTTTTTACCATTTTACTCTGCTTTCAAACATTGAACTCAATGCTTGATATTTAGTCTTATCCTCAGAAGCTAGTATAGTAACCTGCGGGCTTATGGAGGGTGCAGATAAAAAAGACAATAAAAACTTTACGAGCTCATTATTAACGCCGGTGAACCATTCGGTATGACGTCATCAAACAAACCGACTTACCTATAAACGTAACTGATTCAATTCGTGGGCGAAATCGAACAGAGAGTAATGGTACTTTAATGAGGCCGCAAAGTTCTTGTTCCCTTTTTTATCTTTACAGTAAAATTGCAAACGACTATACCTCCCCAAAGTCTTGTACTTCCACATTCATCATTCTGAATGGCACTAAAAGTATTGAAGAAATTGTATGCTTTATGAGGAGTAAAGTGATTTTTTGTGCTTTGACTGTTATTGCTGAACTCGTTTAGCTCGTCCAACAAGTAACAAAAGTTTAAAAGAAAATTATTTAAACCAAAAGGACAAGATTTGGCAAAGCCGTTTTTCAATCTTGCCTAGAAACCATAAATTACAACATAATAATTTGCAGTACTACAGATTTAAACACCTTCCTAAATTTGTGAACAGTTGACAAACCAAAATATTCAGAATAATTGTTTAAAAGTTTAGATGCATAGTATTCAAAACAGGTCTCGAATTTAGCGCAATTTTGTCTAGGTATTGTATAACGACTGTCAACATTTCTCAGATTTACATTATGTATGTAAGTTCGAGAGGTTAATAAGTTTACTAAGTACTCAGGAAATGAATGTTTAACAATGTTATATAATAGGGTGGCATACATAAACAAAAATTTATATTCAATTTTTAACAGTTTTAGTTTATTGTAATGCGGTGTAATGTGTTCAGTTCTATTTATACTGGGATAAGAAGAGTTTTCAAGTTTCTGAATTTTATTTTTAATATTCGTTACTTAAACTCCATATTAATTATAATTAATATCAAACTATTAGTTAAATTCCATTTGGTTACAGGCGACAGTACGTATTTATATTTCCAAAATGCTTCAAATTTGGCATAATTTATGATTAATTTTTTAGTAATATGATTTTCAAAGTTTGGATCCTACGCACATTAAAGTCTTGGTAGGATTCTGCACTAAACCATTGTCTGTAGCCCAAAGACTCACCGAGGATAGAACATTACACAGTTCATTTAACACATAACATTATTTAGTTCAGGCACACAAGATTTATACAATTGAGTGTCGTCTGTGTAAAGATGAATAAACCAATCATCAATAATATTCTGCAAATCTACCGTAAAAAGTATAAATAAAAGTGGCCCCAACACACTACCCTGGGGTACTCCGCTTAACACAAGATTTTCTTCTGAAAGCCCAACATTCAATTTGACCCATTGCGATCACTCAGATAAGTAATGTATCAGCCAGTTTACCAATCGTGCATTAACTTTATAATATTTTAGCTTTTGGATTAATAAATTATGGTTTATAAGATCAAATGCAGGAGTGCCCCAATGGAGCAAGGTAAGTAACTTGTGAAGTGTCAATGCGCTTTCGTCAAATCATTTGTTATTTTATTAAGAGCAGTATTAGTGCTGTGCTTCTGAAGCCACTTTGTACAGATGGAAGTAATTTTTTGTTAGTTATATGTTCTTTTAAGCAATCTGATACATGAACTTCAATGATTTTAGACATCGGAGGAAGAACAGTAATTGGCCGAAGATTATTTAATTCATTTGCAATTGACACCTTCGGTACCGGGGTTATAAGACCTTTCTTCCAAATATTAGGCACTACTCCAGTGTCGAGAGACTTATTAATTATGAGTATTAATGCTTCCATATAGAACGGTACCACATATCTGAGCATTTTAAAATTTATACCATCGACTTCAAAAGCATTGGATTTCATACTTTTAAGAATGATGTCAATTTTTTCGGGGTAATAGGGTCAATATTCGATATCTCTCTGCATATTCTGCTGGTAGTAGCCAAGTATGTCAAGAGTAATGCTCATTACACGCGCTTTATTAGTAAAGAAGTTGTTGATTAAAGCCGGGTCTTTTATTTCTTCAGATATTGAAGATATGGGCTTAACATGAATATTCTAGGCCAAAAAATCATTCCACAATATTATATATACTATTATTACTAATTATAGTAAATTTTCAAATATTTTGTCCCCCACCGAAATACATAATCTACATCCGTGAGAAATTATTTTTCAGTCAAATGAATGCCTGCCAGTTTTTCTTTGCTTGATTTACTACTTGTACTGCAATTTTTGTTCATAAACTTTGCTCAGTGCGAACTTCTTTGGTATAAACGATTTCTTTAAAATGCTCCCAAACAAAATAAGCAGATTTATTGTTTGCAGACATTTTAAAGAAAATAGTTTTAATAAATATTTAATACTTTATCTGGTTGCTAGATTACCAAAGTATTGTCAGAGGTTTATAGTTTACAGTTTGAATGGTGGTGATTTGTCAATCGGATCAGAGATGGAGCTTCTAGTGTATAATTTTGTACCTAGTTGATTCTAGGGCCATGGAGAGTGTACAGAACGATCAACCCTGAACCAGAATATTCAACTCTTTTGATCAAGTGCGTTCTGGAATATTTTTCAGGAGGCATAAAACCGAGGCACACCAAGATTTCGTTATTGGATAGTAAAGTGAAAAGATTAGAAAAGGACCGTGTGATCAATAATGAAAAGTACAAGTACAGTGTTAAGTAGTGAATTATTGTTGTTAAAAATAGTAACTAGTGTTGTAATTATAAGGACTAATTATTGTAAGTTAAACAGTTGTTAAATGACAACAAGTAAAGTGATTTTTGTTTACCGAGAAAGCGAACAAACATTCTGTTTTATTATGATGCACTCTCCCAATCCTGATGAACGAACTGTCTGTGCAACATTAAATCCAATATATTTCCAAAAGTACATGATTCCATGCTAAAGAGAGCTCAGGCATGTATTACTAATGATGGATTACACTTCAAGCACTTTAAATAAAATATCAATTTGTGTGTTCATTTCCAATTTTATTCATAATTTGATCATTCTGTGCAGACTCGGCAAGATATAATAATCTCGGATGTAATAAAAGTAAATAACTTAAGTTGTGGATGTCAGAACTGAAGAGATGAGTTCAACATTCAAATCATTTGAATGAATAAATCTGAATTTCTAAATTTAAAAAGTGGCATTGTTCTTCACATTATATGAAAACTTACAGAATAAAATATATGGATGTATTTAAAAACACCATGTATATGTTATGCACAGTCGTAAATTGTTCTAGATCCATTATTATGAAATTGGTCAATAAAATTAATTATAAGTATAAATAATAAATATAAGTATATATAAATTAATTATAAGTATTCAATAATAAAAAATAGTGATTTTTATTTTTGACGTCAATTACAATTATTATAAGAACTTACTTGTTGACCAAATCCTGCAACTTCTGAATTGGTTCAGGTTCCCCATCCTTTCCATATGTCAAAACTTCTTTACTGTCATATACCCTGATTACTCGATCTGCGGTGTTTATTAAAAAGCAACTGAAAATTTAAAAACTTTTCACTTAATAAGATATTTTGAGCAAGATACTTACTCTCCCCTTCTTGCAAATTCGATGCTTCGAACTGCTGTAGCACTTGAGCTACCTAGAACTATTCGAAAACTAGCTTTTACCTCCAAGGTGTGTGAGTTTAAGACTAAAATTTTTCCTTTGGCGTTCCCCGTATATACGTAATCTCCTCTCCTATCAAATGAAGCAACTATATTCAAGTCGCCCTATAAAATGATAAATTTTTAAATATATACCCTAAATAACAAAGTAAAGTTTGTATTTATTTATGGAAGGTAGTGCTGGTTTAGTAGAATCGGACAGCTTAATGACGAAAAAATAGGGAGTTTGAAGTCATAGAAAATGATTATAATTAGTAAGTACAAAAAATTTAACATCCTAACCAGTATGCATTCCCCTACATCTCATTTTAAAATGTTAGAAAATTATTAGGTTTCACATTACCTTTGAAATTAAACATCTGATACAATATGTTGCATATTTTACTTGTTAAAAAACAGAAAACAATGATTGAGGACACACACAACTTGTACTATTACTCACCATTACTGTGATTGAAGCATTACAGAATGATGATGTTTTCTGAAACATGGGCTACCTCTGCATTTTTGGGTACTTTAACAATATGAATATTTTTGTCACAATTGCAAATGATTCAAAATAATGAGTCTTAATGCAATGTATATAGATATGTATAGTCGACATAAACGGTATGGTAGAATATGGTTGCAGCGAGACAGGAGGTCAGAAAGCTTGCCATGTCTCTGAATGCAGATCCGGATTTAACTGTATTGTTCGCTCATTTCACTGGGTGGAAACATTTAATATTATTAAATTGTGTGTAGGCCAACTTATACCTTCTAATATTTTTAAATAAATCCCAGTAAAAAGACACATAAATAATTATTATTACCTATAATATTACACTCACCATATAGAGCACATGTGAGTCGGACAGAACTTCGAAAAATGTAAATATTTGCTAATCTAACGAGACTATGTCTTCTCATGGTTTTCGAGGATGTTGAACATGATGGCAGTGATAAAATTTCTCTCCGAAGTCACCCAACCCCTTACACGGACAAAAACCATCCCCGAAACGGGTAAAACGCGTATCCGCTGTCTCCTACCATCCTGTGTTACCCCCGTTTTCGAGGATGCTGAGGACGGTGGTGATGTTGAGACCCCTCCTCGACCCCCGTCAACCCCCAAACGGCTAAAAACCACCCCCAAAAGGGGTAAACCGTGGATAGGCCATCTTCTCTCGGCTAAACCCATGTTACCCCTGTTTTCGAGGATGCTAAGCACGATGGTGATGCTGGATCTTCTCCCAGAGACGAACCGACCCCTCAAACGGACAAAAACTACCCCTTTGATACGCGGAAGTAAGTGAGTAAGTTCACAGATCATTGAATACATACCGGATGATGATTACAGGTATCTTGATTGGGGGTGGTTTTTGGCCGGGGTTGGTGGGGATCGAGGAAAGGTCTCTACATCACCATCATGCTCAGCATCCTCGAAAAGTGGGGGTAACACGCGTTTAGCTGAGATAAGACAGCCTATCCACGGTTTACCCTTTTCGGGAGTGGTTTTGGACCGTTTGGGGGGTTGACGGGGATCGAGGAGGGGTCTCGACATCACCATCGTGCTCAGCATCTTCGAAAACGAGGGTAACACAGGTTTGGATGGTAGGAGACGGCGGATACGCGATTTACCCCTTTCGGGGGTGGTTTTTGTATGTGTGGGGGTTGGGTGACCTCGGAGAGAAATTTTACCACCGCCATCATGCTCAGCATCCTCGAAAAAAGGGGGGAGACATAGTCTCGTTAGATTAGCAAATATTTACATTCCTATCCGACTTACAGAATGCACTACTGGCCTACTATAATGGAACAGGAACCTATTGCTGTCAGGGTCAGGATCATTTTAATGTAAGTTAATTATATTAATAAATGATAAACGTAAACTCAGATCCAAAATATAAGCAGCATTTGCAGCTTCCTTTATTTTTGTACAGTCGGTAGCGATATATAAAAAGCATTCTCTATGACGAAGGTAGGAGAATGTTGTCGGCGACAAGAGGGCAGTAAATTCCTTTACCCAGTATAATAACAGTAATTGAATCGTTTTTAGTGGTACCAAAAAATGTGGGGGAATATACAATTTATAGGGCTGTTGAGTATAGGAGACTGAAAAGATTTAGAAACAAAAAAATGATCAATTAATAAGATTTCAGTAAAACTGTATTTAATACAACAATTATTCTCACTAATATTCAGCAGCTAATAATATTTTACAGAAGAATATTTTAGAAGAATATTTGCTCCACTCGCCCTTAATATGTTTGTTTACTGTCAAGATGCCTGATGTCGACAAACTGTTAAGATAAGAAAAACCTTTCTTCAGTGTACTATAACACAGATAATTGATTTTATTTTGAAAACAATTTATGGTTAAGTAATTATTTATAAATAAAATCTTATTTACCTTTGCACTTTAGTGCTTAAATATTCATAATTATAATTATTAGCAAGTGTACCTCCGGAAGATTAGATGAATCTGCCTTTACGAAGCCTCTTTCAAACATTTTTTGTTTTTTAAAAGCACAAACTATAAAAAATATTCATCTATACCTCTATTTATGCACGCATAAATTCTAACACTGACAAAACGGCAGGCGGGCGAAGCTCTGTTATAGATTTAAGCCTAATAACGTCACGCTGGAATGAGTTTCTCTTTCTGTCCGCGGCAAATTTGGGGCTTAATATTTTGAAAACTATTATAGATGAAGACGTAAAATTTTGTATGGTTGGTTTTTATATAAAATAGATTAAGATAATGTTGAAAAAAATCGAAATATAAAATTATCGGAAATGACCCTACAGTTAGGACGTGGCTCGACCAAAATATTCCCAGTAGGTGGAATGGACGTAGTAGTCCATTAATAGCCTGTCCGCCAAGATCGCCGGATTTAATACCCCTTGATTTTTATTTGTGAGGTACCCTTAAAAGCAAAATTTATAAATCTCGACTACAAAATAGGCAGGAACTATGTGGCAGAATTACACTTGCTTGTCAAGAAATCTTGAGGGAATAACATAGAAATGTCGTTCGTAATTATCTACATTTAATTGTTCTATTCTTTATTTATTGATTTTGTAATATTGTTAGGGAAACTTTTTGTCACTTCTTTTTAATTATTTGTTTGTTAGTTATTATAATGTGAAAGGATAAAAATTGTTTGATAATTAGTAATTTATAAATTGAACATTACTGTTTTTTTAACACTTTTTCAACGAAAAAACTATCTAAATTGGACAATAAATAAACTTTTTATAAGGGTAGTTCCAAGCAAAATGGGACACGCTATATATTCCATAACTCAATCAGCACAAATCTGTAACCAGACAAGCCCGATTCCGGATACATACACACATATATTCACATGGTAACAACATAACAATCATCTGTCTCGCTTTCACGATAGCAATGTAAAGGACGGACCTAGCTGGCTCGAGATAAACTCCGCCCATGTCACCTCAACCGCGTTCTACATAACAATTTCCTTGATTATAAAAAGAAGAAATATATAACTGTTTATTTGAAACTAAATTGACAGCAACTTCGCCGAATATGTGCAAATATGTTCATTAATAATTTAATGTAGGTACTCAAAAAGTAAGCAAGATGTTATAAGTCGTACCCAAAAATTATAGAGTAGAACAATTTCAGAAAAATACTTCATTCTGTGACCTTTCTAAAAAATTACCCTACTCACATCATCGTCTATTGGTAGCACCTGGTGCACTCCATTAGTATCTACTAGTACCGCTGCATGTTTCATGGGGCAAACAAGTAATCGTTCTAGACTTCTTGGTTCAAACTGAACTTTTAATACGGGGCAAGGAAAACGGTACTTTTGTTCACATTCGCCAGAAAGTATATTCCATATACAAACGGTGTTATCTGTCGATGCAGATGCAATTTTATGCCCATTTCTTGACCAACTTATACTACAAACCGGATGTACGTGAGCCGATATAATTTTTGCTATGCCTCTTGTTAAAAAGTCCCAGATCACTATTCGCCCATCGTTGCAACCTACTGCTAAAAGTGTTCCCCGTTTATTAAATGCACAGGTTACAGCGATGGACAAAGAATCCAGAGTGCCATCGAATTCCTAAAATAGTAATGATGTATACCAAAAATAAAAAAATAAGGGTGCCTATATTAGTTGCCTTACCTCTGGATAGTTTTGTCCAAACGATTCTACAAAAAACAAATACTCAAGTTAGCCATAATAATTAACATTATAAAATAGTCTTACCTAATAGTTCTAAATTCATTTTTATAAAAACATTAGCTTAAGACTATTTATTAATAATAGTCGCAATCGCATAACATAAATAAAACTCGTAGAATAATGCTCTAAAACTGGAATAACATAAAACAAAAACTATGGTTTACTTTTGTCACAGAACACTTTTGTTGTTAGCGTTGTTTGGTTTGGGCACCAGTGTTGCCAATGCAAATATTGTAAATTACCCCGTAAACTAATCCATACGCTCCGTTTCGCTCTCACATACGTTCAAAATCCTCTCAATAATCCTCGCCCAAGCTAAACTCACAAATATGAGTTTTTTATATAACGCAACTTAATTATGATTTTCATTTTTTACAAAAAATATTTGTTTTATAATTGGGTAGTAACAAACTCATTGAAACAACGCGTTCTCGAAAAGCTCTTTCCTATAATGTAATAGTTGCTTTTAAAAGATGTCTATTCTTGAATGTCGATTAGTAAAATACGATTTGTAATTGAATCTTTAACAAGCGGAGTAAATACTCCACAGTTATTGTATTCTCACATGTTGTTTTCTGAAAATCGTATACGATTTACGCTAATCGACATTCGAGAAGTTTCGATTCTGATCTGCGTTTAGTTCAAGTTATGTCATATGTAATACTGAACGAACCATATATTTATTGAGATATATGGAACGAACGCACCCAATGACCTTCGACGTAGTTCAGACGTTATTTTAGGTATGCAAGTCTAGAAGGGGGATTAACCGACAATACAAATTAATAATTATTTAAATATATTGATGTATTTAAAGATCGCAATAACACACGATCAAACCCTTGTTAACAGTCTACCTAGGCTAGATGCGACAGTTGCAACCTTGCGTCTGACTTGCGCATTTATTTCAACATTGCAGATAATGGGGAACAATTCAAGCCAGTTCCTAATATATCCAGTAGATGACGCCATGCGTACTCGGTATAATGTCATTCTCAAATTGTATGATATATATGATACAAATTGAGAATGACATTAAACAACTGTTTAAAAGTTATATTGTAACTTTTAAATTGTTTAAATTTCCCGATTTCTGAGAGTTTCCCAATCTCTTATTCGTAAAAATGAACCAAATTGATAAAAAGAATGAGGAACAATTCAAGTCAGTTCCTAATATATCCAATAGATGACGCCATGCGTACTCGGTTTAAAGTCATTCTCAACCAAATTCTCAACGTGTATCATATATAACCTTTAATCGTTTAAATTTCCCGATTTCCGAGAGTTCCCCAATCTCTTATTCGTAGAAATGACTGAAACAAGGATTACGGTAGTTGGTAACTTTGTTTACACGAAGACATATTTTTTTCATATTGACATTGATGGACAAACAACTGAGTACGGCTGGATGAAATCAAAGAGAATGTTCCCCATTACATTTAAAACCTCAAGATAAAAAGAGAAGGAAACAATACTGTCAAAGAACACTTCTCTAGTGCTGCCCTCTAGTGACAACTGCGTCACAGAACAATATTCAAGTCTTCTGTAATTGAGCGTCACTACCCATGCCATCTGTCGAAACAAATTGATGTAAAAATATGTAAAAGATGTCTTCCGTTGAAGAAGAGCACGTGGACCTGGAAAGTCAAATTATAAAAACAGAAGATGCCGACGACATTAAACCATCAAAAAGTGGTTCAGTGCTATTTCCCAACGAATCAAAATATGGCCACATTAAGAATAAACAAGTCAGGAGTCAACAATTTCAGAAAGTCAAGAGGGAATTAAAAAAGGTATGTAGAAAGTATTGGTTAGATCAACCCTAAACGGTTATTCAATTATAGAAAAAAAAAGAAGCTAAAAAAGTACGGGAGAGAGAAGGCTTACCTAAGAAGGTTCCACATACGATCGAAAGTTTAAGAGAAAAAGATGAAACTACGATTACAGATTTAAATTCAGAAGAAAATGAATTGGTTCGTGAAGATTTGGAGCATGATGAATTGAGTGCATATTACAAACAGTCATATGAACCGAAAGTATTAATTACTTTTGCTGATAATCCAATGAAGGTATCTATTCAGTTTGAAATAATAAAAATATATTTTTCTATTGATTGATAGGAAAGTCTCGATCAATAAACTCCACGTTAAGAAATGTTATTTAGAAGAGTTATTTTTCAGAAAACAAGAATATTTGGGAGAGAACTGACCAGAATAATTCCAAACTCCGTGTCGCTGTACAGGAACAGGTCAGGAGTGAAAAAAATTGTGAAGAGTGCGATTAAAAAAGAATATACTGATATTTTAGTTATCAATGAAAATAGGAAAGAACCAGATGGTTTACTTGTTATACATCTACCGAATGGTCCCACAGCCCATTTTAAACTTAGCAATGTTAAAATAACAACAGAACTAAGAAAACATCATAAAGATATAACGGCTCACCGACCTGAAGTTATATTAAATAATTTTGCGACAAGGCTCGGTTTGACTATAGGAAGGATGTTGGGAGCGTTATTCCATTATGATCCAGAATTTGTAGGGCAAAGAGCGGTTACATTCCATAATCAAAGAGATTTCATATTTTTCAGGCACTACAGGTAACAAATTCATTATAAAATGTATAGTACTTAAATCTATTTTAACTTATTCATAAATTTGATATTTAAATTTTCACCAAAAGCCTAGTTCTTTTAAACAATTGAACATTCTGAGCTTGAAAAGTAATTATCAGTTATATATCATCCCCAAGAAGTGGTTCGAATCCCTCTATAAACTGTAGGGTCTCGTCTCCTTTACACAGACAGATCTAGATTTCACATACTTCCGAGGGTCATTCAGATGACCTGGAAGGGGGTTAAGAGCATTTTCAAAGATTTCTGGGCTTAATGTTGAATTTTTAACTGTATTATTCATTGTTTTATATAGGTATGGTTTTGATTCTGAAGGAAAAAAGGCACGATTAAAGGAATTGGGTCCCAGGTTTACTTTAAAGTTACGATCTCTGCAGAAAGGCACATTTGACAGCAAATATGGACAGTACGAATGGATTATAGAGGGTAGACGTCATGCTATGGAGACTAGTCGAAGGAAGTTTAATTTATAATAGTAGAATTATAATTTAAATAAATAATGTTATAAGTACTTGTAGTTTGTGTAGAGTGAAAATTTGGCAAATGCAAAAACATTAAAACTATATAAAAATTAGAATCCAAGAAGCAGAATCACATTGGAAGGGTTATATTTAGACGAAACATAGACTACCAACCGTTCCTAGTGGACATCTCTTTTAGCCGTCAATGGGCAGGTAGACAATTTTTTAATTATTATTTTAATAACATCTATGCATAAAAACAGTTGACCCGTATTTTTTATTTTATTTTTATAATAATGCCTTATAGTAAAAAAAAAATCATGAAGTTTAAACTATGTTTAAATGGTTAGATATTGCCGCAAATGTTCGAGCTATTCTATTGGCTATGACGTAATAGCATAATCAGCAGAGAAACGAGCGCTAGTGGAAAGGCGGGGCCAACAAAGTTGTGCACAATGTATGTGCGGCGCTGTCGAGGTTATATTAAATGCGCGCGTATGTGACGATATTACGTCACGAGAAACCGGCAAACTGCCGTATTTTAAATACGCTCTAATCTTAAGCCTATTCGTTTTACAATAAAACCAATAATAGTCGGTAAAACTACCTTCAAATTATATTTATAACATATTGAAGAGTCATACTATAATGCTATATTATTACTTTTGTCATTTTCGTTATTGTCTACTAGCCCATTGAGGCTTGTGCAATGATTAGAATTTTGCCATACATATCAGAAGATTCAATTTGTGAACATTTTCTTTACACTGCTCACTTTCAGACACAAAAAAATATATTTCAAGGCTAAGAGGAGCCCACTTTGTTAAGACCCATTGTATAGAAATCCTATCATTTCAAAAAATAATTAAATGAATGTGTGTATGCAGTGACGTAACTACCGGTGTTCTGCGGAACAAAGGGCCCGTCCACAGCTCACATGAATACACATTTTTTGTTATTCGTAATACTACAAAGTGTAAGTAAGTATTCTGCCCAATGGACCTGTTTAGAAGTGACGTCAAGACTAGTTAAAAGCGCCCGTTACATACTACAGCAAGTCGTAATGTATACTGCGGTGGAAAGTAAAAACAAATTGAACCTTATGACGCGTGTAGTTTAGGTCAACTTTACAACTAAAAATTATACCACTACATTTTATTGAAATACGAATTTACACAAAGTATTTAACTATTTCTACATACTATATATACTGTATCTAAGCTTTTGCAAAGTAAACAGCAAAATATTAATGGTGCATCAAAAATGTTCAATAGTTCATATGAAAATATTAAAAATATGCGCGACGATTTTCATTTAATAAAAAATGAAGCAAAACAATTAGCTGGGGAATGGGGAACGAACACAGAATTTGCAAGGAAAATATCTAGGCCAAAAAGATTTTTTGATGAAACTAATAATCATTTTCAAATACAGTCGAACGAAGACTGGTTCAAAATATATGTATTTTTTAAAATATTGAATATTATTATAGTTCAATTAAAAAATCGAAGTTCTGGACTACATGACAATGACAAACACAGCTTTTCACGTTTTATCTCCAAATATTCTATGTAATGCTTCTGATGAAGAATTGTATCAAATGGGTCAGGAGCTATATGTAAAATATTCGGAAGATATTTCGGACACGATTTTGTCTCAATTGCTCTCAATTAGACAATGATTTTTACAAAATAAATTAATGGAATTAACCGAATTTATAGTAAACAAAAAATTTCACCTCATGTAGTAGTTTTAGTGAAATTTTAACTGCATGTTACATCTTTTCCACTATCTCTGTTTCGGTGGCTTCGGCAGAAAGTTCGTTTTCAAAATTAAAATTAGTTAAAAACTTTTTAGGGAACACTATGGGTGAACAAACATTGTCTGCTTTATCAATTATTTCAATAGAAAATGAAATTGTCAGAAAAATAGATGTTTCTAATATAATATCAACTTTAACGCATATTAAAGCGAGGAAATAAAAAATTTGAGTAAAGCAGCTTACTGACATTGACAATTTGCTTGTGTTGTCTTGTTTTTTAGCGCATGATGTAAATTTTTGGAACAATGTAATCTTTACAGACGAAAAAAATTTCCAGTCAACACACAACGGTCGTATTCGTGTTTACCGCCCTCCGAATACTCGATTCGATGAAAAATATATACCGAACAATGATAAAAGTGGTAGATTTTCCGTCAATATGTGGGCTTGGATATTGGCACGGGATCCTGGTGTTTTGTGGCATATTGAGGAACGATTTAATAGTGAAACGTATATTAGGATTTTAGACAATATTATGCTTCCTTCTATGTCACAATTATTTCCTAATAATGAGTTCATATTTCAACATGACAATTGTTCCGTTCATACTGCGCATACCGTAACTAACTGGTTTCAAGATAACAACATCAATGTTCTTAACTGGCCCAGTCATAGTCCAGATCTTAACCCTGTGGAAGAAGTATGGGGACTACTCGTAAGAAGTATCCAAAAACGAAATCTGAGCACGGAATGCCGAAGAATTACTGGGAAAATATTATTACTAATATGATTATTGTATAAGGTTATTTAATTCTATGCCAAACAGACTTATAGAAGTTATAAATAGAAATGGTGCAATAACGAAATATTAATAGTTATTTTCTTGTTAAGTAGGTTTTCTACTAATCGTACCGTTTATTCTCCACTTTCTTAAAATGTTACACACCACATTTTTGTTAATGTTATAACGCAATGCAATTTGTCTCATTAACCATCCATCATTTACTATAGCAATAACTACAGCATTAAAATAAAAAATAAATTAAAAGTGATATCTGTTTTATTTCGGTTACTCATTACATATTCAAATAGAGACAGATCTACATTAGAAAAAAAAGTTGTCCTGTTTTTTCTGCCCACGGCAGTACATTTAATTTAAAATTCCAAAATTTTTGCTAGCAGTGCCATCTATCAACACATACCAGTTCAGTCTCGGTATTTTCCTCAGACATTTTCTACCTTTATTTCAACGTAGTGATGTCAGGCCACCAAGAGATGGCGCGACGTGTCGTTTTCAAATAAAACAACATGGCGAGGTTATATGTATATTTTCTGTCATTTAGTGGAGTTTTAAACAATTTAAAATTTATTAAGTTTTAATAAACCTTAGTGAATTATGAAATAATATCAAACCGAAAAGAGTGAATAATTTTATAGTGCAGTGTTTCGAAACATTTCGAAGTGTATTTAGTAAAATAACGAATTAAATGGACATAGTGTTCTTGGAAACTTAACTTTTTAAGGAAAATCGCATTCACTACAACGGTAACGGTAAGTTTTTCAAATTAAATTTCTTTAATATCAGAATAATTATGACAACAGATTAATATGAGTTATATAACAGAAAAGAACAAAACAACTATTATTCGAAATGAATGTACCTAAACCGGATTTAAAGTTACTGAAGTAGACAGAAATTTTAACAGTTGTGTTGTTTTACATGCACCTACTTTTCTTATAAAGTAATTACGTATTTTTATTATAGGAATTTACTGCAATTATTACAATTTCATTTATGACATAACCTTACAACAATCGGTCAGAGAAATTGTCAGGTTCACACGTGCCGTTCACGCCAATGATTGAGCAGGACCAGCACTTCTTAATTCATAATATTTGAACTACCTGCTAGATATAAAGTAATAATTAATAAAATGATAACATGCACTACTCATAATGCGGTACCAATGATATTATTACGTAGTTTCGCTTAAGTTCGACGAATTTGTATAAATAATTTTGTATATAACATAGATTCTTACATACCCAAAGCTTTGTATATTGTTTTATTTGAAGTAAAAGTGATACTTTTGTGACGAGTCTGTAGGTTTGCCGGACGAAGTGAATCCGGCAATGACAGACGAGTCACCAAAGTGGGTTTTACTGCGAATAAGACATGTTATTTCTTCTTCAAACTTCTATTAGCTAAAAAAAATAAAAATAAAAAGTTTAGCTATGCATTTGTATTAGCAACGAAAATAAAAGTACTTTTTCCACCGCTCGAGCGGAAGAGAAAGTACTTTTACTTCCTTTGCTAATGACAAATGAATTAAGAAATGTCATGTTTTTCTGACGTTTGAAGAAAAATCAGTTATTCCCGAAAGAGATCGTATTTGTCCATGAATTTCCATTCCTCAAAGAAAATATGTATAAGTGACAATAAGGTTATTCCATTTCGCATATAATTTTATGGGGATGAATATGTAAAAATTTCTAAAAGTATGAATTCGACATAACTGACATAATATTGACATATTATAATATATACCTCTATATTCAAAATAACTAGGTATAGTTCAAGTAGGAAGAAACTGAGACATAAAAAACGTAACAAAAATTTTACGACCTCATTAAAATACCGATACTCTTTTTTGTGCTGTTCGCAAATTGACTCGCTTACCTTTATAGGTTTTTAATGTGCATCGGGAATGTTTCATGTCAGGCTTGCCGTCATGATAATATTTCACAATTAACCTAAATTTATCAATAGAAACATTCAAACATCTAAACTAACCAATTTATAGTAAATACTTTACAAACGACTGCCTTAAAAAATACCGCCCCCTCATTATCTCGATTCTCATCAAAACCACTCTCCAAACCCCTCGTCAGAATATTTTAATTCACTTCCGAAAATGTTCAATAAACTATTTTCCCCCTTCAAATCAATTTCTAATTCAATCTTCCATTTATACATCAAAACATACTTCATTCACATTTCCAACAAGCCATCATCACATTCATCAAAACTTTCTTCCGATATACCAATATCAACGCCTCTTTCCCATTCATAGTTACATACGAGTTGCCAGCAACTCACAGCTATATTCACTTCAATCATCAAAACTTACTTCCATTTCGTTTCAACACCGATATAATTAAGTCGTATAGTTTTTGTTGCGTTTTTTATTTACTGGGATCTATTTATTTCAAATAGCGCCATGGCCCGCGGCGATAATAATTATGTCGTAACGTTTTTGTTGGGTTTTTTCTGTCTCGGGAATTTATTACTTGAAGTATAACTTGCAACTGAATTTATAAGTGATTCCAGAAATATGTTTATTAGGTTTAATGGAATCCCTCCTATATAAAAATGCATTGTTTATGTGTTGTATGTAGTTATATTAAAAATCGCTTCTATTGAATTCATCTGATATTAAGTACGAACCTACTAAAGGAAATCTTATTATTTTCTATAATTAATTAAATATGAAAGTTATGCGCGATAACAAGGTAATCTATTTGCAGGGGCGGACTGGCAAGGCAAAGGCCCGCTGGAAAAAATCTGGATATTCACATAAGTATAGTCCAAGTAAGGGCTTCCTGAGACAAAAAAAAAAAAGAAAAAACTTTACGACATAATTATTATCGCCGCAGGCCATGGCGCTAAGTTGAAGTAAGTAGATCCCAGTAAATCAAAAATGCAAACAAAAACTTTACAACATAATTATATCGCTGCGGTCCATGGCGCCAAGCCTGACATGAAACATTCCCGACGCACATGAAACACCTATAAGAGTAAGCGAGTCAATTTGCGAACAGCACAAAAAGGAGTACCGGTATTTTAATGAGGTCGTAAAGTTTTTGCTTGGTTTTTTATGTCTCAGTTTATTCTTACTTGACATTAACATCAATAGAAAAATGCCGAAAACAGCAAAACATAGGAGTCTAGTATCAAAAATTTACTTGTTGTTTAAATACACATTCATATTACCTAATAGTATAAAATATTAGCGAGAAGCGCAGATGAATTTTTCATTTTATTCAGAATGTAATAAAAATTTATAGATTCGAGGAGATCTTTCTCAACGCTCATAATCATGAAACCTTCTAATAAGTTTTAAGAAAGAGCTGCCTCGGAAGCTGTGTGAAGTTAGCACTACCACTTTAAAATTTTGAAATCGTTCTGACCCCATTAATTGTAGCTTTTTTGTTGCGAATTTGTTGCGGTGAGAAAAAATTTGTAGCTCATTATCTTCAAGAAATAACTCAGAGTAATGCTAACTTCACAGTGAATATAGCATTACCACTCACAGTGCTTTAAAATTTTAAAATCATTTTGGCCCCATTAATTGTAGATACAAATTTTTTCTCACCGCAACAAATTCGCAACAAAAAAGCTACAATTAGTGGGGCCAAAACGATTTCAAAATTTTAAAGTGGTAGTACTAACTTCACAGAGCTTGGCTCTGAACTGCCCTTAATCTAGACTTAATTATTTTTAATTTACTTAGGGCCCTTTCCTTGTCGATAGTTTGTATTTTATGGAATATCTATAGCTTCTAGACTGGGATTTATAGATGCTATGAAGCTGTGAGTATTGGTCGCAATACTTTCTTTTGTAATTTTTTGAACTTCTTTTTTGCCTTGCTCAACCGTAAACCAATCCGAGACAAGTCCAAATTTTTATTTGTAAATACTTAGACGTAGGACCAAAAACTTTAAAACCTCCTTTCATGGGTGATTTACCTTCTCCAAGGGTTAGTCAGATAAAACCCTTCCAGTGTGTAGGGGTTGATTTTGGGGGACCATATTTTATTACCCTGGGAAAGCGAAGAGGGATTAAATTGGAAAAAGCATACATATGTTTATTTGTCTGTTTTGCCACCAAGGCGATTCATCTAGAGTTGGTTTATCGTCCGATGCTTTTCTCGCGGCTATACGACGCTTTACATCTCGTAGGGTTCGTTGTACTCGCATATTCAGCGATTGCGTTAGAGAATGATCACAATTCATGAAAGAAGCCACAGCCACTGTAAAAATTGAGTGATTCTTCAATCCTCCCTTCATACGTCATTTCAGAGGTCTTTGCATAGGAATCGGGTATAAAGGCAGTAAAAACCCATCACACTCGCGTTGTTGGTAACCAAATTTTAACATACAAGAATTTTCTACTGTTCTCGTGCAAATAGAAGCTGTTCTTAATTCTATAGTCGAGGTTAGGAGTCGGAAGGAGTACGCCTACTACAAAATATTATTTTTTCCCACCCCTTCGAAAGATAAAAACAACTCCCGGGGTTGGTTATACAACCCTGGTCACCTGCCACCTTCCTTAAAGAAACACCTCTTACGAAATAATAATTTCTAAAAAAAAAAAAATCAAATATCCACCCCTTTGAGGGGTGAAAATAACCCCCCGGTGGTGGTCACACAATCCTGGTCACCTACTACTTTCCTCAAAGAAACGCCTCCTACAAAATATTATTAAAAAAAAAAATACACCCCTTTGAAGGGTGACAGCACCCCGAGGATGGTTACACAACCGTGGTCACCTGCCACCTTCCTCACAGAAACCCCTCCTGTAAAATATCAATTTTTTTCCACAACAAAAATGTCAATTTTCCAACCCTGGTGTAGGGATGGCTGAGGTCAAATTCCTCGAGGGACTTTTTTTTTTTTTAATACATTTATTTAACGTCGGCCTATTTCCGCTACCGAGGCCTATCACCGACGCCTGTAGACGAGCTATCCCCAACCAGGAATTTTGCCGAACCTCTTCCCTTAAGAAGAGTAGGGATCTTTTACTTGCCTAACATTTAATAGACAAGGGACCGACGGCTTTACATCCCCTCCGAAGGATGGTATATTCCCTATACAACCCTCGCCTAAGGTTGTATAGCTTTCGCGCATACACTGATATACAAGCCGCTGGAAGATGTGTGAGGCGAGGACGCGGTCTTCGTTGGAACGGTCACCCATCCAACTACTAACTGCGCCTGACGTTGCTTTACATCGCATATCAAAGTATGTACATAGTAAAGACGCACCTACGCTCGCCCCGACTTTCCACTTTACTCGAGGGAATAACAGCTAGTCGAAAAACTGGGGAAAATAAACGGGTTCACGGAAAAGGGCATTTTGGGGGTGGTTTTTGGTCAATTTGAGGGAGTTGCTGAGGAAAAAAAATTGCGGGACCCCCACCATCCTGTTCAGCGACCTCGAAAACGGGGGAAGGTCTCCAGATTGGCGCTCTGGCAAAGACCTCAAAAAATCCCGACTCCTGATATCGAGACTACTAGACCGCTTTATTCTTTAAGCACTGATTCCAGTGATTTATCTGTCCTAACTCCCGGCCACTTTCTTACCTTGGAACCCGTTACCTCATTACCCGATTCTGACTTGATTAATATCAATATGTCTCGGTTAAATCGTTGGCTACTGGTGCAGCGACTGCACCAAGATTTTTGGAAAAGATGGCATACCGAATATTTACAAACTTTACAGCAATGCAACAAGTGGACAAAAGATACGATAGCAATTAAAAACGGTATGTTAGTTTTAATTAAGGATGAACAAGCCCCTCCGTTAAAGTGGCGTCTAGGTCGGGTAATTCAGATTCACCCTGGCCATGACGGTATCTGTCGAGCCGTCACGGTCAAAACTGTTCAGGTTTGTTACAAAGACCCGTGGCGAAATTGTGCTTTTTACCCCTCAATTAATGCCTATTCAAAATACGAATTTTGGTGGGTGGTATGTTAATTAACCGTTTTTTATTATCATTATTTTTATTGTAGTAATTAGTAATTATTTTTCTTATAATTATTTTGATTTTTTCATTTCATTTAAATTGTTTATTTGTGTACGCGTGCGCAGTACTGTCAACGAGAAGCTTGGCCTTATGGAGAGACAGACGGTTGTGAGTAAAAATTAAGAACGACTCGGAATTTGAGAGTTCTCACAGGACATATTTTACGCTGTTCTTTCACTATTATTTCATGCGTAGTGCAGTATCCAGTCCAGAGTTTGGTAAGTCATGTGAATATTGACAGCTGTTGTTTTATACTAAAGTGCCTTTAATCATTGGATTATATAATTTTGTTTCTCTTTTGTTCGCCTTTCGCTTTTTCAAATGAACCAAGTGTTGTTGTCATTTCTAGTCCTGAGCATACTTATTTATATTCTTAAATATGAACTTTGTGTAACTTGATGAAACACTGGAGGACAAATACCAAAAAACGATTAAAAGTTAACCTTCTCACTCTCAAAGTCATTGAAGGCGGTGAGGAATTACCCTTTTCGCTGACTTTTTTGAAGGTGGTTAATTGTTTTTTCAGAAAATTATATTTTTTTCGAACATCAAAAAATATTACTTCTATGACAAATTTCCTGAACTTAAACTGTTATTTTTCTGATACTTCATCTGAGCGGCAATGAATGTCTTTTACTGCCGGTGACGAGCGGAAAAAAAAGTACTTTTACTTCCGTTGCTAATGACAGTTCACAGCCGCCTGAAATGTCAAACTTTAATGTCATGAAGTGAGTAAAATGTCATGATTTTCTGACGTTTGAAGAAAAACCGAGGGATAAACCATCTGTGAATATTTGTACAGCGACTGCCGAGGCGACTGCCTATATTGTTCAAATCTGCCGGTACTGCCGGTACAATTGTCGAAATCATTTGCTTGCAGCTTTTGTACTGTTTCGAACCTATACAAACTTAACCGTGTGACATCAGTAATTAATATTACATTTTTATATCCGCGTTAACAAGTGTTTAACAACCAGGTAAATTTCATTTATTAGTAATTTAAAATTTCAGTAATCTTCAATTTTCTTCTTTGATGTAATTTCAATAGTTTTAAAATAAATTTAAATTCAAATTCAATTCTTTTTAATTTAATAAGTAATTAAAATACTGTATGTTGTATACATGGTTAAAAAATATATTTTTCTTTCTTTTTAATTTTTTGGCAATTTATAGTTTACGAATCAGCTTCTTTAAATATTTTTCTGCATATTGATTCCTTAAAAATTCTTCTGCATATTGAAACTTTAAGTTTTATTTTGCGTATTGATAATTTAAAAATTTTCTTCATGTTGAAAATTTGATCTTCTGCATATTGAAATTCAGCTCTATATATTTTATACTTGTGCTTTAAGCTTTATGCTTTATATTTAAGCTTTATATTTTATATTGAAAATTTGAGCTTCTCACGAATTCATATTACGTTAACGTAAATTGCACCTACATTTGCGTTCATTAAGTTTTCAAAACTATTTAATTGGACAACACTTCTACAGTATTCAATTTCCACTTCATTGAGAGACGTAAATTAAATTGCCAAGAAAACCCTCAGATTCCATTTTTGCAAGAGACAATTGTGGGCCTGAATTGCTGTTCCAGAACCATTCACCTCAACAATACTCAATCCCGGAATCTAGGATCCTGGTATACTTTATACGAGCACAATTGGAACTAGTCAGTGTTAAAGCACAGGACCGTGCGCACTGAACTTGATGTTTTGTCCTATATATTTAGCAATGGTATTGAGATTCGAATGGTAGTTGAAACTGTGTAGGCGAGCCCGAGACTGGCAATGTAATCAGCCTGAATGAACCATCTACGACTGCACTGGTTTAAAGATAATAAAACGCACAGGCCTACTAGCATAAAGAAAATTCGTAAATCGGTTCTCAGAAGTAACGTGGACTTGTGAGATGTGTTGTCAATGTGCCAGTGCAGTGCATAAATACCTATTATAATATCAAGCGTAGGAGTTTAGTTAGTTATTGTTCATATTTATAAATATTTACTACTATATAAAAGATAAAATATTTTAATTGTTTACTAATTTACCATTACTTTCTGGAGACCATTTGAAACAGAGGATAATATAATAACGTCCGAAAATCTTATCATTTTCTTATGACAAGCATTTCTATTTACCTCCGCCCATGTACAATAAAGAGATGCCGACTGTTTTTGCCGGCTTTTAGTTTTTATACGGTTTCAATTAAGTTCGTATACACTTTATAAATTTGTTCTTAATTTTAAAAAAAATTTAATTAATCTTTGTTAGCCGATATTAGTGATTAACTTGAAAATTTCACATTTCACATTTACAAATTGATTTATTTATTCATGTAATTATTTTATCATTCATTTTACAACATCTTTTTATTTCTCTTACCAACAATTTCAGTCTAATCTATAGGAGACTGATTATTCGACAAAAAGAGACAACTCTACTTATTTTCACTATAAATCTGTCATTTATGCTGTACATTCGAAAAGGGTAAGTTTCACAACTCTCACGAATACTCCGGATCTACGACTCTTTGCTTCGGCTTAAACCAGCTAGTCGTCCGCATATGTTGCCTCAATTCTTTCCCAAAGATATATAATAAGGAAAAGTAGGCAACATATAGCATATTATATGTCTAGTAGTCATTTTTTATGCCTAGGCAGTTCTTTTCTTGCCCTGTCAAGTACATCCTCGGCATAACAAATATTACTTTTGCTCCGTATAAAACAATATAGGTACAGTTGATTTAAAAAAAAATTGGTAGACTTTCTTTTAGCTATATAAATCATTCGTTCTATGGTTGATATTAATAATCTTACAAATGTCACTTTGACGTTAATCAGTGGCGTCATTATTAAAAATGGTTCGACATCTAACATATTCAAAAACTTCGAATTGTTTCTAAAATTGAAGATGGTTGGTCCATAAGAAGACTTGCTGCTGAATGCAATGTGAGTAAAACCACGATAATGAGTGTTAAAAAACAATGGGAAATTAAACAAACGGTATCCCGTAAAGTTGGTTCCGGTAGGCCCAGAAAGAGCAATAATCAAGAAGATGAAAATCTTATAAATTATCTAAGAGAAAACCCTTTTCAGACTGCAGTAAATGCAATTTCAGAGACAAATTTCCCTGCTTCGGTACCTACTGCTTGCAGAAGAATAAAACTAGGAAGCGAATTGAAGAGTTGTTCAGCGGCTAAAAAATACAAACTTTCAGAAGAAAAGAAGCAGGGTAGGATTATTTTTGCACTGAACTATATAATCAATGATGAAAACTTCTGGGGACAAGTTGTCTTTTCTGACGAAAAGGTTTTTAAATCCTGTAACGATGGACATGTTCGCGTATATAGGCCTCTCCTTCCACTAAATACGACGAGTCAATGTCTGGGCTTGGATGCGCCTAAATGGGTTAGGTGTGTGTTGGAACAGTGGTGGTCATCTCAATTCCATTAAATATATTGAAATATTAGACAATATTATGTTGCCGTCAGTAATAGAGGTGTTTCCGGAAAATAATTTTATTTTCCAACAAGACAACTGCTCCATACATACGGCCCATCGTGTCAGGCAATGGTTTCTTAATAAAAACATAGAGTTGATACCGTGGCTATCTAAAAGTCCGGATTTAAATCCAATTGAAAATGTTTCGGGACTAATGGTGCAACATATAAAAAAATTAAATAACCATCCAAATAATGCCCAAGAATTGGAAAGGATAATTGAAGACGCTTGGGAGAACTTGTAAAGAAATTTGATTTTGTCCATGCCTGCAAGACTTCAGGCAGTTTTAGACGCTAATGGAGCAATGACAAAATATTAGATAATTCTGTATTACGTAGTTGAAGTTAATTTATTTTAATTTTTTATTGTATTTTTATGTTCAGTTTGCATTGTTTACATTTTTTTTAATCTCAAGTGGTATTTTTGTGTTCTTACTTTAAAAATAGAATTATCATTATTCAGTTAGTATTTTAATTACAACCATTAGTAGAATTATCCGTAACAAATATTATTCTTTTAAACAATAATATGGCAGGCTTGAAAATGTTTTGAAAAAGTTATTTTCTAATTATTTTTTAAAATTCCAATTGAATAAAATTAAAAAGAAAGGTTTAATAAGTTTTTCTACTCCCTTATGTAAATTTGCTGTTTTCCGTACAGTCTGTAGAATGGATAAGTGGGCCATTCCAGTTAACTGAACGGATATATTTCATATACGTTCTAGGATGGATATGAAATCGACCAATCACAGTTCATGTATTAAGTACATAGGCAACTATTAGTTTAAAAAAATTCAAGTTAGTGCGTAAGCTGTCAAAGTAAATGTCAGTGTGTATTCGCGCAGTTTGAGCTAGAAAATAATTTAAAATGAGTGATTCCAGTGAAGAATCGATAAACGGTATACTACCTAAAATTTTATTGAAATTATTATATACAGACAAAATTTTAGAGATATATTATGACAAAAAAAAAGTAGCTATATGCGGGGATTGAACCTATCATCTCTATGATTTGATTGATTAACAACAACAACAACAACAACAAAGATTTATTAAAAATTAGAATGATACATTTGTCCTTCCCGGGCACTCATAGCCCATGTTAGCCAATCATACACGCGCGAAGCGCCGTGACAGTTGAAAAGCTAGATGGAACGAGACCGGGTCGGACATGAAAGAAATTTATATAGAATACAATCTCCTTTTGCAAGGAAGCAAATTAAAAACTAAATAACATAAAACAGGTAAACAAGCGGAACTTAAGATAATTTGTAAATAATATAAATTAAAATGGTGTAAAAATAATCATGATTGATGGTATAAAAGGTTGTTAATTACGGGAAAATTGTTAGCTAAAAAACCCGTTTTAAATAATTCATCCAGAGTGAGCGGGAATTTCAGACCGCTTTAAAAAGTTATCATTTATTAATGATGGTTTTAAATTAAAATTGTAATTAGTAAAAACGAATTTGGAAACAAACAAAAATAAATAAACAAATAAGTAACAAAAAGAAACGAAGAAAAAGACGAAAGAATTTAAAGATGGGAAATTGTGTTAGATAGTTTTTTTAGTTAAAGATATAAAGAGTATTGGCTATATATGTTGCCGGAAGATGGGCAACGCTTGGTATGGCAGTCTGTGTTTTATGCGAAATGGTGCATTATGCTCTCTAATTTGAGTAATGTTGTTTGTTAGCGGGCTATCACCAAGTTTGAATTGATAGAATTTTTGTGCTGTAACTTTGATGTAGTCCACCAGTGGCGTTATGTCGTGACAACGTGCGTATAGGTCTCTTAAGGAGGTATAACGTGATGAATTTGAAATGAGGCGAAAAAATTTATGTTCTAAAACAGAAAGTTTTTTTATTGTCGTTGCCGATGCGCTGCACCACACCGGCGACGCGTATGTAAGAGCCGGCCTCACAATAACGGTATATATCAATTTTTTATTATGTATATATTTATATATTATATATATATTTATGTATATATTTATTATTATTATATATATTTTTTATTATTATTATTTGATTGATTACGAAGCGTGCATATAACCGTTAGGCTACTGAATCTTATATAAAATGTTTCCACCTAGAGCATAAGATTTAGCAGAAGCTAAGTTTGTATATTAAAATTTGATTAAAACTATTATTTGTAGTTTTTTCTTAATCCGGTCGTAGAAAAAGTATACTGTACAACTCGAGTGGATTATCCATATCGCACTCGAAAGATTGAGGCACTCCGCCTACGGCGTCGTGCTCAAACTTCTTTCTTGTGCGATATGACTATCATATCCACTCTTGTTGTACAAACTACTATTAAAAACACTAAGAAAACCGGTCTCCTCCAAAAAACCCAAGTCCGGGGTAAATCAACTCTTCTCCACTCCCCTCTTGGCATGCCTGGCCAGCCCTATTTACATACATATGCACACAACTAAACTATTAAGATGTTTGATTACAAGAGTCGTACCAGTTTTTTTTTTTAAATCAACTGTACTATTTCAAACTTAACCTCTATTATAAATTTGTATTTATCACCAGCTCCTCCGGCAAATATTCGAATATGATGAAAAATAATTTTTACGTTTTTATTGGCTACTATTTGAACTACCCATTTAGAAGGATTTGGCATGGAACCACCGAGATAGCTTCCTCTTTCAGACAAAAGACGAAAAAAATCATCCAAATCTGTACACATTGCAAAATTATACACCATCAACAATAAGAAAATACATGTAAATAAATAAATGAGTATATACCATGCATACCACTGGATTCACAATCCCCTCAAATCATACTTGTACTAAATTTTGTCGAAAATTTTTAAGTAATAGAGTTTTTGTATTCTTTTCTTGTATTCTATTTATTCTAAAAGTTAAGTTACCCATGAGAAAAAATTGAAACAGTTAATAATTGCCTGAAAAAATAAAAATAAAGTCTTACATGCCAAATCTTGCATACTTGAAGTGGGAGATGAGAAAAGACCATTAGCGTTTTGCTATTGGTTACATGGGGAATATCTAAATAGTCTTAATTTCTTGAATGAAATTTTATTTAGCGATGAAGCTATACTTACCACAAATTGTCAAAAGTCAAAATTGCCGCCACTCGTCAGCTGAGAATCCAGAATTCGTCATGAATGCAAATAGACTATGTTCGCAAAAAAAATTAACGTTTGGTGCGGTATACTAAATGACAATATAATTGATCCTTTCTTCTTTAAGGGTAATGTGAACGCGAATGTGTTTTTAAATTTTCTTGGGAACGAGTTTTGGGACGCATTAGATGGTTTATCACTACAGAATCTCTTTAATTGAAAGTTTTAATTAGATGGAAGTACTGTTCATAATGCTGTTTTGGTAAGAAGATGGCTAAATGAACATTTCGAAAATCGTTGGATAGGCGGAAATAGTCGTTTGATTAAGTGAACGCCGAGATCCCCAAACTGTACAAAAACTATGGACTAGAATAATGCAAGCCTGCACAGAAATTACTCCAGAACAAATAGGAAAGGTTACTGAATGTGCGTGAAAGGTTGGATAAGTGTATTGAAATAAATAGTGGATGGGTAGAAGTGACAGTCTTATAGTTTTTGTAACGAAATTCTCTATTTTTTTTGTTTTAGTTTTGTTATCATAGGCCAGTCGTCATAGGGTCAAATCTGGGGGCTACCTTAGAAAAATTCCGAACTTAGTGAAACTTTGGGATGTTTTTGTTTGTGAGTGTCCAGTAGTGCTACACCCAATTTATACAACAACAAAGCCCTGTGGAATTTTGAGGAGGGGCGAAAATCCCTAAAAAATTTTAGCGGACAACTTCAAATTGGTAAATTGTAAAGGATTAAATTTCCTGCAATTTGCACGGTAAAACGTATTTTTTTACCCCATATGTACCGAGATACAGAGTTTCGAAAAAGTGCAAAATTTCTCAAAATCGTAAAAAACTGAGATGTTCATACTATACAGTGTACATGTAAGGCTTGAAAGAGCATAAAATAACCCAGCTCGTCTTTCCACTGGTAGATGTTCATTAGGTTGGAAAAAACATTAAAATACAGTATTTTTATATGTAGTATATTATAGCGATTCTTACTGTCTAATAAAGTAAATTTTAAAGTAGGGAAATGTAAAGTAAATGTTAGTTAAGTAAAGTTAATATTTTAGGCGTTTGGCACCGTACGGAGTTTCATCTTCTTCACGCTCTTCTTGATCGTCTAGCAGTGCGTCCATAATCATTTCTTCTTCGTGCTCTCCTTCTGCTTCTTCGTCCTGGGGATCAGGTTTTGGCGAATTTTCGCATGCATGCCCCCAGCAGTTCTTACAAAGGGTGGAGCACCGCATTCCTGCTTTCTTGCAGCTGCAGGCTGCATTGCTACACCCTTTCTTGCATTTACAAAAGACAATGTTCAATTTGTTGTCTGGGGATGCATTACGTGTGGTCCTGATGGGGACGACCCCTCGTCTTGTCAGTGACCACCCTCAAACTGACGGTACAATGTCGTTACCCAGCCATGTTGGACCTGGAGATATGTTCGGAAAATATGGTGGGTGGTCGCGTCTTTGGCAGGTGGCAGTCTGGCCATTTGGAATTTAGGTGGCCACAGACTTAGTAAAAAGTTGGTATCGGAGATTGTCGAGGAAATCTGTTTCCATGTTCCCTCCATGCAGTGCCACCAGAAACTTCTCGCTTGCCTCGGAAATCTGGTAGGGGGTGGCTTCCTGGTCTTTGAACACAGCTACTAGGTCATGTACTGAAGCGTTCTTCTCGTAAATTCTGCAGACCTTCTTCTTCCCTTGTCCGAAGGGGGTTGAAGTGGTGTCGCACCCACTTACTGCATGCAGAAAGAGAATATCTTGTGGATCGATTTTGCATGAAGCTGCTGAATATAGTAATGATGGGACATAACCTCTCCCACTATTCTCGATATAGATGTTTTTGTGGGAGGGACGTGGAAGCTAGGGCTGTCCGTAACACGAGGAGATCTACATCATCTGTAATAATTACACTCATATTCAGCAGCCTTCGATAGTACTGTGTGTACAATCATCACGTCTGCATCTTCAGCAGCCTGTTTCACCTCAATCCCCTTCGCTGTCATTTCTGTCATCAACATTGTGATAAATTTCTTGTTGTTGGTGTCGTTTGATAAGAACATCTCTTGAGCCATTGTCACTGCAGTTGATGCTGAAAATACAAATTTGGTGGAGGAGTGTAGTACAACCCTGTGAGATCTTTCTGCGGCTTTGGTCCTTTGATAGGAGGTGTCGTTAGGATATCCATCAAATACTACTGTGGTATTGCACCCAAAGTGTTTTTGCACATAGTCCACATAGGTCTGGCAGGCTGACTGGAACGTGGGTGTTGTTGTGTTACTCCATACAACCTTATGGAGTAGGAACCCTCCATCAATTACTGCATACTTTCTGCAGCCAAAATTTGCTTCTCCTTGCATAGGGGTCAGTACTGCATCATACAATGCTGACTTTGTGCCCTTGCGCATTCCTTCTTTAGTAAAGAGCGACATTGGGAAGGGTGCAAGTTCATATTTGAACAATTCCTTGAGGACTTCGTCAGACTGCTTGGCAATGCGAACTCCTTTCACAATTAAAACACTGTCCTGAGTCGGTGGTAGATGCCACTGGAGATCCTATTACGGTCACATGCACACGTATCGGCTATTCACTGTCAGTATCATTCACATTGAAACGGACGAGCATACGCCTTCAACGGCTGGGACCAACTGAATTCTGAATTGTGTGAAGTGGATGATTCGATTCAGTTATGGGGGGAGGGGAAGGGGTAGTTGAACCTATGCAAATGGAAGTCCATTAAATATGTTGAAAAATGGAAAATAAATATCGAAAATCTGCCTATTCAGCAGTTTGCACTTTTGCGAAACCCTGTATCTCGGTACCTATGGGGTCAAAAATACGTTTTATCATGCAAATTGCAGGAAATTTAATCAGCTACAATTTATTAATTTAAAGTTGTCCGCTAAAATCAACCGTTTTTGAAATATTTCGAGAAAAACGAAAAAAGTGCAAAAATTTTGGGAATTATCGTCCCTCCCCAAAATTCAACAGGGTCTTTTTGTTGGATAAATTGTGTATAGCACTACTGAACACCCCAAACAACATCCCAAAGTTTCATTAAATTTGGAATCTTTCGAAGGTACGAAGTACATGGCAACTGGATTATCAGTTTCTTTCTATTTCTTTTTTGGTTTGTTAAAGCTAGGCTTAAGAATAATAATAATACCATGTTACTACAGTTTAAGTTTATTTCAATGTTTTTGCTCATGGATAACGCAACTTTTAGAATAAATATATGAAAATGATGTATTGTGCATTTTTAATAATATTCACAAAAACGTTATTACGTACAAAATTTAATACAGGCCCGTAAGACAGTCGAATAGTTTTGAACAGTCTATAATGAAAAAACAAGTAAAAACTGTGTACATGAAGACGATGATCCAAAGTTTGTATTCAACGGTTTTATGTTTTTAACATCACTGATTTGGTGCCAACAGTGTCAGAAATAAAATGGCAAATCCAATATGGTCGTCAAAGTTGCGATATAAAAAATTAGTTTTTCTTTGTCAGTTTTAAAGTTGGATAATTTGCGAAGTCATTATTTCAGCAAAGAGTAATAAAGGGAAGCATTTATACCCTGTTGATTTAAATGAATACATAAAATAATCATGTGGATCAAATTTAAATAACGAAGAATTCAGATGAAAATTTCCACTTCATTTTTTGTGAATGCAGCAATTTTGAATTAAAATCTTTGAAATCGAAGCATTAGCATTCTGTTGGTAATATGCAATTATTATACTTACGCGCCAAGCTTGTAACTTGCAATTCAGTGCACGACGGGGCATATGGCCCGGAGAGTAGCTGTTAGTTGCAGCCTGGTTACGTTCCTTATAGTAAAATAAGAATTTTATAGAGGAGTTTGCATCTGAAATATGATATTTTAATATTCTGCCTTCTAGAAGCACATTTGAACTATGCTAAGCCTAGTCAGGCAATTTATTTTTCGATTGCAACAGATACTGGGCCGCTAGATGGCGCCTGCTGATTGTTTTGCATGTCGCTATCCTAACGATACCGAGATGTACCAAATAGTCGAAGGATCCTCGTATCGGTCGTCACATGCCTACCTTGCACTGACGAGAGCCAACAGCTCGAAACTGTAGTCTGCAAGTGGTGTGGGACGACTGGCACGAGAGTTCATTTAAGTAGGATCAGTCTTTCGGCTGGTATTTGTTGCAATCAAAGCATTAGCGCTCTGTTGGTAATATGCAATTATTATACTTAACGCGCCAGGTTTGTAACTTGTAATTCAGCGCCCGGCGGGGCACATAGCCCAGAGAGTAGCTGTTGGTTGCAGTCTGGTTACGTTCCTTATAGTAAAATAGGGATTTTGCGACTGAAATATGTTTTAGAATTAAAAAGTTACTTAAATGTAGATAATCCATCATTTCTATAGCTAGTGACGTCACCACTGATATAAAAAATGAATTTGTAAATATGAAAACGCCCTAAAATCGAATATTTTCTTTTGAAGTATTAATCATTTATATCTCTTGAATAAGTAAGCATCTATTTCACAAATTATTAATATTATTTAATTAATTATTGCTGAATGTACCTATTTTTTATGTCACTCGGTATCGACACCTACACCCACTTATATATATTAATGGTAGGTGGATCCTCTTATTCATAAATGCACTTAAGCAAACAATAAATATCTAATGAGTTATATTCTTTAATTATTAAATTACAAGGTATTATCAAGCTACAAAGTAAGCTTTATATGCCAGTGTGCGCTTTTTCCCACATAAACTTTTATTGGCGGAATTTTTTCTCTTAATTTAATAATATATGGATTTTCAATAAAATAAATATAGAATCAATTTGTATAAAATGTTTCTTGTAGAGTTTTCTCCAATATACTGGGTGTGCCTTCACGACGTTAAACTATCTGTATTTCTGAAACTACTAAGATTACAGCTCGGATTACAGTATGGGATCTAATACCAACATTAATTTTTGGGAAATAAAATCTAATCTAAAATAAATAGATATGTTAGAGATAAAATAATAAAACATTATTGTTTAATAATTCTATATTGATTAATATATAATTGTTATTTTGTAACCATTACTCTTAAAACTACATAAAAGCAAAGATGGCTGAAAGTAGCCTATGTAAGTGAATTCGCTACATATTATTCTCCCTGCAAAAATAAAAATCAAACCACCAAAACATCAATATTGCAATTTTTAGTGTTCTATGAAATCGTTCAACTATACCGTTGCTCTGTGGGTGGTATATGTTTGTACGAATTCGATGGAAACTCAAAAATTTTGAAAATTCATGAAATAGATTTTATTCAAATTGAACTAACTCCTTGATTAGTAGTGACATAAAGTGGAATGCCAAAACAACAGATATAATTTCGGAATAAAATTTTAGCAACAGTTTCAGAAATAATATTTGGTATAGGGTATGCTTCCGGCCATCGAACCGTTCCACTACAGTAAGTATGTAAGAAAAACTGTGTGAAGTTGGACTAACAAGATTTATGTGGATATACTCGAGACGACTCTGGGAATATCAAAATTACCGATTTGAGTTTTCGTATGCTTATTGATTTTGGAAGACAGACAACTTATGCAAGTCTTGGTCCTCATGGTGCAATCCGTGTTCATTTTGGGCCGGAAGTATTTAGAAGTTATAAGTTTTTTGGTAGAACGTATACCAGCATGGGTTAGATTATGAAATGTATCGAAAACTGCGCGTCGTAAAAATTGTGGTACAAAAGGGCGACATTTAGAGAATGAAACATCCCACCAAATTTCATCATTAGAATCAGTCATTTTAATTTTTTGTAAAGCGTATTTGATTTTGCAATTTGTATCAGTTTGGCTTGCAAGTAAAGAGGTAAGTTCACAATCATTAGATTGAGCATCTTTCAACAACTGTAAGTTGAAATTATTTGAATCTACAGCAGAAATTGAGGTAGATAAAATTGTATGCTGTTGAAGTAAGAAAAAATCATTTATACGTGATATTGCCTTTAATATGACGTAATGTCACTTTGTAAATTGTGAAATCTATTCCAAGTATCGTATTTAACGAGGGTTTTTTCTGCATTTGAAAATAACGCTTTTATCAATGGTTTGTGATCAGTAATACAAATAAATATACGACCTTCTAATATATGTTTCAAAAATTTTATTGACGTGTATAATGACAGCAATTCCTTGTCGAAAGCGGAATATCTTTTCTGAGCATCATTTTTAATATGCGAGAGATAAAGGCTGAAGGTGTAGTCAGATTTCTAATTTTTTGTTCTAATACAACACCCATAGATACATTTGAGCAATCTGCATAAATAAAGTAAATGTTACACCTTCATTGTAATTAGGATGAGACAAAACTGTCGAATTTACTATAGTATGTTTAGCCTTCAAGAAACTATCAGTGCAAATGAATACAAACGCGCAAGTAAATAGTGTAGCTGCAGTATTACATAATAATATAACTGACCACTACCCAATAATCTTTAATATAGAACTTGAAAATAATGAAAAGCTAAAAATAAAAAAGATAAAGGAAATTAAAAAATTAGACGAAAAAAATTTTTGGACGCTGTCGCGCAAATAATTTGGGATGAATTATACAAAGAAAGCAAAGCCGATAAAGTGGCTAACATATTCTATAGCAATATAAATTTAAAAATAGAGGACGCAACAAAAATAGTGAAATTAACAAACAGAAACAATAAACTTAAACCATGGATGTCACAAGGGATACTAAGTTCCATATCAAAACGTGACAAAATAAAGCGGAAACTCATGAAAGACAAAGGAAATAGACAACTAAAAGAGTACCTACTATATAAGAACTATAAAAATACCGTAACAATGCTAAGTAGAGCCACGAAAAATAACTACTACAAGGAAAAAATCCAATCCTCCGGAAATAACTACAAAAAAAATTTGGGATTGCATCAATGAAGTTACAAATCTAAATAAAAAATGCATGGATAGCATTGACAAAATTATTAAGGGCGATAAGCAAATAACTGATAAAAAAGAGATAGCTAACGCCTTCAACAACTTTTTCATTGAAATTGGCGAACAAATCACAAGAGATATTCCCAAACAAATATAAAACAATTGGAAGGCTGTTTGCTCTCCTGAGTACTTCCACGTTTAATATGTGATGGAACCAACGGATTTTCATCATACTTCTGAGGTGTCTTTGCTGAAAACCTGCTAATTCTTTCACATGACGACGGTAAGTGACGCAGCTTTCACATCCATATAGCAGTGTTGGAATGACAACTGCTCTGTAGACAGCCATTTTCGTTGACAAAGCAAAGTCGTGGTTGTCAAATACTCTCTCTCTAAGTCCCCAGAGCGCTCTAGATGCAGCGTTAATTCTATTGCGAATCTCGCTGTCCATGTTTGCTTTGTCATTAACAACGTTGCCTAAGTAACTGAACTGATCCACCACTTCAAGGGAATTTCCGTTAAGTGTAATGTCTATTTGGTTCACTTGATGAGGAGTTGACATAATCTTAGTCTTTCCAATGTTGATTTTAAGTCCCAAGGAATCATATCTCTGGGCATACACATCTAAAAGTTCTTGAAGCTCTTCCGGCGTAGAGGCTAAAAGTGCACAGTCATCCGCATACTGGAGATCACAAATGAATCGTGTGCGTGTCTTCGTGAAAGCTCTAAAGCGCCCTATGTTAAAGAGACCGCCATCAAAACGGTATCTGAGACCTATTCCTCTGACTGTCAGTTTGTTGTCAACAATAATTGTTAGAGCAGTGGTAAACAAATTAAAGAGTAGGGATGCAAGGACACATCCCTGCCTAACTCCAGTGAGGGTTTGGAAAGGTTCGGTTGCCTCATTATTATACATAACCTGGGCGTTGTTGTTTGTATGTAGACTGCGACATATACAATAATACAATATATACAATATATATATACAATATACAATAGTAGTAATGTACAGCCTCAAAATATTCACACCACTCAGGTGTTACTTTTTGTTCTTTATGTAAATTAGGTTAAGACATTTTGTTTGTTAACTTTGTTGCAGTAAATAAATAAATAAATCTTTATATTTTAAAAATAGCCTTTGGTAATGTTAACTTAACGGTGAAGTTAGCATTACCATGGGTTCTTTTTTAAAAATAAAGCGCTACAAATGTTTTCTTAGCGCAACAAATTATTTTTGTGATAAGAAAATGTTTGTGCAGTTTTTAAAGCGATTTTTGAGAGTGTAATGATTGAGTGTAGTGGTAATGGTAACTTAATAGGGCTCCCCAAAGTTGCAATTTAATTTTCCATTGCTCTAACGAGTTACTGGTGCTTATATTCTGTAGTTGGATTCGACCCGTAGAATAGTGCACTAATAAAATAAAATAATAAAGTATTATTAGTTATTTTGTAAATATTTCATTAATTTTTATGGCAACTTAACTACTGTCATTTGTTAATTGCTTACTTTTATGTATCCATTGTACTTACAGCCACGGAAGGGAACATCTACTGATAGATTTTCTTTTCTGCGACGTACAGTTTCAAAACGTGTGCTAATCTTCCCGGAAATAACATTTAATCATTGCCACTCTCTGACTAATTGCTTGTCTAGTTGTTAAGTCTATAATCTAGGAACTAAATATAGGTATATAGTTTTGATCGCGTGTAAAAGTAGCACATAAACAATGTGGGGCGTATACCCAAGAATCTCATGGACATAAATTATTACTGACCGCTCCTCCGTTCTGCAATACGCCAAGCGCCAATGCTTGCCGGGTTGCGGCTGGTCTTGGCCATTGCGGTCGCCTAGTGCCCTTCTCAAGGGTAGCTTAGAAAACTATTTTAACGATATGGAAGTTAGCCAAACTTCCAAGTACTTGTATAATTTTTTTCATACTTAAATATTCTATAAATATAGACTTGATCCCAATCTTGAATATTTTACCATCAAGGCATGCGTCTGTATTGTTAGAAATATTCACAGGGGTTCTTAAAACGCATGTCTTTCTTGATTAAGTAAATTGTAGGTAACGAATTTGTTGTTAAAATAATATGTTTGGGGTGTTTATAAGCCAAATAGCCATATTGCGACAGTTATTGAGTAAATTACACCTGCTTGGATTCTAAACATTCGTTGCTGGGTAAGGATAGAGTTGATATTTGTCTTATTTGCGGTGAAAAAGTCATAATTCAAAACATTAAAATTTTTCAAATATTTTTCTTATTATCTTGCATTAATCAGAATATAATGTTGAGGGATGTTTTGTTACTGTTGTTACAATGGATAATAAGATGTTTACCTGAAAGGGTTCGATGCGACGATTCAGACGTAAAAAACAAAATTTATATTCACTCTTTAGTTTTACTTAAAACTGTTGGCACAAAAAGATATTGATTGGACGTCGTTACACTGTCTTAGGCTAACACTCCTTATAAATAACACTTTCTTAATTAACCTGAAAGGGAAATTCGATTAATTTGACTTGGTAAAACACAATAAGAGAGGATATTTCGGTAAAGGTATATATTGGGTCTTTTCAGATAATCTTGTACATCTACAAATTCCAAATATATAAATGTAGGTATAAGGTTAACAAGTGTATAAATTCAACAAGAGTGTCGGTCCATACCACACATGGTGAGGATTAGGACGACTCGGACAATGCAGTCTCCAACTACCACCATCCAATGTTTAAGTTTATAGCAAACGATTGATATAAAAAGATTCAATCAAAAGTTCAATATTTACGACTATACGAGCTTTTAGCTCGCCTGTCCTTATATGTATTTGGAAGTATCGCAAATATTTTCGGGAGCCCTCACTAGAGCTTGATAATACTTGAATCGCAACAATTCAAAATACTGAAAATTATTTTATATTCATACGTTCAGGCAAGGCGGTCCCATGCACTATGCACGTACATGGGAAAGATATTTTTCTGACACCGAATCATTGAGAAACCGACTAAGGGCAAACACGACGGAAAACGTATATATTTACCGCCGAAATCGACTGCAAAAAGTGCAAAAAATTTACCTTTAAAAATTTTGTCGTTCGTGTCAAATCTCCCTTCAGAAACTTTAATACGTAACTTTTTACTCTTCTTCATATTCAGTATTATGTCTATTATGCCAGTATTACACAACGCCGGCGCCGCGCCGGTTCGTAATAAAGATTTTTATTAGTCGATTTTCAAGGTAGTTGCTAAATTTTGGTGGTCGTGTGAATGTTAAAGAACACGCCAAAACCCTCGATGAACTTTTCGAAACTGTAACAAAATCTGACCGGCATGAAAAACGTATTTGTCCTAACCCGGTTCCTCAGTGATTCGATGTCAGAAAAGTATAGTTACCATGTACTCAGAACGTACATGGGACCGCCTTGCCTGAACGTATGAATTTATATTTGCAAAATATAATTCAAAGTTGTTGCGATTCAAAAATTTTTAAGCTCCGAGGAGCGAACTAAATTGATATTGAACTGAAAATATGTCAATAGACAAGCAAGCAAAAGCTCACCAAAATTATAAACATTGAATTTTTTATTGAATCTTTTTGTATAATCGTTAGCTATAAACCGCACATTGGATAGTAGTTGGTTACATTATGAGAAATTAAGCACGATATTGGGATTCCACAGGGTAATATTCTTGGGCCATTGCTGTTTATAGTCTACATAAACGGTTTAAGCAAAATGTTAAAACATACTTTTATAAATTGCTTTGTTGATACTAAGCTATTGGTCACAGGAATAAATGCTTTAGAAGTAAAAATATAATGAATAAGGAGCTGAACACGTTATGTAAGTCGTTATGTGTTAATTAAAGTTAAATGCACATAATACTAAATGTATGATACTGGGTTTAAAACACAATTGTCGTATATACAAACATCACTTTGTTACAGAGATTAAGTACCTGGGCAGAATAGATTAACAGTTAACCTTCTACAAGTACGTTGTTTCTATGTGCAGGATAATTATAAAAAAAAATCTGTCGGACATCAGATAACCAGCGGTGAGAGTTACTAATATATAATATCATAAGTCATCCTCATATTAAGAAAGAAGGGAAACAATACTTCTTTCCCAAATTTTTGTATGTGCTCTAAATGACGTCATACCAAAATCACAGCACGTTTTTATCGCTTTATATATTTAAGTTTATTCGCCAAACTCAATCGCTTGGTAGTAAAAAAATTCGATAGTTTTTTGCACAATATGTTTTTAACATTGTTCTTTACCGAAGTTAAACAAAATCCTTGGTGTGAAACACTGGACGCGCTGAACGTTTTATTTACAGCTGATGTCCGTGCAGCGTATGCCAAGCTATCTCTGTAGTGATTCGTACTTGTTTATCAATTTCATGAATATTTCGGGAGAGATTGTCTTCACTTATGTAAATATCCTCAGGGTTTAAAACACGATAAGGTCTTCGTGTGCGTGTGTATATATAATGAAGGGGGCCCCAACACACTACTCTGCGGCACCTCATATGAATTAGGAATTTTAGTAGTCTTTGTTTACTTTAGTCTAGTTTTAAGTAATTTTCAGTCCATGTCAAAGCTATTTCTGTCGCACCATACTCGGTTAAACTTTTAACTAACCTTTTTTTTTATGGTGGAGGGGAAATCCTATATGGACACCCGGCGCTAGTTTCTACCGCACCGGATAGTGTTCGATTCCTACCGACTAATACCTCTCCTGGATCAGTTTCCACATAACCTGGAACTGATTTCGCTTTCCATCAGGCCACAGATCATTCATCATGTGTTGATGTTAGTTAGTTCCCGTTTTCCCTTACATCCCCCATCTATTAAAACGATTAGGGGTTCGGGAGTAGATTTCTTCTGTACTCGTCCTTTGTCCCCATTATTCGAATCCATTTATCCATCTCGATTTTATGGCCGAGGTCTCCATCCTCTTTCTTCCCTTTCATATATCATGCCCCTGTATTTTGGGCATTTCATAGTCATGTCTGTATCTCCATGCTTTACAATTCCCACAGTACTCAGGTTTATTACAGTCCTTTACCCTGTGTCCCTTTCCCTCCATCTTAGGCAGTCCTCGCTTCTATTCTCCCCCGTACACGTTCTTGCCCTGTGCCCAAACTGCAAGCATTTAAAGCACCTGACGATATTAACCCTTTCCCTGACTCTGCAATTTAACCATCCAATCCTTACGCCTCCCCTCTTTTCAAAAAGCCCTGCAATTCTCTTTGGAACCTGCACTGTTGCTGTCTGACTCCCATTCAACGTCTCCCTTGTTGAGGATATTTCGATATTCTTTACTCCGAAGTCTGGACTCGCCACTATTTTTACGATGGCCTCCTTGATTTTATCTCCCGTCGCTGCTGCGTCAATGTCCCTGATGAATAGCGTATTGATTTCCTCCACCCTTACCTGTTGTAGATTTTTCCCCACGGATTCTTTCAAGGCTTTACACTTATCTGCACCTCCTCAACCGTAACCAATTGATCCCCTTTTGCTGTTTTCTTCATGTTTTTCACTTTTACGTTAATCTCCTCAATATTTACGCTCCCTTTAACTTTCTTTACCAGTTCCGCATAGGATTTATTTCCTGCTTTTATAATTATTCCCGCATTTTCTCCCCTTATTCTCCTTCCTCGGGTTTCCTGTCCTACGGTATCTACAGGCGACTCCCTCTTATTTTTAGCATTTCTTCCCATAGAGAGTATTTTAATTTCTGCATCCACTTCTCTAAACGCGTATTCGCAGAGCTTCATTCGCGTTGCCCTGGTCACCCCATCTGGTGCAGCAAGGGTGTCCTAGTTCTTTTAATATGCCTGCCCATTTCTTTAGCATTTAAGATATATCCTCGTTTTACAATGTTTCTTCTACTCCCAATTTTCCCGGTAGAACGAAAGTATATCTTGCGGTATCCCTGTGCTCTTCCTCACAATTTAAGGTTAGGTGGATACTACACGCCCCGTATCCCACCTAGCCTTCTCTTAGTCCTTTTTCCAGGAGGGTCTTTGTTATTGGGCAGGCTACTCTTGCCTGTCTTATTAGACCTCTCTCTCTCCCTGCTGTTCTCCGATATCGATTACCAACGCTAGGCCCTCGTCCGTCTCCCTCCATTTGGGCACACCCTCCTCGCATTTCGTCTTTCGGAATGCCCTCTCCGACCAGTTCTCTTTAATGGTATCGATCAGGTCATTGTACTCCCCCAACCACCCATCGAATTTTTCCTTAATCCGCGCTATCTTTACTTCCTCCTCCTTCTCTTTACCTGTACGGTGTCAGGGACCTTCCGTCTGTGTAAAGAATTCTCTTGTTTCCTTGAAGACTCTCATCTCTTGTCTTAATTCATGCATGTCATCTCGACCCACTTTTTGCTCTTCCAGCCGATATACTCAGCTATCCAACTTAGTTCCCTCACCCCCGTCTTGATCTCCACCTTGGTATTGGTGTTAATTCTCACCAGCTTCCTCAGGTTTTTGGCGTTTTCCTGTTTTTATCAGATAGTTTATGTTTGAAAATGTCTAAGTATATCATAATATAAATTGTTTAGACATCCAATAATTAATAAATAATAATTGAAATTCAAATTATTTGAATTTTTACGAGCAACTGCCGAGTTTTGACGATTTACCCGACCCGTGCGTGACGTATGATGGTCCCTTGTTCATTTCATTTTGGGTGTCCATATTTACTAGTTTTAAGCAAATGTAGGGTTTTGTGATTATTATAAGGTGTTTTAACGAATATATACATTATATAAAACAACAATTATTAACTTATCTGTGAGAGAAAAGTACTACACCTTCTATTGGAAAGGTCTTCCCACCAATTCAAGAAGACAACATGGAGTAGGATTTGCCGTTCGGAATCAACTTGTATCCAACTTAACACAAGTACCACAAGGCCTATCCGAGCGTCTAATGCTGCTACGCTATGAGCTATCAGATGGCAACGCGGTAAATCTAATAAGCGTCTACGCTCCCACTCTGGATGCAAGTCACGAAACCAAGGAAAGCTTCTATCAACAGCTGGAAGAAACCCTCTGTAGAATACCTAAAACGGAACGACTCGTTATTCTTGGCGATTTTAACGCTAGAGTAGGGAGAGATGCAGACACCTGGCCAGGCATCATAGGCAAGAACGGTTTGGGCAACATGAACGCTAACGGTCAACTACTCCTAACTAAATGCGCCGAACATGATCTAGTTATAACAAACACCATTTTCCGACAAAAGGATAAATTTAAAGGCACCTGGCGTCACCCCAGATCAGGTCACTGGCATCTACTGGACTATGTTATCGTGCGTAGGAAGCACCTCAAGGACGTCCAAATTACAAAGGCGCGCATTGATAGCGAATGTTGGACCGATCATCGTCCTGTTGTCTCTAAAATGAAAATTGTTATGAGACCCAAACACCGAAGAACTCAAGTAAAACGTAGACTCCGTCTCTGTATTAGTAAATTGCGTGACCAACAAACCGTCGAACAACTAAAGCAAAAAGTTCAAGAGAATTTGAGTGCACTAGAAGAAACCAATTCTGTAGATGTCGCTGCTACCTGGACACAAATTAAAGACAGTTTAAAAAGTGCTAGTGAGGACATTCTTGGCACTGCAGCAAGTAAAAAACAGGACGACTGGTTCAATGATAATGAAGCTTTTATACAAGAACTTCATGACCGCAAACATATTGCCTTCCAAAACGCTATCAACCACCCCAACGACTCATCAAAAGCAGAAGCTTTTACTCAATCTAAGTACTCACTCCCAGCTGAGATCTTTAAAGCTGTGTCGTCAGAGCTCATACCTCACCTCAAAAAACTGTTTGATGTCGTGTGGGAAAGTGGTCAAGCTCCGCAGGAGTTTCGTGATACACTTTTAATCAACCTCTTCAAAAACAAAGGGAGCGCTGCGAACTGTGGAAATTACAGGGGTATAGCTCTCCTGGCTGTTGGAGGGAAGATACTCACTAAAGCGATGGCAAATAGGCTAACACCTGTTATGGAAAAGTTACTTCCTGAAACACAGAGTGGCTTTAGACCAAACCGAGGCACATCGGATTTAATCTTCACACTTAAACAGCTTCAAGAAAAAGCACTCGAACATCAAGGAGAAATTCACATGGCCTTCATTGATTTAACCAAGGCGTTTGACTCGGTGGACAGGGAAGTGCTCTGGAAAATTATGTTCCGCTTAGGTATCCCTAGAAAATTTGTGGAAGTATGTCGCAGTCTACATACAAACAACAACGCCCAGGTTATGTATAATAATGAGGCAACCGAACCTTTCCAAACCCTCACTGGAGTTAGGCAGGGATGTGTCCTGGCACCCCTACTGTTTAATTTGTTTACCACTGCTCTAACAATTATTGTTGACAACAAACTGACAGTCAGAGGAATAGGTCTCAGATACCGTTTTGATGGCGGTCTCTTTAACATAGGGCGCTTTAGAGCTTTCACAAAGACACGCACACGATTCATTTGTGATCTCCAGTATGCGGATGACTGTGCACTTTTAGCCTCTACGCCGGAAGAGCTTCAAGAACTTTTAGATGTGTATGCCCAGAGCTATGATTCCTTGGGACTTAAAATCAACATTGGAAAGACTAAGATTATGTCAACTCCTCATCAAGTGAACCAAATAGACATTACACTTAACGGAAATTCTCTTGAAGTGGTGGATCAGTTCAATTACTTAGGCAACGTTGTTAATGACAAAGCAAACATGGACAGCGAGATTCGCAATAGAATTAACGCTGCATCTAGAGCAGTCTGGGGACTTAGAGAGAGAGTATTTGACAACCACGACCTTGCTTTGTCAACGAAAATGGCTGTCTACAGAGCAGTTGTCATTCCAACACTGCTATATGGATGTGAAAGCTGGGTCACTTACCGTCGTCATGTGAAAGAATTAGAACGTTTTCAGCAAAGACACCTCAGAAGTGTGATGAAAATTCCTTGGTTCCATCACATATCAAACGTGGAAGTACTCAGGAGAGCAAACAGCCTTCCAATTGAGGTGCTTATTTCAAGAGCACGCCTAAGATGGGCAGGTCACGTTCATCGTATGCATGGTAACCGCCTTCCTAAATGTACACTTTATGGTGCATTGCTAAGCGGTAGAAGAAGGCGTGGCGGTCAACGAAAGAGGTTCAAAGACGCTCTCCATGAAAATCTAAAATCCTGCGGTATTGCAGACGAGCAATGGGAACAAGGGGGTTGTAGCCAGCTATCAAGGAAATGTTGCTGCAAGAAGGCCGAATCCAAGACCTAACCAGGTCTATGTTTGTGCTGACTGCGGTCGACATGTGCTCTCCCGAATTGGCCTCTATAGCCATAGTCGTGTGCACCGTAGATGAATGGGAATTACAATAGACTACACCTTTTACTTGTTTTTTATTGTACACAATCTATCGACTGTAACATTTTTTATACTCGGACTCGTAACGGCTAATAATAATAATAATATTAACTTATAAGTGATTTTTAAAGATTATAATGGCAGAAAGCGATTTTGTGAAAGCACAAAGTGATTATTTACCCAATGTTGATTCGTTTATGCTGATGGAATTCGCTCAGATGATTGTTTTAAGGCCAGAGAAATTCGAGGAGTTAAGGCTCAATCGTAAGTAATATTATTCATAATCTACCTAATCTAATAGTGCTACTACTTTACATCTGCCTCTATAGTTCTCGTAAATTTTATTGTGTACAGGTTATGTTAAAATTTTGTTAGAAAAGCTAAACAAAAATAGCGTTATTTGCTGTAGGTATATCATATATTATCAAGTAGTTGTCATTATGCTGAATATTTTGTATACATCTTAATATTTAAATAAAAATGAATGATAATAAATGTCTGGTAGGTACTTATGTCTCCAAATCGAGTTAACATGCAGTCTAAATTTGAGATTAAATCATTATGATAAAACTAATTAATCCAACAGGAATTGTAACTAATTAATTTTTTAATATACAGATCCACGAGAAGAAACTTAACTATGTTAATAGTGCCCATAATTTTCTTGAAGTTTAGCACTGGGTTCTGTTGAGATAAACATGTTTTCTGGTGTTAAAACAATATTTTGAATATTTCGTTACAGATTCCTCTATCTCAAAAATCAAAAGTTACAAAAAATTTACGACCAAATAAACACTCAAAACTCTTTACTTTATCACAACATTGACGGCTCCGTCAAAAGTAAACAAACGATATGACGTCACTGCGGTATATGTCAACTTTTTCAAATTCAATTTTATGCCGAATTTAACATATTTCAATGAAATTAATAATCGAAATTGTCATTTTAATAAAAATAGAATCTAATTTTATTAATATTAAAATTTGTGCGTGTTGCTTATTAGCTGCATTATCTCCGCGGCAGCCTTGCCCCCATACATCTTCCTCCTTTTCCTTAACTTTAGGGGACTCAACTCGTCTGCTCTTCCGCTCCTGGTCTTCGCCCCAGATATTTCCCATCGAAGAGCTCCTGCTCCTCGGCGGGTTTCTCAGTATGGAGCTTCTTCTTGCAAACATCTCCTGTTCTGTTAATTTTTCCGTCCTTTTGATTTTCCGTCATTTTAAATCCCACGAGCTGGGTCCAAATCTCCGTCACCCTCCAGCAGTGGGCCCATACTGGAAGGAAGGCATTAATACTGTGAGGTGCGCCCGGTGCCCCACAGGTTTTACGACTTCGCTGTCGGTTCTTTTATAGAGGTTGTCTCCTCGCGGACCGGCCGATTAAGGCAAGTCCCCCGTCCACAGTAACCACACGACTTTCCCCTTGCGGTACCGTTTTTTTCTTTTCCACGGAGGTCGTTGAGGTGTGGGCCGTGACAGCTCACTCGTAGCTCGGTTTACCCCCGGGTGCGGTCGTTCCTGTAGCCACTCTGTGTCTGGAGTAGATCCTGAGGTTGAGCTGCCCTTAGTTTTTCACCGCTCCTCTTTGGCCTTTTCGGCTTGGTGGCCCTGCTAGGGGTCACTTGCGAGACCCCCGCCGGCATAGTCCAAAGGATCATGGCGATTACTTAAGCCTCTCCACCAACGTCAAGGTCTCACAGCTCCCTGGAGAGGTTTTAACTAACCTATGACGATGAATAGTTTCATATGCTCGCTTTTGATCTATAAACATGCTTAAAACTACATTACCATCATTAATATTGTTTCTTCAGTTCACACACACTAATTGTAAACATGTTTCACATGAATAATTTTATATAAGTCCCTATTGCCCACTGCATAAAATTTGTTTTCTTTAATGTACTACCACTATTATGGTGATTTCTAATATTTTATCCACTACCGGAATTGAATTTATTGACCTGCATCCACTTGCTTACTTTAGGTTTTGATTTGTTACGATTGGCAATGAATCATCAGCATAGTACATTTTCTTCAATGATCCCTATATCAGTTTTAAAAGTTATATTGGTCCCTTTTTTATTATTATCCAATAAAGTGTTTACTTTTTACCCCATCTGCTTACTGCCACCCCAACACATATCAATTATTTGTTTAAAATCTGCTTGTCTTTTCTTGTGTAGTTATTTCTACGACTTTATTTCTTTTGTGTTTGTCATCTGTCAGTGTTCCTTCAACTGAGTAAATTCGGTTGTAGCTTTTATAAATTCCAAAACATCCCGTATGTAATACGAGTTTAAATTTTGATTTAACTAAATTATAGTCTAGTTTCAATAAATTTCCCCTAGCTCAGTTGTACTTGCGAAATTATAGAACTGGCAGGGCGGAAAGCAATTTTTTATAACTTTCTGCATTTAAATAAAAATGCAGCAGAAATTGAATGGTTATTGTTAATTATCTTCGCAAAAATCGAATGTCCATACTGCGTATAAAAGAGATTCACACTCCTTAACGAATCGTCATCTGTTTTACTAGAAGTCACATTTCATTCTACATTAATTCCAAAATTACATGCATCTTTTAATCTAAAAAAAAAATTGGCGTTATGGCGGCGTAATCTGATTTACGAAACAATTAGTAGATTGAACAGACAGACACGGTTCAGAAAATCCTGCATTTATGTGGTCCATTAGTCTGAAACAAAAGAAAGCAGACTTAAAGCAAGGACTTCTAGAGTAAGCTGTGGTTTCACGGGCTGGTAGCGCCACATTTGGCGGGTGTGACAACCATGCACCGGGTATTTCAATTGATTCAACACATCTGCTGTTAAAACATGATTGTTTCAATTATTTGTTTATATGTTGTCACGTGAATAGGTATTGTGGCTGTAATAGACCTAATAAAAGCCGCAACCGGTTGTTCGAAACGAGTTGTCTGTTGGGGCATTAAATGAATTAAGCGATGATTATGTTGTTAACTGTTACTTAAATTGGTTGATTTTTAAGATCAAGTAAGCAATGTTTCAAAATAGAATTCTATTTTGAGTTATTTTTTTGTAAATATAACGGCAAAAACAGTACTGTTCTCCTCGTTTCTATAGTTTGTATATTCTACAAAAGTGTATTGTTTTATATGGAGAAACTGTGACATTAGTCACAGTAAATTAGAAATTAAAATGGCAAATAGGAGAAATAATTTATAAAGTTTTAAATATTTGGTTGCAGACTCTTAATAGACATCCAAATACAGATCAAAAGAGTTCCCACCTCTCAGGATAGTATTTCATCCCCTTTTGCTTCAGAAACCACCCTCTAGTATGACCTCGCGCTAGTTTTTTAAATTTTTCTCCAAAAACTGTTACTCTGGCGAGGAAAATGAATAGAACCTAAAATGTTTGTTATGAAATTATACATCATTTATGGCATATCTATTTTTTTCCTATATCCAGCCCTACTCACAAATGTCGTTTGAAGTTGGTTAATGCTGGTAAAGATAAGACAAATGTCCTATATGAGATTTTTAACTCTATTACAGAACGTCCTATTACTTCCGGTGAACGTACATATATTGTAGATGGGGGTAATTTAATTCATCAAGTGATTTGGCCGAAACAAGGTACATTTGCAGACATATACACCGCTTACATTAATTTCATTAAAAAACGGTGGTATTTGACGGTTATTCTGAAAATAAGGAGAGTACAAAAGGCATTGAACGACAAGAAAGATTTTTAAACCGAATATCTGCTGAAATAATTTTCAACGAAAAGACGCCTGTTCCTGAGTCACAGAAAAATTTGCCGAGCAATTTGACGAACAGTTTGATTAACCAACTGATGGAAAAATTGGAACATGCCGGTATCCAGGCTCTTTCTGCAACAGATGATGCTGATGTTCTAATTGTCCAAACTGCCATTAAGGAAGCCTATAATAATCCCACGGTAGTTGTCGTTTGACAGGATGTTGACCTTCTCATTCTCATAATTGCTCTTTGTCCTCTTGATAAAGACATTCGATTTTTAAGAGATATTCAAGGAAACATCAAGGAAAGGGCATATAGTTCTCTCGATTTGCAGAATTCGGATGTCCTTCTTAACTGTAAAAGAAATATATTATTTGCACGCATTTAGTGGATGCGACATTACATCAGCATTTTTTGGCAAAGGAAAAGCACAAACTGTAAACTTGATAAATACTAGAAGGGACTTGGACGATGCTTTGTATATATTTAACAATCCATCAACGATGAAACCAGACATTGTACGAGCTAGAGAAAAAATCACAATAGCTTTATACAAGGCACCTCGAACTGATACATCGTTAAATCAATTTAAATTCATTTCATTTAACAAATTTGTTGGTCAGTCTAATCAAGCAGTGATATTATCAAGACTACCACCTACATATGCTGCTTTAGAACAACATTCGAATTGCGTTTTTCAACAAATTCATTCGTGGCGTGGAGAAAATTTGAAGCCTAATGAATGAGGTTGGAAAACAATCAGCCAAATTTTGGTGCCAATTCCTACAACTGAGATACCAGCTTCTACTTTTATTCTTCAATTAATATCTTGCGGTTGTAAAAAGAGTTGCGGAAAATGATGCGGTTGTGCTAAGATTGGATTGAAGCGTTCAACAATGTGCTCCAGTTGTCATGGTCAAGGATGTCTTAATTCAGTGTTAGAGGAAGATACCTGAAGATAATCCAATTATTGAATAAACAGTAGTTAGTTTTTAGTGGATTAGGCCTCACGGAGAAACCACTTAAAAAAAACGCGCCGAGGGCTCTTCTTCAGCGGTGGTGTGGAAACGGGCTCGAATATAAGAGACATAGTAGTAATAACAAAATTTTCTGTAGTCATATTTTTTTGTCCTTTTAACCAGGTTTGTGTACGAAAATCTGTTTTGCATGTAACATTTTTCTATGGCCAATGTATTTCCAGATATTTGACACTTTACTCGTTTTTGCCTAACTTTAGTAATCTTAATTTTTCAAACCATATTTGTGATAGTTGAGTTAAAGATAGAAAAAAGTTTATGCAACATAAATGATGTAGAATTTTATACCGAATAATTTAGGAGCTATTAATTTTCCTCCTCAGAGTAACAGTTTTTGAGAAAAAATAAAAGAACTACCGCGAGGTCACACTAGAGGGTGGTTTCTGAAGCAAAAGGGGAGCACCCTCCTGAGAGGTGGGAACTCTTTTGATCTGTATTTGGATGTCTATTAAGAGTCTGCACCCAAATTTTTAAACTTTATAAATTATTTCTCCTAAAAACCTAATTTACTGTGACTACATTTTTTTGTTGAGAATGTACATTGTACAGGATTATTCATTCATCGTTGTTATTGCCTATAGAAAAAAAAATTAAATAAAAATTGTGTGATTATGACTGAATATTGTTAAAATGCTATCAAAAACAGTAGCGTGCATATTTCAGGGGATACAAAAAATAGTATTTAAAAAAAAATGGTTTACCCTGTTTAGGAACTATTAAATTTTTGGAATGATCATTTTTTTCTGATTTCAAAAATATACCCCTACCATATACCGTGTTTCAGTTATTAAACGTCGAATAACTTAGTTCAACTAGTTACTGTAAATATGGAAAAGTTAACATTATTAAAATAAGCTATGAAAATGACAACTATACAAATTGCAACCCGCTTTTTAAAATCTTCGTTCACTTTGCCCAACATTTGGCCATCGGCCAGACCAATTTCTTATACTTTCAAGTCGTTTAATGTACCGGGCTTGTGTGTATAAATCTTTGATTCTGGCTACAAAAAGGTCCAGATTATTTCGTTGTAATGAACCGAGCTAATGGTGACAGAAGTCCTGCCTTCCTCAAAAAAATAAGGCCCAATAATTCCGAAGGGGGCAACGGCACACCAAATTGTATAGTGCGAGAAACCTATAATTGAGAAGGGGGTGCGAGGTGAGACGCTAAGAAGGCGGACCACTTGGTTGACCTTCTCTCTCATTTTAATGCACGCGACATAAAAGACGTAAGACGTGATGATGCATCGGCACTACCCACCACTATTCCCACTACGTCTGTGATTGTTTTCATTTATCGTTTTCCTCTACAATAACATGATAACTGTGTAGAGATTTTTGGTGGATGTAACGTTAATGGCATACACTAAACAAAACAATGCTGACAACCTTGTCCCTCCCCGCTGACTACCCGCCGTGTACTACTCATTAAAAATATGTCAGGTTTCCGTGTGTCACCAGATATACATGGTGGGGCAATAGTGCGTCGGACCTCAATATCTCGAGTTCTACGATAGCTAGAAATTTTTTAAAAAATTGCAAGTAAACTAGATAAAAAAGTCTATAACTGGAAATTATTTTCGAACATACAGGGCCAGCCAAGACGAAATTTGAAATGGAATTCTATGTATATCAGTACATTTTTTGAAGCCTCTTTCTAGTCTCTATTCATTCCCATATTAGCATTGAATATCTCCCAACCACTTGGATGTAATGAATTTTCTTGTTGAAATAATGCAAACTGCAGATGGATATTAAAAAAATCACCACAGTCACAATTATGGGTTTTAAGAAAAACTTATGTGAATACCAGTTGCGAGACATCTAGTTAATGTTTCTGAATCATTTTCATTTCCTAAAAATGTACAGGATGGCCAAAAATAATTTTTCAATTAATCCTTGTGAAGAATAATATGTGATCATACATTATATGATCACATAACCACACATACACACAACATAAACAAACGCAGACAATATGTTTTTTCTTTAACCGTTATCTCTTAGCATGTTCTAATTAGGTTCTTTATTTTCAGAGGATCGACAGCAGCGATGGGGCACTTACGTTCGTCTTGTCAAGAGGTATGTGAATTTTTATTTGAATTAGAGTAGCGATTATTAACAGTCTAATATCATCTCAAACCTTCATTTAAAGGTCTGTGTCGGTAATGTCACGATTGATTGAAAAATTATAAACCGGATAGAATTGCTTTCAAGGCGAATCTTGAGTAAAAATTCAAGATCTTGAGATAATAATCAAAATCTTAAGGTAAGACAATTGCCACCTTGAGATAAAAAGCAAAATGTTTAGATAAAATTTGAGATAAACTGCAAAATCTTGAGATAAAAATTCAATGATAAAAAGTGTTATAAAACAGCAAGCTGTTGAGATAAGGATCTTGGAATAAGTTATAATCTTGAGATTAAAACACGAGATCTTGACATGGAAATGTTGTCTGAAAGTTATTTGGGGCATTCTACGAATATTCTTTCCTATTATTTGGGTTTTCTACCACATGTATTATTATCCTCTTCAAAGACAAATCACCGAATCTACAAAATAATAGAATTATTGGAAAAAAGCCTCTGCGCCCGTGACGTTTAAGTCAAAGGAATAGTCAGAGGTTATGTTTTGCAAATAATATAAATCGGAATAAACACAGAAATAATGTATTTTGCTGTCGTTTCGGAAAGTAGTCTCTTTCCGTTTTCAAAGCTTTTTTTTTGGAAGAACTCTTATTTTGCTGTGTATGTCAAATACACAGCTTTAAAGATTCTGTTTATGTTATTTCCATAGATACTTACTACTTACACAGAACTGATGATATTTTCTTTTAGATAATGTTGAGTTTATTAAGTTCTTCTTTTAACATTGGTAGCCAGGTTGTGTACAAATATCTAAATAAGTGCGTATCGAATTGTTCTGTAGATATTTGTACAACCTGGCTACCAATGTTAAAAAAAGAACTTAACAAACTCAACATTCTAAAAGAAAATATCATCAGTTCTGTGTTCTGTGTAAGTATCTATGGAAATAACATAAACAAAATCTTTAAAGCTGTGTATTTGACATACACAGCAAAATAAGAGTTTTTCCAAAAAAAAGCTTTGAAAACGAAAAGAGACTACTTTCCGAAACGTCAGCAAAATACATTATTTCTGTGTTTATTCCGATTTATATTATTTGCAAAGCATAACCTCTGACTATTCCTTTGACGTAAAAGTCACGGGCGCAGTGGCTTTTTTCCAATAATTCTATTATTTTATAGATTCGGTGATTTGTTTTTGAAGAGGATAATAATACATGTGGTAGAAAACCCAAATAATAGGAAAGAATACTTGACATAGAACTCATGATACTGAAATAAAAGCCAAGACCTTGAGATAAAAGTTAAGATCTTGAGATAATTCAAAATCTTGAGATAAAAAATGTTGAAATAAGATCTTAAAATGAAAAGTCAATGTTTAGGGGTTAAAAACTTTTTTGAAGTAAAAGTCAAGATTTAGAGGTTAAAAACTTAAGATCTTGGAATTATTTAAAATCTTGGGATAAAAACTCAAGGTGTTGATATATGATCTTAAAACGAAAAGTCAAGGTTTAGAAGTTAAAAACTTAGGATTTTGAGGTAAAAGTCAGGGCCTTGAGATAAAAAGTTAAGATTTTGAGAAAATTCAAAATCTTGAGATAAAAACTCAAGATGTTGAGGTAAAATCTTAAAATGAAAAGTAAAGATTTAGAGGTTAAAAACTCAAAATCATGGAATATAAATATTCCTTAATCAAAATCAATTTCAAAAATTATCCACAGTAATACAATCACAATCACATTGGTAGCTTAAAATCATTTGTCTCATTGAATTGTACAGTAATAAAAGACTTGATTGTGTATTTTATGCTCCAAGTAAATGTATAAACTTCCTTCTTACTTTATTTCAACGTATTCTACAGCACATAGCGTAACCTGCTGTAGAAGCTCTAGAGAAATAAATTAGGAGTCTATCATTAATATAAATAAATTAGTATACTTTAATTCTAATCACAATAAAACCAACCTGACATTCTTCGCACTCTTTCAATCAACATTGAAGTAATCCACATAATTTGCTAAGAATTTCGTGTATCATAATGTGATTTGCTTCAGACAAATTTTCACTGCTCGCAATAAAAAAATTAGGTAACCTATTTATCTGATACTGTCAGACGGCTGTCTCTTCTTTTCACTCTTCTTCTTCTTCTTATTTTTCTTCTCTTTCTTTGGTACGGACAAGGCGGCAATCTAACAACAGTAAAACACATTTAACCATTGTTGGCACACGTTAATAAAATTTTAATTAAGTAGTATAATTTCTATGGATTTTTGAATAATTAAGAAATGTTAGACTCATTTTAATGCAATTTATATATTTCCCCGTCCAAGTTAATATCTATTTTTAAGTTTTTTACACTCATGGAATAACTTCATTGTCTAATTACCCCAAATACTGCCAGCACACCGCACCATTTACTGCCATCTCGTACGTAATCCTGATCTATGTTCAGATACCTACTTATTTTCTAAAATTCTTATTTTTGTTTTTTATCGATGACACATGAGTATTTTTATCCAAAATAGACAATCCCAATTCAAACAAGAACAAAATGAATTATTTTGTGAAGTGTCTTCATATCTGTATAATTTTCTTAAACAATTATCGTAATTACAGATGTAGATATAAAAAAATGATTTTTTTATGGTACACCTTATATCTCGTATAGAGTAGCGCTTTTTGTATTGCAACGGAAATCATTATAATGACGTGTAGAAAAAGCGGCATCAGTAGTTATTTTTAAACCACATTTATTTACCTTATGGTATTTTTTATGTGGCGGAAGTGTCACCATAAAAATAAGAATATACGGTAAGGTAAGCACTATGAAATCATGTGCGTTGTTTGAATTATCTTATCAGAATGGAAAAGCGAAACACAGAGTGATTATAATTTGGTATAATTATTATTAGTGAAAGAGATAAGTAGGACACAGTGAAATATATTATCTTCGTTTAATAATTACGTTGTGTATTTATATTTATCTAAATAATATAAACATTAAACATATGTCCAATTTACAAGAAAGTAAATAAATAAATAAAATTGACATATTATACAGTGCGTTTCACTTGAAATGGTCACACCCCAAAATAAACAATAAATAAATAAATGTTTATTTGTCACTCATACATTATGTTATAACATCTATTGGTTTATAATATAAACAAATAAACACATTAGTCCCACATAAGGTAAACCTTGTTCGTGGGCCTCTGTGTAACAAATTCATACTTATTGCTATTTTTCGGTGCTTATGTGTTCCAAATTTCTCATCGTTTTAATATATTTTCTAATGATATATCTTTCTATTCCTAACTATAATAATACGTATAATATACACCTAACTATTATTTCTGCTTGATTCCTAAATCCATTAATACACCTACATTTCTTTAAGGCATATAAAGGAAAAATAAATGATTCCTTCACTTTTTCTGTGTTTTCTTGTTTTTGTTCAATTAGCACGTGAATTTCTGACCTTTCTTTCTCTAGCATGAACTGCACTTTCCTTTTAAAAATATTGTATGAAACTGAATTTCTAACGTATAAAGGTAAGTAGTTAAAGAATCTAGGAGCCAGATATGTATAACATCTTTGTCCAATACTTTTTGTCGTTACTTTCGTTTTAACTGCATATTGCTTATACCTTGCTTCATAGATATGATCAACAGGCTCTAATTCATTGGATAATTATATTGCCTTGTAACCGCAATTAAAAAGTATAATTGTCGCAGGTCTAAAATTTGTGCCTCGCGGAAGAGATCGTTGGAGGGGTAAGTGTTTTCCCTACCGAGCATTATTTTAAGAAATTTTTTCTGTAATATTAGCAGTTGTTTAATGGTGGTTGTAGGTAGTACTGCCCCACCCAAGGATTCCATATCTTAATCCGTACTATATTGTTTTTAAAGATTTTATGTCGAGAAAATTTAAATTTATATAGCAGTCCTCTTAAATTATTTACTGCGCTAGCTATGTGAATATCCCAATGTAAATTTGAGTCCAAATGAACTCCTAGATATTCAATTGTAGTGGCTTTTTCTATTTCCAATTTGTTTGGCTCTTGCGTAATCTGTAGACAGTTAAAAGTCGGTACGGTATTTTTACACGAAGAAAATGGCAAAAATTCCGTGTTTGAAAAATTTATCGTTAAAACCTATTTGTCGAAAATTTTTTTTATGTTTTCTAAGTCTATTTCTGCTTTAGTTTCTAACACTGCCCAAGAATTAGCTGTGTAAAATAGAGCCATATCGCCTGCAAAAGTAATGATTTTTCCACTGGAATTTAGACAGAGTAGCTCATTTACGTATAGGGTGAATAGGATTGGTCCCAACACGGTTCCTTGTAGAACACCGTATTGAATAACTGATTCTTTACTTTGAGCTGTATTTATTTGAACGAACTGTTTCCTATTACTTAAGTAGCTCTTCATTAGTGTTAATGGGGTACTCCTAAATCCTACATTTTCTAAGCACTCTATGAGTTGAGAATGACAAACAGTGTCAAAGGCTTTAGAGAGATCTAAGAAAACAGCAAGTGCAGGTTTGCGTGCTCCGACTGACATAAATTTCCTTTACTAAGCATGCAAGCGCGTCCTGCGTTGACCTGCCCTCTCTAAAACCAGACTGTTTTTCTGATAATATATTGTGGTTAGTGAAAGAGTTGTTAATTCGTTCCTTCAGAATCTTTTCAAAAATTTTACAGATGTTACTCACAAGAGATTCACAAGAGATACTGGTCTATAGTTAAATACATGACTCTTTTCTCCGCTTTTATATAGTGGCATCACTACCGCTATTTTAAATATAGCAGGACATACTCCTGTAAAAAATATTCTGCTGGTTAAATAACATAAAGGTTGGTTTATAGTTTCTGCAATTTTTTTTAAAGTCTCATTTGATTTGATCGATGCCATTGGCTTTATATGGTCTTTTAAACTTAGACTGGTTTTCTGATCTCCTCTTCATTAGTTTGCGGTAAAGAATTTGAATATGGATTGATGTTCACAGTATTCCTTTTATTTCCTTTTACCAGTTTGATGTTGTTAGCTAAGTCTTTACGATACGTATAAAGAATTTGTTAAAACCTTCATATTTCATATTATGTTACCTGTACGCCTTCTATATTTATAATTTTTTAAATTTTGTTTCGTGATTTGCTACCTTCAATTTCCTTAATTGTTTTCCATACTACTTTGCAGTTATCTTTGCTTCCTTCTATTTTCTTTTTATAGTAAGTGGCTTTAGTTATTTGGATTAGATCGTTTAGTATGTTACGATACATTCGATATTCTGTCGTTAACTCGGTGTTTTCTGGGTCTCTTTGTAGTTTTTACTTCCGCGTCCAGTGGAAGTATAAGTAGTAACGCAAAAATTTTTAAAATTTTTTTGTTGTTGAAATATTCTTAAAATGTCATGAAACGTCGAGATTTTCAATTCGAGAGAAAAATAAATTCCTGTCTGTCGGTCTGTAACTTTTTTTGTGCGCACGTTTACTCTGGAACCGTTTACGATATTGATTTGAAATTTGGTACAGTTATGTATTGTAACCAGATCTGGAACTGGATTATATTTTGATCTAATTCCGTTGAGGGGTTCGGGGGATAAATGGAGTAAATAAGGGTAAATAGGCAAAGCAAGCAAGTAAGAGTCCATAATATTGCAATGTAGGGTATGTACGAAAAGTCAAGGGCTTAAATTTTTTCTGGCATCAGCCCCCCCCCCCATCCACTATCACCCCCAATACCACCCCCACACACTTTTATGAAGGGGAGTAAAAAAAATAAAATGTGATTATGTTGTATACAAGAACGAAACGTCTCAAAAAATTTTTTTGGCGTTAGCTACCCCCTCTACTACCCCCCATTGCCACCCCCCTCCTATTATGAAAGGGAGTAAAAAATTAAATTGGGATTTGATGTGTATAAGACAACCAAGGACCTTTAAAATTTTTTCGGCATTAACCACCCCCTCTACCACCCCCACCCTATTGTTAAAGGGAGTATACGAGAACCAAGGGCCTTTTAAATTTATTTTGGCATTAATTTGAATTTCAGTTTTTCATAATCGGTATATTTTACAGTCCACCTTTCTGTGGGTTGGTGATTGTTTTTTATTTCACTATGTAATTCGAGTACCAATAGTATTGAGAAATGATCCGTGATATAAATTTATAAACCACAAGGGACATTTCTTCATAATTCTCATTTATTTAGTCAACAAAAAAATGGTCTATGCAACTTTTTGAGCCTTCCTGTGTCCATTTATTGTTGATATAAAGCCATATTCTGCCATAGTAATGTTTGTTTATATGTGGCTTTTAACGCTCCTTTAAAGTATTAAACAACATTTTAATCTAAGTAAAAATGAAATTATATAAAAAAGAAAAGAATTAAAAAAAACACTTTATTAAATGCTCTAAAAGGTAGAAAATAACCTTTTAAGTAGATCAAACCCATCATTTTGTTATATTATATATATATTTTTTTATAATATAAAAGCTTGTCGCAAGATTTTCCTGTGTAAAGGAGATCTCTCGCGACAAGCTTTTATATCGTAAAAAATTATATAATGTAACAAAATTATGAGATGCTTGTAATCCCCAGATATCAATTTTGAGACGAATCGGATTATAAACGGTAAAGTCATCCGCTTTCTTGAACTAAATTTTTTACTAGAAATTCGTAATTCGCGACCCCGAAAACTCCCAGATATCGATTTTGATCGATTTGGACCATAAATGGCAAAAATCGTCCGCCATATTGGCGACGCCATTTTGAGTTTCAAAACTTTGACCAAGTGTTCATAATTGGCGATCTCGAAAACCCCCAGATATCGATTTTGAGTCGAATCGGATCATAAACGGTAAAGTCACCGCTATCTTGAAGCCGTCATCTTGTTTTTTTCTTATATGAAAATATTAAAGTGAATTATCACCGGACTTATACAAATGTGCAAAATTTCAAAGCTCTAGCTTAATTAAAACGAATCGAAATTTTGATTGCAAGATTTGACCTAAACAAACAAACTAACTAACAAACATTGCAAGTTTAATAGAAGCTTTTAAAAAATAGCCGATTATGTCCAGAATTAAAGCGAAAAAATTGATAAAACAGATTAGGGATTTTTTTCAAAACAGCCTATTGAGAAAAGTTATTCGAAATCCCATTAAAACGCCAATGAATGAGTGAGTCGTCGCTGCTATAGTAAATACGGCCAAAATTGAAACTGGTCAGTTTTAAAGCACAGGACCGTGCGCACTGAACTTGATATTTTATCCTATATATTTGGCAATGGTATCGAGATTCGAACGGTAGTTGAAATTGTGCAGGCGAGTCCGAGACTGGCAATGTAATCAGCCTGAATGAACCATCTACGACTGCACTGGTTTAAAGATAATAAAACGGACAGGCCTACTAGCACAAAAAAACTCGTAAATCGTTTCTTTATCAGTCAACGTGGAAGTCTAACAACGTGCTGTGTATGTGCCAGTGCAGTGCATAAATACCTATTATAATATCAAGCGTAGGAGTTTAGTTAGTTACTGTTCATATTTATAAATATTTACTACTGTATAAAAGGTAAAGTATTTTAATTATTTACTAATTTACCATGGCTTTCTGGAGACCATTTGAAACAGAGGATAATATAATAACGCCCGAAAATCCCGAAATAGTTGAACCGGTTATTGTCGAAAAAGCCGAAATAAATTTAGAGTTTAAAAACCAAGATTTACACGTACAAAGTCAACGTATTATTTTAAATATGCATGAATGTTTGAAAAGCGAAAATCTTGAACAATGTAAGAAAGAAATAATACGACGTATTAACGAATTAACTAAAATATCAAAATCAACAATTTATCGCGTAATTCAAGAAGGCGATGTTATAGATCACAGCGCAAAGAGGAAACGGAAAAATACTAAATTAAAAAATATTGATGATGCCACTAGAGATGTAATACGGCGTATAATTTATAATATGTATGAAGAAAATATAGTTCCTACGTTAAAAATGATTCAAGAAAAATTGAGCGATTACCCTGATTATAATTATAGGTCTTTAGATACACTACGAAATGTCTTATTAGAATGCGGTTTTAAACATAAAAAATTTGACAGTCGTATGGTAATTATGGAATTGCGACGTATAGTTTCACTTCGAGTAGATTATTTGGAAAAAATTAGAGAATATCGTAAACTAAACAGGCATATAGTGTATCTAGACGAGACGTGGTTTGACACGCATGATGTTGTTCAGTATGGTTGGGTAGATAGTTCGCACAATTGTGTTTTAAATACTCCGTGTTCTAGAGGAAAACGCGTTATCATACTTAATGCATGAAGTGAAAAAGGATTTGTACCCAATGCGTTGCTCTTGTCGGCCAAAAAAATATCGCAGTCTTCTGCAGACTATCACGAAGACATGACAGCCGATCTATTCGAAAAATGGTTTTCTCAACAGCTTCTACCAAATATTCCGCCAAATTCGGTAATTGTATTAGATAATGCTTCTTATCACTCGCGTATATTAAATAAAATACCAAATAACAGCACAAAAAAGGAAGACATTTTAAAATTCATGAGAAAAAAAATGGAAATTCCTGTAAAAGTTCCAATAAAACGCGAATTACTGAAAAGAATAAAAGAACAGAATTTCAAAAAGGAATATGTTATTGATAACTTATCCAATATACACGGTCATACACTTTTGCGGTTACCTCCATACTATTGCATATTTAATCCTATCGAGATGGTTTGGGGAACACTAAAGTACGTTTACGAAAATGTAATAATTCTCCAACCTTAAGCGCGATAGTAGTTGATCATATAAGAGAAGTAATAAAAGACATTGACAATAATACTGATTTATGGAAAAATTGCGTTAGGCATGTAATTGGAGAAGAAAATCGATATCCAACGCTACCCCCTAGTGCGCCGATTTTAATTCAACTGGATAATGATTCCTCCTCAGAAAGTGAAGATTCGGACGCGTCAATTAACAATTTAACTTTTCTTCATTTTTTCATTCACTTTTTTATTGTTACATTTCGTGGAATATATTTTGTTTAGTTGACAAGAAGTTTTAATTTAAGTTACTTAGTTCTAGAGAAATATTTTAATTTTGTTTTTATTTATGTTTTATATAAGTATACAAATATTTATTTTTGTTTTCGTATAATAATTCTTTGCTTTGTTCAAGAAACTTACGTTTTTATTTTAGAAGAAACTTAAATTTTTATTTTATTTTTGACTAAAATCGTTGCCCCTCGTTAATCTAACCTGTCCCATCCCCTCCTGGCAAGATATGTTCATACCTTCTCGTTGGTCCTTGCTGAGCAATAACATATTTCAATATAATATGGGTTAACTTTAAAACTAAAACCAATAAATTTAAATATTTAGACTTTATATCTAAAACTGACATAATACCTCAAAAATATGTTATTGGCGAAATGAACCTAATAAACAAAAAATAATAAAAATGAATATAATTTTAACATTTTATTGTGACAATCATTTCCATTTACCTCCGCCCATGTACAATAAAGAGATACCGACTGTTTTTGCAGGCCTTTAGTTTTAATACGGTTTCAATTCCAGTCGTATATACTTTACCTGCGGCTGCACACCCGATCGCGCTGCTAAATCGCCTAATGTGTCGTGATAAGAAAATTTCATTTAAACCGAAGTTCTTACACACATTAGGACAAGATGACAATGTTAGAAGGTTAGAATATTGTTTGTGGATTTGTTTAATTAATTTATGACATACCTACTTTATAAAAATAAACCGCCCAAAACCCGTTCTTTTTTTCAATGGTATCATATTTCCTACGTGCTTTCACGAGATCCTAAAATTAGTTTTCCAACGCCATTTTAAAATTTAAAATCGGTCCATATACAGACTAGAAACTGTACATTGAAATTCGAGATGGCTTCTCGTGGTGTAATAATCAAGACAGAATTATTATGTCACCCACCAACAAACTGCATGATGCGTAGAAGACCTTTTCATCTTTCCGCGTCATCTCGCACAATTTGGGCGAAATCCTCTGAATCATAGGGGGAAATGCAGAAATAATAGGTAATAACCTAGTAATTGTCGATTTGAAAGTGCCAGCACGTGACTGCCTGGCTGGGCGGCGGATATCCTCGCGAGTCGTGCTCCGGACTGCTGATGAGAGCGCGGAGCCCACTTTCCTCCAGACACCGCAGCAACCACTGCCTGCAGACCAGCCCGTGAATGAGTCATTCATGCAGACCGTCACCATGTGCATATACTGGGCCGGAGACACCCATGCACATTCATAACCACTGCCGCAGGGAACGACCAGCGAGTACTTTTATTTCACCCACATACACATAAATACCAATCTCCGTAATACATTTCGTTCCTTCACTTGTGAATCTCATTCAAGCCTGCATCCAAAACAATACCAGTTTAAATTAACACCTATAATCGTGACGATTGCGTTCGGATCTTGCCGAATGATATGACTATATTGCTGTGTATTTGCATATTGGACGATTACGAAGATTGCATGTTTGTGTTATTTGCTGAATCAGGGTTTGAATTTGTTTATTTCCTTTAGATGGTTTTCAAAATTTATTTAAATTAGCTAAAGATCCGAAATGTATGTGTTTTAGAATGTTAATACTTGTTTAGAGTTGTTTTAATAGTTTTTAAGTTTTTATTTGATGTCAACAGTAAGTTTGATACTGACATCTATGTTAGTAGTTATTAAGTTGTTGTTGAAATAATTTCTGACATTTAAGTCATTATGATATTTCTTTTAAGTAGGAAATTTTATTTTATAATTGGTAAATGTTTTCCTGGAGAAAGACAAGGAGGTTTAAGTTAGGTTATGTTTGATATTTAGTGATATAGAACAACAAACAACAGATAAAAGAGAGGTTGTAAAATTGGAAAAACAAATTTAAAAAAAAAAGAACAAGTGAAAATTAGGGAGTGAAGGAGAAAAATAATAAACAAGAATTAATAATTTGAAATTGAATTGAAAGTCAGAAATTGTGGAGATCAGCGAAGAAGAGTAAAAATAGACTGTAAATAAGAAGGTAGAGGTGTTATTGTGGATAGGAGTTGCAGAGGAGATAAGGACGAGATAAGGTGAAGAATTAATGAAAGGAGAATTGCTGGATTTGGAAAGAGAAGAGTGTAGCTACGAAGAAGGAAGGTTTTTCTGTGTTTAATTTTTGGACAAGGTTGTATATTAAAATTTAAATAGTGTATTAGACTTTCGAACCTGTTATAAAGCTAAATTATCTAAATATCAAGGAAAATAAATTATTTATATCAGATTAAAAATTTTACTTTAATAAAATTTCATTTTAAAACAGGAACTGAATTTGAACCTGCTCCTGAAGGAAAAGATAAGCTAGCCGGCCCATTATATATTTTGACATACTTTCGGATCAAAAGGTAAGAGATATTAATTTGATCTTTTGGTTTTAAAAATTTTTTTATTTATTGGAAATAAACAAGTTAAAGTTTGATTAGTACTGCAAATTATTAAGTTCAATAAAAGTAAAACACCACAATATATTTGGTCAATATTTTACTCTAATTAGATATTTATATACAGGATGATTCACATAAAACTCCCCAGGCAGTTTCCGTGGTAACGTCAAGAGCTATTCGTATAATATAAAGGAAAAGGGTTCGGGTGGCCATCGCCAAATGACAGCAAGCTTGAGAAAACATATCTCATTATTTTCTGTGTATCAAACTTTCCAGTGATATTATATAGAGTTATTTGTTGACTTAAGGCTCTTTAATTTAACGAATTCATATGTATGAATGTAAATGTAATAATCTACTACCAAAACAGGATTGAACACTCAATAAAACTAGAGGAACGTGAAAATTATAAATTACAAGTTGGATAGAAAAAACAAATCACTTAATGAAATAAAATTATCGCGCGACAACATAGTTATTACAGATCCAAATAAACTTGTTGATACATTATATTTCTCTATAATAGATATAGTAAATTACTTACATAGCTACTTTGGACAAAATATCTCTCTGCCATGTATACTTCCTGTCATGATCCCACAGACCTTCTTTTTTCTCCGGTAACCGAATTCGAATAAGAATTGTGTTGGGAACGACGGTCTTAGTTTCAAATTACTCAAACAAAGTAAATATTTTTTTCTTCGGCGGTTAACATATCTAATAAATGATTCAATCGAGAGAGGTTCTTTCCCACACATTTTAAAAATTTCGCACGTAGTTTAAAAACTGGCGATCCCCTTATTATCGACTAATAACATTAGTCACTTCCCTTTCTTAAATTATGGCAAGGATTATTTAGATTTTGACGTCATGCCAGCATGGCTTTAGGAAAGGTAAATCAGTAGAATCTGCAAGCATCTGCTAGCATCCACTTATTGGACACAGTTTACACCCATATTGACAAAGGTATAGTCTAAGGCAACACTTCCCTGCAAATAAAAAATGGAACAAAAACTTTACGGTCTCATTAATATAACATTACTATTTGTGCTATCTCGACCACAAAACTTACGCGGCGCCGGTGTGGTGCAGCACGTCGGCCACGACAATGAACAAACTGAAAGTGTTAGAATACAAATTTATGCGCCTCATTTCGAATTCCAACAGCTACATTTCCCTCAGAGATCTCTATGCACGCTGCCACGACATAACGCCAATAGCGGGTTATATCCAGGATATATCTCAAAAATTCTACACCTTCAAACTGGGTGATAGTCCGCTAATCCAAAATATAACACAAATTATGCGGCATAATGCGCCCTTTCGAATAAAATACACCTTACCTTACCAGACGCTGCCCATCTTCCGGCAACCTCTATAGCCAAACCTTTACCAACTATAACTTCTTCCCCTACCTATCTGTATTGATATTTCATAACTGTTAAATCTTTCCTATTACTCTTGGTTTATGTTTAAGTACATTTTGTTTTATTTGTTCTTGTTTGCTTTGTTTGTTATATAACTTTGTCTCTAGTACATAGTAAAATCAAAATTATATTTAGACCAGAAATTATAGAGTACAAAAGATTCAGCAGTAACATCTGCTCGCCATTGGAAATCTTGCATCGGGATCCATCATTATAGACTTGGGTACCCGCACCAGTAGCACAAAATTAAATAAGTGATATAACATCAAATTTTATTGTTAACTGTTTTCAGCTACTTAGTAGTGTACAATTATTGTATTACTTATTTTAAATTTTATTTGTAAATAGGAGAATGAGTGTGTTGATTGTGTCTTGAATGCATCACTAAATGTATTCAAGATACAATCAACAAGATTATAAATTGAACCAGCACTAGACCCTGTTACCACCAACGTGGCAAACAATATGCGTTGGTTACAGGGTCAAATGCGAGGTAGATATTGTTACCTCCTTTCTCTTATTATTTATTTTTGAGAAAGAATTGAGGCAACATGTGCGGACGACTAGCTGGTTTAAGCCGGAGCAGAGAGCCGTGGGTCCAGAGCATTCGTAAGAGTGGAGAAACTTACCCTTTCTGACATGTACAGCATAAGCGACAGATTTCTGTTTATTTCGAGAAAAGGAGACAAAGAAAAATTGATGTTAAATTGGGCACCATCTATAGTGAAATAAGCAAAATAGTCTCTTTTTCTCGAATAACCAGTCTGCTATAGATCGGACTGAAATTGTTGGTAAGAGAAATAAAAAGATAGTTTAAAATGAATGACAAAATATATTACAAAAAAATTAGACAAATCGGTTTGAGACAAATTGAAATGTAAAAAATATATATATATAAAAAACAAATTGATACCAGTATCCTAGGTGGTTTATGGGTCAGGTGGCTGGTTCTGGGACAGCAATCCAGGCCCACAATTGTCTCTTATTGCAAGAATTCTAAATTTTTCTTGGCAATTTACGTCTCTCAATGAATGGGGTGAAAATTGTAGGAAATTTAACCAAATATAAGCACATACAAAATTTATGCAAGTTATTTATGCAGAATTTAAGCAATGTTAGCTATGCAAATATAAGCTAGTTAGCTGTACAAAATATATTTGAATTAGCTGCACGAAACATTAAGCTAGCTATACAAAAGCTGCAGGAAATTAATTTAAGCTATACAAAAGTAAGTTGATTAGCAGTAAAAAAAGTAATTTTTAGCTATGCAATAGTAATTATTAGCTATGCACGAGTTATTATTAGCTATGCACGAATTATTATTAGCTATGCACTAGTTATTATTAGCTATGCACTAGTAAGCTGATTTCTTAGACTATAAATTGCCAAAAAAATTAAAAGGAAAGAGAAAAATATTTTTACAACCATGTGGTACATATAGCATTTTAACTACTTATTAAATTAAAAAGAATTGACTTTGAATTCAAAATTTATTTTAAAAATAATTGAAATTATATCAAAGGCAAAATTTCAAGATTAATTAAAATATTTTAATGAGTATAATGAAATGAAATTACCTGTATGTTCAACACTTTGTAACTGGGATATAAAAATGGTAATATCAATTACTGAAGTCCACAGTTAAAAATTATAATGTTTGAATCAGTACAAAGGCTGCAAGCAAATGACTTCCTGGTGAGTTTTACTGATAAAGTAAACTTTTTTTGTCCTGTTTACTGGAAAACAACGCTACCAAAAAAATGTGAGAAATCTAATTCCCTATTGAAATTGAAAGCTATAAAATATAAAAATCGTACAAGTATGGCCATCTGTCAGTGGTTAATTTAAGCGCACCAACTTGCCTTGTAGATTCCCGTACTCAACTAAAGTAGTGGCATATAATCGATAAAAGGAATCTATAATAATAGTTTATTTTCCATGCCAGCTGATTTGCCTTTGCAATTTCTATTTTATACATAACAACAAATATTAACAGATGTAAATAAGTAGTAAAACGTATTGATATTATTGATAAATCAGTAACATATTACATCTCATAGGATTTACTATATATAGAATGAGAGAAGGTAAGGAAAATAACCATATGTACTCCATAGTAAACAAAAATATAAAAATTGAAAAATAGATATCTGATGTAACTAAATTTTGTAGACAAATTGTTTCCTGGGATAATAATGCTGTATTACAACGGATATGAGATACATAATAGTGTTAATAGAAAAACAGGACTAAGTTCCTAAGATATAAAATTAAGTACATAAAACAGTGTGACATGGTTTAGCAGTTATACATGTAAAATTCTGTTAGTTGAAAACAGTTTCACCTGCAAAAACTGAATCCAAAAAATATACAGGTCGTGCTAACTATCCACAAAACACTAGTTTTTAAATAAACTGTTAAATGGACATAGGCCATGTAACAATATCTGGTTAGATATTTATTCTGTAATGTGAATAAAGTTGTTTTGATAGATTGATTGACCGCAAATCGACTCGCTTACCTTTATAGGTTTTTAATGTACGTCAGGTTGTTCGATGACAGACATGCCGCATGGCTCGCGGTGATAATAATTATGTCGTAAAGTTTTTGTTGCGTTTTTTGAGTGTCGGGAAGTGCTGACTTGGACTGTAAATATGTAGTTGTCTTGCAATTTGACCTATCCAAGACATTTGATACCCTGGATATTGATTATAGTATCTAAAATGTTTATTTAACCTTGGTATACGTGGTAATATTTTGGAATAGATTCACTTTTTATCTTACGTATTGTTATGCTGCTACATTTTGGAAAATTGGTGGACAACAGTAACTAATTGACTGACTTCAGTTAAACAAATAAAGGAAAAAACTACAGGCAATATTGCAGGGAATAATCTCAAGAATGTTATTCGTACTATAACAGTGACACTTGCTCAGTAGTAATCATATGATATTCATCACACTCGGAGGGATTTAATCGAATTTTAGAAACGTCAAAATATATATAATCGGATATTTAATACACAAGAGGTCGATTTTTTACATTTTAATTTTTTTTTTTTGGAAAAACCTGCTTTCCCATGAAAATTACTCGAGAATTATAGTCCAAGATCCCAAAGCCCCCAGACCCACGTCCTTTCAGCAAAGTTAAGAGTTTCACAATAAATGTGTAATATGTAGATAAAAACGCATGCTTAGTTACTTTTACGTTAAAGTAGCATAGCTGGTTTTTATATATGTTTTACACGATATTATTAAGAACGAACATTTATTATTGCCAGACGCTTTCCATGGGCCCTAACTTTCGCCAGACGCTTTAAAGTTTGAGAATCACAATAAATGTGTAATATGTAGGTAAAAACGCACGCGTACTTACTTTTATGTTAAAGTAGCATAGCTGTTTTTTATATACGTTCTACACAATATTATTAAGAACGAACATTTATTATTGCCAGACGCTTTCCGTGGGCCCTAACATCCGCTAGACGCTTTAAAGCTAGCGAATCACGTGTAATATGTAGGTAAAAATGCATGCGTATTTATTTTTATGTTAAAGTAGTATAGCTGTTTTTTATATATGTTTTACACAATTTTATTAAGAACCAACATTTATTATCGCCAGACGCTTTAAAGCTGCAGAATCACAATAAATGTGTAATATGTAGGTAAAAATGCATGCGTACTTACCTTTACGTATTTATGTTCGTATTAGTTATTTCAGGTGTTAATCGAGCCGAAATACATCTCGTACAAAATGTAGGAAAAAAATGCAAAATACGTGATTCGAACCCTCAACCTCGCGCGTGAGAATCAGACAATTCAACCAATACACCGCGGACGTATGTTAATGAAAATACATACTTTTTGCTATATGAACGTAATAGTAAGATTTTTTATTTACCTTTAGTACCTATTATATGTAAAAAGGCCCCGCTTTCAAGTTAGCAAGTAGGCAATACGTTTTTACCTATATATTACACATTTACTGTGAAAATCTTAGCTTTGCTAAAATGACGTAGGTCTGTGGGCCCTGGGATCTTACTCTATTAAGGGCATGGAAAAATCGCGAAATGAAGTTGAGCGATTTTTCCTACGTCCCCTAATTCGAGCAAAATTTTCATGGAAAACAGGTTTGGGTCACTCAAACCAAATTTACCCGAGTAGAAAATCAACCTCGTGTGTATTGCAGAAGATCAATATATTATGATTAAAAAATAATAATTTATAATAAAAAATGGAAACTTTCTCTAATGTTTTTTATCATCAAACATATTCATTGTATCTATATGAAATACACAATAATTATTATAAATGCTCATTACTCAAGTTGTTTGCGCATGCAGCTGTCTCAAACTGTCTTTTATATGTTGACCAAGAAGTCTGTCCATCCAAGGAGGGCGGTTGTAACCGAGTGCCCGATGTACTACCAGCTGGCCTCCTGTTTCTCTCAACTGTCGCTTAAGTCGTTCTACCTCTTCTTCGACATATTTACCTTCCCTTTAACCTCGCTTACTTCTTCGTTAATGTCACTTACTTCAGCCTTCATGTTGCCCATGTCCTCTTTAATTTAACTTTTGAGGTCTTCAGTGGCTGAAAGGATAGCGTCTTGTTGCACCTGTATAACTTTCCTTAATTCTTCCTGGCGCATTATTTCATCCCGGTTTTCTTCATGAAGTCTTATTTCCAAGTTCTTCATAATTTCCTTTAATGCATCTTTGTCCTATTTACGTCATCGTTCTTGATCTTCTTTCTCTTCTAGACGTTTTCTTATTTTCTTCTTCTCTCTCTTCTAGACGTTTCTTTTATTGCTCTTTTCTTTCTGCCTTTGTCTACTTGACGTTTTCTTTCTTTGTCTTCTTTACGTCTCTCTTGTTCTTCTTTTTCTTCCTGACGTTTTCTTCTTCTTTATAATCTTCACCATTCGATATTTTCATGTTATAACCTCAATCAGTCAAAATATTTGCAAGTTCATCGGTAGTCATAAGTTTTTCGAGGGAATAATGCGTCTCTTGCAAAAAGCTTTAAATTATTTTCATATAGAATTTTTAGTGTTTCTCGCTTTAACTGGGACACTTTCATTGATAGCTGTGTTAATATTTTCTTGTGAAACATCGCCAAATCGCGTTTTCTCATTCATTTTGTGAACAAAAACCAAGATGAAAACGCGAAATGTCAAATTTTAATAATTTCAATGACTTTTTTAGTTTCACGCATACCTACTACGAAAAAAGTAACATACATTTTTTTCGTTTTTTTCCACTGATGTTTAGCCGTTTTGTTCACTTTAAAAAATCCTATTAGTCGATTTTTTTGAAAATGTACATTTTGATTGGTTAATAAAGTAAGAATATATTGATCAGCATAAATTTTACGGTGCCATTTGTCACATATTGCACAACTTTTACATTTCTCTTCTCTTAGCCTTATTAGATGATAAATCGTTAGAAAAAGTATGTTTAGCTGCGAAAATGAATTAATATTGAGTCTAGAGTCTAATTCTATAAAATATCAAAGTTGCAGCTCGGTTAAAATTGGCTACTCTATCCTAGATTTAAATATTATCTTTTACGCCCCCTAATTTATTTTATAAACTGAATGTGTGGCTTTTCCAAAAATAGATTTGGACGGAAATAAAAATCAATTAATTGATTTTAAATATGGTTCCTCGAGCCGTCTACAATTGTAAGAATTTACCGTTCTGATGTCTCAAATAATTAGTAATGGAATATAAAATAAGTTAGTTATGTTGTCAAGAACGGTTTTCTTCGTGATCAGATTGACATTGGAGTGTTAATCATATGGATTTACTTATTATACAGGGTGTAGGGAAGAGTTAAAGTTCAGTTTAGTGACTTTTGTGAAAATTGCCAAAATTTAATCAGGTTTTTTGCTAAAATTGTTGGTTTTGCTATAAAAAATAATCTTAAGTCGGAAGAGGAAGGTTTTTATTGTTAAAAATACAAAAAAAAAAATCGAAAGTAGTGTACGATCCGATCACACCGCATTTGAGCACACGAATCGACGTTATTATGACTCCAGCTGACACGGCCGCCAAATATTCACTATAGAACCTAACCTAACCTATTTCCATTCCTAATATTTTCAATCAACTTTGTTTCATGTTTATTCTATTAGATTGGAAATATTCACTAAAGGTCCTAACCTAACCTTTGATTGGAAATGTTAGGAATATTTCTATTCCTAATATTTCCAATCATAAAGGGTAGGTTAGGATATTTAGTGAATATTTCCAGTCAAATAGGATAAACACGAAACGCAGTTTTCCAGGGAGCTACTTTCATGTAACGTGAATTTGCCAGTGAACGTGTCTTAACGACCTTCTTGGCAAATGGCGGCCGTGACATTCTGTAAAAATGTGAAAGCACATTCCCCTGAGAAGTGGGCGGAATTCACTTCAATATGTATAAAGGTCTGTAACTACGAGAGTGATCACATCGTGCGAAAAATGCGTGAACTTCTACTGGTAAATCGTGAGGGAATCCGCCAGTTCCCTGGGAGAATGGCGATCCTAACCGTACTTTTATGACGGTTTGCTTTGGCCAAAAATTATTATTGTCAAATCTGTGAATCAAAATGGACATTGCGAATTTGCTCATCGCCAACGAGGTTATAATAATAGTAATAATTCTTAGCAAATGTTACAATTACTATTTTAGTTTATTATAGTCATATTTTAAAAAATATATTACCAATAACGAGCGTATATCCTTACGTAATTTTTTATCAATAAAAATTTTTTGCACAATTTAATTAATGGCATGTGACATGACAATGACAACAACTGAGCAATGAACAGCTGATGCTTTTGCGCCAACCTAATTGGTTTTAAATTCGGCTATTCTCGCTGAATTCCTTCACATTCACCACCTATTCACTGCACTTACAGAATACAGTCTAGGACGGTCGGGTGAGTTGCGTGTGATGTGAGCTCTCGCTTCGAACGATGCATGCTCACTCTACCCATAATTACAGAATAGAGGTCCTGGAGTCATACGAACGTCGACTCGCTGTCACTTATTGCGGGTGATTTATGCTACTTGAGCTTAATAAAGTGTGTTGTGAGTGCAGTAAGTGAATGTTTCGCAAGTCAAGGCTCAGTTTATAATTGATTTTTGTGAAAGTAGACCAATTTTTCGGTGAAAATCGATGCTTCGATCGCACGCTATTTTAGAATTTGTTTGTATTTTTAACAATAAAAACCGTGCTCTCCCGACTTAAAATGGTTCTTTATGGCAAAGCCAATAATTTTTGCAAAAAATAATAATAGTAATAATAATAAACGTCCTTATTAATGAAATAATATCATACATTTCATTAAGTTCGAAGTTTGTAGATTGATTAGTGTCTACACTCTTCCACTTACCCTTAAAGATTTTACAATATTTCAAACGACATAATAATATCATATGTAAGTCAGATTACAGCAGACCACATAATATGCACAATATAATAAAAATACTGTTTTTGTAATAAATTAGTTTTATCCTAGTTTTAAAAGTGTTTAAGTTAAATTTTTTAAAACCATATTCAACATTATTATACAAATGATCTGCATTATAGCAAAAAGACCTTTAAATATTGCTGTAGAGTGTTTTGGCATTGTGAGAGTTTGACAGTGCCTAATATCACGATTATGAATGCCATCCCTAAATAACAACTTCTTTCGCAAATATACGGGTACAGATGTTAATAAACAAACAATGTACAAAGGTAACTAAGTAATATTCGTAATTATTATTCATGTTTAACCACTTTAATTGACGAAATTTAACAGTGATATGATCAAATTGTCTAAGAATATTAATGAATCGACAGCAGGTGTTCTGCAATCTTTGAATGCGATTTTTTGTGTTCAAGTGTAAGCATGGATAGTATACAATATCAGCATAGAAGAAAATTAGCAACACAAATGATTCACACAGTTTTTTCCTGATTTTATAATTAGGAATATGTTTATTTACATGCAGCAGCTTTAAGCTTATATAAGACTTCTTTATTAAATTATTAACATGTTAATTGAATCTTAATTTGACATCTATTATAACTCCTAAGTTATTTGCTGTCAATAAATGATAATCTTTCATCATTTAGTTTAACATTTAAGTTAGACTAAATATTTTCATACTCATTTTTTGGACAAAATAACATGTTTTTTGTGAATTAAGTTTTAATTTATGTTTTTTGCAATTAGAAACTATTTTACTAAGATCCTCGTTAATATTTTTGGATACTAACTCATATTTTTGCCAAGTAAATCTAGTGGAAATAAGTTGAATATCATCTGCATAGCAATTAACTTCTGAAAATTTTGTAACGCTATACATCAGATGTGTATACTAGAACTAAAAATGGATCCAATATGGAGCCCTGCGGAACTCCAGATGTGACTAGAGCTCAGAAGAAGACATACCTAGGTTTGTGCGGACAATTTGATGGCGATTTTCCAAATATGAACGGGAAAATATTAACGACATATCATCTAAACCGTAATATCGCAATTTTGGTATCAGTAAATTATGATCCACTGAGTCAAAAGCCTACCCTATTAAATTTTGGTCATTTTCACAAAAGTCATTAAATTAAATTTTCACCCGATTCTACAATTAGTTGTAAATTATAGATTTGTAATTATAATTATTATTCCTTTTTTACAATGAAATCTCCGTTACGACATAATTTGCTAATATGAACATATTTTCACATGAATGTACTTTACGTACCTTCTAGGATATCCGCTAAAATTCATTCATTACATTATCATTACTCCTCGATAAAAATCTGGCGGTGTAAAAAATTAAACAATAGCACTATCAATCAACACGTTTAATATGCAGTGAACGAAACAGCATGCACTCACACAATCGAATTTGAATTGAACTTCAAATGTGCCTCATTTATCCTTTATCAATAATACTGACGGTACATACCTCCTAGACACCTGATTGAACGGAAAACATGAAAAACGTATGTAGACATATTCTTAAACATACATAACGGCTTATTTGAAACACCTGCGTCCGATGGCTAAGAGGCAATATCGCATGTTGAGTTGTATCTCGGCGTAATAGAAATATCTGGAAGATGGCAAATTTGGAGCAAGATATTTATTATTGTGTCGTATAGGGTGAATGAGATAATTGGTTTTAACGGAAAATTCTCAAAATCTGCCTCAAAGATGAAATATTGTCACTTCACGCGAATTCAATACTCTACGCGCGTTTCATTAATCATGTTAGCATCACCAGGAGATAATTAAAACTGGAAACCAGTTTTATTGGTCCCCCGTTGATGTGGATGGATATGATTGGCGAAACGCGGTCGAGTAGTGTATTTGAGTATAGTGTTTAAATGTTTGGGGGTTTTGTGAAAGTAGTATTTAGACATCAAAGATATTGACTTGTGAAAAATAGACCTCATACGAAAGCTTTCCCACCGCCGGGAGCCCCTAGCGTAAGGTTGTCTCCTTAAACAGAACTGCGCACCATATAAGTTGAAGGAGGTTCTTAAACGCTCATTGAAAAATTCAATAGCTTATAGTAAAGAAAAAACAATCATACAGTACATTTAGCTCGATAATTTCAGACTAAGATACTGCTCTTGGCATAAAAACAGTTTAATATCCTATTTCTCATTAAATGCACATTGTAGATCACTTTATAATTTTGTTACGTGTTTATACCCTCCAGTAAACACCCCAATCGTAGGTTCAATAATTGCAGTACAAGTTGTCACTAACCACTGATTTATTTATTACTAAATTACTTACAATAATTAGTCATTATACCTACACACTAATTATAACTTTTATCTACTATAAACTCATTACTATAACTCACAACTCTCATTTTGTACTAAACACTGTTCTTTCTCTTGACCTGAACTGTTTACTCTCTCCATTGGAACTTAATGAATGAGGAAGATGCATGGATTTTAAAAATGCTTAATTTTATTATTTTTTCATAATATGTACTATATAAGTTGATAATATAAAGAAAGAAACTCATAGGAAAATTTTGCTTCGTAAATATGCCACATTAAGATTTGAACTTTTGTGTAAACAAAACCACGTGACCGAAAACGCTATAATATTGCTTTGACGTCATTTTGACGTCACTAATTGGACCTGAGTTTGCTAATTTACGTTGTTATTCTTAATCTTGTTATTAATTATTGGTTAATATGACGGACAATCATTTCATAACATCCCTAACGCGTTAATCTATAACCACAGCATTCTTTTTAGATGTTTCAACGTTCTAACAATAACGACGTGACGCTACAGGTTACGAATGATGCTATTCGTTAGGGATAGAGCGTTTTAATGGTTTTAAATTCTCAACCGAAATAAATATTTTTTTTCACCCTCAATTTTAACAAAAAACCAAAAGAACAAATACGAGGAAGCATATTTTTCTGTCGTCTATCTATCTATGATATAAAAAAAAATCATGCAACTTCCTCATTGCCCCTGATACGCTTCTTATATACTCCGTGACTCTTCAGAGTTTTCTCTTTATTCTGGTTCGTCATTCTAGAGCAAAACTATAACAGTCTATAATTCTCCAGATAAACTCGGTAGCGCCATCTCCGGGACAACTGGCGAACCATCATCTTATGGCTATTACTGACCCTCAATGAATTGTTCAAGCTTTTTGTGAAAAGTTTCAAAGTGTTCATCGTAGTTCGGATGCTTCATTCGCTGAAAATTATAGAGACATTTTGCAAAATGGCTTATCCCTATACAGGGGCTTCATAATTGAATGCTGATCCTAACGGGCGATAATCCTTGGATGATTTTAAGAAAAATTCTGTATATGAACATAGGTCCGCAACCGCTTTATTTCTGAGATACAGGGTGTTGAAATTTAACAAACAATCAGTTTTTTCCTAATATCCCTAAAACCGTATTTTTTTCAATTTTGGTACATGCAAAGAACGCATAAAAATAAATTTTTTCCAGGATGTTTTTTAAATTTTCATCAATGGCGTCCCTGTTAACATGCCCTGCAATATTTTTAATTAAAAAATGATCCACTGTTTTTTTTAATAAATATTATTTTTATATTTGCGGTTTATCTTGTCATAAAAATGATCCCTTGACTTTTTTTCGTCCGGCGGACGGTTTTCGATTTAAAAAATAAAATGCATTCATTTGCTTGTCACTATGCGATTTTTTCTCTTAGTCTCATAATTTGTGCTAACCAAAGCATCTAATCAAGATTTTTATAATTTTATTAGTAACTATTATTTAATTTTAGTAATAAGTACGCATAAAAAGACATTTTTTTATTTCAAAAACTTATAATAACTATTTTGAACAAAAAATACCAAAATTAAATTAATTTACAAAATGCCCGCTTCCTGCAAGTATGCACGCTTCAGCCCTCTTTCTCATTGATTCACGTACTCTTTGGAAAATTCATTGAGGATTCCTTATAGCCTCACAGGAAACTATTATGCGGTTTCGCAATTCTTCCTCAGTATGAATTGGCTGACTGTAAACCGAGATCTTGAGATGTCCCCAAAGAAAGTAATCCAGATTGACTCTGCTCCCCCACGACCTATCCAGCGATTATTAAAGTTTTGGTTGAAATATTCGCGTGCCAGAGCACTAAAATGGGCAGGTGCACCGTCGTGCATAAACCACATGCGGTTTCGCATTAAAATAGGAACGTCTTCCAACAGAATTGGCAAATTATCATCAAGAAGCAGGCGATAATTATTATGTCCATTTAATCTGCCTGATAGAAAAAAGGGCCAGTTAGGCAATTTCCAATAATTCCAGCCCACACATTTAATGAGAATTGCACCTGGTGATGAGATTCCACGATTGCATGCGGATTTTGCTCGGCCCAAAAATGATTGTTATGAAAATTTCTGATACTGTTTCTCGTAAAACTAGGTTTGTCCGTGAATAAAATTTCTTTGTCAAATAAAGGATTTTGGGCTACTTTTTGGGGAAACCATTGGTAGAAATTCACTCGTAATGGAAAGTCTCGAGGGAGTAGAGCCTGAACCCGTTGAATGTGATAGGGATATAATAAATAATCATGTAGAATCCTCCATACTAGAACATGGGCGATACTTTATTGGCAACTTTCATCGTACTTATGTCGGGATTTTCCTCAACTGAATTTAAAACAGCTGCATTGCTGGAGTTCTCGCAGTCCGAGGTGCTCCTTTTAAGTGATTATTTGGCTCAAAACTTCCTGTTTCACATAACCTTCTGAAGTTGCTTGAAATCGTCCGAGTATCAGGAACAATTTTATTTGGAAAGCGCCTGGCTTTGTATGCGTTCCCGTCAGCAAGCCTGTACAAGTAATGCTCTCTTGAAGTGGTGGATCAGTTCAATTACTTAGGCAACGTTGTTAATGACAAAGCAAACATGGACAGCGAGATTCGCAATAGAATTAACGCTGCATCTAGAGCACTCTGGGGACTTAGAGAGAGAGTATTTGACAACCACGACCTTGCTTTGTCAACGAAAATGGCTGTCTACAGAGCAGTTGTCATTCCAACACTGCTATATGGATGTGAAAGCTGGGTCACTTACCGTCGTCATGTGAAAGAATTAGAACGTTTTCAGCAAAGACACCTCAGAAGTATGATGAAAATCCGTTGGTTCCATCACATATCAAACGTGGAAGTACTCAGGAGAACAAACAGCCTTCCAATTGAGGTGCTTATTTCAAGAGCACGCCTAAGATGGGTAGGTCACGTTCATCGTATGCATGATAACCGCCTTCCTAAATGTACACTTTATGGTGAATTGCTAAGCGGTAGTAGAAGGCGTGGCGGTCAACGAAAGAGGTTCAAAGACGCTCTCCATGAAAATCTAAAATCCTGCGGTATTGCAGACGAGCAATGGGAACAACTTGCAGCGGACAGAACCGAATGGCGAGGGGTTGTGGCCAGCTATCAAGGAAATGTTGCTGCAAGAAGGCCGAATCCAAGACCTAACCAGGTCTATGTTTGTCCTGACTGCGGTCGGCATGTGCTCTCCCGAATTGGCCTCTATAGCCATAGTCGTGTGCACCGTAGATGAATGGGAATTACAATAGACTACACCTTTTACTTGTTTTCTATTGTACACAATTTATCGACTGTAACATTTTTATACTCGGACTCGAGTAACGGCTAATAATAATAATAACAAGTAATGCATTCGGTATTTGTAAAATTTACCATGTCTTTGATTAATAAACAAGTTTTATAACTTAAATAATGTCGGATGACACGTATCTGACATAGAGGTGTCAAAATTATTTACGTTAATAAAATTAGGAAATGTGTTCTTAGCATACTAGATGTTTCTAGCTTACAAAATTATTATTATACTCTTTAATGGCTGAGTTCGCATAGGGACAAGCAAATGAATGCATTTTATTTTTTAAATCGAAAACCGTCTGTCGGACGAAAAAAAAAGAGATAAAAGTAGGAGCTATAAAATGTTTAAAATACTCATATAATAATTTTTTTAAAGGTAATTTGCGAGTACACATGCAAAAGACCCATACCTTCCCAAGCGAAGGCTAGAAAATGTACAAATGCTGGCAGTGCACTTGCATCTTCAAAAAAATCTCCACTCTGAACAGTCACGTGACCAAGTCTCATCTTAATAGAGTGGAGAATGCAGGCACACCTGTTGCACGAGATGATTTAATTGACGAAGTTATGCTGCAACTGAAAGAATTAGAGAAACAGACTTCCTCTATCCCCATTAAGGATGAGAATACAGATAAAAATAAGGAAAATCAACCGAAGGAGGGAGTCATCGTCGAGAATAATTTGAAGGAGGTTCTGGATTTTGCCCATTTGAGTGAATCGTTTAATGATGGTACGGTGCGGAAGTACTTGGTGACACAGAAGAAGATCGGAGATGTTCGATGGTATTTCTGCAACTACTGTTCGAAGATAAACCGCAAATATGAAAATAATATTTATTTAAAGAAAAAACATCCGAATAATTTTTTTAATTAAAAATATTACAGGGCATGTGAACAGGGACACCACTGATGAAAATTTAAAAAACATTTATCCTGGAAAAATGTATTTTTATACGTACTTTGCATGTACCAAAATTGAAAAAAGCGGTTTTAGAGATTAACATTTTTTCTTAAAATCATCCAAGGATTATCGCCCTTTAGGATCAGCATTCAATTATGAAACACCCTACATAGAGACGATGTTATTAAAGCATCTAAGAAATTAAAAGACAAACTTACTTCAGGCATTGATGGTATTTCCTTCTTTTTTGTTAAAGATTGTTGGCGTGCCTCGTTAGAACCGCTACTTTTCCTTTATAATTTAATCTTAACATTTCCTGATTTTATGTAATTTTGCGAAATTTTTCGAAATAGTGATATATAATTGTATTTATCCTAATGTTAGGCCTTATATTTCCCTGCATCAACACGGATTGTTAGAAAAAAAATCTACCATCACAAACTTAACCTGCTTAATTCAGTTTCCATCTGAAATTCTCGATAAACATGGACAAGTAGACACAGCATACAAGGATATTCAGAAAGCCTTTGATCAAATCGACCTATATTTATTAATAAAGAAATTAGATAACTTTGGATTTTCCGAAAGCTTAATTAATTCATTTACGTCTTATTTATTTAAACGCAGGTAGTTTGTTGAGTACAAGGGTTTTTTCGTTCGGATTACTACATTAATGCGTCCGGAGTATCACAAGACTCCAATTAAGGGCCGCCTCTATTTCTAATTTACATCAACGATATTAATGATGTTATTAGCTCTTCAAAATTAATGTTCGCGGATGATTTTTGTGGAATGATCCAGAATGACCTTAAAGCCATATCTCTGACTGTTATAGTTCGAACCATCCATGCATTAATGTTCCAAAATGTTACGTTATCACTTTCTCTCGGAAAAACCCTGAAAAATATAACTATAAAATAAATTCAGAGAGTGTAACCAGATGTACATAAATGAAAGATTTGGGTATCATCTTCGATAGCCAGTTAACATTTCGAGCCCATATTAATAGTGCTGTGTCAAATTCATATAAAATGATACTTTAGAAACTGTAAGTGTTTTAACAAAACTTCTAGTCTAACGTGACTATATTACGCATATGTTGGCTCAAGATTAGAATATGGCGCTATCTTATGGTATCCGTGGTATATATGTTACGTGAATAATATTAAGTCAGCTCAGAGGAGGTTCCTAAAATATTTGTTTTTTATGGAAGATGGTATTTACCCGCCGAGAGGAATTAATACGTCCATTTTAACGAACAGTTTTAAAATGGTTTCATTAGAAATTCGTCGCGAAATAATGCCATTAAATATTTTTTCAATTTAATTCACAATACTATTTGTAGGCCCTTTTTGTTGGACAAAATCAATTTACACATACCCAGACTTAAAATCCGCCATCATACCTTCTATGTCGATAACTATAGGACAAATATTATGGCTAAATCTCCAATTTATGTAATGTGCAATAGTTTTAATAAAATCTCCCATCTATGTGATATAAATTTTAATAGTCTAGATAATATATTAACTCATATAATTAATAGGTAGTAGTAGGTTTAATTTTGTTTGTAATTTAGATGTCAATACTATTTTTCTTTTTTATTCACTATTATAATATTTGTTTTCATGTATTTCCTGTAATTGCGTGCTTACCTGTTGGAAATAAAGAGATTATTATTATTATTATAATTAATAGGTTAAACCTCTCTTCGCAAAAGGGAGTGCATACATAACAATATGAAGTACCCACCCCTATTATTTTGACAAATATCAACTTTCAATGATATGCTGGTTTAGAGACTGAATCGCTCTGTAGTATACACTAATAGTTTACCAATGTTTCTATCCGCTTTATATATTTTTATGCGTCTGTGTGTATAACTAAATATAATTTTGAAACACTGGAACTCTTCGAGTGTCAATAGTCGTAAAATTACGTAGGAACGGTATATTTAACAACTTTTAATGCATTTCAGATGGAATTTTACAGTTTTTCAAAAATAGATTTGGACGGAATAAAAATTAATTAATGCATTTTAAATACATTCTTCCTTGGAACAACCATCTTATTCACTTTACTACCATAATAAATTATTACTGAGTTGCTAGTACATGTGCTTGTCAATATTAGTTTTTCTAGAAAATTTACGTAACCGACTCGTAATATTTATGAATATGAGATATATTTTGGGAACTCAGCTATCTGAAGTGTATAGATATTGGATGCAAATAAAATTGCTTTTATATACTCTGGTCTATCCAATGTTATCCACTTGAACTTGCTTAGTATAATAACTGAAATAATCAACATTTGCCGATCTATGAACAGAGTAACCTACCACTACTACTCTCTACTATATACTACTACTACTACTACGTATTTGTGATAAGACTGTTGCTATTTATGCTAATTTTACATCCACGTCCAGTGGAATGCAAAAAATATATATTTTTTTTACTGAAATAGGCTTAAAATATCATGAAACGTCGAGATTTTCAATTTGAGCAAAAAAAAAAATTCCTGTCTGTCGGTCTGTCTGTATGTAACTTTTTTTTTATGCGCACGTTTACTCTGCAACCGTTTATGATATTGCCTTGAAATTTGGTACACTTATGCATTATAACGAGATCTGGAACTAGATTATATTTTGATCTAATTCCGTTGAAGGGTTCGGCGGTAAATGGGGTAAATAAGGGTAAATAACAAGGTCTCAATTTTTTTTAACATCAGCCCCCCACCATCACCCCCAATACCACCCCCACACTATTATGAAAATGAGTAAAAAAATGAAAATGTGATTTAGTGTATATACAAGAACGAAACGTCTGAAATAATTTTTTTGGCGTTAGCTACCCCGTCTACCACCCCCATTGCCACCCCCACCTATTATTAAAGGTGGTACAAAATTAAATTGGGATTTAGTGTGTATACGAGAACCAAGGGACTCTAAAAATTTTTTGGCATTAGCCACCTCCTCTATCACTCCCATTGCCACCCCCACCCTATTGTTTGAGGGAAAAAAAATATTATGATTTAGTGTATATACGAGAATTTTTTTTTACATTAGCCACTCCCTCTAACACCCCCACCCTATTTTACATTTTGTAATTGACAAGCTTTCAGAAGCATTCAAAACCTTTCTTCTACTACTCTACCAATCAACCTTAAGTTATTATTATGTATTCTATGTCTGTTCTCAGACAGATGCTAGCAACTCTAAGTTTTTCACATTTTCCATATTTAAAATGAGCCATATCTTCTTTAAACTTACTTGCATTAAACTTCTTGTCTGTCCAATATATCTTAGTGCTTGTAGGTAGTTTGTGTGTGGTGTCTTATTCGCTCACCAGATTTAAAATCATTTGAATTTTTAGAAAGTTTGAATATAGGTTGATTATGCTCAAGTGCCTAAGTATATGTTCAAATCGAGAGTGGAAAATTGGTCCATATTTAGTTTTAGTAAGAAATATCTGATTATATGGTTTATTATAAATTTCCGTTAAAAAAATTCGGGATATAATTTTACAAGAAGAAATAAGATTAGTTCTTCTAAACATATGTACGAGAATTTTTCTTGAGAAAGCCACGGCCCCCGAGGAGAAAAAATTTGTACCAAGCAAGGGCGTAAAGTGTTTTTCATCATTCATCCAAATACCAAAATATCACTTTACGCCAGAGGTGCTATTAATATTGTTTTTACAATCCGTATAGCATAATAGTCAAGACAAATACATTATTACAAATAGGTCTACATGAAAATTGGGTTTTTATAAACAATTTATGTTTGGTGTAGTTTGTACAACAAGGCCTAAAAGTAATCGTAAAATATCATTTTAATAGTACTGTTGGTATTGAAATTTCTGATTTTCACGTTGTACCGTATTAAAATAAATCGATTCACTAATGGCCACATACAGAGAATATATCTCATGTATGACTGGTAGTCGAGAGGTGAGCGCACTTGCCTCTCACCCAAAAGTTCCGGGTTCGATCCCCGGTCGTGGCAGTGGAAAATACTGTGATAGGGATTTTTCCACTATACACGGTTATTGGGTGTGTGTCCCTTGTCTCTAAATGTGTAGCTCCCTCCCACATAAGGCTCTTCTAGAGCCTTCCGGGATAAAGGGGGTCGTAATTACCTGTGGTGTTATTTATTTATGTATAGTTGCTATTTTTAGGTGTCAAAACGCCCATATTCGGGCTTCAGAACGTAAATTTTTATCAAAACCTGGAATGTGAATTTTTGCATGACGCCAGTACTTTCTCTGTCTATATAGGTGTGAAAGTTAAAATAAAAATGAAAAAAAAACATTTTATCCATAGAAACATAAAGAGTGTGCTGATTCAGGTATATGTGCTATTTTCGGACTTCAAAACGCATCTTTTCATCAAAATCTAGAATTTGAGTTGTTGTATGACGCCACACTTAATCATATAGATGTGAATGTGAAATTAATAATGTGAAAAAGTTTAACGCATAGGGGCGAACGTAGGTGCGTCTTTACTATGTCCAAATTTAGATGTGTGATGTAAAGCAACGTTAGATGCGGTAAGAACTTGGATGGGTGACCGTTTAAGGTGTTGTAGGAAGTGAAAAAATAAAAACGAAAAATCTCAAAATTAACAATAAATCACATTGATTCACAATCATGGCAAACCACGATAAAAAAGTCATCCAACCACAAAAATCATAGAATATTCATTCTAGTCATTTTTCAAAAGAAACATTAGAAAAAACCCTCTAAAAAATACAACCCCCCCCATAGTCATCAACTAGATCAAAATCACTATCCGTACCTATAGTCATAACTTTCTCGTTTCGTTAATTTTCTATAAATAGATTTTACATTTCAAATATCGCTACTTTTCAACCACCCCTCGTTTACATCAAAACTACTTTCTCTACTTCTAATTACAACGTTTTGGTTCGGTTCGTCAATTATCTACAATCCGTTTACTGTTTCAAATTTCACTATTTATTGATCGCCCCTCATAATACTACATACAATATCGGGATTTCACTTATAACTGTTATTTCCATTCAGTTCACCGCTCTCACCTATCGGGAACATTCTCATTCATTTCAACCGTGAAACGTCGGACCTTCGTGTCGATTTTACGAGGACATTTCAAATTATTAAATTCCTAGCCAATCAAACTTCAATAACTTCCAAACCCGAATAGATTCCAACTATATTTTTATATTAAAAAATTCCCCTTTTCATTGCCGATTTTTCCTTATAACTTTTACTTTCAAAATTCAACTTTTTGCAAACGTATTGCGCAATATTGTGCAATATCCAGACTTGATGGTAACCTTTCCAGCTCTAAATAGGAGGTAAAAACGTTCGTGCCTGACTTACGGGGCACGAAAAATGCAACAGACTTATAGTATAAATACCGGGCTACTGTGAGCCCAAAGCAAATTCAGATTTTGACAGTGACTCCTAGGTTAAGTCTACCGCGAGTGGTAACCCAAGTAGTTGTTTTAAAAGTGATTCTAAAGTGTAATAAGCTTATATACTAGTGTAATTTGTTCGGTTCTATTTAACTCATGTTTTAGTTTCCTACCGTCTACTTAGGCTTCACTATTTTCGGTCCCAGCAGAGGAGGTGCTATAGTACGTTTCACACATTAACGATATAGTCGAGGTCAAAAGTACTATAATTTGCAAAATAAATCGATCTTCAAGATCACCTAATCAAAACATAATGAAAAAGTCCTTCAGACACTCAAAATAGTTAAAAACCACAAATTTTCAAAAATAATTCTGAGAAAATTCATATATCGATAATTCACAATTAGCCTAAATTTATCAATAGAATCATTCCAACATCCAAATTAACCAATTTATAGAAAAAAACTTTACAAAAGACTACCTTAAAAAATACCGCCCCCTCATTATCTCGACCCATGTCAAAACCACTCTCCAAAATATTTCAAATCACTTCCGAAAATTTTCTATAAACTATTTTCCCCTTCAAATTAACTTTTAATTTAATCTAATCTAATACATCAAATCATATTCCATTCACATTTCTAACAAGCTATCATTTCATTCATCACAACTCTCTTCCGACATACCGATATCAAAACTCATTTTCCATTCGTATGTTCCATACGCGTTGCCAGCAACTCGCGGCTATCTTCACTTCACTCCTCAAAACTTACTTCTATTTCGTTTCAACGCCAGCGATAGAACATTCTCAATATGACATTGATAAAATAAATAAATAAATAAATAATCACCACAGAAATTAGACAACCCCCAATTCCAGAAGCCAGGGCTTGTGCGGAAGGGGGTTACACATTGAAAAAACGTGGACATTCCTCCGACAGTGCCAGTGCCGGAGCCAGGAATCGAACCCGGTGGTGCGATGTCCGTGATTAATCGCGATTGCCACCTCGCGCCTTAACCCACTCGGCTATCGACCAGGCATGATATGGCATCAATATAGATTAAATTACGATTTCCAACATTACTTTAGGAGACCAAACCAATTTTAACACTTTATTCAGACATATATCAAAAAATTTAGATTGAACTTTCATTTATATATCGAACAATCCTATTTTTCATCGCCATAATTATAATATATTTCTCAGTCCCGAATTCGAATTTTTCAAAACAATTGCGCAATATTACATAATATCGAGCCGGGGACGTATCCAGCTCTATTCAGACTTCGGCGTGCCAAGTCACCATCATGCCATATAAATAGAGGAGCATGTCCCTTAAATGTTAGGCAAGTAAAAGATCCCTACTCTTCGACAGAGAAGAAGTTCGGCAAAATCCCTGGTTGGGGGTAGCGTCGGTGTTAGGCCTCACTAGCGGAAATAGGCCGACGTTAAATACATTTTAAAAAGAAAAAGTTTCAGATGGATTCAGATATATTTGCTATTTTCGACCTTGGAAAGGTCCATTTCAACAAAATATCAAACTGCAGTTTATACGTGATGCCATATTTTATCTATAGATGTAAAAATGAAATTAAACCTTCATCATTTGTTTAACACTGAAGTTAATATATTAAATGAATTAAATCTTATTTAATAAATATAAACCACATTTTTCTTCTCTCCTGGGGGCCGAGATTCTTATAAAGCATTTTCAAGTATATATTTATACAAACTTATTTATTATTTTTTCATATAATTGTTTTTGTTTCTCGACAGAAATTTAGGAATATTCCGTATAAATCACTAAATTATTGTTACCTTTCACTGTTGTTAAGATGATTTAAAATTTTTAAGACAGACGAATAAGCTAACACAATGCAGGTAATGATATGTACCGTTGACACGAAACGGAAGAAGAGGTGTCCATACATTCATATCCCCCTCCTACAGAGAGACGAGACATAATTCAAAGAGGCAAGTAAAAACTTGTCCAAAGAAAATGCGAATACAAATGAGATTAGCAAACGCACCACCTGCCCTTCTTATTCGACCCTTCGGAAGTTAGAGGTTTAATACTTGGTTGTTTGGTTTATTAATGAATCTCTACATCTTAAATATTTATTAATTACTGAAATGCTTCCAGTAGAAGTTACACTTAACATACTGGTTATCAAATTACAAATTTAAGATAAATAAAATATATATATATATATATATATATATATATATATATATATACTGTTAAATAACACATCTGAAAGCGCGCTACTAGTGAGTCCTGTTCATTATAATACTCGTGCCGGTGGTCACATGCCACTGACGAGAGCCAACAGCTCGAAACTGCAGTCTGCAAGTGGTGTGTGACGACTGGCAAGAGAGCTCCTTTAAGTAGGATCAGTCTTTCGGCTGGTGATTGTTGCAATCGAAGCATTAGCGTTTTGATGGTAATATGCAATTATTACTCTTAACTCGCCAGACTTGTAACTTGTAATTCAGCACTCGGCGGGGCACATAGCCCGGAGAGTAGCTGTTGGTTGCGGTCTGGTTACGTTCCTTATAGTAAAATAAGGATTTTATAGAGGAGTTTGCGGCTAAAAATATTAAGAATACATATTGTTTTATCTTTATTACTTGTATCCAATTGCCCTTTAATTGGATTTTTATCTGTCTGAGCAGTTGTACCTTTAAATAAATGAATGAATGTATAAATAAATAAATAAATGAGGTCGTGCTTATGATTGAAAAGTTCTCCAGCTTAAAGCATAACTTCAACATTTTTTGCATCCATTCTGTTAACCTTTAATTGTATTTTTTTTTCGTAGAATCAATTTCAGTTTTACAGATGCATGTCTCTTTAACTTTTGAAAGATAAGTTCGGAATCACAATTTATATCTTTTGCAAAGGGTACAGTAATTACGTTAAAAATATATGTGAATCCAAACTTTTAAATCAGTGCGATCACACGATTTCGCATAAGGTATCGCAATTATTACATATTAAATGGCATCGTTCTTATTCTCCGAACAGCTTTTATACAAACAACTCTTGAAACATCTGCTGTAATTTACCGCCTAACGCATCTCATACGAGTATTGGGACGGTATAGAGATCAGCGCTCTGATCTAGATCGAAACCGGAAGAGGGAGGTATTTAACATAAAGGAACAACGACGGCTTTCAAAATCCACAACACTTAAGGACCTAGTTTGCGGGCACCCTAATTCTCCATACGCTGACATGTCAATGTAAGAACCCATCGTATAAAGAAAACAACCTCGGCGGGCACGTGGTATATGTACAATAAATATTGAAACTAAATATCAAAATATCTGACGAATAACAAGTACTTCAAAACATTATAGCAGCAAATAATACTCTCATCCAGTGGCGGCCCATGGATTTCAGCTCTGGGTGGGCAGGAAGGGGGATAGAACCGAATAATAATGACACTTCTCCACAGAAATTTAGTGGGTGAAAAAATCACGGAAAAAACATTCAATGATGTCTCTTCCCATTTCAATTGCCTTGTATAACGTTTTTAAATTGTCTATTCCTGTTGAATTCCACGGAATTTTATTATTTTTACTGAATAACATGCAAGGCCAGCAATAAAGTTTATTTTTTATTTCACTTCCAGAAACATTTCTGATACCCTGTGACATAAAATTTCGTCACTCTAATTTAGTTACAAAAATTTTGTCGTATGTTGGGAACGCAAAATTATTTTTTAATAAAAAACATATAATAATATCAGAATTATCGTTTACCGTTTGTCTTACGTTGGCCATGGCAAATATTTTAATATTAATAATTTGTCAGTTGTCCATTCACTACACTTTTTTCTGCTAGAAACTTACTATTTAGTAAATACCAACAAAGATGACAGATTATAAATTAAAAAAACATAAAATTGAGAGAATAAAACATTACACAAATCTAACCAAAAACCAAAATCTTCCAATTCTAAAACAGCAGCAACAGTTTCCAACGTTTGAAATTCGCGAATACTCACTTGACTTCACACGCCCGAAAATGAAACGATTATCGGCGAAACATCACGACAGTGGATGCGGGTGGCAGTGGCCACATCCCACCGAGCGCGAAGTCCCATATTTTATTTCATTTACATATTATATTAATTTCACATCTAAAACTGCTAAAATAAAATTAAACATTATTTTAGTACTTTTTGGATAATATAGAGGCATATGTGTTCTAATTTATACCTTAAAATGCAAAGAAAAATAATATTGTAGTTATAAGTAACTTAACTATATGGCAGCGCTGATACGTATTTTAACTTATTTTTGTTCTTATTTATCAAGTTAGAAATTGCTATCATATTTGATATTCATAAGAGATTGATTAATCAATTTTAACACATTAGTTATTTTTCCTGTTTGATATCTTTTCAATTGTGAACATATTCTATTCAATATTCATTTTGTTCATTACAAGTTTTGCTCAGGGATGGCATGCCCACTTTATGTTGTAAATAGCCTAAGCATGCAAGACGTACGTCTCGTTTTGAAATGCATTACAGGCGTAAGATTGAAGTGAATAACCAACATGCGCGTAGACGTATTATGAATGAATTTACGATTTCTGAGCGATGCTTGCCCACCCTGGCTTGGCGCATGACACCTTCGACAGTATTACGCCCGGTTTCTAAACGGATTCATAAGTGTATCTATATGAGGCAGATTAATATGTAGTAAAAATAATATTATAAATAAAAATAACTTTATAATTTTGATATTACAATTAATTAACCGCAAAACTTAACTTGATAATTAAACTACAAAAATATATAAAGATATAAATATACTTTTATAATTACCGCTTATGTAATTAGGTGGGCACTGCCTACCCTGCCATCCCTGACGGGCCGCCAATACTCTCATCATGAGAAAATGTTATTGTAAACATAATAGTTTTCTCGAATTTACGAGTCCGCAACTAGAGTAATATGTAAATGTAAATTATAATAAATGTTCCACATGTTGTCCATTTTGATTGACACACATCTCTATGCACTTTTGAAATGAGGTTCCCACTTGTCCTAAAACTGCCGGTGTGATAGAAGTAAAGGCAGTTATTATTATTTCCTTCATATTTTGTGCTGTTGTTGGTGTGTCTCTATAAACAATTTCCTTCACATATCCCCATAAAAAGAAATCTATTTTCGTAAGATCTGGGGATCTAGCAGGCCATTTAGTGGGTCCATTTCTTCCAATCCATTGATTAGGGTAGGTGTTATTTAAGTAATCTCTAACTGCATTTAAATAATGTTAGATCCTATTTTGTAAGCTGTCCTATTATAGTAAACAAATATGGAAGGGGTTGTGTGTGAGGCAACATATATAGTCGCTGTGCTACTCCTGAGTTCGAGTCTCATCAGCGGCAGATGGCAATGTCGTAGGGAATAATGGTCGTGTAATTGTTTATGTGTATATGTCTTTATTGATCGGTGGAATAATTAATACTAAACTCCGCCAGAACGGAAATCTAAATAAGACGAGTAAAAGTTAAAAATAAATCGAGGTCAAGTTATGAAGTGCTGCTAAATTTTAATGGGTATCCCCCGAAATTTTCACAAATTTGTTATGAAATATTATTAAGTAATAATATTTGCCGTACTAGTTAATCGGTTTCTACAATAGCTGATATTGACAAAAGTATATCTCACTGTTTGTAATAGCAAGTGGTCACTTCCACTCGTTAATTGCTACCATTGACACATGTTAATTTTATAGTGGGGAAACTTCAATAATAACTAGATACTTTGACGTGCACTTTATATGAGAAGTGCATGAATCGTGGCAACAAAATCTGTTAATTGATTATCTAGGCTTCATATCCACTGGTAATTATATTTTGTTTGAACGCCCGTACATACTAAGTGGTAATTAGTTCAGGTACGCAACCTGTAATTTTCGAACTATTCTCTTGACTTCAAGTTTTAATAACTTATTAATAACTGAACACTACCAATTTACATTTAAATTATGGTATAATTTGCTGTTACTACATTATTTGCATGAATAATACATTTAAACAGCTAGGTTTTATTTATTTATAATTATTTTAGACCAACGTAAGGATATTCGTATTTTCTTGGAAGAATACGACAAGAAATACATAGGAAGGGGCGTTTTTCTATAAGTTTAATGCCCATTTTCATAAACTTCTGTGTAGGGATAGAATAAATTTTAAATGCTGGTTCTGGTACACACATTAAATCCCAATTTAATTTTTTACTCCCTTTAATAATAGGGTGGGGGTGGTAGAGGGGATTGTAGATTGTTTTATGGGGTCGCTTGGTTTCGAACAGCCTTACTTCACTTCGACCTAAAAGATCTTTTGTGATTTACTCTCTACATCTAGTCGTTGCCCAGGATTCCAAGACTTTTTACAAAGCTTGTGATTGTCCTGGGGGCTACTTTCCCTATGTCTTCAGGCGTTAATTCCGCCTGTTCTAGGAATTTTAGCCTAATGCGGACTAACACCTTGCATTCACAAAGTATATGTTCCGCAGTTTAAGTTGCAGTATTGCAATATCTGCATGTGTTGTCTACTGCCTTGTCCATATTCTTGAGATGATATCTCAAGGGGCAGTGACCAGTTAGAAGGCCTGTGATTAGCCTTAATTCGGACTTTTCAAGTTCGAGAAGCCTTGTGGCATTCTTTGTCGAATCAAGTTCTAGAAATGGCAATAATTTGCAATGGCAATTATTCACACAGGAGTACAGGAGCTAGGGAGTGTTAATGTGTCTTTCAAGTTTCAAAATTTGCTAAATTAATCGATCTTTCCGCTCGCAGTGTCAAACCCCATTAAAACGTATCCATGCCAAAAGAAATTTTTGAGACGTTTCGTTCTTGTATACACACTATATAACGTTTTAATTTTGTTTACTTCCTTTCATAATAATGTGGGGGTGGTAGTGGGGGGTGGCTAATGCCAAAAAAATTTTGAGACCTTGACTTCTCGAACATGCCCTAAATTGCAATTTTATGGACCCTTATCCGTGCCTTGCCCACTTACCCCATTTACCATCGAACTATTCAACGGAATTAGATCAAAATATAATCTAGTTCCAGATCTCGTTATAATACATAAGTGTACCAGATTTCAAGTCAATATCATAAACAGTATAAAACGTGCGCACAAAAAAAAAGTTACAGACCGACATATAGAAATTTTGTTTTCACTCAAATTTAAAATCTCGACGTTTCATGACATTTTAGGCTATTTCGACAAAAAAATTTTTGCGTTACTATACTTGCACTCGACGTGGAACTAAAAGTAGGTATAAAAGAAAATTTTCTAATGCAAAAAATGTATTACAGTATAATTGTAGAAGCATCAACTAATCAAAACCTCATAAATTATGAAATCATAAAAAACAACAATATTGCTGATAGTAAACGTCTTCCCGATAGATTTGCCAACGAAAATGGTTCTACTATAAATACTGTCAATGATGCAGTAGATGAATTTCATCGCTACTTCTAAGATTCTATAAGACAGCTCATTTACAATACGAATATTGATACTATGATAATATTGTTACAGTAATGTGTTTCTGGCACCCATTGTTACTGTTAAAGAACACGCAAAAACCTTCGATAAACTTTTAGAAACTGGAACAAAATCCGACTAACTAGATTTAGAAAGTATAACGAAAACCGGAAATTTTGAAAATAAAAACTCTTGTACGAATCCACGTTGTGCAGCACTGCAACTCATGCGTTGTGTTAAATATGAGGACAAGTTATCCAGTCTCTAGTCAAAGTATTTCGAGAGTTTTGGCGAAAATGACCTTTAGCGACAAGGGTGGCCATTCGTTTTCTAGCAGTCGATTTTGACGGGAAAATGATGGATTTTAACGGGATTTGCCCTAAACCGGTTCCTCAGTGATTCGGTGTCAGAAAAGTATCTTTACCATGTACTCAGATGTGCCATGGACCGCCTTGCCTGAACGTATATATATATATTTAAAATTGTCACAAAATAATTCAAAGTCGTTGCGATTCAAGCATTTTTAAGCTCTGAGGAGCGAACCAAAGTATTATTGAACTGATAATACGTAAATAGACAGGCAAGCAAAAGCCCACCAAAAATTTATAAACATTGAACTTTTCTTGAATCTTTTTCTGTAATCGTTAGCTATAAACCGCACATTGGATGGTAGTTGGTACATTATGAGTCGTTCCGTTCCTCACTATGTGTTGTACACGGGCCAGACTATAGTTTGTCAATACATTTTTCTTGAACGTTTTTGTATAACATGATTTTTTAAAAGAGATTTAATATGCACTTTTTTAACTTTATATTGTCTTTTTCTTGTGTTTTCAAAATTCCTTTTCAGTTACTCTCTGTCTTTTCCAAGCTTTTCGAACTTGCATTTGCTAGTCAGTAAAAAATTTATATCAATAAAAATAATATATTATCTTCTAGGCAATATAGTTTTAGAGAAGGATACTGTACTCAGGATGCAGTTACATCTTTAGATATATTCTTATTCTTCAAAATATTGATAAAAAAAGTGTAAATTTCGATTTTTTGATGTCTAGAGCTTTTGACAAGGTTAATCATAAATTACTACTTAATAAAATATGCGCGTATGATGTAAGAGAAATAGCTAATTCTTGGATAAGTCCTACCAAAGCCATCGCACTCAGAGAGTCGTACTAAAAATCGTATCTATCAGATGACAAGTTGGTGACAACTGGAATTCCACAAGGTAACACTTTAGGAGCTCTGCTTTATCTCAGTTATATAAATGATCTCCAAAGTCGTTTAAAAATAACGACTGCCTTACACGTGATTCAATTTGCTGATGATGTGGCAGTTGCATCGGTGGCACATGAGGTACATAAGCTGTTAGCTAGTGAAGACATTTGTACCGCATTAATGAACAGTTATTGCAACCAAAAATTAATGTGACAAGAACGCAAATGTTGATGTTTGCCAATAATATCCCGGATCAAAGCTTATCAGTAAGAATCGATAATTTATCCGCAAAAATAGCCACTCAGTAAAACTATTAGGTATAATTGTAGATTGTAACTTAAATTGGTTTGAACATATTGAAGAGTTGCCAAAAAAAAATGTTTGTTTGTTGTTTAGCAACTTCGTTCTTGTGTAAACCTGTAAGTAAATTAATGGGTATTAGAAACAGTTTTTTTTAGGAAATATCTACACCCTGTAAAATTATTTACGTCTTGATATTAAGAACCACCCATAATATCAGTATTGAATCATCTAGGCATCATGGGTATGTCGATAATTAATTAATTATTCAAATATTACAGTCACTTAAATATAATCGCAGTGTACATCAGTAATTACAATTTAGATACCACGATCAACAAATCAATATATAAACAGACATATCATGTCAGCGATGTAAATATATATTTTTTTCTTTAAATATCAGTTAAATCGCATCAGTTAAAATACAATGATTTTTGTGCACTAAAAATAGGTTGTCTTTCTGAGCATAACATAACCCTGCCAATTAATTTAATGTCTGTTTTTTCGGATATAACACAATGAAACATTCGACGATTTGTTTCTATAGAAACGTTGCTATAGCAACGTTTCGAAATATGTATTTTCTTCCTTTTTTACGTGAAGTTTTCGATGAGATTTGAGGGTTTCGAATTTCCTATAACAACACGTCAATGTTCTATTTTATCAAAACGGATTGATGTATAACTGAATTGTTGCCATCTCTATTGGCTTTCGCAGTATTCATTTTTTTCATTATCAATTGATTTTGGAACATTGACAAACGGCAGACTATTAGAAATAATTTGACAGCAATGCGGAGGAGGTACTCCCCATTATTTTCGCGCAAATCATTAGGAAAGAAAATTCATGAGTAATCCCGCAAAGAAAAAAGTGCAGCCGCGGACACGTGTTTCGGACTTTTTTGTCCTCATCAGCACGGTGTAGCATGGTTGAAAGCATGGGTTCAACTTAGGAAAAACGACACAAATTTAAGCACAGGCAGAAAGCCAGTTGCTCATTTGTGACGCAGCTTGCGGAGCCAAGTCAAAACAATTTTTAAGTCAGTTTTAACATAATTATGTATGGAGATTTTTTTATTATTTATTGAGAAAATACAATACAGAAAGTTAAGAATAATCCAGTTGCCGTGTACTTTCCGAACTTAATGAAACTTTGGGATGTTGTTTGTGGGTGTTCAGTAGTGCTACACCCAATTTATCCACAAAAAAAAACGTTGTGGAATTTTGGGGAGGGACGAAAATCCTCAAAATTTTTGCGCTTTTTCTGTTTTTTCGAAATATTTCGAAAACGTTTGATATTAGCGGACAACTTCAAATTAATAAATTGTAGCTGATTAAATTTCCTGCAATTTGCATGGTAAAACGTATTTGTTGACCCCATAGGTACCGAGATACAGAGTTTCGAAAAAGTGCAAAATTCCTTAAAATCGTAAAAAACTGCTGAAAAGGCTGGTTTTCGATATTTATTTTCCATACCAACTTTTTTCTAAGTCGGTGGCCAAACCTAAATTCCAATTGGCCAGACCGCCACCTACCAAAGACGTGGCCACCTACCATGTTTTCCGAACATATCTCCAGGTCCAAACACGGCTGGGTTTGGGAGTGGTCGCTGACGAGACGAGGAATCGTCCCCATCAGGACCACACGTAATGCAGCTCCAAACATATTGAACATCGTCTTTTGTAAATGCAAGAAAGGGTATAGCAATGCAGCCTGCAGCTGAAATAAAAACAGGAATGCTGTGCTCCACCCTTTGTAAGAACTGATCGGGGCATGCATGCGAAAATTCTCCAGAGCCTGATCTCCAGGACGAAGAAGCAGAAAGAGAGAACGAAGAAGAAGTGATTATGAACGCACTGCTAGACGATGAAGAAGAGCGTGAAGAAAATGAAACTCCGTACGGTGCCAAATGCCTAAAAATAAAAACTTTACTTCATTAACATTTATTTTAGATTTCCCTACTTTAAAATTTTCCTTACAAATTTACTTTATTAGACAGTAAGAATCGCTCTAATATACTACATATAAAGAATACTGTGTTTTAATGCTATTTTTTTCAACCTAATGAACATCTATTAGTGGAGAGACGAGCTGGGTTATTTTTTTCTCTTTCAAACCTTACATGTACACTTATGATATGAACATCTTAAAGTAGAAGGAGGTCGTGATGGTTGGGGCGGTTCGTAGTTGAACCCATGCAATTGGAAGTAGATACCACAAGTCCATTAAGTATGTTGAAAAATGGAATATATCGAAAACCATCAGCTTTCTTAGCGGTTTTTTACGATTTTGAGAATTTTGAAATTTGTCTAAACTTTCTCGGTACCTATGGAAAAAAAATACGTTTCACCATGCAGGAAATTTAATCGTCTACAATTTTCTAATTTGAAGTTGTCCGCTAAAATCAACCGTTTTCGAAATATTTCGAAAAAAGTGCAAACATTTTGGGTATTTTCGCCCCTGCGCAAAATTACACAAGGTTTTCTTTGTTGGGTAAATTGGGTGTAGCACTACTGGACACTCACAGACAACGTCCCAAAGTTTCATTAAGTACGGAATTTTTTTAAGGTACCCCTCAGATTTGACCCTATGACGACTGGCCTAGAAGTCAAATAAACGTTTTAATTTCGGAGAAATAAAAATTATGCTTTTTTAAAATAAATCAGCGATTTTTAAAATCATGATTTTCATCAACATTGATTTTTTTATTTGACAACAAAAATACCAATGGAATAAAGTCTTGCTTAATTTAAAACGGGCAAATCTGTAATTAAAACTTCAATATTAATACAGCATGTTTAATTTACTATTTTTCTCGTAATTACAGCACTTTTATAAAATTTTACAGTTGGATTTTGCCTGGAAATGTCAAATAATAATTTAATGTCAGAAGTGATTTAATATTGCAGTTATTTATCTCAATATCAATTTTAGCTCTATAATCTCAGTTCTAAACGACGCCGACGCGACACAGAACAGAAACTGCTATTCCATTCAACTTTACAAAATAAAAAAAATTAACGAAATCATGTACAATGTACCAAAATAGTAATCGACAGGATGCGATCTGGACCGGATGGTAGCTCGAAGCACCATAGACAAGCGGTCTGCTCGCGAGGAGAATGTTAACAGTTATCCACATAAAGATACGTTGTCCTCACGCGCTTGGTAATTCAGTAATAAAGTCTTTTTAGACTTCTATCACATCATAAACTACGTACTGTAAGAAAGTTGTATCACGTCATCCGACAGACGTATTTACTTAAAAATACCACCTTCCTGTCACTTTAGCAAGAACGCCGTTACAGAGACGTCTTTAGACTTTTGTGGAGCTCTTCGGAGACAGCATTTTTTTATGGCAGTCGAATTGTTTTGTGTTCTTGGTGCCTCTCTAGTGGGAAAATATTGTGAGAAGCTCAATCTATAACGTTTTTTTTTAAATCTTTCAATCGTGTGACATATCGGAAACTTTTTATTGGTATTTTCGTATATCGAAAAATGCATATCAAGAATTGAGTATATTTTATTATAGACGTTAGCACAAGCTGGGTGTTCCATTTGAAAAAATTGAGAAAATTCAATTTAAAAAGTTCATAATTGAAAAATAAACACTTATTTATTCATAAAACGAAAATGGTTGCAATTGGCCCTAGGAAAGTACTTACAAAAAATGTTCGTTTTTCATTTCTACATCACATCATCGAAAAATATACAGGGTGTTGCATTTGAAAAAATTGAGAGAATTCAATTTAAAATATTCTTAACTGAAAAATAATTTTTGGTCACCCTGTACATTTTTAGGAAATGAAAATGATTCAAAAACATTAATTAGATGTATCGTAACTGATATTGACATAAGTTTTCCTTAAAACCCATAATTGTGACTGTGGTGATTTTTGTAATATCCATCTGCAGATTGCATTATTTCAACAAAAAAAATTCCTTACATCCAAGGGGTTGGGACATATTCAATGCTAATATAGGAATGAATAGAGCCTAGAAAGAGGCTTTAAAAAATGTATTGATATACATAGCATTCCATTTAAAAAAAGGCACTTGGTCCTGTAATTTCGTCTTGTCTCGCCCTGAATGTTCGAAAATAATCTCCAGTTATAGACTTTTTTATCTAGTTTACTTGCAATTTTTTAAAAAAATTCTAGCTATCGCAGAACTCGAGCTATAGAGGTCCGACTCACTATTGCTCCACCCTCTGTATATTCTCTAGTATCAGTCATATCCTCGAATACATTTCGTTATATAATGCACAATTTACCAACATTTTACGTATACATAGCTAAAAGTCTGTATGAGCAAGGATATCCATGTAACCTGCATTGCAAAAAACCCCCCTTTCTAGTACAGTCGTATAAAACAGTGTTAAGTACCACGATGGCTCAACGATATGACGCTTGTTAAATAAAATCAATGAGATTTTTTTTTTTTATATTTATTTAACGTCGGCCTATTTCCGCTACTGAGGCCTAACACCGACGCCTGTAGACGAGCTACCCCCAATCAGGAATTTTGCCGAACCTCTTCCCTTAAGAAGAGTAGGGATCTTTTACTTGCCTAACATTTAATAGCCAAGGGACCGACGGCTTTACATCCCCTCCGAAGGATGGTATATCTCCTATACAACCCTCGCCTAAGGTTGTATAGCTTCCGCGCATACACTGATATACAAGCCGCTGGAAGATGTGTGAGGCGAGAAGGCGGTTTCCGTTGGAATGATCACCCATCCAAGTACTAACTGCGCCTGTCGTTGCTTTACATCGCATACCGAAGTATGTACATAGTAAAGACGCACCTACGCTCGCCCCTAAATCAATGAGATAGCATGGAAATACTACTTATATTGTATATATATTTTAAATGTTAATAAATGTTTTTAAATTGCAAAAATGGCGTTACAAATGAAAGGAAGCGTTGTTCAAACCCCACCTGCTCAGCTTTTTTATTCATTATAAGACTCAAATTTCCCGAATCCCGTTAATTCAAGATTATTAGTAAATATACAGACTGTCCATTTTATCAGGGCCCTCGAGAATATCTCACTTAATATCGGTCGTAGAAAAAAATTATTTTTACGAAAATTGTGCTGATTTATGTAACTTACAAAATGGTTTAAAGACATTTGAAATCCATGGCTTACTTTAAGAGTTATGGCGGAAAATATCGAAAATGCGGAAAACGTCTCCGTTATTTGAAGTGATACGAGAAAAATTCTGAGGCGAAAATTTTTTGCAAAATAGAGTGTTTCAACGAGGTTTTATCTAATTTTTTTCAAAACCGCTGTATTTTGAGATTTACTCTTCAGGCTGTTAAAAAAATTATTTTGAAACGGGCGGGAAATGGCGCCATTAAATAGAGTATTTTCCTCCCTTTTCAACGATATATCAGATGCCATATATATTCATTGGTACTACGTTAGTAATTATAAGAACATTTTTTTAAAACCAATAAATTTTTTTTTAACAAGCATTATACTTGCCGTGGAGAAGTATGATTAAATAAAACGGTAAAATAATTCAATAAGTTTTTCAAGTCTTTGCTATAATAAAACATTAACACAATTAAGAAGAATAAAGTAAATTCAGGTAACAAAAACAAAATACTAATCAAGAAAGCAACATGGAGCAATTATGGAAAGAGTATTCGCAGTTATGCCAATGTATAGAGGTCCTCCATAAAAGCGTCACTCCTTGCTCAGAAAGTTAAAATGTCTTTACCAATTAATTTAAGTATAATATCCATTTGTTTGTATTTCATGATTTCACTATTATTTCAATTATTTTAAAATAGTTGGCTATGAACAAACTTGACAATTTAATTTTTTGACAGATCATCTCAATTAATACTTAAACTCTCACTCAATCACAATCGTTTAAGAATTTAGAATTTTCAAAAATGATTTTCACTCACATTGATCATTATAATATGTTCGTTACATATTGCCAATGCAATTTTAACTCTGGATTAGCTCAAAACGCTACGAAACTGAAAAATAATGGTTCATTTTTAAAGAAGAAGACAAGGTTGAACAGTGTTATTGATAATGTAAACAAGGTAAACCGAGTTATTAATTATGTAAGTAATAAAAATACAGAAAATTTGGAAACATCATTAAGAGAAATTCAAATTACTTGTCATATAAATAAAAAAGTGCTAGAATTTTTTTTTTAAAAATGGTTACCGGCGTTATAAAGCCAAAAAAGTTCACAATTTTACAAGCGGGGGACAAACCAAGGAAGACGACTTTTTGTAGGTGGCTGTTGGAAAAGAAGCATGACAATCCATTAATATGTAATAAAATACTTTGGTCCGACGAGGCAAATTTTTCCAATAATGGATTTTTTAATCGCAATATTCATTACAAATGGACACACACTGGCATAGACTGACTGGGTTTCAAAATCGTTTTTCAATAAATGTGTGGATAGGTATTTTAGGCACCAATTTAATAGGTCCTTATTCTTATGATGGTCACCTCAGTGGTCAAAGGTACCTAAACTTTTTGAGAAATGAATTTAATGAATTCTTAGATGACCTACCTTTAGAGAATCGACACAACTTTCAATATTTTCAAGAAGATGGAGCTCCTCCCCACAATTCCCAGATTTGCCTAGATTATTTAGACGAAATTTTGCCTCAACATTGGATAGGTACCAATGGATTTATTCGATGGCCCTCTCGTTCTCCAGATATAACCCCAATGGATTTTTTTCTATGGGGGTATATTCAAGATAAGGTGTTTTCGACGACATCGCAAAATGTAGAGGACCTAAAAGCTCGAATTCAGCAGGCATGTATTTACAGTTACCCCCGAAATGCTGAGTTATGTTTTAAAATGCAGTGCCTCGCCGCGCTCGATTGTGCATAACAAATCGCCGTGGACACTTGATATGATATCTTAAAAATTATTTTGAGAATTACATAAATATTAATGTTTTGTGTGCTGCTATATTCTTTTATTATTAATTTGTTTGTGTTACCTGAATTTATTTTATTCTTCTTAATTGTGTTAATGTTTTATTATAGCAAAGATGTGAACAACTTATTGAATTATTTTATCGTTTTATTTAATAATACTTCTCCACGGCAAGTATAATGCTTATTAAAAAAAAAATTATTGGTTTAAAAAAAAATGTTTTTATAATTACTAACGTATTACCAATGAATAAATATGGCATGTGATATATCATTGAAAAGGGAGGAAAATACTCTATTTAATGGCGCCATTTCCCGCCCGTTTCAAAATAATTTTTTTAACAGCCTGAAGAGTAAATCTCAAAATACAACGGTTTTGAAAAAAAACGTCGTTGAAATCTTCCTGTTTTGCAAAAAAATTTCGTCTTAGAATTTTTCTCGTATCTCTTCAAATAACGGAGATATTTGGCCTAGACGTTTTCCGCATTTTCGATATTTTCCGCCACAACCCTTAAAGTAGGCCATGGATTTCAAATGTCTTTAAACCATTTTGTAGGTTATATAAATCGGCACAATTTTCGTAAAAATAATTTTTTTTGTGCGACCGATATTAAGTGAGATATTCTCGAATGCCCTGATAAAATGGACAGCCTATATATACTGCCTAGTGTTATTCAGAGACTTGTATGATTTCTCAGAATCCCGAAACCACCTCGTTCTCATTGCCCCGAACCCACTCCGTTCTCACAATGCTGGAAAATTTGTCATGAACACAACATCTCCTGTTGTTGGAAACACATTTTCTCTCAAAGCCAAAAAGCGCTCCATCTTGAACGAGAATTTCTCGATCGGCCTGAACCGTATTTTCTCTTTACGCTACTGTCTTCCTCCCACTTTTTCTTCACACTCATAATAGTACTTTTAAACAATTGATAATGGTTAGCAACTGCTCTGATAGACCATCCCTCTTCATGTTCAGTTAATTTTAGCATTGCGGAAATATGGCACTGGCTGACAAATAAATAAAGAATGATTTAATATAATAGCGAGAAATAGCTGTAGGGGATTTAATTGCACAGAAGTGTAAGTCTGTTGAATCATATCCATTGTATTACTTAGCAATATAGGTAGATGTTAAAATTGGGATGACCCGATGTTAAAAATAAAAATCATAAAACTAATCTCCCTTTGCTTTACTCTGATTTAGTACCTTGTTGTAAGACGTGACCAGCTATTAGCAAAAATTCCGTCATATTAAAGTTGCCGCCTATTACATCATCAATACGGTCTACTACTGCGAAATACCGTGCAACAACTGGCCCACGGCCCGCCCCAGTCCCCGCATTATTGACAAATATGAGCAGGTAGCATCGCTCTGATAGTAAATGGTAGGCGGAAGATGCTCTACCGCCTCGTGCACACGTGTTACCCAACTTGCATCTGTCTCTACTTCAACTCTCCGTACTTTCCAGCCACTCGAAATATACTCACATGTGCCTCTTTCTCGCAATAATACATCAACCACAACCTCCACATGTTCGCGCATCCTTTTTATATTCTATTCCGATATCCCGACAGTTGAAGGTGCGTTTTCGTATCCGGTCAGGACCACTTCACGGAGACACGTGCTTTTAAGGATGATCTAACAATTGAAGAAATACTAACAGTTTTCAAGCTGCGTTACTTTCTCAGGCGTAAACTGTAATTTGGAGGTAGTGTGGCAATTCTAGTTAAGTATTTCACATGTTTACCCGGATCATTTTCGTATAAACTTGTTTGCGGGGCTAAGAGGTATTGCTAAATGCTACTTATAAGGGTAATATTAATATTAAACGTTGTATAGAGTACTTACAAAATGTCCGAATCTAACCAAGTCTCAGTTAGGGCTATATAATCCAGTCTATGTATAGAAAATTGATCGATTTCACGTAAAAAAATAATACAGGTATCTGAAGGTTATGATTTAGAGAAAAGTTGTATTAGTAAAAGTTGTAGGTATTAAAAAGACCTTTAATTTCATTTTTATGCGTTAAAATTGATAAATAAATTAGCGAGATAATGGCGAAAAGCCCTCTTTTTTGTAGTATTTTATAAATGTTAATAACTTTTGAAATAATGGTAGTGAATAATTGCATTTGTTTATCTCAGAGAGCGTCTGCATAAACAATCGTCATAAGCAAGATGACAGATCTAGAGATGTTTAACAATGTGGAATGGATTTTTGAAAAACTGAACTACAAGGTAAGTATTGTTAAGAAAATTGTTGTTAAAAAGTTCGTTTAAAAGGTGGATGTTTTTTTGCTTAAAAACAAATAGAATAAATTTGTTATTTTTTATGATAAACGTTTGTAATTAGGTGCATTGAAAAGCCGTTTGCAAACTGAGTATTTAAAAAAAATTAATCCTCTACGACCAATAGCAGTCAAGATAGCAACTTTTTTAAATCGTATCTCTATTATTTAGAAACATTAAAAGTTGAAATTTTCACAGATTTTCAATGAAGACCTATATTTTATGATTCAATAGATAAACGTACAATTTATGTAATGAGCATGTAGGCCTAGCCTAGCTCTTGAAAATGACTAGCGTCTAGGAGCCACGTATCACTTTCTATTTTTAACCTCACCACAATAAAATTGTGAGAGGTTACTAAAATTGGTTCAAAAACGAAAATTGAGATAACATCAAATCCGTTTTGAGGTCCCAGGAACCCAAAAAACTGGTTTTTGAAAAAAGTCTGTGTGTGTATGTGTGTTAGCACGATAGCGCCGAAACTACTGAACGGATTTGAATGAAACTTTGCATGTTCGTTTCTTTAGTGCCCCAGAAGATCTGAAAAGGTTTTGGTTGAGATCGAATTACGTTTAGTGCCGTTTTGACGCAACAAGTTGTTTATTTTATAATTACTTTCAATTTGCAATGGAACCATTGAAAAGCAGTTAAAATTCTGATTTCAACGATATATCACACTCCCACCTTTTCGATTTGGTTTCCCTGAAAAAAATTAAAAACAAAGCAAATACGAAGCATAGATCGCATTTCGCGCGACATGATCGATGCGCGTAGCCGTTACGTCGTGAAACTCGTCACATCACGTGTCAATTCTCGTGTGAGGGTTTCTTCACTGCTCTAGAAGTAGAGCGGATTACGTTTAGTGCCGTTTTTAAATATATATACAGACAAATCGAAGAATTAAACTACAAATATTCCTCTAAAATCAAGTAAAATTACTGAACTGCTAATGTTTCATTTAACAAAGACAGCCCCGAGCGATCGGATTGCAATGAGCAAATTTTGACGATTGTCATTGGCATCGTTTGTCATCCGATAACGTTGGTGTCGTGTCATGTTAATAAGATTTCGGCATATTTGTTACTTTTAGTGACTGCACCAGTGGATTGTCACAAACTTTAAAGGTAGATGTAACAATATCAATATCATATGCTGTACCTTCGTTGGTGAATTTATTATAGATTATCACTTTGCCAATTTTCAGTTTGTTGCTTTACAAATCTGTAGTATTTAGGATAACTAGACTTTCTTAATCGTTCAAGTGATGTTAATGTTGTTAATATCCTATAGTATATTATTCAACGAGCGATAATGTAGGTAATAACTCGCATAGATGAAATTTGCAGCACGAGCCGCAGGCGAGTGTTGTAAATTCATTAAGTTGAGGTTTTTTTTAGTGCCCCAGAAGATCTGAAAAGGTTTAGGATGAGATCGGATTACGTTTAGTGCCGCTTTGTCACACAATTTAATGCTCTTTTCGGCTTCAAAGATCCACCGAGTGGGGAGGTTCCAGCCGCTTCCAGTTAGTAGCTGCCGATTTTTTCTCCTGAGACTTGCGCAGAATGTTTTGTCACAATGCTGCGGTGTGTGTTGCCTATTATCCCCTTGTCATGAATATCTATTATTTAATGTAAACAAAATGTCAAAATTAATTTATTTGTTATACCTATATTATAAACATTTGATGATTTACTTTTAAATACAATTGTGTTAAAGTCGGATTTGATAATCTGCATATTTTATCAATATTAAAATTTCAACACATTTGGTTGTTTATTATTACATATACATACGAACTTAAAATTTCTAGGTATTTTATATTTTATTAATTGCTCTAAATGGGAAATTAATAAAATAGTTTTTCAGATTAATATCCATTAAATACTTAGTACTTGTAAAATTGTAGTTTCCTTCTTTTGTGAAACTATATTCTTTGAAATTCAGTTTAAACAAATACAATGTTGTTTTCAAAAATGTATTAAATAGTTTAACTATAAAATAAAAATAATATATATATCCAGTATTAATTAAAAACAAACATATATTCTGTGTTTAAGTAATTTACTTATTTATTTACATATACGGGCGAACCCATATTGCTACAAATTAAAACAAAGAGTGTAAGAAAACATGACAAAAGTAGTACTACACAAGTATAAAAGTACAAAAAAATACAAAAAATTAAATAAAAGAGTATAAGACTGCATGGGGAATTGAAAAATTCATACAAAAGTGGACAAAATAAATGAGTGATAATGGATATGCAATAATTAGTTTCTTACAAATTGATGAAGTTGATGTTTAAATTTTGAAAACTGATGTGTACAAATTTTGCGATACATTTTCCCATCCATGATAGGTGGTCAAATAATGCAAACCAAAATATTATTTTTCTACTAGATAATAATAATAATAATAATAAAATGTCTTTATTTCCTTATGACAGATAGTGTATTACAAAGATAATTAATAAACGAGATGGCGATATTCAACCGTGTTGCTTTTCCATATAACCATCTCCATAAAAAAACCAATTTATATACTATTTACAAATTACAATAGATTCGTGCACACAATTTGCACTTTACAAAAGAACATTAGGGTCTTTTACTAATTACGTAAGATTTGATCTGATTTCTGAAGGCATTCACAGAGGTTAGATCTTTAATTTTCACTGGCAAGTCGTTATAAGTTCTTACGGCGTTATAGCTAAATGAACGTTGAAATAGCGAAGAATTATGGTTGGGTACACTAAAAAGCTGACAATGGCGTGTAGAACGTTCGTGAATATCACTACCTTTAATAAGTTTATGTTGTAGATATGAAGGTGTCTGAGTAGAAATAATTTTAAAAATAAGACAAGCTAGGTGAACTTGAAATCTTTCATCAAGTGTTAACCATTTAGATTCATTAAATTTATTTGTAATATGATCGTATTTACGTAGATTATAACAAAATCGTATACACGCATTTTGCAGTTTTTGTAGACTAACTTTATCTCGCTTCAATAAGGCGGGCCAATATACTATATCACAATATGCAAGATATGACAGAATGAGAGAGTCGCACAATTTTAGTTTAATATCATTACTCAAAATATCTTTATGAAGTGAAAGAATTTTTAGTTTACCAAATGACTTTTGCAATAGATTGGACACATGCTTACTCAAGGTAGTCAGGAAAGTATAGGATTGTACATCGCTAGTATGGTTGGGTTGTTCAAGAAGATGCATACTCCAATACCTATGGGGACCCAGCTCGAAATCATTTTGGAGCGCATAGATCCATACTATCATCCTTTTCTTGCTTTTGAGAATATAACTTCTGTCACGCAACTCCTGCAATGTTGTCGTATGCTTGACTCCAAACGACAATTGGCTAAGTCATATGTTCCTCCTCCGCCTAAGAGTAAATCTCTTATACCAGAGTTGGCTTATGCATCCACTAGTTCTACTACTTCTCGTTCAACCTCTCGTTCTAGTCTCGTCTTGGATGAAGTCCAACATTCTGGAATCAAATGTTTTAATTGTGGTCAAGTAGGTCATGGGCATCGGGAGTGTCAGGCTCCTAGGAAGAAATTCTGCTATAAATGTGGTAAAGCAGAGGTTACGATTAGGTCCTGTCCCAAGTGTTCGCGTTCGGAAAACTGTCCAGGGAGACGCTAATTGGTCGAACAGTTTCTCCCAGTGTATGTGAGTCGACCAGCAATGTTGTTGACTTAAAACAACAAATTTTTCTGGATTATGTCATTTCTCATGTGGTTGGTGATCAGCGTCCTTATTTACAACTTTCAGTATTAGGTTTTCCTATGATGGGTTTGTTGGATTCAGGTGCTACCAGGACAATGGTTGGATCATCTGGTTTTGAGGTCTTCCAGCAGATTGGTTTAAGTTTGAAGCCTTCTGTCAATGAGTGCAGAGTGGCTAACGGGCAAGTCTGTTCCGTTATAGGTTATGTATCTGTTCCTTTCTGCTTGGGTGACAAAGTTCATGTAATAGATGTCCTAGTAGTTCCGGAAATACCGCATAAGTTAATTCTAGGGATAGATTTTTGGGTGGCGATGAATATTATACCAGATTTACGACAAGATGTTTGGCATTTTTCTGAGCAGGAACCACTCGTTGAGGTTAACAGTGTCCTTGACGAAACTTCTTTAAGTGTATCACAGAAACTAGCTCTGGATAGTTTGGTGGATGAAAACCGGAAACTGATGGGTACTTCCCTTGGTCGTACACATCTCGTTTCTCATGAGATCGAGTTACTCCCAGATACCAAACCTATCAAACAGAGATACTATCCTGTTTCGCCTGCCAGACAAAAACTGATTGATGATGAGATTAAGAAAATGCTGGAGTTAAATATCATCGAACCGTGTAAAAGTCCTTGGTCTTCTCCAATATGTTTAGTGCAGAAAAAGGATCAAACTCTGCGTTTTTGTGTAGATTACCGGCGCCTTAATGCTGTTACCAAAAAGGATGCCTATCCTCTGCCGCTGATTTCCTCCATATTAGATCAGTTGAGGGATGCCAAATATCTAAGTTCATTAGATATTAAGAGCGCATATTGGCAAGTTCCTATTGCTGAATCGTCCAAAGACTATACCGCTTTCACTGTCCCTAATGGCTTGTATAGGTTTCGAGTTATGCCTTTTGGGTTGTCAAATGCGCCTGCGACTTGGCAGCGTCTTATTGATACCGTGCTTGGAGCTGATTTGCAGCCTTCGGTTTTGGTCTATTTGGATGACATTGTGGTAGTGTCGAAGGATTTCGAATCTCACCTAGAAACGTTGCAGAAGGTTTTTGATCGCTTGCATTCTGCTGGGCTGATAGTTAGTTTTGACAAGTGTCAATTTTGCCGTCCTGAGCTTAAGTACTTGGGATATGTTGTTGATAAGTATGGTTTACGTCCTGACCCAGCGAAAGTAGAGTCGATTTTGAGTGTACCTTCTCCGAAAAACGTTAGGGAAATTCGTAGATTTATAGGCACAGCATCTTGGTATCGAAGGTTTGTACCGCAGTTTTCTACAATAGTGGCTCCTTTGTCGAACCTCACTAAGAAGAATGTTAGTTGGTGTTGGTCGCCTGAGTGCGAGAAATCTTTTAAACTTCTTAAGGAGTGTTTGGTTACTGCACCTATTTTGACCTGCCCTGATTTTGAGCGTACCTTTTATGTGCAGACAGATTCGTCGGCATTCGGTGTTGGTGCCGTGCTCACGCAGCAATTTGATGATGGAGAAAAGGTAATTTGCTATTTGTCCCGTTCTTTGACTAGCCAGGAGCGCAAATATAGCTCGGTCGAAAGAGAATGCATCGGCGTAATTTGGGCAGTGGAGAAGCTACGTCACTATCTGGAAGGTTTCCACTTCAAAATCATAACGGATTGTCATTCTTTGCTATGGTTGCAGCAGCTGAAAGATCCCCAAGGTCGATTGGCCAGATGGGCACTTCGTCTGCAACCTTATGATTTTGAACTGATTCATCGCAAGGGCTCTGAACATACCGTCCCTGATTTTCTGTCTCGTTCAGTACCAGTAACGGTGGAATCCATCGAAGTATTGTCGGTCACGGACCATGCTGATTTTCCCACCGATAAATGGTATTTGAGAATGTTGGAGCGAGTCGAAAGGTCTCCTATGCGTTATCCCTTATGGCGTATACAGAATGGCCAGTTGTACAAGTATGTACGTTTGCGTTATCCCGAGTTAGCAGATCCTGCCGACACTTGGAGACTGGTTTTACCCAAAGAGAAACGCCTAGAAATAATTAGGTCGTTGCATTGTGATGCGAGTTGTGGACACGCAGGGGTCCATAAGACTGTGGCTCGAGTGGGAAAAAGGTATTATTGGCCGAAATTAAAGGCCGATGTGGCTAAGTTCGTTAGGCAATGTGAGATTTGCATAAGTACTAAACCCGAACAGAAGTCACTTATGGGAAATTTGTTGAGGAAGACGCCTACCGTGGGAAAACCTTGGCAATTAGTTAGTGCCGATCTGATGGGTCCATTACCCAGGACGGCCAAAGGTTATCAGTTTATTCTTGTCGTGTGTGACAATTTTAGTAAGTTTGCCATGGTGTTTCCGTTGAGGTCAGCTACCGCTAATAGCATATCGCAGGTCATCGAGGATAATGTAATTCTCTTATTTGGCGCTCCGAAGACTATAGTGGTAGACAATGGTCGTCAGTTTCAGAGTAACCGTTTCCAAAATCTTGCAAAAACTTACAACATCGAAATAGCGTACACCGCAAATTACCACCCTCAATGCAACCTGACTGAAATGGTAAATCGTGTTGTTAAGACTATGTTATCTGCATATGTAAAGGATAATCACAGGGCTTGGGATCAATTTTTGCCGAAAATAGGTTTTGCCATTAGATCGTCCAAACATGAGGTTACAGGCCTAACGCCTAATTTTGTCAATTTTGGTCGTGAAATTTCGTTAGATGGCAACAGTGATAAGTACGTACCTTCTGAGTCTGAGTACCCAGTTGTAAATCCTGAAAACCGTAAACTTGCCTTCGCTAAGATTTATAAGGATGTTCAGAGTAGAATATTAAAGGTCCATAAATCCAGTAAGAAACATTATAACCTAAGACGCCGACCCGATAAGTTTGTTTTGAAGCAAAAGGTCTGGAGACGTTCTCACGCCCAGTCTGATGCTTCTAAATATTTCACGGCAAAGTTAGCACCTAAATTTGTGGGTCCCTTCACGATTAGAAAAATTCTCTCACCATGGACTTATGAGCTTGAAGGTTCTGACGGTAAACGTTTGGTGTGGCACATAAAAGATCTGAAAGCACACCCTCCCGATGACAACTAGTTGTGGGCTGTTAGTTCCGTTGACGTACTTAGGCATCCGAATAGGCAATGACGAATTCGTTTTTTTTTATGTTGGTCTTAGTAACATGGTTTTAGGTCACTTCTGTCGTTAATTTGGTAGTAACATTTGTTTTCCTGGTTCATTGGTCTTGCTCAGGTGGCTGAAACCCACTGAGTAAGTTTTCACCTTTTTCCGCCTCACGGGAGGAAGTGTCTTTGGTTGGATCTCTGTGATGGGGGATGCACGAATACCATCACCGTGGTTATACCTGCGAGGGGTAAGAGTCCCCAAAATGGTCTTGTGTGGCGCTTGCGTCTTGAGGGACTCCGTCTCGTTGGGGGCGCTCACATTGCTGGCAGCTGCCTTTAAAGGTATCCGTTGGAGGGGCTCGAGCTTGGGAGGTGCTGCTTGGAGGTAGCCTGGTCTAGGCCTGGTTATCATTACCCGGGTAGGCACTACTGGGCTTCAGACTAACCTCGTTGTCTAGCAAGGGTGGTCGTCGTGGTGTGACGGGGAACACTCCCGTACCTTATTGTTTTGCTGGTGGAGTAGCCTTGGGGCGAGCTACTTCCTAGCTGTTAAGTCCTTATGCGTTTTTGTTCTTTTTTTTTCCTTCTCTTTCTTTTTTTTCTCTATGTATTTTTTTTTGAGTTGTGTTGTTATGCCTGATGGTAACTTGGGAGACGAGTTAGCCATCCCCGTGCATTTAAGTCTCCTTATTTTGACATTATTTTTGTTGTTATGCCTGATGATAACTTAGGAGACGAGTTAGTCATCCTCGTGCATTTAAGTCTCATTATTTTCATTGTTATGCCTGATGGTAACTTGGGAGGCGGGTTAGCCATCCCCGTGCATATTAAGTCTCCCCACCAATTATCCATCCTCTGGTGAGAAGCTAGTAAGAAAAAAAAATCTTCCATTTTTTTTTTCCTGCGAGTAAAGGGGGAGTTGTTACGGACCTCTAGCGTATGCGACCCACCATACGCTTTAGCGTTTTGTGGGCCGCATTATAACAACTGCTACACGTCCGTAACACATTTCGCTATTCTCCATGGGAGGGCGACACATTTGTGACACGTGATCAACAGGGAGAACGGAAGCAGACATTTTTGGTTGGCTTGGCTTGGCTTGTTGGTTAGTTGTTATTCTGTGAACCTTGATTTTATTCAAGGCATCCGCATGGATTTTAGAATAACCAACTCAAGAAAATTTCCTCAATCCGTTGTTGTTCCGTTTAGCGGAATATTTTGTGTTTGTGAGTAAATTTTATCTGCGGAAGCAGGATATTAAATTACACAAGGTAAGCTAACCTCTTCACGCCATCTTGCCCGTTCTCTACCCACGTGTTTCGCAAATTTGCAGGCTTTCCTGTGGAAATACAGTGTCAACTTTAAAAGGCGACTCAACCCCATTTATCCGACTGTGGCTTCCAGGAGTTTTGGTGGATTGTTCCCTCATCAGTGAGGTAAATTATGTTTCATTTGTAGGTTATGTCAGAATTTCTCACATTAAGCACGCTTCACGTGCATTTCTGACTGTGAATTAAATCGTGATATCTTTAGGGTTCCACGGACGGGGCTTCTACGCACGTCAGTGAAGTTCCACGGACGGGGCATCCACAAACAGTGGAAGGTTCCAGGGCTGGTGAGGCCACGATCAACCCCATCCTTGGGTCCATTTCTTGTGTCCCGAAGGCATCTCTGCAGGGCTTCAGTTCTTCCACCGGACTCGGTATCGTACCACCCTGAATAAGTGTGTTTGTGTTGTGATTATTTTTACTTACCGGGGACCACCTTCAGTGGTTCCGCTGGACATCAATTTATACTTTTTGGCATTTTAACCTGTACATTTTTAAATATTTTATGCATATATTTACATATACTTAAGGAGGTTCTTTAAATCAAACCTTTGTGGCAGAATCTATGACAATTTTATGATCAAATTGTAAACCGATGTGTAGCTACACGAGGCATTTTATGAATGTGTTATAACTTTTTAAGCGTGAAATATTGGCCACAACTGTGAACATCACCAGGTTACATGCTAAAGAACTAATTTTGTAAATTGTTCAATATAGTGCATTTCATTTTTAAAGAAAGTGTCATTATTTTTTCTGCGACCACTACATATGGAAAAACTCAGTGATTTGTTAAGTAAGTAAACTAATAATTTATCATAGTTTGTGTAAGCTTGGGCTTAACGCCCTGAGATAGTCTGAGCTAGAGAAATTTTATCGTAGGCACGTACATCACTTTCCGGGTAAGTCAGTGCCTACGGTATCTGCTACGCCACGGTAGCCCAAGTGATTTCGTTACGTAATTATCTGATAATCATTAAGATCCAACGTATCTATTTGTTTATGTACGTTCAACTCGTAGCACTGCCGTTGCGATCATTTCGAACTAATTTGAACTCTGGAATATTAATGCCTACATCGGAGACATTCGGACTTAGCCATGTTTCTGATATACCCGTAACACAATAGGACTCCCTTGTAATAACCTCAGAAAAAAGATCAAGACCTGTACATAAAGATCTAACATTAAAGTGAGAAAAACTAAAAGCAGCTATATTCCTTTGTGCATATATCACTGAAGAGCTCTAGTGAACAAGTTTAACGTAATTATTATAAATACACTTATTTTTCATACGTAGATCGCTGCGTATTATTGCATTTGCTAAAATAAGATATCATAACTTCATAATAATTATTTGACAAGAGGCTAATAGGCAACACGCAACGCAGCATTGTGACAAAACAATCTGAACAAGTCTCAGGAGCCAAAAATAGAAAGTGATACTTGACCCCTAGACGCTAGTCTTGAAAATGAAGGTACTCTTGCAAGAGCGCCGTGGTGAAGCGGTGGGGAGAGCAGCCCAAGCTCCGTTTTCAGGCGGCGAATTTTTGAGATCAAAACTTCAAATTGGAGCGCTCATCAAAATTTCACAGTATCTCGGCTTCTTGACAACGTAGAACCTCCATTTATTTTTTAAATTTGGGTTGTCTCGACGGAATATTAACAACTGGCTAATTTCCATTGCCTTGGAAAATTGGGAAATGCGTGGAAAATCTACATGTTTTATTACCCATACTATATTTTCAAGTGAATGCTAAAATTTTGCAATAAATCTTTTAATTTTGCTTTAAACTATTTATTTTTTAATTTTTTATAATCTAAATATTTAATGATAAATTACCGAAATGAAGTTTTTCTACTATCTAAGAAAGAATGATATCGTTCGGACGAGTAGTCTAAACAACAAGAAATCACTATGGAATGGCTTTGTTGGGAGTAATCCAATCAAAGAAAAAACATGCACAATATTAAGAAATTTCTCTAATTTTTTTGGTTGCTGAATTTCGGTGGCGTCTGGATTCTAAATTTCTAACATGATCGTGAGCTAAAGAAAGGTTTCCCTTTGCCAGCCCCAGAATATTATGACTATGTTATAAATATTATTATTAGAGATAAAAAAAATAAGGTCAGACCGGTCCAGTTTATAAATTGTTAGTAAAAAAAAATGATAATTCATATTAACCATAAAATTTGTCTTTTCGTCGCAATATTGTAAGTTATATAATTGGCGGATGTCCGGTTCTTGCTATGGACTTCTCATAAGGCTCCTTCAGGACCTATACAATTATAAGCATGGAATTGAAGGTCGATTTAGTTGTGAAGAAATTAATTTATAGACGAGGCGTACGCATTGTTTCAACCAATTAGGAAATTCTATTATGAATGCCATTGTATGCGTTAATGAAGCGATATGTGAGGGGAACAGTAACCGAGTAATCGGCGAATAAAAATTAAATGAAAATAACGAGCATTGAAAGATACGACGTCAAGATGTCTAGTTCCCTATGAAAATGAAAATGTGGAGCTTAGATTGGTTTCTATTAAGCTGTCATAAAATGCATCAGGTTATTATTTCTTTACATGATTTTTTGTTATAACAAAACATTTATTTTTAATAATAAAAAAAAAAGTTAAAATTTTAAACTCACGAGGGAACAGTACACATTAACAACATCAATAAATCTGTATATTCCCATCAGGATTCGAGCGCTGGGAATCCCTTGGTTTCAGGGCCAAAATTTTCCAATTCGATTTAAACAAATTTGGTTGCAGTTGTTTTTATATTAAGATGTGGACTGTGGCTGGGCTAGTTAAGAACATTGATGTTGTTATCTTGAAACAGTTAGTTACGGTATGAGCAGTATGAACGGCACAATTGTCTTGTTGAAATATGAACTCATTATTAGGAAATAATTGTGTCACAGAAGGGAGCATAATATTGTCTAAAATCCTAATATACGTTTCACTATTAAATCGTTCCTCAATATGCCACAAAACACCAGGACCACGTGCCGATATCCAAGCCCACATATTGACGGAAAATTTACCACTTTTATCTTAAGATATTATGTTTAATATTCCGCCCTCTAAAAGCACATTTGAACTATGCTAAGCCAAGTCAGGCTATTTATTTTTCGATTGCAACAGACACTGGACCGCTGGATGGCGCCTGCTGGCTATTTTACATGTCGCTGTTGTAGAAATAGCGGGATGTACTAAGTAGTCAAATGATTCTCGTGCCGGTCGTCGCATGCCTACCTTGCACTGACGAGAGCCAACAGCTCGAAACTGCAGTCTGCAAGTGGTGTGTGACGACTGGCAAGAGAGCTCCTTTAAGTAGGATCAGTCTTTCGGCTGGTGTTTGTTGCAATCGAAGCATTAGCGTTTTGATGGTAATATGTAATTATTACACTTAACACGCCAGACTTGTAACTTTGATTGCAGTCTGGTTATTTTCCTTATAGTAAAACAAGGATTTATAGAGGAGTTTGCGACTTAAGATATTATGTTTAATATTCCGCCCTCTAAAAGCACATTTGAACTATGCTAAGCCAAGTCAGGCTATTTATTTTTCGATTGCAACAGATACTGGACCGCTGGATGGCGCCTGCTGGCTATTTTACATGTCGCTGTTGTAGAAATAGCGGGATGTACTAAGTAGTCAAATGATTCTCGTGCCGGTCGTCGCATGCCTACCTTGCACTGACGAGAGCCAACAGCTCGAAACTGCAGTCTGCAAGTGGTGTGTGACGACTGGCAAGAGAGCTCCTTTAAGTAGGATCAGTCTTTCGGCTGGTGTTTGTTGCAATCGAAGCATTAGCGTTTTGATGGTAATATACAATTATTACACTTAACGCGCCAGACTTGTAACTTTGGTTGCAGTCTGGTTATTTTCCTTATAGTAAAATAAGGATTTATAGAGGAGTTTGCGACTTAAGATATTATGTTTACTTTTATCATTGTTAGATATATATTTCACATCGAATCGAGTATTCGGAGGGCAGTAAACACGAATATGACCGCTGTGTGTTGACTGGAAAGTTTTTTCGTCTGTAAAGATTACATTGTTCCAAAAATTTACATCATGCGCTAAAAATTCAAGCGCAAATCCTACTCGAGCTTCTTTATGTTCAGCTTTAAGTAAGTAAGTATTTCTGTGCTGCTGCATGACAGCGTAGCTCCGATTCTCTTACTCGCCGGCGACCACTATTACTCGATCCAGAAAAATTCGTTTCTTCAGCAGCCTGAATAACTGAGTAAAATGGATTTTCTACTAAAGCATTTACCAATTGCAAATCTTGTTGTTGAGTTGATTATTGATTATAACGCAGTGCAATTTGTCTCATTGACCATCCATCTTCTGCTTTAGCAATAACTTCAGATGTAACTAAATCGCTTATATGAGGCATATTAGTTTTTTGCACATTTGCAATAAATTATGACAACTAACTGACAATGTCACAAAAATTAAAGTTAGATGTACACAACTAGATTTTAGCAAAATACCGTTATAAGACGTCCTATTTTTTTTTTTGCTCACGACCGTACAATTTGCCCATTCGATTTAAAAAATGTTAATTAAACAAATTGTGTAAAAATCAGCCCGTTAGTTTAAAAAACAGTAAGCTGCGCTTGTCCTACAAAAGCGATGGGTTGGACCGGCGAGTTCTCTACCCCCAGTATGTAAAAATAACGAGGTCTGAAATGTTATTACCAACGGGCTGATTTTTACACTATTGTTTAATTAATATCTATATAATTATAAAACAAGCAACAAAATTGGCGCCCAACGTGGGGCTCGACTAGCTGATTTGATATAACTTGTTCTCTATCTTCCTCTTCCTCTGGCACGTTCAGATGAAAGAACGTCGATATAACGATGAAAACTAGGTAGATTCTTATCAGTGTGAAAGTTTTGCTCAAGTAGATGTTAGTTTTACAATATTCTGCCATTTAAAAACAAAAATGATGTACATAATTTCAAGAGACATCCAAGTAACTTGCGCATTTGCGCTACATTTACGTCAGTATAGCTAAAACCAAGTAACTTGCACTATATTTAAGTCGGTGTAGTGATATGCATATTAAATTAGTCAGCTTTTACCTGGATATACGCACGGCAAGAATTGATTTGTCATTGAAGTTTGTAAGCTGTAACACGAATTTTTCTGTGTGTTAAGTTTTATCTCCATACTGATCATACTAAGCCTTTAAAATGGGTCACCAGTAACCACTTTGTTATTATTTCTTGTAGATTTTTTGATATTATTCGACGTTTTCTTGTATTATTTATAGATTTTCTCTACGACATTTTATATTACAGGAAGCTTTTAAACCCATTTGGCCGCATTCTTTCAGGTAATAAATCACCTTTATAATAACAACTGCTACCCCAATTTAAATATATCAGATTTGACAAATGCATAGAACTTAAAACTTTAAGGAAAACGCCGAAGATGTATTAATTTTAAACTGTCACAAAAATAGTCGACATGGAATATTACTGTTTGCCTTTGGTATTTAAAATTACTTGTAAAAATTTTCTATTTGATCCAACTTCTTTGATTGTTTTGGTAACGTTGTTTTATAAAATTCAGACAATTTGTTTTAATGAACGTACACTTGGCGAATATATGAGGAATGTATGTGAATTCTTTTTCTATTCATAAAATATAATTCGAAAGATAATTTTTATTTTTAAATTAATTACGGTTCGTGTCACGTGAAAGACCGTTGCTTTCGGCTTCAGTATTTTTTTATCATGTTCCTTCAAACATTTGTACGCAATACCTGACGTTCTTCCGTAAACTGACGTGTTTTCCGACTTGCTGATGCAGTATCTCAATAACTCCAAAAGATATAATCAAAAATTGTGTACTAGTGTATCGAACCGACAATACGGCTAGATAAACAAAAATTTTTTAGAAATCGCGGTTACAGTAAAACTATCTTAAAATTTTTAGTATAAGAAAGAAAATCGGTCCAGAACAATTCGGACAAACTTTCCGATCGAGGAATTAATTAAAGATGCAGTTGATCCACAAATTACTGAAATGTTAGACTCTTTCTGAGAACCTTCTTGCATTCCAACACCATTGCTCACAGTTTGCTGTGTGCGCTGTGCTTGGAGCGACTATTGCGATCGCGCGCCAATATCCATTGGCTGGATGTCGGTCTCGATAACTAGGGCCGAGTAGGACTACTACTCTTTGCTCCTAGATTATCTCTGTAGACCTGGACCGGCCTTCGTGATAGGTGGGCCCGCTTACTTCTACCAGACCCAGCTCGCAAATGCGAGATGTGTCGTGGTATTTTCTGCGGACCTCCCCTGGTCCTGGCTGTTGAACCTCGCTGGATGAGGTCTCTTCTGGCGCTCTTCTTGTCTTGATATTTTCTTTCTTCGCCAGCTTGTCACCCCCGGGGGTAGTCATCGGTCGAGTTGGGTTTAGGAAGTTTTGGCTGGGACTGACTGCCGGTACGTAGGACATCAATTGATATCCTACCCCGGATCATCGGAAAGGTAAGGATATGAGCTGTGTAGCTCGGGAGTGTGGAGACCCTAAGTGCTTATTTTAGCACTTTCGGACTCCACGGAGCAGGTGGGACAACGGGCGTTGGACGGTATGTTGTCCGACGCCCGCAAGGAGGTTGGGTTAGGGTAGAAAAACGTCATGTCTCTGGTAGTGGTGGTCCGTCCTGGGGTATTTGAAACAGATCGGTTAGCGGGAAATATAAGTTATACTCACCCGTTGTCCAGTAGCTGTACCCTCGGCCGTTTATGCCTCGGGGCGTCGGCAGGGTCATAATCAGTGGCCTGTCTGATCAGCGGGTTCGCATGCTCCTCGGCTTGGGCGTACAGCTTCTTCGCTCGTTCCCGGATGACTTCAGTGACCGTGGTGTACTCCAGGTCTCTGACGATATCTGCGGTTCTCACGTACCATGGGGCGTCGACTGCCGTCCTGAGGGCGATGTTTTCCACTGCCTGGATTTTCTTCATGTAGGACTTTGCCTGGTAGCCCCACGCTACCGAGGCGTACGTCAGCTGCGGCCTGATGAGGGTCTTGATAAGCGTGAGCTTATTCCTCAAGTTGAGACGGCTCCCGTTTCCCATCATCGGGTAGATGAGGGCTCTCGTGCGCCGGGCCTTGGCTGTGATAGCGTCCGTGTTCTGTCTCCACGTTAGGCTTCTGTCCATGACCACGCCAAGGTACTTGACGGTGTCGTGCCATTGGATGTCCTCGCCGTTCATGGAGACGTGTCCTGTGGGAATTTCTTTCCGCACTCGTCTGAAGAGAATGGCTTGGCTTTTGTCGGCGTTGACGGCAACTTTCCACTTCGTGCACCATTCTTCCAGGAGTGTGGCCGTTTCCTGGAGTTTTATGGTTGCGTTCCTGGCTTTCCAGGATCTGGCAATTATTGCTGTGTCGTCTGCATACAGGGCCAGGGCTGTGTGGTCGGTCCTGGGGAGGTCTGAGGTGTAGATAGCGAACAGGTGCGGTGACAGCACCGAGACTATTGCGATGATCGCGCACGTACTTGCAGGGCGTACACCACGAACGAGTATCCTTATATCATTACCAATCTATCGAACGTATGCCAATTATTCTGATATTGAACATATTATTGATATATTTTTCTGCAACGAGATTGGAATTAGAAAAGTTGTTTTTGACAAGGGTATTTTTTAAGACGGTGATTTATTATATCATTATAGTATATATATCTCACTACATTCTTAAGTCGTTTATATTGTCATATCTTTTATATTTTATATATTTTTTATTTATATCGTCATAACATATATTATGTGCATTTATATCTATGTTAGTTCCTTACTATTTGATTGTATATTTGTCTTTGTACTCTCTCTTTTGAACTTCTTTGCTTAGATTTATTATATGTATTTATGTCGTGTATATATGTGTACATGTGTATATGTATATGTGTGTATATATATTTGTGTACATACTATATTGTTTTGAAACAACTTGAAAATGTAACCATACATTTCTATTTAAATGTCTACTTGAAAGGCCTTAACTAGCCCAAGAGCCGGGTGTGAGGGAAAACGGGTTTAATAAAACACGAAGACAACGTTAAATTTCATCCTATATTGCAAAAAAATGGATGACCCTGAGGCCATGGTATATAAAAAACATCAATGTCAAAAGCAAATCAAGAGTTCTTTAAAATCAGCGGTATTCGGATACGCAATCAAGTCATAGAAAAATAACTACTCTAATACAGATAATTTTACCGCAACAATTTACAAATATGAACAAAATCTATCATTTTCATAATAACACAGGCTAATATACAAGCATAACAAAATCTGGAGTATACAAAAAAAATAGGTTGATACTCCAACATTAACATATAATATAATCTTAAAGTCAAAATCTCGAAAGGAAAGTTGGGCGCCATGGATTTTATTTTTGGTAAAAAGCCGAAAACCATTCAGGGAACTTAATTGGAACGTACTTACATTCTCGTTGCACTTTGTCACTGAAGACATTAACTAGGCACTGACAGCAGTCTTCCAAATACCCATTTGGAGGGTGTATAGTTCGATAATGTACAAATTCGCCCCTAAGATAGTGAGGGTTTCCGCACTAGACAAGGATCATTTCCTCAGAAAGTTTTTATTTCTGTGGGAAAGTTTCTGGGGTTTACACTTTTGATAATACAGTACAGTATCTGACTAATACCGTAAATATATATATATATATAGCAGACTTGAACGTGAAATTTTCGTACTAAAGATGGTCGACGTGCCGTGTACATCATAAATCATTGCGTTTTTTATGCCAAACAAACTTGTCGTTAAACTGGAACTTATGAAAGTAATATCGACAAACTTGAGCATCTAACGAATTTACAAGTGATTAACTTAACTTTACACATTATTTCACGGTAATATAACACTTGCAATTGATTTTTTAATACTCTTCTATCGCTTCTCTAACCTGTTGATCTCTGCTTCCTACCCGAATCTCGCTCGGCTATATTCTCTCTCTCATCTCAATCACGTTATACCCCTCAACCAATCAGGGCCTCGGATTAAAAAATGCACTGATTATAACCTTAGAGTAAAATAAATGGATCGTACACAGGCTTTGTTTATACAGATTTATATACGACATTTTATTAGTATTTCGATAAATTTACACACTAAAAAATGGACCGTTATAGTGTTATAGTTAATCTTGTAACTGGTCTTTGCATGTTGGATTTTTTAATTAAATCAATAAATAAATAAAATTTCTGTCAATTTGAGATTTACTCTTTTCTGATAATAATTAACAGCATTTTGTGTATGTTACGTCACTTTGCAGCCTTAAACAAAAAACTCGTATTCAAGTTTTAAGACAAACTTTTTATCAGACTTCTGTAGATGGTAATTTTTCACGTTGTGTCTCAAGAACTACGTAGCCGAAATTTTAATGTCCGTGATCATGTGACATTTTTTACTAAGACTCTAATATTCATTACTATTATTATTGAAAAAAACGAAAACACCGTAAGATATATATTTTATGACAACAAGAGATTGGTTTTTCAGCGATCCGTAACTTAATTACTAAATTACGGAGACATTCCCAACAGGAAGTTGAAAATTGCAACGGCAGCTCCTTCCTACGTGACCCTAGAAATTTGTCAAAACTGACAAAAAGCTGTGTATTTTACGCGTGCGGGTCTGTAAAACGATCTAGTTCCTGAAAAAACCAACGAGGGTGGTGTGTATTAAGTAGATTTAGTAATGAAAAAAAACAAAAATATGCTCAGCCATACTTAATGGGGTTTCTTACTCAAAATGAAAAGGGGAATATATATAATACCATATTTTTAACTGATTTAGAACCACACGCCGGCTCCTGTTTATTTTTAGATCCGCATATGAAAACAAACAATTTACATAAGATAGTGTATTTTTCAAAAAATTAACATAAAGTATAAGTTTAATACTTATCTTAAAAAACGAATCAATACAACGCTATTATTACTTTACCGTCTACCCCTTTGTTAAAATGGTGACACGCCTAAAATATAATAAAAGTGTTTTAAAAATTAATTTTAAATTTTATCTCCGAAACAGGTAGATGATGGGACACCTCCGAACACGATGTATATCAGCACGACATACACACCTTCCAGGCTATGAATATTTCATAAGTAATTTCGCATTGTAAAGCTCGACCAAAATTGTACGGTCTTCTGTACGGGGTCCGAATTAAACACCGGAACGATGTTTTTTTATGACTAAATAAAACAATAAGTGTTTATAGGAGTTAACGAAGGATGCTTTAAAATAAACAGAAGAATTTCCTATAAGTGAATATTTAATTTTATGTACTGGCATTTTTTACAGGATAAACGTGCATTTTATGATTGTAGGAAACATTATGTGGTCATGACCGATTATTTTTTATTTTAGATTGCCTTACTCAATACAAGTTGTATGTCAGATGCATATTGGGCAGTCGAGTTCATTGCTGCAGTGGTTAGAATCATTTTTGTATACAGGGTGTCCTGTAATAACCTGCAAAACACTTAATTACCAATTGCTTATCTAAAATGAGGCTGGGTTCTTCATATAAAATTTTTCAAATAACCTTTTAATGTCCAGCTACATCCCCTTAAAGACGTGTGCTAAATAACGGTTTTTAATTTCTAAAAGACAAAATTTAGCACATCTCGGTTACTAATCAAAATAGTCCATTTAACGAGGTCCCGAACATCAAAAGCTTGTAGGATCTTTTGCAATATATTTCCTTTCCTGTTGTGTCGGATCGGGGTTTTTATGAGAATATCAGAGAAACCAACCATTACTCAACCACAGTTGACCTAAACAACCCCCGGCGTTTGAAACTACCCTGCTTGCAACACCGAAATCACGCACGGGTATTCGAGGGCGGGAATCACGATGGTGATGTTATTTTTCATCCTACCCTATGTATGCAACTACACATATAGTTAGAAAAGGGGGTATTTTTATACATTGGGGGTAGTTGCGGGAGGGTAGGGTGAAAAAATAGTACCATCATCGTGATTCCCGCCCTCGAAAACCCGTTGGTGATTTCGGTGTTGCGAGCAGAGTAGTTTCAACTCCCGGAGTTGCTTAGGTCAGCTGTGGTTGAGTAATGGTTAGTTACCCTGCTATTCTGATAAAAACTCCGACCCGACGAATCCACGCATGCCTAGGATCGACAGCATGGAAGAGTGGGTGGTTTTTATAGTACAGTCATTCAACGTTAAAAAGGGGCCAAATCTCCGAAATCTGAAGTACTTCTCCGATCTTCTTGAAAATTTAGAATTAAGTTCATCTTACCCTCCTCTGCAAACCTGACTTGGTCGCAAAGTGTGCTTTTTGTTTTTAAGGGGTGAAAACTACCCCTTACTCCAATAAATTGAAAACTAGTAAATTAACGCAGTGACGGGCTATAATTATGTTCAAATATGTTAAATATCAATTGTTTTTAATCATGGATCTAATATTTCAATATTTTACTATTTAACTAACCTTATAAGCAACCCCTCAGAAAATTAATAAAAAAATGTGTTTAAAAAGCATGAAACCTTTTTATTTTGGATTGTAATAGGAGAATTTTTCCCTTTAAGTATAAGAAATCTGATACTTAATTTTTTTAATGATGCAACCCCCAAAGGCCACCCCTAACAATAAAACTTAGGAAAAATTGAAAACTAATAGATGGAAGCAGTGATAGGTTATCATTATGTTCAAATATGTTAAATATTTGTTTTTTTTATAATGTAACTAATATTTCGATATTTTACTATGTAACTACCCTTAAAAACTACCCCTAACACAATTATTAAAAAAACGGTTTAAAAAGCATAAAATCTTTTTATTTTGGATCTTGAATAGAAAAAACATATTCTTTAAATGTAAACGACCTGATACATCATTTTTCAATATGATTCAACCCCTAAAAACCACCCCTTACAATAAAAATTAGGGAAACAATTCTTTTGAAAGCTCCAAGTAGTGGAATGCTTTAAAAAAAATAAATTGCTGCTTATGATATAATGAAATTTTTCTAAAATTTTCATCCCTTAAAAACATCCCTTTCGGGGAAATTAAACTCTTAAAACTTCACATTGTAATTATAATAAAAATATTTATTTTACAATATTAAGATGATTTTTAAAGTGAATGTTAATAATTTAATTTTAATTTTCAAATTCATCCACTTCTTCACTATCAACTTCCTTTTCTTCTTGGTCGACTGGAGGACAATTTTGGCAACTGTCACCTGAGCAAGTGCCGCAAGTTTCATTGCAATATAACCCAAGTTTACGACACCCACAAGTAGAGCCATACCCTTTTTGAAGGGAATTTCAGAGGAATTTCGCCTAGAGAAACGCACCTTTCCTTTTCTATCTTTTACTCATATTATCTATATAACATCTTTTCATGCATGTGTTTATACATGTGGGAATCCAGATATGTATGTATCAAGAAGGCACAGCATGTACAAAAGAGTAAATGCTCCAGAACGTTGAAAATTTAGGCGCTCCGTAATTTTCTTACGTTATCTCTAGATAAATGTATTTAGTTTTTTAACGATAACTCGGCTTCCTTTTAAGCTTTTTGCATTCACCCGCACATCATTTTGTAGGGAATTTCATAAGCTATAAAGTCATGATGATTGCAATATTTCTACATCCTTTCGTTCAGAGAATTTTAAGGTTGAAGGGCTAAAAAGAGGTTTCCTTCGCATAGAAATCAAAGCTTTAAATGCCCATATCTTTCTTAATTTTTAAGCTACATGAATTTAAAAAAAAGAAAAATTTTCAGTAAAAAGAAAGCTAAATTTTTGTTAAGAACACTTTTTTTCGTAAAACCATTATTTTTTGAGTTATTTTGAAAAAACAACGTATTTTTTGAAAAATTGAAAAAAGAAAAATTTACTTATAACAACTTTTTTCAAAATGTACACTCTCTAAACCATTCAAACTTTTGGAACATGTTATTAGGACATAAATAAAGTTAATTTGGGCTATGATTAATTTTAATTTTGACGCTCATGGCGCCAATTCTATTGTCAATTTTTTTTAAAAAATTCCAGAGACTTAAATTATTTTCGTCATAACTTCCTTAATTTTCATGCTAGAGACTTTTGTAAAAGCTTATTTTAAAGGTCTAATAAAGCACTTTAAAAAAGGTTATGAACATTTTCTCTGAAAAATTACTAATTTTTCCGTTATTTGAGTTTAAATCTTTAGATAAATTTACGACAAACAAAAATTCGTCTTCAATGACTCATAAGTCGCTTAATAAAGAATAACCGACGAAATCGCTTTTATAAGCTTCAATTTTGATAAGAATAGTTTTTTCCAGAAAACTTTTAATTTTCGAGTTATTCACGAAAAACTGTTGAAAAACGTGTTTTTTATTGGAATTTTCAATCGCGGATAACTCAGAAATTATTAGGTCGCAGAAAAACTTTATACTACATTTTCTTCTTAAAATTTGATCCTCTATCGATTCCCAGCGTCATTTTGAATATTTAAATTTCCACCCCCGAGAAAGGGTGCCATTCACCCCCGGGGTGGAAGCACATATCGGCACTAAGTCAGGTTTGTTATTTGCATCATTTTTGAGCTACTGTCAAAATTTTAAACAAATCGGTTGAGTTGATCAGATTTCGGAGGAGAATCGGTTCATTGATTGTACTATTATAGTAGTGGGTGGTTTCGAGAGGAGGATAGAGTGAAAAAATATCACCATCGTGATTACCGCCCTCGAAAACCTGTGACAAGCCTGTTTTTCTGTGTTTCGAGGGATTTCGGTGTTGCGAGCAGGGTAGTTTTAACCCCCGGGGGTTGCTTAGGTCAACTGTACTTTAGTAATGGTTCATTTCCCTGATATTCCCATAAAAACCTCGATCCGATGAATTCCCGCATGCCTACGTGCATGGAAAATGGGATGGTTTTTATACGTTGGGGGTAGTTGCGGGAGGGTAGGGTGAAAAATGGCACCTACATAATAATGATAATAATACCTTTGCTGCCCAACAGGTAACACCCAATAACAGGACAATTTTTTAACAATGTTTCACAAAAGAAATTCCTAATATAATAACATTACATTAAATGACAAGAAAAAGTACAAAAACAAAAAAATACTTATCTAGACAAGTGCATTTGAATAATAACAATAATAAACCACAGAAGAATGTATTAAAGAAATAAAAAGATAGGGAATTAATAAATATTTAAAAAGGAAACAGATAGAATACAGTACTAATCACAGTGCACAATTTAGAATTCAATAATGTTTGGTTGAGGTTAAAGTTAAAGATTATTTACAGCCGTATGTAAGATTACCTTTTTTGAACAATTATTAATGTCACATAAATGACAAATTTGGTTGAAATTACTGCACATCGTATATATGGGCAATTTCAAAAGGAGATTACTCCTGGCATGAGGACAGTAAAATGTGTAATTCTGCCTAGCGGGATAATTTGGTACATTAAAACATAACTGAGTCAATAAATGAGGACAGTCAATATTGTTATTTAGTAAATTGTGCAAAGAAGAAATAGAACTGCACTTTCTTCTTAATTCCAAGCTGTTCATTTCAAACCTAGATAAAAGTGTGCTTTGTTCAATACCTCTTTCAGAGTAAATTGCATCAATTTTAAATGATAAAAATTTAAGAAACTTTCTCTGCACATTTTCTAAAGCCAATTTATGATTTATGTAATAGGGGTACCAGATACGTGAACCATACTCAAGTTTAGACCTCACATAGGAAAAGTAAAGGATTGGTAGAGATTTAATGCTGGTAAACATTTTGTAGTTCCTGATCATGAAGCCAATCATTTTAGTAGCTTCATCACCTTTAAATGAATGTGATCAATGAATGATAATCTAGAATCAAATATGACTCCAAGATCTTCGTAGAATTGGATCTAGATAATGACATTCCACAATATAGTCAAGATTTTCAATACTGGAGAGCTTTTTAGTAAATGTTACAACTTTACATTTAGATGCATTAAGATGTAATCTATTACTCATACACCAGTTTTGAACCTGATTAATATCATTTTGCAGCAAAACACAATCTTTCTGGTAGGTTATTTTCTTATATATCTTAAGATCATCAACAAATAATAGCCTACTACTATTGTCAATAATTGAGGTAATATCATCAATAAAAAGTAGAAATAGAAGAGGTCCGAAGTTAGAGCCCTGGGGAGCTTTTGATGTAGCTAGCTATAAACGGCGCAGAGTTATAACCATTATAAGAAACAAATTGTTCACGGTTGGTAAGGTATGACTGCATACATGATAATAATGAAGAACTTAAGCCTCAGTTGCCTAATTTAGTAAATAAGATACTGTGATCAATCCGATCGAAGGCCTTAGAGAAGTCTGTATAGATCACATCAACCTGTCCAAACTCATCAATAGCATGAGATACAAACGAATAAAGATAGCCAAATTGGTAACTGTGGAACGGTGGGACACAAAACCATGTTGGTATAACGATATTCTCTTACTGACTGGCATGTAGATGCGATCGTATATGATAATCTCAAAGACCTTTGCAAATTCGATAGAATTGCAATCCCTCTATAATTACTAATAATAGACGAGTCATCTGTTGCTGGACAAATTTTAACCCTTTTCCACGTGTTAGGAAACGTTAAAGTTTTCAAAGATAAATTAAATATAATTGATAAAGGTTTGACTAGTACATTGCTACAGTCCTTAACAAGAAAAGAGGGTATTAAGTCAAGGCCTGAGGTCATCATGTTTTTTAGTTTAGTAATTGCATTTTGGATTTTTGTCTCAGTTATGTAATCGATTGTACTAGAACAGTTATTTAGCATGTTTACGATGGAATCAGCAATGTGGGGATTATCATTTTTAGGCAAATAAACACTTCGAAAGAAAAGGCCAAAAGCATTTTGAGGACAATCATAGTGGTTTCCTTCAAACTCCATTTTTCCTGGTATTCTAGAAGAGGTTCTTTTTGTATGAATGTATGATCAGAAATTAGGAGGGTCAGAATTAATTGAGGATTGAACATTATCCAGATAAATTTTGTAAGCCAATTCAGACTAAGTGCCCTTAGACGTTTAAACTCCTGCAAATGATAGTTATATTGAGTTTTCTTATATTTGCCCCAATGTCTGACTGTCGAACGTATGTTTTTTATTATTTTTGAAGAATACCATTTTGGATAAGTACGCTTGAAATTTCTATATGTAGGTACGTGATTATCGAAAAGTTCATACAGTTTTGAATAGAATCATGATCTCTGCCCTCAAAAACCCATAAAAAAACTTTGTCGAGTCTGTATTTTTTAATTTTTGGGGATATTGCTATTACGGGTGGGGGTAAATTCAACTCCGGGGAGCCGGTCCGGGGTATTATAATGTAAATTACCTAAATTTATTATGATTCCCCAAAAATATACCCGATCTGACGATTCCTCGCAAGTTCAAGACCGAGAAGCTGGAAATTAGGGTGGTTTTTCCATTGATAGTGGTAGTACGCAAGGGTTTAAGAACTCGAAACCATCACCATAGTTTTTCTCACCCTCGAAAACGGGAGAAGAAATGATTTATTAGGCAAGTCAGATAGAATTTTTCTCAGATTGTACATTTCAATAGATTTAAATTTTGTTAATTTATATTTTACTTCTAAAGAATGTAACTCATAACTATTTTGTTTAGGAATACTTTCAATAATTCCATTAATACTGCCTACAAAAATTTATTAAACTTCTCCGCTATTATAAAGTCATTTTCAATTACTTCCATTCCTAAACTGATTTTTTTTGGGTGCCTAGTGGTTTTTGTTTTGACAGATTTCTTTCAATATTTTCCACATAATTTTTTAGTCCTTTTTATTGTCGTCGATTTTTCGTCCATAATAGTCCCTTTTTTGTCATCTTAGTAATGATGTTACCTCGTTTCGATTTTTCTTATATATTCTCCAGTCTTCATTTATATTATTTATTGTTGCAGCTTTATACATCGGATCCCTTTATCGCATGCATTGTTTGTTAATAAAGTCCTTGTACCAAATGTCTGGGTCCACTGATGTAAAATTTCATGATTTTCCCAATAAATCACTTTTGAGTTTTTCAATATTTTGTTTCGTAGCGATTCCAGATTGCTACATTCAATAGCTTACCGCACATAATAAAGTATTATTTTGTTATGAGCTGACCGCAAGTTTTACTACAATTTTTTATAATCTTTATTTCCTTCTTAATTTTGTAGAGGCGATTCCATTTTGAATTTATTATGAATCCGACAACTTGGTAACCTTACACCAAAACCTTCTAAGCGCCAAGCCATTCATATTCCTCAACTATAATAAAATTCACTAAAACCGCAGAAGGTAAACGTATTCGTTCTCGGAATATATTCTTTTTCTAGTGACGGCTCGACTATTTATGAAAAATAAAACTTTGGAAGCTTTAAGCTGACACGCGCTGGGCTTGTTAAGAGATGATAAGTAGATTCGCCCTGATCCTTAGTATTCAGGATTTAGTGGCCAGATTACGTGATAATATCACTCTTATCGCGATATGTTATCTGAACTTGGGTGTTGGGTTTTACCCACTTTCAATTTCTATAAAACTGAACAACTTGAAACTGTTTACGGTAAAATAACGAAAAGAGACAATTCTTTGTCGGAGGAAATTTAAAATTCGTGAATAATTTAAATGATAATTAAGGAACTTTTATATCCTAAAGGAAATGTGTAAATAAAATAACACAGAAGTTGATAGTTGCAATTGTAGATTATTAGTATTGTTATATAAACAGCAAAAAATATTAAATATCTCATATCTCAAGTAATAGTGAATAACATTTGTTTTATTGTTTAAAGGGCAGTATATTGCAGTAATTATGGAAAATTCTTAAAATATATAAGCCAAGGCAAAGTGGATAAATTATTACAAAGATCATAAATGTGTAGTAAAGTAAAAATACCTACTACGAAAGTCCAGTATTCCCCTGTCTCCTATTAGTCCACGCAAATTAGACATTTTAGAAGAAATAATTTACAAAGAAATAATATTTGAGATGCGTACTCTCGATAGGGTTACGAATATATATACCCGAAAAGTTCCCACCCCATTCAGGAACGGAAGTCCTTTTTTTTGCAAAAAAACCACCCCTGACGAGGACTTAAAGCTGGTTTTTCACTTTTATCTCGTAAACCATTCATTGGAAGAGAAAGAAGTGTAGGAAACAAAAATTCGTCGTTAAATTCTGTATAAAAAATGTCCTATTAACTTTGTAGGTTCTCCCCACCTATTTCGCAGTAACAGCGTCCAAACTATTTTGAAGCGCACAGGTAAAAATCGGATGATTGAACAAGAAAAATGCCCATGAATGAATTTATAGAGCGGAATTTTCTCTATAAGATGCATATCTAGCGGAAGTTGACGCAAGTGATTTTTATTTGTTATCCCCTTTTTTCCACAAAAATGCGTTTTTTTTATTTGAGCTCTCTGCGCGTTTTTTAAAAGTGGTTTACCCTGTAGTCTTATTCCACTAAAATTCTGTCCAATTTTACTCATTAGAGGGTTCTTCATCGACTAACAGTTCTTCAAATTCGGAATTTAAACATCCTTTCCCATTAAACATAATATTTTTAGTCGCAAACTCCTCTATAAATCCTTATTTTACTATAAGGAAAGTAACCAGACTGCAACCAAAGTTACAAATCTGGCGCGTTAAGTGTAATAATTGCATATTACCATCAAAACGCTAATGCTTCGATTGCAACAAACACCAGCCGAAAGACTGATCCTACTTAAAGGAGCTCCCTTACCAGTCGTCACACACCACTTGCAGACTGCAGTTGGCTCTCGTCAGTGCAAGGTAGGTATGCGATGTTCATTGATCTTCTTCAAAATTACTCTATTTCCCAAAACGACATTCTAGTCAGTTTCGATATTGTGTCATTATTCACCAATATCCCACTCACTGAAGCCCTAAACGTTCTCAAAACTAAACACAATATTTCTCCCAGCACTCTGACCCTTCTAGAACATTGTCTGTCCAACACCTATTTTCTCTTTCAAGGCAACTATTACAAACAAGTGAGAGGAGCTCCAATGGGACCTCTGTCCCCCGTCATAGCCAACATCTACATGGACAACTTCGAAACCCAAGCCCTGAATTCATCCGAACTGAAGCCTACTTGCTGGCTAAGATACGTAGATGACATCTTCGTTATCTGGCCCCATGGTAGAGATTCTCTAAACAACTTCCTGTCTCACATTAATCATATACACCCTCAGATCCAGTTCACTATTGAAATCGAAAACAATTGTTCTCTCCCTTTCCTAGACGTCCTCATTACAAAACAAAACAACAATCAACTCTCCTACTCTGTGTATAGAAAAACCAACCCACACCAACCGTTACCTTAACTCAAAATCACACCACCATCCATCACAAATAAATTCCGTTGTCAACACTCTTGTAACCAGATCCAGACTAACAGACAATCACAACAGACAATCCGAACTACAAACATTACAAGAAGCACTTCTACAAAACGGTTACGACAAAGGACATATAACGGGATCCATACACAAAGCACAAAATCCTTCCCAAATTGATCACACAGAAACTCCTCCTCAGCAAAAAGCTTTCCTACCTTACATCAAAGGTGTCACAGACAAAATTTCAAAAAACCTGAAATCCAATAACATAAAAACCATATTCACAACACACCAAACAATTTCCAATTTAATCAGAACCCCAAAAGACCAAATACCTAATGATTCCCACGGTGTATACGAAATACCTTGCTCAAACTGTCCCCAAACCTACATTGGACAAACCAACAGACGGATTAACAATAGAATATATGAACATCGTCTTGCAGTTAGAAAATCCGATCCCACATCATCACTTGCCCAACACCGCCTTCTAACAGGCCATAATATAGACTTCGATAACACCAAAACCATAGCACCATTATTTTTCCAGAAACCGCGAATCATCCGCGAAGCAATTGAGATTGAAAAACGTCCCAATTGTCTAAACAAAAGGGATGACGGTCATCGTCTTCCAGTCGCTTGGAAATCATTGAACTCCAGGCTAGCCCCACAATATTCATCCACACCTCATAATCCTGATAGCAGCCGTTCTGCTCTGATGCCTCCATCAACAGACCCTCAACCCCCCCCACTCTCCCACCCACAGACAGCTTTCGTATAAATAACACTTCGTCCGATACTGCCAGCGAGTTCGCTCTAAGGAGTAGGCAGGTTGAGGCCTTAGAGACGGATCGCGGTGAGATCTGGGGAGTAGGCAGATTGAGACCCCGGACAATTTTTACTTGACTCACTTTTTCTCTTGAAAATGGCTCCAAAACGGGAGCCGAGACGTCGAGACATTAACAATCTCAGACGCGGTTCAACCCGAGAACCTAGTATTTTTCATACCAACGACCGCGGAAGCTTCTCGGAACATATATATATATGAAAAATACTAGGCTCTCGGGGGTTAAACCGCGTCTGAGATTGTTAATGTCTCGACGTTTCGGCTCCCGTTTTGGAGCCATGTTCAAGAGAGAAGTGGCTCAAGAAAAAATTGTCAAAGAAAATAATGCTAGGAGATCGTGGAACTGGTTCCATTCCGGGGTCTCAATCTGCCTACTCCCCAAATTTCACCACGATCCGTCTCTAAGGCCTCAATCTGCCTACTTCTTTGAGCGAACTCGGAGTTCGTTTGTATCCTTTTTGTTGCGTTTATTATTCTTATTTCTTTTTGTGCATTTTTGTCTCTAAATTCACTTCACGTCACGAATCTCTAGCAAATTAAAACATTATGAAATCAAAATTCTTAAAGCTAAAAGGTTACGCCAGCCTTGCGCAGCCCGGCGTTCATGCGTTTCGCAGAAGTTATCTCGTTTAGATTGAGGTATCTGCATCAATTGAAAAATTTTTTGAAATGTGTTAAAGTGTATACGAACTTAATTGAAACCGTATAAAAACTAAAAGCCGGCAAAAACAATCGGCATCTCTTTATTGTACATGGACGGAGGTAAATAGAAATGCTTGTCATAAGAAAATTATACGATTTTCGGGCGTTATTATATTATCCTCTGTTTCAAATGGTCTCCAGAAAGCCATGGTAAATTAGTAAATAATTAAAATATTTGACCTTTTATATAGTAGTAAATATTTATAAATATGAACAATAACTAACTAAACTCCTACGCTTGATATTATAACAGGTATTTAAGCACTGCACTGGCACATTGACAGCACATTTCATAAGTCCACCTTGACTTCTGGGAAACGATTTACGATGTTTTTTTATGCTAGTAGGCCTGTCCGTTTTATTATCTATAAACCAGTTCAGTCGTAGATGGTTCATTCAGGCTGATTACATTGCCAGTCTCAGACTCGCCTGCACAGTTTCAACTACCATTCGAATCTCGATACCTGCTAAATATATAGGATAAAATATCAAGTTCAGTGCGCACGGTCCTGTGCTTTAACACTGACCAGTTTCAATTGTGGTCGTATAAAGTATACAGTGAGTCAGTTATAAAAAGTATGTGTAGTTTTAAGTTGTTTTTAAAAATCTTTTATATTTGATGTTTTTAATAGTATTACCTATTTTTATTTGCTTTGCTAAAAGGTGTTTAGGTTAAGTCTTAAAATTTGTTTTTAACCAATCCAGATCCGGTCCGCCCGGCCTTGCAATCGACCACTGCGATCAGTGCGGTGGTAGCACGGCCTGTCCCCGGACAGGTTCTGGGGCGGTATTATTGTATTAGAATTTTGAATAAATCTGTTTTGATTGATTGATTGTGTTAGGCCTCAGTAGCGGAAATAGGCCGACGTTAAATAAATGTATTTAAAAAGAACCTTCAGTTTTATTATTAAATGTTAGATTGTGGAGAAGGTAAAATGGAGCTTCTACGTAACAATGGTATAGAGTTCACTGTTTATTATATATAAAATAATCACTATCCTTAATTTATTTTATTTTGAGAAATGTAGCCTTAAGCGTAATCACGTTATTTTGGGCCACCCTGCATAATTACGTTCAAATTTAATTCTCTCTGCTTCTTTCAGTTTCATCCAGATCTTAGTCGTACGTTGTCCTTGTCTAGCGGTTTCGCATATGACTCATTCTTGTTAAAATAACAGCAGATTATACAATTAAAACTCGGTTTACTACTACCACCACATACTCCATTATAGTATGTAAGTCAAATAACAAATTAGGTGATAATTAAATGAATGGGGTAATTTACCATTTAACCTAAGTGCTAGTTAACATATTACTTAATATACGTTTCATTGTAACTGTGCTATTTGAGGTTTTGTTTATGAAATAAATATAGAATGCAATTATCCTGTTACAATTCTAATTTGCATAATTTTTTTTCGTTGCAATTAAAACGTGACGTTAATTAAAGTTATTGCGGCAAGGAAGCTTGCAAATGTGCATATTGTTTTTGTGTCTGGGATAATAGATAATTAAAAGATTATGCATCCGCATTTGTTTAACTCTTCATAAAAAATGGGTGCTATAAATATTTTTATGCATTTTAATTTACAGTTTGTTTTATTCCTCTAGGATCAAATCAGGGTATATAGTTCTCCACATCGATATAGTGGACACTAAAAATCGAATCTACGACAATTGGATTTAGGTAATGGGACTCGCGACGGCTGCACGCGGTCAATTGGACGCATATGTCAACTGAATGCGGTAAAATGGGGCGGGTTGGACATTTGGACTCGTTTGCTAAAAGTGTGATCAAATAAAAGTACACGTTAACTTGTAAAAATAAATTGAATCATTTTTTATTATACATGCATGTGAAGTGCATACGAACTTAACTGAAACCGTATAAAAACTAAAAGCCGGCAAAAACAGTCGGCATCTCTTTATTGTACATGAGTGGAGGTACATAGAAATGCTTGTCATAAGAAAATGATAAGATTTTCGGGCGTTATTATATTATCCTCTGTTTCAAATGGTCTCCAGAAAGCCATGGTAAATTAGTAATTAATTAAAATATTTTACCTTTTATATAGTAGTAAATATTTATAAATATGAACAATAACTAACTAAACTCCTACGCTTGATATTATAATAGGTATTTATGCACTGTACTGGCACATTGACATCACATCTCACAAGTCCACGTTGACTGCTGAGAAACGATGTACAAGTTTTTTTATGCTAGTAGGCCTGTCCGTTTTATTATCTTTCAATCAGCGCAGTCGTTCATTCAGGCTGATTACATTGCCAGTCTCGGACTCGCCTGCACAGTTTCAACTACCATTCAAATCTCGATACCATTGCTAAATATATAGGACAAAATATCAAGTTCAGAAACGGTAGGAGGAGGAGCAAACTGTAAGAAGAAAGGTAGGATCCGGACGAAAATCAGTTTCCTATGCATATGATGATATTGCTCTTATAAATCATATAAGGGAGGCAAGCGCCATACATGCTGTAGCTGTTACAAATTTCCCTGAATCACGATCGACTGCTTGTCGAAGAATAAAAAAATCTGATTTAAAAAATCATTAGCGGCAAGAAAACCTTCCATTACTTTGCAGACTAAGCAAACGCGCTTACTATTTGCTTTAAATTACATCTATCGTGAAGAATTTTGGCAGAATATCGTGTTTAGCGATGAAAAAGTGTTTCAATCAAAAACAATGGTTACATTCGTGTTTATAGACCTAGAAACTCACGATTTGACGAAGCCTATGTCCAATCAATACAGAGTAGTGGAAGATTTTCAGTAAGTGTCTGGGCATGGATAAGTTTCAGAGAAATGGGTGTATGCTGGAAAATAGATGGTTCATTCAGAAAAGAAATCTATGAAAGTATTTTGGAAAATGTAATGTTACCATCAGTGACTCATTTGTACCCTGAAAATCACTTTATTTTTCAACATGACAATAATAATGTCGAAACATTGCCTTGGCCTGCCTATAGTCCTGACCTAAATCCGATGGAAAATGTTTGGGGTTATATTGTGAAAAAAATTTATCAAATACATTTTCACCCTCAAAATGCCAACGAACTTTGGGAATTTATAGAAAACGAATGGGAAGATATGTGTAACAAGGAGAATTTTATTCAAAATTATATTAATTCAATGCCTAGCCGTTTAAGAGAAGTGATTACAAGAGACGGGGCGGGGCAGTGACGAAATACTAATTGCATAGAATATATAATTTATATTTTTTATAAAATTATTCATATTGAGATAAAGTTATTGCATAAAATATATAGAGTGTATTTTTAAAGTATTCGTCTTGAAATAAAGTTTCTGGTATATTTATAATAAACAAAGCTCCAGAATATTATAACTATTACTTTTAGAAATGAATTTGTCGCTCAACATCAATACGTATTATTTAAAAACACTATTTACATAACTAAAAAAAACTTAAAACCACGCTCAAGAGTTGTACGCTTTTTTTGCACAGAATAGTACCTAATATGTTGTAAAAAATATAATTTGTTAATGTTTTCATCAAACATGCTTTGCCATGAATTCATTCAAAACAACCTCTTCTAAGCGTAATACATCGAGAGTATAGCGCCGATGAGAAATAGACAGGTGGGAGGGGTCGTTTTGGCTGTAAGGCGCAGAAGGCATTTTTCGTAATTTTCGCTTTGCTCCCTCCCCCTTATGAGAACATTGAATATTAGAGACGTATCTTGTAGGAAATTTAATGTACTTTCAAGTGGTATAAGGGTTTCTGTTGATAACATGTATATTATTCGAGTTGTAGGGGGTAGGATTGGACGTTTTTTACGTTTTCGCAGAAGGGCTGTTTTTCAAAGTTGACTAGCGCGTTTTGTAGAAAACTTTGTCTACTTTAATTTTGTATAGAGTGATCATCTTCGAAAAGCGCATAGTATTCGAAAAACTGAAAAAGTGGAAAAATTTTGAGATTTATGCGTTTTTCGTTGTGAAGCCCACCTCCCACAAGGTAGCAAAATTGAAATTCGGATTCAGCACCCCAAAAAACATATGAAAAAAAAACTTCCGCAATTTTGTTATGGGAAAACCACCATTTGATTGGACTTCACTACATCTATTTTTGTTGTATTTTATAGGAGAGTTTGCAATATTTTGAACTGTGTTTTACAAAGAAAGAAAATAGGAAACAAATAATAAAAATAATTAGACTTACATATTACAACCATAATTGAGATATAGGGATATTAGCGAATCAGACACATACAGGCTGTCCATCAGGGCCCTCGAGAATATCTCACTTAATATCGGTCGTACAAAAAAAATATTTTTACAAAAATTGTGCCGACTTATATAACCTACAAAATGGTTTAAAGACATTTGAAATCCATGGCCTACTTTAAGAGTTATGGCGGAAAATATCGAAAATGCGGAAAACGTCTAGGCCAAATATCTCCGTTATTTGAAGAGATACAAGAAAAATTCTAAGGCGAACATTTTTTGCAATACAAAGTGTTTCAACGAGGTTTTATCTAATTTTTTTCAAAACAGCTATATTTTGAGATTTACTCTTCAGGCTATTAAAAAAATATATTTTGAAACGGGCGAGAAATGGCGCCATTAAATAGAATATTTTCCTCCCTTTTCAACGATATATCACATGCCATATTTATTCATTGGTACTACGTTAGTAATTATAAAAACATTTTTTTTAAACCAATAAATTTTTTTTTAACAAGCATTATACTTGTTGTGGAGAAGTATGATTAAATAAAACGATAAAATAATTTAATAAGTTGTTCAAATTTTTGCTATAATAAAACATTAACACAATTAAGAAGAATAAATTAAATTCAGGTAACAAAAACAAAATAATAATCAAGAAAGCAACATGGATCAATTATGAAAAGAGTATTCGCAGTTATGCCAATGTATAGAGGTCCTCCATAAACGCGTCACTCCTTGCTCAGAAAGTTAAAATGTCTTTACCAATTAATTTAAGTATAATATCCATTTGTTTGTATTTCATGATTTCACTATTATTTCAATTATTTTAAAATAGTTGGCTATGAACAAACTTGACAATTCAATTTTTTGACAGATCATCTCAGTTAATACTTAAACTCTCAGTCAATCACACTCGTTTAAGAATTTAGAATTTTCAAAAATGATTTTCACTCACATTGATCGTTATAATATGTTCGTTACATATTGCCAATGCAATTTTAACTCTGGATTAGCTCAAGTAGAATATAGAAACAGATTTCCACAAGCACTACAGCCGAATAAAACTATTCAGAAAATTAGCTACGAAACTGAAAAATAATGGTTCATGGAAGATATGGAAGACAAGGTTGAACAGTGTTACTGATAATGCAAATAAGGTAAACCGAGTTATTATATATGTAAGAAATAAAAATACAGAAAATTTGGAAACATCATTAAGAGAAATTCAAATTGCTTGTCATATAAATAAAACCGGTGCTAGAAAAATTTTAAAGGAAAATGGTTACCGCTGTTATAAAGCCAACAAAGTTCACAATTTACAAGCGGGGGACAAACCAAGGATGACTGTTGGAAAATAAGCGTGCCGATCCATTAATATGTAGTAAAATACTTTGCCTGTAGGCAAATTTTTCCAATAATGGATTTTTTAATCGCAATATTCATTACAAATGGACTTCTGAAAATACACACTGGCATAGACCGACTGGGTTTCAAAATTGTTTTTCAATAAATGTGTGGATAGGTATTTTAGGCACCAATTTAATAGGTCCTTATTTTTATGATAGTCACCTCAGTGGTCAAAGGAACCTAAACTTTTTGAAAACTTACCTTTAGAAAATCTACACAACTTTCAATATTTTCAACAAGATGGAGCTCCTCCCCACAGTTCCCAGATTTGCCTAGATTAGTTAGACGAAATTTTGCCTCAACATTGGATAGGTACCAATGGATTTATTCAATTGCCCCCTCGTTCTCCAGATATAACCCCAATGGATTTTTTTCTGCGGGGGTATATTAAAGATAAGGTGTTTTCGACGACACCGCAAAATGTAGAGGACCTAGAAGCTCGAATTCAACAGGTATGTATTACAGTTACCCCCGAAATGCTGAGTAATGTTTTAAATGCAGTGCCTCGCCGCGCTCGATTGTGTATAAGAAATAGCGGTGGACACTTTGAACCCTTGATATGATATCTTAAAAATTATTTTGAGGATTAGATACATATTAATGTTCTGTGTGCTATATTCTTTTTATTATTAATTTGTGAATTTACTTTATTCTTCTTAATTGTGTTAATGTTTTATTATAGCAAAGATTTGAACAACTTAGTGAATTATTTTATCGTTTTATTTAATCATACTTCTCCACGGCAAGTATAATGCTTGTTAAAAAAAATGTATTGGTTTAAAAAAAATGTTTTTATAATTACTAACGTAGTACCAATGAATAAATATGGCATGTGATATATCGTTGAAAAGGGAGGAAAATACTCTATTTAATGGCGCCATTTCCCGCCCGTTTCAAAATATTTTTTTTAACAGCCTGAACAGTAAATCTCAAAATACAGCGGTTTTGAAAAAAATTAGATAAAACCTCGTTAAAACACCCTGTTTTGCAAAAAATTTTCGCCTTAGAATTTTTCTCGTATCTCTTCAAATAACGGAGATATTTGGCCTAGACGTTTTCCGCATTTTCAATATTTTCCGCGGTAACTCTTAAAGTAGGCCATGGATTTCAAATGTCTTTAAACCATTTTGTAGGTTATATACATCGGCACAATTTTCATAAAAATATTTTTTTTTTCGTACGACCGATATTAAGTGAGATATTCTCGAGTGCCCTGATAAAATCGACAGCCTGTATATACATTAAAAATATATAAGAAATATTTTTAATCTGACAGCGACTATACCAATGAAAGGAATTTCAGATAAAGAGTTATGTACTTTGTCATTATCAAAAAAGCATGAATTTTGCATGTATTGATCAACAAAACGTAAATGGTTACACATAGCCAAAATGTGCAAAGGTGTTCTTTTCTCATTTCTACATCGCACTGGCGAAAAATATAAAAAGATTAAATTGAAAAAGTCCTAAATTGAAAAATAATTTTCGGCCGTCCCGAAGGTATATTTTTATGAACTAAAAATGATTTAAAACCATCATACAAATGTCTCGTAACTGCTGTTAATTTAATTGTGACTGTATGTTAATGTCTTCCATATACATCTTCGGATGGCATTATTTCAATAAAAGAATAAACATTACATCCAGGCGGTAATATAAGAGTGAAAGGAATCTAAAAAGAGGTTTGAAAAATGTACTGATATACATAGCATTCCAATTAAAGAAGGCACTTGACCCTGTACAATCGTCGTGGCTCGCCCTGTATGTTCGAAAATAATAAACGGTTAAGTGCTTTTTTATCTACTTCACACTTGTATTTTTTTTAATTCTAGCTGTCATAGAACTTAAGTTATTATTCCACCCTGTATGTAAATAATTCCAGGAACAACGATACAGAAACATGCATATAAAAGCTGTGTATCATCCATTCGGTTAACCATCTCTATGATATAATTACACCCAAACCCACAATAGGACTATGCATGCGGATATTCTTTCTCTAATATCTAGTTGGTGGCAAATTGAACGCGAAGTGGGCTACCAACCGACGCTACCATACAGTAACCTGAACGTGTTCTCGTGCAGCTGCTGGCCGGTGCAACATCCGCACGCTGCCTCGTGCATTTCATCCCTTAAACGCCTACACTGTGCCCCGACACCCCCTAGTCCCCATCGCACCTTTTTAGGGTGATGGCATGTCTGTAAACCAAAACTTATCAACACATCTTTAAGTTTTTTATATACTTAACTTGTGTTATGGTAGTTGGGCGTCTACGGGGTCAAATCAGTACAAAAGGACGTGTTAAATGATGACCCCTTCACGTCTATTAAACTGTTGTAGAAAAAAATAACACGTGCTCTTTTCGAGCGTATTTCGATGGTGTTGATGGAAAATGAATTTTTAAAGCTGTTGGTCGGGAGGTGTAAGATGTTCGACAGAGAAACTGAAATAAAGTACAGTTTTTATAAAACGAAACTGGTAAAATGCGTAATAAATGTCATCGTAATTTGTGGAGAAGTCGTCGATAAAAGTATTAATATATGTATGGGGTACCTACCTATCTTCTCAATATTGTTAGGATCCATATTAAAAATAAATTGATAGCAAAAGAAGTGATTCTTAGGAATACTTTATGAAACTTTTACTCTAAAGTAATAACAAAAAAAATGCACATAAATAGTACTTATATTGTTTTATTAGGAGTAAAAGTGATACTTTTGTGAATTACAGAATGTTTTTGCATGTTTAAATATACAAAAAAATTTTCATAAATGGCTAATTGAGTAAGAGTGGGAAACTGATACGCGTTCGCAAGAATTATTGGTTTTAATTATCAACATGATTTCCAACTTAGGTTCAGGTAATTTTAAATAATTCTATTTTAAAGTTTAAATTTGGATAGGAATTATTTCGTTCCAGCGTGGGAAGATGCAGATGGCTTAATATAATTACAAGGTGTATTGACCCGGATTGAGAGTATTTTGAAAAATTATATAATTTATGAGGGATTTAATTACTAGCAATAATTAATTAGGGATTAATAGCGTTTTTATGGAAATTGATGGCCACTGTTTTGTTGTGATCCACCTACACTTGTATTGGATAAATCCACTAGAATTAATAGTATGAATTTTACGCCTCGATTAGATATTTGCGTGTAATAATTTTGGAACTAGATAAAAACACACTGACTCAGCGGTTAGTAACTTTGCCTTTGAAATATTTAAAGAAATTAATAGCAAATTTGGGACTTTTTATTGACTTCAGCAAATCATTTGATAATGTTGATCATGATTTATTACTTGCAAAACTGATTAGATATGGTATAGGAGGTGTAACTTTACAGTTACTTAAATCATATTTTCAGGAACGCACACAAAAATTGCCAAATGGCAGAATTAGCTCAGCTGCCTCAGGGCTCAATCTTGGGCCCCTCACTATTATTTGTAATTTTTGCAAGCGACCTAAACTTCTATTGTAAGGTATCCTCAACAATTATACAATGTACTGATTACACGAACATCTTGATAACAGCTGAAAGTGTAGAAATTCTTATGACACTCTCTTGTAGAGTATGGTCATAACATGGGCTCAGAAAAATTATTTACTGATAAATCAAGACAAAAGACAGTGTGCACTATTCAAATCACAACGATCTACAGTGTGACCCATTTCAAATGGAAACCTCTCTGTAAAAAATGTATTTGTAATCCTATGTTAACGCTTTTTTTTTAATGATAAACCATCGAAAACTCCACTTTGTGACAGAAATTTAAACATAAATTTCAATTTTCAAAGCCTTCTATGATTTATTTTCAATGTCGAAAATGGACAAATTTGATTAGCGATTTTTTTATTGAAATTTTAACTACGTCAGTAACCTTTCAAATGGGTAAATCCCAAGTTTCATGAAAAAATATTGAAAAATGACAGATTTATGACAAAATTAATGTAGGCTCATAGTAACTTTTACTTGATTTTTTCTAAAAATCGAAGTAGCCCATGAGAAATAAACAAAAGAAAGATAAATTAAGTGAATAGTTTTAATAAATATTGTCATTTAAACAAATTTAATCATATTGGACTTAAAAACATAAGTATGAACAATTAAAAGTAATAATAATTAGATACCTATTAAATAAAAAAAATAACACATTGTACAACATTACACTAAAAATTCTTAAATTTTTGTAGCCTCTACAAGGCCGCCGTTTATTTCGATGCACTTGTCGAATCGTTTTTTAATATTTTTTACGATATTCTGTAATTGTTGCCGGGTAACTTCTGCACAAGCTTGTCTTATTCTTGCACACAAATCTTCTCTATTACTCGGGCGTGACCTGTAAACTTTAGATTTTATTAAACCCCATAAAAAGAAGTCCATCGGTGTTAAGTCCGGGGATCGGGGTGGCCATTCAATTAACGGGCTACCACGACCTATCCATCGATTAGGAAAGTTAGCATTCAGCCATCTGGTAACCACTCTGGCATTACGGACAGGGCTTCCATCTAATTGAAAATGTAGATTTACTCTTTCTTGTATTGGAAGTTCATGTAGAATATTCCAAAATTCATTTCTTAGGAACTGTAAAAACTGCATGCTATTCATATTACCTTCAAAAAAGAAAGGGCCAATGATTGTTTCATTGAGCAACCCACACCAAACATTAACTTTTTGGGAATATTGTCTTTTACAATTAATGACAAACTGTGGGTTTTCTATAGCTCAAAACCTAGAATTTTGTGACGATACTACCCCGTTTGTTGTAAAAGTTGCTTCATCGCTGAATAAAATATTTTTATTAAAATTTCTATTATTGAGATACTCTCCTTGAACCCACAAGGAAAACTCCATCCGTCTGTTACCATCACCAGGTTCCAACGTGTGTAAAAATTTGGGTTTGAATGGTTTTACCAAATTCTTCTTAAGGCGTCGGCGAATATTTTCTATAGGTAAATTCAAATCTAAGCTAGCTACTCTTACACTGGCGCTTGGATTGTTGTTAAAATAATTTAAAACTGCCTGCTCGTACCTGGTTCTTCTTTGTATATTATCTGTTCTTATAATACGCCGTGTCACAGCGCCACACTCATTAAAAATTTTGTTTATTTTATAAACAGTACTTTTAGTAATGCTGGGCCTATTCGGATGCCTGTTGTTGAATATCTCGCATACCTCTTTCAAAGTTGTCATTATCTCCTCTAAGGCGCACAAGTTCAATTTTTTCCTGTACATTTAGGTTATCCATAATTAACTACAAATTAATAAACTAATACTTGATAATAACTATCGATTAATTTTATAATTCAATAACAATGAATATGAGAATATGCGAATTTTAAAGATTTGACGTTTGACTATAAAATTTGTTTTCCATGGCACCCTATTATTATCTGCCATTACTCAATAAAAATGTAATATTTATTAAAACTATTCACTTAATTTATCTTTCTTTTGTTTATTTTTCATGGGCTACTTCGATTTTTAGAAAAAATCAAGTAAAAGTTACTATGAGCCTACATTGATTTTGTCATAAATCTGTCATTTTTCAATATTTTTTCATGGAACTTGGGATTTACCCATTTGAGAGATTACTGAATCCAGTGGTGTAGTTAAACTTTCAATAAAAAAATCGTTAATCAAATCTGTCCATTTTCGATATTGAAAATAAATCATAGAAAGCCTTGAAAATTGAAATGTATCTCTAAATTTTTGTCATAAAGTGGAGTTTTTGATGGTGTATCTTTTAAAAAAAGTCCCGTCAAAATCAGATAATAATAGACACATTTTTTACAGGGGTGTTTCCATTCAAAATGGGTCGCACAACTGCCTACATTAATTTTGTCATAGCTCTGTCATTTTTCAATATTTTTTCATGAAACTTGGGATTCACCCATTTGAGAGGTTACTGAATCCAGTGGTGGAAATTTCAATAAAAAAATCGCGAATCAAATTTGTTTATTTTCGACAACTAAGTAGAACCTGGGGGCGAGCGCAGGTGCGCCTTTACTATGTACAGACTTCGATATGCGATGTAAAGCAATATTAGGCGTGGTTAGTAGTTGGATGGGTGACCGTTCCAACGATGACCGCGTCCTCGCCTCATACATCTTCCAGCGGCTTCTATATCAGTGTATGCGCGGAAGCTATACAACCTTAGGCAACCTTAGGAAATATTTATTATTTTTGGCCATCAATTTTTTTAATACATATGTTTTTTAAAAAGTATAAGAACTATGACAGGTGTAGTGGTATGAATTTTCACTCAATAATTTCAGTTGTTTGCAAAATTAGTTAATTGAAATTAGAAAATAATGCCAATCTTCATATCCTGTAATTTTAAATTAATTAATTTGACAAACAACTGAAATTATTGAGTGAAAATTCATATCACTGCATCTGTCATAGTTCTACTAGGTAGTCTTATACTTTTTTTAACCAATATATGTATTGAAAAAAAAGTTATGGCCAAAAATAATAAATATATGCTTATCGGATCTCTCTCTCTCTTGGATATCCCCACCTTAAGTTAATTCTTTATGTTATTATTTACTGTTCATTTGCTATTTTAATGTAAAATATCACAATAAAACAAGAATTATTTACCTTCAAAAAATAATATTTTCAAATATCTCAAGCTCCAAACTTAAAACTGTTTGAATTTTTGCATCATACGAAAAATGTGTTTTGTCAATAGTTTTTTTTGTAGTATTCAAAAGTTTTGTTCATTGTAAATCAATGACATAATAGTGAGAGAAGAAATGCAAGAATTAGACATTCTTGCCATTGGCCAAGAGGAGAAAAATTTTGTTCATTTTATTTAAACATTAAGTCTGCTTTAACTTCACCAAAACAATAAAATAATAAGATAAAGTCTAAGATGGCATGCTTCATAACTTTATATACTGATTCGGTATACATAGAAGTTGATATAATTCACTTCAAGTTGGAGCGTAGTGGGATAGAGAGTTTATGGCAGACACCTTGTGCCACTTCCGAATAATATGGCGGTGTCGGGTTTCGTTTTACGATGTTTGCACGGTGACAGATGCTGAAGTTGGCAGGGCCTTATACGAGGAAAATGAGAACATTACAGTCTATTTAGTATTTTACAATGTACCCCGCGGTTGTGTTATGGCTGTTCCGCTTTTATATCCTATTTGCTTCATTGTTGCTCCTACAGCAAACATAAATATCCACCCGGACGCAGAATTAAAATGGGATTCAGTTAATATTGTCAACATTACGGAGATAAATTTAACAATCGTAAATTTGGGGAGCAATGTGCACCCTTCGTTGATACAGCTCCAGTTGAGATGAAGAAATATATCAAATATCTATATTCATTCAAACAATATAGCTTAATATTTTTCGGGGGGTACATATAAATGAAGACTAGACTAGTACCTACATCAGAAATCACTGCTGGCGAAACAATTGTCGCGTATTTCTGTATTTGAGAGAATATACAAGGTGGTCTCCCGATATTTTTACGGCTGATAGTACATCCAAAAATAGAATAGAATAGAATTTATTTACATTATTATATTACATTGCATTGGCGTAATCCTTACAGTCTACAACTCGAAGTAATTTACTAATGTTATTAAGAAGAATAGAGAATTACCTAAGGAATACTATAAATTATAACAAAAAACCACAAGGCTGAAGCCTGTGCGTGGATAATTTACTACTAATAATATTCCACACTGTCCGCTACTCTCTGGGTTTAACCACCCAACTTTTACAAAGTCCACTATATCTGCCAATATATTACTGAATAGTGCCAATACAGCTCCACCAGGCTGCTACCTGTTGTGTGGCTGCTTTACTTATAATTATTACTAAACTAGATTCCCTAACTACTACTGTGGCCTTAACTACCTTGACTTATGCAGAAAACTACCTTAATCATTACTATCTAATAGATTATATCCTAGTTTCCAATAGATAATTCAGTTCTTTATCTTGAAAGTATTTGTTTAGTGACCTGGAGAACTTTTTTGTAAGCTTGAGTTTTTATTGTTACTGGAATATCATTATATATTTTAGGAGCCAAGTATACAAATGATTTTTGGGTTAAAGTTTTTTTAACAAATGGTGTAGTATGTAACAAACTTCCTCTGGCATTTAGACGCTTTTCTATTTTTTAAAAAGTGGCGTATTTATACATAGTTCTACCCACTGGGCTGCAATACATTTTGTCGATATTTAGTATATTATTCTGTGTACAAAGAGGCTTGGAAGGCGTTAAACGGTTCACTTTGTTTATTAAACGAACCAATAATTTCTGAGACACAACAAGACATCTTTTGTTACTCTTATACACCCCACCCCACACCGAAATTCCATAATTTAGTACTGAGTGAACAAGTGCAAAATAAATTATTCTTAGTGTGGAAGATGGAACCAGTTCCTTCAGAAAGTAAAATTTTGGCACTTATTTTTGCGTTAATGGTTTGAATGTGAGTTTTCCAAGTCATATTTTGGTCAAAGAATAGTCCCAAGTATTTACTAGTCTCCTTTTGTTTAATGATATCACAATTACAATTTTGATCTTGTGTTTTCCCCCGACAAGCTAATGAGTGGTACTGAAGGGGGTTTCCAAATATACAACTGTCTCGAATGGAAAAATTTACATACTGAGTTTTTTTGCATTTAGACTCATTATATTTTCATTAAACCAATTCCTAATTATTTTTAGATCGTGATCAATATTCTCCCACACAGTTTTTTTACATTTACCATGATAAAGTAAAGCGGTGTCATCAGCGATGTTTACCATTCTCCTCATTGGAGTGTCACAAAGATCGTTAATGTAAACAAGAAACAGCAGCGGCCCAAGTACCGATCCCTAAGGCACTCCAAATTTTACTGTAGATACATCACTGTACATATTATCCAACCGCACTTGTTGTTGTCTATTGGTTAGGTAACTTTTAATCCATTCGCAGCATCTTCCCCGGACACCAGCATCAGTCAATTTTTCAAGTAATTTATTGTGTGATATCGTATCAAAAGCTTTTGAAATATCTATAAACACGCCAGTAACATAGTTATTGTCATCTAACGCTTTGTTAATCTCTACTGAAAAATTAACCAAAGCTGGCTCGGTACCCCTCCCTTTAATAAACCCATATTGATTCTTAGAAAAAAACTTAATTTTGGTCAGAAAATTCCTCAATCTCTCCGCAACTAATTTCTCGAATATTTTGGATATTATTGATAATAGCGCTACAGGTCGATAATTATTCATTTGTAATCTTTTTTCTCCTTTATGTATTGGGATAATAATAGCCTTTTTTAATAACTGAGGGAAAATACCTTGTCTTATAGACAGGTTAAAAAGTTTTGTCAGTATTGGAGTAATTTCTTCTCTGATTCTTTTTTGATATTATCGTGTCCTGGAGCCTTATTATCTTTCAGTGAATTAATGATATTTTTTATTTCGACTTCGTCTATCTGGAACATACCGAACGAATTTTTATTGGTTCCTACTTTCCTAGTAATCTTATTTCTATTGTAATTTTTTCAATTCCGTTTATTAGAGTCTGTACATTATTTATAAAAAAGCCATTGAATTTGTCTGCTATTTCTTTTTTATTTGTTATATATTTTTCTGTATTTCCATCTGACGAAATTATTTTTTCAATGTTGTTTGTTTTTTGTTCAGCATTATTTATACCTTTCACTATCGCCCATTGTTTTTTTATGTCATGTTTGTATTTTTTAATCTCCTGTTCGTAATATGACCTCGATCGAAGTTAAGCAGCGTTGGTCGAGTCTGTTACTTGGATGGATGAATGGCATCTCATTTCGCCGTCCTGGTTGAGTGGAAGATTAGCTGTAGTAGCTAAACTCCGCCAGGACGTAAATATAAACAAGGCATTTAAAAAAATAATAAAAAGTATTCTTATTGCATTTCAATTAATAAAATTGAAACAAACATTTTTAGGATAGTTTTAAACTAAAATTGACAGTCAACTCATACTTTATCTTAGGATTATCCTAATATCGGTTTAACTGAGAATTTTAAGTTAACTTGTATTTGAAATACGTTGCGTCTCGATTAATCCAAGGTTAGCTACTTGACATGAGCTAAGTCGCGATTGAAAAATGGCCGTAAATAAAACTCTAGTCGAGTATCCTGCGATTTTTTCTTTTCAGCATTTTCATTTGTTTAATCATCAAAATTTTTTAAGACGGAAAATTGAGTAAAACAAGTTTTTGTAACATTTATTTAACGTCGGCGTCGTCCTATTTCCGCTACTGAAGCCTATCACCAACGCCTGTAAACATCCTACCCCCAATCACAATTTTTCCCAAACCTCTTCTCTTTGGAAGATAGGGATCTTTTACTTGCCTAACATTTAATAGACAAGGGGCCGACATCTTTACATCCCCTCCGAAGGATGGTATATCCACTACGCAATCCTCGCCTAAGATTACATAGTCTCCGCGCGTACACTGATATACAAGCCGCTGAAAGATGTGAGGTGAGGACTCGGTCTCCCATCTAAGTACTAACCGCGCCTGACATGAGCTTAACCAAGCTAGAGACAGGCAGTTACGTTCAGAGCGGTATTATGAAAATTTTGCATTTTTGTCAATAAATAACATTTATTGACACATCATTTATTTACTTATTTATCTATTTATTTATTTATCCACTTATTATTTTTATCTATTTATTTATTTATCCACTTATCTATTTATCAATTTATCCTTTTATCCCTTTATCTTTTTATCCATCTATTTATCTATGCATGCATTCATTCATTCATTGATTCATTTATTTATTTATAATACACTGTTCTACAGGTAAATACCCAATTACAGAACAGGAAGGTACAGAAAAAATAAAAACTAAACTAATACATATAACTAGAATACAATACATATACAAATACAGCATGCTTATAACATATATGAGATATAAAACATAATACACATAAACCATGAAAAACCATACACAATATCTTTTGACACACTAATGTTTAAAATTACTTGATGTCAGTAAGGCTGCAACAAAAAATATCTATGCGGTTACAGTGTTAGGTTGTAGTTGACAATAGTGTGTCGGTCCACGATATCTCGAGTTCTACGATAGCTAGATTTTTTTTAAAAAAATTGCAAGTAAACTAGATAAAAAAATCTATAAATCTTATAACTGGAAATTATTTTCGAACATAGAGGGCGAGCCAAGACGAAATTACAGGACCAAGTGCCTTTTTTTAAAATGGAATGCTGTGTATATCAGTACATTTTTTTGAACCCTTTTTCTAGACTCTATTCATTCCTATATTAGCATTGAATATCTCCCAACCACTTGGATGTAATGAATTTTTTTGGTGAAATAATGCAATCTGCAGATGGATATTTAAAAAATCACCACAGTCACAATTATGGGTTTTAAGAAAAACGTATGTGAATACCAGTTACAAGACATCTAATTAATGTTTTTGAATCATTTTCATTTCCTGAAAATGTACAGGGTGGCCAAAAATTATTTTTCAATGAGGAAGTTGCATGATTTTTTTTTATATCGCAGATAGATCGACGACTGAAAAATATGCTTCCTCGTATTTTTCTTTTTCTTTTTTGTTAAAATTGAGGGTGAAAAAAAATATTTATTTCGGCTGAGAATTTAAAACCATTAAAACGCTCTATCTCTAACGAATAGCGTCATTCGTAACCTGTAGCGTCACATCGTTATTGTTAAAACGTTGAAACATCTAAAAAGGAAACTGTGGTTATAGATAAACAAGTTAGTGATGTTATAAAACGATTATTCGTCATATTAACCAATAATTAATAACAAGATTAAGAATAACAACGCAAATTAGCAAACTCAGATCCAATTAGTGACGTCAAAATGACGTCAAAGCAATATTATAGCGTCTTCAGTCACGTGGTTTTGTTTACACAAAAGTTAAAATTATAATGTGGCATAAATATGCTTCGTAAATACGAAGCAAAATTTTTCTATGACTTTCTTTTATTATATTATCAACTTAGTATATATTATGGAAAAGTAATAAAATTAAGCATTTTTAAAATCCATGCATCTTCCTCATTAAGAACATTTTAAATTGAATTTTCTCATTTTTTTCAAATAGAACACCCTGTATATTTTTCAACGGTGTGATGTAGTAATGAAAAACGAACATTTTTTGTAAGTACTTCCGTAGGGCTAATTGCTACCAATTTCGTTTTATTGTGCAATAATTACAAAATTCAAAAATAAACTTAAAAAAAGAGGTTTCTTCAAATAACTCAGTAAAAAAAATTATAATAAATATTCCACATGTTGTAGATAACTTAAAAATAATGTTACTAAGAAATTTCTGACCTTTCATATTATAAAAAACAAGTTGTTAACCCATTACAATTAGTCACCAGCTGCACTTTAAAAAGGCTAAGCAATGCACATGTGGAGAAAATATCCATCCAAGGGCATTGTCAAAAAATTTGCCGCTCTGTTTGTACTTCGCGAGAGTCATCTTCTAACATTGCTTATATCTCTCGTCCGTTGCGCATACCTCTGCCACGTAATGTTTGTCAAGTAGCATAAGAACCTTTTTTGTAGAGAATCGCATGATCTATAAACATTTTAGTATCATTCTTGATGACTAATGACTTTTGACATTTTATTTGTAATGAAGTTTCTGAGGTTTATACCAATTCCCTGCTCTATGCGAATTTTTCCGAGGTCGAATGCCTATTTTGACTCGATTATATCTAAGAAAATGTATCTGTTAAAGTTTGCTTGACGTTGAATGTTAAGGCGGCGTTCCACCAAACGGACAAAACTGCAACAAAACAGAGACTCTGTCGATTTCGACAAAACAGCAACTCGAGTTTCCAAAATCGTCGCCGGCGACTAAAAGTCCCGTCGCGTGGCGGAAAGATCAAAGGGTTTCTGTGTTCTGTCTTTGTTTTTATAAACAGAGTTCGCTTGGTAGAAACGGCATACAGCAACAGTTGGTTTTTGTTATGTGTGTATGTGTGTAATGTATAGTTTAATTATTGGTATACACCTTAAGTAAAAAGTAGGCAAATTCATGTTTTTTTCTTTATTTACAATATTTTTTTACATTACTCGCGTAAGTATGTGATGAAAAGTAAAAACATCGGCACCAAATATTATACTTTTTCGTATTGGGAATTAATATATTTTTAAGTATTGTTTTAAAACAACTGACTGATTTGAGGTTCTGCTTTGTAGAATATGAGTGGAAAAAAGCAATGAACTATTGAGGAATGTAGCAATTTGATTGAAGCTTATCGCGAGCATCCAAACTTATGGAACCCTTCACATTTAGATTATAAGCACAAAATTAAGAAATATGATTCTTTAAAGGAAATAGCTGAAATGTTTGGAACAAACTATAGAGAAATTGAAAGAAAAATAAAAATCATAAATAGCCAGTACCAACGAGAAAGGCGAAATTATAGAAAATTTAAAAAGTCTGGAGCTGGGCACACGTTTAAGGCGAAATGGTTCCTTCACTACTTGTAGGGACCTAAAAAAAGATGTTTTTTTAATATGCCCAAATCTGTGTAACATATAACATTATATATTATGTATGTATTATTTTAGGATAGCTGTTCATCAGGAACTGATATAAACGACAGCCAAACAGAAAATGAAATTATGGACATCCAAGAAAGCCAGGAACCCATAGAAGACCCTTTGGTGCAATGCACAGAGCAGCAGTCGCCTCAGCCCTTACAAAAATCTCAACAGATTAATACATCAGAAATAGATATCTCAATTAAAGAGCTACAACCGGAGAAGCAGCATTTATTCTCCACTCCTAAAGCATCCACGAAAAGATCCAAGCCCAAAACTTCTACTGATACTAAGAATGTCACCGGATAAGCTTTCAACATGATGAAATCCGTATTAGACAAAACACAGAAAGAACAAGAAGTACGTGGTGAGTACGTTATGTTTGGTGAACTAGTGGGTCATAAAATAGGCAATCTAAAAACAGATTTTGCAAAAGCCACGGTACAACACATGATAAATAATATTTTATATAATGCCCAAATTGGAAAATACGATTTTCCTCAACAATCATCTCTTGTACCTTGCCCACCATCACCTTCTGCTTATAGTGCACCATCGCCTTTTAGTTGTAGCGCATCGCCACCTCATCATACTGAAATGAGTACTGCTGATCAAGCGACAGTAACCAGTGATGTTTTGGGGTGGGCTATTGCAACCACATTTGATATGGATGAAGAGAATCGCTAAATATCACATAATATGTATATTCAGATTAAGAAAATGAATTATCTTTCAGTTTATGTTCAGTTCATGCAAAAATAAAGTTTTTTTACTTTTATAATTTTTGTGTACTTACCTTAACATAGTCCTGTAGAATCTCACAGAGGGCATCACATACTTCCGGGACAATTGGTGATATTGAAGAAGTGGATATTTTAAATAAATACATTAAACTTTTAAAGCTATCACCAGTAGCTAGAAATCTTAAAGTTATTGCCAGACGATCCTTTACCGAAATAGCATCTCAATAATTTGTATTTTGCTTGAACATTTTTGGGCCCAGTAGAATTATCAAGTTCTCAAATTCGGTACTGGACATTCTTACGAAATTATGAAAAGAAGATCGCAATTCTCCATCCATTGCTCTGTCATCATTTATCAAGTCATTTCTTCCGTTCCATAATCCCTGCGTCGTTTTAAAAACGAACTCACCCAGTACCTTGGCTTCCTTCGCTTTTTCTTCTGAAGAGATTGAATTATAAAAAATCCACAGCTGGTAATAAATAAGTCGTCGTAAATAGAAGACATGATTGTACTGTCCGTGTTGTGGAACTAGTTAAAAACAGAAACACAACTACAACTTATTGTCAGTCCGTTTGGTGGAATTAGAGTTTTGGTTTTGTTTCCAAAACCTAAACTTATTTCTGTTCTTGTTTTTACAAACGAAACTCAGTCGCAAGTGTGTCCGTTTGGTGGAACGGCGCCTTTTTACAGTTTTCGATAAAACTAGTGAAACGAATTGTTATTAGAAAAATTACGGTTGTATTACCATTAAATTTACAATATAACAGAACTATAATAAAATATCCTGCGTACATCACACAGCGGGTTTTTCATATTTACTCCGTAATTCAATACTAATCCCGAAGGGATACAAAAGTATTAAAGACACGTATATATAGGCCAATTCAGATCAGATATACCATAGTGTATCATTTATTATCTCGATCGCAATCTGTAGATCACCTGCTCGTACCATATGGGCCAAACCTCACCCCTACAATTGAATCGAATGGACAGCATATAGTACCAAACCACCCAAAATGGGTCGGCCTAAGACGGCAAATTGAGCTGTTTAGCAATAACGTATGCCAGTTAGGGATTCATGTATTGTGACGGGCCCTATGATTGACCACTGAGGCGTGTTGGGTCGCAGGACACCTAAGCATTAGGACGAAAGTTCCCTGAACAGGTGATGGGCGGCCCGGGGTATTAGAGGATCAGTGATAATGCCTATCTACCCTGTATTATCGAATTAACTCTATTAGACTAGTATGTCATTTGGACATATTGTCGGCATTATCGGTGTGCGTGTTTGCGATGGAACAATCGATAATGGGCGCATTTGTCAAATGCTAAATGTCCAGTTCAATTATTTATTAAGCAAATTATCGCCGTCGTTAACTATTGTAGGGGGACGTATATTGTCCACTTTTCCCGTAAGGTTATTGTAGTTAATTTTGTTCTTGATATTATTTGTGTTACATGGAATTTACGTCAAATAAACGGAATACATTATGTTTCAGACAAACTTCAATAAATAAATCGTTGTTTTCACGAATTTTAGAATCTTTTTGACTGGGAAGATAATACCTAATTATAGTTAAAAATACTTGAATTTGCACTACTAGTCAATTAATACCTTTAAATAAGCATTTGGAATTTGAGTTGAAATTTAACCTCCAAAAAAACCCTTTTGATTATTTTATAAATGAATGTTATTACATTCCCATATACGTAGTATACAGAATGTTTATTTTACGAAGGCCACACCAGACACCTCACTTAATATCTATTGTAGAAGAATGAAATTTTAGAAACAGTTGTCCCATTTTTTGTGATCTATATTTCAGTAAAAAGAAATTTGAAATCCATAGCCCACTTTGTGAGATATAATACAAAAACCTGAAAAATAGGAAAACCACAAACGATTATAGCTTCCTTATTTGAGGAGATACGAAAAAAGTTAAAGATATGAAAGTTGACGGCAAAGACAACAAGAATAATAATGTGTATCAAAAAATTGTGACGCGTTTTTCTCCACCTCGCACGTCCTAGTTTAAGTGATAGGACGCATTACCCTTAAGCCGAGTACGCAAGGCTGAGTAGCTCAAATGGAGAAAGTTTACTCCAGAGGGTCAATGTATGGGAAATTAGACGTTTACATACAAACAGTCAAACTCGGAGTATTCAATAAAATCAGTATATTACGGTAAACCTAAATGTATAATTCTAAATATTTATTATGAAAAGTCTATAATTTATCAATAACCGGGAGGAGCACGCGTAGCAACACAAAACCCCAATACTACCAGATAACTCAGGTGATCAGATTAGCAAGCTGTAACATACAGAATATACGGTTAGCAAGAATAAACGGCGCAGAATAGTTACGGACACGACAAGTAAAGCAAGACACAAATATATAAAAACTACAGTGAAACAGTTTATCAAGTACTTGCTAGTACATCAATTTACCTAGTCCTCTGTGGACTTACTTACTCCCTGTGCTTACGGTCGGGCACGTCTGCTTCGGGGGAGCGATCGTAGTGGAATCTTTTCTGCAGAGCTCCTCAGATCATTTTCTGAAAATGAAACAACTTACTATAGGAGTGGGAGTAGACGCCTGATGGATGCTCTGCTGGTCGACTGGACTTGGCTAAAATCCTACAGCTCGAATAAGACAGGTCACACCTGGGTTCGCTTCTCGGAGTGGACACGTTTGATCCTGATCCTGGGCTGACTGTCTTCTTGGTTCCATAGGTCCTCTTCTAGCAGCGAAACCTCTTACCAGTGGGAGTAGGCGCTAGACGGATGCGCTACTGGTCGGTGACATCTGAACTATGCTAAGCCCAGTCGGGCTATTTATTTTTCGATTGCAACAGACACTGGACCTCTAGATGGCGCCTGCTGACTATTTTACATGTCGCTATTGTAAAAATACCGGGATGTACCAAATAGTGAAAGGATCCTCGTGCCGGTCGTCACATGCCTACTTTGCACTGACGAGAGCCAACAGCTCGAAACTGCAGTCTGCAAGTGGTGTGTGACGACTGGCAAGAGAGCTCCTTTAAGTAGGATCAGTCTTTCGGCTGGTGTTTGTTGCAATCGAAGCATTAGCGTTTTGATGGTAATATGCAATTATTACACTTAACGCGCCAGACTTGTAACTTGTAATTCAGCGCGGGGCATATACCCGGAGAGTAGCTGTTGGTTGCAGTCTGGTTACGGTACGGATTTTATAGAGGAGTTTGCGACTAAAAATATTATGTTTGATATAAAAGATGTCACAGAAATTTTAACTGATAATGTCAAATATTTTAGCAAAACCACACAATTCAAATGAACATCCAAATGCTCACATTGTGCACCATGCATTCTAATCACAAACATGCTCTACGAGACATCTCACGCATGACATTTTGGAGCATTTCAGGAGTAATTGCCTCACATGCGTTTCTAATTCTGGTTTTGATGTCCTCAATATTTTCAGGAGCAGATAGATTGATCTTTATTATTAGAATTAGGAAACCTAATATATAATAATATTAAATACAAAAACAAGTGTTAAAAAATATATAAATGTTCAACCTAAATATAATAAATATTTTAAAAGTTACATGATTGTTTGTTTTCTTTTATTTAATTATATACTCTAGCTACTCTTAATAAATTCTTTTAATTTGCTTTTGAAAGCGTTTAAATTTATAGATTTTTTTATGGCAATTCATTAAATTTGTGGAAACCTCTAAAATACAATGAATTCATAGCGTTTCGACTATTGGTTCTTGAAATATAAATATTGTTAGTGCCCCGTATGTTATATTATGAATATTTCTGTTGAAAGTTGTGTAATTCTGAAAATATTCAGGAGCCATATGATTTACAATTTTATATACAAAAATCATGGTAAAATAATACAATCTTTTTTCCACTAAAAACCAATTAAAAGAGACCAACATTGAGATTATTGGAGTAAGGCGGCTTGTTCTTAAAATAATCCTCATTCCACGATTTTGAAGTTTTTGCAGCGCATTTAATTTGTTAAGATTAAATAAGTATAATATAGATGCACAATAATCAAAATGGGGCTGGATAATGGTATTGTAAACTGTAATTTTAGTTTCAGTTATTTTATTATATTTTCAGATATTCGGCTAAACAAATAAAGTTTTTTTGATATATTTTTTAAAATATACTGAAAGTGGCTGTCGAAGTTCAATGAATTATCCAGTTGAAATTCCAAATATTTTACTGTAGAGACAGTCTCAATTTGTTCCCCCTTAATATTCAAATTTATGTTATCTATATCAATAAAACTATATTTATATTTTGTGGAAAATATCATTGCCTTTGTTTTGACCAAATTTAATTTTAGTTTATTAATACTTAAATATCTATTCATATTTACTAAGATTGTATTCATTTTTTGGATAGATATATCCAGGTTAACATCATGGCAAGCTATTAAAGTGCCATCGGCAAAGAGATGAATGAATTAACATTCGACAAAAAGTTCAATATCGTTTATATATAATAAAAACAGAAGGGGGCCTAACACACTACCTTGCAGAATCCCAATATTATTATCGATTTCATTTGATATTTTACCATTAAAACGTACCCTCTGTTTGCAATTTTGCAAATAGTCACTAATCCAATCAAGCACTTTACCACCAATATCATATTGATCTAACTTAAAAAGCAATATCCTTCGGTCGATTGTTTCAAAGCAACAACATATTTATTGTCATCTAAACTAGTTTTGATATTGCATAATTTAATTTGTAATGCTGCTTCACACGAGTATTTTTTGCGAAAACCGGATTGATCGTTTATTAAAATTGAATCCACAGAAACATGGTGTAATAATTGGTCATATATAGCTATTTCTATAAGCTTTTCTAGTGGAGGTAAAGTATTTATCGGACGAAATTCTTCAGCTACTTTCTGAATAGGAATAACTGTACTAATTTTTAATATGTTTGTAATTTTACCAGTATTAAGAGATGATTTATTAACTTTAGCATAACATGACCAACAGCTTCAAAAACTTCTTTAACAATTCTACAGTTTAACGTTTCATATAAAGAAAACTTGCTATCCAAACTACTAACTGTTTTTCGCAAATCGTGCATAGAAAGTATTTCAAAGTTTTCAAATTTCAGATATAAATTATTGTTTAAGTTAGACCAAGTTTCAGAACTATCGATACTTTGAACTATATTTTCAATACTTTCAATAAAATATTCATTAAAACTATGTGCAATCTCAAGGCTGTCATTGAGAACTTTTTGCCCGTCACCTGTTCCAAAACTGATACGATTTGGAGTGTCTCGACTATTATTGTTTACTAATTTTTGTAAAGTTCTCCACATTTCTTTTGGATTGTTTTTAAACCTGTCTATTTTATCTAAATAATATTGTTTCTTTTTTAGTTTTAATAGATTAACTACACCATTTCTCTGTTCCTTAAAAAGTTGCCATTTATTTTGTTTTTCACTATCTATACACATTTTCAATTCTTTGTAAGCCCTATCCCTATTTCTAATTTTATCAACCACCTCATAATTGAACCACGGAAATTTAAATTTAAAGTGACATGTCTCAATAGGAGCAATACTATTGATCATAGTTTCACACTTTTCTAAAATTTCCTGGTAAATTATATTAATATCAATAGAGTTTAAATTAAAGTTAAGCATTATGAGATTAGTTTTTATTCAGTTTGAAATATATTGTCTTTAATGTAACCCCAGACGAAAAAATCCAAGGGAGTAATATCTGGTGATCGAGCTGGCCACAGTTGCCTATCCAGCTATCTGTCATAACTTGATTTAAATAATTTGTACATATTACAGCCGTGTGAAGTGGAGTCCCATCTTGTTGAAAATTTGACTAATTTAATCTTTCTTTAATTCATAAAATAAATCTTGAAATTCGTTTTACAGGAAATTAAGGTATCTACGAGCGGTTAATTTGCCATCATAAAAATAAGATCTAATTACTTTAGTCCCTAAGAGACCCATTCAAACATTCGTAGAAAATTTTTCTTGGAGAGCAGTCTCTCTGCACCAATGTGTATTTTCTCGTGTCCACTTATAAAGCATACTTCTATTGAAAAATCCATTATTAGAATGGATCAGTCGTTCGGCTGGTGTTTGTTGCAATCGAAGCATTAGCGTTTTGATGGTAATATGCAATTATTACACTTAACGCGCCAGGCCTGTAACTTGTAATTCAGCGCTCGGCGGGGCACATAGTCCGGAGAGTAGCTGTTGGTTGCAGTCTGGTTACGTTCCTTATAGTAAAATAAGGATTTTATAGAGGAGTTTGCGACTAAAAATATTTTGTTTTAATTCATTTATCGTTATCAGTTTCATTTGTGCCCACTTGTTATCAAAATTATACTAAATAATGAAGTTACTAAATTAAATACTTAATATTTTACAATAACACTTTTACTATTTTAATATTCATTTAGCGACTGCATCACAGTTATTATTCATGAAGTGTTTGAGAACCATTGGCATTTCTGACCCATTCAATAAGTATTAATTCAGAGGGCCAAACTAAAGTTTACCAGACTTTAGTGAGTTTTTTGGGTAATTCAATTGCTTTAATTCAATCAATTTAATTTGATATCTTTATTTCGTTGCAAGCAGAAGTCCTCGAGACAAATCTTATAGGTTCCCTACTTGCCATCGTCAGTTTTAAGATCCAATAAAGTAATCACATGAAAGCAGCGAACGTGCCCATAGCTTAACAGTAATTTATTTCTTAAAACTGTCAGATTTTTCACTGGGCCACGTAGAAAGTGATCCACAGTACCGTGATGGACCTGTGCCAAATACCAAGGTGACACCCAAACTCTTTTAAAAGTTATTGTGTTTATACATAAAAATCCACAGCAGACATACAAATAGATAGACCACAGACAGACCGGGCGACACCGACAAGGTATACTAGCGAGAGATCTGAAATTAATTTGTATAAAAAACATTGCTCATCTGCCGCACTAACATTTGATATGCCAACTCGATAAAATAATGAATATAATAAATTGCATTCGCGTTTTTATGCCAATATAAAAGTAAATATTTTCCCATACACATTCTTCAAATTGCATTGTTAAAGAATCATGCGATGGATAGTAACTTATTGTAATTTGAAAATATGCTATTATTATGCTCAATACCAGCTACAAGATAACACTGCTAGGTACACGCTGTTTTACCTGTGGGTCGATAGCATTTTCAGGAATCAATTTAGTTGTTGCCCATACCGATGGTTCAGTAATATTATTTTCTCAGGGCAATAAACTGCCGTTCAAAAAGAAAGGACCGTCTGAAATTTTCGTCATTTACATCGAAATGACTTATTTTTTCTAATTTCGAATTGATTTACAGATTGTAAATTTTGTCTTGCGTTGGAAAGCTACTTAAAATATACAAGGTGTCATTTAATCAAATGAGTTTTGGACCATTTATTATTATAAAGTATTTATTACATACAAGAAGTACAAAAAATGTTATAGGAAAGTTATTAAAACTGCAAAAAAAAATGTCAAATGATAAAATATAATGAAGCACATAACAAATCCAAAGTTACGTGGGAAATAATTAATAATATTGTTAACAACAAAAAGAAGAGAGATAATAAAGTGAAAGAAATTCTAGTAGATAAAGAACCAACAAAAATGACCAGCCATTTCAACAATTTTTTATAGATGTACCAAAAAAATGAAATGATAAATTTGTATCTAGTGACAAGAAGCAATTTCAACTAAATCTTGGAAAAATATATCCTACAATGTATCTTGAACCTGTTTCCGAAACAGCAGTCTACACTTATTGTACACATAGTTTAAAAAATCTCATTCATCTGGAGATGATCTCCATAAACTCAACTATTTTACAGCACATAGTTCACTTTATTGTTAAGCCCTTAACGTACTTAATAAATAAATCTAGAAGAAGGTGTATTTCCGAAAGTATCGAAAACAACACACATAATTCCAATATACAAAAAAGGAGATCCAACATGTCTTGAAAATTTACCGACCGATTTCACTTCTGTCCACTGTATCTAAAGTCTTAGAAAAAATTATATATGAAAAAATAATTTTCTTTACAACAAATATAATATTTTAACTCCTGTACAACACGGATTTAGGAAAAAATGTCCACGCAAACAGCAGTTCTATAGAATTTTTGCGAAAAAATGAAGATAACCTAAATAACGGCAGTAAGTAGCTTTCTACCCCGAAGAAAACGCAAACACTGCTCTCGATACGTTCCTGCCGCAGCAAAAAACCCGTATACAAATCCGTACCTTCAAATCGCAATATCTCAAGAACCATTAGGCCGATTTCGACGGGTCAAGGTTTAGTTTACGCGTATTCGCGAGCCCTTCTTTTATCTCTATACACTTTTTCGATCCGAATGAAACTAAACGAGAATGTGCGAACAACCGATTTTCCTATATCTTTACATATAAATCCACAACGATGATGACCCCACGCGCCAACTGCACAGTGCTGCAAACTGCTTATAATAAACACCACAGAAATTAGACAACCCCTAGTTCCAGAACCCAGAGGCTTGTGCGGAAGCGCGGAAAGTTTTTTTTTTTCGAAGAGAAGGAACCTTTTACTTGCCTTTCATTTATAGTTAAAGCGGCACATCGAAAAAATCGGCAAAATATGACGGTTAATGCAGAAAGAAAAAAAAAATTGCATTTACCCGCAGCACTTCGATTTCCGGACATGCAAATCGAAAATGGCGGCCAATTTGTAAAAAAGTAGAAACTTTTATTACGATGTAAAAATTGCATTATAATTGGGGTGCAATTTTTTTATGATGTCTGGGTGTAGAATGCCAATGTCTAAATAGTTAAGTGTCATATCATTAAACTCTTAAGGCAACTATTTTGGTTTTTGAACCATGTTATTGCCTGACCTAAAAAAAAAGATACAACTTCCAAGCACTATTTGTTTTTTCCCCATATTCCTATTATAGGTCTTTTTTGAATCCGATAACGGTGGAAAAGAAACAAACACCCCCACCATCTTGCATTGCGTAGCACTCTTCTGATGTTTTATATAATGTACACTCCTCCGCAGACGTTAAAGTGGAGTATTTTTTGCTGTTTTATTAGTTTTAGAGAAGTATGACAAGATTAAAAACTAAATTAAAAGTAAAAGCAGCAGTGCCGGTAGTTTTAAACGAGTCTGTGCCTGCTTCAGAATGTATTGATTGGAGTAAAAGTTGTTTCTGTCAAGAACATGGAGGCAATTTGGTCTGCCCTGTAAATAACCCTAACATAGCTGAAAGAAGTAAAAGTTATGAATCAATAGCTGCAAATCTGACTTATGAATTATAGGTATATTACTATAGGTATATTACTATAGGTATACTACTAGATCCAAAGTTCAGAGTCTTAAGCCTAAGGAGATAAATATGTTTTATTTGTAAAAGAGAAGGTACCAAGAAGGGATCTCTTCACCTCTCTGAAACTCCTGACTTTTATAATACCATCAAATCCTATGCTGAAATTTTGTGTGATACAGAGTTTCTTGCTGTTTTGTATACTCAGGGTGATCTTATAGCTCAGGATGGTAGGTACCATCGATTGTGCTTATCAAGCTTGTACACTGCGGAAAGAAAAAAAAACAGTAGCAAAAAGGAACATGAGGTGGACGAAGAAATTACATGCGAAGGATTAGCGTTCGCAGATCTTTTAATGTATATGGAAGGTGAACTGAAAAGGCTTCAGCGCAATTTTGGATTTCGTATGGGCCAGTTGCGAACGCTCTATCGTCAAACAATTTTAATGCATTTTACGGATTTAAAGGAGCATAAATCTGGAAAAGAGTATACTCTTTTACCTAATAATTTAAATGTTATGAACGACATTAACAACTCTGATCAGGATGATGACGCTTTGGCAGTAAATAGGTTTGTACGAAATGTAAGGAACACTATACTTTCATCTCAATTTGTATTTAAAGGAGAATTTGAAAAAGATTGTAAAGAAAAAACAATTCCAAATGCACTTTTAGCATTAGTTAATATGCTTCTGTGGGGATCTGCTGTGCAGAATGACTATCGGGCATCTAAGCCTGCATTTACTATATGCCAATTGATTATGTTCAATATGCGTCACTGTTCCCAAGGGTAATGTGGTAAGGCACAAGAGAACGCTGGAGCCTCAACTACCTGTTTACTTAGGGCTGTCAATATATGCACAAACTCGGGAAAAGACGCACATTGATGAATTGCGCGATTATGGTATTTGTATATCATCAAATAGAGTTCAAGAAATAACCCCTCAGTTATCACGCATGGTTGTAAGTAGAACTAGGGAAGAAGGAGTTGTTTGTCCTTCTCAACTCAAAAAGGGTTTGTTTACTGTAGTGGCAGTGGATAACATTGATCATAATCCATCCAGTACAACTAGGTTTGAATCATTTCATGGTACTGGAATTTCAATACCTATTTCAAATAATGGCTATTCAAGGACTTTTGAGTATAACTACTAACGGGCTGAGATACCGGGGTATCGCTTAGTGCTAAGTTTACCGGTTGATTTTGCAGTAGTCCCTGAATGCATTCTTCGTGAAAAACAGCCATTACCTACTTCATGCCCTACCGAAGTGGCCTCTGAAATGCAAATTTTGGGCAATTTACACACTTCTTAAAATAATTTGCAGTAACTTATCTTTCTTTTTTTTACAGCAAGCGATATGATTCCAGTAACGATGACAAGGAAACTGTATGATTTTATTTTGTATTTCGTTAATAAAAGCCATCTTTCTAACTTCAGAATTGTATTTTTGTTATAGTTCCTTTAGATTTTATTTTTTGACATCACCATTGGAATCGGTTACCTCAAATTATACTTAAACGATACCCCACATGACATATTGCATTATTTTAAAAAAATGTTAAAGTTTAAAATAGCCGCCGGAGTTTTTAAACAAATTCTATTATTCTTGCACTATGACTATCTTTGTTACATTTGCTAACCTTAAAGCTTAAAGATATATTCTTCTTTTGTTTTTAAATATTTTACCCGTATTTTTTAAAATGGCTTCCATTTTTGTCTATGAGGTCTGGGGTCAGCTTTCTGCATTATTCGTCAGATTTTTATGGGTACCGCTTAAACTGGTAGCGACAGCTTCCCGTTCCCTCCGAAGAATGGTATATCCACTACGCAATTCTCGCCTTAGATTGCATAACTTCTGCGCATATACTGATATACAAGCCGCCAGAAGATGCGGGACACAAACGTGTTCCCGTAAAACTGTCACCCATCTAAGTACTAAACGCGCCTGACGTTGTGTTCCTTTACTTAATGACAGATATGTACAGTAAAGACGCACCGACGCTCGCTCGCTAGTATATTTTTTTAATAGCAAAAATTCTCTATAAACTGGTGTACACCTATATTTATTTTAATTTAAGATCAGATAATTCAGTTTAATTTAGATATTTCAGTACGATTTAGGTAAATATAAAATTAATTCATCTTATTATATACAACTTTTTAACTAATTTTTTAAATAATTTTGTCCTGTAATTGAATTCTGTCGAGGAATAGAGGTGTTTATTATTATTAAGATGAGTTCTTGAGAATCTCATTAATACGAAAAAGAAGTTTTACATTTATTAAACAAAAATAAATAGTCTATTTTGCAACATAAACATCATAAAATAGACTTAACGATTTGAATGTGTTTATTGGGGTCTAACTCATAAGTGTTGAGGAAAAACAACTCGCCACATACACATATGTCATATTTAGAGGTATCACATGTGGTTAAATCGGTCCCCCTAGACATACGTGAAGATTGAAGCCAACACCGGCTCAGCAGGATTGAAAACCCAAAACTAATCTAGGGGTGAGTTCTTGTCATTAACACAGCGGAAGTTCGACGACTGACGTAAGAGGTTACCAGGTCACGACAAAGACATATTCGACAAATCTGTACGGCAACGAGGTCATCTAAGATATGGCAAGCTATAAGTAATAAAACTGTACGAAGTAAATCTGGAAATTGATACGTCTGCAGTAATGTATATTTTTTAAAAACATCCAAGTAAATAAAGTAGCTAACATCTTCATTATCAAAAAATTAATAAAAATAAGTATGTCTTAAGTTGTATTTATACAGGGTTCTCCTAAAGTCTGAGAACGGCCAATGTTTCCTATTAAAGTTTCACAGCTTTTATAAATCTGCTAGATAACAAATCAAATTTTCATTGGATCAATAGATCCATCCTTAAAAGGTATAGTTACGGAGATATTAAAGTTATTTGAAATATCTGAAAATTATCGACCTATTGTTGTGATTTGCAATTTTGTCGAACTGTTCAAATATATTAATAATAATAATTAATGTTTGTATTTGTCGAAGAAGTAGAAATAATGCATAGCCTAGTAAAATGGGAAAATTTGGATGAAATAATTCAGAGCGGGCTGAAATTTTGGGAACAAACAGGCTTATTTTGCAGTAATTTTTAACATATCAAAAGTCCTCTCCCGTAGGCGCCGGCGGAGGGGAGTTGGGATAAGAAAATAGGTAAAAAAATCGGTTTTTCGCAAAAGAAAAAAAATTTACTGTAAAATTGAATTGAAAATTATAGGTAATAAAAATCCACACAATTTCGTTTTCTATTTTAACTTCTTACTTCTACCTCGGCTAAAATAGCCGAGGTAGATTTTTTTGAAATTGTGACAGTTTTGTGGTGCAATAGAAACGCGTTTTTCGTTAATATCTCGAAAATGCTCATTCGGATTGCAAAATGTTTCAAATAAAAGTTGTAGAGAATTCGATTACAAAAATTTCCTTTTATTTTTCATTTCCATTCGATCAATATTGGTAGAGATGAATTTTAAACATATTTATAGCGCACTATCAGAACACTTGTTTCATGATAAAATCGATAAAAACTCGAAAACGATAGATCATACGCATATGGTGTATCTAATGAAAGTTAAAGGGCATCAAATTTTGAGTATGTTGGTGTATGTACAAAATCGTTTTGATAACGAGTCAATGGAGATAAAAGGGAAAAACATGAAAAATTGTTATTTTCAAGTGCATTTTCACAAATAGCTATTTTTTGATTGGCTTTAGGCAATAATGACACTGTAGGCTTTTTGAAGAGAATTAAATTTTGTGTAAAATAAGCTCCAAGTGACCTTCATACGATGAATGGTTCATCAGCTGTTTAAAGCTATGAGCAAACATTTCTTTTTTATTATAAATTAAGATTTTCCTGCATAACATTTCTTAAAAATTGATTTTGACCTATTTTTATTAGTTTATATACTTATGACAGTAATAGGTATATTTTCTTTTAAAAAAGAGGTTCTTGAAAACTGTTTTTATTCAGAAAAACTGAACCAATATTATTTTTTAATTCCTTCTCTTATATATAATATCGTCGTTTCTTTTGACTTTACGACAAAATTTGATAAGACCTTAAATGTTTTCTTAACCGCCTCTCAATTTACCGAAGTAACCCCCTGGACGATCTCAAGGATCTTGTGCTAGGCAAAGAGAGACGAGGCTCTACAGTTTAATGCGGACTCCGAACCACTCTTGGGGCAATTTTTTTATGAAAAATTGTTTCGCCTTGCGGGAATCGAACCCACTTCGCTAGGCAACTCAGTTTGCTAGCCAGTCGCTTTAACACACTGAGCTACCATTCCCCCTAATTGAAAGCTTACAAAATTTCCTACAAACTTTTTCGTGTATGATTTTCTATAATTAGCGACAAGGAAGTGACGATTGAAAATGCGGTTGATTTTTAATTTTCGTCACGTTTGAAGTACAAAAAAGTACATTTAATAAATTTTTTCACTTTTTGAAGTCTCAGAAGTTATTCTGTGGGCATTTCTGAGCTGTTTCATACTGGGCCCATATTTTTTAAAAAATTGTTATGCGGACTTCTTGCAGGAAAATCTTAATTTATAGAAATAAATTTTTGCTCATAGCTTTACACAGCTGTTAATTAGTGAATCATTCATCGTATGAAGGTCACTTGAAGTTCGTTTTACAGATAATTTAATTTCTGATAACGCGCAGTAAAGGTGTTTGAAAATTCATATCTCTGCCAATATGGATCGATGGAAATGAAAAATAGGAAATTGTTCGTAATCGAATTCTCTACAACTTTCATTTGAAACATATTGCGATCCGAATGATCATTTTCGAGATTTTAGCGAAAAATGCGCGCGTATCCGTTGCGTTGCAAAACTGTCAAAAGTAAAAAAAAACTATCTCGGCTCCAATAGATCGTACGTACGAGTGGATTTTTATTACCTGTAATTTTCATGTGTACGTATTTTACAGTATAATTGATACTTTCCGTGTTTTTTGCGAAAAACCGATTTTTTTCCCTATTTTCTCCTCCCCCTCCTCTCCGCCGGTGTCTACGAGTGAGGACTTTTGATATATTAAACCCACTGTTCCCAAAATTTCAGCCCACTCTGAATTATTTCATCTAAATTAACAAATTTCGTTCCATTTTATTGGGCAACAATTACTTATTCGTTTGTCGACAAAAGAGCGATATTTTTCTAATCCTTGTCATCTACTAGTAGGAGAGCTACATGTAGAATAGTGTTGAACTTAGTTGAATAAAATATCATTTCTTTTGAAAACAGATTTTTCCTTATTTTTCAACGAAACTCCATATTTAAGCGTCATAATCGAAAAAACTTTGTTAAAAAAATTTTCATTCATATCCTAAGTTGGATCCATATATATGTTTTTTGTTGTTAAACTATTAACAATGGTATCAATTCTAATGATATCAATTTTAATAACTGATAACTTATCACCTCAGGATGCTGAGCGCGATGGTGATGTTGAGACCCCTCCTCGACACCCACCAACCCACCAGGCGATCAAAAACCACCACCGAAAGGGGTAAACTGCGTATCTGCCATCTCTTACCAGCCAAACCTGTGTTACCCCCCGTTTTCGAGGATCCTGAGTACGATGGTGATGTCGAGACCCCTCCTCGACCCACGCCAACCCCCCAGAAGATCAAAAACCATCCAAATTTTACCTCTGTAAAAAGTTGCAGATCCGACAAAACACACCGTTGCTGAACGGTGAGATTTTTTATCGAGCGATATTTCTGAACGGGTAAAATTGGTTGATAGTTGCCCGGTGCCTTTACTCAACGTGCTCCTGTGTGTACTCTTCGCCGCCGAGAGGCCGCGTACTTTTGAATTAAATTCTTCCGTAAAAAAATCAAGCAAGTACGAGTATAATGATAATTTTGCCCATTTAATAAGAAGTAAGAGTGTAATGATATTTTTGTCCGTTTGCTGGGCGAGGAGAGGTCGCGATATTTTTTCATGCTCAGCATCCTCGAAAACGAGGGGGGGGGTAACACGGGTTTAACCGAGAGAAGACGGCCCATCCGCTGTTTACCCCTTTCGGGGGTGGTTTTTGGCCGTTTGGAAGTTGGCGGGGATCGAGGAGGAGTCTCGACGTCACCATCGTGCTCAGCATCCTCGAAAGCGGGGGGTAACGCGGATTTAGCCGAGAGAAGACGGTCTATCCGCGGTTTACCCCATTCGGGGGTGGTTTTTGGCCGTTTGGGGGTTGGCGGGTGTCGAGGAGGGGTCTCGACGTCACCATCGTGCTTAGCATCCTCGAAAACGGGGGAAACACGGGTTTAATTGAAAGACAGCCCATCCGCGATTTACCTCGTTCGGGGGTGGTTTTTCGCCGTTTGGAGGGTGGGCGAGTGTCGAGAAGAGGCTCAACATCACCATCGTGTTCAGTATCCTCGAAAACAGGGAGAGGGCATAGTCTTGTTAGACTAAAAAAAATCATATTCCTGTCCGATTTACAGAATGCACTATAAGGCGTGAGGTGGCAATCGCGATTAATCACACGGGGATCACGCCTCGGGTTCGAATCCCGGCTCCGGCACTGTCGGAAATGGTTGTATGTCGGCGTTTTTTCAGTGTATAACCCCCTTCCGCACAAGCCTCTGACTTCTGGAAGTGTGGGTTGTCTAATTTCTGTGGTGTTTATTTATTATAATTACCAAATAGTGGTTAATATTTTCTTTGATTAAATGGCACTACATCATCTTGCTTCATTCTGTGGATGGATCGTGTGATATAGTTTATAGCCTCTTATATTTAAGTAGTTTTTTAAAGTGCAGTGTTTTTCGGAAATGAGACACGTCAATTTTTTGTTTATTCAGAAATATTTCCATTTTTTCTCGTCTTTTTAGGCATTTCAGGCAGTTGTTTTTAAGTCATTTGTCTCCATTAATAGTTTGGTTTGCGAACAACTGCTCCATTGTTTATATTTTCAATTCTGGTAACTCTTTCTGAGGTCGAATTAATTGCTGTCTCCTATGCCTCGAATTTTATTAGGAGCTTCTCGTATCATGTGCAATAATGGTTGTTGTTCATTTTTGTTCTGATGATATTGGTTAGTTACTTGAGTTGCTTGGAAGTTTGTGCTTCCTTCCATTGTTCGTGCAGAACTGAATTCTCTTAGTTGTCTTAGTTTGCTATTCTTATAGTTCATCGCTAAGCCTTTTCTTTTCTGGAGTTCCTTAGCAATTTCACAATCGCGGTAGCTAGCTGGATGGTCCTTACCACATTTTGAATATTGTGGTTTTGCTTTTATCGGTTTCTGGCAAGTAGCAATGCGGTGATCTCCTACACATTTAACATTTGCATTGGGGCACCAGCTTATTTCTTGTATTTTGACATTCATGTGACAGAAATTCTATTTTGAAAAAAATTTTGATATCTTCTTCGGAGTCGAAAGTTAACATAAATAATGGTAGCAGTGTTATTAAAGCCTTTCCATTTTATCTATAATTTTTTGTATTTATTGTAGTCCAAGTAAGGACTTTTCGATACATAAAAAACACAATAATAACTTTACGACATAATTATTATCGCCGCGGGCCATGCGGTATATTTGATGACAAACGACCTGACACCGGACGCACAATAAAAACCTATAAAGGTAAGCGAGTCAATTTGCGAACGAAATACTACAGAGCCGTACTTAAAATTCGTATGATCTGGTGAATTTAATAATCTTACCCTATTTTGCTTGTGTGAAGATAGAAATATCTTATATATTGGTGAAACATTGATTAATTTTGGTACTCTAAATTAAAATTAATATTCTCTTGTTGCTCAGATCTGCCAATAATAATATAATATATCCTCAAATATATATTATATTATTATTGTTGCCCAGCAAGGACCGCGAGGAGATACGAGCAATTCCTTGCCAAAAATGTGGGTATGAGATTTTCGATATTAAAATAGTTAAAATAAATAAAGGAGATTTGTAAAATCTTTAAATAAATAAAATGTTATATTTATATCGATAATCCTAAGTTATCGACCCTGGTTAACTAAATAAATTCAATTCTGGAAAACATATAAATAGTTATCAAATAAAATATATACAATAATAATAATGATAATAATAACCAAATAATATGGGGGGCGAAAACGGATCGGCAACCTCCTCGTGGTGCACCCCGGGCAACAGGCAGAGGAAACTCTGCCTGGCTGATGTCGGACGTGGATCCCAGGGCTAACCACCCTGTGATCCACGACTCTGGTTCCAACGGGCAGAGAAAGGGCCCTTCACAGTCGACCCCATTCGGATGGGGGTCGGAGACAAGTTGGAGGGGCCCAACAGGCCCGTCTCAATGGTAACGACCCTGGCAATGGACATGGACGCTTTAAGTGGACGAGGGAATACCGGGATGATTTGCTGACCTGCTACGAGAGCAGTGAGCCTGCGCGCAGGGGGTACATGGTGCGATTGCGCCATAAGAGATCAAGTATCTTTCCTGCGCAGGTCAGGCTATGTAAGGGCACCCCGTCAGCAGGAAGAAGTGCCAGCCGCACTTCTACCGCGGCAAATATCAGCTGACGAGGAACATCCCAGAGAGTACACCGATGTTGACTTAAGGACGAGGGTTAGCCTTAACACCAGGGCTACCCTAAATCCACAAGACCTGGCACGAATGGACGCGGTCATCGAAGAGGAACTTCTGGAAGATGCCGACATCTGGCAGATCAACACTGCCGTGTACAACGCCGCCAGCCAACTCGTTCTCCGCACGAGGGAGTCTACTGCCTCGAGCGGAATCGAGAAAGCTAAGCGGCGCGTACAAAAAATCGAAGGCAAAATACAGTCGGCCAGACAGCACGCCTCTCGAATCCGGAGTGTGGTGGAATATATAACAACTAATAAGGCATTTACGCCGAAAGTCCGGCGCATAGCAGCCGGAGTAAGACGCCAACACCACACTCTAAATCTAACAGTGTTGCTTACAATCAAGCACCACTGTTCAGATCGGATTCGAGCACTTATGGCAATTAAGAAGACTCTAAGAAAGCGGTTGAGTATGGAGCAAAATACACTGTTCCGTACGAGTTCCTCCCGCCTATTTCAAGAGCCACCACGTGTTGTCAACAATCCGCCGACTGTAGCAGATGTTGAAGTTTTCTGGAAGGGAATTTACGAAACGACGCGTCCGTTCAATAGCAACACTCCAGCAATCGCACACTTTCGGGCTCTGTGCCACAGAACTTTAGGAGAGCCAGAGGAAGTGTGTCCGGCAATCAGTACGGAGGAAGTCCAGCAAGCACTTGTTGGCACCAAGAACTTCGCTGCTCCGGGTCCAGACGGCATAAACAACTGGTGGTGGAAGAAATTTCCTTCCACTCACCGCCATCTGGCCCGAGTTTTCAACTCATGGTTGAACGAGGGGCAGCAAATTCCGGACTGGTTTGTCGAGGGACGTACTGTGCTTATCCCCAAAAAAGGGGATCTGTCCGACCCAAGGAATTATAGACCAATCACCTGTCTGAACTCCTGCTACAAGATATTTACACGTATCTTGTATGCTAGGACACTACGGCAGGTTGATCCGGTCTTCCAGCAGATTTACGAGCAACGTGGTGCCAAGAAGGGCATGGCAGGTTGTAAGGACAGCCTTCTGATAGATCGTTGTGTCATACAGGATTCTGTGCAACGCAAACGAAATCTGTCGATGGCCTGGATAGACTACCGCAAGGCATTTGACACAACATCTCATGAGCTACTTTTACATTTGCTCCAATGTCTTGCGGTAGCAGCACCACTAGTGAGATGCATAGAACAACTGCTGCCACTCTGGAGAACCCGCTTCACCATAACATCAGGTGCGCAGCGGGTTACGACAGATCTGGTGGCTTTTAGGAGAGGAGTTTTCCAGGGAGATTCTCTGAGTCCTCTCCTCTTCTGCATCTCACTGTTGCCGTTATCTGTTGAGCTCCGCCAAACTTCCGGATACCATTGTGGGCCACCCAGCAACCGGAGGCATAAAGTCACCCATCTGTTCTATATGGATGACCTCAAACTGTATGCCTCCGGAGAGCGCGAACTTCAAAACGCTCTTAGGGTGGTCGAAGAGTACACGGGGGCCATTGGTATGGAGTTTGGGTTGGATAAATGCGCAGTCGTCCACCTCAAGAGAGGGCGGTGCGGGGAATTCTCTGAAGAGGCGCAGCTAGCAGATGGAAGCATTCTACGACATCTGGATGCCGGAGAGACCTATACATATCTGGGTGTGCAACAGCATCACATCCAAGATGTGAAACAGATAAAGGGGTCTCTCCGCGGCAAGTACAGACACCTACTTCGAAAGATTTGGTCTTCCGAGCTTTCGGGGAAGAACAAGGTGTCTGCTACGAATATGCTTGCCGTTCCTGTTCTTCTCTACTCCTTTGGAGTTGTGAAGTGGACGGTAGATGAGGTGCGCCAGTTAGATAGAGATACCCGCAAGATGATGAATATTCACCGTAGCATTCATCCTAAATCGTCCGTTCCTCGAGTTTACCTCCCACGTCAACGGGGGGGCCGAGGACTCTTGGGCCTGGAGTGTATGCATGGCCGGGTAGTACTGAGTATGGCATGCAATATCCTTAGGAGCTCTGACCCGCTCCTGCATCTAGTGAGGGATCACGAAAATGCAGGTGTGGGAGCAGGATTATTCAAGGCAGCAAAAAGAGCCGGAGATGAACTTGGTCTCATATTCGACATCAGGCGAGGAGGCCGGCGAGGTGCCGACCCAGAGTCAGTCACTGAGCTTCCGCCAAATCATCTGAAAGCCCAGATTAAAACTGCCGAGCAGGCAAATTTGCTTAAGCAGCATGTCGATAAATCCCTGCACGGTGTTTTCTATAAGAACATAGAAACACTGGGTTTATCGACTAAGCTGACATTTGCCTTTTTGAAGTCAGCTGGGCTTAAGTCGGAGACCGAGGGATTCATTGTGGCCTGCCAAGATGGTGTTATTAATACCTTGGTCTACCGAAGCCGTGTGATGGGTGTAGGGGTTCCTGATGTCAGCTGCAGGACCTGCCGTCAGGCGCCGGAATCGCTCATGCATTTATTGTCTGCATGCCCAGTATACGCGATTTCGGCCTACATCCACCGCCATAACGCGGCATTACGAGTGCTCTATTACTATCTACGGCACTCGTACGGGGTAGACCAAACACCAGTGCTGCCTTACGTCCCCGGAGATATTGAGTCCGTTGTCGAGAACGAGAGGTGCAGGATATACTGGAATTACTCGTTCCCGACCGTCAGGCTAATTCAAGCCAACAAGCCTGACATAGTACTCCTCGACCACCAAACCAAGGCGATGTACGTCATCGAGTTTTCGGCACCCGCTGAAACAAACATCGCCTTGAAAGAGGAGGAAAAACGGACTAAATATCGTGATCTCCGGTACGAGCTCCTAGTGCTGTACCCAGGCTACTCAGTCAAGATGGTCGTCCTCATAATCGGTGTACTCGGAGGTATGAAGCCCACGCTGCTCTCGCAATTGAAGACCATACCGGCCTGTCAGAAATCTGCCGAATGGCTAGCAGGCCAAATGCAGAAAGCAGTTATCCTGGGGTCCCTTCGTCTACTTAGGGCACACGATTCGGGTGTTTACAGTCACTGACCCCACAGGTGTGGGGAGTGGCTGTGATTTTAATCGCCGGCGCGATTTCCGTGTGGTGTCGGAGGCCACGGAAGTCCTGTCCGGTATCGGGAAACCGCAAAAAAAAAAACAAATAATATACACATATATATAAAAATAATATTACTATGTGTTATTGCGCATATATGTAAAACACTGATAACACATTAAATTCACACTACACTAAATCACATAACTTTTTATGCAAAGCATTAACTTCTACTCACTAAACACTTCACTACCACTTTCCGAATCAGTATCTGTATCTACATATATTACTAAACGCTTTTGATTAGGGCTGATACTTTTTCCTAAGTCAATGTATTCATTTTCAGTTTTAATCACATGCTAAATACATTTTTTCCAATAACCTGCTGTTATTTCTCTCACTTCAGCTTTAATGAGATCGATTACTTTGGCATCAAATTTGGGAAAGGTGTTATTTTTTCGAATGCTTCTTTTCAGCTGACTCCATATTCGATCGGGTTGAAAATACAGAAATATGGGGGCAACCGTAATACTGCGTGTCCTTGAGTTTCGGCCATTTTATCAATTACATATTGTTTTGAGAAATTTTGCTTCTTAACAATATCCAAAAGATCTTATTAAAATTTTCTTGAAATGGCACATTGTGTTTTCGAAGTCTTTTTTTTTCTTGTTCCAGGATTTGGTATTTTTTCGATTTGTCGCGAATGATATGTAGCATTGTCTAAAACAATTACGCTGTTTTTTCTATATTTGGTAGCAATGAAGTCTGAAACAATTCTTCAAAAATATCCGCAGTCATGTTTTGGTGATAGTCAACGTTTGAATTTTCCATTTTTTTCCCGTTTAATTTGAGGCCGTTATGCACCCATCCAGTTTCTGATCCATAATCTAGAATTCTTAATATGGCTCCTTTATTTGAAGGCATATCAACTTTACTTTCTTGGAGCTATCTGTCCAGCATTTTTTCACTGTATCATGAGTATCATACCAAGTTTCGTCTAAATAATATATTGGTCGTTGTCCATTTCGACATTTTTTAATAGCTTCCAAACATTTCAATTCTGCTACTTTCCATAAGACTTGCTCTTTTATCAATCATTTTGAACTTAAATCTTATCTTCAGTAGCCATAGCTGAAGTGTTTTTTCACTAACTGACACTAGATCTTTTCTTCCCAGTTCCATATGTAGTGATTGTACGGTTGGTATCTCATTTTCCTTATACTTGCTATAAATTGCGTCGCTTAACAATTACACCATGGAAGAATCTAATGTTCGTGATGTTCCTTTGTCCGATCTAACTTTTCGTTTCTGTGCCCCTTTCTTAATTAATTTATAAACACTTGGTTTTGGAATTTCTGTTAAGTAGACCGTTTTTTCCACGGCTCCTTTTTCTCCTTCACTTTCTTTTATATTTTTATACACTTTTAAAACCATTTCTTGAGCCTGTGGGTGTAAATATTGTTCAGAAACTTTCTTTGTAATTTGTTTACCATTATCATCCCCCACCTCTTCCTGACATTCTCTGCTGGTGCTTGGTTCTGGATCTTCCCAAGGCCTAAACATTTTCACAATATTATTTTACCACACACTTGTAAACAAGAAGTCTCCGAATATTCGCTACCCGCCAAAATATTTATAAAAACAGAGCTGTATAAAATACGTTTATACACGGTAAAATTTCACCTACCTGTAAAAGTACTGTATATAATTTCACTGAATGAAATAAAATGCAAACAAGAAGACAACCGTAACACGCTGTTGAAATTGAACAACTTATTTCAGGTATTTCAAGTATGTACCTGTGCAACCCTTTGCGCAATTACTTTTACAACTAGTTTAATGGTATTTTAATGAGGTCGTAAAGTTTTTGTTGGGTTTTTTATGTCTCGGGACATATTTACTTCAACTATAACTACTTATATAACCTTGAATCCTCTCTGTTCCAATTTATCTTTGGTTTCTTCTGGTCGACAGGAATAATGCGTATTTCTGGCCATTATTGGTCTTGTTGGTCTTAATTTTTTCTGGCGATATGTCATCTAGCACCAAAATGACATTCTACATGCTCTTGGAACCTTTAATGTTACGTATTTTCTGCCTCTTGATATATACGGCTTTGAAATTTTACACTTTACTACTAATAAGAAGTGCCTTTTCTTGAAATTTCATCAACATCGTTGTACTAGAACCCGAGTAATAGAAATAAGTTGAAAAATGAGCTTTCTAATTCTAGTTTTGTTGCCTTTTCAAAGACAATGATTTTGAGATTTCATTCGCTCTGATAGGATCAAAAGAACCGGAAATATTTAAAAAAGAATTTCGAGAACCAGGCTCGACGGCCATTTTCTATAAAAGTGACCCTAGAAAGTGGGGCCTCGACTTCTGACCACAATGTATAGCATTTTCGTAACTCATGGGGCCAGAATAATGAAAAATCGCTTCTGTCAGCTACATCAATTTTCAAAAATATATTATTAATTATTATTATTATCAGTACTATTAAAACTATTGTGCATAAATGCGTAGTAAGCTAGAGTATGCTTGTGTTGTATGGGCTCCATATGACAATTCTTATATTCAATTTCTCGAACGCCTACAACCGCTTATATTTTTAAATACTTATACCGAACTTGGCTTTCTTTTGTAGAGACCTTTCATACAGCAAAATGTTCAGTTTATTTAGCCTCATTAACATGGAATCAAGGAAATGTGTGTGTGAGAGAGAGAGAGAGAGATTGTTTTCTCAGGTAAAGTTTCATGTACTATGATTTTCTACTAGAAATTGTCTTTCGTTTAGTTTACTGTGTCTTGACCACCTGTTTTTTCCACTTATTTCTGTCATGCTTGTCTGCAACATTGATATTTTTAATTGTTCTATTAGTCAACTTATTTATACCCTAAGAAACATCTCGTAAATGTATTTTTGTTCTTTTTTTTGTTTATATTCCTTCAATTGTATTATTTATTATCTCTCTTTACCTTAGCTCAATTATATTAAAATTTCTATTACTGTGTATCACATGTCTACCATAATAATTTTATTTGTATATTCAGTTTTTTCTTTTCTAATAATTGCAGAAATGTATGTCTAGTTGTCCTTTACATGGATAATAAATCTGTTCGTATTATCACTATTTACATAGTTTTAATACAAATATCGGAATATTGGATTAGTCGCAGATGTTTCTTTACACACTAAATTATGTAACTGTTATGCTAATTACAAACCGACGATCGATATTTTCCTTGTCATGTAATTTTCCTGTAATCTCCGTAACTTGTGTTAGATGTAAATATAAACACACCTGTTCCTAATGAAATTATTATTCTGTTGATAATGAAGTACATATTTGCTGAATGCAAAAATATTTTTCTCTCAAGCCAAAACTCTTGCAGCTACGAATTACATACATTAAGAGTGACAGCGTTCTTCTGCTGGTCTATGACAAATTCAAGTACGCTAAATTTAAATTACTTTGCAATTTAAATCTTCTTGTTCGAGTAAAAGTTTCCATATACTCTTTTTCCATATATATTTTTGTGATACGTGTAAAAAATAAGAGAGGAGCTACTATCAACAAGGCTTGGCGTTCGATTGATGAAGATTTCGCCCTTATGGCGGACGTCGTCAGGAGTTCGATACAAATTTCTTAGACTCCAGGGATTCGCTGAAGCACCAGCGTCGAACTGCGTTGTATCTCAGGGCGTTTTCCCTTTGGATAGGGTTCGTGTGAGAGAGACCAGGGAGTTTCTTCGTGTAGAGAGAGAGAGAGAGAGAGAGAGAGAGTTTTCGTGCGCTCAGCTTCGGCGTGGTTGGTTTAGATAGTATTTTTAGATTTTAGGCAGGGAAGGAGTCCCTGACGATGACTACTTTAGATTCAGGGAAGTTAGCCCTGCTAGGGAAGAGGTCTCTGCCAGGGTATGTGTCCCTAGAATGAGGTACGAATTTTTTTATAAGGTTTTCAGAGATGGACTCTCTGCTAGGGTAGATGTCCCTAGGTGTAGGCGAACGCCAGTGAATTAAAAGTCACTTTCTTCAAAAGTCAGTGTATAATAATAATAATAATCTTTATTTATCCTTTCAATCATAGACAATGATATCTGCCTGAGATGAGTTGTTGTACACTGGAGCGCGATGGGAGGAGCCTAACCGGGCTGCTACTAGGAATCCGGCTAGATTGCGTCGTAGATTTATGTTAAAATTTTACTATAATGAGGGTTTTTACTTAATTTGAGGTTTATGAATGCAAAAATAAAATAGTTTTAGACTCTTTTATTGTAGTTTGAGTATGTTGAAGTGTTGATGATTCAAATTTATGTTTGATGACACTACCAATATATCAAGCACTGTTGTATATGATAACAGACCACTGGATAATTTTATAGACATATCGAGCTCATTATTAACGCCGGCGAAAAAACTATAAAGGTAAGTGATTCAATTTTCCGGCGGAATAATACAGAGAGTAACCGTATTTTCATGAGGTCGTAAAGTTTTTGTTGCATTTTTTATTTGCAGGGAATCTTTGAACGATACCATACTAACAGTGACTGGCCTATTATTGTGAGGGGAAAAATCACCTTTGGCGTGAACCTTGAGCTGTTGATCCCACGAAAAAAATACCTCATAACAAACTTAATTGAAAATAATTCCCCTCATTTTTTGTGTACATTTCTTTTTCGTAAGTGACGAGTTACAGTAGCGCATAGATGAACATTTTTCCAAAAAATCGTGAAGACCCCTCATTTTTGTTTTTTCTATTATATCGCGCTATTCATTACATAATTATAATAAATTTGTAAGTTGAAGTAAACTAATTTTCACATCACCAAGTGGTAGAGTTCATTGCACATTTCATCACTATCTACAAGCTGGATACGCGAGGCTGAGTAGCTCAAGTGGAGAAGCGGTACTCCAGTGGGTCAGTTTGGGAAATTAGTAAGCGATGAAGCGTTAGCACAGAATAAGCGATAAGGCATTAGCGCAGGATAATCGATGACACAGGGCAAACTAGTAAAGCAGTAAAACGGGTGCAGACTAAATACGGATACCAGGTGTGAGAAGTAAGACCACAGATATAACAAATTATAGTGAAAAATTATAGAGAGGTTATAATATAGTACTTGGCTAGTGCATAGAGTGCTAACACCTGTGGATCTGAAGCAAAAGTGTATTAAGGAACCCTGAAAAATAAAATTTAATTAGCAATTCTCAAAATCAGCACAAACATTTGTAACGTTTCAGCGCCCCGTGGCCCGGTATAAAAGCTTCTACTAAAAGACACATGAGTCAAAAATCCGGTTGGAACGGAAGCTGAAAAATCAAAGTATGATTAAAAGAACGTTGTAATACCTTCTGGAACGGAAGCTGAAAAGTCAATGTATGATTAATGAAAACTATTTATAACTTTTCAGTGCCCCATGAGCCTCCGTAGAGGTTTCTACTGAAAGGCACCTACGAGTTATAAGCCCGGCTGGAACGGAAGCGGCCTGGACTAGCCAAGTTTACCTGTTAGTTTTAACTGCTTTTACATGGTCTTACCTACTTCCGGTGGTTCTGGTCAGGCACGTCTGCTGCTGGAAAACGGTCGGAACGGACACTCACTGCACGGCTTGTCAGATCCTCTTAATATTTTCTCGCAGATCGGAGCAGTCAGGCAGATACGTCTAACACGTGGAACGGCAACTAGTGAATTGAAAGTCGGATAGTTTCAATTATTTCCTTTGCCAAGAGGATGACGTTATACGGGTGACGTCAGATCGACTTAGAAAATATTTCCATTACCTTATGTTAATACTTAGAATCTTCCGTAGACGTCTGTACAGGGCGGGAAACATTACACATCTAATACGCGCGAAAGTTGAATACGTTCTGAAACTTTCGCTGCTTGGCTCATCTGCACTAAGACAGTACATTTATTTGGTACTTCTAACTATATACCAAATAATATTTTATAAATGACAAATATACAGAGGGTAATAAAATAAATGCTAGGTCGTGGGCATATTTCTGTAGCGAAAAACGCTTCGTTAGATTTTTTTTTGTGGAAAATACGTAATTAATGTATTCCATTATATCTATTTTTGATAAAAAAATGTTAACAAACATTTTTCCTCATTTTTTACTACGTGTGATATAAAATAATTTTTATAAGAGTTTGGATTTGCCGACGAAGTATGGATAATATTAGCATTTGGCGGCCCGTTCGTCGTCCCCTTCGGACGTCTATGATTGATTAGCAAAATTATTATGCTTTATGACCATAATAATTATATTAGTCCTCGATCAATGGGTTACCTTGAAGGTTTATTTACACAAGGGCGGTACTCCGGAAGCTATGACATTGTCCATAGACAAATTGGGCATGAGTCTCGACCGCGATCATCCGGATTTGTATATGGCACGCGTTAATCTAGCTCATCCGCTGAAATCGGTATTCCTCTTGTTGGGAGGTAAATAATGGGTTGTGCCAATGGTATTAAAATGCCATTGTCTTATCTTTTACGAATTAGAATATTCAATTTGGACAAGTTATATAAGTATGCCGATTCTGGTACATTTCCGTTTCATACGGTTATTTAAGTAAAACCAAGCATATATAGGGTTTAAATCGGTAGATTTATGAATTTTTGTTCTCAATTGACTTGTAAAGAAGTTGAAATATCTCAGCGATTACTTAGCTTCCAGATTTTTCTTTATAACACAAAATTATTATTAATATTTGGCGTAGAGGACTTAAAAAACTATTGCAAATACCATATGCATATCCACAACTTATTATTTGCACATTCTACTTTATTTTGATCATGTATTTTTGCTAATATTTTTATATTGTTGTAATGATAAAATCTTGTAAAAATATAATCATACAAAAAGTTCTCAGTTTGAGAGAAAATTGCATTTGGATTTTATTGCTATCTCTGTTTTTATAAAACTTCTATACAGAGTTCATCAGAGATCACCAGAATAGTTTTAGATTAGGCCGATGAAAGAGATACCGAACTTTGAAAACCATTTTCTTCTAAATTATACAAAAACATTTTAGTCCATTAAATTTATAGTCCATCAAGTTATCTTTGAAAGTTTCTAGTTCCATAACAACTCCGAGTCGTTCTTTTGTCTAACACTAATGATCTTGACAACACATGTCAATAAACATTTAGTGTGAATAATTTTCGCGCAAGAATGGCACGTTTAAGTGAAACCAAGCGTACTGAAATTTTCATGATCATAGGATATGGTGATATAGTACAGGAGAACTGTCGAATGAAGCCTGAATTGAAAGAACTAAATCTAAGTGATCTCGTCTTTTGAGGAGTTGTTGTTTTTAATGTATATGAACGTTTTTTGTCGAATCACCTGTCAGTGGTGACTGGGAAAAATAGTTATAAACAAACAACAATATATATAATATATATAAACAATAAAAAGTTCAGTTTTTTGCTCATATCTCTCTAATTTTGCCCATAGCGATAATTTTACAAGAATTCAATTTTGAAGCTGAGGAAATTCTACACAAATTTCATTACAGAAACATTTTTGTGGCAACAAAGACAAGCGCGGAAAATCTAAATGTTTATAACATATAAGTCTGTCCTGGCGCAATTCAATAAACAATTAATTTTATAATGAACTTCATTTTCTAGACCCTTTAGGTGATTACTAGGAAGAATACAAAAAATTACAAAAATTTAGTTTTTAAGATTCGACATTTTTAAAATCCACTTTATTTGAAAAATTGTAATAACTAAAAAATAACTTTATTTCGAAATATAATTATACAATTTTAACTTACTTGACCCGATAGCCACGCGACTCCAAAATTTGCCAAAATGTTTGCCTGGAAAAGTTATAAAAAAATATTATTTTTGTGCAACTTACAGGTGTTGTCTGGAATATCGTAATGTTCAAGTAAACAAACAATTTTTCGGTGTTTACAATAATTAATTTTATTAACTATTTAATAAAATTAAAAAATAAGGCTTGCTTAATCATTAAATTTTATGCTATTAATCGAAGTTGGTAATTAAATATACCATTGTAGAATTTATTATAATAATTTTTTTGCATTATTGCAATTATCGTTTTTTGCACCAAAAGTGAAATAAAGTTATTTTTTAGTTATTACGATTTTTCAAATAAAATGGATTTTAAAAATGTCGAATCTTAAAAACTAAATTTTTGTAATTTTTTGTATTCTTCCTAGTAATCAAATAAAGGTCTAGAAAATGAATTTGTACGGGAAAGTTCATTATAAAATTATTTGTTTGTTTAATTGCGTATTGTTTAAGAAAACAGCCTTTTGTAGTTTCATCTCTTGTGCAAGATACACAAAATGAAATCTTAAACAAAATTCATAATAGTCGCATGTGAAAAACTATCATTTATCGATAGGCACTTTGTTTAATTAAAATATTCCAATTTAAACAAGAATTATGATGTTATAACGAAGCGCGCGCGTGCCTCCGCTCGCTAGTCTTGTTCCCCACCACGCCAGAGTTATACGTTATAAACATTTAGATTTTCCGCGTTTGTTTTTGCTCCCACAACAATGTTTCTGTAATGTAATTTGTGTAGAATTTCATCAGCTTCAAAATTAAATTGTTGTAAAATTATGGGTATGGGCAAAATTAGAGAGATATGAGCAAAAAACTGAACTTTTTTTTTGTTCATAACTTAAAAATGTTTTCTTAACCGTCTCTCAAATTACCGAAGTAACCCCCTGGAAGATCTCAAGGATCTTGTGCTAGGCAAAGAGAGACTAGGCCCTACAGTTTAATGTGGACTCCGAACCACTCTTGGGGCAATTTTTTTTTAATGAAATATTGTTTCGCCTTGCGAGAATCGAGCCCACTTCGCTAGGCAACTCAGTTTGCTAGCCAGTCGCTTTAACACACTGAGCTACCATTCCCCTATTTTAGGTCATTCGACAAAAAACGTTTATATACATTATAAACAACAACTCCTCAAAAGGTGAGATCACTTAGATTTAGTTCTTTCAATTCAGGCCTCTTCTCTACTAATACAAGACGAAGTTGTGATCAAGTAGTGGAATATTTTTAATGAATTGCATCCCGATCGGGAACCTCTTTCTAAGTCAACCATTTCAAAAATATCGCAGCGTTTTCATGAAAGTGGAGCTGTCAGAGATCGACCAAAAAGTGGAAGACCAGTAAGCGTTACAGATGAAAGAAATTCTTTGAATGTCATGTTAGATGTGTGGTGAAAAATCCAATGAATTCGACCATTCGACGCAATAGAGAGCTTTAAATCATGAGTCGATATTCCATTTAAATAATTTGCAAACGGGAAAATTCCAGACATATAAAATTCACTTTTTACAAGAATTGAATGAAGATGATTTTGATGGTAGAATCAAGTTCTGCGAAGTTATTATGGATGAATTAAACGAAAATGTCAACATTGTCAACCACATATTGTTTTCTGACGAATCTACATTTTGTTTAACTGGGCACGTAAACCGACACAACTGTAGGTATTGGTCAGACCAAAATCCACATTGGATGGAGGAAGTTCACACTCAACGACCACAAAAATGTTTGGTGTGGCATTATTGGTGGACATAGGACCCTATTTTATAAAAGGATTTGACGTCTGGACGATATTTATTACTTTTGCAAGAGCATATTATTCCAGAGCTTAGACTATTATTCCCGAACAATAACGATCCCAATTTACCGGCAGATTAAATATGGTTTCAACAAGATGGGGCTCCTCCACATTTTGGGCATGTGGCATGGGCATATCTAGATGAAACGTTTTCTGATGAAGGAATTGGATCAGGGGGGCAATTGAATGGCCACCTAGGTCTCCCTATATGATCCCGCTTGACTTTTTTGTGAGGGGACACATAAAAAATGTAGTCTACAAAAATAAGCCGCAAAATATCGAAGAGTTGCAAGAAAGGATAAGGCACGAAATTTCGTCTATTTCTCGCAACACTCTTTTAGATTCACTACAAAATTTTGTTCCGCGAATTCATTATTACTGTCAGGAGGTAAATGATGAAAACACCTGATAAAATAGAATTCGAAACAAAATATTTGTTGTTTATTAAAACTTGTTTTCTCACTTTCTTTCTGTCATAACTATTGTTTTCATAAAATTTAAAATATCCAGGACATTCATTAAAATAGTACATTATACACTAAGGGAGAGAAACGTCTTATTTTTCCTAAGGTGATAAATGGCGGTCTCTCCCGAGGTGTATATACTACTTTTTCCACGATCGGGAGTAGAAACATTTATTTCATAAATAAAGAATTATAATAAATTGGAGCGAAATTACAATATTTAGAAGCCTTTGGCATATTTCCATTCAACGTATCATGGCAACAGATATAATAAATAAGAATTACATTTTGTTTAACTATTGGGCATGAAATAAAAACTCCCCTAGGGAAATTATTGTCTTATTTTGTCCCTAGGGAGTAAATGCTTTACTTCTGTCACAATTTTGATGCTATAGAAATCGATTTCTACTCCGGATCGTGGAAAAAATACATTATTTCATTTCAACAATTATGATTTTTATTTTCTGTAAAAAAATAATATTAAAATTTAATCATATACGTATTCTCCACCTTGTGTAATTTTCATAATAAATAAATATCCATCATTTCGCGCCTTTTCTTTACTAAATTTGAGAGTAATAAAAAATTATTTTCAAAATTCGATATCCCGAATACGGTTAAGTTTAGATATATGATGTTCTGGATGAATTTTCTTTAAAATTTCGAAACGAATTGAAAAATGGAATAATATACAGGGTGTTTCATTAAAGAAGAAATAACTTTGTTTCGACATTATTTCTTGACTGATCCTGTATACTTAATTTTTCTTTATTGTAATAGATTTTTAAAAACCCTAAAATTCTTGTGTTAGTTTAGGAGATAATCGACCGTTTCCATATATATCAGCGACCCTGTATAATAATATTTAAGAGTATTAAAATACTCTGTTTATAGTATATTATTTATATGATGTGTAAATTATGGTTTATATTTATTTATTTATTTTATTTACTTATTTATTATATCTACAGGCTAAAATCCCAAATGATAAAATACAGCACCTCGTATATACATACACATATAACAAAAAAAAAAAAATAAACATATGGTATATATATAATAAAACATGTTTCAAGTATCACAAAACAAAGAATAAATTAATGACAAAAACTAATAAGACTAAACCAGATTGTTACTAACGGAGATACAATTTAAAAATTTTCTAAAAGAACAAATATTGATATCAATATTTGCAATTCGCTTTACACCATTAACCTTTTAAAAAATTGAAACCTTTTCGAAATCAAAATTTTAAAAAATCAAAGTTTAGGCCAGCCCTGCGCAGCCCTGCATTGAAATATCTTGCGGAAGGCACCTTGTTCGAGTTGTGGTGCCTGCGTCCAGATACCAAACTTAATAGTGTTTTTTGTGCGCCAGTATTTTTAAAAATTAGTGTAGTTTATAAGTTTTGTTGAGCTTGTTTTCAAGCATTTTTGTTAATTTTATTACCTATTTTTATTTTATATTTAAAAATTAGTTTAGGTTTAGTTTTGTTGAATTGTTGTTTTCGCTGACCCAGGTATGTTCCGCCCGATCCTGCAATCCGTCACCGCGTTAATGCGGTGGTCGCACGATCGGTTCCGGAGCAGGTCCTGGTGAGGCATCTATTGTATCATTTACTATTAATAAATACTTTTTGAATTTGAATTTTGCAACCGGACAGTGACTACTATAGTTGGAATGAAAATTATCTTCATAGATTAAATTGTGATTTCTTGTACTAAATCTAGGAAAATAGAATAATTGTAGAATTTCTCTAGAATCTATTTTGTTATTAACAATATTAAAACCAAATTTTTGTATACTTTTAAGACGTCTTTCCTTAAGGGACGTAATACCCAGCAGTTGAAGTCTATCTTCGCGCGAATAATTGGTTTTATTAATATGTAATTTAAATAATGTGAAATTAACCTAACCTTATATAATAGAATGTATAAAAGTTATTGTTAAAATAAACAGTTAAGAGAATAATCTGTGATGAATTTAAATAAATAAATTTAGTTTCAATTTGATTTAATATTCTGATTTTTTAAGTTTGTTTATTTCTAAAGATTCTAATAAATTGAGTTAACCATTTTCTTTCTGTTTGTAGAATTTTGAAATCCTCATTGAACGCGCGATCGTCCTTTATAGATTGCTGGTATATGTAAACTCTGGCTTTTCCACTAAATCCATGTTATTCTCCTTCCGAACAATTATGTACAGCTCTTTCACTTGTTAAGTAAATTGACTGCACTATATTTTTATTTTTGTTCTCATTTTATTGATGTCTGTATATTAACAATATTAACAACGTACTTTGTTGCAGGTAATAACAATGGTGATTTCGATTTTCCTTCTGTGGTAAATATGTTCATTTCAAAATAATTTTAATATAGTAACAAATTTTAGTATAATGCAAATCTCAAATTATGTTCTCAATAATTTTCTTATATATATTTTATTATAAAATATGTTTCGTATTGTGCTGATAGGGGAGCATAAAAAATATTTTGTGATCGAGTCTGATAAATGTCGAGAGCGACCGTTGACCTTCCTTGGTATAGAATTGTTATTTGGCATAAAATATTCCTAGAACAAATATTGAATTAATATCTTTGGCAAGTTTTTTGCCTATTTTGCACGCAAGCGGTCTCTTAGCACTGGCGCATTCGGCATTTTATATAGTTTTCTTTATTTAAACTTGTAAGATTATACGTCCAATTCAAACTTTTGTAAAAATCAAACAGTTTTCGATCATTGGACATTGATGAGTTTCAATTTCATATTCTGCAATAAGGAAGTGGATGGATTTTAAAAATGCTTCAATTTATTATTTTTCCATAATATGTAGGTACGTACTATTCAGGGTGTCTCACCGGGAACTGAATCGATCGAGAGAAAAGTACTCATCAGAAAATTTTGAAAATTTAGGTAATTACTAATGTCGGTGTGGCCAATCCAACTAAAATAATTACAAGTAGCTGGCACTTCCGCTTATACCGGAAGTCGATACCAACTTGCTTATTTCAAATGGAACACCTTATATGTTTTAGGGTTTTTGAAAAGAGCATAAAATTCTGAGTCGAAGATATGTAGCATATCCTATACCTAAATCTAGCCGTTTCAGAGATATTTGACATTTTATAGAAAATTTTACAGGTGCAACGGCCTGCAAGAACCGTTATAAATTTCTTCGTGTAAAAGATCCTTTGAGATTTGCTTCTTGTCACATAAAAAGAACCCAAGGAGAACTACGTTCTACAACTGAAATAAACTCAATAATATCATACCAAGTGTTCCGTTTTTCGCGTTACATTTTGTCAACTTCAAACCGCGAAAATTTGTTTAGGTCAAATGGAACACCCTGTATTTTTTTACGTCAAGTTGTGTAAAATTGAATTCCCTTTTTTCTGATATTAGCATTGTGGGGGCTAAAGTTACAACTTTTTGAAATATTTGCGATTTTATTAGAAATTCATGAATTGTTGTAATCATTTCATCAAAATAGCCATGATTAGAAACAATCAGTCATTATCTTAAGTCAAAAAATCCCAGCACGTTTAAGTTATACCAACGAAAACTTTTTAAATTTGTTTATTATTTATGGAGAATGTGATAAAGTAATATCAAGAACTTGCAGCACGGGGCGAGCGTAAGTGCGTCTTTACTATGTACATACTTCGGTATGCGATGTAAAGCAACGACAGGCGCAGTTAGTACTTGGATGGGTGACCACTCCAACGGAAACCGCGTCCTCGCCTCACACACCTTCCAGCGGCTTGTATATCAGTGTATGCGCGGAAGCTATACAACCTTAGGCGAGGGTTGTATAGGAGATATACCATCCTTCGGAGGGGATGTAAAGCCGTCGGTCCCTTGTCTATTAAATGTTAGGCAAGTAAAAGATCCCTACTCTTATTAAGGGAGGAGATTCGGCAAAATTCCTGGTTGGGGGTAGCTCGTCTACAGGCGTCGGTGTTAGGCCTCAGTAGCGCAAATAGGCCGACGTTAAATAAATGTATAAAAAAAAAACTTGCAGCACATTTGTTACTCGATATCCACAAAAACGCAAAATAACACTAACACTGTAACATGCGTATTAATCGAATTGAAGATATGGCATGAACTTAAATATCAGAGATAAGATCAATTTAAAATGTGATTTCATTTTAATTTAATAATTGCTCAAAATTCCGCCCTTGAACCTCGACACATTTTTCGCACCTTCGGATTAGTTCCTCATGGGTAGGTCTTATAATTGAATCCTGTGATATGTTTTGAAATGCATTCTTACTCTTTGCATACAATCTTCAATGGTTGTTAATGGGCTCTCATAAACTTTATTTTTAATAGTTCCCCAAATGAAATAATCCAGAACTGATAAATCGGGCGAGCGAAGAGGCCATAATAAAGGTCCATTATTGGCAATCCATTGATTATAAAAAGTTTCTTGTAAATAATTATTAATTAAATATGCGTTATGTGGGGGAGCACCGTCGTGCTGATAAAAAATGTTCTATATTCGGCGAGAGGTAAATTTTCTAAATAGTTATTATTCAAATTTTATAAGATATTCAGATATCTTTCACCCAAAAAAAATAAAAAATTTACCTATACATATTAGCAGAAGAGAAAATTTAATTTACCGTTTAAATTTTCCTGATAAAATTGTAATGCCACCACTCTATCGTTTCTTATGGCACAGTAAACATTGAACTGCCAACTTTCTTGAAAGTTTCGCTCTCTGAACATATAAGGATTTGAGTCACTCCAATAGTGCGAATTGTGTCTATTAAAAAGTCCATTTTTAGTAAATTTTGCTTCATCTGTCCATATAATATTTCCCAAATAAGAATCGTGACCCTCAGACCTTGTTAGAAAGAACTCACAAAAATTCTGTCTTCTTAGCGAATCTGTTTCTTTTAATCCTTGAACCATATGGAATGAAAACGGGTGAAACTTATGTTTTAATAAGATTCTGTGAATTGAATCCTTGCATAGTCCCGATTCCAGAGCAGCTTGTCTTAATGACATCCTTAGAAATGCATGAAAATATCTCAGAATGACTATTTCAATGTTTTCGTCATCAACGATAGGCTTTCTTCTTTGCATTTTTGCCTTGACAGAGCCATAATTGTTAAAATTTTCCAGTATGCTTTTACAGTGTTTGGTGACGGTTTCCGTTTTTCTGGATATCGAGTAGCAAATGTGCTGCAAGTTCTTGATATTACTTTATCACATTCTCCATAAATAATAATCAAATTTAAAAAGTCTTCGTGGGTATAATTTAAACGTGCTGGCATTTTTTGACATTAGATAATGACTGATTGTTTCTAATCATGGCTATTTTGACGAAATCATTACAACAATTCATGAATTTCTAATAAAATCGCAAATATTTCAAAAAGTTGTAACTTTAACCCCCACAATGCAGAAAAAAGGGAATTCAATTTTACACAACTTGACGTAAAAATACAGGGTGTTCCATTTGACCTAAACAATTTTTCGCGGTTTGAAGTTGACAAAATGTAACGCGAAAAACGGAACACTTGGTATGATATTATTGAATTTATTTCAGTTGTAGAACGTAGTTCTCCTTGGGTTCTTTTTATGTGACAAGAAGCAAATCTCAAAGGATCTTTTACACGAATAAATTTATAACGGTTCTTGCAGGCCGTTGCACCTGTAAAATTTTCTATAAAATGTCAAATATCTCTGAAACGGCTAGATTTAGGTATAGGATATGCTACATATCTTCGACTCAGAATTTTATGCTCTTTTCAAAAACCCTAAAACATATAGGGTGTTCCATTTGAAATAAGCAAGTTGGTATCGACTTCCGGTATAAGCGGAAGTGTCAGCTGCTTGTAATTATTTTAGTTGGATTGGCCACACCGACATTAGTAATTATCTAAATTTTCAAAATTTTCTGATGCGTACTTTTCTCTATATCGATCGATTCAGTTCCCTGTGAGACACACTATAAATTGAGAATATAATAAAAAAAAAGCATACAAAATTTTACTCGATAGATATTCGACTTCAAAATTCGAATTTTTATGTAAACAAAACCACGGAACTGAAAACGGGTTTCTTATTGATGTGACGTCACAAGTCACAAAATGCGAGCATGTCAATAGAAGCGGCATTAGAAATGCACAGTTTAATATGATGAAAATGTGTGTTTTTACTTATCCAAGAAGGACTAATTGTAGTGTTTTGACTGATTTGAGGAGTTTGACGACTCTTTTAATTGAGCGATGGCGGTCACGAGATTTTTGCAAGACCAGTAGAACAATTTACCCAGAGTAGATGCAGTCATGATAACAGCATTTTTGGCAACAATCGTTATTTCATAAATGCAGAAATTAAAGAGGCGAAGACTATGAGGTTTGTATGCACGATTATTTTTAATAAATATTGTTTTAATTATTGTGCAATCAAAAAGTTTTCACATTAAAATGTCCCAACCTTGCAGAATTTGAATTTGCTGTAACTACATATGTTAAAGTCTGTTACATTGTCTGGTCGATAGCCGAGTGGGTTAAGGCGCGAGGTGGCAATCGCGATTAATCTCACACGGACATCGCACCACCGGGTTCGAATCCTGGCTCCGGTACTGGCACTGTCGGAGGAAATGGTTGTATGTCCGCGTTTTTTCAATGTGTAACCCCCTTCCGCACAAGCCCTGGCTTCTGGAATTGGGGGTTGTCTAATTTCTGTGGTGTTATTATTATTATTATTATTATACTCAGCGAAAATATTATGGACAAGTCTCAACTGTCACCAATTTAAGGGTTGATTTGTTTGATTTTCACGTATTGTAAGGAATATAATGTGTCAAATTTTACAGGAAACAACATTTTTATTTATTGAAAATCAAGGTTTTTTTTAGTTTGTGTGATTTATGTGAAATAATCACTTGGATTCTCAGCTAACCTCAAAGTTGGTATTATCAATAATGTTTATATTGACATGAAAGACAATATCTTGCAAATTGTATTTTAAGTAATCCAATTTATAACATTGTGTTATTGGTATTAACGGACTGGTGACTTGTAGAGGGACAGTGGCTGTTTATACTGTGTTGTGGGTATGCAGATAATTGTAATGAATGATCAGGATGTAATGCCCACCCTCTAAAAGCACATTTGAATAATGCATTATGGTGACAATAATGCATTATTCAAATGTGCTTTTAGAGGGTGGAATATTAAAACATAATATTTTTAATTGCAAACTCCTCTATAAAATCCTTGTTTTGCTATAAGGAACGTACCCAGACTGCAACCAGCAGCTACTCTCCGGGCTATGTGCCCCGCCGAGCGCTGAATTACACGTTACAAGCCTGGCGCGTTAAGTGTAATAATTGCATATTACCATCAAAACGCCATTATGTTTACACTTAAGTTAAAGTGATCCTCACAACACCATAAAGACGTTTTCTCTGCTAATTTGGCGTTCTTAGTGTCGCGTTTCATAGCAGTGCACCATTTTTGTTAATTTTGGAATATCTTTGAACATTAAAGAATACTTTATTATAATATAAATAAATAAATGATAAATAAGTCAGCATTACCACCCTCGTAAATCATCAAGGGATGGTGTTTTTGAACTGATTCTTTTTCAGGAATTTGCCGTAAGGGGCGTAGGAGAATTTTTCGTGTCGGAAAACAGTTTGTCGTGAATTTCCATTGCGCAGAAATAGGAGAATGAATACATTTTTCTGTGTACTGATCACTACCACCCCCGTAAATCCTTAGGGGGTGGTTTTCCGCATATTATTTGCTCACGACAAATTATTTTGATTCTCAGCACTGTGTATTCCACCATTTTAGCCCGTTTCGGAATGTGGTAATGCTAACTTGACTATCAAGTCTTTATTTACTATGCTAGGTATATAGTTACATATATGTATATGTAATAGCACTATTTAGGTCTTTAAGTGACCAATTGGCGCCGTCCTTATTCTCCAGAATTCTTTATTACTCAATCAATATGTAAATACTCCTATCGATCGCCGACATATCTATAAGTGTGTAACCGTAAAAAAAGTCAAACGGATACTAATCTCCCCCTCAGGCTATTAATCAAAGTGACACAAGATGGAGTGTCTTGCGTGCAAGGTGAAACTAGAATATACTTAAACGGGAGCCCCCCACAAACTCTTACAGGAACGAACTATCTTGATTGTTCAATAAATGCTCTACATACATAAAAGTTATATATACCTTTCAAACGTATCTGTCCAAAAGTTTGTACTTATTTGGATGGATTGTCCGCTTTTTAAAATAAATGTTGAAGTTTATATTACAACGTGCGATGAAGAGAGCGGTTTAAAGGACAATATATAAATATCTGACATAGCACTGAAATAGTCAACTTCATATACCAAGCGATGAAACTAAATTGAAGATGAGACGCCATGTGGCAAGAATAACTTTTGTAGAAATACTAAAGTTAAATCAAAATGTATAGTATAGGAGGGCTGCAGAAAATGTGGACAGATTTTAATTTGATTTATCAGCATACGCTAGGCATTGTTATCACACTTAAGAAAACACCGATGGCCCAGATTCATCTACGCAGGATTAGACTGAGGCAGTGCTTGTCAGCAGCGAGAGCTGCATAATGTATGGTACAGGAATTATCGTTGTATCCTTTTTAACCGTATATACCATCATTAGTATCATGAAAGTTGTTTATATCTTCTTGGTCAGAGTTCATGCTGGTTGATTTTTCCTCAAGGAAAGGTAGAACTGCTCTTGTAGCAATGTATTCTATTTTGATCCCTTCCCTTACAAATTTTCTACTTTTTAATTCATTTTTCATATACGTTCCTGGGTATTTCCGTTTTCCGTCGTTCTTAGGTTTAGTAGCGTATTTTGTATTCGTCTCCGCTTACCAGGCGCAATTTTATTGACGAGACCATTATTGGACTCTTCTTAAAATTTATTGTCAGTCCAGATGTGCTCTAATGTAGATTGTGTTGTTTTCAAATTTACTCCTTTTTCGTTACAATTATGATCTACCTTTGATGAATGCTGACTGCCAGGAACAGTCTGGTGGTTTTCTGGCGTGTTTCCTTACTTGTTTGAGTAGCAAGTGTGTGTAGTACTTATATCCTACACTGTAGATTGTTATTCTTCTGTAATTATCTATATTCTATAGTAACTTGATTTTAGGGAGGGGTATTTGTATTATCGTGTTCCATTCTGTAGGTATATGATGGCTACATATGCTCTGGTGATTATTTCTAAGGTTTGCTCCTTTTCTTTACTCTTTCCGGTCCACAGTCCTTTACTTTTTTGCTTATTTTGTCCATTCCAGGTTCAGTATTTTTTCTTTATTTAGTCATCATTTCAAGGCATTGATCAGTTGATGATGGCTTGTCTAAGTAATTTCGCTCGTTCTTTTTGAGCGTTGCCTTCTTTCACTAGACTCTTGGTAAATGTTACTGTGGTACGTACCTTCTTATGTGCAAATTGTTGTGTCTCTTATATTTTTTCGATGTCCGAAGGTTTCATTTATTTGTTGTCTTGCTGCAAGGGATTTTGTGTTTTCGAAGAGTACCCAGTAACGGTCGTCCCTTTTTTCATACGGTTGTCCTTTTTTCAGGCTACATAAAATACCTCTGCGAAATTAAGAAACAATATTTAGGGTTCATGAGTAAGGGGTCTTTAAATAGTAGTCTTTGTCCTTTCCGATATCTACAAAACGGATTGTACTGCGACTTACTGTTTTATAATTTGCCTTTCTTCTAAATGATGAAAGTGAAAACTTCCCTTTTGATGAAAATCTCGCATATGGAAATGTTTCTGTTAGTTTTCCAACTAACTCCACAGCAACTGAAGTTCTTGAAAACTTAGAAGTAATAGTATAGGTGATTATAAAAGACCACATAGTTTGTTTTAAATTTATATACAGCCTAGCTATAAGTATTTCCATTGTAGCGATTTCTTCTTTTACTCAAAAATTTTAACGACCTCTAATATAGGGTAGTTTTTGGCATATACAAACTTCTTTTTCATGAGGGAACAAAAATAAGTTCGTGGAGAGTTACTTAATATTTTTTTTACGTATAGATAATTTGCACATACAAGTACAGTCGAAAAAGAAAACCCGGTATGTAGATCAAAATTCCAATTATTGGGCTGAGTTTTAAGGAAATTTAAATAAAGTGGTTGTCTAGTTATTAAAATATTTGAAAATTAAGCTATAAATCAAAGTGCCTCTTAGCTAGTCCATCCTGCAACCAATTAGAAATTGCAAATAATGTATAGTCGAGGCAAGAATTTCAGCGATGCACGTCACAGATCGATTCTATAAATAAGACAATACTGCTAAGAATCATGAAGCCCCATTAATCTGTACCTATTTCTGAAAAAAACTTAATGACTGGGTGTCAAGAATTACTGGCTGATTCCCTCACGATTTACCAGTAGAAGTATGTTCACGCATTTTTCGCATGATGAGATCACTTTTATACATTTTCAAGTGAACTCCACCCACTTCTCAGAGGAATGTGCTTTCAGGCTTTTACAGAAATCGGGCAATTTATCGTGAATCTTGACGTTTTGAAGCAAAAACTACTGAATTTTTCAATGAGCATCTGAGAACCTCTTTCAACCTTTGTGATCAATAGTGCTGTTTAAGGAGACAACCCTGCTCTGGGTCCGGGTTCTGACAGTGGAAGCGTTTTCGTGTGAACGAACGCTATTTTTCATAAATCCTTTGGTGCCTAAAAATCACTTTTAAAAAAGCCAAAAAACTTGAACCCTCGCTAACCACGTTGGCATCATCAGGAGATGATTAAAACCGAAAACCGTCTTTATTTTTCTCCCGATGATACTGACATGGTTAGCGAAACGCGCGTCGAGAGGTTTATTCGAGTGTATTATTCAAATATTTCGGCGTTTTTAAATAGCGGTTTTTAGATTCCAGATATATTGATTTGTGAAAAATAGCCCTCACATGAAATCGCTCCCACCGCTAGGACCCGGACTTATACAATTCATCTTGAAGGTAAAAGGGAACATCCGTTACGTCTTTCCTGATTAAAGTACTCACCTAATTTCACCACCATGTCTCTGGCCACTCCATTCAATCTTTTATCCACTGCACGCTACTGAATTGACAGAGAACTGACAGAATGTTGAATGATGGTTGCGGCTGCGATTTTGCCTTATATACCCGAAGGTGCGATTAACGTTTGTAATATTCATTTGTAAAACGCATCGGTACCGCTCGAAACTTCTGTTGTAGCCTCAGTAGACATTACTTCTTTTATTTACATCCCATGTGCTTTTAGTCCATGAAAAAGTTTAAAGAAAACCCAAAAGTTCTGTGACAGGAATGAAACATGGGCACCCCCCGTTTTCGGGGGCGATAAACACGATGGTGATATTTTTAAGCTCCCTACCCCTCAGCAACTACCCCTAAACTCAATAAACCACCCCTATTTCGCGTTTTTCCATCGTAGGCATGCGAATCGGTTCATTGGGCAGGATTCGGGTAGACCGTATGAAATTTAACCATACAACATCTTATCCATCCCCGGAGGTTGAAACTACCCCCTCCCCTAATACTAAAATATCCTCAAAAAAATCAAAATGCTTGAAAATTTGTTTATCCCCATTTTCGAGGGTGCTGAACACCATGGTAATATTCATTTCTCCCCCACCCTCCACCAACCACCGCTAAAACTACGCCCTTTTCATATTTCTTGATACTGGGCATGTGGTGACTAGAATATGCCCAGTTCCATAGTAACACATGATCCAACAAGTACGCGCATGCCCAATACCTCTAAATGAGAAAGGGGGTGATTGATGGAGAGTGGGAGGGGAATAGTATTGACATCGTGTTTAGCGCCCTCGAAAACGGGGTGAGGGGGTGGTCTCGTCAATCATCTTCCTTTACAATGTCGAAATACCCTTAAAAACCCCTATCCAACGAGTCCTCACATGCCCAGTGTCAAAAAATATGAAAAGGGAGTTAGTGGAGTTTGGGGAATAAATAAATATTGCCATCATGTTTAGTGTCCTCGAAAACGGGGAGAAAACATTTTCCACTATAATATTTTTTGGTAGATTTCGACCCCGGGGGTGGATAAAATGTTGTATGGTTAAATTTCATACGGCCTACCCGAATCCTGCCCAAAAAACCGATACGCATGCCTACGATCCTCGCCAACGAAATGAGGACGGTTTCCATGTTTCATCCCTGTCACAGAACTTTTGTGTTTTAACTCTTTTTTGCAACTTTTTCATTGAGTATTTGCATCTGTAAAATTAGAAAAATCGCATTTCGTTGATAAGTACATAAATTGATGGTGGGAACGACAACATTCGTGAATTCAACTTCCCCATATTGAGGAACATTCTTTTTATTTTATCCGCCAGAGTGCATCAGCTGTACTCGGTTGTTTGTCCGTCAATGTCAATACGAAAAAATATGCCATTGAATAAACAAACTTAATTAGGATGTAAAATGAAAACTTGTTGCCGTGTACCAAAGTGCTCTGACACAAGAGGGCGTTTATTTCCTAAAAGGGAACGTTTGGGACAACTATGAAGAATCTGTTGTTTTAAAATTGTAATATATATCTTCATCTTCAAGTGTACTAACTAAAATATTGTCATAATTGATTAATCTAGAATAAAAGAGGATTTTTGAACAAAAAGTTCCTATACAATGTGTCCCCACTTCGTACTAAGCCACCCCTACAACTTTTGGCTTAAGATACCCTCACAGAAAATAATAATATTGCGGTGAGGTTTATTGGTCCATGGCGACCAATCCATTTTTCAGGGAAATGTTCATTTAACCAATCGGTGACAATCATTGCACTGTGCGCTGGGCAGCCGTCCTATTGGAATATCATATTTCTTCTAAATTCCATACTTCATCCATTTGTGGCAAAAAGTATTTACTAAGAATTTATAAATAATAATTTGCATTAAGCCTTCCTTTCAAGAAAAATGGACCAATTACTTTATTGAACGTTAAAACACACCATTGTTAACTTTCTTAAATTTTTGGCTGTTTGTATGAAAATAGTGACTGAAGATTATCCCATTCGTTATAAATGTAAATTCGTCACTGAATATTATATGACGGTGGAAATTACGGCTTCCCATTATGCGTTCACCCATTAGTAAAGAAAATTCAAGGCGATATGAATCATCACCTTATTGAAGTTTATGGATAAAGGTTGGTTTGAATGCGTGAAATTTATTTGCGGTCAGAACATTGTGTACGTGACTCTTACATACAGCACCTACCTCACTCGCTCTTGCTTGTTGGGGATTACTGTGAACTGATTCTAACACTAAAATTATTGTAGCATCATTTTCATCATGTTTTTTTTCACATTTTTAACATCACCATAAACATCGAATTTACGAACCAAATTTCTTAAACCATTTACAAAAACTGCTACACCTGGAAACTTCCTGTGGAAAACTTCTATCGCGTATTTATAGGACACTTCTTCAATACCATAACACTTGATCAAGTAAATGCGCTGCTCTAGGGTCAACATTTTCCCAAAGATATTAATTGACAAATGTTAAAAAATAACAATTTCACCTAAGCATTATTTCACAGCGGCAATCTTGATTAATAATCACAAAATGAGATAGCGGTCCACTTCTATTAAAAGTTAATTCAAAGACCTGAGTTGAAAAACTATGAAACAGCATTTACACCCAAACTTATTAATAATAGTTACAAACAACGTTTTATTACAAGTAATACGTAGTCTTTAAAACATTAATCGATAACAAGATATGGGAAAAAATAGATTTAATTTTTAATATCAAATAACTTCAATGAAAAAAATATATATTTGACATTGCAATTACTGCTTTTAAGCTCCTTAATTCCAATGCCTCAAAAAGTTTGATTTTAAAATTTCTTATTTTGAAAATCAAAAGCAAAAGAAATTATGAAGAATAAGTTTTATTCGAAAAATTGAAAATAATCATTTTTATAAGTATAGTTAAGTCCATCCGTGGACACACGTGACATAGTCGAAGGCCTTGAACAGGGCAAGCATACAGTCTTAACACTGTGTGACGTCTCCAGGGCCTTCGACTGTGTCTCTCATGATATTCTTTTACAAAAATTAAATTATTACTGTATAAGAGGTTTAGCCCTCACTCTTTTTAATTCGTACTTATCAAACAGGGTTCAGTGTGACAGTTTTGATAATGCCTCGTCTAATTTTGAGGTTGTAAAGCATGGTGTCCCCCAGGGTTCAACCTTGGGCCATTACTGTTCATCATTTATATCAATGATATATGTAACTTTCTTTTACCTAGTAATTGTGTTCTATTTGCAGACGACACAACATTAATTTGTTCAGATAATAATTTTAATGATTTTAAAGGCACATCGAAAGCCTATGAAAAACAAGCCCAAGAGTGGTTTTCAAGCAATAGGCTTGTGTTAAATGAGGACAAGACTCAAAAGCTATTCCTTTCTACCAATAATAAATTTGTTAATGGAGATAATGTTAATTTGCTTGGCATAGTCATTGATGATAGACTGAATTTGAGTTGTCACAAATTATGCAATATAACCTTTTTAATTAGACAACTGAAAGTCACACTTCATATAGACATTTTAAGAATTACTTATTTTTCACTTTTCTACTCTCAAATAAGTTGCATTTTGTTATGGGGAAACTCTAGTTTTGCCATAAAAATTTTTAGACAGCAAAAGAAAGTGGTTAGGATAATAGCTAAAGCTGACTACAGATAACATTGTCGGCCTTTGTTTATTATGTTAGAAATTATGTCCCTACCATCACTTTATATTTATTCTGTTTTGCTTGAAATTCACAAAAATAATAATCATTACACAAAATAATCAAATTTACACAATTATGGTACTAGGAATGCAAATCTATTAAGAGCTCCTTGCTTTAAACTGTCCAAGACGTAAAAGTACTCGTTAAACTTAAAGCTTTCTAACCACCAATTTTTAAAAAAATATAAAAAACTACATGTTACAGCACTGTTTCTATACAATAGATGAATTTCTAAATTCTACCCATCCAATGTAACTAAATCTTTTTTCTTTTTCGAAATTATTAGTGTCCCATCAACCTACTGGATTTATGACCTCGCTCGCCACGTTACTGACCCAATATTTTATATTTACCTATTTTTTTATGACTGCATTATATGTATTCCTGTATCACGGCACATCTTGCTTTTGTTCATTAGGATGCAGCACCATGTATTTTATTTATACACTGTCCTGTTTTATTTTTTTGTGAACCTCAGTGTTTGTTTATATACACTGTTACTTTCTAGACTTGCTACAAATGTACTTTTTACATAAAGTAGTCAAATAAACGATTCTATTCACTGTATAAATTTGTATATGTATATTTTTGAAGATTTTTCACAAATTTACGAATTTTCTACATTTTCCCTGTAACTCCAAAATAAAAGGTTTTCGAGCCTTGGTCCCATTTGAACTTTTCATCAGGAAGGTTTGAACTACAACATATCTCAAATTCGATCGTTTTCACCGGGATCCCAAATCACGTGTTTCTGTGCGGGGGACCTTTTTAGAACAAGCCGGTACCAACAAAAGCTACAATTTCTGACATTAAACCCATCAACCAATCTACTCTCCTAACCAGCTGATTAGGGCAAGATTACTTCACTTTTGGCTGTAGCAGCTGTATGTCTATTGTTTATGTCGAATGATCAAACTGTGACATTTTTATTTCAATAAAAAATTTAAAATGATACATTGTTAGATTTAGTAGTCTAGAAAGTGGCGATAAATATATAAATATTAACTGTTAGTAAAGAAGATTCTCTGGAAACTGGTAAACGTTCATTTTTGCGTTTTATGTGTATTTTGAAATTTAAGGAAAGTTTTTTTAGGTGAGCGATTTGTATATTCTTTAATATTTCATACAAAAACTAATGCCAATACAAGACATGAGACTAGAACGCATGAAGAAAATTCTTAAACTGAAAATGAAACAGCTGGAAAGTGAAGTCATTGCGTAGGTTCTTGCGAGCCTATATATGCGATGGTATTAGATCAAAATGTGCAGTTAATAAAATGGAATCCACATCATATTGAAGACTTAAATCACTGGAGCTTGCTACAAATGACATATTAAGTTATGCGTACATTTTCATTGACAGGAATGACTTGACGTCGGTCGTCAGTTAACTAAAATCTGTCAGTTTCTATTTCGAACCTGTATGACAACTTGTTGTAAGAATTTTACCAACGAATTCTCCCTTCACAATTTAAGATGGGATTACGAACATCAAGAAATGTTTTACTTGAGCCAGTGGCAAACTCGAAGCACAATAGATCCTTTTTACTTAATATACAAAGCCCTGTTTTGCTGTTTTTATTGGTGCATACTTTCTGTGATCTTCTACTTGTCTCGAGATGTACCTATCGATGTAAAAATGATCGCAATGTGTTACTACACGAATTGGATATTTTTTATCTGTATGGCATCCGCAACGCTATCTCTGATATCTGTCGCGAGGGAGTATATGGAACAAACAAATAGACAACCTGAGGATACGTTAGCTGTGAACAAGTCTTCAACTTTTTTTAAATTACAATGGGCACTGCAAGGCATGGCTGTGGAATCAACAATTGCAGTAACACTGGGGTATTTTACGCTAGTGCATCATTATCAGAAGCTTGCTTTTAATTCTCATACGGCAGTATCGCACCTTTGGAATCCACTTCTGGTGAATATGGATTTTTTTATTTCTAGCGTTTCTATAAAGGTGCTACACTTTTATCCATCGATGATCCTGGGATCTATTTACGGCATATTTACCTATGTTTATTACGCATGTGGTGGCGTGAGTATCTATGGTGATCATTACCTTTATGATATATTGGATTACAAACGAGACCCGGGGTTGGCACTTCTCGCATTATCAGCTTTAACTGTTTACATTGTATTAGGAAGGATAATCGCATATTTCTTATTTAGATTGAAGCTGAATATATTTTACAAATATTATGTAATGGGCAGTGACAAGGACGAAATAACGCGTTATGTGCCGGAAAGAATATAAAAAGGTTCTAATAAATCATATTTTATTGAGTGTATGTTTTTTAACGTTATAAAAAAGTTTATATATTCCGAAACAAATATCACGAAACTTGCAAAACTATATTTTATTGAGGCGAGCGATTGGCCGAAAAGGATTGCATGGGTTTAATCAACTCAGTCCTTATCAAATATGTTATTAGCAATCTATTTGAATGATTAATGTGATAAATTGCGACAAATAATATTTAGGGGGCTACTGCTTAAAATCAAACATTTGGCTGACGTTGAACTCAGTCCGGAACAGTCTGTGTGTGATGCTTGTCAACAGTTCTGTTGTAAGTACAATTATTTTTCTTGAGTACTTGCTTTTAGTCCGCTCATATGCAAGGTTGAGATGATTTAAATCAATTGATTAAAATCACGATTAAAATCATAATTTTAATCAATCTGATTTTTTTTAAATAAAGTCATAATTAATTTAAAAAAATGAAGCTAAAATTTAGACACTTAAAAATATATTTGCTATTTATTCATAAACCTAAGCGCATTTTTATGGTCATATTTATTATAATAATTAAAAAGGAATTTAGCTGCTTAGCTGCTTTTTACAAAAATTTTAATACAAAAAAAAGAGAACTCTAACTAAAGAAAAACTAAATATTATTGAACTTTTATAAATACCTAAGTGTTATAATGCTTAAATAGAAATACTAGTTTAACTAATTTGTCATTGCCTCTGCCTCTGCCTATTTCTTATATCTGAATGTACGAATCCATAGGAAGAAAACATCCTCTCCACATCAGCAGAGGATGCACAGGCACACAAAACAGAAATCATTATAGGTAGCACTTGCTTAATTTCTGGAACATCTTGGGATCTCGACCACTGTACTGCCGTTACATTTTTGATTATTTCATCCGAAAACATAGTTTTGTGAAAAGGGTTCGACTTGGCTTCCAACTTAATTAGTAATGGAAATAATCCTGTGTCTGCAAAATATTTGGAAACAATATCTAAAGCATCTCTCTTTTCTTCAGCCAGTAATGGATATTCTTCTTTGTTTATTGTAGGATCCAATATATATGCCAAAAAGTGAAAGGGGGTTAGAGCTGTAACATATCTTTCTGAAATAGTTAAGTTTGACGCAAGCTTCTTTCATTTTCAAAGCTGCCAAAAGTAGCCTTAACTTTTTCCATTCTTGGACTGCTTGAGACAAAAATGCACCTTTATATTGCATTGCATCAAGTGCTACAGAAATGGGTTTTAGTAACTGTAAAAAATCTTCAACCATCCTTTTAATATAGATATCTGAAACTTTTTAAGACATCTCTGAATAAACTTCTTCTTTATGCTCTTCGCATATTAATAACAATTTTGGCCACTCATTTAATAGATCTCAAGACAATCTGAAAGTTTATTCCATCGAACGTCTTGAGGTAATACCAATTTCTTGCCCCCTTTTTCTTTATACCAAGCACTTGGCAAATGGGTATTTCTAAAGTATTTCACAATTCATTTCGGTAATTTTTTTCCTCATATTGACCATGTTGGCCGCATTATCTGTCACAACCCTGGTAACTTTACGGTTATATTCATTTTTACACTTACGAAACAAGATATAAACAGTTAGAATCGTTAGGAAATAGGCATATATTAATAAAAACTAGCCAAAATTAGATTTACCTAAAAAATCGTGATTTAAAAAAAATCATCGATTTTTAATTTTTTAGAAAAAATCATGATTTTTATCAACCCTGCTCATATGAAACATTTGAACCTGAATTTAATCCCAACGGTTCTATCTACCATGAATTAGTTATAGACCGGTAGCCCGCGTTAGAACTTTTCACATAAAAATTACCGGTAATAATATAGTCCTACACATGGTTTTAATCGTCTCAAAAAAATCCCACAATAACCTTCTGGATGCTGCGCTCCGCCTAACTGGATAGAGATGGAGAAGGGGGAATTTGAAATATCCTATGTACTTATAAAAATAGTGGTGTCAAAGTAGGTTTTCACTTCGGAAAAATTCCGGGAAGCTGTAACTTTTTACTGTACATGCGTGAGTATATTATTACGAACAACATATAAAACGTGATCAACAAAAGAGTGCCTGCTTCTATTATTTATATAACAAATTAGTTGCAAAATACCAGTTTTTTTCAAAAATACAAATTTTCGTAAAAACTATTTAGTCCATTTAACGAGGTACTGTCGTGAGCAGAAAAAAATAGGACAGCTTTTTTTTCTAAGGTAAATCTGTCTCTATTTGAATATGTAATGAGTAGCCGAAATAAAACAGATCACTTTTAATTTATTTTTTATTTTAATGCTGTAGTTATTGCTATAGTAAATGATGGATGGTTAATGAGACAATTTGCACTGCGTTATAACATTAACAAAAATTTGGTGTGTAACATTTTAAGAAAGTGGAGAATAAACGGTACGATTAGTAGAAATCCTGGATCAAAGGACAATTAACAAGAAACTAACTATTAATATTTCGTTATTGCACCATTTCTATTTATAACTTCTATAAGTCTGTTTCGCATAGAATTAAATAACCTTATACAATAATCATTAGTAATAATATTTTCCCATGCATTATTTACTATTTCCAGTAATTCTTCGGCATTCCGTGGTCTCACATTTCGTTTTTGGATACTTCTTACGAGTAGTCCCCATACTTCTTCCATAGGGTTAAGATTTGGACTATGATCTTCTTAACATTGATGTTATCTTGAAACCAGTTAGTTACGGTATGAGCAGTATGAACGGAACAATTGTCTTGTTGAAATATGAACTCATTATTAGGAAATAATTGTGACACATAAGGGAGCATAATATTGTCTAAAATCCTAATATACGTTTCACTATTAAATCGTACCTCAATATGCCACAAAACACCAGGACTACGTGCCGATATTCAAGTCCACATATTGAGGGAAAATCTACCACTTTTATCATTGTTAGATATATATTTCTCATCGAATCGAATATTCGGAGGGCGGTAAACACGAATACGACCGCTGTGTGTTGACTGGAAAGTGTTTTCACCTGTAAAGATTACATTGTTCCAAAAATTTACATCATGCGCTGAAAATTCAAGCGCAAATCCTACTCGAGCTTCTTTATGTTCAGCTTTAAGTAAGTATTTTTGTGCTGCTGTATGACAGCGTAGCTCCGATTCTCTTACTCGCCGGCGACCAGTACTACTCGATCCAGGAAAATTTGTTTCTTCAGCAGCCTGAATAACTGAGTAAAATGGATTTTCTACTAAAGCATTTGCAAATTTTGTTGTTGAGTTGATTGATATCCTTCGTCGCCCTGGTCCAGGATTTCTACTAATCGTACCGTTTATTCTCCACTTTCTAAAAATGTTACACACCGAATTTTTGTCAATTTTATAACGCAGTGCAATTTGTCTCATTGACCATCCATCTTCTGCTTTAGCAATAACTCCAGATTTAACTAAATCGCTTATATGGGGCCGCTTATATTAGTTTTTATAAATTATGACAACTAACTGACAATGTCACAAAAATTAAAGTTAGATGTACACAACTAGATTTTAGCAAAATACCGTTATAAGACTTGTCCTATTTTTTTTTGCTCACGACCGTAAAAAAAAAGGCTAAAACATCAAAAGTTTGTATTAGGGGATTCTGTGAGTCGGAAAAATAGGAAAATATTTTCTAACGCAACGAAACTAGTTACCCCCCCCCGTTTTCGAGGATGGTGAACACGATTGCGGTGGTTTAAACTCTTTTTGAGTTGACCGTCACCCCCAAACGGCCAAAAACAACCCGCAAAAGGGGTGAAACGCGAAAACACCGTCTTATATCGCGAAAAACTGCGTCACCTCCCGTTTTCGAGCATGCTGAACACGATGGTGGTGGTATAGACTCTTTCTGAATTGACCGTCACCCTCAAACGGCCAATAAGCACCCCCAAAAGGGGTGAAACGCGAACACACAGGCTCATACCGAGAAAAACTGCGTCACCTCCCGTTTTCGAGTATGCTGAACATGATGGAGATTCTGGATCTTCTCCCCGAAGCAAAGCAACCCCTGAACCGGACAAAAACTACCCCGTGAGACCCTGCCTTATGAAGTGGATAAGAAAATTCCGATATGACAAAATGAATAACAAATCATTGAATACAAACTGGATGATGATTCCTCGTTTGTTGACTGATCTCTTACCCTAAAAAATAGGCGCATATATAAGGGTCTGGTTAGGTTATTTGGTGATTTTCAGGCGGGGAAATCTGCTGTATGGAATCAGTGATAAATTTCATATATTTTATTATATTAACTTATGAACATGTGTATTTGACGCATACAATTACTTACTTGCTATATATATAAAAATAAAACAGATTCCTTGACGCATACAACTACATATCCACTATATATCCATACCATACATTTTTATTGACGCAGGGATGGGGTTGACTCGGAGAAATTCAAAAGCACCGCCGTCTTGTTCAGCATGCTTGGAAACGGGAGGTGACGCAGTTTTTCGCGATATAAGACGGGGTTTTCGCGTTTCACCCCTTTTAGGGGTTGTTTTTGGCCGGTGGGGGTGACGGTCAACTCAAAAAGAGTTTAAACCACCGCCATCGTGTTCAGCATCCTCGAAAACGGGAGGTGACGCAGTTTTTCTCGGTATGGGCCGGTGTGTTCGCGTTTCACCCCTTTTGGGGGTGGTTATTGGCCGTTTGAGGGTGACAGTCAATTCAGAAAGAGTCCATACCACCACCATCGTGTTCAGCATGCTCGAAAACGGGAGGTGACGCAGTTTTTCGCGATGTAAGACGGTGTTTTCACGTTTCATCCCTTTTGGGGGTTGTTTTTGGCCGTTTGGGGGTGACGGTCAATTCAGAAAGAGTCTATACCACCACCATCGTGCTCAGCATCCTCGAAAACGGGGGGTGACGCATTTTTTCTCAATATAAGACGGTGTTTTCGCGTTTCACCCCTTTTGCGGGTTGTTTTTGGCCGTTTAGGGGTGACGGTCAACTCAAAAAGAGTTTAAACCACCGCCATCGTGTTCAGCATCCTCGAAAACGGGGGGGGGGCTAACTAGTTTCGTTGCGTTAGAAAATATTTTCTTTTTTCCATGTTTTTTCCGACTCACAGAAGCCACTATATGATCTTTTGAGCTTTTCCCCCCTGTTTAAATCTCTCGAAAAACTGGAAAACGGGCTTCTCAGGGGTTTTCGAGGGCGGTAATCACGGTGGTATTTTTTTCACTTTGCCCTCTCGAAACTACCCCCTACGTATAAAACCACCCTCATCATAGGATGTAGATTTTTTTTTTGAACGCCCGGACATTGCTCCTGCGGCACACAATTGCAGAGGGCGCTTGCTCAGGCGCGCTATACTAAATTTGCTATAACTTTTTAACTCATCGATAGAAATGTTCAATCCAAAATTTAAATGAAACAAAAAGATGTATAATGTGAAAAAATTTGAAAAAGCACCAAATTTTAATTTTCATGACTAATTTCAACGATCTATATAGTTTAAAATACTTTAACGGTGTGCTTTTAAAGCTTGAAATGTGTTCTTTAACAAGCATTGAGTTGTTATATCTTAGAAATTAAATTTAGACTCTCTTTTATAGAAAATTTAAAAAATAATGCTCTAAAATTAAGTTAAAATAAACCTTTGTAATTGTTATAGAAAAAATTTCGTTGTCCTACCTAGCATATATATTTATAGGAGGACCTTGAAAGAGGCAAATTCCGTATAATTTTTTTTTTATAATATGTAAACATAATTTCCACGAAAAATCGAAAAAATCACGTTTCCACAGTAAATTAACGCAATTTTCATGTTTTTAAAATGGTTTTCCTGTTTTAAATAGTAGAAACTCAAAATAGTCAAAATATTGTCTCGGTGTATAACCATAAATCGATAAATATATCTCAGAAATATATATCCGATCTGCGTAGCGTAGGCCTGCTGTATGTTGCTGTGTGCGTGTATATACAAACATGGGATAATTGTGAAAATAGTAGGCCACGTTTTCATAGATTGTCTTATAATGTCAATTGTTACAACGTTATCTTTACTTCTTGTTTCGATTTTTATTTAAATATTATTTTGTTTAAATAATTAGAACAGTGATGCCGATAGTATATCAGATTTTTTTTTCGAAAAAAAAAAACAAAGCAAAGTTTGCAAAGATGTGCGAGGCAAACAAGTATTTACAAGATGCCATTGATGCTTTTTAAGCAGCAAACTAAGACTGTGTTGCAATATTTATTTAACGCTGGAGTGACGTGCTTATTTGCATTATACGGTGCTACGACGCCATTAAAAACTTTGAATGAGTTTCGTTTCAAGTACTTTGAATTAAGAAAACCACAAAGCGAACAAACTAAATTTAACGCCACTTCCACCAGCAGAAGATGCAGCTGATCTGCATTTTAAAAAGGTTTATTTTGAAGTGCAGACTTGGATAAGTAATAATTAGCAATGAGAAGATTGGGGTTGGAAACGGGAGGACTCGGGTATGTCGCCAATTGCCATGACTCAAGATCCAGTCCCAAACGAACTGCTTCACATAATTTTCTGCGGATGCAAAACAGATTGTGGTAGCCGATGTGGTTGCAGGAAAGCTGAATTATTCTGCACTTCCAGCTCTGACTGCCTGAACTGTAAATAATTTCAAAGAAAGTGGTGATATTTAAAAATATTATATTGTTCAATGTTAAATAAAACATTATGAATTTTTATGTTACTATATTATATTATTTTGAAGAGACCTTAGGGATGCACTATATTATTGAATCGTACGAAATTTATTTAAAATTCTTTGACTTACGTCATTTTTAATGAAATATTGTGCCGAACTGCCATATTGAATCAGCCATTTTGATTTTCTATTTTTCAAGATCACATTCATTTTTAGTGACCTCAAAACCCCCTTGATATTAATTTGAGCGAGATTTATTTGAAATTATTCGAGTTACGTCATTTTTTATGAAATATTTTACATAACGTCGGCCATATAGGATCGGCCATTTTGGATTTTATTTTTCAACATTGCGCTTTTTTTCAGTGACCTCAAAAATCCTTAAAATATCAGTTTGAATACAATTGCTTTGAAATTCATTGCATTACAATTTTACATAGAAAACGTTTTTTTTTTTGTTTGAATAATTAGCGCGCAAATATAAATAAATAAACACTACAGAAATTAGATAACCCCCAATTTCAGAAGTCAGAGGCTTGTGCGGAAAGGAGTTATACATTTAAAAAACGCGGACATACAACCATTTCTTCCGACAGTGCCTTTACTAACTAACGCGGCTTTAGCTTCCAAGTGTACATCAAAATGTCAAAATGTATCACGGAAATCCAAGCTTCCCGTAAATATTACGAAGCGTACTGCATTTCTGAGCTAATTTGACTCCACTATTAATAAACGTCACTTTTTGAACATATAAGTGATTTTTTTTCCCTCTTCCGGTTCACATCATCAAAATGGCTTTTGGGGAAAAACACATTTTTTTCAAGTGGCACCATATTTATATCGTGGTACCGTTCATTAGTACTATTAATAAAATTTTAGTTTTTAAATTACTATTTATCTGTAACTCATTATAAACAGTTTTTCTATTAGGTTGGAGGTTTCGTCTTAAACTTTTTGTACGTTGGCATAGAAGGTACATGAAAAATGTTTGCCAAATATCTGAGCTGCCACGAGTACTTCTGTATTCGCCTGCTTTGTTTAAAACAAAGTACTCTGAATAATTGGACCCGAGTATAAGGTGGTTAGAGAATCAAAGGAAGTCTGAAAGAAACGCGTGTCGGCCTCGTGCTCGGTTCAGGTCTTATAGGACAGCTGGACCAATTCAGCATTTCTGCCACCCTCGATAAGAATAGTTGGATAGGTCAGAGGGCACAAGGGCAACGTGACTTATGACGGACCGTCTGAGACTGCACCTGGCGCTAGTCTGGTTCCTATCCAACCACCCTCAATCATGCATACCACTTCCTATGCTACCCACTTCAACAAACATCAAACCACCGTTTTCTTCGTATGACATTTGAAGTTTTGGGGCTCTGCTGAGTAGTTAATTATAGCAGGGGCATATTTAATTTAAGGAACACGCACCATATTGAAATAAGGACAGGCGTATTAATAACCATATATACAGTGTGTGACAAAATCATTGTATGCTCTTATTTTTGAGATACAGATTTTTGAGATATACCTGGTACAACGAAAGTACTTACCAAACGACATTTTAAAAATTATCGAGACACGAGGCAGAATTTGAGGTTATTAGCACTGGATCGTAAATTGTTTGTGTTAAATTAAAACAATTTATGATGGAACATCTATAATATGATTCTTGTAGGAAATTTATGTTGAAATCGCTATATAATATTAATTTAATATGTCATAAGATTTATGCAGTTCATTTAGCAAAGATTCAGATTATTGAAAAAATAATTGAAAATCACCTAGTGGTGATTGATATTCCATTAATATGATATGACCTGGAATCGGTTGCAAAACAACAATCTGTTCACTGTAGTATATATTCTATATTTGGAAAAACATATTAAAAATGTGGAAAAATGTATTTATACTTCATTTGGAAAAGACGGGGGGTAATAAAAGCTGCAAATCCTCTAAACACATAATCGGGCTGCTTATAAGTAGCTAGCAATATTGTCTTATATCGATTATACTTTCCGCTTTTTACTACATGATCACATTGGTAGTACCTCTATTTCACACCCGAGTGCAGCACAAATTGAAAGAAAATGTTTTCTGCAGCGTATCCACCCGTATTTTCTATTATTATTTGGGCAGCCATAAGGTTTATATTCAACGCATGCCTTTTTGAGTTTAATGCAATACCGTTCGGATTTGCAACGGCGCCATTTGTATTCACAAAAATTATAAAACCCGTAGTTGCCCATATGAGACAAAATGGTTTTATGTCAGTTGTTTATTTAGACGATTTCTTATTGCTGGGTACATCCTACGAGGAATGTGTTGAAAATGTGACATTTTGAGTCAAATTTCTAATTGAACTAGGATTTATAATTAACTATCAAAAGAGTAACCTGCGGCCTGCTCAAAGGTGTAGGTTTTTTATTAGACTCAAAAAAATGCACATTGAATTGCCACAAGGAAAACGCAAAGCTCTCTCTACCTTGGTGAAAAAATTCCAAGAAAGATCCAGTTGTACAATTAAAAACTTTGCAAAATTGATAGGAGCATTGGTAGCTAGCTGTCCAGCTATAGAATATGGCGGGCTTTATACTAAAATATTAGAAAGTGAAAAATATTTAGCCCTAAGCATAACAATAGTTACGAGGCAGTCATGTCAATTAATCAAAAATTAAAATAGACTTGCAGTGGTGGGCACAAAACATTAAAAGTGAACACTGCAAAATTAAGAATTCTAGCTACGCCTTGGAGATCTTTTCAGATTCTTCTTGTAAGGGATGGGGTATTTTTTGTAGCAATGAAAGTTCACAGGACATATGGTTTAGGGAGGAAGCACAACAACACATTAATTTTTTAGAATTACAAGCCGCATTCTTTGGCTTAAAGTGTTTTGCAAAGGATTTACGAGATTGCCAAATATTGCTGCGCATAGACAATACAACAGCAATTTCTTATATCAATAGAATGGGCGGTAACTGAATACACATACAGTCTTAGCAAATCTGGCTAGAGAAATTCGGCAGTGGTGCGAACAGCGCAAAATTTGGCTTTTTGCATCATACATAGCCTCAAAAAATAATGTAGAAGCTGATTTTGCTTCTAGATCTCTAAGAATGGAAACTGAATATGAGCTGAATCCTATGGCGTTCATTCAAATAACACAGGCGTTTAAAAAAACGCAGATTGATTTATTTGCATCCAGAATTAACACTAAATGCAAACAATATTGTGCCTGGCTAAAGGATCCAGGAGCATATACGCGTTTACAATAAGTTGGAAATACCTTTTTTTCTATGCATTTCCCCCCTTTTCAATTATCTTAAGAGTACTGCAAAAAATTAGAGAGGACAAGATCGAAGGTATTCTGGTGGTACCATGTTGGCCTACCCAACCCTGGTACCCCTTGTTCACAAGTTTATGCCAACAGAAAATTACATTTGAATCGGATTTTAATTTATTAATTTCTGTCGATAGGAATCCACATCCGTGGCTGCCCAAACGATAATAGACAATACGGATACGGGATACGCTGCGGAAAACTTTTTCATTCAATTTGTGCTGCACTCGGGTGTGAAATAGAGGTACTACCAATGTGATCATGTAGTAAAAAGGCGGTCATATAATTATGATCGAACTTCACTAGGTAAGTTCGTTTAATCATTAATCATGAGGGTAAAACTACAGGCATACACAATAAACATTGCAAAATAGAAACAGCAATTTCCGTGTGGTTAATCAGTATGCCACTCTGTATAATGGCATACTGACTAAAATCACGGAAAGTTATCTCATAATTTTATAAAATTGTTTCAATGTAAACTGTACTTGGGCATACGCGAACGGTTTCTCCAGCAGTTTACAATGACAACTTGTATACTTATTATTGGCATTGGCAGCCTGTTTGAAATGCCGAACAAAAAAATACAAATACAAGTTCACTTGACCATAACATCTCTTTGAGCCCACGCTAACGGTATGTCTATGGTTTTCCTTGAAATTTTTTTATCTTGAACTTCACTTTAAAAGACATGGCAGCCTGACTAAAATCGTACCAAAACGGATAGTTTACGAACAACTGGAGACTTATTTTTCCATAGGAAGAACCCAGGATGACTCTTTGATTGAGATCACCTATTATCATGAGAATTTACGTAGTATAATACCCTTTGAAAGGCATACTGACTAAAATCATGGCCAAAAATCTGTCGCTAACCCCCGGTCCATTAGGATAGATACCAGTAGTGTAAACCCAAGTTTGCAGCTTCCAAAGACCTGTGCTAACTGCGTGGTGCTCGAAAAACCTTGAAATTTTCGGATTTTTTTCAGTTTTTAGCTTATAACTTCAAAAAGGTGCATCCTACAGAAAAAGTTGCAATTTACACTGCAGTGTACCGCAGTACCGTAGGTCCAATAGGTCCCGAGATACGCCGCTTCAAAAATTGTCCATTTTTTTCAAAAAGTCGAAATTGTAGTTTTAGCCGTCTTCCGATCAGGATATCGGCTAAAACACTCATTTTAAGAGAAAAGTCATAGGAAATGAAGTTGTAGAGCAGTTATTTTGCTTTAATTTAAGCACAAGCGGAACCTTGTAGGGCCAATAGTTCCCTTGTTATCATCGGATTTTTCAAGAAATGGTGACTGGTGAGATATTTAATTTAAAATACACGTACTATGACAGTTCTTAATTAAAAATCTTTTGTCTTCGACCTGCCTCTTTTATATATGCAACTGGTCATCGTTATGGCCGGTGGTACGGAGGAGGGGAGTGGGGTTGGTTTAATGAAATGAGACTAAGACTGAGAACTGAAAATAAATTGGCTAAATTAAAAATAGATTTATTTTGAAGGTTCTTATTCCACAAAGTACGTACCAAGAAAGCAGATTTTTCTCTCAAAAGAAGTCTATTTCATTTATGGAAAGATATTTCCCAGGTAGAACATAATATTGGCTGGAACGTGGTTCAATATTGGATCAATATCGATACATTGAAATTGTAAAAAAAATATTGGACTGATATTAATAAATACTTGGATTAAAATATTGCTATTTCTATATTGGATATAAATTGTTTTAACCCCATTCCAATCCAGATAATATACGGATAATATTGATATGTATTTGTAAATATTAATTTTACAATATTGAAAATCTCATATTCGCGTCACGTTATTATCACGTTTTTTGACAATATTGTACAGCAAATATCGATTAATAGTGGCAAATATTGATTCTAAAATATTGGAAAGTTCATATTCAGTCCATATTGGTCAGCTCTTTGTAAAATGATGTCGTTTAGGCAATATTTTCTAATGCCAATAAACATCGAGTTTACAATATTGAAAAGTCTATATTTTACTTTATTGCTATCGTATTTTTTGTAAGATTACACAACAAACATCGATTGATAATGACAAATGTTAATTTTAAAATATCAGAAAATCCATATTGAGATTGTATTGGCAAATCTTTTTTTAAATCATATTGCTTAAAGATAATTTCGAAGGTAAAAAAAAGTTGTGTGGACAGAAATAGGGTTACGTTATGCTTTTATATAAAGTTGCATACATACGCGCTCTAAGGTAGTCTAGCAGTGGATAATAAAAATATAACAATTATTTAAATATCGATTGAACAATTTAAAGATCCTGAGTTTGTACTAATTGAAATAATTATACTTATAAGGTTTATACGTGCGTGGTTTAGATGGCGCTAATAGCCTTGCCAGTAACACTTTCGTGTAAGTGTTAGTTTATACCTTATTCTGTATTTTACGTGCCAATGCTAGTCTGAAAGTTGCTCGATCGTGATGATCATCATGTTACGTCATTCCTTGCGAAACATCTGCAAAAATAGTACAAGAAATTTAGGTCAAAAGATGATTGACAATTTGGATGAAGAGATAAAGGTCGCGTTTGGCGTCAAAGCCAAATGCTTCTATAAACAATTTCTCGCAATTCTCTATTATTTTTATAATCGTTAGAAGACACATCCCAGAGAAAAATATTTGCCTCGTACCCTTCTAGAAACTTAATTGTCACTTCTGAACTGAACTGAACCAATTTCCATGCACTTTTTTGCACTGCAAGTCGTTAAAATACCATTTCTAAATTAAATACTGGCATGGCAGGCAACAGTTCCGGTTTAAACAGAAGATTTCTTATTTTAGTTGCATTAAAAAACGGCTGACGCATAGACAACTTTGAACACAACTAACTTTTGACATATGTGCATGCATCAAGTTACTGGCGCACCAGTAAACGTTTACACGACCAATAAATTTGAAACTGATGCAAGTAGTTACTGACGCCAGCAAAACCATACATGTATAATATATTTTTAATATCCAACTCAGGTACACTCTGCACAACCGTCCTGTTCAATCCACGAACGTCCAGCCTCCCATCTAAACCTTCTTTAAATCCTTCCCAAAAAATATCATTAACTGCCCTCGCTGATTAGGAAATCAAAAGATAGTGTTATGTGCCGCCCTCTAGTGAAGAGAGGTTGGACCAATCTCAGGTCTTAAGGTCTTCCCTAGGCCAATTGACGAATTATCACGAATGTACGAGACGGACTAGAAAGATCTCGCCTGATCTCCTCGTCTCTTATACCATCAATGAACGTATACCAATTGTCAATTGCTCCTGGAATTTCTTGGGCGCATCCGGGTAATCCAGGTACGTTAGTCGCTCAACAGTGGCCTCAAAATCTTGTAGACTGTCCTCAGCCTTCTATATACGTGATCTGAGCTGGGTCCAGTATATTTGGGTGGGATGTTGGTCGCCATATCTCAGATCTAGTGCAGCCTCCAGAACCTTAAAATCCTGTTGCTGCGCCACTAGAATCGTCTGAAGCAACTCTGATGCTTGGCCCCTTAATGCTAGTACTAATGCCATAGCATTGTCTTCATTACTCCAGTTATATGCGCATGCAGCTGCCTCAAATTGTTTTTTATACGTTGACCAAGACGTCTATCCGTCAAAGGAGGGAGGTAGTAATCGAGGACCTGATGACATTAATTACTAGCTGGCCTCCATTTCCCTTATCTGCCGTTTAAGTCGTTCTAACACGAAATTTTCCTTCCATTATCACTAACTTTTTCTTTGACTTCACTTATTTCTTCTGTATTTACTTTCCGTTTGATGTCAGTAACTTTTCCCTTAATGTCACGAACTTCTCCTTTTACCAACTTTTTGTTCAACCTTATCTACTTTTCCTTGACTTCATTAACTTCAGTCTTTACAGTGCCTATTACCTCCTTAATTTCATATTTGAGGTTTTCAGTGGCGGAGAGGATAGCGTCTTGTTGCACCTGTATAATATTTCTTAATTCTTCCTTTTCTTCTTGACGTTTCCTTTCTTTTTCTTCTTCGCGTCTTTCTTGTTTTTGTTGCCTCTTTTCCTGGTCATTTTTCTTAGTTCTGCGAACAGCATTTGTTTTTCGGCAGCCGTGCTTCTTGTTTCCATCAAAAAGTTCTCGAAGCAGCGATAACAAATCTTCTTTAAAGTCAGTGTTAGGTATAATTCAAGTATTTCCACAAATTCCGAAATATAATGCTTTGGAAATTTTCTCGAAACGTCACAAATAGGTCTTATTTAATGTCTATATCACTTTCCTGTTAAAAGCATTTCAATATTTCCGGTGATTTCCAAATGGAACATTCTCGAAGTTCCTCGAATTCTTCAGAAATCCTGTTGCAATGCCGCTTCTGACACCAATTGTTACGTGTTTAGAATCTCCAGCAAGCACGGCTTAATAATTAAGCATTAAATAAGGCAGTGGTTTGTGACAATTCTTGTTGCAATTATTTGAACCTACCTACGCTGGGAAGTGTTTACTGGAGATTGTAATTACGTAACAATAGTTTTTGTTCTTTTCTATATTTTCACTAGGTGCCGCAAATTTTAATTTAAAAATATTTAAATATCTCCCATTTTACGTTCGTGATTATGAAGTTACTTAATTTTGGATTAAGGAGTCACCGCATGGCTTGCATACTTAAATAGTTATTCGAGATTGAAGAGATAATTAAAGGATTTTTATGCGGTTTTGTAAAGGAAATCCTGACAACACCGCTCGCCATAATGAAACCACAATCAAGTCAGAGAGGATGAAGAGGTGATTGCGATGCGGCTGAAACAGTCACGGTGACAGCTGGCGGGCGTCCGCGCGGATCACTGCTCGCAAATACACCTGCCCAAACATGATGACGACGAAAGGCCGCCCCCAACCTACGTTATCTCCAGTACGTGTTGCATTTGTCCCACCGTGTCGTAACACTTCGAAATGGCATTCAGGTAGACAGTAGTCTGATAACTTTTACTATTATAATAATTTTTTTTACTTATTGCGACTAGTCGTACGTAAAATAGTGCAACCTAAAATAGAATACTTAACTTGATTCTGTACTTGTAAAATGTTCCACGACAGCAGGCCCTTTGAAGTTAAGAATCCAAAGGTTTTATAGGGGTAGCATTTACGTAAGGGTAGTAATAAACTGCTCGGTATTGTATGGCATTTTGCTCAGTAACTAATACTAACTGCTTAGTAAAAAGTGCTGAATCCTCAGTATTTAACGTAGAAAGATGTTGTAAAATATTGCCCGGTAAAATATTAAATTTGCTCGGTAACCCTATGCTCGATATTTATTAAAGTTTCGCCCATTAAAAATGATCAATAGTCAGTACAATCATGCGTTTTCTTGTCGAACAGAACCTAAAAAGTTCAGTTTGTTTTGATAGTTTGCCGTAGTTAGTGTGATTTAATGGATGTAAATTATGATAGACCAAGAAATACCTGAATATGCAAGTGACATATAAGTGAGTATAAGTGGAACAGGGGGTCGATTCTCAAATGTCACCACACCGATGTCGTGGACGATAAATACCAGTTGTCTAATGAAATGAACATTTCGTTATTCTCTAATGTCGTAGTAGACAATTTTTAATAGACATAAAGGAGAGTGGGTATAACCCGTCGACAATCAAATATCGTGATCGATACCAGATAAAAAAGGATAATAATTGACGTGCTTTCTCTACTGGGCTAGGGAGAGGGGTCAAAACAAAAAGCGTTTCTACGTTTATATTTGTGTGGTTATGTTTAACTCGGCACAGCACAGAGATTTCTTGGTTTTCGCTGTTTAATTATTCATTATTTTCTACAAATATGATGAATGAAGACATATAAATTTTAAATGTAGACGAAAATGTGGAAAATAATGAAGCTGCACTACAAAATCAGAGAAACCCATGTGTATATGAGAACCGCTATTTCTAACAAAACAATTTTCTGTGAGATTAATTACATTTCAAGATTTGGCTTCTTAGTTTTCTCCATTGTTTCCAATCTTTTTTCGATCATGGTATTGAATTCAGGATCACTGCTATTTCTTCCCATTTTTAAAATGTCTTTAAATGAAAAATTTGTGGAGAATTTCACCGAAATTAGAATCTCATATTCTCGACTTTTCAATAAATCTACCATGTTCTTTTGCTGTTGTGAGCAGTAGGACAATTTTTTATTATCTATATTTGAAAGAATGGAAAGGCCTAACCTCAAGGAAAAATTAAATATATTCCCCACAGATTTATGTAATCGTCGGGACTGGGGCACACTCGGAATCGACACAAAGATGTGATAAAATTATTCGAATGCGATGTTGCCACCTGCTAATTATCGAGAAACAATTGTCTACTAAAATTTGTTGTCGCAGAGCTCTCGAGAATACGTCCCTTACAAGTTACTCGACATGAGTGATCGACAATTTGTCACAAGTGACAATTTTGATCGTCATTTGAGAATCGGGTCCCAGAAGTGCAATGAATAAAATACGAAAGAAAACAAGCAAATCATAGAGAAAATAGCAAGTTTTTAATGATAAAACCTCGACATTAGCAACAGTGGATAAGGAATATAGCTGGGGCTCTTATTACAAGAATACAGACGCGGAAGGTAATATTGTTATATTAGTGATTAAGTGAACCTCCGCTAAATGCCCGGCGCCTCCACCATATGCCGCATTAGGGACTAATTTACCTCCACCATATGTCACGTCATGGACTAAGTGAATAGTTGGTAAATAAAACAAGGTGGTAAAAAACAACAAGATACAAGTTTATTCAATTACATGATTAAGAAGAAAACAATTGAAGTACTTAAATTGTAACCCTCCGGGAGCCACCCCTAGCAGAGGGGAGGGAACTGGGCCACACACCATACACCCAAAAAATGATCTTCTCCTTTTACATTTCCAAAACCCAACTTTTCTATTAGATTTCGAAGACCCAACTAAATTATTTGTTCAAAGTTCTCCCAGCTGTTACTTTAGTCTTGCTAGCCGATTTTCGCGAGTCGGCAATTCCATCCAGTGACCTAGTTACTGGATGGCATAGTTAAACTCACCAGAGCTGATTCGACATTCTATTTGAACATTTTCAAATATTATATTATGATTTATTGATATTAATTTATACGCAAGAATAAAGTAACATACTGGTTGTTTCAAATGAATAATAAAATAAACAACAGTTACTGCGTGACAATATCATAAAATATTTCGATGCAACAGAGTCAAATATCGAGGTAAACAGTGTTAAGCTGGTGTATATTATTTGCATTATCCCTCAACTAATGATGAAGGTGAAGTAATTTTATATAGTTTTGGACTTGCTCACACTTGCAACAAAATTGCTACCAAACTTAAAACCGCTGCCCAAGGAATCACTACTTCCACGTCCAGATTTTTGTATCCAAGTCTTATACACACTAAATCCCAATGTAACATTTTACTTCCTTTAATAATAGGGTGGGAGTGGCTAATGCCAAAATAAATTTTAAAGACCCTTGGTTCTCGTACACACACTAAATCCCAATTTAATTTTTTACTCTCGTTAGTAATAGAGTGGGGGTGGTAGAGGGGGTGGCTAATGCCAAAAAATTTTTAGGGGCCCTTGGTTTCGTTCTTGTATATACACTAAATCACATTTTATTTATTTTACTCCCTTTCATAATAGTGTGGGGGTGGTATTGGGGGTGGCATTGGGAGAGATGGTAGGGGGTGGCTGATGCAAAAAAAATTGAGATCTTGACTTTTCGTAGATGACCTAAATTGCAGTTTTATGGACTCTTACCTGCTTGCTTTAGTTATTTACCCCCGAATCCTTTACCCCCCTTATCGAAATTAGATCAAAATATAATCTAATTCCAGAACTCGTTATAATACATAATTGTACCAAATTTCAATCTCATAAAAGGTTCCAGAATAAACGTGCGCACAAAAAAGTTACAGATCGACAGACAGACATTTTTTTCGCTCAAATTTAAAATCTCCACGTTTCATGACATTTTAAGTCTATTTCAACAAAAAAAATATATTTTTTTTGAGTTACTATACTTCTCCACTGAACGCGGAAATAATAAAAGTAAAATGAGCAGCGAGGTAAAATCTGAAATTAAGAGCCTTTTCAATTTTGGCCCAAAAATAAAGCCAAAAAAATTATGGAAATTCAAGCCAAAGAAGGAGTTGGATAATTATTTGACGTCAGTAGGAAAATCCACTTACCTAGTTCGGTAAGTTTTGGAAAACTGGAATAGTAGTTTATGTAACAAGATTGGATATGATAGCCGTATCGCACTAGAAAGAAGAGTGCGATATGGATAATCCACCCGAGTTGTACAGTATACTTTTTCTACGACCGGATTAAGAAAAAACTACAAGTAAGTAGTTTTAATCAAATTTTAATATACAAACGTAGCGTCTGCTTAATCTTATACTCTTAAGTGAAAACATTTTATAAAGGTGGCAGTAGCCTAGCGGTTGCATTTACGCTGGAATCAACTCATTTAAAATTATTTTTTAGCTCAAACTGCACGAATACACACTGACAATTACTTTGACAGCTTACGCACTAACTTGAATTTTTTCAAACGAATAGTTGCCTATCTACTTAATACACGGACTGTGATTGGTCGTTTTTATATCCATCCTAGAACGTATATGAAATATATTCGTTCAGTTAATTGAAATAGCCAACTAACTTATCCATTCTACAGACTGTACGGAAAACAGCACATTTATATAAGGAAGTACAAAAAATAATAGTAGCTTTACAGGATCAACATCGAAATTTGCGTACAAGATCAAGTCGTTTGTAATATATTGGAGTCAAAGCGGTCGTTTGAATAAAAATGCTTTAAATTTTTTCGATATTTTTGCAGAAAATATCAAATGCAATTAATATTTTTTAAGGAAGGAGGTACATATTTTGCATAAGAAAATCGCTATTTTGATGTTTTCCAAAACTACAGATACCACGAAATTCTTTATTATTGAAAAAGCGTTGAAAATGGCCCCATTAATTTTTTTATTGGGAAATTTTGACAATATTTTAGCTAATTTCTATCATAAGAGGATATGATATAGTCCAAGTAATGACTTCCTGAGACAAAAAACTAAGCAAAAACTTTACGGCATAATTATTATCGCCACGGACCATGGCGCCAAGCCTGACATGAAACATTCCCGACGCATATTAAAAACCTATAAAGGTAAGCGAGTCAATTTGCGAACACCACAAAAAAGAGTACCGTTAGTTTAATGAGGCCGTAAAGTTTTTGCTTGGTTTTTTTATGTCTCAGTTTATTCTTACTTGAACACTACCTAGGTTTTAAATAAAAATACTTGAATAAACGTGTAACTTTATATAGTCGAGGAAATAAAGCACTGAACCTCCGAAATTTCCGCAGCAAGACGGATTTTAATGCGGTTTTTTGCACTCGATTCGTGGGAGCATCAGGAAATTTTGTGAACTAATCTGACGAATAGCAAATGAAAAACTGCATATTTGCATTGTAAAAATGCATTGTTCAAATAAAGTGCATTTACAATCATTGATTTGCAACTCGATAAAAATTGATTGAAATGAGTCAAAATTCGTTACTCGGGAGGTTTTCGGGGTCGCTGAACACGAATATCACGGCGGCAACGTTCTCCGAGGTACCTGGAGCCCAGGGTGGACCTCATCTCCTGGAACTTCTTGTGAATTTGTAATATACTTAGTTGAAATTCGTTACTCGGGGGTTTTCGGGGTCGCTGAACACGAATATCACGGCGGCAACGTTCTCCGAGGTACCTGGAGCCCAGGGTGGACCTCATCTCCTGGAACTTCTTGTGAATTTGTAATATACTTAGTTGAAATTCGTTACTCGGGGGTTTTCGGGGTCGCTGAACACGAATATCACGGCGGCAACGACTTCCGAGGTACCTGGAGCTCAGGGTGGACACTATCTACCTCATCTCCTGGAATTATCTTGAGTATTATTGAGAATTTGCTATTCATCAGATTAGTTCACAAAATTTCCTGATGCTCTCACTAATCGAACGCAAAAAACCGCATTAAAATCCATCTTGCTGCGGAAATTTCGGAGGTTGAGCCGTTTTTCTGCTTTATTTCTTCGACTAATAGAGTATATTTGATGTAGGGCGCATCGTTTTAATTAAATTTTGAAAATGGAACGTAAAAATTCGATTTCTTTAAAGCAGTGAAAAAAGTCATCACTTGGAAAATGCTGTACTCAGTCAATTACTATTGAACGTGAATGTCAGAAGTGTAAAATTAATGGAAATTTTGGCAAACTTAAAAAAAATTCTTGGTATTTTTTGCCAAAAACGCCCAATTTTTCAGAATGCTTGCAAAAATTTAATAAAGGTTGATGGTTTTCTCAGTTTAGTATATAATGTTAAAATTGTAACTTATTTACAATCTTATGATTGTAATATTTAGACATTGATCTAGATTTAATTTGAAATAATTCTGGAAAACCTGGAAAAGTCAGGGAATTTGACAATTGAAAATTAAATTGCTGGGTACTCTGATGCACTCTTTTTAAACCCACCGATTCAATTCTTTCTTCTGTTTACTATGCAGTGATTGCAAACATCGCTAGTTCTTTGTTTGCAGACCTTGCCAATTTTTAATAACACTTCCAAACAATTTTTTTCGTCTTTCAGATATCGAATTTAAGGGTTCAAGGAGAAATAAATATACGCTTGTGTGCCAAAATTATGCCAAATTGCAGGATTAAATGCTTTAGAGAACGAGGTATTTTACTGCCTAATATATACTGGCCTTTCGTGGCGAGGAATTTTACGTCGTTTCAATTTAAATACAAAATATGTAATGTAAATAATAAATGATTACTTTAGCATAAATGTAAGTAATTACTTAGGTCTTTCGAACCTCTTAAGAGTTCATTGACTGACATCGAAATTCTTTCTATATAATCCTGTATGCAAATTATTTGGTACATATTACAATATAAATTTCTCTGGCAATGTGTCTAAAAACTGAACTAATTTATTTTGTCAATCTCCCTATTTTATTCATATAACCACTTTTATAAAGATCTATTGTTGGTACTTATTAGAGAGAATTTTAAAATTTGTCGGGCCGTATTACCGATTTGATTTAATTAAATTATCAGAGGGTGTATGTTTCATTTACAGTATACAAATATTCTGAAATTTTTGGAGGTCAAAACCTACAGGGATTGGTCTATAATGTTTGGAGCAGATATAAATCACGTCACAAATCGTTCGTTTACGTTTAACAAGCTTTAAAAAAATTTATCAGGTAAATCAGGAATTTTTAACCACGTGCGGTCAAAAATAATGTTTAAGATGTTATCCATAAATGAAATATTTATTTCTTCGTAACACTTACGAACTCGTTTCTCAATTTTCGAAGTGAAATTGGCGTAATTTAAAGTCGGCAACCTCTGCAAATGCAAATTAAAACTATTATAGTTCCTTACGCCTTAAATACAATGGCTACTAAATAATGCAGGCGATCAAAATAATTAATGCCACAGCGGCAGACTTTTAAATTTACAATAAGGCTTAAGTAAAATACTTGGGGAAGTATGTGGATAGTGCGAGCAAAATAAAGAGCTTCCCCAAACGATGTATTGCTAACGTACATTTCCTTCTTTATAAATATTTCGAGTTTATAGGGAAGCTTTGTTGCAGGGTTGATTTTAAATTCCAAAATTTATAGGAAAAAAATTAGAGTGAACCAGCGGCCATTGCAGTTCGATAAAGAAATAATAATAATAACTTATTTATTGCCTGATAGATTCCAAGAAAAATTTTGAGACAACATTGGAGAAGGTAAAAAATAACAAACCCGGTTTTGCACCCCGGAACATTGTTAAATTAACAAAAATCGTGAGTTGGTAATAACTTTTGAAAAAAAATCCGAAGTTTATGCAAACCTTGGAGAACATTTTAATAATTATTAGACATCTTCTATCAAGTTTGGACCCTGCTACGATGACCGGAACATTGCAAATAGTTGTTATTTACCACGACCACGGCCGTGCCAGATCAAAATATTGTGAAAAAAATCTTCCGGGATAAAAAAAGTTATGCAAAACTGCAAGCGGGTATCTGCCGTATAAACAATCATTTGCATAACTTTCGCAGCTTTTTTTCGACAAAATATATCAAAGTATATAACAACTATTTGTAATGTTCCGGTCATCGTACTTGGAAGTACTTGGGGGTCAGACTGGACCAGCGACTGACGTTTAACACGCCATTAATGAGACAGTACGAACGGTCTACTCCCTGTCCAGGAGTCTGTATTCGCTTATGGTCAGGAGTAGCAGACTTAATAGACAAAATAAAAAATTGTTGTACACAATGGTGATCAGGCCGTCTATCACATACGCGGCGCCGGTGTGGTGCAGCACATCGGCTACGACAATGAGAAAACTAAAAGTTCTTGAACACGAATTTATGCGCTTCATCTCTAATTCTGGAAGGTACACCTCCCTCAGAGATACGTACTTTGCCACGACATATCCCCAATAGCAGACTCCGTCCAGGACATCTCTCTAAAATTCTACTCTTTCAAGCTGGGCGATAACCCGCTAACAAGAAACATAACACAAATTAGACAGCATAATGCCCCATTTCGGATAAAACACACCCTACCATACTAGACGTTACCGATCTTCCGGCAACCTCTGTAGCCAAACTTCATCAACTATAACTTCCGCTTGCCCTATCCACTTTTACTGATATTTCATACCTGTTGTATCTTTAAATCTTTCCTGTCTCTTCCGTTCTGTTGTAACCTTTTCGTCGCGTTTGTTTTTCGTTTTCTTTTTTTACATTTTTGTCTCTAAATTCATTTTCATTCAAATTTTTCGAAATAAATTTTTTTTAAAACTAAACTTCAGGCCAGCCTACGCGCAGCTCGGCATTTTCACACCTCGTGGAAGGCTCCTCGTTTAGATTGAGGTGTCTGCGTCAGTATCAAAATTTTAAAAATATGTAGTTTGTAAGTCTAGTTCAGTCTGTTTTAGATATATACAATTTTATGACCTAATTTTATCCATCTGCGATGGGAAGAGTTTAGGTTGAGCTGTTTTTAATTGTCTTTAAGTCGAACCAGTCCCATTCCGCCCGACCTTGCAATCCGCCACCACGAACAACGCGGTGGTTGCACGGTCGGTCTCCGCGTGGGTTCTGGGGAGGTAGATGTAAATTTTAATTATTAATAAAGTAGTATTGATTGATTGATTGATTCGTCATCGTAGCAGGGTGCAAACTTGCTAGAAGATGTCTAATGATAATTATTACAATGTTCCCCAAAGTTTGCATAAACTTCGGAATTTTTTTCAAAAAATTATTACAAGTTTGCGTTTTTTGTTAATTTAAGTAACAATGTTCCGGGAGGCGGAAAAGGGTGCAAAACTGGATTTGTTATTTTTTTACCTTGTCCAATGTTGTCTCAAAATTTAAAAACTTTTGCAATTATTGCCGAACTTTACTTAAAATTTTGTTTAGAAACTTTAAATCTTTTAAAGTCAACAAGTAAGCATAATAAGATTTTTAGAAACTTAAGTTATGAGTTTTTTTAATTTATACATTTATTTAACGTCGACCTATTTTCGCTAGTACCGAGGCCTATCACCGACGCCTGTAGACGAGCTACCCCTAACCAGGAATTTTGCCGATCCTCTTGTCTTTAGAATAGTAAGAATGTTTTACTTGCTTAACATTTAATAGACAAGGAGGGCTCTACATCCCCTCCCAAGGATTGTATATCCACTACGCAGTCCTCGCCTAAGATTGCATAGCTTCTGCACATACAGTGATATACAAGCCGCTAGAAGATGCGGGGCATGAACACGTGTTCCCTTGAGACAGTCACCCATCTAAGTACTTAATGCGTCTAACGTTGCTTTACTTTACATATCGGCAGATATTTACAATAAATATGCTTCTGCGTTCCCCCAACTGTTATAAGTCTTACAAGTAATTATAATGCCGGAAACACATTGTATTAATCTGTGTAAGGCAGCTTACAAGAAGAAAATGATAACTCTTACAAAATAAGAAAGATGTATAGGCATCATTAGGTGGTCAACTATTACAGATTATATTACAGATTGCAGAAGAAATACAGATTTTTAGACAAGACCAACTCCCACTCCGACGATCTTTACTATTTACCCCGATGATTCATAAAAAGCAGACAGCCAATTCCCCCTGTTCAAACCCACAATGGCTGGGCTGTTACCGATAAGGAAAAGCTGAATTCCTTCATAACCCTATACTCTACCCAATAGTCCCAATTCACTCCTAACCAAATTCATCCGAGATGCCAGGTTAAGTCGGAGGACTACGAGGTCAGACTGGAGTCCACCGACCAACCAATCCCTATTTTCCTCTCCCAGGTCATTTTCCATATTAAAAAACTGAACTCAAAGAAAGACTTGACAATATCCCTCCCTACGCCTTCCGCCACCTCCCACCCAAAGCCATATTATTCCTGACTCGACTTTATAATGCATCCCTACAACTCTCCCATTGTCCCATCCCCTGGAAAACGACTAAAATCAACCCTATCCCAAAGCCCAACAAGCCCAGAAACCAGGCAATGAACTACCATGCTATTAACCTTCTATCGGTCCTGGGGAAAGTCCTTGACTCCATAATCCTCTCATTCCTTCTGGACGGAATGGAGGGCCGGAAAGTCCTAAACGACTTCCAGTTCGGATTCCGTCCGGAACACTCCACATCCCAGCAGCTTTTCCGAGTATTCGAAATTCTTTCCACGAACGGCAACCGGGGCCACCTAACAGGGATAGTATACCTGGACCTCAAGAAAGCTATCGATAAAGACTGGCATCCTGGATTGCTATACAAGCTCCGCGTCGCGAATATTCCGATTCGTATTATTAAAATAGTAAAATCCTATCTTCTAAATCGCTAATTCGAAGTAGCAATCCAACAGGAGTGATAGACTGACTTACGCGACGTACGCGGACGATAGCACCATTATAGGCACCTCAAAAACCCTTTTTTTTATACATTTATTTAACGTCGGCCTATTTCCGCTACTGATGCCTAACACCGACGCCTGTAGACGAGCTACCCCCAACCAGGAATTGTGCCGAACCTCTTCCCTTAAGAAGAGTAGGGATCTTTTACTTGCCTAACATTTAATAGACAAGGGACCGACAGCTTTACATCCCCTCCGAAGGATGGTATATCTCCTATACAACCCTCGCCTAAGATTGTATAGCTTTCGCGCATACACTGATATACAAGCCGCTGGAAGATGTGTGAGGCGAGAACGCGGTTTCCGTTGGAATGGTCACCCATCCAAGTACTAACTGCGCCTGTCGTTGCTTTACATCGCAAACTGAAGTATGTACATAGTAAAGACGCACCTACGCTCGCCCCCTTCAAAAACCCTTAAAAAACCCTAAAATATTAACTAAAATCCTCCAAAGACAAGTAGACAAAACAACATCGTATTACGAGAAATTGGGACAAATTGTAAATACGCAGAAAACCCAAACGATAATTGCAACGAAACGGAAGTACCCACCGCAACGCAGAAACGAGGTCATAATAAAAAACCAAAAAATAGAGTGGTCGAACAACATACTATACTTGGGAATTCATATAGATCAGAAATTAAACTTTACGTAACAATAAAAACAAAACCTATGCTCGATCGACCCGCTTGTATACAACTATGAAATCCGTCTCTCCCTGCATTTCCACTCTCAAATTCTACTTACTCCCTATAATCACCTATGCCGCTCCGGTTTGGTATCCCTTAATTCCTCTAAGCAACCAAAGAACTTTGCAGAAAATACAGAATAAATTCCGTTAGTATAGTCCGAGGCACTATTGCCCCACCCTGCATATATATATATATGCATTAAAGAAAGCCTTTATACAAAGCAAAATAATATTTTTTCTTCGTTACATTGAGAAATTAGCCATTTCACGAATTTGCAATCGCTGAGGGGGTTGGGGGTGCAGAATTTGTTTTTTTTAAGGTTTTTCTGGTTTTCCTGGTTTCCGGTCAACATATTAATGAAAATTGTACCAGCACAAAGGACACTGTAGATAAATAGACGCTTTATTCCGCTTTCTTATAAATTGGTACATTTTGAAAATTTTTGAAGGGTGGCCAAAAATTGTGTAATGGATGAAATTGTCTGTCGATTGTTTGTCACCACTGTTTATGGGTCCAGTTAGCGGGAAAAATGGTTGACAGACATTTTCCCCCATAATTCTGAAAATTAGGTGGAAAAACATAAAATTTTGTAATTTTCCCAATTTTCAAAGTCGCCCAAAAAAAATTTGGTGGATAGTTTTGTCTGTCGATTGAATTTTGGTACTTTTTCCATCTGAGAAAACAAGTTGGAAAAGATTTTGAAGAGTCTTCACATCTCGGACAGAAAAATTTCAAAAAGAAATCGGTTATTTGCCCATAATTTTGGACCTCGTGGACCGAACGCAAAAAAAATTAGCACTACGTTCCTGATGAGTCCTAGAATGTAATTTTTTAGTCGGCGGACAGGTTTCACATTGTTGACTTTGACATTGACAATTATCAAAAAATCGATGATATGACATTTTAATAATTTTATTGTTTGTCACTGAAAAAGCATTTATATGAAAGTGTTGAATAAAATGTTGTATGAGACACGTGAGTTATTACATATATCACTTAAAATTTTTCTTGCCTGACATATATGACATAACTCACTAGCCTAATAACTAACTATTAAAGCATTACGAATTGAGGGGCATCAGAATCTGCATATACTCACTCCAAATAAATTAGTGTTCATTTAAACAATATACAAAATCGGACCTATCAATTATTTGAAGGTCACTTCACGGTTGCTCTGAGTCAGAGAGAATGAGCTAGTTGAACATTAATTAAGCGAAAAACGAATTCTAAGCCTCTGAAGCCTCCCTTTTCCTGATCGATTTTCAGTCAGTAGTTCATTATTTAGTTAGTTGTTTTAGAAAGAAATACTGGGCAAGGAACTTTATCACAGGTTTGGTGGTTTTTTCCGATCAATAATTATTTGCCTTTGTCTTCCAATTATAATTATATTATCATCATCAAAAAATTCTCACAGTTCTCATCTGCATTGAATTGTGATGGATATTTATCATAACCAGACCATGATTTAACTAGAAAATACATTCTTTCAATTACGTTTTCAGTAGGTATTTACGAATTTTAAACATAAATTATACAATATACATGACGCACTGCAAACAATATGCATTATATAATAGCACGTTTCATTTAGAAGCAATAACGATTTTATTAAAATAGGGTATTAGTTATTTAATGATTATTGAGTTTATTTTTAGCCTCAACCTTGTATTTCCAAGAACATATTTGGCACATTTAGTACTTGCATATTAATATGCAAGATAATGGTATCCGTAGTACTACAAATATTCAAATTATATTTTGTTATTATGCAAATTATGAACTGGAAAATGCATATTATAATTTGCAAATGCTATTTTAAAAGCAGCAGCATTTCATTTATTGTTTCAGATCAACGGAATTGTTTATTTGCTGTGGAAAATATTTTTTATTGACTTTAAAATAAATTTATTTACCCATCACTTTATATCTACAGGAGAAAGACTGCTTTTAGAGAACGTTGATACAAATAATATGCACCACATTTTGCAGAAAAAGTACTATCCGCATTCTCACAGATTTTGCCATTCACTAACCTTATCGAGGTGCAATGGTTAATAAATATGTAAACAACAATATAAAATTATATAATAGGGAACGATTTACTAAAATACCAAGTGAGTGGTTATTATCTAGATCTGTTTCATAAACTAAGTATACTCCACATATTAACATTATTTATAAATTAATTTGCATATATAAAATTTGTTATTATGCTAACGGGTTCGGCAGAATGAAGTGTTCATTTTCAAAGCTAATCCATGTCATAATATCATGAGATATAAATTTAACTCAAGCCGCCATGATTTTGCGATAAATGGAAAAGACCCCGCACCAAGTGCATGGGTAATTTCTTGCCGACGGGATCGTTCCAAAATCTAGGAACAGAATCTTTAGGTCATTCTGAATAAAAGTTGCCGTTTACATAAAATCACAAAATGCCTTTATTTTAAAAATACAGCAGGTCGTAGCTCCGAAATTCGAAATTTTAAAATCACGATTTTACATATTTTTTTTACCAAAACGAACTTATGTATTGGTTTATATAAAATAGTTATTTATATGTATATGTAAAATACTGTGTACTTATGTAAATAAGTATAATAGTATACTTTGAACGCTTATAAACACAGAAATATTAAAAGAAAAAGCGCAATATAACGTATGCGTAAGCCTTCATGTGCTGTTGTACAAAAACTGCCTCAACGCGCGTTGATTTTTGAGAACGTTTTTAAGGGGATTGCTTGCTGATGTCAGATAAAGCTCGTTTTCTTCTTTCCGGATATGTTAACAAACAGAAATTGGAAATATTGGGCGACGGAAAATCCTCTGCAATTACACGAAGTACTGGCTCATAGCAAAAAGGTTTACCATGTGGTGTGCAGTATCTGCCTTTGGAATTTTTGGGCCGTTCTTCTTTGAGGAAAATGACTTGACGGTTACTGTTACATCACAAAGTTATCAACAGGTATTTCGTAACTTTGAACATCAACTTCGTAATGTTGGTGTGGATATTCGAAGAATATGATTCCCACACTGCTAGAAATTCTGTGACAATTTTAGAGACATCAACTGACCGGCACGGAATTTGATACTGTTAATCATAATATTCTAATACAAAAATTAGATTATGTGATCAGAGGAAATACCTTAAGTATATTTACATCCTGTCTTGCAGACCGTCAACAATGTATAAATTTAACAGTAAACTGTCCAAATTTTCCAATGTTAATTGTGGAGTACCGCAAGGGTTCGTCCTAGGTCCTCTGATATTTATCATCTATATTAACGATCTGTCATTCAATTTGACCTCTTATGTACTCCAAATAATATATGCTGACGATGTTAACATGTTTGCTAAGAGACAACCTTTATTCCAACTTATATGTTAGTAGTAAAGAATCTGGTCGAGGAGTAATTATCTTACTACGTTACGGTGGGCGTGAACATTTTGAAGTAATTACCTGTACTTATAGATTTTTAACAAGCTCTGCATGGTGATGTTCTCTAGTGTAGGATTAATTAAGTAGTTGTGGGTCTATGGAAAAAAATGGAGACAAAAAAGAAATCACACTTGATTCCGATATATGGCGATGGTGGCAAATAAGAATTAAAGCGTGAGAAGTACAATTAAATTACTAAATTACGGATAGAACTAACGCAAATTAAATGATAGATGGTATTGTGACGATTGTGGCTTCGAGGAGATCATCTAGTTGGCTCCGTTGGGGGAGGTTATAAGTATTTGCCATCGAGCGCAAGGACAACGTCTCCAAGTAATTTAGGGTGTTTCAATGGTTGAAGGTGAGTTTATTCATTCACTGCTTATATAATATGCGATCGATAAACGGTTTATCACACATCGGAATCTCTTCTTTTAGGCGTTTTTCCGCCATATCCTGAAGTTTCGATTTGGGTTTATTACGTAATAAGAAGGGAAGCCCTGGAAGCTCGGGTGGTGCCTTCTGGGGAATTACGGAATAATACACCAACTCGTAATAGCTAAATATACTTCGCCATTTGAGAGGAAATTATCAGGTTGGCGCGTGCGCCGCTCCCAGGATAGGGATAAGTGTGCGGGAAAGATGAAATTGAGAGGGGGGGTGCGAGGTGAGACGCTAAGAAGGCAGGCCCGGACTTAACGATATTGTGTACGCTTTTAAAGGATCACGCAATTTTCTTATGGAAAAGTGACTTGCGTTAAATTGGTTGAAATTTTGATATGTTGTGTATCCCATCTCTCTGATCAAATGTCTCAATTGGCACAAATTGACAAACTTTGAGTCTTGAGATAAAGCTTGCTAAAGTAAGAATTATCGTTTATTTGAGGTGTATGGGTCTGGGTTAAATCAGTACTCTTTTTTTTGCTTCTAGGGTCTCACAGTGGTTTGAAAACACCTCGTAACTGTCATGGTTTATTTATTGAAATATTACATCATATAATCTCAAACGTCGTCACGTCATATGACGTCATAGCATGTAATATCGTGTCATAGAACATCATGATTTAAATAACATTCTTTTCTCTTACTTCTAGGTGCTCAGATCACAATAAAATTCAAAGTGACCACTATGAGGTTCTGTGACACGACATGACCTGCTATGACGTCATATGATATGATAAGACAATCAATTATACTGTTTAGGTGTTATTAAACAAATCTGAGGCATTGATGCATTTGATACAGAGATAGGATACACAACATATCAAAAATTCAACCAATTTAACGGAAGTCACTTTTCCATAAGAAAATTGCGTTGGCTTTTGTTGTGTGGGCTCAGTTTAGCTGGCAACAATTTACACTACTGACTATACAGTAGTTACAGTATCCTAGTTCACTTAATATTTGAGTAAATTGTTACTACCTAGCAAGAACCACGGGGAGGTATGAGCATATCTTGCCATGATAGGATGGGTAAAGAATATTAGTACAGGATAAAGAAAATTATTCAAAAAAATAAAACTAAACCTCTAAAAACAAAAAAAAACAAAAATAGTAACAGTAAAAAAATATATAGGTATCCTCAAAATAAATAAAAAAAATAACAATAAACATCTAAAAACAAAAAAAAAAACTTAAAATAGTAACAGTAAAAAATATATAGGTATTCTCAAAATAAATTAAAAAATAACAATAAACCTCTAAAAACAAAAACAAAACTCGAAATAGTAAATTTTCGTAAATAAAATATGTATTCTCCAAATAAATAAAATTAAATATAATTGAATTCTTTAAATAAATAAAAATAGATTAAAATACTTACGAACACAAAAAATGACATAAATAATAAGCTTGATATCACGATCACTATCATTGAACACAAAAACGGACACAAATAATACACTTGATATCACTACCACTTCTTCCTCAGAATCATATGCGTTCTCCCCCTCTTCTTCATTTTCAGATGATGAACTATCCTCTTCTAAATTTATAATGAATTTATTTTCCCCATTTTTATTAAATTCACAAAGTTTCAAATAATCATCCTCAATTCTAATCACTTTGGCAATTCTCTTTTCCCAATCTTCCTTGGTAATTTTGGACACTTCATTTTTAATTAACTCTTATCACTTTTTTGTCGAATTTTGGAACAGTATTTCCTTTTCTGATATTTTTTTTCAATTTTCCCCAAATCAATTCTATTGGGTTTGAAAATACAATAATATGGTGGTAATCTTAAAGCTTTGTGGCCAAATCTTTCAGCTATACTGTCTATATATATATATATATATATATATATATATATATATATATATATATATATATATATATGGTATAGTGGTGAGAGGTAATTGAATCCTCTCATGTGGTCTAATGCTACTATACACCAGACATCATAGATGTCTCCATGGTGCATAGCGACTTGCCATTTTGCAAGTACCGAGAGCGGCGACCTTCAGCCCTTGGTGGACTTAACCTATATACTGTTATTATATATATATATATATATATATATATATATATATACTGTAATAATAATAATAATAACATAATTCTTCTCAAATGTTTTCGTATGAATGACTTCCAACAATTCTGCTTTAGTATAACTGTCCATATAATATAGATCGTGATCCGTTAAAAAATTTTGCAACTCCAATTTAGTCGAACTCTTATTGGGAATTTTATATAATTCTCTTGAATGGTACTTCGCATCGTCAAGAACAATAACACTATTTGGCTTTAATTTTGGAATTAGAGTATTTTCAAACCATTTTTCAAAAATTACTCCCTCCATATTCTTGTGATAATCCACGTTACACTCTTCCATGTTTTTCCGCATAGTTTCAATTCATTATCTACCCATCCATCACCTGATCCACAGTGTAATATAACCAATCGAGTCCCCTTATTTGGAGGCAATGACTGTGGTAGACATTTCTTAGTTCCATCAGTCCATCCTTTTTTTTACGGTATCGTGAGTGTCATACCAAGTTTCATCTAGGTAATAAATTGTTCTATTTTCCCTTCTTAACTTTTTAATCTCCTCTAGATATGAATGTCGCCAATCCACTATTCGTCTGCTTTCCATAATCGCCACGCGTTTATTAATTGTTTTAAATTTAAATCCAATTTTTTTCAGCCAGTTCCTTAAAGTTCTTGTCGTATATTTCAAAGGACAATCCATTTCCTTTAGTTTTCTGTCTACCACGTCAACAGTCGGGATTTCATTTTTCTGATATGCATCATAAATTACATTTTTTAAAAGTTTTGCTATTGATGGATCTAAAATTTTTGATATACCAGCGTCGCAACGTTGCTTTCTTTCGGTAACACCTGTTTTCACTAGTTTGTACAATGTGGAATAGGGAACGTGGGTTAAAGATTCTGTTTCCCTTAATATATCTAAATCACGCAAGTTAAAGTCATTAGTTTGTCGCTGTAAAAGAGTATTATACACATTTAAACAAATTTGTTTCCCGTCACTGCTTAAATGCCGTTTTTTTTTCCCTTGAAACTCATTTGGAATTTTATTTTCTTTATCACTGAAATCACTATAACTGTCACTTTCACACTCACAATCACTCGATCGACTCATTTTTGTAATAAATAAGTTACATACCAGCAAAAAGACAAATATAAACTAATGAATTAATGTATTAATTGCACTTACACCCGTACACCTTACTCCGCCGTATATGAAAGTAAACTAAGTCCGCCTCTGAAGTACCATATCTCACATGTCGTTCGTGCTAGTTGGCAAACAACACAAGCCTGACCTTCTCTCTCATTCTAATGCACGCGACATAAAAGACGTAAAACGTGATGTGATAGAAACAGCTATGCGTTATGCATCGCCACTATCCTCTCTATTCCCCACTACGTCTGTGACTGTTTTCATTTATCGTTTTCCTCTACAATACCGCCTAGCGGGTTCTTCTTATCTTTTGTTTAGCTTTAAGTATATGTTGATTTGTTTGATTGTGTATGGACAATATCATATCGCCTGTGTATACCATTTATTTAGTGTTAATTTAGGTAGTTTTTTTAGTATTAGATGTAAGAATCGAAAATACTATTGTCCCGAGGGTTTGATCGTGCACGATACTCGCTCTGTTTAATCATTTTGATTCTAATATATAGTTTAGTAACCGCCATCCTGTGCAAGTTCTGTAATAAATTTCTTGTGATTTAGATATCTAGGTGTTTTATTAAGGAATTAAGTAAGAATAAAATTTAGGGATTTAGTTACTCTTGTATAGATAACTTTTGGGGCAGGTACCTAGAATTTCTTGGCGCACCCGGTAATAGGATTATTGAGACAAGTGTGAGAACCCGCTCCCGTCTCCACTGCAGCGAAGTCGAGAGCTGAAGCCCCTAATTCCAACCCCTTACCTAGAGAGCAAATAATCTCGTAACAACTATAAACAATGATAAAACCAAAACTTTACAATTTTTAACAAAAAATAATGAAGTAAACACTGAACTATTAAACTCCTCGGCTTGTGTTTTAATACGTCATTAAATTTTTTATTCCATATTCAAAATGGCTATACACTTCCATATGCGTAAGTCAATTTAGCAATAAAACAACAATATATTGCTTAAGAGTGGCTTATTTTGCCATATTCCACAGTATAATGACATATGGATTGATAGTATGGGGATCTTCATGCCAGTTAAATAAAATATTTAAATTACATTGAAGAGTCGTAAGAATAATGGCGGATGCTAAATACGACGATCATTGTAAACCGTTCTTCAAAAGTTTTCATATTTTAACCCTGCTGATGCCGTCATGTTTCATATATAAATGTTTGGGCCATATTAAAAAATTATTCTCTCTGCAAGCCAATGTCATTTTTAATAAATTCCTGCTTTAGCCAAGGAATATTTCCTCAGAGATTAACGCGTTTTTAGCAGAAAACTATTAAAAATTAACATAAGACCTACTCTAGGCGTTGCTTATTTTAAACGTTTTAATTTAGATCATTTGAAATAAACTGGAACTTCAAACTTGAGATTCCCAATAATAATAAAATCCATAATTGATGAAAAAAATAATGTAATACAATATGCAAACTATTTATGATTACTATTCAAAGTGCGAAACACCTTACTCGATACACATCTGATAACAACGTTGAATCGAACATTTGGAACATTGCAAACAGCGGTAATTTTCTCATACAATTAGTATTTTATATCAACTCGTGTGTCATAGGATGTATTAAATATCTCCTCAAAAATCGAGAGGAGTCAAATCTGGTGAACGAGGTGGTCAAGCGACTAGGTTATCTCGTTCAATCCACCCATCTCGGTAATGAGTATCCAACCGCTTTCTGATCAAAGTATGCAGGAAAATCGTCTAACTGAAACCATGTCTCGTTCTCAGATGTATCCCTTGCGATTTACATACTTTTCTTCTAGAAATTCTACAAGGAAGCTGCTGAGTGTGTAAGCAGAAGCAAAAGGCTGCTAAAAATAAGGCATGAAAAACATCCCGTACCTTCTACTCTTGCTGAAAATTTCGAGATCGTATTGCACGTGGATCTTCGTGAGAGCCCATATATGCAAATGTTGAAATTTTCCTACTATCCTGCTGGCGAAGTTGCTTCGACTGTCCACAGGATTTTTTCCAGAGACTAATCTCGTCTGAATGCTGTTATTTGTGGAAACGCGAGACAATACAGGAAACATTTAAAATTATGGCATAGTATCTATACGCTTGTATGTATATTTTTTAAAACTGTTTAACTATTTACAGAATCTTTAAAATATTCTGTATTTAATTTGAAAAGGAAAAATTATGAACTAACGTGTTTTCTTATAGTTCTTACAGAAATACGAATATTCTCTCAGTGGAATCTGGGAGCAGTTAGAGGAAAATTCTTTCTTATTTACGTGTATATTTAGATTATTTAAAGTATGCTTATTAATTGTTGTTTTCCGCATATAATTACTGCAATTAATGAAGAAATGTGTAATATTTCAAGTAAATTTTTAATTGAATGTAAGTTTACGAAGATTTTAATAGTATAGTTACATTCTTTCGTTATATTATGCGAATCAGTATTTTAACAACACTATACACAGGTGTAATAATTAAGTGATTATTAATGATAAATGCGGGTAGATTTGAAAAATGAACAAATTATGGATAAGAAACAAACAAAATTAACTGTGTTAAGTGTAAGACTTGTTCTGGAAACAAAATTGAGAAAGCATGATCATTATTGATCATATGTTAAATTAAAAAAGAACACACCGTGCGTTGAAAACACGTTATTTTAAAGTAAACTAGATTGTTGAATTCTTTAAAAGTAATCAAAAGAATAATATATCTAGTTGCTTGGTTGACGCCATGGTTAACAACGTAATATGCCAGTATGGTCGTTTAATTGGTCTACTAAGATTGTCTAATTTAAATCTGTTAGATTTTATTTTCGAAATCAGCATGAAACAAATTTTTTAACGTAGTATCCCTTGTAGGTTAATCCACAATAAAAACAGCAGGTCCTGATCGATATATGGTTGTTTAGTTCGTTTTGATCGTCCAGATTCAATAATATTCAATCTCAAAAATAAATATCCCTATAAATTTTCCGCTACTGTACATGTTTCTTAATGTCGACTGGTCTGTTCTTAATAATGGAAACAACGATGAAGACACTTGCGAACGTTTTTATGATACATTGTATGACATTTTTGAAGCGTGTGTACCGAAATTCAAAACCCAATAAATCCAAGCGGTATCCTCCATGGTTTATTTTTACTACTATTAAAGACATCAAATTAAAAGCTAGGAAACTGAAAGAATATAAAAATAATGGTGATGCAACTTGTTATAATGATTTTAAATATCTTAGAAGAAAATTCAAGTTCAAAACATCTCCTATAGAAACTATGCTACAACTGCTGAAAATAATACAGGGAATAATACTACTAAATTTTGGATATTTTTAAATACCAAAAGGGGTTCGATTAATATTTGGAATGTCATGAGATTTAATGGAAATGAAGTGAATGAACCTGTTGGCATCTTAAATACATTTGCTTTTTTTAGTAACACTTTCGCACCTAGTAGTTATCTCCCAGATAATTTAGTTACACATACCAATTTCAACAATAATGCGATAATCGATATTTCGGACTTTAAAGAGCATGATGTACTAAAAGTTAAAAAAAAATCGGCAGCTACTGGAAGCGGCTGGAACCTCCCAACTCGGTGGATCTTTGAAGCCGAATAGAGCATTAAATTGTGTGACAAAACGGCACTAAACGTAATCCGATCTCATCCAAAATCTTTTCAGATCTTCTGGGGTACTAAAAAACCCCTCAACTTAATGAATTTACAACACTCGCCTGCGGTTCGTGCTGCAAATTTCATCTATGCGAGTTATTACCTACATTATCGCTCGTTGAATAATATACTATTAGGATATTAACAACTTTAACATCACTTGAACGACTAAGAAAGTCTAGTTATTCTAAATACTACAGATTTGTAAAGCAACAAACTGAAAATTGGTAAAGTTATAATCTATAATAAATTCACCAACGAAGGTACAGAAAGCATATGATATTGATATTGTTACATCTACTTTTAAAGTTGTGACAATCCACTGGCGCAGTCACTAAAAGTTACAAATATGCCGAAATCTTATTAACATGATATGACACCAACATAATCGGATGACAAACGATGACAATGACAATCGTCAAAATTGGCTCAATGCAATCCGATCGCTCGCGGCTATCTTTGTTAAATGAAACATTAGCATTTCAGTAATTTTACTAGATTTTAGAGGAATATTTGTAGTTTAATTCTTCGATTTGTCTGTATATATATTTAAAAACTGCATTAAACGTAATCCGCTCTACTTCTAGAGCAGTGAAGAAACCCTCACACGTGAATTCAGACGTAATGTGACGAGTTTCACGACGTAACGGCTACGCGCATCGATCATGTCACGCGAAATGCGATCTATGCTTCATATTTGCTTTGTTTTAATTTTTTTCACGGAAACCAAATCGAAAAGGTGGAAGTGTGATATATCGTTGAAATCAGAATTTTAACTGCTTTTCAATGGTTCCATTGCAAGTTGAAAGTAATTATAAAATAAACAACTTGTTGCGTCAAAACGGCACTAAACGTAATCCGATCTCAACAAATCTTCTGGGGCACTAAAGAAACGCATATGCAAAGTTCCATTCAAATCCGTTCAGTAGTTTCGGCGCTATCGTGCTAACACATACACACGCACACAGACATTTTTCAAAAACCACTTTTTTGGGTTCCTAGGACCTCAAAACGTAAAGACTTGATGTTATCTCAATTTTCGTTTTTGAACCAATTTTAGTAGCCTCTCACAATTTTATTGTGGTGAGGTTAAAAATAACAGCAGGTCCAGATGGCGTGCCCGCGCTTTTACTTAAACGTTGTGCCTGTATTTTTGCTTCACCATTGACAATTATTTTTAATTTAATTCTGAAATATAGTAGCTGTCCAGATGTATGATCGTTTTGTACAGACGTTCTAGGGTGTGGCCAATTTTTAAGAATGGCGACAAATCTGATATTTCCCACTTTAGGGCTATATCTGTAATATGCAACTTTGCCAAGGTCCTTGAGATTCTATTGCATGAAGTCATATACTCTCAAGTACATAACCAAATTTCAATTCACCAGCATAGTTTCATGCGGGGCGTTCTATGACAACAAATTTGCTTTGTGTGACTTAATATGTATCAGAATCAATAGATAACCAAACTCAAACCGATATTATTTATACAGATTTTTCCAAGGCATTCGACAGACTTGACCATTCTATGTTGCTTATGAAACTTGACGATATCGGGTTCTCTTATAGTTTGTTATCCCTATTATATTCCTATCTGTCAAACAGAACACAATACGTGGTATTTAGTGGTTTCAAGTCTGCCGAATACATAGCTACTTCTGGGGTACCGCAAGGGTCTGTCCTTGGACTACTATTTTTTATTATATTCATCAGTGATATTGTAGGTGGCTTAAGCCATCTAAATCGTAGGAGATTGTATTCAATTTGCGTGTATAAGACACTACATTATATTTCTGGGAATTTAACGGGAGTTTATATTTAATACACCAGTCACTTATTTTATCTAAATTTTTTTGCAATCGAATGCAGTCATCAATGAAATTAATTTTAGAGAAAATTTCAAATCATCGGCATACATTAAATAATTAAACATTGTCTAAACGATGTTGATTATTTTATGTATGCCGATGAATTGAAACTTTTTTCTAAAATTAATTCCGTTTCGCGACGCTATAACTACCCCATTTTAGAATTACCCTAATTTAAAAAAATCGGTCTTATATTCGGAGAATTATGGCCTATTTTTTTAATAAATTTTCAGTGTTTTCGATATCATATTTTTTAATACAACACCCGCCGGATCACCCTGTATTGAACTTCTTAGAATTTAGAAGTAAAATTATTCTGTAACATAACAGGTTGATAGTGACATCACATCACACTCAGTTAAATCTTCCCCTCCCCCACTCACTGCGCTTGCCATATGTAATTATACAATTACAAGCCCCCTCCTTTCCTTTGGTTGTAACATCGCTTGTGAATAGCGCAGTACAAAAACAAAAATTCAGTGTTTCAAGGGGGGCCAGGCAAAATAACGTGCTTTTTATTTTCTTATTGCCGTTAAAGATCACAAGAAATAACTTCACATACGTTAGCATGTGATTACCATTGATTTTACTGTTTGTTAAGTTTTGTACACATTGCGTCTACTAATAAAACATTAATGCCGTTATTTTTGCTTTCTTAAGATACTCAGTTGAATATTTCAGTTATCAAAACACCACCATCACATTAACTTTCCCACGTTAGGCCTACAACAAATAGAAACTCACATCAATAACATAATTTCAATTTAATATTTCAACATGTATTGTTAAGTTGTCACTCTGGTTAGCCCACAAACGTTCAGCTTTGACGTGCTGGCCTATTAAGCCGGGCACTCGTACGGAACATGTATATAGATGCTAAACTACATACTGCCTCCATACGTGTCGGCCCGGTGGAAAATTATTAATACGAGAACAATTTCCAATCGATTAGATTAAGTAGAGGAGGAGAGAGTGCAACTGTTGGCGGAGACCATGTGCTGGACGGCGAACGTGGTCTTTATGGGAAGGTATAAGCCATCGAGGACACGACTTTGCTGGGCTGTAATGTTATACCATCTTGGACACGCGCCTGCCTTATGATAGAGTAAGTAAATTTTACTTAATTTACTTCCACTTCATTAGGTTCACGTTCACCCTTTGATGGGAAATTTTATGAGAGAATTTATTTTTGATACTTTTAGGGTTTCAAGCAACTGACAGTTTGTGGCAGGTACCTTATGGAAAACGCTAATATATCACGCGGTGGTTCATGAGCAATTTATACTGAATTTTCAGATTTGTATTTATTATTCATAGACCAATGAGAATATGAAATTCAAGGCAGAGCTATGACCAGTATTATTATTTAAATGATTCTTATTATTTTAGAGCCGTCAAGTACCAATGTCTTAAAAATTGAGGAGAGCAAGAAAACTATGTTCACTGACAGTTTTATAATTTACGTAGAAAAATTGTTGAACATCTGGGCAATTATATGTGTCTCAATTTCAACTTATTTTCACATATAAATAATCGTGGTAGCACACTTTTGCAAGTTATAACAAAAGTTTTAGATAAAAAAAAAATTGAAGGAATTACCACATACAAGCTGTCCATTTCATCAGGGCCCTCGAGAGTATTTCACTGAATATCGGTCGCGCAGAAAAATTGTTTCTACGAAAATTATGCCGATTTTTATAAGCTACAAAATGGTTTAACGAAATTTGAAATCCATGGCCTACTCTAAGAGTTATGACGGAAAATATCGAGAATGCGGAATGTGTCTAAGCCAAATATCTCCGTTATTTGATTCAGATACGTGCTATTTGTACAGAATATAAAAAAAATTTCGAAAAATTATATCAGCATATATGTCAAAAATGAGCTATTAATACAAAAAAAATTAGTTTTATCAAAAAAAGTGGAATTTTTTGAAAAAATTGGCGAAAAAATACAAGAAATGGATATTTTTCACATGTATGCGTAATATTTTTTTATATATAATTGATTTTTAATGCTCTTTCGAAAAATTTGATCAGAATATGTCAAAAATTAATTAATGATACAAAAAAATTGAGTTTTATCAAAGAAAGTGAAATTATTCGAAAAAATACAAGAAATCAATTTTTTCCACTTTTTTTCAAGTTTAAAATTTTTTCTTGTTCACCATCATAAAGTGCTTAAGAAAATCTGTATATTTTTTAAAAAAAGAACCTCATACGATGCCATGCACAAAAGTAATCGGCCAATTTTAAAATTTGAAGTCAATTTTTGAGACATATTAGATATTTTGACTTGAAATTTTAGCCATTATAAAGTATAATTTCTGAAAATTTCTGAAAATTTCACTTAAAACATCCGAGGTTATAGCCAAAAAAACAAAATTTAGCAGTTTCTTCAGGTTTTTTTGAGGTTATGTGTGCAGATACATATTTCATATTGTAACTGCTGATAACCTATATCATAACGAACGGCATTAATTTTTTTCGCTTTTCTTGGACCTACGCATACCGAGATATACTAATGTATATTTAGAAAGAACGACCCAAATGGTAGATTTTTCACAAAATGGCCGATAACTTGCGAAGTGGGGGTTACTAGAGGTAGAAAATGTTCATTTCGTATAGTACTCGATGTAATTACCATTGATACTGGAAACAATTCCTTTTTCACTAAAATTTGATGCTTGTCTGACTCCACTATTCAGGATGTGAAACATTTTTTGTTTAAATGGGCGAGAAATGCGACATTAAATAGAGTACTTTCCTCCCTTTTCAACGATATATCACATGCCATATTTTTTTATTGGAACTAAACAAGTAATTATAAAACCAATTTTTTAAACTAATATTTTTTTTACTAGATTTGAAGAATTTATTGAGTTTTTAATCGTTTTATTTAATAATACTTCTCCACAACAAGTACGATGCTATTAAAAAAAAAATTATTGGTTTAGAAAAAGGTTATAAAATCCTTTTGGATTAATAATGTTCGTATATAATCTGTCACAAGACGCTTTGTATTTAGAGCACTGGAAGAAAATATAGTCCAGGTCACATTTAACCCCACGAATATCACAATTCTCTGAAGGCAGAGCATTTATTTTAAAGAGATGTGTTGTAAAATAAGCGTGCAAAAGTATGAGCTGTATTATGGTTGATAGGTATTTTTTAGGGAAGACATAATTCTCATGCCAATACTGAGATTGGCGATCAGGGTGAATAAGTGTATATTTAATAGGGTTGGACTTGAAGTACTCTCGCCATATCCTCAAACACCTATGTCGCAATTTGGATTTTGTTTCAGATGGAGAATAATACAAAATCTATACTTACTGTTCGTTTTTGCTTAACTGCTTCACTGATGGTACCAATTGGACGTCGTAACACTATAAATCTAACACAGTAAATACTAACACTTTCTTAAATTTAAACCTGAAAAGGAATTTTGAAACACAAGAAAAAGACAATATAAAGTTCAAAAATATATATTAAATCTTTAAAAAAATTATATTGTTACAAAACGTTCAAGAAAAATGTATTGACAAACTATAGTCTGGCCCATGTACAACACATAATGAGGAAGGGAACGACTCATAGTGTACCAAATACCATCCAATGTTTAGTTTTTAGCTAACGATTACACAAAAAGATTCAGTAAAATGTTCAATGTTTATAATTTTTTTATGGGCTTTTGCTTGCCTGTCTATTGACGTATTTTCAGTTCAATATCAATTTTGGTCGCTCCTCGGAGCTTAAAAATGCTTGAATCGCAACGACTGAATCGCAACGACTTTGAATTATATTCTGCAATTATAGTTTCATACGTTCAGGCAAGGCGGTCCCATGCACGTTCTGAGTATATGGTAACTATACTTTTTTGACATCGAATCACTGAGGAACCGGCTTAGAGCAAATACCGTTAAAATCCATCATTTTCCCGTCAAAATCGACTGCTAGAAAATTATACGGCACCCTCGACGCTAAGGGCTATTTTCGCTTAAACTCTCGAAATATTTTGACTAGAGACTTGATTAACTTGTCCTCATATTTAACACAACGCATGAGTTGCAGTGCTTAACGACGTGGATTCGTAAAAAGGTTTTTATTTTCAAAACTTCCGAAGTTAAAGTCGGTTTTTGTTATACTTTCTAAATTTTGTGGTCGGGACGACATTACGTCCCCGTGCCGCGACATTTAGTATACATTTTTAAAATTACACTCCTTGATGAGTTTCTGATATTTTTGCATAAAATAGGCTCCGTAGAGCGAAAATGTGATTGAATGTATAAAGCGGCATTTTTACGTGAAGCACGCTTTTCATGCGGATTTTGTTACAGTTTCGAAAAGTTCATCGAGGGTTTTGGCGTGTTCTTTAACAGGAACACGTGACTTGGTACTTTCCTTGGCTAAAAGGTCAACAATTTCGTTATTTTTTTATGCCAATATGTGCTTTCACCCATACGAAATGAACTTCTTGAAATCATAGTTAATTTGGATAATTCTACCACTGTGGCAACGTTCCAAATTTAAAATGTGCCTTTCTTAGGCCGAAGCCTTAGGTCTTAGGCTAGTAGGAAATGTTTTGATTTTCCGTATTTTCCTACATCTGATACATAATTTAGTACTTCCGTTGAAGCGCCCACTCCTTCCTTTTCGTGTAGCTACTGCCAAACTAGCTGTTATATACGACGTGAAAATTAAAATAATCTTTTTTTCAATGATACCTCATTAATAACTCTACTTAAAATAATATCGATTGCTTTTGTGTATTTACTTTTTGTTTAACATAGTACAAATTCCTTACTTGATGCAATTAAATAGATATTCATCTAAGATTATTGCTACTGTTTTTGTTGCACAATGTACGTACGTATTCACTGGCTTATAAAATATGTATATAATAAGCAAGAATGTTATATAATAAATGATTAGTCTCAGCCTAGTAATTATCGATATTTCCATAATTGGCGCCCTTCGTCGTTGTCAAATTTATTATTTCATTGATTTATTGATCGCTACCAATTATCTAAATAATTATCTTAATTATTCACAGGTCATTAATCATTACCTACCACGTATCCACATAGGCATTATAGTCGTTCTGTACGTTAAACTTCATAACAGAAATGTACAAGTTTCGCAGTACTGTTTCATATGTTCCAGAGAAAAAACAAAAGCAAGAACTCGTTCAGTACGCACATCTGAAAATGCTGAAAGAGTAAGAGCAACTGTGTGCTACGAAGTACTAAACGATCTGCAAAACGACAAGCATTAGCACTCAATGTTTCGAATCTTAGTTATTTCCGCATTCTGAAAGATTTACACTTCCATCCCTACAAAATTCAAACCGTACAAATAGTTCTGCTTCAACATTTTGGAACACGCGCTGATTTTTGCAAACGTTTCGAAGGGCTATTTGCTGAAAACACGAATATCGTTGATCGCTGGCTGATGTCAGATTTAGCTGATTTTCATCTTTCCGGATATGTTAACACGATGTCAGGCTGCAAAGGCAAATCAGAACCACCATCAACACTGCAAAGAACCAGAAACAGGGGGATAAACTGTCAGCGCTAAATCCTCAGGACAATTCGCTGTGGAAGCTGACGAGGGCCTTAAAAGCACGCGGGAGGCTACACCTGTGATGACACGCGCGAACGGACAGACAGCGATGACAGACGCTCAAAAAGCGAGCGACATTTTGAAAATATTCACAATAACAACATACCAAATAATTCAGAGCACGACCGCATCGAAAATGACATTAACGAAATCATTGGTCATGACGTACAACTGACAAGACGAGAGCTTCTGAAGGTCGTGACCAAACCCTCGGAAATAGCAGGAATTGTCAAAGACCTACCTAACAATAAAGCCCCTGGAAAAGACGGCGTCGAGAACAAGCTGCTCAAATATCTCCCGAGGAAGGGTATTGTGCAGTTGACGTATATCGTTAACGCGATCCTGCGGCTACAGCACTGGCCTAACCAGTGGAAATGCGCCGTGGCCGTGTCCATCCTTAATCCAAGCAAGAACGCGAAGTCGCCGGCAGCTCAGGCCCATCTCGTTACTGTCGGCGATCTCTAAGTTGGTGGAGAAGGTCGTCCTGACTAGACTAGACGCTATTCAGGAGGAGCTCCACATCGACGATGAGTCCCAGTTTGGCTTCAGGAAGGGCAGGAGCACGGTGCAGCAAGTCGTTAGGATAGTTAACGACATCAAAGTGCAATACAACCTCGGGAAGAACACCACCATTGTGCTCCTCGATATTGAGAGAGTCTGGATCTCGGGGTTACTCTACAAACTACACCATTATAACTTCCCTACTTATTTCATCAAGCTCATTCGCTCGTTCTTGATGGGCAGATCCCTGCAGGTGCGAGTGAATAACAAACTCTCAACACGGCGGGACATTCGCGCGGGGGTCCCATAAGGATCGTGCCTGCCACCAAGGTTGTACAACCTGTATGTCTCCGATTTCCCAGAGTTCCCGAATACGAAACTGGCCAAGTACGCCGATGACAGCTATATATGCGCATTCACATAATGCCCAAGCAGCGAACATGCTACTCAAGGCGCACATGGCTCGTGCCACGGCTTATTACGACCAGTGGAAGATTCACTGGACCAGCGACTGACGTTTAACACGCACATTAATCAGACAGTACGGACGGTCTACTCCCTGTCCAGGATTCTGTATCCGCTTATGGTCAGGGGTAGCAGACTTAATACACAAAATAAAAAATTGTTGTACACAATGGTGATCAGGCTGTCCATCGCATACGTGGCGCCGGTGTGGTGCAGCACTTCAGCTACGACAATGAGAAAACTAAAAGTTCTTGAACACAAATTTATGCGCCTCATCTCTAATTCTGGAAGGTACACCTCCACGCACTTTGCCACGACATAACCCCAATAGCGGAATATATCCAGGACATCTCTCAAAAAGTCTACTCTTTCAAGCTGGGCGATAGCCCGCTAACAAAAAACATAACACGAATTAGACAGCATAATGCCACATTTCGAATAAAACACACCCTACCATACCAGACGTTGCCGATCCTCTGTAGCCAAACTTCATCAACTATAACTTCCGCTTGCCCTATCCACCTTTACTGATATTTCATACCTGTTGTATCATTAAATCTTTCCTGTCTCTTCTTTTCTGTTTGTAACCTTTTTGTCGCGTTTGTTTTTTGTTTTCTTTTTTGTACATTTTTGTCTAAATTCATTTTCATTCACATTTTTCAAAAATCATAATTTTTCGAAATCAAAATTTTTTAAAACCAAAGTTTAGGCCAGCCTATGCGCAGCCCGGCATTTTCACGTCTCGCAGAAGGCTCCTCGTTTAGATTGAGGTGTCTGCGTCAGTATCAAAATTTTAAAAAAGTGTTTAGTGCAAAAGTTTTTAAAAATGTGTAGTTTGTAAGTCTAGTTAAATCTGTTTTAGATATATACAATTTTATGACCTAATTTTATCCATCTGCGATGGAAGGAGTTTAGTTTAAGCTGTTTTTAATTGTCTTTAAGCCGAACCAGTCCCATTCCGCCTGACCTTGCAATCCGCCACCACGAGCAACGCGGTGGTTGCACGGTCGGTCCCCGGGTGGGTTCTGGGGAGACCGATGTGAATTATTAATAAAGTAGTATTGATTGATTGATTGGATATGTTAACAAACAGAAAATTAGATGAGCCTCAGAACAATAAACCATACCGTAAACGTGATAAACAACAAAGTTGACTCATTACTAATATCTTTTAGCCTTAGAAGTGCATTACATAAGGATGAAAGTTTACTACAAAGACTTTCGATATAGATCGTCACAAATAATGATTTGAGGTCGATTTTCGAGAAGTTTTTTTCTCCATCAGATTTTATTGAATATAATGATAGATTTAGGTGTAAATAACAAGAAAATCATAGTGCATATGCACAGTTTTCGCTGGAAGACATATTTAAATGCACTTTTATGCAAATATAACCATTTCAAAATAATTAATATTGACTAAAAACTTTTTATTTTATTATTATGACATAAACTTTATTGTACATACAGAGTCATTTTTGACCCTCCAGATGCAATTTTTAGCCTTTGATTGCATCCAAAAGTGCATTTTATGCATGTATAAAAAACAATATTTTTACTAATGCTTTAATATTAAATATATCTCGGAAAAAAAATTATACTCGGGGGTTTTCATGGTCGTTGATTACGAGTCTGACATGAAAATTGGAAAATTCAAAATGGCTGACCGGAAATGACGCGAAATTTAAATAAAAAAGTGCTTTTTTCTCGTTTTTTTTTCGCTTGAAACGTAAAAACGACCAAAAAAATTGCATCTGAGAATTTTTTTGACCCCCCCCCCCTCACCCCTCTTATCGCTCTCCCTCGTCTCCCTTTTACCATGTCTCTCTTAGCCCTGAAGAAACAAATAAATGCATTATATTTATGATTACCGTCTCTCGCAGTTGAAGTAATTTTATGAAAAAATAAAGTAAAACTAATGAAAAAAATATAGCTAATAAAAAATATAAATATAGTAATATAAAAATAAAAAATTATTCTACACGTAGAAATGCACACAAAAAATGGTATAGTGCAAATTATGCAGTAATTTAAATGACATTATGCACTATTTAAATTTAAAATCATAAATTCTACAACAATTTATATTAAAAAGTTTTAAAATTATAGATCACCACATGTTTTTTCATTTAACAACGTAAAATACAACCGGCGTCTTTATAACGGTATAACAGATTGCTATAGTTCAAGTAATAAGTTCCCGATACATGAAAAACATAACAACGGCATAATTATTATCGCCGCGGGCAGTGGCGCTAGTTGAAGTAAATAGATCCCAGTAGATAAAAAACGCAACAAAAACTTTACGACATTATTATATCGCCGCCAAGCCTGACATTAAACATTCCAAGAAATTTAGTATTTTTCATTTGAGCTCTCGACTTACTGCCAATACGTAACCAATGTATTTTATTAATTATATATGTTCTAGGTGTAAAACATATAAAGACTGTTTTTGAAGTATTGAGACACAATTTGTATACTATAATAGGTGTACTTGCACAGTTCCCTATATCCGGGAGATCGTTCACAAATATCAAAAACAACAAAGTATCTAAAGTGGATCCTTGAGGAACGCCAATACTACTTTTAGTTTCTTTAGACTGACGGCCATTTATCACTACAATCTGCTTCCTGTTATAAAGATAAGAAGTTAACCAATCATATACCCTTCCCCGAATGGCATAGCCCTGAGTTTTTCCGTAAGGAAGTCGTGCTTGACTAGGTCAAATGCCTTGCTCAAGTCCATAAATAAACCTATGTTATCATCTAGAAATGAATATATTTTTTCGTACAACGTACCGTGCTATAGCTGACTGTGTATTTGCGCTTTTCTTAAAGCCATGTTGCGCATTGTGCAATATATTAGTATGTGTTAAAAAATTGACTATTTAGTCAGACATAATTTTTTCCAATACCTTGGAGGTGGAACTAAGCAGCGAAATAGGACGATAATTTTCAATATTGACCTTATCGTCTTTTTTATGCAGGGGAACAATTCGTGCTGTTTTAAATATTTCAGGAAATATACCCTTTTCAAAGAAAAGATTAATAAGAAAAGTTAAAAGATACGTAATATAGTTCACAGCGACTTTTAAAAGCTTATAAGAAGAAATATCTGTCTGGGTGAATTGATCAATTTCAAACTTTCAGAAAATCTGCCTTTTAAGTTAGGACTCACGCCATCTTTATAATGCCGTAAAAAAATTTTTAAACCTATTTTGGCCATTTTTTTGCATTTGTTTAAATCACAATTAACAAAAAATTAATTTTATTGGCCATTTTGAAAAAAATATTGAAAGTATTTATCAGATCATAAACAAAATAGTAATAATACCTTTATTTTAATTAAAAAAAAGAGTTTACTTTGGCCAAATTTTTTTTTGAAAATGGCCGATAAAATTAATTTTTTGTTAGTTGGATTTTAAACAAATGCAAAAAATGGTCAAAATGGGTTTAAACATTTTTTTACGGCGTTAACAAGCTGACACGTGACCTAACTTTTGAAAAAAAAAATATCTGTTCTGAACTTCATAGCATAAAATGGCGTCCAATTCAAATTTTCACACTGTTTTAAATATTTTTGTACCAAATTATCAGGGTGTTTTTGTTAGAGCAAAAGGCAGCTTTTCTGAAAGCTTGAAGCTGATCGGTTCACCCAACTGCTCTAGGCAGCAAAATGAAAAAAAACCGACTTTTGGTCAGTTTTTTCATTTTTGTAGGTTATGGTTGCACTCCTAAAACCTGCACTAAACATAGGTTTGTAGAAAATTTAATTACAAAGATTTTATTATTTTTTTTGTCTCGATGGGACCTACATATCTCGAGTTTTCAGATTTTTAGGTTGAAAAACGCGGTTAAAAAAATTAAATTGTTAATAATCATCGAAGCACAGGGTCTTTGAAGTACAAAAATGTTTTGGATACTCCTTAGTACCTCAGCAATAGGATCCAACCATAAAATTGCTTATGGAAAAAGTTCCACTTCAAATCCTATTTTGACTGCATTAAAAGTGGCGACATATTTACTGGTCTCAACTGTTCAACCAAATTAATATTTATAGATGTTTTTAATTGTTTAAGATGTTTTATAAAAATCAGGCATAATAACTTATTCCAAACTTAAATTAGTCATATTTAAAAACGGTGTCCCTAATATATGAAAGAAGTCTTATTGCCTAAAAATTTGTTGATTTTTTTTCAGTTTTGAATAAAACAGTAATTTTTTACATTTTGATGTAGTGTCCAGGACCAATTTGCATACGTACACACCGCTGAACTAGATGAAATAAACAAAACTGTAGGTAAACAATATGCCGACTAGTTAATGTTTTTTGAAATCTACAATTCCGATGTTCAAGTTCAATTTTAATTAAAGTCCTCCATGCATGAAAAGGCCAGAGACCGTAACGGCCGATACGTTGTGGCGTACTGCCCAGCATCACCCAGCGTGGCGTTCGACTTGTCCATTAAAACACCACTTCCATAACGATGCAATTATTATCGCATTCGCTTCATAATGACATAATGTTCGGAGGATCAACAATCGTTACTAAAAAAATAACGAAATTAGTACGTATTATTGTCGTCAACAAAAATATGGGTGCATCTTACAGGAATCCGCTGCTCAGGCACCGTAAAGTTAAAACGGCCAAAAGTTACCCAGGTTGAAAAAAAGCTGATATAATAAAATAAACATGCCACCTATGACTTCAAAAAAGATTCCACAAACAATAATAAAAATAACTTAACGTCACAGTTGTGCTGATGAAAACAAAGTCAAGGCTCATTTTTATCAAAATTTATTAATTATAAAGGTATGAACAGATGCCATAAAATTTGTTATGTAATACTAACTGTCTATTAATTATTATTAATAAGATAAGCAGATTAGTTTATTACTTTATGTTATCTCACTGGCAATAAATTCATACGGTACCTGATTTTTCATGAAATTCCAGAATAGTGAGACACTAAAGAAATTCTCCAATGGAATAGATTTTAGTCCAATCTTTGAGTTATTTCAGTAGCAACATTGAAGAGATGGCTACAAAAGTATGTTAATAAATCGTTCTAAACTAGGGGTTTACGCCGCAATAGTTATGGGAGAACTAGCACTTGATATTGTACATATTATATGAACATTAATTTTCTTCATCGATGGCCATATAAGTGATAAATACGATCCAACAAATCTTGTAGTGAAAAAATCACAAATATCGAAAGAGCTTGTGGTTACCAAGGATAATTGGGTGAAGCAGATGACAGAATGGCTTAGTACCAAACACCCAAAAAACAAATATATTATTATTTTCGCCTATTGGAGTGAATCCAGAAATAAGTTTACTAGTCAGAGTAGAACAACAGATTATAAAACAAAATGAGCATGTAAAATTTAAAATTGAAATGAACAAAAATTGTTCTTGGGGTTACCATATTGAAATCACCAATAACTTTCAACTAAGGGGTATAGTAAATACTGAAACGTTAACTGTTTATTACGGACACATTAACTCCGTACTTTCCTATGGCATCCTATACTGAAAACATTGCACTAGTATGGAAGGAATTTTCATACTACAAAAAATAATAATGAAGTATGTTTCATCTTACTCCTCTAACTTCCTGTAGGCCATATTTTGAGCAACATGAATTTCTTACAGTTTATTCGCTCTGTATTTTGCAATGTGTGTGTTATGTTCGAGAAAATATTCACCAGATTCCTAGATGTAGTGACATAAACAGATATATTACACCGGCCGCAAATGACCGTTATGTGCCACCAAATGGGCTGGCTCAAGTAAGCAGGAGGCCCATATACAACTTCTACTAAGCTTTTCAACCATCTTCCTCCAATTAAACACACTGTATAGCTGAAGGACTAAAAATATTTTAGGTAGGACGGGAATGGCTGCATACCAAATTTCAAGTTTCTAATTCAACTGCAAGTTGAAAAACTCCTAATACACGATCTACGTAAATCACCCTGTATATATGTGTATACAGTTTTTTTTTACAAATAATACTAACGCGGGTAAAGTAAAATGACAAGAAGAAATTCAATATGAAGTTGAACAGGCAATTGTCAATATCTTTGGCAAATTCTTTAGTAGTGTTTACTCGAAACCAGATGACCGGGGATATTGATCACGGATACACAGGTGTCATTTCCAACAATTGTGATGTATTGAATATAAACTCTGTTTCTGTTTATGAAATAACTGAGGCTATTAAGAAATTTAAAAACAAAAAGACGTCTGGTTTTGACATGATTCTATCATGTGTAATAAAATATTGTGCGTTTGTTTTTGCAAATATATTATAATATATAATATTCAATATGATTTTGAAAACCAACAACTTCCCTGAATCTTGGAAATTTGCAAAAGTTTGTCCAGTTTTTAAAAATGGTGATTCCGCATGTATTTCAAACTATCGAGCTATAACCACATTTTCGAATCTCGCTAAAGTCTTCGAGATAGTCTTGCACAATCGAATCTGTCCCAGTGTAAGTCAAAAGATTTCTCTTTCACATCATGGCTTCTTACTTTCTTTCGCTCATACTTGACAGATCGTCTCCAGCACGTTACATATAACTATTTTAAATCAAGCCAATACTCGATTAGTTCAGTAGTTCCACAAGGATCTAACTTGAGTCCTCTATTCTTTTTTCTTTTTATTAATGACCTGAGTAATGTAATTGATTGTCATAAGTTGTAATTCGCAGATGACTTAAAAATATTTTCATCAATTAAATCAGCTGACGACTATCTACTGCAAGCCGAGCTAGACCAGGTGGTATATTGGTGGAACAAAAGTCGTCTTAATTTGAACATCTCCAAATGTAAATTCATGATTTACTCCCGTAAAGTCAAAATAGTTACATGCGACTATCAAATTGAATCGCAGGTTCTAGTTCGCACCGATGCAGTGAGAGATTTAGGAATTTATTTTGGTTGTAAATTAAGTTTTTCCACTCATATCGGGCAAACCGATTCATCCTCCATGAGAATGTTGGGATTTTTACTTAGACTGGGTCAAGATTTTAACGATACCGATGTCCTCATTACCCTGTTCCCCGTCTATGTTCGTTCCAAGCTCCAATACTGCTCTCCTATCTGGAACCCCATTATGACTTCTATATACCATCCCCAAAAAGAAATCCTGTACAAGGGTCCATCTATTTAGTACCTGTAAATTCTCATGAGATTGTTAGCATTATTAAATCACTAAAATCAAAAAGGCTCCTGGAATAGATATGATAAGCGGAAACTCTAAAAAAAGTAGCAGACGAAATTGCCGAGCCCTTTGACATATTTGATTAATAAAATCTTTGAAAGTGGAAAATGCCCTACTGAATTCAAAGTGGCGGTATTACTCCCACATACAAAAAAGGTGAAAAAACTAAGATTATAAATTACAGGCCCATCTCATTAATTTCAAATCTAGCAAAAATATTTTAAAAAGCTCTAAAAGCCAAACTAACAAAATATATTGATAAATACAACCTAATATCGAAATCGCAGTTTGGATTTAGAGAGGGCAAATCTACAAATAATAATAATAAATAAATAAATAACACCACATGTAATTACGACCCCCTTTATCCCGGAAGGCTCTAGAAGAGCCTTATGTGGGAGGGGGCTACACATTTAGAGACAAGGGACACACATCCAATATCCGTGTATAGTGGAAAAATCCCTCTCACAGTATTTTCCACTGCCACGACCGGGGATCGAACCCGGAACTTTTGGGTGAGAAACAAGTGCGCTCACCTCTCGACCAACAGTCGATGCGATATATGATCTAACAAATTTATGGATGAAAGTAAACCAGGGCTATGCATATTTTTAGATTTAGCAAAGGCCTTCGATACTGTTAGCCATCCCCAATTGCTGGAAGCCTTGGAAGACATAGTGTAAGAGGAATTGCACATAGTTTATTAACTGACTACTTACATAACAGAAAACAATTTGTTAAAATAGCATCTAGTACAAGTATTCAAAGAACCATAAGCTCCTCAGCTTCCTCAGGACACAGTACTGGGGCCGTTATTATTTACCATTTATATAAATAACTTGCTTACCTTAAATACTTGCGGTAAAATAACCAGTTTTGCTGATGACACAGTAATACTATATACAGCCAATACATGGGTAGCCCTAAAAAATAAAGTAGAAAAAGATTTTTGTCATATAATAGACTGGTTCAACCACATGCTACTTACGTTAAATTTTGAAAAAACATTTTTTATGCCATTTGCCTCACATAAAAATAACCTACCAGAATTTCAGTACCTAACCATAAATAACCATAACGATATCATTAATATAAAAAGTATCAATCAAATAAAATATCTCGGGGTAACAATTGATTCACATCTGAGATGGGATATTCATGTAACTAATGTAATACAAACTTTAAGAGGTGTTTTATACAAATTTAAATATCTAAAAAACCTCCTAGATATAACTCACATGAAAATCATATACTATTCCCTAATTGGGTCACGTATACTGAGTTGGGGCGGTATTTTATATAGTCACCTAAATAAATTGGACATTTTGCAAAAGAAATTTTTAAAAATTATCTATAATAAAGAGAATACTTACCCCTCTGATACCCTTTTTGCAGAGACCAAAGTTCTTGAAACTAGATAAATATTTATATACAACATACTTATATATTTGTATAAAAACTTTTTTTTTTTTACAAAATGTACAATTTACAACTGGAAAAAAATCAATTGGTCAACGATGCTATGCATACCTTTCCTGTAGAATTTTCAATTTACTGCCTGATATGTTTAAAATTTATATTAGTGTATTAAACTGTATAGGACTTGGTTCAAATGTGCTTTTAGAGGGCGAAATATTAAATATAATATTTTTAGTCGCAAACTCCTCTATAAAATCCTTATTTTACTATAAGGAACGTAACCAGACTGCAACCAACAGCTACTCTCCGGGCTATGTGCCCCGCCGGCCGCTGAATTACAAGTTACAAGTCTGGCGCGTTAAGTGTAGTAATTGCATATTACCATCAAGACGCTAATGCTCCGATTGCAACAAACACCAGCCGAAAGACTGATCCTACTTAAAGGAGCTCTCTTGCCAGTCGTCACACACCACTTGCAGACTGCAGTTTCGAGCTGTTGGTTCTCGTTAATGCAAGGTAGGCATGTGACGACCGGCACGAGGATCCTTTGACTATTTGGTACATCCCGGTAGTTTTACAATAGCGACATGTAAAATAGTCAGCAGGCGCCATCTAGCGGTCCAGTGTCTGTTGCAATCGAAAAATAAATAGCCTGACTGGGCTTAGCATAGTTCAAATGTACTTTTAGAGAGCGGAATATTAAATATAATATTTTTAGTCGCAAACTCCTCTATAAAATCCTTATTTTACTATAAGGAACGTAACCAGACTGCAACCAACAGCTACTCTCCGGGCTACGTGCCCCGCCGAGCGCTGAATTACAAGTTACAAGTCTGGCGCGTTAAGTGTAATAATTGCATATTACCATCAAAACCCTAATGCTTCGATTGCATTGTCGTCACATGCCTACCTTGCACTGACGAGAGCCAACAGCTCGAAACTGCAGTCTGCAAGTGGTGTGTGACGGCTGGCAAGAGAGCTCCTTTAAGTAGGATCAGTCTTTCGGCTGGTGTTTGTTGCAATCGAAGCATTAGCGTTTTGATGGTTATATGCAATTATTAGACTTAACGCGCCAGACTTGTAACTTGTAATTCAGCGTTCGGCGGGGCACATAGCCCGGAGAGTAGCTGTTGGTTGCAGTCTGGTTACGTTCCTTATAGTAAAATAAGGATTTTATAGAGGAGTTTGCGACTAAAAATATTATATGTACAGGACTTGTTAAAAAAAATATTTAAAAATTATATTCTAAATATGAATAGAGAATGTGTTCATATGTTAATTGAAAATTAAAACATTGTATGTATTGGTTTACCTTCTTCCCTACACATATATTTAAGCTTTTTTTTGTTTCCAATTCTTTAATTCAATATTTAATTCAATTCTTAGTAGAATGTTTTTGTGTACTTAATAAACACATAATCTCAAGCGCAACGCTAAGTTTTAATGAGAGTTCTGCTGTTTATTTAATTATATACTTTATCTATCTTAATTTTAAAAATTCTTTTGTAGAATGTATCCTATATAAAAAAATAAACGTTATTATATAAAATTCATCGAGTCTGGTCAAAGAAAATTTTTAATATATTTCATTTACCAGATCGATGGCAGGTATCCTACAACCAGTATTTATTAAATAAACTTAATTTCAATTTCTTAGAATTTAGGAGACATTTTTACGAATTAAAGTTTTTACACAGGCTATTACATAATAGGGTTGACTCTCTCGAAATATTAAGTCGATTAAATTTGTTGATCTTGCTCTAATTATAATACAATATCAGATATTCGTGATATATTTAATTGTTCACCTAAAAGTGTGTATGCGTCATTCAGGAATACTTCTAATTCCTAATCTTCCATTGATAGGTAATTCCTTATTACCCAGCTTGTTTTATATTCTATTAAAGTGAATACGACCAGAATTGAAACCGTATAAAAACTAAAAGCCGGCAGCTCTTTATTGTTTTTCTTATGACAAACATTTCTGTTTACCTCCGCAACAGATGCCGACTGTTTTTGCCGGCTTTAAGTTTTTATACGGTTTCAATTCTGGTCGTATTCACTATATCTTAATATTCATATAAATCCCAATTTAATTTTTACTCCCTTTAATAATAGGGTGGGGATGGTAGAGCGGGTAGCTGACGCCAAAAAATTTTTTTAGACGTTTCGTTCTTGTATACACACTTAAATCACATTTTATTTTTTTACCCCTTTTAATAATAGGGTGGCAGAAGGGGTAGCTAACGTCAAAAAAAATTTTTTTAGACGTTTTGTTCTTATATACCCACTAAATCACATTTTATTTTTTTTACCCCTTTTAATAATAGGGTGGGGGTGGTGGAGGGGGTAACTAATGCCAAAATCAATTTTAGAGGCCATTGGTTCTCGTACACACACTAAATCCCAATTTAATTTTTTACTCCCTTTAATAATAGAATAGGGGTGGTAGAGGGGGTAGCTAACGCCAAAAACAATTTTTTAGACCTTTCGATTTTGTATACACACTAAACCACATTTTAATTTTTTTTTACCCTTTTTAATAATAAGGTGGGGGTGGCAATGGGGGTGGTAGAGGGGGTAACTAACGCCAAACAATTTTTTTAGTTGTTTCGTTCTTGTATACACACTAAATCGCATTTTAATTTTTTTACCCCTTTTAATAATAGGGTGGTAGAGGGGGTAGCTAACGCCAAAAAAATTTTTTTAGACGTTTTGTTTTTGTATACACACTAAATCACATTTTAATTTTTTTTACTCCCTTTCATAATAGTGTGGGGGTGGTATTGGGGGTGATAGTGGGGGGCGGCTGATGCCAAGAAAATTTTGAAACATTGACTTTTCGTACATCCCTAAATTTCAATTTTATGGACTCTTACCAGCTTGTTTTGCCTATTTAGCTTTATTTACCCCCGAACTCTTCAACGGAATTATATCAAAATATAATCTAGTTCCAGATCTCGTTACAATACCTAAGTGCACTAAATTTCAAGTCAATATCGTAAACGGTTCCAGAGTAAACGTGCGCACAAAAAAGTTACAGACAGACAGACCGATAGGCGGGAAATTTTTTTCGCTCAAATTTAAAATATCGACGTTTCATGACATTTTAAACCTATTTCAACAAAAAATTTTTTTGCGTTACTATACTTTTACTGGACGTGGAAGTAATAATTCAATGACTTCTTGTGCTATTAGATAATAATATAGTTGTAGATATAGATTTACTTTATTACTTTGTCCTGTAATTGGTTGTGTTGGACAAATAAACGATTATCATTATTATTAATTATAAGTTAGTTTCAGACCCCTTAATAGTGAAATCGATAGATAATCAAGTGGGTATTCTTAGTTGGCCGTGCTCAATTGTAACTTTTACCCGTTCCGTTCGTACCGATTTATGATTTCTTAAAGGTTAACAAAATTTATGATGACCCGTAATTAAATTGTCCAGACCGTATCATCGGCACCCTATGGAAATTCTTATCTTACCATCTGATCCTCCATTAACTATTCCAACCCCATTTTGCGTTACCTTAATTTTATTTTTTACGACGTAATATTCGAAATATATTTTTGATGGGCCCGTCTTTATGGACTTTTGGCAGTTTACTCCAATTAGAGACTTTCACCACACGACATTTTAATAGGTCGTTTTGTAATTAAGCTCGTGATCGTACCATTATGTGTGGCATAAAGTAGAGCACAGAACGAAAAGCTTTATTACTGTTTTAATAGTAAATTGCATATAAAACGAAGTATAAAACATCAGAAAACACGAATACAATTTGCATGAATCGATATTTGGCTCACTAAAGGATGTATAACACTTAACCCACCTCATTACATTATTTACAGTCAGAGGCGTTGACTACCTACCGGGGTCAAAATCTAAACGTCCTTCTTGTTTAATAATTGATTATGTTGGAAAATTCATTGTTGGGTATTACTCTAGAGGGAATGTACCTTTGGTATTTTCCTTGATATCATATTGCACACGTACAACATTAAAGCTCATATAGTCACAGTAAATTAGTTTTCTTAGGAGAAATAATTTATAAAATTTTAAAAATTTGGATGCACAGTGGAACTGTGAACGATTCATCTTAATGGTGTCTGAAGGACGTCTTTTCTGCTTTTAAAAACTTAGAAAAATAAAAAAAAATAGGAAAAAGAAAAAAATAATTTTCTTTTTCCTCAACTCTTTTCTTAACTCTAAATAATTTTATTACGTTCACAAAATTTTTAGGGTTCAACACGGAGAATAATGTAAAAAATCATACTTACTGTCGTTTATGCTTAACTGCTGCTTTGATGGTATCAATTGGACGTCGTAACACTATAAACCTAACACTGTCTGTACCACACTTTCTTAAAATTAAACCTGAAAGGGAATTTTGTTAGAAAACACAACTAAAAGACAATATAAAGTTCAAAATATATATATTAAATCTTTAAAAAATTATGTTTTTACAACAACTTTTATTTCAAGAGAAATGTTTAACAAACACTAGTCTGGCCCGTGTACAATACATAGTGAGGAACGGAACGATTTATAATGTACCAACTACCATCCAATATGCGGTTTAATAAGCTAACGATGCACAAAAGGGCTTGGTGGGCTTTTGCTTGCCTGTCTTATAAACGTATATATAATTCACATGAATTTTGGTCGCTCCTCGGAGCTTAAAATTGCTTGAAGCGCTACTACTTCGATTGTATTCTACAATAACAACTTTTTACGTTCAGGCAAGGCGGATCCCATGCACGTATGAGTACATGGTAATAATACTTTTTTGACTCCGAATCACTGAGGAACCGGTTTAGGGCAAACCCCGTCAAAACTCATCATTTCCCCGTCAAAACCGACTGCTAGGAAATGATGGGGGTCCCATGTCGCTAAGGGCTATTTTCGCTATAACTTCCGATATACCTTGAATAGTCGTTGGATTAACTTGTCCTCATATTCAATACCTCGTAAGAGTTGCAGTGCTTGACAACGTGGATTCGTAAAAGGGTTTTTAATCTTGAAAATTTCGAAGTTAAAGTCTAATTTTAGTACACTTTCTAAATTTAGGTGGTCGGGGCGACATTACGTCCCTGTGCAGCGACATTTGCTACACTTTCTAAATTAACGCTCCTTGAAGAGTTAGCGAAAACTTTGCATAAAAAACGCTCCGAAGAGCGAAAATATGTTTACAAGTATTAAAAACCTCTTCCACGGCGTTTTTACGTGAAGCACGCTTTTCGTACGAAGTATTTCCTAAGTCGGATTTTGTTACAACGTCGAAAAGTATATCGGGGTTATAGCGTTCTTTAACAGAACCACAAGAATTTTTTTTATCGGATAAATTTTTTGCAACAAAATAATTTTGCCAATCAGTGATTTTATGAGAAAAAACTGGCGTGAAAAAATCCCGAGACCAAATGTAAAATTATCTAGTTACAAAGAGATCCATAAAAGAAAAGCTCGTGTGTTTCTTGGAGAGATAAATAAACGCCAGAATATATAAATGAACAACGTTAACTGTCTTTATTTATACAATTATTTGAAGGAATAGTTACTAAATACACAGTTGTTATAAAAATTTTGGTTTGCTGTACTGATTTAAATTTGTTCTTCTCTAGTTCCTACACATGTCGAATATTTTTTTGGCTTTTTTATCCGAGGTTCGTAAGTTTTTTGTCACTTACCCCTGCTTTGGCTAACTGAGGAACTGGTACGATTTGAATGATTGGTATTTTTATTATTTGTGATGTCCAGTCCAATTTTGGCCGTAGAATTTTTGATCCAAATAGATTCTTAGTATTAATTTCCAGTGGAACATTTTTATATCAACCTTTACAATGTATGTTTTCCAAAAGGGATTTGAAGTTGAAAAAGTCGTTCGGATGTTATGGTTTCCTGTCTTTTTTCTAAAAGTAATTTTAATTATGTAATGGGACAAATATTTTATCCGAATGATTTTTTTGTCGTGTATTTGCTTTATGCCAATTTTTTCGAGTTACCTCATGCCGTCTTTGAAAATATTGAATTGTATCAGTTCCATCGTGATTTTTTCTTTTTTAAAATAGTAATTTTTACAGTTTATAGACGCTCTTCCTGTCCAAGCTAATTCATTAAAAACTATGTGAAATTATCTTTTATGTAATCCCTCTGAGTCGTCCATATTCCAAAATGTTACCATTTTTAGTGTATAATAATAATAATAATAATAATAAACAGCTTTATTAAACAAAATATACTGCAAAATAATAATTTCAATTTCCCATTTTGGGAAAATTATTAAAGTAATTATAAAGCGCAAAAGTTTAAAAGGCACAAGTTCAGTTGCAATTAACTGTTCTTCCACTTTGGCCTCGGGTACATTAAATTAAGAATATTTAATTGTAAGTAGAGAATGAAGCAGTGAATAATGTATTATGGTTCTTATAAAAATATTACTTATACAAATAATTTGGGGATACATAATACAATATAATATTATTAGAAACACAAGCAAACACAGAAACATCTTAATGCGGTTTTTCTTGCATGTTGAATAACCTATTTAAAATAAAAATACGAAACTTCTTTACTGACAGAGATTTACACTCTCTTGGCAATTCATTTAAATGTAATGCTATATTGTAAATAAAAGATCTTTGGAACAGTGAGGATTTATGTTGAGGAATAGTTAATAAATCTTTACGCCTAATATTTATATTGTGAATATCTGTTCTGTTCAGCCAATGTGCATTAGACAGGGTATGTGAAATTCTGTCGTATTTACGTATACCATATATAAATCTTAGGCACGAATTTTGTAATACTTGTACTCTTCTAGCATCTCTTGAAGTAAGGCATGGTCCATAAACATAATCACAGTAATTGCACTGAGAGAGTACAAGAGAATCACACAAAATTATTTTAGATTTTTTGTTTAAGGTATGTCTATTAGGATACATCATTCTCAGTTTACCATACGATTTTCTTAGTATGTAAGAAACATGATCCGTAAACCTAAGTTGGTTATCAATAAGCACACCCAGATTTTTTGCTCTGGATGCCACCTCTATCTTCTCTTTTTCTACCTGAATTACCATATCTTTTTCAGAGAGATCACCAAATAATATAACAGAAGATTTTGCGGAGTTAATTTTGAGATTATGTTGTTTGGAAAGATCTACTAAGGCTTTGCGGTCAAAAAAGTGCTACAATTGTCGTCTGCATACATATGGTAACTACAGGTATTAAGAGTAGTGGGGAAGTTGCAAGTATAAATTGTGAATAAGAGTGGTCCCAAGATTGACCCTTGAGCAACCCCTCTGACGGCATTATAACTTTCCGAAGTTTCCCCAGATAACACAACTTTTTGTGCCCTATTATTTAAGTAATTTTTTAACAACAGTATAGCACTTTGACTTAAACCTATAAAGTGGAGTATTGCTAGTAATATGTCATGGTTGATCATGTCAAATGCTTTGGTGTAATCAACTAGTACTAGGGCTCCAACGTTTTTTTGTCTAGTTGCTTAATAATGTCATCTGTTATATTCAGAAGTGCTGTTCCACAACTATGTCCAGGACGTAAACCTGATTGATTTTGAGGTAACAAATCAAACTTAATTAAATAGTTACGTAATTGCCCATCAATTATCCTTTCTATCACCTTAGATAACGCAGGTAAGATAGTGATTGGACGGAGGTCTTTTATTTCCTTAGAGGAATCAATCTTTGGAATAGGGGTGACTCGGCCCTCTTTCCATTGTTTCGGAAACACTGAGTGCTCAAAACAAAAGTTTATTATGTGCGTTATGTAAGGCAACAAAAATGGACAAGAAAGTTCAATCATTACTATATTTATACCATCCATCCCATAGGCTTTAGATTTGATACCACTAATGACTTTTAAAACTTCAATTTCTGTGACCCCGGTTAATTTAAACAGTTCCAGATTATTAGATTTTTGGTTGTTATTGTAAAAGTTTATTAAGTTATTGTTTGGTTCGTCTCTAGTGGAACATACATTTGAAAAATATTCTTTAATTTCGTTAATGTTAAAGTGTGAAATTTGTTGGTTTTTGTTATTGTTATTAATATACCGAGCACAAAACAAGAATAAAATGTTAAATATGTTTACTTGATAACGAAACTAAAAAAATGAGATTTAAATTATCCCCAATTATTTAACCAAAATATCTTTCTTGTCTAACTTTATTTTCTCTGGGACACCTTGTAATACTTTCCGTTAACGACTTCTTGCACCACGAGCTTCTTTAAAAGTTATGTCAGAAACGATCAAATTTAATACCGTACTCGACGAAATGTTTTCCTTAAATCATCTTTGAGGTTGAATTCCAAATTGTTTTTAACTGCATATTCTTAATTAATCTCCCCGAGCTTTCTTTTTCTTATTATAACATATATCTGCTATATTTTGTAACTCAGTTATTTCTGACTATTCGTAATTTCTACTTTGACAAAACTCCATAAATGGTCCCCATATTGACTTTTTATATATTTTTTTGAAATTTGTTCAGTAGACATTTTCCGAAAACGGCTTATATTTGACGGTAAAGTTTCAACAATACTTTATAATTATAACGGCAGAGTTTAAGGTGAACTGCGACTGGTGTAATATGGTTTTCAGACATAAATTTTTTTTATCGGTGCTAAAGAACAATCCATTTTTGATCCCTATCAAAGTGACAGAAGTTCACTGTCAGACATTTTTATATAGGTAATTATTTATGGGTATAAGTAGTTTATACCAGTGATACATTTTTTCATGGATGTAAAAACATATTTTTTTGCTGAGTATTGTGTTGTGCTGGCAAACATTAAATGTTATTTAAACAATATTTTATTGAATTAAGCTTCTCTTGTTTAACTAAAATACCCGCCTCTGATTGCGAAACAAATTTAAAACACGGAGACCACGATACATTGCGTGCGAGCGTCGAATTGGTTCGAATAAAAATCCATTATGATCTGTCTTCCACTATGGTAGTCATGTGTCGGATTGAATAAATCTTTAAAACGTTAAATATTCATGGCGAGGGTGGAAAAATTACAAAATCGAAATATGTTTTATTTATGAGCTTGATCCATTCAGCGGGTTTAAAATTTGTATTTTTTTTAAGTTGTAGAATGCAATCTACGCATTGCGAACACTTTCGTCAGTATAACAAATAAATGTATTCAGGAAATTAGATTACCTACAAAGAAAATTGAAATAAAATATCTAAATTTTAATCTGGGATATCATTTTCTACAACTAACTGTTGCAAATGTAATTTCACATTGTAATTTTAATTTTGAAACGATAGTCCTTTACGCAATAGCGCATAATAGTTCAATAAAATTAATCTATCGTTTGGATTTAATTTCTCAGGGGATAATTTTATGATCAATCGATGGGAAAAATGTCAGGAATAACATGTTTAAGACTTGGGCGTTGTAACAATTTTGTAAATAAATAAAAATTATGAACAAATTGGCCTCACTCGATTTTAACATGGTACGACGGCCATAAAATGCGTCTAATAATTAAAATATATACAGGCTGTCCATTTTATCAGGGTACTCGAGAATATTTCGATTAATATCGATCGAACAAAATGGTTTAAAGACATTTGAAATCCATGGCCTACTTTAAGAGTTATGGCGGAAAACGTCTAGGCCAAATATCTCCATTATTTGAAGAGATATGAGAGAAATTCTAAGGCGAAAATTTTTGCAAAACATTGTTTCAACGAGGTTCTATCTAATTTTTTTCAAAACTGCTGTATTTTGAGATTTACTCACCAGGTTGTTAAAAAAATTATTTTGAAACGGGCGGGAAATGGAGCCATTAAATAGAGTATTTTCCTCCCTTTTCAACGATATATCACATGTCATATTTATTCATTGGTACTACGTTAGTAATTATAAAAACATTTTTTTAAAACCAATATTTTTTTTTAACGAGCATTATACTTGCCGTGGAGAAGTATGACTAACTAAAACGATAAAATAATTCAATAAGTTGTTCAAATCTTTGCTATAATAAAACATTACCACAATTAAGAAAAATAAAGTAAATTCAGGTAACAAAAACAAAATAATAATCAAGAAAGCAACATGGAGCAATTATGGAAGAGTATTCGCAATTATGCCAATGTATAGAGGTCCTCCATAAAAGCATCACTCCTTGCTCAGAAAGTTAAAATGTCTTTACCAATTAATTTAAGTATAATATCCATTTGTTTGTATTTCATGATTTCACTATTATTTCAATTATTTTAAAATAGTTGGCTATGAACAAACTTGACAATTTAATTTTTTGACAGATCATCTCAGTTAATATTTAAACTCACACACAATCACACTCGTTTAAGAATTTAGAATTTTCAAAAATGATTTTCACTCACATTGATCGTTATAATATGTTCGTTACATATTACCAATGCAATTTTAACTCTGGATTAGCTCAAGTAGAATATAGAAACAGATTTCCAGTTTCCACAAGCACTACAGCCGAATAAAACTCTGTTCAGAAAATTAGCTACGAAACTGAAAAATAATGGTTCGTTTTTAAAGAAGAAGACAAGGTTGAACAGTGTTACTGATAATGTAAATAAGGTAAACCGAGTTATTAGTTATGTAAGAAATAAAAATACAGAAAATTTGGAAACATCATTAAGAGAAATTGAAATTGCTTGTCATAAATAAAACAAGTGCTAGAAAATGTTCAAAGAAAAGATGGTTACCGGTGTTATAAAACCAAACAAGTTCACAATTTACAAGCGGGGGACAAACCAAGGAGGACCTAAACTTTTTAAGAAATGAATTTAATGAATTCTTAGATGAACTACCTTTAGAGAATCGACACAACTTTCAATATTTTCAGACAGATGGAGCTCCTCCCCACAATTCCCAGATTTACCTAGATTATTTAGACGAAATTCTGCCTCAACTATGGATAGGTACCAATGGATTTATTCGATGGCCCCCTCGTTCTCCAGATATAACCCTAATTATTTTTTTTCTATGGGGGTATATTAAAGATAAGGTGTTTCGACGACACCGCAAAATGTAGAGGACCTAAAAGCTCGAATTCAGCAGGCATGTATTACAGTTACCCCGAAATGCAGAGTAATGTTTTAAATGCAGTGCCTCGCCGCGCACGATTATTTTTTTAATAATAATAATATTTATTTGTTTAACTATAATACACAAATTCAAGTAAAGTATTACAACAGATTATGCATAAGAAATCGCGGTGGATACTTTGAACACTTGATATGATATCTTAAAAATCATTTTGAGGATTAGATAAATCTTAATATTCTGTGTGCTATATTCTTTTTATTAATAATTTGTTTTTGTTACCTGAATTTACTATATTCTTCTTAATTGTGTTAACGTTTTATTATAGCAAAGATTTGAACAACTTATTGAATTATTTTATCGTTTTATTTAATCATACTTCTCCACGGCAAGTATAATGCTTGATAAAAAAAAATTTATTGGTTTAAAAAAAATGTTTTTATAATTACTAACGTAGTACCAATGAATAAATATGGCATGTGATATATCGTTGAAAAGGCAGGAAAATATTCTATTTAATGGCGCCATTTCCCGCCCGTTTCAAAATAATTTTTTTAACAGCCTGAAGAGTAAATCTCGAAATACAGCGGTTTTGAAAAAAATTAGATAAAACCTCGTTGAGGCACTGTTTTGCAAAAAATTTTCGCCTTAGAATTTTTCTCGTATCTCTTCAAATAACGGAGATATTTGGTCTAGACGTTTTGCGCATTTTCGATATTTTCCGCCATAACCCTTAAAGTAGGCCATGGATTTCAAATGTCTTTAAACCATTTTGTAGGTTATATAAATCGGCACAATTTTCGTAAAAATAATTTTTTTTGTACGACCGATATTAAGTGAGATATTCTCGAGGACCCTGATAAAATGAACAGCCTGCATATCACGTTGTACAGCAAGAAATTCTCTACAATTTTGATACGGGAAATACTACGATGCTTAATTTTTTTTATCAATTTTTTAAGATTTTTACGCCAAGTTGTTTTGCCAAGTGCAGCACGCGCCATTCCGCCATGTTGCCGTGGCGACAAAGGTCAGCTGACCAAGCGAAAACAACTTGGCAAAAAAATCTTAAAAATAGATTTTATAAAAATTAAGCATCGTAGAGGGGTATTTCCTGTATCAAAATTGTAGAGAATTTTTTTATCTACAACGTGATATTTCTTTTTTAATTATTATAAGTATTTTAAGGCCGTCGTAGCGCGGTAAAGTAGGGCAAGGCCAATTTGTTGATAGTTTTTATTTATTTACAAAATTGCTACAACACCCAAGTCTTAAACATTTCAATATGTTGTTCCTGACATTTTATCCCATCGTTTGATCATAACATTATCTCCTGAGAAATATGTAGTACTTGACGTTATTGTCAGCAGGGGGAACCATAATAACTAACATGGACTAGGAGATGTAGGTGTTTGTTGAATTGTGTCGTGAAATGGAGTGTTTATGATTCTCCTTTTGTGTGTTCTACGATCTACTTCATTGCCCTAGTCTAGTCTACCTTAAGAGTAACAGATTGGTCACTATTATTAGTCTGTTCCACGACCTGTGGCATATTGATAAGAACATAAATAAAAAAATTTAAAAACTTGCTTTTCTTATAGGAAAAGAACAAAAAAGCCATACTAAAAAGTAAAAAATAAAAAATACTACTGTACGAATGTAAGAAAGGCAAGGCGTGCGCACTTTGTATGATTGTACGCATGATTGTATGAAAGGGATGGAATCCTTGTACACATAGTGCCTTCAGTCATGCATGCATAAAGATGATGCTTATATACAAAGTGCGCACGCCTTGCTTTTCTTACATTCGTAAATTAGTATGTTTTTATTTTTTATTTTTTAGTACAACTTTTTTGTTCCTTTTCTATAAGAAAGCAAGTTTAAAAAATATATATATTTTCTACTTATTAGTCATACTTTAATTACTAGGTTAATTTGGGTATTCATAGATAACATTATGTATTTAGGTTAGATTGAGGGTGGGGGCGCCATACTGTCCATACAGACCATTGAATTTGATGATTTTGACGAATGGTATTATTCGGGGTAGTAATCGTTGTTCCTATTGCGTAAGTTTCTTAATACAGTCCGGGATTCAATAGAATGGATCTTGTTTTCCGGCTTTTACAGCGATGACAAAGTAGTAATTGATTTTTTTTTTTTCAATTCATTTGGCAGATATGATGGCTTTGTTGCTAAAAATCGGAACTTGGTTTGGACAGCATCGTTTGGCACATATTTCACAAATACTGTTACAAAATTTGTTGATCGTCTTCTTGAATTCTCCACAACTGACATGTAAAACCTGATGTTGTTGACGAATACGTTGACGACTATGTTCTGTGTTGGTTTCTCGCTCCTTCGTTTTGCAGATTTTTCAATTTCACCCTCGCGCCCCTACGTGCGGGTATTTGCAAAAGTAACTGTGCAAAATTTCATCAGTTGATTACGTCAGAAGTGTGATAAACAAAGGATGCAATATTTGAAGACAATTTTCATCTCCGCACTCCCTACGTGCGGATATTTGCAAAAATAGCTGTGGAATACTGTATTGTCATTCGATCTTAATAACTGTGCAAAATTTCATCAAGAAGGGTGTTAAATAAGGGATGCAAGATTTGAAGACAATTTTCACTCTCGCGCCCCCTACGTGCGGATATTTGCAAAAGTAACGGTGAAATACTGTATTGTCATCCCATCTTTGTAACCGTGCAAAATTCCAAGTGTGTTAGATAAAGGATGTAAATTGAACAGAAACATTATGCATGACTATGTGAGTTAAAGAAAAGCAAGTAAAAAAAGTTGTTCGAAAGCGGTCTATGTCTGGTTAGGAATTGATAAATGACAGTTGGCTACCGATCTATCAGAATTTGTAATCAGGTGTAATCCAATGCAGGTTGGGATATTTGCTCGCTGATTAGTTGTTTCCTGCAAATCCTGTTTAGCAAATGTTGTTTAGTCCATTAGGGCTAGAGATCACAGCTCTTGGTACTTCTTTTGCAAGTCGCTATACGTCACAGCGATGTTCGACGAACAGTAGCATCGATTATCTAAGAGGTTTTCACTTACATCTCACCACTAATTCTTTCCTATGTTCGAGCGAATCTAAAGAGAATCTAAGGTGGAAATCCAATCGTCAAAGTTGATGTACATATACAAGGGATTCCAAGTAAGGCAGGCATACTCCAGCTTGAAACGGATAAATGAAAAATATAATAGAGGGAATTTTTATCACAAAATTTTAGACTGTTGCATATGCAGTTCTGACACTTTTGTAGTAAACGTCATTGTACATTTTATGCATTTAACGGTTGGTCGTTTTCAAGAGACCAATTATACATTTTTGTCCAGTTTGCCTGTAGTTTTTGGCAATCTTTTATGTGCGTTTATTCTAGAGTAGATTTAACATCACCAGCATATATTAAGCAGTAAACATCCAACTCATCAACAATATCATTGACAAACATATTGATGAATAGGGGGCCCAGTAAAAACCCCTGGGAGACATCGGATGATCCAGTGTATTATATAATGTTATGCTACTGTAATAAGTTTATAATGCAAATAACAAATCCAAAAACTTATACTCTATCTCTGTCTGTCTACTACGACTGTCCTTTTTTCTGTCTTAATTTACACATTTTGTTCTACACTTTTAGGCTCAGTTGTATAAAAGTGGATCAGCCGAAATTCAGTTGAACTTGGTTTAAAATCCAGGGTTACAATTGCTACAACAATAGTATCCACGGATTTTGAACCAAGTTCAACTGAATATTAGTTGATCCACTTTTTTACAACTGGGCCTTATTGTTCTCAAATACATTGTAATATTAGATGTTACTATCTGGCACTTCATTAGAGTCCTTGGCTGCATTTTACATAAATTCGTGGCACTTTTTCTCACTAATTTACGAAAGTAGCTGTGTTAGCAAACACTATTTAAATCGTTAAATGACGATATTCAGTGGATTATTCATTTTACTGTTTGAATTTTTTTTTAACTACATTCCAGGTCACCAGAATGTCGCTCTTAAGTCTAGGAAATCTAGATTTGTATGAATAAGAGTGACGGGGTCCTACAGTTTATAGTGGAATCCAAACCACTTCTTGGGGGTATTTATAGTTGTAAATTACTTCGTAGTAGGTGGGGGCTCGAACCCACTTTGCTAGGTATGCTCGGAGAGAAAGCTAGATGCGCTAACCACTGAGCTACCGTCCGAAATAAATTAATAATAATGATTATTTAATGTAATAATTATTTTAAATTAAGAAGGTTTCGTGGAATTATTTTAGGTGCAAATTTTCACCTTTTGATTTTAATACTTTTACTGAAGCGCCTTTACGAACCCCGCGATCTTCCAAGGCGTATTGACCTATATTTTTATAATTTTAACTATTAAAAAAAAACTTATGTGGTAAGTTTTTTTCAACTATTTCCACCTTCCAAATCTTAGACATAATAACATTTGTGGTAAGTATCCCCTAATAAATAACAAGAAAAATTATAAGAGTATCATTCATGTTTACAAAAAATGTTTTCCATTTTCGAATCATTTGGTATACCTCAAGCAGCAGGCGCCGCCACTGATGGACTTACATTTGCTAGAATGCGTAAAATTCCCAAATGGCTCCCATTATTTCTTAAATGAACGTAAACATGAACATTTAGCATATCATTATTGTAAAATATGTAACATATTTTTTTATTTATTTTATAGCGTAGTATAAATATTTAAATAAAGTTGTAAGTTAAATTAATTTAGTTGATTTTTTCAGGTTCTTGAACTAATCTAATTTGTATGTTTTTATATATCATTACTTTATAACTAACATGAGATAAGCTTAGCATTTTCACGGTAGTTAAGACACTTTATAATTAACATTTTAAACGTTATAGTACCAAAAGTAGGTTGCACAGCGTTTTGTGGGGTCGATAAAAAAATATTTAGATTTTTTTAAATGTGAAGCATTTCTTAAACTTTTTTATTATTGAACGAAAAGAGAACTGTGAAATTCCACCCCCTTAACAATATACAAAAACAAGAATTTGGTAGTTCCTTGGAAATTTTTTCTTATCGAATATTGTAATAATTTTACGAAAATTTTGCGTTTTACCTTTCATGTGATTGATCTGTTTTACAAAGACACCAATCATTTATTTCATATCTAGAATTATTGTAAAATTATATTACTGTCGTCTTAAAATAAACAAAACTATATTTTGTAATTTTCAATATTAATTTAAAATACGAACTAAAAGTAAATATGCATCATAACAATGTATGCAACATGTAAGTAGGTACATAAAAAATTCATAGTAGAAAATATTGTTTCAATCATTAAAATAAAAAATAATCGCATAAATAATTTTTTTATTACCCAGATATACTATACTCACATAGTGCCCAGCAACACGCAAAGGTATGAATAGTTGAGTGCCTTTAAACATGTTTATTTTATAAGATAATCTTGAATATTGATGAAGTTACATACTACCACAACTACAATATTTAAATATTTGTTAAAACTGGAATGCACACAAGAATTAGTTTGTATAATTGCAAACTTTATAAACCTCGAAATCACTCATTAGTAGGTGTATTTGACGGATCCTGGACCCACATTTCGCACGTTATCATTACACGTGATTACCGCGCGCGGTGTATTACGTATGAACTGTTGGTTTGGTATTTAAAAAAATGGCCGCCACGTTGCAAAGGCAATAGAAAAACACATTAAAATTGTATTTCCTAAAAAATACACCAGTCCATACGTCATACACCGAACGCGGCAGTCATGCGCAATATTGACATGTGAAATATGGGTCTAGCATGCGCCAAATATACTTACTCTTGTTAGACTAGCTGTCTGTCATTTTCTCCTCTTTTACTTCCTGTTTTGTATTTTTCTCTCCATAAGATACAGAAAGTTGTCCATCTCACTAGTATACTGTTCATTGTATTAACTTGTTCCTTAATATACTTGAAGACGTTACTTAAGTACCTGGTTCTACTAAAACCATACGCTCCTATTGTGACGTGTTTTTCTCGTTCAATACGAGTGAGAGCTCTCGCTATGACACTAGAGCTTTCTTATTTGGTTACTCGGGCGCCAGTTCAAGTTTAGAGTGATTGAATAACACTACACAAAAGTCTGTAAGCGGGACTGAGCAGCTCAGTGAAGAAACGGTCGATTCCTGTGTCAATAAGGGAGATTAGATTTTCACAAACACAGCAGTAAAACGCAGAAATTCCAAAAATAATAAAGTATATTACCGTTACTCTATGATTTACAATTCTAAGTGAAAAATATGTATATAAAAAACTAAGCACAACGCGATAATTAGTGACGGAGTTCATAAGATACAAGGAATCAATAATAATTTAAACGATTTGAAACCTAAATTTGACATACTTGAAAACAAAGCCATAACGGGGAAGTCGTCTAATAAAAAATCAAAAATATAATTCTATATCGTTCGAGGTATTTAAAACTTCAAGTGCAATAAGTTTTTTAATATTAATGTTTCTGTATTAACCTTGGGTCGCTGTTGAAGAATATTAATATAACTCATTAAAATATTAGTTTAATTTTTAAATCTATAGTCCGGTCAATTTAGACATTCGAAGGTGCATAAAGCCCCAACAAGCTGAAAATCAGTAAAATTGTTTAAAACATGATTATAAATAAAATTTAAAAGTTCCCCATCATTCCCGTGTATGGAAAATTTTTTACTTGAGGTCAAAGGTCAAAAAAATGAGTTTTTCGCGATTTTCAGCAAAACGGTGTTTTATCATAAAAGTACTCCAGACAAAATTGTATATCATAAAATTATCTATAAGAAATATACCAATACTTTTTTTCCTACGAGCCACCGTTTCTGAGATATAACGACTCAAAAAGTTGTAAAAGTTGTTATCGTCATAATATGCACACGTTTCCACGCCACCTATGAGGTAGTGTACTTAGCGCGTTTTTTTTAACGTGGTTTCCCCAGTAGGCATACTCCACGGGTCAGTTGTGATCCTGTTTAATTTGAAACTATTGCAAAATAACGGAAAATTTCAAAGATTGGAAAAGATAAAAGCGATGTAAGTTAAAAAAAAGTGGTGAAGTTCATTCGTCTGATTCGTAACTTTCAAATTCTTCTTTTTCTTCTTCTTGATCTTCTTCTTGTTCTTCTTCTTCTCCTGCTTCTTCTTCATCTTCATTTTAGATGCAAGTAAATTGCGGCGATAGCGATGTATCGTATGACACTTCGTCGGAATCAAACGAATTCTCCACTGTTGGTGATTCAACATTAGAGCACGACCGGCCTTGACAATTTGTGCATGCCAGAGAACAAAACAGTCCGACTTTTTTGTAACCACATTTAGCACTGCATCCCTTTTTGCAGTTGCAAAAAATTGTGTTCAGCAGTTTTTCCGGCGCAGGTGGGAGTAAAGTTTGAACTGGCTCTAATATATTGTTGACCAACTTCCAACCCCAGTCTGTAGGGTCTAGCTGATAACCAATCCACACTTGAACTTGGTAATATACCCGAAAAAGATGTTGATGAGCAGCAACTGAGGTTGGAGGAAGACGAGCTAATTGAACTTGTTTTTTATTTTTAGTATTTTTAACGAAACATGCATATCGATGCTTATCTAAACAGGTAGTTTTTTTAGGAGCTCCGTACATAGAAAGAAGAAAGCGGATGCCGTTGGTGATAACTTCTTGTTGAGTTGAATTACTCTTTTTAAAAACTTCAGCACATTGAATTAAATCTTGTTTTTCAAACATTTTGAAGACTGCTGTTTTACCCCTCCTGCAAAATGCAGATGTCGTATCACAGCCAGTTATTGCGTGTAAAAATAGTACATGATTTTGACACTTTACAAAAGTAGATAAACTTTTTGATGAATATATATCCGATTGATGTTGAGCTTTTCCTGGTTTTAAGAAGAAAATAGTTTTTTCAGTTGGCGTTCGAGCAGTGAGTAATACGAGTAAGTCCCTTCATACAACAACAATAGTTGTATTTGTCAAATTGAATTGCTCTATTGCTGTTTCAATAATCAATACATCAGCATCATTATTAGCTTGTTTTACCAATATATTTTCAGCAGTAAACTTTTCTTTCAACATTCAGATGTCTCGAAGTTACACTGGCGTATAAATTAAGGGACTGGGTTTCATTTTACCTGATATTCTTATAGTTTATAACTTATGTATATTTTATATTTTAAGTATATGTTACAATGACCGATAGAAAAATATTTCAACATAGAGATGTATATACCTCTAGAGATGTATATATATACGTGGCGTACTCATGCATATTATGACGATAACAACTTTTACAACTTTTTGAATCGTTATATCTCAGAAACGGTGGCTCGTAGTGTTACCTCCTTTCTCTTATTATTTATTTTTGAGAAAGAATTGAGGCAACATGTGCGGACGACTAGCTGGTTTAAGCCGGAGCAGAGAGCCGTGGGTCCAGAGCATTCGTAAGAGTGGAGAAACTTACCCTTTCTGACATGTACAGCATAAGCGACAGATTTCTGTTTATTTCGAGAAAAGGAGACAAAGAAAAATTGATGTTAAATTGGGCACCATCTATAGTAAAATAAGCAAAATAGTCTCTTTTTCTCGAATAACCAGTCTGCTATAGATCAGACTGAAATTGTTGGTAAGAGAAATAAAAAGATGTTTAAAATGAATGACAAAATATATTACAAAAAATTAGACAAATCGGTTTGAGACAAATTGAAATGTAAAAAAAATATATATATATATATAAAAAACAAATTGATACCAGTATCCTAGGTGGTTTATGGGTCAGGTGGCTGGTTCTGGGACAGCAATCCAGGCCCACAATTGTCTCTTATTGCAAGAATTCTAAATTTTTCTTGGCAATTTACGTCTCTCAATGAATGGGGTGAAAATTGTAGGAAATTTAACCAAATATAAGCACATACAAAATTTATGCAAGTTATTTATGCAAAATTTAAGCAATGTTAGCTATGCAAATATAAGCTAGTTAGCTGTACAAAATATATTTGAATTAGCTGCACGAAACATTAAGCTATGCACGAGTAATTATTAGCTATGCACGAGTAAGCTGATTTCTTAGACTATAAATTGCCAAAAAAATTAAAAGGAAAGAGAAAAATATTTTTAAAACCATGTGGTACATATAGCATTTTAACTACTTATTAAATTAAAAAGAATTGACTTTGAATCCAAAATTTATTTTAAAAATAATTGAAATTATATCAAAGGCAAAATTTGAAGATTAATTAAAATATTTTAATGAGTATAATGAAATGAAATTACCTGTATGTTCACCACTTTGTAACTGGGATATAAAAATTGTAATATCAATTACTGAAGTCCACAGTTAAAAATTATAATGTTTGAATCAGTACAAAGGCTGCAAGCAAATGACTTCCTGGTGAGTTTTACTGATAAGGTAAACTTTTTATCCTGTTTACTGGAAAACAACGCTACCAAAAAAATGTGAGATCTAATTCCCTATTGAAATTGAAAGCTATAAAATATAAAAATCGTACAAGTATGGCCATCTGTCAGTGGTTAATTTAAGCGCACCAACTTGCCTTGTAGATTCCCATACTCAACTAAAGTAGTGGCATATAATCGATAAAAGGAATCTATAATAATAGTTTATTTTCCATGCCAGCTGATTTGCCTTTGCAATTTCTATTTTATACATAACAACAAATATTAACAGATGTAAATAAGTAGTAAAACGTATTGATATTAGTGATAAATCAGTAACATATTACATGTTATAGGATTTACTATATATAGAATGAGAGAAGGTAAGGAAAATAAACCATATGTACTCCATAGTAAACAAAAATATAAAAATTGAAAAATAGATATCTGATGTAACTAAATTTTGTAGACAAATTGTTTCCTGGGATAATAATGCTGTATTACAACGGATATGAGATACATAATAGTGTTAGTAGAAAAACAGGATTAAGTTCCTAAGATATAAAATTAAGTACATAAAACAGTGTGACATGGTTTAGCAGTTATACATGTAAAATTCTGTTAGTTGAAAACAGTTTCACCTGCAAAAACTGAATCCAAAAAAATATACAGGTCGTGCTAACTATCCACAAAACACTAGTTTTTAAATAAAACTGTTAAATGGACATAGGCCATGTAACAGAATGCCTCCCTTCTGGCGAAAAAATTTTTTTTTAAGGTACGTATAAAAATTTTTGCTTTGCTTTACTCGTAAACATATTATGAAAGTAAACAATACTTTAATATTATTAATTCCTCGTAGGGAACATAAAATACAAAATTGAGAAAGCGAGCGAAGAATGAGTGACAAAATACATTCTCTACCAGAAGTTCTATGTACAAGGAGCAAGTGTTTGACCTAAACTGGAGAAATCTCTGGAACTAAGTAATGAAAAAAATGTGAAAAGTTAAGTGTTGCGAAATTTAAAAATAGACAAAAAAATGGATAAAATTAATTTTAAGGAAGACGACTTAATGTCGAAATCCTACAGACATTATAACATCTAAGCAACTGTGAAGCCGTTGCTAGTACTAAAATTGGTAGAGTTTTATAAAACTAATACCACGATACATATAATGTAATATTATATGCCAATATAGGTTAGCAAGAAGTGAAAACTTGTGGTATTGTTAACCTATAATTCAAATGTACAGCCGTTGAGTGCTAAAACTGATAGTTCAAAACAAATCAGATAGTACATGTAAGATGTACTATAGTTAAATGAGAAAAATTGTTCTCAAAAATCAAAGCTAAAATCGTGATGCGAAGTAGAGAAGCTAGAAAAAAATTAAATTTACCTATGTAGGAGAATTTTATTAATTACGGTAAATAGAAGATACATAAACAAGAAAGAAAAGAAAGAGGAAAGTACTGAATACCCATAAGGCTGGTTTTCAGAAAGGTGATTAATATAATCTAGTAAAAATATAAAACTTATGGTTTTAAAGTTTTAGTTGTCAAAGTTTTGAGGTTATGGCTTCTTATCCAAGGTGGTAGGAAAAGATTAAACCAAATTGAAGTAAAGAATCGTATAGGGATTCACAGAAAGCACAAAAAGAAAGAAGAAAAATACAAACACAAAAGAAGAGAAGAGACGGTGTTGTTGTCTATCGTTATGAGAATCCACAAGTAAAATTATAAGTAGAGGTAAGTACTCCTGTTCAGAAAGTTGAACAAAGGAAAAAGAAATAATTATAATATTTTTACATTTGTAGGTTCTCATCATCTGGTAACGTAAGCTACCGGATGTTATTTTGTTCCCACCACTGAACCTTCGTGGATCTGAAGAAAGTAGAAATAGAAAGTTATAGATCCAGCCGGAAAATACATAAAAGACAAATAACTTTTTTACTAAAGTTACCGCTGTATGATAATAATGAATACTGTACGTTATGCAAAAGATTGACCCGCGCATTCTCACTGGAGAAAAAGTCTGGCTAGCAAGCGATGGTGAGGAAACGTACTTATTAAAGGTTAGTATTTGAGAAAATTTTCTCAACGTTAAAGAAATATTTACATAATAACAATTTAGAGCAGTATATCTCACAAGTAAGATAACTTATAGGTAAGATATGAAAAAGAAATCTTTTTTGATAAACAGATCTCAAAAAATTGTTAATGGAAGAAATATTTTTAGAAAATATTTCCAGAAAAATATAGCTAAATATTTTTTACTAATTTACAACTTAATTAAACTAATATTTACAATAATATGTACAGTACTTAAGCAATGAATGATAAACATATGTGATATATGATATAATTCAGTGATACTTAAATTAAGGAGTGCATGAATTATTAGTGAATAAAATGCACGAAGGACTTAATGAATAATGCATCAAGGACTTAAAGAGTAATGGATAGGGGACTTAACTTAATAATGCTTAAAGGACTTAAAGAATAATGGCCATTTTATATACAAAATTTACAAGAGAATCATCCTCGAAAGAGGAGCGGGAGGAAATTTTTTTTAATTTCCGGATGAGTGAAACAATTCACTCAAAATATAGTTAACTTTGAAAGTTAATCAGATAAATCCCATCGTTAGAGATTTACGAAGCAAAAAATTATCGACACGCGATGGTACGTACTAGTACCAAAAAGAAATTGCGTAAGCTTTGCTTACTGGTATACCAAAAAAATTGTTTTTGGTGGCTTTGCACCAAAAAAAATTATTATACTTATTGTATAATTTAAGGAAATTTGCCAAAAATAGACACTCAAAAAAATCAAGAGACATAAAATAGGTATTCAAGTGAATCGTTATGTTTATCTAGTTTTGATGATCCGATTTAAGAAAAAAACATTCATTTCCTTATTCTGGTATCACTGAAATATTAGAGTTTGAACCAAAGTATGGTTTCAACTTTGAAATATGGTAATTTCCAGCGGGACTACCATCCATATGTTCCAATTCATATGAAACATTGGAAATGACGTTTCGGACTGTACATAAAACATAACGATTAGCCAATTTAGCGGAAAAATCATTTTCTTTATCGCTTTTCACAAAGTTTCGCCTCCAGACTATGTCACCAATTTGAAAAACGCGATCTTTTCGTCTTAAGTTATAGTAGTTACTACTTCTTTGGTAAGCTTTGTTAAGTCTTTCTTGGACCAGTTTATAAATTTCTGGCAATTTGTCCAGCTCATTGGCAAAAAGTTTGCGATTATTACCTAGATCTGGTAAAGTTATATCAGAATCTTTATCACCATAGCTGCCTCGAATAGGTAGCTTTCTACCAAAATTAAGAAATGCTGGCGTGAAACCAGTAACCTCGTGTACAGCTGTATTGATGGCAAATTGAATTTCAGGAATTTGTAAATCCCATTTTTTATGTGAGTCTTTAATGAAGCACCTTATAGCTGTACCGATCGTCCTATTTACACGCTCGACTGGGTTAACTTGGGGGTGGTAGAATAGGTTGAAAAATACCTGAGGGATACTAAATTTCGCTACAAACTTATCGAATTCTTTGCTTTTATGAGCTGAAGCATTGTCTAAAAGTAATGTCCTTGGGACACCATATGTTAAAAATACTGATTCCAAGAAAGAAACAATAGCTTGAGATGTTGCACGCCGTACAGGCTTCATTATAACGTACTTAGTAAAATAATCTACCGCAACTAATAAAAATCGGTTACCTTTAGAACTAGGCGGAAAAGGACCTTTTGTATCGTAACAAACAAGTTCAAAGGGAAACGTAGCTTTTTTCTCAGCACCCATTAAACCACATTTTTGATCGTTCGGAGGTTTTTCTCGTCCGCAAATATGACACTTACGAACATATTTTAAAATATCTTGACGCATCTTAGGCCAATAAAAACTTTCTGCGACTTTTTTAAGCGTTTTATAAAAACCCATGTGTGCACTTGTAGGTACATCATGGCTATCTTGAATTACTTGACGTCGCTGGTCAAGAGGAACTACTAATTTCCAGTCAGAAATATTAGTTTTTAAAATTAATTTCCTTTGCGTATGTTTAAAAATATACCCATCTTTAACCATCCACTGTGGATATTTTTCTGGCCTCTTATTGATGTTCTCTCGCATTTTTATGTACCAAGGTTCAAGATTATCGAGTGAAATATCTAACAGGTTGATATTTGCATCAGGTATATTTACTAAAGTAGGTGAAATTTCAGAAAAGTTAGTTTTATAAAATTTACGAACTGTATTTTTCCACTTCTCCCAATCAAAAATGTCAGTTTTAGGTTTAACTTTGAAATTTAAGAAAATATGTTTATCTGAGTCATTTCTGGAATGCTTTTTAAATTTAGAATTAAAAATTACTCGGCCTCTAGGGTTATTTTTCTGCCGTGGGCCTGATAAAACAGCAGAAAACCTTTCTAGTTTTTTGGATTGCACACTGGGCAAGTCTTAGAAGTAAAATTAGGTTTTCCACATCGGAAACAAAACCTATTTCGAGCTTGTCTACACTCGTGAAAGCTATGACCTTTCTTTTGACAATTCCAACAAGAAATAGAAAATTTATTATTATTTGATGTACCCGGAACAGCATTTTCTTGATTCAAATTATTATTTAGACTAATATTTTTGTTACTTTTGCTTTTAGAATTGAAATTATTTTTATTTTTAGGTGATGGAAGATTTTCTACATATGCCAAGTCAGTTTCGAGGACACATGCTTTAGGAGTTGGAGAATAATAATTATTTTTCATTTGTGTGGCCAAATCTATTTTCTTGCATAAAGTTAATAGTTCGGCTGTATTTTTAATATCTGTTAAAGCTAGTGCATGAATATATTTAGGCAAAATGTTACGTCTAATTATTTTTAACTTCTCCTCTTCACTTAAAACAGTATCTAAACGATTAAATAAATTTTGCATTGTAGCAACAAAAATATTTATGGACTCTGACTGTCCTTGTCTACGAGATTTTATCTCATCTAACAATTTTTCATCATAATCGCATACTAAAAAAGCGATTTTAAGCTGTTCTTCAAGCTCTTGCCAATTGGATACTATAGATCTGATTGACCGATAAACAATTAAGGCCTTGTCAGTAAATAAATCAATACTAGACTCAAATAATTGTTGTTCCGATACATTCCTAGCGGCAGCAAGTTCCTTGACTCGTTCGAGAAAAGCTTTTAAATTTGACTTTCCGTCAAACTGAATTCCCCATTTATAAACTGGGACATATTTCTTGTCAATTGGGTAATTAATAGGTGAAATATTTTCTAATTTAGGAATAATTTTAATTTCTAACCTTGCATCAATTTCCTCGCAAGATGCGACTGAGTCATCTTTAAATTCCTGCAGGTTAATATTTAACTCTGTTGGTTCTTCCGGAACCACGAATCTATGCACTCGATTTGTTAGGCATATTAAACGATTTGAAATTATTAAATAGGATGTGTCCTCTTTGCATGCTGAAAAATCGTGAACTAAAGCAAGTAGTTCAGCGATAGTGTTGGTGATTTCAGTTTTTTCTGTTTCAACATCGAAGCTAGGATCTTTTAATGATTGAAATTCGCGTTTTTGCTTTTTTAATAAATTGTCTAATATCATCCGTTTTATATCTAAAGTTTTATTAGATGCCTTAACATTTTGAATACGTAGTTCATAATCTACCTCAGATTCCGTTAAATATCTTACACAAAATGGAAGTTCCATGTTAACAAGAAATTTAAAGAAATAAATTAAAAGTTTTTATTAATAACCCAACTGGCAATAAATTGTATGTTTAAAATAGCAAATGAATGTAGTCTTATCTGTTGTCAAGAGATAAAAAAAACACAAACAATTTTATCTATCAAATAAAAAACTATACTAAAAAGGTTGTTTCAATTTTAACTTTCCAGAAATAAATCAAATTAAACACTTTAAGCAGCAAAATAATATTTCAGGTAGGTATAATTCCACAACTTCACTTACACTAATAAAGAATATTTTAAGAAAATATTTGATATTTAAGGACGCAAATTTTCTGTATACCATAGAATTCAATTGTTGTAAGCAAAAATATATGCAAAAATATATAATAAAAATTTTTAGACAAAATGAAATATAAGCAAAAATATGACTCGACTTAAGAAAAAATTATTTTCTTACCAAAAATTTAAAAATTTGTCTCATATACAATACATTCAAAAATTGGGGTTTCACCTCTCTTACTACTCTTACTATATAAATATGTTTATTGAATTGAGCCCTACACATTTGTCGTCAATTATATTGTTTCGGGCCCCACACGTTGGTCGCCAATTATGTTACCTCCTTTCTCTTATTATTTATTTTTGAGAAAGAATTGAGGCAACATGTGCGGACGACTAGCTGGTTTAAGCCGGAGCAGAGAGCCGTGGGTCCAGAGCATTCGTAAGAGTGGAGAAACTTACCCTTTCTGACATGTACAGCATAAGCGACAGATTTCTGTTTATTTCGAGAAAAGGAGACAAAGAAAAATTGATGTTAAATTGGGCACCATCTATAGTAAAATAAGCAAAATAGTCTCTTTTTCTCGAATAACCAGTCTGCTATAGATCAGACTGAAATTGTTGGTAAGAGAAATAAAAAGATGTTTAAAATGAATGACAAAATATATTACAAAAAATTAGACAAATCGGTTTGAGACAAATTGAAATGTAAAAAAAATATATATATATATATAAAAAACAAATTGATACCAGTATCCTAGGTGGTTTATGGGTCAGGTGGCTGGTTCTGGGACAGCAATCCAGGCCCACAATTGTCTCTTATTGCAAGAATTCTAAATTTTTCTTGGCAATTTACGTCTCTCAATGAATGGGGTGAAAATTGTAGGAAATTTAACCAAATATAAGCACATACAAAATTTATGCAAGTTATTTATGCAAAATTTAAGCAATGTTAGCTATGCAAATATAAGCTAGTTAGCTGTACAAAATATATTTGAATTAGCTGCACGAAACATTAAGCTATGCACGAGTAATTATTAGCTATGCACGAGTAAGCTGATTTCTTAGACTATAAATTGCCAAAAAAATTAAAAGGAAAGAGAAAAATATTTTTAAAACCATGTGGTACATATAGCATTTTAACTACTTATTAAATTAAAAAGAATTGACTTTGAATCCAAAATTTATTTTAAAAATAATTGAAATTATATCAAAGGCAAAATTTGAAGATTAATTAAAATATTTTAATGAGTATAATGAAATGAAATTACCTGTATGTTCACCACTTTGTAACTGGGATATAAAAATTGTAATATCAATTACTGAAGTCCACAGTTAAAAATTATAATGTTTGAATCAGTACAAAGGCTGCAAGCAAATGACTTCCTGGTGAGTTTTACTGATAAGGTAAACTTTTTATCCTGTTTACTGGAAAACAACGCTACCAAAAAAATGTGAGATCTAATTCCCTATTGAAATTGAAAGCTATAAAATATAAAAATCGTACAAGTATGGCCATCTGTCAGTGGTTAATTTAAGCGCACCAACTTGCCTTGTAGATTCCCATACTCAACTAAAGTAGTGGCATATAATCGATAAAAGGAATCTATAATAATAGTTTATTTTCCATGCCAGCTGATTTGCCTTTGCAATTTCTATTTTATACATAACAACAAATATTAACAGATGTAAATAAGTAGTAAAACGTATTGATATTAGTGATAAATCAGTAACATATTACATGTTATAGGATTTACTATATATAGAATGAGAGAAGGTAAGGAAAATAAACCATATGTACTCCATAGTAAACAAAAATATAAAAATTGAAAAATAGATATCTGATGTAACTAAATTTTGTAGACAAATTGTTTCCTGGGATAATAATGCTGTATTACAACGGATATGAGATACATAATAGTGTTAGTAGAAAAACAGGATTAAGTTCCTAAGATATAAAATTAAGTACATAAAACAGTGTGACATGGTTTAGCAGTTATACATGTAAAATTCTGTTAGTTGAAAACAGTTTCACCTGCAAAAACTGAATCCAAAAAAATATACAGGTCGTGCTAACTATCCACAAAACACTAGTTTTTAAATAAAACTGTTAAATGGACATAGGCCATGTAACAGTAGGAAAAAAGGGATTGGTGCATTTTTTATAGATAATTTTATGATCTACAATTTTTGTCTGGGGTACTTTTATGATAAAACTTACCGTTTTTTTTGACCTTTGACCTCGAGTAAATTTTTTTCCATACACGGGAATGATGGGGAACTTTAAAATTTTATTTATAATTATGTTTTGAACAATTTTACTGATTTTCAGCTTGTTGGGACTTTATGCGCCTTCACTCTCATTTTTTGGTCTAAATTGACCGGATTACTACTGCATCCAACAGCAGCTTAAATTAAAAAAATAGGTAGATAATTCCTAGAGGTAATCCTAAACAATCCTAAAATCTTGGACAATCAAATCTTAACATCCTAAAAAATCTATCCAAATTATTGCCGGGACCCCTGAATCTTTAAAATCTGTTAACGTGTACGTGATATCAGTAAATTTCAACTTTATAACTAAACCAATTGGTTACGGCATCCAAACATATAAATTATATAATTTTTATCAGCTGTCGTGACTATTGCATTGCATAATTGATAAGTCGTGTGTAGTACAGTCCCCTCTGGCATGCATACTACATGATTCTGGGTGATCTTAAGTTGTTGCGATGCGCCCTATCAATCTCATCAATGGGAAGTGATATCCTCTCGTACTCCTCGGCACGAAACACTAAATAACGGGCACGTGCAGGACCACCCTCACAATTACGTGCTCTTCCCGTTGCTCTACAACCGCTGATAGAATTGCAGCACTGCGATAATAGCAGAAGCAGGACCTAATGTAATCGTATAACATCCATTACGACGACGTTGCTAAATGGGCGAGCTTTGCAGCGGAATCTTTCAATGTTGTACAAATTAAGTGTTGCAATTTTTTGAGCTCTTTTTGTACAACGAGAGTTCGTATAGGTAACTTTAATAATGCGTTTTTACGCAAATTGTGAGGAAATAAGTAGTTGAAGTATTGCAATTTTGGTAAATAATTAAAATGGTATGTAAACATTAGTAATTTGAAAATCATTGAATTTTAAATTATTGGTAACGAAAAATGTTCCAATACTTGCTGAATGGAAATAGTTAAATTACACCCCAAAAAAGTGCGCCATATTTAAATACAATTGTTCTATTGGTTGATTTTTTAAGTCTCATACTACAACTAGCCATTTTATGTTTTTGATGTTGTTTAGTTTTGGCGTTTGTTAAAATAGCTGTTAAATTATTCGTTATCTTTATTTGCTTTATTCCCATTCATCTAATAAAACAGTATTTTTCAATACTTGGTGTACATTTGCGTATATTAATATACGTAATGAAAATATTAATATTGATTAAATGTCAGAATCACTTATTCTTTTTGGGGGTTTGAAATTCTTTCGATTCATATTAATTATGGACCAAGCGACTCTTTCTCAATTGAAAAAATGAAGAGCCAGTTATTTTCCAGTTGAAGATAAGCAATAGGTTTTAAGAATCTATAAGGCTTACGTTGGAGTGAATCCAGATAACCCTAAGACACAAAACGTCGAGTTTACTGCAAGTGTAGTAGGTAATTTTTATCTCTCCATTATACAGGCATGCTACTCATAATTAGTACGTCAAAATAATTTTTAGTTTAACTGTGTATATTTATTATAGTTTGTGTTTGATATCAATATTTATTAATATATATATATATATATATATATATATATATATATATATATATATATATGTGTACCGGTGAGAGGTAAGTGAATACCCTCATGTGGTCAAATGCTACTATACACCAGACATCATAGATATCTCCATGGTGTATAGCGACTTGCTATTTTGCAAGTACCGAGAGCGGTGACCTTTAGCCCTTGGTGGACTTAACCCATATACTGTTATTATACATGATTTGCAGGAAACAACTACTCAGCGGGCAAATACCCCGACCTGCATTGAATTATACCTTACAAATCATGAAAGATTGGTAGCCAATGTCATTTGTCAATTCCCCGACCAGACATAGACCGGTTTCGAACTTATTAGTTCTCATCAGTATGCCATAGGTCATGGAACAGACAAATGACAGTGGCCAACCTGTTAGTTTTATACAAACTTAAGTAAATGGTGTACCGGTGAGAGGTAAGTGAATACCCTCATGTGGTCAAATGCTACTATACACCAGACATCATAGATGTCTCCTATGGCATACTGATGAGAACTAATAAGTTCGAAACCGGTCTATGTCTGGTCGGGGAATTAACAAATGACATTGGCTACCAATCTTTCATGATTTGTAAGGTATAATTCAATGCAGGTCGGGGTATTTGCCCGCTGAGTAGTTGTTTCCTGCAAATCATGTATAATAACAGTATATGGGTTAAGTCCACCAAGGGCTAAAGGTCACCGCTCTCGGTACTTGCAAAATAGCAAGTCGCTATACACCATGGAGACATCTATGATGTCTGGTGTATAGTAGCATTTGACCACATGAGGGTATTCACTTACCTCTCACCGGTACACCATTTACTTAAGTTTGTATAAAACTAACAGGTTGGCCACTGTCATTTGTCTGTTCCATGACCTATGGCATACTGATGAGAACTAATAAGTTCGAAACCGGTCTATGTCTGGTCGGGGAATTGTTTGTAAGGTATAATAATTCAATGCAGGTCGGGGTATTTGCCCGCTGAGTAGTTGTTTCCTGCAAATCATGTATAATAACCATATATATATATATATATATGCTTCCGCGGTCGTTGGTATGAAAAATAATAGGTCTTCGGGTTGAACCGCGTCTGAGATTATTAATGTCGCGACGTTTCGGCTCCCGTTTTGGAGCCATTTTCAAGAGAAAAAAGGGGATCAAGAAAAAATTGTTAAAGAAAATAATGCTAGGAGTTCGTAGAACTGGTTCGATTCCGGGGTCTCAATCTGCCTACTCCCTAGATATCACCACGATCCGTCTCTAAGGCCTCAATCTGCCTACTTCTTAGAGCGAACTCGCTGGCAGTATCTGACGAAGTGTTATTTATAAGAAAGCTGTCTGCGGGTGGAAGAGTGGTGGGGGGTTGAAGATCTGTTGGATGGAGGCATCAGAGCAGAACGGCTGCTATCAGGGTTATGAGGAGTGGATGAAGATTGTGGGGCTATTCTGGAGTTCAATGATTTCCAAGCGACTGGAAGATGATGACCGTCATCCCTTTTGTTTAGACAATTGGGACGTTTTTCTATCTCAATTGCTTCGCGGATGATTCGCAGTTTCTGGAAAAATGAGGGTGCTATGGTTTTGGTGTTATCGAAATCTATATTATGGCCCGTTAGGAGGCGGTGTTGGGCAAGTGATGATGTGCGATCGGATTTTCTAACTGCTAGACGACGTTCATATGTTATATTGTTAATCCGTCCATCCGGTTTGTCCAATGTAGGTTTGGAGACAGTTTGAGCAAGGTATTTCGTATACACCGTGGGATTTTATGCTTTGTGTATGGATCACGTTATATGTCCTTTGTCGTAACCGTTTTGTAGAAGTGCTTCTTCTAAGTTTGTAATTCAGATTGTCAGTTGTGATTGTCTGTTAGTCTGAGGGATCTGGTTGCAAGAGTATTGACAACGGAATTTATTTGTGATGGATGGTGATGTGATTTTTGAATTAAGGTAACGGTTAGTGTGAGTTGGTTTTCTATAGACAGAGTAGGAGAACTGATTGTTGTTTTGTTTTGTAATAAGGACGTCTAGGAAAGGGAGGGAACAATTGTTTTCGATTTCAATGGTGAATTGGATCTGAGGGTATATATGATTAATGTGAGACAGGAAGTTGTTTAGATAATCTCTACCATGTGGCCAGATAACGAAGATGTCATCTACGTATCTTAGCCAGCAGGTAGGCTTCAGTTTGGATGAATTCAGGGCTTGGGTTTCGAAGTTGTCCATGTAAATATTGGCTATGACGCGGGGACAGAGGTGATCCCATTGGAGCTCCTCTCACTTGTTTGTAGTAGTTGCCTTGAAAGAGAAAATGGGTGTTGGACAGACAATGTTCTGGAAGGGTCAGAGTGCTGGGAGAAATATTGTGTTTAGTTTTGAGAACGTTTAGGGCTTCAGTGAGTGGGATATTGGTGAATAATGGCACAATATCGAAATATCGAAGACAAGCCTTAAAAGACCTATATAACAATGACGACCTTATCATCCTCCCAGACGACAAACTCCACTGTCATACTAAACACCTCCGATTACTTAACAAAAATGAACGATTTACTCAATACCCGGACTACATCTGAGATATTCTCTGAAGTACCAAAATTGATAGGATTTTGGATGGCAACAAACAACAGATAATGAACTGATGCCAATTATGACTGATAAAGCTCCTCTTTCTAATGAATTGCACAATATAATTGCTTGTGATTGTAAGATCGGTTGCAAAACTAAACGTTGCTCATGCAAAACCATTGGAGTCACATGCAGCAATTTGTACCACAATGGAAGGAACACTTTGGGTCAAAATGCAGATAATATTGTTGATGAAGCTGTGGTTCATAAAGCCTGAGCAATTAGAAATTAGACCTGATATTTATGATAATGAAGAATTCGAAGAAGATGATAATTATAAAGAAGATGTTTGTACTTCAGAGAATATCTCAGATGTATATGATTTTAGCGATGACGGGGGTGAAGAAATATTCCAAACTCCACTTAACCCATTCGGAAGTAGACACTTCTTGTAGTAGCACATCTAGTACAACTACTAGAAAAAGAAAACATGAATAAAATAAAATAATAATCAATATATATGTGAAAAGTTTAATAAAAATCAAGTGAATTTTCTAAAAAAAAAAATATGTCTTACCTTCGAGAGATTTTTTTTATCTAAATATTTAAAACCTAATCACAATCACTTTTTATTATTAATATTGAAATTTTTATAATGAATAATTACGCGTATACTTGTGCGCGCATACGTATAATACCGAAAATGACGGGAAATCGCCGCGCATATATATGTATGTACCAAAAATGACAAAAAATCGGCTAAATTAAAAAAAGTTATTTTTTTAGTTACATCACGTGAAAGTACTTACAAATACTTTCATTTGTGTAAAAAAAATTCGTTCGACCATTTGGACAAATTGGGGAACGTTTTGAAAATTTTGTGGCATTTAGACTAAAAATGAAATTGTGGCGAAATTATTGGATATTTTTTGCTAAAATTTGGCAGGCTATTTTTTTCTTGGTTATATAGGTTACTTTTGTCTAAGATTTCATCAAATTCGGTTTAATTTTGATCAAGTTAGCCGTAATTCAATTTTTTACGTTTTTTCAGTATACTTATATACATATCGTGGGAGGCAGTGAACATCTAAAATAAAGGGGTACCGTTCTAGTTTCTTTACTAGCATTTTATAGGGTCCAAAATAAATTAAAATTGAAAAACCACCCTTAAAAATGACCACCAATTTACCCCTTTTCCGCGAAATAAAGGGTTCCCCCTATAGTTGAAATCATGAATGTATTCCATTACGTTATCATTCTTTAATTTCTGAAACAAATCACTTCAAGGTCACACAGAATGACACGCATAGGCGTATCAATATTTGCGAAACACTAGTATTTTGTAATGAAAATATATGGACAATAATACCATGCGATACAATGAATTTTAATATCCGTGGCCGCATATAATTTTACAATTCACCTCATGAGTTTCTTGCAAAGGTAAAAGGGAACATCTGTTACATTTTCCCTGATTAAAGTACTCATTTAAGTTCACCACCATGTGTTTGGTTACTGCATTCAGTCTTTTATACACTGCCCGCTATTGGATTGACGGTGAAAAAACAGAATGCTGAACGTTGATTGCGGCTACGACTAACGCTTGTAATATTCATTTGTAAAAAGCATCGTTACTCTCGGAACTTCTGTCGTAGCCTCAGCAGACGTGACTTTCTGTTATTCACATTCGCAAATTTGTATTTGCAAAGATAGAAAAATCGCATGTCGTTGATAAGTGCATAAACGAAACATTCGTGATAAATAAATAAATAATGCATTTATTTCCAACAAGTAAATACCCAATTACAGGAAACATAGAATTGTTACAGAGAACATGAGTATATAAATTACAAAAATATGAGAAAATATTCAAATACAGAGTAAGCCTAAAATTATGGAATAGTATAAATAAAAAAAAAATATGAGAAAAACATTAAAATATACAAGTGAGCAGAACATTGCGAAATAATAAAAATAGAATTCCAAATAATATTATGAACTGGGTCCTAACATTGTACATTCTATGCATTGGAGATAACAAAAATCTAAATATGTGGCTTTTAAAATGCAGTAAGCCGTACATGAGGCAGTAAAGGTATATAAATAAAAAAATAAGGTAAAAAACATAGTATCAGGGTAGGTGTACATATATTATGAGTTGCTTCTTAGATATAAGTCAATTATACTATTTCATGACTGTCATGATTAATATCACAAAGACCGGAAATTGAATTGAATACCTTACACATATTAAACATTGGTGATTTACACATAAGGTTGGTACGACTAAAGGGGGTATAAAAATAATCACTATCACGAGAATTCAATCGAGGAACCAAAAAGCAAAGCTTATTAACAAGGGATGATCAATCGATATATTGTTAACTAGATTGTACAAAAATGAAAGAGCAGCGCAGTTCCTTCTTTCACTTAGTGAAATCATATTAAACATATCTAATAGGAGATTATTATCAGTGCCTCGCTGTGGAAAAAAACCCATTAGTTTTAAAAAACATGAACTTTACAAATTTTCTCTGGACAGATTCAGTTAATAAAATCAAATTTTGGTATATAGGAGACCATATGAGAGCGGCATGTTCCAGCTTGGGTCTAATGTATGTGAAATATAATATTTTCAAACTTCCAACGCTAGAGAAACAGCTCCAGTTTCTGACAAAGAACCCGAGCAACTTAGAAGCTGACTTTGTCAACTGATTAATATGGCTTGAAAAACTAAGTTTGCAGTCGAAAATCACACCCGAGATCTTTGAATTCCTTACAACGCTCTAGTGGAAAATTGTTTGTGTTGTAGTCAAATTGTATAGAATTATGCCTACGAGTAAAGTCACGATTTTGCATTTGGAGATGTTTAATTTAAGAAAGTTGTTGGAACACCACGTAGAAACTTTGTCTATTTCTGTTTGTAAGTAAATACAGTCACTGAGACTATTTATATTCGTAAAAATTTTGAGATCATCTGCAAAAAGTAGATGCTCACAACTAATTACTGATGTTATGTCATTTATGAAAATCAAAAACATCAGGGGCCCCAAGTTGGAACCCTGAGGGACGCCTAACGTTTATGTATAATTAAGAGATCTGTGACCGCCGTGTTCCACAAATTGCTTCCTTGAGAACAAGTAAGATGTGAAAGCAAGGTTAATGTATCCGAAAATCCAAAAGCTCTTAACTTGGACAATAACAAATAATGATCTATCTGATCGAAGGCTTTTTGGATGTCCGTGTATATGACATCCACTTGCCCCCCCTGAATCCAGGCTGTCACATATGAATTGGGAAATACAAGCTAGATTTGTTACTGTGGATCTTTGTGCCATGAATCCATGTTGCATGGGTGATATGGACGATTTTATTGTGATTTCAACTATACTCGAAGTAGAAAACTCGTATTCTTAGTTTCACCAAAACAAACTTATTTTTCTATGTCGCGTTGCGTTGTAAAATTTTCTCTATCGCGTTATTTTGGGAAATTTTTACTCCACTACCAATGCTTCATCGAATGTTAGTTTAATAGGTCACCCTTTTTTTTTTTATACATTTATTTAACGTCGGCCTATTTCCGCTACTGAGGCCTAACACCGACGCCTGTAGACGACCTACCCCCAACCAGGAATTTTGCCGAACCTCTTCCCTTAAGAAGAGTAGGGATCTTTTACTTGCCTAACATTTAATAGACAAGGGACCGACGGCTTTACATCCCCTCCGAAGGATGGTATATCTCCTATACAATCCTCGCCTAAGGTTGTATACCTTCCGCGCATACACTGATATACAAGCCGCTGGAAGATGTGTGAGGCGAGAACGCGGTTTCCGTTGGAATGGTCATCCATCCAAGTACTAACTGCGCCTGTCGTTGCTTTACATCGCATACCGAAGTATGTACATAGTAAAGACGCACCTACGCTCGCCCCCAATAGGTCACCCTCGCATAAGAATTTGGAATGACTTATATTCTGTAAATAATTCCTAACTTTAAAATTACATAAGAAATGTTTATGCTATAGTATATTCTTGAAGGATAGTTTTATCTGAAATATTGTTACACTTCTCTCTCTCTTTTTAAAAAAGTTTCTGAAGCAATTTTACCCCGCTCTAAATACAAATTGCCTGGACTATAAAGAAATATGACCACTACGATTTTATAAATATTCAACTCAATGCTAAATATTTTCGAACTAGGAGCTGTATATAGATAGGCCAGCATTTAGTCACATCCCTTTATAGATCCTGGCTTTAAGTCAACAACTGATAGTTTTACTACCATTCTGCTAGTTTAACCTATACGAATACTTATGTTTATGAAATAAATATAACTGTTTAGCCGAAATTTATTCCGTTTAATTCTTATTTAATAGAGGCCAAAGTTTTATAATGATTCCATTATCATTATACAACACAATTACAGTGTTTAATGGCCTGCAGTTGAATTTTTTTTTTATTAAATGCATTGTTTCGAAGCTTATTCAGGATGGTAACAGCTGACAAATTTTGATTGGTCGAAGCGAAGGACCAGTTTTGCCACAATTTTATGATGTGAATGTACCGTTTATACTTCATTCATATAATTTTCTTATTAACATTGACGAACACAAATCATGAATATTCATACACTATTGTATTTACCTAGTCTGAGGTGTTAAGTTTATTTATATAGCCTTTAAAGACATAATTAATTTTTTAACGTGAAAATGAAGGTCTGTAAGTCCTAGCCAAAGGAGTTTTGTGCGTGTTCATGAAGCACCTCCTACTCCATTTAAATCGTGTCAAATGGAAAACCATGAATAAAATTATCCTTCATTATTGTTGATTTTTTTGTATTTAGCAGGTCAGTTTATTATCTGAAATAATAAATAAACTGAGTGTCCTCGCCCAAGGCCTCATGCCAAGTAGCAGAATCATGTCATCCTGGAGAACAATAAAATAAAGTAGAAATAGAATTTATTGATGTTAAGAACTACAGCAGTTTTACACAAGTCAAATTAATCATATTACAGATTAGTTGTAATAATATGGAATATTGATGATAAGCAATATTCAGTTTATAAAAGCAAATTGCTCGTATAACATTACACATTTAACAAACAAATTAAAATAACAGTTAAAACACTTAAAATATAACATTAAAATATTTTAAAATCTATATGCAATTTTACATAAGTTCAGTTGAATATTCAGTCAATAAAAAATCTTGAAAATTATAGAAAGCTTCGTTTATTAGTAACTTTTTAACCTGGTTACAAAACTGGTTATATGGTAAAGAGGTAATGTGTAGTGGGAGTTTGTTGAAGAAAAAGGGGCCAAAGTAGTTGATTCCATTTCTACTTGTTTTTAGTCGTAGATATCCCAAGGATATCTTATTACTAAACTTTGTATTGCGGCCATGTATATCCCCATGAACGGTATAATTGTTTATGTTTTCTTTAACATATATCAAACACCTGAAGATGTAGAAAGAAGGAACCATTAGTATTCCAAGTTCAATGAATTTATGTCTTACGTCATCTCTATATCTAAGACCAGAGATCGATCTCACAACACGTCTCTGTAAACTAAATATTCTATTTAAATGAGCTGTATGCCCCCATGTTAGAATTGCATAAGAAAATGTGCCTTGGAATAGCGAAAAATAAGCTGTTTTTATGACATTTAGGGATACTTCCCCTATTAAATTGTTTACCATATATACACATCTTGCCAGTTTTTTCGAAACATAATCCACATGTTGATCCCAACACAGTTTGGGATCAAGTACTACTCCCAACAATTTTACATTATGTGGATTTTGATGCTACGAGTAGAAAATATCATATTAGCTGTTTTGGTATCGTTTAAGCATAAAATATTGGCTTGGAACCACTCGGAGGCAGTCGACTGTGTTCGCAGCATAATACTCTTCAACTCCTTCTGGTTCTCATTAAAATTTACTTTAGCTACATCATCTGCATACAATACGAATTTGGAATTTGAGACATATTGCAGTAAGTCGTTAACGTAGATCAAGAATAACAGGGTCCGAGGACAGACCCTTGAGGTACTCTATGATGTATTGCCCGCTATTGCTGACATCTCACCATTATAAACAGTGATTTGGTTTCTATTTTTCAAATAACTTTGAAGTAATGTTAATGATTTTGATTTTAAGCCATATTTTTTTAATTTTCCGAGTAGTATATTATGCAGCACACAGTCGAATGCCTTCGAGAGGTCACAAAAAGTACACCCTGCGTAATCCTTGTTTTCGTATGCATCACTGACTAGTGGGATATTCTGAAGAGGGCTTGCAAAACATCAGACATTTACTACAAATCGAATATACGATCTAGAATTATTCGAGTACAGGGCACTCGAATAATTCTAGATCGTATATTCGATTACCGTCAAAGACTGCGTTTCAGTATTGGCCCATTCCTGATCATATATCATTAATTTATCCTTAGGTAAAGGTGTTTTTCCCTCTTTCCAAGTATCTATGATACGTCCTGTGCATAAAAAGAATTCTACGGAAGATATAAAAAAAACACCGACCAATCACTATAATTAATAATTTCTCAAAACTATTCGAATTTGTTCTGTAAGGCTATATCTTTCCTAATATAGAAATCAAAATATCAACTAACCAACATTAATTCATGGCGGGTACGTCTACAATTAGAAATTTACTATGCTTAACTTAATATCTTTGTGAAGCATTATATAGAGGTGATCAAGTTGACGTTATTTATACAGATTTTTCTAAGGCGTTTGACAGGCTTGAGCATGATATCTTACTAAATAAATTAACAAATTTTGAATTGTCATACGAGTTGTTTCTTTTTTTACTTCATACTTCACACTACAGTGTGTCTATTGTCATGGACACAAGTCTGTTGAATTTCCACAAGGGTCAATTCTTGGTCCGCTTTTGTTCAATGTCTTTATCAATAACAGTTATAAACTTGCAGTGCCCACTACTGCTTTATGCTGATGATTTAAAAATATATTACAATATTAATTGCATTGATGACATGGAATTGCTCAACTCAGGTTTGAATAATATTTATAACTGGTGTAACAAAAATATATTAACCATAAATGTTGAAAAATGTAATGTCACTTACTCACGTCGACATAATATTCTCATTAATGAGCATAAAATAAATGATAGTGTCATGTTGATGGTTTTAAGGATCTGGATGTCACTTTTGATACTAAACTGACTTTTGTTTATCGCATAAACAACATTGTATCTTCAGCCTATAAGTCGTTAGGACTTATAATAAGAAACTTTAAAGGTTTTGGGATCATTGAAACATTAAAACTTCTATTTAATACGTTTGTCAGAAGTAAACTGGAGTATGCTGATGTAAGTTTGGAACCCACACTATACCGCTCGTATCAATCAACTGGAAAATATTCAAAGGAAATTTCAAAAATACTTAAGTTACACCTATGACAGAATTTATTCTCCTATTGGAATTAACAATGATGTTTTACAAAACAGGTTTTCATTTGTCTCACTTTAAACTCGCCATGAATTACATGGAGTAATAACTTTATTTAAAATATTTAATAACAAACTTGACTGCGCTGACCTATTAAAACTTGAATTGAATGTACCTTCTAAAGCAACTCCTCAACTCCACCAAACATTTCATATCAAAGCTTATTGTACCAATTTATTAATTATTCACCAATTAAGGTCATATGTTGGAATCATAATTAAATACAGGATAACATTGATTTATTTTATTGTAAAATTAAGAATTTAAAGTCGAGATGAGAACATAATATTATATAATACCACTGTTATTCTAGATCTTTACTGTCAGTGTCACGGTTCTATAATTGGGATATTGTCCTTTTGAGTTGTGTAAATAAATAAATAAATAAATAAAACTAAAACTGGAAACTCATGCATGTATAAGGGAGAAATATATCAAGTAGATAAAGTAGTAAAGAAGAATAAAACTGGAAATATCTGGAAGAACATATTATACCACCTATAAATTATACTTTTGAATTTGTTTTCTTAATCTGATGGGTAATGTAGTCCAGGAAGAATACAAGTGATGATAATTCGATTGCCATAAGAATTAGAGAAAAACAGTTCGTAGTATTGTATCCAAAGTGTAGATTGTGGTTTTCTAAATGTGAATGTGAAAAAATTAGAAGTAGGCCACTCCTGGATGCTATTAGATCTTCTTGCAACCTCCTAACAGAATATCTTTGATCAGCTAGAAGATTGCGCCAGACCTTTTTGTCGTGTCGGCTGCGAAAAAGACAAGGAGACATTGATAATGTGTCGTAGATCGTAGGTGAAAATGATAAAATCAAGGGTTCTGGAGCAGATTTCTGGATGGTCCTACTAAACTGAGTGCTGTCACTTCCTGTAGCCTGTAATTTTAACGAAAAGCATTCGATTAGGGAGGAAATCCAAGAAGACTAGATGCACGATGTCAACACATTTACCACAGTCAAACCCGAGTGACCAATTTGACACATAGCACAGTAAAGTAGTATCAACTAGAAGATTAGCTCGAAACACGGTGCAGGAGCCAAATATATTTATCTACGAGTATCTGAGCCGAGTCCTTAGTCGAGGCTTGAGGCGACGATCCACTAACTTTTTGCGCTAAGGGACTAGGTTCTTCATGCACATCTAGACATTTATTTTTGTGTAAAAAAGAATATAAGTTGATGCAGGAGACAAGTCTTGAAAGCCCCTAGATTTTAACGATAGCATTAATAAGTACACACACTGAAGTGAAGTGATATGACTAAAAATTTTTCTTCTCCTAATTCCTTATCCCATTTAGAGCCAGAGTCTTCAGAGTAAGAATCTTTTAAAACATCCTACATTATATTTGGCATTTATAAGGAAAATAATATAACAGGTTTCGAAAGGGTTAGGTAATCAAAACATTCTAGCGCATTGTGAATTAAATGATCGAACACCACTTCCTGTTAATATTAATACTTATTGGGTTTCACCAGATAACAAATCCTGTTTACAGTCATATTTACTTAGTTGGCAAACCCAGAAGGAGGACTCAGCAAGTAAATGAAAACAATGGGAAGCCAAGTCATTTGATACTGGATTAGTAGAAGTAGAATTTGGCCTGTCATCATGGCATGAAGAAGCAAATAACCGGATTCAGATACATGTTTGCCGTGATATTACGGTAACTTTTAAATCTTTTCAAATCGTTATTTGCCCTACAGATACAGATCTGTTAGTTACTGATCTGTACCATTGGTGGATGGCATTTGGTATGAGAAAAATATTGCTGTATATTTCACTTCATTTACTGGTTTGTGTCATAATATGTTAACAGTCATTCACTCACTAACAATTTGTGACGAGCAGTTAGCATGTTCACAAATTGAAGAAGTTTTTCTGACTTTAATAAATCGCCTTTGAGTACAGCATCTAAATAAGACAGGACAGTTATTAGTTAGATTACTTGGCCCCAAATTGTGCACAACGTGAAAATGTACTCTTAGAAATTGTCAGCACTACCGTAGAAGATCTAGAGTAACCCAAGATTTTCCTCGTGCATACTTCTGTTCTTCTTCATATCAAAATAAATGACTTACAGTGCTATAATTGGATACACGCCCTACATGTGCATGAGGAATTTCTTTGGTTATGGATGAAATTTTAATTCCAGAAGTTATGAAAGGATCCATGCAACTTGAAATTGTTCCTACGAAATCGAGTTTTTTTAAGAAAACGGGCAGACCAGCAATATAGTGGACTGAGGTGAATCCTGGGTGGCGCCAAAAATCAAAAATAAGTAAGTTGAAAACTATTCATTTTTATACAAGTTAGAAAATGTGGGAAAATGGAGTGGGCTAAACAGCAACGTTCCTAATTGTTTATAATAATAATTCATTAATTTAAGAGGTATTTAACAAGTCAAAATTGCGAACATGTACATGTACAACAGACGAAAAGATACTAGTACATCTTACAATAATAGTAAACACATAAGCCAGTACATATCATTCTCGTTCAAGTATTCTGATACACTATAAAATACTTTATCTATCAGTAACTTTTGAACTTTTTTCTTAAATAAATGTGTGTTTTCGATACATTTTATATTATCAGATAACTTATTGAATAGTTGTATACTTTAAACGAGGATAATTGGAACTGGTCAGTGTTAAAGCACAGGACCGTGCGCCCTGAACTTGATATTTTGTCCTATATATTTAGCAATGGTATCGAGATTCGAATGGTAGTTGAAACTGTGCAGGCGAGTCCGAGACTGGCAATGTAATCAGCCTGAATGAACCATCTACGACTGCACTGGTTTAAAGATAATAAAACGGACAGGCCTACTAGCATAAAAAAAACTCGTAAATGTAGTCAACGGTGGACATGTGCTGTGTTGTTAATGTGCCAGTGCAGTGCGTAAATACCTGTTATAACATCAAGCGTAGGAGTTTAGTTAGTTATTGTTCATATTTATAAATATTTACTACTATATAAAAGGTAAAATATTTTAATTATTTACTAATTTATCATGGCTTTCTGGAGATAATTTGAAACAGAGGATAATATAATAACGCCCGAAAATCTTATCATTTTCTTATGACATGCATTTCTATTTACCTCCGCCCATGTACAATAAAGAGATGCCGACTGTTTTTGCCGGCTTTTAGTTTTTATACGGTTTCAATTAAGTTTGTTTATACTTTATACCAATATATGCAGCGCTATTTTCATAAATAACCAAATTACGAATTGGTAAACACAAGTCTTGACCTCTCCTGGTGTTATAAGTACGATAATGATTATTTTTCATAAATTTATCATAGTTTCTTCCATGATATAGATACACGGCAAAGTAAGCATTTTTACTTGCTTTTCTTTAATTCACAATGCAGTATTTATAAATAAATTAATCATCTTTTCCCTCAAATCTTGCGTCCTTTATTTAACACACTTCCTGCCATAATCAATTGATAAAATTTTGCAGTTACTAAGATTAGACGACATGCAGTATTCCACCGCTAGTTTTTCAAATATCCGCACGTAGGGGCCGCGGGGTGAAAATTGATTAAATATACTATCTAACCGGCACCTCCGGCAAAACGTAGTACAACAGGTTTTCCATCTAATCAGAAATTTCTACGTCCGTTTTTTCCCGTACAACTGGAACGATATTAGTGGAGTTAAATTAGCTCAGAGCATGTTCATAATAACAAGAATCAAGACTACGGGGACGTCAATATATTAGACAGAAATACTCGCTATTATCCGCGAATCATTAGGGAATCACTGGAAATTATGAAAAACGTGAACAACTTTAACAGAGAGGATGGGTATCGACTTAGTAACACGTGGAGACTGGTATTGCCAAGTACCATCACCGTAGTAAGTCACGGTTAACCAAACACGACGAATGAGCAGCGAGCGAACCAAGCACGACCAATGACCGGCGAAGCGGCGCCTAGGTATATAACAAGGAGTGTAACACAACAAATTCAGTCTTTAGAATCCTTCTGAAGAAGCTGACAGGATGATCAGCGAAACGTCAAGTCAAGTTCGACGACCACGGCAAGATACGGAAGAAACTACTTCATTAGACAACGGCCGTGAAAACCTGCATTCTACTAACTCGAATTATGTACTATTCTGTACCTACAATTATATTTATTAAAATTAAAAGACAACTATTACATATTGTAAACAAATCGCACGGGATACAGAGCAATTATAGGTGGCTTATATCCCTGACGCGGTGTTTAAAGATACAAATGCGCCTACGTAATTTTCAAACGCTGTCAAAACTGATATAGTATTTGTTGAATAATATTGTTGAATCTCTGTGTTTAGTGCGTTTTGTTTACCGCGCAATGGGTTTACAGTGCGTTTTGTTATCAATGTGTAAAATTCAACTCACATAGATGGCAGGTCGTGTGTTTTTTACTATTTACAGCAGTGATAGTAGGTAAAATGAGTAAATACCGTTTTGTTAGTATTCAAAAATAGGCTATTAGAATTAAACCATGAAATAAACTTATTAAGCATTGCCTATATATTTTTTACCACATTTAAAATATTAACATCACTACATAGGTAACTATTATCATCTGCGTACATAATTATATCAGATTGATTATTGCTTATATCTGGTAAATCGTTTACAAAAGGAATAAATAATGTTGGCCCCAGAACTGATCCTTGTGGGACACCATATTTAATTTCTGTGGTATGCTACTTTATATTATCAATTTCTACTAATTTTTTGCAACTCACTAGATACGACTTTAGACACCAACTTTACCCCTTAAACCATATGCTTCCAGTTTTTGTAAAAGAAGGGTGTGATCTACCAACTTAAAAGCCTTACTTAAGTCCATAAATAAGCCAACGATTTTTTTATTGGCATCTATATTCTCATAAACAATATTCAAAAATAAAAAATGGCTGATATGGTCGATCTTCCCTTCCTGAAACCATGCTGTGTGATATTTAAAATATTACAACATGATATAAAATAAATAATTTTATTATATAAGATCTTTCCAAATATTTTCGACAGGGTTGATAGAAGCCACACAGGTCTGTAATTTTCAACCAAATGTAACTCACCTTTTCTATGTAATGCCACTACTTTAGCCATTTTAAAATTTCTGGAAATATACCCTTTTCAAATGAAAGATTTATTAGAGAAATAAATGGCTGCACAACAAAATGAGCTACAGCTCAATATCTGAAGAATGTGGGTCAATGGAACACTTTATCATTCTAAAAATCGATCCCCGAGATGATAAGTGTTTTGAGACACCTTGTTTATAATAAAATGTTCAACAAAGTTAACAATTTTTCTTTTTTTCTTTCATTTTTTAAAATTATATCAACCAAGGCGAGTCTGCAGACAAAATGTGTTAATTTTCCAAATCAGGATACAGGATGTCCATAGAAATAGTTCTGACCAGATTGCCGACGCCCAAGCACGTAATGTTCATAGTAGGTAATGCCAGCAGCGTGTCGTAATCTAAGGAGTAACAAGTACGGCACCGTTGAGTAAACAATGGCGTGACAATTGAAGCATTGCGGACCACCTGCTGTCTCGCGAAGGCACCTGCCATGGCGTCTACATACTTACCTTTGCGGTACGTGCATGCAGATCGCAGAACCTGCGACGTTGGTCCAGAGATAAAGCCGGATCTGGTACGAGCAGCCCGGCTTTCTACTGATAACGATATACGGTGTGTAAAATATTTATTTGTACACGTGCCCTTGTGCAACTTGGCCTCATCACACATTTTTTTATAGCACCAGATTGTGGACTCGCAAAAGCTTCCTTTTGAAATGTTTACGCTCCTTATCTACAGTGTGTTTGCGATAGAATAATGCGTTTTTACAAAGTTTTTTTTGTATTTAAAATTGAAATTGAAAGAAGCTCTTCTTTCAATACATAGTTGAAAAATTAGATGGCCTAGGGTAAGGCGATATAATATACTGATCTATCTGAAGGGCCCGATCGGCTGAATTCTTGTTAATAACCTCGATCTAATAAGCGTCTGATAAATTATAGTTCAAGTAGGAAAATCCTGAGACATAAGAAACCCAACAAAAACTTTACGACCTCATTAAAATACCGGAACTCTTTTTTGTGCTGTTCGCAAATTGACTCGCTTACCTTTATAGGTTTTTAATGTGCATCGGGAATGTTTCATGTCAGGCTTGGCGCCATGGCCCGCAGCGATATAATTATGTTGTAAATTTTTGTTTGCATTTTTTATTTACTGGGATCTATATCTACGTATCTCACAACATTAAGAAGTGTAATGTATTATCGTTCTCTTATAAGAGTACAACAATTTTACCTTACAGTAACGACGGCTCCAGTCTCCAGATCTGCTAGTTTTATTGACTTCAAAGCTCTTTTTCAATGATCAAATAAAATCGATAAAAGTGTGGGTTTTATCATGCGCGCTAGTAAGGAATTTTATTCAAGCAATACACTTCTATCTCTTTATTTCTGTTTTATACGTTCACGGCTAGAATACTGCTCCTTCATATGATATCCTAAATATGACACACAAGTTTATCTACTTGAAGCTATGCAAAGAAAATTCCTATCATATATTCTTTAGAATTATTAGACAGCATATTCTTATATGATACCTCCAATACCTCCTATTAACTGATTCAAGGTAGGTAGAGTAACCCGACTTGGAATAATCGGGTAGTACAATCATTGATCCAATAATATTTGAGGGATCCTTGACTGGTACCAGATACTTGGGATTCCTGCAAAGTGAAATTAAGACATTTTAAATGAATTATCTTTGAATATAGAACAAGGAATGTATTTCCAACAAGATGGCGCTCATTCCCATAATTCAAGAGTAGTAACTGATTATCATCAACACAGATTCGGAGACAACGTAATTTCGACGAATGATCATGTCAGTGGGCCTCCAAGTTCACTTGATTTGACCCCCTAAATTTCTTTGTTTAGTGTCATTTAAAAAGTATTGTCTACGCAACCGCTCTTACAACCCGAGAAATCCTGAAGCTATGACTAAGGCGTGCAATTAATAGCAAAAAAATCAAAAATATTAAAACCAATAAAACTGTCTATCTTGGTTCCTCTGACATATCTTCTAAACAAATGTATCACTGATATTGTCTTTCCGAGGTCACTAAACATTTCAAAAGTTGTACCAGTTTATAAAAGTAATGATATAGACGAACCCTCCAACCATAGGCCTATATCTGTCATACCTTACTTTGCAAAAATTATTGAAGTCATATTAAAAACCCAAATAACTGATTATCTTGAAGTAAATCATTTGTTAAATCCTAATCAATTTGGCTTTAGAAGCAAGCATCATAAATAAAACATATGAAGAGGGAAAGTTCACATGTCTATGTTTTTGGATTTGTCAAAGGCATTTGACCATATATCTCATCAAATATTAATTGATAAACTCGATTTTTATGACTTTACAACCAGTAGCAAACTTTTATTATCGTCCTGTCTTATCGATAGAAAACAATACGTCTTTTATAATGAGATTAAGTCTGATCTACTAAGTGTTGAACACAAGTCTTGGGACCCACACTTTTTTAATATATATATATATATATATAAATGATCTCTCAAATTTAATAACTGATTCTAGATTATCAATTATGTTTGCTGATGATTATAATATAACTGATTGTAACTCGGACATGTCAGTCTTGTTGGACGAGATCAAGCTAACTCAATCAGTTGCTCAAAACTGGTTTATTTCAAATAAATTGAGTTTAAATAACACAAAAACTGAAGCAATGATTTTTGCTCTGTGAAATATACTTAACTTTGACTATGTAAAATTTTTAGGACTATACTTAGGCTCTAAGTTTACACACATACGTTTGTAATAAAATATCAAAGAACATATACCTACTAAAAAATTTGTCAAGCAATGTATCTCAACAAACTCTCCTTACTACATATCATTATAATGGATCAGGCTATGGCCTTATCCATTCGGTGATCTCGTATGACAGTCTTGTTTGGGGGCATGCTGCTTCCCGCGATAATAGAAGGACTGTTCGTATCATTGATGGGTTAAAATTTAAGACTGTAAAGGTTCTTTTAAAAAACTAAATATATTACCATTCAGTTTATATACTACAGTGTCTTTTATATATCAAAGCCAATGAAGAATCATATTCGAAACGAGGTCAAGTATTTAGTATATTTTACGAGAACTGTGGATAACATAAATATAAATTATTTAAGACTCAATAAAACCAGATATGGAATGGGTTATTACTATGTTAAATACTTTAACGCATTGCCACAGCATATAAAAGAATTACCTGAAAAATAATTTAAATTTGGGATAAAAAAATATGTTTTGTCTAAAGCATTTTATAGTGATACAGAGTTTCCAGATAGTAATCTAAGTCTTATTTAAATATCTACATTGTATGTTCATAGATTTTTATCCGTTTAACAACATTTTTTATACTTTTTATACATTTTGTGTCGCATTTTTGTTTTTTATATATACTGTTTTTTTCTTTCTGATCCGTGTAAGTATTTACATTTTATTAAGGCATATGAATTAATTGCTTATTAGTAATTGTAACCATATATCAATATTGTTCCATTTGAAAAAATTCTGTTTTTTCCCCAAACCATGTTGATGAACTTTATTTGCTCTCGATTTGCTCGTAAATACAGGACAGAAGAACGTCAGAAGAAACGGCCCAGCCGGCAAGGCCCAGCAGCCAGTACCATAACATAGAAAAGTGTTTTCTTATTGGTTTTTAATTAAATTTGCGAAACTTTTAATTTGTCACAAAATGGAACACATTTTAGATATTGTTTAAAATGTCAATACAAATTCTCTAGAAAATTACGAATTGGAACCACTACCTACTAAATGCTGCCATTATAGTGTGTCTTATTACCTATTACAAAATGTATAGTACAATTTACTTTGATTTTTGATTTTAGAAAAAAAATGAAAATAAAAACCCAGAGGTACATTTCCAATTTGAAGTTTGAGTTTGAAACGTTATCTTAATAAGTTTTTTTTAATACATTTATTTAACGTCGGCCTATTTACGCTACTGAGGCCTAACATCGACGCCTGTAGACGAGCTACCTCCAACCAGGAATTTTGCCGAACCTCTTCTTTTACTTGCCTAACATTTAATAGATAAGGAACCGAGACGGCTTTGCATCCCATCCGAAGGATGGTATATTCCCTATACAACCCTCGTCTAAGGTTGTATAGCTTCCGCGCATACACTGATATACAATCCGCTGCTGGAAGATGTGTGAGGCGAGGACGCGGTCTTCGTTAGAACGGTCACCCATCCAACTACTAACCGCGCCTGACATTGCTTTACATCGCATATATCTTAATAAGTTATTTGGCATTAGAAATAACACCAGGCTGCCACTATATTACATTTACAAAAATGGCCCCTACGCCGCCATTTTTAAAAAACCGGCAACATGTGATATGTTGCTAAAAAGGGAATTCTAATTTCTATCCAACTATATAAAAAAATATACAGGGTTCCATTTAAAATCCTCGACTTGAACCAACTTCCGGAAAAACCGAAAGTGATTTTCAATTGATTTTCATGGAAAATTTGAGCCTTCTACCTTAAGGGACTGGCGCCTTGTAAAACGAATCCGTTTTCATCCGATATAATTTCAAATTCGTAACGTCAATATTTTTACATCCTTTTTATTAAAGAATATAATTGGGTAAGACATGTTTTATAAAAGTAATAGCAAATTATTTCCTTCCTATAAATTACATTTCACTGAATTATCGGACCTTTTCTCTGTCATGAATAGTCAAAATTTCAAGATGTTACGTATATGATTTCTAGAGCTGTACATTTTACATCCTGTATAAACCATTACCTAATTGTCTTACTAAAATAGTCTTGTTGAATTAACAATAATACTTTCTAAACAATACAGTATTACATTTAATCTGTTAATTTAAATATTAGGAACTTGTTTTACTTGATTATTTACGCATTTGTGAGCACTGTAACATTTGCATTGTTACGTGCAAGTTTAGCGGTAAATGTTAAGATATTTACAGGTTGAAATACCTTTCTGTGATGGGATATTTATAAAATATATTTGTATAGTGTACAGCCTAGGAGAACTGAATCGAATTATATCTGCAATAAATTGTTGGGATACAGGGGGAGCAGTTCTAATGGGAAACACTTCTGGAGGCGGTAAAATCCATTACCATAATGATTAGAGTTTATATACTCAATGCAAAAAATAACATAGCTTCACAAAAAAAATCTGACCTGGAAGTAAAACATTTAATTTTATAATGTATATTTGGTGACTGAACACCAGTCAGATCAGTAGTCGAAATTGACCTATCATTCACAAATTTTTCGTTATTTGCAGTTTATTTTTTTGGCAAAAAGGAGTATTTATCCTAGATATTGTTCAGATAGTACAAGAACTTGAATAATAAAAGCTAATGACACTCCATCGTTAAGTATAAATTTAATAAGTAAAAAAGATTTTTTTTAAATTCTGACCCCGAAGTAAAACATATCAGTTTGATATTTGTTATACATATAAGATATATTAGCATGCAGCATGTTCATGTTCAAAATATGGAATTCTTAAAATAAATTAGTTTCAAACATACATTGTCCAATTTCTGTGGTGTTTATTTTAAATACAATCAGGATTTATTACAATACTTTACATCGGCATTAACACATTCACTAGACGATATTCTTAGTAACGTTTGTGGTGTAAAATGTATGATTGTATATTAGTAAACTTCTGAAAGGATTTGAATACCTTTTTTACTATCAAAGCTTCTATCTTGGTCTTTCGAAATTTTCGATAGATTTCATGGAAAGTTACTTAAATATAAGAAGACAACAACTGTAGTTATAAACGACGATGACGCTCGAATTTTTTCACTTTACAAAATTTAAATCCGGGTGAGCCTCAAAGTATATTTTGGGACCGCACATATGTATTTTGTACATTTTTGATATTCCAAATATAGTCAAGTAAATCAAGATGAAGATGTAACCGCAAGTGTGTAAGTCGTTTGGTCTTGTAAATCGGCAAGCCCAAGCAGCACTTAAAGTATTCTCTACATGGTGGCTACCATCAGGGGGACTGTAAAGTGTTCCGCAACTAACGACTGTTACGTATTGGGAACGATAATTTTACGTAGTATTCACCAAAATGGGGAATAGGTATTACGTAAAAATTTGCAACTTCGGCCGTTACTGTTGACAACTCGGTTATTACGAAACCGGAATATAACCGAGTAGTAAAAATTACTAACTTCTGTGATCTGCAACAGCTCCGATGGTGAACAATAGTATGACAGCAAAATATATTTTACTCTTTCTCTTGTCCAAGTTAAGTTGATTGTATAAAATGTGGGTAATACAAACCTTGATGTTTTAAGTTTGCTCCGTGTGTAAAAATTAAAGCCATCACTTGTTTTTTGTTAAATGTTACGTGATACTTCGCTAAAAAAACGCGCCCTCTAGAAAATTAGTTTTGGGGAAAAAAAATAGCAAAAATTATCTGTAATACTGAAATTATAAATTTTTTGTCAAATACATTTTTTTTATTCCATGTATTATAAAGTAATAATGATCTATTTATAAAACATGTTTGCAAATGACGTCTCATTGCTAGTAGAGCTAACATTATTCTTACTCAAGATGTCACTAATAAGTTACAAAACTTTAGGGTTCCAAAAAATGTCCCAACAACGTCACAGGAACTTTAAAAGGAATATTTGCAGTAACTTCAAGTAGTATCAGCGACGTTGCACATACTGCAGCACTTGAAAGTGTAACAACTATACAGTGCCAAAATTCAGTAGCATCTACTTAATTGTTACTCCACGGGCATACCATAAGGTGAATTTTACACTAAAGTCATAAATTTAATGACAATTATGTAACGCGTGCTATATTAAAGTTCCGATACAACTTATGCCAATTCCCGTTTGAGCGCTACTTGGGGATGCTCTAAGCTTAATAACACATAAATCATACATTTTTTTGAGTATTCATCAACGTTATTTAAAGCTGAATCCTGAAATTCACTAGTTATGATATCAGCTATGTATGTCGCATTGAAAAAACTGTCAACAATTTATTTTAAGGCTGTAAGGCGTTCCATTTTAAAAACCATAACTCGTTCAAATCGAAATGTGCGTATTCCAGACAGAAAAAATTATATAGATTTTTAGAAATAATTTTCAAATATAACTTATTCCCAAGAAGTGGTTTGGATCCCACTATAAACTGTAGGGCCAGTCTCCTTTATTCAGACAAATCTACATCTCCTAGACTTACAAGGGTCACTCAGGTGACCTGGAAGGGGGTTAAAAACCATTTGTTTATGAAAACATTGAAAACATACGAGAATATAGATGTATAGAAACTTTTTTTATAGCTCAAAGTATGAGTTTAAGGCATGTGGAATTTTTGAAACTCGCAACCAATGTGTTTGTAGTTGGCCAAAAAGAATTTACAGGATAAAACTTGTTGTGGGAAAGGTATAAAAATTAATTATCAGCGATCAACAATTTTTTTCATGTGCTTGTTTAGTTAAATATTGCTTTATGAATATTGACATACCATCCAGTGTTATACCTTATACTCCCTTAAATGTTGGGTAACTATAACTATATAACTTAAAACTCAGATATGGTACTAAAAATTCTCGTGATGAAAATAACTGCTGCAGGAGTAAACAATTACAGTTCATTGTTCAATTATTATTTTTTGTTTAAATTGTAGTTGAATGAAGATGGTGCTGATGCCAAAGAAAAAAAATATAATGGCAGTTATTTTAAATGAGGAAAAGGAATTTAAATGACAAGTTGCAGGTTCATAATGATATTTAATGTTTGTAAATTAAGACAGTTCACCTGAGGATCTATCTGGATTATCAATAATCCAAGGAGTCAATGGCCTTTGCTAAAGATGCTGTGAGTCCACAACCTGAGGAATGGATATATATGTTACCAATTATTCATAAAGTAACATTTAATTAGACAAGAATATGGAAAAAAGTGATTGACGATTGAATATTAATTCTTATCTTTTCAGCAAATTCTCATCCTGTAAATTCCCCGAAGAGGACTTGTTTCACTCAACTGGTTTTGATTTTTAAGAGTTTTGAATATCTTGAACTCTTTCTGCATATGTAGTTATCTCGAGAATCAAGTGTGTGACTTCATAGTTCCATCTTGAATTTTAACCACTGTCCTCACACTATAGGTTTTTTCTTTAATGCTTATATATTTGTTGAAATATATAGTAGACAGGGTAGCGTTTTATTGGCAAAAATATCTTAAAATATTCAAATTTGGATGATTGTTTTGAAGGAATTATTGTTTGTGACCAACCTTGGCTCATTGTAAACAAACGCCATTATTTTTTACAGTAACAGTTATCTTTACTAGATGCTGCACTATAGTGAAGAAATGTTGATGCTATATGGTAAATTTAAGAGATGTTTGTAGTAGCCCTGCTTTATGGCGTTGAATTCTGCTGGTAACGGAATCGTTATTAACAGTAATAAATATTACCTGCAAGCTCCATTAAAAGATTTGGTGGTTTTGACTCTAAAATCACTTTTCAGTGAAATAAGTTAGTCGTTTGCCACCTTCATGTTCTGAAAACTTTGACGTCATATCACTGGTAACCATTCCGTCCCCAATACCGGTAAATCCGCATTTAACTATAAAGTAACCAGCAACGTGGCATCTACTACTGTGTTTATTGACATATATGCAATATAAATATTAAAATATGTTATATTAGTCAAAAACATAATTCGTAATTTTTATCGGCCGGATGCTAACGACATCATGTTGCGTTGGGATGCGCATATTTTTTCTGATTTTTTAAATTTATTTTCGGTTTTAATCGCCTTATTAGATTAACTTCCTGGCGAAGTTTAACATTAGCTATTCCACCCTTTAACCAAGACACATATACACAGACAATTACACAACGACTATTCTCTTGAAAACGAAGGATACTCCAGGAATAAAAGAATAATAATTTGGAGCGTAGTTTGAGACACATGGAGTACCTCGTGCACTTTTTGTAGTTATAGAAGCCAAAAAACACTTTTTAAATTTTTGATGAGTTGGTCAGGGTCAAAAGCTACACCCTGTATATGACTTTTCTTGAAGTTCTTGAAATTATAATACCTTAATTAATCGAAAATAGATAGTATTTATTTAACGTAATTTACACAAAGTTTTAACGAATTTTAAACTAGTAATAAAAGTTGCTGTGTCAATGTTACTAAAAAGTAATAAGGTAACTATTCGACGTCCAGAAATTTGTCCAGAAAATAAAAATATGTGAAAGTGAAAAAATACATGAAAATATACAACGTAGAAAAATATAATAAAACCGAAAAAAAAAATTCACTTTACGTGCGAAGCCCGATGGTGAAGGCGTCCGGGTGCTCTTTTTTACTTGATCGCGCACGGATGCATTAGTAATAACTCGGTTACAGGGAAATTCATTCGCGACGACGAGGTGGTGAATAGCAGGTACAGAAAATGCATAGGTAAAATGGCACTAAAATATTATTGGTTAAAACCAATATATCATCTAGAAATACACTTCCTTGAGTTTACCAAACTACACACAAGAAGATATATAAGAGATCACTGTAGACTGACATGCAGGTGTGTAAAAATCTCGGCCTTATATAGTGCCAGAAACGTTTCGCCGGGGACAGTAGTCTTCCAATTTTTTGCTAGCGTTTGTCGTGCCCCGTCCATTCCTTTGGACGAGGGAGCGTTTTTCGCATTGTAAACAGAATTTTTTGAATATGATACATTATGTGGAAAGTTGGACATTAATAAGGGGCATCTTTTGAAGTAAGATTCCGGACTCTGCATGTACGGCTATCGAGTTATTTGAGATTAACTGCGAGACTAGGACGGACCGACGTTTATTTGGTGCCTCCACTTTGATCAGAATGGCAAATGTGTGTATAGGAGCTTTCGGAGATAACGCGCGAACTTTCGGAGTTAACGCGAGAGCTTTAGCATATATGCATCTGGTCTGCATTTTGTTGATATTCTGATGAAAAAAGTTACACTTCGGGGACGGAGAGTTTATGAGTTTACTATTAAAATTAAATAATTTGAAAGGAAGAGAAACTGAATTAGACGTTGAATTATATGAATGGAAGTTAATATAGTGTAGTCATTTTAGCCCAAAATCAGTTTAAAAAAATCTTACAAGCAAGATATTTGTATACATATAGTATTTAGCCACCCGACTAAGGCACTAAAAATCCCCGAGAAATAAAGTTGTGCTGCGGCCGCCATCTTGGAAAATGTCAGCCGAAAACCTATTTTTCACACTTATCTCGGAAACTATTCATGTTATAAAAAAATATTTCAAATGAAAAATGTTTCTCATAAATTTGTTTACACTTTTTGTTCTTAGCATTTTTTTATATACTTTGCCGTTTAGCCAGTATTTGTGTGCAAAATAAATGCAACTTTTATCAAAATGCCTTACATTTATAACGTTTTTAAAAACTATTTCGACACATGGTTTCATTGGAATTTCTAAAAGAAAGCTTCCTCTGGCCACGTAAACAGTAAACAAGCTCAAAAATTGTCTTTATCCCGATTTACTTCAATTTAAACTGTTCGTTTATGGGATGTGTTCGACATACATATAAATACATTTTACACTCACACCCACTGTGAGTTGTACTTCTCACATTAAAATGTTTTACAATCTTTTTATGGGTTCTTTAATAAGTATTAAGAAATGGAAAATTACGAAAAAGTAAACTATTTATCATTCTCAAGCAGGCTATTCTCAAAGTTAATCCAAATTACTACTTCACTCACTATTGCCGTCTACTAATGCTCTCCGTTCATTTCGGATCACGTACACTACCCTTAGCCGAAACAGCACCACCTCACAGCCTTATTGTGCTCATTGTCAAGGTGAGAAGACAGGATGACTTATATGGCCACCGAGGAATTTCTTGCTAACTCACCTGTGATGTTTTACTCCAATTACTAGCTCGGCGTTGAGATCGCAATAATTAATCGGCGATTGAACTCCTAGAGGCTAAGGTTTTTAAAGTGGCCTATTTTTATGCAGCTTGTTTTTATCTCGATAGGAAGGTGTTGTCACGCTTTGTTATTTTTCGGTATTCATAACAACACGTACAGGAATCCTATTATTTAAAAATTGTTTGAAATGGAAAGGAAATATTCGAGCTAGATGGAGTGTTATAACTGGTATAACAAATAAAAACAAAATTTTGCAAATTAAAGACATAGCTAACAGTATTGAGGACAAACCGTTTGATTTCCGAATAGAAGCAGATAGTGAACGAATTTTATTTCAGTAAAAAGAAATTTGAAATCCATAGCCTACTTTGTGAAATATATTACTAAAACCTGAAAAATAGGAAAACCACAAACGGTTATAGCTTCCTATTTGAGTAGATACGAAAAAAGTTAAAAGGATGAAAATTGACGGCAAAGATAATAAGAATAACGTGTATCAAAAAACTCGAAAAACTCAGTTGGCTTTGACATACGCTCTTGTACAAAAATGAAAAGAACAAATCTTAAAGTAGGCCATGACACCATTAATTCCGTTTATTTTTTCTTTCCAGAAATAATAATAATAATAATATTTATTCACGTATGCCTTACAGGATGTGAAAGTCAACAATAGGTAAATGCTTAAAGTTAAATAAATAATATGTAATCAAATGTAAAAATAATAATTAAAATAACATGGTGTGAACAGTAAAGAAATAAAAAAATACATAATGGATTTACATATGATTAAGTACATCAAATCTATGAACGATGTACACAAAAATACATTTAATAAATAAGACATAATTAAAGAAGAATAATTTAACATACGCTCATTATTATGAGTCAGAAGTGAGGGAAGCTTCCGTAGTCATAAAACTCTTTTAGGCTGTAAAAACAATTTTTGCAGAGAAATGAATATAATGTTTTTTTATAACTATTAAATGTATCTATTTGCTTTATATTTTTAGGCAGATGGTTATATATATCACTACAGAAATGAAATGCGCTTTTTCTAGAATTTGAGAGCTTTATGTTTTTTTAAGTAGATATGATTTAAAGAACGAGTATTATAAGCATGGACGTCACTGTTTAATGGAAACTTGTGTGGATTATTTTTGACAAATAATGCCGATTCATATATGAATAACCCAGCAGTGGTTAAAATGTTGTTGTCTTTAAATATTGGTCTACATGTGTCTAAAGGATTAAGAGAAAATATTAATCTAAGTAAACTTTTTTGTTGAATAAAAACTTGACTGTCCCCAGTATATGATTAAATATTTTATACGGGAGTATGCCAGAGAGTAATAAATGTTTAATAAATATTTTCGATCCATTACATGTCGGAGATTTCTTATCGCATAATAAGCAGATTTTAACTTAGTTATCACGTAGTCTATATGATCAGTCCATGTCAAAGTTTCATCAATGTGCAGCCCTAAAAAATTGGTACTCGAAACTCTTTCTAGTCTAATATTGTTAAGAATGAGGGTAATGTCTTCTACTTTTTTTCTTTTGTGAAACATAATATATTTTGTTTTTTTAATGTGTATTATTAACACCACTGATAAAATATTGATAATAATGCATTTGATTTATTTTGGGGATCTTCCGGAGAATCTGCATTAAGACAAATTGTTGTATCGTCTGCAAACATAACTAAAAGTACATTCGACTTTTTTATTATATAATGTGATCAAGATCATTGATGAACAAGATAAAAAGAAGTGGGGATAGTACGCTTCCCTGGGGAACACCAAATTTTAAGGTGGAAGTGTTTGATAGCTGTCCGTCCAACTTGACAGTTATTTTCCGATTATATAAAAAGGAGTCCACAAATTTATTTAAAGGTTCTCTAATTCCTAGTGAGTTTAGTTTTTTTATAAAGAAATTTCTATTGACACAGTCAAACGCTCTCGTTATATCAAAGAAGAGTGTTAGAGTTAATTTATGATTATCAAGTGCTTCGTAAATATAGTTTGTTAAATCAAAAGCTGCGGAACTTGTAGAATGGCCTGGTCTAAAACCATGTTGATGTACAGATAAGAGATTCCGATTATTAATAAATTTGTAAATTCTATTATGAACAATTTTTTCAAACAGCTTTGAAAAGCAAGACAAAATGGCGATTGGTCTGTAATTTTCAATTAAGTCTCTGTTTCCTTTTTTATACAGTGGAACAATTATAGCCAACTTAAGCTGTTCAGGAAAAACTCCCATTTTAATACATAAATTACAAATGTAACTTAGAGGGTAAATTAAATATTTAGAGATATACTTTATTACTTTAATGGAGACTTCATCATATTCACTGCTAGGTTTATTTGGCATGGTACTTAACGTCATTTCTATTTCCTTTGGAGTTATATATTCAAAATATATTGATGAGCTACAGTTCATTCCTACAGTGCATTCTTCACCCTCTGAGTTTTTGAGGACAGAGTTTAGTAATTGTTCTGGAAAGTCTAAAAAGTAATTACAAAATGTCTCACAAATTGAAGATTTATCATATAAAAACCTATCACTGTGATATATTTGAGTAATATCAACATGTTTTTTAGTTCTACCGAAGTTAATGTTAACAATATCCCAGATCTCTTTTGTAGGATTTGGTGTGTTGTCTATCTTATTTTGATAATAATTTTGTTTTTAATTGAATTTTCCTCGTCGGTGTAGGACAATAAACACAGAAATTTTACACTATGTCGACGTTTCGATTTATTTTTAAAATCTTCTTCAGGACTAGTGTAAAATATTCTTATCAAAAGACATGGTCCTTATCGTTAAATATATATAAATAAACATGAAAAATATATAAGACATACGTTGCCGTTTCGGAAAATAATAGTTAATTGTTATTTTCCGAAACGGCAACGTATGTCTTATATATTTTTCATGTTTATTTATATATATTTAACGATAAGGACCATGTCTTTTGATAAGAATATTTTACACTAGTCCTGAAGAAGATTTTAAAAATAAATCGAAATGTCGACATAGTGTAAAATTTCTGTGTTTATTGTCCTACACCGACGAGGAAAATTCAATTAAAAAACCTAAGGATACGAAATAGATAATAACATATAATTTTGTTTTTGTAAACGTATTTTATCTGAGTACATTTGTTTACTAATATAATATTGTTCCTTAATTTCAGGTGTATTGAGGTTTTGCCAAGCCAATATAAATTTTTTTAAGAGTTTTACTCTCCTCTACAATGTTTGAATCGACCCAACTGCTTTTCAGCTGATTGTCAAAAAAATTTCTTTTAATGAACAGACAAGTTTTGTCCAAACAATATAAAAGGTTTTGCCAAGAAAAAATTCCATGAGTTCTTTATGATCCGAGATATCAATATCGGAGTTTTCACTTGTTGTATCGAATATTGGTATAACATAGTCTAGTGCAGATTTGGAATTATTGAAATCTCTTGTTGGTTCATTATTTGGTAAAGTTAATATCAATTCAAAATTGTCTAATAGATCAAAAAGTAGTTACTGCTTGAATTAGTTAGACAATCGTTGTTAAGGTTTCCGCAAATTATTAACTACTTGTGGGATATAAAGCTGATAGTCTCAATATTTAATATTTTACGAAAACTACAATTCATATCATTGAATCGTGAAAATCAGCTATGCCATAATTAGTGAAAAACGATGTTTAACAGTTATTAACAAATTTGGTAGATTGTCACTGTAGTATGTTGCGTTGTTGAGTTCTAAGACAAATTTTATATCAGTAATTATGGTGTACCCAAATAATAACAAATTCTATATGATTAGCATTTATTGTCAGTGCAATTTTGACGCTGAGATGGCAGTCACGGTTTACAGAGATAGATTTCCAGGTACTCCTCAGCCAAATCGAACTATGTTTTGGGAGTTAGTTCAAAATCTAAAAACGCACGGTTCATTTTCAAAAAAAGTAGTAAGGCGAAGGCATAATGTAAGAAATTGAGTATTGACTTATGTTAACCAAAATGAAGAAACCTCTTGAGCCAAATTCAGAGAAACTGTCGCATAAAAAAGAGAGTGCAAGGAATATATTTAAAAAAATGATTCCGATGCTACATAATGAGGAAAGTTCAACATTTAAACGAGGGAGGCAAGACGAGGAGAGTAAGATTTTGTAGGTGGTTGTTAAATAAAAAATGGAATGACCCGTTGATATGTAGCAAAATTCCTTGATCGGACGAATCAAATTTTTCTAATAATGGATTTTGGAATGTTTCACACTGCTGTAATATGTACAAATTATTTTAAATCAAGTTATGCCAGAAAGCTGAATAGGCACGTATGTACCCATTCTATGGCCACCTCGATCACCAGATGTTACTCCCTTGGATTTTTTCGTCTGGGGTTACATTAAAGACAAGGTATTTCAATCTGCCCCTGAAAATATTGAGGACATCAAAATCAGAATTAGAAACGCATGTGAGGCAATTACTCCTGAAATGCTCCAAAATGTAATGCATGGGGTGTCTCGTAGAGCACGTTTGTGTCTTAGAATACATGGTGCACAATTTGAGCATTTGTAGTAAGAAAAATAAATACACACATTTTCTTTTCAGTATGGTATACGGAAAGAAATCTAAACTATCGTTAAGACTACTATTCCTAAATTAAGACATTATTGTACTCATATATCCGCAAGAATACATCTCTTTTCATCAAGGAAAATGTTATTCTTAAAAATCATAATGTTAGTTTGCTTCTTTTAATCATAACTTATTATTAACTTTAGAATATTAGCTCTACTTCAGTTAAGATAAGATTTCGAACAATATTTAATATTAAATTATACTTAATCTAAGATTTCATTTATTCAGTTGAAAAGTACAGTTTATTGCGATTGTTACATTTAACACTTGATGTAAGAATAATTTTATATAGTTCTACAATTGTATTATTTAAATAAAACTGATGAATTACTTGAATGAATAAATATTTGACATTGACTGAAGTCTTTTCTTTCTCGATTAAAGGGATTTAGTAGTCCACAACGTAAGAAGAATTTCATTTCGTTCAACAACTATATTAATTAAACAAAATTGATGAATTACTTGAATTAATTTATATTTGATATTTGCTAAAGTTTTTTCTTTCTCACTTTAAAAGTTAAATGAATAGATTTCAATTTTAAAAATAAAATGTTGCTTTTTTATTTTTAAAATGAAGAAAATATTTGGCAAATTAAACGAAAAACAGTAAACTGAATTCTACGGTCTTCAATTTTTATCTTTTAGAGTTTTTTTTGTCATAAAGAATAATTTTTAAAAAATGTGGCCCATAGAGATTTATACATACAATTCTGCATTAAAGTGCTAAATATTTTTTCTTAATTGTAAATATAAAAAGCCATTATATTTTGGAAAACTGTCAATTTTAAGCAAGGAGCGTGTAGACTTAAACAAGTTTACAATTATTTCCAATTTCCTCTAAATATGAATTTTTACATAAAGAAGATACTCATAACAAAATATACAAAAACAAAAAATGTTTTCATTAACTAAGCAATAGTATTTTTATATTATGAATGAATTACCGACTTCAAACTTTCAATAGGGTATATAGGTATATTAAAAGAAACCAAATATTTTAGATATTACGTACTTTATTTAATATAATAATACAAATATGAAAATGTTAACAAAATAGCCTAGGCGATGAAGAATCAAAATTAAGAAAAATAAAATTACTCTTTATTATTAAAAATTTAACTGAAGTCCAACAAGGCTACTATAGGTAAAAATGAAGAAAATAATATAATAAGCTCTTGTGTTTAGAGTGGGCTTGTTGGCTTTTTTCGTACACAAAAAAAATGTTATATTTATATTTTTTCATGCTGGTATATTTATATACATTATATAATTTTGTAAATCTAGCGAATTCATGATGAATAAAACCACTGAAAAAGGCCAGTGATCAATGAAAATTAGAAAAACTGTTATAAAACCAGAGTTATTAAACTTTACCTTCAAGTACTGATGGAAACAGAGATTCCAATTCCCATATTTTTAACAGTTAGAACAAAGGAGGAACTGTTAAAAATATGAGAATTGGAATCTCTGGTAATTGTTATTCTTGAATTAATAGAATAATTCTTCCAGCAAAGCTGTATGTAGTCTTATTCCAAGAGCGGTTCTTATGTCAAGAAAAACAATGATTAAAATTAAGTAATGTTATACTTAACGCATATTTTTGATATTTACTTAAATTAAGAATTTATACGAATTTACACCAAAATATGCTTAAATTTGCTCTCAGGATAAACAATACTCGAAAGAAGTGTACTATAAAGACTAAACCTAATAAGTACTCATACTTTGAAGGAATTAAACTTAACCTGCCTTAAATAATTGCGCTAGTGAAATGCAAGAATATATCGGTTCTTTGTTTATAATTTGTAAGTTATTGAATTAAAATAATTCATTATGCTAAGTAATATTTTTCTCATGACAAGTATACAATTTCAAGTATAACCGATTATTTTAATACAGAATAGTGTTTTTTCCGTGTAGTAGGTAGTACTGTTATACATAGTTTTTCGTTTTTTGATGTTCATTTTGTACTTGTATTTTTATTTGTGAGATGTTTGTTTGTATTAAATCGTAATAAATAATTACTGAATTATAATTATTATAAAGTGAATTTTTACTATTATGGCACATCTGATTTTTACGACACTTAATTACAATAATTAATCCTTAAAATTAACACCACTAATTATAACTTTAATCTAACATAAATTCAGTACTTTAAATCACAACTTGTTACTGTTCTTTATTTTTATCTGATCACTTACTAATCTAATATAAAACTCCGTACATCAGAACTGAACTGTACTGTATACTGAACTGAACTTCCGCGTGCGCCGGATTCACCTCTTATATACCGCGACAAAGGTACTCGAATCTTCTAGAACTATCCAGCGTTGTTCGCGGCGCTTCTGGCTCTTTCGCGTGTATTCTGTGCTTCTGTAGTTCGCCAGTTGGACCAGAGATGGCGCCACCCTACCGGCCGTCAACTAAACAGGTCTTCCTTTACTCTGTATCAAGGACTAATTACATCTCTCTCCATGAAAGGGCAGCACATAACAATAAGTTTTTGTGTGAATGTGTGTAATTATAGTTTTAATATTAATCAACATTGTTTGTGATTTGTTTTCTATAAATATAATAACATAGCCTCATATAATTGTGTTTTGTTCATCTTCATTTTTAAAAAAATCATATAAGCACGTAATGGTAAGTATAAATAATAATGTATGAGCCGCTCACTTCAAAAATGAGAAATTCAGAGAATGTTTATGATTCTTTTCTGTCCAAAACAGTCAATTTAATAGTTATATACACTTTATATATGAATTTATTTAAAATATGCGTCTGTCTTCATTATATCCTGTAGCCCAGGCGGTATTTGTTTTGGGTTGATCAAAATGTGAAAAAAATTCTAAAAATTCCGTTTTTTCTCCCTATTTTTTCATATATCTCAGTAATTATCGGTTTTAGAGAAAAGTTATAGACGTGAAAAAGTTTTATAATTAAATTTTAAATAAGATGCAGTTGGTTGCGAATCCAGAAATTCATTTTTACTATTGCGAAAATAGAAAAAATCGCAAAAGAAAATTTTTGAAATAGGAAGTTATTTGTGGATTTTTTTTCAAATACTTATATTATAGGTAGGACCTTCATACTTGGCTAAAGAAACATTTTTAGTGTAATAAATCTTCCCACCAAATTTCATCAAGATCGGACTTTTAGTTTTTGAATAATAATTTTGCAATCTAAATTTCGTTTTGAAAAATATTGCTGGGGATAAACTAAAGCATTAGAAAGTTGCAAATTTTTTGACATATAAAAGAGCACTCAAATTTTCAAATCCATCTTGAGATATTAAAATCCGTTAATTAGGAGAGCCTAAGGAATTGTATAAAAATTTGGCAAATTTGTTTGCTTATAAACAAATGCAATAACTTTGAAAATTTACAACGGATCTTTATTTTTAAAATATATTTTGAGAGTACTCGGAAAGACGCTTCTGTAAAAAAAGCACGATGATTGGTTTATTAGAACTGGTGTTACGGTAAACCACAAAGTTGAACTCAATTTAAAATATAGTAATTATAATATTCCAACCTGGGGCGAGCGTAGGTGCGTCTTTACTATGTACATACTTCGGTATGCGATGTATAGCAACGACAGGCGCAGTTAGTACTTGGATGGGTGACCATTCCAACGGAAACCGCGTTCTCGCCTCACACATCTTCCAGCGGCTTGTATATCAGTGTATGCGCGGAAGCTATACAACCTTAGGCGAGGGTTGTATAGGAGACATACCATCCTTCGGAGGGGATGTAAAGCCGTCGGTCCCTTGTCTATTAAATGTTAGGCAAGTAAAAGATCCCTACTCTTCTTAAGGGAAGAGGTTCGGCAAAATTCCTGGTTGGGGGTAGCTCGTCTACAGGCGTCGGTGTTAGGCCTCAGTAGCGGAAATAGGCCGACGTTAAATAAATGTATAAAAAAAATATATATATATATTTCAACCTATCTGCAAGTGCCTTATATAAATAACGACTCAACAAATTAAACCAAAACAGCTATTCTCCCTTACGAGCGCTGAATTATACGGTAAAATTTGCGTATTTTGTCTAAACACAGTTAGCACTAAAATACAATGACTTGGAATGCTCGAATGCTACGAGGAAGATGCGAAGCCTCCTTCATCTCAGGATCTCACTAACTGCAGACCGGTTTCGACCTAGTTTTGGGTCTCGTCAGTGCAGTGCAAGTGATACCTTCAATACCCGGAGTTGGCATCTCATAGACACTGTTAAGTTCCACCGCAGTAGAGCGTAACTAGCGCCATCTCTCAGTAGTCTCGAAACAATCCAAATCGAAAATAAAATTGATAATCATCACTGAATAAGCAAGGAGGAATGGCTGTTTTCGTTTAATTTGTTGAGTCCTTATTTATATAAGGTACTTGCAGATAGGTTGGAATATTATAATTCTTATATTTTATATTTTTATAAAATTTCCTTCTGCTATAAAATTGCTTATTCAGTGATGAACTCAATTTGTTTCGTCCTATATTGTTTTGTACTGCTTTTAATTTTTCCTATGTGTTTTAGCAAAAAATGTTTTTGACAAAAGTTTTAGGTCTAGATGAGCACTATCCAACGGTGTATCGCATGTCATATTTGATTCGAAATAAAATTTTGAAAATTTTTGAAGTCTGAACCGCCGTCATTTTTTTAAATTTTTCTTATGCGTTTCAGCAAAAAATGTTTTAGACAAAAGTTGTAGGGCTAGATGAGCACTATCCAACGATGTATCGCATTTAATTCTCCATATGACATAATAGTGTTCTGCTAACTGAAGCGGCATGTTCTTTGCAGGGGTTTTGAACTAAATCCTTGCAGATCACATTTCCTGATGGTCCCGCCAACCACCTAATAAAGTTTCAGCCGGAGCAGGTACGATCATAGTACCTTCGCGGCCGTCAGCTCTTTGTCTAATAGTCAAATAAGTGTTCACAATCGGCCTCGCTCGATTGCAACTTCTAATAGTTATAGTTTAATAAGAGTAATATTTTGGGAAGAAGCGTTTTTGGTGTGCCTACTTTTCCAATAACTGTATAATGGTCTCATAAACCAAATTTTATTACTCATTAGTTGACGTAATTTCATTGAAGCAGTTATAAATATAGTTATTTATTACTGCTGATGCATAATATGTATGGTTTCCAGCTGTGGCTAATATTCCGATGAACTCCAATTTTTACGATAATCCATTTACTCGATAGACTCAGAAATGAATGAAACTGGTTGTATATTCTTAAAATGTGCAACTTAGTCAAGAATGCAAGCCAATTCTTTAAGATAGTCAGTACCTCATAGCGAATGGCGACAATGACGTTACTCCGAGGGATACTACAATAAATACGTAGAAAGTTCATCCTTGAGGTGCAACTGAGCTGTCAATTATTATCGCTGACAAAGTAAATATATCTTTTAGTTTACCGGAAGGGAAAAAGCCGCATTGTTAACATTTTTGTAGTGTTTATTGTAATTTACCTTCCTTGTCCCGTGGAGATTTTGTTACGGTAATCCCTTTGCTGTTACCGTCGTGCACTCATTCAAAAAAAATTCTCACAGACTCAAAGGTACTTGGAGAAAAATGTGGATATTCGTGGTAGTAATAAGAAGGTGTTTAAATCCCTTTAAAATCTGATGTTAAATAAACAGATAAAGCGCCTTTTGAATTTACGTTGTGTATTAACCAAATGCACATGACATGTAACAAGTATAATAGGTTTTTGTACGCGTTCGAGCGGTTAGGGCACAAATTATTTTCCAATAGGATTGGAGATTATTAAGATAATCACATTTTTTCTTAAATAAATACATGGTTCACAGCGACAGTAAAAAGTTTTAAAAAGTGACAACAGTTCACAAAATTTGTCATAAGAGTAATGCTTTTTTGAAGTTTGAAGAAAAAATTTTGTATTTGAATTTTTAACCATTTTTTTGCATTTCAGAAAAATAGTTTTAACTGAATGAATGAATGAATGAATTATATCGAATAAAAGTTAAAAACATCTAAAACCGTCTGAAATTAAAAAAAAAAAGTAAAATAAATCTGTTATAAAAACTGTATATACAAATCGTAAAAATTCATTTTCAAAATAACAAACATTAGAACAACATGAATTAGACTTTATTTTAGAACGTAAAAAATCTGTATTACTTTTGCATACCTACCAGGATGTTAATGATGTGCGTCCTTATCCTTATCCCTACCCTAGGCTTCGAACCCTTGTAGGGGGTGGAAAATTTATATTAGTTTTTGTGAGAAAGATATTGATATTTTATAGGAGGTGTTTCTTTGACGAAGGTGGTAGGTGACCAGGGTTGTGTAACCACCCCCGGGGGTTGCTTTCATTCTTTAAAGGTGTGGAAAATATACTTTTTTCTGGGGAAAAAATTAATATTTTTTAAGAGGCGTTTCTTTGAGGAAGGTGCTAGGTGACCAGAGTTGTGTAACCAGCCCCGGGGGTTGTTTTCATCCTTCAAAAGGGTGGGAAATCAATTTATAAAAGCACATTAATAAACATATGTTTTATACTATCTTTCAATTACAGATGAAAAAATTGCTCACCCCCTTGAAGGGGGTGGTTACACAATCCTGGTCACCTACCACCTTCCTCAAAGAAACCCCTCCTACAAAACATTAATTTTTTTTCTCACAAAAACAAATAGCAATTTTGCACCCCTACAAGAGTTGGAAGGCTGAGGTAAGAGTGGCTGAGGTCAAATTCCTCGAGGGACCTTCCGTTCTACTCGAGGGAACAACAATTAGTCGAAAAACTGGGGAAAATAAACGGGTTCACGGAAAAGGAGACTTTGGGAGTGGTTTTTTGCCAATTTGACTGGGTTACCGAGGTGGAAAAAATTGGTTTGACCCCGGGAATTGATTCAGCACCTTCGAAAACGGGGGAGGGAGCATTGCCTAGTCCGAGGCGCAAACATTCGGTAGTTCTTCCAACTCCTTCAATGGACTAGTTACCAAATTTTAGGGCGCTGAAAGTGAGGGTGGGAAATAAGGACGGGAAGTAGATGATGGTAGATGTATGAAATGTGACACTTCCAGGCCTTCAATAAAGTCAATAGTATCAACATATATATTTGTAAATAATAACTATTTATCTTGTTCAGATTAGCTAAATATCAGGCATTTCATAATTCAAATGATGACTGCATGTATATTAGTTACATCGTTTATCGAATTTTAAAAAATGGACAAAAATAAGCTGGGTCTGTTTATTATTACTCCACAGGATAGTGATGTAATTCTGATAATCTTAAATCAAAATGTAAAACGTCGTTCAGGCATTAATAAAAAACTACATAAAAAACATCATTTAGAAATAGACATTTGTTTTTATTTTACTTATGTTTCCCATTATATAAAAACCAACTTTACTTTCATAATTGTTAATAATTAATGTGAGAACACTTCAATACAGGTCTGGGATTGCACGATAATAAAACAGTTTTACGATAAGCTTTAAAAAAATAATTAAATCGTTTTGATGAAACGACAGTAATTGCACTAACTGCATAAATGACAATTTTATCTTGATATAACTAGAAGGGTATTATTTAAAACAACTAACTGCCGAGTTTTAGTGTGCGGAATTTGCACGGTTTGCTCTAAGTACCTACTTTTGTTCCCATTAATGTTTCATTCATGTTTCACAAGACGATGGTGATATGCAGAATACATTTATAGTCTTTTAATCCATAAGCTAGTTATAGGCTTTAAGACTTTTATTAAGCAGTATCTCCAAGGCAAAACGAAAGCTCCGTGTAGACTCTTACTACTTCCCTATTTAAATTCTTTCTATTTTTTAATTTAGACGTGCATAAGTAATTTATGCATACCTAATGCGTTATTACTTTACGTACAGAAATAAATGTATTCAAGGTATTGACTACTTCTTCTACTGTTGAGATTATTATCTTTCTTTCATCTTCTATGTATTCAAACTGTGCGTTTGCTTCTTCTGCTTCTGCCTATCTTCTGAGGTGGTTTAGCCCCCTCTTCAAAGTTTTGAGCCCATCTTTCTAATACCTGCTCTTTTTCACTGAGAATTAACACTTTTCTGTTCCTTACAACCGATAATTTATTATAATATCATTTGGGAAGCAGTGATAACATATCATACTCACAGAATATGTGAAGTAAATGTAAATAAATAATAAAAGGGACTATTAAATTCTGCAGACCGTTGGCCATAGTATTCAATGTGGTCATGACAACACACTCAAAATCCCACAGCTTAATGTACCACTAGAGAAAGATGTGCCCATAGCCTTGAAAAAGTTTAAAAACAAATTAACCACTGGTTCTGATGCAATTCCATCATTTTTAACATGCTTTTATTAACTTCACCTGTATGTATGTAACGGAATCTTTGAACGTAATTCTCACCCACTTCAAAACGCCAGGTTAAACTAAAACTTTGCATACTCATACCGAGGACAATGCAATAATTTGACTAACTTTATCCTAATGTCCTCATCAGGATCATCAGGATAAAATAAAATTTAAAAAATGACTAATCTAATGTCGAGATTTTCCCGGAGGCACCGCTGTTATTAATAACAGCAGAGAGTTCCATGTAATGGTGATGTATTAGATGATTTCATCAGATTACGAGATAATTCATAAAACAGCCTGATAACCCGTTGTCACATATGATAAACCAAAAAGTTGAGTCTTCAAGTTACTATGAAATTTAAATTCGTTTAGATTACAGAAAGTAAAAATAAATTATAGTTTAAAAAAAATCATATTTAAAAAAAACTAAAAAACATGCTTTAATAGCAAACCGAACTAAAAAGTAAAAAATAAGTTCAAAATTCATTTTATTGTAAAAAGCGTTGGGTGCTTTTTACTATATTTATAATTCTACTTTTATCAATAGCTACCAACAAAATATTTATAACAATTGATATCAAGCACCCCACGCTTTTTACAATAAAATGAATTTTAAACTTTTTTTTTATTTTGTAGTTCGGTTTGCTATTAAAGCGTGTTTTTTAGTTTTTTAAACTATAATTTTTTAAAATAAAATATTTTAATTTAACTCTTCAGTTTGAAACATTTCCTCAAATTTGGTGTAGGGAGACAAGAATGCAGTTGAGAATTATAGACCTATACTTATCTTCTGTAACTGGCAAGCTCTTTAAAGTTTTACATGATATTTTATCTTTTCATGTTAAATCTCAAATTTCAGTGGTTTCTTAGCTGGTAGATCAACAACCACTAATCTTATAAGTATTACCAGTTTTCTTGCCACATCATTGGATCAGGGTAGTCAGGTTGATGTAATTTATACTGACCTCTCCAAGGCTTTTGATAGGCTTGATAATGGTATTTTATTGAAAAAATTAGCAACGTTTTCACTAACCTCGCACTTTATTAATTTATTTTGTTCATACCTGTTCAAATCTCGGCAATTTCAGAAGTACCGCAGGGTTCAGTTCTTGGACCCGTACTTTTTATACTATTTATTAATGATATCTGTCAGGAAATTGAGACATGCAATGCTGTTAATGTATGCCGACGACATCAAGCTATTTATCTCGATTAGCTCAGTAAGCGATTGCAATAGATTATAGCAAGATCTCACAATAATCATTAATTGGTGTAATATCAATAAGTTACCGTTAAACACATTGCTATGTTCTTTACGAGGAAAACTAATTCAATAACTTTTCTGTATAATATAGGTACTGAAAATGTTAACAGATGTTCGGAATTTAAGGACTTAGGAGTTAGTTTTGATTCAAAACTAACTTTTGTTCCTCATGTTAATTGTATTAATAGCTCATTCCAATAAAAATCTGAGTTTCATTATGAAAAACTCGAGACACTTTAAAAATGTTTCAACTGTCACTCTTAAGCATCTTAAATAAGTGTCTTATAAATCTGATGATGTCTATCCAGCTATTGACACCCCTCAATCTGAGCTCTTAGCTAGGTTTGACTTGAATGACTTGGCGTCATGACGAGTGTACTTTGCTGTACTATTTTTACATAAACTTAACCAACAAAATTGACTGTCCCGAGTTATTTAGCTACTTCAATTCGATATACCATATTTTCAAACTCGTTCGTATTGTCTATTTTACTTACCAAGTCCTCGTACAAATTTATTAAAATTTTCACCTATTTTCTTCATGTGCTCACATTATAACCAATATCAGGCTATCTTGGGAATTTTCAACTGTAATATTTGTAACATCAGGAGATGCATTTTAGGTAATTAAGTAATATGTATGTACATATATGGAACATGGGTGTATGTATATTCTGTATGTATGTAAATATGTTAATATTGGAGATTGTTTTGTCGTTATTATCAATTGCTATTATTGGGGTGTAATGGGGTAGTGAAGCGCAAGTTATAGCCTCTCCTACTCAATTGTTAACCTCACCTTCGCGATGAGTTCAATTTGAACTTGGTGCATCCTGTTTTTACTAACGAGGCTCTAACGACCGAGTAAGGGCGGAATAACCCTTACCTTTTGCCGTGAGTACATCCACCTTCTCACGAAGAGTGCGGTAAAAATAATCCACCGCACACAAAGGTTGCTTTTGAAATCGTTTGGTTACCCCATCGTCGCAGTCTCCTTCTGTGCCATGGGACCACACCACTCGCCTTCCGCAACCGAGCTGGTCAGTTGCATACCTGCTCCAGCTAAAACTTCAAATGCAGCTTCGTTTTCAGTCGATTAAGGCTTAAAAAAAATGATCGACGTTCAAGTGGGACAAAATCATCCGGAAGTAAAATACCCTCCTGATCGGATCTCCGGGGGAGGGTGCCCACAGGGACACCTCATCGAATGTCGAAAAAACACCGACAAGTTAAACCCAAGAAAACTAATTCTTTCATCTACGGTGCTTGGAATGTTCGTACTTTGAACTACAGCACTCGCACCGATCGGCCTGAAAGGAGAACTGCTCTAATAGATAGAGAACTTCACCGACTCAATGTTGACGTTGCAGCTCTCAGCGAAACTCGATTTTTGGAGGAAGGCTCTCTCTCAGAAAAGTACTACACCTTCTATTGGAAAGGTCTTCCCACCAATTCAAGAAGACAACATGGAGTAGGATTTGCCGTTCGGAATCAACTTGTATCCAACTTAACACAAATACCACAAGGCCTATCCGAACGTCTAATGCTGCTACGCTATAAGCTATCAGATGGCAACGCGGTAAATCTAATAAGCGCCTACGCTCCCACTCTGGATGCAAGTCACGAAACCAAGGAAAGTTTCTATCAACAGCTGGAAGAAACCCTCTGTAGAATACCTAAAACGGAATGACTCGTTATTCTTGGCGATTTTAACGCTAGAGTAGGGAGAGATGCAGACACCTGGCCAGGCATCATAGGCAAGAACGGTTTGGGCAACATGAACGCTAACAGTCAACTACTCCTAACTAAATGCTCCGAACATGATCTAGTTATAACAAACACCATTTTTCGACGAAAGGATAAATTTAAAGGCACCTGGCGTCACCCCAGATCAGTTCACTGGCATCTACTGGACTATGTTATCGTACGTAGGAAGCATCTCAAGGACGTCCAAATTACAAAGGCGCGCATTGATAGCGAATGTTGGACCGATCATCGTCCTGTTGTCTCTAAAATGAAAATTGTTATGAGACCCAAACACCGAAGAACTCAAGTAAAACGTAGACCCCCGTCTCTGTATTAGTAAATTGCGTGACCAACAAACCGTCGAACAGCTAAAGCAAAAAATTCAAGAGAATTTGAGTGCACTAGAAGAAACCAATTCTGTAGATGTCGCTACTACCTGGACACAAATTAAAAACAGTTTAAAAAGTGCGAGCAAAAAACAGGAGGACTGGTTCAATAATAATGAAGCTTTTATACAAGAACTTCTTGACCGCAAACATATTGCCTTCCAAAACGCTATCAACCACCCCAACGACTCATCAAAAGCAGAAGCTTTTACCCAATCTAAGTATGAAACGCAACGCGAAATCAGAAGAATAAAGAACGAGTGGTGGGCAAGCAATGCCAGAGAAATTCAAAGGTACGCCGATTCACACGACTACAGGAATTTCTTTCAAGGAGTAAAAGCAGTGTACGGCCCCAGTCGGAAAAATATGTGCCCTATTAAAGAGTTAAATGGAAATCTCCTCAAAGAAGACCAGGAAATAAGAGCCCGATGGAAAGAACACTACTCTAACATTCTTAACCAGCAAAGTCAAGCCGATCACGATATTATAAATCTTATCCCTCAATATGACACCTTCGAAGACTTAGATAAACCACTAACAACAGAAGAGATCTTAACCGCCATTGGGCAGCTAAAAAATAACAAATCTCCCGGCGCCGACTCACTCCCAGCTGAGATTTTTAAAGCTGTGTCGTCAGAGCTCATACCCTACCTCAAAAAACTGTTTGATGTTGTGTGGGAAAGTGGTCAAGCTCCGCAGGAGTTTCGTGGTACACTTTTAATCAACCTCTTCAAAAACAAAGGGAGCGCTGCGGATTGTGGAAATTACAGGGGTATAGCTCTCCTGGCTGTTGGAGGGAAGATACTCACTAAAGCGATGGCAAATAGGCTAACACCTGTTATGGAAAAGTTACTTCCTGAAACACAGAGTGGCTTTAAACCAAACCGAGGCACATCGGATCTAATCTTCGCACTTAAACAGCTTCAAGAAAAAGCACTCGAACATCAAGGAGAAATTCACATGGCCTTCATTAATTTAACCAAGGCATTTGACTCGGTGTACAGGGAAGTGCTCTGGAAAATTATGCTCCGCTTAGGTATCCCTAGAAAATTTGTGGAAGTATGTCGCAGTCTACATACAAACAACAACGCCCAGGTTATGTATAATAATGAGGCAACCGAACCTTTCCAAACCCTCACTGGAGTTAGGCAGGGATGTGTTCTGGCACCCCTACTTTTTAATTTGTTTACCACTGCTCTAACAATTATTGTTGGCAACAAACTGACAGTCAGAGGAATAGGTCTCAGATACCGTTCTGATGGCGGTCTCTTTAACATAGGGCGCTTTAGAGCTTTCATGAAGACACGCACACGATTCATTTGTGATACGGATGACTGTGCACTCTCTACGCCAGAAGAGCTTCAAGAACTTTTAGATGTGTATGCCCAGAGCTATGATTCCTTGGGACTTAAAATCAACATTGGAAAGACTAATATTATGTCAACTCCTCATCAAGTGAACCAAATAGACATTACACTTAACGGAAATTCTCTTGAAGTGGTGGACCAGTTTAATTACTTAGGCAACGTTGTTAATGACAAAGCAAACATGGACAGCGAGATTCGCAATAGAATTAACGCTGCATCTAGAGCACTCTGGGGACTTAGAGAGAGAGTATTTGACAACCACGACCTTGCTTTGTCAACGAAAATGGCTGTCTACAGAGCAGTTGTCATTCCAACACTGCTATATGGATGTGAAAGCTGGGTCACTTACCGTCGTCATGTGAAAGAATTAGAAAGTTTTCAGCAAAGACACCTCAGAGGTATGATGAAAATCCGTTGGTTCCATCACATATCAAACGTGGAAGTACTCAGGATAGCAAACAGCCTTCCAATTGAGGTGCTTATTTCAAGAGCACGCCTAAGATGGGCAGGTCACGTTCATCGTATGCATGATAACCGCCTTCCTAAATGTACATTTTATGGTGAATTGCTAAGCGGTAGAAGAAGGCGTGACGGTCAACGAAAGAGGCTCAAAGACGTTCTCCATGAAAATCTAAAATCCTGCGGTATTCCAGACGAGCAATGGGAACAACTTGCAGCGGACAGAACCGAATGGCGAGGGGTTGTGACCAGCTATCAAGGAAATGTTGCTGCAAGAAGGCCGAATCCAAGACCTAACCAGGTCTATGTTTGTCCTGACTGCGGTCGACATGTGCTCTCCCGAATTGACCTCTATAGCCATAGTCGTGTGCACCGTAGATGAATGGGAATTACAATAGACTACACCTTTTACTTGCTTTTTATTACACACAATCTATCGACTGTAACATTTTTTATACTCGGACTCGAGTAAAGGCTAATAATAATAATTATGGATTATATTGTAAATTTTTGAAGATGTATATTGGCTAGTTAATTTACATATTTGGCTGATAAATTGATGTGATTGTTATAACTATTGTTACCATCTTTAATTTAACAAGTTAAAAGTTTATCGGTTTGTTGTAAATATCACTTGGTGTTTCATAATTGCTATATATGTAAGGATATAATATATTGTTCTTATTTTTATTGCTTATTGGTCGAAGTAGGTCTTCCCTTAAAGAAACTATGCGCTCAGTGATTAATGAAATTGTTAATAATTGTTATACGTCTATAATTCTCAATATTAAATTTTTTACCTTCCAATTTTTTTCATGGAGTAAGTGACATTTCGCACTTAAGGGGCATCACCGTACTCAGAGTTTTTCAAGGTTCCAAAAATATAATAATATACAGGGTGTTCCATTTAAAAATCAAAAGTTGGGGTTATTTTAGGTGAAACCGGAAGTGGGAAAAAATTACAGTTATGCCACAAAGTGTCTTCTTGGTCATATAATACATCTACTAAGTTTCATTCTGATATTCTTAAAAATAAGGAAAAAGGGCCGTTGATACCCGGTATATTTGATTGAATAGCCAAATGAAATAAAAATGTGAGAGCATTTGAAAAGAAACTAGCGCAGTCGTGCAATATAAAGGCTGGGATTTTATCCGAACCCATCGTATATTCCGGTTTGATTTTTTAAAGAGAATTTAAAACTTCTCGTTCAGCAAACCGCTCAGTTGTTAAAAATTCAATATTTTCCTCTACGTATCCTGGACTGAACCACTTGAAGTGATATATGAACTGCCAAAATATTCTGGAAAACCATTTACCAATTCTTTCTTGCTCTCGTAATGTTTGTCTTTGTAATACATAGCTATTCGTAAGTTATTATTAGTTTTTTGCAGCTAATTAAACTGCCAGAACTTATTCGGATTGATTTATGATTTCCTATGTCGCCCCAGTATTTCTTATATTCAGCAACAATATGTTCCTAATAATTTAAATTCTTCAAGTGCAAAGAGATCCTCAAGGTTTTTGTAGTCACACCACTATCTATGTTTTAATTTAATACTATTAATTATATTGGAATTATACTAAGACGAGTAACATATGCCTTTAATTACAGTTTTAGGGAAAGTTGTACTTAGAACGGCATATATTTTTTCACAGAATTGTTTAAAAGCATCGTCTATTGTCAATATTGAAAAGAAAATTCCAATCGATATTTCCTAAGTTCTGATAAAAAAATCCGCAAGTTAGCTTAACGATAGTTAACAGGTTCGGTTAACTATGCTTTTTTTATTCTTATGTTTCTTACGAATATCGAGTAATGTCGAGAGTGCTAGGTGGTGAGTGTTCTCATTAATCAATATCAGAAGCTTTTATCTACTATACGAAATTAGCAGTTAGCCTATAAGAGAAGAAAGAAAAAAAATTTTATACGTAGCTATACGAAAGAAAGAAAGTTATTATAATTTTGTCCGTTATTATTTCATGTTATGTTTTATACTTATATATTTTTGACATTTCCCCTCCTCTATAATCTTAAGTAAGGCTATCAGCGAACCGACCTTTGGATCAGTCAATTTCAAATTACTACGACCTTGCGCTAATAAGTTATTTTGAATTAAGTTCTAATCATTTACCAGAATTTCTTTGAATTTATTTTTTAAAATGCTTCCTAAGTTTACTTCTGTGAGTGATAGTTTCACCTGGCAGAAAACAAACAGTTGCCCTTCAACATAAATGACTATGAGTTCAATTAAATTCAGACCTCCCGACTTCAGATTCATGTACACCTGTTACATTTCGTTCTCATACTCAAGAATTCCATTTAGTCTGTAGAACATTGTATACTGAGATATCGCGGTAAGAAGATTAAGTCCGACGTTCATTGTACAATCTTCCATAGTTTGCATTATTTTCTCTTCCATGACCTCGAATTGCGAACGATTTTTTCGAAATTTGTTGAATATAGGGTTTGCCAATCGAGCGAGAACATTTAAAATGACAACAACTCGGTGGGTAATTTTATTTGAAGAAGTTTATTTACATAATCCTATGTTATACAGTATGTTTCATTCCTCGTGGACTCATCTTAACGTTTTAACTATCTATCAATGAAGTAGTTTGTATCTGGAGATTTAGGTCAATGTACCAGACGATTTGAGATGTAATTTGAGTAAAATATAAAAAAAGTTTTGTAAAGAGAGAAGATAATAAGGACGTGGCACTAGATACATGAGATCCTATAAATCTACCGAATTTTTGTATTTTTGGGTGTGTTGTTCTATTGTTCAAAGGAACAATGTTTAATAAGGACAATCGCATGTGCATACCTGATGACTTGGAAAAAGTGCTTCAATATCTACATAGTTACCCTATAATCAAGAACGCCATTTTCCCTAGAACATGCAAAGTTTTTCCACAAAAGAGAAAGTTTGATGGCCCGATTTATTGTGGAAAATCTAGGAGACACAGGAACTACTTTATTGAAAACCATATGACTATATTTTCTCTACAAACCTTAACCAAATGAACAACGAGCAATACTCTACCCAGACTGCACCTACGGCCCCCGAAAGTTCCCTTCCGTGTGCAACGTCAGTCAGTCAGTCATGTTCTAATCCTAAAAAGTATACTTTCTTAAAAACGGAATTCATTATAACTTCCTGAACCATATTTTAGCGATAGCAGTAATAATGATGCATCGATTTTGGTGAAGGAAAAATAGGAGACGATTAACAGGCTATTTGAGAATAATGTTTTCTTAAAAAATGTTTTCTTAACCGCCTCTCAAGTTACCGAAGTAACCCCTTGAAAGATCTCAAAGATCTTGTGCTAGGTAGAGACGAGGCCCTACAGTTTAATGTGGACTCCGAACCACTCTTGGGGCAATTTTTTTAATGAAAAATTGTTTCGCCTTGCGGGAATCGAACCCACTTCGCTAGGCAACTCAGTTTGCTAGCCAATTACAATTACAATTTAAAATTCTTTATTAACTTTTATGTACAATTCATTTCTCTATTTTATTTATTTCATAGTATATCATAGTTAACAATTTGATAATTTCCCGGCGCGTTACAATAAGTTATCAACTTAGAAGCGAGACGGGGGGCCGATCTTATGCCAAATATGAATAAAATAGAGTTAAAATTTATAAATGAAAAACGTTCTCCAAAAAGATTAAACTAAATATCGATTAGAATATGCAAAATGTTTTAAAAAATGAAAATTAAATTAAATTCTTTCTAATATATACAATTATAAGTTTGACTTACAGGGAAACTTATTGCTAAGAAAAAACCTGCTTTAAAAATATTCTATTTACATCTGAAAATACACCGGTTGTATCGGTAGAAATAAAATAATCAAGAAATAAAAAGAAAATTATAAGTCATAAAAACAACTAGTATTTAATTTTAAAATTTTATATATTGCTAGCCAGACGCGTTAGCACGCTGAGCTACCGTAATAGTCTTTATTGCCTAACAGATTACAAAAATATATATGAGATATAACATGGTTGTACATTTGGAAATTGTGCAAATGAAAAATTCTAAAAATTGTTTTTATGTTCCATAGTAATACTACGTATCTCTTTTAAAGAATATATTACAAAACGTACTTAGTTTATTTAAATTACTACATATAATATACATGAGTGAACGGAACAGTAAGTTGGTTCTAGCCATTGGCAAATTAAAAATAACTACTTCTCTAGATGAAAACATTGGCATTCGAAAATTCAACTCTCCAAGGAGATGCATGCTATCAATTTTGTTGTGCAGAAGTTTAAAATCAAAGTTTAAACTGACTAAAACAATCCTCAATTGTAGTGATGGCATATAAAAGTTTCAAGTAGTAACTGATTATCGTAACCTCTTTTGGGTTAAGCACCATAATCTTTGAAATGCATAAATTTTAAGAATTTTCTTTGTACATTTTCAATAGTAGATTTTTGGTTATTATAGAATGGATACCAAATAAACGAAGCGCATTCTAATTTAGATCTTACATCTACATCTTACTTTTAGTGCTTGCATACTATGAAAATTCCGACAGTTCTAATAATAAAGCCCAACATGCATAATGAGGATGATACAGATCGACTAATGTGATCGTTAAGTTTAGTGTCAAAAATTACGCCGAGGTCTTTTATAACTTCACATCGATTTAAATCTATTGAATTTATTTTATATGTAAAGTGGATTGGTTGTTTTTTTTAGAGTAAAGCTCTTAGTTCTACATTTCTGAATATTTAACTGTAATTTATTCATCTGGCACCAAATTTCAAGATTTTCTATTTGACACTGAATAAACACAATCCTCAGTATCGTTCACAGTATAATACATTTTTAAATCATCAGCAAATAAAATTAAGTTGCAGTGAATGACATTTGTAATGTTTTTGATAAATAATATAAATAACAAGGGTCCCATATTGGATCCCTGAGGAGGATGTAGAATAAAAATATTTTGAATTAAAGACTATCACTGAATCCGCTAGCTTTTAATTTGCTAATAATGATTCCATGATCTATTCGTTCAAAAGCCTTGGAGAAATCTGTGTATATTACGTCTACTTGACCTTGATTGTTAATTGCCTCAGATACGTATTGAGAAAATGTTGCCAGATTTGTGGACTGGTTTTCCATAAGACCGTGCCGAAGGGGTGAAATTATATTTCTAACACATGGATACATTTTATTATACAGAGAGATCTCTAAAACCAATGGCGTTGAAAACATAATTTTCAGTAAATTCGATGACATTCAAAATTGGTTATTATTATTTTCTAGGAAAAATCAGTATTGGTAGAATGTGAATAAACACTACTAAAGTAATTACTAAACCCATGCATTATCAATTGAGGTGTGTCAAATATATCATCTTCGTTGACTAATTTGCCTGGTATTCTGGTACGACTTTTTTTGATTGGATATAAGACCAGATATAGTTAGGATCGGTTTTCAATTTCTCTTCAATAGAAACTAAATGTGATCTATATGCGATTTTACTAGCGACCTCAAAAATTTTCTAGGTGGACTGCAGCTTTTGTTGTTTTAAACTTTTTATGATAGTAATTTTTTAACTTAATATTATTAATGATATCTAAGGTATACCATAATGGATATATACTTTTTTTATTTTTATAAATGGGTACATGGTTATCAAAGATTGATGTTAATTTTTCATTTAAAAATGTACAAGCTAGATCAACAGATTCAAGAGTTTATTTTTGTTGTTGATGACAAAGGATACCGAGACCGAACTTACTATTCTATTGCTAGCTAATGGGGACTAACTACAGAGACCTCTGTCTGTAAGGGAATATACATAATACTATGCTTGTCGTTGAAATGAAGACAATCCCAATCATGAAAACCAAAAGTTATTACTTTTGGTTAGCTTAGTTAGATTGGTTAGTTAGATTATTATCTAATTTACTATTGTCAATCTGTACATATGTAGGTTTAAATCTGAAAAGCTATTTGTCATTTTATAAATTCCTGATTTATCATTATCTCGACAGGATATGTAATGATTGAAAAATATACAAAAGAAAAAATACAAATTTAAACTAGTAGCGTAAATATTTACCCATATGAATAACGCTATTTATGTTGCGCGGTTACTGATTTACAATATATTTATTCGTTTATTCATGTTTTGTGTACAAAAAATATTAATTGGTTGTCACATAATTTTAAGATAAGACAGTATATTCCCCTATACTTACAATTGTTTCTTTGTTTCAGGTAAAATTATAGTTTCGGTGCGAGCAGAAATGGTAGGTAATAAATCGCTTATTTTTATTAATAATATTACTAACTGCCATTAGTTATTCCAAATATTACGTAACTATTATCGAAAATTGTCATAAAAGCGAGGATAGTGGTGGAAAGAGTCAAATTAGAAACATTTTATTCTGAACGCATACCTATGACGAATTTGTTGGTTCCAAATACAGCACATCATAAATCAATATCCAATATGGTGTTGCACAAGGGACCATGTTGGGGGCCAACCATAGCCATGCTGTATGTTAGTGGGTTGCTCTCCCTGCATTCCAGTGAAAAAGTTTTTAGTTTTGCCGGTGGTATGCCTCTCTTATATACAGCTAGTAGCTCTTGGGCAGAATTAAAAACTAAAGCTGAAATAGAAAACGTGCAACGAAAGCTTTTGACAAATTTTTCAAAAACGTTTTTTTTTTTTCAATAATAATTTAAAATGTTCTTAAAATCGTAAATGCGCAATCTCAAAACTTAAAATTTTCATCACTGAGGAAAGCCGTGTTTTAGAAACGGTTTTTTTAAATAATGTAAAAACTCGAATACAACAAAAGTTATTGCATTATTAAAAAACCGCTGCACATCCGCAACATCCAAGATTTTATATCCAAGTGTTATACACACTAAATCCCGGTGTAATATTTTACTCCCTTTAATAATAGGGGGGGGATGGTGGAGAGGGTGGCTAATGCCAAAATAAATTTTAAAGTCCCTTGGCTTTCGCACACACACTAAATCCCAATTTAATTTTTTACTCCCTTTAATAATAGGGTGGGGGTGGTAGAGGGGGTGGCTAATGCCAAAAATTTTTTAGAGTTCCTTGGTTCTCGTATACACACTAAATCCCAATTTAGACGTTTCGTTCTTGTATATACACAAAATCACATTTTTTTCCCCTTTCATAATAGTGTGGGGGTGGTATTGGGGGTGATTTTGAGACCTTGACTCTTCGTACATGAGCTAATTTGCAATTTTATGGACTCTTGCTTGCTTGCTTTGCCTATTTACCCTTATTTACCCCATTTATCCCTGAACCCTTCAACGGAATTAGATCAAAATATAATCTAGTTCCAGATTTCGTTATAATACCAAAATGTACCAAATTTCAAGTCAATATCATAAACGGTTCCAAAGTAAACGTGCGCACAATAAAAATTACAGACCGGCAGACCAACCGACAGACAGAAATAAATTTTTTCGCTCAAATTTCGTTGAAAAAAAATTTTTTTGTGGCCTTTGTCTCAACCAGCTTTGAACCCACTATAACGAAATCATCCACAAGATGGCTTTTAAAGGTACTGATTAAGAATATCCGACTAGATTTTTTCTAAAAAAATCGCTAATATAAATTTTCGGAAATGCCACCCTGATGCTAGCCTATGTAAAGGTATGGCTATGATTATTCTCAAATTTTTATTGGTCATTAAGTTCCATTGTGGGCAGTAACCAATCACCCAAAAAAATGGATTAGTAGCTTTTTGAGATATAAGAGTAGCTCCATGAAAGCTGCGACGCACTATATATGAAACAGATTGTTAATTGAAAATATCATTTTTGTTTGTGGAGTTTTGTCAAGAATATTGTCAGGGCAATTTTCACGGGGCACAGTTTTTTTTATTATATATTTGTTAGTCTTCTTTTTCACCATATCTACTGAAAAGTTGAAGTGGGTTACGTTGAAAAGTAAAATAAAAAATGAGTAACCTGTTTCTCAGAAATGGGGATCATTTCAATATGGAGTTAAATACTTTTTTCTACTCCCTTATGTAAATTTGCTGTTTTCCGTACAGTCTGTAGAATGGATAAATGGGCCATTCCAGTTAACTGAACGGATATATTTCATATACGTTCTAGGATGGATATGAAATCGACCAATCACAGTTCGTGTATTAAGTACATAGGCAACTATTCGTTTTAAAAAATTCAAGTTAATGCGTAAGCTGTCAAAGTAATTGTCAGTGTGTATTCGCGCAGTTTGAGCTAGAAAATAATTTAAAACGAGTGATTCCTGTACAGAATCGTTTAACGGGTATACCACCTAAAATTTTATTGAAATTATTATATACAGACAAAATTTTAGAGATATATTATGACAAAAAAAAAAAGTAGCTATATGTGGGGATTGAACTTGATCTCTTGCATTTCGAAGCGTGACAATTTTTTTTTTATTTGCCAATTTAAATATCTTTATTCAAAATTATATATAATTTATTTCTTAACCATAGCATTTCATTTATTGCCTGTGCACATTGTATATATATTCAAAAAGTGAATACAATAACAATTTATTTATTTATATCACCAAGAACACAGCGAAGTGTAAGTAGCATATAAACCCGTCGTTGGAAGACAGTTGTATTGAAATACTTGAAGTTAAGTTAATTTTTGGTTTTCTTTTCTGCTCTCCTAATAATAGTTTAAGCTAATTCTCCTTGTATTTCTGCAATGCAGTTATGATGTGACAGTTAACGATACATTTTGTTTATTAGTGAATTACGTGTGATTACTGTAGGAAATAATTTATAAAAAATTTACTTAAGGGTGCGAGAATAAAAATTTAATATAAAAAGTATTCTAGAATAACATGTCTATGTACAATAAAAGATTTACAGGTATAATTAGAATTTATTCTGGCGCACCGAAGTACAAGGGTATTAGGAAGGTATAGGAAGAGGGGATGAAAGGAAGGGGGAGGAAAGAAAAGTAGTTTGTCTGTATGTGAGAGTTATGTGTAGTAAGTTATTGTCAGTCTATTGTATCATAAATATAACCACTAGGCTACTGAAGCTTTTGTAAAATGTTTGCACCTAGAGCATAAGATTTAGCAGAAGCTAAGTTTGTATATTAAAATTTGATTAAAACTATTATTTGTAGTTTTTCTTAATCCGGTCGTAGAAAAAGTATACTGTACAACTCGAGTGGATTATCCATATCCACTCTTGTTGCACAAACTACTATTGTGTCTTAGATCTACCCTTAAAAGTTGTATAACAATAATTATTCTGGTCATTAGAATAGAATTAGCTTAATCACGTTTACTTCTCATTCATTTCACGTTCATTATAATTCATATCAGACTTTCAACAGTTTTTCTTGCGCTTGATCAAATCCGGATGCAATTGTATCCTGTTGTAGATATTTGAGTAAAGCACAAAGAAAATTAATTAACACTTTGAAAAAAAAATCGTTACAATAATTGTTTTGTAAATACTTTATAATGAGAAGTCTAAAACTGAGACATGGTTCGCAATTAATATTGAATGCTGAGACAAAAAGTAATTAAAACTTTACAACATGATTATGCTGCTCAAATTGCACATATTCTCAATTGCGTGTCCCATAAAATAAAGAAATTGTTTATGGGAATAATTCTAAGTGTTGCTGAAGGACTGTAGAGGTGCATTTCAAGTAACAAAGCTATAGGCATTCAGACAGTTTTTAAATAATGTCGGCGTTAAGCGATCTTGCTTATATTTTTTGTGTGATGATACAACATGTAAAGATTATTATGGATGGATTTACAACACTTTATAAAATAGTAGCAACTATAATTTTCAAAGTTCTTTATGTACTGACTAATATAATTAACTTTTATTAGAAAATAACACATATTTGAATTTTAATAGCTGATTTGATTATTAAGATATCAATTACTAATACTGTTTATCGAAATAACTTTCAATTATAAGGAAATAATTAATGATTCCACTAGAATAACTGGTCAAAGCGAAATATTGCTATGTTTAATTAAGTCTTAGATGAGTATTTTTCTGACCACAACATTGCATCTTGTGAGATTCAATTGAACGATTACATTTGCATTGCAAACCTGTAGTATTTAATTTGGATTAATTTGCCACTAATTGAAAAACTATATAGAATAAAATAATAAAATACTTATTTCAAAAATTTAGGCTACAAATTAAAAATAATAATCACTAGTTATTGAATAAGCTATTACCTTAATAGTAAATTATATCTGAGTTATTTGAACATATGTTAAAGATACAGAATATGATTTTGCTACTATTTACAATTTTGTATAAAACCCTTTTATGACACCACAGATATTAGACAACCCCCAAGTCCAGAAACCAGAGGCTTGTGCGGAAGGGGGTTACACATTGAAAAACGCGGACATACAACCATATCCTCCAACAGTGCCAGTGCCGGAGCCGGGGCTCGAAACCGGTGGCGCGATACGCATTCGATTAATCGCGATTGCCACCTCACGCCTTAACCAACGCGGATATCGGCTAGATCAAGACCTATATAAAAAAAAAATTAACGTTTTTCACTTTCGAAGACATGCATAATTAATTCTTTTTAAATGTTTAACTAATCATTATTATATTGTTTGATCTCCTCGAGAAGTTGATTAAATACGGAATAGGACATTTCATCGCCGTCAATTCACTGCGGCCATTTTGCTACTATTGTTTCGCCGCCAGCCGTTTCGCCACTGGTCCAGTTGGCTGGCTCGAAGTGACAGCTTACGTCAAAGAATTGTCAAAGATAAATACTTTCCTGACAATGGAATCCCGAATCGTAAGTAAGCGCGGTTGTGAAAAGTTTTCAAACGACGGTTTCATCTACGTTTTTGATACAGTAAGTGCAAGAGATGATAATTTAAAGTTTTGGCAATGTGAAGAACGAGGTCGATGCAGGGCTGGAATTCACACGCTTAATGGAGAAGTAATTAAATAAGTCAATGATTCATCAGCGGCCAATGTTGAAGTGAAGAGAGTGGTGACAAGAATAAAAAATCGAACGCAGGAAACTGTTGAATCTACCAACCAAGTAATTAATGAGTGCATCACAGGATTCACGCAAACCTCTCAAGCTGTTATACCGTGTTGAAGCGTTACGAAAAATGATAAGAAGAAAACGCAACGAAATTAACTGTGTTCCAACAGACCCCACCAATATGCAAGAGCTGATCATACCGGAGTTGTACCAACAGTATGTGCCTCAAGCTGGAGTTACAATCAACTTTTTGATATGTGATTCGAGGCCTGGATCAGATAGAATTATAATTTTTGATCGGGAAGATTGGCTTAAACATTTATCCACTTCAAGTATTTGGTACATTGATGGGACTTTCAAAATATCTCCTAAAATATTTAGCCAAGTGTACGTTATTATGGCGAAAAAGTTCAATGGTTTACATCCTATAGTCTACGCTTTGCTTCCGAATAATGGTGCAACTTACTGGCGAATGTTAGATAAGAAAAACTGCCAAATATAAGTTCATCTGCTATAACGATTTTGGGCAAGGTGTTTTATCAGCTATTAGGGAATGCTTTGCAAATACAGTTATAAAGGGATGCTTATTTTATCTAACTCAAAATATGAGGAAGCATGTAGCTGAGCTGGGGCATGTGCGCGTGAATACAACAACAATCCTGAATTTTCTCTTAAAGTAAAAATGCAATAAACAAAATAGGTATAAAATGGTAATTTTTTAAATAGGTTAATGCTTTAGCTGTTGTGCCGATATCAAATTTGGATGAAGCTATCGATGTTCTTGCGGAATATCTACCGAATGATATTTTGCCCTTGTTGAATTATTTCGAAGAAAATTACATTGGAAAACTAAATCGTTGGGGTACTGCAAGACGGAGTCCAATGTTTCCCTCTGATGTATGGAATGTCTACGAACGTACTTTAAGTGCAGAAGATTGCACAAATAATTATGTGGAGGCTTCACATCGTCATCTTCAAACTGAGTTGGGTGTAGACCATCCGTTTATATGGCAATTTATTGATGATCTAAGAAAAATTCAAAAGAGTCGCGATGTGTACATGGAGCAACTAATTGCTGGCCAACTTCCTCCTCAAAAATTTAAGAAATTCCGTTTGATTGATGACACAATTTTAAGAATTGTACGTGATTTCGATAATAGAACCATGTTGCAGTATTTGCGTGGAGTACCGCACAATTACCAATCATTGTATTAATAAATCATCTTCTCATTGGTATCTTGAAAATTATTTTTTTGTTGAGATGGGCAATATGTCTCGATTGCGACATATTCAATTAATATGCCATTTTACAAACAGTTACAAAGCAATGGAATTCTGATTTTTAAGTAAGCGTGGCTGTGAAAAGTTTTCTAACGATGGTTTAACCCCTTATCTTAGAATTCAACTTTTCATGTGAGGTTAGATTAAGATATTTCTTTGATATAACTGGTGGCGGAATGAATCGGTGGCGAAACGGCTGGTGGTGAAAAGGTCTGGCGTCGAAACGGCCTCGGCAAAACGGTTGCGGCGAATTGGCGGCGTCGAAACGTCATAGACCCGATTGAATACAATGATTCCTTTATAAAACAGTGTTTTTGGCTCAATGTTTGATTGAGGAGGCTCTATAAAGAAGTCATTTACATTTCTCGTATTAAATATGTGTACATTTCATACAAATTTAATTTTATTTCTTAAATAATCTGGAGTCGATTCGTTTTTACTTGCTTTTCTTTAACTCACAACGTAGTCATGCACAATTTTCTGTTTAAATCTTGCATGCCTTATTTAACATACTTCCTTATATAACCAATTGATGAAATTTTGCATAGTTACTAAGATCAGATGACAATTGACAAATCGTTAAGATACGGGTTTTTATTGAGCGCTCTCTTGGGAGTAAACCCCCAAAAAGTATGACTAAAAATGTAATATAATATAATATAATATAATATAATATAATATAATATAATATAATATAATATAATATAATATAATATAATATAGATATAGATATAGATATAGATATAGATATAGATATAGATATAGATATAGATATAGATATAGATATAGATATAGATATAGATATAGATATAGATATAGATATAGATATAGATATAGATATAGATATAGATTTAGATTTAGATTTAGATTTAGATTTAGATTTAGATTTAGATTTAGATTTAGATTTAGATTTAGATTTAGATTTAGATTTAGATTTAGATTTAGATTTAGATTTAGATTTAGATTTAGATTTAGATTTAGATTTAGATTTAGATTTAGATTTAGATTTAGATTTAGATTTAGATTTAGATTTAGATTTAGATTTAGATTTAGATTTAGATTTAGATTTAGATTTAGATTTAGATTTAGATTTAGATATAGATATAGATATAGATATAGATAGACATAGACATAGAAATAGAAATACAAATACAAATATAATATATATATATATATATATATATATATATATATATATATTAAACTTGCTTTTCTGTAAAAAGTCGTACTAAAAAGTAAAAAATACTATTGTACGTCTGCAAGAGAAGCAAGACGTGCACACTTTGTAAGTATATGTATCATCTTTCTGTATGCATGATTGAAGGCACTATGTATACAACTATTCCACCCCTTTCATACAATCATGCGTACAATCATACAAAGTGCGCACGCCTTGCTTTTCTTGCAGTCGTACATTAGTATTTTTTTATTTTTTACTTCTTAATACGACTTTCACAGAAAAGCAAGTTTTAAAAAATATATTTTTTTAGTTATTTTAAAAATCCTATCTAGTGTTCTAAAGAGAAATCGCTGTTTAACATTTATAAAATTTCAAGCATTATATTTATTGGTGTGTATTTGTCACAATTTAAAATTATTCTCTGATTTTGTTTTGTATAATTTGAAGTTTATGTATTTCCTTTTGGTTCAAGTTAAATCGCACTGTTAGTAAGTAATAATCAAAACTACTACTAATTATGACAAAAAGATTGTTTAATTGTAGTGTGTATAGTGAAATAGATTTAAAATTTAAAATGTGACCTACTTTAGTTTATTTTCGTAGTTAATAAAAAATTGATCGTTGACATTTTCCCATCATAACACTTTAGACCCATGAATAACGTATGTCATTTTCAATAATTCAAAATTAGATTACGTAGATACAGCAAATGGCCGTAATGAATAGTTGTTACTGAAACTAATGCTATGATTGACCATTTGATTTATAAATGACTCTTCTTTAATTTCGAATGCCAATACACTCTAGTTAGTCAACCAGTAATCGGTGAAAAAAAGGTGGCAATGGATGCAAATATATAATTTTTTTATTAAGGGTTACATTGTAAGGCCTTAAATATTTGTTGTCACCTTACATACGTGTCATTCTCTCCTGCCCCCCTCGAAGGAGTGTATAATACATTCGGCCCATATTACGAAAACTAAAATAGCTATAACTTCAATTTGTTTTTAAATACTCACTTTATTTGGCTCTATAAAAAGTTACACTATCTTCCACTGGGGGCATTTTAGAGAAAATTATGGATTTATTAAAGAACTCCTCCGAAACTCCGAAGCTTTTAAATCGAACAGAAGAGTACAAAATTTGTATTTCATAGAAATCTGATTTACACGGTGGAGATATAACACTTGTCCGTCCGTTGGGAAATAAGATTGTGACTTGAAGTATGTTGGATAAACTAAACGTCCAGTTATAACTAGATTCAAGAAACATATGGTCCATCTCAGTTACAGAAGAATAGAAAAATCTAGTATTGTCCAACTAGCCGAGTCAATTAAGGTTTCTACTTCTAAACCCTAAAAAACCGAACCGGTTTTGAAGTTTTTTCTAAATGTTTGTTATATTCAATTATTCAAAATCAGAAACATTCCAGCTGGGGCGTTGAAGCATTATTTACATTGTTTAAACATTTTTTTTCTCGATAAAATTTAAAGTAGAATTGACTAATTTTGAAAATTTAGTATAAAAAATAAATTCTGGATAAGAAATTTTCAATCTATTTAATTGTTATCTGTATTGTCTGATATTTTTTTACCAAAAATGTGGTACGCCACTGACATTTTTCTATGTGAAATTCTGCATAAAAACGGTTTGTTACATTTTTCTCGTCAGACGCACAGTTCTTGATTAAAACAATTACATTCAAATTGAGATTAATTAGTCATTATTAACATCGATAATGATGTATTTTGTTTTATAAAAATTGTTGGAAATGGCCACCTTCACTTAATAGGCATGCTTCTGCCCCTCTTCGCATCGAGTTGCGCACTCACTCAAATATTGTTACTGGGAATTTTAGACGGTAGGGTTTTAAGATGACCCCACACAGAGGAATGAATCCAAACTATTGAGATCGGGGGATCTTGCTGGTCATTGCTGAGGTCCTCCGCGACCTATCCAACGAGTAAGATAAACCACATGTAAATGGTCGCGAAGAATTACACTGAAATGAGCAGGAGTTCCATCGTGCATGTACCACTTTAATTACTTAACGCAATTGGTACATCTTCAAGCAACACAGGTAGTTCTTCTTGGAGAAAATGCAGGTAAGATTGTCCATTAACACGTCTTGGCAGAAAAAAGAGCCTATAAGATTATTTCCAATAATTCCTACCCATACATTCACCGAAAATTGCTCTTGAAAACGGGTTTCGGTTATGGCATGGGGCTTTCTTCCCCTCACACATGGTTATTATGAAAATTTTGAATAGCGTTTCTAGAAAAGATTGCTTCGTTTGTGAACATAATTTGTGACTCAAACTGCGGAATTAATGTAAAATTCTGAAGGTACCACTAACAGTAGTTCGCACCCTGTGGAAAATATCTGAGAAGTAACGCTTTTACTCTTAGAATATGATACCGATACAACAAAGAATCAAGCGAAATTCGCCAAAGAATTTGATGACAAATATTCAGAATTGTAACGATGTTCCTCGTACTCGTCTCAGAATGTTCGTCGATTTCCTGCAACACCGCTTCCTCAATTTCAAGTGCTCTGCCAGTTAAAAGTCTACCTTCTGAATGACTTTTTTGGAAACTACCAATTTCACAATGTCGGCAATGAATAGTCGAAAAGAATCGGATATCTGGGCAAGGAACGATTAGGATATCTTTCCACATACATACTTGGCTTTTGTTGCTTTACTGTCTACGATATTAAAAAATAACGTTTAAAAAAAGAATTCAATACCCTGCAGCAAAAAATTTAAGCCATTGCGGACATATGTTCATATCAATTCAGTTCAATAAATTTAAAGAACAAGAATTAAAGACTAAATGCGAAATAAAAGGAAAGTTGTACGAAGGTATGGTAAAAGGAGGAGTAGATGAGAATGTCTATAAAGAATTAAATAATAAACTGGAGAAAGAGATAGAAGCTGAAAAAGAAAAATATAACAGGGAATATATCATCACATAATAAAATAAGAGACACATGGAAAGTCGTGAAAGAAATTACCAATAGCAAAGTAAAAAGAAGAATGTTTAGTATATCAAATTTTCAGAAAGAAAATGTTACTTCTAAAGAAATATTAAATAACATAAATGAACAATTAATAAACATGGTACGCGGCGTAAACAACAATAAAAACATAGACAAGTCACTTATTAACTATAATGTGAAGACATTTGTTCTCTTACCAATTGATGAAAACGAAGTATACAGTACAATACAAATGCAGTTGGGTATGATGAAATTCCTACAAAACTCATTAAACAATGTGCACACATATTAACAAAGCCATTATCTATATTGATAAGCAATGTTTCCAAAAGGGATATTTCCAGGTAGATTAAAAATCACAATAATTAAATTATTACATAAAAAAGGAGACAAGCAGATATAAGAAATTGTAGACCCATAGCTGTTTTATCCATTATAACAAAGACAAATGGAAGAAATTATTGCAACTAGGATGTACCATTTTTTCTACAAGTACGTCATTCTAAGTGTTAAACAAAATGGATACATAAAGACACGATCAACAACGAGATTAATGTTTCAAATATTGGAAGACATAATAAATGATGATGTAAATAAGGATGAGCACACAGCATGTATGTTCATGGACAAGCATTTGATAGTGTGCATCATGAAACGTTAAATGAAAAATTGGGGGTTCTCGAATTATGTGGACCAATTGGACAATTACTCAAATCTTATTTAGAAAACAGAAAACAATACCTAGTGACAGAAGACGAACACACAGGAAAACAATTGATATCAGAAGGGTATACTGTAAAACGAGGTGTACCACAAGGTTCCATTATTGGGCCAATATTATTTCCCTTATACGTAAATGAATTACCAAATATTGCAAATCGCCTAACATCATTATTTGCCGACGATACATCCATTGTAATAAGAGCGACAGAAGACATTGAGGAAGAAATAGTACAAGTATTGGAAAAGTTACATGATTGGTATCTAAAAAACAATCTTAAGCTAAATGTATCAAAATCGAATTTAATAAAAACAAAAACGGACAAATCAACTTTGAAAATCAAGTTCTAACGACGACCAATAGTACAATGTTTCTAGGCATACATATAGATACCAAATTAAACTTGAAACCCCACATAAACTACATGTCAGGCAAATTAAGCGGTTTCAACTACGCACTAAAAATGGTATCATCGGTAAATGAAGTAGCAAGTTTGAGTATGTACTAAACGTACATTCATTCTCACCTAAAATGTGGCATTATTTTCTGGGGCAACTCCGTAGAGGGACATCGAATATCTAAACTCCAAAAATCCTGCATTAGAAGCATATTTCACCTAAAATGCCGTGAATCATGCAAAGGCATATTTAAAGACAAAAATATACTTACCTTGCCATCTATTTATGTCTATGAGAGTGCATGTTTTGTAAAATCCAATTAGGAACTGTTCAGAAAACAAAAAACTAGCGCATATATATAACACAAGAGGAACGACAAATCCATATTTAAAACCTATCCAAACAACGAGGACTAATGTTGAAAAAAGTGCTGCGTGTCAATTAATTCGCAACTATAACGCACTGGCAAACCATGTGAAACAGTTGCCATCTAGAAATATCTAGTCGAGTTATATAATAAATTTATTACCGCAAACTGGAATATTCCCAGAAAATCTAAAGATTGCCAATGTAAAAGCTATATACAATAAAAGAGGAGATAGGAGTATAATTAATAATTATAGGACTAACGCGCTACTTTCAAATTTAAGTAAATTTTTGAAAAAATAAAAATACTTTAGGTTAATAAATTATCTAGAGAGTCAAAACTTATTAAGCAATACTCAAAATAGTTTTAGAAAAAAACAAGAGTACAATTAAAGCATGTTACCAAGCGTTGTGTGGAATAATTAACTCCCTGAATAACAAGGAACATGCAGTTGCTGTAGGTTTGGACTTATCAAAAGCATTTGATACTGTAGCCATAGCATTTTAATTACGAAACTTAAAAAATACGGAATTAGAGGTATTGCTTGCTTGACTATTGGTATCATATTTAATTAATAGACTACAATGTGTAGTTGAAATGGACAGTAATGGAGAATTACAAAAATCGGAAAAATTAAAAATCAAAAGAGGTGTCCCGCAAGGGTCAATCTTAGGTCCATTATTGTATATCTTATACACTAATGATTTAACTATGATACTTGATGAATACGCAGTACAATATGCTGATGATTGCACATTAGTTATGCACTCTTATGACTATCATCCTAGAAGAAAAGGTCTTTTCAACATTAGATGTTTTAGAAAAATATTTTACTTCCATAAATCTTAAACTAAATAAAGATAAAACACAAGCTGTGCTATTTACGTGTAACACATCTGATATTGAGAAAACATTTGATAATGGTATTAGTACGTTGACAACTATGCTTACACTGACTTTTTTGGGAATCAAAATTGATGCCAGACTTGACAGGAAAGTTCATACAGACGACCCCATAAATAATATAGCCAAGTATTGTTATGCTCTGAAAGTGATAGCACAAAATATTAGTACTGAGGTAACTTTTATAGCCTATTTTGCCTATGTGGAGATATGGTATCATTTTTTGAGGCGAAACAAATCATATATACAGGGTGTCCCGAAACTCCCGCATTCCCCTTTAAGTGCTAATTCTCCATGTAAAAATAGTAAGAAAAGGTCCTATAAACATGTGTCCGGAAATGCTTCCTAAGGGAGCTACGGCCCTCTGAGGATGGCGCAAGAATAGGTGTTTTTACTCATTATCTCGAAAATGAAACTTGGTTAACTATTTTAGATTATTAAAGGTTATTGTTTTACAGTATTAGCCAAAATTAATTTTATCCAGGGGCGGAGAAACGAGGGGTCGGTGTTCTTTGTTTCTATATATTTATTTTTCCATTTGACATGCCAGCCAACCTTGGCTGATCAGCAAATGCATCAAGAATCATCTCTTCTTCAGCTACTAGAATCCCTCTTGGGTGACCGTTACCTCGTCTATTAGGTAGGACATTTCCACTGTCCCGTACACGATTGTGGCAGCGCGTGATAACTTTTGCGTCTGGAAAATATGCTCGTTGCTGGAATCGGAACGCGTACAGTCTTCCGGCTGGTACAGCTTGTTCATCAGCCATACCATAACAGATAATCATATCGAGTTACTCCTGTGAGGTGTACTCAGCCATTTCTGTTACTGAATGACATACGCCTAATTTGAAAAATAAATTGTGCGCATTTAGCAAACGAATACGCAATATTTCCTTTAGACCGCTTTTACTCGAAAACAGCTTGCCATATGGCAAATTGTAAAGAGGACTTTCTTTTGCAGAATTAACCAGGGAATCATAATCAGGGATTAAAATGCCAAAAATGTCAAATGGAAAAATAAATATATAGAAACAAAAAACACCGACCCCTCGTTTCTCCGCCCCTGGATAAAATTAATTTCGGCTAATACTGTCAAACAATAACCTTTAATAATCTAAAATAGTTAACCAAGTTTCATAAAGTTGTCCCAAATCATTTCCGAGATAATGAGTAAAAACACCTATTCTTGCGCCATCTTCAGAGGGCCGTAGCTACCTTAGGAAGCATTTCCGGACACATGTTTATAGGAACTCTTCTTACTATTTTTGCATGGAGAATTAGCACTTAAAGGGGAAGGCGGGAGTTTCGGGACACTCTGTATATATATAAAATATTTGTGCTACAAAAAAGATGTTTGAGAAATATTTTAAATATTAAACAGTCAGTTGCAAGCCAACATTTATTGACAGAAATATACTTATTGTAGAGAAAACTATAAATGAAAACAATCACAGACGTAGTGGGAATAGTGGTGGGTGGTGGCCAAGCATCATCACGTCTTACGTCTTTTATATCGCGTGCATTAAAATGTGAGAGAAGGTTTGGGGGTTTGTCTTCTTAGCGTCTCACTTAGCACCTCCCTTCTCGATGAAAGCTTTACGTATTTTATGTCGCGTGCATTAAAATGAGAGAGAAGGTCAACCATGTGGTCCGCCTTCTTAGCGTCTCACCTCGCACCCCCTTCTCAATTATAGGTTTCCCGCACTATATCTTAATCAGTCACTACATCTATGAGTCTGTTGTTTTTACTTCTCTGTTTGCGAATCATGATAGAAACCACATATATGACACAAGTGAAAATAATGATTTTTTAAATATAAAAATAGGTCTTACTTTTATTCAAAAAAATATGTCATATACCATAAAAAAATTTATAATAAATTTCCCAACAATTTGAGAAATAGTACTATTAAAGAAGCAGAAACAGACTTGAAGGCCATGCTTCTGAAAAAGGCCTACTACACTATGGACGAATTCTTTAATAATTTGATGATTTATAGCATTATTAAATATTTTTTAATATGTACTAGTAATTTAGTTATGTGCGATTGTTTTTCTTATGTATAACTTTTTAATCTAAGTTTTAACTCTGTTGATTATAATTATAATTGTAATATTTTTAAACGTTAAGTTGTACTTTTTGTGACTCGTTCTACACCCTTTTGGGTATATGTAAAGAACAAATAAAGTCTTCTATCTATCTAAGCATTATAAAAAATACATCTAAATGACATTTTGTGTAGAAACGCATACTATAAAATTGAAAATTTTTTCACTACCATTTGTAATTGAAATTTTATAATTAAATGAAATTATATTTTTAAAAAGTGTGTTTTACTATCAAATCTTTTAACGATTTATTTATATTATATTTTATTTTATTAGGTACAGATTTTTAACTAGCAAATTTAATATTTAACATTGTATTTTTTAAATTAATCTATTTTAAAATTAAATGGCGTGTTCCATACAATTTGTATTATTGAATATACACTTTATTCTATCCTGTCCTATCCTATCTTATCCTATTCTATTCTATGCTTTGCTATCCCATCCCATCCCATTCTATCCCTTCCTGTTCTATTATATCCCATTCCCATTGTATGACTGATGGTCGAGAGGCGAGCACACTTGCCTCTCACCCAAAAGTTCCGGGTTCGATCCCCGGTCGTGGCAGTGGAAAATACTGTGAGAGGGATTTTTTCACTATACACGAATATTGGGTGTGTGTCCCTTGTCTCTAAATGTGTAGCCCCCTCCCACACAAGGCTGTTCTAGAGCCTTCCGGGATAAAGGGGGTCGTCATTACCTGTGGTGTATTTATTTATTTATTTATTTATTCCATTCCATTATAATAAAATGACCTAAAGAATCACATCCTGAAATATTTGCACTTCATTAAGGAACACCCTGTATGTAGTTACCGAATGGTGATATTAGAAATATAACAATAATAGTCACTTTTATGTTTATTCATAAAGTGAGTAACACTGACAGATCACGAGTTATTTTGTAAATCCACGTTTTCAACCATAGTATTTTTTTGCTCATCCTGTTATATCAGACAAAATTAAACATTTCGAATTTATTTCCAAGAAAATATAGTAGCGTTGTTGATTTTATACGTGTTTGTTTATTTATATAAGAATTTATTTCAAAATTAAACTACTATTGCTGATTTATTACAGTAAGTAGCACATCATTAAAGTTAGTCTGTGATTCAGTCATCCCCTATAAATATTACAGATCATAAATATTTGGTTGTCGCAACCAAATATGTAGTTTTAGTCACATAGTCAATGTCATAATTCATTTCGATCCGTTAAATTTGCATCTTCTAGTGAAGGAGGCACGGAAAATACCTAGTTTATTAGTTCATATATGTCACTAACTGATTCCTACACTATTATATTAGAAAAACATTGAATAACGAAATCTTAGATGAGCTCTAATATTAGCATATTATCCAAACGTGAGTCAGACATCAGAGCAATTGCACAATTGAAAGTGGCGCCCAAATCATTGTATTTATCCTGGCACGTTTGACGCCATGACTAATATGATAATAAGTCTGATATCAGTGAACAGGAGCATCCTAAAAGGATATCGCCTATTATCGAGTTAGCGTTTGACACAAATTTCCGCGTACTTCTCGTTGCTCCAATTAGTTTTTTATAGTCGTCGATGATAAATTTCATGCAGTACCTATAATCCATTCAGGATAAATTGGCTTTGTAGTCCAATAAAGGGACATTTTAATTGTTCATTCGTACTCCATGGCTGAATTTTTGACCAGAAATTGGTTTTAAGATGTACGTCAAGCATCTGGAGTCAAAAAGTAGAAATTGATATGCAGGGGTTGTAAAAAAAATAAGTAAGCGTTTGAAACCGTGATATGTCAAGAATGGAAACATTTTCGAAAAAAAAATTAGACGAAAGTTGTAGGGAAAAAATTCTGCGTAAAAAATTACTTAACTTTTTTTCCATAATGATCGGCGAGCCGCGAGATTCAATTACAGTTTTTCAACTATATAAACAGTCAAATACACCGCTGGCGCGTATGCCTTCTCCTCGCCGCCACTTTTTTGACAGAACACGGATCATCTGCAGACCTCTCAAATTGAAGTGCTAGACAGGGTGATATTTTGAAATGTTACTCAAGGGCAGGGTAGTATTTACTACCATGATGGGTGAAACTTTAGGTGCATCAATTGCAGGGGGTTGTCCGCAAGGGGGTTTGAAGCTCAGGGGTATGCTGACGATATAGTCATCATATCAAGAGGAAAGTTTAATAACATAGTCAGGGACCGTCTACAAAGGGCCCTGAATATGGTCAAGAAATGGACCGATGAAGAGGGGCTGAGAGTAAGTCCCTCAAAGACCAATATTGTTCCATTTACTAGAAGGAGAAATCTAGAGGGATTGGGTCCTCTAGTTCTTTAAGATACACAACTGAGGAAGTCGGGAGAGGTAAAGTATCTTGGATTTATCATGGACTCTAAACTTACCTGGAACCAACATCTAGACAGGGTAATCCATAAATCGGTAGTTACATTGGCTACATGTAGACTATTATATATGGTAAGGCATGGGGGCTCAAGTCTGGTATGGTGTATTGGCTCTATACCAGTGTAATAAGATCCTCCATTACATACGCTGCTTTAGTTTGGTGGCCCAACGCCACTCAAGCAACTGCATCTAACAATCTAAGCCGGGTACAGAGACTGGCTTGCTTGAGAATCACGGGTGCTATGAAGAGCACCCCCACAGCAGCCATGGAGACCTTATTGGACCTCCCCCCCACTCAGCGTGGTGATTCATGGAGAGGCAAGAAGGGGGGCATACAGGGTACAAAAGTCACGTGACTTGGCTCTCCACACAGGGGAGTCAGGATATATGAGGATAATCAACATTGTAGTAGATTCTTTATTAAGCATGAGGTCAGACTACATGGTCCCAAAAATCACATTTAACAAGCCCTTCAGTGTCTCTATTGGAGAGAGATAGGGGATTGGTCAACAGGAGCTCCTGAGATGTAACGCAAAGGCCTGACCTGGTATACGGACGGGTCTAGGATGGAAACAGGAGCCGGAGCAGGAATGGAGTGAGACCGAGGGCAAGTATAAGCCTTTCTCTTGGACTCCACTCCAGTGTATTTCAAACTGAAATTCTGGCTATACTTGAGTGTATATGTGAGAATGTTAAACGACAATATGTGAACCAGCAGATCTCCATCGCATCGGAGAGCCAGGAGGCACTAAAGGCATTAGCCTCTAAGAAAGTGTCTTCCAGACTGGTGTGGGACTGCCTCAAAGAGCTCGAAGTTCTGGGTGAGCAGAACAGAGTTAAACGACTTTGGGTGCCGGGACACACCAAAATAGACGGCAACGGAAAAGATGGTGAACTTGCTAGACAAGGAGCAGCTAGCACATTCTATGGCCCAGAGCCCGTGCTGGGCATTACCAACTGCTCAGCTTGAGGGGCAATTAAAGACTGGATCAGGAATGAACACAATCATTACTGGAGGAACACTCCTCACAAAAATTCAATCCAGTACCAATGAAGTAACCGACGCGACGTAAAGGACGAAACTCGTCTAATACAAATTCCATTCGAGTGTTGCAACGAAATTCCAGACAAAATCCCCAATACCCAGTTTAATAATAATCTCAATACCTCGAAATTGCTAAACATAAATTGGATCATTATTCGAAAGATCTAGATGACTTGATCAACGAACCCTTCATCACGAAATACATATCCTGGATTATTTATTTTACCACTGTATTAATTTTTGGACTATTATTTCTATACCTATTTTGCAAATAGAAAACAAGAAAACAAAGACTAGCCATTGATGTATGTGCATTGGTTCCACCTCCGCCGAGGCCCAGTAATCCTCCCAGGACATTCGCTAGCTTATTCACTCCACGAACACGACCTCCATTAAGAAGAGAAGGTGATGAAGCCAAAGGCATAGAATTTACCTGAAAACAGACTGTTTTGTGTCTTTCATTGGATTTTAGTGCTGGAGTCTTCAGTGAATTGTATTTTATTTGTTCAATGACTGTACAGGGTGTCTCACCGGGAACCGAATCGATTGATATAGAGAAAAGTACGCATCAGAAATTTTTTAAAATTTAGATAATTACTAATGTCGGTGTGGCCAATCCAACTAACATAATTACATGCAGTTGGCACTTCCGCTTATACCGGAAGTCGATACCAACTTGCTTATTTCAAATGGAACACTCTATATATTTTAGGGTTTTCGAAAAGAGCATAAAATTCTGAGTCGAAAATATGTAGCATATCCTATACCTAAACCTAACCGTTTCAGAGATATTTGGCATTTTATAGGAAGTTTGACAGGTGCAACGGTTTGCAAGAACCGTTATAACTTTCTTCGTGTAAAAGATCCTCATTTGCTTCTTGTCACGTAAAAAGAATACAAGGAGTACTACGTTCTACAACTGAAATAAATTCAATAATATACCAAGAGTTCTGTTTTTCGCGTTACATTTTGTCAAGTTCAAACCGCTAAAACTTGTTTAGGTCAAATAGAACACCCTGTATTTTTTTACGTCAAGTTCTGTAAAATTGAATTCCCTTTTTTCTGATATTAGCATTGTGGGGGTTAAAGTTACAACTTTTTGAAATATTTGCGATTTTATTAGAAATTCATGAATTGTTGTAATCATTTCATCAAAATAGCCATATTAGAAACAATCAGTCATTATCTTATGTCAAAAAATACCAGTACGTTTAAATTACACCCACGAAGACTTGTTAAATTTGTTTATTATTTATGGAGAATGTGATAAAGTTATATCAAGAACTTGCAGCACATTTGCTACTCGATAACCAGAAAAACGGAAACCGTAACCAAACACTGTAAAACGCATACTGGAAAATTTTAAAAATTATGGCTCTGTTAAGGCAAAATGCAAAGAAGGAAGCCTATTGTTGATGACGAAAACATTGAAATAGTCATTCTGGGATATTTTCATGCATTTCCAAGGATGTCATTAAGATAAGCTGCTCTGGAATCGGGACTATGCAAGGATTCAATTCACAGAATCTTATTAAAACATAAGTTTTACCCGATTTCATTCCATATGGTTCAAGGATTAAAAGAAACATATTTCCTAAGAAGACAGAATTTTTGTGAGTTTATTCTAATAAGGTCTGAGGGTCACGATTCTTATTTGGGAAATATTATATGGACAGATGAAGCAAAATTTACTAAAAATGGACTATTTAATAGACACAATTCGCATTATTGGAGTGACTAAAATCCTCATATGTTCAGAGAGCGAAACTTTCAGGAAAGTTGACAGTTCAATGTTTACTGTTCCATAAGAAACGATAGAGTGGTGGCATTACGATTTTATCACGAAAATTTAAACGAGAAATTAAATTTTCTCTTCTGCTAATATGTATAGGTAAATTTTTGTTTTTAGGTGAAAGATATCTGAATATCTTACAAAATTTGAATAATAACTATTTAGAAAATTTACCTCTCGCCGAACATAGAAACATTTTTTATCAGCACGACGGTGCTCCCCCACATAACGCATATATTTAATTAATAATTATTTACAAGAAACTTTTTATGATAAATGGATTACCAATAATGGACCTTTCTTACGGTCTCCTCGCTCGCCCGATTTATCAGTTCTGGATTATTTCATTTGGGGAACTATTAATAATAAAGTTTATGAGAGCCCATTAACAACCATTGAAGATTGTAAGCAAAGAGTAAGAAATGCATTTCAAAACATATCACAGGATTCGATTAGACGAGCTACCCATGAGGAACTAATCCGAAGGTGCGAAAAATGTGTCGAGGTTCGAGGGCGGAATTTTGAGCAATTATTAAATTAAAATGAAATCATATTTTAAATCGATCTTATCTCTGCTATTTTAGTTCATGCCATATCTTCAATTCGATTAATACCCATGTTATAGTGAATACGATCAGAATTGAAACCGTATAAAAACTAAAAGCCAGCAAAAACAGTCGGCATCTGTTGCGGAGGTAAACAGAAATGCATGTCATAAGAAAAACAATAAAGAGATGCCGGCTGTTTTTGCCGGCTTTTAGTTTTTATACGGTTTCAATTCTGGTCGTATTCACTATACAGTGTTAGTGTTATTTTGCGTTTTTGTGGATATCGAGTAGCAAATGTGCTGCAAGTTCTTGATATTACTTTATCACAGTCTCCATAAATAATAAACAAATTTAAAAAGTTTTCGTTGGTATAATTTAAACGTGTTGGCATTTTTTGACATAAGATAATGACTAATTGTTTCTAATCATGGCTATTTTGTTGAAATGATTACAATTCATGAATTTCTAACAAAATCGCAAATATTTCAAAAAGTTGTAATTTTAACCCCCCCAATGCTAATATCTCTGAAACGGCTAGGTTTAGGTATAGGATATGCTACATATTTTGGACTCAGAATTTTATGTTCTTTTCGAAAACCCTAAAATATATAGGGTGTTCCATTTGAAATAAGCAAGTTAGTATCGACTTCCGGTATAAGCGGAAGTGCCAGCTGCTTGTAATTATTTTAGTTGGATTGGTCACACCGACATTAGTAATTATCTAAATTTTCAAAATTTTCTGATGCGAGTTTTTCTCAATATCGATCGATTCAGTTCCCGGTGAGACACCCTGTATTTTGTTGTTTTAACTTTTGTTGCATATCCACTTTTTATATATTTTTACAATGTTTCATTGTTTAATTGCATTATCACCTTTTAGTACATGTCAAAAGTTGCTGTATAATCACCAACTTTTTTTATAGGGGGGAAGGTTCTCACAGTTTCGTGCTGTATTTCTAATTTCTATCTTTCTTTGTTGAGAAAGCTTATAAATATTACCAACAGACCTTTGTAATCTCAGTTAATAAACTCACTTCACACATTATGTATTTCATTTTCATTTAGGTGCATCCATGAATAGAATCATTTTTAAAAAGTAATTCAATCAATCCAAAATAAACATATAGTCGGGTACAGCTTTGCTAGACAGTCAAAAACGCAACAAAAACTTTACGACCTTAGTAAAGTACCGTTACTCTCTGTACTATATCTCCTGCAAATTGAATCACTTACCTTTACAGGTACGTCGACTTGTTTGATGACACCGCACGAACTGGTTCGCTGGCGTTAATAATTACCTCGTAAAGTTTTTGTTGCGTTTTTTGTCTGCCCAGCAAAGCTGTACTCGACTATACATATTTTTAATTCCCAACGAAAAGAAGGCGTTAGGCCTGTCTCTGTATCTCTCCTTTTGCAAGTTTAAATTGACAGAACAAATTTAGTGCAGTTGTTTTCAGTGTATAGAGTAGTTTTGCTTCCTAGATTTTTTACTCTACAGCATCTCACTGGCCATTCAAAGAGCTGATTGTGTTTCGGCTTGGTTATTCTTCTGGGATTTTTATTTATTTTTTAATTTTGCTCTCTTACGTGCTACAGCAGTAAAAGTTTCTGTTCAACTTCTTGCTCTATATATTCTAATAGTCTGCGTTAAATATTTAAAACTATGACTAACCGCGTATAGTAATTATTGTCGGACAGAATAAAAAAAATTCCTAGAAGCCGCAGGCCTATTATTTAGAATAGAGTATTAAGATTTAATTGCAGCTTTAGGTATGGTTACATATTGGAATCGAATTACAGTAAAACTTTTTTTTATTATTTGCGGCGAATCAATTATTGAATTAGTAATTGACGTCTAAGTTTCAAATAAAACCTGTAATCATATTCGAGTGGATTTATTATTTACTAATCATGAATTAAAAATCGGATGTTAGGCCAGTTCTCGGCAAAAAAAACTACAAACGGCGAGCAGAAGTCAATATACAATGTGTGGCATATAGGACGACGGCACCCCGATATGTTAGGTATTTTTGGTACTAGAATTTTTCAGTTTTACATCTTCGAGGTGTTAAAATCAAATGTCTACTGCGACCTCATGGATAGAGCTAGTTCCCGCTATTTTGCTTCGCGTATGAGATACTTAGGGAAAGTTATTATAAAAAGTTGTTCACAATCTAATGCATAAACTCAAACTAATGGTAATAAATTTGAGATGAATCCAGATTAGTTAGGATGGTGAGAACAGTACTTAACCCTTATCGGAGTCATCACCCGCAATCCTCCCGCTGTTGGCTTTATCTTCCTAGAAAGTTAGGTGGCAGAGGCATATTTAACTCATATAAAAAACATTCATTTAAACTGTACATGTATTTTAAAAATAAAATAAAATATATATACACCTACCTACAAGATAATTTCGGCCAAAACTCACACCTTTTATAATAGACGCATAATAGAGATGTACGTACAACCTTACAATTTGATCCATTTTTTGACGTTTCTTTTGACTTTTAATATATGTATCTTTTACATTTATCTAACATATTAGGCTGGGGCCGTTACCTTTTTGAGATGAAAAAATTAATAGCAGGCAACGGCCGGCTGGAATATATAGTTGAGGTCATAAAAAATGAAAAAAAAGCTTTGGAACTTGTGATGAAGGGAAGTAGTGAAATGGGGTGCTATTTAAGGGATTTTTACGTTATTTGTATCGAAACGTGACCTCCTAGAGAAAAGTGTTTTATACGCAAGTTGTAGATAATCAAAAAATCTAAAACTTTTATTCTATATATTTTTCGACATAACCTCAAAGTTTGCGAGAAAATGACGAGAAACCGATTTTTCTGTTTTTATTTTTTTTCTCGCGTGAAAATTATTTAATTTAAATGAAACTTTGTGAAAGTACGTAATTGTTTGCATATAATAAGCATGAGTTTTTCAATTATGGGAAATAAATATTTTTCGAGATTTTACCATTTTTCCGAAAAAACACTCCTATTTTCGGCGAACAACTTTATTGATTTTTTTTTTCGGATTTTGATGTTCTACTAGTGCTCATTTTTTTCATCGAGATGTCTACTTTCAAATGGTACGTCGATGTTAGTGATTTATTGTCATTTAGCAGCTTAAAATTAAGAAAAACAAAAAAAAAAAAATTTCGAATCTCGAATTTGTCGATTTTTTTCATTATTTTCAATTTTTTAGCATATTTATGTTAATAATTCATAATATTTTAATGAACAAACTTACTTTGGTATAAAATAAATAAAGTTGAATGAATTTCATCACGGAAAGGTAGGGAAAACTTCATGAAACTTAACATTTACATGGAAATCAATAGCACTTTATTAATTTTCATAAGCTACAGTTAAGTTTCGAAAACTTTATATGCATATTAAATTATTCTAAATACATATGATAAAATACAACATACAATTTATTTATATTGGCTATGAATTCTTTACTTTATTTACAAATATTTACTTTATTAATATTAGTTGTGTATAGCTTATAAAAAGAAAAATCAATAAAATAATTGTTAAAATCTAATCCATTTTAGGTCTTTTTGTTGTGGTTCGTTTTCTTCATCGATCAAACTCTCAAATTCTATATTATCTTCAAAATCGTTGACATTTTCAGGCTCTTCAATTTCGATGTCATTATTCTTTGCTGGCTCTTCATCAATATCTTCAGAATCACTTAAATCTACAAATACTTCTCTGTCTCTATTTGAACAGTTCTCAGTGCATGTATTGCATAGATTGGTACATTTTAAGCCGTGTTTTCGGCAGCCACACCTTTGATTATTGCATCCACTTTCACAAGTACAGCTAACGCTTTTTAACAACTTTCCGGGAATCAAGTCGGAACTGTCAGAGATGTATTTCGGCACGAGTCTTCCTACATTTTTGTTCCAGCCCAGTTCTTTGCTGTTTTGTTGTCCTGATCGTTGTCAAAATTACCCAACCAAGTTTGCAATTGGTAATAGACTCTGTAGGAGTGTTGTGCAGCTGCTTCTTCAGTTGGAGGGAGTTTTTCCAACAGAACGAGCTCTGCTGCTCTTGTGCAGGCTCACTTTGTCCTACCCCTCTCTACCCCCAACCTTCAGTCGTTTTGGGCGGGCATTTCAAATACCTGTATGCTGAGAAATTTCAAATTTTGTAAATTTGAAATTTTGAAATTTTTGAATACGTAACAGTATTTTTTTGTTTGTATTCAATTTTAGCGTGGTTTCCAATAACTAAATTCATTCAACTTTAGTTATTTTATACTAAAGTAAGTTTTTTCATTAAAATATTATGAATAATTAACATAAATATGCTAAGAAATTGTAAATAATGAAAAAAATTGACAAATTCGAGATTCAAAAATTTTTTCGGTTTTTCTTAATTTTAGGCTACTAAATGACAATAAATCACTAACATCGACGTACCATTTGAAAGTAGACATCTCGACGAAAAAAATGAGCACTAGTAGAACATCAAAATCAAAAAAAAATCAATAAAGTTGTTCGCCGAAGATAGGGGTGTTTTTTCGGAAAAATGGTAAAATCTCGAAAAATATTTATTTCCCATAATTGAAAAAATTCACGCTTATTATATGCAAATAATTACGTACTTTCACAAAGTTTCATTTAAATTAAATAATTTTCACGCGAGAAAAAAAATAAAAACAGAAAAATCGGTTTTTCGTCATTTTCTCGGAAACTTATGTCGAAAAATATATAGAATAAAAGTTTTACATTTTTTTATTATCTACAACTTTTCTCTAGGAGGTCACGTTTCGCCACAAATCACGAAAAACGGTTTTCATCCCTTAAATAGCACCCCATTTCACTTCCAAAGTTTTTTTTTTCATTGTTTATGACCTCAACTATATATTCCAGCCGGCCGTTGCCTGCTATTAATTATATTTTTTTCAGCATTAAAAATCCATAACGGCCCCAGCCTATATGTTATTAAAAAGTTTTTCACCTACGTATACATAATACCTTTGCGCTCTACCTTTTGTTATTTTTTTTATTTTCATGTCATCCTGGTATTTACTTCTAGTGCTATATTCATATGTAAAATACTCATGGTTTTGTTTGTTATTGTACTAATAAATAAGAGTTGTGTAACAATACAGTTGTCGTATGCCAAAAGCTCGTAGTTTTGAAATAGCAATTCTGTCAGATAAAGGGCATAAGATAATTTTAAGAAACAGTTCTTGTAAGTTTTGCAATGGCGTTAAATACGTTACTCCTACTCCTCCCGGCCTATTATCCCGTATGTCAAAATTGACTCAACCAATGCTTTGTAGATGGCAATTAGATGTGGAGTCCTTGATCTGTTTAAATTTATGTAACAAACCTATTGCTTTTTGCAATACATTTTGCACTTGTTGCCATCTTAGGTGGCATTCTATATTTATATAGATATTTTACTTTTTCTGTAGCATTAATGTGAATGGTTTTATTTTCTTTTCTTATTTCCAGTCTATTAAAATTTGGTAGGTTACAGTTGTAAGCTGTTAAACGGCAACTAAAATGTTTTATTATAATTTATCGTTATTTTCAAACTATCAAATGCATTTTTTGTTTATTTAAGGTCACGGTCGACAATGATTTTGAAGATTTCCCAAGTGGATGCTTTATAAAATATAACCGTTTCATCTGCAAGTGAGATTATAGTACCGGGTGTATCAAGAGAAGTATACGGTTTATACAGACTGATAAACGTATGAGTCCTAATACAGTTTCCTGTGGCACACCATACGTTACAATTTCTGATTGACTTAAAATATTACTAATTTTTACAAACTGCTCTTTTTAACAACTTACAATTTAAATGTTTTTCGCCTCTTTTATATAAAGGTCCTTGAACAGGAACTATACCTGTAGTTATTGACTTACCAAATATATAGCATAACGGTTTTGAAATAAAATCTTTAAAATGTTTAATAATTTCTGATTCGTATCATTCGTCGTATTATTTAATTTCATTCTTACAATTCTCTATATTTTGATCGGAAAAAATCTTTGTTTATATTTATATCCGACGGTTTTATGTTTTTTATTTTCAATTTCATCTGAAACTGATTGACACATATTATCTGATAGAGAATTTAGAACGTTATACGGCTACAATAAATTGATATTATTGTTTATTATTCTGTTATCAATTAAGGAATTTATTCTTGTTGGTGTGTTTAAATTTAAAGTTATTTTTATTTAATCAGTGAATCTATTTGAGTGTACATTTGGCTGTAATGTATTTATGTTAAAATCCCTACAGTTTTATTTTTGTTTGTTGACTAGATATTCGTGAATGCTTTCCAAAATGTCGAAAAATTAGTCAATATTACCTGAATCAATATTACCTATCTCAATTGTTTAAAATGAACACGATATTTACAAATACGAAAGTTAAGTTAATTTATAACAAATTTACTTCGTATCAGATAAAAAAATATTGTTTATTGTTGTTTACAAAATCCAAAATAATGGATTTTGTAGAGGGTCTGTTCTATATAGCCGTAAAAACATTTCTGATGATATCAATGAATAGAATCTTTCTTATTTTACCTCTTAAACCTATCTTATACCTTGAGACCTATTATAATGTGAATATTTAAGAATTTTAACGTTTTGTATGTATGTATGTATGTACGTACGTAAAAGTATATAAAATCTATCGTGGTTACGGTCGTTTGACCATTCGCTTGATTTTCAGCTGTATGATTTCTTCGGATCGCTGATTTTCGAGTATCATGTAGTTACCTGAGTCTATTCCCTGGGAAAGGAACGAGATGTAGAATCCAGATGACCATTGCATTGTTTATATTATATTGGTATTTCCGAAACTACAATAACTGTTAGGAATTTAATTAAATGGAACAGTTTTTATTCTATTAGATGTATGTCATAACGATTTTGTATTGTTGTATCTGTTATTAATAACAAACCTAAAGTTTGATATTTTTACTAATTATCTTAACATTGATACCCATTGTAACCCAAAGTACATCGATGCGCGTTTCGCTAATTAAATAGGCATCATCATTAATTAAAAACATTCGCTTTAGTTGTCTGCAGACAATGTCAAATTGCCGTTCGGAGCGCTCATCGGGTATATTGTATGTCAATCCTTTAAAAGACGAAAAACACGCCTTTCTCGAGTGTATAAAAAAGTGGTAGATTGCATAAATTAAAGCTTTTTGATTCCGGTAATCTGTCTGTTTGCCTGCCCGCTGCCGGGTGTTTATCTATAAACTATTTGGCAGAGAAAACTAATATTTGGCTGGTACAATTGCCTATTGCTAAGGAAGAAACCGGAAAACTTTCATTGTAAAATCTACAGAATCCGCACCTTAATAAACAATTAATCGAAATATGGATCAAAAGTTCTATGCAGACTAACAAATTCATGAGAAAATTCATGTATTCGAAGATTGGAGATCAAAAGGAACTTATAAATTATCGTCCCATTGCTATATTCTATTTATCTAAGATATATTCCATTATATATCACTACCTTTATGAACACTCTAACAACAAAATACCAAGCATTCAATATGGGTTCCAGAAAAAAGGTCAGTAAATGAAAATCTAGTGGATTTTGTGAACCCTGTGGATGGATGCGATGATTTGGTAAATAATAATCAAATGGATGTGATCTATACTGACTTTGCCAAAGAATTTGATAAAGTTGATCACTGCAAATTGTTAAATGGGCTTAGAAATTTCTCCATATCTACTGATTTAATAACATCTATGTCTACCTATCTGATAAATCGATAGCAGTATATAATGATAAATAATTTCGAGTCGGATTACTACACATCAGATTCAGGAATGCCCCAGGGTTCAAACCTAGGGCCAATTTTGTTTTTAATTTTTATAAATGATATTGTAGATACCGTAAAATATTCACCAATTAGCCTATTTGTTGATGATATAAAAATATTTAAGCAAATAGAAAATTAACAAGACTGCTTTCAATTACAAGATGACATCAACGAAATAGTAAATTGATCTGTTGAAAATTGCCCTTTAAATACAAGGTAACTTGCTTTCACGTTGCGTAAAAATATGATAGATTATAAATATGAAATCGGAAACAAACATTTGGAGAGGGTTTATACAAAAACTGATTTGGGTGTGATATTTACTCCGAATTAACATTCAATGATCGTGTAATTAGTATTCCAAATAAGTCCTATACAAATTTAGGGGTTTATTCTACGTAACTGCAGATTATTCAAATGTGAGAAAACTATATTAATGTTATATTTCTCTTTTATAAGATCCAAACTAGATTACTACTCCGTGGCTTGGAGTCCTTTCTACATCAAATATATACCAATGTTGGAAAATGAGCTGAAAAAGTTTATAAAGTGTATTAATTTCATATCACAGATGAGGCATATTAGTATTAGTATTAGTTAGTTGAAATGGATGGTTAATGGATTCTGTAGAGTAGAAACTATTCTAATGATTTTGTTTTGGAATTTATAGGGGTTTTTTCGTTTGTGGAATATTTCAAATGATTGATGCATAGGTGCAATATATAACTTGTAGAGGAGTGAGATGGTAGGGGTTGAAGTGGATTTAAAGAATCGGTAGAACTGACAGGGGTGCGTGGGTTTTACTTATGCCGCTTCAGAATTATTTATTAGAGCTTAGTTAAGTACCTGTCAATGGTTACTGCCAAGTAGGTGAGTTTGTCCAACTACGTTGATGATTTTAAATTTTTGTTTGCCTTATGATGCAGTCAAAATAGAATTTGAAGTGGAACTTTTTCCATAATGAATCCTGTTGCTCAATTGCTTCAATTGTTTTAACAATTTAATTTTTTTAACCGCGTTTTTCAACCTAAAAATGGGAATAACCCAAGATATGTAGGTCCGATCGGGATAAGAAAAATCTTTGTAATTAAATTTTCTACAATCTACTTCTAATGTAGGTCTCAGGAGTGTAACCATAACCTAAAAAATGAAAAATCTCGCCAAAAATCGTTGTTTTTTTCATTTTGCTGCCCAGAGCCGCTGGGTGAACTGATCAGCTTCAAACTTTCAGAAAATCTGCTTTTTACTCTAACAAAAACACCCTGAATTTGGTGCAAAAATATTTGAACCCAGTGTGCGCAATTGAATTTGTTACTTAATATTTGAATTTGCCGCCATTTTATGCCATTAGGTTAGGTTGAAATGTGAGTGGGTCTATACCAGACCCTCCACCGCGACCAATCGGTCTATTGTGGCTCTGGGTTTTTTCTGCAGCGGGACAAGTGCACAGGACATGCCTTGCCGTTTCATCTTCCTCTATACACAGACGGCGTTCGATGTTTTCCACCAGTCCAAGTGTGTGTAGGTGATGATTTAATCTGCAGTGCCCAGTATATAGGCCGATTAGAGTCCTTAGGTGTAACATATTCAACTCTAGCAGTTTTTTAGCTCTTGATTTCAAAGAATATGTAATGAATTCCTTCGAATGAGCTAATCCTGGTAGTTCCTGCCAGTGGTAGAGAGTCTTGCTTTCGGCCCAGTCTAGGATATTTGTTTTGGCAGTGCTTGAATATATGCCAAGAACTGGTTCTGGTCCTATAAATTTTGAGGCCGCACCCTCTCTAGCTAGGCAATCGTCAATTTCATTGCCCTCCAGCCCAGAGTGGCCGGCACCCAGACCAGAGTCAGTTTGTTGTTCCTACCCAATTGGATTAGAGCTTTTTGGCAGTTGCACACTGTTTTAGAATTATAGCGATAGGATCCAAGAGCTTTAAGTGCTGCTTGGATGTCTGAGAAAATCTTTATTGATCTGTGTATAAAGTGCGTTAATTCCAGCCTCCGTACACACAGTTCCAATGACATATATTTCAGCCTGAAAAATTGTCGCGGTATCGCCCAGACTCGAGGTTATTCTTTCCTTTGGACAGAGACTATAAACTCCAGCTCCTGTTCCTTCAGGAGTTTTGGAACCATCTGTATACCAACAGCTGTCTGCCTTCTGTAGGTCGGTTTTATTCCGATCCCACTCATCTGTTTAAGGAAATAGGATGTTAAAAGGCAGCTCATGGTTGGTTCTGGTAGTCATCACATCAGAAGGCATACCTAGAATGCTGTGACTGTTTAGGTCATCAATCCATGATGATAGCCTGCGCCATATTGATTGCCGATTATTGGAGTCTATATGTTGCCCACCTAGCTTCTCTCTCCAAGCAAATACGGAAAGGTGGTAAGTCTAGGAGGATTTCCAAAGCAGCTGACGGTGTGGTGCTTATAGCACCAGTTATTGCCAGGCATGCTTGTCACTGTAAGCCAGAGAGTTTGGCTTTGGCCGACTGTTGTAGCCCTTTCGACCACCAAACTATGGAGCCATACGTTATCGTTGGTCTAATGACCGTAACGTATATCCAGTATATTTGTTGGGGACCCATATCCCAGGATTTTTCACAAATTCTACGGCATGTCCACAGGGACAGCCTTGCTTTGTGGATTACCTTTTCCAGGTGGGAATTCCAGTTGAGTGATCTATCTAGCGTGATACCTAGATATTTCACCTCCTCCGAAAATGGAATGGTTTCACCTAGTAGAGAAGGCAGCTTAGGCAGAGTTATCCAGCTTCCTTTTCCTGGTGAAGGGTACTATTACAGTTTTGCGGGGGTTGGCAGACATATGTTCCCTGTCACACCAGATGTGCACTGTATCTAGTACCTCTTGAAGGGTATGAGAGAGTACCTCTTCAGATTTACCTTTAACTATGATGACTAGGTCGTCTGCATATACCAGAATCTCGGCTTCCCACAGAGATAAAATGGCCAGCAGGTCATCCACAAGTAGTGGCCATAGAAGGGTGGACAGAACCCCACATTGTGGGTACCCTCTCGTGGCCCTAAAGCTGACCGTTTCCCCCTGTAAGGTTGTTGTGATTCTGTTTTCTAGCATAGCTCGGATCCAGTCAGTTATGGTTGGCTTGATTCTTCTAGCAGCTGCCGCTTTGTATAAGGAATCGGGCAGTGCATTATTGAATGCTCCTTCAATATCGAGAAAAGCAGCCACTGCAATCTTCTTTTGCTTTGAGTGATTGAGTGATTTTCCTGACTAGGTTATTAAGTGCTAGTTCTGTTGATTTACCTGGCTGGTAAGCATACTGGTGAGCATTAAGTGGACGAGTGCTCAGGATGTTTCTCCTAATGTGTCCATCCAGTACTTTTTTCAGGCCTTTCAACAGAAATGTCAGGCTAAAGGGTCTTAGCGATTTAGGGTCCGACCCATTTTTGGTATATACCACTTTAACTGCCACCCAGCTTTATGGTATATGATTGCACAACAGACTAGCTCTGTTTATGCCATTAAGTCCGAAACGGATCATTTTTTTTTTCCAAAAGTTAGATCTCGACGCCAGCTTTTTGATGCCTTAATTTTTTTTAAATCTATTTTGGTCATTTTTTGCATTTTTTTAAAGCCCAATTAACAAAAAATGAATTTTATCGGCCATTTTAAAAAAAAATTTGACCAAAATAAACCTTTTTTTTATTAACATAAAGGTATTAAGTACAACATTTTTTTGGGTGCTCCTGAGCACCTCCCAACAGGATCCAACCATAAAATTGCTTATGGAAAAAGTTCCTTTATATTGACTTGCTGTGCTATTTTTACTGCGCTATCAATTAACTTCAAATATTGTCAATATAATTGGCGAAACGCGCGTAGATTCATTCGAACGTACTGTTCCAGGGTTTTCGTGTATTTCTGAAACTACTTCATTAATTCCACAGCGTAGCAAAAGGGTAACACAATTTATCCAGTAATTTATATATATTAAAACAAAAAATTCTCAATTGACTGATTTCCTATATTCTGAAAAAGGACTGGTCTTAAATTATTACAAACACGGTGATCCGGAACCGGCAATCTAATATTTAAAATCCGGGCGACTGACATTGCCTTAATTAAAATGTCCGTAGTAGTTGTGTATCACTTTTATCAACAATGAAGATCGGTTCACACGTCGTTTACAATAATTATAATTGTTCTGGAAATATCTAACTTGTATAATGGGATACTTATGTGGCTTTTACGAATAATGTAATTATAATTCTATTATCGGGGCTAAAATACACATTGTATTTAAACAGTTGTAATTACTGCACATTCAGGAAGATTAAATAGAATTAAATATGTCTTTAAGTTATCTTCTTACTATCACGTCTAAGAGAAAGTCATTATGCGAATACAAATGAATCAGCGTCAGTAATTCGAATTGCTTCCCAGGGGTCGGTGTTTGCTGTAGAATTCGCTGAGCAGAATCAGAAACATTCAAATGATCGCGGAATTAATCATAACATAATACTAGTAGGGTTTGACCGACAGAACACCAGAACAACCCGAACGAATGCATACATTCAAACAATACGGTAAGACAAGACGTCTCTCTGAAAGTATCTAGAGATCGACAAGAGGACTTCACTGTTATGGCTGAAAGAAAGCATGCTACACCCGGAAACCGTTTGATTTATAACATCCAACCATAACAGAATCATCCGTCCAAAAACTATGACAAACATACTCTTGAAGCCCCTGAAGTGGATGGTGTACTCGTATAGAGGAAACGTAAGGCAGGTATTGAAACTGTTAAACTTGTCACCCCGAAGGCTCCCCTACTTTGGCCATAGGAATGAAGACTAAGCGAAGATCGTGCACAAAAACTTCATTACTGAAATTCATTAATCCGCCTCATTGTTGCCTCTGGAGAGAGGAATCTGCACCGGTTAGTGGATGGTACAGGAATGCATGCAGTCGGTTGGTCCAGAATCGAGGTTGACAAATTTACATTGACTGGTCCATCTCAAAACAGGAACGTGGGGGATTACAGAGAAGATGGACAGCTCGTAGGCGAAATGTCATCTAGATACCGGAAAGTCGTACATTTACTTGAGTCTCGAGCAACGCTTTACTCAAGGAGCGAGTGTAGCGGAAAATGCTCTCCGCGCCAAGTAGGAGCACCGACTCCGACAGAAATGGTTTTCAAAACTGTCGGGAAATAGCAACGTATCTCTTATTTCATTCTTCTCTGTTTCTTTGGAGTACTAAAATGATTTCAGAAGTTACGTCACCTCGACGCAAGAACCCGCAAGATGTATTTCAATAGGAGCTTGCATCCTAAATTATCCGTTCTACGATTATATCTTTGACGACATTAAGCTTAGCTAGTCTCCATAATACGATGGTCCTGGATGGAGACTGTAGGGTCATCAGGAGTTCAAATCCCCTCTTCTACTGAATAAGGGTCGTGAAATGCAGGGTTTTTTCTCTTTAAAGTAGCACGGAGAGCAGCTGATGAACGTGCTCTTTTCTTCGCCATCTAATGAGTGAACATCTTTCTGCAGATTTATACTAGAAGTCATTGCGTGAAGCCTTTTATAAAAAGACCTTATTTATTCGGAAGGTTGAACTTTGCCTTCTGAAGATCAGCCCGACTGAAGTGTGAGGTCGAAGGATTCATAATAGCTTGACAGGTTGATATATTCTATCTATTCTATCTATCGATGCACTTGCTGTGGCTTGGTCGACATACGCAGCCTTGGCTTATATTCAAAGACACAACGGAGCCTTACTTGCTGGTACTGCTCGTTTCCTATCGACAGGCAAATACTGATCAACAAACCTGACGTAGTCTTTCTCGACCTCCAACTTAAGATGATGTATGTCGTAGAGTTCTCAGCTTGCCGGAGAACAACATTGTCTTGAAGAAGGAGGAAAAATCGTTGGACTAATGCCTGATGAATTTCATCTCCAGCATGGTACTCTAAGAAGTCCAGCAGCAAGCGTGTTGTACTCATGATAGTCTGACTAAATAGAGAGACTGAATAAGCTTTAAGAGTGTAGTAGATAAAAAGGGGAGGTAGGGGCATAATTCCCAGTTTAATGAAAATAGATTGACAATATTACGTAAATTTAGCGTTGACAAGAACTCTTCATAACTTTCTTTTGTTGTCGATAGACTTTAGATGCGTGGTGAAAGTTACCCCAAGAAACAACTGCGTGGGAAAGTCTAGAATGGAAAAGAGAGAAGTATTTTTTAATACGTCGAATTCAAGATTGCTGTTTATTTTCCTAAAAAGGAAGATTCTGCTGGAAAGCCTTTTATTCAGATGATGAGTACGGTTTACCTAGCTAAGGTTATGATCTAGGTAGATCTCTAGGAGCTTAACGTGCTCGCCTTTAGATACATTTTTGGTTTGAGGATATTATCAATCGCTGGGTATTCACTTGATTAAGTGTAAGTTCGTTAGAAGTGAACCAATTTTTTGCCTGTAGTTCATTGTGAGAGGAGATTGTCAATGTTGTGGTCGGAACACAAGAGAATGGTGTCATCGGCGAATGGAGTGGATTTGCTGGGCAACATAAATTGAGGAAAGTCATTCATATAAATTAAAAATAACTGTAGTCCCAGGACAGAGCCTTACGGTACACCGTAATTACTGTTTAGGAATCCTGACGTTTTATTGGCTATGGCAATACACTGGTGAAAGTTAAGCTGATGATTATGATTTGAGGAGCGAGAGAGGTAACCCTCTAATTCCGTACCATTGCATTTTCTCTTTTAATTTATCGTGGGAGATACAGTCGAAGGTTTTGGAGAGATCACACAGATTAATAGCAGTGTGTTGATTAATTCCAACTTGGAATGGGGCACTTAATTCTATAATAATTATAATGTAAGCAAATGAATTTTCTGCTAAAAGTTATAGTATAATTTGACTACATTCATAGTAGAATGTGCAAGTACTGGAACCCCGAGATCGGAGTAGACTTAATTCTGGGGACTGAATGGGAACACTCCTGAGTTACGACAAGCATACATGAATACATCGCATATTCTCTGCATTAAAATAGGTAATAAATACCATAAAATAATATATACATAATAATACACCGTTTTTCTCCACTTAAATACAAAAAGAACTTCGCTATAGTCTAACTTTTCAGCCTTATGAAAGAACATCCTTATGTAAAAGATCATTGACAAGAATAAAAAGTGTGCGACAAAGCGAAAAAATTGTGCTTAAAAAATGAATCTATCTGTCTCACGTTTTTCTACAGCTTCTTTATGCCAAAAATATGGATTCTTTTCCCTCTTTTCTTCCTTCCTTTTTTTACCAACGTTTATATTAACAGTGCTTGCTACATATTTCTTAAAACTTCATTTTAAAGGGTGAAAAACTATTATTAAAACCGAGATTAAAACTTCAACCAGTTTTCATGAAAATTAAACCGGCAAAAAAACAATAAATTTTATTATAAACCATAGAAACCGATAGCAATAATAATATATCAATTAAAGGTAAAGGCAATTATTAGCAAGTGATTGCATGCATGAATTAACTCAAATGTGACTGCTTTCCCACACGAACTATAATACTTTAATAGATTGTTTTTATTAATAAGTACATGTGTACTTGGGTATTAATTAATAATTATGGAAAATAAAGAAATTGTGAAACCGTTAAAAAGGCGACGAATCAAACGTGTCGACTAAATCAAGGCGCTTACACTTGAATCATTTTGTGTTTAATATGCATATGGCGGACGTGTGTATTTTTAATTAAAAAAAATATGTCGCCAGAGATTTTTTAGATACGCTAAAAAAATAATATTTAGACTCCTGTATTGGTTATTTGTACTTAACGGACATTTCTCTATATCCAGTAAATTTACCACTTTGAGTTGTGTTACCGATATTTTAGAAAAGAAAATTGATAAATACGTAACAGATCTAGCAAGCACTGATACTTGGTCCATGATTAATAAACTACCTACTTGATTTTTATTTTATCATTTATTTATTTATTTTTATTTATTTAGATACATCATCCAACAGTCGTAAGACCAATTACAGGATGAGAACACTACATATTTGCAATAGAAGAAAACGAAAGAGATAGAAGAAACAGAAAGTGTAAGATAACATAGAACATAGAAGTTCTTGATTCACGTATACACACTGAAACCCAATTTAATGTTTTATTCCCTTAAACGATACCATGCGGGTGGAAATAGGGGTGGTAGAGGGACTAACTAATGCCAAAATAAATTTTAGAGGCCCTTGGTTCAAATCCCAATTTAATTTTTTAATCCCTTTAATAATAGGGAGGAGGTGGCAGTGGGGGTGGTAGAGGGGGTAGCTAACGCAAAAAAATTTTTTTTAGGCGTTTCGTTCTTGTGTATACACTAAATCACATTTTAATTCTTTTTACCACCTTTAATACTAGAGTGAGGGTGGCAATGGGGTGGTAGAGAGTGTAGCTAACGCCAAAAATTTTTTTTACACATTTCGTTGTATACACACTAAATCAGATTTTAATTTTTTTTACCCCCTTTAATAATATGGTGGGGTGGTAGAGGGGGTAACTAACGCCAAAAACATTTTTTTAGACATTTCGTTCTTGTATACACACTAAATCAGTTTTTAATTTTTTTTACCCCCTTTAACAATAGGGTGGGGGTGGCAATGGAGTGGTAGAGGGGGTAACTAACGCCAAAAACATTTTTTTAGATATTTTGTTCTTGTATACACACTAAATCAGATTTTATTTTTTTTTTAATTCTTTTAATAATAGGGTGTTGGTGGTAGAGGGGGTGGCTAACACCAAAAACATTTTTTTTAGACGTTTCGTTCTTGTATGACACTAAATCACATTTTAATTTTTTTTTACTCCCTTTAATAATAGGGTGGAGGTGGCAATGGGGTGGTAGAGGCGGTAGCTAATGCCAAAAAATTTATTTTAGAAGTTTCGTTCTTGTATGCACACTAAATCACATTTTAATTTTTTTTACCCCCTTTAATATTAGGTTGGGGTGGGGGGGGTAGAAAAAACGTAAAGAAAATTTTTTCAGACGTCTCGTTTTGCATATACACTAAATCACATTTTATTTTTTTTACTCCCTTTCATAATATTCTGGCGGTGGTAGTGGGGTTGGTGGCTGATGCAAAAAACAAATTTTGAGATCTTAACTTTTCGTACATGCCCTAAATTGCAATTTTATGGACTCTTACTTGCTGGTTTTACCCCGTTTACCCCGAACCCTTCAACAGAATTATATCAAAAATATAATCTAGTTCCAGATCTCGTTACAATACATAAGTGTACCAAATTTCAAGTCAATATCATAAACAGTTTCAGAGTAAACGTGCACACAAAAAAGTTACCGACCGACAGACAGGAATTTTTGCGTTATTATACTTCCACTGGATGTGGAAGTAAAACTACAGAGTGTATACGAGAGTAGTTGTAGGTGTTACATATGAATTGCAAAGGAGAAAAATTCACTTCGCGCGGGGTCTAGCAAGATAAAATGTTGTACGATGTCGAGTATTGGCTCATGGTACATGGAATAACATGTTTTTGGTTTTTTCAGGGCAATTAATAATCTCGAGAAATTGCGGTTGAAACTCGAAATTAGACCTAATATGTTGTTAAATGTGAGAAGAAGTTTTTATGATCAATTAGGTTATTGTTCAGTTCAAGAAGGGGGCATATTTGAGCATTATAATTCTTTAATTTTTGTTTTAAAATTATTTTATTATTTTAAGAATATATCTTATATTAAGAACATTCTTTCATAGCGCTTTTAAGGACCGAGTTATCTTTATGAGAATAATTATAATTTTTAAACGCTGTGATACACGTATACATCATTGAATAATTGAACATGCGTCTACCCCTAACGAACACCAACGTAGTACTGAATGTGTAACTGCCTGACTAATAAATACTCATAAACGCTGGGATCACACCTGCATGCATTGCAAGTCGGTTGCTCATTTACTTTACAGGGAAACGCGGCCCGATGTACGCACTTGCCTGCCGTTTACTGTATGTAAAGTTAGGTGAAGGTTGTTGTTGTTGTTCATCAAGTCATTTTGTTTGATTTGTCCTATTGACCATTTATTTTTTTATTTGCTACAGGATAGGACGCGCATAGAATGATGTTTTTCGCGAACAAACGCTTGGCGCGCGAAATAATGCACATTTTTTCAAACAGTTTTTTGCCGTCCTCTATCTCCCTTCCTAATCATTTTATCGCAATCGGGCCGGGCGGAAATTAAACGTTAATAAAAAGCTATCAAGTAGCGAAAAGGATTTTCCCCTCCTTTTCCCTTCATGCCAAAAATAACTGTTTGAAAAAAACGTGCAATTTTTATTTCGCGCACCAAGCATTTGTTTGCGAAATAAATCATTTTATGCGAGTGCTATCTTGTAACAAATTTGCCTAGGTTTGACCGCGATAGGTCAATTACATGAGGAGTTATCGGCATGTGAAATATTTTCGTTTTCCCTCTCTCCCTCCTCTCCTAATTATAACACCGCCCCCAGCCTCCGGCCCAACAAAGTATCTGCCAATACCCTTCTATTAAAAAAAATTGAGCCCTCAACATCACTTCTTCATGATAAAAAATGAATTCAATTTTATTTAATTTTTGCACCTGGTCTGACGTCGATGGGAACAAAATTTGCTTATTTTCATGAGCTCTCCATTTTTGGTCTGAAGATTATTTCGCCAGATCAAAATCCGCCGAGTTATCTTCGAAAAACCATTTTCCCATACATTTAATATGTTGTTTCTTCCTCCTCCCCCTTGACATCCGCGCACAAATATGTCGGAATGTTGGGTGGACCTAACTCTATTTATTGGCAAAAAATCACAATCGAACGTTTCCTTATTCGAGTCTGTTTTCCTCCAGATACTCCACTAAAAAGCCAAGGACACATTTCAAGAATAAAATTGCCGTTCAAATTTTTTAACGAAAGTTGATTGGTACTACTACAAATAATATCTCATTTTGCTCCAGCATTTCTTACAACTAGGAAAATTGTCATTCATTTAAACCAGAGATACTTTATACACTCTAGTTAACTTTCACATAGGGATTTGAACTACTGTCAACTTTCTTAAGTAAAAGCACTCTCATCTATGATGTAAAAGTTGCCGGTACCTTCACAATAACTCGTGATTTGGCATACCTATGAGAATCTATAATTAAAAAAAGGAGGTTTATGATGTCGCTAATTTATTTTGCGAAATGTGTAAAATCATGGCCTACTGTTTTTACTATTTAACAAGTTTAACACAATATTACGCAATAGTCAGCGTTAATATTAATGCTAAATATATCTGAAATTCGTTCTGCCGCGTGTGTGGGCTATTAAATTGACGATAAAGATTTCAATATTTAATTTAAAAGAGTAAATATAAACGTATATAGATAGTAAAGTTCACGATAATTAAATTAAACAAAAAAATCAATGTACAATAAGTTAAATGATATGTTGTTAACCAATTTATGAAACTTTAATTTCTCATGTATAAAAAATCATAAGGAACATTTATTTATATAAAATCATATATTTTATCACATTATAATGGCATGAGAAGAAAACTAATATGCTGAATAATATATAGTTACATCGACATAACTCTTTAATGTAGTGAATTGAATTATATTAAAAGATTTTTTACAGTTGATTTAAATTTCTTTATACCATTTATAAATCAAACGGTATCATCCAATTTATTGTATAACACAGCTCCCATATACCGGGTGACCCAGAAAGTATCTACCCCACTTTTTTCTACAGTTTTAAAAATAAAATTCTGAAATTTGGGAAATCAAATATATCAAATATAATGGCCACATTTTGACCATTCGGTGGCAAATTGCCACAACTTTCTTATTTTAAATAGCGTACTTTTCTCATAAAGCTGTAATTTCTCTTTCCAACGCTTTTTTCAGATTTAAAATCGGATGAAAAATTACCTTGGAAATGGCATTTATGTGGTTTTTCCCGATTATAAATTAAAATAAATATTAATCTTTTTGTAGAAGCGTCTCAAATTGTGTCCATATCTTGCAGTAAGCCATATAAAAGCATTCTTTTTTCTGATGAAGCAACGTTCATCTTAAATGAAAGAGGCCAATACTCAATATCCTGAGAAGACGAACGTTTGGGCTGGAATTATAAATTCTCCAATTATTGGACCATATTTCTTTGCTAGCACATTAACTGGAGCGCGTTACTTGGATTTCTTGCCAAATTTTTTAGTTTCAGAGTTAAGAATAATTTTCCCAGATAATGACAATCCTAATGAAATTGATAGAAATATTTGGTATCAGCAGGACGGAGCAACACCACATTTTGCATTGGAAGTAATAATGGAGTAAAAATAGCCCAAAATAAGGCGATAGACAAAATTTTACATGGAGCAGCGCGACATAAAAAAATAAATTTGTTTTGGTGAAACTAAAAATACCCTGAGTTTTCCAATTCGAGTAGGTGGGGGATCCCTTTTTTCGCGAAAAAGGGGTCAAATTGGTCATTTTTAAGGGTGATTTTTAAGTTTTAATTTATTTTGGACCCTTTGCAATGCTAGTTAAAAACGAGCATGGGACCCTTTTATTGTAGATGAGCAACGAACCTTCAGTTCAAACTTGGTGAAAATCTGTTCACCGCCTCCCACGATATTTATATAAATATACTGAAAGAACGTCAAAAATTGAATTACGGCTAACTTAACCAAAATTAAACCGAATTTGATGAAATTTTAGACGAAACTAACCTATATAACCAAGAAATACCTTGCCAAATTTTAGCAAAAAATATCCAACAGTTTGGCTGCAATTCCACAAAATTTTCAAATTCCCCTAACCCTCCCAATTTGCCCAAATGGTCAAACGAAATTTTTTTTTCACCAAAATGAAAGTATTCTTATGTACTTCCACAACTGCAAGTAAAAAAATACTTTTTTTAATTTAGCCGATTTCTTGTCATTTTTGGTATATACATGCGCGCGGCGATTTCCCGTAATTGTCGGTATTATACGTATGCGCGCACAAGTATACGTGTAATTATTCATTATAAAAAATTTCAATATTAATAATAAAATGTGATTGTGAGCAGGTCTTAAATATTTAGATTTAAAAAAACTGTCGAAGGTAAGATATAATTTTTTTTTCGAAAATTAACTTGATTTTTATTAAACTTTTTACATATATTGATTATTATTTTATTTTATTCGTGTTTTCTTTTTCTAGTAGTTGTACTAGATGTGCTACTGTATAGTGTATACGACCAGAATTGAAACCGTATAAAAACTAAAAGCCGGCAAAAACAGTCGGCATCTCTTTATTGTTTTTCTTATGATAAACATTTCTATTTATCTCCGCAAGATATGCCGACTGTTTTTATCGGCTTTTAGTTTTTATACCGTTTTAATTCTGGTCGTATACACTATAAGAAGTGTCTACTTCCGAATCGGTAACTGGAGTTTGGAATATTTCTTCACAATATTCAATATGTCCCCGCTAAAGTCGTATACATCTGAGATATTCTCTGAAGTACCAAAATTGACTTGAATTGAATTGATGGCAGCAAACAACAGATAATGAGCTGATGCCGATAAGGACTGATAAAGCTCCTCTTCCTAATTTCCTAATTACTGATTATAAGTGATTATAAGGTCGGTTGCACAACTAAACGTTGCTCATGAAAAACCGTTGGGGTCACATGCAGCAATTTATGCCACAATGGAAGGAATACTTTGTGTCAAAATGCAGATAATATTAATTGGATTGAATCTGCGGTAGGTTCTTGATGAAACGTATTCAACAGAATAATTATGAATATTCAAAAGAATAGTTACAATACCCACTTGGTTTATTGTTTCAATAGTTCTGTTCAGATTTCTCTGACATATGTTTCGGCCTTGGGACCATTATCAAAACTTTAAGACTTTTTTCTACTTCCTTATGTAAATTTGCTGTTTTCCGTACAGTCTGTTGAATGGATAAGTGGGCCATTCCAGTTAACTGAACGGATATATTTCATATACGTTCTAGGATGGATATGAAATCGACCAATCAGTGCGTAAGCTGTCAAAGTAATTGTCAGTGTGTATTCGCGCAGTTTGAGCTAGAAAATAATTTAAAATGAGTGAGTATACCACCTAAAATTTTATTGAAATTATTATATACAGACAAAATTTTAGAGATATATTATGACAAAAGAAAGTAGCTATATGTGGGGATTGAACCTATGATCTCTTGCATTTCGAAGCGTGCAAGCAAGCAAGCAAAAAGGCTTTATTAAAATTAATACATAATATTGCCTCCTCGGAGGCTACCTTGCGACCGACCGTGCAACCACCGCGCTGTTCGCGGTGACTGGTTGCATAGCCGTGCGGGGTGACTCCGGTTCGGCTAAAAGAAAATGGGGAGAGAAGTCCTGACTCCTTTTGCTAAAAATAAATTAAAAAGGACAATATAGTTAAAAAACATTTTAAAAATAAAATTTAACAAAGCTTAACACTAAACACAAACTCAAAGCTGTCGCACTGCACTGAATTAATTTTGCTGCTGACACAGGTACCCAAATCTAAAACGGGGAACCTTCATCGAAATGAGGTATTGCAGGGCTGCGCAAGGCTGCCTAAACTGTGGTTTATCGAAATTTTATGTTTCTTAGAAATTTTATAGTGAAGCTAATTTTGAGTGAAAAAATGCACAAAAAGAGAACGATAACAAGAACACAGACAAAAACGCACAAAAAGAGATCAAGTACACGAAACAAAATGGACACAATGAAAGGAAGAAAGGGACAGGAAAGATTTAAAGATACGAAAGGTATGAAATGTCTGTATAAACGGATAGGCTAAGAGGAAGTTATAGTAGGTGAAGGTTTGGCTATAGTGCTAGCTGTCTAATTTGTGTAATGTTTGCGGTAAGCGGACTATCGCCCAGTTTGAAAGAGTAGAATTTTTGGGAGATTTCCTGGACGTAGTCCGCTATTGGGGTTATGTCGTTGCAACGTGCGTAGAGATCTCTGAGGGATGTGTACCTTCCAGAATTCGAAATGAGGCGCATAAATTTATGCTCAAGCACTTTTAATTTTCTCATTGTCGTGGTCGGTATGTTGCACCACACCGGCGCCGCGTATGTGATGGACGGCCTGACCACCATCGTGTATAACAACTTTTTGTTTTGTCTGTTAAGTCTGCTACCCCTGACCATCAGCGGATACAGACTTCTGGATAGGGAGTAGACCGTCCGTACAGTTTCGTTTATGTGTGTATTGAACGTAAGTCTCTGGTCTAATCTGGCCCCCAGATTCTTCACGCACCGTTTTGTTGGAATTTGGTACCCTCGGACCGAAATAGGTGTCAAAATTTTGTTCTCGGTGAACCGGCGCGTGAAGACTATCGCTTCCGACTTCTCGGCGTTTACCCGTATTTTCCACCGCTCGTAATACGCCGCGGCACGGACCATGTGTGCCTTCAGCAGCATGTTGGCTGCTTGAGCGTTGTGAGAATGCGCGTACATGGCTGTGTCGTCGGCGTACTTGGCCAGCTTGGTATTCGGGAACTCCGGGAAATCGGAGACATACAAGTTGTACAGTTTTGGTGATAGACACGACCCTTGCGGGACTCCCGCTCGAATATCCCGCTGTGATGACAGTTTATTATTCACTCGAACCTGCAGGGATCTGCCCGTCAAGAACGAGTGAATGAGTTTGATAATGTACGTCGGAAAGTTATAGTCGTGCATCTTGTATAATACCTCCGGTGTCCAGACGGTGTCAAACACCTTTTCAATATCAAGAAGCACCATGGTATGGTGGTGCTCTTCCCGAGGTTGTATTGTACCTTGACTCGAAGCGTGCATATAACCGCTAGGCTACTGAAGCTTTTATAAAATGTTTGCACCTAGAGCATAAGATTAAGCAGAAGCTAAGTTTGTATATTAAAATTTGATTAAAACTAGTATTTGTAGTTTTCTCTTAATCCGGTCGTAGAAAAAGTATACTGTACAACTCGAGTGGATTGTCCATGTCGCACTCGAAAGATTGAGGCACTCCGCCTATGGCGTCGTGCTCAAACTTCTTTCTCGTGCGATATGGCTATCATATCCACTCTTGTTGCACAAAGTACTATTTAAGACTCATTGATAATGGTCGCAAGGCCGAAACATATATCAGAGAAATTTGAACAAAACTAATGAAACAATAAACCAAATGTGGTATTGTAACTACTCTTTTGAATATTTATAATTATTCTGCAGATAATATTATTAACGAAGCTGTGGTTAATGAAGAGCTTGAGCAATTAGAAATTAGTCCTGATATTTATGAAGAATTCGAAGAACATGATAATTATGAAGATGTTTGTACTTCAGAAAATATCTCACATGTATACGATTTTAGCGATGACGGGGGTGAAGAAATATTCCAAACACCAGTTACCGATTCGGAAGTAGGCACTTCTTTTAGTAGCACATCTAGTACAACTGTTAGAAAAAGAAATCATGAATAAAATAATATTCAATATATGTAAAATTTTAATAAAAATCAAATGAATTTTAGAAAAAAAATTATATCACCTTTTTTATCTAAATATTTAAAATTTGCTCACAATCATTTTTTATTATTACTATTGAAATTTTTATAATGAATAATTAATTACACGTATACTTGTGCGCGCATACGGTTGAGTGGAAGAGGGGTTGAGTGGAAGAGCAGAGAATTTAGCTTAAATTCACTGAACTCTGCCCTTTATAACTCAATTATATTTTAATAATTTTATGATTTTGTAATACTTGTGTGGGTTATAATAAAAGCGATTATTATTATTATTATTATACCGAAAATTACGGGAAATCGCCGCGCGCATGTATATGCCAAAAATGACAAAAAATCGGCTAAATTAAAAAAAAGTAATTTTTTAGTTACATCATGTGAAAGTACATAAGAATACTTTCATGCCCTTTTTTCAACAAATAAAATTTGCTATCCAAAACATATACATCTAATTCCTATTATTTTTCTCCTAATCATCACTTTCACAAAATGCACTGAGCAATTTTTCGAAAAAATAAACTGTCTGACGCGAATTTACGTGTTTTAGGATTTTACTCATAATTGTTAATTACGTAGATAATGAATTTATTCGTTACTTATGGAACACACTGTATATAATGAAGCGAGCGTATCTTTGAATTAACATGAAACAAATGCCAGAGCACATGAATTCCTTCCTCGTCGACGTCGAGTACACCCAGAAACAGAACTCCAGAGCTGTAGAACAAAGTACGAATATATTACCATCAGTAGCTCATGCATTTTGTCTTCGGGAGGATGGGTAATCCATGGCGGCCGTCGGCGTCATTATTACGGTTAATATACGTGCCCACAGGTAGAAATATCATTACTTCTTGGGCAAACTTCTCCCTCAGGTGAGGAGACAATTGCACTTTCTTTACGAGACTCCGGCCCGAGCGCAAACGCACCTTCGTCGGCGGTGTTCGTGTTTCGGTAATGGCATGCTGCTCTCTCGGCCGTCAGTTCATGCACACGGTCTGTTGTTGGTGGTACGCTGAGGCTCCGCATTTTGCTTCACAAAACGAATTTATCGCAAATCGAACTTTATTTCGCATGCCTTGTTAATAAACGACCGCGATTTTTACTTTCTCGACTACACTGTATAAGCCTTGTACGAAATAGTGTTAAGTTTTTATAATAAAAAAAAATTCAGCGGTATAATAATCTAGGAAGTGTTGTGCTGTGAATTTTCCTTGTTCGGTGGATTTATAATTTTTTCTCAAGCGATGGTCAGTGGTACTTAACTTTGAGGCTGGATTTTTCTTTGTGTGATGGTTTTCACAAACAGACGAAGTGCTATGGAATTTTTATTTAATGTGAACATCGGACCACCTTCATGTTTCTGAGGTCTCTTCAATGTATGTATATTCGTGGGTGTTTCAAATATGTAGTTTGTTTTCTCTGCCTTAGCCGACTTGAATTTTGTTACAGACTCGAAACATTCGTTTAATATATTCTATTTAATTTATAGACCTGTTTTTGTGTGCTTTAGTTAATTGTTTTTACACAATAAAGTGTTAATCATTTATGATTAACGGTATTGGCGTAAATAATTTACACAGATTTTGACACTTGCGTAATGTTATTTAATATGGGAAATAAGTAGGCAGGAACCTATGTGAAAAAATTATACAGCGACTAGACTGACAGATGTTTTCACTTTTTTCGTATTTCCCCAGCTTTCACCGCATGACATGTAAATTCTCGCTAATTTTTTTATTTGAATGAAAAAATCTTAATCGGTATGTTGCCCAAAGTTATAGATGTTATCTGCGATTTACTTTCGTATATTATAAGCATTTTAAATTCCACGTATAATGGAAAGCACCGTTTTGAAATTAATTAGTTTCATATGAATGAAAAAATGTGTTTTCAAGCGGAAAATGTTCTACAAAAAGATTTAAATTACATTAATTATAAAAGAAGCAGCTCTTACATTTAGAGTTCATAAATATTTACAGTTCCATAGCCTACGTGTATTAAAATTACAACTATTTATTTTCCTATAAAAAAAAAATGGAACTACATACTGTAAGTAGTATCTATAATAATATTTACTTGAAACTTAAATTGTGTACAGTTTACTAAATAGGTCATTGGTGTGCCAGTCGCTGGGATAAGTCACCTAAAATTGAATAAATGAATTCCCAGTATTTGGACGATTCGAAAATAACCATGCATATTATTATTATAGGAATACCTAGATGTATTAAAATAAAAAAAGAGGCCAAGTAATAAGACTAACTTGTCACAAGAAAGAGGTACCAGTTAGGTTATTTATTTGGTAGGCAGGTACCGCAATATTTTGCCATAATCATGATTCTTTACATACTTACCTAATGGCTATTTTCCATTTTACAGTTTTTATCAGATAGGCATATCTATTTGACCACTTTACGTACATTTGTCATGGGTCAACGGAGTACAAAATAAGTAATTTTATTTACTTAAGTAAAGACAAAACGAAGATAAATAATATTCAATAATATACGTTTTTTACAAATATGATTGAAAGAAGAATACACAAAATTATACGAGCAATATATACCTACATACGTACTTAACCACAAACAAGACCACAAAAGACTGAGCAATGGTTTTACGACTAACTCAAAAATTTGGCCCAATTTGAAGGTTGCCCGGTAAAACGGTTATTTTGGATCAAAGTTTTTTGAACTATGGATAATGAAATGACCTTGGTATCAAATTTATACTTAAAATTTTGTTGTCTTGTTTATCTGACTGAAGATTAAAAAGTCCCAACGTGAAGACCAAGTCGTCAATGTATATTTTAAGAAGGGAATATTTCCAAATAACCCAAAAATGGCAAAGGCCCTACCATTATTCAAAAAAGGGGATGTTAATGTGCTTTCTAATTACAGAGCCATTAGCTTACTTTCTGGTTTCTCAAAACTCTTAGAATTAAGTTTGAATGAGTAATTAATGCATTTTTTTTATTAAGAGCGCTCCAGATATAAGTCAGAAAGACGGCGCAAATTACTCTCATATAAATCATTATTTTAAAAAACGGCTTTCACTAAAAGACATTAAAAACCTGTTACAATGTGGGACGATGTGAGAAAAAAAAGTATATATAAAAAAATAATATTTTTTTCTTCTATTATCGATTTGCAAACATAATTTTTATCGTCCCGCATAGGTATCATTAAAATAAACATTTTCTCTTTTGTAGAATTAAAATAAAATTAGCCCTAATGTCCTCAAATGCACAGAGAAATTTAAAGATTAGGTATAATAAATTTGTCCAATGTCATATTCTACTACATCTCTATCTCTCGCCTTCCAAGCACACCGTACATTTAGCTGCGTCATTTTATTGACGTGCAGTCATTTACAATTAAAATTGGAAGCATGGATGACTAATGCACTCCGACCAACTCTTAAGAACAGAATATTAATGTCGACCCAACATGGTTTTATGAAAAATAAAAATGTAGATAGATATCTACTGCTCTTTTTAAATCGTTAATACTGTTGATAAAAAAACGATTCTTTTTGGACTATCTGTGGACTTTTCGTGCAATTGGCCAAATAAACTATCGTAAACTAGTATGTGCAAAAAAATACGAAGAGCCCAAACGTTACTTGCTCCCATTTAGATAAATTGGAAAAGATCAATTTCAGAGTGTGAGTTTTAACCTTGTAATTATTTATTATGTTGGGTGTATGCCGATTGCGGAGGTATAGTTCAAGTAATAAATTCCCGAGACAGAAAAACCTAACAAAAACTTTACGACATAATTATTATCGCCGCGGGCCATGGCGCTAGTTGAAATAAATAGATCCCAGTAAATAAAAAACGAAAAAAAACTTTACGACATAATTATATCGCCGCGGGCCATGGCGCCAAACCTGACATGAAACATTCCCGACGCACATTAAAAAACCTATAAAGGTAAGCGAGTCAATTTGCGAACGGCACAAAAAAGAGTACCGGCATTTTAATGAGGTCGTAAATTTTTTGTTACGTTTTTTTATGTCTCAGTTTCTTCCTACTTGAACTATACACGCTATTAGGGTTATCGATACATTGTTGATATAAAAAGTACAAATATTGATGAAAGCTAAGTACTTACACTATGTCTAAAACCACTCTAAAGTAAAGAAAATAACACCATACAATGTAGATATTACAAAATTTTGTGACCTTGACTTTTCGTATATATGTCCTAAATTGCAATTTTATAGACTCTTACCTGCTTGCTTTGTCTATTTACCCTTATTTACCCCATTTACCTCCGAACCCTTCAACGGAATTAGATCAAAATATAATCTAGTTCCAGACGCGTTATAATATATAAGTGCACCAAATTCCAATTCAATATCATAAACGGTTACAGACCGACCGACAGACATAAATTTTTTCGTTCAAATTTAAAATATCGACGTTTCATAATATGTTAAGCCTATTTCAACAGAAAAAAAAATATATTTTTTTGCGTTAAGTATTATACTTTCACCATTTAGATCAACCGGAGAAAAGACGGGAATTTCTGAAAGTAACCGGGAATCGCAAATGATCTAGAATGGGTAGAGAAACTCACCAAAAAATAGAAATGTTTTATATGAAGCAAAAGTGACATTTTACATTACGTTACAAGCAAGGTAAAACAGTTTTTAAGTACTGGTGTCAAGAAGGAAATGACAGGTGAGCCTGTCACGTCCTAGAATTAGTAAAAATTGTTCTCAACAAGCAACCTTTCTACAATTTTTTGTAAGACGCACAGTTACAAAGATATTTTGCAAAAACTTTCGGTATTCAGATTTGGTAGACACCATGTTATAATTATATATAAACCTAGCACAGATATTTGATTAATGAAAATATTATTCGAATGTTATTTCAAAACGGTCAATCAAAACATTGTTGCAATATCCAGTGTGACGGGTACACTTAACACTTTTATGTGATGTGTACTGCCATTGCTGACTTATCCATCGTTAATATTAAGTGATTGTCGCGAGGATTGTCGTTATAATCATATAAACAGCTTGTAAACTAGAGCCATAATATATATTTGTAGAATTAAACAATCTGATTTCAAAGTATGTTAGTCAATACGTTTTCCAATATTTCAAAACCACTTTTCATCGATTTGAATCGATCAAAATTGTCAAAATTTATAAACCAATATTGGTACAAATATAAACTCAATATTGTACAGTACGGCCAATATTGGATTATTTAGGTAAATGTTTAATATCTAAAACGATATGTTGTAAAATTGTAAAAAGTATGAGCTTTTCAATATTTTAAAACTAATTATTTATCTATGTCAGTTAAGCGAACACAGACTTTTCCTAGGACTTTTCAATATCCGATATGCAATGTTTACTTAATTTATTTGTATAAATGAATATCGGATAAATAATATGAGTCAATAGATGGTTTAATTCTTGGTTTAATTTCAATATGAGTTTTCCAATATTTTAAAATATTTGGTATTACCAATACATATTTGTCGGACAATATCGACAAAAAATGTTATGTAAATATAGACATTTCAATATCGCAAAAATCATTATTTATTTTGTTAGATGATATTGCTTAAACAATATCATTTTATAGAAGTCAATATGGGGCAAATATATATTTTTCAGTATTTTAAAATCAATATTTATAAATAGATAGTTTATTTGGTACCTTACCTCACAGAATTTTCTACAAAATTATATTGGATAAACGAAATATTAATTTCAAATTAGAATTACGAAACATAATTAAAGCTGACCCAATAAAATAAAGTCATAACCACCCACCAGTGTTGGTTGGCATATGCTTAAATCTCGGTTTAAATGGAAAATAGTATATTATAAAATATTGATTAAGGACTTCTCCCAAATAGCCCGCTCTATTACTAGTACAAGTTTTATTACTGTGAGAAATTTGATAATTTTGATACGCAGAAAAACAATCCGTAATTTTTCATTTCCTAGGTACGGCCGTGAGCAAAAAAAAAAATAGGACAAGGCTTATAACTTTAATTAATAATTTATTGCAAGTGTGCAAAAAACTAATATGCCTCATATAAGCGAATCTGGAGTTATTGCTAAAGCAGAAGATGGATGGTCAATGAGACAAATTGCACTGCGTTATAATATTGACAAAAATTCGGTGTGTAACATTTTAAGAAAGTGAATAAACGGTACGATTAGTAGAAATCCTATATCAGGGCGACGAAGAATATCAACTCGACAACAAGATTTGCAATTGGTAAATGCTTTAGTAGAAAATCCATTTTATTCAGTTATTCAGGCTGCTGAAGAAACGAATTTTCCTGGATCGAGTAGTACTGGCCGCCGGCGAGTAAGAGAATCCGAGCTACGCTGTTATGCAGCAGCACAGAAATACTCACTTAAAGCTGAACATAAAGAAGCACGAGTAGGATTTGCGCTTGAATTTTTACAATGATGTAAATTTTTGGAACAATGTAATTTTTACAGACGAAAAAAGTTTCCAGACAACACACAGCGGTCGTATTCGTGTTTACCGCCCTCCGAATACTCAATTCGATGAGAAATATATATCTAACAATGATAAAAGTGGTAGATTTTCTGTCAATATGCGGGCTTGGATATCGGCACATGGTCCTGGTGTTTTGTGGCATATTGAGGAACGATTTAATAGTGAAACGTATATTAGGATTTTAGACAATATTATGCTCTCTTCTGTGTCACAATTATTTCCTAATAATGGATTCATATTTCAACAAAACAATTGTTCCGTTCATACTGCTCATATCGTAACTAACGGGTTTCAAGATAACAACATCAATGTTCTTAACTTGCCCGGTCATAGTCCAGATCTTAACCATGTGGAAGAAATATGGGGACTACTCGTAAGAAGTATCCAAAAACGAAATGTGAGACCACGGAATGCCGAAGAATTACTGGAAGTAATAAATAATGCATGGGAAAATATTATTACTAATGATTATTGTATAAGGTTATTTAATTCTATGCCAAACAGACTTATGGAAGTTATAAATAGAAATGGTGCAATAACGAAATATTAATAGTTAGTTTCTTGTTAAGTAGGATATACCCTTTGTCCTTTGATCCAGGATTTCTACTAATCGTACCGTTTATTCTCTATTTTCTTAAAATGTTACACACGAAATTTTTGTTAATGTTATAACACAGTGCAATTTGTCTCATTAACCATCCATCATTTACATAGCAATAACTACAGCATTAAAATAAAAAATAAATTAAAAGTGATATCTGTTTTATTTCGGCTACTCATTACATATTCAAATAGAGACAGATTTACATTAGAAAAAAAAAGTTGTCCTATTTTTTATGCTCACGACATTACTTTTTACAATTTTGCAAATATTTACACATAATTTTATGGCCATTTAGGTAGTCTTACTTCAGAGTAAAAAAAAAAAATGGCACAGAAAGAGCACAGCTACATTTCAAATTTTTAAATGTTCATCCTCAAAATAGAAACGGTTAATCAGCAATAATTATAACTAGCAATTAAAATTAATTTTGTCTTGATCACTTAAATAACCCCTGTATATTTTTGCGAAATAATTTAAAACTATAAATTACCCCCAAGAAGTGGTTCGGATCCCACTGTATACTGTAGAACCCCCGTCTCCTTACACAAACCTAAATCTTCTAGACTTAAAAGTGTCATTCAGATGACTTAGAAGGTGGTTAAAAAATATTTTCCAGTGAAAATTTTCCGTATATGTCTAATTTCTGTGGTGTCTAATTTCTGTGGTGTTTATTTAATAGGGAATTATTTTTACCATTAACAATTTGCTTTTTTTACGTAGTTAAGTAATCTTCTATTCATCCTCGCATTCTATAAACAACTAGAAAATGTTTCATTAAAAGTTTGTTAACATAAACTCGGTATCCTAAATCACTAACAATATTTTTACTCCCGCGAGTCATTTAGGATATTTATCATCTGTTAAAGACAAACTCCGGAAAAACCATAACCAAATACCCATAGAAATCTATAAATAGACTAATTGTTAGAGGACATTACTATTCGGCAAACTATTTTTTATTCATGTCTCATACACCTTATCTCTATTAAGAAATATCTGTAATTAGTCATTGATTATTTCGGTGTACCATTGACTCTGATATTGCGTAGGCAAAAAAGTGAATGTCCGTCAAGATTTCGTATATAGGTATGTAAACGTACCTGCTCGCTGTAGCCATACTGACTGATTAATATCTGTTTATATATTGCGATTATGAAAAGTTGAATTTATTTTATATACTTAGATTTTTAGAATTGGCACTTACTTATTTTATTTATTTTTTCTTAAACGAGATCTGTAAGCAACTTTCAAGAATATGTAGACCGTGCATAACGTGATATAATTTTTTTTTTCAATTTAATAATATACAATATGTTCGATATTGAGTACGATAATCAAGATTATGCTTCTATGTATTATTTTCTATATATGTAGGAACTCCACACAGGTACATATAATTATTTAACGAACAGAAGTTGTTTTTCATTGAATTCTTATTACAGTATGGGGATCGCTACAAGGCGTATAGGCAAATCCTATACACTTGTACATGTGCAATACGGGTGAGAATGTCATCTAATGCATTGTGATTGAGGTGGGGCGATCCAATGGGCGGTACGCTGGCGCTGCTGTTATTGTCGACATTATGACTTTATTTATTATTTACTAGAGTCCCTTGGGTTTAGGTCACAGGCAACCTTGCGAAATTTAAGTATTATTGCACTCAAAATAATATTAACCTATTAAAATGGATATTTACTTATTTAACAGAAGAGAAAGTATATATAGGTAATTAAATTGTATTACGATGGGCATTACAATACAATAAATTTATTTATTGTAACGTACGAAAATCGATTCACTCTCACTTATTTTGAGAAAGATGCTTTTGTCTATTTTGGTTATTTGCTCATTGTATACAACTCTTAAAATTTGGTCACGGGTGCTACCCGGCACACCTTAAGAAAATAGGAATTGTAGACTCTCACATATGACATGTAATGTCACTGCAAATTTGAACCATATATTCTTCGGTTTTTAAAAATACAAATTAGAAAGCGACCTCCTTCACAAAACATTACACAAACAAAAGGTTAACCATCCTTATAATCTTTACCATCTATTAGCGCTAAATAAAAATTGTATCTATGACACGTTTAGAATTTTTCGAGAATTTCTTAAAAGCATCAAACCAGATATTTAGCATAGGGCAGATATAATTTCCTTTGTTTTTTTCCAATCGTTAAGTATTCCTCTTTTCCGTGACCGTACTCTTTGTGTTTGTTTTAACATAATGCCCTGATAGACCCCTGGGCGATAAAAGTGTTCCTGTTTTTGATCCCGAGTCTATTCGTTATTACGCGGAAAGAAAAAAGAATCTTTATAAACCCATTTATCCTATCAGTAATATTTGTTTTCTTAAGATTGTCAGTTATTATTTGACGGTTAAAGATTAGTATTCCTTGATTGGAGCACGATTTTTTCATTTAAAGAAGTGTATTATTGTGAAGCTTTTGAAGATACTTTCAACTCAATGCCCAAGTTATTGTTTTACGACAAAATAAATTAATCTCCAGAGGGTATAAAATTCCCTAGATATTTAACATAGTATTCTACTGATCTTGTTAGGTAAAGCAATAGCAATCACGTTCAAGCCCCTAGTACTTACCGTAATTTCTAGGATGAGTTACTACATACGACGCTTCATCGTTCACCCTTGTTTTGCAATTTCGCACCCTCGAGAAATAGGTAGATTGTGAATGAAGTAAATTGTGCACTTTCCTATATCTCTGCGCTTGAGGGAACTAAAAAGCATGACTGTTGCTTTTTTCAGTCTCCTTTAAAAATACTCATCAATCTTGAGCCGAAAGATGTTTTCAAATTATTTCATGGCAAGGTAACGTAAATGCCTTTCTTAACTTTCCACAATTTTTTTTAGACTGTTATTATACTCATTAGTTTGAATTACTTGGGTACATTTCATCACATGATATGTATAGTCGCGGCAAACGGTATAGTAGAATGCGGTCGTGGTGAAGCGGGAGGTCTTGCTTGCTCCGACTTCATAACATCACAAAAAAAAAATCGGAAAAAACGAGTCCGTTTCAAGCCGTTTTTAATGCCAGATTGACCCCACTACTGTCTAAACATTGAAATTTGCCGAAAATAAAGCACGGAAAAGTAATTTGTTGTAAAGATATGTATACTTGATTATTACTATTGATATAACAATGACATTGTCACTAAATTTATTGAATAGGACTTTAGTTACAACGGAAAAATCAGTCAATTATTTTAGTTCGGTCCAAATAGGCCAATGATTCAAGGTTTTCATAAAAATATTGAATTTTGGTAGCTCTTATTTTCAAAAATATATAAAAATGTAGGAAAAACGAAAGGTTTTGAACGAATCACAATGAAAAAATGTGTACATAGAACTGATGATTCAAGATTTTTACACAAATATTCAATTCAAGCTCTTATTTTCCTGAATTTAAACATGGGTTTTCAAAAATATGTGAATATACGTAAGACGATCGAAAAGTTTAAGCAGATCGTAATGAATAAAGAACGAGATAAAGAAGTAAAAAGTATGTACATAAAGCTGACGACTTAAAATTTCCATAAAAATTTTCAATATCTGCAGGTCTTTTTTTTTAAGTCTGAATACACGTTTATGCGGATCTGTAAATATCAAAAGAAACGAAATGCTCTGGATATTATTCGCATAAAGAAATTTGTAAACCAATAAACAAACAACTACCTACTCTACTCGCAAACCAAAAGTGTCGAATTGTTTTTTATAGATGCATGCTGATGAAAACCTTAATTTTTTTTTCTGATTTCTATAAAGAAAACAAATTTCGCACATACATACACACACACATACAATTAGTTTATCAATCACTTCTATGTTTTTCTGTCCGGTTGTAACTAATTTCAAACTAAGCATTCGGATTGAACATACAAATCGTTTCTGATTTTCTCCGGGAACAAACCCATTTGAAATAAAACAACGACCAAAACTTTTCCAGGTTTCTGCAATTTATTCACATAGTGGATGACCGGAGTTGGCAAAATTTAGGATAGTAAAAACGTCTAGTTTCGTGAATTATGTATCTGAAACTACCTTTTATAGGAGAAATCGACGTAGAAATGAACGCCGTTTTCACTATATATATGCAATTTTATGAGAGACGACAATTTATGTCACAGACATGATTCTTTTCCGTGGTATATGATTATTGTTACGGTTATTGTCGTGGTGTGGTTCCATTGTTATCGATGTAAACACGCAACTGATTGCTTTTATGTATGTCTGTATGTAAAGGTGTTGTGTATGCGGGCATGTTTACAGTAATTTCTTTTCCTACGCAAAGATCGGTAAAGAATCCACGAGACAGCCTTGTAGCCATTTTAAATTCTGCATTTTATTCAGTGCCTTTACGAAAATTACATTTTAATTATTTGAAAAATCTTTACATCCATTTGATTTATAATTTTATCCGCTGTTGTTATTGTACTGTTGAATATTTTACTAGTGTGAACAAATCAAATACTATCCTTGTATAAATGTTGGCCAAATAACAAGCTCAGCCACTAAATGCTGAATAAAATATTACCAAATAAAATAATGATAGGTCGTGATATCGTTTCAAGTTTTATTACAGACTGTGCTTCTAAGTAAATGGGCAACTCAAAATGTTCAACCTAATGCTTAAATCGTAGATTCTCTGTGTTGTTGGCAATTGGCCAAGGTGTAGCCAATTTTGAAATCATCTACAAATGTCGTGAACTATAGATCCATTTTATGTATTTTTGCTGAGATCTTTGACATGTGTCTCAATAAACAATTTTATATTTCACTGAGTCAACGTAGTTTTATAGAAAAACGAGCAATCATCTCAAATTTCTCAGTTATTCAACAATTTATTTCTAATGACATGACAGAGGATATCATGTAGACGTGGTATTTAGTACATATATACAGATTATACGACAAAATTGATCACTCATTTTTATTAAATGAACTGTTAGTGTATGGTTCTATGATGTATGTATGGCTTTAAGAGTCACAAGACAATGTGTTCTGCAAGGATCCAATTTGGGTTCATTCGTATTTATTCTGTACATACATTATTTAACAGAAAAGATAGCCTAACATTACGTTCTCTTTGCTGATACAGTCTAAACTCCAATATGACACAATAATTTGGAATGTGATGATGTGATTTTCGATGTACATAAGAGAGTATTGAAAAACGTTCAAGGGCGCTTTTAATGATCATTGTTTCTCAATTGAGTGGTGTTTATCCCAGACCGTGCAACCACCGCGTTAATCTGCAAAGGCAGATAAAAGAAGGTAATACAATTTTTACATGTCTAATTACAAAAAGACTTAACACAACTAAAAATACACTTATTTAAAAACTGGGGCACAAGCACCTTGCAACTGACGCAGGCACCTCGATTCAAACGAGGAGCCTTCTGCGAGATGTATGAACGCTGGGCTGCGCAAGGCTGACCTAAACTTTAGTTTTAAAAATTTTTGATGCCACACGGTTTTGATTTTGTTAAAAATTGATGATGGGAAAACGAATTTAAAGAAAACATGTACAAAAAGAAATCAAGAAAAACAAACGCGACAAAAAGAATACAAACCGAAAGGAAGAGGAGGGACAGGAAATATTTAAAGATACGAAAGGTATGAAATATCAGTAAAGGTAGATATGGTAAGCAGAAGTTATAGTTGGTGAAGTTTGGTTACAGAGGTTACCGGAAAATTGGTAACGTCTGGTACGGTAAGGTGTGTTTTAATTCGAAATGGGGCATTATGCTGTCTAATTTGTGTTATGTGTCTTGTTAGCGGACTATCGCTTAACTTAAAGGCATAAAAGTTTTGAGAAACCTGTTGGACATAATCCGCTATCGGCGTTATGTCGTTACGACGTGCGTATAGGTCTAATGGAAGTGTACCTTCTAGAATTTGATATGAGGCGCATAAATTTGTGTTCAAACACTTTTAGCTTTTTCATTGTCGTGGTCGGTATTTCTGCACCACACCGGCGCGCGTATGTGATGGACGGCCTGACCACCATTGTGTACAACAACTTTTTATTTTGTCTGTTAAGTCTGCTACCCCTGACCATGAGCGGATGCAGACTTCTGAACAGGGAGTAGATCGTCCGTATTGTCTCATTAACAGAAATGAGTATGATCTTATTTTCGGTGAAACGACGCTTGAAGACTATCGCGTCGGACTTATCAGCGTTCACCCGAATCTTCCACTAGTCGTAATAAGCCGTGGGACGAGCCATGTGCGCCTTCAGCAGCATATTCGCTGCTTGTGGGCTGTGTAAACGCGCATATATGGCTGTGTCATCGGCGTACTTGGCCAGCTTCGTATTCGGGAACTCTGGAAGGCACTTATACACATCATGTGTGACAATTGTAATACACCATTAACACTTGTAGATTGTACGAGTAGCATTGCTATCAGATTAGTATCCGTGCTACTCCAAAGGAATTGAAATGATGTAAATGCTTGGTGCGTCATCTGTAGCGTCATGTCTTTGAACGGTATTGTCCTGAATAGACCTGATGAAATGAAGTACTTTTATGTTCTTTTTCGATGGAAACTGTATTTTAACAAGTACATTGGAGATATTGTTCTGTATACGTAGCTATAAGAATTTGGGTTTCGTGATTACAAATTCAAGAGAATTTAGTGATATTGATTTGTTAAATCTAGGCTTAACTATGCTTCACTCATTTGGGAATGTGGCTATAATAAATATTGTAATAGCATCTACATACAATATTCATTGTCGCCATCTGAAGTTTGCATCATACAAAATGGAAGATATTTACCCTCCTACTGTGTGAACAGTTGCTTAAATAGATTCGATTGTTTTAGCCTATATGAACACAGGAAACTTAATTGTCTATTGTTTTTGGACAAACTAATTCACAATCTATAGTTCCAGAACAAGCTGAGCTTTCATTCCCCTGTATTTGGAACCGGCAATCATCCTTTATTTTCCTATCCTTCGACCAACGTACTGAAATACTCGCTTTTGTACTTTATGGACAACAGCTACGTGTCCATTGAGAATCAGCTTGATATATTTCATTCAAACATTGCAAGTGTTAAATGTATAGTCCAAGTAAGGACTTCCCTACACTCAAAAAACGCAACAAAAACTTTACGACATAATTATATCGCCGCAGGCCATGGCGCCATGCCTGTCATCAAACGGCCCGACGCACATTAAAAACCTGTAAAGGTAAGCGAATCAATTTGCGAACAGCAGTACAAAGAGTACCGGTATTTTAATGAGGTCGGTAAGTTTTTGTTGCGTTCTTTATTTGCCGGGAACTGATTACTTCAACTATATCTTTTCATGGCTACCTCTGTGCCTGTTGTTTAACTTATTTTTATTATTCCTTCATTGCCCATGCATTTACTCATTAATATATTTGCTGCTCTACTATATTCTCAATAAAAATTGTAGTATATCAGGGAGAAATAAAAACTAATTAGAATTTAAAAAAATGTTTTCTTAGTAGATACACGCATATTTCTCATAAAAATAAGTTTAAAATTAAAAGTGATTCTTGTTGGCAGGATTTTTTAAACGATCAGTTTAACAGATTTAAGAGACAGTTTACATAAAAATTAGACTGAGTCTAAATAAACGGCGTAAATGAGAAAGAAGCTTGTAATTTACTTGTAATTTTCATATAATTTTAGCTCTAGTTGTATAAAATTACGAATCCCGTGTCACTAACAATTTACGTTCACACTCTGTATACCTACGATTTGCTACATGAAACACTTTCATCCTTCCGTGTTAAGGTGTTTCGTCTAGCCTGTATCCTACAAAAAACTGTTTATTTTTAGTATGTAGTCTGTTTATATACTTTAATATCCATGTGCTAGGAAACCTTGAAGCCGGAATGGAATATGATAAACGCACGTATATTTAGCAACATTGAAAGCCTTGTTACTACCTATCGCTAATTATGTTTTAATCCATCGTTGCATCAGCTTAAAATGTGCAAACATGGTGGCGGATTTGACGCGAAACTGACGGGTGTATAATGGGGGATCACCCACACGGCGCCTACCGCTTGGGGCCCGCTGCCACATCATTAAATCGGCATAGGATTTTCATTCTATTGTGGCCTCAAATTAATAACGAGAAAAATTCTCGCGTAGACACCATCACCGTCGGTCGTGGCAAGAAAGAACGCCGCTCGAAGGCCCCGACAGTTAGTACCGTCAAGGCTGTGGGAACGTTTACAGTTCAATGATAATCAAAACGGTGATTCAATTCACCACAGAACATATCGGCGGTCGTAATAATTATTTCTATGCGGCCGTTTGTCCACTCGGCAAATACTAAAATTATTGATATAGGACGTGCGGAAAGTGCTGGCGTTGTTTGCCCTATCAATTAATAAAGTGCCACTTTGTAGCCACTGCTTGCGGTCTAGCTCAGGCTAATTGTTGAAACTTGTTTTTAATTTGACTGCTTTGCAAAATAACCTAGATATGCGCCATAAATTCATGTCAGATATAATTAATATCGAATGTGTAGTAAACAAGTCTTGACGTGTCAAAAAAATACTCTTTTATATTATATATCTCCGAGAGATGTGATATTATTGTCAAAATATTTGTAATCTTATTTCCTCGTAATTTAAATAATATTTAAGTGCTAAAATTTTTCCGTATAATTTTAGGTGTTCACAATAAAATGATTATTAGTAGTTAAATAATTAGTATAGTTCAAGTAATAAGTTCCCGGTACATAAAAAACGCAATAAAAACTACGACATAATTATTATGGCCGCGAGCCATGGCGGCATGCTGCATCAAAAGACCCGACGCACATTAAAAACCTATAAAGGTAAGCGAGATGATTTGCGGTCGAGGTAACGCAGAGTAATGGTATTTTAATGAGGTCGTAAAGTTTTTTGTTGCGTTTTTTATGTCTCGGGAAGTCGTTACTTGGACTATACCTAGTTCATTTCTATTCAAAGTTCATTAATATTGGTTTTAGTAAAAATGCACTTCAAATATAATGTTTTAACATACTTTCACGTAATCTGAACCCATAACATATTAAATGAAAGAGGCTAGCAAACAGAAACACACTATAACTGTTGAATTAGTTTGATTTGATTTACCAGCGTACGGTAGGCATTCCTGCCACTCCCAAATAATATACCGTCGGGCCGGCTGCGTCTACGCTGGGGTGGAGTACATCAGTTAGTATTTATTTCACAAGAAGTAGAACAAACCAGGTATTGTTATATGCACGTCTACGCCCTCTTAGGAAGAGGTTTAATCCCTAGTAGCAGAGTGAAAGGAAGTCTGTCTAATTAGCTACCAGCAAAACGGCGCCATCTCTGGGCCAACTGGAAAACTGCTATTACCACAAATGGATTAGAAAACGGTAGAATATTTGAGAAGTTGTCCGGAAGAATCTAAATGGAGAAATCTAGAAGAAACGCCACGAATATATAAGAAGCGGATCCAACGCACGGAGTTCAGTACAGTTCTGAATGAGTTAAGGATCTGATAAGATAAAGAACAGTAAAAAGTTGTGAATTATAGCAGTGAGACTGTAGTAGATCAAAGTTATACTAGTGAGTTATTATAAGAGGGTTAATTATTGTAATATTGTGATTAATAAATCAGTGGTTAGTGAAAATTCGTGTTGCAATTATTGAACTTGCGTTTGGAGGTGTTTACTAGAGGGTGTAAACACGTAACCATATTTCTGAAGCTGAGGATATCTTAGCTCGATTCTCGAGCTAATTAGACCATGGGAACTTGAATTACCGTGTCCACTTTGATTGTTTAGCTCTCTCTTGTTGACGCCGCAGAAATGAAACATGAATTTGAAGAATTTGTTCAATTATATAGTAGATAGAGCTATATTCATTTAATGACGAGTTCACTTCGATCTCGTTACCTGTATATTTTAAAACCAATGTTGAATAAGCACTTTCTGCAGCAAATAAAATAATGCGTCGGCGCCATCTCTGGGCCAACAGGCAAACTGCCATTACCACGAATGGATTAGAAAACGGTAGAATATTTGAGAAGTTGTCCGGAAGAATCTAAAGTGAAATGGAGAAATCTAAAATAAACGCCACGGTATATAAGAAGCGGATCCAACGCACGGAGTTCAGTACAGTTCTGAATGAGTTACGGATCTGATAAGATAAAGAACAGTAAAAAGTTGTGAATTATAGCAGTGAGACTGTAGTAGATCAAAGTTATACTAGTGAGCTTTTTTTTTTATACATTTATTTAACGTCGGCCTATTTCCGCTACTGAGGCCTAACACCGACGCCTGTAGACGAGCTACCCCCAACCAGGAATTTTGCCGAATCTCTTCCCTTAAGAAGAGTAGGGATCTTTTACTTGCCTAACATTTAATAGACAAGGGAGCGACGGCTTTACATCCCCTCCGAAGAATGGTATATCTCCTATACAACCCTCGCCTAAGGTTTTATAGCTTCCGCGCATACACTGATATACAAGCCGCTGGAAGATGTGTGAGGCGAGGACGCGGTTTCCGTTGGAATGGTCACCCATCCAAGTACTAACTGCGCCTGTCGTTGCTTTACATCGCATACCGAAGTATGTACATAGTAAAGACGCACCTACGCTCGCCCCTATACTAGTGAGCTATTATAAGAGGATTAATTATTGTAATTTAGTGATTAATAAATCAGTGGTTAGTGAAAATTCGTGTTGCAATTATTGAACCTGCGTTTGGAGGTGTTTACTAGAGGGTGTAAACTTGTAACAATATTTCTGAAGCTGAGGATATCTTAGCTCGATTCTCGAGCCAATTAGACCATGGGAACTTGAAATACCGTGTCCACTTTGATTGTTTAGCTCTCTCTTGTTGACGCCACAGAAATGAGACATGAATTTAAAGAATTTCTTCAATTATATAGTAGATAGAGCTATATTAATTTAATGACGAAGTTCACTTCGATCTCGTTACCTGTCTATTTTAAAACCAATGTTAAATAAGCACTTTCTGTAACAAATAAAAATAATGCAACAACTCGCCAATATTTAAAGACCTTTACCTAGTAGTTGGTTCACGGCAAAGCTTCCGTGATTTCTCCTCTGGCTTCTACGATTAAATTCTTGCAATTTTTCATCACTTCCATTAAAAGCAGACAGTTTCCAACAATGTTCTCTTTGTCATCCGGAACTACCAAACTCTGGGAGATCCAAATTCGACTGGACTAAGGAACATTATTCGATAAAGTTAGACATTCTTAACAACTGTTGGCGTTTAGCTTTTGAACTTTCAATTACTTTTGATTGCAATTGATGAGATAATAGCAGTAATTAAATCACACAAAGATTTAATTTAAAGATAAAACTATTGTTGAACTAGTAATTTCGACCCGTATACAGTTAAATAATTGATACAAGCCAATAGTAAACATATAATGATGATATAAAATAAATTAACTAACGTAACTTTTGTATAAAAAATCAGTATATCGGACTGATTGAAGATTTAGGGATATTCCAAAAAGCAAGATATCTAGTTTATTTAGAACTTTTTGAACGTATTACAATTTAAAAAATATTTTTTCAAAATTGTACCTCTAGTTCTCACTCTAGTCGCATCTATATGGTTTTATCTGCATGTGGCTTCCATAAAAGTGCAACACGGTGATTTCATCGAATAATTTTAGCGACATGGTCTCAAAGTATGGCATTAAACTGAAATTAAAAGTTTATTTAGAGAAAATCTCCACGAATTTCTTGCTTGTTTTTAAATCAAACCAGCATATTATATTGTTCGCCCAGTGAAAGAATGATGGTTGAAACAATGTGTTGTAAAAATACAATGTTGCCAGGTTTCCTAAATTATTTCTTTGGAAGTATTTAGTTAACGAGGGTTTTAAACATCTCAATTTAATACTGTTCTTTGGTTGTAAACATATATTCAGTTCGGTTTAACAGAAACGTTGAATTTGGCATCTTTGTTGAACCCTCGGTGCGACGTTGCTCAAATACCTGTTGCCCCTAATTACGTAATGGAATGGTTTAGACTACGAATATTTGAAGGATGCACTGTAATGTTGTTTACTTTGCGGTAGTGTCTCGCTAAATAATTTGCGCATGAACATTAAAAACTCACTATGTAGGACGCCCCCTTCAGCAAACTTTTGCTTAACTGTGACAATTTTTTTTTTCGTTTCTAACAAACTCCAACTGGGCTGACAGTGTAAATGTTTGTTGATTCTAACGAAGAAGAACATAGTTCTTGAAACCTATACAACAAATAATTGTTTATTTCTTTTTGTCCACCTACCCGTTGAAAATATTTACTAGAGTTATGTGGTACCAGTATTAATCCGTATAGTTTGGTAGTCCTTACCCGCATATTTTTATCCGCATGAGTAGCTATTCTGTTTTTTGAGCCTCTAACCAAAAGAAATAAAGTTGTCTGGTTCCCAGGAAGCAAAAAATTGTTTAAATTCAAATTACCTGATCAACGTCCTATTAATTGTTTCAGATAAGCGGATATTACTGACAGCATTTTTGATTCTAACACTTCTCAATTAATAGCGTCGGCTACGATTGGATTAATGCATATATTGCAATTGTTAATGATACCTTAAGTAAATAAGACACGAGAATTGTCTAATAATGACATTCTCTTTTAGCGTTATAATTAATTTCAAATAATTGATATTACATAAGGTAAAATTAATTGTTTAACTGGTTCGTGTTTGTTGAATTTACAAAAATATGTGATTGTGAATGTAGGTCTACGATACAATTAGTATATATGTGGTTTGTTTATATACAAGCTTTTGAGTTATAACTAAGAATTCGCGACATATTGTGAAAATCTAGAACCATATACAACAAATACGTTAAAAGAACTGAAGTATGCTATACAGGGTGAGCCACGGTGGGTGGAGTATTAAAAGTATATGGAGAAGGGATCAACCTATTGCTTTGAAATTATGATTACCAAGATAATCGAGTATGATCTCTCCAACTAAATTATTTCCGAAAGTCCGGTGTTGCCACATACATAAAATTGGCAACATCTTCGTTATTTTAAATGGAATACCCTGTATATTTTTGCATTTTTTGGATCGTCGTCTCTTTCTGAGTAACTTTTGTTAATATCTCCTTATACCTCAAGCCGTTTTCAAGATAATAATTCTTTTCTGAGTTTATTGCCACAAATTTGACTTACAGTAAATCGTGTTTTCTCCTACCTACGCAGCAATTAAAAGATAATTTTTTAATTGCGGCTAGGCAAGGCCTGAGGGCATCTCCTCCACTAATCAAATGTTTCGAATATCATACAGGGTGAGTTAGAGAACGCTTTCTATAAGTTACTTGTCAGCAGAACTTGTACAAGATTGAATGAGAAATATCCGAATTTGCCGCAGATGAATAATAGAAAGTTTCTGCCAATTCAGAAAATTTTTATAAATTTTGGTTTGTCATTAACAGAACAATAACAGTGTCAGTATTAGGAAAAAATAATGGCTAAGCAGCATTAATAGTAAAAAGTCTAAGTAGCAGCAACAAATAATATCAATAACAGTAGTAAGTAATAAAAACCTTAAAACTATTCTAATAAGTGTTCGAAATGTAGACCGTTAACTTCCAGACACTTTAGTATACGACAATAGACGGCGTTTGTTGTAGCAGCTCTTATTTCAACGAGGTCCAAGTTTTCAATCTCTTGAATCACTCAACGTTCTAATTCTTCTCTGTTGTGGACTGGAGTTTTATAAACTCTATCTTTAAGAGTACCCCAAAGATAAAAATCTAATGGGGTAAGGTCAGGGGACCTCGGAGGCCAATTCCACAGTCTCAAACGTCTAATCCAACGATCATCGAAAATGCGGTCCAACTCCATGTTGATGTACAATGTGGAGGAGTCCCGTCGAGTTGATACCAACAAATATTGTTCAATTGATAGATTATCAAGGAAGTCTTCCACAATTGTTCTAATTATATCTAAATATTTTCTGGAATTCAATTCTCCGTCGTATATGTAATATTTTATTTTGTCATCTATACATTGAAACTAAATTTGACTTGAAAACCAGCCTCTCTTGTAACGTGGGGGTTGTCTATGACCCACTGGTGATGATTTCGTGTGTTAAAATCCCATATGATTTTCTTTAAAAAATTGGGGTCCTCTTGCGTACGTACAAGTAACATTTCACAATATTCTATTCTCTGTAGATAATCCTGAGTCATGAGAAACTGGACTCTTGTAAATGTATAATTATGCATTTTATGGGTTACTAGTATTCCTCAAATGGATGAATATGACAATCCTAAATTCCGTTTAGCACAACGAATGGAATACTGGGGATTTGCATGAAAATATGCCAGCACATCGATTTCATTTATCTCGTCGGATGTCACAGGTTTAGGTAAATTTCTTGGTTCTCTTAATGACGAACCAAAATTTATAAAATTCGTAGAAACTTTCTGTTGTCTATCTGCGGCAAATCGGGATATTTCTCATTAAATCTTCTACAAGTTCTGCTGATAATCTTATTGCACTCTCCATGGATAATAAACAAATTCATTAAAACTATGTTTGTTTAATTATTCTCTGCCATACTTGCAACAGAATTTTAGATCTAGTGATTCATAGTAAAATGTGCTCAGTGGAAACGTCTGTAGATCCGTGGGTATCTGAGGATAAGCACCATCCAACATTCTGGTTAAAATGAATCTAAGCACCAATCTGAAAAATAAATATCCGTCAGACTTTTTCGGAAAGCAAATTTTCCCCTGCTGTACGACATGCTTCTTAATGTCGACTGGTCTGTTCTTAATAATGGAAACAACGTTGAAGACACTTGCGAACGTATTTATGAAATATTGTACGACATTTTTGAAGCTTGTGTACCGAAATTCAGACCTAATAAATCCAAGAGGTATCCTCCGTGGTTTACTTTTACTATTATTAAAGATATCAAATTAAAAGCTTCATGGGTCTTGAGCAGGTTGGGTTTCGTTTGTTTTATATAACATTCTAATAAACATAGAAAAAGGAAGTTCAGAGATGAATTCCATATAAAATCTTGTGGAGATGTAGCCCAGTCTTGAACCAGTATACAGAAAAACCGCAGCTTGTGTAATATTTGCGAAACTGAAACTTCCGGTACACATAAACGTTCAAATAATTTGTGGAAAAGTGATAGTAATGAAGGTTATAAACAGGAACGTCAACATGGTAAAGTTGGGGACTCATCGAAATAGAAAATTTTAGCAGTTTAATAAAAAGTACGTTTTGTTAAGATTAACATGTTTTTTAACTTTTTTCATATACGCAAATATGGCACAGCTGTCACGAACTTCATTAGTTAACTCAGATTATTTTGCTTATGCTTAGGAAGATGAAAATGTGTCCAGCAATAGCAAAAGCAGGACACATTAATAGTGTAGCGACTTTGCTTAGGATAAAGGATCTATCCGACTTGTGTGCAATTTAGATGAAAATCTAATCGAGTCATTATATTCGAGAACATGCGTTCGCAAAAGTAAGTGACACTACTTGCTTATTCACGACTGTTATTGAAAAGTGTTCTCGTTAATTCTTATTGGAATATTATCGACTCATGTTGCAATTTCTTTAAATAAACATAAGTAACATTAAGGTATATTTGCATAATGATAAATGAGAAATTCCTACGTTTTATTGTTAATGATAAATATAGAAAAAATAAATTTATTCGCTTTTAAAACTGACGCAAATTCTATGTAAATTTTATATTTATATATGGATATTTTATTCAATAATGTCCATTGTTTTATCTTAAATGACAGAAAAATGATGCTAATTATGCCACAATTTTGCCACATTATTCCTACTTGTCACATAACGTGGGTGATAATTGTTTATGTTTAGTGTGAACTTTGCAAAATATCTCGTAGATTATAATTTTTATTTATAACACCTAAATCCACCTGACATTTCTGTTGAATGTTCTATATGAACACAAATTTTTTTAAGACATTCTCCACCATATCTATTTTTTTTTTCTTCAAATTATAGATATATGGATTGTGAAGGAGCTTTTTTAGCCTAGTATGAAGGACCAATATTTTAGCGACTGCCATTTTATTAAAACGTTTTGTGTCAGTTCATCAGATCAGAAATTAGAACCATTTTTAAAAGCTTTTATTAAACTTGCAATGTTAGTTAGTTAGTTTGTTTGTTTAGGTCAAATCTTGAAATCAAAGTTTCGATTAGTTCTAATTAAGCTAGAGCTTTGAAATAAATATTGCACATGTGTATAAGTCCGGTGACAATACACTTTAACATTTTCATATAGGAAAGAACAAGATGGCGGCTTCAAGATTGGCGGGCGACTGTATCTTTTATGATCCGATTCGACTCAAAATCGATATCTGGGGGTTTTCGAGATCGCCAATTATGAATTATTGGTCAAAATTTTGAAATTCAAAACGGCGGCGCCAATATGGCGGACGACTTTTGTCATTTATGGTCCAAATCGATCAAAATCGATATCTGGGGTTTTCGGGTTCGCCGATTACGAATTTCTAGTCAAAAATTTGGTTCTGGATGGCGACTTCAAGATGGCGGTCGACTTTACCGTTTAAGATCCGATATCTGGGGGTTTTCTATAGGTCGCGGATTATGAATTTTTAGTAAAAATTCAGAAACTCAAATTGGCGATTCCAATATGGCTGACGACTCGACGACTCTTGTCATTTAAATCCAAATCGATCAAAACCGATATCCGTGGGTTTTTGGGGTCGCGGATTACGAATTTACAGTAAAAAGTTTAGTTCAAGATGGCGGACTTTTTACCGTTTATGATCCGATTCGTCTCAAAATTGATATCTGGGGATTACAGCATACCAAAAGAGTAAAAAGTGAAAAATAAAATTATATAAAAAAATATATTAAAAAAGCTTTTATTTAAACGCTCTAAAAAGTAGAAAATAAACTTTGATGTAAATCAAACCCATAATTTTGTTACATTATATAATTTTTTTAAGATATAAAAGCGAGGGGTAACTCACGCGAAAACTGCGGGACGAAATATCGCCTCTATGATCAATATCGCCCCGGATCGCCCCTCGATTACCCCAGATCACCTGTGTATTACCTCGGATGGCCTCAGATCGCCTTAGATCGCCCGGGGATTACCTCGGATCGCCCGTGGACCGCCTCGGATCGCCCATAATTACATTATACCTATTATAATTCGTGTTATCCCTATTTCATCTGTTTATATAGACGGTCAACTGCGCCGACATTTGATCTTTACCGAATTCATTGTCTATAGCAGCTAAACTCCGCCAGGACGTACATATAAACAAGGCAATTATTTTTTTTATTGTTCAAATAGGCTTAGAATGTCATAAAACGTCGAGATTTTGAGTCTCAGCAAAAGAAAATTGTCTGTCGTTCTGTCTGTAACTTTTTTTGTGCGCTCGATTACTCTGGAACCGTTTAATATGTTAACTATTGACTATTGACTTGAAATTTGGCACAAGTAAGTATTTTGGCGAGATCTGGAATTAGATTAAATTTTGATCGTATTCCGTTGAACGGTTGGGGAGTAAATTGGGATGAAGTGGGGTTAATAGGTAAATCAAGCAAGCAAGAGTCCATAAAATTGGTATTTAGTATATAGGAGAAGCTAAGGTCTCCAAAAATTTTTTGGCATTAACCACCCCCACCCCATTATTAAAGGAGGTGAAAAAAATGAAATCGTGATTTAGTGTGTGTACCAGAACCAAAGAGGCCTTAATAATATTTTTTTACTTCGCTCCCCCACCCCCACTACCGATGTGGCATATTATCTAACTTATAGTATAGAAACATAAGACACGAATAATACGCAATTAATAAAACCGAAATGCACAGTCGGAGACGTCAACGCAGGCGCTATAAATATCGGCTGTACGGTCGCCCCAGATGGCCCTGGACCGCCCTTGGATCGCCCCGGACCGTCTCGGATCACCCCGGATTGCCCTTGGATCGCCTCGGTAAAGGACGAAAAATCGCCCCGTGACTTACCCCTCGTATAAAAACTTGTCGTGGGAAATCTCCTTTACAAAGGAAAATCTCGCGATAAGCTTTTATATCATAAAAAAATTTATGTAACAAAATGATGGGTTTGATTTACTTCAAAGTTTATTTTCTACTTTTTAGAGCGTTTAAATAAAAGCTTTTTTAAAAATATTTTTTTCAGTTGAGCTTCCCTTCAGTGAGAAGATTGTGTTATTACTGTACTGTATTTTAGATGAATTGTAGTCGGCAGTTTTTAAACTATGTATAATTTTATCTAAGTTGTAATTCGCAGGGTTTGTCAACTTGTCTTGGGATGCATGTATATAGAGATTGCAATATGTGCACACAGGGTTAGATGTTTAGATAACAATTGTGAAGAACAGCGTGTACTAAGGAATAAAGTCTTGTGATTATGGCTAGCTCGTCACTGATAAACTTCCTGGTGGAATCGTTTTCAGTGTATCTAGAATAACTTTTCTTGTTGGAGCCTAGACCACTTTTCCCCTTCCACGTATTTTTTCTAAGGTTTTATCAGTTTTTAAAACATAATGTTTCAGTCGCAAATTCCTCTATAAAATCCTTATTTTACTATAAGGAACGTAACCAGACTGCAACCAACAGCTACTCTCCGAACTAGCGGTGTCTGTTGCAGGGTTTAGCGTGGTTCAAATGTGCTCTAGAGGGCGAAATATTAAAACACAGCTCTGATGCGTTCTGTTGGTAATATGCAATTATTACACTTAACGCAGGAGGCTTGTAACTTGTAGTTCAGCGCTCGGCGGGGCACATAGCCCGGAGTGTAGCTATTGGTTGCAGTCTGGTTACGTTTCTTATAGTAAAATAAGGATTTTATAGAGGAGTTTGCGATTGAAACATTATGTTTTAATATTCTGCCCTCTAGAAGCACATTTTATTTAACTTTTAGCTACTTCCCTTATCTAGTCCATTTTTGACGGTATTACTTATGTTTTTATAATTATCAAACTTTTTCAGTTATATAAATACATATGTAGAAACTCTGTTCTTCATTATGGATTTTCTTATTTCTTGGGTAAATTTTACCTGCAGCCACACCTTAATTAACCGTTATTTTAATTAACGTAATTAGAATAATTAATCAGGTTGGTATGTTAGTTCCTGTCGTAACACAAAAAAAATCTCGAAAATTATTATTTGCGGGAGTGAGTATGCATATTTTTAGCATAATTCAAGGATGTGTCTTGTATTATGCACATTACAATTGCATAATTCGGCATTCTTTTTTTAATACAATAATTATCAAGATTGTCAGACATAACAGACGTTCTATTAATCTTTTGTGAAATGTGTAATTATTTTAACCGCAAAACCATTTAACTTACCTAGTAGGTGATTATCACACATAACTACGGATGCAAATTCTTACGTAAAACGGTGTGATTGTTATAAGACTATAAGAGTGATGCATCTATTTGAAATAATTGTCTTGTTCATAAACCTAAAAAAATGTAATTAATCTCCATTAAAGTATGGCTGCAGCACGTAATTGTGTTGCTACCTTGGAAGGATAGAGACTTTAATAACATGTTAGAAGGATTGTATTATCGTGGACAACAAAATCAAATAAATGATGTACTTAATGATGTTAATGTTAAGTGGACTGGGGAAGGTAGTTGAGAAAACCATTTTTTTAATTAATCGACTTGCCAGTTTGTATCGTTCATCCTTAGGACTATAAGAAATCTCGTATATTGGTACATAGCTCATCGGAGTTAAAATTAGGAGTTTTATTCGCCCAAAAATTCACAGACCTTGCATTACGCGTGTATTGTAGGCGTATTGAAAATACCTCACATAGCTGCTACTTTTCTAATTTAAAATTTAATACGAATTTTAGAAACTTTAAATCATTTTTAATGAGTGCGACATTTAAACTGCAAACGGTCACATCAATGCCTAGTATACCCACGCAAAATTTTACTTCGATCAGACATGAAATTAAAATACTGACGTTTTCTCGTAACTAATTGATTTCGCCTGTTCAGTAGGCATCATCAGTTCCATATTAATCCAATACAATGAAACTGAAGGAATGTATAGGGATCATAGCCAAATATTTTTGCTTATTGACATCAAAATATTTTCTCGTTATTTTGTTCGGTTAATTTTTCAATTCATTTTAATTTATGCCCTGTTGAAATCGGTCAAAGTTAAGGGTAAGGCCCTGTGTCAAAGTTTTGTTATCATTCTAGACGTTGAGATGGTTCATTATTTGATACCCCATATCGTAGCATAGTCCTAAACACCTGGTCTCTGTTTTGGGCGGCCGGAGTCTGACCTCATGTATCATTGTACCTAAGTACACCCTTTTCCTTTAATACTTACTACATACAGAATCCCAACTATTTCACAGGGACAGTATTGGTGTTTCGTAAAGTATAGAAGCTACAGGAAAGGTTAAATGGGGAAAAAGTTGCGCAATTTCGGGGCAAATATAACGACCTCTTGAGGTTCCTAATATATTCTATAGTTTCGAAAACTATAAAAGATATTAGGAACCTCAAGAGGTCGTTTTATTTGTACTTTTTCCCCATTTATCCTTTGCTGTATCTTCTATACTTTACAAAATACATTGGTATTTGGTCTCTGTAAATTAGTCGGGACCCTGTATACTGCCTATGCTGATATAGCTTTTTTTTGTTTTCTCAGGATTGATAATAATTGTTACGTTTGAGAGATTGGTCAGTCATTTGTGAAAAAGGTGTTTTAAAATTATTGTTTTAACTTAAACGAAGGAGACTTGCAACATTGTATTGACAAATAAATAATAAAGCAATGTTGCATAATTTGTTACTCTAAGCAAATATCGTGCTTTTTATGCTTTATCAAATTATGCACAGTTATTTTACAAGACCTATTAAATCATTCGAAAACAAACAGTTTTTAATCATTAGGCGATAATTTTTTTCAACAGCGGTCAGCGGTTGAATTTAGAAGACTAATTGTCCTACCAATTTGACATTTACCTCCCACGGCGTTGATTTTTTATAACTAACATTTTTTTCCGTTCGTTCAAATACTTATGTATGAGTTTGTGTACACCGCCACATGTTGCTTGACTTCTATGATATTTTAAAAGTATAATAGCAGTAAGTTTATTTAATTTCAGCAAACTAAACCAGAATACTAAAAACAGAAAAAGATATATGTATAAAAGTTTCAATCGCCCCTAATAAAGCTTAAAAATACGTATTAAAGGATTAATATAGAAATATAAAGTGAAAATAACACACATAATTAAAAGAGAAACCATATATTTCAATTTAATCAGCATTAAAATATAGAATTAGGTAAGACAGCAACATATCAATAAGATCCTTCGCTTCATTATATTGCCTAGACATTGAGAGCAATTCTGTTCATATACTGATTGGTGTCAGGTGTGATTCCATCAGGAATCAAATCAACATGTAATTAATGTATGCCAGGCTTGCTCATTGTTTATAACTCTTACAATTTTTAAATCATCATCATGAAGAAAAATGTGTGCTTTTAAAGATAATGCGATACTGTTAACAAATATCAGAGAAGTGGGATTCGAAACCCATCAACTGCGAAATAATTTTCAATTATAAATTCTCCCCTATACTCTAGAGCCCCGATTATACCAAGACAAATCTAGATGTACTATATTTAAGTGTTATTAGAGCAAGGTGGTTAAAAACAATTTCAAACAGGGGAAAATAATCCCAGCTTTGAGTTATCTACAGAAGTACCTAATGATTGAATATTAATTATAGTTAATCACATTATATGTTTTTCAGTACTTAACAATTATTAGTTTGTTTTCCATGATTGCTTACTGCAACCCTAACAGTTTTACAATATTTTACAGCATTAACACTTGATCGCAGATAATTTTTTAAATTAATTTACTAAACTTAAGAAAACAGTACCATGCAAAATGTTTAATCGAGATGTGTTAATTAACAGATTATAATTTGGCTTTCGTTTTTGTTTCAGTGGCGCACGTGATGTGGCCGTCAAGGGGCTGGGGGCGGTGTTCTCCCCTACCCCTCGTCCTCCGGTGCCTGGCGCAAGCTCTCGCCACCGGCTTCCACCGTTTCCTAGCAAGATTCTCAGGTCAGTAACCCTCTATTTGAGGTCCTACTACTAACTACTCCAGTCAGAGATATTAAGCTGTGTTCATAATCTTTTTTAAAATAGCAGCTGCTGATATATCGAGTATTAATTTAATTTTATAACAGCTGAAAATTTTTACATATTATGTATTATATACTTTATAATTGAAGCACTTTTCTGATTGTATGGGATAAATATAGGTCCTAAATATTGGACGTATTTACATCTAAAGCTCAGTTTTCGCTTCTTTATAATAGTCTCATACTCATGTCGGTACAATTTTTATAGATAAGTATAATTATGAGGTAGTTCGCAATGAATAGTTTGTAAGAAATAAAAATAAGATGTTATTTGCTCCAAGCGTTTTACGTTAGTTTAATTAATTAAACCATTAGTTAAAAAACCCATTGTCATCCAAGATGGAAAGGATGCCTTTGGTGAATACATCTACCTTCAGAGAAAATGATCATTTTGAAGAAGAAAGAAAGGCAATGTGAAATCTAATTAATAAAAATAAATCTTTCACGACAGCCTGAACTCGCTTGGCTGGCGAAAATTAAAGGGGGAAGGTGCTATGCTCCCCCCACCCCTGTTTTTCGATTTACCAACACAAACGATTAAAATACGGACTTACGATCACTGATTGAATGTATGAAGAAATGTTTATGCCAGAGTCCACCTTAATCGAAGCCTTTATCTGCTCCTCACGTTATACGGGGTGTTTTTGAAATACAGGCATATATTAAGATTCATCAATCGTCTTATGTTTAAAATTCGTAGAACAATATTTATCCAAGAACCAAAAAATAAATAAGAATGTAAATCTTCAATATTGCAAATAATTATCGATTATTCGAATTAGGGCACTGACATGGTGCCTGACCGTGAATTTGGTGCTTATTTTTAATGCGCCGTTACCAAGTAGCAGGAAAATTTAGCAACGATCGACGCCGTCGACAGTTTATGATCAATCTCTACTTGTTAATAGCGAATTACTGTTTTTAAAAGTTTTTAATAAAGAATTTTACAAACATTGACTGGACAAACATTGTACTTTGCTATGGTGCTGCAGGCGAAAATGTCCGTCAAGCTCGCATGTTTACGTATAACGGTATCAACTTTTTGTGTATTTTCGCGTTCAGTTTGAAGTAATTATACTTTGATAATTTTGTGCATATTTGGCAACACTGTAAACTCGGTCGTATAAGAGTGAATAATTTGCGTCAGAATTGGGGTGGATAAAGTCTAAAGTCTAAAAGTTATTTCTTTTCTTTGAATTTGAATCAGTTTTTTCTTGCACTTTGTACCTACATATTCGTTTATTTTTTTTACACTTTGTTATAGTCATTTGTAGTCATTCGAAGTGAAATTTAATGCTCTTTAATTTTGATAATAGATAACTTTTCAATTGGATGCATTGTTTTTAAGTTAGACAGTTAGTTACAAACTGAAAAAAGTGCCAAAATTTCGTTTCTTTTTGGGCCAAACAAAAATTTGCCAAGGATTTAGAGGTCTAAAACTTGGATTCTACATACTCTCTACAACAAATACAAGATAAAAAATCTACTACTGCGTTTGTTGTAACTATAAAGTACCCCGTTATTAAACTAAATTTATAAAATGGTATTAATCTTCACATTCTATCGAGAGCCGCAGAAAAAATATAAGCATATGTTTCAAAAACGCCCTGTATACAATAAAGTTTGTCACTTAAAAATAGCCGCTTTTTGCTTGGGGGGAGGGATGTTTTTCTTCCCTTCTAGGGGGCGAGAAATAATCACTGAACCTGGTGGTATGATGTATTCACTAAGAATAATCAGAAGATAAGCTATATTTTCTACGTTTATTAAAGACAATAAATTGCTCAGGTTATTAAATTTTAATTAATACACTGCGCACTGCCGGAAAAATATTGAAAAAGCAGGATATAATCATTTTAAAATGTGTGAAAAAATATCTACTTGCTTTTTTTGAATATTTATTATATGACCTATCATGTGAAACATTTCTTTTATTTATTATTGCTATTTGTTCTTACATATTTTGTCATTGTATGTTCTATGGTCTCGTGTAATTACTACATTGTATAATGCGCCAATAAATGTCTATTTATCATTTAGAAATAAGAATTATACTTAAATAGTAACCATAATATTGAATGCACAATACTATCAAAGGATTTGGGAGGTCCACATCTAAAATCAAGACCAGTATAGTCGTCTGCAATTTAATTATGCAAATAAAAAGGTATAGTCCAAGCAAGGACTTCCCGAGACATAAAAAACGGAACAAAAACTTTATGACTCCATTAAAATACCATTACTCTTTTTGCTGTGTCGACCGCAATTGACTGGCTTACCTTTATAGGTTTTTAATGTGCGTCGGGTCGTTTGATGCAGCATGCCACCATGGCTCGCGGCGATAAAACACTTATGTCGTAAAGTTTTTGTTGCGTTTTTTATGTATCGGGAACTTATTACTTGAACTATAAAAAAACATTACGACCTCATTAAAATACTACTCTCTGTACTGTTTCGTCCGCAGATTGAGTCACTTACCTTTATAGGTTTTTAATACGTTGGTTCGCTTGATGACACCATACCGAATGGTTCAACGGCGTTAATGATGAGTTCGTAAAGTTTTTGTTGGCTTTTTCATATGCAGAGTAAAGTAGCAAACGATTATACACACAATCTCCAAGGAATTTTGAAAAACCAGGATCATGTGAATCAAAACCGAACCATGAGGAAAGTTTTTGTTGCCTTTTTTATCTGCAGAGTAAAATTGCAATCTCCGAAAAAAATGTAAAAAATCAGGATCGTGTGAATCAAACCCGAAATATTAAGAAAAGTAGCCGATTTTAATATCCTGTCTAAAATTTTCCAGTCCATTGTCAATCATGGATTCGTGATTTGTAAAAATGCCGTTACTTGTGCAGTCGTCATTTATTTAAGAACATCAATTCACACATGAAGTAGATTGTTTCCTATTGGTGTTAGATCCCAAGTCTTCCTCTGAAAATAATTGAGTTAAACAGATTAATTGGTCGCCTAATTAAATCCGGAATGAATTAAGTAGTTTACATTAGACCTGGTTTATTTCTGTTGCGTTTGCTATTTGGTCCGATGCGACGAGCTTTTCCATTTCGTAAAAATAGACACTTTGTTTTTAATTTGTTCGGAAGAGATCGCGGCGCCTCCTCGTATCTTATTTACGATGTTAAAGAACGCTACAAATTAAATCAAAGTTGAATGAAATATTAGAAAGTTAAAAAAATATATATTTGATCGTGACTTCCGGCGAAGGTATTCAACAACGCTAACCAACATCCGTTATAAAGTTATATTCGATACACCATCAGCCGGTTAAATGCAAGTAAAAATCAATTTGTGTGACAATGATACTCCTTTTAGCTTGTTTCTGTTTTGTACAACTAAATCACGAAGAATTATTTAGTAATATGACAGTAAATAATTTATGTTTGTTATTTTTAGCTCGCGACCGTGGAAACCTGCATAATATATTTAAATTAATTGTGTGCACATACAGGGTACTATGGATAATGAAATATAATAGCAAGAATTAAAACCTGCACGCTTCAAATAAGAAATAATCCCTTAAATATTATTTATTTTAATTTATATTTACAAAAGACAAAACCTTATGTACTAGAAATGAAGTATGATTAGAATTACATAACGTGTTGGTAAATATATGTATTCATTATTCCATATATAGCACACATGAACTGTTTAGAAAATGGTTCCTTCCCTGAAGTATGGAAGGAAAACTTCTTTAGCTAACCTCCCCAGAAAGTAAAACAGCCACAAACGTATTCTGACCTTGGACCAATTAGTGTTAGGACTATTTCTAAAATACTTGAAAAAATGGTATACCTACATTATCTATCAATTAATGTGATAGCAAATTGTCCGTCAGTCTGGTTTTAGGAAAAGCTTCAGTACTACAACGGCGCTTGTTAATATTTCAGATGATATTATTTCAGCATTAGATAATGAATTTGATCACAGCATAATATATATCAAACTTGGCTACTATAGTTTAGTGATTTCGCAATTAATTTCTTTAATGGTTATCTCAATAACAGAAATCAAGAAGTTGTATTAAGTAATTATTCATCTGATCTAGGCTCATAAGTTTTGGAGTGCTACAGTGATCTGTATAAGGGCCCTTACTTTTTATTTTGTATAGCGCCTGATATTTTCTGGCATAATATTATGAATTCTATTTTTATTGCAGTCTTGATTTATTTATTTGAAAATCAAACTTAATTTAGCTTACATTATATAGCATGTCCGAATTTGGAAATAAATCCGTTGTAACTACTGCAATAAGTAACTTAAAATGCATTTCTAAAAAGCCATACATTTTTCTGTTTCTCTCTAGGCACTTTAAGTTACGGTTTTAAAGTAATCATCATACATATAATGAAACAAGCTTAGATTTGGTAGTAAGCATCATTAGAGTAGGGAGTTACCAAATATTCAAATACGCAAAATGTTCTTCATCGATAGATGACCACGTTAAAGCCATGATCATTGATTTACAAAACAATTGCTAGGCGTAAAGCCTTGGTTTCGAGGACATTCTGATATTCTAGATATTCTGTATTTTTTTTTAATTTCCACATAACCGTTAATTTCATCTTTGTCAGTGCGGTCTAGGCTAGCTGCAATAGGCACATTCATTCCAAAAAATCTGCAATATCTATCGCTCAAAATAGGAAAATATTTTCATCTGTATTCTTAAAGTTTCGACCCATTAGTATACTGTCGTTGTGGAGGTTAGATTGTAATAAGAGGTTATGGTGTTCCATGTAATTTCTTGTGGATTTAATAATTTTACTTCTACGTCCAGTGGAAGTTCAGTAAAAATATATTTATTTTTTTATTGAAATAGGCTTAAAATGTCACGAAACGTCGAATTTCTATCTGTCTGTCTGTCGGTCTGTAACTTTTTTGTGTGCGCGTTTACTCTGGAACCGTTTATAATATTGACTTGAAATTTGGTACACTTATGTATTATAACGAGATCTGAAACTAGATTATTTTGATCTAATTTCATTGAAGGGTTCGGGGGTAAATGGGGTAAATAAGGGTAAATAGGCAAAGCAAGAAGGTAAGAGTCCATGAAATTACAATTTAGGGCATCTACGAAAAGTAAAGGTAAAAATTTTTTTTTTGGCATCAGACCCCTCCGCCTCACCACTATCACCCCCAATACTGCTCCCACACTATTATGAAAGGGATTAAAAAAATGAAAATGTGATTTAGTGTGTATACAAGAACGAAACGTTTCAAAAAGTTTTTTTGGCGATAGCTACCCACTCTACCACCCCCATTGCCATTCCACTCTATTATTAATGGGAGTAAAATATTGCATTGGAATTTAGTGTGTATTAAGACTTGGATACAAAGTCTGGATGTGGAAGCAGAGATTCCTTGGGCAGCGGTTTTATAATCTTATTTCTTGTACTCCTACTGACATGTAAAGAATGTGCTGAACTCCCACATTATGCATCAACTTCTGGAGGGACTTGCAAGCAGTCTTCTCAATATTAAGACGTCTTCAGTAGTATCAGTTAGAAAGCTTATTTTTCCTCCAAAAAAGTTTAATTTATATTATAGCATCACAGACGAATTTCAAATTTTCTTTGTTCTGGGAATTGCCGAAAGTAATTAGTTTCAACTAAGTATGTTTCTTCATGTGGTGCTTTCCATGTGTTGCCAAGACGGCGGTTGTGTGAGAAATAACACGGCTAGTCGCTATTACCTCTTCTGAGTTCGAGTCTCAGCTGCGGAAGATGGCGGTGCCACTATGAATGCGTGTTGTGTGATCGTGTGTCCTGGTTGAGTGGTGGAGTAGTCTGTGATAGACAGATTTGTATTGGTGCCATTATACATATTAGGATTTACACAGGTCATAAGACCGAACAATGGCAAGGTGACTATATAATAAAATAAGTAAAACAAGTAGATAATAAATAGTAAAATAAATAAAACAAATCCAATAAAAAAAGGTAAAGAACAATGTTATATGGTAATACGTGTCAAATCAGAAGGCAAAGTATTCATTGATATGAAAGGCATTATCTAGTAAATATTTTTCTATCGTAGTTTTAAAATGTTTGTATTCTAGTTTTTGTATGTTATCCGGCAGTACATTAAAATTTTTTATGGCATAGTAACTTGTGCCATTTCTGGTCTTGGTTAGACGTAAAAAATTATTGTTTAATTTTTTATTGTTCCTGGTTGCATGGTTGTGGATCTGGTCGCGTCTAAACTATATAAAATATATAATATTAACAGCGGCGCCTCCGGCAAAATGTCGACAATAGATTAGTCATTTTTAAAATTATATTATTCTGATGATCCTGGTGAGGACAGGACGAAGTTGTCAAATTATTGTATTGTCATCGATCCTTGATAAGTGTGCAAAGTTTCAGTTTAATCTGACGTTTGGGAGTGGGTGAGGACCACGTTTAAAGATTCCGTTACATATATACAGGTGAAGCTAATAAAAGTGTGTTAATAAAATGGATAATTCCCTAAAGACGTCCTTACAATCGTTTCTGTATCCTAGGCCTGCAATAACTCCGATCACTTTCCTTTGGATTGGGAAAATGTTCTTGGTATGCGCAGAGTGTTCTCAAGTCAGAATTGCGTATGAAAATGCTGAGTGAATGAGCCCATGATAGGCTGTTAGTAAGGTTAACTGTGGAACAATATTCGCCAGGCTGCGTAGCAAAAAAATATTGCTGGACATTTTTTTACAGATGTGGATAGTATGTTTTTCTCAGGACAACTTGTGGTCTAAGTAGACCCCTAAAAACTTTGCTCTGCCGGGAGAGTCAATGTCCACTGTGTGATGCCTTAAACCGAAAGTCATTAATTGTTTTTTTTCCCTATTATTTGGGTTTTCTACCACATGTACTATTATCCTCTTCAAAACAAATCACCGAATCTACAAAATAATAGAATTATTGGAAAAAAAGCCTCTGCGCCCGTGACGTTTACGCCAAAGGAAAAGTCAGAGGTTATGTTTTGCAAATAATATAAATCGGAATAAACACAAAAATAATGTATTTTGCTGACGTTTCGGAAAGTAATCTCTTTCCGTTTTCAAAGCTATTTTTGAAGAACTCTTATTTTGCTGTGTATGTCAAATACACAGCTTTAAGATTCTGTTTATGTTATTTATAAAACCCAAATAATAGGAAAGAATATTCGTAGAATGCCACAAATAACTTTCAGACAATATTGTTTTTTTTGTTGTTCAAAACTAATTGGTTACTTAGAAACTAGTCTTGAATAGCCGTTTCATTGTCATTGACGTTGGATCTCCTCCGCGAAGAGAGTAAAATGAGGTACAGATGTACAGTTAAGAGTCCCGTTTGCAAAGCACAGAACTAGGCCGGTAAATTATAATAAAAACACTGTACCGAGGGGTGGAGCTTGCATTGCGGTTATTGTGTTGCTATTGGCGTAAATATTACCTGAGATTTCATCAGAGTTGGGGTCGAGCTCATTGTGCCATATGTGGAGTGAATTATCGTCAGAATGTTCGGCAGTAAATGAGGCCACAAATGACACTGAATACGCGTAGAGACGCGCGGAGATATTGCATATACGAAAATCGAAAAAGAGCCACACAATTAAAAATACTTACAGTTAAGATAATTAATTTTTTTATTTTTTTGTGATAAATGATAGTATATTCTACGTTGCTGTGTTTTTAGTTTTTTGATTTTCACATTTTAAAATTTTGAAAATTCGTAAAGAAAAAAAGTAATTTTTTTTTTCAAAAAATTCCACGCAGCGACACAGATTGAACTTTTATGTATTTACCCTCCAAATTTCGTATTCATATCTTCTCTAATTATGTCACAGTTATCTAGCTACGATTTCATGTTTTTCGTGAACGCAAACGGAACTCTTAAGTCAATCATTCATGTAGATAAGGAACAGTATTGGGCCCGGTACTGAACCTTGCGGTACCCCAATATTTGAATCGATTAAGTTCGATTTCATGTTTTGGTACTGTGGCTAAACTTCGCAGGGAAGGTAATATAAATAAGGCCATAAAGCATAATTTACAACAAATAAAACGTATTGTAATTGTATCTTTGCATCGTTCTATAGCTTTAATGTATACTTCTAATATTTTATCTCCATTTTTCTTATGTGAGGCTTTTTCTTTACTCCAAATCTTGCTTCGTAGGAAACTCAGTTTCCGATGAACCTAATGAATTTTAAATACCGATTATGGTTTTTTAAATTATGTAAAATGGATTGATTATTCCAATTTTAGTGCCCTGTTTTATATAAAAAATGTATCACAATAAAGACTTCATTTGTCCAAAAAAAACTTAATTACAGAGAACAAGAAGTCTCTATCTAATTAGAGTGATATGAAGGTATGAATAATTCAGACGATCCTTCTATTATACCGATTAAAAAGAATAATTTTCTCATACTGTGTTTGAATAGCTTGTGCTTGGCTGCACCGCTAATACACCCACTAGGTTGTCTAACAAGTCGCATAGGAAATTATTTGTAATAAATGCAATTTTAATTTGTATAAAAATAACACTATCTAGGTCAGGTTCGATTCTTATCATATTTATTAATGAAATATAAGTATTCATGTTTTATTATGGTTTTTGTAATATAATTTATTAAAGTTTAGAAGAACAAATGCTATGGTTGTTACAAAAAAAGCAATAAAGTAGGTAATTGTTGTGATTAGCAATTATTAAGATATGAAAAATTTACAAAATCAATGAGTTTGTGTCCGGTTTCAAGGTTTGTATGTTACAAGCTCATCTAAAGTTCATTTTTCCTGCAGCGACAATGGGCTTCGTATAACACGGTTGTGTAACTATCATCTGTGGATGTGCTCAATCGCAACATCAGAGGTTGATTGGTTTATATTTTACGTGGCATATGTGGCTCTTAAAACTAGTTACAATTGGACGTTCCGTTGGTCCAATGTACTTTAAATTATGTCACATTTCCATATGCCTCTCAACGTAAGATTTTTATAATCGCTATTCGGTTAATAAAAAGGTAACTTCAAATGCTTTACACTTGTATTAAAAATTTAATTCCCTGAAAACGGGCATCTGATTGCGTCACAATTTAGCGTCTGAGCAGGGAGTTATATCTGTTTTCAAAATTGCTAATAGGCCGTTAAAAATAATGATTTTAGGTCGATTTTCGAGAAGTTTTTTCTCCATCAGATTTTATTGCAGAGAATGATAGATTTAGGTATAAATAACAAGAAAATCATAGTGCGTATGCACAGTTTTGGCTGGAAGACATATTTAAATGCATTTTTATGCAAAAAAGTAATTTTTTTGCTATTTCTCCGGATTTTTCGATAGTTTTGAAATATAATCGTTTAAAAATAATTAATATTGACCAGAAACTTTTTTTATCATCACATAAGTTTTATTGTACATATGGAGTCATTTTTGACACTCCAGATGCAATTTTTAGCCCTTGATTGCATCTTATGCATGCATAGAAAACAATAATGTTGCTGATGCTTTAATATTAAATATTTTTCGGAAAAAATTTATACTCGGGGGGTTTTCGTGGTCGCTTATTACGAATCTGACATGAAAATTGAAAAATTCAAAATGGCCGACCGGAAATGGCGCGAAATTTAAATAAAAAAGTGCTTTTTTCGCGTTTTTTTTTCACTTAAAACGTAAAAGATGACCATAAAAATTACATCTGAGAATTACCTATTATCAATTTTTATTTTTTTCACCCTCTCAACACTCTTTTCGCTGTCTTCCTTTTACCATGTCTCTCTTAGCCTCAAGAAATAAATAAATGCATTATATTTATGCTTACCTTCCATTTCTTTTACATTTTTTTATCTATAAAATACTTTGTATCTTATTTGATATTCTATAAATATTTCCTTTTTTTATATTACTATATTATATATTTTTTATTAACTATATTTTTAAAATTATTTTTACTTTATTTTTTCATAAAATTATTTTAACTACAAGAGAAGGTAAGCATTAATGTAAAAGGGAGACGACGGAGAGCGAAAAGAGGGGTCAAAAAAATTAAAATCTCTAATAGAAAATTCTCAGATGCAATTTTTATGGTCTTCTTTTAAGTGTTAAGTGAAAAAGAACGCGAAAAAAGCACTTTTTTAATTTAAATTTCGCTCCATTTCCGGTCAGCCATTATAATTTTCCCCGAGTATAAATTTTTTCCGATATATATTTAATACTAAAGCATTAGTAAAATTATTGTTTTTTATGCATCCATAAAATGCACTTTTGGATGCAATCAAGGGCTATAAATTGCATCTGGAGAGTCAGTTTCTAGTCAATATTAATTATTTTTAAACGACTGTATTTGAAAAACTATCGAAAAATCAGAAAAATAGCAAAATGCACTGATTTGCATAAAAGTGCATTTAAATATGTCATCCAACCAAAACTCTGCGTACGCACTATGATTTTCTTGTTATTTACACCTAAATCTATCATTCTATCCAACAAAATCTGATGGAGAAAAAACTTCTCGAAAATCGACCTCAAATCATTATAACTGCTAAAGTTAGTTAGCATGAGTCGGTAAGTGAGTAAGTCGGTAAGAGGTTAAGACAAGAACCGAAAATTTGCTAATTCAGTGAGGAGTTGAAAACTAAAAATTTTCAAGTAGATAAAGGATAATAATTTTTCTAACTTCGGTAACTGTTGAAAATTGAACAATTTTCTAAGTCTGTGTGGGGTTTGAACACAGAAAAATTTTTAGAGCCGGTAAAGGCTATACGATGATTGGTTTCTCTTAAAATAGACTGATTGCAGAAAATTGTGCAAGTAACCACTATACACGTTCCAAGCCAAGATTTCCCTCCGACTTTGTTAAATTTACACATTTAAGGGCATTAATGGATTTTTAAATTAATCTTAAAATGTCTATTTCCACTTTAAAGAGTACTAAAAATCTGATAATGATAATTTCGAAAGAAAGTCGAGTTTACTTCCTCATTCATCATCGATTTAAATGGGTATTATGCCAGCTAAAAATAAAAATAGAACGTGCCTAAAATAAGTAAGAAACTGTAACAAGTTGTAGCAAGCAGATCTCTTTTGTTTGTTTAAATAACCACTGCCCACTTCATTTCACATTAATAACCAACCATTTTAATGTTAAAAAGTTAAGAAAAGGGCAAAGACTAAAAAAACACTTTATTAACAAAAGTACCATCCTCAAAAAAACAGTAAAGAACGTAACGCCAGTAAGTAGCATCGGTTGTGTGAAAATAATTTAAAAAATTATTTGTTCATATTTGACCTGACGTTTGTTTTTTTTCAGTGGCATAATTTATATTTGCAGATTGAAAGTTTATAGAGAACTTACCATTAGTCTTCCGAAAATTATAGTAAAACTTAGAAAAGCAAAAAATAAATAAAATTTTTGATTTTTTATTATAATACGATTCTTTCCCAACTCTGACTCAGAATATAACAAACTGCTAGTTAGTTTCAAATGAGCCCGTAGTGCTTACCAACAAGACCATTGGCCGAAGCTCAGTAAACCTAAAGGGTTAGCTGGCCCTCCGCAGCTAGATTGGGGTTTATCCCAATCTAGATACAGAATGAAAATTATATGTAATAACAGAATTATTATTAAAGTTCACAATAAACTTAGAAATAATAAGTTAGGAATAAGAACATTGCGCGATTAAAACGCTAACGATCAAATTCGACATTTTTTTTTTCTTCACTCATAATTTACGATACTCGTACGGGGGCATTCGTAAATATGTAATATATAAAAATGATAGATGCCCTATATCTTTGAGGCTAACTCATTTAGATTATTAATTGAAGTCGAATTAGAAATTGACCCTGCAGCAAATATTTTAAACTAGTGTTTGTAAAATACTGTTGGTCCTACTACAGTCTTTAACAAAAACACAAATAATTTCCACTAAAAGAGAGGTTGCCCTCTCCCAATAATGGCCCTTATTTCTTGTGTAAATTGTAAGGTGCCTTGTTAATATGCCTCTAAATCGTTCGCTCTGCCAATAACTAGCTACTTTCTCTTCGTTGTTGTCATCGATCATGTCTGCGACTTACTTTGGCCGGGTGAAGTCTTGTTTATGGTACCCGTAAGGCTACTACAGTTATCCGGCTCGAAGGACCAAATTGTTGGAATCTAGGGCTACTGTTGCGTATTTTGACTTCGTCAAATGTGATGTTCTTTGAATATGTTGAGGCTCCTATAGTAGAGAGTACTTTTACAGAATGTCGTTCTTCTAACCCGAGTAATTTCTAATATATTGTTATAGGAAGAATTCTCGCTACTAACGAAATTTGTAATGACGTAAAATTTTATTGGTTTTAGTTTAGCTGGAGACTGAACACGAACAAAACTTTCGTGGTTGAGTAAATATATATATATATATATATATATATATATATATCACTAGCTCAGAGCTTATATGAGACTCTTGAAGGCGTTTGTGCGCTTATTTCTCATTAGGGAGTATCAGTTTAATTTATGAATTGTTTTTTAAATTGTTTTGCGCCAGGGTCAAAGGCCCTGCGTTTGCAGTTGGAGCACTTGGAGTCTGTAAAAAATTCGAAAAATACTTTTAATTGTTTTATTTTAGAAAAAATAAAAAATTAACTCGTATTTTGAAATTTGATAAATTTCACGTTTTTGGCGAAGGTGCCGATTATAATAATAATAATAATAACACCACAAGTAATTACGACCCCCTTTATCCCGGAAGGCTCTAGAAGAACCTTGTGTGGGAGGGGGCTACACATTTAGAGACAAGGGATACACACCCAATATCCGTGTATAGTGAAAAAATCCCTCTCACAGTATTTTCCACTGCCACTGCCGGGGATCGAACCCGGAACTTTTGGGTGAGAGGCAAGTGCGCTCACCTCTCGACCACCAGTCATACAATAATAGTTTGATAAATTCACTTTATATTAGATACGCGAGGGTTTTGAATTGACTTGCCTGAGATTCGCTGCGCACGGCTTTTTATACTGTCGCTACAATCGTGCAAAGCGAGTCTCAGACGATCGTTTTCTTTTGTGGTCTGGAAAGCTACCGCCAATTGCGTGCGGGCACGGTCTAAAGCTGGATAAGTCCCCATCCATTCAGTGCGGGCACTAACTGCACAATAACTGAAGTTGATTGAAATTTGAACTGAAAGTTATGTGGTTGTTTCGGTCTTAAAATTTGAAATATTTTGCTGTTTAAATAGAATTCGAGTCAGATTTACTTAAGAAGTTATTTGCTAATTTGGTTCGAATTTATTTACTACTTTTCGACTCGCCCTCGTAAAATGATTCCGCAGGCGAGCGGGGCTGCGTTCATACTAAGTGCCGTGGATGGTGCGATTTGAACGAACGGAAGTAAGTTTTGATAACATAATTGAATTGTGCTGCGAGCTGTAGACTTGATATAAAAGAATTTGTGCATATACGCATATGTTGAAGGAGCGAAAGATGGGGCGAGCGTGGGTGCGTCTTTACTATGTACATACTTCGATATGCGATGTAAAGCAACGTTAGGCGTGGTTAGTAGTTGGATTGGTGACCGTTCCAACGAAGACCACGTCCTCGCCTCACCCATCTTCCAGCGGCTTGTATATCAGTGTATGCGCGGAAGCTATACAACCTTAGGCGAGGGTTGTATAGGAGATATACCATCCTTCGGAGGGGATGTAAAGCCGTCGGTCCCTTGTCTATTAAATGTTAGGCAAGTAAAAGATCCCTACTCTTCTTAAGGGAAGAGGTTCGGCAAAATTCCTGGTTGGGGGTAGCTCGTCTACAGGCGTCGGTGTTAGGCCTCAGTAGCGGAAATAGGCCGACGTTAAATAAATGTATAAAAAAAAAAAAAGGAGCGAAAGGAAATAATGATATTAATCGGGAAGCTGTAGAATGTCGCGTATAAAAATAAATAATTTATTATTTAAGACGCAGAACCGAATAGATACTTAGATTGAACAAAGAATGGCTTGTAAAAATTTCATTTTAATGAATTATATTTTTATACCGGGGGTGTATAAAGTGTCTTAGGAGTGGTTTGATATAATACGGGGGCTATAATTTTAAAATTATTTTGAGAAGTTTAAGCTGTAAAATGGACATATTGAATGTTTTGACGTTATTTTGGGTATCTTTGGGAATTATCTGATTGTAGTGAATTTTTTCAGAAAATATTTCGAAAAATTGTAGTTTTTTGATTATTTAAATAATATGGATACTTTTTTTTCTATTTTGACAAGACGAGCTGAAATTGGCAAATTTTGGTATTTTTTCGAGTTAATTTTTAATGATACGTACTATATACAAGACCCGATGCATGCGAGGACAACATCGAAATATATTTCTTGAAAGCAGGTAGTAATAATATTCATACATTTTATTGCTGTTTAGATAATTTTCAAGAATTATTTAGTTTTGAAATTGTGGACTTATATTCTTGCACCAATGAAGTATTTGTATGAGTCTTTTCGGTTAATAGTACTATAATATCCGATAAAATTGAATGATTTGTGCAATAGAAAATATTAACATGCCTATGATATAATACTTCATGAAATAATTTAATACTAAACATACGTAAGATTTATATAACTGACCTACTTATATGGACAAACTTAATTTGAAATTGAAATTAAAACTTTCTGCCTCCATTTGGGAAATCTTCACATTAATTCTAAGTGGCACGCGTGAGTTAGCGCCACCCACATGAGTTTAGGACTGCAATTGGACACTTCCTTTCCGAATTAAACGCACGTACTATCTCGTCTATTTGCGCCAGCTCATTACATTGTTATTTGGCTATATAATATCTTAAACGACGAAACGAGGGAAATGGATAATTTGCGAAATAACACCATTTAGCGTCCAATTTAGAAAAATGGATATGTTAACAAAATGTTACACCGAACATTAAATAATCTCCAAGTTGACCGTTAAGCCAACAAGCATTTAAAGCTTGTATAAATTTCTCAATTAAAGCTGCAAGCCTTAAAATGATTATATACTGCGGAAGAAGCAGGAAGTTTGTTTAGATCGTGGCATTGAATAAAAGTGGCCGTAATAAAACTAGATGAAATTACTCTTTAACAATCGGGGTATCGAGCAAAAAATTTTAAATTCTCTTAAAAATTGAGCTTAGATACACGATGGGACTCGTCAAAATTTTAGCCTTTATATGATTGTGCTACAGCATTTGAAATACTTTGTCATAGTATTTTATGTTCAAAATTTAAGAAAATTGGCTTCACAAGAAATTTGTTGTTTTTCAAAATATATCTACGGAATAGAATAGGCACATGATCATTTCGAAAAAATATAGAAAATTTTAGTCGGAACAAGGTTTAACAAATCAATTGACTGTGTGTGTATTACTATTAATTAAGAAGATTTATTTTGCAATTATGTAGGCAAAGGATGTACTACAATGACACAATCACCAAATACTGATTAAAATTATACAGGGTGTATTTTATATTTGCACTAATTCAGGACATTTCAAAATGAATTTTCTCATTTTTTTTCAAATGGAACACTCCACATTGTATTTTTGAATGGCACGTTAATTCTCTACGATTTTTGTGAATAATTTCCCATACCTAAAATCGATATTCCCAGAGATATTTTTACTTTTTCATTAAAACCGTTAAGTTATAATATTTTCCACTCGACTTTCCATTTCTACTGATCTAGTAGTCATGATTTTGACATAAAGTGAAAATAATTATTATATTATTGACCTTTAATTGTTAGCTATTATGACAAAATATTTATACTTATTTTAAGTTATAAATTAGTTTAAAATTCGCACTTTCCAATAATGAATTGAAAAAATTGTTTGCTATCAACTCAATTTATAAGGAGCGATATCCGGAAAGAAAACAGCCCTCTAAAAAATCATTTGTAAGGCTGATATACGAAGAAAGTGGAATAGGAGAAAAAGGAACGAATAAAAAATGTAGCAAAAATGAAGAAAACGAAACAGTCATACTTTTGAGCGTGATTGAAGATCCTCATCGCAATATAAGAGAATTGGCAAGAGAAAACGGTATAAGCCGATCTTCAGTCCATCGAATCCTACAAGAAAACAAATTTCATCCCTACCACGTTCAACTATACAGGGACTGATTGACAGATGTATATAAAGTTAGCGAAACACTTTTAGCTACCGATTTCGAGTATAGGCTGATAATTTGCCGTCTTTTTTATCGCTAATTCATTGTACTAACGGCGATTTTGTCGTTTCAATTTTTTTTTTAAATCATGTGTTTCGCTAACTTTATATAAAGTTAGCGAAACACATTTTCAAAAATTGTCCGTTTTCAAAAATTGATACGTGAAAATTGTCAGTTGATTTTGTCGTTAATTAGTTGTGTTAATGACAGACTGCCCTTTATAATTTTTTTTAAACGGAGTGCTTCGCTAATTTCATATAAAGTTAGCGAAACACATTAGTAAAAATCGTTTGTTTTCAAAACGTCATACGTCAAAACTGTTAGTTGATTTGTCGCTAATTAGTTGTGCTAATAAAGATACTGTAATAGTTTATTCATTTACAAAAATTTAAATAATCCTAGTTTGTAAACGCCGAACATTTGTTATTAATTAATTACGGAATTATTCGATGAAACTTAGTTGATCATTGTAATAATTGAGAAGGAAACGTTTAACGGGACCTAATTCCGGTCCAGGAATTAGCCGTTCATTCGATTATAGTTGTGAGGTTTTTGATTTTGTTGTAAACGTGGAATACTTTTTATTAATTAATTACGGAGTTACTCGATGGAACTTAACGAATTATCGTAATAACTGAGAAGGAAACAGTTAATGCGACAGGATTCTGGTCAAGGAATTTGCCGTTCGGTCGATTATAATTAGTTGTAATGATTTTGGTTTTGTTGTAAACGCGGAACATTTTTTATTAATTAATTACAGAGAGTTATTCGATGAAACTTAGCGAAAATGTTTGCTGGATTAGATTTTGGTTCAGGAATTTGACGTTCGGTCGATTATAATTATTTGTGAGGATTTTTATTTTGTCGCAAATGTGGAACATATTTTATTCACTAATTACCGACTTACTCGATGAAACTTATAGCTAATCATCGTAATACCTGAGAAGGAAAGAGTTAACGCGACTGGATTCTGGTCGCGGAATTTTCCATTCGGTTGATAATAATTAGTTGTGAGGTTTTTGATTTTGTCGCAAACGCAGAACATTTTTTATTAATTAATTATTGAATTATTCGACGAAACTTAGCGAATCATCGATTTAATTTTGATTAGGAAGGTTTACTTGACCGGATTTTGGTCGAGGAATTTGCCGTTCGGTCAGTTATAATTAGTTGTGAGGTTTTCTAATTAGCGACAAAATCAACTAACAGTTTTGACGTATGACGTTTTGAAAACAAACAATTTTTACTAATGTGTTTCGCTAACTTTATATGAAATTAGCGAAGCACCCCGGTTTTTTTTTAATTATAAAGAGCAGTCTGTCATTAACACAACTAATTAACGACAGTAGGTATACTATACCGCTACGGGACCATTTTGAAGGTCAATCGCTCCGGTTACAATGACGTCATGAACTGCATGGCATGTGTCCATCAGGAGTCATTGTGAGTTAAGACCTGTTTTTATCTGTTTTAAACCTGTTCAGACCTGTTTAAGACCTGTTTATTTTTTGTACAGAACTGTTTGTAGTTGTTCGAGACCTGTTTGAAACCTGTTCAGAGCTGTTTAAAACCTGTACAGACCTGTTTAAAATCCGTTTTTATATCCTGATGGACACATGCCATGCAGTTCATGACGTCATTGTAACCGGAGCGATTGACCTTGAAAGTGGTCCCGTAGCGGTATAGTATACGTACTAACGACAAAATAAACTGACAATTTTCGTGTATCAATTTTTGAAAACGGACAATTCTTGAAAATATGTTTCGCTAACTTTATATAAGCGAAACACGTTTTTTTTTTTAATTGGAACGACTAAATCGCCATTAGCACAACTAATTAGCGACAAAAAAAACGGCAAATTATCAGTCTATACTCGACACCAGGAACTAAAAGTGTTTCGCTAACTTTATATACATGATTGATAGGGATTATGAAAATCAAATACAATTTTGTCAATGGGCAAAACAAGAAATAGGATAACAAATAAAATTTTTTGACTTTGTTTTGTTTGCCGATGAAGTAATATTTTATAGAACTGGACCAGTTAATCGTCATAATTTTCATTGTTACGACACAACCGATATTTACATCTCACGAACAAATAGCCAAACAAGATGGTCGTTGAATGTTTGGGGAGGAATTGTTGGGCATTATGTGAAAGGATTTTTTAATGGACGTGTGAATGGCCAAATTTATTATTTGGAATTTTTACAAGACAGCTTGGAAAAATTACTGGAGGATGTCCCCATGTATATTAGGGAGCGAATGTGGTACCTCCATGATGGAGCACCTGTGCACTACATTGCAGCTATTCACGAACATTTAAACGACGGCTTTCCAAATGGTTGGATAGGAAGAGGAGGGCCCCATAGTTGGCCTGCCAGAAGCCCTGATTTGACCAAAATAGACTTCTTTTTGTGAGGCTATGTTAAGGAGCAAGTGTACAAAGCTGCTATAACTATAAAAGAAAATATGAAAGAAGGGAAGTTTTTCAGGAAATTGCTGTAAATATTTTTAGAAATGTCGGTAGATCATTCGAAAATCGTCTACAGTTATTGACGTATAAACACTAGATATTATTTATTTTATTAAATTAGATTCAAAATAACTTTGAATTTTTAAAATAGTGCCAATTTTTGTGTTTCCTAATGCGGTACTTTCTGTTCCTATTATATATGTAAACTTTTTTCTAATATTAAGATAGCTCAAATGTGATTTAATTAAACTATGAAAAAATACTACCGAAGCAACCAAGACGAACCCAGAGAAAAATTTAAAACTACTTTCAATTATTTGCTGTTGGTTGCGGTCTGGTTACATTCCTTATAGTAAAATAAGGATTTTATAGATGAGTTTGCGACTAAAAATATTATGTTTTAATATTCCGCCCTCTGAAAGCACATTTGAACTATGCTAAGCCCAGTCAGGCTATTTATTTTTCGATTGCAACAGACACTGGACCGCTAGATGACGCCTGCTGACTATTTTACATGTCGCTATCCCAAAGATACCGAAATGTATTAAATAGTCAAGTGATCCTCGTGTCGGTCGTCACATGCCTACCTTGCACTGACGAGAGCCAACAGCTCGAAACTGCAGTCTGCAAGTGGTGTGTGACGACTGGCACGAGAGCTCCTTTAAGTAGGATCAGTCTTTCGGCTGGTGTTTGTTGCAATCGAAGCATTAGCGTTTTGATGGTAATATGCAATTATTACACTTCAGGGTGACCATTTTCTGGGAAATCTGGAAAAGTCAGGGAATTTGGTAATTTTGAAGAAAAGTCAGGGAAATTTGCTTTATTTTAGCAGTTAATATTTTAATTTTACTCAGGACGTCCATTAAAATATAATGATGTAAACGTATTTTTGCTAATAACGTCGTTCGAAGTATCTCATGGGAATGCAAGTGTTGAAAGAGAATTTTCGATCAACAATGTTTGATTGAGAATATGTTGGAATCATCATTGGTTGGTCAAAGACTAGTTTATGATGCTGTGCTGGATTCTGGATGAATTGAAAAAAGTTAAATCAATAAAAAATGATTCAGTATTTTAGAAACGCGCATAATAAATACAGAGAACTTGAATAAAAAGCAGCAATTGAGCAGAGGGTGAAGAGATAAACAGGAAAGGAATGACTATAAAATTGAAGGAACTTAAGGAAAAGAAAAGAAAACTTAACACAGAAACTAATCTAATCAATGAAGAGATCAACTCTCTTCAACTGAACTTTAGTTATGTAATTAAGAGTTACTTATTATATGTTTAGCATATGGAGTATTTTTTTACGTGTACCTAATTTTTTAACTCAACATTTTTTTGGCAATGACAAAAAAGACTGAAGTTTTAATTGAAAAGTACTGGAAAACCTGGAAAAGTCAGGGAATTGCAAAATTCCCAATAAATAGCCACCCTGCTTAACGCGCCAGGCTTGTAACTTGTAATTCAGCGCTCGGCGGGGCACATAGCCCGGAGAGTAGCTGCTGGTTGCAGTCTGGTTACGTTCCTTATAGCAAAATAAGGATTTTATAGATGAGTTTGCGACTAAAAATATTCTGTTTTAATATTCCGCCCTCCAAAAGCACATTTGAACTACTCTCAATTATTCTCACTTCATGTCAAAATCATGGCTAGTAGATCAGTTCGAAATGAAAGTATTATAATTTAAGTTTTTAATGAAAGAGTAAAAATACCCCTGGAAATATCGATTTTAGGTATAGGATGTTTGAGTTTTGCGGGACGTGAGTAACAGAATAAATCGAGCACTTTAACTATCTACTTATTTATTGTAAGAACATGTGGTGGGCGAGCGTGTACACTTTTCCAATATACTTAATATTCTATAACATTTTACGCTTAAGGGGACGAGAACGTTCTTTACTTAGTACAGTTACTTAACTAATGCTCACGAAACACACACATGTATCGTGCTAATGCAGATATTTTGCGTTCCTTCCCCCGCTCGGGGTAGAATTCTTCCACTTGCCACACTTGAGGGTGCACTAATAGGTCAGTGGCGCCAAGACCTTTATGAGGCAAATTAAAATTTAAAAAAATGAACATTGAGAAAATTCACTTTGAAATGTCCTAAATTAGCGCTAGTATAAAATACACCCTCTATAATTTTAATCAATATTTGGTGATTGTGTCGTTGTAGTATATCCCTTTTTACAAAATTACAAAATAAATCTTCGTAATTAATAATAATACACACACAGCGAATTAATTTGTTAAGCCTTGTTCCAACCAAAATTTTCATATTTTTTCGAATAACTCAGCAACGCCATATCAAAAACAAAAAGTCTGGATTCCGTTGGAAAGGTAATTTTACGTTCAATTCATAAATGCAAATATATATAGGGTGTTCCATTAAAAAAAAATGACCTCGAAGATGCTCCGCTGTAGCGAGTCACCCTGTATATTTCAAAATATTTTTAAAATTTTGCGTCTTTTGATGCTATACCACTTCCATAAAAAAATAATTTTCCACTTCTGATAAGGCCGATATTGGACTTTGACGCACTATTGGCACACCCTGTATGTATGGCATCGAAAACCTGTAATACTTTTATAAGCAAAAGCATTAATTTGCGTTAAAGACCCCCTTGCTTTAAAGAAAATCGATTTCAAGGTTCGTCATTCTAGATACACAAATTTAATTCGGCAATTTTTGACAAATTTGCAACCTAATGAATATTTACCATCTCAATTACTTTAATTAAATTAGTATCCTTTTAAATGTGCTCATTTCACGTCCATGGATGTGATTTATTGTTTAGTACCTCTTGCCTACACCTTAGCCACCCACTGCCGCTTCTAGACATAATGACATGTAAAACATTCATAGGAGTAATTAAGAGGAAACATATGTGGTTCGCAACATATTTATTAGATATTGTGTAATTCTATACCAAATTAAAAACGTATCCACGTAGAATTAAGACGAATATCTCAAGTCTTAATTTTACACACACATCTAAAAATAGGACACTTTTCTAAATGGTTATTTTTAGTCTTTAGATGTTTTAATATGTTTTTTATGCAAGGCTACTAAAAGCTCTTAAACGAACTTCGTTTAAAAGTTGGCTTGTTGGTTGATTCGGAGTTTTTGTTGTCAATCATGCCACAATAAATAACGTCTGTTCCTTTATTCTTATTCAGTTATATTGAAGGATGGAACGTATAATTAGTAGCGTTCATATTTGATACACTTAGTGGGCCGACACGGAAAATCGTAAACAGATTTGTACACTTTTCCATAGGTCTCTAAAGTTTTTCTATGGTCTGTTTGCAACTTCACTCGGTGTTACAACTGTGAAGTTAGCTGCGAATACCTAGAAGCCGGATATTTATAAGAATGACCTTGAAAACCAGAATGAACCTCTAAGAAAATGCATGTGGTTTTGGTCTTATGATAGTAAGTAAGGTTATGTTATAGGGCCCAATGTCGGGAGAGTACATGTCACTGCTTCTGACTGAGTTTTAGCATCATGAAGAAGAAAATAGTTTTTTCTCCCATTAAGGAGAAAAGTCCAACTTTCCCTAGGGTGGAAAACTATTTTTCTCTCTAAGGAGGAAAACAATTTTTTTGACACTTACTTCCGAAAGTGACATTTTCTGTTGTTTTAGCGCAGTAAAAATAGCACAAAAAATCAATATAAAGGAACTTTTTCCATAAGCAATTTTATTGTTCGATCCTATTGGGAGGTGCTCAGGAGTACCCAAAAAAATTTTGTACTCCAAAGACTCCGTGCTTCAATTGTTATTAAAAATTAAATTTTTTTAATCGCGTTTTTCAACCTAAAAATGTGAATAACTCGAGATATATATAAGTCCTATCGGGACAATATAAAAGAAACAAAATCTGTGTAATTAAATTTTCTACAAACTTACGTTTAGTATAGATCTTAGGAGCGCAACCATAACCTACAAAAGTGACAAAACTGACGAAAAATAGTTTTTTCTTCATTTTGCTGCTCAGAGTCGCTAGGTAAACCGATCGGCTTCAAACTTTCAAAAAATCTGCCTTTTACTCTAACGAAAACACCATGAAAATTTGGTGGAAAAAATTGAATTTGTTATTTAAAATTTGAATTGGCCGCCATTTTATGCCATTAAAACGGATCATTTTTTTGGAAAGTTAAGCTTTGATGCCAACTTTTTGATGCCTTAAATATATTTTTAAAATCTATTTTGGCCATTTTTTTTTGGATTTGTTTAAAACCCAATAAACAAAAAATGAATTTTTCGGCCATTTAAAAAAAAATATTGAAATTTTTTTTATTAGATCATAAAGATAAATTTGATACCTTTACTTATACTACAGAAACCGAAGCTCAAAATGGCAGCCAAATGAGAAAATTTTGGATAGCTTGGGATACTTGGACCCTTTATGTAAAAACGTGCTCTGATCACGGGAAAAATACTAAAATAATTCCAAACATGTCGCAACGTGTTCTTATATACATATATATATATTTAGTAAAAAGTGCAAATATCTCGTAAACTAAGCATTTTTTTTTGAAAAAATATAAAATCGCATTTTCCATATGACCATGGTATTAGATTTGCAATTTCCCTTTAGTTTTCCTGAAGAACGGAAAAACATATTTATAGTTTTCTTTGATTATCTTGCTATCTATGCGTTTTTTCAAAAAATCTTTGAGAACAAAAGGCATTTAAAATTGCATTTTTTATGCGGTGATGCTGGTTAGAATATATATATTTTTAATTTTTCAAGAAAACGAAGAATTAACATGCTTTGTTATTTTTTTCCGTTTTTCCGGAAAACTAAAGGGAAAATTGCAAATATAATACCATGGCCATAGGAAAATGCGACTTTAAATAATAAATAACACCACAGGTAATTACGACCCCCTTTATCCCGGAAGGCTCTAGAAGAACCTTGTGTGGGAGGGGGCTACACATTTAGAGACAAGGGATACTTTTTATTCTTGTATTTTTTTCCAAAAAATGCTTATTTTACGCGATATTTGCATTTTTTGCTAAAAATATACATATATATCAATATAAGAACGTGTTGCGACATGTTTGGAATTTTTAAAGTATTTTTCCCGTGATAAGAGCATGTTTTTACGTAAAGGGCCCAAATATCCCAAACTATCCAAAATTTTCCATGCCTTTCCTTCGTTCACTGTACTATTAAATAAAAACTATATATATTTTGGTCAAATGAAATACATTTTTTGTTCATTGGGTTTTTAAACAAATGCAAAAAATGGTTAAAATAGGTTTAAAAATCATCAAAAAGCTGGCGTTGAGACCTAACTTTTGGAAAAATATGATCCGTTTTGGACTTAATGGCATAAAATGGCGGCCAATTCAAATTTTAAATAACAAATTCAATTGAATTTGCAATTGCGCACACTAGGTTTAATATTTTTGCACCAAATTTTCAGGGTTTATTTGTTAGAGCAAAAAGCAGATTTTCTGAAAGTTTGAAGCTGATCTGCTTACCCAGCGGCTCTGGGCAGCAACATGAAAAAAAAACGAATTTTCGCCAGTTTTTTCACTTTTGTAGGTTACGGTTGCGCTCCTAAGATCTACACTAAACGTAGATTTGTAGAAAATTTTATTACACAGATTTTGTTTCTCTTATATTGTCCCGATCGGACTTATATATCTCGAGTTATTCACATTTCAAGGTTGAAAAACGCGGTTAAAAAAATTAAACTGTTAATAACAATTGAAGCACAGGGTCCTTGAAGTACAGAAATTTTTTGGGTACTCCTTAGTACCTCCCCAACAGGATTCAACCATAAAATTGCTTATAGAAAAAGTTCCACTTCATATCCTATTTTGACTGCATTATTTGTCGGTGTATTTTCTACTAGCGAAAATAGAGGTTTGTCTCCCTTCAGTCGGTTTCCAATAGCAACGAGAGACAATATAGATTTACTCCCGTTGCTATAAGTGACGGGCGCCAATATTAACATGAAACCAAATAAATATTATAATCAATTTTTTATTTATCATTATGAACATTAACGGTACAATTTGTTAGATTATTAAAACTAATGGCAATAAAATATTTTGATGAAGAGCTTAATGTTGTTGTGTTAATATTAATATCCTGATTTTTCGCTCGTTAATACTCTCAATAATAATTTGCTTGTCTTATTTATATTTTGGCAAGTTGATACTGACTGATTTTTTACCTCCAGTAATAATTTGTTGAGCCACATTACACTTTTTTGAGAAAGAATCTTCTAAATATCCTTCAGCAACTGCTGAGGACATCCATCCCCCATGCCTCTTCAAACTTATAATATCCCCTCCAGTTTCTACCAAAAGCGATGCGGATGTTCTTCTGAAACTATATCCAGTATAACTAGAAGGTTCGGGCAATTTTACGGGGTATTTGGGAAAATGTATTTTTCCCAATTGCTTGCACTGTGCACATTCCTCTAATATAATTTACGAAAAATCTAGAATGTTGTTTTTGCAGATCTTAATGCAAAATATTTCCTGTATATGTCAATAACGTTATTTCCATTAATCTTATTATTAGTTACAATAAAAGTACGTGCAATGTACGTTTTTGAGTCTGGCATCGTAATAACTAAAATGTCGTTTTTATCTTGAATATTTTCGAGACGTAAATAGGTTAATTCGTCACACCGACAAGCCCCACAAATTGCCATAACTACAGCAACCTTAAATAAAACAATATGTGTGAGAAAAACTACTAATAAGTTAAAGAACAATTCAGTTTACCTTCACGAACAAATATATTTCGTCAGGAGCTTCTGAAATACATTTATTTATATCTTCCCTACTGAAAGTTTTTGCTTTCTTCGGTTTATATCTAACGGCTTGCCTTTTTAAAAAATTTACCAGCTTCTGTTTCCTTATCTCAATATCTTCTCTTAAGAGAAGCATAGTTCTTAACATCGAATACTTTGCGCAAAGGGTCGACGATTTGTATTTTTTACTGGCAAATGAAAAATAAGGCAAAATGACATCATTTATTTTTTTGACGTTGCTGGTTGTCATCCATTTTTTTAACGTATTATATTCGTTTTCATATTTTAATCTCGATTTTGCTGGAGAAAGATTTAGTGTAGCAATTCTTGCTTCTTCTATAGTGGCTTCACGAATTTCACAGTCATTATCCGAACTAATTTTTTTTTTGTAATGCTCGCGTTGCAATAATAATTATCGAGTAAACAATTTTGTTTGAATATTACTTTCTACCATAGAAACTGGAAACATTTACTAGCCTGCTCATGGTTTTCGAAAAAATTCATACTACTTTGCTGTCTGACCTGGATTATAAATAATATGTGTGAGCGAGTATGTGAAGGTGTCAAAAAAATCATATATTCAACTCTGGAGTAAAGTATCATTTCCTGCCTAGGTAAACAAATAACTATTTTCCCAAGGGAGGAAAACAATTTTTCTCCCCGGGGGAAAACTATTTTTGTCCCTCATACGTAAATATCAGTGCTAAGTCCCCCATTTTTAGAACTAGTTCGAAGCCGATCCGATCTATTTCGTCTTTCCGCTTGCTTGCTTGCTTGCCTGGATCACGAAAACTTATTGCTTATTTTATCGACTCGACTGTTCTATGGAAAACGTGCACATTATTTTTCTGTAATTCATTAGTCATCATTTCATATTAATATTGAAGTAGTTGATAAATAATTAAGTCTCATAGATACATTGATTTGTGTTTATTTAGTTTTTATTCTAGTCCATTTTATGCACGCTATTTGCATTTGATGTACTGCCGCCGCCCATTAATTAATAATCTGTCGCACATTTATAGATGTTATTAACCGGATTTTTTAAGCGACTTGTTACGAAATGTTATGAAACTGTTATACATTATCAAAGTAATATGGATCGACGGGTAACGGCAGGTTTCTGAGCGTGGGAGAAATCTGTAGGTAAGTAATTTAATGTCAATGTCAACCTACCAGGCATATTGCTCAATTTGTATAGTGTGTGTGTATGTGACGGCATTTCTTAAAATAATGGCGCACATTTTCCTTTTTTGTTTAATCTCGGGTAGACAGGATAATGGGACATTTGTTGACACGGTAATACCTAGTAGTGCCTATATGAACGTATGATAATGATAATCAATGGTCATGTTGTATATCATAATAGGACCCGCACATAGTATGGTAATTTGGTTTAAGGTGCCTTTATAAGATTGTCGGGGTCTGTTGCAGAACATATACGTGTAGCGAGTAGGGATTTAAAAAAATATGAGTTGCGTATGTCCACATTCATTTTCGGGTCAGTATGAATCAAATCCCAATGTCCCAGAATTTTGTTGTTCACGTTTCCTTAATTATATCCAAATAAGAAGACAAAATTTCCAAATTGCTATAAATCTGAAATTAGGAATAAGTTGAGTTCGAAATAAGAGACTGCGAGTGTTAGTTAAATCTCAGTTAATAATTCTTGTTGTTTATGTCTATTCCAGGTACTTCTTTTAGTCACTATTTTCAAGAACCAATGGTTCCTTCCTTGCATTAGTTTTGTTCGCTCTTATCTCCCAGTTTCTTGGCCCATGAGTGTAGGTATGTATGTATCTTCTCTTGTGCGTATTGTTATTTCTTCTGCAACATTTCAGATATCTGTAGATTTGGTTTAACCATTATCTTGGTGAGATAGTTTCAGCATTTTCAAAGAATTTATGGCTTCTCTCCGCCGCTCTTTTCTATTAATGCTTCTTTCTTCTCTGGTTGTTGATTATATAGACTTTTTTAAATGTAGAATGCATACCTAACAAAAATAAATTAATATTCTTGAAACGTTTTTAAGTTCGACGAAACGACGGGTGTGAAGTTATCCACATCCACAAATCCACATTTTCAAGTAGGACTATAATCGATAAAGTCGTGGGTATAAAGGATATTTTTTATTTTGAGAAGTTTCTCTAATTGCCCTCGTGTTTTAATTAAAAGAGAGATTAGGAACAGGAAAAATACATCGGGAAATATATATCAATACATGCCGGGTGGTGTGGCAGGATGCAGAGGAGGGTAGAATATTTTTTAAAAATTATTCATTTTAGTAATACCTGTCGAGTTTTAAATCTAACGCGGTTTTATTAAGAACAACGAAATACATCAGAAAAATGTATTGAAATCATTTTCCAGCCCATCTAGGAGGGTGAGATAGGGGTTGAAATATTATAAAAACTCATTATTTTAGCCACAATTACTATCGAGTTTTAATTTCAACGGGGATTCATTAAGGACAATGAAATACATCAGAAACATGTATTGAAATCATTTTCCAGCCCGTCTAAGAGGGTGAGATAGGGGTTGAAATATTTTAAAAATTCGTTATTTTAGCCACAATTACTGTCGAATTCTAATTTTAACGCGGATTCGTTAAGGACAATGAAATACATCAGAAAAATCTATTGAAATCATTTTCCAGCCCGTCTAAGAGGGTGAGATAGGTGTTGAAATATTTTAAAAATTCGTAATTTTAGCCACAACTACTGCCGAGTTCTAATTTTAACGGGGATTCGTTAAGAACAATGAAATACGTCAGAAAAATGTATTGAAATCATTTTCCAGCCTGTCTAGGAGGGTGAGATAGGGGTTGAAATATTTTAAAAATTAATGATATAGGTAAATACGGTAAAGTTTTAATTTCAACGTGGTTTCATTAAGAGCAACGAAATAAATCAGAAAATGTATTGGAATGATTTTCTAGCCCGTCTAGTAGGGGAAGATGGGGGTTGAAATACTATAAAAATTACTTGATAAAATTAGCAAATGCTGTTTATTTTTAATTTCAATGTGGATTCATTAAGAACAGCGAAGTACATCAGAAAAATGGAAAATGTATTGAAATGATTTGTCAGCCCGTCTTCTAGACGGACTAGAAAATGATTTCAATACATTTTTCTGATGTATTTCGTTGTTCTTAACGAAATCACGTTGAAATTAAATCTCGACCATTACTTAAATCATTAATTTTTAAAATATTTCCTCCTCCATCTCACCCCCCCTAGACGGACTGGAAAATGATTTCAATACATTTTTCTGATGTATTTCATTGTTCTTAATGAATCACCGTTAAAATTAATACCAGATAGTAATAGTTACTAAATTAATAAATTTTAAAAATATTTCAACCCCTCTTAGACGGGCTGGAAAATGATTTCAATACATTTTTCTGGTGTATTTGATTGTCCTTGACAAATCCTCGTTGAAATTAAAACTCGACAATAATTGTTACTAAAATATTAGATTTTTAAAATATTTCAACCCCTATCTCACTCTCCTAGACGGGCTGGAAATGATTTCAATACATTTTTCTGATGTATTTCATTGTCCTTAATGAATCTCCGTTAAAATTAAAACTCGACAGTATTTGTGGCTAAAATAATGAATTTTTAAAATATTTCGACCCCTATCTCACCCTCCTAGACGGGCTGGAAAATGATTTCAATACATTTTGCTGATGTAATAATATTGTCCTTAACGAATCCCCGTTAAAAGTAAAACTCGACAGTAATTGTGGTTAAAATAATGAATTTTTAAAATATTTCAACCCCTATCTCATCTCCTTAGACGAAATGGAAAATGATTTCAATACATTTTTCTGATGTATTTCGTTGTTCTTAATAAAGCCGCGTTAGAATTAAAACTCGACAGGAATTACTAAAATGAATAATTTTTTAAAAATATTCTACCCTCCTCTGCACCCTACCACACCACCCGACATGTATTGATATATATTTCCCGATGTATTTTTCCTGTTCCTAATCTGTCTTTTAATTAAAACACGAGGGTAATTAGAGAAACTGTTCTCAAAATAAAAAATATTCTCTATACCCACGACTTTATCGATTATAGTCCTACTTGAAAATGTGTATGTGGATAACTTCACACCCGTGACGAAACCGATGTTTTTTTTGTATATGTGAACATTGGTTGACGTCGCATAATTTGAACATAGTCCACAAAATTGGAAGCTACACAAGAATGTATGAATTTCACAGAAAAGTTAATATACGGGGTAGATCTGCGTGTGCAGAAAGTTGTTTAATCTTTCACTGCAAAAAATTGGATTACTTATGTAACTTAATAGTTGGATTACATTTTGAATGCTCTGCCATATCGAATAACAAAAATTCTTGTATAGTCACCATATATAGACGACTAGCTTGTGATCACGAAATCTTCTTCTCACAGTTATGTAAGTAAGCTATTGCATAAAATTATTAATAAATTTAATTACATTTCCATTTGTGGAGATCTAAATATACGAAAAGATAACTCCCAGCACTATAAAATATTATGTGATTTTTTGAGTCTTATAAACTAGCATCCCTAATTGAATCACCCACTATAGTTAGAACTGGCGACAGAATTACTTGTTCTAGCATTGATTACTTGGTGACCAATGTAAGATGGTATAAAATTTGATCATTTTGATCCAGGATTATCAGACCATTTTACACAATCATGCATTTGCCATGTTGCATTTCCTCTACATAAGCAAATAGCATATCGTTCTATTAATGATTGCTCCATCAGCGAATTAAAACTCGTTTTGTAAATAGCTATGACCCTAGTACTGTTTCAAATAGCGGCAATATAAACTTAATCTTTGATAACTAACTAAATGATCAGTACAAAAATCTAAAGAAACAGACAAGTTCATTAATAAAAGAAGAAAAGCAACAGGATGTCTCCCAGATCATTAACAAACCCTCAAATAAATCAAAAACCCTTTGGAATTTTGTAAATAATACTTGGAAATAACAAAAGAAACGATTTATGCTCAAAATTAGTCATAAATAACTTCAATGTATCTGGAACGTAGATTACTGCCGACTCATTTGGTGAATATTTCTCTAGTGTAGTAAGAAATAAACTAAATACTCATTTTCAAAATTCATTATCCACAGAATGCACAAAGTCAAAATATAATAATATTTTAATGTTCATAACACGTTACTGAAACTGAAGTATTGGAAATGATAAATAAACTCCCTAATAAAAAATCATGTGGATTTGATGAAATACCGATTAGTTTGATTTAAAAATGCGCGAGATTGTTGATTCTTTATCTGATATAATCAATGCTTCCCTTTCTTTAGGTCAATTTCTAGATATTCTAAAATTAGCTTCTGTTATACCTATTTTCAAAAAAGATGAAACTACTAATATGGATAATTACCGGTATAATTGTACCAGATACGATCTGTCACAGACATATAATTTCGCATTTTATCTACGAAATTTATTGCCTGTAACCAAGACAAAATATAAAACCCGCATTGGAACACCACCTATCCCAGACAACTGTTTTTTTTTACCCATTTTATTAAATGCAAACAATAAACTGTATGATTTATTTGTGTTATAAGTGATTTAAATGGTGTTAAATTGTCTTCTTGAAGTCCGCTGTAACGAATAAGCAATGATCTTGTGGTTTATTATGAACAGTTTGTTTTGGAATTGGCGGCCATTATTTGAAACGCAGACAACTCTATTTGCTCAATAATTTTACAGTTAAGTTGTCCTAAACGGAAGCGTGTAATAACTAGGTTACTTTTATTAAATAAATCATAGTTTAGGTCGATAATAAAGCTTGCCGTAATTACGCTATTACAATTATAAGTTATTAAATTGTCCATGGATAAACGATAGTAATCTATTAACATGCATAACATGGTACAGCTTTACCTCTTGTAAAATTTCCCTCGCCTCCTAGCTAAATTAATTAGAGTTATGGTGCAGTAGTATCCTTTTATTTTCTACATATTTATTAATCGATATATCTAATTTATGCTGTTAATAGCATTTTTTTAACTGTGGGTGTCCTTACATATTCAATTAGGTAGATATAGAACAATATAATTTCACAATGTAAATTGTTTTCCTTTGTAATTTAGACAAAAATTGAGAATTAATTGATCTGGAGTTTTATGTAGCTAATGCAGGTGCAATGACAATGCGTCGAAAGCTACTTGTAGTGAATGTCCTAACCCCACTTTTATTATTGTTATTGTATGCTAGTCATTTGGTTGTTGGAGTTGTAATTATCAAATGTTTAAGAAGACCTACCCCTGAAGATTGAGAAGTTGACTATTACCTACAGGGTATCCAAATAGTGCTTTAAAGTATTCAGCGTAAAATTACCTTTCCAACGACCGCCAGATTTTTTGTTTTTGACGTGGCGACCGTGGCGTTGCCGAGTTATTTGAAAAAAATATGAAAGTTTTGATTGGAACAAGGTTTAGCAAATTAGTTCGCTGTGCGTGTGTGTGTATTACTATTAATTAAGAAGATTTACGGGAGAAATACGGGATGTACTGCAACGACACAACCACCAAATATTGATTATAATTATACAGGGTGTATTTTGTACTAGCGCTAATTCAGGACATTTCAAAGTGAATATTTTCAATTTTTTTCAAACGGAACACTGTTTATTATTGTATTTTGAATTGACACGTTAATTCACGATTTTTGTGAATAATATCCTATACCTAAAATCTATGTTTCCAGAGATATTTTTACTTTTTCATTAAAAAACGTTAAATTACAATACTTTTCATTTCGAACTGATGATTTTGACATAAAGTGAGAATAATTGACAGTTATTTTATTGACGTTTAATTATTGACTATTTTGACAAAGTATTTACACTTATTTTAAGTTATAAATTAGTTTAAAATTCGCACTTTCCAGTAATGAATTTTTCAACAGAAGAAATGGTCGATGTGGTTTATGTTCTGAGTGCGAGTGATAAATATTGTTTGCTATCAACTCGAATTTATAAGGAACGATATCTGAAAAAAAGAGCCCTCGAAAAAAATCATTTGAGAGGTTGATGGAACAATTTGACAATACGGGTAAAGTGGAATATGAGAAAAAGGAACAAAGAGAAAATGTAGTAAATGAAGAAAACGAAGCAGTCATACTTTTGAGCGTGATGGAGATCCTCGTCGCAGTATAAGGGAATTGGCAAGAGAAAACGGTATAAGCCGATCTTCAGTCCATCGAATCCTACAAAAAAACAAACTTTATCCCTACTACGTTCAACTAATGAAGGAATTGATTGATGGGGATTATGAAAACCGAACACAATTTTGTCAATGAGCAAAACCAAAAATAGGGCAACAAAGAAATTTTCTTTGACTTTATTCTGTTTCCTGATGAAGCAACATTTCCTAAAAATGGATCATCGTCATAATTTTCATTATTACGACACAATCGATATTAACATCTCACGAACAAATGGCCAAACAAGATGGTCGTTGAATGTTTGGGGAGAAATTGTTGAGGATTATGTGATAGAACCAAATTTCTTTGATGGGCGTGTGAATGAGCAAATTTATTTGGAATTTTTGTAAGACAGCTTGGAAGAATTACTGTAGGATGACCCCAGGGATATTAGGGAAGGAATGTGGTACGTCCATGATAGAGCACCTGTGCACCAAACTGCAGCTATTCACGAACATTTAGACGACGCTTTTCCAAATGGTTGGATAGGAAGAGGAGGACTCATTAGTTGACCTGCCAGAAGCCCTGATTCGACCAAAATAGACTTCTTTTTGTGGGGCTATGTTAAGGAGCAAGTGCACGAAGTATTATTTATTTCATTAAATTAGATTCAAAATAACTTTAACTTTTTAAAATACTGCCAATTTTTGTATTACCCGAGGGGTGAACCACTCTGGAAAAATATGTGCATGTAATGCAAAAACCGGGAATTATTGTAAGTAATTCGAGTATTGCCGCAAAATTGCACGTAATTTGGATGTAATGCAAAGTAATGCTCCTGCAATGCAACATAATATAAGGTAATGCGATGTAATGCAAGATAATGCAACGGAATGCAGTGTAATGCAGCGTGACATAATTTCATACATTTTATTCCCTTTAAAAGTTTTAATTATTTATTCTGACGCTGTATATTCAGTAATATAAATAGAAGCAGAGGGGGCAAGTCAATAAACAACCATTTTTATGAAAACATTGCGTAATTTGAACTACTTGTATGTATGAATATGTCATTGCCGTGTTAGTGTTGTTTTCGAGGTTCTGTTCAAGTCCATCATCGAGTCCATCATCTTCATCGTTGCTCACCATTTCCTCGTCATACGCACCATCTTCTTCGTCCTCTTCTTCTATTATTTCTCCCTCCTCTCCTTCGGCTTCTTCTATTGCCTCTTCCTCCTCTTCTACTGCCTCTTGTTCTTCAGTTTTCTTTTTTCTTTTTCTGGATTTATTCATCTGAGAGTCATTTATCACCCCGACTTGTCACTAAAAGGCCGCCAACAAAGTGATGACTTTCTCACAATCATAATTTTGTTGTTAACGTCTTTACTATGTACATACTTCGATATGCGATGTAAAGTAACGTTAGGCACGGTTAGCACTTGGATGGGCGACCGTTTCAAAGAAGACCATGTCCTTGCCTCACATATCTTCCAGCGGCTTGTATATCAGTGTATGCGCGGAAGCTGTGCAATCTTAGGCGAGGGTTGTGTATGTAGGTGATATACCATCCTTCGGAGGGGATGTAAAGCCGTCGGTCCCTTGTCTATTAAATGTTAGGCAAGTAAAAGATCCCTACTCTTCTTAAGGCAAGAGGTTCGGCAAAATTCCTAGCTCGTCTACAGGCGTCGGTGATAGGCCTCAGTAGCGGAAATAGACCGACGTTAAATAAATGTTAAAAAAACTTTGTTTCAAAAATGAAGTTTTGGGAGAGCAACTACTTCTTTTCGTATTTTACCGTATTATCTGTTCCTATTATTTATGCCAACTTATTTTTTATATTAAACGATTATTTATAAATTCTTAAGATAGACCCAAATGTGATTTAACCCCTTCAACCTCATGTTGTCCCAGATGGGAACAAATTCATATGGCTTTTGTCGTTTGTATTCCATGTTGCCATATGTGGCAACAGATATTAAGCTTCTCATATAATACTGCAATAGTTTTTTTTTGTTTCAAATTAAAGTTGACATTTATATCAACTATAAATCTACGCCACTGTCTTTTTACTTGCTTACTTTAATTGTTTTTTGGTAGTAGAAAGTCAGCATTGTGGGACAATAAAAAGTACAATACAAACAAGAAATAATTTTTTCAAAATAAAGTAAAAAAGTACACTTTTTGGGCCCTTGTAGCTACGCCCTCTGGATTTATTTTATTTTTTTACAAAAATAAGTCGTTTATTATAGTGGGGCTATGAAAAGTACTTACAAAAACAAGAAAGAAAATATTTTTTATCAAAAATATTTTTTTTCATAATAAACAATAACTTTTTAGGCCCTTGTACGCCTCTGAATCCTTTATCATAGTTGGGTAATGAAAAGTACTTACAAAGAAGAAAAAAAATTTTTTCACCTAATCTGGTATTATATTGCAGTCTATAAAGAGTGACTTGGAGCTGAAGGGGTTAATTAAATTGTGAAAAAATACTACTCAGACAACCAACACGCACCCAGAAAAGAAATTAATACTACTTTCAATTGTTCTCGCTTTATGTCAAAATCATTGCTACTAGCAACTGGCTAGCAAACTGAGTTGCCTAGCGAAGTGGGTTCGATTCCCGCAAGGCGATACAATTTTTCATTAAAAAAAAAATTGCCCCAAGAGTGGTTCGGAGTCCACATTAAACTGTAGGGCCTCGTCTCTCTTTGCCTAGCACAAGATCCTTGAGATCTTCCAGGGGGTTACTTCGGTAACTTGAGAGGCGGTTAAGAAAACATTTTAACTAAACAAACATTTTTTAAGATCTGTTGAAAATGAACAGTATTATAATTTAACGGTTTTCAATGAAAAAGTAAAAATATCGCTGGAAATATCAATTTTACGTAGATCGTAGATAATTATCGTGCCAATTATAAAATGCAATAATATACAGTGTTCCATTTGAAAAAAAATAGAAAATTCACTTTGAAATGTCCTGAATTAGCGTTAGTATAAAATACACTCTACTCTGTATAATTATAGTCAATATTTGGTGGTTATGTCGTTGTAGTACATCCCTTGTCTACATAATTGCAAAATAAATCTTCTTAATTAATAGTAATGCACACACAGCGAATTAATTTGTTAAACCTGGCTCCGATCAAAATTTTCATATTTTTTCGAATAATTCGGCAACGTCACGTCAAAAATAAAAAATCTGGAGGTCGTTGGAAAGGTAATTTTACACTGAATTCATAAATGTAAAAATATATAGGGTGTTCCATTTAAATAGAATGGCCTCGAAGATGCTCCGCTGTAGATTTCAATATGTTTTTTAAATGTGTGCCCTTTGACACTATACCACGTCCATAAAAAAAATTCCAAAGTCTTCTAATAAGGCAGATATTGGACTTTGACGCACTAGTTGGACACCCTGTATATAAAAGTAAGTTAATGTTTGGCTTCTCAGTAATAATAAAAGGTTCATGTATAAGTTCAATGTTCATGATCATGGTACAATGATGTGAAGAGACTCTAATTAATCCTCATTAATCAGCTTGGTGCCAACAGAATCTTTTGATTATTTCCAACAGGATGAAGCTCGTGCACACTATTTTTCATGATCGTTTATAGTCTTAATGCTGATTAAGTCAGAATGGCAAAGATAAACACATATTGGGTTAGAACGATATGACTGAATTACTTGTAAAAAATATACTTCTACCATATTTAGTCGAATAAAGTTATGACATATCAATACATTGGGTTCCTATTACCTTATTTTCCATTATTTTATGTAACTAAAGTTGGTAAAGTACGGCCCTCAACATTAATACAACATTTGATCGACAAAAATATACTTCTACCGCCTTTTCTCGAATTAATTGTTCTAAAAGTAAATCCAAAGGAATTAGATTTGAAAATAAACGTTCATTACTAAGGATTTCTTAATTTTTCTGTTTGGAATTTTACTATCGCCGATGTTATCGTTTCAAACAGCGCCTACCAACGGAAAGAACAAATACAATTACTTGCCTAGCGTACCGTAAAGGTATAGAAAAGCAGTTTTAATAACCTCAGAAAGCCACTAATTTAGCGTTTTCTTGACAATAGTGTGCTTGGCTCGACCGATATATGAACATATTGTTGCAAGCCGTTATAAAGCACATTGGATACCGTCACACGAGCGTACCGAACATGCACCTAATTACTCCTAATTAGCACCGAAAATCAACGATAATTTCTGTGAGAAGCCGTCACCCGTCCTGAGGGCCCCTCGCCATCGGGTGTGACCAAGATATAACAGCTTGATTAATTATGTCGCGCATTTGCGGAATTTCTGGCATTGTCAAAGTCAAACGGTAATCGGAGGATTTAACGCGAAGTTACACGGTGTTCTGTCTATCTAAATCATCCATCATTACCTTGTATAAATAGCTATTGTCTTGTGAAATTGTTTCTAACAAGGCTTGTATCGAGTCTGAAGTGTTTCTACTATATAACCGCTTTTATTATCCAATTTTTGTAACTAGATATTTGTAGCCCATTTCATAGAAAGAATTCTTAATTCTGGGAATATTGAGAGCTGTTTCGTGTATTCTCAATTGTTTTTCTAATATAATGGGGCAAATTTGTTGATGTCTAGCATCGGAAATATTAAAAATTCGACGAGGAAACATGCCCACGCCCAAAACAAATGATTGAAGGAAATTATAAAACTATCTAGTATGATGGACTTAATGCGAGGTTAATTACCTTACATAACGCACTTAATAAACTTCTGCTTAGTGCAAAATGTCGTTCCTTCTATATGGAAGAGAGCCGTTATAATTATGTTACCCAAAAAGTCTAATCCTAATGATTTTAAAGATCTTAGGGCAATAAGCGTTCTACCAACACTATCCAAAATTATTGAAAAAATAATGGAAATGCAACTAAAATAACACCTCGTGCAAAATAATTTGATTCCCACAACTCAATCTGGATTTACGCCAGGACACAGTTGCACCACGGCTTTGCTTATTATAGTGGATGGCATCATAGAAGCAGCGGGCCGAGTAATGTGTAAGTGTTTAGTTCTACTGGATTTTAGTAGAGCCTTCGATACTATAAATTATGAAATGCTTGCAGCAATACTTCATTATACAGGCATCTCTGAAAATTCAGTAGAATTAATTGATAATTTCATGAAAAACCGGGAGCAAAGTGTGCATTTAAATAATGTAATCTCAAATTGTTTAACTTTAATATCTGGTGTGCCTCAAGGGTCCATCCTTGGTCCACTGCTCTTTACCATTTACACAAGTAACCTCGTTAATGACTTAAATTATTGTAAAATTCACTTATATGCAGATGACACGCAACTCTACTACTCTTTTCCCTCTTTAGATGCAGTCAGTTTTCATATAAATGAAGATATTAATTAGTAAATTTATAATGACAGCTCAAGGTCGCTGTTTAATAGTTAATCCAAACAAGTTTGAAGTAATAATCTTCGGACCTAAAAAACAAAGAATTACTGTTAGATCTATTTTAAATATTACTGTAGAAAATATCGTACTGGAAAAAATATACAGTCTTGGCATTATTATTGATAGTGATTTAAAATTTGAGAGTCATGTTAATAAGTCACTTCAAAAAGGTTATCTGTCCCTAAAATTAATATATGGAAACAGGCACTGTCTTCCTCAAAAAACTAAGGTAATACTTTGCGAATCACTAGTTTTATCTCTCCTTATATAAGATTCTTTATATGGCCCTTTCCTTATAGCCCAGCAGCCAGAAGACTAATTTTGATGAAAAGTTAGAATTAATTGTTACCTCACTATTTTTTTCATTAAAGGCTAGTTTTATATTAATCTTAGATTGAAGTTTGATCTCCAAGGATTTTCTTTTTAAATCAGTATTCTATTTTATATTTATGTTATAATATGGAGTGGAAAAAAATAATAAAGCTTAACTTTCACGTGCAATTTATAAGAAATAAAAATTATAAAAATTAAAAGTAAGTATACCGTTGGAAAACTGAATTCTTCCTGTTTAAAATGCTAGCATTTTTTTTTTCGTTTTTAATGGGTACCAATTGTCTTTATTATGTAGCGGCGGTCGAGAAATGCTTCATTTGCCTGTGCGACGCGCTTGAATGGCTTGAAATATTGAGCGAACTGTAATAATTTCTCATGGTAAGGGAAAAAATTATTTAAAATAACTATTATCCTATTTTTATGTAAAATTTCCCGCTCTTTCACGTGGTGCTATCCGTTTTTTAATAATAATAATCCGTTTTTTTAAAATTATTATTAATTTTCGAGATATTAGCAAAAAACTGATTTTTCCGTTTCAGAGGGTTGTTTATAAGGGTGCGCGGGGGTAAATTTTGGTAAATTTTTTTGAGTCAGATTCTTATAGCAAAAAACTAGCCTTTCATGAAAAAAAATAGCGAGGTAACAATTAATTCCGAGTTAAAACTCCTGGCAACTGGTCTATTCTATCAATGCACTTTATACCCGTAAAATCCAAAAACTACAAAACTCATGTCTTAGATTAATATATGGAATACGAATAAATCAAAGTATATCACACAAATTACGCGAAGTGAAATGGCTTATTATGCAAAGTAGAAGAACTCGCCATGCTGCGTGTTTGTTTCATGCATTAATATTGAATAAATCACCACCATATTTATATAGGAAAATTAAATTCAGAACAGACATACATAAATTGAATATTAGGTTTAAGGGTCTCCTAACTCCTCCAATCCATCGTTCTCAGTTGTTCAAGACCAAATTTGTAATATATATAACGGTATCAGTAACAAACTTAAAAGCAAGAGAATGTGCAATTTTGGGCACAAATAAAAATCTCTTTTATTTGAGCGTCAAATTTCTAATTTATAGCCCCCATATTATACCTATAGTATTATTATTATTGTTGTTGTTTTAAATTAAGTATTGTCTTGCCATCTCGTTTAAAGTCTTTATTAGCTAAAAAGTAATTCCAATAATTACTATTTGCTTGATTTTTTAAATTTTGATTCTCTTTTGGAATCAATATGAGTGTAATCATTTCAAATTCATAAATAAATTATTCAAGCAAGCAATTTCACTAAGGTTAAGTGTAAGAGTGATGGTCATAATTGTTGTTTTAAACAGTTGTGATACATTAAATTTCACCTTTTATATGCTACAAAATAAATTTGTAATATATATTTATTTTCGTAATGGTCATGGGATATAATAAAGACGATTATTATTATTATCACTACATCCTTGTTAAATTGAAAAAATGTCCAACTACTAGTTGTCATTGATTGAATACGGGAAAGAGGCAAACATTTTAAAAATATATAGGATTGGTAAGACGACGAACGTCCTGGCTGCTTCCCCAATTGGAGGAAGATCAAAACACGGAGAAAGTTATCAAATTGCCGGTAATAATCGGTGCCTAAACTATGGAACGATGACAGATTTGGAGATTTTAAAAGGTCGCACAAAAATGATCCCGAAAGTCTCAAAACATTTACTTCGACACCCTTTAATAAATCGAAGAGCAACCAAAATACCTGGGAAAATATCGTAGATTTTTCAAATGCTGAAACAAAACTAATGGTTAAGACTGTGAGACTTGCACTTAACTGGGAGTGAAAACACGAATGAGAAAATAACACTGTACACAGCGGCGTATAGCAGTATGTATCCACAGAGAATAAACGGGGAATAAACGTGTGGATAATAACGCCTCATTACCGAAACACATGCCGGCCTGGTACTAGCAGAGGTGTGATGAAGGGGAACCATTTACAGACTGTGTTAAAAGTGAAAACGAATACCAGCATTTATACGGGATTTGGAATCATGTGATTTTTTGTTGTACCTAAAAGTACGAAGAAAGCGAAAAGGAGAGGTTCTTCTGAGTGTATTTCAGTTTCGAACAAAGGAATACCTTTACAGAACGCTATATGATTGTGAAAGGAGAGTTCATTAATATGGATAAAAGTTAAGTTGAAAGAATTTTTCAATAAGCAATTACACTTTGTCCCAGTTAGAAAGAATAACGACAGTTCTGTGACATATTTTTCTATTTTATGTACTTACTTAAACTTTTCCGGTGACTAATTACTATCTACTTACTATGTTGTCTACAGTTATATTTATATAAATGTTTAATTGGAATTTAATAGCGTTTATTAGTACAAATTATAATACATATGCAAATTTAGCGGTCACGCTACTTACTAGCACAATATTAATTAATTATCATTAGATACCAAAGCGCGATATGAACCAAAATCCCATTAATTCAGTATTATGACGTTAGAGATTAACTCCCCAGAGTATATTCTATTTTCTTTTCTGAACCTAATACGAAATCTCGGCATTCCAACAGGTGTTCGCTAGAGCTTAATAAGTAAACCGCATTTCTTAAATTATGAATCACATCCATTTGGAATCGCTCCAGATTTGCAGCGGTGACGGCCAGTAAAAAACCACTCTCGGTTCATATATCAGAAATACACTTGATTTTATGTTCGAGGTCTTGCTGTGGTTTATTAATATATACTCAAATTACTATTTACTCGATTTCGAAATATATTTTTTATAGCGTAGTAAGTACGATTGAGTATTGTTTTCCTGCTTTAACTGGGGCATTACTTACGGCCTGTGCACTGTGCAGGTTAGTAATTGGTAAAGAACGTATTACATGGTCGTTATTGGATAATTTAATTTTAACACTGCCTTTTGTGCTTTATGCAACAGCCATTATTCCCAGTAGATATAATTGTTTCACTAGGTCAGCTCCGCTGTTATGTGGTGAGAAACAATACCAACAATATAATGATATTTAACATGAAGAAATAAACAAAACCGCGACAGGGATAGTTTGATCTTGTAACCTAACGAACGCCCTCTGACGCAGCTTCCACGAGGCTAATTTTTTAAATGATTTTGTCCGGACATGGTTAATTAATGCATTTTACTATATTTCCTTAAAAGCATTATCAAGTTCAAATGTTAAGGAAACTATAAAAAATTCGTGAGACCCTGTCATTCAGTATCCTCTGAACTCCAAACTGTTTTCGCTTCAGATTAATTTCGTGAAACCACTTTATATTAGGCGGTTTGTTTTTTAGTATTGAAAATAGTTATACGATTCTTTATATGGGGACCGAGAACGCTAGAAAGAGCGACATGCGACAGATTTGTGTGTCGGCCTGACGTCGGTGCAACGAGAGAAGATTGAGAGTCATGATGCTTTTGAGCCACGGGCAAAGTTGATGATCGAACTCCACTCGATCACCACTGATATGCACCTCCAGAGGCCTATTACCCTTACACAATAGCTTAATTGCACCACAATGCATCACTGAAATATTATAATGCATGGTACTGAATATCCTTATTTTCTCTTTCAGTGGAGGCCCTATACACTTTAATAATCCGTATACTTAAGGTTAAAACTACTATTTTCGTAAAAAACGTTTAGAAACAAAAAAAAAATATTGTAAAGACAATTCCACCAGTACCGTAGAATTCAGAGGGAGTAACTGTCCTTTGTCTCTGTCGTACGCCTCTGGTAATAATGAAAATCTAAATTTTACAATAGTTAATATTTTATAAAGTACCTAATGTTTCTGCCAAATATGAAAATGAAATATTAAACAGAACCAAAATAATGGAATAAAGGAGAAACATTTTATCTAAGTGCTTTAGGTTAATTATTTTATTTTATTTTAGTGTACACCATCCAATAGTACTTAAATCAATTGTAGGATGGGCAAATATAACAAATAATACATACAGATATAAAAATCAGCAAAACAAATACACATATACATACATACATACATACATACATACATGCATACAGATAAAATATGTATATTTTTTATCTGCTCAGTTCGAGCAACGAGGAGCAGCAGTAGGCAGCTTTCAGTGAGAACCTGAAGATGGCAGATGAGATTCTGCCGAAACGTCGTGTAGACAACCGTGACTCCTGGAGGAGTTGACCATCGACGCATTGTGTTATTTTTTAGATTTAGATATTTTATATTTAGATATTCTAGATTTAGATATTTTAGAATTAGATATTTTAGATTTAGATATTTTAGATTTAGATATTTAGATTTAGATATTTTAGATATAGATATAGATATTTTAGATGTAGATATTTTAGATTGTATATTAAAACATAATATTTCAGTCGCAAGCGCTCCTCTATAAGATCCTTATTATACTATAAGGAATGTAACCAGACTGCAACCAACAGCTACTCTCCGGGCTGTGTGCCCCGCCGAGCGCTGAATTACAAGTTACAAGCCTGGCGCGTTAAGTGTAATAATCGCATATTATCAACGAAACGCTAATGCTTCGATTGCAACAAACACCAGCCGAAAGACTGATCCTACTTAAAGGAGCTCTCGTGCCAGTCGTCCCATACCACTTGCAGACTGCAGTTTCGAGCTGTTGGCTCTCGTCAGTGCAAGGTAGGTATGTGACGACCGACACGAGGATCCCTTGACTATTTGGTACATCTCGGTATCTTTAAGATAGCGACATGTAAAATAGTAAGCAGGCGCCATCTAGCGGTCCAGTGTCTGTTGCAATCGAAAAATAAATAGCCTGACTGCAACCAACAGCTACTCTCCGGCCTATGTGCCCCGCCGAGCGCTGAATTACAAGTTACAAGCATTAGCGTTTCGTTAGTAATACGCGATTAATACCCTTAGCGTCCCAGCTTCTTCTAGTCTTAAAAGCACGTTATGATTCAGCCTATCGAAAGCCTTTGAAAAATCAGTATAAATTACATCTACCTGGCTATTTGCATCCATATGCTGAGCAATGAATTGAGTAATACTAAAAATGTTAATAATCGTGGATCTCCCCCTCATGAACTCATGTTGATGGGTTGTAGTCTGCGTTTGAATGTACGGATAAATTATATTATGTAAGGCTATTTCAAAAGCTTATGCAAAATTGCGCATTATGACAATACCTCTATAATTTTCAATGTAGCTATTATCACAGTAGAGAATAGACCAGTACTCCCACTTGGCCGGAACAGTGGGATAAGATTTTCAGTGCGCAAGCATGCTCCTGGGCTTAAATTATCTGATGCGCAGTGGATAGCAGTGATGTTATTGGGTTGATGTTTATTATTTACTCCAGTAATATACATGCAAATGCGCGTGGGATGAAAATAGTGGATGCGCAGTGGAATAAAAAAAAATTAAATCGAGTACACCAAACATCAAAGGGACCGCCGAGGAGTGAAATTACTGATCTATTCTCTACTGTGCTATTATCACCCTTTTTGAATACAGGACAGATTCGCGATATTTTCTATACATCTGGGATTATACGCGTAGCGATAAATTAAATAGGATAGTCAGAGGTTTTGTGGGAGCATAGGCACAACAATCTCGTATAATTTAGTTACTTATGTATAATTATTAATGAAACACTTATGTTTGTATAATGATACATATTTATTAAATATACGTATTATTAATGATATCATAAATATATTTGTCAGCGAAATTTTCAAGATATGATTAACCTGTCACCTGAAGCATCTCGTACATTAAGGGCCGGTTTTATAATGTTAGATTAACTCCACGTTTATCTTAAGTTTAAACTTAAGATTAAACCATGATTTAAACTTTACTTTAGAAACTTAAATTTATACAGTTGGCACTACTGTTCAACAAAAATTGCAACTTCACGTAGTTTGATTCTAACCTATGTCGACATTTTGACATGACATTTCAAGTTATTTTTGTAAAAAATGGAGGGAAAAGGACGACAAATTTGCTGAACTAATTTTATTAGTGAAACATTTTGAATTATACAAGAGGCAGTAGATTGGTGTAGGCTTCTAAAGTTTCTGGTCACAATAAGCATATAATATATGCATATAGGTGGAGATCAAACATAAATCTTTACCTTTCTGTCAGATGTAATAATAAATTTTGAATTAGCTCCAATAAAATAATAACTGGCCCAATCTAAACAGTTTATACATTTTTCTGATTACATTCTTCCTTGTAACTGTATGTCTGATTCTAAAATTTCCAGAACTTTGAGCGTATTAATAATAATTTTAAGCCATCATCAGGTTGTAAATAATCACATATTTTGAATACCGAATTTTATTAATTCTGAGGTTATGAACATTCTGACAACTGTTAGTCCAGAGTTTAAACTATCCCCGTCCACCGTTTGAAGTTTAACTTTACTGTGACGTAATTAATCTGCAAACTAAAGATTAATGACATTATAAAACAGACTTTTTTTCAAATCCGTAGTTTAACCTGTACTCTACAGTTTAATCCGATATTATAAAACCAGCCCTTACAGAAAGTTTCCGCGTCTAAAATTTCCTCAAACATTGCGTGGTTTGATAGTGGGGGTCCTCTGTTATTATAGGAAAATCGTCTCTAGTTAACTTGCTACGCATATTAATCGGTATTAAACCAAGCAGCCAACCAAACCAACATCAGAAATCCCCTGGATCAGAAGAAAATATTAATTTTTTGTGGTAATTTGATATAAACTCTGGAGAAGACGTTGCCAAACAGTCATTCGCAAATGCATGCAAAAACGCATCGTTGGCAATGAGACAGTGGTTTATGCGTAAAGGCCCTTGTACCAATAAAATATAATCCCTAAATAAATTTTGAATTATGAGCGTATACGGCAGATGTTATTTGGAACGTGATTAGAATCTAGTACTAAAAAGAAGTCCAAGTAGTTACTTTAAGTATTCCTCAGTACATTAAACTTGGATCGTGCAAATATGTCTCGCAGATTAAAAAATGTACCTGATCGATACAATTTTAATCTAGTTAGTGTGAATATTTTCATAATGTGGCGGCTTTCGTGTCGTTTTAATATTTATTATTTAATATTATTTACAAAGAACAAGGCCATTTCATCACGCAAGCACTTTTAACGTCCAGCCTTTAAATTTCATGACATGTCCGGCTAGACGAGTACGACAGAATTGATTGGCCTCAATAGCGATAAAATAAAAACAAAACAAACATGTCGGATGTTACCAGCCGAGAGTATTATCGTGTCCTTTAAAGATTATAAAGCGGTTGGTTACCGGTTAATAATCCAAAGTCGATTTGGCGTGCCTTGAAATGAAGACGCGTGGATTCCGTGCATCTGAAGAAGCTTCGCGTTGGTTGTTTACCTGGTGGAGATCTCTCCGTCGGTCGTCCTTGCCGCTAGCTCTAGACTCACATCGGGACCACCCACTACCGTGTTAAGCATTACTTTTTGGACCATCAGAGCCGTCTCAATTATAGTTTTCTTTTCACATTTTAATGACAATAGATGGCCACCGATATTGATTTAATACATTTTATTATTCTCCGGTCCGATAAACTATATTTGGTTAAATGAATTCTGAATTGGCACAGCTGACTGATTTATCTTTAATTATACGCAAATTAGATTCTAAAAATAATAGTCAGACAAGGTTCGAAATAATAATGAGACATGGGTGTTTGTGATACTCGTAATTTTATAAAGCGCTGTTTAACAACGCCAAAAGATGTTTTGGACTTCAACTCGATTGTAGCAACAGAAGGTAACTTGTTTTTTTCTAATGCAACCAATGATTATAGTACATGAAACATTAATTCTGAAAACTGCAGTCGTATATGTGTACATGTTGATCATATGAAGATATATTTTTGTGACACAATAATACTCGCGATCCATCGAACTTTTGGTCATATATTAGCAATAAAAAAGCTCGTTAGAGAATTCCAGGAGTTATGGTAAATAACAACAATACTATTAATTACCCTCAATCAATTGTTCAAGCTTTTTGTGAATACTTCCAAAGTGTCCATCATATTTCGGATTCATTTGCTGAAAATTATAGAGACGTTTTGCAAAATGACTCATCCCTGTAGAAACACCATACATAGAGACGATATTAATAAAGCATCTAAGAAATAAAAAGATAAACTTACTTCAGGCATTGATGGTATTCCTTGCATTTGTTAAAGATTGTTGTCGTGCCTTGTTAGGAACAAGAACAGCTACATTTCTTGATATGTGGAAAAATGCTTGAATTACTCCCGTGTTAAAAAAAGGTGACCCAGCTGTACTCCAAAATTACCGGCATATTTCTATTGTATGTAATTTTGGGAAAATGTTCGAATAGTGAAATATATTGCGTTTATTCTAATGTTAGACCTTATATGTCCCTGCAACAACACGGATTCTTAGATAAGAAATCTACGATCACAAACTTAACCTGCTTAACTCAATTTACCCCTGAAATTCTCGATAAACAAGGACAAATAACAAATAGACACAGTGTATATGGATATTCAGAAAGCCTTTGATCAAGTCGACATATATTTATTAATAAAGAAATTAGATAAATTAAGATTTTCCGAAGACTTAATTAATTTATTTACATCTCTCTTTTACCCTCGTAGGGTTTTCGTTCGGATTATTACATTAATGCGTCCGGAGCACCACAAGGTTCCATTTTAGGGCCACTTCTATTTCTCATTTACATCAACGATATTAATGATGTTATTAGCTGTTCAAAATTAATGTGTGCGGATGATTTGAAAACCTACAGAAAGATAAGGACGATAAGCGATTGTAGAATGATCCAGAATGACCTGACTGGTGTAGTGCTAACCATTTATGCATTAATGTTCAAAAATGTTACGTTATTACTTTTTCTCGGAAAAATAAACCTGAAGAATATGATTATAAAATATATTCAGGGAGTGTAACTAAATGTACAGAAATTAAAGATTTGGTTATTGTTATCTTCGATAGCCATATTAATGTGCTGTGTCAAATTCATATAAAATGTTAGGCATCCTATTAAGAAACTGTAAGTGTTTTAGCAAAACTTCTAGCCTAACGTTGTTATATTACTCATATGTTCGCTCTAGATTAGAATATGGCTCTACCTTATGGTGTCCGTGGCATATATGTCACGTGAATACTATTGAGTCAGTTCAGAGGAAGTTCCTTAAATATTTGTTTTTTAAGGATTTACCCGCCGAGAGGAATTAATACGTGCATTTTAACGAACCGTTTGAAAATGGTTTCATTAGAAATTCGTCGCGAAATAATTTCCATTAAATTTTATTCAATTTAATTCACAATACTATTGATTGTCCCTTTTTGTTGGACAAAATCAATTTCCACATGCCCAGACTTGAAATCCGCCATCACACAGCCTTCTATGTCGATAACTACAGGACAAATATTATGGCTAAATCTTCGATTTATGCAATGTGCAATAATTTCTCCCATCTCTTATCTATGTGATATTAATAATAATTAATACTGAATAGTGGATTTAATTTGTTTGTAAATTAAGTGTCAATACTATTTTTCTTTTTTATTCACTATTATAATATTTGTTTTCGTGTACTTCCTGTAATTGGGTGCCTACCTGTTGGAAGTAAAGAGATTATTATTGTTGTTATACTCGAAATAATATACGATGTCCGGTAAATCATGAATAATTCTGATAGATCCGGTCATGAATTTATTATTTCTTGAAATGTATAATGAATTCTTTGTCGTAACTTTCCTTCAGTGTTGATTGGTTTTTGATAAACGTTTTCTTTAAAGCATCCCAGTAATAAAAATCTAATTGGTTCAAATCTGGAAACCGGGGTGGCCACATAATTGGACCCAGACGCCCGGCTCATCTTCGTGGATACGTTTAGTCTCTCATTTATCGTCCATAGTGTGCTGGACAACCGTCGTTTTTCTGTCACATTGACTATTGGTAGTGGTGTTGTAAAAACTTAGATAATTCTCACTTTATAGTTTGCGGTAATTTGTACTGTTGAGAACTTACCCCATTAATCAATGTTCTGTCAATTTACATCAATAGATGTATTTATCAAGCAGGATTTGTTTATCAGTAAATCATGGAACTTTCATGTCCATCTAAATGGGGGATGGATGAATAACGATTAATAATGGATTTCGCTGTGAAATGAGAAAATTTCATCGAATGCATTATTAAAATGCAAGCGCAAAATTTGTGAGCCAAAGTGCAAATGTTTTTTTTTTAAACTTGGTTCAGAATTGTGTTCAAGCGTAGAATGTTACAATTAAATTATTTACTTTGTGTTAGTTTCCATTAAGTAGGTATCTACTCTATATTTAACATTTTCACATGTTTTTATTGTTTGTGGGATATGATGGTAAGTCACCTTTGAATTATATGTATTTAGATCTAACTTTGAATATCAAATGACATGAGATGAAATGTCAAAGCATTATATTTAGAAAATTCAACACATTTAAAACACTACATATTCATACGAAACGACACCCATTCATAACTCTTTCGATCCTTATTCATATGTCGTCTTTATTAAATGTATTATTCATGGAATAATTACCATGAACTCGGATATGTAAATTATGAAGAATTAAGTAATACCAATTTTAACATGCAACTTATCTAATATGACATATATTTCAAGCAGATTGTCTCCAACTTAAATTTTGACCATGCTGTTAAAAATATATCATATTGTAAAATATCGTGCACGGCAGTTTTCAGTATCCTATGCTTGAAGCTTTTCCACAGCCTCTCCATTATACCTCATCTTCCATTTTATTATTGGCTCTCATTTTCCTACTACTTTCTCACCATGTTCCCTTCCATTTTTCTTACCCCAAATTCCCATCCTATTCCTCACCTTCCCACCACTTTTTTCAGTTTACCAATACATTCATTCACATTCCCATCATTTCTTACCATTTTCTGGCCCTTATTACGTTTCTACTACATGTTTCTCCCACCACCTCTCTTTACCACTTCATGATCCATTTTTCTTATGTGGCCCACATTTTTTTCAGATGGCCTCAAAAATTATAATCTAAAGATTTAAATCCGGTGGAAAAGTATCACTGAGGGAAGCAATAATATAACCGAGAGATGATAATAATAATCATCACGCGTCTTTACTTAACAACATATGGCGGAGTCCAGCCTAGGGGTTGCTCAGATACTCAACCATCGAAAATTTCACGGGAATTATATGACAAATATAATATAATATTTAATTACACAATATATACACAATAATGTAAATAATATAACAATTGACAATACAAAATAAAAAGAAAACAAGTACATATTTTACTTCCACGTCCAGTGGAAGTATAGTAACGCAATAAAAAATTAAAAAATTTATTTTTCTTGTTGAAATAGGCTTAAAATGTCATGAAACGTCGAGATTTTAACTTTGAGCGAAAAAAAATATTTCGTGTCTGTCTGTCTGTAATTTTTTTTGTGCGCACGTTTACTCTGGAACCGTTTATGATATTGACTTGAAATTTGGTACACTTATGTATTATAACAAGATCTGAAACTAGATTATATTTTGAGCTAATTCCGTTGAAGCTGCGGTGCTGTGGCCTACCCTAAAGCCCGACTGATTTTTAGGGATTATTTGATGTTTTGTCGCGTAACTAATGATCTAATCATACATGAGTATTTCTATTATTTTTGAAGTAACTGGTAACAAACTTATAGAACGTAAATCATTGGAATTTTCAGCCTAGTTTTTTAAGTGATTTTACAAGAGCTTCTTTCCACATATTTGGAAACACAGCTTGAACAATACATTGATTTATTATGAACGTTAGATATACTAGTGGATCTGGAAAACATAATAAGAGCAATTTTTTGGATATAGAGTCAAGACCAGAAACATTCGACTTGATTTTGTTTGCATCGGTATACACTTGCCCTTTCGATGCTTCTTCAAATGAGAATTGCTTATTTTAAAGTTATTCTATTACCCATTTAATATGGTAGTTTCGTAAGCACCCTGTATTAGTGAATATATGTTTGACTGATACAAAAGAAATGCAGAAATTATATTTCGTGAGAGTTAACCAGAAGTTATAAAATAACCATTGAACTGAAATTCATTTTTTATGGATATGTTTCCCAACGATTTATGTGCATATATATATTGTATAATACTGTTTTTAATAGTCTGTTATTCAACGTGTTTTCCTAGTCTTGGCGATTTGAATAGGCGATGTATGCACATGCAAGGTGTATTTTTATAACACCATTACGCATAGATAAAAATCTTGATATAATCGGCTAGAAATGGGTACATGACCGCCTCACTAAGCGGCTTGGCAACATTGCCAAGTAAAAGTGTGTGTGCTTAGTCAAATGTAAACATTAATAATTGCTGTAAAATACATGGACTGTTTTATATTCGCCTCCACTCAAATATAAATTATAAACTACTTATTTATGTATTATGATAGTGACAGACAATGACATTCATGTCCTAAATGAAGGTTGCATTTTCGATATTATTGCATCCAAAGAACTGGTATTCGGTTAATTGTGTAAGATGGAACATGGGCACAAATAAGTCGATTCGTACTTTTCTAATTCTTTAAATAATTCATATTTTCTTTATAATTAAACGTTGAGAAAATGGGAAAAGGTACAAATGCTACCCAAAGTAGCCGAAGCGAGACCGAAAGTGACCTGAAAAAGAAATATATTGGAGGAAGCAAGAAAAATGAACAAGGCATGCGGGAAATAGAAGTATTTGCCAGGAACAGTCAGATGGCGACAGCTTGTGGAGGCCCTGTGTTGCTTGTGGAAACGGTATATATACTGTGTTTTGGACATGTTATATCTCCTAAACCAGCAAAGGAAATGAATAATAAACCAGCTCTAAAAATGTGACCAACCATAGTATGTATATTCATAAAGCCTAGTTAAAAAAATATCAGATACCCATGTATTTTCTTAGCTAACTTTATGAAGTAGAAACCAAGCTCTTCGAGAGAAGTGAAACAGGAAAAAGTGATGATTTTCTGGAAAAGCTGTGAAAAAATATCGAGAGGAAGTACCCCACAGACTCGGCTATGTACTTCTGTTGATCCCTAGAACATCTTAAAACAAAAGAGTCTCTGTAAGGAGAGATTTTTTTCCAATAAAAAGATTCAGTTTTTAAACCTCATTCTTCTATATAATGTCTATATATACACACCATGATTCTCAGTAGCATAGTATATGTGATTTACTGTAATAAAAAAAGTAATAAATTCTGTGACTACTTGCTATTCATAAATTAATACAAATCGAAAAATCCTATTACTAATACAGTGATACATCGTCCAAAGTTATAAATCAAACGCGAATAATTGCTAGTCGTCGGTCCTCAAAATAAATTTCGCTTGCTTGCAGCTAACTTTTGCCAACAATAGATATAGCGATAATGGTGTTGAGCCAAACTAGTCGACCATATCTCAAAAGTGTCTCCATTAAAATTCCTACTTCTGATTTACAAATAATCCGCTAGTTTTTTTTTTGTTACAAGATCACACCGAGGATGATTCTCTCTTCCGCGGTCTAGTAATTAATGGGAATTACTTTGATGAGAACGCCGATTTCTAGTCCATAATTTACTGTAAGTTTTATGTATAATTTGATTTGTGCCGGTTGGAGTCTGTCTAACACAGAAATAATAACTTTATAGTGTTATAGTTTGCATACCGTTCACACGGCGTTTACCTTGCGGTCTGTAGTTTAAGGAAATTAGTGCTATGTCGGGCAAATAGCAGAAGTTGGGAAAATTTCTCTTGTGCGTACAACGTTCGATCATTTTACGTTGAATTATGTAATTTATGAGCACAAAGTTCATCAAAATGGTTTTTGGAGCAAAACACAATTTTTTCAAGTGGAACCATATTGGTATCGTGGTACCATTTATTAGCACTATTAATAAGGAATATTCTGTCAATTCAAGTGCTGGCGCAATTAGTATTTAAAAGGTTTATAGTTATTTATAGTTTAGAGATAAGTATACAAAATTCTGCTTACTCTCTTTGCTGATTGATTTCTAATTCAAACGCAATTTTCCTAAAGAAACAATTTTTTCAATTTCTACTCAAGCCAAAGCAGTAATTTCGTTGCCTATCATGGCCATTTTATTTAACCGCCTTAAATGACGCATGGTTGTGCTACGAATTGTTGTTTTTTTGACAGAGATGTTGCAGCCATAAAATTATTGTTTGGCGATGGAAACATAACAATAAAATATTCTGTATCTTTCTACATCCAGATATTATGTATTCTTATCGCTATCTAAAGGAAAATGCGCATTTGTTTCAGTCAATTTTTGTGTATAATTCTTACAATAAGGATCCTTGATGTGTTTCAAGTTGCCCCCAAGCTCTTCTATTATAATAATTGATCGTGAATGATATAGAATTGGGCTTAACCTAAATAAGTTTAAATGTTCTTTGACCCCGCGAAAATGAAATTGTTAAATTTTGATGGAAATCCTCGCCATAATTTTCCGAATGCACGCGACCGCATGTCGCAGTGATATATCTTCTTGACGTTATGTGGTATGTTTTTTATTACACACATAGGCACTAGTCCCCGGTATTGCGTCGAGCTCGCGTGTCCGAGGCCCATGCAATCAGGCCAGATTACGGCAGACATTTAAGGACTAAACTGCAACGGTAGGTTGATAGGGTCGTTTGGCTTAAACGTTTTTAACGATCGACATATCGAATGTGGCTGTGGGTTTCCTAGAAAAATAAGGACCGAGACGTCTTATCAGATCACTTAATTAAGGTAAATGAGGGATAGACCAGCGAACGTGTAAATTTTATTCGAGTTCTTGTTTTTCAATTAACTGCGACATGGGACTTTAGTTTAAGATTTCAATTTGTGCTTGTGATTGATTTTTGTTGACAATTTCGGTACAAATATATTTTATTTATAATTATACTAAAAAACCACGAAAGGTTTTAATATTAAATTTAATATTATTAAACAACCCAGTAGAAAACTGTAATCCCATAAAGATCGCAATGAAAAAATGTATGGACTGTTCTCCAAACGCTTAGTTTTGTCGAAAACTAAACGTTTAAAAACTTGTTTTTTCTATTACCGCGTAAAGTAAGTATTAGTGCGTAGAGTTAAACTTTACGCACTAGTGCGTAACGTTAAACTCTACGCACTAGTGTGAGTAGGATGTGAATAACAGAAAGTCACGTCTGCTGAGGCTATGACAGAAGTTGCGAACGTAACGATTCGTTTTTCAAATTAATATTACAAGCATTAGTCGTAGCCGCAACCAAGCCAACGTTGAACATTCTGTCAGTTAGTTCTCTGTCAACTCAGTAACGTGCGGTGGATAAAAGACTGAATTCGGTAGCCACAGACATGGTGGTGAAATAAAACAAGTGCTTGAATCAGGAAAAACGTAACGGATGTTCCCTTTTACCTTTGCAAGAAACCTATGAGGTGAATTGTAAAATTAAATGCATCAACGGATGTTAAAATTCATTGTATCGCATGCTAACTAATAAACTCTTCGAGGAAACAAAATTTGCCGCCTTCGGAGCCAAAAGATTTCAATGCCTTTTTTGTTAATGTCGCAGGAGAGGTTATGGGTGGTCCCCCTAAACTAGATACAGATCCGTTACAATACGTTAAACATATAGACACTGCATTCCAATATTCAAAAAAGGTGATCCAGAAGATGTAAATAATTACAGGCCAATTTCTCTTCTTCCAATTATTTCTAAAATCTTTGAAAAAATTATAAAAATACAGATCACTGAATTTTAGAGAAATATAAAATATATAAATTCCAGTTTGGATTTCGAGAAAATCTATCAACAACGGATGCTATCATCGAGTTCACACAATACACGTTAGATTGTTTTGAAAAAGGATTTTGCTCTGCCTCCCTGTTTTGTAACCTCAGCAAAGCACTTGACTGTGTAACTCATGCCTTGCTGATCGCAATATTAACTAAGTACAACTTTAATAGCAATAGGGCTAGTATCCAACTTATCAAAACCTACTTAGAAAATCGTCAGGTCAAATGGAATATCTTCAAATGTATTACATATTAATTCAGGCGTACCACAGGGTTCAATTTTGGGTCCTGTTTTATTCCTGATATATATTAATGATATGCCAAATACCCTCGAGAGTGTCAACTGCATCTTTTATACTGATGACCCGACTTTTCAAATATCTGATCCTGACTTAGAAAACTTAATGTTAAAGTGTGACAACGTATTATCAAATGCAAAAAAACCGGTTTACGCTTAATGCTCTTGCACTTAATGAAAATACAACTATAAAACTTATATCAAGTACAAACACGTGACCTGAGTAATGTACCAAATAACCCCACCTGTACTAAGTTTCTAGATTTCTTTATTGATCCATGCCTTCGATGGAATAACCATACTAATTACCTTGCCACACAACGATCAAAAGGCATATATACTCTTAGACAGTTGCCCAACTTAGTTTCGTCAGATGTATTAAAAACTGCGTATTTTGCGTTATGTCACTCTCGACTGTCTTATACCATTCTCGCCTGGGGGCACTCTTCAGGTAGACATAAAATTTTTGGCCTCCAGAGAAGGGCGGTTTATGGGTAGTTTAGGATACCGGGATGACACTAAACCCCTCTTTATTTCACTTAAAATACTCACCTACCTAGCATCTATGCATTACAATGTGTATTACACACATTCATGATAATTTAAATACTTTCAACACGTATGCTGACGTTCATCAGTATTGATATTCGTTTTAAAGATAATATACGAACTGAATATACAAGACTAGCAAGAGGTGTTAACTGCCGCGGTATCAAATTGTATAACCTACTAGAAGACAGTGAAGTTTTACACAAACAAAAATTTAAAAATAAAATAAATGAGTTTTTGATAAAAAATATAGCGAGAGAAATTGTAAATGTTCAATAGGGGTTCCTAACCTACATTAATAAATTATCATCGGTGATACAATATATACTCACATTTTTTTAATGATATAATTTTTGTTATTTATACATAATTGTTTATATCTATTATACCTATTTGTAATTTGTATATGAATTTTTGATGTGTCTACAATCTTTATTTTAACATGAATAAATCTATTTATATATCTATCTATCTATCTATTATTGTCCAGATATTTTCATCACATACTTGTTCTTTGCATACGCCCATGCATGCCATTCTGTGTGACCTTGAAATGATTTGATTCGGAAATTAAAGGATGATGACGTGTACGACAACATTCATGATTTGCAGGTAGGATATTATACGGGCAGAACACTAAAAAAAATTCAAGATGAAATTACACAGCTATTAGCATATTTGATAAACAGAAGGATTAAGTTTTTACTTATGTTCATTTCTCAAATACTTCAAGTCTTGGTGTAATAAAAATTATCTACAAAGGCAGATAGGTATATAACTGCACCTAGTATATCCATTTCTCGGTGATTCCTAACGTCGCCCAAATTTTTGAAAAACTCTAAAAAATAGACTAACGATATTTTTCAATAAATGTAATATCAGAGCACTAAATCAGCAACCTGGTTTTATTAGCAATAGATCCACTGCAATCATTTTACTGTGTTTCACAAAATATACTAGTAATGCCAGCGACAACTTCTTCTAGGTAGATACTGTATATACTGATTTCTCGAAGGCCTTCGATACGTTAGACCATGAGATCTTGTTGAATAAACTGCAACAGTCTGGTTTTAATAAAAAGTTTATTTTACTTTTTAAATCTAACTTATGCAAAAAAGTGCAATACGTTAAATATGAAGGTCATAAATCTTATCAGTATGTGGCCACTGGTGGAGCACCCCAAGGTAGTAACTTGGCTCCGTTACTTTTCTCCTTGTATATTAATGACATAACTAAATGTATTATTAGTCAAAATTTACTATTTGCCGATGGTCTTAAAATCTGCGGAACTATACAAACAATCGACGGTTGTATAATACTGCAAATCCACCGAGGGTTCTATAACATACTTATGTTTACGATACCTTAGATGAAAAAATTACCATATTATATATATTTGTCAACCTTGCGAAAACACAGTTGATAATGTATCGCACAGCAATCTTTTAAATAAGTTAGACCATTGTAGTTTGAGAAGAAATGTATTGAATGTAATTAAATTATTTGTCTGAACAATCTTACAATATGTAAAAATGAAGGAAATCATCAGTGAACCAATTGGTATGCCACAGGGAACAATTCTAGGACCACTCCATTTTGCAGTATACATAGTCGACTGATATGTGATATGTACGATATCACAGCATTGACCTTTGCTGATAGCACGATAGTACTTCTTAAAGCCAATTCGTGGAAAAATCTTTAAAAAATTTGCAATAAGAGAATTTAAAGAAAGAAAAAAACGGTTCGATTACAATTTATTTACTGTTAAGTTTAAAAAACACTTATTACTCACCATTTAGCCCAGACCACTTGATCGATTTTGCTTACACTTTCAGGCGAAATCGCATAATCGGCACTAGTTTAAATGTAGAGGGAGTGAATGTGACAGACCGCTTAAATAGATAAAAAATAATTGTTTTTTATAAAACCGCTCTAACAATCAAATATAACGTATAAATACTACTTTAGTACCAGTATGAGTTGACACGACTAATTGATCCTAAAGAATGGGCAGATGGAGATTGGGAGAATATGGGGTGACAAAAATAAATAAAAATAATAATAGCAAATGCAAAAATAAAGGAAATTTCTCCATAAAATATATAGAATATATAATACAACAGAATGGAAAATGTTCTCGTCTCATTAAGAATTGTGTATAACATAATATGGATCAGAATCATGGGCGTTAAATGAAAACATGAAAGAAAGTATATGCAACTGAAATGACATTTTGACGATAAGAAAACAAGTACAAGTAACAACATCACGACTAGAAATTGAACAGAAACAGCTGTTATGATAGGTAGAATGAATGATGACTACTTCTGAAAATGGAAGCCTAGGAGAAGAAGAAGCAACGAAGCCCATGAAAATCATGGAACATGGAAATGTAGAACGATTTACGGAAGCAAGACATGGAAGCGGAAGACTTTCATGAAGTCAAAGAGTTGTTGATGCGGAACACGGTTACAAATTCGTTGTATGTAAATATACGAATGACGTTAGGTGTATCTAAAAAGTAAATGTTTTGAATTTCATCAAGATTAGCTGAGAATAATGGAGATATAATTATGTTAAGAAGTAGATATGGAGACCCAGGACATATTTAACTTGTTCCTGTATAGGCCAGTTCGTCAGAATTGTTTCGGACTATTTATTCAAATAGTTTTTGAGATACTTTCGATTTTTTTGAGGTTATAAACCTCTTAAAACATTATCACATAATTAAAGCAGTAAAATATATAAATATCGGTGGAAAAAAAATAAGAAAAAGTAACTTTGCTTATACGCAACATTGATTAAGAATGGGTTAAACCAGCATAGTGATTTGCTTGACCACGGCCTCGATATCTCCGGGGACGTAAAGCAGGTGTTCGGTCTACCTCATACGAGTGTTGCAAGTAGTTATTTTATTATTTATTTTTTAATTATATCGTGTTTACATGGAGCCTACTGCGTAATATGGATAATGCAATCTAATAGACATCACTCTTTTTTGTTTTATTTTTCATTTAATCCACATTTTCAGATTGCGTTTATGCGTACGTAGGCTTTCCAGATGTGGTCGAAATCGGCTGTTCATGAAAATTAAGAAAAGTTATTTGTTACTAACATAAAAATAATCTATGATTCTATTGATTTGATTTCAAATTCTAAAACTAAATCCATGAAGACGTCCATTAATGAGCCTTATTAACATACATTTTTGCAAACAACTGCGTTATTTATTTTGTTGTAAAAATATATATTAATCAACCTCATTAATATACCTCAACATCGTTGTCCTTTTTTAATTTGTGTTTATAACTTACATAGTAAGTAAAAGTAATAAGTCCATAGATATGTAGATTATTGTTATGTGGTAAGCCCTGGATAGCCCTTTGCGATTTTTATTACAAAATCATTGACGGATCAGATAATGAACTGTTTACTGTTAGACTTTTGTGAGCTTTTTTCACTATGTTGACCATCAGCTTTCGCTTCACAAACTGGAAAGATATGGTACGAAAGGAATTCCTTTAAAAATGTTATTTATTATCTTGACGAACGCAGCAGCAACTGTCAAGTTATTAAAGGTGTACCACAAGGGTCAATTTTAGGACAGCTCCTCTTTAGTATTTTTATGCATCTTGTTTGTTATGGAGTTGACACGATTATTTTGGTCCTGGTCAAATCATACAATATTTCCTTAACGAAAATGAAGTGTATGAAATAAAAGTTATGTGGACAAATAATAACTGGTTCTACGTAAATGTGGATAAATCTATGATAACTGTATTCTCAATTCAGGAAATTCGTCGATCATATTTTTATTTGTTTTTTTAAAATCAGTGGTTACAACTTATAGCTTACATGGCAAATGAAAAAAAATTAAAAAAATAAAATAAATCCATAGATGCATACATATTATTTTGTTCTTCTTTTTCGTACCAAATTTTTATAAACAGCTGATGAGTGAAAGCGGATATGCCATAGATTTCGACGACGCTTGAACGTATAACCATTTGAAGCACGAATTGAACGAAAATTGATAATTTTATTTTTTTTACTTACCAGTCCACAGTGAGATTTCTATGAGAGATATCTTAGGTCTTTGTTGGACTTGTTAATTCGATATGTGTATATGTGAAAGAACGAATAACTGTAAATTAATTAATATGTGTGTAATTGATGAGAATATGTGAAACATTTATCGCTAATAGGTAAGATATTCATCATATTTACACGACATTCATATTTTGTAATGAGCGCAGTTTATTGTTTTAAATGGAAATCTTTTATATATTTTCTGTGTAAACTTTCCTTTTATTTGTAGATTTCTCATGATTGTTGTTGAATGTGGCCGGTGTTCATATGAATGAGAAACGCCACAGCATTAATAAATATTGTAAGCTATACACTGACATAACGTTTTATTCTTATCAGTATGCAATTAAAATATTTGCAAGTTAATTAGTTCTCATGGTTCAGTTTATTTTCAGATATACTACGTGCATTTTTTGACACGTTTAATATATTACACCTTTTTATTAGGTAAATACTCGAGTGAATATCACTGCAGTATAGGCCAGTCAATATCGACACAAAAAAAGGCAAACATCGCAAACGCACATGTATTTACGTTTTTTTATATGTTATTAGGACCCCCGAGAGTAGTTTATACCCAAGTTTGCAATCCTGAAAACACTACCATTCCCGTGGTGCTCGAAGAACTGTGAAATTCTGGCACTTGTTTCAGTTTTTTCGAAAAAACTACCTTAATGAAGCGGTTTTCGGATATCTTCAGTCTATACTTTTGTAAAACAAACTAAATTTGCTATAATTTGAGCCCTACCTGAGCTCTCAAGGTCCATTGGTTGCGGAGATACAACCAGTCCAAAATGGGCAATTTTTTGCGAAAAGTGAATGTTTATCGGTAGGGTAATTTTCCAAGACACGTAGCGTCTAAACTAATGGTCCTAGAGAAAAAGTCATAAGAGAGTAATTTGTAGAGAATTGAATTGGCTTTGGTTCCAAAATGGTGCCTCGGAGCCTCATAGTTTCCTCAACCTCAAAGTTGACTTTGGCCGTTGCTGCCGATTTTACAAATGCTGAGTATCGCAGGGTGTTCAACGTTCCCTTATCTCCTCCGTAGAGATTCATCAAGATCTTCTCGCCAGCATTTCCTGCTTCTTCTTAGCTGGAGTTTGGATCAAGGAAAATATTGGCGAGGTCTATCCAGTGGGATGTTGCACTTCTTCATCTTGCCTTGCCAGAAAAGGGCAGAGGTGGTGTCACACCCACTGATGGCATGCAGGAACAAAACCATCCCTCGTGGTATCTGCCCTGTAAATGGAATGTAAATTCTGTTGGGTTTGTGTATGTAAATAAATAAATAAATAAAATAAATTTCTCCAGATGTGAAGGAATTTGCTGGATATTGGACGCACTCTGGCCCACCTCTGCCGTCTTTCTGGAAGTACACAATCGACGTCCGCCCCAATGATGAAAACTTGATCGAACGATGAGCTCTTGGAAAGGGCAGTCCTCACCTATATCAACATCGGAGTCTTCTTGAGATTGATGTACCTCGATACCCTGCCTCTCAAATTCATTAAGTCGGCGATTGTTAGATTCATTTGAGAGCAAATTTGCTTGGAGCACTTTGATGGGTGGTGATTCATAAAACGTCACTGCAGGAGAGAGAAGCAGAGCGTCCCATGCGTTCAGCTGATTTAATGCTCCTCATAGCTGCATTTTGTGTATCCATCTATCCATCAAAAACCACATCACCAGAGTGGTTAAGAACGTAGCTGACGTATCCCGCCATAATGGCTCTGACTGAATCATTTCGATGCCAGATCACCTAGTATCACTGCACTGTTCCCTGGGATGATGTTTTTACTGAACGGTGTAAATACTGAATAGAAGGAAGATTTCGGGCTTTTGCGCATTCCTTCTTCATTGAACAAGGGCAACGGATACGGTAGCTAATACGCAAAATGCTGCTTCAATTTTCACTTTTTGGAAAAAAATTTCCGTCTTTGACTGGCTGTATCTTCATTACCAATGGACCTAGAGAGCTCGGGTTGGGCTCAAAGCATAGCAAATAGTTTGCTTTACAAAAGTATAGAATAAAGATACCCGCTTCCTTAAGGTAGTTTTTTCGAAAAATCTGAAACAAGTGCCAGAATTTCGCAATTTCTCGAGCACCACGGGAGTAGCACTTGCTTTTCTTCTGTTTATAAATGATAGCTACTCCATATTTATATTGGTACTGAGTGTTGTGCTTTTCGCAGACGACGTCTCCTTCCTTCTATGGATACAGGGGGTATCCACAGAAGGAAGGAGACGTCGTCTGCGAAAAGCACCCCTCAGGTACTGCAAGATAATCTCGATACTCTATTGAACAATTTATCGATTGGGGCGTCATTAATAAATTAATATTCAACACCCCTGCCCTAATCTTCGATAGTGACAGGAGGAAAATACATTGACTGTATTATACTCAGATAAGGTTCAAGGTAAAGATAGATTAGAATCAAAATGTTCACGAACTTTAGCTGAGGCAGCCGTGGAAAAAAAATTATCAATAAAAAATATTGACTATTTCTGATCTGTTCGAAACCGTATCATTATTATAATTTAAAATTATAGGAATATTACTATTTCTATTATTACGCCCCAAGTTATTATTTATTATACTCCATGTTTTTCTAGTTTTATTAGTAGAATTTATGATTTGATCATTATAATATTTCTGTTTAGTGTCTAAGTTTGTTTTTATAAACTGCTTTTTCCTCACGGTATAAAGTTTTGATTTCTATAGACTTAGTATTTACCATTACCCAATATAAGTTTGTTAGTCTTGTCACATATTTTCATATTTAAGTAAATTGCTTCTGAAACACTTTATATTCACATCCATCCAACTGAGTTTGTATCAACATTGAAATCTGCCCCAAAACGCCGTCACTGGTCTAACTACTTAGCAGACCCAAGAAGTAAAATTACCGCTCTTATGCCCCCTGCTACAGCACAAACAAAAACGATCCTTGACCTCCGTAATTATTTTTTAACGATGCCTCTATTCGAACCCCACCGCTTTCTTTTCGTTTCTAAGCCCAATTAGAAATTACGCTTTGCTGAATGCTGCGAAGATGGTGAGTGCTCTTTGGGATTTACATAATTTACGTACGCGAATAATTTGCATTTGCACGAGCCACTTTTCTTGAAGTTGCAATTATATGAAGTACGGCCCGTAACGAAGAGTGTACAAACAATAAACGCTTAAAAACTCGTCGTTTTAAAAATTAAAAATCGTTCCCAGGGATCGAGACGGTGAAAGTATTCGCAGATCTATAATCTAACAGACGATCTTGTTCTATTGAATTTGCGAAAAAATGAACGGATTGTCTTTGTCGTTGCACCATCGACTTTCGTTTGTCTTCAAGTGGATTGTATGCAATGCCGGCATGTTATGTAATAATGGTTAATAGTCCATGTAAGGCTTAAAATAATAGAATTATTAATACAATCAATAAGTAGTTTTTTGCAATACTAGCTTTATTCAATTGTTTTAAGGTCAAACGTAAATGCCTCGCGAACTGTTGATGCTATGACCAAAATAAGGAAAACAGGAAAAGGAAAACGTTTAATAATAACGCACATAGGAAGTGATTCAGGATTCGTGGAAGATGGGCTTCTATAGTTCGTGTTCGTGTCGAAAAAAAATGGCGATTATCATGAGGACATGAATGCGGATGTTTTCGAGGAATGGTTTGCAAAAATTCTCGCTAAGATTGAACCCGGATCTGTTGTTATTATAGATAACGCCCCGTACCACAGTCGATTACTGGAAAAATTACCAACCAGTGCATGGCGAAAAACGCAAATTCAAGAATGGTTAAATGGTAAAGATGTCCTATTCGATCGTGCTTCGCCGAAAGCCGGATTGCTAACCCTAGCGAAACGGCATTCGCCGATATATAAGAAATATATTGTGGATGAAATGGCTAAAGGTAGATGTATTGAGGTATTACGGCTGCCGCCTTACCACTGTGAACTCAATCCCATTGAGGTTATTTGGGCTGAAGTAAAGGGGAATGTTGCAAGGGAAAATAGAACTTTTAAATTAGAACATGTAAAAGGCCTTCTATCCAGTGCATTAAAAAGAGTTAAGATACAGTTACAGATTAGAGCAAACTATTATTAATATTAACTCTTTCTTACTAGGTTTCGGCCTAGGAAGAAGCACGGACACTGGATTTAGAGATCGCGAGATACACTAAAGAAACTGACCTAACCAGAGCGCGTCAGTTTCGGCTATTTACATGGTTCGATGGGGACGGTGCTTTCAGAGATCTGGAAAGAGCTGGATAGATATCCTCCGCAAGTCATTTGGATTCGATTGCGCAACATTTCGTAATATTGCGCAATATTGCATAACATTGCATCATACATTTTGAAAAATTAAACACTTGTGACGAAAAGTCATAAGATGAGATGGGCCATAAAAAGGGAAACTTTTTGATGTAAGAATTAAGTTTGAATTGATTCGGATTTGGAAGTTATTTGTAATAACTGCGGAAATAATTGAATTTGGAAGTGGTCCCGTAATGTATTCGAAGATCTTTTAAGTTATGTTGATCGCATATGAGAATCCTATGGGCAATTGGAGCATGCAAAAAGGGAAAGAAGTTTTGATGAATGCTCAGCTGGCACATCGGGAAAGTGAATGAAGAGCGTTTTGAGGTATGATTTAAAACTTGAATGGGGAATTGAATTTAAGAGAAAAATGTCTTATAAAAACTTATAGAAGCGAGTAATAACGTTGCGAATTGGGGCGTGGAAAGTATATGTGATATGAGACGAGTTTGTGAGGTGACTGTATTTTTTAAGACATTAATTTGTAACTTTTGAATTTTATTTTGGTGAATATGAATGTTGGCGTGGGGTTGTCGATGTATTTGGACTATTCGTATAAATTATCGGTGCTGCTTGAATTTTTTCAGATTTTGTTAACTAAAATTGTAGTTTTTTTACAAATTTAAAATTTTTAATGACTTTTTTAAATAGATTGACTCGGTGAATGTGATTAATGAATTATTTGGAAAATTTTAAGCTTTTTGAAAAGGTGTCTGTCTGTGATGAGTGGAAGGTACTATAACATAATCCATTCCCGTGCAAGAAGAGCGTTCGTTATGAATCAAAGCTCCATCCAATTGGAAGAAACATGTCGAAGTATAAATTGAGGGGGAACAAGCTCTTCTAGCGCTTCTGTAAAAGTGGTCTTAGAATTGCAACAGTCAAGCTACCGTCAAATTTTCGATAAAAAAAAGGGCCGATCGAATAATCCCCAAAAATCCCACAAAACACGCTGACTATCAGAATACTTATCTTTTGCAATTAATTTACGCACTGAGGATATGTGTCTGAAGATTCCAACGTTAAAATTCACCGAAAAATTTTTCTGTCAAAAGAAATGATGGAGTGACAAGAAAACAGCAAGAGTTGATTATAAACTTGATCAGGTATGTAATGGTGTAATCATCCCCTTAAAATAGGGTACTCAATGAAACTCTTAAAATCCAAAAACGAACAATTGCAGACGCCTAATTTTTCATGCAACATGTTTGTCTCGACTGTAATTAATTTCTATGATTTCCGACTTCGAAATCGCTACGGAAGCTACTCTGATTTTTTTGAGACGTCAACAACAAATATCAATAATAATTATTTCACAAGAATTTACCTATGCCATCATTAAAGACGAGGTTGTTTATTTGGTACACCGCTATAAGATTTTCTAGAAGCTACTACCAGTGTTATAACATTCAGAACACTACATAAACATAAATATTTCTTTTGAACCTAATTATAATTTCGTTTCAAGCATTAAAAATAATGAGTTTTGCTCTAGTACTTAAACGTTATTGATTTTGCGATTCATGACTTGTGATGATGTCATTTGTTTTACTTAAATTGCGCTTTGTTTGGGTTTAAATAACCGCGGCTGTTTAAATTTATTGTTAAACAGCAATTAAATTTTGACGTTCAGTCGTGTCGGTCACAGGTCCATCTAGTATTTAATGCCGGTTGTATTCAAATTATTCGCCCACTCGATCATAAGTTACAGAAACGTTTTGAGACCGCTTTGTATTTTTTTTAAAAATGACCTAATGTTTACCATTCCTCTATAAATATGGCGGCGATCCTTGCTGAAGCTTGAACAGCTCACTTACCACTGGCCCACATTTTTTTTAGTATCAGTGATGATTTATGAAATTATTAGATTTATTTAATTCTGTTGCTTAGTAATCATGGCTATTTTTATAAATACCACTCAAAAAATTGTCACAAGTACAAGTTAAATTGACATTTAATTATCGCGAGGAATAACAAGCAATTACATTGTGCTCCTTCCTAGCTTTAGTGTTTGAAAATAAATGAAGAAAATGCTCTTGCCAACATACCTCGCTGTTTAAAGAATTTGTAAATCACAAACTTTCAACTATGTAACTTTACATTATGTTTTAAATATCATTGCAGTATGCATTAGTATGGATGATTGATAAAAATCATTATGAAAATAATGTTTAATTAGATTTTTTGGTTACTGAAAAAGTTCACGATTAGACTTGTTATATTTGTATGTACAATAACCTTAATGATTATCATTATGTCAATATTACTTGCAAAATTTCTCAGCTATGTCGATATTTTACAAACATACCTATTACTTACTCATTCAATTTTCCATTTCATAACAGACTTCTTTCTAACCTGCTCCAAATTAAGATTTACTTAAAACAAATGAAATTTAGATTTAGCTGAAATATTTGCAAAATAGAACCGGCGGAAAGAAAACGTTAAATGCAAAATTTACTAATTAACTTAGAACAATTAGTACAACATTAATTTACTACTTCTCACTATTTAGTTACTGGTTAATTTGGTACTTTGATCACTTTACTCCTTTTCTAATCCAGTATGATATAATATATTGATATGTTGAGATGTATAACGTGAGAGAATAGATATACCATAAATCGCTCCAGCTTACATCAAACATTTCCAAGTTGATTAGCCCTAATGTCTGAATAAGATCTGCTAAATCTCAGGCAGAAGAGGAATATTTTTGATAAAACGTGTTGCAGAGAAGATATTTGCATCTGAAGATTTCCCCTCTAAATTAATCAACAAGTTATGTCGTTTTAACTCGGCACGTTGAAAATACCATCAAGGTATGTACAGATAAGGTAGAACAACTAGAATGGATCTAAATAAGCATGTCATTTTTGTTGTACATTCGTTTACATTGTAAATGTGTAAATAAAAGTATTATTCATATAATAATATATATGTTATCAGTTCAAACCAACACGGTTTTTCTCAAGGACGTTTGATCACCACTAATTTATTGTTATATGAAAATTTCACACCTCTACTTTTTAACCAATAAGATACCTTAATTTTGACTAGTTACCATGGCAATTAAAAAAAATTTCCGGAAATTTTTTCGAGGCGCCACGATATTTAAGTGAAAATTTTTTGACAGTTGAAAAGGTAAACATATAAACATAAATAATGTAGATGTACCTGTGAATAATGCAAAATTTCTTTATTAACATTATTATTTATTATTCGCTATAAAGTTTCATTAAACAGAAAACACAAATTTGTTAAATTATTATGCATTAACAATTTATAATTCAAAAAACAACTTTTATACAACTTTTCGTCACAAAATTCAACAAACTGTTTCCATACACTTGATTTTGATTTTCGGGTGTTATCTGGTGTTAGATTTTGAATTTCTTGTCTAATTACTTGTTTATTTTCTTTACCAAATCGCGACATTTCGCTATACACTTATTAAACTCAACGTACAGATCTTTTAAACTAGTAATTATTAAGCTTTGTGACAGAACCGGTTAAACAAAAATGACAAATCAACATATGTCAAAAACAACAATACCCTAGCCAACTTGACAAGCAGTGAAATTAATTTAAAGTGTCAGGTTGGATTAATAATTTTTTTTCCAAATAATGGTGTTAAGTGGTGTGAAATTTTCTTACCGAATACCACGCAAGCTTAAAATTATTCCTGGAAATTTTCTTTCGGGCACGAATATTTTAAGGAAATTTTCAAAATATTCGTGCCCTCAAGAAAATTTCCGGAAATAATTTAAGTTCTTGTGATATTATAAATGAATATTATATTGTCAATGCCTTGGAAAGAGGAAACTGTGTAGATGCAATTTATACAGACTTCTCTAAGGCATTTGACAAAGTAGATATTGTGCTCTTAATAAATGTACTTTCACAATATATTAGTGGGTAACTTACTATTATGGCTCCAATCTTATCTCAATAATAGAACGCAAAGCGTGAAAGTCAAAAATTTTCTTCCATTGCAATAAAAGTCACTTCTGGGGTACTGCAAGGGGTCCACTTAGCGCCGTTGCTGTTTAATTTGTTCATCAATGATGTTGAAAAATGTTTTGTGCATAGTACTGTGTTACTATATGCTGACGACTTGAAGATCTTTCTGGAAATAAAGGACAATTTATCCTCGTCGGAACTTCGCTCTTGATTTCTGGTGCCTTCAGAAAAACATGATGTTGAATACTGATAAATGCAAATATACACAATTTAGTAACGGAATCAGTAATTCACCCAGCATTTATTCTATTAGAAATACCACTATTGAACGTGTTAACTTAGTAAGAGACTTACGAATATACTTTGATGATAAACTTGATTTTCATTATCATTTAGAATATATTTGCAATAAAGCATTGAAGACTCTTGGCTTTATTAAAAGAAGTACAAAAGATTTCTCCAACATCTGTGCAATTAAAACCCTATATATTAGCTTTGTTAGATCATGTTTAGAAAACTGTAGGTGTGTATGGTCACCCTATTTTCAAACTTATATAAATAAATTAGAAAGAGTTCAAAATCGTTTTTTACGATACATTTCTTTTAAGATGAATATACCTAGTGAAACTGTATAGTATGACCTTGTATGGACACGATTAAATATCCAGACTCTTCATAAACGTAGGTATATCGCTGATGTAATCCTTGTCTATAAACTATGCGTCAATTCAATTGACTGCCCAGGGCTGTTATCGTTGAAAAATTTTCATGCTCCTCAGAGACAATTTCGGATTATCTATAGCTTTGGCCTGGAATATCACAGAACCCTGTATGGGGAAAATAATCCCATAAACAGAATGATGTTTAACTGTAACAGAATTAATTTGGAATTTTCTATTGTTAGTCTCACTGTTCTTAAATAATATTTGTACAATAATTAATGTGATGTGACTTAAATAAATAAATAAATATTTCTTTAAGTGTTACTGGATGCAGTTCCTCATATTTCCCAATAGAACAATACATACGATATGGATTCCCAATTGTTAAATAAAGTTTGGTATTTTGGGTAAAAAACGGAAAACTTCTTTTCGCAATATTAAACAAGCCGAAACAAGCTTTAAGTACGCGGCCGTACTAAAACAGATTATCTTCTACATGGTTCTCATAACAGAGGCGATTAAAAACAAAGTGATCACTGAGGCGTTGAGCATAAAACGAAATTAGGTTTAAGCCAAAATTTCTTAGTGATCCTGTAGTTATTTTTAAAAAGAGTCACTGACTGCGGGCAGGCATGTCGCGAGATAAATTGATTAAATTCCGTAAATTGTCTGTAGTCTCGGTGCGTGAGAAACAATCGACAAATTTCCTTATCTTATCAGCATTACCGAGGCATCTTTGAACTGGTGTGAATGTTTAATTAACGGGTTTAAGAGATAAACGGTCTGCCCGACTGAGTCGCCTGCCTTACTTTCAAACAAACTTTCTTCTACATAACAACCTCAAATTAGTAACGATTATGGTTTAGATAAATTACCTAATCCATATCGAATCAGTTTGTAAGGAGTTGGATGATGGTGGTAACAGCAATATTCAGTCTTTACCGAGTACAAATGCTAATTTAAATATATCAAATAAAAAATAATTATATATATAAGCTGGTGTCCTGCTGCAAATTATTATTATTAAGTGACAAAGTCAAAGAGATTATTATGGGCGCTCTGCTAGACGATGAAGAAGAGCGTAAAGAAGATGAAACTCCGTACGGTGCCAAACGCCTAAAATACTGACTTTACTTCATTAACATTTATTTTACATTTCCCTATACTTTCAAATTTTCCTTAAAAATTTACTTTATTAGACTGTCGCTATAATATATATAGTACATATAAAAATACTATGTTTTAATGTTCTTTTTTTCAACCTAATGAACATCTATTAGTGGAAAGACGTGGGAAAGTAAATATCAAAAACCAGCCTTTTTAGCAGTTTTTTACGATTTTGAGAAATTTTGCACTTTTTCGCTCTGCATCTCGGTACCTATCGGGTTAAAAAATACATTTTACCGTGCAAATTGCAGGAAATTTAATCCTCTACAATTTACTACTTTGAAGTTGTCCGCTAAAATCAACCGTTTTCGAAATTTTTCGAAAAACCGCAAAAAACTGCAAACATTTTTCGGGATTTTCGCCCCTCCCCAAAATTCCACAGGGTTTTTTTGTTGGATAAATTGGGTGTAGCACTACTGGACTGTAGCACAAACCCTATGATGACTGGCCTACCAGTTTGAGTTTGTGCTTTATGTGTTTTATACCCTTGATTAATTTGATTGTTTGAGAACGTCTTATTTTTGAAAAGATACGTACAGATCTCCAATATATAAGTATAGTTCAAGGAAGAACTTCCCGAGACATAAAAAACGTAACAAAAACTTTAAGACATAATTATTATCGCTGCGGGCCACGGCGGCATGCCTGCATCAAACGACTCACGCACATTAAAAACCTATAAAGGTAAGCGAGATGATTTGCGGTCGAGGTAGCACAGAGTAATGGTATTTTAATGAGGTCGTAAAGTTTTTATTGTGTTTTTATATATCGGGAACTTATTACTTTAACTATATTCAAAGCATTTCTGCAGGTATCTGAACTTTTTAATCTTGGAATTATGAATGAATGAATGACTTGATACTCTACTTGTGAAATATCTCCCCAGTTAACTGTACCATATTTTAGGTTCGAATGAAATGGCATAATATAGAGTAAGTAGAATTTCATTATTACAATGATTGGACATAAATTTTAGTCCGAAGCAACTGCTTCTTAGTTTCCCATTTTTCTAACATTTTAATAGATTCATTTGAATACTGGTATTGGAAATAAGGTAACCGGTATTGAAGTGGACTTATTCTTATTTAAATGTAATTTGTTTTTGTCCACTTTGGTTTTGCATTAATTTTTCAGTGGTAAGTTTTAATTCATCTAAATTATCTTCTACTATAAGAATACTACTCTCATCAACATAACAGATTGTCAGAAAAGGTATAGATCCCTGAGGAACTCCCTGTTTTACCTCTAGACTATTGCTATTGCACCACTGACAGCTTGTACAATTTTTTTCTATACTTTAGGTATGAGAATAACAAATTTAGCTTTTAATAACTTATGGTCAACACAGTCAAAAGCTCTAGAGAAGTCTATAAATAGTCCTAACACATACTTTTTGTTATCTAATGAATGCATTAATTATCTTATCACGAAAAACACAAAGCCGTCTCAATGCTTCTGTTACTGGTTAAACCAGATTTTGCATGGCCAATTCAATAAGTTTTTATTGCCTTATATATCGTATTATCATTTTTCCAAAGTAAAAAAATTCTTCTAAAATTCAGTTATATATTTGTTTGCAAACTGAATCACATATTGTTTGTCAGTGCCAATATTTAAACCCCTAATGTACGTTGCTTCCAACAACCTCTTCTCAAGTGTTGCCTTGTGATATACTTTTATCAATAAAAATGTTACAATGTTCAATTCATATGAATACAATAACGTATCCAATAAGTTAATAATAAGGGGAATTATGTAAGTTAGCTATTGCTCCCAATAATTATTTAAATTACACATCAATTAGTTTACTTTGTAGTAATTTTTCTAGACTGGTTGAACTCTCTTAGGATCAGCTGTCTGTCATCTTTTTTGTACAGAAATACTAACGCCCTGTTAATATAGTTTTGCAAGGGCTCGTTTGTGAGTTTAACCACTTAATTATTTACGGCCTTAATAATGAGCAGTACGCCTTAGAATTACGTATTGATTTCTCCTATGTGTGTTTGAAATTGATCATAAAATACTATTAGATAAGCGGAATTAGACCGGTTCGTTCCTCATGTTAATAGAATGTAAATTATGAAATTACGCTGAAATGTAACCCTTTGTTGTATGCGATATCACACACGGAGTTCCCCAGGGATCTGTGTTGGGTCCTCCCCTATTTAATTGTAATAAGAACACTACTGTTAATGACTGTATTCCATATAACTTTTGAGGGACTTACACTGAGAAAATCAGTAGTAAATTTAAAACAAGGTCCTGTTGATTTTTTTTTGGCCAAAATTTAACAAAATACTATTGGTTTATAACGAAAATATAGCATAATTAAAATTTATATTATATCAAAATATTTCGAATATTCGTCATGTAAATCACATTTTTTTAAATCAGATTGTTCACAACCCGCAGTTTATCCGGTAAAATTCAGAGCTCTTGGGATATAAATAACCTGTGATTATTCGTTGTTTTAGTGGTTGTTGCGATTTAGATTTAAAAATACTACTTTGTGACGCCATGCGCAGTGCCAGTTCAAATTGGAATTCGTACCGAGCGTATCTCTTATTTTCATAGTACCATGGATTTCGTTGTAGTTCCTAAAAATCACTATCATGGCATATGAAAGGGTCTATTTTTTGTCCATGATGGTGATATGTTCTTTGTCATTACCTCTTACCTGAATATTATTTTCTGCAATTGTTTCAAAGGCTGTTATGGGGAAATAAAATATCATCTGATAGTACGCGTAGATCCTACGATTTTCATAGAAAAAGCCGTGAACATTGAAAAAATTAACGCGTATAGCCAGGGTAATGAATGAAAAACAGACATTTTTAGTTATTCACTTACATTTTTTTATAAGCTATTACCACTGTTACGACAAAAAAAGTTATAGAACCTGTTTTGTTGTAAATTTTGTAAGCTACAATTTTGATAATGAATTCAAGTGTGCTTCTAGAGGGCAGAATATTAAGACATAATATTTCAGTCGCAAATTCCTCTATAAAATCCGGAACGTAACCAGACTGCAACCAACAGCTACTCCCCGAGCTATGTGCCCCGCCGACCGCTAAATGACGAGTTACAAATCTGAGGTGTTAAGTGTAATAATTACATATTACCAAACAGAACGCAAATGCTTCGAATGCAACAAACACCGACCGAAAGACTAATTCCTACTTAAAGGATCTCTCGTGCCAGTCGTCCCACATCACTTGCAGACCGCAATTTCAAGCTGTTGGCTCTCATCAGTGCAAAGTAGGTTGTTTCTTATAGCAAAATAAGGATTTTATAGAGGAGTTTGCCACTGAAATATTATATTTTGATAATGAATGTTTTTACTATAAAACTAATAGTTTCGGATATTTGCAAAGAAGTAATTTTTTGCCCTTTGACCTCTTGTAACATTTACATCTCCAGTGATTAATAAGGGCTTGACGATTTGTTTAAAATGTTCATTCAGACATGCTCCTTACAAAAATCTATGGGTGGAAATTTTTATTCAAACAAAATCTAATTTAATTGGACTATAAAATGAAAGTTAAAACAAATCTTTGAACTGTTTATAATTAATTTTTATTAAACTACAATGAACTCAAGTAACAGTTAATATTTGATGTAACTGAAATAAATTTGTTTAAAAGAGCAATATCTCTTGTTAGCTAAATTCCGGTTTTAATTCTGGGTGAAAGAGGATTATGGAAGTTAATTAATATATTAATTAACAATTCTGCTACTGCCATTTCTGCATTTTCCCGCTTTTATTCATTTGCCACATGTAAAACTGGTCATTGCATACATTGCAATTAATGGGAGTGGCTTAATTATTTCTATCCAGTAAATAGCCTATGGATGCGCTAGAACATTTTCACAATCGTCCATGCCTTTTATTGAGCAAAAATCTTCATATCATCGGCAAACAGTAGTTTGTCACATTGTACTACGTTTATGAGATCATTTGTACACAGCAGAAAAAACAGTGTCCGAGATTGGAACCTTGAGGTACACCTGAAGTTGCCGTAAATAGTTCAGATTCATATTTATAATACATTGCGTATTGTTTTCTGTTATATCAAAAATGCTATGGAGTGACAACTAAACCCAAACATATTTAATTTATCTAATAGAAGCTCATGATCAATTTTATCGAACGCCTTCGAGAAATCAGTATACAGTAGTGCCATCTTGAAATCTTGGGTCAATCCCTATAATAAGATAAAGTGGCATATAAATAGCAAAGTAATGCACGTGAAAGAGACCGATATATTAGCATTGATGCCAGCAGTATATTAGAATTTAGCCCGCTAAAGAGAAAAATGGCAACGGCGTAGTTTATATCTGTTTCTTTTCAGCATATTATTTGTCCATTTCTCTTCTCATCTACACTGGCATCGACTTAATATTTTAAAATACCACCACTGTATATTACATCTGCCTGATCTTGCGAATCTAGTATTTTTTATATAAACTGAGTTATCCACCCTAGATTAGAAGCAGTGGACTGCATTTCCACCAAGCCATGCTGAGAGGATGATATTAAATATTTTACAGAGGGATAGATATGAGCATACAATGATATATCTCGAAGATTTTGGCACAGTTGCAGTAGAATTGCTGTAGCTCTGTAATTATTCACTTCCGATGCATTGCCGGATTTGAAAATAGGACACAATCTAGTTAATGTTCAAATGTCCAACAATTGAGAAATACGATTGTTTTTGGGATACATTGTTGGGCCAGTGCACATACACAATCTCGAACAAGATAAGAAGGAATTTTATCATGGCCTGATGTTATCTTGTTCTTACGCTTCCTAGTAGTTGATATAATTTCAACTTCAACATTTAGTATTTGACAAAATGAGATCCTCCAAAAGTCGTTCGTTTATATTCACTGTAATTAACTTGAGATAAATTAGTAAATGTCATGAAATTTTATATAATTTGTGTTTTATGCTGTTTTAAATGTTCTGGTTAAAATTAGTTCCGTTAAAGTCCAATCATCTCTCTAAGCATATTCGGGTGGAAGGTAAATTACATATTCATATATAATACTAAATCTAAATGACACTTACAGCCTACGATGTCAATATTGAAAAATAATATTGTTAATGCACTTAGATCCAACTTGGAAGCTTTACACATTGTTGAAAGCCGATAGAGCTCCGCCACCACAGGAGTATCCGTCCTTTGGTATCCAAATTTCTGTCTGATCTATATACGTATATACGTACTGGAAAAATATTCTGAATTATAAATTTCGCTTTTCACGCAATTTTCAGTTCAACCAATTATATTAAATTCATTGTTGTTAATAGAAGAATAAAATTCGTCTACAATTGCTCTTAACCCTCGCACATTTTGATAGTAATATGAGAATTCTGTTGTCCTAACATTTGGTATTAAGTGGAATATTATAAAGTGTACTTTTTTCTTTCGATTCGAACCAAGTCTTACTCACACACAAGGTAGAATTTATTTATGACCAAAAAAACATTCGCTCCCTACAAAGGCAAAGCCACCTCGATACGAAATGAAACTGGAAAAAAAATCATAGGCATTTTTTATCGGAAATTTTTATTAATGAATGTTATTTATTTCATAAAATATAAAGTAGTTGCTCCATAATAGCATACATTATTAATAAGAGAATTCAATTTCACAATATGTCAGTGGCAACAGTAAAACGTAAGCTAAAGGAAGACATAGCACTATTAAGATTTGAAAATTTTGATGTACAAATGTTCTAAATTAGAATTGTATAGTTATCTGTATTAATCGATATTTACATTATAATGTGTGTGCTTAAGTGTACCTATGGGTGGTTATGTGTTTGTATACAGGATGTTGCATAAGGAACTGTACATACTTCCAGGAGCGTTAGAGAACCACTTGGGTATTCAGGAACGGCCATTGAAATTTTCCTGTCGTTCTTAATTTCTGAGATACAGGGTGATAAACTCATTTTGGTTAAAATTTATTTTGACCAGAACGTCCTTACTATTGATCGGATTTTGTTTAAGTTTTAGACACTTTATACACTTATCGCAGTTGATAGATTGCTACTATTTTTTTAATTCCAGGGCCGGATTTTTAAATTTGTTTTTTCCGATTCCTATAAAAAGGATCACCCTGTGTATATATTTTTTAACATTCAGTTGCCATTTATGAAAGCCCATACATCACTAAACAAAACCATGTAATTATTTTTTTTACCTGCAAGACTTTTTTGACCGTTTTCGACAAGTTTTCAAGTGAAAATTTCCTAACCCTAAAAAATGGAAAAAATACCAATGAATGAAGGAGGCCTCGCATCTTCCTCGTAGCATTCGAGTATTCCAAGTCAGTATAAAATTTCCTTCTGCTATAAAATTGCTTATTCAGTGATGATTATCAATTTTATTTTCGATTTGGATTGTTTCGAGACTACTGAGTGATGGCGCCAGTTACGCTCTATTGCGGTGGAACTTAATAGTGTCTATGAGATGCGAACACCGGGTATTGAAGGTATCACTTGCACTGAACTGATGAGACCCAAAACTAGGTTGAAATCGGTCTGCAGTTAGTGACATCCTGAGATGAAGGAGGCCTCGCATCTTCCTCGTAGCATTCGAGCATTCCAAGTCAGTGTATTTTAGTGCTAACTGTGTTTAGACAAAATCCGCAAATTTTACCATATAATTCAGCGCTCGTAAGGGGAATAGCTGTTTTGGTTTAATTTGTTGAGCCCTTATTTATATAACGCACTTGCAGATAGGTTGGAATATTATAATTCCCATATTTTATATTTTTATAAATACTAATGATTTAAAAGTAATTTTTTTTACCCTGGATACTTTATAGCATAGAAATAAATCTTAGATTGAAGTTTAAGGTATAAAAAAGCTATATCTACAAGGATTTTAGTAATATTTTATTAATATTTATGTTTTAATATAGAGTGGGAAAAAATGATAAAGTTTAACTTTCACGTGCAATTTATAAGAAATAAAAATTAAAAGTAAGTATACCATTGGAAAGCTGAATTCTTCCTCTTTAAAATGCTAACATTTTTTCGTTTTTAATGGGTACATGTTTTATTATGTAGCGGCGGTCGAGAAATGCTTCATTTCCCTGTGCAACGCGCTTGAAATAATTTTCTCATGCTAAGGGACAAATTTAATTAATAAAACTTTTATACTATTTTTGTTGTAAAATTTCCCGCTCTTTCACGTGGTGCTATCCGTTTTTTTTGCCCATTATTTTTGGAGATATTACAAAAAAACTGATTTTTTTCCGTTTCAGAGGATTGTTTATAAGGGTTCGCGAGGGTAAGTTTTGGTAAACTTCTTTGAGTCACTTTCTACTAGCAAAAAAACTAGCCTTTCATGAAGAAATGAGCGAGGTAACAATTAATTCCCAATTCGACCTTTAGCAACTGGCCTAATATATGCTTAAATGTATAAATAAAATATTTTATGCGCGTATAGTCGGGTACAGTTTTGCTCGGCGGTCGAAAAACGCAACAAAAACTTTGCTACCCCATTAAAATACCGTTACTCTCTGTACTATCTCGCCATATGCTTAAATGTATAAATAAAATATTTCATGCGCGTATAGTCCTTTTGCTGGGCGGCCAAAAAACGCAACAAAAACTGCTACCTCATTAAAATATCGTTACTCTCTGTACTATCTCGCCTGCAAATTGAATCACTTATCTTTATAGGTTTTTAATGTACGTCGGCTTGATTGATGCGACCATGCAGAATGATTCACTGGCGTTAATAACTGGCTCGTAAAGTTTTGTTGCGTTTTTTTGACTGCCCAGCAAAACTTCTCGACATGTTTTATATTTCCATACTCGGGAAGTGTAGGAAAGAACGGCATTGTTGATATACTTCCTTTTGAAAAAGTTTGTAGTGATACTGTATAACATATTGTATTGTAAAAGTATCAAATATCTATTTTAAAAAATGTGATAAACTAAGAGGCATCGTAAGTAACCCTTAGTTGTGAAATACCCCTTGAAATGAACTCTCAAATTACATCTCGTTACCATTGATATACGTATATAAGTTAAGTTTGTAATAAATGAACCTAATATTTATTCATCCAGTGGATCCGTTTAAAAAACGCGAAACCTTGCCGGCTAAAAATAAAACAATCAAAATCTATGTTGTTGTTTATTTATTTTCTGTTTGAAAATCTGCGACGGCATGGTGAAATATCTCGTTCCAATTTCACAAGCGACTAATATAATAAAAGTATTCGCCTTGAACCCGCGTGTAAAATCTCATTAATGTATTAGATTAGGTAAGTGTCTGGACAAAAATATCCCCACACAGGACTCTTATAGATTCTCGGTGTTATTTTTGTCGCGCATCTTCCGCCACACAAAAACTTTTTACAGCGTACTCATTGTTATTTCAGAGGAATTAATGCATCGCGTATCGGCTCAAATATAACTGGGGCGCATAAAATCATTCTAATGGAAACCGCCGCCCGCGCGCCGCGCCGGGCGAAACCCAACAAAAGCAAAACATTTGGATAAGTATTAAATTTTCACTGGAGTGACAGACACTGAAATAAATGATATTTAGATCTCAGATATCTATTTTCGAATATCATTTCCTCTTTCAGTTCCTATAGTGTTTTCTGTGTTCTTATACTATCTGAAGTTGACCGGGTAGCGGGGTTATTTGAAGGGTTTCGTCCAACTAAGATTTACTATGTGGGTCAATGAACCCCTTTGAATCGTACAGCTCTATCTAGGGACCATTTTCGCTTATGTGGGGCATTCCTTACGTAAATCTCGATAAACAACGTAAGTTTTGGTTTTTGTTCAGTTTCAGTAGATGTATTTCGAATCATCATTTATGTTACTTGATAACTTTGTTTTTCAGCCGATGATGAATAGATTTATTTGTCAGTGTATTCCTACTCATACTTCGTATATTTCAGTCATAGTTTTTTTTGGGAAGCTTAAAGAAAATAAATAGTTGTTACGTCAACACTGATTGAAAATCATCAAAATGTGTAATAAACAATAAATGTTTGTGTACCGCGAATCATTATTTGCTTTAAACATACTTGAATTACAACACATACAAATAAACATATTAGTTATTAGTTCTACAGAAGGTAGCCTTGTAGACTCCTATGCAATCTATTCTAATTTGTAATGTTGTAGAATGTTCTAATTGCTTATACTCGCTTTCCTTTTAAAAAATCGCAATCTCAAAAAAGCTCAAATTAATAATAAAAAATGGTCGGGTGTATATTTACTGGGCAGTCAAAAAATGCAACATAAACTTCGACCTCATTAAAATACGTTACTCTGTACTATCTCGCCTGCAAATTGAATCACTTATCTTTATAAGTTTTTTAATGCACGTCGGTTTGTTTGATAAGACCATGTCGAATGGTTCACCGGCGTTAATACTTAGCTCGTAAAGTTTTTTTTTTGATTGCCCAGTAAATATACACCAGACTAGTCTAGCTCAGATCTACGGTGCACTCAAAAAAGGCAATAAAAACTTCACGACCTTATTAAAATACCGTTAAACTAGTCGCAAAATTGCGCTCAGGCACGCACTTGAAATGTTTATATCAGCAACTCAGTCGTTCAATTTTAACAGCGCGTTAAGGCCTAGTATTAATATGTACATTCTAATACATACGAATTTTAAGTTCGCAAATTGACTCGTTTACCTTTATAAGTTTTTAATGTAAGTCTACTTGTTTGATGACACCATGCCGAGTGTTCCAACGGCGATAATAATGGGATCGTAAAGTTTTTGCTGTCTTTTTTGAGTGCACCGTAAACCTGAGCTCGACTATATTAACTTCCAACTTTTATTTGCTCCACATTTGCGCTAGCTCTTGGGCTACATGTACCCAAAAGCTTTTTGTCGAGGTATCAACCACCGTCGGAAATAAGTGTACAAATTTTCAGGAATACCACGAGAATACTCCGCAATGCTCAGTAATACTCTGAAATACTCCGCAATACACGGGAATACTAAGGAATGTTTTTAGAATGTTTTCTTAACCGCCTTTCAAGTTACCGAAGTAACCCCCTGGAGGATCTCAATGATCTTGTGCTAGGTAAAGAGAGACGAGGCCCTACAGTTTAATGTGGACTCCGAACCACTCTTGGGGCAATTTTTTAATGAAAAATTGTTTCGCCTTACGGGGATCGCACTCAGTTTGCTAGCCAGACCAATTACCAATTAAAAACTTTTTATTCAATTTTCTTTGTCCATTGCATTTTGTTTATGTTATTTTTCCCTAAGTTATATCATTATAAGCCTGCACAACGTGCGTATAATGTTAGGTCCTTATCTACTTCTGATACAAATCTTCATAGTTAGAGTGGCCGGTGGATGCCGATAATAACATGCTCTTCAAATTTAACTAATGACATTTATATTCTACGTTCCATTTGTTGATTTATATATTTATATCTAAGACGCTTTAACACACTGAGCTACCGTCCCCCTAAAACTCGGTAATACCCCGGCAATACTCAGAAGTACTTCGGAAACAGTCGAGAATCGAGTCAAGAAGACAATAAGATGTGCGTCGACGCTCAGTCTTACTGGTTTTTTGTGCTTGTCTCGGCGCTTAGTGTTATTGTGTTAAAATTTCAATATGGTAGGTAAATATGTTCAGTTTAAAATCCTATTAAAATAGTGGTACGATTATACTCACTTTAAATTGTTAAAGCTGTTATTGAGAAAATCGATTTTTTTTCTATGTGAACTACCCTTACTTTTAAGGGTAAGTGAAAATACAAAAAGTCTGAAGATGTTTCTAAGAGGACTCTACATATTTGACACCGAGATCGGCCAATTGGTTTCGGCGCTAGGTTAAAAAAAATAAATAATAACCATTTAAGCCGAAAGTTTTACATACTGTGGAGCAGGGAGATGAGGAAAGTAGATTGAAATTCGTTTGTGGGTCCAGGGAGAATAATTGAACAACAGGAACTTTTAAAGGAAATTTTGTTCAGCGACGCATCTACATTTACAACAAATGGAGTGGTGCGTTTCAAAATTCATTGTACTGGTCTGCCGAAAATCATAAACGTAAAGAGGCAGTACTCAGAAAAAATAAACGTGTGGTGCGGAGTACTTGACTGTAGAATTATTGGTCCTTTTATTTTTCTGAGAGTTATTTGAATTAATGTGTATTTCTGTACTTTCTGGAAATGGGTTTTGGGATGCACTACACGACTTTAAAATTAATTAGTGATATAGGGTTGGCTGAATATAAATTGATGGATATATCGAAACAGTAGTCTTATTGAGTGGTTGCCAAGATCCCCGCGTTTGCTGCCACTCAATTTTTTCCTGGGGGGTACACTAAAGCAAGTAGTTTACAAGTTAAGAACGCAGTCTGTTGATGAACTATGCGCTAGAATAATTGAAGCATGTGCAGCTATTGAGCCATTACCCAAGATCAACTCAAAAAAGTAAACGCTAATGAACGAAAAGGGTTTGATAAATGCTGCGAAAAAAATGGCGGATTGGGGGAATAAGGAGAAATATAATTAGCGTTTATTTGATGTTCCAGCACTTCAATAATTTTGTTTTGTTACCAACGAAAATACTTTTTTTAAATTGTTTTCCAATTTTTATCGTATGGATTACTTGATAAGGAATAAAATAATAAGAACAATGTAATTTTTACTTTCACCACAGAATTATGGAATACCTTCTTTATGAAATTTTTGTACCATTTAGGCGCTTAGTCCAGTGGTGTACCCAATATTTTTTATAAGAAAATCGCTAATACGATTTCGTGAATTTTCACCCCCAGAAAATTACACAGTAGGCCTTGGTTGTGACACTTTATCCTAAAGTGCAGTTTCCCAAGCTCTACATTTAAAAAAAAAATTGTCAAAACCAGATGGTAAATAAACATTTTGTGGGGGTGTCCCGCTTTCAAATGGGTCACACTGTATATATTTTTTAGAATCGAGTTAAAAGTGTATTGGATGTGCCCTTTGTAATTATTAATTGTCTAATTAACAGATTTACAAAATTTAAATCAATGTCAACTTCATAAGATTGAGAATATATCGATAGGTCAACCACTACCGCAAATACGCGTACAAATGTAAAGGACACGGGAAGGAAATACTCTGGAATATTCGGGAATGCTCAGTACTCTCGGAAATACTTCAGGAATACAGTATTCCTGGAATACGCGTATAAATTTCAGGTTAATGGTTGACTCCTCGCCCGAAGCTATCCAAGACTTACGTTTTTACTACAGTGTGAACTTCGGTCCGACCTGTTTAAACAAAACTCGTACTATTACTACTTCCCCCTACAGCCCTTGCCGCACACCAACAGTGTAAACGTTTAAAACACTTTGGATTAAATTATTTTAGAAATTTTCCGTTTGTAAAATATTTTTTGTCTTTTGTTGCAGGTCGAAGACGATTGCACCTCTACCATCACAAATATCCGCCGCCCTGGGCCTTCCTAATATTAGTTTTAGTATCATCTTTAATTAGTATAGTAGGTAAGTGACATTTTAACGTTTATCCTCTCAGTATAACGAGCCTTAAAGATAAGAACTGAGAATGCGTGGTATTAGAGGCATGCATAAAATTTACTTTTATGTTGGTGTTTTAGAAAACCATTTCATGACTTATAATAAAGTCTGTGGCTTAGCACGATATTTCTTATCTTTATCGGGTTTAGTGTTGTTACATAATTTATTACGAATATTCAAAGAAATATTTTGTGCAACATACCTAAGCAAATATACAATAATCGGAAACATAGGCGTCCACCAAATTGCGGTATATGGAGTATCCGCGTGAGTAACAAATATGGAATTTACTGAGAATAATAAGTAGTCGCTTAACTTTTCTAAGATAACATACAATTGGGAGTGCAGTTGAGGAGAAATTCGTATTCTACCTTTTAATGTAAAGACGTATTAAAATTTTATCATCACAATAATGTAGAGCAAGACGAACTATTCTGGAAAGGGAATAATCAAATCTACGGGTGGAGTTTTGTAGTATATGTTCCCTTAATGCTGTGGTCTTTTTGATATTGTGTGATGATTCAACATTATATTATGTTCTTTATTCTGTTTCTAAATACCTCTTTATCTGACCAATATACACACCATTGCAATTAGCGTGGTTACACTTAGTTCCATTGATTACATTTTGTTACCTCCTTTCCCTTGTTTTTTATTTTTGAGAAAGAATTGAGGCAACATATGCGGGCGATTAGCTGGTTTAAGTCGGCGCAGAGAGCCGTGGGTCCAGAGCATTCGTAAGAGTGGAGAAACTTACCCTTTTCGATATGTACAGCATAAGCGAGAGATTTCTGTTTAGTTCGAGAAAAGAAGACAAAGAAAAATTGATGTTAAATTGGGCACCATCTATAGTAAAATAAGTAAAATTGTCTCTTTTTCTCGAATAACCAGTCTACTATAGATCAGACTGAAATTCTTGGTAAGAGAAATAAAAAGATAGATTAAAATGAACGTTAAAATGTATTACATGAATAATAGACAAATCGGTTTGTAAATACTAATTGAAATTTCATATATATAACAAATTTATACCAGTATCCTAGATTGGCTATTGTCGAGGTGACTGGTTCTGGGACAGCAATCCAGGCCCACAATTGTCTCTTGTTGCGAGAATGGATTCTAAAGTTTCCTTGGTAATTTACCTCTCTTAATGAAGTGGAGTGATAATCGTAGGAAAATTAACCAACTAGGTGGTTTAGGGAAAGTTAACGAAATTTTATCTTTTTGGAAGATAAGCTGTGCAAAAGCTATGCAGGAATGAATAAGTTATGCAGAAACGTATACAGAAATGTATAAGTATATATGTGCATAAACATATAAGTACATATAGATATGAAAAAGTTTTGTAATTACTATAAGTTCATTAATTATCTTAATTTAAATATATATATATATATATATATATATATATATATATATATATATATAAGTTTTTAAGAATTTAAATATCTAAATATATAAGTATCTAAGTATATAACAATTTATAAGCTGATTTCTTAGACTATAAATTGCCAAAAAAAAAATAAAAAGAAGAAAAAACATATCTTTAAAACCATGTGGTACATATAGTATTTTAACTACTTATTAAATTAAAAAGAATTGACCTTGAATTCAAATTTATTTTCAAAATAATTGAAATTACATCAAAGACAAAATTTGAAGATTAATTAAATTTTAAATGAGTAATAAATGAAATTACCTGTATGTTAAACACTTGTTAACTGGGATATAAAATTTGTAATATCAATTACTGAAGTCCACAGTTAAAAATTATATACGTTCGAACCAGTACAAAGGCTGCAAGCAAATGATTTCCTAGTGAGTTTTACTGATAAGGTAAACTTTTTTGTCCTGCTTACTGGGAAATAACGCTACCAAAAAAATAAACTTGACAAATTTAATTCCCTAATTAAATTGAAAGCTATAAAATATAAGAATAGTACAAGTATAGCCATCTGTCAATGGTTGCGTTAAGCGCACCAACTTGAAGGTCGCGATTTTACAATTTCCTTTACTCACAACTAAAATAGTGGCATATAATCGATAAAGGGAATCTATAATAAAAGTTTTTATTATTTCCATACCAGCTGATTTGCCTTTGCAATTTCTAGTTTGTACATAACCACAAATATGAACAGATGTAAATAAATATTAAAACGTATTGTGATAACTCAGTAAATATATTACATCTTATAGGATATACTATATATAGTAACGAGAAAAGGTAAAGAAAATAACCATACGTACTAACATAGTAAACAAAAATATAAAAATTTAAATATAGGTATCTGATGTAACTAAATTTTGTAGACAAATTGTTAATTAATTGTTTCCTGGGATGCTGTCTAGAACGGAAATAGAGATACATAATAGTTTAGAAAAACATGACTGAGTTCCTGAGATATAAAACTAAGTACATAAAACAGTGTGAAATGGTTTAGCAGTTATACAAGTAAAATTCTGTTAGTTGAAGACAGTTTCACTTACAAAAACTGAATCAAAAATGATACACAGATCGTGCTAAATATACACAAGATACTAGTTTTTATATAAAACTGTTAAATGGACATAGGCTATGTAACAATTTGATTTTTCTAATTTTGTCCCTGTCGTTATATGTTGCTTTAATAATAATTAGCTTTTCAAGCTTTTTCGTGTAGTTATCGTTTTGAAGACACATTTTGGTTAAATTCATTTTTGATTGAAAAATTTCACGTGATATGTTGACTACGATTATGCATATTTTTGATTATTTGATGTACGACCTTGAGACACTGCTCTCTAACCTTTTAAAAGATCTTGCTTATGTTTTAGCGAGCCTGAATATGTAAAGAATTATTATTATTATTTTAAAGGCTTGTATAAATAGCGTGTGTAAGAAAATTTCATGATTTTTAATAAATTTTGGTACCTATATTTAATATTATAGTACGGTTTGTGTTTATGCTGAATTAAACCAAGATTCTTCTCTGTATAGTGTGTTTTAAATCTTCTTCGAAAACTGTATTTTTTAATCACTTTGTTATATCCTTCAATTGGTTACATACATCTGTATTATTTTCATTATTAAGTATACAATCGCTTAAAGAAATATGTTATTGTTAAAACTGTTATTATTATGTTCATATTTTGTAACCATTTCCGATCGTGCAAACAAAATTTAAAAATGACACCCGTAAGGTGGAGCTTACATGATCCATATTTCGAAAACTACTGAACGAATTTTTGTCAAATTACGTATGTATAATAAATAGTGTATGATCTATTCAACTAAACTGTTTTGACAGTTGTCACTTCCGCTTATACCGGAAGTAGACGTCAACTTTGTTATTTTAAATGGAACACCCATATTTTTATTTGCGGAACTGATAGTTTACAAGAATTTTAAAGTCACTTTATATAACAAATTTATAGTTTTGGAGATATTAACATTTATAACGAAAAATTGACAGCTGCAGACCCCTACGGAAATTCTTCATGTGAATAACCCACCGAGGAAATTAAATATCTTTTACTGTGGAAGTAATCTCAGCACAGCCGTAAGTTATTTCAAAATAATTAAAAACATTTATATATTATACAGGGTGAGCACAAAAGTAGCACCTTTAAATTCAGGAACATCAAATATCTTCAATTTTTTAAATGGAAACCCCTATTTTTAATTTTTTTAAATTCTACGACTAAAAATATGGACAGTTCCTTATACCTAACTACAATGGTTTTTAAAATGTTCATGAAAGTTCAGAGAATCCTATTATTGTGTAAGGATAGGGCTGAGTAGAGACCCTATAAAGTAGAGCCTGGCCACTCGGTCTATGTGGATGCATAATGGCGCCGATGGTTTGTGTGTGAGCGTGTGCATCAGTGTGTTTGCAACGTATCGCAAGTGTCAAAAGCAGGTTACGGTATTTGTTTTGACAAAGTGGAAAGATATATGTAAGTAATAACGTCACCATTAATTGTTTCGTGACCAAATCAATCATAACGAACTGTTGTTTTAATTTTAACCAATTACATTGTGTCTAATGACACCATGCTCGTCAAAACAAAAGCAACTTCTATTGGCGCCGCCATTATGCATCCACTTTTCATACGGACCAATCAGTGCCTCCCACTCGAGTGACTAGTCTTTGCTTTATAGGGTCTCTAGGGCTGAGTCATGACTTTGATTTATGAGGATATCTCAAAGCTTCCATTTCCAGCTTTTTTATTTAAAATACCAAAGTTTACATCTATTTCCGGTATAAGCGGAAGTGACAGATGTCAAAATATTAGGTAGGTAGATAGATCATGCACTGTTTATTATACGTACGCAGTTTCACAAAAATTCGTTAAGTAGTTTTCGAGATATGGATCGTGTAAGCTCCCGACTGGGCACACTGTATACCGGGTGTAACAGGATCATGGTATACCCCCCCCCCCCCCCTTTTCTCCTTTAGTTTTGAAAATAATTGATTGAAATTTAGGATGTACTACGTACATAATAAGCGGCACTTTTTGACATACAATTGATTTTTTCACTTCCGGTTTCGCCGGAAGTGACACTAACTTTCGATTTTTAAATGGAACACGGGTAATTTAAAATAAATCGGAACACTTAAATGGCAAACTGAAAATTATATTATAAAAAAAATCGATGTTTGGAATGTCACTTATTTGGCATCGTTGGATTCAGAAAATTATGCAGAATTCAAAAATGCAATAATATACAGGGTGTTCCATTTCCGGCGAAACCGGAAGTGAAAAAAAATCAGTTGTATGTCAAAAAGTGCCGCTTATTATGTATGTAGTATATCCTGAATTTCAATCAATTATCTTCAAAACTAAAGGAGAAAAGGGGGGTATACCATGATCCTGTTACACCCGGTTATAATGGTACAGTAAAATACATAAATGCAAGTAATAAACGTTTCTTTAAAATTACGTGTGTCATATTATGTCGTTCTTGGAATGATGATTAACATGTTAATTATTCATATTTCCGACCATACAAAGAAAACTGCATTAATAACTCATGTAGGCAACTGCGATTAACGATTAGAGTAGAAACATGGTTTCTCGCAAGTACGCCTCGAAAAGTAACAGAAATAGATACTTTATTCTACTAGCCAAACACGACAGTTATTTAATACACAGTATTTTATCTCATAAATCAAGCCCTCCCCAGTTCATATGATCTATATTGCAATAGATTGCCAGATTCGTTAGTTAGTTGCTGCTGAGTCGAGGCTTGAGGCGTGTTTTGGCGAAGCTCACCTATGTTCATACTCATATATTGGGTTATAATTACGTAGAACATTTTCTATCATTTTGAAAATTGTTTTTTACGATGGCTCTGAAGGGCCACAGCAAAAAATTAAAAAAGTAGAAATTTCTACTTTAAAACTAGAAATTTCTACTTTTAAAGTAGAAGTTTCTACTTTTCAAAGTAGAAATTTCAAGTTTAAAAGTAGAAATTTCTAGTTCTAAATTGGAAATTTTTACTTTAAGATTACAATTTCTCTTGTGGTGGTAAACGACTTCTCTTGTGGTGTAAGGTTGATCGATCATAAGTAGATATGTAGGTAGATGATCTTATTCCCATTAAAAATATGGTGTCCCTTGAGGCTTGTAAAAATGAGACTAAATTTCTACGATTTTCCTGTGACAAGGATGTCTATCAATTATGTGAATTAATTTTAGAAGAAAAAAAATGGAGTTAAGGCAGATCCATTCGATACAATTGATATTTACGTTTGTTTAAGAAACGAGATAAAATTATTATTAAATTTAGAATAGTTAGTAATATCTAATGAATGTGATGAATGTTAATAAATTTCAGTTGCAACTATACAACAAGATATTAAATAAAAAATATCTAACTATTTTTGCTTTTTACATCAAACTTTTGTGCCGTTTCTTATCCTACATTCCAATTTTAACTGTCGTTTTACACATTGTTCTGTTTTATTTATTTTAGTATAATTTCGAAAAATATTTTAGTAAACCTAAACATTTAAAGTCAGTATTTATATCTTTACAAGACGGTAACCTACATTTTAAAAGGACAGTTCAAATTGGCTATATTTATGGGCATCAAAATCAATTTATTAAATGTAGATTCTGCGGGAACTAAATATTTTAATAATTTATACTACTTTGATATGTCACATAACTAGAAATTTTACTGGATTACTGAAAACTTCTATTATCTGATAGATGGCTGTAAAAAGCTGTGATATATGGATACGCACTGTATAAAAGATCATATGTTTGTATTATGTGAGGAGGAAAAAGTAAGCCCAGATACAATTTATTATAGGAATTACTTTTTTTAACATAAGTGACGTTACACGTATGATGTCATCTATAACACTTTTTGGGAAGATACACTTAATTTAGAAAATTTCAATTCATGTTAATCAATCAATTACCGACGAAAGGCCTACTCAACATTCATTTTGTGGATACGAAACTTATGTACTAAAAATTAAAATATTTTGATAGTATGCATATCTGTTTTAATTGTAATGCACCCATTATGTTCTCTTGGAAAAAAACGTAAATACTGTCCTTATGTAAAATATAATTTTAAGCAAACGATTAAAGAAGAAACAAAGATCACACAAATATTATTCCCAGCTTTTATCATCGATACTTACTCATTGTCGTGTTCACCTTTATGCAGATGAGAGATTGAGATGTACTTTTCATTCTCACTAAATGATTGGATAAAAACCATAAAATATATAAATGCTGACATAATGAAATTTAGGGGTGATAGTAGTTGGATTTTTGTCTTTCAATGACTACATTGATGGATTTGAATCTGAATGATTTCAAATTATGGTCAATTATGATAATTTTTAAACTTGAAGTTCCAAAATCTATCACCGATATATTCGACCATAAAACTGAGTTCATTTCAGCTCTAAAATCGGTATAATTATCATGTATGATAGGGGTAACTCTAATTTAGAGCTGCAGGTATGGGCTATTAATCTTCGATTTATCCTTTTCGATTCGTTAAAAGTTATTTTTCGAGAATTTTCTGTTAACAAATCTGCACGCCAGTGCAGAATCTCAAAAATTTTGTTAAATCCTTCTCAACGCTTTCATGTATGAATTTTTTAATAATTGTTAATATTTTTGATTGTTCTAAATCGAGATGTTCATAAAAAATTATGTTATTTAAAATGTTTTCTGGCGTCGCTTCTCTTTTCGAATAAATTTCAGATAAAAGTTCATAAGGTGTCAAATTTCTTAGAGTAGTTTCCCAGCAGTCAATTATAGTTATATATACTTAAAAAACGAAGAACACATAAAGCATGACGGCAAATAACACTAGAAGACATTTCTGTCTTGAAAATTGAATAATTGGAAAGTAGAAATTTCTATTTTAAAACTAGAAATTTCTACTTTTGAAAGTAGAAATTTCTACTTTAAACCTAGAAATATCTACTTTGAAAAGTAGAAAGTTCTAATTTAAAACTAGAAATTTCTACTTTTAAAGTAGAAATTTCCACTTTTTTAATTTTTTGCTGTGGCCCTTCAGAGCCATCGTAGTTTTTATTATGGCACTAGAACGTAATCATTCTTACCGGGCACAAAACGACATATAATACTCTAAATATTACGTTGACTTTAACACGCCGTTTATGAATGGTTACATGACTTAAGCTTGAAGACAAAATGTTTACCGGGATGTTTCTTACTAAATGTCATAGTATAGTATTTATCCATATTTAGCGGTAGTCCGTTTTTGTCTATAACTTGAGATTGATTAAGTCATTCTGTCGCCTCTTGATGTCCTCCTCGCTATTTACTTTTTAAAGGCTCTACTAAACTGGTAAATTTTTATACAAATTAGAATAAAACAATTATATTTTTTCGTCGTATAAATGTCATGGGAGAACAAGCAGACTTCAAAAATCGTTCATTCTAATTCCAATTGTTTTTCTTTAAAAGAATGCGACCATTTGGAACGAGTAACGAGTTTCTTTTGATTTGCGACCTGTGTCTGGTATACCACTTGATTGCAAAATACGGAAATTAATAACATTAGGAATGTTATAGTTTATCATCTATAATTGAAATCGCGTATCTTCTCGATACAAATACTACGCTATCGTTAAAGCAATTCCGTAGTATTTTTCCGTCACAACTACCTACATTTTATAATTGTTGTAAATATAAGTTGCATAATCTTTTGCACGTGCCCGAAATTAAATGGAAAATTTTGTTATTTTCAGCTACATAATAGTTTTCATTTTCAATCCATAAATTGCATGCCGACAATATGAGATCTAGATAAGCCAAGACTTTTTTGTAAGTGAAATTTATGCTTTTCGATTTGGTTTTGGTTTTATTCGCTTGATGGTCGCATCGACCCTAATTTTAATTATAACTCGGTTAAGTACTTCCTTGTAATTTATTATTGACACAAAGTTAGGCTCTAATTATAGAAAATTCACGGAATCATTTAATTTTTCACCGATATCGCGTCGCTCAAACGACGCATTGTTAACTATAAGTTACGGCATGTTAATTTATTGATAATAAGCCCACGCATTCCGTAATAATTTACAATCATAAGGTGTACCCGTCATGCTTAATTCCACGTAACTCGGACGACTGCGAGAATTACATTAATTATTGATATGTTTTGTTATTGTAGTGAAACCCTTCTACCAATAAATAAAGGCTACTTAGTATTGTACATTGATTGTGGTTTTTTGCTACGTTATCGAAAATGAAAATTCATTTACTTGTATTAGATTTAACGCCAACGTTAAAAATTAAATGAGAAAATACACCGAATGCAAAAAAAAACATGCTAAAATGGCTGTTTTTTGAATTGTTAATAAACAATAGAAAAACATGTGTCATATAGTTCTTACCACACGAAAAGAAGGCTCTTGTAGCATAGAAAAGGCACGTGAAATCGGGAGCCCTATGGTCGAATAGTTTTTGCACAATCAAATTGTTTATAACTTTTGACTTTCTTTGACGCTTATTTCTCAGCAATATGGCGGTTCTGCAGCCATCTGCTGGTGCGCAAATTAAAGTTCATGATTTATACTATCAATATCAAAAAAAGGACCAAAGGAAGTATTGATTTTCAATTGTTGAAAACAATTATCAATCAAAGTTAGCATTATTTTTTTCGTTATAAACAAATAAAGTCTCTTCGGAGATGCATTGTATCGAAAAGGTGATAAAAGCTTCTGAGAGCTGACATTTTTTCATGAATTTAAAAAAGTCTTTACGACCAATAGAAGCTGAGATAGATTTTTTTAAATCGCTGTAGCGTTGTTTGTTAATATAGAGGGGTCAACCACCACCGGCAGTCACCGTACAAATTCTAGGCAGTATAGTTCAAGTAGGAAAATCCTGGGACATAAGAAATCCAACAAAAACTTTACGACCGCATTAAAATACCGGTACTCTTTTTTAGTGCTGTTCGCAAATTGACTCGCTTACCTTTATAAGTTTTTAATGTGCGTCTGGTCTCAGGTCGTTATTTGATGTCAGGCTTTTCGCCATGGTCCGCGGCGATATAATTATGTTGTAAAGTTTTTGTTGCGTTTTTTATTTACTGGGATCTATTTACTTCAACTTAGCGCCACGGCCCGCGGCGATAATAATTATGTCGTAAAGTTTTTGTTCTGTTTTCTTTCGTCTCGGAAGTCCTTACTTGGCAGTCACGTCGGCAGTCACAACGGCAGTCGCGGCAGATTTGAACAATATAGGCAGGCGCTGTACAAGTTTTTACAGGTGGTTTACCCCTCGATTAAGGAATGATTTTAGCTGGAATCTACAGAGGAATATTCAAAGAAGCCTATGCAACTTTAAAGGATTATTACATCAACAATTTTTAAATAATCGAGTCGAAAACTTTTGCATTGGATTCTTTGAATATTCCTCTGTCAAAAAGTTATTAAGTATATCACAAGAATTCTATGTATATGACAGATAAACAAATAATGGTAACAAACATACAGTTAGGGAGGGAGTTATACAGTAACAAGTAAATGCATACAACATTCATGCCTATAGGATCACTCTATACATAAGGAGTTCGTAAATATTCATTAACAGAATAAAAGCAGTGTTTTAATATAAATTTTTTAATTTTTTATTTAAAGCCAACTAGATTTAACTGCTTGATTTATGTAGGCAAATAGTGGCAAAGAAGATTTAGATGGAAGGAATTTTTTTTCAGTAACAGCTAATCGGTATCGTGGATCCATAAGAAGGCGTGAAGAACGGGTATTGTGTTGGTGGTAATCAGAGTGGGTAGAGTAATTGTAGACGCTCTTATGAATTTGGATCAAGCTGTAATATAAGTAGAGTGAAGGTAGGGGCATAATGCCTTCTTTAATAAATAAAGGTTGACAGTGTTCTCTAAAATTGACATTTACAAGAATTTTTACAATTTTCTTAGCTTTTATTGTATGTAAGGAATATCCCCACAAGGCAATTGCATAACACAGTTTTGAGTGAAAAAGATAAAAATAAGTATTTTTCGCTTTCTGGAAAGAGAAGTAGTGCTAACGAGCTTCAAATTAAGTTGTTCTATATGACGTGACCAGTTAAGGTTATCGTCCAGACAAATACCTAGGAATTTCACATGGGCACCCATAGTTAAATGTTTGTTTGAAGATACGGTGAGCTTTTGCGTTTTCCCATGGTTGAGCTTTAATTTATTTGATGTAAACTAATTTTGTGCAAGTTTTCGTGAGATGAAGAGAGATTTAACAAGTTTTTAATGTTTTTATCAGAATACAGAAGCGTGGTATCATCTGCAAACAGAATAGTCTTGATGAGGTCCATACATTGAGAAAAGTCATTAACATATAGTACGAACAATGGGAGCCCCAAGACAGAACTTTGAAGTACACCGTGCATGACATTTAGAAAATCAGAATTTTTATTGTTTGTGGACATACACTGTTTGCGATTTGTTAAATACGATTCAAAAAAGGTAAGAGGTAAACCTCTAATACCACATAATCGTAACTTTTTTATTAGTATGTCTTGAGAGACACAGTCGAAGGCCTTGGAGAGATCACACAGTGAGATAACTGTGTGAAGACCTGCCTCAAGACCTTTATCTTATTACTCACGACCCTAAAAACAGCTTGGGAGATCGAAAACCCGGAACGAAAACCAGATTGATCAGGGCTGATGAGTAAATGTCTGTCAAGATAGCTAGTCAATCTTTTTACCAGAATCTTCTCAAATATCTTCCCAAAAATGGGAAGGACAGATATGGAGCGATAGTCATCAAGAGAGGAGTTATCTGGTTTTCTGTAGACTGGTATGAAGCGACAGCATTTGAGTACATCCGGAAAAATTCCTTGTGCGATACAGGCATTAAAAAGCACAATAAAAGTGGCCACTCTCTCCCTCATTGTTTTACTCTAATATATAAAAAGAGCAGTGATAAATTGTTCTTTTTGTGGGCGCATCCGCTTTAAAACAAACCTTTCGAACATAAGCGGTGGTAGTACAGCTGAATCATATTTCCAGCGGATAATCGCTCTTGTAAGAACTCGGGAGTGAATTGTTGAAACAAGTTTAAAAACAAAAATAGAGCAAATTCTAGCCAAAACCCGAATTATTACAAGCGAAAATAGTGTTCCAAAGTGGATATATTCTCGGTCAACGACTCGTTACGTGCGCCTCTTCTTACGTGCAAGCTCCCCAGCTCACACATTGAAAGCAAAAATGCCAACACGAGAAAAACGCATAATAATGATAAGCCGGGCGGCCTATTAACAACCGTAGAGCTGTGCAACACACGCGTTTTCGAAGGCCCCTCGTTCCGTAATTAGTTAGCAGGAAGACGGAGTGCATCGAATATCTTCGCCTCGTCCTCCACAGAGGAAGGCATAATCGAATCGGAAATGCATAAATAGTGAGCGACGCCCAAGACGCCACTTTGGCACCTTTCCAGGGTCGTATCCATGCGTGCGTGCAGGCTAGACACAATAAGTCGTGCGAAATGTGACGGGATTTCGTCAGAGTTGGACGATAAAGTCATCTGACAGCCTAAATGGAATGTGGAAAATTTATCGGATATACCAATAAAAGCTGTTATTATACAAACAGGCGTAAGTCAATTTGCGTGTTTTCACTTCAAAGGTAAACGCTTTCAATAAACACAGACATACTTTTCATGTCGGTGTACAGGGAGACTCACAAGGGTTGGAGCTTTAGGCATAATTTGGATTCCAACATTGAGTTATCAAATAAATAACTGGTAAACGGCAATTAATAGAATGAGTAACACAGTTTGTAGCAACAAAGTTCAAAAATCAACTCATTCGCCGGCTATGATCCACAGACCGCGATCGAAGGCATCTACTAATATATAGAATAAATCTGTCTGTTTTTCTATATGCGTGCTATTCAATAATTGTTCTTCCTTGGAATTATCCTAATGGATCCTGCGTCGACAAATGTTTTCCATGCTGATGAGAGCCAAATGCTGGAAACTGTGTTGCGGTTTAAATGCCACTTGGTCCACAATTATTTTATCAATGAGGCTAACAGATAAATAGCGTCTATTTAGAGGTTGTAAATTGTTTTAGGGGCTCGTTTGGCTTCGGACAGCCTTACTTCACTTCGACCTAAAAGATCTTTTGTGATTTACCCTACATCTAGAGGTTAATCTGTTTATCAATATAGCCAAATTGTAGCCAAAGTGTTGGATAATGAATTAACCAAAGGATAAGGAAATGACGTAAACGCATATAAACAGATAACTTCATTCATTTTTATTATTGTTTTATTTTATTTCCGGCTTTTGAAGGCGTCTGCTGTGTTACACAAATGGATTTATTTGATTATTTTAGTGATAATGCCGAATTATGATGAATTTATTAAGCTGGAGAGCATGAATATGTAGAGGGGGACAGATCTAATCAATTTGAGGAAATGATGAAATTCCTTATTACTGCTCTAGTTTATTCCAAAATTTCTCTTTTTCTCTTCAAGTTATGCCATTTTTTATATCCTAAAATATTTTTATATTTATTTGTAATCCGCAAATAAATTTTGCCTTGGCGTTATTAAAATTTACACAGCGTCTTTTCTTTTCGCTTTCCATTCCAAAAATCACTTGGTAGATATTAAATAACAAAAACAAATCGCTATTAAATTTTAGGTTATTTTCTCAAATCAAACCAAAGATTAGTGCAGCCAACTTACGAATAGTTCAAATGTGCTTCTAGAAGGCAAAATATAAAAACTCTAAGGAACCTAACCAGACTGCAACCAACAGCTACTCTCCGGGATATGTGCCCCGCCGAGCGCTGAATTACAAGTTACAAGCCTGGCGACCACTTTATCTGCTGAATATTCTCAACCACCAGATAGCTATCCAACACCTTTAACCGTACATTGATAAATCGGCCCTAAGTCTAATTCTTTGTGGTGTTATGTATGTTTGGGGGATATGTTGAATGCGTCTTATCAACTTCTTCGATATGTGTTTTATGTTTCATTTGTTGTTTGTTTTGACCAGGGCCTGAAACCAGAGCAAACAGTTTAGGTTAGGTTAGACATAGGTAAAGTTTAATATAAATAAATGTATGTGCACATGATGGTATTACCCTATTGAGGGGCAGGTGTTTAACATAATTACCATTGGTTTGATTAACAAGGTTGGGATGACATAATAATAATAACTGCACTTTGTTTCGGAATTTGACAGTTAATAAAATATTTAAAAAATCCGTGAATAAGCAGGTCACAGTTTTTGGTGAGAACTAAAAAGTGGGTAGCTATATTAGCTCCCGCATTTCTACTGCCGTTTTTCCTGACTTTATAACAACTAGGGTAAGTGAGCATGCATTTTTTAGTTAGCAACTTAATTATTCACTATTTAATATATTATTCTAGGTCTTTTCTGTTCACCCAGAATTCTTTTTATGTTTGGTAACTTTCAATGCATATTGCAAGGTTTTTTATTTCCATCCATCTGGAGAAAGGAAAGTTTTCTTAAGGGCTTAACTGTCTAAAACCATCCGGACACAGTCGGCTGTAATTGGCGGGGCATATACCATCTAAACAGTCAAAATACGTCTCACATCCCAGTCTAAAATTTTATCTTGAAAATTGCACCAAGGGACACCTTAACGAGGGATTGCCGGTAAACCTATTGCACCTCTAATCTAAAGATTTTGCTCCTGAATTTTGGGTTTGTACGCAAGTCACCATCAGGCGAGATTTCTTCCATTATACAGCGACGTGAAGCTGTACTGAAAACTTGTAATATTTTTCTCTTGACAACCAAGAAGGCCTGCACGTCACTATATCATAATCATCACGTGGGCAAGGACATCGCGAATTTATACGTTAAATAAATACAATTTTTACTTGTAAAATATATATTTTTAAATTCTGTAGGCTCATAAAATTCAAACCTCTATCGGATGAAATTTAAAAAGCATATATTTTGTAAGATATATACCGTCATTGTCAAAACATTATGATCAGCTGCTCCTCGATATTCTCTTACGTCAATTCTTTAGATTCATTGGCCCTCAGGCAGGCTTTTTAAAAATGTAATTAGGTTATGTATTATACCTGCTGATATCAACATTTTCATTCTTAGATAATATCGTTCTCAACATTTTTGGCTTAAGTGACAATGGTTATTTGTTTTATAAGTAGTGATATAGTGAGGGTTCTGGACAACTTGCCACTTGTTACTTCTTAAGGAAGTACGTTTTTAGGTATTTGGGGTGTATGCGGGGCCTAAAATAAAGAAATAAAGGGGGTTGTACCTGGTCCTGTGGTCACCCGGTATATTGGTTAGCAAAGAATGGCACCATTGTTTTAGCAAACATAGTTATTTATTTACTCCTTTCAGCATAAGGCAAATTTTGATGTATTTTTCAAGCACGTTGTATGAGATTCTCGAATATAAAAAATATTATGTAGTGTCCTCACCAGATATTTTTTAAAAGTTTCCACATTGTAAGTAATAATAAGTTTTTGTTGGTTCATTACTTAAATATTTTCAAAAAATTGACCTGCTGAAGGCACTAAGAATGGTTTACTAATCAAAGTAGATTTTTAGTATACACATAGCAACTGGATATTATTGATGGGTTTCTTGTAGTAAGAAATATTTAAGCTATCAGAAGGATTATAGAATTATTACGTTTTGGAACGTAGATTGATATTTTTAATAGTGTATAAATGATGTATTTGTAATGTGCGGTATACTATTAATATCATTTCATAAAAGGTTTCTTTCAATTTCCATACGGTTTACGCTGGCCTGGTGCAGAATTTAAATGCAATTTAAAATAATTTGCATAAATCAAAAGTGTTTTTATTGTATTTATACATTCATAAACGTTGAAACAAATATATTTTTCAACTACCCATATTTCGCTGTTATTCGGTCATTTATACGACAATACGTAAATGTGTGTGTCGTCTCTATTTAAAGATATATGATATAACCCATTTAATGCATCTAGTTAGAATTTTACACTCGTTGGTGACCATTGACCGTAGTTAACCTCTGCATAACGCTGCTTAATCTGTGTTTACTAAATAACGTGGAAGACTCCTGCTAGCAAGGCTTCCTGAATACTACACTTTCTGTCACCGCATCCATCTTCATTCTTTCCCGGCAACTGTGAGAAAGCTTTCACGTAAATGCATGCATAAATACGAGCATTTTTACCTGCACCGAAATATGTCCTAGGCTATAATACTTAAATTATTCATCAAGGTGTTAATAAAACACTAAACATTGTGACAGTGTCATTCGTGTACATTATATTAATTTATACCTTACTAGTACTTAAGTACTGTGGTGGAGCGGGTAAACCCATTCTGCTTTGTTAACTGAGTTATGGCAGCGAGTGGACTCGTCGACATTATGTGGTTTTTTCGAAAATCATGATCTCCGGTTTATAGTTATTTCAGGGTGTCTAGCGACCAGGAAAACCGCGAATTATACGGAATTTTTATAGTTCCCTTGAAAATGCTGGAAATATACGGGAAATTTGGGCCATACCCTTAAAAAAATACGAAATTTTCAAGATTTAAAAAGTTTTAGGCGAATTACATAAATAATCTCCACCTCCTTAAAAACTACAGAATAAAGAGTACTTACATCCGATTTCGTAATTAAAATCGTTAAAGAAAGTGCTGTGATAAAAACTTTAAAACGTTAGGCAGCTACCTGGCCGCATCAACCTCATGTGTTCAAGTGATTTGGATGCCATCCTTATGGGCCGAGATCAGGGGTTGGAACTTGCAATTTAGTCTTATATTTATTGTCCTTAATTACGGAATGAAATGGTTTATATAGTCTGTGACTATTTGTAGAGTGCACTGAAATGCCATAAATTTCACAGTAGTATGTCACTAAATTCTGTCTTTATAAGTGCACAGTAAGAGTTTTTTGTTTAGTATTTGTCTAATGTATTGATACATACAAGAACATTTTAAATTTCAAATGTAGGACACCGATGCTTTCAGCAAACATGTGCGTAAATAAATCACGATTTTTATAACTTCTCCATTTCGTCCCAAGGTACTCTAGCTAGGCCGACAATAATACACGATATTTTCATTTTTGCGCATGGTTGTAAAAAACCAATAAAAAATCTTAATAGTATAAATGCAAACAAAACGCCGAATTTCTTTTTAGTTTTTGAATAAAAGCAAATCGAAAGTGTCTTATTAAGAGTTTTTCTCAAAGGAGGGAGGGTTATTAACTTTCTTCGTGTGCTAAAACTTTTATAGCATAGTAAACTGAAGAGATGGATATAAAAATCTAAGAACAAAAGTGCAATATTGTATTTTGCCGACAATACGCACCAAGCAGTAAACAAATATACAGCGTGTAAATAGGTAATAATATTTTTGTTATTGTTTAGCTTTTTTGTATTCCTGTGTTATTGAAATAAAAACTTGAAAATAAATAAAAATTAAAAATCAGTTTTTTAAAACTTTCTCACAAAATATCAATTTTAGGCGCATATAGTACCTACCTTATCACTTTTTTACTAAGAATTGTGCGATTAATGTGCGGGTATCGAAAAAATGGTGTGCTACTTAAAAATAAAACTAATATAAAAAATGAAATTTTTTATATCAGTTTTCAATTTATAACATTAGAAGGTACCGCTCGAATTAGCCTTTCACTTGGAACTTTGGATAAGTAGTTGGATTTTCATAAAACTTTCTGTATTGTGTTTATATTATTATTTACAAAAAAGTCCATAACTTCGATTTTGCCACTCTTGTTCAGAAATTGTTATAAACAATAATTATATTGTTGATTTGTTAACTTGCAAAAGACGAGCAAAATAATAAAAGAATTTTTTTGTTTTTGCTAAAAGCTAACGACTTTTTACTCGTGTAAAATTTTTGAAAAAACGCGTAGTTTTTTAAATTTTTCAAAAAGGGGAGAGGGGAAACCATAATATACAAAAAAATCCTAAAAAATTCACAAGTATATTTTTAAAATACAAAACTTTTCATTGTCGGTTTTTCCATAAAAGGCATACCTATACCCTATAAAATAGTAAGAACTTTGATAAGGAAATTGACTGAAAGACATTTTCTTAAAAATCTGAATAAATTCACAATAGTACAATGCTTAATTTTAAACAATTTTTGTATTTAATAATTTTTTAGAAAATGCATATGCATACGAGCACTTTTGCGTGAAATAATTGTAATTTTTTTCCACCAAAAAATGCTCGTATCTCGAAAAATATGCATTTTTAAAACAATTAATAGAGATGGAAATTGTGTACAATACAATTTTATACTATTATGAATTTTTTCAGACTTTCAAGAAAAAGTCTTTTCAGTGATTTTCCTTCTCGGTTTTTGCTATTTTTTACATTGTTCCGGAAAACCTCACAGGTATGCTTTTCTGAAAAAATCAGTATAGAAAAAAAAATTGTAATGCTTGACTCGTGGAGAGCTTAATATTGTGATGAAGAAAAATATTTACCAGAATTTTCTAGAAACTACCGGAAATATGTGGGAACTATACGGGAATTTCTAGGTTAGGATTTGCTAGACACCTTGTTATTTGTTTCTTGACGTGCGACACTCATTTGTTTTGTTTACATTTATATTTATCATCACGAAGGCGAGCGACAATTCAGAAATAGTCGAGTTTTCGAGATGATGTCAAAATTTAGCCGGGCTCCACAGCGACAAATACGAAATAGCTTTCTTACAAATAAATTTCGGACCTCTGTTTTGTATATATACAGGGTGTTTCAGTTAAAAGTCCCCGGGCTATTATCTCGAAAAATTATAAAGACATTTGATTATCGTAAATGGAGGATAATCGATGCCAAAAAAGACTTTTAGTAACTGTAGTTAGAATTTTTACTTTGCAGTGCAAAAAGATGGCGCTGCGATATCATCTATATTATTTTTTGAAATAATGTGCTGGAAATTTTTAGCTGAAACACCCTGTATAAGTTTTACCAGTAAAGTTATCTGAAAAGGAAGATAACCAGGAAAATTCGATTTTTCACCCATTTTAAGGGCTGTAAAGAAAAGGACTCAAGATCAATCGATGGGAACTTTTGAAACATTATTTATAACCACTAGACGAAGATATAAAGTAGAGCTAGCTTGGATTTTTCCTTGGTGAAATTTTAAAGTTTCTGGAGTTAAAAGTCTTCGTGGTATTTTCTAGTGTATTTTAATATGATATGTGACTTGGTCTCGTCTCTGCTGTTCTTTCCAAGCTCGTTTCGCTCGTCCGTCAAGTACATCCTCAACACTTTTACTCCATATAGAATGATATACTATTATTATGCGTTCCGAAATGTTAACGTTAGTGTCAGTAATCACGAAATTAGTTTCATCAGCCTGTAAAACTTGCGGAGTTAAATTTCTTGAGGTATTTATCCAAGTCGTTAATGGATGTTGTAAATAAAGCTGGACCTGGAATAGAGCCTTGTGGTACTCTAATGTCTGTATTTTCCAAGTTTCATTTGGAATTGCTAATCTGGACCCTGTTTTATATTTGTGTGATGTAATTTAAATTTTAAATCACTTTAAATTAATTTCATGTATCATGTATTTTAGTTGTTTCATGTCGTACTACTTTCAACTTGTTTTAGTTAATGGTATATTAAAATTGTGTCGCAGAATATTTAAGTAAATAAATAATACTTTATTGTCGCAGTAGCAAATAATAACATAAACATTACATAATAAAATTATTAAGTAACATGAATTTTGTAAATATGTCACAGTTTTGCATAAATTAAATTAGAATAGAACTAAGAAAAATATTGAAATGTAAGACGTTATGTTACTGGATCTCCTATCAGTGCTGATTAAGTGTGGAATATGAATTATAATTTCAAAACTCTACTTATTCTCTCCAAATATGTTTTATTGTATTTAGGACAACCTCTGTATAGTATTGTAGCGCCGACAGATCAAACATAAAGCGGAATTGTGTCCTAGCATAATATGTCTCTTAAGACAGTAAATTATTCTCCGCTAGAGATGGTTTGTGTAAATTAGAATTTAGCAGATTGCTCGCATTTCCAAGTGTTTAACAAATATTACAAGTATATTTATGTGTCTAGTCTGGTCTAGCTTATTCGCTTTAGCTAGCAACAACCGATCTTGGCACGGTTTTAGTAAAAACAAGCGAGCTCCAGACGTTCAGAATGAGTTTGTTAAAATTCGGGTAATTCGCTTTGGCCGACGATTTTTATCTGCCAAATAACTACCTTAGAAATCACGCAGGCCCATCGCGAAAAAGGTTAAAACGAACAAAATGCCGTTGAACTCGAATAAATCCTGCCGAAAAAATTGCATGACATTTTGCCACACACATTTTTTAGGCGCCGAAACAGCAATTGACCACCACGCGAACGTATATATGGCCTTACGGCTGGAATGGAAATTAATTACAAGCTGATTTAAATAAGGAGAATGGGTGCTTTATAGTATATGCTAATAAAAATTTGTAGGAAATTAAACGACAATTCGATGGGAATTTGTAATGAGAAATGCAAGAAATGTTCGTATTACAATGGAACTTTACGGTGAGATAATAAAATACCTGATTATGCAATAATTTTTTTGCACAATTGCTTTCCGTCGCGGAACAGAGACAATATCAATCCATTTTAATATTCCAATGTTTTTATTGTGTTGTCATTGCTTAATATTTTGATTTATAGTTCTCATTGTTTTTATTTTAAATATGAATACCCATCGGGTCCGGTTGTGGTAGGTATAGTCTTTCCAAGTTCAGTTGGAACAGCGTAAAAAGCCCAGAATTTGCCCGTACCCATTATAAAGCGACATTCGCTGGTGTATACACGAATTTTGTTTTAAAAAAAGATGAATTAACAATATTTTGTTCTGAGATTAATGGCTAGTGTTACTGTATTATTCTTGCTTTCATTGATGTAAGACTTTTTGAAGGATCAGTATAGTTTATCCAATGTCAGTTTAGAACGATATAAAAACAAGAGCGCGACATTCTTTTGTAAACCGACCTCGCACGCGTGCGATCCATAGGCGCAACTTACTTTTCAAGGCAATACGTACAGGGGCGAGCGTAGGTGCGTCTTTACTATGTACATACTTCGATATGCGATGTAAAGCAACGTTAGGCGTGGTTAGTAGTTGGATTGGTGACCGTTCCAACGAAGACCGCGTCCTCGCCTCACACATCTTCCAGCGGCTTGTATATCAGTGTATGCGCGGAAGCTATACAACCTTAGGCGAGGGTTGTATAGGAGATATACCATCCTTCGGAGGGGATATAAAGCCGTCGGTTCCTTGTCTATTAAATGTTAGGCAAGTAAAAGATCCCTACTCTTCTTAAGGGAAGAGGTTCGGCAAAATTCCTGGTTGGGGGTAGCTCGTCTACAGGCGTCGGTGTTAGGCCTCAGTAGCGGAAATAGGCCGACGTTAAATAAATGTATAAAAAAAGGGCAATACGTGTCCTACAATATTTTGAAAATCGTTTATTATATACGTAACACTGTTTTGCAGATTTACTAACTAATAAATTATTATGACAGAATGTGGTTAAATGATAGGTTAGGTATATGTATATTGTGTGTTCGTTTGTATAAAGGATTGTAATATAATACCTATATACTTTTACATAAACTAACAACAAACTTTACTCACTTAGTCAATGACATTTTCTACATCATTGACTATTAATGTAGGGAACTAGGAAAACTTGATATTATAGAAAACATCAACGTCCAGCAAAACCGACGGGATGTGTGAGTAGTTTTTGCCAGGATGGGAAGCGGAAATGTTATATACCTTGTTAGTAAAATAGGACGTTAGAATAAACTTAACAAATAGTGATAAAATTAATAGCATAATTGTAATATTTACGTCCTGTTAAACACGATAAAAATTAAATAAAACATAATTCTCATTAAAACGCCGAGCTGTCGTATCGCAAACAAAACAGAGTTAGTTATGTTATTTTACCTTTTAAAATATAACTTATATCAGAGTAAGAAAGTTTAAATAATAATAAAATTCTCATAGTTCCAAGAAAAAAAATGCTCACATGGTAACGGAGTTATCAGTTAGCTCATATCTTCGTGATAGTCAGTAGAACACTGTTTTATAATTTTGGCTGACAAGAGCAGTGTGTTGGGTACGAACCTATTTTTACTTCCGGCATGAAGAATTATAATACGTTTTCCTCTTGAACACGGCGCATTCAAAGTACAATTTTGAGTCGTGTCTACTATTACGACCTAAAGTCAGGACAAGCAAGCTAGGTCCCAGATCTTACAAATCCTTGTAGTGAGAGCAAACAATAAAAATAACAAGTAAAAACAAATATAATTTATTTAAAAATCAGCAAGTACAGTACAATGAAAGGTAAAAATCTTACAATAAAATAAATAACAGATATATCGAAGTCTAGGTTAAAGCTAACGCTATGGGAAAAGAATTATTGATCGAGGTCCGTGCAGGTTGTAGAAATCTTCACAGCACATTTAAATAGATTTTTTCTCAATCGTAAAAGGGTAAATCATATACCAAAAAATGTGTACCCAAGAATAGCAAATGATCCAAAAGTCCAATCCAAAATAATCAAAAACAGAACAATTGGTAAGTTCTGTATCCAAAATCTAACTGTGCCAAATCGAAATCTGGTCTTCCCAAAATCGTCTATAATTAAAGTTACAAAATTATTCTCAAAATTAAACTCTAGCGTGAGCACGTGTCAATAATAAATCTATGAAAGCCAAACTTACCCAGTATACTCTTCTGAATGATACTCGCTAATTAAATTCGTATAAATCGAAATTTCAATCAAAACAAACCAAAATATTAATTGAAAATGTGTTAAATTTAGTCTTTGATCCGGTACCAAACCGAGGAGCAACCTCGTGCCTTTTAAATTAAATGAATCACTTCAGCTCAATTTCTTGATCCAAAAAGAAAGTTTGACGGTTTCTGGCTGATTTTTATAACCTTTTATAACTCACAAAAACAAGGGGAAATGACAAACTGACAGTTCGACAATTCGGCTGTCAAGAGTACCAACTTGTGAAATGTTAAAAACTAAATCGATTATTATGGACTTTTCATCATTAACTATCTTTACACTATCATTTTGTAGACAATTTTTATACGCTAATTATAATAATAGTTTATATTTTAGATTTCCTATGATATACACATCTATTTAATAAATTGATAATATTTTCTTAGGGGAGCCATCTGTTGGCGAGAAGCTTTAAAAGTGGTAATTGGATATTAAATTAGAGAGTGATGAGATCTATCGCTAAATGTATTTTATTACGATGTATTGACGAGTTCATCAACTGAAACCTGTTATTATTAGTTTGTGGATGCCAGCGAAAGATGGCACGTCACAACTCCATCCTACCAAAATAATTTAAAAAAAAATTCTGAAGGATTCTTTTTTGCAACAAAGTTATTTAAATATAAGTATACCAATAAACTTTTACTAAAAGAGTAAAATATCTACATGTACATATCAAAATAGAAAATTACCAAAAAAGGTTTTCCAAGAATAATAAAAATAATTAAACCGCAAAAATTGAGTCAAAAGCAAATAGTTTTCTGGTACTAGCTGGTGACAAGTAAATCAGATCTCAAATTTACTAATACAATCCCAAAATGTGCAACATTTCCAAAAAAAAACATGTTTAAGAAGAAAAGAAAATTTTTGAAAAATACCTGATTATAGTGTAAGACAAATTAAAATATCTATATAAGAATGCAAGTAAAATGTTGTAAAAACTTTACAGTGAAACAAAATATCTCAGTACATTGTAGTATGTATCAAACTAAAATAATATTAAACTTGTCGTGAAGCGACAAGAAAAAAAATAAAACACTATAAAGGTGGTAGCAAAACACACAACAGACAAGGTTACTCTATGCATCAAGACCCTTACTGAATATTTAACACAAAAGACAACTTAAAAACTACAGTATATTATGGCATATACTAGCTAAAATTAAGAATTGAAGATTCTTAGGGTGGCCAAGTTATGGTACTTGCAAAAACCAAAATTGTCGTGATGCGACAAGTGAAAAATTTCAAACACCAGAGGGGTGGAAGCAAAATATTAGAGAACGGACAAGGTTCAAAACATTCTTAGGATAAACTATTTACCAACTCACTCTGAGCGTAGTTTCCTGTGGGTAGCAGCCACTTGCATAGAATCGCCAGAGACTTACACCCTGTACATTCCAGGCAACCGGTTCCGTCACACTCCATTCGCCTACTACATATAATACACAAAGACTACAAAAAAAAACTAAACTACTTAAAACTAGACAATAACGCCAAAAAGGAAAATTAAATCTTGGTCAATTTTTGGCCTTCAGTAACGAGAAATCAAGTTGTTTGGTCACTCAATCGCTAACTGGTATTGAGAACACGTTGTTCTTTCTATTACATAAAAAGATCCCACCCAAGAAAACGACAAAATGCAAGATTTTCTCTTCTCCCGAAATTCCAAATAGCGGTGAACTAATTGGTAAATCGACTTACGCTTTTATATCGGGGGAAAACCACCGCGCAACGTTAAATAAACGTACGGCACTGCACGGTTCCACGAAAACAGTCTCGCACACCACTTTCTTGTTTTAGCACTGATCGTTCCGAACATCAGCTTGAATTCTCTACCGGCTGCCCGCATCGGCGCAATTGTACATCTACTCGACTACACCTTGAGGGGATAAATTATTTCGATAACATGGCGCTGCCAGCTGTACACCATTGTAGAGAGGTATAGTAACGGACATCCCTGGTAGAGACGCTGAATTTGTAATATTTTAAACTGACATTGGACAAACTATACTTTTGGGACAAGCAGCCTTAAGGGACATTGTTGTTGTAGTAATGGTTTGTCGAAGTAAATACTAATGTACATTTTTTCCATTGGATTTTTAAGATTTGGTTGGCCGTCATTTTCTTCGCGTGACAATGCAGATATAGCGTCATAATCATAAATTTTTCTGACGTAAATAATCAATTCCAAAGTATAAACGGTCAACTCTAAAAATGTGCCATACCTAAAGTTATTTTAAAATAATTGCCCATAATTTGATTACTTATTTTATTGTTACCTAATTATAATGTATCTTAAAATAGCGAATCCCAATCAGCAGGTGAGCTTTCTGTTTAATGTTATAGCAGCACCGTACAATAGGCGAGTCTAAAATAGTTTTTAATATAGAAATTAAACATACAATGATGTTTATAAGTAGATGCTAATAATAAATACCGTTTTAACTTTCCCAAAATTTCCTCAAAGCATTGCTTCAATTGTTGTGTAATACAATAGTTTCTAAAATATACATGCTAATAATGTTTTGGATAAAAGTCAAGTTTGATTAAAGTAGCTATTATTACTTTAATAACTTTATAATGTATGAAATGGTTTAATTTTCTTAATGCCGCATTGCGCCAAATAAATTACACGATATATTTAGAATTTTAATGTGACGTTGACTCTGTTGATTATGAAATAATAATTATGTTCGTGGCAGCAAAACCAGATTTCAAGTTTTTCTTTGATATTCTTGAGCTTGCTATTTAATGAGACTTGTTTGTTAATGTAAAAGTCTGAAAAATGTCATGCTTTTAAAAATAAGGGCATCGCTTTTTTTTCTCACCAAACGGGGTTTAAGTTTCTGTACACCTCAAACGATCAGATAATGAACTAACTTTTCTATAGAGCTACCATCGAGCGGTCGATGCAAAAAAGAGTTTTTTAAAGAAAATTTTCAACTGACAGTGTGAAATGCGTAATTTTGACAATAGACTATCAAATCCAAATTTGCTTCATTACATCAGGGTGTACTTCAAGGGTCCATTTTGAACCCCTGTAATTTTTAATATACGTTGCTGACATGAATGGTGAAGTACAATATACAGATTATTCTCAATTAATTATCGATGTTTGTACAAATCAACGATTTGAGAATAGTATCGAGCATAATTTTTTCTTGTTTATTGACTTAAAATGTTTAGTAATATGTGTTCTCTTGTTGACTGTGTATAGATTCAAAAAGATCCCCACCCCAAGCAATTTATGTCTAGTGTGTACTTTGTATGCTTCTTAATATTGATGAATATTATTTAATCTCGGGCCGTCAACCATAAACTACAGCATTTCCAATGTGAGGTTATATTTGACTTTAAACTCTCTTTCTCGGGGAATTTTGAAAATATTATCGTTAAAGCAAATAAAATGGCTAAAGATGTTTCAAGTTCCCGAGATACATTTTAAGTTTTTTATTTAGTTAGATCTGTTATGGAAATACAGCAACATTGTATGGTCACTATCCCATAAAATCAGTAGGTTCGCGTCTGTTCAAAATAAATGTATACGATTTATGTGCTACAAACTTAGAACAAGGGGTATTTTTTAAACTGCTAGGAATTGAAATTGTATTTATGAATCACTCTCTTGCACAGCAGGAGTGTTACAATAGTTCAAATGTGCTTTTAGAGGGCGGAATATTAAACATAATATTTTTAGTCGCAAACTCCTCTATAAAATCCTTATTTTACTATAAGGAACGTAACCAGACTGCAACCAACAGCTACTCTCCGGGCTATGTGTCCCGCCGAGCGCTGAATTACAAGTTACAAGTCCGGCGCGTTAAGTGTAATAATTGCATATTACCATCAAAACGCTAATGCTTCGATTGCAACAAACACCAGCCGAAAGACTGATGCTACTTAAAGAAGCTCTCTTGCCAGCCGTCACACACCACCTGTAGACTGCAGTTTCGAGCTGTTGGCTCTCGTCAGTGCAAGGTAGGCATGTGACGACCGGCACGAGGATCCTTTGACCATTTGGTACATCCCGGTATTTTTACAATAGCGACGTGTAAAATAGTCAGCAGGCGCCATCCAGCGGTCCAGTGTCTGTTGCAATCGAAAAATAAATAGCCTGACTGGGCTTAGCATACTTCAAATGTGCTTTTAGGGGGCGGAATATTAAACATAATATTTTTAGTCGCAAACTCCTCTATAAAATCCTTATTTTACTATAAGGAACGTAACCAGACTGCAACCAATAGCTACTCTCCGAGCTATGTGCTCCGCCGAGCGCTGAATTAAAAATAAATAAAAGTGAAGTAAAATAAGGATTTTATAGAGGAGTTTTCGACTAAAAATATTATGTTTAATATTCCGCCCTCTAAAAGCACATTTGGACTATGCTAAGCCCAGTCAGGCTATTTATTTTTCGATTGCAACAGACACTGGACCGCTGGATGGCGCCTGCTGACTATTTTACATGTCGCTATCCCAAAGATACCGAAATGTACTAAATAGTCAAGTGATCCTCGTGTCGGTCGTCACATGCCTACCTTGCACTGACGACAGCCAACAGCTCGAAACTGCAGTCTGCAGGTGGTGTGTGACGGCTGGCAAGAGAGCTCCTTTAAGTAGGATCAGTCTTTCGGCTGGTGTTTGTTGCAATCGAAGCATTAGCATTTTGATGGTAATATGCAATTATGCAATGCAAAAATATTATGTTTAGGAGTGTTACAATGTTTGTTTTGCTTTCAAAATTTCCAACAATTAAGTTAGTTCTCTTGATTGCGTGGAGTGTTATGTCTATTGTCTCATTCTTTAGCACTAGAAATGTGTCCATTTTATATATACATTATTGTAGAACAAACAATATGTGCAATGTTTTGTCCTTCAGCCGGAAAATCAGTCTATTAATATCCAGCTATGAATTGTACGGCACTGCCTTGAATAGATCTGATGAATCTAAAGATTTGACTGTTCCTTTTGACTTGAAACTGAATTGGAAGTGTTGTTCTGTCTGTGTATAGAAATTTGAGGTTTCGTGATTAGAAATTCAAGAGATTTTAACGTTACTGATTTGTTAAATCTGCTTAATACTGGAATTGTTATATCTAGGTTTGAATATGCCTCATTTTTTTGGAATTCCAGTTATAATAAACATTATAATAACATCGATAATATCGAGTACTCGCGTACTGCTAAGTAGATTCTGTTTTCTTAGCTTACAAGACTGCAGGAAACTTGGCGCATTTTCATTTTTACACAAATTCACAATCTAGTTCACTGCGTAAATATCTTAAATATGTTGAACGCGTAATCATGAAACCTTTTATCTTCCTACCCCACGAACAAACTCACTGAAATTCTTTTCTTTGTATTTTATGTGCAAAAGTACATACACGTCTGTTGAAAACCAGCTTGATATATTTCATTCAAGTACTGCAAATATTAAATGTACTTTTTCATAGCTATTTCTGTATCTGTTGTTCAACTTATTTTTATTATTCTTTTATTACCTGTGTATCCACATATGCATATTTTGTACTATATTCTATATTATTATTATTATTATTGCCGTGTAAATGTACTTGTTAACTCATTTTATATGCGAAAAAGTTTTTTCTTTGTTTTTCTCTTGCTATATCACATTTTCATGTATTTTTTATCAAATACAATAATTATATCCTATTGTTATTGACTTGAATCAAATTGTTCTCATTGAACAATATCCCTTACAAGACAATGACCCCTACTTTCTCGTAAATATTAATATATAAATAAATTCTATAGTGTTCCAAGCCAATGTTTTAATTATCGATATTAAATATACATTGCAAACTATATATGGAGTTGATTTATGCCGCAGTTAGTGAAGTAAAAAAACACGAAAAGGCCTTTGTTTGGTTGTATCTGCCACAAAATAATAAGGATCTCGAGCTTTAATCAAATTGAATCTTAAGGCATATACAACCCGTTATTAAATCGCGCAGAAGAAAAGGGTCTCTTTACACAATAATCACGGGCACAATGGACCGAATAAAGGCAATTTAAAAGTGGCCATTGTTCTGCGTCGAGTGCCAAATTATTTGAGGCATACCGAAACAACAAACAAACTCTTGACTGGCTGTGTGCTGTGGGATTGTTCGATCACCCCTACGTGTGTATTGCTCTCTGGTTTAGAGGAAACATAATGCTCAGGAATCCATAGAAAACCACCACCGGGTACACGTTGCACGCGATCGAAATGCCGCAAGTTATGTTGTATAAAACCAGGCGCGGATTTACCTACGAGCTAAAGAGATTTCAGCGTGAGCCTCTGCATCCCGATATTGGTCAAGTATAATGACCAATATATTTCACTTTTTGGTCTAAATTTCTGAGATGATAAAAATCGTGGTGATAAAACTAAGTTCAATTGAATTTCAGTCGTTAAACGATTTTTTTAGCTGATTAACATTGAGAGTAATTGCAAAATGTAGAACTTAAGTGCCTTTATGGAACTAATAAAAATGTTTTTTTTTAATTAATTAATGAGATCCAAGCCCCAGGAAACTAAATAATTTCAATTATAAAAATATTTAAAAAAAAATTCGATGAAATTAATTAAAATCGAGATTAAAATTAAAGTACTCCTTAATCATATTTTCGGGAGATTAACACTTCCTAAATTACTCATTCTCTCATATTAATTTCATGCAATTTTTAAATTATAAATATAAATATCATTTTATTTAACGCAGAAAAAATATATACACAAAACTTTCTTCTCAATTTGGCACCTAGAAGTTTCGTCATATTTATTTTATTAATTATTTTTTTAGAGTGATTTCACTAAAACTATGCCCGGTTTCTTTCCAGTTTGTTGATTAACATCAACTACCCATACGTGCCAAATATTATTTTCTTCTCTCATCCATTTTATTAATTATTATTTTTGTAATGACCACCACGTCTGATTTTTTCCTTGAAAAATAATATTAACTACAATACCAAATATTACTGACATCCGGCACGATTTTTAAATTATTTTTTTAGGGTGTCCACCAATTCTTGTGTCGATTTAGATCAGGACGCCTAAATCCGACCCTGTATAAACCGATAAAATGGTAGTTTATCGTACGCTGAGCGTACCATGTGGATTTTTGTTTTTATCCCCTTAACGTTGCGGTTTCTGTTCGCCGTGAGATGTCGATTTTACTCTGGATTTTGTAACGTCAGCTGCCCTTGGGGGGTAACATGAAACGGGGAAATTGTTAATTTAAGTCGAGCGCATCTTCGCGTTCTAATTTCGAGTATTAATACTTGGGGGTTGAACAGCCAGTTGAAATTACGCAACTTCTGCTTTCAAACCTAAAACACTCAATAGTCCCTATTTTAAGTGCATCGGAATGTCCCGTAATGTACACTATCTACGCAGTTTTATTAGAAAGATAATAATGAAGACTGTATTCAGAAGATCATAATTATGTACAAGCGCCTGGCTCTGAGTCTCGTTACATAATGGAATTTGTTTGGGAGACCTGTTGTAGGAATTTTAATAAGTTTTTCGGACCGAAGGTAAGTAGTTTATACCTAGTATCGTTCAAAGATTCCCTGCAAATAAAAAATGCAGCAAAAACTTTACGAGCTCATTATTAACGCCGGCGAACCAGTCGGTATGGTGTCATCAAACAAGCCGATCTATAAACGTAAGCGATTCAATTTGTCGGCGGAACAGTACAGAGAGCAACGGTATTTTAATGAGGTCGTAAAGTTTTTGTTGCATTTTTTATTTGCAGGGAATCTTTGAACGATACTATACTTCTTTACACGCGTCATAGAAACTGTACATCTTGTACGTAATATTTGTATCGACACACGTCAAATTTATTACATAATGAACTTGTGATATTTAAATTTAAACGTTTAAACAGTCACAAGTATCTGCCAATCAATATACAACATAATTGTAGAATGCAGGTTTTCACGGCCGTTGTCTAATGAAGTAGATTCTTCCGGGTCTTGCCGTGGTCGTCGAACTTGACTTGACGTTTCGCTGATCATCCTGCCAGCTTCTTCAGGAGGATTCTAAAGACTGAATCTGTTGTGTTACACTCCTCGTTATATACCTAGGCGCCGCTTCGCTTCGCTGGTCATTGGTCGCGCTTGGTTCGCTTCGCTGCTCATTCGTCGTGTTTGGTTGACCGCTGGCACTTGGCAATACCAGTCTCCACGTGTTACTAAGTCGATACCCATCCTCTCTGTTAAAGTTGTTCACGTTTTTCATAATTTCCAGTGATTCCCTAATGATTCGCGGATAATAGCGCATATTCCTTCCTGTCTAATATATTGACGTCCTCGTAGCCAATTTTATGGTTCTCGTTATTATGGACATGTTCTGCTATCGCTGACCTATCCGTGTATCCAAATCTGGTATTTCTCTGGTGTTCTTTGATTCTGCACTGGATACTCCGTCCTGTTTGTCCGATGTAGCTCTTACCACATGTGCACTTCAACTGGTAAACACCTTTTGATAACAGTTTGGGGACAGGGTCTGTGACTGAGGGAAGCATCTGCTGTATTTTCTTCACTGTTCGAAACCGTACACCTACTTTCTTTTTGAATAAAATCTTCTTCAGCCTATCTGTGACTCCCGCGACGTAGGGTAGGCATGCATACGTTGTTGGTTGTTGCTGTTGTATGCAGATTTCAAAATTGGTTGCTGTGATGTGATAGGGTTATTGCTTGAAATCAGTACCTACATTTTATTACATTCAGTTAGTATTTTTTTAAACTATTTACTGTTGGAAGTTATCGTAATGCTTTATTATGAAATAAACCTCAACAAAAACCATGTAGAGAGCAGAAAACTAAACTCCCTAAACGTAAAAACCAATCTCTTTTTTGCTATGAGTTAATTAATCACAATAGAAAACAACAAAGTTGCAGTCAATCCATATCTACTGTTTCAGCGAATCTGTATTAGCAAGGAATCAGACGATGATCTCAAGAATTATATGGGGTATGAGTTCGTACCCCTCTGGTTTTCTTCAAGGACGGTGTAATGAGGAAATGTAATAAGGCGTTCCTATACAACCTCCTCAAACCAACTGAAAAGGACGTACATTTCAGTAACCTTGACGTAGTTGTTGATGGGAGATATTTAATTCACAAGGTCGTTTGGCAAAAAGAGGCTAACACAATATCATCTATTTGTGATAGATACGTACAATTCGTAAAGAACCACTATCTGGGAAGAAGTTGTACTGTGGTTTTTGATGATTACACCAACACATTAAAAAGTGCTGAACAGAATCGTAGATATCCACTGAAGAAGTTCGTGGATCTACAGTTTACCATGGAAACTGAAATCACTGTAAAACAGGAAATCTTCTTCTTGAACACCATCAACAAGAGCCTTCTCATCAACTTGTTGATGAAGAAACTGGAGGAAAATAATATCAATACCCTCCAAGCAGAGGATGATGCAGATGTGGCAATTATATACACAGCCCTAGAAAAGTCAGTTTCCTCTTCAGTAGCTGTGATAGGCGAAGATGTGGACTTGACAGTCCTGTTGTTGGCGAAAACATATTCCTAGTAAAACCTGGCAGAGGAAAAGTATGCACAGAAACGTACTCTTCACAAGAGCTGCAGCGGCTGGGGCTGGAGCATATTCTGTTTTTTACATGCTTACCTTCGCAGCCTTCAGGAAGAGCAAATTCAGGTTTGCCAAATTATACAAAAAGACAAATCGTTAAAAGAAGCAGCTGAGGTGTTTACCAGCCCTTCATCGACACCATCTGAGGTCGAAAGAGCAGGGCATAATTGGATCCTTAGATGGTATGGTGCGCCGTCAAACTAAATATCCTTAGATGACTACAGATGTCGTTCATTTATAAAATCAGTCGCTTCGATCAAGCCAGACATTTTCACCCTCCCACCATTGGAGTCCCCATAAAAGAGGATGAGGTGGATGAAGAATCGCGCCTATATAGCTAATTAACTATTAGCCAATTATATTAAATAAAAGTAGCCGTTATATGTAAATAAAAGCAGTTGCCAAATGAATGCAATAAAATGTAGGTACTGATTTCAAGCAATAACCTTATTATAGCAAAAAATCTTGAAATCCATTATTTCAGCCAGCGTTTATATGTAATATGTAGAATATATAATTTTCAAGCAAATTCAATCTTCTTCACTTGATTCGGTTGTATTTTATTTTACAAATAAGATTTGAGGTATTAAGAGTATGACGAAAAATGTGATCCGAAACAGCGTTTTTCGGAAATCGGTGATATTCAGTAACGGATAACTCGAGAAAGGTTGAAGATAGAAACTTTTTGTTGAAATAAAAAATGTAGGAAATTTTGTCAGCTTTCAAAAAGGTAAGATTGTTTTTTTCTCTAGGATCAATAGTTTTCGAGTTATAAGCGAAAAATCAAAATTTTGGGTCGGGGACTTTTAGGATGTTTACCTCCTAACTACCCCAAACGCATCCCTGAAGTCAAAAATTCTGCCGCCCTCTATATAGTCTACAATCATTCGTTGACAGGACTAATAGGTTAGCGATATTAGATAAAGCAAACAACTATTTGCCAACCTCGAGTCATTATACCTTGACGACTTGTAGTGAGAGCCATCTACTTACTACTCTACTACTGATTGTAATCAATGATGCTGAATTAGAAGTAGCCAGTACATAAATATCTCATTCAACACAAAATAGTTAAATATTGTGGAGTGCATATACAAAACAGTCTTGCGTAATATATTCGTCAACAATTTAGAGTTATATGGCGAAGTTTATTGGCTTTTCGCAACTGGACTTGCTCGTCTGTGACAAGTCTAGAATATAGACGTAAATATTTTTCTCCACTGTTTATTTTTAACTTTATTCATGTTGCTGATTGCCAAGTTGAACTTCATTGTCCCCAAAGTAACCTTTGGGGAAAATTTAATATTGTGTCTCTCCACAATTAGTATAAATAATACCTTGCAATAACCATAACATATCTAATAATCCATTAGTAAACTACTTACCCTCGTTGACTGAAATATCATAAAAACTTACAAACTCCGTTACGTAGCGAAACTCAGAATCAGTCGCATAGCGGGACGCTAACGCCTGGACATAATTATGATCTTCAGAATACAGTCTTCATTATTGTTTTTCTAATGAAACTGCGTAGACAGTGTACGTCACGGTGATGAACCCTACGTGTATTATCTGCCCGTTGCCTACTCCGATATATTAATAGGGTAATTAATTATGTATTATGTATGATTTTGATACGGTCAATGGGTACGTAGACTACAGCTGTGAACGCTCTTCATCAAGCCAGGCGCTTTTTCTTGTTTGTTATCTTCACGCGAATAGAATGTGCGATGAAAGATATTATTTATATTTGCTTACACGATATTGCTTATCAGAAGATGAAGTTGCAATAATTGTTAATAAAATTGTTGTAAAAACACTATACTGGCCGACATTCCGCAAATTCTTCGTCAGATTTGAAACACGATAACTTCGCTTAGTTCCACAAGCATTAATTTTTCCATTTTTCTTTAGATCTTCGTGAAATTGTGAATTTTGGTAATCTAGATTTCATTTCTAAACCCGCGATAGTCACAGAGTAGTTTTTTCCGCTATGATGGCTCTGGCTGTCTCCTTCAGTAATGATATTTTTTATAGGATATGCAATGCTAACTTAGCTAAATCTTAAACCAATCGACTATAAACTAAACTCCTATCATAATTTATAACTCTAACCTAACACGAAAGAAATTAGTAATGTTGCAACTCGGGGATAATTGTGCAGGGACTTTATTTAAATAGCACGCACAAGACAACGGTAATGGATGATATGAAAAATATTGTAAGGATGTAGGAACTCATCTGCATCTATATTTTAACACGACATATATTTAATAAATTCCCAAAATATATATTTCACCTGTTCATTTTTACTTACTATATATAATGTCGAGGTACTATCTAAAGATAAAAAAACTACCATTCACCACCATTGGCTAGAAAGTTCGGCAATTTAATTATTGTTGCACTGAAATAATGGCATCAATATTTTCTTTTCAAAGCAGAGTGTATTTACAGTAACGATCTAAAGGCACCGTGAGCAAATAAACAGCGAATATTTGTTACAAACATTACGCAAATTCATACAAAAGAGTTAGTTTGGAAGGTAGTGCATTCTGTGAGTCGGATGGAACCTCGAAATATATGAATTTTTCCTAGCCTAACGAGACTACCCCCCCCCCCCCTCCCCTCCCCCCCGTTTTCGAGGATGCTGAACATGATGACGGTGATTAAAACTCTCCAAGCTTACCCCACCCCCCAAGCGACCAAAAACCACCTCCGAAAGAGGTAAACCGCGTATCCGCTGTCTCCTACCGGCCAAACCCGTGTTACCCCCCCATTTTAGAGGATGCTGAGCACGACGGATCTGAGACGTGGACATTTAGTAAACCAGATGAAAACCTACTACTAATATTTGAACGAAAAATTCTTCGTAATATATTCGGCGGAGTATTTGAAAATGGTACATGGCGCAGAAGTCATTAATATAACAATCATCTCTCGCTTTCACTTAAGCGATTTTTGTTTTCTTTCTCGCACTCGTTACTTCAGGATTTACTACAACGGCAACCAAGTACGTACACGGACTAATATATGGGTATCTAGACATTTCATATTCAGAGTTGCTAAACCAGATTCAATGCACAACGATACAAAGGAATGTAAATGGCGGGGGCTCGATCGAGGCGGCTGCGGCTTATCACGTGTTATATGAAGGTATTTACATTTATTCCACTTTGAGCAGAAATGACTGTTTATCAGGTTGCCGAAAAAATGTAGATAGTGCGACTTTCTGGTCCTGATTTTTGTTGTTTTCTTTCTCGCACTCTCGCTTCAGAATGTATACAACTATTTTTGCCGAATCTGTATATAAGACAGTATTGATAATTTTATGTGTGGCAAATCTGGGTCCTTTTTTCCTCAGATCGATCTGTCCCAGAGTGTACCCTTATTCAGGCAAAGACATCTTCTCTATTTAATACGTTCAGCTTTATAATCTTTCCAAAATATTTGATGTTATTTTCTATTTCATAATATGTTGTTATGTTGTGGGGTTGGAGGTCCCATCTAGAACAGACAAGATGAAGACTGTGACGAAGGATGTATGGTTTTCACTCAATCAGGATCGAAAATTGATTATCATGATTATCCCACCAGAAAGGTCTACCACATACCATGCATTTGATTGATGGCTGTAATAAGTAAAATTGGAGCACAACAATACTGTAGTTTTTTAAATTTACTTTGTAGACTAATTATCCAGTCAAAGTAGACATTTTAATTTACTATAATTCGCATAGAGCTGAATATTGGTACAGGTCTTATGTACACTATTACAAATCAAATCAAAAAGCTTAAAAATGTCGGTTTTTTGTATGTAACTTGTAATTCAGCGCTCGGCGCGGCACATAGCCCGGAGAGTACCTGTTGGTTGCAATCTGGTTACGTTCCTTATAGTAAAATAAGGATTTTATAAAGGAGTTTGCGACTAAAAATATTATGTTTTAATATTCCGTCCAAAGCAAATTTGAACTATGCGAAGCCCGGTCAGGCTATTTATTTTTCGATTGCAACAGACACTGGATGGCTAGATGGCGCCTGCTGACTATTTTACATGTTGCTGTCCCAAAGATACCGAAATGTACTAAATGTCGGTCGTCACATGCCTACCTTGCACTGACGAGAGCAAACAGCTCGAAATCGCAGTCTGCAAGTGGTGTGTGAGTGTGAGTGGTGTGTGGCAGTCTTTCGGCTGGTGTTTGTTGCAATCGAAGTATTAGCTTTTTGATGGTAATATGCAATTATTACACTTAAGGCGCCAGGCTTTTAATTTGTAATTCAGCGCTCACCGGGGCACATAGCGAGAGTAACTGTTGGTTGCAGTCTGGTTACGTTCCTTATAGTAAAATAAGGATTTTGCGACTAGAAATATTATGTTTTTCGCCCTCTAAAAGCACATTTGAACTAAGCTAAGCCCAGTCAGGCTATTTATTTTTCGATTGCAACAGACACTGGACGGCTAGATGGCGCCTGCTGACTATTTTACATGTCGCTATTGTAAAAATACCGGAATGTACCAAATAGTCAAAGGATCCTCGTGCCGGTCGTCACATGCCTACCTTGCACTGACGAGAGTCAACAGCTCGAAACTGCAGTCTGCAAGTGGTGTGTGATGGCTGGCAAGAGAGCTCCTTTAAGTAGGATCAGTCTTTCGGCTGGTGTTTGTTGCAATCGAAGCATTAGCGTTTTGATGGTAATATGCAATTATTACACTTAACGCGCCAGGCTTGTAACTTGTAATTCAGCGCTCGGCGGGGCACATAGCCCAGGGAGTAGCTGTTGGTTGTAGTCTAGTTACGTTCCTTATAGTAAAATAAGGATTTTATAAAGGAATTTGCGACTAAAAATATTATGTTTTAACTACCGAATTAATAAAATTATGCGGGCAATGTAACAATGCAATAACTCATAAACGGCAGCCAAAAAAAACCCTAACGCTGTATATTATTGTTATGTTGTATTTTAATTTATCATTAACATAATCTTGGCTCCTGATTTAAATAGCGTGGTGTGTTTTCCGTATCAGTACATTAATCGAGTCAATTACACTTTCTTTAAAATACCAAAAAAATATGTATACCGCCGGGACTTCCAGCGAAATTTATTACAAAATCTAAAATCTCGCATGCACCACGACGTCATGTTTTCAGTGCTGTCGCCTTGTTTAAAATTTTAATTACTACCGAAATGAACATGCAAAATTTAAATGCTGTTTAACACCGAATTAACTTTACGACAAAGATTCACAGATAACCTGACAGAGTTGTTTTCATAATTAATCCTTCCGACAAGTCAATTTCAGTTCACTTACAGTATGTTCCGGGATATTTGAAATGCGAGTTTTGCTTTTATAACCAACTCTCAGCACCGTCTCATGTCTCATGTTTTGAAAGGTTTTTGCTTCACAACAAAACACAATATTTTTAGCGAAATTTAATTAAACAAGAATTTATAAAGTATTCTTCGTAGGGTTATCTCTATACATAGGATATAAAAGTTGCAGATTAAAGCTTCAGTGGCCCTTATAAGCCGGTCAAAGTAGACAAAAAAATAGTGGCAAGTGTACAATAATTCGCATAGAGCTGAATATTGGTACAGGTCTTAGATATACTATTACAAATAAAATATCAAAAATCCTCACCGATCCTACGTCTGCTAATTTATTTAAGGTCAAAGGTAAAAAATATCGGTTTTTTTTTACATTTTTCTCGTAAACGGTGTTATCATAAAAAGGTCAGGCAAAAGTTGCACATCATGCGTCCGTTGTTCTCGAAATGTAGCACAGAAATGCATATCGTTTAAAAAATCATTCGCGAAATATACCGTTCGTGTTTACGAGGTACGGCATATACCCGAAGAAAATATTTTTTCGCAAATTACTATAGTGATGATTATTTTGTCATTCTCAGACAATCATCCGAAATTCCAATTACAATGGCTATAGTAAAAATTAACTTAAATGTTTCTAGTTTCCCGTATAATCACGCGAACGGCAAATTCTTAAACAGAAAACGAGTCGGAAAAAATGTCTATAGCGCGAAACTCGGTTGCCTCGCTGAGATTCCATCGATTCGAGCTTTATTGTAAACAATTTCGGAATTTGCCGGTCGACTTGTTTGATTTAATCATGAAGAGCAAAATTTTCTCCGAAATTGTTTATCGTCATTAATAAACAATAAAGCTTTTTTTAACCATTTATTTAACGTCGGTCTATTTCCGCTATTGAGGCCTATCACCGACGCCTGTAGACGAACTACCCCCACCCAAGAATTTTGCCGAACCTCTTCCCTTAAGAAGAGTAGGGATCTTTTACTTGCCTAACATTTAATAGACAAGGGACCGACGGCTTTACATCCCCTCCGAAGGATGGTATATCACCTACACAACCCTCGCCTAAGCTTGCATAGCTTTCGCGCATACACTGATATACAAGCCGCTGGAAGATATGTGAGGCGCGATATAGCTGACCGGATGTGGTTAGGTCGGTCACGCGTGAGTTGTCGGAAATAGAGAATGAAAAGACCTTGAGGTATCAGAAGCCCCTACTTCCCATTTAAAAATTTAGGGGTTGCAACCACCACTCGAAGGGGGTTGAATTTAGGAATGAAATTTGTGCGCTGCAGGACGTCATTTCAGAATCCAAATTCGACGTGTTTTGGGATTTTTATAAATATGCATCGATTAAGATATTGAATTTATTCCACACACTGTATATTTGGTTGCAGGATAATGTATTAATCAATAACTCTTTAAAAAACAAAACTGGAAAGTCTATTGACATTGTTAAACTTATTTTTATAACTATAGTTCTATTTAATGTATATCGGGTACATAATCTTTTATCAACTTTTAATGGACGGCCCAATTTACAACACAATAATTTGCAAGTTTTTAATTAAAATTTCTCAATTAGAAAGTGTCCCCCCCTGTTGGTTTTTCGCTAGCAATGGCACGTTATATAGACAAATTTTATAAACTAGCCATGAAATTCATAAGTCGAGATTTCTTTTGAATTTCTTAAAATGGTGATCTACAAATTTATCCAACTGCATCTGAACCAACCATTTATTTTAGGAGATAAAGCATAAATAAATATGCTTATGGGCAGAGAAGTGAAACCAGCCACAAATTCATTATCTGTCTAATTGGTTAGAAAAGTAAGGTTTGCCTAAACTACCTACTTAAAATTTGTGTTATCAGTTATGGATCAGAAAGTTTGTTTCATTTGACCTACCGCATATTGAGGTAATTAGTAGTAAAATCTACGATCTGCATCCAAACAGGCATTTATTTTTGCCAAACTCGTCAGATAACGGTTATAAACCAGAAACGGTAATTAAAATCTTTTAAGACGTTTATCGGCATGGATGTAATTGTAATTCTCTCTTGAGAATATTCTTAAAATAGTCCTCGAGAGTGTTGTTTTTTTTCTATTATTACAAGAGAGGATGTAGCCGGCTACCTGATGCATTGAATGAGACAGGCAGGATCCATGCCGGATGCTGTACGGGAATCATTTCAATTTCGAGCAACTAAAAGCGAAAGTTTAGCATTTCCCATGTGAACGTTTTACCTCGGGAACATACGCAAGTTTGTCAATATTTAAACTTTAACAAGTCATCCCAATAATTCTGATTATACATTTTATCAAAATTGAAACAGTTAATATCTTTAGCAGCTGTACAGTTGATTGTAAAAATGACTGGTACAGCTCTTGTAAGCAAAAATCTCAATAATTTAGTTGTATGCATATGTCTGTAATTAGTATAGTGTATACGACCAGAATTGAAACCGCATAAAAACTAAAACCGGGCAAAAACAGTCGGCATCTCTTTATTGTTTTTCTTATGACAAGCATTTCTATTTACCTCCGTAAGAGATGCCGACTGTTTTTGCCGGTTTTTAGTTTTTATACGGTTTCAATTCTGGTCGTATACACTTTACTGACCAAGCCTGTCGAGAGGAGGGAGGGGGGCAGAGGAGGTCGTCATTTGTTAGGTATGATTGATCAGTACACTGTAGGCACTGCTGCCACTTCCGCAAAATACAGTGCTGAGCTGGCTATTCTCCAAATACCCCAAGAGGAAATAGAACTAAAAACATTTTGCTTCAATCTAAAAAGTAATGATATTCATGTTCCTCATGTTTACCTTCAAGAGAAGGAGATAATATCAAAAACTGGTATTAGTCAACCTGAATTTCTCTGTACCAATTTTCTTACTTGCAATGAATACATCGGCGGGTTTTCTACAGATAAAAGTATCCTTCAATATATAGTTTAAATTAAAACTATTATTTGAAAGGAGTTCTTACTTTCAATTAATTTCTGAAAGTAAAACTTTTATTAAACTTCATACCGTACCTAAGACAAGGACGTTTTGTTACACTATCATTAGAAAACAAACACGTATAATGCTGGTATATTGATCCACTTGTTAAATATTAATGACATTTATAAAAGTGGCGAAATAATTTCAGATTAAACTATTTTTCTGTTGTACTACTTTTGTTATAATAGAGTTTTTTTTTTTTCGTTATTGAAACTCGAAATAAGAATGTTTTTGTTACATCGATACTTTGTCTTAATTAACGAGGTGTACGACGAGAAATTTTCAATTAAACTTGACTAAGCCTTCATATTAAACAATGACAATTTAAGTTGCAAAATTTTACATACAATCGAGGTAGAAACATTCCTCATGATTCTAATTTGTTTTCATTACTTAGTCGTCATTATCTGCATCAGTTTTTTCCTCGAAAATGTGAGATGTTGATGAGCAGATGTGGTTGTTCTCGTACTTTTCAAATTTTGGCACGCCATATTCTTGTGCATCTGCAGCAACCAATGCAGATAAGCATATTATTTCTGCATGTGCACCATGCACATTTATAAGCGGGCTTTATATTCTGAGAAATAAAACATATGATGTATTTACTTTCTTTACATTTACATGTCGTTAGGAATGAGCCAGCTTCTAGAAATGATGGTAGAGTCTGAAATGTTGAGAAAACCTTATCTTCTTTTATGCTGCCACCGATATTATAAAAAACTCAGTAGGTTCTGGATGCCACAACAAATTTAGCCAAATATTGCTTTGATATAGTAGGCCCTCAGATGCTACAAATAAGGACTATTTCGGTAGTTTTTCAGCGGTCCTTGAAGTAGTCAATAGTCTCCGCAGATAATTCAGAGAACTGATGTGTCTTCATTGTTCGTATAGTTCTTCTGAGTAAGCCCCAGCCCCGGATCCACATTCTATTTTTGAACCAACGGTGTAGATCGACACATCGGGTTCATTGTTGAATTTATGTAGAGGATTATTAAATATATTCTCGTCGAATTTATTTCCTAAGTTGAAGCTGCTATAAAATCTTGCACACTCTTCGTTTGTGTTCTCACAAATTCACCAGAATTTGAAAAATATGTAGAGTAAAAAGTGTTTAGAATGCCATTTTGAATAAGAATACACTATGTTAGTAACCACATTATGTAACCCTTTCGTTTCTCCCCCATGGAAAATATTTTACGCTTGACCCTTTTTTTGCAAAATTTGCGTTAAAAATTTTTAGTAAAAATTTAGGTAAAATCATATTTTTTGTGAGGTCACTCCATGTTCACCCCCAGTACAGGGGTTGAAACGATTAGGCTTAATTTTTTTAGCTTTATTAGTCTAATATTATCAAACTATAATAAAAAATTTGAAAAAAAGTTACACGGAATCATAAAAATCCGTTTTACCAGCTACTGCAACGTTATGGGAGTTTTTGTCAGAGGAAAATCTATTTTGTATTGTAATAAACTATAGCCTGGTGATCGAAATTAGCATAAGGTGATAACAGTTGATCTTGGTTACGGGCTGCCGTACTATAAGAAAAAATGGCATTTTCCAATAACAATCTTTCTGACTTTGTTATATTAAAAACTATAAACTATAAAAAAAACTTTTTCTATCATGACGCTTTAACGTAAACTGTTACCTATATTGTTTTCTGTTTCTTAACAAAAAGCAAAGTTGTAGTTGTGTTTTAACAAGTACTAAGTAAACGTAATGCGAATTTAATGCAGATAACTCTTTTATACCAATATGTGTTCTATTACATCCTATCGATGCTCCAATAGAAGCTGAATATAACACGTACCTGTAATTTGCTCACGAGAAAGTTATAATTGAATATAATGATAATCATTGCATGTCGGTAAAAAAGGCAGCGAACGCGTGAGGAATTTCAGATAACAAGGAAGAGCAGCTAAATTCCTTATATGTAGCAGTGAGATCAGTTTCACATTTCCAGTATGCTAATACGGCCTATGTATATGTTTATATTTTGTAATTGAAAGAAATTATTATCATGATAATGTACCTACGTAATTAATTCTGCGCTTTTGCATCACCATTAAATTTAATATAATACCTCCCTTATGTGTATGTTTTGATTGGATTTTATTCAGAGACGGTGTTTCTAATGTACAGAATTCTTATAATAAGCACTAAGCTCCACGCTATGTAAAGTCGTTTTGTTCAAGCTCGAGTATTTATTAGCATATACAGTGTGTCACCCTAAAGAATGTAATACCGTTATAACTTTTCTTTTTTTCCGATTTGAACCAAATTTCACATATAGAACAAAGTAGGATGTACTGTAAACATTCGCCCCCTACAAATGCAAAGCCATTTGCGTTACCAGAATAAACAGAAAATATGAAAAAATCTAATTAAGCATTTTTTTTTCGGAAAATTTTATTAATGAAAGTTGTTCAGGATTGTCCGAAAAAATATTGAATATACATAACATTCCAAAAGCAACAAGTATAGTCCAAGTAAGGACTTCCCTGCATTCAAATAACGCAATAAAAACTTTACGACATAATTATTATCGCCGCGGGTCATGCGGCCTGCCTGTCATCAAAGGACCCGACGCACAATAAAAACCTATAATGGTAAGCGAGTCAATGGCGGTCGAGACAACTCAAAGAATGATGGTATTTTAATGAGGTCGTACAGTTTTTGTTGCGTATTTTATGTGCTGGGAACTGATTTCTTCAACTATAACTTACAAATTACTTGACATCTTATGTTTAATTTAAAACAAAATTGTCATAGCACTCTTTGCTAAACAAACAAAAAAAAGAAAAACCATAAAATGATATTTTCGGATTTGGACATTATTTTAAACAAAATTTCAATATAAAGGAAAAAGTAAGTACACAAGTAAAAAGGAAATACACAAATTTTACATCTCTTTATAGCGACTTATTAGTTGTTGACTGGGATACGCTTTTAAATGTGGATGATATCGAACTTTGTTGAAATGTCTTTAAATAGAACTTCTTTAACGCTGTCAATATGAATTCCCATTACAAAACTGTAGTATAGTTCAAGTAATAAGTTCCCGATACATAAAAAACGCAACAAAAACCTTACGACATAATTATTATCGCCGTGGGCCATGGCAGCATGCTGCATCAAACGATCCGACGCACATTAAAAACCTATAAAGGTAAGCGAGCTCGTTTCTGGCCGAGGTAGCACAAAGAGTAATGGTGTTTTAATGAGGTCGTAAAGTTTTTATTGCGTTTTTTATGTCTCGGGAAGTCCTTACTTGGACTATAACAGTTCCATCAAAACTCTGGATTAATGAGGATATCAAGACAATGATTAGGCATAAAAGAGCACTATGGTAAAGATTTAGGCGCAGCAGAAGTGATGAGGACTTCCATGCTCACCGACTGTTTTCGAATCATCTATCGCTGCGCGTATCACGTACCAGGAATGAATTTGAACAAGGGTTGGCAGTTAGCAATAATCTCAAGAGGCTGTACAAGTATGTTCGCTAGCAACTAGACTCGACAGTCGCTATGCCTCAGCTCAGAAGGGCGGATGGATCCATTTCTAGTAATCACAGCGAAGTAGCTAATTTGTTTGCCAACACTTTCTCTCAGATCTACACAGTGGAATCTTCTGATGCTTTGCGCAACATTCATCATCTTCCTAGAATGCCCGCTGATCTGATGACAAATATTGACTTCCAAGAAGAGCCAATTGCTGAGAATTCGAGCACTAGACCCGTCGGCTGCACCTGACATTGATGAAACATCTACCATATTGCTTAAAGCTTGCATCAATTTCATCTGCAAACCACTCAGTATTATAAGGAAACTGTCCTTCGCTTGTAGAGTATTACCTTCCGAGTGGAAACAAGCATCTGTTAAGGCCATTTTTAAGAAAGGGGATAAGTCCAGCTCTGATAATTTTCATCCAATTAGTCTTACTTCAGTTGTTGTCAAGATGATGGTATCAATCATTGTGGACAGTATGAGACCTTTTCTCCTTGCAGATAAAATTACCCCTGTCGAACAACACGGATTCATCCCAGGTCGCTCAGTTGACACTAATTTGCTGTGTTGTGTATCAAACTGGCCTCTCAAGTGAGACCTATATTTCCGCTCGTTACAGAAACTGGAACAGTTGGGCATACGTGGGGGTTTGCATATGTGGGTTCAAGGCTTCCTTACCGATCGAATGTTTTTTATTAAAGTTGATACCGCAGTGAGTGACAGCAGAAACGTGCTCAATGGGATCCCCCAGGAATCTGTCTTAGGACTCCTGCTATTTATCACATATACATCCGATCCACGGCATTGTATCAAATCCCGTTCTTTCAAAGCAGACGGCACAAAAATTTAATGCACTCACTAACGGATCACGTACGGTACGAATCATGGTTACCGAAACATCGATAAGTGTGCAGTACTCTATTTAGGAAAACACAATCCACGCTTGAGGTACAATATTAACGGGAAACAACTGGTTTAATCAGACTCTCACGACAATCTGGGAGTCATCATTACGCACAATCGTTCCTGATCCAACCATATTGCCTGACAAGTTAAAAAGCCAACACCAAAGTGTATCTACTGAATAAAACTTTCGTCCACTTGAATCCCACCACTTTATCCAAACTATATAAAACATATGTTTCGTCAAGTACTCGAATTCGCAAACAGTGTATGGTTCCCAACTTTTAGAGATTAAATAAATAAATAAAATATTTCTTTATTTTGATGAAGGGTTTCTTAAAGTTTTTGGGTAATTCTGAACAATTTTCTTTAATAAATATTACTGATAAAAAATGCTTAATACGATTAAGTATTTGATTTTTCCGTTCATTTTGGTATCGCAGGTGGCTTTGCATGGAGTGAATGTTTTTTTGACCATAAGTAGATCTTACTTTATTCGTTCAAAGTTCCTCCTCTGAAATATTCTAATGAACTATCTTTGGGCTACTATATTAATAATAATATAATTAATAAATAAGAATAATTGGTTCTATATCGACGTTAATAAAATTGTCAAGCTCCCACATTTTTACGTCTTCTTTTATCACATGGGCAGGACAGACGTCTTTTAATTTAAAGGTATTATTCCACCTTTTACCTGAGCCCATACGAATTCGATGAGGCTAAGTTCACAGTGGTAGAGTGGTAACTGAAGTATAGTTATTTGGCGACGCATCGTATACGTTTAATACGATTATCTTGTCATTCTGAGAGCACACATGTTCTTACACTTTTAGCAGGAACACAGATCACATACATTAACTGAAGATTTGTTCGGAAATAACTTATTTTTAGGTTTAATTGCAATCCACTATGCATTATTTTCTTGAGTTTAAGAACGTACATAACTTGACTTGTTTGTTCTGCCGGATGCTAACATATTTTTGGTAGTGCTAAAGTGTAAAAAACATACGAAGCCACAATCGCGACGCATAGACAATGAAAACACAAGTATTCGTCTCGATAAACACATCGTTCGCGATGAAGTGAAGGGATATTTCGGCACAATTTTAAGATTCCTTGTCGCCTTCGAAGTGGAGCAAACTGCACTTGATGTTGCGTTCGGGTGCATCACACTCTCGGCAAGGCGTCGCTGGCATGACGACGGTCTAGACGTCTGCGACCTTGCTTGAAATAGCCGAGACGCCGGAAGACTCCGGCCTCTGTCCGGCATTCCCGGCCCCATCTGCTTTTAGCCTTTCGACGTAGATACTGGCCGCACCAAATCGCTCTATCTCAAAGTCAAGTACGCTCCTCTAGGCTCCTGCAATTTCTACTGCGGCACACCCACGACAGAACGCCGCACGCAGCGCACTCCACACGAACCGTGCCTCACGGTTTTCTAATTAGCCAAGATTTATTACCAAAATAAATTCCGTCAAAATGCAAATCACTTCCGACTTGGCTGCATAGTCCGCTAAGTTATGTTCCAGCTTTTCGATTACAACTTGACCTTGCTTACGTATGTGTGCTAGAGCAGTTCATTAATTTATGGTAATCCGACTTCATTATAAAATCGCGGAGAAATGCGGAAATTGGTAAGATTAAAAACGGTGCAACGTACCTCGTTATGTTCACGCTTTAACCGGTGCTGTTATAAAAACAAACATTCCTCAATAAAATCACAAGTGGTGCGCTTTTTTGTAACACTACAAGCCCTACCGTTGCTCCCTGAGGCACAGTTTTATTGAAGCAATTAATGGTTTATTTATTGTTCTGCTCATTTATTATTTTAATAATAAAAAGTAGCCGCTTTACTTTTGATTTATTATGGTTTAACGTCGTACTCAATTTTTATGGTACATCAATAAAACGGGTCTTTTAATATATTGTTTGGAAGTCAAATATACAGTAGTCCCGGTTTGTTTGGTTTTATTCTCTGTACACTACACGCTTTCTTTGTGAACGTACACGGTGTAACTATACAGTGGATAAATATCTTCAAACACAAATGTTATTTTGAATTTATTTATCCAGAGCAAATCGAGTGACTTTGATTTGTATTTATCTAGGTACTTTTCAAGCCATTATATACATCGGAAAGATAACACGGGGAATATTTACATTGGAAACCACGTGTACACTGTTTACATTAAGGCACTTGATATCGATACGTTCACCTCTTACTTACTCGCGCTATCCAGCCGTAGTATTTATAACAGCTTACCTGATTTACATCGTCCATTATTATTACACATATATCGATAGGTGCTGCTACATAAATTAAGTCAGGATCGCCCAAAGTGGAACAGGATCGTACGGTGCCGCTTTGACTGCCTGGCTATACATAATGCAAGTCAGAATAATAATTGAATGACAGAGAAAGTTACTTATTTTACAATGTCATTAGCATTTATTTATACGAATCGAAAATGAAGCAAAATATACCACATTAATTCGGCTCGAAGGACCAAAATTATGAAAAAGTGCTGCAGGATAATTTACCCCATTAGTGGAGTAAGAATACTCCAAAATAAGGCGATAGAGAAAATTTTACACAGAGCAACGCGACATAGAAAAATAAGTTTGTTTTGGTGAAACTAAGAATACCTGATGAATATACTGAAAACACGTAAACATTTGAATTACGGCTAACTTGGCCAAAATTAAACCGAATTTGATGAAATTTGAGACGAAAGTAACACATATAATCAAGAAATAACTTGCCAAGTTTTAGCAAAAAATATTCAATAGTTTGGCCGCAATTTCATTTTTAGTCCAAATTCCACAAAATTTCGAACGAATTTTTTTTTTAACTAAAATGAAGGTATTTTAATGTACTCTCACGTGATGTAACTAAAAAATAACTTTTTTTAATTTTATTTTATTCATGTTTTCTTTTTCTAGTAGTTGTACTTGATGTGCTACTACAAGAAGTGTCTACTTCCGTATCGGTAACTGCTGGTGTTTGGAATATTTCTTCACCCCCGTCATCGCTAAAATCGTATACATTGAAATTTCGGGGGTGGCTGTGTGTGAAGTCACCAATATAGGCTGTGGGCTCTATGATTTACTCAAAATTTATATGACTTGGGGCCGATATATCCACCTCTAATTTGAAAATGTTCTTTAACTACCTTCCAGGTCGCCTGATTTGTCTGAGTAAGAATCATACAGTTTTATGTAGAACTTACCATTTTTCAAAAACTGATCCTCAATCCTGCCATAAGATTTTCTACAATCTGCTTGATCCCAAAGCCACTACACACATTCCTTTTAATATTTGCATTCAGAGCAGGTTTAGTAGAAGCAGCAATGTTGAGCCAATTAACAGTAGATAATAAAATATGTTCTTTCTATATTCTTACCTCTTTTGCACGAAGGCAATGAGCAAGCATAGATATTTTTCAAGTGTATTGTTTCTCGTACAAAATAGATTGTACGCACATTCATTTTTTTTAAATTGTACATTCATTGTACATTTGTAACAGCTTATAATTAAATACAATAAATGTCAATGAAGCCTGTCATGTATTGGTCCTGAAAGCGCTAGCATTCCTCTAAGTGAGAACGAATTGTGTGACATGTCGGAACATTTTTACTAGGATTCCTTCCAACTTATTGGATTAACTCAAGATTGTCGGTGAGTCCTAACAGGATATCTACAAAAAATGCTCAGCGGACTCATTGAGACTTTCGGGGGACCTTCTAACTGTTTTTTGGCATGCCACTCTCCTAGTTGCTTGTCAAATTTGTATACGAGAAGTCAACTCCGGTTATATACACGTATGGATGTTGATTTAAATTGATCTGTTTATGATCAAATGAATACCTTCTTTGGAATGATCAACAGGTTGAGCCTTCGGTTTTTCTTCTTTTAAAGTTTATGTAGTCATGTAATTTTAATTTATTGTGTACCAAAGAAATTGTAAACTCATGGGCTTAGTCCGATTCTGAGCGTCAGTAATCAAGGATTAAGATAAATACTCGGGCTTAACACCGCCGAATCAAAGTCAATCAATCTTGTTTTGTATATTGCCATCTCTTAAGCAGTTGACAGAATTGATGGTATATGATTAATGGTATATTAACCGATTGAGGACTGTATTTGTTAGAAAGGGGTGCTATGAAGATCTCACGCTTTCCATAATTTATTAATTAGAAAGGCGAAGAGGTTATTTCGGTGTTTAATTAATAATTTTGTGGGAAGTAATCTGATTATGTTTTAAGAACTTATCAAGATTAATAGTGTTGCTGACAGGTTGCAAATTTCAACTTGGCGAACTCCCGAGAATTAATTCATTACTAAAATCTCTGAACCGTTTTTTTAGTGTTCTAGTAACATGAGTGTGTATATTATATGGCATGTTTACGCGTGCATGTTATAGATGACAGGCGGCACTTTGTTTAGTAAACGATTTGAAAGCATTTACGTCATATTTGAAATTTTATTATGAATATCATTGTCAGAAAAGCGGACAATAATTTTCAATACGCTGGATCATATTATCAACAGAATGAAATAAGTAATCACCAGCTAGAAAATTCTTGTCTTACGTCCAAATTGTTTATAAAAAAGTCGAGGCAAGAATTCAAGCGATGCACGTCACGAGTGATTTCATTAAAGAAATTTTAATACTAACATAATGTTTAATCATTAATTACGTTAAAAAGAGTAATTCTTGACATCCAGTTATTAAGATTTTTTCAGAAATAGGTACAGTTTAATGGGGCTTCATGATTCTTAGCAGTATTGTCTTATTTATAGAATCGATCTGTGACGTGCATCGCTTGAATTCTTGCCTCGACTATAGCAATCTAAATTACCGCCTCTAGAAATGTCAAGCTAACACGAAGGGCCACTAAAAAATTTAATTGAACTTTCATATCAACTATTTCTGATCTTTTTACCTGTCATGAAATATTTAGTGTTGTGTCCTGTGAATTTTAATGCTTCTTTCTCAGCAGTAGCCTACAAGTTTCGTAATACTCGTAATGCAGCTCCTAATTTTCTGTTTCGTTTGACGAATTTTCTTTATTTAATTGCAGATTATGTTATCTCCAGTTTTTGAGTCTAGGGTCTATGAATGGAGAGTACAGGATACTAATATACCATTCTAGAAACTGCTGGATGGATATTGGAATTTTAGCTCGAATTTGAGAGAAGGTATCACTGAATAAGTAGGTTGGAATAGCCAGTCTCCTGTTCCATAACAGATTCATCATCATCATCTGCATGTGACAGAGCAATTTGTCAATGACAATCTTTGCTTAAATTGTTTGAAACATTTTGATATGATATCCATTCGAAAATGTACAGGAGCGAGATTGTTTTGACTGGAAAATTCTGATATTTCTCAATTTTTTTGCATTAAGCTGAACGCTAGGTCTAGAAAGAGTGCTGTCAAGTAACTTCTTTTCCGGATGGAGCAGTGAGCTCAAACTTATTTCTGTTATAGATTGTGCAAAATAATGGTAGCGATTTTACAGTTCGGCTAAGTGCTCCTGTTATGTTAGTTTACTTAGGAACTTGTTCTTTACTTGATTGAAGACAGCCAATACTGTATTACATACGATGCGGAACAGTATGTTGTTTACTGCTGCTTCTTCATACAGCAAACTTTAAGGGGAGTATACTTTTTCTAAGACAGTACATTTTGTTGTAGTTTCGTCAATACTACTAACAAAACCAAAATGTCTTGCCTTCTGCGATGAAGTCAACGAAATCAAATGCTGAAGAATGGTGAGCTCTTTGCTGATGATCAGTGTGTCAGCATCCACCGAATATTGGCAAGGCAAACCATTTTTAACGCCTACATTGACTGGATTATTAATTAAAATTCAAGATGTCATTCTGTGAACTTCTGATATGGGTTGGACACTTTAGTAAAGTGTTGAAAAGTACTTTAGATTTGTGGTATTAAGCATGTCTGGTTCTTTCACTTACTATGTTTTATAAAAACTGATCAGTATCATCAATGGGATGTACTAACAATTGGGCAAGTAAATTGAGATGAATTAAAATTTTTAAGAATCTGTCTAGATAGCTGTCTTCCCGAAGTTTCTCGCAAAGTTTACAATGAGGGAGGAAATTTCCGGTGTAGCTTGGATGATTGTGTATGTGACGCGGAAGATAGTGTAAGTTCCTGAAATAACCCAACTTGCTGACAAACTTTATTTAAATACTACTATCAGCTCCTGCCTAACCCTTTGGTGCATGAAAAATATGAAGCAATCAATATTCAAGTTTTGAGACACACAGTATATTAGTTCATCCAAACCCAGTTGCTGAGTAATTAATATTTTTCTATGAAATAGTCTTTTATAATGAAATATATGGCATTCAAAATATTGTGGAAAGTAGTAATTTGGATAACTGAGTTGTAAAACATCGACAACATATGTGGTGAACAGCAGCGAAAGGTGTATACTTGCTGAATTAGAGACAAGGGAGAGCGGGTGTTATAAGAGAGAGTTTATAATACGCCGTGTATCTGTGTGTGAGAGGCTGATTGCGAACTGCTCAATGACATTCTCTCGCGTCTGTATTGCGTTGTCGCAAGTCATTCATAAATGCAACTACTTGTCTGGACTAGTCTTACATTGTGCCGTGGTGTATGCCCGCGAGCGAACACATGTGCTGGGGCCCCGTTATGCCTCATTGGCCGCTCTAGGCTATTGGACAGGTTGTCGAAGGCCTTTGTCACTTTCTTTCGTATATGTTGCGAAATAAGTACTCACCTTTGGTTTGTAGCGAATTTTGAATAATTTGCTGGTGTTAGGCGATGCTCTAGAAACACCCAAATCCGGGTCTAGTTTCTAATGTGAATTTAATTTTAATACAATATTATGCTGTGCGCCATAGAAAATGCAGTATGTCTGTTCACGATTAAAATTTTGAAGCTGGAGATAAAACACTAATAAAAAAATTATAGTATCAGGAGCTACGATAACATTAATAATCATTTGGGGCACCAAGCGTGTGCCCTGCGGGCATGCTTATATTAAATGATTTATTCCGTTTTATGAGATGTCCCCAGAAGACTCAAAAATTAATCCACTCTCCTATCCTATCTGCGTCACGCCAATATGTCATTGAATATCGTCATCCTGCTCAATACTGTAAAATTTATATAGAGGGCGCTAGTGATTGCATACCTCGTATAATACAATTAAATTGAAATGTACCGCTGTCTTCATTATATCTTCTTGTTTTGCAAAAAAATATACCTATAAATGTGAGCAGCTAATAGTCAATCCGTTTGAATTTCTCGGGTTACTGGCAGGAGTAACGTGGGCGCCACTTATGTCACCTAGGAGAGCGGAATCGGGTCATTTGTGGTCTTGAAATATACACTAAGTTGTCCATCTGAATTAGTATGCGGAGATGTCGTTTCTAGCTACCTCAATCCGTTGTTGCTCCAGTTTTATGTAAACGGAGATCATGGATACAGTAGTCGCCCTATCTGTGTCACCTAAGCTCTAGAAGTTAAATCGTGTTACTCTGCTGACAAAAGAAGAACTTTAATATCAAATGTTTTTCGGTACTTTCTCGTAGCATTAGCCACGTGTGGTCAGACATTATTGGGTTTAAACTCAATTTTCTAACAATCTGGAATAAAGTAAAAATGCTGCCACAACATAATATAACACCCCCACGTCTTAACTCTACTCAAGCAGTGTTCCATTCTATGAAAAATTGTTCTAAAACCAGTGTGATTCCATTTCTCATCCCCATTTGCTTGCATTTGACACCATGCAGTGGTTGACCAAGTTTGTGATTCGTTTTTTCCACCTCAGCCGGTGTCGAAAAGAATAAGGGCCACTCTTCGACACTCGAGCCCCGGAAACGATTTTTCGGTTTAAGATCGGCCGCAAGTTCAACTGATAGGACACACTACCCACAAGCCGGATACGCGAGACTGAGTAGCTCAAGTGGAGAAACGGTACTCCAGTGGGTCAATTTTGGCACACATAAATATAATATTAAAGCAAGGTGAGTTTCGAATACGAAATTCACTTGCAAATTGATAGAGCTAGGTGTGTTGCACCTTCGGTTACTTTGGGTCATATTTCTAGGAAATATAATCTCATTCAGTTGTTCTTAGTGCCTTCTGTACTTTTACTACATACCAAGTATGTCAAAATCTTGTAACAATGTGGCATTCTGATCAATTTTACCGATGAAGCGCTATAAAAAAATTACTGTATTATTCATTCCAATTATTATTAAATAATCTCTAGGGTCGCATCTCAAAATATTGTGTAATTATAAAAAGAATTGCCTGTCAACATTGCTCTCTGCCAGAATTAGGATTCGAAACCAAGGCATTATAAGCCGTGATTAGCCGCGTTCGACACACAACGTGCGCTATCACCACTCGGTCAGTTGCACATAACTTTCATGTCTTCGTATTAATCGTATTTCATTGTTCATGCAGTATTAAAATGTCGAATATCGATTCAAGAAATATAGATTTTTTAATAAAGTATGTTAATCGTTAACAAGTGTTGCATTTTCGCTGGCATAAAGCATAGAAATATAGACCGAGGAGCTGGATATGTTTACATTTTGTTTTGAGATTTTCGACACACGGGGTGTACTCTTGAGGCAGGTGTGTGTAGGAGAGCATGTGGTGACCGGAAAGGGAAGTGACGTTATATAGCGCCGCCACCGTGACCATATAGGAGGAAGTTCATGTTTTGTACCGTGATTTACCTTGTCGCCACTGACCTGCAGCCACTCTGCCAATGCTGCTGGGCGGGCATTCTCGTGCTTTTGGTTCACCGTCTGAAGTTAAGTAACGCACCCGCGAACAGGAAACGTACAATTTAACGGCGGGAAAAATATGATTCAGTTCTATAATTGATTTTACGCCTTTTGGTTTTGACCAAAAATATAATAAATACGTAAACACACAACAAACGTTTAACAGAAAGGGCGTCCGCGTAGCCTTTGTAGGGAATGCGTAGCATATGAAATTTATCATTTTTCTTTAATCTTTGCGATAAAATTATAAATGTACAGGGTGTTCCGAAAACTCTCTTTTAGAAATATTCTTTATATGCTGAGTTCAGTTTAAGAGAAATCTGTACTGAAATTAGAGTTTCAAATCCAAAATAAAACTCTAAAATACGTTTTTATAACTTCCACATCCAGCGGAAGTACAGTAACGCAATATATATATTATATGTATTTTTTTCCACGACCGGGAGTAGAAATCGATTTCTATGACATCAAAATTGTGACAAGTAAAGCATTTACTCCCTAGGGACGAAATAAGACAATAATTTCCCTAGGGGAGTTTTTATTACATTTTGTTTAACTATTGGGCATGAAATAAAAACTCCCCTAGGGATATTATTGTCTTATTTCGTCCCTAGGGAGTAAATGTTTTACTTCTGTCACAATTTCGCTCCAATTTATTATAATTATTTATTTATGAAATAAATGTTTCTACTCCCGATCGTGGAAAAAATAGTATATACACCTCGGGAGAGACCGCCATTTTTTCTCTCTCCCTTAGTATATAATGCACTATTTTTTGTTGAAATAGGCTTAAAATGTCATGAAACGTCGAGATTTTAAATTTGAGCGAAAAAAATGTCTGTCTGTCGGTCTGTCTGTAATTTTTTTTTTTTTTTTGTCCGCATGTTTACTCTGGAACCGTTTATATATTGACTTGAAATTTGGTACATTTATGTATTATAACGAGATTTGGAATTAGATTTTATTTTGATCTAATTCCGTTGAAGTGTTCGGGGGTAAATAAGGGTAAATAGGTAAAGCAAGCAGGTGACAGTCCATAAAATTGCAATTTAGGGCATGTACGAAAAGTCGTAAGTCAAATGCAGCTGCGTTTTGAAGATTTGACCCCGGTGTCGACTATGTAGAATATCGTGATATCATCTGCAAATGTAAAAAATGTCTTCTTTGCTGTATTTTGAAAACAAACCTATAACATATATTTATTTATTTATTTAGAAACACTGTTCTACAGGTAATTAAACCCAACTACAGAACAGGAGGGTAAGCAAAGAAATAGAACTATAAATATAAATATAAGTAGAAATAGAAATAAATAAGTGAATAACAAAGTAAAATGAATGTTTTTGGCTGATTGGACTGGATCCATAGTGCCACAAAAAAAAAAAAAAAGTAAAATGAATAATCATATATAGCAAAAGTAAATTCAAAATTAATACAAGTGAAAGAGAAAAGAATGTGTATTATATTCTTGCATGTAAAAACAGTAACAAAGGTACGAAACTATAAATATCTAAACAAAACAAATAGCTATAAAAAAGTGAACGTGCAAAAGAAGAGCAAAAAATAAAATTAAAGAAAAACAAATCATTTACTTAAAATAAAGCGATTTTAGGTCATTAAGACTGCAACTAAAGATATCTAGGTCATTTCCAGAATTATTGCAATTATTACAAGCTGTATATACGGGCGAATGCATAAGTGTATTCGTACGAGGTGTCGGGAGATGGAAAGTTAAGTTATTCCTAGAGGTTGCTCTGGGAACAATGAAATTTAATTTAGATGTTAATTCTTGACAATCAGTTTTATTATGTATAAGTTTAAAGAGGAATGCTAAAGAAAAATATTTACGCCTATTTTCAAGGCTAATCACAGAGTGTTTAGCAAGCAAATCTGGTTGTGGAAAACCGATAGGTGGGTACACACCGTTCGACTTCCAGCTCAGATATTTTAGGAATCGACGTTGAACCGATTCTAAATTATTGATGTGTGTACTGTAATGAGGTGCCCATACAAGGGAAGCATACTCGAGTTTAGATCGTACGAAGGTAAAGTAGAGTAATTTAATAGTATCCGGATTTGTGAAATCACGAGAATTTCGCACTATAAATCCGTAAGTCTTATTAGCTTCGAGGACAATGGCATCCAAATGTGCGGCAAAACTAAGTTTTCTATCAAAGATAACGCCAAGATCTCGAAAGGTTGCTGGACGTTTCAAACTGAGATTGTCAAGATTATAATCGAAAATTATCTGTGTGGTTTTCGTCGTAAAAGTCATGACGTTACATTTTTCAGCGTTTAAGGGCAACTTATTTTGCGCACACCAGGCATTTACCTTATCTAAGCTATTTTGAAGACGAAGACAGTCATTGAAAGTATCGACAGTAGTAAATATCTTTAGGTCATCGGCATAAATAAGGCAGTTTACATCAATGACATCTACAATATCATTGATAAAGATATTAAATAGCAATGGTCCGAGTATGGACCCTTGAGGAACTCCTGATGTCGCCAAGTATTCGACAGACTTAAACCCACCCGATACAACATATTGAGTCCTGTTTTGTAAATATGATTTAAAAAGAGTAATTAAAGAATCGGACAAACCAAAAGAACAAAGCTTATGAAGTATCAAGTTATGGTCAAGTCGGTCAAATGCCTTTGAGAAGTCCGTGTAAATTATATCTGTTTGTGATTGCAAATTAATGCTTTCCGCAATAAACTGTGTAACACAAATAAGGTTCGTCGCTGTAGAACGGCCTTTCATGAAACCATACTGAAAAACCGATAGTTTATTGGAGACATAATGGTATATGAATTCATGCAGTAAAATTTCTAAGGCTTTGCAAAAGTTACAAATAATTGAGATTGGCCGAAAGTTACTTATATCGAGTTTATCACCTTTCTTATATATAGGACAAACTTTTGATCGTTTCCACAATTTTGGTATCTCACAGTTCCTTAAACACAAGTTAAAGAGAATTTTTAATGGGTACGCTAACGCATATGCGCAATCCTTCAATAAAAATGCGGGTATTCCGTCGGGGCCAGTCGTCATTTTAGGTTTGATTTTCTTTAAGGCAGCTGTTACTTCATTTTCATCAAATTCCCGTAAATGAATAGTTGAATTAAATCCTTTTTCGTCTAACAACGTATCAGTGAGATCAGATTTAGGCGCGTAAGATTTGCAGAAGAAATCAGCGAATGCATTAATAATGTCTATCGGATCATCAAGTTGCCGCCCGTTATATAACATTTTGCTGGAGACATTAGACGATCCTTTCTTATTGTTTATAAACGACCAAAATTTAGTTGGATCATTTTTTATATTGGCTTCGGCCGTTTGAACGAACTCCTTATAGGCTATAGAAATGTCAGCTTTGGTTCTAGATCTCAATGATTTAAATTCATCGAATGCCCGTACATCACCATATATCATTACTGTACCTTGCTGTACTCCATACTTAACTCCTTGCATATATGCTTCATGTATTTATTAACTTTGGGCGTTCTGGTTTCTGTCATTTAATACATTTCTAATTTCTGTGGTGTTTATTTATTATTTATTATATTTATTTACAAAATTTAAATAGAATTCTGTGTGAATGAATTTTTTGTTAAAACTAACAGGTTGGCACATGTCTATGTTATTGTGTAAGAACGAACGGTTTTCATGCCTTAACAGAGTCAGGACCTTCCCACACCGACTCCACATAAAACGTATGAAATAGAATTTTTGTAAAATGCATTTTCTCACGTTCTGTTGTCTGTGTTTAGTGCTAATTTTTCTCACAGGTGTAAGTGTATAATTCGACACCAGCAATAAGGTTGCGTTAATACTCAATGAAAAAATTAAGAGGTTTATTTTATTGCCTTTTGAATTGCAGCAGGTATATACGGCTGTAAAGGCCCCACCTGACGAGTAGTGCAATTATTATAGTATGTAAGCGGAATTTATGGCCAAGCCATAAAAGTGTTCTATGCATTGCGCTCGGTTCATTCATGAAAGTCCCGCTGGTGCTACTATACGAGAGGCTGGTAAAAATAGTAGGTTTATCCGCCTCTTTGTCTTTTACGCAATTTCTTATTTTACTGTTGAAGCATTAAGGGACAGGTAGATAAATGTTAAAAAGATTTTAAGAAATATATGTTATAAATATTACTATTAATTTATAGCTTAAAAAACACAAACAGTACAATAATTATAATAAATAATCGGTACAAGTGAACACATTAAATAATACTATATTGACATTTAAACTTTGACTAACAATAATAAGGGTTTAGCGAATCATTTAATTTTTTCAATTTCGAAACATAATCTAATACTTTTACCATAGATCATAACCTGAAGTAGGTTCATAATTAATATCGCCGCTTGTATGTTATCGTTCAAAGATCCCTGCAAATAAAAAATGCAACAAAAACTTTACGAGCTTATTATTAATGTGAACGATCCATCTTTAGAGTGTCTGAAGGACTTATATTTCTATATTAAAAAGTTAGAAAAAAGAAAAAAAATAGAAAAAAAAAATTTCTTTTTTTTTCTATTTCTATTTCAAAAATGAATATTTACGTTCACAAAATTTAGGGTTCAAGATGACTGTTTCAGACGGAGAATAATATAAAAATCATACTTACTGTCGTTTACGCTTAACTGCTGCTCTAATGGTATCAATTGGACGTCGTAACACTATAAACCTAACACTGGACGTACCACACTTTCTTAAAATTATACCTGAAAGGGAATTTTGTTAGAAAACACAACTAAAAGACAATATATAAAGTTCAAAAATGTATATATTAAATCTTCAAAAAATTTATGTTTTTACAACAACTTTTAAGAAATATGTTTAACAAACACTAGTCTAGCCCGTGTACAATACATGGTGAGGAACGGAACGATTTATAATGTACCAACTACCATCCAATATGCGGTTTTATAAGCTAACGATGCACAAAAAGATTCAAGAAAGTTCAATGTTACTGAAATTTGGTGGGCTTTTGCTTGCCTGTCTTATAAACGTATTTTTATTTCACATTAATTTTGGTCGCTCATCAGAGCTTAAAAATGCTTGAAGCGCTACTACTTCTAATTGTATTTTGCAATTACAACTTTTTACGTTCAGGCAAGGCGGATCCCATGCACGTATGAGTACATGGTAATAATACTTTTCTGACACCGAATCACTGAGGAACCGGTTTAGGGCAAACCCCGTCAAAACTCATCGTTTCCCCGTCAAAATCGACTGCTAGGAAACGATGGGGGTCCCATGTCGCTAAGGGCTATTTTCGCTAGAACTCCCGATATACTTTGAATAGAGACTGGTTTAACTTGTCCTCATATTTAATACCTCGTAAGAGTTGCAGTGCTTGACAACGTGGATTCGTAAAAGGGTTTTTCATCTTGAAGTCAAATTTTATTACAGTTTATAAAATTTTGGTGTCGGGGCGACATTACGTCCCTGTGCAGCGACATTTACTACACTTGCTAAATTGACGCTCCTTGAGGAGTTATTGAAAATTTTGCATAAAAAACGCTCCGTAGAGCGAAAATATGATTACAAGTATTAAAAACCTCTTCCACGATATTTTTACGTGAAGCACGCTTTTCGTACGAAGTATTTCCTAAGTCGGATTTTGTTACAGCGTCGAAAAGTACATCGGGGTTTTAGCGTTTTCCTTAACATTAACACCGGCGACCCAGTCGGTATGGTGTCATCAAACAAACCGACGTAATTAAAAACCTATAAAAGGTAAGTGATTCAATTTTCCGGCGGCATAGTACATAGTCGTATTTTAATGAGGTCGTAAAGTTTTTGTTGCATTTTTTATTTGCAGGGAATCTTTGAACGGTAATATATCTCCTAATTTAAGCAGAGGTGCGACGTATACATTTTTCTCTATATAAAGGGAAGTCTTTCTTCGCCAATGATAACTATTTTTAGGGGGGATATTTTGGGTGGCATTGCACTCTTATTACTGTTATTAATGTTGTCTATTCATTATCGATTTGCGACACACATTAAAAGCATACGGCCCTTCGCAGTATCCGCAGACATTGCTCCTTCGAGCCAGATTCTTGTCGAAGTGTTCTCCTTCGTAGATAAGCTGCTCCGTGCTGTATCCGCAAACAATGTGCGTTGTACCGCGTAAAATTTTAAATAAATAACTTGAATTCGAATCTCCAAAATCATACAATTCTTGTATAACCTGAAAAAAGTAAGTAAATGAAATGTTAAGAACAGAAAAAATAACAGCATAAAACTTACCCAGTCACCGATACATTTAATCAGTGATAAAGTTTAAATTTAAATGAATAGACTAGATTTATGTGCAGACTTTATTTTTAGTTAAACAGAGGGAGCTCAGTTTTTTTTGCTACGCTGTAGTTTATTATTATATTTATTAGTTAATTTATTTACCGATGCATAGGTAAACTATATTACGTATGCGTTTAAAAATTCCATCAAGATCATGCTGCATTGCTATATATCCTTACAAAAAAAAATTCATTGTTAGATGTTCTTAGTGGTCAATCACGTCGATCAGTGTAAATTTTTCATTTTTTCTAAAACTATTTCTATTTCATTATCTAATAATTGTCTTGGCTTGTCGCGCTATTTTTTCTCGCTGTAAACAACCCATAAATCAAGAAAATGTTTTCTATTTCTAACGAAATTTCACCGAACTGCTACCCATTCATATAATATACCTACACTTACATTTATTTTAATAATCATAGTATGGATATTACAAACTGACCATAAAACATTTAGTATAACGTTGATTTCCACCGGTTTAATGTTAAAATTCAACATAAAGTGAACATTATTACCATCGGAATGCGAGTGACATATACCATGAGGCACATTACCATGGGGAATTAAACCAAACATCGAAACGAATGTGGGACAATCCTTATTTGTATTCTTCGAACAGATCGGATTGGGTTTGAGGAATTGAGAGTTGAATATATATTGGCGGCGACTTCTAATGAGTAGCCAAGTTACTGACGTCGCCACCGCCCGCCCGTAATTCGTTATAAGCGATAACATCAACTGGGCCGGTCACTCGGTGTCTGTTGACATATCGAAGGTGTTCTTGTTTTTCAATAACCAGGATAACTACTGTCTATGGACGGATTTATGAGATCGCCCACATTACGGAGGAAAACACTAAAATACTCAGCATGCCAATTTTGGTGAAATTCTTGTCGGCAACTTTAAAATGCCTTTAGTTTGTTGATTTGATTTATGCCCATTGGGTCTATTTTTAACAATTACGTAACATTAACTTGCTACTAATCTGAATTTTGCGTTAAATTGTAAAATTACTAATAGTCGGAGATCCAGAGGAAGCTATATTTCAAACGTATACATCTGTTTGCCATACTTTTAAACTTCAGTCTGTCTTGTATAGTTCAAGTAATAAGTTCCCGATACATAACAAATGCAACAAAAACTTTACGACCTCATTAAAATACCATTACTCTTTGCGCTACCTCGACCGCAAATCATCTCGCTTACCTTTATAGGTTTTTAAAGTGCGTCGAGTCGTTTGATGCAGGCATACCGTCGTGACCCGCGGCGATAATAATTATATCGTAAAATTTTTGTTGCGTTTTTATGTCTCGGAATGTCCTTACTTGGACTATATACAGTTTTCTGATGAATCCATTTTCGTGCGCAAAGCGTTCATCAGTTATGTCAATTTTTCTCCTCATTTTAGTGAGAAACGATATGGATAGTCGTTTTTGGATATATGCTGTTATTCTTTTTGTTTTGTTTTTTTAGCAATAAAAATCGGGCCACAAACTGATTCCATGTTCTTTTTTTCTATGCCACTACGCATGCTTTTTTTGTAAGTTCACATCCTGTTTGCTATCAGTTCCATCGTCGTCTTTGTTTGTTGTGCATGTATTCAGATATAAAATTTGTCTAAGTATAAAAATTGCAATTAAAATCGTCGACGCTCCATTCAAAATTTATTCATTGCATTCCAGTTATAGTTTTCAAAATATCACGAGACATATTCGAAAAATTATATGAACCCGATTTTAAAAGTAAAAATAACTCTAAATTGTTCTCTATGGAACCTGCGTTATTTTTACACTTTCCGTGGAATATTAATCTGTCTAAAATTTTGCCATATATCAAATTGTTTGGAAAGGTGAATTTTATATGGTATAATAGTTCAGGTAGGTAGAATTTGAAGAAAATATTTTTTACTGTTACTGTTGTTTCTTATTTTTACTGTTATTTACTTTTTTAAATAACTTTTACTTCTTACTTTTATTTTTGTACTGAACTGTCCTCAGCCCGTTGGCTCTGCTACTTATATATCCGTGGCGTTTATTCCAGAATTCTCTGTCATTTGGGTTAATCATTCGAGATATTTCTACTCTTATATTCTACCTTTTTGTGGTAACTGTCGTAATGGCAGTTCGCCAGTTGGTCCAAAGGTGGCGCCATTTTACCGGTAGCCGACTAGGCAGGCCTCCTTTCACTCTGCTACCAGAGACTAATTAAATTTCTCTCCGTTAGAGGACGGCACATAACAATATTTTTTTAAAGTAATGAAGAAACATATTTTTCAACACAAATCTTTTTTTTTCATTTTAATTTTTTTCGTTGTAAATAAATTAACATTAGGTACTCAAAAGTGACATATTTTATTCTGCTGTAACAATGATTGAAAAATACGTTTTGTGACGTTTCTAGCAGATAACTATTATTCATTCAAAATCTAATATGATAAGTCTACATATACCGTCCATCTAATTCTGATCAGCTACTACATTAGTACAATACATACATAAAGTAAATCAATGAATAGGTCGTGTAATAACTTCCCCCTTATGAGAAAGCAACAACAAATTCAATATCCAGAAATAAAAATAATGTTATGTGCCGCCCTCTTATGGAGAGAGGTTTAATCCCTGGTAGCAGAGTGAAAGGAGGCTAATTAACTACCAGTAAAATAGTAGTTCACCAGTTGGCCAGATATGGCGCCATTATCACGGATAAGCTAGAATCATCCCTAATAACAGTCTGGGATAGCCTGGAGTGGAATGGATGAATCGAGAATAGGCGCCACCGATATATAAGTAGCAGAGCCAACGCGCTGGAGTCAGTTCAGTACAGTTCTGAGATGAGCCAAATAATCGGATAAGATAAAGAATAGTAACAAGTTGTTAATTATAGTAACGAGTCTATAGTAGATAAAAGTTTAATTGGTGAGTTATTATAAAGACTAATTTGTAATTTGGTAATAAATAAATCAGTGGTTCGTGACAAGTCGGGTTGCAATTACTGAACCTATGCTTGGAAGTGTTTAATACAGGGTGTAACATGTGACAATACGTAAAACTTGAACAGTAAAAGTGGTAAAACTAGCGCAGATGTAAGTCAATATACAAATTCGTTTATTTAAACATTTTCAGGTAATTCAAACATACAATTAAAATGTAAAAAGTAGTAATATTAATCTAAATTGGTTTATAGCAAAAAAAATAAATAAATAGAGAAAATAGCGCTTTTGTTTATTAATATCTTTTTTCGCCTTTAATGTAAACACAATTACAATTATTAATAAAGCTGAGATGACTTTGCCCTTCACTAGTGTTTAAATTTCCGGAAATTTTCTAGCCAGTGCAGTGGAACATTGTTTAGAAGTAGTCCTAATTCTCATGCATAAATAATGAGAGACATATTGTGCAAAATACAATTATTATTACATCATAGCGTTGCGTACAAAGATAGACGTTTGTCTAAATAAACTGGTGACATAAATTGTGAAATTGTATCTATTTATTTTATTTATCATTATAGTGACTATTATTAAGTAAAAAACAGCGCAAATTTTTTAAAATGTCCACTTTTACAGATATAACGTTATTCCCAAACGAAAACATTTAATGTAGTCTACCTTTAGAATTGCATTACAGTAATTACCATTGACCATTGAATACTTATCTGTTGAAAGAAATCTAATTCTATGTAATCAATAGAATAAATAGAAATAGAAATATTACCCTTATTTTTATTATATGGTGGACTCTAGGAGCGTATTATGTACAAATTGATTCGTTATTTATTTATACACAATAATGACCAGACAATTTAAGAAATTGTCTAGAATTACATGTCTACAGATATTGCAGACAAAAAACCTAAAGTTGTTATTTACTAAGCATGAGTTTGTTTTCGTTTGAAATTTCCTTTATAGAGAGATTTAAATGTTTTATTGGCTAAGTTTCAAATAACTTATGCCTAATAGAGTAAATAAAGGAACCAGGGTTGTTGGCCAACATTCACTCGTACTGGTCGTCCCGGTGGACATTATGCATATTATAATAAAGCCTAAAAAGTGTCGAAAATACATCCGAAATGTACGACGATGCCGGATCAAGTTGAAACTTAATTGTTTGAGGTTTTACGCACTTCTAGTCATTGTTCTGAAGATGGTGAAAGAATATTCTGGAACGTTGGCCAACTTACACGATATGCTGCTGTGATATGCAACAAATCTAAAGGCTGTTCACACTAGTTTTCTCAAAAAGTCATTATACCGAGTGAGATATGTAACACTCTAACTTTGCTATTTAAGAAGCTAAAATTTTGGGAGAGTTGTATATTACATAATTGTCCTTGTTTTGAGCCTATCAAACATTTTCTTCAGTTTCCGGTTTAGGCGGAAGTGACCCAAACTTTGTTATTTTCAATGGTACCCTGTATATATTTTTTACTTATCTGATTCGTCTTTAAATTCTCTTTTCAACTATGTAAAGCAACATCACACTTGTTTTTAAAATTTAATAGCCATTTTATTGTATTGAGTCTAGGTGGCCATGATATGAACCTTGACAGATATTGATGCTTAGTGTGTCGTGATATCAAAAGAGTCCAAAGACCTCTGATTTGCAACTTTGTGTCTCATATTCTGTTAGGCACAATCAGTAGCTGAGCAACCTAACTAGATTTTTCTTATTGAAAAAAAAAGAATCTCTAAACAATCCACGATATCATAAAAACCAAAATAGGAAATCCATTTTTTTATTTGCTCCAGTTAAAAGATAAATTATTTATCTTTTATTTTTGTCCAATACAATTGATGTACCTATTCTATTTTATAATAATAATAATCTTTATTGTCCAACCCTTAACCCTGTATAATAATATAATAAATATATACAATAATACATATCAAAATGTGTGTAAGACAGTTTCACAAGTAAAACTTCGTCACAACTTAACATAAACACAGTTAAAGTAATAGTATATACACAAAAAAAAATTACCAACCAAACTCCTGCGAACTATATAAGCACTTCAACTGTAATCTTTCTGTTATCCTTCTTTTGAAGATATTAATATTTTCCCTTAAGAAGAGTAGGGATCTTTTACTTGCCTAACATTTAATAGACAAGCGGCCGACGGCTTTACTTCCCCTCCGAAGGATGGTATATCGCCTACACAACCCTCGCCTAAGGTTGCATAGCTTCTACGCATACACTGATATACAAGCCGCTGGAAGATATGTGAGGCGAGGACACGGTTTTCTTTGTGAACACGATTACGACCTCTGTTCGGTGAAATAAAAAATCTGGTACGGTGAGCTGAGACCCCAGAGGCGTTCGTGTACTTATTTTTCGATGTGTAAAGTCTCAGGGTTTGATTTCTGGAAGTGCTTGTTAGGGTCGAATGCTACACTCTGTATATTGTGGTTTGCACTATTTGTTATCACTTTATTTAAATTAGCACTGTTAGCTATTGTAGGGTCGACGGCTACACCCTGTATGTTATTATTCTTGAAAAAATAACACTGTAGTTTAAAAGAAATACAAAATTATTTATTAAAGATTGTTGAACAGAGTTGAGAAGAATTTATTTTATTTTACAAGTTTCCTTTGGAAATTGAAACTAATCGACAACAGAAATTCTGTCTTATGTTGTGTTTAAAATATATTTAAAAAATATTGAAAAATAATTTATTTGAAAAAATTCACTTGGGCGATTAAGCCTCGTAGGCGAAGGGAAAAAATTAAAAGGGGGCCACTTAAGGCGAAGTATTTTAGTAAATGAAATATAAAAAAGGGAGCCACATAAGGCGAAGTGTTTTGTTATAATAAAAATGAAAAGGGGCCACTTAAGGCGAGATCTTAAAAACTAACTCTTTTTAACCAGGTTTCGGCCTGGGAAGCTAGAATCGAACAGCTTGTCTGGAAAAGATTGCTGGGACTGGGAATAAGAAAGCCTAGCTAGACGGGAGTATCTACAACATAAGTTAAATAGTAACCGGACCCGTTCAATAGCGTCAACGGCTATTACACAAAAATTCACTTTTGAAATTTATATTTTCCACAAGAACACTACGCGAATACTTAACACAAGAGTCACTGTCAAAACTGGACTTAACTTCGGCTTGTTGCACGCTGGTATTTATACTGTTTCGAGAAAGTTTCGTTTTTCGCGCCCCGTCGAGTCTCGCATCCCGTTATAAAGAGCTGGAAAGGCTTGGAATCGCTCCGTGCGGACGAGGATGAGTCATCGATTACGCCATGTTGCGCAATACTGGAAATTTTAAGATTTCGAAAATAAAAGTTATATAGAAAAATCGGCAATGAAAATAGGAATTTATAAAAATTAGAATGAAAGTTGGATCTATTTCGGTTTAGACGTTATTTACGTTTTTTTTTTTAGCAAAATCTGACGCGACCCCGTAAGGTATTAACGGAGGTCCGATGTTAAAAGTTGTAACGCTATTAAAATGTTCCCGATAGGTGCGTAATGCATGAAGATAAGATATTAAAATGTTCCTAACGGGTACGGGTCGAGTTGAACCGAGATATTGTATGCTTGTATGTTATTATACGAGGAGTAATCAAAGTGGGTGAAATTTAAAATAGCAATCGAATTGCGGAAATTTGATGAGATGAAGTTTGAACTTTTTAGATTCGAGGCACGGAACGTGATTTGAAGTGTACAGGGGGTGATTGAAAAGTACGAAGGATAAAATGCGAAATGGTTGCAAGAAAGTTGGGAAACGAGCTCGAAGGTTAAGTTTGGACGTAGTTACGTATACGAGGGGTGGTCAAGAAGTTTTAAAATTTTGAAAATGAAATTGTTTATAGAAAATTGAGGGATTGAAGTAAGACGATGAAAATTTGGGGTTAGATAGTGATTTAGGTTAGGTTGATGAATCTACGGGGGCTATATTTTTAAGGGACGCTTTTTGTGAATTTTCTTTTATAAAATTGTTGGAATGAATGTTGGGAGTGTGTTCTCGGTGATTTTACGTTATTTGTGATTATAGAATGTACAGGAATTTTTTCTGATTTTTGTGACTTTGGATGTGGTTTTTTGTGGTAAACTATGTCTGGTTGACTTTTTTATCATGGTTTGCCATGATGCCTGAACTAATATGAATTTTTTGTTAATTTTACATTTTTTTATTTCTGTTTTTTGACTTATAGGGGTACTAACCGCGCCTAACGTTGCTTTACATCGCATATCGGAGTATGTACATAGTAAAGACGCATCTACGCGCGACCCCAGAGTTATAGTTCTTTTTTTTATATTTGATATTATTCTAGTAGGTTCCTCTTCAAAAAAAGTATTGAATTTATCAGTTACTAGAGCCGGATTGTTTATTTTAAAATTTTGTTCTTGATTCTTATTAGTCGAAGTGGAAATGACATTCCACGCTGTCTTATTTTGGTCTTTAGGATTCGAGTTTAATATCAAATTGTTATAATATTATTTCTTAGTAGATTTTGCTAATAGTTCGTGAGTTGTTTTTGCCACCAAGTACTTATTTTGTAGTTCAGGATGATCAGCGAAACGTCAAGTCAAGTTCGACGACTACGGCAAGAAACTACTTTATTTATCCTCTAATTAATAAACTGTACCAAGTAAATGAAATAAAGTATAAATACGATAAAAGTGTAAGTCGTAAAAAAGTTCCTCTGAGAGTTCGATCATAAATAATGCACCTGTGTGCTATTTATGTTAAACGATTTTTTTTTTTTTTTTTCTGGATATTTTCGTCATGCAATATGCCATAGAATTTAATGTACTGTATGCAGAAAAATGTGCTGTTTCAAATGACATTTTAAAAATGGGGGTTTAAATGGGCTATTTAAAAAAATTCCGATGACGTCACTTTAAAAAAAAATTGTAGAAATATTTTTTACAACAAATTGAGAAATTCATTTAAATATCAACGTGTCTGAGGGAATTTTTGTCACTCACTTTGTAACGATTTTAAGGGAAAGGGATTTATTCCAACCTTTTCGTGCTCACCGTATATGGTGTATTTATTACAGTTATTGTATTACATATCTCTCAATCATGTCATTCAATCATCAACTGACAACGTCACGGGTGCAAGTTAAGTGATAGGTTCCACGTTATTTACTGTTAACCTATCGTGAGATTTCAGCCATATATTTATTTATATATGATTGGTTTCTCTTTATTCCATATATGCTGTTATCTTATCTTCTGTAAGATGTATACAATGTACGTAATGTATTGATTTCTTTCAGTTAAGGTGTAATACTTTGAAGCATTGTGTATAGTCCCATGAGAATACTTGTAGAAAAAATACGAAAACAACATAAGAACAACTTTCTTAAATTGTTAATAATTGTTGCCGCTTTTAATAAAGCTTACAATAATTAGGAACGAAGTTTGTTAATATTTAGGAATGTAGCTTCCTCTGTTTTATACTAGAAATTGAAAGAGATACATTCCTTCACGTATTTAACCTTTGTCTCGGTTTTAAAAAGTATAAACTGTAAAAAATAATTTGCTGTCTTTAAATCAATTTGGTTCTTGTGAAACTGCACTTCAAATAACTATCTATCTATATTCGCAATAAATGGCTGTAGCTGCTTAGTGCTTAGCCATTCGCACAACACCAACCCTTCAAAAAACGAATTTAAATTTGCATTAGATAAAAATTTTGTTACTATTTTCTTTCTTTGGTCTAATTAACAGGAAAATATTGGTATATAAACTGAATTATTATTTTTAGATGTAGTGTAGAGGTCCCCCCTCGTCCAGGAGTGCGGAGATGCTCTAGAGGAACTTGCCAGGCACAAGGAAGTGAGCCTGATATGGGTTCCGGGACATACCGGGGTCCCAGGAAACGAGAGAGCCGATGAATTGGCTAGGCTCGGGGCCAGGGAGCCCTGTCTAGGCCCGGAGCCCATGTTGGGAATTACAAGGAAACATGTCGCTACGGCCCTTAACGAGTGGGCACAAGCAACATTGAGGGAACATTGGAGGCTGAGCAGCGGCTGCAGACAGGCTCGAGACTTTGTAACGGGGCCGAACAAGTCAAGGGCGGCCTGGTTGCTAGGTAGAAGCCGGAGGACCCTGAACCAACTGGTCGGAGTCCTAACTGGTCACTGCAGGCTCAGAAGACACCTATCACTGATAGGGGTTGAGGTAGATCCCACTTGCCCAAGATGCGGAAGCGATGAAGAAACATCGTTTCACTTCTTGGGACAATGTGAAGCGTTCGGGCGCCTGAGGTATGAACTCTTCGGCGCCACAACGCTCCCAAAAGAGGAAATGGACTCTCTCGAATGGAAACATGTCCTGACCTTCATTGGAAGATCAGGAAGGTTTCAAGAGGGAGTAGGAGGCCGAGTAAAAGTGAATGGTTGAGGGGACGTCAGGGGGTAGGTAAAAAGGGCCCATTTGTGGCCTACTTGCCAGGCACTAGGCCTCCCCCAACAATTACTACTACTACTAGATGTAGTACATTTTTAGATGTAGTACATTTTTATATCATAGCGACTATATTTGAAACACAAAAAGCAAAAAGCGGTTGGTTTTGCTTGTCCAGTAAATAGGTAATAACTTGTGATTATATTCTAGAAAGGTCATATAGCTCTGTTATTAAATCGCACTTACTGCTCTTCAATTTTATATATTGTCTAATGACACTGATTTATACAAACTTCAGTTATTACAAAACCATTATATGAGATTCGTATTAAATGCAGCATTTCTGTAGACATAATATAGATTCAATTAACCCTCAATTGGCTTTCAGTTAGAAATTATGTTAGATTAAAAACATTAGATCCGTTTTATAAATTACTAGATAATTCTTTACCAGCTTATTTATCTTTAAATATTAAATTTAGACGTTCATAGTTACAGCACGAGACGAAAGCATGTATGAACTCATAAGTATTTCTACAAGGTATTTCTAAAATTTCTGAAAAAACAATTGCTTGCTTATGATCAATTTTGATGTATTTGGATGTAGACAAGGAAAAAATTCGCAGATTTTGCATCCAAGTGCAAGTGATTTAGACGTATTTAAAATACCAGACACAACTTGTTGATTACCGTTAAGCATTTTATATATTATAATTAGTTATATGTCGTAAGCATCAATCAGTACATTACTCTATATTTAGCAATCGAATATTGTTAAATACGCACTTAATTTTATTTTCTTTCATAGTCATCGTTTTTACTAGTCATCCTATAAATAACTATCCTCCGTATTCCGTGACCTTGTGAACGATCCATGCTTTTGATGGAAGTCTGAAGGACGTATTTTTTTGTTCGAAAAACTTAGAAAAATTGAAAAAAAATAGGAAAAAGAAAAAATTAATTTTCTTTTTCCTCAACCTTTTCTAAATGCTAAATAAAAATATTACGTTCACAAAATTTTTAGGGTTCAAGTGACTGTTTCAGACGGAGATTAATGGATAAATCATACTTACTGTCGTTTATGCTTAACTGCGGCTCTGATGGTACTAATTGGAAGACGTCGTAACACTATAAATCTAACACTGTCTGTTTTACACTCTCTTAAAATTTAAATCTGAAAGGGAAATTTTGTTAGAAAACACAAGTAAAAGACAATATAAAGTTCAAAAAATGTATATTAAATCTTTAAAAAAAATTTATGTTTTTTACAACAACTTCTTCAGAGAAAATGTTAACAAACAATGGTCTGACCCGTGTACAACACATGGTGAGGAACGGGACGATTCATACGGTACCAACTACCATCCAATATGCAGTTTGAAAAGCTAACGATGCACAAAAAGATTCAAGGAACAGTTCATGTAACGGAAATTTTGGTGGGCTTATGCTTGCCTGTCTTATAAACGTATTTTATTAATTCACATAAATTTTGGTCGCTCCTCGGAGCTTAAAATTGCTTGAAGCGTATCTACTTCGTTTGTATTATGCAATAACAAATTTTACGTTCAGGCAAGGCAGATCCCATGCACGTGTGAGTACATGGTAATAATACTTTTTTGACTCCGAATCACTGAGGAACCGGTTTAGGGCAAACCCCGTCAAAACGCATCATTTCCCCGTCAAAATCGACTGCTAGGAAATGATGGGGGTCCCATGTCGCTAAGGGCTATTTTCGCTATAACTTCCGATATACTTTGGATAGTCGTTGGACTAACTTGTCCTCATATTCAACACTTCGTAAGAGTTGCAGTGCTTGACAACGTGGATTCGTAAAAGGGTTTTTAATCTTGGAAATTTGGAAGTTCAAGTCCAATTTTATTATACTTTCTAAAATTGGGTGGTCGGGGCGACATTACGTCCCTGTGCAGCGACATTTACTACACTTACCAAATTAACGCTCCTCGAAGAGTTAGCGAAAATTTGGCATAAAAAACGCTCCGAAGAGCAAAAATATATTTCCAAGAATTAAAAACCTCCTCCACGGCGTTTTTACGTGAAGCACGCTTTTCTTACGAAATATTTCCTAAGTCGGATTTTGTTACAACGTCGAAAAGTATATCGGGGTTATAGCGTTCTTTAACACTCCCCTCCTTTCCGTGAATCTTTTTGTGTAACGTTTGGTAAATTGTTTGTTTGAAAATAAAATGGATCATTGGATGTAGTCTCCCATGTGTTGTATTCGGTTATCGTTCAGACCGGCCTATCTGAACAAAACATAGATGCAAATCTAAAAATGATGATAATTTGAACATATATCGATGCATAGCATTCGATTGAATTATTGAACATTGTGTTTCAAAAATGGCATAAAAAAAGAAAAAATCGAAAATCCTCAGATTCTCGATGACACAACACAAACACTTTCGACGCACTTATCTTTCTTAGTGTTCTTCCACTAATGCGGGCTTGCGTCTGCTCCTCCTCGTGTCTATGCCTCGTCGATCACCTTCGGTGTCGAACTGCCTTCTGGAACAGCTTAGGTGGTCCTCGGACTGCTTGGCTCCAGCTATACATTGGCTCTGCTCGGTTTATATGAAACAATAAAACAAAATTTTAGTAAAATGTTTGTTTACATCCCGTCTGGGGATCTGCGACCGATAACATATCGTCGTCTTTGAGAATAAGAACACTGAATTTTGTTGACTTATATTGGTTGAAATGGTTTTCCGTGTAGATAAAATTCTCTTCTTGGGAGAAATCTGCGACCGATATCACATCGTCGTCTTTGAGAATAGGAACACTGAATTTTGTTGACTTATATTGATTGAAATGGTTTCCGTGTAGATAAAATTCTCTTCTTGGGAGAAATCTGCGACCGATATCACATCGTCGTCTTTGAGAATAGGAACACTGAATTTTGTTGACTTATATTGATTGAAATAGTTTTTATTAAAATCTCTTCTTGGGAGAAATCTGCGACAGAATCTGCATCCGTCGGATCGTTGCATCTGCCCCTCCAGCAGACGTGGCGGCATCTCGCCCTTGAGTTGCTAGACTCGTCTGAATCGCGCCCTTGCGTCAGAGTCGTCGTCTTTCCATGCCGTGCCAATGGAACATTTGTTTGGACCCTTTGGGTCGGACTCTGCTTACAGATGAATGTTTAATAACATTTGAGGACTTTGAAAAAATCATAAAAAATACCAACTCTGCCGGACACGGTCAGAGTTGCTGCAGTGAATTTGGAAGATTTGTATGGACGATACAATATCCTCGATAAAAATAACTTGTAAAAAATGCATAAAAAATACCAACTCTTATCAGACACGACAAGAAGTTGGTATGGAAATTTTGATATAAAATAAACCTAGCACCAAGTTAAAACTTAGCCTAGGTTGAAAATATAATGGAATCAGAAGTAGGAATGTTTTGGACTTTTTGAACTGCTTTCGCCTAATTGAGGCTCGTCGGCAGGTACATGAACTGCTTTCACCTTATCGTGGTCCGTCAGCAGGCCCATGAGCGGCTTTCACCTTATTGTGGTCCGTCAGCAGGCACATGAGCGGCTTTCACCTGATTGTGGTCCGTCGGCAGGCACATGTATTGTGCTCCTGTCTGCTCGGACTGCGGGACCCTCGCGAATTCTTGACCTGATTGAGAGGTAGTATCGTCGAGGAATGTGTCGTCTGGACTGTCCTCCTCTTCCTCAGATGAATTCAATTATTGGGCTGCGGGACTCCCGCGAGTTCTTGCTCTGATGAAGAGGCAGTTTCGTCGAGGAATGTGTCGTCTGGACTATACTCCTCTTCATTAGATGATTTGGAATTCAACGTTTAGTTGTTTGTGTAGAGCTGATCGCAAATCATTGACATGGATCTTTGTAAATATATTCCACTTCTGATCAATATACATGGCATAAAATAAAAAAATTGTTTTAAAATTATTCGTTAGGAAGATCGTCTAACGTGAGTTGCTTCTGCCTTGGTTCGGACGTTGAGCTGGGGATCTCGCAGATGGACCCTGGCCTGGGTCTCTGGCCCCTTGAAAGTTTCCCGGTCTCCTGTTGAGATGAGGGTTATTCGGGCATTGGCTATGGAAGTGCCACTGCACTGTGTCTGTACAGTATCGGCACGGGGTTGCCGGTCGGTCGGGTACTCGGAATTTCCCCGATCCGCCATTGAAATTGGTTTGCCTGCGGTCAGGATTCGCTGATCCGCCTGAAGAATTAGGCATAAAAAAAGGACGACCAGGCGCTCTGCCTGGACCGTCCTGTCGAGATACGTCCTCTCGGAAATGCACCCTCGGTGCTGTCGGAGTTGGGCTTCCATTGCTCCTGTTACTAGAATTTTGTTGAATTATGTGTCCCGGCTCTCGATAGTAAGACGCGCGGGACAGACGTTGATCAATAAGCTGGATTAGCGACGTCTGTTCGTCAGCTGAATCCCGCTCGACGTTAGTAGCCGCTGCTATTAACATTTCGGTGTTTGAAATTAGGTTGCTTCTCAAGCGTGACCTAATTTCTGGACGCAGTTGGTCCATGATGACCCGAGCTCTGATGGCTTCGGATTTAAAGGGATCAATACGATCGAAAAGACAGGTTTTCCTTGTGATAAACACTGCCGTGTCGTCTAAAGACGTTTGCTTGACGGCATACAGTTGAGCAATAGCTCGTGACTGTATGTCGGGAGAATTAAATCTCGTAAGGAATCTTTCCTTGAATAAGGCATACGAAGTAGTCAACGTCCTAAATTGTTCGGACCATCGTTGAGCTTCGCCCTTGAGTTGGCCGGTTACGTTATGGAGGCGATCATAGTCGTGGCTTATGCGAGCTCTGTCGAAATATTCCTCCATAATTTTCAGAAATGCTTCTGGATCTTCATGATCAAGCCCATGGAACGTCACGTTCGGACATCTTTGTCTCTCATGGGGCGTACAGGTCGACACGTTCTGTATCGCCTGCACGAAGCCCTCTGCCATTTTCAGAAACATACTCTCCATCGAAGCAGTTTGTGGCTGTGAAGCTGATAAATTAACATTATCTCCCTCCGGAAACAGTCGCTGTGGTTCTATCCCTCTAGAACCGTCGTCGACGAGCGGTGCGGTGACTCGCTCATAAAATTCTCTTGGGGTCGACCCCTCGGAGTCTTCCGCCATGAATGAGAAAGGATTTGTTGGGTTTGGGGACGGCATGGTCCCTGTTCGGGCGCCATGTGAACGATCCATGCTTTTGATGGAAGTCTGAAGGACGTATTTTTTTGTTCGAAAAACTTAGAAAAATTGAAAAAAAATAGGAAAAAGAAAAAATTAATTTTCTTTTTCCTCAACCTTTTCTAAATGCTAAATAAAAATATTACGTTCACAAAATTTTTAGGGTTCAAGTGACTGTTTCAGACGGAGATTAATGGATAAATCATACTTACTGTCGTTTATGCTTAACTGCGGCTCTGATGGTACTAATTGGAAGACGTCGTAACACTATAAATCTAACACTGTCTGTTTTACACTCTCTTAAAATTTAAATCTGAAAGGGAAATTTTGTTAGAAAACACAAGTAAAAGACAATATAAAGTTCAAAAAATGTATATTAAATCTTTAAAAAAAATTTATGTTTTTTACAACAACTTCTTCAGAGAAAATGTTAACAAACAATGGTCTGACCCGTGTACAACACATGGTGAGGAACGGGACGATTCATACGGTACCAACTACCATCCAATATGCAGTTTGAAAAGCTAACGATGCACAAAAAGATTCAAGGAACAGTTCATGTAACGGAAATTTTGGTGGGCTTATGCTTGCCTGTCTTATAAACGTATTTTATTAATTCACATAAATTTTGGTCGCTCCTCGGAGCTTAAAATTGCTTGAAGCGTATCTACTTCGTTTGTATTATGCAATAACAAATTTTACGTTCAGGCAAGGCAGATCCCATGCACGTGTGAGTACATGGTAATAATACTTTTTTGACTCCGAATCACTGAGGAACCGGTTTAGGGCAAACCCCGTCAAAACGCATCATTTCCCCGTCAAAATCGACTGCTAGGAAATGATGGGGGTCCCATGTCGCTAAGGGCTATTTTCGCTATAACTTCCGATATACTTTGGATAGTCGTTGGACTAACTTGTCCTCATATTCAACACTTCGTAAGAGTTGCAGTGCTTGACAACGTGGATTCGTAAAAGGGTTTTTAATCTTGGAAATTTGGAAGTTCAAGTCCAATTTTATTATACTTTCTAAAATTGGGTGGTCGGGGCGACATTACGTCCCTGTGCAGCGACATTTACTACACTTACCAAATTAACGCTCCTCGAAGAGTTAGCGAAAATTTGGCATAAAAAACGCTCCGAAGAGCAAAAATATATTTCCAAGAATTAAAAACCTCCTCCACGGCGTTTTTACGTGAAGCACGCTTTTCTTACGAAATATTTCCTAAGTCGGATTTTGTTACAACGTCGAAAAGTATATCGGGGTTATAGCGTTCTTTAACAACCTTACCGACCGGCCTCCACAGACCGTACAACATATGCAAATCCCGAGCATGTCGCATGTCACGAAATACTCGCAACGTTTTTTTACAGACAGCTTCCATATACACATCACGCCCAGAAGTATTTTCAATACTAAAATACTTTTTTTAGTATTAATAATATCAAATATTTCATTCAAAACTCAAATCCCATTGTAACTGTCACGATGTGCTGATCCCGGATTTGGCCGTCACTTTAAAAACACGTGAAGTGACAATTCTTTTTGTAAATAACTCAGATTGGGTTCACTTTATGGAAAATTTTCACGGGAATGAAAATAAAGCACATTAAATTCTCTACACTCTCTGACTTATACCAATTCCTATGTAGATAACAAGACAAAAAAGACTGCAATGCTCCATGCAGCTGTAGAAAATCAGGGTTGCATTATTCGCTGGTGTGTGGTTCTTGCGAGGGAAGAACTTGTTTAAATTCAGAAACCATTATAGACGCACCAGACGACGAAGAAATTGACTCTCAAATGGAAGAATTTATTTACTAAGGAAATATCGATAATACTGAGTAGCAGCTTGAAGAACAACCAGAGGAAGAGTGTACTGATGAGTTTACTGACCAACCTTCCACGTCATTAGGCCTATTGAGGAAACCACCGCTAGGTGGTGTGGAAACGGACATAAGAAAAACAATGTAATCTCATTTGTAGAGAATTTTAGTTTCTTTATTTTCACTTACTTGATATTTTTCCTTAAAGTGAACTCAAACCGAATTATTTACAAAATCATAAAAATGTCACTTTTATGGTCGTTTTTTCAAAATGGTAGCCAAATTCGGGATGGACAGATGGCGCAAATTTATTGCAGCTCGCTACCATTTATTTCACCCAAAAATCTCCTGTCGAATGGCCGCCTGTCCTGTAAGTACTATTTAATTATTTCAGTCTTGTGCCTCTTATTACAATATACTTTTACACTGTGACATTAAAATTAAGTACACATTTCTCATTTTCATTAACTAACTAATGTTTCCTGTGTCAATAAAATACAGTGGACGAGCTACCCCCAACCAGGAATTTTGCCGAACCTCTTGTTACATGGCCTATGTCCATTTAACAGTTTTATTTAAAAACTAGTGTTTTGTGGATAGTTAGCACGACCTGTATATTTTTTGGATTCAGTTTTTGCAGGTGAAACTGTTTTCAACTAACAGAATTTTACATGTATAACTGCTAAACCATGTCACACTGTTTCCTTGCCCCATCTTCTATCGGCGTGTATATCAGTGTGTGCACAGAAGCTATGCGATCTTAGGCCAGGATTGTGTAATGGATATACTATCCCTTGTTTATTAAATGTTAGGCAAGTAAAAGATCCCTACTCTTTGAAAAAGAGACAAAATTGGTTGGGGATATTTCGTATACAGGTGTCGTCAGTAATATAGGCCTCCGTAGAAATAGGCTGACGTTAAATAAATATTTAAAAAAAATACAGAGTAGTTTCTTTGTATGAAAATTTCTGTAACTTGTAGCGTATTAGGTAGAATGCACTAATACTGCCCCATAGCCATCTTTTGGTAACTCAGATTTTGGATGGTTGCCAAGAATAAAGAAAATAATATGATATATAAAAAACATAACATTACAATTGTCTTCTGAATTTAAAAAAACTGAATTGTGATAGATTTAATAAACTACACGTATCCTACCTTATATTAATATTTACATTTACAATTTTCAATATGACCCCTCCTCCCAAAAAAATCCTATATACGCTACTGTATTTCATTGCGTATAAAGTTTGCTACAGGCGCAAATATGAGAACTATCTTCCGTTATCAAAAGTGTATAGACTCCTCCAGTTCATGCATTCATAAATAAATGTATAAATAGGTGTTCTGAATTTATGGTTTGTTGAAATTAGCTGTATATATTAAAAAACGACTAGGTGCACACAGCATGTTAAGTGAAGTACAATAACCTATACTAATATATAAAGACGTAAGTTTGTTTGTTTATATGTAGGAGGCAGTCTCCGAAACTACACTAGATATGTTTTAATAAAACTTTCACTGTTCATTAATTTGAGGTTTCGATACACAGTAAAGTTTTTTCACTACTAATAGGAAAGTAAAGAATATATAGAGGTAACGAAGTTATATAAGGAAGTTGCCACTATTTTGGTTCTAAGGCTTTCGTGGAGCTGATGATGATCCATAGTTAGGTTTCCGGGTTCTCTTCCGCGTTCATAATTTTGAATACTTGGCGTTACGACCATCTTGTCGTGGTCTTCTTCTGAAGCGAAGTGAGCTCTGTTAGTTGGCCTGAGCTCCTCTATTCATATGTATCGTCAGGAGGCGTGGCTTGGTTTTTGATTTTTGTGTATATCTATGGCTTCTCTGTATCTGCTGTGCCAGTAGTGTGTCGTGCTCGCCAATCTTTTGGTCTCGTCAAATTTTATCCAGTGACCGGTTTCCTTTGAGTGTTCCGCAACTGCAGACTTAGTGATGTTTCTTTGTGTGCTTGATATGTTCTTTAAGCCTGGTATTAATATGGAGAGACCAAGCTTAGTTTTCGACCTCGTGGGCGTTTTTAGAGTAAAATGTATTACCTTGTCAAATATGTGGCTTATGCCCTGTAGATTACGAATCCACTTGTAAAAAAATCGTCGTAAGCATAAGCGTACAAATCAAAATTTTGTACCTAACCCCATCATGTGTTAGAGCTAATCACGAGGCATATTTTATCTGAAAATCATTAAATTCTCTATAAAATTTCTGTTTGGAGAATAAATATATCAACGAACTTTTCATAGACTTATACAAAAATCGTAATTTTCTCTGTTCGACTACAGCTGAAATTTACTTATTTTTCGTATATTTTTTGCTTCACACGACGAAATCTCCCAAACTATTCGTCAAAAAAATATATTTTCTATAAAATATTCGCTATATTTTCCAATACAATGCTTCTTAAACAGATTTTTAAGTTATGATTATGCTACAAAACAGAAATACAACTTTACTCTGGAATTTATGACAAAAACAATAGGCCAAAGAGTTTAAATTTCTTAGGGCTCAAAAAACTCTGTGCCTTAAGGCATTAAAGAAGTTTAAAAGAGAATGCAGAGAAATACAGTGTGTCCCACTTCGTACTATGCCACCCCTATAATAAATAATAAATAAATACCACAGAAATTGGACAGCCCTCAATTCCAGAAGCCAGGGCTTGTGCGGAAGGGGGTTACACATTGAAAAAACGCGGACATACAACCATTTCCTCCGACAGTGCCGGAGCCAGGGTTCGAACCCGGTGGTGCGATGTCCGAGTGATTAATCGCGATTGCCACCTCGCGCCTTAACCCACTCGGCTATCGACCAGATAACTTAGTTATGTGTTTGGATTTGTATATATTTTTTACAGCACATAATACCCATAATGAACTACCTTTGGAAGGTAGAACTGTTACTCAATCTCTATTTCAAAGCCAACTGTGATATTTTTAAAATGGGAATTTTGCAACAGTTACATTAGCGATTGCAATAGAGGAAAATGTATTTGGAAAAGTCGTTCAGAAAAATTAAGTAAGCTCAAATATGAAGTTTTATTTCGATATTTTTTTTATTGTTCAGAAGATATTGATCGACAAACTTCCAAAATTCTGTCACACAATTCTTGTCGTGTGCGTGGTCTGCTTTTATAGTTTTTTTCTTTAAGTGCACCCCATAAATAAAAATCCAGGGGAGTCATATCTGGGGATCTGGGCGGAAACTCGCAAAGTGCACTAATAGTGCACTTTGCAAGTTAACACGCCCTTTCCAGTTTCAAGGAATATTAAACCATGCTCTCACAATCAAGGCATTATGTACTGAGCAGCCGTCTTGCTGGAAGTGGATATCTCTTTGCAATGCAAGCGGTAAATCGTCTATAGCATCGGATAATTCTGTGTTAAGGACATTCAAGTAAACATCAGCATTTAAATTTCCCTAAAAAAAAAAAATGGACCAATTAGCCGGGTTCCCAGGATACCACACCATACATTTACTTTTTGGGAGTACTGAATTTTGCATGTGGTTACCCAATTTGGATTATCCGCAGCCCAATATCTACAATTTTGTGTCGAAACCACGCCATTAGTGGTAAATGTGGCTTCGTCTGAGAAGAGTATTTTATCGATAAAACGAGGGTCCTCTAGAAAATTGTCTTGCAGCCAATAACAATATTCTAATCTTCGTTCTGGGCCCCCTTCTTGCAACGTGCGAAGAAATTTTGGCTTGAAGGGTTTTAATTTGTGCCTGCGAAGCTAACGCCAGATCTTGTTTTTTGATAAATTTAATTCCCGCGCAATTTCCCTTACTCTGGTTCGTGGGTTTCCATTAACAAAACCCAGTCTCATCCTGATGCCGTTTGGTAGGTTTCAATTTTGGCTTTACAATAGTGCCGGTTTGATCAAATTTCCTATTGAGGACAGCTACGGTGCAATGATGTACTGGGGGACGATCGGGATGTCTACGATTAAATATTTTAGCAGCCTCTCTGAAGGAACGAACATTATCTCCAACAAGACGAATAATTTCCACTTTTTCTGGAATTGTTAATTTTAAAGCCATTTTGACGTAAAAATTGACAACTATGGCGTTTACAATAATTGATGTAAGTAGATTGACATTCATAGCAATCTGGATGCTCTAAACTAACCCAAACCTCGAATTTTTCTGACTTGCAATATTTTTCAAAAAAAAAAAAAAACTAAAAATCAATATTTTCAAATGAAACTTCATATTTGAACTTACTTAATTTTTCTGAACGACTTTTCCAAATACATTTTTCCTCTATCTCAATCGCTAATGTTACTTTTGCAAAATTCCCATTTTAAAAACATCAGAGCTGGCTTTGAAATAGAGATTGAGTAACAGTTCTACCTTCCAAAGGTAGTTCATTATGGGTATTAAGTATGTGCTGTAAAAAATATATACAAATACAAATAACCAAGTTATAGAGGTGGCTTAGCATAAAGTGGGACACACTGCATATTCCAAGAAAAGGAATTTTTTCATTCGAATTTTTTACTATATAGATAACTGATGTATGTGAAGAAATTAAAATGGAAAGTATTACTGACGGTAAAAGTTCTGAAAGTGAAATTGAGACAAAAATAAAATTTGACGCAAAATAGATTCCTAATTTATATGGAAAATACTTAGTTCTTGGCAGAGTTGAGGTACTAAAATGTACTCCCAAGTAAAGTAATTAGTACATTTTTATTTTAAGTGTTTTACTCTAAGTACTTTTAAAATCCATGTACTGCTATTCCCAGTACTTTAACTAAAAAGTACTGGATGCCTGTACTTATTTCTAAATAAGTAATACTTTTTACTTAAATAAAGTACTCGCAAGTACTTTTAAATATTCAATAACAAAATTATTCAAAGTAGAGTAGGTAACCTTTTTAAATTTTATATAAAGTACTATACGGTTTAGTCCGGACCGGTTCTGATCTGATCCGTTCTGCTGTTTTTATTTCGTAATTTATACATCATATCTGCAGTCACTTTTTTTATAGGATTGGTCACCAGTACCTGCTTCGTTGTCTTCTGCAAATGGCAGATAAAAATTTGTTCCATGTTACAGTCTTCTTTTTAAAATAGAATGAGTGCATTGTTCTACGAATAACATTTTTGATTTCTTTATAAATAGGTATTTTAGATTTCCTGGAGAGGATTTTGGGAGAATCATTTGAAAAATTTACCTTTTTATTCTTCTTGAGTTGAAACGCGTTGGAGATTATTGTTGTCTCGACGTTTCGGCTCCCGTTTTGGAGCCATTTTCAAGAGAAATAACGGGGATCAAGAAAAAAATAGTTAACAGAAATAATGTCAGAAGGGAAACTATCAGTATAAGTCGCTTCGAATCAACTTATCAATCTGCTTACTCCCCAGATCTGACCGTGGTCAAGAGAAAAATGGTCAAAAAAATCGGTAAGAGAAGAATATGTCGGAAGGAAAACTGTCAGGATAGGTTTGAGTTCGCAGGACTGGTTCGATTCCGGGGCAATCTAATCTAGATTGTTTTTCAAACAATCAAGAAACGTATTTATTTTTGATATATTCTTTAATTGTAAAGCATCATTTTGCATTTAATTTTAAAGTCTTCATTTGTTTCAAGAATCTACTGGACGTTTCCAGTAAAATAACAATTTTTGATTTCCGCAAATTGAAAACTCCGTATAGAAGTCATTTTATCTGAGAGTTTCACAAAACTCAGGATATTTGGGTTTTAAAGGACGCTGAAGAGTTAAAACAAATCATTGATTATTATAGTAACAGTAAGACAAAAACAAGAATCAATGATTGGTCGTGATGTGCATTATATTTCCTATAGGAATCTTTGTCTAATAAAGATTTAACGATTTAGTAACAATGTGGCATGAAACAATGCACTCTACACATACATAATTAGACAATGAGTTACAGGCCAATAAAAATTCATTAAGTAAAATGTTGACATTAACGAGACTAGGAAATATTTCAGTAGCATACGCTGAGAGTGTGAATAGGTAACGCTTCTATCGAAATTAATGTCCGTTGATTTTAAGATAGTGGGATGAGAGATGTTACAAAGGCTTTATTATTATGAAAAAGCAACTTTGTTAGTCATATTTGCATATAAATAGCAAAATTAGGGTCGAAAGTTTCGTAGGAAATCGTGCTGAAATAAATAACGGTAATTTTATGAAAGGCCTATTGAAAATTTATTGTTTTATGTTCATGATTTGTTTACCAATTGCAAGCAGTATAAATTACATGGACATATCGACAGGTTTACCAGGTTATCAAAGAAGGCCGACAGAAATATTTTGATGCACGTCAACTTTATTTGGTCAATTAGTAAATTTGGTCAGAGATCAAAGTTTATATTTTTATTACGTCAATTTCACCATTGCTATCGTTACCTAAGTTAATAATTCTGCAATGTTTTCAACGAGGTTTTCAAAATGCTTGATGAATATCCAAATTGTTAACATTTAAAACGCATTGAAGTAGCTTCTTCCAAGTGTTGCTCTGGCTGTCAGACTTGACTTGATTTGGTTGATCATATACTGATGGCTTCTTTTGAACTCCAGTGTGATATGAAAACACTATTGATTAATAACTGAGCACTGTCTGATTGCGACTGGAGTTAATATAGTGTGGAATGTTTTGTACTTATGCCGTTAGGAGACTGTGCTGGGATCTATCAGTATTTATCAAAAATTATCAGAGAAAGGAACAAAATACCAGTGCCAAATCATCGTGAGATCTGTCTCATAAAACATTGATTATGTCAATGTGCTCTTTAAAATATTGGTAATTTTCATTTAAATAATTTAGTTCTGGCTACAGAAAGGCTAAGTATAGCTGGAAAAGTGGAAATTATAAGGCTTGTTGGTGATAATGTGCGTCCCACAAGAAAAACTACCACTGAATTTAATGTAAGGCATAAAAGACCGCCTTTAAAATTAACCAAATTTTCAGTAATACTTGAAATGTAACCGAACAGAAAGCAAAAGCCATACATAGATATCCACACGATCAGGTTATTTTGAATTCCATAAATGGTAATTCTAAAACAAGCAGGTATTGTACAGGGTTGATAAAAATCATGTTTGTTTCTAAAAAATAAAAAATCGATGATTTTTTTTAAATCACGATTTTTTTGATTTTTTTGATAAATTTAATTTTGGCTAGTTTTTATTAATATATGCCTATTTCCTAACGATTATAACTGTTTATATCTTGTTTCGTAAGTGTAAAAATGAATATAACCGTAAAGTTACCAGTGTAGTGACAGATAATGCGGCCAACAATTTGGTCTCCAAAGACTTATAAGCATCGCGGGTAAAGGAACATATAGTACAAATTGTGAAATACTTTAGAAATACCCATTTGCCAAGTGCTTGGTATAAAGAAAAAGGAGGCAAGAAATTGGTATTACCTCAAGACGTTCGATGGAATGCACTTTCAGATTGTCTTGAGATCTATGTAAATGAGTGGCCAAAACTGTTATTAATATGCGAAGAGCATAAAGAAGAAATTGATTCAGAGATTTTTTCTGCAGCACTTGCTGCAATGCAAGATAAAGGTGCATTTTTGTCTCAAGTAGTTCAAGAATGAAAAAAGTTAAGGCTATTTTTGGCAGCTTTGAAAATGAAAGAAGCTTGCGTCAAACTTAACTATTTCGGAAAAGATATGTTACAGCTCTAACCCCCTTTCACTTTTTGGCATATCTATCGGATCCTACAATAAACAAAGAAGACTATCCATTACTGGCTGAAGAAAAGAGAGATGCCCTAGATATTGTTTCCAAATATTTTGCAGACACAGGATTATTATCTAAGTTGGAACCCAAGTCGAACCCTTTTCACAAAACTATGTTTTTGGATGAAATAATCAAAAATGTAACGGCAGTACAGTGGTCGAGATCCCAAGATGTTCGAGAAATTAAGCAAGTGCTACCTATAATGATTTCTGTTTTGTGTGCCTGTGCATCCTCTGCTGATGTAGAGAGGATGTTTTCTTCCTATCGATTCAAATATAAGAAATAGACAGAGGCAATGACAAAGTAGCTAAATTAGTATTTCCATTTAAGCATTATAACACTTAGGTATTTATAAAAGTTCAATAATATTTAGTTAGGGTTCTCTTTTTTTGTATGAAAATTTTTGTAAAAACAGCTAAGCAGCTAAATTCCTTTTTAATTATTATAATAAATATGACCATAAAAATGCACTTAGGTTTATGAATAAATAGCAAATATATTTTTAAGTGTCTAAATTTTAGCTTCATTTTTTAAAATTAATTATTTTATTTAAAAAAAATCAGATTGATTAAAATCATGATTTTAATCAATTGATTTAAATCATCTCAACCTTGAGTATTGTAATAATATTACGTAATTTAAATTCACCTGTCTCGAAGATCTGGCATTGCTTTCGACGTCATAAAAAAACAAATTTCCACTATTGGCCTGAAAAGAATCCATACTGGGTTATAAATTGCAAGAGGCAATATCCACAGAAATATATGGTTAGGACTATTAAGTGATATAAAAATAGGGCCCTTTTTTGCACCTATCTCTGAATGCTGCCCGACTTTCAGAGTTTTTAAACAATGAACTTTGGGATATATTACATGATCTTCCATTTGAAGTGCGATTGGATATTTGTCTTTAGCTCGATGGATCATGTATCCATAATGTAGTCACAGTTTAGATAAAGGCTCCACGGAAACAGATAGGGAATCCTTTAATTTTATGGCCGCCTAGATCTCCCGACTTAACCAACCCATCTAGATTTGTATTTATGGGGAACTGTTAAAGTTAAAGTGTACAAAACTAGGCCACAAAATTTAGAAGAACTTCGTGACAATAAAGGAGGTTACACGAGCTGAATTACGCAGAGTATTAAATAACAGTAGAAAAATGTGCATAATTAAATGGTGATTTACTAGAGAAAAGCGTTATTTAACCAGAATAACAATATTTTCCTATGTACTTAATTATTATTTAATTTACTTTTTAGGACTGGGAATATCGATAATAAAATTAATTTGACTACCTATTTCGTGACTGAAGTGTGTAATCTGTTGAATTGACTCAATATAAACAAATAAATAATTACTGGATTATAGGTCTTAAAGTAGATTTCAACGATTTATTTTCCAGATTCCATATCGCTTGTCGGGCTTCGGTGTGGTGTTTTTTCTAGACAAGATAAATCGGGATTAGTGAAATTCGGTCCCGTTCAACGAAATACTATAGGCGATCGAAGGCCACTTAAAAAAGTAAACCAACGATATCCCTGACAGAGATATCTTGTCGTCTCACTATCTGGCATCGTATTTGTCTGGATTAACTTGTTAAGATGACAAGGAACGGGTGAAGGGTGGAATGTCGGAAAGAGATAGATAGCCGTTGATGGTTAATAGAATCGCTTCGTCAACAGTTAAAACACAATTACTGACCCGGGTGGTAATTGCCCCGACACCGGGTGGCGTGAGAATACCAGTGTCGGCCTCTTGGACACATCCATGGACTAATTTATGGCGAGCTGTCAATTCTTGCTCGGCGATAGCTTCGGTTTTCTTCATTTTATTACCTGGACTCCTTTTAAACTCGAAATTATCTATTAATTAATTATGAACGCTTTGGAACTATATTTGACTTTGCTGTCATGATATCCGATAATGATTGTGGTTCGATTTAAAATATAAATAAACTAACCCGTTAAGGCTGTGTTAAAATTAAGAATGTTTCATTCGAAAGTAATTATTATATTAGAAAACATAGTTTTCTTCAATATCCCTTAACGATGTTTTAATTTCTCACTTCTCGTCATTTAAGATAACTTTTTAAAACTATGTTGGAAATAAATGTGTATGACAATTTTCTTTTCTCAGAAAAATCGGCAATAATGTTAATATCGTCAGATGGAACAATACAACAAATTTTAGACGGAATAAATTGCAGTTAAAACGTGGCCCTTATTGTGCTGAGAAGAAATAAATCACATAAAAAAAACATACATTTTCACTTGCTTCTTTAACTTACAATGTATTTTTTTAATGTTTGTCTTCAAATCTTGCATCCTTTATTTAACACACTTCCTGACATAATCAATTGACGAAATTTTGCACAGTTACTAAAATCGGATGACAATACAGTTTTCCGCTGCTGCTATTGCAAATATCCGCACGTAGGGGGCGCGGGAGTGAAAATTGAGTGTTTGTCTTCCAGTCTTGCATCCTGTATTTAACACACTTCCTAATATAATCAATTGATGAAATTTTGCACAGTTACTAAAATCGGGTGACAAAACAGTATTTCACCGTTACTTTTGCAAATATCCGCACGCAGGGGGCGCAGGAGTGAAAATTAAGAAATTTGCAGAACGAAGGAGCGAGAAATCAAAACAAATCAACTTAGGCAACGTATGATAATAATTAATATGACTAAAAAGTAGAAAATATGTTTTTTTAAACTTGCTTTTCTGTAAGAAGTCGTTTCCGAAAAGCAAAAAAAAAATGTACGACTACCAGAAAAGCAAGGCGTGCGCACTTTGTATGATTGTACGCATCATTGAATGAAAGGGGTGGAATCGTTGTACATATATTACCTTCAATCGTGCATACATATACTTATATACAAAGTGTGCACGACTTGCTTTTCTTGCAGTCGTACATTATTATTTTTTAGTATTTTTTACAGAAAAGCAAATTAAAAAAAATATATTTTTTTCGTTTCCAGAAATACACCAAAAAGTTTACAGCGATGCAACTACCGGCCTTGAAGATAGTTTATTTAATAAAACCTCTGAAATAAATGTGTTACGTGTTTACAACCCTTGGTAAACACCCCAAGCGCGGTTCAATAATTAACACTAACCACTAATTTATTTGACAATTAATTAGCTTGGTAATTAGTCCTTATAATTACAACACCAATTACAACTTTTAACCACCATAACTCACCACTTGTTAGTTACTGTACTTTTTACTGACCTATTCACTTTGTTCTTTCTCTTGATCTAATCATTTTGCTATCCAAAACAAGAACTACTCCAGTGCGTTTGTTTCGTTTCTTTTATACACAGTGACTTTATTTCCAAATCTTTCTTGATTATTGTTTATGGTTTCGATAAATTCCAAATTATCTAGTATAAAATTACTCTATGGTAGTAGAGCCATCTCTTCGAAATTTGGGAAAAATAGAATCATCCGTTTACCGGTGGATTTTGACCAACTTGACTTTGAGAAACTTGAGCCTGTCAATATAAAGTATTTCTTTAATGACAACTATTTTGAAATACGTCATACTGCCTGCCATGACATAAATGAAATTCCACTAATATTGAATTATTTCACCTTTTAACCAAATTCATAGAATTTCGACTGTCGCATCCCAACACATGACCTAATGGTAAAACAAAGTAGAGCAAATTACTCTATCAATATTATTATATTTTTCACTTTAAAGTTCGCTTTTCTTACTTGCACCTCAAAATCGAAAATATTTGGTAATTTCGCCTTCGGTCCAAGGAAATTTGACTTACAGGTCATTATGAAGACCATCAGACTTTCAAGTCGAAACTGGAACAGATAATATTATTACAATTTATTCTGGCATATGATAAATACCACCACCACAGAAATTAGACGAAGATTGACGAATATTGAAAATGAAGTTTTAAGATTTAAAGATTGAATGAATTATTTTGCAAAAAATACTTAATATGGCTTAATATGAATTCATATGAATCGAAAATATTGGGTCATTTCGCCTTCGGTCCAAGGAAACTTAACTTATAGGTCACTATGAAGACTATCAGACTTTCAAATCGAAACTGGAACAGAGAATATTATTACAGTTTATTCCGCCATATTTAAAATGAAATTTTAAGGCCAGATTGAATCAATTATTTTGTAAAAAAAAATACTTATAAGGGGCTTAATATGAATTCATTTTGTGAACCCAATTTAGAATTTTTCTTTGATTTTTTCTCACTAGGACACAGATTTTTTTTAAAGTGTAATAAACTATATTTATACAAAATTTGCGACTAAATTTCTTCCTTGCATAATGAGAAAACACAATATGGTTTTATGTAGGTATACTTATTATTGTGTATTCAAAGTTGTCATCCAATTATTCATCTATTCACCAACATGCAATTCTAAGTACCTCTCCTTTTACCTTTGTTATATAAATAGCTCTCTATTTAGATAGTAAATAGGAAGCAGTTGCCTTAAAATTATTATAACTTCAATTACTAATAAAGCTATGTAACACTTGAGTGCCTTTAACCTCTCCAAGAAAATACCTTCACTTGTCTATTTTCGACTTGAACTCGACTCTACTCAATTCTGACCTATTCGTAGGTCGAATTGGCGTAATTCTGACCATAGATGTTAGTTGGTATGATACAGATACAGAAAAACATCATCCAGTTGACATTGCACTTTGTTCGGCAGGAAAAACTGTAAAAAGTTGATAGTAACACGCTGTATCTCCTTGATGGTACATTTTGGGACATTTTTTCACATGAAATCCCTCTATTGTTTTGGCAAGTTTTATCACTTCTGAGAGCTATGTTTGTTAAAACATCATGTATATATTGTGTACGTACGCTTGGGTTGGTTTCTGTCAAGGTTTTATTAAAGGTTTACGTAACAACTGATTAAAAGCCACCAGATCGACATTAATATTCCTTCATCAAGAAACGAATAAGACTGCTATTCAGTTTTAGTCATCTGCTGATGATGCTAACATGGTTAGCGAAACGCGCGTCGAGTAGTATATTCTAGTGTAGTATTCAAACGTTTTATTTTTTTGTGAATGTGGTTTTTAGACGTCAAGGATATTGATTTGTGAAAAATAGCCCTCATACGAAAACTTCTCCACCGCCAGGATTCGAAACGTAGTATTGTCTCCTTAAACAGGACTACGAAGTGCGCACCATAAAAGTTGAAGGTGGTTCTCAGACGCTCATCTGACACTTTCAATAATTCTGTTCTTAAGTTTTGCTTTATTTTTATGTTTATACCTTCACGTTTAATGTTAAGAATAAACGTTAGTGATAGGCTGGATTTTTCAATTCAGGCCATTCGATAAAATTGTGTATCATTTTATCATTAAAAATTCAGTGAATTGAAATAAATGTTTGTTATTAATTTCCGTGGTCTCTCAACTGTTTTATTGGCATGTTTAATGTAGTGTCGTTTTTAACAGACAATCTATTATTTCCCGGTAAATATGACACGCAAGGAAAAATAAAAGTTGTAGGATATAGTCGGTTCATATTATGTAAAAAAATAAAAATCACACGTATTCACGCCTAATACTAGCTTTGAGCATTGTGATAATTCCCTAAGTACAGCTTTCTAGTTTTTAAAAGTGGATAACTAGTGTAGCATCAAGATAAGAATGGCCAACAAGCCCGGGCGCGGATGACGTTAATCTTTTTTGTGCTGCGTCCAATATTGCTAAATATTAGCCCTCAATACGTAACCATACTACAACATATATTTTTTTTTAATTAAGTTGATCATGCTATTCAAAAAGATAGTTTTTTTTGCTATTTTCAATATCTCTTATTGCGTTTAAATAGGTATGTATTAAAGTTCACAAAGTTTGTCATGTGCCATGTTTTTTGACGTTTGATGGAAAAAAAATTGTTCGAAGGTCAAAACAACACATGACTGTTGTGACAAATTTCGTAAACTTAAACTGTCATTTCTCGGATACTTCATCTGAACAGCAGTAAAATTATATTACTGCCGCTCATGAGCTATCCGTATCATTATTCAGTTTTTCTTTCTCATCCAGATAAGCCAAAAATATGTATCAAGTGAAGTTGCCTTCCTACCTTCTTCAATCTACACCAATCTCACATACCGGCGCGAATTTTTAGACAAGAGTGCTAAAGTGTCTTTTTGTAGCCTCTTCAATATCAATACAAACAAACGAATCATCACTTTCAACTGGAATGTTAATTTCTTCGTCGATAAACATTTTAAACACCAGCACAAATTGTAATTAAAACATTTTCTATAAAGTCTGTTTATTTGTAAACATAACCTCATTTAGTTACAATTTCACAACATTGCCGCTGACAAACAGCATTGATAGTATATTGTTTTACATAGAGTAAAAGTTACATTTTAAGCGTTGAGGATGTACTTGACGCGAACAGTCGATACACATAAAATCACATTACTCCTCATAGAACATGCTATTTTTTCTTCAAACGTCAGAAAATCATGACATTTCTTACTCATTCCATGACATTAAAGTTTGACATTTCAGACGGCTGTGCGTTGCCATTAGCAACAGAAGTAAAAGTACTTTTTCTTCCGCTCGAACGGACTTTTACTTCCGTAACTAATGGCAACGCACAGCTAGATTTTTATCTTTATTTTTTTAATAGCTAATCGACGTTTGAAGAAAAAATAACATGTCTTATTCGGAGTAAAAGCCACTTTTACTCCTAATAAAATAATTTACTATTTTCTTCAAACGTCAGAAAATCATGACATTTCGTACTCATTTCATGACTTAAATTTTGACATTTTAGACGAATGTGCGTTACCATTAGCAACAGAAGTAAAAGTACTTTTTCTTCCGCTCGAGCGGACTTTTACTTCCGTTGCTAATTTCAACGCACGGCTAAATTCTTTATCTTTATTTTTTATAGCTAATCGACGTCTGAAGAAAAAATAACGTATCTTATTCGGAGTAAAAGCCACTTTTGTAACTCGTTTGTAATTGCCTACAGACTTGTCACAAAAATGTCACTTTTACTCCTAATAAAACAATATACTATTATCTTTATTTTTTTTATAGCTAATCGACGTTTGAAGCAAAAATAACATGTCTTATTCGGAGTAAAAGCCACTTTTACTCCTAATAAAATAATATACTATTACTGCCGCTCAGAATGATGAGAACGGAAGTAAAAGACTTCTACCTCCGCTCAGATAGAGTCGTGGCAATTTAAGTTCGTGAAACCTGTCATTAATGTCACGTTTTTTGACGTTTATAGAAGAAACAATATGTTTGTTTTTGTGAAGTAAAACTGTTTCCTCCTACTGAGTGCCTTTATTCGATTATTGTAATTTTAGTATTAAAAAATTGGTAACTTGAGACGGTTGCTCGTGAATACATTAAATTTAACTAAAAAGTAGTACGTACTGTCATAAGCAAAAAAATAGGACCACTATTTTTTTCTAATGTAAATCTGTCTCTACTTGAATATGTAATGAGTAGCCGAAAATGACAATGACAATGTCACAAAAATTAAAGTTACTACACAACTAGATTTTAACAAAAATAAGTTATAAGATTTGTCCATTTTTTTACGCACGACAGTACAAGAGCTTATAAAATGACAAATATTTTGTCTTTTTTTCTATTTCTTTACTATGTATATTTCTAAATATGTAGCAATTGGAAGATGGCACCCAAACGTGTTTATAAATAAGTTGTGGTATGTTCTCACCAAATTTTTTGAAATACCAGTATTCCAGGGAAGTGTTATTTATAAACGAAAATGAAGTTAAATACTCATTGTAAATCGTGTACAGAGTTAGGAGTTAGTACAGGTAAAATTGCAATTAAAAGTCAGAGAGATGTCTAGATTATTGTTAAATCAGTTATCTTATTTGTAACCATCACCAGTTCGTATCATATTTTGACCGATAAAACGATATCTTATTCCTTTAGAAGTTAAATTAATTCATAAGTATAAATATGGAGTTAATTATCGCAAACGCTGATTGAATAATGATTGCGTTTCCGACAAACACGGTACACGAATTGTTTTATTGTGTACAAACCGCATATGCCCGCTTTAAAATACAATACAATTTGACACCTGCATTCATCTGGACGTCCTAATGTTACAATCAAGATATCACGTACGCGTCCATTGATGGCGAAAAGTAATTGGTGTTTGTGGTGCGTGCTTGTTTTGAGAAAGATATCCAACTGCATGATTAATAAAAGAATTAGCCTTACAGTGTTATGAAAACGTAAATCGGTCTTTTTATCTATTACTTAATATACATTTCAAAATTATAAACCAGTTTCACGAACATACTCTTTGTAAAACTGTTTATTTCTTTTAATTTAATTATCATGTTATTAAAACACTCGATGGTTTATCGTTCAGTGTTTAACATAAAACTGATTCGAACTCCAAAATGCCATTATAAAGTGATTTAGTTAAGTACTTAATTCTAAAAGGCATGAAGGAATGCAGTGTAGACAGGAATTGTGTCGGTTCCTATTTGGTGTCGTCAAAATGACATGAGTCTCATATCTTTGTTAATTTAGTGGCTGCCTCTTTCTGTATCACTACAGTAATCTAATTATAAAGAGGTGATTATAACATATATTTCTAGATTTTTTCTACCTGGACAGTAAAATGATTGGACTGGTTGGAGTAATGATTCGATTTATCCTATAAAAAAAATTTTGGAATAAATTTGTGGACATGGAAGGATATATCATCATTGCTTACTTAATTGTTACATAAAGAATTAAACATTTATCGAATGTAAGTTTGGATATTCCAACACAAAAGATACTGAAAAAGCAAATATTTTTTCCTTTCAATAAAGTCATATTTACGATGTAATAAAACACTTTTTGCTTTGTCTTTTATATCATATTTTTGTGTATTGTTCCACAAATCTATATCTTATTGTGTTAAAAGCATCATAAATAATATTTTGACTGTTATGTTAGTTCTGTCTTGGTGTTGAGGTTATCTCTGGTTCATTATTTCTACACAATATAATCTACATCACTGCCAATGTTTTTTCTATCCTCTCTCCAATAGAAGGGCGTGTGGGTTTCTAAATAAATACTTCCATCGTTTTGTGGACTTACAGTTGATTATCAAGTTCAACTCCAAGCCCAGCTCCAACAACTTTCCCATCAACAGAAATCACTTTATTAAATTCTACTGTCTTTTCCCAAGGCCATTGCCATAGGTAACATATTTGCATATTATAATAACCGAAAGCGTGATGTGATGATGTGTATGAGGTAGTAAATCAAATCTAAGTAGGCGGAATAGTAATGTGGTAATTCGAAGACTAAATTAAGACATTTTTGAAAGCGATGAACATATAGCTTACATATTCAGTACATTATTGAATTTATACAATTTCTTGCATGATAAAAGAATCAACAATTCAAGTTTGAAGTCATCAAGCAAATATTATCATTGGTTTAGATTATAATTTTATATTTAAAAATGCTTTCGGCTGTTCTCATTTAATTCATTGTCAGTATCGTTGTAAGCTGTTAACAGGTGGTAGGTATCATTTGTACTATAAATAAATTTATGTTTCAACGAGTCAAAATTGAATGTGCTTGAAAATAAAACCATTGTTTTTCTCTAGCTAAATTTTGAGTAGGCAAATATGAGTCAACTGCAGTAAGTATGTTGTATAACTGTCATATCATTTGACATTATGATGTAATAAACACACATTTAAAAATATATTTAAGATGCTTATACTAAATTTATATACATAAAATGCCTCAAGAGTGTTAAGAGTAAGTTATACAGCTGATTCTCCTGTTCTATTAGAAATAAAACGAATGAATTAAAAACCCTGAAAATGGTATACTGTTTTATATGGAGTACAAATGACCATTTTTGTGTCAAATATGTACTTAACGGCAGGAACAGCCGATACACAAAAAGTCTTTTTACTCCACCTATAACATGCTATTTTTCTTCAAACGTCAGAAAAACATGGCATTTCTAAACTCATTTCATGACATTAAAGTTTGACATTTCCGACGGCTGTGCGCTGCTATGCAAGCGGAAATAACAGTATAGTGTATACGATCAGAATTGAAACCGTATAAAAACTAAAAGCCGGCAAAAACAGTCGGCATCTCTTTATTGTTTTTCTTATGACAAGCATTTCTATTTACCTCCGCAAGAGATGCCGACTGTTTTTGCCGGCTATTAGTTTTTATACAGTTTCAATTCTGATCGTATACACTATACTTTGTCTGACGCTCTAGCATCAAAGAAACTACTTTTACTTCCGCATGCATAACAACGAGTATTTTGTTTAATACACCAGCTATACGATATTAACGCAATGCGTTTTTGGTAGTGAAATTGGAATTTTTTTTATCCTTATTCTTTTTATAGCTAATTGACGATTGAACAGAAAATAGCATATTTTATTCAGAGTAAAAGCCACTGACTCGTCTGTAATTTTCGGCAAACCTACAAACTCGTCACAAAAGTATCACTTTTACGCCTAATAAAACAATATACTATTTTCTTCATACGTCAGGAAATCATGACATTTCTTACTCATTTCATGACATTAAAGTTTGACAGACATTTCAGACGGCTGTGCGTTGCCATTATCAACGGAAGTAAAAGTACTTTTTCTTCCGCTCGAGCGGATTTTTACTTCCGTTGCTAATGGCAACGCACAGGTAAATTTTTTATCTTTATTTTTATCATAGCTAATCGACGTTTGAAGAAAAAATAGCATGTTTTATTTGGAGCAAAAGCCACTTGTTGTGACTCGTCTGTAATTGCCGGACCCATTTCGTTCACCTGGAAAATCTACAGACTCCTCACAAAAGTATCACTTTTACGCCCAATAAACAATATACTACTTTTCTTTGAATACTTTTAGTGCCGCTAGTGAGCGGTAGTAAAAAACTTTTACTGTCGCTTACGGCTCGTTAGTGGCAATAAGAGACTAAGTAAACAGGTCAGACGAATAGCCAGAGAAATGGCAGTTCAAGTTAAAAGAAACTTGTCATAAAAGTCATGGTTTTTGACTTTTGAAGAAAAAATATTTGTTTCTTCAAACGTCAGAAAATCATGACATTTCTTAGTCGTTTCATGACATTAAAGTTTGACATTTCAGACCGCTGTGCGTTGCTATTAGCAACGGAAATAAAAGCATTTTTTCTTCCGCTCGAGCGGACTTTTACTTCCGTTTCTAATGGTAACGCACAACTAAATTTTTCATCTTTATTTTTTTATAGCTAATCGACGTTTGAAGAAAAAATAACGTCTTATTTGGAGTACACCACATTTTTTGTGTGTTAGCTAGTGCCGTAGAACAACTCTATAAGAGCCACTTTTGTGACTCGTCTGTAACCTACAGACTCGTCACAAATGTATCACTTTTACTCCTAATAAAACAATAAGTATACCATTTTGTAATTATCTTAATTTTCTCCATAAGATACTAGTAAGTTAGTTATCAATATAATTCAGTGCTGCTGCAATTCTTTTTCGAGTGATAAAAGTCTGCCTTGATGTTTATACGATGAAAAATTTTGTCGGCGTAAATACAAACTAACTTTGAATATAATGTAGTGGTAAAGAATTACCATTTTTTCTTTAATAATGCATTTATAGCAATTTCTTTCAACTTTCTTGGAATTAGATTTATTTGGAACTTAACAATATTTAAGTATATAGCAAACGGCAATGATTTATCTGAATGATGTGCAAACGACTTTTACACTGATTAGAAAGTTGAGAACATGAAAGAAAAATTGCCACTTAAAGTGAGTGGCGTATCGGTGTGATTGCTTTGGGGACGGGGCTCTGTGATTTGCACTAATGCCTCCCGTATAATTAGAGCGAATCTGGGTCTGTAATCAAACACCGCGAGGTGTACTAGGTGGTCCTTGTTAGAAGGGTCCGCGGTGCGGGAGAATATTCAATGCAGAGCGCACACTTGGTTAGTGTTTCCTTGTATAAGTCGATCTCTTAAATAGGTTTTTGTCGGCCGACATTCTATTTTATATTTATCACGCGATATTTCATCTTGTTTGAGTGGTACCGGCCTAGCCACCTCGGTGGTCTCGATTTTAACTTTATTAAAAGGGATAATACAAATTTCTATTCGTCTTATAGCTCGTATAGTTCTGTGAGTGACAATAATGATGTACCTGGCAGAAGGTGTCTAACAAGTAGTTTAAACGAAATTTTTTAAGTAGGTAATTCTGAGTACAATAGTAGAAAGAATAATTAAATGGATATTTAACTTCCTAAAGGGTATCACCACATCTATAAGAATTAACCACTTCACCATTCACCTGCAGTTGCTCTTTCTAAGAAATTGGTCAACAGGACTTTACTTAAACATAATATTTTTATTCGCAAACTCCTCTATAAATCCTTATTTTACAATAAGCAATCGAAGCATTAGCGTTTTGATGGTAATATGCAATTATTACACTTAACGCGTCATACTTGTAACTTTGGTTGCAGTCTGGTTACTCTTCTTATAGTAAAATAAGGATTTATAGAGGAGTTTGCGACTAAAAATATTATGTTTAATATTCCGCCCTCTAAAAGCACATTTGAACTAGGACTTTACTTCTTTTAAGGAGGTTCAAATGTGCTTTTAGAGGGCGGAATATTAAACATAATATTTTTAGTCGCAAACTCCTCTATAAATCCTTATTTTGCTATAAGGAAAGTAACCAGACTGCAACCAAAGTTACAAATCTGACGCGTTAAGTGTAATAATTGCATATTACCATCAAAACGCTAATGCTTCGATTGCAACAAACACCAGCCGAAAGACTGATCCTACTTAGAGGAGCTCCCTTGCCAGTCGTCACACACCACTTGCAGACTGCAGTTTCGAGCTGTTGGCTCTCGTCAGTGCAAGGTAGGTATGCGACGACCGACATGAGAATCCTTTGACTATAGTACATCCCGGTATTTTTACAATAGCGACATGTAAAACAGCCAGCAGGCGCCATCTAGCGGTCCAGTGTCTGTTGCAATCGAAAAAATAAATAGCCTGACTTGGCTTAGCATAGTTCAAATGTGCTTTTAGAGGGCGGAATATTAAACATAATATTTTTAGTCGCAAACTCCTCTATAAATCCTTATTTTACTATAAGGAAAGTAACCAGACTGCAACCAAAGTTACAAATCTGGCGCGTTAAGTGTAACAATTGCATATTACCATCAAAACGCTAATGCTTCGATGGTAATATGCAATTATTACACTTAACGCGCCAGATTTGTAACTTTGGTTGCAATCTGGTTACTTATAGAGGAGTTTGCGACTAAAAATATTATGTTTAATATTCCGCCTTCTAAAAGCACATTTGAACTATGCTAAGCCAAGTCAGGCTATTTATTTTTTCGATTGCAACAGACACTGGACCGCTAGATGGCGCCTGCTGGCTGTTTTACATGTCGCTATTGTAAAAATACCGGGATGTACTATAGTCAAAGGATTCTCATGTCGGTCGTCGCATACCTACCTTGCACTGACGAGAGCCAACAGCTCGAAACTGCAGTCTGCAAGTGGTGTGTGACGACTGGCAAGGGAGCTCCTCTAAGTAGGATCAGTCTTTCGGCTGGTGTTTGTTGCAATCGAAGCATTAGCGTTTTGATGGTAATATGCAATTATTACACTTAACGCGCCAGATTTGTAACTTTGGTTGCAGTCTGGTTACTTTCCTTATAGTAAAATAAGGATTTATAGAGGAGTTTGCGACTAAAAATATTATGTTTAACTTTCTTTTAAGGAGGTTTCAAAAATGCCAAAACATCAAAAGCTTGTAGGATCTTTTGTAATAGATTCCCCCTCCCCCACTTTCGAGGGTGAGAAAAACGCTGGTGATGGTTTCGAGTTCTGAAACCCTTGCGTACTAGCACTAGCCCTATCAAGGAAAAACCACCCCAATTTCCAGGTTGTTGGTCTTGAGCTTACGAGTGGTCTTTGGATCTGATTTTTGGGCAATAATAATAAATTCTGTTAATTTACACTAGAATTCCCCGGACTGTAATAGCAATATCCCCAATAAATACAAAAATAAGGACTCGACAAGGTTTTTTTTATGGATTTTTCAAGATAGTTTCAAAACAGTTGCAAAAGCTATATAGGACAATCCTTTGCCAGCAAAATTTGAATTTTTTTCAACGACTTGCTGAAGATTTAGAACCATTTTTGAGGGAATTTCAGTCTGATGCATCTTTGGCCCCCTTTCTTCATAGTAGTCTTTTGCACATCCTGAAGACTTGCATGGAGCGGTTTGTAGAAGCCGATGTATTATCTTCTACTTCTCTGCATAAGGTGGGCGTCTTGAAAAAGTTGTAGAACTTGTATACAAATTTGAAAGTGCGAAAGACATAGATCTGGGATACACCACCCGAGCCATTTTAAGACAATGTAAAGGATTCAAGGATACGGATGTGCTGGTGTTCCGTCAAGAATGTCGATCCTGCCACTAGTTCTTGGTTTTTAAGATGGTAGAAAGATGACCCCTTAAATACCCCCTCACTGGAAGCTCTTACGTTTTTAAATCCTTACAAGGTGGCATATTTAAAAGATGCAATAGGGCAAAAATTAACTACAGCCCTCGAAATTCTATTGAATGCTAATTTTCTTACAACCAATGTTATTCAGAATACTGATAGAAAGTATAGAAACCTCAACCTCGTATCTAAAGATGGAGTTATAAGCGAAGTGAAGACCTATTCCTAAGGAGAAAAATGATTTCTGGATGTCTCTTGTAAACAAGCACTCGAAGACCGATAATCTTAGAAAAGTTGTCAAGTTGTTTCTTACTTTATCTCACGGTAACGCAACCCGCGGTCAACGGTAACGTTCTTATAGAAAACTTAAAAGAGGATTCCGTCGTGGTCCACCGTCTTGTTTATGATTCAGTAATTACCGCTGGTGGTATTTTTGCTCTTGATGTAACGAATCAAATGCTTCTCCCTATACGGAATGCCAAACTACATGGAAGCAAGCCCTGGACGACCGAAAAACTCGACTCATGACAGAACATAAGGTATAGCTGCAGAAAAACGTAAGGCTCAACTAATGGCTAAAGGGCTAAACAGAAGTTGCAGCCATCGAAGAGCAACTAAAGTCAATCGGCAGGTAAACACTTTGGATCTCTTGTGTAAGCGTGTACACTGTTTTTAATATTAGAAACATGTATTAGTCTATTTAAGAGTCGGGATTTATGATGAAATTACCGAATGTTTGCGCGTCGGACTAGACGATGTCCACTTGTCTCCCCTGAATCGATTCCCGGGATTCACCTCGGCAACCCCTCAAATTGATCACCCCAAAGTCCCTGGGAGGTCCCTCGAGGATTTGACCTCAGCCACCCCTACCCTAGCACCCAAATTGATATTTGTTTTTGTGAGAAAAACATTGATATTTTGTGTAAGGTGTTTCTTTGAGGAAGGTGGTAGGTGACCAGGGATGTGTAACCGGCCCCGGTTGTTTTCACCCTTCAAAGGGGTGGAAAATTGATTTTTTTCTATCAAGGAAGAGAACGAGATTCATATAGATGAAAAAAAATTCCACCCCTTGAAGGGTGAAAACAACCCCCGAGGTAGTTACACAATCCTGGTCACCTACCACCTCCCTCAAAGAAACGCCTCCTACAAAATATTAATTTTTTTGTCACAAAAACAAATATCAATTTTTCCATTCCTGTAGGGGTGGGGCAGGATGAGGGACACCTGATAATGCTGTGTATATGTCTGACCTAAATCCATTGTATGTGACATGTTGCGCTCTATTGTTTAGATAAGAAGTGAATAAATTGATGTAAGTTGCTGGATAATCCAAAGTCCATTAGTTTTAATATTATTATAATGTGACTGATAGTATCAAAGGCCTTTGAGAAATCGGTATACACTACATTCATCAACCTGTCCCTGTGCATCTATGGTTTCCGATATGTCTTGTGTTATTAAAGCTAAATTAGTTACAGTTGATCTTTTTCCATGAAACCATGTTGATAAATGGAAATTGATTTGTTTACGGATGGATAGATGCGGCTGTGTAACGATATCTCAAATACCTTTGAGAAGTTAGGCAAGAAGGTTTATAGTTTACTATATTACCTATATCACCGTTTTTTAGTACCAGGCAAACTCTGGCTAATTTCCAGCAATCTGGAAATACCGATGTACGTAGTGCCAAATTAAATAATAAGGTCAATCGTTTAATGAGTATTCCAGAACAATCTTTGATTAAGAAACTTGGTATTTGGTTATGAAGCATATACATACATAGTCTGTAGGAACATAAGAGATGCTTCGGGACACCCTGTATATGTTTCTTTCAATTCAACATACCCTGCTTTGAAATGTTAGCGGCATTGTGTGGGGTACATTGTAAAAAAATGCGAATAGATAATTAATTGTTGATCATTTCCAGTGATGTGAGCTCGTAGTTATTTAGATCTACCTAAGCCAAACTATTTCTTTTAGATTAATAAACAATTTACGGCTTTATAACAAGCAACCGCTCCAAGAATGAATGATTATTATGTGAGAGTGCCACCCGCGACCACACACTCCTTTAGATAATCAGACCCGAACGTTAAAACTATTCTGGCGGGCCATAAATTACGGCTAAAAGTTGGCATGTAATTTTGCATCAGCCTAAAGTTAATCACCTCTACCCTTCATGCTCCTAGAGCGCGTAAGTTTAAAGTAATGCACGGGAATGGCATTAAAACAAATAAAAAGTAATTTTGGGAACAATAATAATGTGTTGGGGGGGCGGGCGCTATGGAATTATCCTGTCTACACGACCGAATGGACCGATTAGGACGTCAATGTTGTCATTCGGCCGGCTGTAATTGCAGACCGGCACAACTTGAAGAAACTCCGAGATCTATTGAGCCGACAAGGTGTGTTTGTTTGGCCATCATAGGAGGCCTCTGGCTATCGCACAGATGGCTTACCGTATCCGCTGATTTGCTAAATAGCACAAGAAATATGTGACAGTTGTTTTTCAACAACAACAAATCAAAATATTGTTATGGCACGGTTTTCACCTTGGAAAGAGCTCGTAAAAAATATCTTTGAGCTCTCTAAGGAGCAGCGAGGTTCGTATTTCTATTCAACAGAGAGACCAAGCATACAAAAACTTTAAAAAATGTCAAATCGAAGACGAGAAGGAATTTTTCTGGAATCAATACAAAACATTTAGAAATCAAGTAGGATCTCTACTGGATTATAAAAAAATATCTATTATGAGATAAAATTGATGCTTACAAAAATAATTCTAAAAAAATGTGAAAAACTAGAAAAGGTAATTAAAAACGACAACAAATCGTCTCTAACTGACTCAATTTTATTTAGAGATGAGAATAACTCTATAATTGAAAGTAAGGAAGAAAATGAAATAGCAGAGAATTTTAATAAATACTTTTTCTGGAGAATATGGGATATGTCTGACTCTTTACCAAATACAAATATATGGGACGAAAATGACAACTTTTTACGTCCTACATTCACAGAATTTAAACTATTAAATCTTGATGGCTTAAGTGAAATTGTTAAAAAAACTCGATAATAAAATGAATGTTCATGAATAGCCCAGTTGTCAGAGACTAATTTTGATGAAAAGTTAGCATTAATTGTTACCTCGCTAATTTTTTCATGAAAGGCTAGTTTTTTGTTAGTAGAAAGTGGCTCAAAAAAGTTTACCAAAATCTACCCCCGCGAACCCTTATAAGCAACCCTCTGAAACAGAAAAATTCAGTTTTTTGCTAATATCTCGAAAAATAATAAAAAATCGGATAGTATTCTATATTAAAACATAAATATTAAATAACATACTAATTTTTTAAAAAATCCTTGTAGATATAGCTTGTTTATACCTTAAACTTCAATCTAAGATTAATTTTTATGCTCTAAAGTGGGCAAAAAAAATTAACTTTTAAATCGTTGGTATTTTTTCCATTTTTTAGGGTTAGAAAATTTCCACTTGAAAACTTGTCTAAAACGGTCAAAAAACCCACCTTTTAACCTAGTTTTAAATCAGGGTATGCTTAAAAAATATTTTGTTACATTAGGACCGATATTGCTAAAATTCATAAATGCGCCTCTACAGACTGGTACTGTTCTAGATAAATTGGAAATTAGCACCGTTATATAGTTCAAGTAATAAATTCCCGAGACAGAAAAAAACCAAACAAAAACTTTACGACATAATTATATTGCCGCGGGCCATGGGGCCAAGCCTGACATGAAACATTCCCGACGCACATTAAAAACCTATAAAGGTAAGCGACTCAATTTGCGAACAGCACAAAAAAGAGTACCGGTATTTTAGTGAGGCGTAAGGTTTTTGTTACGTTTTTTATGTCTCTGTTTCTTCCTACTTGAACTATACCTATAGAAAAAATTTAAAATAGTGATGATTCCTTAAATTTCAGACCTGTTATACTCTTCCACCCATCAATAGAAATACTAGAACTAGTAATATATGAATAACTGCTTAATTACTTTAACAGCAACAGTTTATTCATTTCAAATCGGTCAAGATAAAAAAAAAATGCGAAACTGCTTTACAGTTAAAGATTTCAGAATGGATTCAAAATATTTATGACAATAAATATATTGCAGCAATATTTTTAGATTTTACTAGAGCATTTGAACCAAGTGATAGAAATTTGTTACTAAAAAATTGGAATATAGTATTAATGGAATTGTACTTCGCTGGTTTGAAAATTATCTGGCAATTCGTTTCCAAATCACAAAAATAATGAATTTTCTTTACCTTTAAAAAAGGAATATGGTGTACCGCAGGGCAGTGTATTAGGACCAATTCTTTTTATAATCTACCTAAATGATTTTGTTAAATGTACATTCTGTAACTTTGTTAATTTATTTGCAGACGACCCACTTATAGCCACCATAGAAAATGATGTATATGCTCCTGTAGAAAATGAACCACGAACTTGTTAATGTTGAAGGATACCTAAATGCTAATAAATTGAAATTAAACAGAAATAAAACTAAAGCTATGATTATAACAACAAATCACAAATATAAAAATATTAATATGCAAAATATCAACCTATATTTTCGACAAACGAACATTGAAAATGTCAGAAAAATAAAATATTTGGGATTTTTTCTTGATAATTTGAATTTTAAAGAACATCTCAATTATATAAAAAACAAAATATCTAAAAAACACGCTTTAATAGCAAAACGAACTAAAAAATAAAAAATAAGAACTATGAACAGGTGTAGTGATATGAATCTCCACTCAATAGTTTCAGTCATTTGCAAAATTAGTTGATTTAAAACTGTAAATTATGAAGATTGGCACTAATTTTTAATTTAAATTTACTGATTTTGCAAACAACTGAAATTATTGAGTAAAAATTCATATCACTACACCTATCATAGTTCCACTTAGGTAGACTTTTACTTTATTTTATCAATATATGTATTAAAAGAAAGTTATGGCTAAAAATAATAAATATTTCCCTATCGGCTCTCTCTCTCTCTTGCATATGCTCACCTTAACTGCGTGATATCGTAAAATTTTAAAATTCTGGACTTGTCCTTTTTCCTGTACCTGCCAGTTTTAATGACATTACGAGAATTTTCTATGTAATAACGTAAATTTTATTTGAATTGTATTAAGATAATGATGGCAGAAAGTTTTGTTAAAATAAATAGTCCTGTGAGATTTGGTTCACAGGAGTATTCAAATGCTATGTGCTTTTATAAAAGTTTACATGTACTTTGTTTCTGTTGAAAGAAGAGAAAAACTTGTCAAAATCTCGTTATTGGCCGTTTTACTCATGTGTTTCTGATTTCTCATGATATTTATTTCGTTTTTGAAAAAAAAAATGCTCCCATTTTCATACCATCTGAAATAGCTTTATTTTATGGTCAAATACGAGTACATAACCTTAATCATCCCTATTCTTTTAGTTCACCTCGTTAAAAGTTAACGAGTCTTTAAACCGTTAACTCTATAAATTGTACGTACCTGTAAAATTAATGAAGCAAAACATGTGCCTTTAATTGTAGAATAAAAATCAGAAATTTTAAGTAACTAAACATTTAAGTTAAAAAAAAAATTAAATACAACTTTTTGAAATATTTGTGTGAGCAGTCGATGTGTTTGCTGCACTCAAGAGAGAAGAAGGCAGGGAAAGACATATGATAGGGAAAAATAAAAGAGACCTTGTTAAGTTAAATAATTATATAAATAACAGTTTAAGGACGAAATTCGAGTTAGTTGGTAGTCACAAACTTTTGAAATCAGACAGAAGCAGTAATAATCTTCTATTAGCCATATTTAGTCACAATCAAAATGTGAACATCAAGCAATTGCAAATCAATATAGAGATATATTTTTACTAACATGTATTTCTTAAATTACTAAAAAAAATTCAGTGCAGTCCTTTATATGCCCTTTAAACCTTAAATTTGAATTCCTGGTCTCGAAGTTCAACATTTCTGTTTCATTATCTTTAATTTACTAAAATTTATACACTAATTTATTACTTACAGAGACAATTATTAATTTAGCAATATTATTATTAATTATATTGTTAGCATCATCAATACATTCTGAACCAAAGAAGTAATACAATCGTGTATCATCACTTTGCACAATTTAAATGTAGGCTCATGGAAATAGAATAGCTAAGGCCCAGAAATTGATCCCTGCGGTATTCCAGGATCCAAACTATTATTGAGAGATAAGTGGATCCGATTTTGTAAGTAGTTCTAAATGAATTAAACTGCATTATTTATAGAATCAGTTTAATGTAGTGTGCTTGACAGAATTTCATGATCAAACTTGGATGTAAGTAGTAATATTTTCGTCTCAGTCAAAATACCAATAATATGAATTAATCCAATGAAACAGCTGTGACTTTACCGAAAATCAGATTGAAGTTGCAATAAAAATATTGACGTCCTAAATATTCTTTCGAGTCGAAACTGCTGCCTCAAGTAACTTGGTTAAAAAAGGCAAAATTCAATAGACGGATGACCTTTAATTAGGAGAGCTACTAGAGGAATTCTCTATACGCAAATGTATCACTTGGTAAACTACAACTTAAAAAGGCAAAAAATCTTTTGGTAATGGTATTCTCTAAAGCCAAACATCAATATTTACATTATCTATAATAGATATTAAACTATCATAACTTGACAACACTTTTCCTTTAAATTATGCAAAAAAATCGTTTATATTTTGCCGGATGTCTGCAAACATTTCGAAATATTTTTCATAATATAATTGATCCTTCATTCTGCAATTTTCTAATTTTAGTTAGTAATCAATCGGTTGGGTAACGAATTATGTAATATATTTGTAAATGTGCATGTCGTGTGTGTATGTAGGTATGATTTGTATGTGCATTTGCATGCATATGTGTATACAGTACATATATGTCTATATAATATTGTATTTAAGAAGTATCTTCACATATGAAACTAGGATATTATATCTTCACTTTTTTCCTGTTTTTAGTAACATATAGTTTCACCTTAACGTTATATATATATGTATTTAAATCCCCCTAATAACTGTTTCATTCCTTTGCTGCAACGCCACACTTAGAGGGCTTTGCCTTAGAGAGAAATTGCAGTGCAAGATAGCAACGATATCTCTAGACACCCATAGACAAGTCCAACTAAGGACCTAAATAGGCTCTCCCCGCTATATTTATGTTATATTTATATTATGTTGGATACTTTTACTTAAATGTACTTTCTGTATTTTCTCGTCATTAATAGTAGTTTGTGCAACAAGAGTGGATATGATAGCACTCGAAAGATTGAGGCACTCCGCCTACGGCGTCGTGCTCAAACTTCTTTCTCGTGCGATATGGATAATCCACTCCAGTTGTACAGTATACTTTTTCTACGACCGGATTAAGAAAAAACTACAAATAATGGTTTTAATCAAATTTTAATATACAAACTTAGCTTCTGCTAAATCTTATGCTCTAGGTGCAAACATTTTATAAAAGCTTCAGTAGCCTAGTGGTTATATGCACGCTTCGAAATGCAAGAGATCATATGGTTCAATCCCCACATATAGCTACTTTTTTTTGTCATAATATATCTCTGAAATTTTGTCTGTATATAATAATTTCAATAAAATTTTAGGTGGTATACCGTTTATCGATTCTTCACTGGAATTACTCATTTTAAATTATTTTCTAGCTCAAACTGCGCGAATACACACTGACAATTACTTTGACAGCTTACGCACTAACTTGAATTTTTTAAAACGAATAGTTGCCTATGTACTTAATACACGAACTGTGATTGTTCGATTTCATATCCATCCTAGAACGTATATGAAATATATCCGTTCAGTTGACTGGAATTGCCCACTTATCCATTCTACAGACTGTACGGAAAACAGCAAATTTACATAAGGGAGTAGAAAAATATTATTATTATTATAAGAGGACGGTAGTTCAGTGTTCTAAAGCGTCTGGTTAGCAAACCTGAGTATGCCTAGCGAAGGGGGTTCGAGGCCCGCAAGTCGAAACAATTTTTCATTATAAAAAATTACCCCAAGAGTGGTTCGGGCTCCACAATAAACTGTAGAGCCTCGTGTCTCTTTACCTAGTACAAGATCTTAACTTGAGAGGCGGTTAAGAAAACATTCTTTTAAGCAATGCAAAAAAAACATCAACTGGTTTACCCTCTATATCTGTTCATATTTAAATTATGGCTTAGCTCTATTCTTTGGAATAACACTATTCTTTACAGAAGTCCATGTTATACGACTTTTTACATTGCCACAATTTTGTTATAGTGCATCGCTTTTGGTCATATTTTTTTTATTCGCGTGTTAAATGTTAAATATTTTGGGTATTTGGAAATCTTAAGTTTATGTGTTCTTGAACATTCCAACGATCATTGTGAAGATACTTACGAAGATAGTTCTCAAATATTGTATTAAAAAATAATTTGCTTAGTTTCTCAGAAGATTTATGAAGGTTTTATTTAGTGACCGGTGTAAAGATTCTAAATAATTTTGGTCTTTTTCGTCTCACGCACGTAACAAAACCTTCGGAGAACAATAAAGTATACGCACCGTTCGATTGTGATTTTATGGGCGAAACGTGACTGTTAATGAGAAATTCGTATCTGAGTTCTATAGGTGTCCTAAGATGTAATGTGGGATCCCGGAGCAATAATTCAGGTGCTATTTTCGTCGAAATTGTGTCAGACTTTGTAAGATGTCCATTGTAAGGCGCGTTAGAAAAGCCAAAAGAATTCGGCCTCGTCACCGTTTTAAACCACGATCGTACAATGTACATTTATTCTAAACTATAAACCGAAGCTGCGTCATAAAGTTCCAAAATGATTTGTTATTTTGATTCGGCGCTTCTTTTTATGAGATAACTGGAAATTAAAGAGGTAACAAAACACCCACCGAGTTGATGGTATGCCTTTAAAATCAACACGGACCCGTCCGATATAAAAAGCCCAGACGGCTATATTACACACGAACCTCGCGAATCGAAGTCTGCCCTGTCAAACACATCAGCATGATGAGGACGCCTCCAACAAACGCATATAAACGATGTTGAAGGCCTTGCTCCAACATTGCCAAGGACCTCCATGGCGATAAACAAGATTGTTGAAATATTTTTAAGCTGATCCTTTGTCAGTAAGTCGATAGGTTTGGAATATCTTCGGCATATCTTCAGCGTGTGTGGATTTATCACATAACCCAATCCATGCATGGATAGGTAAGATAATTATTTAATATCAAATCAATCTGTTATAAAACTGTTTAAATTGGGCATAGTAAGTATAGTTCAATATTTCTCACGTTTAGAGCGACTTGTATCTAGTCTGTTCAAATCAAGTATACGTATCGCTAAGAACAATATAAAAGTTGATTTGTAGTCTCATCATAGTATTTTGAAGACATATTTTCAGAAATTAAAAACCCCAACAAAAAGTATGATATATTTTAAACTAAATTTAAAAGACCCTGTACGTTAAGTCAACGTAAAAGTACTTACGTCATTATCCAGTTAAATTTATTTCGCTTACCTTGTTAACTTTTTTTAGAGTTAAACACCTATTTACTTAAAAAATTATTGCATAATTTAAATAATTGATCCTAGTTTCGCCTAATTTTGTTAGAATTGCTTATTTTCTTGTTCTTGGTTAATTCTTATGAGCTGCGATTATTTTCGTAATTCGCATGTTTTAACAATATTTTATTAATAAAACATAAAACCAACGCGGACTGGATTAACCACTATAAAAGTGTGTAGTAAAATATATTCAACGAAAGACCAAAAATCATACTGTTTCCAACAAAAAATAAACCAAAATGGATAACAAAAAATATTCTTGACGCCAAAGAAATATTAAACTTCTTATCAGAGTTATATCAACGTAATAGAATAGAAAAACGAGTATATACGGAATATAAAACCTTTTACTCTAAAAAAAGAAATATTATGGGAGACAAATAGCCCACTCAGAGAATAAATCCAAAACTGCCTGGAACATTATAAATACTAAAAATAATAAAACCAGTCAAAAAAACAATAATTTTCAAGGAATCGTAGTAAATAATTCATCCCCTGTAGGAGCATGCAGCGCATTTAATAATTTTTTCGTAACAGCAGCTCCAAACCTTGTTGGCAACCAACCAACAAATCCTAATTTGGCTCTTATAACGTCAAATAAAGATCTATTTACCTGTCGGAAGTAACACAAAATGAAGTGATATGAATTATAGACAACTTAAAAAATAAATACTAAAATGTGTTACTGAAAAAGATTAGCACTTATAGTTGACCCATTGACTTACATTATTAATGATTCCCTATTAAAAGGTGTTTTTCCGGAGAGATTGAAAGTTGAAATCGTTAAACCCATTTATTAGAAGGGCGATACCCTTCAAATGGGAAATCATCGACCAATAAGTATGCTTTCAAGCTTATCAAAAGTATTTGAGATTAGCATGAGTACAAGGTTAATATCCTTTCTTGATCGCCACAGTATCCTTGCTTCTAGCCAACATGGTTTTCAGAGAGGCAGATCAACGACGACTGCAACTTTCAGTTTTGTTCAGTAAAAAGCTCGTTCCAGAATTCCAGGAGTTATAGTAAATAACGACAACACTATTAGCGATCCTCAGTTAATTGTTCAAGCTTTTGGTGAATACTTCCAAAGTGTCCATCATATTTCGGATGTCTCATTCGCTGAAAATTATGGAGACATTTTGCAAAACGACTCATCTCTGTGTATAAACACCATACATGGAGACGATATTATTAAAGCATCTAAGAAATTAAAAGACAAACTTACTTCAGGTATTGATGGTATTCCCTGCTTTTTTGTTAAAGATTGTTGTCGTGCCTTGTTAGAACCCCTACTTTTCATTTATAATTTAATTTTGAGAACAGCTACATTTCCCGATATGTGGAAAATCGCTCGAATCACTCCCGTGTTAAAGAAAGGTGACCCAGCTGTACTCCAAAATTATCGGCCTATTTCTATTTTGTGTAATTTTGCGAAATTATTCGAAATAATAATATATAATTGCGTTTATCCTAATGTTAGACCATATATTTCCCTGCACCAACATGGATTCTTAGATAAAAAATCTACGATCACAAACTTAACCTGCATAACTCAGTTTGCCTCGGAAATTCTCGATAAGCAAGGACAAGTAGACACAGTATACATGGATATTCAGAAAGCCTTTGATCAAATCGATCTATATTTATCAATAATGAAATTAGATAACTTTGGATTTTCCGCAGGCTTAATTAATTTATTTACGTCTTATTTATTTAACCGCAGGCAGTTTGTCGAGTACGAGGGTTTTAGTTCGGATATTACTACATTCATGCATCCGGAGTACCACAAGGCTCCAATTTAGGACCACTTCTATTTCTCATTTACATTAACGATATCAATGATGTCATTAGCTGTTCAAAATTAATGTTCGCGGATGATTTGAAAATCTATAGAGAGATAAGAACGATAAAGTGATTGTAGAATGATCCAGAATGACCTTAAAGCTGTATCTGATTGGTGTAGTGCGAACCATCTGTGCATTAATGTTAAAAAATGTTACGTTATCTCTTTTTCTCGGAAAAATAAACCTGAAGAATATGATTATAAAATAAATTCAGAGAAGTATAACCAGATGTACAGAAATCAAAGATTTGGGTATTATCTTCGATAGCCAGTTAACATTTCGAGCCCATATTAATAGTGCTGTATCAAACTCATATAAAATGCTAGGCTTCATATTAAGAAACTGCAAGTGTTTTAGCAAAACTTCTAGCCTAATGTTGTTATATTACGCATACCTTCGCTCAAGATTGGAATATGGTGCCATCATATGGTATCCGTGGTACACATGTCACGTGAATAATATTGAGGCAGTTCAAAGGAAGTTCCTAAACTATTTGTTTTTTAAAGAGGATGGTATTTACCCGCCGAGAGGAATTAATACGTCCATTTTAACGAACCGTTTTAAAATCGTTTCATTAGAAATAATTGCCATTAAATATTTATTCAGTTTAATTCACAATACTATTGATTGTCCCTTTTTGTTAGATAAAATCAATTTCCACATACCCAGACTTGAAATCCGCCGTCACACAACCTTCTATGTCAAGAACTATAGGACAAATATGGCGAGTTCTCCAATTTATGTAATGTGCAATAATTTTAATAAAATCTACCATCTATGTGATATTAATTTTGGCAGTCTAGGCAGTATATTAAGTCATATAATTATTACTGAATAGTAGGTTTAGTTTTGTTTGTAACTTAAGTGTCAATATTATTTTTTTTTATTCGCTATTGATATATAAATGATATGTGTTTTCATGTATTTCCTGTAATTGGGTGCTTACCTGTTGGAAATAAAGAGATTATTATTATTAAAAAATATTAGAATCTCTGGATGAGGGTGGCACTTGGCATTTTTCTAGATCTCTCTAAAGCCTTTGACTATGTGAATCATGACATACTTTTAAATAAACTGGAAAAATAGGTATACGCGTCCCAGCACACGATTGGTTCGAATCATACCTTAAAGGACGTACCCAGAAGGTCAGCATTAAGGACAACTTTGTAAATTACTACTCCGAACCAAAATTAATAACCACGGGAGTCCCACAGGGCAGCATACTTGGTCCGATCCTGTTCATTCTGTACACAAATGACCTCCCCAGAGTAATCCCAGATGAAGCTACTATGTTAACAAACTACGCAGATGATACAAATGTCTTAGTCACTGGAAATACCTTGTCTGAAATAGAAGATAAAACTCGAGTAAACATGTCACAGATCTCCGACTGATTTCATAACAATTCTTTATTGTTAAATGCGGCCAAAACCAGAAATTCTACTGATAGAGTAGAACCAAATGTCTATGGCGTACTGTATATTACATTAGGCGCACATAGTATTAGTGAATTAATATGTTTTTACGTTTTTGACAATTGCTAATTTTACAAACATTGTTCTTTGTTGTAATGCGAAGGGTGGGATGATAAGTTCCAACTAACAATTAGGGCAGCCCATTGAAATTGCCAGCACAACAGATTCAGGGCATGGCAAATATGCTTTCAAATGTGCGTGATTCCATGCTAAAAAGAGCTCAAGCATTATTATAATTAAATTTGCCATCACTTGCCCATGTCCTTGGAAAATCATTGATATTTATTTAATTTCATTATTCAATTTAAATTGTGCTTGAGACAAGAAAATAAATTTACAGAGTAGAGGTTTTAAGTGCCACTTTCTGAAAACTAGCCCTAAGCACTCTCAGTTGCATTTACATATCACCTTTCATATTTTCCGCTCTGTATTATTTTAAATGATGTTAAACAAGGAGAGGGTATCTGATTTCTAAATAGGTAACACTTTATAATCATAAATCAGTTAGGCTTTTGCTTTTCTGGTTCTTGAAGTACTTTGGAATCATTATAGACATAAAAAGAAAATTTTGTTTTACAATAAATATTGGTCCAATATCAATTTTTCTTCATATTACATCAAATCATTAATAATTCAATTTTACAAGGCAGTGCTGCACGTTTATAATGTAAATTTTTAATCAGTTTAATTAATCGTGGCTGTATACCGACTGGTAATTTTTAACATGTATGAAATATTGTTCAGTGTTAACGGCACGCAAGTCATATTTCTACAAAACTGAAGTTGAAGGGGGCACACAATTAAAAGGGTAATTTACAATGTGACAATAAAAAAATCATTATCGCGTCCAAGCAGCGAATCGTTCATTTAATAGTTGTAACTAACTGCATGTTTGTATATGAATAATTTCTACACTGATTTTAATCACAAAAGCTACAGCGCTTCAACATGATTACTCCATTGTCGTATGAGCATCGTACAGCGGCAAAATTGTAAGTTCGCAATTAACGTTTGACGTAAAACAATTTTTTCTTTTGCTGTTCGATACATACACATTATTAAGAATTACATTACTTCTCTTGTATATTTACTTCTATATATAGATAAAACATAGTACAAATTCGAGATTTTAACACTGATGTTTTGACTTCCGTAAATATGAAATCAAAATCGGAAAACTATCTGTGTGTATGTGGGTCATATGTTTTTTTAACAGCCCAATTGGAAACCAAACATTTTATTTAAGCAGTGAACTAGCATTTTGCTAAGAACACCATGTTTGAAAATTAGGTTCGTTTTTAAGGGTTCTTATTTTACAAAAACTATATACTTCAAAATGAACTTAGACGTATATATGTGTTTTCAACTGAATATGTAGTACGTTTTCTCGTGTCATTAGAATTTTTACTACATTGCCAAAATGAAATTGATCAAAGTTCGAGTATTATGCTATAAAGCTGAGGTATGATAGGGTTGAAGTTAAGAGTTGTTCGGAGTGTATTAGTCATCCATGCTTCCAATTTTAATTGTAAATGACTTCACGTCAATAAAATGACGCAGCCTAATATACGCTGTGCTTGGAAAGAGATTGATAGAGATGTAATAGAATATGACATTGGACAAATTTATTATACCTCTTTAAATTTCTCGGTGCACTTGAGGACATTAGGGCTAATTTTATTTTAGTTCTACAAAAGGGAAAATGTTTATTTTAATAATACCTATGTGGGATGATAAGAATTATTTTTGCAAAACGAAAATAGAAGAAATTTTTTTTTTTATATATATACTTTTTTTTCTCATCGTTCCACATTGTAACATGTTTTTAATGTCTTTTAGTGAAAGCCGTTTTTTAAAATAATGATTTATATGAGAGTAAATTGAACCGTCTTTCCGGCTTATATCCGGAGCGCTCTTAAACTCAGATTTTAGCTTCTCAAATATGAATCATGCCTTGGATAACATGGATTTCTAATCAGAAAATTCGCCTTGGCCCCCTTATGTCTCGACTTGAACATGTATCTTCGTCTTCATATTATCATTATCGATAAAAACTTTCGCGAAAAAACTAAAATAGAGGTTAATTTTTTAAATATTTTTAGCCAAGTTGTTTTTCAGGAAATACTGTGTATTTATGAAATTATGGGTTTTATGAGAGTATGCTTGTTTTGTTTCTTCCTCTGTCCCTTAATGCGTTAATATTATCGCACACTATTGAAAAAAACTGCTACCCTACATCTTCAAGTCACGGCGCCTCGACCGGAGGTAGTTTGCCCGCGCGAGCCATATGTTCTAAAAATAATACACCCCGCATATAGTATCAAATACCTACAACAGTCACCTACATTATCCCATATTATAACCTGAGCCGATTTCATTGTATACTGCCATTGTGCCAAAACTAACCATCGGTCATCAAACGGGAGCTTTACTAAAAACGAATGCATTGTCCGCGAAAATTCCACAATAAGCCCGATGAAAAGCTATGCCCTTTTGCCAGATTAATGATTCGACTGCACATGTTGTGTGGGTCAGCTTATTAATCTGATTGTGATGGCAGCCGGTATTGGTGTGCTCTGCATTTGTTATTAACGTCCCTGACGACTGATTGATTGTATTGAGAATTAAAAAAAATGTTTTTCAAAAAAGTAAATCAAAGCCATCATTTGCTACATTATATATATTTTTTATGATATAAAAGCTTGTCGCGAGATTTTCCTATGTAAAGGAGATTGCTCGCGACAAGCGATCTCGAATATCCACTGATATCGATTTTGAGTTGAATCGAATCATAAACGATAAAATCGTCCGCCATCTTGAAGTCGCCACCCTGAACTAAATTTTTCACTTGAAATCCGTAATCGGCGAACCCGATAACCCCCAGATATCGATTTTGATCCATTTGGACCATAAATGACAAAAGTCGTCCGCCATATTGGCGCCGCCATTTTGAATTTCTAATTGGTGATCTCGAAAACCCCCAGATGTCGATTTTGAGTTGAATCAAATCATAAACGATAAAATCGTCCGCCATCTTGAAGTCGCCATCCTGAACTAAATTTTTGACTAGAAATTCGTAATCGGCGAACTCGATATCCTCCGCAAAATTTTAAAGCTATAGCTTAATTAGAACTAATCGAAATTTTAACTAACAAACATTGCAAGTTTAATAAAAGCTTTTAAAAAAATCGCTGCCCAAGGAATCACTACTTCTACATCCAGATTTTGTATCCAAGTCTTATGCACACTAAATCCCAATGTAATATTTTATTCCCTTTAATAATAGAGAGGGGGTGGCTAATGTAAAAAAATTAGAAGTCCTTGGTGTCGTATACAGACTAAATCCCAATTTGATTTTTTATTTACTTAAACAATAGGGTGAGGGTGGTAGAGGGGGTAGCTAACGCCAAAAAAATTATTTTAGACGTTTCGTTCTTGTATACACACTAAATCACATTTTATTTTTTTTACCCCCTTCAATAATAGGGGGAGGGGTGATAGAGGGGGTAGCTAACGCCAAAAATTTTTTTTAGACGTTTCGTTTTTGTATACTAAATCACATTTTAATTTTTTTTTTACCCCCTTTAATAATAGGGTGATGGTGGCAAGGGGGTGGTAGAGGGGCTAGCTAACGCCAAAAAAAATATTTTAGACGTTTCGTTCTTGTATACACACTAAATCACATTTTAATTTTTTTTTTACCCCCTTTAATAATAGGGTGATGGTGGCAAGGGGGTGGTAGAGGGGCTAGCTAACGCCAAAAAAAATATTTTAGACGTTTCGTTCTTGTATACACACTAAATCACATTTTAATTTTTTTTTTACCCCCTTTAATAATAGGGTGATGGTGGCAAGAGGGTGGTAGAGGGGCTAGCTAAAGCCAAAAAAAATATTTTAGACGTTTCGTTCTTGTATACACACTAAATCATATTTTATTTTTTTTACCCCCTTTAATAATAGGGTGGGGTGGTGGCTGATGCCAAAAAAATGTTTGAGACCTTAACTTTTCGTGCATGCTCTAAATTGCAATTTTATGAACTCCTACTTGCTTGTTTTGCCTATTTACCCCATTTACCCCCGAACCCTTCAACGGAATTATATCAAAATATAATCTAGTTCCAGATCTCGTTACAATACATAAGTGTACCGAATTTCAAGTCAATATCATAAACGGTTCCAGAGTAAACGTGCGCACAAAAAAAAGTTACAGACAGACAGACAGGAAATTTTTTTCGCTCAAATTTAAAATCTCGACGCTTCATGACATTTTAAGCCTATTCCAATAAATTATATGAAAATAATGTTTTGTATAATTGGCGGATCATTTTACAATTTGGACAGCACCCAAGCAAAACTTATAAAAATAAGAAAATGGACAAAAGACCTTTAATTTATAGCGTGCACGATTTTATTGTATCATGGCGTAATATTATGAAATTGTTTGGTCGTTTATCATGCAAAATATTTTGCGAATAGAGTACGCGACCATTTTAACTGCTGTGTCATAGTCGTAATTTATCGAACTTGATTTTCGTCTGTCACAAATCGCAAGTGGCGTCGTAAATTATAACGCGCTCTCCGTAGTATTTATTATTCTAAGAAGACAATGTGTATTTATGAAACAGAAAAAACGTTGGCTGAAGCTATGGCACATGCAACTGTTTGGCAATCCTGCCTCTGTCATATTTCCGTACCCGAATTAATCACATTACTGATTGTCAAAGCGTTGATTAGAGAACGGGATATAATTGCATTGAGAGAATGGCGAGAGGGGTGTATATAAGCAGCTCATTTTTAAAAGATGCTTCTTTTTATGCAACGATGTATGCATTAGTATACATCATCTAGCCTGCCTGCATGTTATGAAGTATGAGAGAGTGCAACATGGCAAAATGGTGCCGTTAAATATTTATTTCGCTGCGGCTGCTGCTAGTTCTGTAATAATTTTGCGTGTACACAAAAAAAGTCGTTTATGATGATCGCTCAGATCGCTCGACTAGTCGCAATAGCGTAAACCCTCAATAAAAAACTGACAACGTTAATAATTCCACCTCATTTCATGCAACTAAATTTTTTATTTTATTCGCTATAGACCTAATATCAACACCTGTTTTAAAAACTGTGCATGTAGATTCTCAGGACGCATGTAGGCTTACCTGCCACTAGCCGCGCATCCCTATTTGTTGCATGCGACGTGACTTGCGTATTCTTGCCTTTACTTGCTTGCTTCATGTTGCATGAAAAGAGACATCGTTTTTATGACTCATAAGTTGGCTTGAATATGTCCTTTCTAGGTCAAAGATACGGAATTACGTCATTTTTCATCTATTTTGATTTGCTTTTTCTAATGATCCAAGAAATGGGGCAAATAACAGACCATTTTCATCTAGAGATTGAGTTCATAAGAAATAAAGTAAATAACATGTTTAAAATACGTAGACTATTATATCAGACTTTTGCTCTGGTTTCTCATCAGGTTGAATAATCTTTCGCTTTTTTTTATATTAGGCTTACTATAATGACAAAAATCTACATGTTCAGTTTTAGTTTTGCATTTTTTTATGGCTTTGAGCCAGAGACCATGCAGCCAGTCACACTATGTTAAAATTATCTGACCTAAACAAAATGGAGAAAAAGAGTGAAGAAGAGCAACGAAGGAAAATACAGGGAAACGCGCTTCTCGTCCAGGGGTCTGTCAGGACATTGAGTTTGACATCACAAAACTTTTGCATTTGTTGAGCCTAAAGCCGTTATTAACAGCTTCCTATCTTATGCTGCCGGTGTCGATAAATAAATTTATTATTATTATTATTGTGCATTCTGAACTACATCATTAGCATTCAAATTGACTTTTAATTTCTCTGTTATTGATAGGCAGTTCATACATTTAAAAAAATTTGATTTGCACTCAGTAGTTTTATGATTATCAGTTCATTTATGACCAAAAAATTTTAGTTGTGTCTTATGCTCTCTTATTCAGTACTACATAGTCCCCTGCGAAAATGTGAAGACCGTTAAAGTACTGGGAACGGGGCAAAAGACATCCCCCCTCTGTTTTTAAGGGTGAGGAATACGATGGTGACAATGGTTTACACCCCAATTTAGCGCAAACCACCAGAATACAAAAACATGGGCGTGCAAGGGCTTGTCAGATCGGTATTTTTTTTGCTTAATTTAACTATCAACTACAAACCACCCCAGCCGACCCCAAGAGTTGAAACCACACCCCCTAAAATCCGAAATACCTTCAAAAAGCTTCAAATCGAACAAAAATTGGTATACCCCTGTTTTCGAGGGCAAGAAACACGATTGTGGCAATATTTTCTCAAATTGTTTGAATCGTAACAGATTAGAATATTATATTCATACGTTCAGGCAAGGCGGACCCATGCCATATGCTAATAGAGCGACATGGATTCTGAATCACTGAGAAACCATGTGTAGGCAAATACGACCGAAAACATTTTCGAAGTAGTTGCTAAATTTACAATGTAAATTGATATAGTTCCACAAGTCCTGCTCCGTGGGACGTCATTTATTGCGGTTGCAATAATTACGCCCGCGGAACGTATTTTTATGATAGTTTTTGGAGATGAAATTTTTGTTGTAGTTCCGAAAAATTATTTTTTTCTTGCAAATTCAAAAAATGTCATCCGACAACATTTTTACGTGTCACACGCGGTTCATGCAAAATATTTCCTCAGATTTCATTACAGTTTCGAAAAATATCTTTCGCAGGAAGTTTATGGTGTCACCATCGTATTCCTCACCCTCGAAAACGAGGGGAGGAGGGACATGCCTTGCTGCGTTCCCAGTACTTTAGCGTTTTTCGCCTCTTTCTGCAGCTCCACAGGGGAGTGAATTTATTTTATAATACGCTTCACACATAATTTTAGTACAATAATTCTGACCTTTTCATACTTTTATTTTATGAAGTATACTGAAAATATGTCAGATGCTTTTGTAGCCTTTAATAGTATTTTAATTTATTTCAAAGTGTCTTGTAAACTACCTTTGTATACTTCTGACAGAAGTATATAATTAGAATATTTCTCTCATCTCCATAGTATTCGAACGATACTGTAATACTTATACTTACATTCGGGTATAACACGAGAATGATGGGTTATCGACTGGAAATTTTCTATTGCCGTTTTTCCACCCATTTAAAACAAGCTGGAAAACTAAGTTTACGTTTTCAGGAACTAGATATAATTAATAGACCGCAAGGACTATTATTTAACCCTCTTCCTTGCCCTTTCATTAAACGACTGTTTCATTGTTAGACACTATTTTTTATGGATTTGAATATGTACAGAAAGCGTGCGGTAAATACATATCTTTGCAGGTATCATAAAAGCCGGATGATTGCTAGCTATTTGTCTATAATTAAACACCGGTCACAATACGTCATGCCATTGTCGGATAATATCGGAGCGATCTAAAGGAGATTTGTTTCTAAAAAACAGCATGTGTTATGCCGGCACACTCTAGTTAACGGCGCATCCATACCCCAAGATGATAGCCCAGAGAGCATCTGTTACTTTTGTTTTATAAAAAACAACCTTATATACAACATAAAAACGACGGCGAACCAGATCCGCTAGCAAAATTAACTTTCCTTGCTTATTAGGAAAGTCAATTTATTTGGTAGCATATGTTTGGTTTTCGGAATCGCACAAGGGCTTTATATTACCTACGCACCCCACACATGTGTTCGATTACAGGTCAAGAATTTCGGCTTTGTGCACCTATACGTTTCCTTAATTGAAGTTAGATAATGCAAATAAAATGAACTCAAATTAATATAACAATAATAAATCGGCTTTATTTCAATGAAACACATTTACAAAGATAAATAGTGGTTCTTTTATATTATGGGCAGTCAGAAGACGAAGTAGCCATGGTTACTCCTACACTTAACCCTCTGATTTACCCTGGGATAACATTTTTACAAAAGAAAAAATGAAATAAATGGCGTAAAAAATATACAAAAAGTAATATTGATATTGATTTTATTCTTTTTCAATATAATACCACAACATGCAGATTAATTGCTGATGCAAAAGACATGTTTTTAATTTATTTTTTAAAGACAGGATGCTTAATTGCTTAATGATTATAAATTTACAGAAACTTTGTTATAATAGAAAACAACATTGTATTGGTAAAACTTCGTTGAAACAAGGCTGTCGAATGATGAGACATAGTGAGCTTATATTTTTTTGTCTAATATTAACAGAATGTATATAAAATCGTTGTGTAAGTGTATCTACAGTATTACCATATTTAACCGTTTGAGAATATTAATTTTTTGCGAAATATAATCAGAGTTTTTCAGACCAAAAATAAATCTAACACAAGAATTTTGCACTTTTTGAATTCTATTTTTATAAATGTTATCAAGACAAGGTCCATATATAAAATCACAATAATTAAATAATGAGAGAACGAGCGATTCTGATAAAGTTTTCCTTAAATTAAAACTTAAAACAAATCTGTTTGAATACAAGGTTTTTAAAGCAGAATAGGACCTCTGTAATAACTTCTTATTTACGTGAGACTTAAATCTGGGGTCATGCATCTATTATTTATTAAACCCAAAATTTTAACTGAGCTGATAACAGGCAGCATGTTTCCATCTATGTTAATATTGATATTGTTTTTTATTTGGTTATAGTAATTCTTGAATGTAAATATCGTGACTTTAGATTTAGTAGAGTTTATTTTCAAATTGTGTTGTTGGCTCTTGTTGAAAATAATATTTAATTCGTCATTGATGACAGTCTGTGCTGGATTAAATTCATTCAATGGAAAACTATAATATAATTGCGTATCGTCAGCATAAGCTTGTATGTTACAATTGGTGATTGAATTTAAAATGTGAGCATAGTGTATATTATGAAAAATAATGGTCCAAGGGTGGACCATTGTGCTACACTAGATGAAATATCCACAAAATCAGAGCATGAATTATTTTTAATTTTCAACTTTCTATTGGATAGGTATGATTCTCTAAAATATAGAGCATTAGTAGAGAAACCATAATATTTTAATTTTGAGACTAGCAATTAGTGGTTGATAATGTCAAGAGCCTTGGAAAAATCAAACAATACCAGCACACTAAACAATTTTTATCAGATAATATAATGATTTATCAATTACTTAAACCAATGTATTAGAAGTGCTAAATTTGATGAAAACCAGATTGACAAACTGGAACTATGTTATTTCGAGACACAAATTCATAAATTTGTTTAAATAGAATTTTTTCTATAGTATTTTAGAAATGTAAGGTAAAATGCCGATGATTCTTAGAGTATTCAACTGAATTGGAAATTTTTGGTAGCGGTGAACTAATAGCCTCTTTCCAGAGTTCTGGATAATAATTTTTTTCTAAACAGAAATTTGGTAATATATGTTATATAAGTATCAATTTACGGACTGCATTATTTGCGCATAATAGAAGATATATTGTCAAAGCCATAGGCTGTTTTAGTTTGAAAAAAAGATTCATGCGCACCTCCTCTAAGATGGCAATCTTACTTTTAAATTTGAGTGAATTATAAGATTATTTTCATAAAAAATTATTAACTGCCCAAAGTTTCGATTATCTTGTTGCAGAAAAAAAGAAAAATAGTTGCTAATATTTGGGTTCAAGAGATGCTTAGGTATATGATTGTTAAGATTCACTTGTTATATTAAATGCACTTAAAATGGACCAGATTTTCTTACTGTCGTTGTTCTGACAAAACAGTCAGTATTATATTTGAAGGTCAAGGATTCATCTATTGTAAACCCAAGGTATTTAATTTTAGAGACTTTTTCTAAATTTTCAATATCTAATACAATACTTTGCCTAACTTGTTGATGATTTAGTATAAGTTTTCTGCCGAGAGCCGTACATTTGCATTTATCGGCGTTTACTTTTAAGCTATTATCACACAACCCAACCAATACATCTTTTAAATCTTGATTTATAACATTAATAACATCATTTACTTTTTCTTCATAAAAGTGAATTAACGTGTCATCCGCAAATAAAAGTACCTTACAATTTTTTATTGATTTCACTAGGTCATTTATAAACAGCACAAATAATATGGGTCCTAGCACTGATCCCTGTAGTAGTCCGAAGTCATTGTCTGTCGTTAGATGCAGTATTTACATAGGTATCCTGTTCTTTGTTTTCTTGCAGTTAAGTAAGATTCAATTCATGCAAGTACAGTCCTCTCAATGACAATACCAATGCCAATAAAGAAACGTAAATGGTTTCACATACAATAAGTGACATCAATACTGATATTGAGGGGCAGATGATCATGTATCGGCATGGTTTTGTACGTGGTAAATCTATATTTACCAATTTGTTTCACGTGGCAATTTATTTCTGAGAATTTAAATGTTAACTGAAATAAACGTGATTTATATCGATTTTGCCAAACGCAAAAAGAAGACATCTTTTATATTTTCACGTTTTGATAACCGATTTCATGATCGCTCGTTTTAGTTTCCTATGGTAGACTGTTAGACCATATTGCTAAGCAGATTTCTTGGTAGCGCATACTTTGTTGCAGTTTTCTTTTCATAATTAGAAATCAACATTTAAATTGGTCCTTACTAGATCATTCATAATTTACATATTAACAGCTTTAATTAACAATCCAATATATCAACTTCGGGCACCTCTAACATTAACGTCTTTAAAATGCATTCCTCTAGTTCCAAACAATGTAAAAGAAAATAAAAGGGGCAGGTAGTATTTCGGTGAGTTAATCGGGCGGCGCAACAAATCATTGTCTAATAATAGGGCGCTTTATTGGGTTTTATGCATCGCATCGTATGAAAATTTGATTACTAGATTTTAAAATAAATAAGTACAAAAACGGGCATTCTTTAGCCTCTGCCTCGTTCATTACAAAAGCCAACACCGAGTTTGATCTTAATTTATACAAAGAAAAGTATATCAAGATATTTTGACGGAACGGTATTTCATAATTGACAATGTTGTAGCGGTGTTTTAGTATTAATGTGATTGGTTTTTATATTTACGGTTAATTATGTTATAATCAGCCATATTAATAAACGCATTTAAAATCCCTTAATGCTATTCTGAGAAACAATGTCTCATTACAACCGATTTTAAAGATTTGGTATGTCATGGAAGTAAAGATAAAAATCCTATTAAATTCACAGAAATGAGAACACGACTCTTGTTTATCACTATACAGGGTGTTGCATCATGAGAGGGACATAGCTTAATAGGAGGTAGAGAACGTCAGTGGTAACCGGAACCTCCCATAGAAATGTCTCATTGGGCCTTCATTACGAAGTTACAGGGTGTTAAATAATTTTTGGCCAAACCTGTTTTTTGTCATAACTTTGGCAGGGAATGAAATAACGGATTCATATTTGGTACGGCTAATGTACTAACGAGCTCCAAGAGGTACATGTATAAAAAAATATATCCAGGTCCGGACTCAGTATAATTTATGTTTCTTCTTTGCATCAATAAAACATCACCCTGTATATATTTTTTTGAAATTTCGATACGATATTCGAAAAGAGCAAGAAAAAACAAACAAAATGGCCTATTTCATTTTTTTGTTACACCTTCGTGGTTATTTAAATACGTTGTTAAATGTGCAAGAAAATGGATTACAGAACCCTATTAAATGAGAGGCACGTGAAATAAATAGTTTTATAACTAAAATTTGCAAAAATTCTATTGAGCCTAGGTGGTCTGGGTGAATCCTAATTCCGGCACGTTTTAAAAGTCCATTTTGGTAAAAAACTGTGGTCCTAATAAGTAATCGGGTATGAAATAACAAAATTTTTAATCAATCACAGTAGGCTTGTTCAAAGAATAAAAGTGACAGATAATTTAAACCATTTAGGTCTAAGCAACCAGTTACTTTGATCAAGAAAATCATCAACATTTTATACTTAATAAAAATTGGAAAAGAGAACAAACTAAAATCTAAATAAATAAAATATTTTCCATTCAATTAACAATAAATAACAAAACAATAACTAAATGTGTTTAAAAATAAAACGTAATTGACACTAAAGTAAATTTTCAAAATGTCCTCCCCCACATTCTGTGCATTTTCTTGCGCGTTTAGAAAGGTCACCAATTGCTCGACGTATCATTTCTGGATTATTCCGTATTTCGTCGCAGGTTGTAATGATGCGCTGGATTAAATGTTGTCTACTTTCAATTTCAATGCTATAAACCTCGTTTTTTAAGTGGCCCCATAAAAAGTAATCACAAGGGTTACAATCAGGAAATCTTGGTGGCCATTCATGTGGACCCCCGCGTCCAATCCATCTATTAGGATACACATTGTTTAAGTGTTCTCTTACTTGAAGGTTAAAATGTGGTGGGGCCCCATCATGCTGAAACAACATGCCTCTTATACCGATATTTTCTAACATATTCGGTAAAATGTTTTGAAGAAAATCAAAGTAAATTTCACCATTCAATCTTTCTTCAAAAAAATGTGGCCCTATCAAATGTCTATTCACAAGTCCGACCCAAACATTTACAGAAAACTTGTGTTGCGAACGGCGTTGGCGTACCGCATGTGGGTTTTCCTGTGCCCATTTATGATTATTTCGTGAATTGTTTACTCCATCCCTTGTAAATTGTGCCTCATCCGTAAATAAGGTTCTGTAAATGACTGGGCGATGGTTAGACAACCAATGACAAAATGCCAGGCGGGGGATATCGTCGCCTTGTTGAAGACGCTGTACCTGCTGGACTGCTAACTACTTAAAACTAAATACATCTAAATGTAAGATAATGTCCTTCTACAATAACAAAAGGCCAGTTTTATTCGCATATACGATTAATGATACAGTTCTGGAACGATGTACAAATTTTAAGGATCTCGGAGTAACATTCGATTCCAAGCTCAGTTTTTCTACTCATATAAGCACAATTGTTACTTCGGCTTCTAAAGTACTCGGGTATTGTATAAGGAACTGGGGCAGCTTTACGGATATTAACACGCTGAAATTAATATATATATCATTTATACGAAGCAAACTTGAATATGCTTCTGTCATCTGGTCACCTGTTTATCAAAACACTAAAATGCAAGTTGAGTCCGTACAAAGACGATTTCTTAAATATATATATTTCAAAACCAATGGGTCCTATCCCGTTAGGGGCTTTGATCACAATACGCTACTAAATTCTTTCAATTTTGACTTGCTTGAACTTAGAAGAAATTGCACAGCACTACAATTGTTATATAAAATACTGCACAACCAATTAGATTGTATTCACTTAGTAAATAGAATTAACTTTCACGTGCCAAGGCTGAACGCGCGTCTGCACAACGCATTTTACGTCAATACCAGCAGAACTATCATTCAGGTCAAGTCTCCAATATTTAACATGTGCAAGATATTTAACGAAGTCGCGCATATGTGCGACCTCAACTATGATAATCTAAACCACATTATTAATATGTATAAAGATTCAATTAACTGATTAATCCTAATTATACTAGATATAGATATTTTTATAATTAATAAATAATAAATTAATGTAATTATGTAATGTAATGTATGTACGTATGTATGTATGCATGAATGTATTATGTAGTGTAAATTAATGTAACATTGTAATTTTTTTTTTCTTCTCATTATTGTTATTTTTATATATTTTGTTTATTATTTTCTGTAATTGGGTGTCAACCTGTTGAAAATAAACGTATTATTATTATTATTATTATTATATGATATGGATGGTAACGTTCTCTTTTTAGGGTTCTCCATACTCGCCAATGAGGAATACCAGTTGCCAAACTGATTCGTCTAGTGCTCATATTTGTGTTTTCTTGAACTACGTTTATAATATTGTTTTGTTCCTGCACACCTTGTTGTAAAACACGCTCCACAACTGCAGAAGTAGGAAACTTTCCGTGTTGTCTTGCATACTGGAACACCGTACTAAAGGTTTTATGATTAGGGCATCGACGACCAGGAAAACGCAGCCGATATTCTCTTTCCGCCGACCTACCATTTCCATTACAGAAACCATAGATGAATATTATGTCAGCATATTCCACGTTTGTAAATTTTACTGGCATAGTTAAAATATTTTCACAAGTTTTCACTAACTAAATGCGGATTATTGACACATTAAATTACTAACAAACAATTATTCAACTGTTTAGGAGATTTCTTTTTATTATCTGTCACTTTGAACAAGCCTTCTGTGATTGATTAAAAATTTTGTTATTTCATACCCGATTACTTGTTAGGACCACAGTTTTTTACCAAAATGGACCTTTAAAACGTGCCGGAATTAGGATTCACCCAGACCACCTAGGCTCAATAGAATTTTTGCAAATTTTAGTTATAAAACTATTTATTTCACGTGCCTCTCATTTAATAGGGTTCTGTAATCCATTTTCTTGCACATTTAACAACGTATTTAAATAACCACGAAGGTGTAACAAAAAAATGAAATAGGCCATTTTGTTTGTTTTTTCTTGCTCTTTTCGAATATCGTATCGAAATTTCAAAAAAATATATACAGGGTGATGTTTTATTGATGCAAAGAAGAAACATAAATTATACTGAGTCCGGACCTGGATATATTTTTTTTTATACATGTACCTCTTGGGGCTCGTTAGTACATTAGCCGTACCAAATATGAATCCGTTATTTCATTCCCTGTCAAAGTTATGACAAAAAACAGGTTTGGCCAAAAATTATTTAACACCCTGTAACTTCGTAATGAAGGCCCAATGAGACATTTCTATGGGAGGTTCCGGTTACCACTGATGTTCTCTACCTCCGATTAAGCTATGTCCCTCTCATGATGCAACACCCTGTATTTGCACAAAGATATTATTGTAATTTCGGGGGACGTAACTACCCTAAATTGACAACAACTCCAAAAATATTTGCCAGCTGGCAACAACCTACTTATTAAAGGTAATAATAATACATGTGTCTTTATTTTTTCTGTAAAGAAAAAGAGAAAGTACAAGGCGAAGTTTAGACAAACAGCTATTCTTATACACACAGCCTGACTTAATGTAATTTTGAATATTTAACAAATGACTTCTCGACTTGATTGCATTGTTGAACAAATTGCACGGTTTTGCGGCATTGTACGAAGGTGATCTTTGAAACATGCCTAGTTTGTGTGTGGGCATAACGAGGGGCAGAGTTACCGCCGATACAATTTAAAATAGGGTACCAAGAAAGCATGTGGTATAAACAAATTAAATGTGCTCAAAAGCAACGTGATGCGGCATACGAACAATACACTAATAGTAAAGTTGTATATCAGCAGAAAACCACTGAACTTGAGCAAATATATTCTTTATGTAGATCGTACGTAACAAAAAGAATTGACCCTAGAATGGAGCCTTGTGGCACACCAGAATGTATGCACTAGAAAAAACAATTGTTTAGTACTCCGTCTTATAAATGATTTGAGAAAAAGAGAAGGCAATGTTATCGAAGCCGAAGTATTTGTAGCTACCAGTAAGCTATTGTATCAAAGACTTTGCTGAAATGTAAAAGATTCTCAGTTGTAGATTGTTTTTTTAATAAAACTCAATTGATACTTAGGAAGTAATTTTGTAGTGGTATTATTTGTTCGTATATGATTTTTTTAAAAGTCAACAACAACAAAGACATTTTTAATGACTGATTAGATGTAAATAATTATAGAATGGTTTACTAAAGTAACGTCCACTTCTGCGGCGAGGCGGGAATTTATATCAAGAGCAATCAATTCAGCCAGGGGAAAAACTCTTTAGGGAATAATGTAACGTTCTGCTGGCATCCGCACTGGCGATTGTCGCCAAAATGGATTTGGCTAATCTGGTCGTCGTTTTGAATGACAGGTATACAAATAAGCATTGAAAATATGCATGTGAACCCTCGCACAAATAACAGTATTGTGTTTGTTAGACCCCCGTAAAATTTCAACAATGCTGAATGAATGGGAAATAGTACCATATTGGTTTCGTGTATCAACAATGCGACATATTTCTGTAATTCGCTTGACGGGTGGCCGCAAAATCAACCATTATTTTTGCGTACTCCTACCCAAATTGTTCCGATGTTTATGCACCAAATATGGAGTGTTTTATCGTAGAAGATAGTTTACAGGTTTACTTTAAGAACGGCTATAATAACTTGGGAGATAAGAAAGAACAATGTAACTTTTGTATAAGATACTGTCTCATAAATGTTCCGACATTTGTTTGGTAAACACACTGTTCCAGTTCAGGAAGGTGTATTTGACTTGTGGATCTGCGATTCACTTAGGTAAAAATAATATAAGATTTAATATGTACAAATAAAACACATTAGAGGCGATATGTTTTAAAAGTATAGCAAAACTTTATGAATAATTTATTGCCGTTAAACTTTTTAGCATTATTTATAATAAATAATATACTATTTCCGGTAAAATGTATTAACAAATAAGATCGGAAAAAAGTGGATTAAAAATTTAAAGTAAAACTTGAAATTGCTAATGCTTGCATATTAGCATTGGTAGAAAAACTAGTGTGGTAGCCCAGGATTCCTAGCTGCTATTCTTATACACTCCAATATATTTTTACATATATACACAAGTTTTCTCCATATTTGCTAATAAAATTGACAGTATGCACGTGATGAAACGTTTATTGTGACTTCCCTGTGGATGAGAGGTATATGCTGTCACAGACTTTTTGCGGTACTTAATAACATCTAACCTCCTATACAATACATCATTTATATACTTCAGACAATTTGGGCACCTTCTAGAATTTTTTATGCGTCAACGTCAATTTGCCTCCAACTTACTAGACCTGGTTAACTGTAATTCGTGCAACACACATAACAGTAACCTGTATCGTGAATCGCGTAACTTTGAAACTTACTTTTCCTCCCGCAACTTTATAAGATTTTTGTCTATACCTACTCCTATTCATGATAGCATAGTGTGACATAGCCTATGTTCATTCTGATATACTAATATATCTAACAGCGAGAGTTTTATCTAAATCAGTTTAGTGGTTTTCGAGTTTTGCTCGGATATGCAGATAAACATCGGCGTACGAGTTAGTATTTTATATATATTTATAGATTACTTATTCAACACAAGAGAAAATCTTTTCAAACATAATAACCCTTATAGCAAAGGCCATTCGGAAAACCGAAAGTAAAACAGAGCGAATACGACGCCACATGCCATCCAGTTCTTGTTTTAGTGTCTTCATTAATACTATATTAAATTGTCAAATGTATATCAATGATTATCACATAATTCAAACGACACACAACCACACTCAAAACTTAACAAAAAAGTAGACATCATTTATTTTGCCACTCAGGTACACCACAGTCACAAGTTGTACTTCACGACGGTAGCAAATTCAGCAATTAACAAAATTACCAAAAAAACGATAACAAACATTCAAAAACCAGGAATAAACTATTCATCAATTTGTGTTTTTAGGAATTGCCTAAAAACGCAAATTTTCGTTGCAGTTGCTAAATTAGATTTTAGCATACTATCTATCAATCTACGACTCACGTTACTACCGTTTCCGATCCCGTCCGCCCATTTTTTATAACTTTAAACTTAGAAAATTAAGTATCGTTCCATACCGCCTCCTTCTTTTACATATCTAACATCTGCCCCATTCTGACCTATGCCTCTCCTATTTGGTCTCTAACACTGACAAAAAACTCATACAAGTCATTCAAAATAACCACCTCCGCCTTTCCGCCAACCTCCCCCGTGCAACCTCTATCATTCACCCCCTAACGTCACCGGCACTTCTACAATGTCAGAATACATCCTGTTCCAGTTAATTCCAAATTTCAAAGAAAAACTCCCTACTCACTCAGACCCCCTCCTAAAACTCTCTCTCCTCTCTCATTACCAAATTCGCCTGCAATTCTAAATTCCCCTCCTTAAACTATGAATAAACTGCCCCTAATATAGACTGTCATCTATCCACTCTCAACAACGACGCCGCCCCGCACCACCACTATCAAAGTATTTGCCACCACTGCGCCTAACCCTACATCGCTAACACAACAATACCTCTGTAATTTCCCCTCCACCCCATACATCTCTCAACCCCTCTAATTCCCCTCACTGCCTTGTACCTAGACGACTTAGAAAACCGACAATACACTCCATGGAAAGCGCCTGCGGACGCGGAAACCATATGCAGCCAAGTATGCTCTATACTAAATTTAAATTAATCAATGATATTGTTCGCATTCCAGTAGCTTTTAAAATTAGACAATAATTAATACTTTCAATCAATTAACAATATATGTCATTATAATACGCCTCCACCATCAGACGACCACATCACCGTTCAGAATTCCGCCCGGCTGTGCGCGAAACGCGAATATTATTCGTCGTTCAAAAAGCCTCTTCGGCTATACCTCGGCCGCAATCTTCGGATTCAGCCGAGAAAGATCAAATTTACGGCCTTGATACACAAATAACTGTTATATAAATATCCTGAAGTAACCGAGTGCTAGAAAGAAAACAAAAATTAGGAACAGAAAGTCGGATATACTACTCACAGCACGCTCTACACTTCGTGAAATCGTTTATCACCTTGTCGTGTATCAATGCAGATCATCGGATTGTCGCGGCAAACGTTATAGGAGAATGCGGTCGCGGTGAGGACGAGAAACTTTCATTCGTGCGCTAATGATATAAATCATCTGTCTCGCTTTTACGTAAGCGATTTTTGTTTTCTTTCTCGAACTGGTTTTCTTCAGAATATATAAAACTACTTTTACCGTATCTGTATGTAATAGTAAAAAAAAATGTTATGTTATGTACGTATAATGTCACAATCAATCAACACGCAAATAAAGATAATAAATATCGTCTTATTTACAAATATGTATAGTGTGCTACGTGTTTAGCCAAAAACACATAACAAAATAAATAAATAAACACCACAGAAATTAGACAACCCCCAATTCCAGAAACCAGGGGCTTGTGCGGAAGGGGGTTATACATTGAAAAAAACGCGGACATACAACCATTTCCTCCGACAGTACCAGTGCCGGAGCCAGGATTCGAACCCGGTGGTGCGATGTCCCTGTGATTAATCGCGATTGCCCGTTATAATCAAATAGTGTGTGTGTCTTTTGTATGATAAGTATTTTTGGGGATTATGATCGAAATCGTGCGGCAAGTGCAACTCCGCAATAGGTAGATTCTATGAAATCTACCTAAAAGAATCTAATTTTCCCATATAGTATTCAAAAACTATAAATTTGTAATTGCGAAATATAATTTAATCATCATTTGTTTATGTAATTAAACCTAATTACATTGAATTTAAGATATTTATTTATGAATTTTGTTTCAGATGCGTGTTCCTCACGCACCACACCAAAACCGAGGCCTCCACCTCCCACACCACGGCCCAATATCACATTCCACACGTACGAGTGCCCGCCGGCGTACGCGGCTTGGTACTGCCTTAACGGAGCAACGTGCTTCACAGTCAAAATCGGCGATTCCCTCCTGTATAACTGCGAGTAAGTCACATTTTGTTAATTTCTCAATTAAGTCTTTATTAGACTATTAAAGACTACGTGTTCTATTTGACGTAGTCAACCTTGAATGTATAAAAAGATGATATAAATATCATATTTGTATTTTTATCAATAACACCGCTGGATACGTTTTATATACAGGTTGTTTGATTGCTCTTACCCTGACGGATGTGTAGATGTAGATGTCAACTTGCTTATTTTAAATGGAACAGCCTATATATTATTACATTTTTTGATTGTACGCAAAATTCTAGGCCGATTTTGTGTATCATGTCTTATAGCTAAGTCTCTGGCAGGCCCTAAAAGAATTAAAAATTCTGAAGCTTTCATTATCTAATTTGGGTTGGATTCTTTGTTGAAAAATATCTACTTTAATAGAGTATTTATAGTATTATTACAAAGTGTTCAAAAAATAAGAATAAAAATGAAATTGAGAAAACTAAACTGCTGGCCACTCGAACTTACACATAGAGAATTTTAGGCAAAATTTAAAGTTCAATATTTTCAACAGGAATGCAAATTTTTGAACGCGGCTTGCAAATTTTAAGAGCTAGTTTTTTTCGAATTAAGCTGCATGACGTATATTTATCGTAGGAACATAAGTTTATTATATACGGGGTGATCAATGAAGTCATGCAAAAAATCAAAAAGTTTGTATGAGTGAAATTTCCGCAAAAAATTTTTTTGGTCATTGCAATATGGTTCGTTATTAAGGTAACATCAATATCTCTAGACGGTTTTGTCAGTTTTTGGATTAAGGCCCTTAGGCCTTGTACACACTACTCAACATAAAATTTGGATACCGAAATTTTTAAAATGCTATAACTTGACATTGGATTGACGGTTCTTGATGATTTTTGCGGATTTGGAATCCTTATTTCACGTAGATTTTCTATGGTCTAAGCATTTTATTTGAGGGTTGAAATTTACACATTATGCCGGGTCGATAATAAACAAAAACGTAGGGTACGACGCGCTCTAAGGTTTGGCATTATTTAAGTTTTTGTAAAAATAAATTCTCACCTCAAGTTGTTTTTATTTAATGTTCCTCTCACTGTTCTGTCCGAAACTTACACCCCAATTTGTCGTCTTAAAGAGTCATTCAGTTTTACAGAGTTCTTTGTCCACTCCCAAGCCCATAATTATGATCGGGTGTAATTTCTACGCGACGCGTCAATTTCAAAGTAGGCATTGGAAAAACAAATTTGTTGCTATGCAATTAAAAACTGTTTACATTATTTTAGAAATAATCTGACACATTTCAATGTTATAATTTTGTAAAGTTTAATTAATATGAGGCGTTTAACCACGGCAGAAAGGGAAAATTGCATTCGACTTCTCAACGAAGGAATGTCAAAACAGCAAATTGCGCATATTTACAATGTCAGCCGAAAGACAATTTATAATTTGATCCGCCGCGTCGAAACTACTGGTGATCATATTTATGGGCATGGGGGTGGACATACAAAAAAAATAAACGAAAGAACCGAAAGAATTTTAATGAGAGAAACTATGCGGAATAGAACAAAGAACTCTAGAAAACTAAATGACTCTTTAAGACAACAAACTGGGGTGGGAGTTTCGAACATTAAATAAAAACAACTTGAGGTGAGATTTTTTTTTTTAAAAACATAACATAACGCCAAACATTTTAAATTATAGAGCCCGTCGCAGAGCAAAATGTGTGCGGTTATTACAACACCATAGAGCGAATAGGCGGGCATGGGCAAATCGGCATGCGAATTGGGGTAATGCAGAGTGGAGCCATTGTTTATTTACTGACGAAACAAGATTTAATTTGTTTCACTCCGATGGCCGAATTTTAGTTTGGAGAAGGCCAAATCAGCGATATTTGGAGGTAAATATGGACCCTCAAGAAACATTTGGTGGCGGAGGTGTTACAGTGTGGGGAGGTATCATAAGAAATGGTAAAACCGAGCTATTCATTACCAACCAAACCATTAATGCTACTGTTTATCAGGAGGAAATTTTGGAACCTATTGTTGTTCCTTTTGCTCGACATTACGGCCCAGAACTTCTATTGGTGGATGACAACGCTCGACCTCACAGAGCGCTAAGGATCACAGAGTTTTTGCAGGCACAAAACATCAATAGGATGGACTGGCCTGCAAAGTCTCCGGATGTTAATGTCATCAAACACGTTTGGTCTTATTTAAAACTTAAAGTAAGATCTCTTGATGTACCCCCTGAAACCTTAGAAACGCTCAGTGAGGCCATTCGTGAAGAATGGGAGAACATTCCACAAGATTTTATAAATAATCTTGTGGATACTCTACCAAATCGATGTCGGGAAATAATATTACGAGCATTAGGACCAACAAAATATTTTTTTAATTAATGTACCTAATTTTAATTAGGTAATTTTAATTTAAGTTTAAATTAAATTCATTTTTAGTTTTTTAGTTAAATTTTTTTTTAATTATTAAAAATTACCAGAATTAGAATTATAAATTTTTTAAGAATTGACTTTTGGCCGTTGTTAAGCAATCTTGTACATTGTAGAATATAATGTAATAAACTTGTTCTTGTCGCTACGTTTTTGTTTATTATCGACCCGGTATAATGTGTAAATTTCAACCCTCAAATAAAATGCTTAGACCATAGAAAATCTACGTGAAATAAGGATTCCAAATCCGCAAAAATCATCAAGAACCGTCAATCCAATGTCAAGTTATAGCATTTTAAAAATTTCGGTATCCAAATTTTATGTTGAGTAGTGTGTACAAGGCCTAAGGGCCTTAATCCAAAAACTGACAAAACCGCCTAGAGATAGTGATGTCACCTTAGTAACGAACCATATTGCAACGACCAAAAAATTTTTTTGCGGAAATTTCACTCATACAAACTTTTTGATTTTTTGCATGACTTCATTGATCACCCCGTATATAATAAACTTATGGTCCTACGATAAATATACGTCATGTAGCTTAATCCGAAAAAAACTAGCTCTTAAAATTTGCAAGCCGCGTTCAAAAATTTGCATTCCTGTTGAAAATATTGAACTTTAAATTTTGCCTAAAATTCTCTATGTGTAAGTTCGAGTGGCCAGCAGTTTATTAAAAATTAATTTTTTTCAAATGAAAACCCCCAATTTTTATAAACTTATCTTATTTACCATTAAAAATAAGGGTACGTTTGTGTATGGATGTCTATTCCGAAAATTTTTACTTTTCGAAATATTGCAATTCAGTATTTTTATATGGGGATTTTGCTATGGATTTTAAGTTCAATTACTCTTAGTTGGCTATGATGTAACCGTCACATACCATTTGAGAAGTATTAATTATCATGCCGGGGCGCTTGAATTATGCGCGCGAGGATTATTTAAATTTGTTTATAATCTATGGAGGGAGAATGTAACAAAGTTTTATCAAGAACATGCGAAATATTTGCTGATATTGTTACGTGTTTACAATTTTCAGTAAATACTCTGTAGGTTCAAATAACTTGCAACAAGAATCTTCACGAACCACTATTTTATTAGTCACTTAAATTACAATAGTTAATCCTTAAAAATCACACAACTAATAATAAATAACTTTAATCTAATATAAATTCACTACTTTTATATCACAACTGTACTTTACTTTTCTGATCACTTGTCAACTTTTATCTAACCAAAAAACTGTCTGTATTGTATATCAGAACTGTACTGTATACGCAACTGAACTGTACTGTACCCCCATCTGCTGGATTCATCTCTTTATATACACACTTGGAATATCTAGAATCTCATTGTAGAACCTTCCAGAATATACTGGAATCCTCTACAGTTTTCTTAGACACTACTAAATGGCGGTTCGCCAGTTGACCCACAGATGACGCCACCCTACTGGCCAGGAAGTAGGTACAACTCTCCTCTCTGTTAGAGGGCAGCACATAACAATATCTAGAGAAACAAAAACCGTCTCCGAATAGTATTAATGATAATGAATAATTAATGGAGAATTTGAAAAATTTTGGCACCGTTAAGTCAACAATTCATAAAATAAAACCAATTGTCAATGATGAAATATCAAAATTGCTGCTTGGGATATTTTGTGGCATATCCTATGACATCTTTAAGACAAGTGGCCTTACGAACAGGAATCTACAAGAACTCTATTCACAGAATTCTTTTGAAACACAAACTCCATCCCTATTCCACTTTTATAGTTCAACACCTAAGGGACACCGATTTGGCCAGAAGAGTTCACTCATGCGAATTTATTTTAACAATGTTACAAGACTTTCGATTTTTGGACAACATAATTTAGACTGACGAAGCAAAATTTACGAAAAATGGCCTTTTCAACCCACATAATTCCCACTTTTGGTGTGATTCAAATCCCCAGGCCGCGCCGTGTGGTTGCGAAATTATCAATAAATTCAACGTATACTGTGCTGTGAGAAATGATGTAGTCGTAAAACTACATTTTTATGAAGAAAATTTAAATGGTAATGACTTAGTACTTGTCAAGTGGTAAGTGACAGCTACATACGTTTGTTTAGCACTCGATGCTGTCATAGCCAACTAAGAGCAATTGAACTTAAAATCCATAGCAAAATCCCCATATAAAAATATTTTGATATTTCGAAAACTAAAAAATTTTTTTTATGGTAAATAAGACAAGATTATAAAAATTGGGGGTTTCCATTTGAAGAAATTAATTTTTGACAGTTTTCTCAATTTCATTTCTATTCTTATTTTTTGAACACTCCATATTAACACATCAAAATATATTAAAAACTCTATTAAAGTAGGTCTTTTTCAACAAAGAATTCAACCCAAATTAGATGATAAAGGCTTCCTTATAGGAAGAATTTATATATAAGACATGATACTAGTGATGCAACAATTACCACTTTTACGATTACGTTTACGATTATAATTTTGATAATCATACGATTACGATTAATATGAAAATGCAAGACATTTTAATATTTAATTATTTTATACGGTAAAACTAACGAAAATAATCTGTTAACTTCATGGTTATGGTATCCAATAAAACAAAAATTCCTTCCTATAAATGCTTATTAGACTACTTATGTATAGTAGTTTAACGGACATAAACTTATGCTATATGGTAAAACAAAAAATAAAAATATGTAAAATAAAAGAAAACAATACCAATACTATCTAACTAAAATAAATCGTAAAATGCGTAAACTTTGAGTAGGTAATGTATAACTTCTTAATAATTATAATTGATTACAGACAAATTTTTATTGAGAAAACAATGTAAATAAACGTATGGCACGTTTTATTTTGCGCTCTTGCTTTGTAAACTGCGTACACTGCACTGGCGGAATGGTCTCGCCGTCAAATTTCGTGCGAGCCTGCTTAAACATGTATAGACAAAACATAATATTTTTAGTCGCAAACTCCTCTATAAAATCCTTATTTTACTATAAGGAACGTAACAAAACTGCAGCAAAAAGCTACTCTCCGGGCAATATGCCCCGCCGAGCGCTGAATTACAAGTTACAAGCCTGGTGCGTTAAGTGTAATAAGTGCATATTACCATCAAAATGCTAATACTTCGATTGCAACAAACTGGCTGCAGTCTGGTTACGTTCCTTATAGTAAAATAAGGATTTTATAGAGAAGTTTGCGACTAAAAATATTATGTTTTAATATTCCGCCCTCTAAAAAGCATATTTGAACTATGCTAAGCCCAGTCAGGCTATTTATTTTTCGATTGCAACAGACACTGGACCGCTAGATGGCGCCTGCTGACTATTTTCAAATAGTCAAGTGATCCTCGTGTCGGTCGTCACATGCCTACCTTGCACTGACGAGAGCCAACAGCTCGAAACTGCAGTCTGCAAGTGGTGTGTGACGACTGGCACGAGAGCTCCTTTAAGTAGGATCAGTCTTTCGGCTGGTGTTTGTTGCAATCGAAGCATTAGCATTTTGATGGTAATATGCAATTATTACACTTAACGCTCCAAGCTTGTAACTTGTAATTCAGCGCTCGGCGGGGCACATAGCCCGGAGAGTAGCTGTTGGGTGCAGTCTGGTTACGTTCCTTATAGTAAAATAAGGATTTTATAGTGGAGTTTGCGGCTAAAAATATTATGTGTTAATATTCCGCCCTCTAAAAAGCACATTTGAACTATGTATAGACAAGCCAATGATTAACCATACCAATAGTCGACGATTACGATTAATCTGTAAAACACCGATAATCTCGATTACGATTAACCGTAATCGTTGCATCGCTACATGATGCACAAAATCGGCCCAAAATTTTGCGTACAATCGAAAAATGTAATAATATATAGGGTGTCCCATTTAAAATAAGCAAGTTGACATCTACTTCCGGTGACCGGAAGTGCCACCATCTTGAAAATATTTTAGCCGAGTTGCCCCCATCGACATTAGTTTACTATCAAATTTTCAAAATTTTCCAATTTTTTCGACATATTGATCGCCGCAGTTCGTCGTGGGACACCCTGTATTCCACTTGAGTTAAAAAAGGTTAACATTATTTTGATTGTTGTTTTTTGCTTCAGGTGCGCAGAAGGTTACATGGGACCCAGATGTGAATATAAAGATTTAGACGGATCATATTTACGTAAGTATCTTTTTTAAAATTTTGATAGTCCTTATAATATTTTTTGGCTTGTTATGTAAATAATTTTACTAATATTGGATAGTATGTTATTTGTAATTAATGGCAGGTTCTCTCCATCTCCCACCTGTAACTAAATCCACAAATTCCATCGAGTTCTTTATATCCAACAAGCAAATACTGAGATTAAGACCTAAGTTTGAAAAGTTTTTGCTTTAGAAATCACGCAAACTTAGAATAGCCAGTAGCGTGACTATGTGATTCAACTGCTTTAAGAACTATTATTCTCCACATCCACATAATGACAGAGTCTGAGATAGGCCACAAAGCCAGGCTTCTACTTTTCTAAGTTTGTGGAATCATTAAGGAAACCTTTTCCCTAAGCTATTACAAATTACATGAAGGTTACATTTTTCATTCAGTTTTTCTTTACTTAGCAAACTAATAAAGGAGTCTTATTGCATTAGAGATCCCACAAACTAACATGGGGCACGCCTAATAAGAATAAGAGTTCATGTTTAGTCTCGACCAGTTCATCGTAAGTAACAAATAGTGGCCTGCCTTAATTTATTTATTTCACATTCTAGAGATGGCTGCTAGTCAGTCTCTGCCTTTGCACGTTTTTCTTTTCGCGTGTTGTCTACTTTGATACAGTTCATGCAATGTGGCTGGAATTTCTAAGTTTAGCGGATCTCTTATGTTACTAATTCAAGTGCTCCAGGAAACAAACCAGTCATGAAATTTCATTGATCCTGTGCATTTCTGTTTCCACTTAAAGCTTCCTGTGTTATGTCCCTAGCAATCTGATTTTAAATTATTGAGGGTTTTTTCTCCCTCTTATCTTTGGAGTTGCTCGATACTAAATTTCAATGATGTTGGCATATTTTACAACTTGAAAAATATCCTGTATCCTACTCGCTTTATAATAATGCACTTGCTTTTTTTGTATTTGTATGCTTTAACGTTGATGTTTCAATTAGAAGATTAACTTTAGCAAGAAGGATAAACATGGCAAAGTCCATTTATGTATCGTAGATCACTATTGCCATATTCCACATTTTGTTAGGATGAAAAGGTAGGTTTTGGCATTTTGTGACAGGAGTTTCTAGACACTGCTTTCACAAAAACAGCCAAAAGTATTGAACACTACACTGGAATACACTACTCGATATGCATTTCGCTAATCATGTCAACATCATCGGGAGATAAATAAAACTGGTTATTCAGTTTTAATTATCCCCTGATGATGCCAACATGGTTGACGAAACGCGCGTCGAGCAGTGTTCAAAGGTTTTGGCGTTTTTTTGTAAGTGATTTTTAGACACAACTTTTACAAAACGCCAAAAACTTTGAACACTACAGTCGAATACATTACTCGACGCACGTTTCGCTAACCATGTTAGCATCATCAGGAAGTAATTAAAACTGAAAAACCAGCGCGTTTCGCTAATCATGTCAACATCTTCGGGAGACGCTTAAGCTGGTTTTCAGTTTTAATCGTCTCCGTTGATGCTAATATCGCAAACCGGGTGTATTCGAGTGTAGTGTTCAAACGTTTTGTAAAAGTAGTTTTTGGACACCAAAGTCACTAATTTGTGAAAAATAGTGTTTAATCAACTACACATTTACGGGGCGCTCAAAAAACGCAACAAAAACTTTACGACCTCGTTAAACTAGCCACAAAAGTGATTGCGGCCAGGCATGCAGTTGAAATATTTAGATCAGCAACTCAGTCATTTCATTTTAACAGCGCCTTAAGGTCTATATTAAAGAGGCCGTTACAGAATAGCTGGCCTTGCTGACGTAAGACTTATGACTCAAGGTGTAGAGTTGAGATGTAAAAAGTCATATTACCAAATGCTATGTTATGTCTTACGGCAAGCCAATCAGAAGCCAGTATTATAATGGTTGATATGTCAGTTTTTGAGGTTAAAATGTTTTATTTTAGTTTCCTGCTGGTTAATAGTCATCAATCGACGAAACAAAACAATAATCCACAAAGTAACCTGTTTTCTCTAATGCCAAACAACACAAGCTTTTTAGTCATCTCACAGAAGAGGACGAGAGCCATCTTTTGTGTGGTCATCTGTCAATTTAGTGAGAATTCTGATTGGTCGAACTTTTTATGGCGGACATAAGAATTCCAATTCCAATATTCTACATCAGCTCTTACGCTTTATGCGTATATTGTGTAAAGGAACATTTGAAAATATATTGGTTATTATTTACATTTTACATCATACGGCTTAAGTCTTATGTTACGCCATCCTGTAATGGCCCTTAATATGTACATTCTAATACATACGAATTTTAAGCTCGGCTGTGTAATGTTCAAGTAAGAATAAACTGAGACATAAAAAACTAAACAAAAACTTTACGACCTCATTAAAATACCGGTACTCTTTTTTGTGCTGTTCGCAAATTGACTCGCTTACCTTTATAGGTTTTTAATGTGCGTCGGGAATGTTTCATGTCAGGCTTGGCGCCATGGCCCGCAGCCATATAATTATGTTGTAAAGTTTTTGTTTGCATTTTTTATTTACTGGGATCTATTTACTTCAACTTAGCGCCATGGCCCGCGGCGATAATAATTATGCCGTAAAGTTTTTGTTTAGTTTTTTTTGTCTCAGGAAGTCCTTACTTGGACTATACTATTGCGTTAGCAAATTGACTCGCTTACTTTTACAGGTCCTTAATGTGCATGGCTTGTTTGACGACAACATGCCGCATGGCCCTAGGGCGATAATAATGAGGTCGTAAAGTTTTTGTTGCGTTTTTTGAGTGCCCAGTAAGTGTGTGATCGACTATATCTCTTGGTCTATTAAGGCAATTTAAACAATCTTGTCACACTACTTAGACAAAATTTGTTTAGAATGTGCTAAAAATTGCATAGCCACCATGTTACTGAAATTTAGCCAAGAGAAGATTTATGTTTTCATTTTAAGCACACAGTTTATCTTCTTTGTGATAATATGATGAGGCTGTTTTCTTGCCAGAAAAAATTAAGTGACAATTTTTGTGTCGAGAATGTATTTGACACACGCACAAAGCAAGTCCGCCAAGAACAGCCGAGACACAAAATATCACTTCACCTCGCATATATTCTGCTATTTCTTCCTCAAACGTCAAAAATATGAATTAAAAAAAATATTGTTACTTTTAGTATTGCTCAGATGAAGTCAGAAATGACAGTTTAAGTTCATGAAACTTGTCATAAAAGTCATACCATTAACTGTGTCTAGAGAACAAACATATATTGATTTTGAGTCTGTAGATATTTCGAGCTCCAAAAAGTAGTTCTCGATATATTTAGACACAATTAGAAACATACAAGGCATACTTTAGAAATAATAAGAGAACATATATCCAGTACAGTCGACACATGGCCTAGAATGTATCCTTGAACGCTTCTTGGGTACTAATTTTACAATTGCCATATTGGATTATTGTCACAAAATGTATTCACCATTATCTTTTTCTTTTATTTACTAGTGCTATGACATCTAACCTCAAATATTTTGTTGCAGCGTCACAGCAAAGATTTATGTTAGAAACAGCAAGCATAGCGGGTGGAGCAACGATAGCTGTTTTTTCAGTAGTGATATTATGTGTGGTAGTGTATCTGCATTACAAGCGTCGCGCCAAAGCGTCTAGGACTGGTACGGATTGTGTAGATAGTCGAACGGGCATCGTCAACACTCCAACATTTGGCACCCGGTGGCGAACGAATCCACCCATCGATCTTCCCATTCGAGTCCAAGACAGGGGGGATATGAAACAGACTAGTAAAGTGGAGCTTCACCAAGTGACCACGCTGCTGCCCACATCCAACGAACCATGATGTGCGTAGTGCATAGCTAGCAATCTCAAAAACTGCTATTTAAATTGATAGTGATGTCGGGCTTTAATTGTGTAAAACTGTATTTAGTGAATTAACGGTGAGAACTAAATTTATACTTTGTATAAAACTATATTAAAGGAAGTGAATAGCACTTTGTTATATGCAGCTTCGCTATTAACTTATTTTATTTTTTATATACACTAGTGCAGCTTTATATTCTGCAACCTATTAATGTCAATATTTTGGCAGCAAATTTATATGAATAAAAATAATGTTAAATAATGTAACATTAACAAATTTTATTTATTTTTAGTATCTGTTTTAGTTGATCTAATCAGTTACTATTGATTTTTAATCGATCCGTGCAAAGGCAAATTTTGCAATACCAATTCGTCACTCCATGCTAGCTATGACAATTCGTATTCTCGTAGTGAGCAAAAACTGTATTCAAAACAGTGTTAATTGTACAGCAAGTCTGATATATGTAAGTCTGAACTAAGTTATATAAGTTATTTAACATTTGTAAATACGTACCTCCTCGGAGGTATTTTAATAAATGCAATTGTAGAGTATTAGGGCTGGCCATTTCTGGCGCTGTTATCTCGGTTACCGATAAGACGGAAGAGAAGGTACTAGTGCAAATTAGTTTTTATTCCGGATTTTTGAGGGCGCTGTGCGTTAACTCTTCCAATTTTATGCGCTAGAGAAAAGAATTTGATGCAACAATGTGTAATTTTTGTGTTTAATTGTGGTTTATTATATTATAAGAGAAAATGAAACATCATGAGTACAGTTCATGGAAGTTTCTCCATTATTTGATCAATGCCCTCAAAACGTTGCAATCCATGCATGATCTCATGGAGAAACCTTCACTGAGTGAACTGTGAATGAGAAAACATTTTTTATTTTTTTTTGAACTCATAATCTAACTGTGTATGCCTGATTCTGTGTAAAAGAAACACACTTCCCCGATTTGATTGGGATTGCAACTTTGAAGAAAAACGATTGGAAAAGTTAATGTAGCACACCCTGTATATAAAAAAAATCTCAATCTAGAGAAAAATCTGTAGAATTATTGTCCAGCTTAATGTTACCAAAACCTTTTGGGTTCGAACTGTTAGGTATTTCCCCGAAGACTAGTTTCAAGTTTGAAAATATTTTCAGCTCAATGGGATTCAGCTCTGTCATAAAGTTGGTTGTGTGATTTCATGTTATTTTTCCAAGTTTATTGGAGTTGTTATATTTGTTTGTTTTCAGAGATCTGTAAAAAGTTATGTATGCATATTTTCATGTGAAATTTATAGTTTGTAAAAATATCGTAATTGAGGCTGTATTATATTGTTAGGTAGGTATTGTAGATTTTTTTGTGATTAAATTACTCTTTGATTGAAACCCAAGTTCTTTTCTGTCAATAAATACCTTTTGAAATTCACAAGTGTATATTTTTGCAAAGTTAATAATAAGTAAATTTAGGCGTTCTGATGCTGTTATTCTCATTACCCTCTCAAATAAAAACTACGTGGGTTGAACCGATTAATAGATAATGTGCCATGTGATGCCACAGCTTGCATCGTCCGTCGCTGATCAATCGTGGCGTGTTTGATTTGACTGTTGTCCTCCTGTTTTTCATTTTTCATTGCACATAGCCGATCACCGATCAGTTCACGTGAATATGTTTGATATAATTGACAAATATATTACATCCCGTCAGATGTTCAGTCTGGTTACACAGATGATTGGTCAGCCGACAAGCTGTAAGGGTTTAGGTACTATTTTTTTTTCTTTTTTATAATTCTTAACTGCCGAATGCAGTTGTTTTATGTGCATAGTCTTTGTGTTGTTTTGTGTGTTGTGATGGTATGTAGTTTTGTGTGTTGTGATGGTATGTTGTTTTGAGGTAAAATGTTTGTGAGTTGTAAAGTAACTTCATTACTTTTAAATTTTATGTTCATAAAAGCTTATAGTGGCATCACATTCACATTATCTACTACCGCATCTTCAGTCAAATGAATTAAAAGTGTTTTACTCGCCAATCAAAGTTAAATTCTTTCAATACGTTTCTCAGCATTAAACGGCTATTTCTCACAGACAGAAATGTGTATCGGTAAAGACTGGTTGAAGCAATAATTTTAGTATTAACGATTACAATTATGATTGTTCAAATTGTCCACAGGAAGAGACTACAAAATGTAGTGCATGCTTGTGGTGGCATTTTGACAAAACATGAGTGTTTAGCAAGGTTTCAATCCAACAACTTATAAACCAAGAGCTACTGAAGTTTTTAATGGTTGTCTGACAACCCCCTTCATCTTTTATAACGTGTGGTCCTGTTTAGGGAGATAACCTTACGCTGGAGGTGGGGGCGTTTTCGTATGAGGGTTACTTTTCACAAATTGGTGACTAAAAGCCACTTTTACAAAATGCCAAAACATTTGACCACTATTCGACGCGCGTTTCGCTAACCATGTTAGCATCATGAAGAGACCATTAAAATTAAAAACCAGTCTTATTCGCCCTCCCGAAGATGTCGACATGGTTAACGTAAAATAATGTATTTGAGTGTAGTGTTCAAATGATTTGACGTTTTGTAAGTGTTTTTCAGACACCAAAAGCATTGATTTGGTCATACGAAAACGCCTTCACCGCCAGGACCCGGGCTCGACATAGGGTTGTCTCCTTAAATAGGACTGCGTACCATAAAAAAATTGAGGGAGGTTTGTCATTGAAAAATTCAGTAACTCTTGGTCTATTAAAATTACTGCCCAAAAGTTCCTCGTTCTACGAAATGTTCTCTCATCATGCAAGGAAACACATTTTTTTGTGGTTGTCAACAAAAATGCCTTAGAATAACACAGTAAATCAGAAGTATGACTAGTCCTGTAGACAATTGGAACCTTTGGTCTGAAGAAGTTTCCACAAACCTCGAAACGCTACACTACACTCGAATACTCTACACAGCGCGCGTTTCGCCATCATGCCAGCATCATCAGGAGATGATGCTTATGGATGGCGAAAATTTGAGTGTGTAGTATTCAAGTGTTTATGGGACTATTTCAGAAGTTGTGCAACTAATATAGGTATTGAAAAAGAATGCTAATTAAAAAATGTGCTAATCAGTAGAAAAGTGATAAAGTAACACTCTCTACTTTCTGATATTAATACAAAGTTAATAGAAAATATGCACTTCTACTAAAAGGAAATAATCTATGTATTCAATTTTCTGCAGCAAAGGACAAATTCCTCGTAAAGTTTTAGGTAATTTAAATTGCGCTGTTGCCAAGCGTTAGCTACAAAACGTTTCACGGTATTTTGTGTTAGCAGTAGTTGAGGTTGCTGTAACACCGTCGAAAATGGCCCGCCCTCTATACAGTTATGTATGTTCTGAACTTTTGTGCAGATTGAATGGTTTTTAAATTATCATTTTTACTTTGTGTTAAAAATATTACATTCCCGGATGTATTCGTTGATCAGAGCCTCGCTAACATTTTGTTATTGTTAACTTTGTTATTTCTTTCATGATGTGTTCATCGATGTGCGGTCTTAAAACCATTGCAAAAGCTCCAATACAAGATACGATTTTTTTCTTGGTTTTAAGCACCGGTCGATAGCCGTCAACTTTATATTCTGTTGTATAAATGTAGATATTCGGTAATTTTATTCCAATAATGAATGCCTCGGCATCCCCTATTATTGGCAATAATGTAATGTGTAATTTAGTAATTTAAATATTTATAAGCACTTGGTTCCTAATTTATTAAAGTAACATTTTTGTATTATTTTAGAAAACCATGTTCTACGTACCAAAGTCGCAAATGTCTTTTACCTTTAATATATTTTAAATTATTTGAGTATTCTAACATAGTCTATTTATTTTTTTCCCCTCTTCTTTGATGTTTGTCACTTTGGTATTTGGCCAATATCTGTTTGCCAGTTATAAAATGTAAAGTTATTTACGCTCCAAACCAAAGCCCAAGTATTTTTTATGCAGCACAGGAGAAATTGCCACGTCAATTGTTTAAGTTTAAGAGGATCGTTTTTGTTCCATAACCTCACAGGAGCCTCCGTAACGTGTTGCCAGAGGGATATTCACGTTCATAGCCCAAAATTCTTTAGTATCTCCACAAACTCAAACGCTGAACACTAACTATATTGATGCGTATTTCGGCAACAAAGTAGGCATCATGTGGAGATGGGTAAGACTGGAATTAGGCTTAATCATCCCCATATGATGTCAACTTAGTCAATAGGCCGTTTAACATAGTACAACGTAGGATTGAATTATTTTCTAGCGACATTTTGAGGTTATGGCACCAAATTGTTCATTGTTAACGTCAAGAAAAGTATTCATATGTGCTGCATAAATTGTACGTTATCAGACTTCAAGTATTAATATTATTAATATATTAATAGTTATTTTTTTTCTAAGCGTTTATATTCCTACACCGCTGCTCTGGTGTAGCCTTTTATTTGGCGTCATTTTTTTTTTTTAATTATTTTTGTCTAAATACTTGTATATAATTTTGATAAACAAATGTTAGAATACTTATTTGTTTATTATTTTCACATATGTAATAAATTAAAATAAAAACAATAATAAAATATTACGCTAAATCACCTCTTAATTATGGACCATTTCTTCAAAATTCCCAGCAACAACCTTTCCAAAAACAATATTTTCTTCGTGAGTGTTCAAATGTAAATTCTACACTGCCTTATACCAGTTATGGGAGATCACCACACTCAGAAGGCAACACCAATGACATAACACAACTTGTGTTTTGTTATTAAATTTTCCAAGAAAAAAGATAAAACTTTTCGGAACAAAGTTTAAACTTTGACATTTATTCAATAAAAAACAAAATAAAACTTAAAGTTAGCTAAGCGTTATTATAGATCTTTTTAATCTTTCCCTCTGTTTCCTTTTCTTTTCGCCTCTACTTCTCTCCCTAGTAGCATCTCTAAATAGCTGTACACCTTCATTTGCTTCTATTTCTCTCTGCAGAAATTGCATGCCATAATAATTGTAACCTATCAAATCCTGGAAAAGAAATATTCTTGGTCAGTTTGATTTACTGTCTGTAGAGCCAAGAGCAATTATAAAATATACCAATGTCTAATGGAACACAAATATGCAGTACTACTAAAAACATGCTTGCTCAAACAAATTACTATGTTTTTGGAGTTGAACATAATTGCAATTTAAACTTGTGTCTTGTGCTCTTTTCATTTTGTCATCTACAGATAAAGTATTGTCCAGCTTATAAGGAGTCATCCACAAATTATGTAACGCAATTTGGGGGAAAGGGGATCCAGTGTGGCGATATGGTCCTGTTACGTGGAGGGAGGTGAGGGTCAAGGTTTGCGTTATGTAACAATTTTAGAACCGCCAGAAATAGCAAAATTCATTGATGTTCAAGTTTTGAATTTATAACTCGCGCACAATTTACTGGGGAAAGTTGGCAGTTCTGACTTATTAGGCGAAGGTGTGGTTAGGTTTTGGTGAAGAAATTTGGCGAAAAGATTTGTCTTTTCTGAATTAAGGTCTAAATCTTTTACAATGCATACATTACGTAATAGGAGAGAGGGGGGGCGGGGGGCATGCGTTATGGCCTGTTACATGGGGGGAAGGGAGGGATCAAAAATTGGTGAATTTTGCGTTACGTAATTTTTGGACAACCCCTAATGACAATGGACAGCCCAAAAATTGCAAATAGATACGAATCGGCATGACATTTGTGCCATTGTATCTGTGGGTGGTACGTTTTTCTCAAACAAGCTGAAATTTTACAGGTAAGATCTGGGAGGTTCAAGATAGCACCATAAAATATCCGTGTACCAGGGGATGTAAAAAAAAAGATTTTTCATATATTCAAAAAAATGTTTCAAATTGTTCCGTATGAAAAATTGTATGGGGCTGTCTTTTATAATTTTCTCGTCAGTGAACTGGGGAAAGTTTCAGGGTGGACGGTCCAAAGATAATTTTTCGTCAGATTATTTAGGATGGAAAGTTGTATCGCAGTGCCATTTGCAAATTTCTCACCAGGTGGGCACAGGATGGACCTAATATTAAGTTTGCAACAAATCGAGAAATTCTTCATATAAAAATTGTTCAGGGTGAAAAAATGTTTCTACTCTTTCATATTGTTAGTCAAGTGCAACAGGTATAACTCTAGGGAAGGCCAAATAGTTTAGAATAGAAGATTGTATCGAAAAGGCTTTTTACAAGCCTCTCGTTAGATCACCAGGGACGGCTCTAGGGAGAGCCCAAAGTTTTTATTGAATCAAAAATATTTTCAAATAAAATCATTTAGGGCAGGAAATTATATTGAAAAATATTCTTCAAATTTACTGTCAGGTCAAAACGTTCCTTATTTTAGATTACGATGAAAATGGACACCAGAAATTAGCATATACCGCCTCGCCTGTGTTCTAACAGTTGAAATATTTTTCAGTGGAAAATTTTAACGAAACGGCTTTTTACAAATTTCCCATCAGAGCGCCCAGAGTTAGTTTCATGAAAGGTCTAAACAGTTTGTTTCTCGAATCAGAAACTGTTAGAAAGGTATTTTTTCAAATTTTTTGCCAGAGCTCCAGGGAAGGTCCAAAAATCATCTGAGATCCATTTTTTTAGAATCGCATTACATAATAATTAATTATCAATGAAAAAATGTTAAACTTTTTGAATTTCTAAACTCTTCCTCAACTAAGCATTTGCAACAAGACAAATAACACCTGATGCACTAAGAGCTTTAAAACTTTAGTATTTTTGTAGTAGTGCCCACATCTTTAATGCCCAAATTGAATCAAGACATATAATCATGGAGCTAGTAAAATTGGAATAGATATATTATTCATTCATTGCAGTATCACTAATATCTATTAGACTCTTTCAGAGAAACAGTAAAGGTTAGTTTTTTATTTTGAATTTAAAGTGGTAGTCTAAGGGTGACCATGAGAATTATTAACTGAACGAGTGACGCGAGCTCAGTTATCTATGTGAACACGTTAAACCCTATAGCGGCCGAATACTGTGCAACATTTTATGTTACCCTGAAGCTCTTCATTCAAAAGGGAGAAAATAGGCTAATAAATTCTGTTAATTCTCATGACGATTATTAGTATAGGCGAAAATATCTAGTTGTATTTTTGGAAAGCAACTCATAGTAATGGGTAACAAGACAAATCGTTAAAAATCAAAATGTATTAGTAAAATTTTTTACCAGTCTAGCCTGTTATGAACACTTACCAATACAGGGTAAATATTGTTAAACAGTATTTACAGTTCAGGATAAAAACTGAATCTATTTTTTCAAAAACACTAATATTAGTCTAACATTAAATTACTGTCAATATCCTCAGGCACGGGACAATAGCACTGTGAATTATATGTAATCCATTTGTAAAGGGATTAACCAAATGACTCACATGGTATTCACTTTAGCAAGAAAATTTTAATCCGTAAAATGAAATATGTATACATAAATTTATTACTGAGGTGTGGAACTAATCCATATGAAGTTCACTCACAAACTAAATGTCATAAAAGTTCCAGGAATGTTAAAATGACTTGATTTAATTATCAATAAATAACTAACCACAAAATAAAAAGCTTTTAGACGAGTATTTATAAATTATAATCATATAAACCATAATAATGCAATTGAAACAAGGAGACCAAATTTATTTATTACCGTTGTTGTATTTCTTACTGTACGAGTAGTGATTTATTGTATGTTACGATCCCTGCATTGGTGTTGTTAACGAATGCAGAGCAAAAATGAACATACATACTTTTCCAGATACTAATTGAGAGTTACAACACAACAATGCTACCAAATTCGCTGGCGGTAAACGTTCTTGACATCAGAGCAAAATTTAGGAAAACATTACTCCAGAAATAAAGAAAATTTGAAATCAAAAATATCAATAAACTGTACTCCATGATATGCTTCAACTTTAATAAACTCCCAACGGATGTAAAAATTTTAGACTTTAATGAATTGAAAACAGTAGTAAGAAATTATTTACCTATCAAAAAATCCATTTTATATTAGCTGTAAATCAAACTTTATATGTTCGTTTTTACTTTCTCAGCTTAAAGTAACTAGGATTGGAAAAAAAAAATCGAAATTTTAGATTATGACCGTTTGTAATGAAATATATATTAATGACAGCGGCGCAAAATCTCGACAATAGATTAGTCATTTTTTTATTTTTATTTTATCCTAATGATCCTGGTGAGGACATTAGCACAAAGTTGTCAAATTATTGTATTGTCATAAGTGTGCAAAGTTTCGGTTTAATCTGACGTTTTGAATTGGGTGAGAATTACGTTCAAAGATTCCGTTGCAAATAAACATGAACATAAACAGATGAAGCTAATAAAAGTGTGTTAAAGTTTACGACAAAAAATTGTATCAAATTGGTCTTTTGGAAATTTCTTATCACAAGGCCAGGGAGGACCTAATACTAAGTTTACATCGTATCAAAAAATTCTATCAATGAAAATCGAAAAGATTTTTGCAAATTTCTCGTCAGTGCAGCGGGGAAAGTTCCAGGGAGAGCCTAAAAACAATTTGTCGTCGAGTCAAAAATTGTTCAGGAAAGAGAATTATTTTGAAAATGTTTTTTCAAATTTCCTGTCAGAGTTCCAGGGTGGGCCAAAAACCACGACCACTCGACTAATACAGAAAATTATACAGAAATGGCTTAGCTTTTAGCAAAATTTCTCATCAGGGGCGGGCCTCGGGAACTTTTCAAGTAAACTTTGTATTAGATGAAAAAATTGCATTGAAAATGTATTTCACCAAAACATCAGGGTTGGCTCCAGGGAGCGCCCAACTTTTTCTATATGTTGAATTCCTTCCCCACCTCAAAAAACTTACATAATTGGAAGAGAAAAAAAACAAATAAAACATCTTTTCGAACAATTTTTTTTACATTTTCGATGTTAAAAAAATTTATCCAATTTTGCAGAAACGAAATCGTAGCAAAAGGGAGAAACCAATAGGTGATTTTTTTTTGTTTTCTCCACTATAATTTAAACTGTACAAAATACATCAAGAAGTGAAGAGAAGCTACTTTTTTCCTTTATTAATTTACGAGGAAAATGAGCCGAAATGGAACTTTCTGCTATATATATATTTAAGAAGATATTGCGATGTGAGGGTAGGGTAAAAAGCGAATATAGCTCTAAAATATACAATCTTCACATTTTGTGGCATAGGATCTGATATTGTGAAATAAGACAACAATCACTTATTTCGTTCACATAAATATTTTCATGCTGGGTTACACCATCAAACAATAATTTTTCGAATACTTTCGTAATTTCCAATAATACATTATTATAAGAAAGTACTTACCCTCAGTTCCTGTACTTTGACTGCAGCTAATTTTTGTAGCCTCTGCAGTGTAGACAACATAGTGTGGTTTGCTACGATAGGAGCATGGTGCAGTTTTAACAGAAACATGGAGATTTTGCAAACTAATTCTGTGTGATCCCCTCTTGCTACTAACGCCGGCAAAGTCTGCAGTACTTCACACACAGAAGAAAAAGGTAAAATAAGCAGTGCTTCCTCCAGATCACTAGAACAAATCACAAAATATCACAATCCAGTCCAGAGTGCCTATCTACAAGTATTTGTCTAGTCGATAGCCGAGTGGGTTAAGGCGCGAGGTGGCAATCGCGATTAATCACACGGACATCGCACCACCAGGTTCGAATCCTGGCTCCGGCACTGGCACTGTCGGAGAAAATGGTTGTATGTCCGCGTTTTTCAATGTGTAACCTCCTTCCGCAGAAGCCCTGACTTCTGGAATTGGGGGTTGTCTAATTTCTGTGGTGTTTATTTATTTTATTATTTATTATTAATAGGATCAGACAAATGCTTACAGAGGAGTTCTAATTTGAAATAGCAAAGTGATCAGATCAAGAGAAAAAACAGCAAAGTGATCAGACTAGTAAGGAGTTAAAGTGACAAGTAGTCAGGTATATTGGTTAAAAGTTGTAATGAGTGCTGTAATTATAAGATTATTAATTATTAATTAAATCAGTGTTGCAATGATTGAATCCATGCTTGAGGTGTTTACTAAAGGGTGTAAACACGTAACATTTTACATGTGATTGAATAGAAGTATTTACAATTTATTATTTATGAATGAATGATTTAAACGGTTTAACTTCACCTAAAAAAACGACGCTAGAAACAATTTATAGTGATAGAAAAAGAATTAGTGTAAAATACATTCAAAACACGTGTGCCACATCACTCGAATTCATTAACATGCGAAAATATACCATTTAGAATATAAGCATCAGGTATATTTTTTTAATATCAATTATAGTGCTACATTGTTTCCTAATAATTAGATATTTGCCACCTTCTTTCATTCACTTCATGTCTAATCAAAATACAATGTGTTTTTTTTAACCTTCCTTCCAGTTTCATGGCTTAACACGTTGGCGGCTCATAGAAAATTAGAGATGTACTCCTGGTGCTACATGCTGTACGTTGTGAGCACTGCACTTGTGAAATGCTCACTGACACATAGGTGGAGGCATGGTAAGGGCTCCTCATCCGAATCAGAAAAATGCAAGCAATTCATCATCAGTTAATGTTTTTTTTAAATTTGATTTCTTGTCCTTTTTGTTCCCGATGGGCCGGCAGCCATATTATCAGCCATTATGAGGTCGACATTTATGAAATTTCAAACCAAGCTTGAATTTTTATAAATTTAACCTCTTCCAAAGTACTCGTACAGCGGCAAAAGCTCGACTGCGGTGCTCGGCCTTTCGCCTCTGTAGATAATACAATGGTCTCTCTGCCGTCCCATATGCGGCGTGAACATCCCCATACAAATCCTCACGACGACATGTGTCGGCATGAGCCACCAACGTGTTAAGATATGGCTGTAGAATATTGGCAAAATCTACATTTTATTTTATTACGTATTTGCAACTTACCTTGGTCTTATCCTTTTAATCGTCTCTAAAATAAAATCGTCAGGAGTGGAAACGTTTAAAGCAACCATTAATGGTGGAGGAAGTGGCATGGGCAAAGATTGCGATGAAGCAGCTTGCAAAGCTTGATGTTCTGCTAGTTGTTCTCTGTATTTTTCACATATTTCCAGGCATTCCAAAATACTTTCAGCCTAAAAATGCCAAACAAACATATTCTGCCAAGCTTTCAATAAAAAATGCAACACCAGAATTAATGCTAAATAATATAATTTTCAATGTGGTGGTGGTGATAGATAGCACATCAGTCCCCCAATCTGTCTCTAATCAAACATATCTCAATTATGATCCGTAAAAAAGTGAGACATATATTATCTCTTAGATCTCTTGAACAATCTTTGACTGTATATTCAAGAAGCTTGGGATGAGATTTTATTAAAAGACGTTAAATGGATGATCAAAAGCCACCTGACTGAACAATGTCAAAAAAAAGCTCTCAGAGAATATTTCAGGAACTGCAACGAAATGTGAGAAAAAAGTTTGTGGTTGAGTGCAACATCAAAAAACATCTTTGTGAGGATCTTAGAAAATGCAATGAATTCAACTTAAATTTTTTTAACAAAAGACCTGTCTGCACTTGAACTAAACATTTTCTTGGATTAAGATTTAGGAACTGATATAACATACAATGGAACTTGAAGTTATCTACAAACATTGCCAATATTTCCAATATGTTCGTCACCACTCTGTCAACCACCAATGCTGAGATCAAGTGTACCGAGAAGCAAACCCACAACCGAAGGTAGGGAGAGCATCGATGACAGACCCAATCAAACTAAGTAAATTTTTTAACACACAATGTTAAAATTTAAATAAAGATGCTTGATACAATCATGGTGTTGCATTTTTTATTGAAACCAGTATATTTTCTTAAAATATCCTTTTACAAAGCAAACTAGAAAGAGATAAATAGATACATACCGCCTTTTCACTACCAACAGTTTTCTTAGATGGTAGATTTAGTCCTGGTTGCCCTGGTATCACAGTCTGCTCTCCAGTTGCTAAGGCCTCCTCTTGTTCCCTTTCTTCTTCTTGCTCATCTTCTAACACCAACGGTTGATCTGATTTTTCATACAATCTTAACACACGATCTGCACCACAAGAAACAACATACTGACCATTTGGACTTACTGCCAATGACCAGGCTTCACCAACATGACCCTGAATGTGACAAATTAAATTCAAGCATTCGATAGAGAACATTAAATGATTCTTATAATACCGCAAAGTCAAGTCTAATGATGTAGAAATGACTAGACGCTTATTTTTCTTCAAATTGGCTACTCATAAGTAGACGTCAAAACACTAACAAGTTCAGACATTCAGGTAAAAGACTCTTATTTTAACTATTTTCATTTATTTCGGACAGACCACCTTTTTTAACCTTTTTTAAACAATTTTTTAATAAAGAACTGGCTTGTAACAAAATTGACAATAAAATTGTTTTGAATAACCCAACGTTAGAATTTGAATACATGGACAACTTTTTCTGACAGTTGGTCAACTTTCTGAAGTACATTCTTCTCTGTCAGCATCATTTAAAATTATTTATTATTATACTTTGTCTTTGTTATTATTATTCTTTCATGTTCACACTATTCTCTAAAATTACATATGTACGCTATTGGTTCATCATTATATAATTTTTTTATGATATAAAAGCTTGTCGCGAGATTTTCCTGTCTAAAGGAGATTGCTCATGACAAGCTTTTATATCATAAAAAAAATTATATAATGTAACAAAATGATGGGTTTGATTTACTTCCAAGTTTATTTTCTATTTTTTAGAGCATTTTTTAAATAAAAACTTTTTTAAAAATATTTCTTTATATAATTTTATTTTTTACTTTTTGATATGCTGTAATCCCCAGATATCAATTTTGATCTAAATGACAAAAGTCGTCGGCGCCAATGCGCCGCCATTTTGAATTTCTGAATTTTCACCACGAATTCATAATTGGCGATCTCGAAAACCCCCAGATATTGATTTTGAGTCGAATCGGATCATAAACGATAAAGTCGTCCGCCATCTTAAAGTCGTCATCTAGAACTAAATTTTTGAGTAGAAATTCGTAATTGGCGAACCCGCAAAACACCAGATATCGATTTTGATCGATTTGGACCATAAATGACAAAAGTCGTCCGCCATATTGGCGCCGCCATTTTGAATTTCTAAATTTTGACCAAGAATTCATAATTGGCGATCTCGAAAACCCCCAGATATCGATTTTGAGTCGAGTCAGATCATAAACGATAAAGTCGTCCGCTATCTTGAAGCCGCCATCTTGTTTTTTTCTTATATAAAAATGTTAAAGTGTATTGTCACCAGACTTACACATATGTGCAAAATTTCAAAGCTCTAGCTTAATTAGAACTAATCAAAATTTTGATTGCAAGATTTGACCTAAACAAATTGACAAACATTGCAAGTTTAATAAAAACTTTTAAAAATAATGAAGTCTGAAATTTTATTACTTGCCCATTCCTTGTATTACTCTTAGTTTGGCGCTATTGGGTTACCTACTATTTGAAAATAAATAAATAATAATTATTAATTATTATTGCATTTAAAAGTCAAAACGACAGTTTCAAAAAGTGTAAATTGTTTATGAGCACTTATTTTGATTTTATTTTATATTTTAATGATCTTTATAACAGTTCTTTTATTTTGTTAACGCCCGTATTCACCAAGATTTGCTTAACTCACCGATACTAAACAGACCGTTAAAATTTATCAGGTAGTTAAAGCAATATCGTATTCACAAATGAAAATTGAGTGGAAGTTAAGTAACACTTTGTTAACTGAAAGGAACTAGTATTTTTGTGCAGCAGTTGGTAAAAACCTATCTTCACAAAGTTTACAATGTTATTTATTTATATCGTATTTTAACCTCTGTAATATTTTCGCAATCATTATTTTACAATTTTACTGAAAAGGGAGTGGAAACAAAATATATCTGTACAATGTAAGTACACAAATATGTCATATCAAATATAAAGAAATAGTATAATAGAACATGATTAAAACCAGATAATTTAATTCTTCTTTTAGGGAACCATAAAAACTGGTGGAGGAATGCTTTAGGCAAAAGTTACGAGCAGTGATGAAAAGCTTTTAAATCTATTGTACAAACAGTATTTTACAATTGAAAACGCCTATGCCATAAATACACCAATAGAGAGGAAACCGAGGTGACTATATATAATACTATCGCACGTGAGAATTATTCTAATGCATATCTAGACTATAATAACGTATTATTTCCTGAAGAAATAGAAGTTGACCGTGGCTAAATTACTGTTTAAAGTTCTTTAAATAAACAAAAAGAAAGTACTGAACCATCGGTTACAGAACTGACTAATGACAGAAGCTTTAATCACAGAAGTGATTATATGAAAGGGAAAGAAATATACTCATGGCAAACATCAAAAAATGAAAAACGAATTAACCAAAGTGATATTTAAAAAGAATGATACACTTAGAGAGGGTAGAACTAGAAAATTTAAAAGGAAAAATAATAAAATAAAACGTATTATAAAAGAGAGTTATTAGTATTGAAAACATAAATTGTTTTCATAATTTGTGAATGCATTATTTTGTGTAGTATGATTTATATTGTACATAGAGTTGTACAGTTAACAAAAAAACTTATAAAATTATTTTAATAGCAAGATACATATATGACTGTAATAATGTACTGTTATGTGCTGCCCTCTAACAGAGAGGAGAGTTGTAATTACTCCCTGGCCAGAAGGGTGGCGCCATCTGTGGGCCAACTGGCGAACCACCATTTAGTAGTGCCTAAGAAAATTATAGAGAATTCCAGTATCTTCTGGAAAGTTCTACAATGATATTCTGGACATTCCAAGTGGGTATATAAAGAGGTGAAGCCAGCAGATGGGGGAACAGAACAGTACAGTTTAGTGAAGTATAAGGAACAGTTCAGTTTAGTATCCAGTACAGTTCTGGGTAATCTGTGGTTCTGGTTACAGAGACAGTTTGTAGAAGAAGAGTTCAGTTGAGTGAAGTAGGCAATACAGAGTTTTTAGGTTAGATAAATTTGTCAAGTTTAGGAAGAAAAGTACATAGTGTTTTAAAAGTAGTGAATTCATATTAGATTAAGTTATTATTAGTTGTGTGATTTTTAAGTATTTACTAGTGTAATTTTAGTGATTAAATAAATCAGTGGTTTGTGAAAATTCTTGTTGCAAGTTATTCGAATCCACGGAGTGTTTACTGAAAATTGTAAGCACGTAACAGTACATTTTAATTAAAAGTTGTTTTTATTTAACGCTTTTCTGATGACAGCACATACTGTTTTCTTATATGTCCCTCATCCCTTTCTTTTGGGTATATCGATCGAATTTCGTAATGTGTCGTCATCATTGGATGGAAATCGCGTCTATCTATTTAAAATTTTATTCTAAAATGGCACTTTCAATAATATTTAACATCTACATGCAAATTTATATGCCTTTGACACATCACATAAGCTCAACAAAACGCTCTGCTAAGAGTTTAACTGCCCAATATTCTCCTGTTAACTTTGACAGATAGTTTTCTCCTAATTGTGATTGGTGAATATATCCATAAATATTTAACAGGTCGTTAATGCTTTAACAGATTGTTATCTATGTAACTAACGACGGTGAATATGGTTGTAATTCAGTATATGCAAAATATAAGGTCCAGAAAGAAGGTAGCTAGTCAAAATATAAATCTTTCTGTAAAATATTCAAGACTCGTCAAGATTCATTTTTGTAAATTTTCTTCTGAAATATTCATGCAGTCTTGTCTATTTAAATAAAAATCTTACCTGCAGTGTAATAATTTTATCATATGTGTCACCATCCCACTCCTTAACTTTGCCATCCTTGCCACACGTGAAAAAATAATGTGTCCTAGGTACAAACTGCAGTCCAGTAACGGAATCGTCATGGGCAAATATGCTTTTATGACAATCACCAAAGTCCATTCCCCATATTTTTACATTTCGGTCAGCTGAACCAGTGGCTATTAGAGTAGAATCAGAAGAAATATCCATGCATAGCACTGGAAGTTTGTGACCATACAGCGAGAGATAAAACTGGAATTAAAACACATTAGTTTGCATATGTATGCTAAAAAAGATGTTTGCAATTGATATTTTCATTTGAAATTTTAGTAACTTTTTATCAAGTTGGTTTATTATATAACTGATAATTCGTTTAAAACATTTTTTTTCTCGATCCTATAACCATTAATGAACATTAACGCAAAGCTCAAAATTTTTTCCCCTGCGCTAAAAAAATATAAAATTCTTTGTAAAGTTATCTAATCTTCAGGAGTATACCATGAAATAATTGTCTGTGAATTATGGTTGATCTCTATATTAAACACCCTGTGTCTTGCTCACCTACCTTAAATGTGTCAACAAAAAATATTTTTACAGTAGAATCTAAAAGCGCAACAGCTATAAATTTTCCATTCGGCGAGAGTCTCACACAAAGGACGCTGTCTTCCAATTTTAAAGTTCTAGTGTGTAACAAAGATAAAACTTTGGCCTTTGATTCACTTTTTTCATCAACGACTAATTCAAATCGCCAAAATTTGACAGTTTTGTCTCCTCCACCTGTCACGCACCCTCTCTAGAAAAACAAATAAAAATTCATTAACAAAATTCACTTTCCCAAGTGAGAAATCCTTATACATTTTATCAACAATAAAAAAAAAACACTTAATAAAAGGACATTACCAAGTTAGGCTCCAGGCAGATGGACCAAAGTTCATTTGTGTGTGCTGGAATTTCTTCTAATACATCCCCAGCAGCTATATCGATAATTAATAATCTACCATCTTTTAAGCCAGCTAAAACATGGCGATCACCAGGCACAAAAACCACTGACAAAATATACCTAAAATTAAATTTTCGACATGAACAAAACAGTCGGTTGTTGAGAAAGATAAAGAGCCCAATAAAGATTTTTAGTTATATAATAATAACCGGAAATTCACCATCATTAAGCTTAAAAAACTAATTTATGATAATAAATTAGTCATATGTGACCTTTTATCAAAAAAAAAAAAAAAGTTTGAAAAGTTAAAAAAAGGTTTATTTTTTATTGCGTGGATCCTTCAGTGCCATCATAATTGTCATCACCAGCAGAGCTGTGCCGAGCACTGACCAAAAGTGCTCGCGAGCACTAAGCACTGACAAAAAGTGCTTAAATTTTCGAGCACTAAGCACTGTTAATAATAAAGTGCTCATAGTTACTAAGCACTCTGAAAAAGTGCTTAAAATTCACGAGCACTAAGCACTTTTAAAAAATCATGTAGTAGCTATATACTAAGGCTAGAACTCTATTGAATTCAGTGTTATTTATAAAAAAAAAGGATGAAAGACAACAAAAGCAGCCCAGAAAAATAATGTAGGATAAATATAATTTGCTGAATGCAGCACTCTTTCTGCTTTCTGACTATATTTTGTTTGACAATTTTGTATTTTTTGTTATATAACACTGTATTTTTTTATGAAGATATCTCTCATATCATCAGGATTTATATGTTCCAGTTCTCTAAAATCTTCGTTTCTTAGGTCAGTTTTTAATTCTGTTTATATATTTTTATGCTTGGCGTCCGAACTATTGTAATACTTATTTTACAAAGGGAACATAATTGGTTGTAACTATTTATTTGACAATTTGATAGTATTCTATAATTTTTTATTTATTGCAGGGATATTAGGATTCGTGTGATATAAAATTATAATATGTATAAAAAATGTTTATTCATATAATAACAGACAACAGACTGAACAAACAATAATAAATAATGATGTCCGACGTACATAAAAAGAAGAATTAAAAATTAACTTGAATTAAAATAAAATGAATAAAAATTAAAAAAATTTCGATATGTAACAATCAGAAAAATAATAAGCAACTTTTTGGTAATTGTGAAAGCAGTTCTCAAAAATTTCCATTCGCTTTTAGAAGCACTAAATTTTCAAAATTTGTATCGCTCAGAGAATGAATGGCGTTTGGGTGCATTTATTATTGTTGCAAATGAAAACATTCATTCTACAGGTGCACTTGATGGTAGTACAGTGTTGAATTTAAAAAAAAGCTTTTTTATAGTTGGATATTCGTTAACAATATCTAACTCTGTTCTATGATCTTCCAAGTATCTTAGAACTTCCAAGTTTAACACGTCAATATTTTTTAATGAAGAATGTGACTCTTGCTTATTTTGAGCACAATGTTGGGAGGTCGTTTCTTCGAATTCGTACTCGCGAGCACTCCGAAAGTGCTTACGAGCACTAAAGTGCTTGTAAGCTCTTTCAGAGTGCTCGCGAGCACTTTATGTAATTACTAAGCCCTTTCATAATGTGCTCGAAGCACTAAGCACCGTTTTTAAAAAGTGCTCCTAAGCACAGTGCTCCGGAGCAAAAAGTGCTTAGTGCTTAGACAAGCACTAAGCACAGTGCTTAGGACCAGCTCTGATCACCAGAGATGCCTCTCTATAAGTGACTTTTACTGTACACATATTTTTAATCCGACAATATAGAGATATACAAAACAAACTTACTCAGTATTAACTGTCCTTAAACACGTCTGCGATGGCCTGTTCCACATTTTAATGGACTCTGCACTCCCAGACACGATAGCCAGATTATCGCTACTAAAACCTACAGCTCTAACTTCACTGTGATGGCCTTGGTTTACTATGGACCTTAAACATTTTGGTTCGGCATCTTTCACCGTCGATTGAACGGTGTATAATTCGACTACATTTTTTGAAAGATTGGTAGCAACACGTAATTCTCCTCCGTTACCAAGAACTAAATCTAAAGATTTTGGTTTGTGGGCTAGTTTAATGGAAGGGAGGCGCTTAACTTCATCCCGTAAGCTCAACTGAACGTTTGCGCTGTTGGTGTTCTCTGCTTGATCAGTTTCCATGTTTTCTTCCTTTCTACAATAATAAATGTCACAGTTAGATATATTTGAATTTTGAAACATATTTTCTAATTGTGCAAAAATCTGTAAGAGTCTCTTGGCTAAAGGAGTATATCCAAAGCCAAAACTGGGAAAAAAAAATAAAAAATCTGTAAAACGGAATCCAAATCTTATAATAATTTTACTGTCGCACTATACGAAGTACCTACTTTTCCTTTTTTCTTTCTTTCTTCAACCTCTTCTTCAATCTAAGACGTGCATCGTCCTCAGATAAAAATTGAAAAAGTTCAATTTGCATATCTGTACCATGGCAACCGATGACTTGCCCACTTGCATCACTAAATATAGACACAACTCGGCCTCTGCCTCCTCTCAGCAGAGAGCCTGCTTTGTTGCATTGTAAAGGATGCTGAAAAATCATAAGCTAGAGTACAGGAATACTTGACCTACATCAAACTTACTGTTGGATCATCTGAATCGTCTAACATAGTTAGTTCTAATGTAGAGGCTAAATGATCTACAGGATTTTTATTTTCGCTATCAGCATCTCTTTGAGAGAGTTTCCATACTCTTAATTCGGCATCGCCACATCCTGTTACTAAGTACTGATCGTCCTTCATAAGCGTCAAGCCCCAAACCTAAAAAAACAAAAACACCTCACACCTTGTATACAAAGATTTTCTTCAAAGAGTATTAATTTGTTATTGATGTCAAGTTATAGAAAGCAGTATTGTTACCACTTAAATCTTAAACTTATACAGGGTGTTGGCCAATTGGTGATAGTCTTTATGTAGTGGAAGTCATAAAAGTGATGAATGTCGTTCGAACATGTTTGAATGTAATAATTATAAATACGCCCATAATGTTTTAAAAATTCCAGACATACAATATAACCACACTGTGTTTGATAAAAAGTGTGTATGCTATGAGAGAGCTTTAGATAAAACAAAAACGAGAATTCAGTATATCTAGCAATCAGCGTAAAACATTCCATACACTCTAAACGCTGTATGTTTATGTTTAAATATCCAAAGGCTAACTTCCCATTTAGAAGAGCTTAGACAGTTAATGCATGAAAGAAATTCTCTAATTGTATGCTTAAATGAAACTTATATCAGATGAAATAGAAGAAAAGGAACTTGAAATATCAGGATATAAATTTGTGGCATCTTACTCCAGTAATAGACACATAGGCGGAGCCTCGATATACGTTAAACATGGAGTAAATATTATTGAGCTTGACAAAGTTGCTTGTAATCCACATTATTGGTTAGTAACTTTAAAGTTATAGGTCAATAGAGAATCCATAATTTGTACTTCTATATATCGTTCTCCAAACAGTAACAGCAATGACTTCCTAAATTATCTCAAGGAATTCTGAATAATGATGTTATAAATTCAAATAAAACTGTAGTTTTGGGCGATTTTAATATAAATTTCAATAGTAATAATTCTACGGCAAAAAGATTGAAGAATATTATAACTGACTCTGGTTTTAAACAAATAATCGTAGAAGATACTCGAGTCACCAATGTGTCATCAACTCTTAATTGACCTGGCCATTACTAATGATACCGACTTGAAAGAGCTGCCATGAAATCTATCAAAATTATCAGATCATCAAACCCTGGAAGTGGAACTGACGCTCAAGAACATTGAAACAAAGAAAAAATATATGCACGTAAGGAACTTTAATACAGAAAATATCGATAAAATAAGAGCAGATCTAATTGAGAAAGACTGGACTTGTAAATGTGTTATATACAAATTTTATAGAGAATATTATGTCATCGATAAATACAATATGCCCTGAGAAGAAAATTTTAATGAAAAGTACACCTTGGATAAACAAAAACGTGAAACAGGCACAGAAGGAAAGATCAGATTACCATTGGGAAGAATATAAATCAAAAAGAAATCGGGTGACAACAGTAATGCGACAAGAAAGGGTAAAGTATTATGAAAAGAACATTAATGGATGTAGAGGTGATAAGAAAAGGATGTGATATCAGAAGCGTAACTAGTCTTCATGGGGCCCTGGGGCGACATACATTTTGGGGCCCCTATAGAAAATAGTGATATGCAAAATGAACATAAAGCAAACATTAATATAAAAATTCTCAAACAGCAAAAAGTATATTCTCAAACATAAACAACATAAATGAATGAAATCCGATTAATCGCTTAAAGAAAAATAATGATAATTATTCTCTATTAAAATTCTATTGGTAAAGTTATTTATAATTTCAGTCAGATCCATTTTGGAAGCACTTTCTGATTCGATTGATAACAAAGCTAATTGGCTCAATCCCTGTTGACCCATAACAGATCTTTGATTAGCATTAGTTTGCTAAAGGAGCATTCTGCACTTGCCACAGTTACTGGAAGTGTAAAAAACAATATAAACGCTATGAAAACAGCATCCATGTCACTTTCAAGCGTGCCAAACTGTTTAATTATCAGTTCAAAATAATTTCTGATAGTCATTCTTTCAATCAAATAATTCACTAAAGTGAGTATATGAATATATTGATCAGTGAAAGTTTAAGATAGTAGTTCTGAATATTTTTGAAATTTTTGTATTAGTTGCGTACTAACTTGATCAATTACAAAATAAAAAACATTCACTTTCAATTTTTTTTCGAGATTTTCAAATATGTGATCATCTGTCAGCTCATCAAAATGTCTCTTACGTTTATATTGTCTCTTTTCTTAAAAATGTATGGTCTATTTGCCATTTTTATGCTATTTTCTCCGCCTCAGATTTTAGTTCCTGGTAGTTCTTAGTTTGCACACTTTTTCATTAACTCTATTTAAAACTAAATCAGCTTCATGTAAATCAATATTAATCTTTTGTAATACTCGTATTTGTATAGAGACAGTAAAGATACACTGATGCAAGTGACATGATAGAAAGCAAACTTGGTTTTGATTGTTCTCATCGACCGCATCCCGCGATCCACTCGAGAAGCTCGCGGTCACTCGGGGAAAACGGAAAGTTCCGAGTTGGTTGGTCAGGTGGACCGGGGCCCCCAAAACCCTGGGGCCCCGGGCAACTGCCCGAATTGCCCGTGCATAGCTACGCCTCTGTGTGATATACCATTAAAGAATTAACTAGCAAGGCGAATACAGCAGATTTCGAAGCAGAAAGAATTATTTTTGATAAGCAAGCAAACTCACTAGAAGAAAACTTTAACAACTTTTATTATGAAAGTATTAAAGACATGGCGGACAGTATTGAGAACAGACCGTTTGATTTAAGAATAGAAGCAGATAGAGAACGAAATAAATTTTCTTCATTTAAGGCAATAAACTTAAGTCAATTAAAGAAAATCGTTTTTAGTTTAAAAAATAAAAGTACTGGTGATGAACTTAGCATTAAATTATTGAAAGATTTGTTTCGTGTAATTGGTTACCCTTTATTAAATATTGTTAATAGATCGTTAGAATCAGGACATGTACCAGTGTTATTAAAAATTAGCACAATAATACCAATTCCAAAAGTAACATCCCCTACAAAATCTGAACAATGCTGCCCAATTAATTTTTTACCGGTTGTGGACAAGATATTGGAAATTATAGTGAGTGATCAGTTACGTGGACATATTGAAAAGAATAATATTTCATTTGTAGGTCAGTCAGGCTTTTGAGAAAATCACTCATGTGAAACGGCTCTCTAATATGTGTGCGCTAAGTGGAGGAAGGAAATAAGTGAGGATAATGTAGTCCTCAGTGTGTCTGTGGATTTAAAGCGGGCTTGTTAATAAAAAAATTGTATAGAGAGGGTATTGAAAGTACTGTTTTGAAATGGCTAAAAGACTATTTAGATGATAGGTATCACAAGACGAAAGTCATGAACAGAATGTCAAGCAAAATTGCTAGTCCATACGGTGTCCCCCAAGGGAGTGTTTTGGGACCTCTTCTGTTCATTATATATGCGAATGACATTCAACGTGTCTTGGAAAGTTCATATGTAAATTTGTTTGCTGATGACAATGTAATCTCTGTACCTGGTAGAAGTTTTGACGATATAACCAACATTCTTAATAGCGAACTCGATATTTTGTATGATTGGTTATGTATAGTAATAAGTTAAAACTAAATTCTGATAAAACCAAATGGATGGTTTTAGGTTCTAAATCTCTTTGTAATAAATTTTTAAGCAACAACTATACAATTAAAATCAATGTATGTCAAGATATATTTAATTATAATATAAGATCGAAAAATAACTACGATATTGAAATTGTCAAAAAATCTTTTTTACCAGGCTCGATATATCACAAAGGACGCCTTTTCAATGCTCTGCCCAATGATATAAAAGAAGCTTCAGATGTAAAGGTTTTTGTTAAAAATGTATGTAAGTTTCTGACATGTAATTAATTATATAATGTATAAAACATAAGTATTCATAGTTCTATTTTGTGTTTATTTTCATATCTATAATCCTATACTACTATATCTCGAATTTTTTCTTACATTACTTTTTGTTGTAGGTATTTAAATAGCAATGCTAAATAAGTAAATACTAAACTAAACCTTATAAAAAATAGTTGTGCACGTAAAATGGAGTAAACTGTTCTATTTAGCATTTTTGTCTACTGTGACAAATAATCGAAAAACAAAATTAGTTGATTTCTAAGATATATGGGAAACTAACACAAGCCAGCATGTTGCACATTACATCTGTCATCGCTCACAGTAAGCGCTCGATGTTGGTCGATCAGTGTGCATTAGTTTATTTACGTTATCAGTAGAGCAGCGCAGTTTTTTGATAAGTGAGGTCTAACATAAAAATGGAGGGATTTACTGTGCACGAATATCATAACATATTAATTATGGTGAGGCCAGAACAAATAGCTGTGCAGAGGAATTGCACTGCCATTGGTTTCCTAACTGACACAGATCAGACGTAAGAACCTTTGTTAGGCTAACGCAAAGAGTACTAGACAGTGGATACTTACTTCCTCGAAGATGTAATGCTGGTAGACCACATACTCACCGAGTTTTGGACTTAGAAGAGGACTTTTAAGAATCGTAGAGGAAAATCCAGGCGTTAGTACACGTGCCTCTGCTATACTCTATTTGCTGAATAGAAATAGTTAAGCCACCCCCAAAAAAATGCACCATATTTAAACAGAATTGTTCTATTGATTGATTTTTTAAATCTCATAATACAACTAACCATTTTATGTTTCTGATGTTGCTTAGTTTTGACGTTATTCATTATCTTTATTAACTGTTATTCCCATTCAGCTAATAAAACAGTATTTTTTCAAGTTAATATTGATTAAATGTCAGAACCACTTTCTTCCTTTGAGGTTAGAACTTCTTTAGAAATGCTTTCATTAATTTGTTTGTCGTATTTAAAACTGGTCATTGCATACATTTGGTCAAAGCAAACATAAATTAATGGGGAGTGGTTTAACTATAACTAGTCAGTAAATAGAGTATAGACAGTAGAGACTCTCTAACTCAACAGTTCACCGAATTTTGCGTGAACAACTATTGCACACCACACCATCTTAATTCAGTACAATGTTTGTTGCCTGAAGATTTCGAACTGGTGTCAGTGGTTTATTGTGCAGTGTGAACAAAATCCACAATTTGCCGGGCGTGTACTAGTGACTGATGAGGTGACATTTACACGGGGCGGCTTTTTCATTATTCATAATATCCCTACTTGGTCTAGGTGCAACCTACTTAGAGTTTTTAGAAAATGTGTTGCATGAACTCTTCGCAAATACGTGGTCGCATGTGGCTTTTACCGGTTGCCCCCCCATACGAAGTATGAAGAGTACTAAATAACACTTTTTATGATCGATGGAATGGACGCCATGGTCCTGTGGCTTGGCCATCGCGCAGCCTAGATCTACCAATGAATTTTTGTGGGTGGGGTGATATTAAGACGATCTTTATGAGAATGAAGTAAATAATAAGGATGATCTGAAGAAGCATATTTCTGCAGCATTTCAAACAGTGCATGCTAACCCTGAAATTTCTCAACGCGTTCGTACGAACTGGTTACGCCATAACGACATTTCGAACCCCTGTTAGTGAGGTTATTGTTAAGCATTGTTGTAAAATATTTTATATTTTTCACATATTTACTGTGTACCATTTCTTTTAAATAAAAAGTTGAATGTTTACTGTGATGTTTTAAAAAAACACAAATATTCATTTAGATAGTACAATAGTGTTGGGTCTGACTTTTGCTATGTTGCCACATTAATAATTCTCTAATTTTAGCCCTTGTTCTCAAATGCATTTCTATGAAAAATGCAATATAGAAAAGTTATTCCATTAATCCAATACGCAATTATAAGAAGAACTACCAACAATTAGCAAACACTCTGTATTTCAATGAAAGAATTCAATTATTGGAGGAGTTAACGCCTCTCAATTGTTCATATAGAGTTAATTCTATGACTATAACAAAGATTAATACTTACTTCAGTTTGATGTCCTGTTAAAGTTTTAAAACAATGTTGGGTATCCAAATCCCAGAACTTGACAAAACAGTCTCTGGATCCAGATATAAGTGTGGGTTGTTCAGTCATAAACTTTATTTGTGTGATAGCACCCCGATGACCAGAAAGTCTACACAGTCCTACCTCTGCTACGGTATCCCATACGATTACATCAGTATCCTATAAAATTAGACCATTTACAAAATCTCATCACTACAAAGTAAAATCTACAAATTAAGGTAGAAATATTCTTAATATGTAGGTACCTTCGCTCCCGATGCTAACTTGTGGCCGAAACTATCATATGCCAGTGTAGTTACTTCAGAGCGATGTCCAGCAAAAATACTAATAACTTCTGCAGATTTTAAATCGTAAACTTGTACATTACCATCAGAATAACCAGCTGCTAGGTGTCGTTTATTTGGACTGGCACAAATCGCTGTGACCACAGCTTTTTCACCAGGCAAAACTTGGGCCTAAAATATAAGAATTAGACTGCACAATTTCGTAAATATTTCTTACCTTCTCTCCTAGCCGTAAATCCCATATAATAATATGTTCACAAGCACCAACAGCAACGAAACGACCCTCCTGGCTTTCCAATGTTACAAAAGCTACATTGCAATTTTGACTTGCAATTATATTGAAATTACCAGCGGGAATATAACGTAAATATTGTTTCGTTAAACCCATTCTTATAATAATATTATAACAACAATATCAAAATGTATTTTTACTTGGTTATTAATTTAATTTTACTTCTTTCAATCATGTCTCATTTCTCACATGTTGTTAAATGACATAACCTATAAAACTTGTCTTTCGTCGTTTCGTCACAGCTTTTGCACCGCTGGGTATGAGACATCTCTAGGCGGATAGCGAAAATTCGACCTTCGTCACATTTTGACAAATTTTAATTCAGTAATAGGAAGATAGACGATAGATGTCGTGAGCATGATTTAATTTTTAATTATGAGGTGCTGAGAAGTCTACGCCATTTTTGTATAAACTTATATAAAATACATACTTTTAGTTCACATCAATAGTTATATAATTAATCTATTTCAAAAGATTATTCAGGTGAGATTGTTTGTAAATTATTTATAAAACTTAAAATTGCCTTGACTAATTTTAATTCTAACCTAACATTAGTGACGTAATTTTCAGATGGCCATAGGAATTGGCCGTTTAATTAAAAGGTACTGTTTAGTAACATTGGTTCCTGCTTTTGTAGTGACCGCCATATACGCCGATTATTCACGCACTCAACGTTACAAAGCCAAGTTGAAAAGCTATAATCAACAAGATGTTTCCGATTATACCTAAAGGCATTCTATGGGGAATATTTCCTGCTGTTGGGTTTGGAATAGGATGGTACTTGGATCTATTGGAAACCGAACGCTTGACTTTATTTAGAGATAAAAGCGCTCTTTACGGAAGGGTGTTAAAAGAAGGCGAGAAACCTACTTGGCCATAAGAATATACTATGTGGTAATGTAGATCAATTGTAAATATATTAATGTGTACTATTAAACGTTGTTTTATTTTTAAATATCATTTTGTTAATTGTTAAGCAGGGGGTATTCCTTGCATGTATAAGCAAGATATAAATGAACTTAAACATCGTCCAAGGGTATTGTTGCATTTGGTTAACTTTTAATGTGTCCGCTGCAGGCAATATTCAATTAAATTGTCTTTTTTTATACAATAATTTTGTGGCTAGACTTTAAAATAGGAATAAAAATTTTTGTACTAAATTGATCACATATAAAATAAAGTAGTTCATTAACAGACTATGGACTCTCTATTAAATACTTGTGGGATGAAATACGGTCTACACAACTTTATCCAGTGGGAGACTTTCCAATTTATAGCTATTTATAAAGGAAATACTCTTGTATGTCAGTGTGTTCTCCAAAAATTTTTACACGTCAAAGAATTTTTGCAATTAAGAGTGAATTTTGTGGTTGCATATATAAATTTTACTGTTCTTTAACGTCTTTAGTGTTGTTATCTTAAAACAACCAGCAAATGAATGGGGATGATGGTTCCATGAAATTGTATGGGAAGGAGTACAATATTTGCGGGTTTTACAAACCCATTTATAGTAACCTTTAGTTACATATCAATAGTCAGAGCCGTGCCGAATTCAATCCACCTATGCAAGATGGAATATAAACATAAATCGTTAATAAAATAGTCAAATCAACATTAAATTTTTACATCTGATGAATAAACTATTTTTTATCGGTTCATTTATGTCTTACGGTTTCTGAGGACTTTTATTTTCTTCCTAATTTTGAAAAACTATTTAACTAGAGGAAGGCAGTACCGGCAGATATGCAAAGACCCAATTATAGGGTCACGCTTCATTTATAAAGTTAGTTTTTCACTGAAGTTCTGTGTGTAATTGTGAATATTTATTAACTATCAGATGGAGAAATTTTGAAAAACTATATAAAGTAGTTCATTAACAGACTATGGACTCTCTATTAAATACTTGTGGGATGAAATACGGTCTACACAACTTAATCCAGTGGGAGACTTTCCAATTTATAGCTATTTATAAAGGAAATACTCTTGTATGTCAGTGTGTTCTCCAAAAATTTTTACACGTCAAAGAATTTTTGCAATTAAGAGTGAATTTTGTGGTTGCATATATAAATTTTACTGTTCTTTAACGTCTTTAGTGTTGTTATCTTAAAACAACCAGCAAATGAATGGGGATGATGGTTCCATGAAATTGTATGGGAAGGAGTACAATATTTGTGGGTTTTACAAACCCATTTATAGTAACCTTTAGTTACATATCAATAGTCAGGGCCGTGCCGAATTCAATCCACCTATGCAAGATGGAATATAAACATAAATCGTTAATAAAATAGTCAAATCAACATTAAATGTTTACATCTGATGAATAAACTATTTTTTATCGGTTTATTTATGTCTTACGGTTTCTGAGGACTTTTATTTTCTTCCTAATTTTGAAAAACTATTTAACTAGAGGAAGGCAGTACCGGCAGATATGCAAAGACCCAATTATAGGGTCACGCTTCATTTATAAAGTTAGTTTTTCACTGAAGTTCTGTGTGTAATTGTGAATATTTATTAACTATCAGATGAAGAAATTTTGAAAAACTTTAAAGACTTGCATTTAAAACTTGAATATGTTTCGCGGAAGAGTCAGATATTAATGGCACAGATTTATGTGATGAGATCAAGACATTAAAACTGCATTTGCAATCGAAAAATAAATAACGTGACTGGGCTTAGCATAGTTCAAATGTGCTTTTAGAGGGCGGAATATTAAACATAATATTTTTAGTCGCAAACTCCTCTATGACTGGCAACAGACACTGGACCGCTAGGTGGCGCCTGCTGACTATTTTACATATCGCTATTGTAAAAATACCGGGATGTACCAAATAGTAAAAGGAACCTCGTGCCGGTCGTCACATGCCTACCTTGCACTGACGAGAGCCAACAGCTCGAAACTGCAGTCTGCAAGTGGTGTGTGACGACTGGCAAGAGAGCTCCTTTAAGTAGGATCAGTCTTTCGGCTGGTGTTTGTTGCAATCGAAGCATTAGCGTTTTGATGGTAATATGCAATTATTACACTTAACGCGCCAGACTTGTAACTTGTAATTCAGCGCTCGGCGGGGCACATAGCCCGGAGAGTAGCTGTTGGTTGTAGTCTGGTTATGTTCCTTATAGTAAAAGAAGGATTTTATAGAGTTTGCGACTAAAAATATTATGTTTAAAAACCATGTTGTTCATTAAATATCAGCCGTTTTCATGACCAACTGAGCTGATCGTTTATAAAATTGTCAAATAATTCAGGAAGTGACGATTGAATGCATACACCATGGTAGTTTTAAACGTTACCCTTATCTCCTGATTTATAGACTGGCATGATATAATTTTCCTTCCAACAATCAGGAAAGAAGCCTATAGCTAAAGACTTGTTAAAGAGAATAATCAATGGCGTAGTTAAGGAGCATATACGGTTCTTTAGCAAACTATTGGGAATGCTATCCAGCTCCACTGAAAATTTATTTATTTATTTATGGGCCGAAGCCCATTACAGATAATAATACAAAAAGATGTTTTAGTGTAAAAAAATAATAATATGTGCATATAACAATAATAAAATACATACATATAAAATTACGACAGTAACAGTAAAAGTGAAGGTCTAAAATTTGTCAAAGCTAAAAGAAAATTACGATAGGCAATACAATAAATTAAATCAATACCTAATCCTTTGAATTAGCCATTAACCTAGCAAAAGTGGTACATAAGAAAATATAATTATGATAAAAATATAAGAAAGAATGTAAAAAAGAAAAGAAAGACTGGATTTCGGAACTGGAGTTGCTCAATGAATTTTGCTGGGGTGGTAAAGAAATCAAGATTACTAAAGGCGTTTGCCATCCTATTGGATCTAGCAACATATGAGTTAAAACTGTAATTAGTTCTGTGGGTTTATATATAAAATGTGTTAACTGAATGGGTGTTCTGGGTGGAACATGCATGCCGATCTTTTCAGGTAAGTATGGGCAGGACAATTTCCTCACCATTGGAACAAATTTTTTTCACATGAAACGTAATACTTGGTAAATTACTGGAAGAAGATCTCTTATTACTTATGTATTTCCAAAAGTATTTTGGGTTATTCCTTAACGACTGATCCATAGTAAGTAGATAATTCTCATAACAGTTTTTTGACAATTCCTTGCATTTAGCTCTAAGATGAGAAACATGCAACACTCTTGGTTGTCTTGTATGCACATGCATTCTTTTTTTGGTTTTTTGTCACGGAGAGCCAAGGAGACCTCTGCACAAGGGTGGCTAGTTTCTTGGCGCGGCCCTGTCAATAGTGTGTTTAAGGGGGCTATAGCTGTGTTTCAATGACCTTGACTTCATGAAGTAGATTAGAGTAATATAATAAATGTGTTTTATTATCTTTATACCAAAACCGGAAACTAATGCATCGTAAGATGCTTCCGTAACTCATTCTCAAAATATTAACATCGGCCGCTACGCATATCTGAGCAATAAAAATAAAAAATATATTGTGTCTGTAATTAATCACAATAGCATCATGCAAAAGTGAATTGTAATGTTAATCAAACAGGTATTAACACACCCGGTTGCAACTTCTCTTTTTAAATCATACATGGAAATTAATTTTAGGTGAAGTTTAGGATACACCTTATGTCAAATTGTATTGTAATCTACAGGAAGAAATAAATATTTTAGTAGATAATGTTTTAAAACAACGGTTTATTTTAATATTTACATTTAAAGTGGAATATAATATGGTAATCAAAGTTGTGTTTACTTAAGTATAAACAAATACATAAAATACCTAAGAATAAGAATACTGCACAGATATTGCACTTTATTGTTTCTTAAATATTGTCACGTAGTAATCGTTATTTATTTTGTTATTCATTTGAAACACCCAGTATGTTACTTTATTCTTGCGTAGAAATTAATATCTATAAATTATAATATAATATTTCGAAATGTTTAAGTAGATGCTGGGTGAGTGCGTTTAACTATGCCATCCAGTAACTAGGCCGCTGGATGGAATTGCACTGACCCTCGAAAATCGGCTAACAACCGTAAAGTAACAGCTGGGAGAACTTTGAAAAAATAATTTAGTTGGGTCTCTGAAATGTGATAGAGAAGTTGGGTTTTGAAATGTAAAAGAAGATCATTTTGTTGGGTGTATAGTGCATGGCCCAACTCCCCTCTGCTAGGGGTGGTTCCCAGATGGTTACAATGTAAGTACTTCTTTGTAACCCAACTAAATTATTTTTTCAAAGTTCCTCCAGCTGTTACTTTACTGTTGTTAGCCGATTTTCGCGAGTCAGCAATTCCATCCAGCAGCCTAGTTACTGGATAGCATAGTTAAACACACCAGAGCTGAGCTGGGCATTCTACTTGAACATGTTGAAATATTATATTATGATTTATAGATATTGATTTCTACGCAAAAATAAAATAACATACTGGGTGCTTCAAATTAATAATAAAATAAATAACGATTATTGCGTGATCTTATCACTAAGAGCTCTTTGTACGTCCAAATTGTACCGAGAATTATAGAAGACATTTGGGGCTTCTGTTGTAATATATAATATACAAAAAAGTATAGAACAGTTTGAGAGACATAACTTATACACTTATATACAGTAAACGCCATGAGTGTTGGCGAGCAGTGGGGACTGTAGGAGAATATAATCGACCTATCGTAGAACGCCACAGACCGCTGGCACTACTTAGAATGTATATTACACCAATTAGGATAGCGATGCATACGTTAGGTCTATACTACCCTCTACATACAGTTTCCCCTTTGCTCGCCATCACCCGTAGCATTTACAGTACAACTTTATCAAATTATTAAAATAGTTTTATTTAATGTCTTCATTCTATATTCAATGTATTGCTTTTAGTAATATATAATTATAATTGTGCCGTTAACATAAAAATAACTCGACTTTCTTTCATTACATTACCTCCTAGAAGTATTGCACTCACTATAATCATAAACTTGTTCAATATATACAGGGTGAGGCAATAGTCGATAGCTCGAGTTCTACAATAACTGGAAATTAAAAAAAAATACAGGTAAACTACATTAAAAAAATCTATAGCTGGAAATTATTTTCCGACATACAGGACAGGGTGAACCAAGACATGACAAAGTGCCATTTTTTAAAATGTCAGTACATTTTTAAAAGCCTCTTTCTAGACTTCTTTCACTTCTATATTAATTATTATTGACTATCTTTTTTGGATGTAGTGATTTTTCTGTTGAAATAATGCCAGCTGCAGATGCGAAAAAATCACTGCAGTCCCCATTATGGATTTTACAAAAACATTTTGTAAATACCAGTTACGAGACATCTGTGTGATGTTTTTGAGTCATTTCCACTTCCTATAAATATACAGGCCGACCAAAAATGATTTTTCAGTTTAGAACATTTTGAATTGAATTTTCTAAATTTTTTCAAATGGAACACCCTGTATATTTTTCGATCATATAATGTGGGAATGAAAACCAACATTTTTGTATGTACATCTCTGGCTATTCTTAACCATTTTCGATTTATTGAGCAGTAAGTACAAAATTCAAGAATAAACATAAAGAATTAGAGGTTTTTTTCATATAATTGAATAGAAAAAATTATAAATCTTCCATATATTGCCCATTTTGATTGCCACACATCTTTATGCATCTTTGAAATTAAGTTTCCACTATTCTACAATCCAAAATATGAAAGAAAGGGGAACAACTACTTTTAGATCGATCATACCGGCAATTTTACAAACAGTAGAAATTTTATTTCAGACGCATAGAGATGTGTGTAAATCAAAATTGGCAACATGTGGAGCACTTATTATAATTTTTTCTGTTGAATTGTTTGAAAAACCTCTAGTTTTTTAAGCTTATTCTTGAATTTTGTCCTCATTGCTTAATAAATCGAAAATGGTTACAAATAGCCATAGAGATGCACATACAAAAAATGTTAGTTTGTCATTCCCACATCATATTGCCGAAAAATATGCAGCGTGTTCCATTTGAAAAAAATTGAGAATATTCAATTCAAAAAGTTCTAAATTGAAAAATTATTTTTGGTCACCCTATATATTTTTAGTGAAAATTATTCAAAACACCACATGTCTCTTAACTACATCCAAGTGGTTGGAAGACAGTCAATAATAAATAATATTGGAGCAAAGAAATCTAGAAAGCTTCTAAAAATTCACTGATATTTATAGCATTTCATTTCTGTACACTCGTCTTGGCTCACCCTGTATATTCGAAAATAATTTTCAGTTATAGACTTTTTATGTAGTTTACCTGAGTTTTTCTTTAATTTCTAGTTATTGTAGAACTTGAGCTATCGAACACGGACGTGTTATTGGTTATTGCCCCACCTTGTATATTCGTTATAACTCGTTTTATTTTTATTTAAAAAATTATAATATTTGCCATATAAATACACAATATTGTGAAAATAAAAATATCTGCTCATTAATAGGCTACTTAAAAATTATAAATTAAAAACAGTAATTCTGGAACCATTGAGTTTTCCCTTATAATTCAGGCAATGGGTACAAAAAAGGGGTTGACTTGCCAAAGGTCAGACAGAAATGAAATTTGGTAGGATGGTAGACATAGATCTACACTATGGTACGTCGCGGTGCGCACCTCTTTGGTTGTATACAACCAAACCATAAAAATGAGGCATCATCGGACTCACAAAATTTTGCTTTCATAAAAAAAAAATATTGCGAAATTGTTTGCAGTCGATCTTCGTACTAATTCGAGATGAAAATGTGATTTTGTTGAAAATTGCAAATCAACCCCCAACTGTAGTGCGCTGTATCTCGGAAACTATTGGTTATATAATTTACATTTTTAATTTAAACATTTTTTCGATATCACTCCAGATTACGGCGTTATTCCTCAAAAAGTGCAACGATGCATATAGTTTTCCACCCCTCACCGCTTATGAGCGGCACCCCCCGAGGTCACAAGCTTAGGTGTACCATTAGGAGACCTATGTCTACCATCCTACCAAATTTCATTTCTGTCTGACTTTTTTCAAGTCAAAACTCTCCGTTGCCTGGACTATTAGGAAAGAAGAAATAAATAATAAATAAAATTTCACGTTATCCCAGTAGTCCAACATATACAGGGTGTTCGTTACCAACCTACCCCTTAGATGTATCTCTAGACATTTAAGCCTCCACTATACTTTTTCGTATTGAAGACAAATCCAAAATGGTTGCTGCACTTTTTTTAGTAGGGGTGCCCAAAAGATCGCTTGCCACAGGGCGGCGGGACCTAAATCGTTGGCACTGCCTCTCCTGCCCCTTTGAGTGTCATGTCATTTATAAAAGATCCCTTACTTAGATTTAGAATGCGTGTACACACTTAACCAGTCATATTTCATAGGATTAGCGATTATCTATTAGGGCCATTTTTGTACATCATTTTATGCCCTAAAAAGGTACGTTTTTTTGTCTAAATTTGCTCACTATTCAGGATATTTAAGAAAAATCCTAAAAATGGTTCTTTTTTCCAATTATTGTGCACCTGACCACAGTAACTGTTGTCTATTGCTGTATATTATACGAATAGTAACCCGGTTTAATTTAAGTCACTAACTTTAGTTGCACAGTAGAGTGGGGCGAAAATTTTTCATTATCTTTTTTTCTTTTTTGATTCGCTATATCGCGGAAAACTTGCCCAGACAGATAAGTAAAATAAAACAAAGAAATGAAAAATCAGTTAATATCTTCCGGTCGCGCATCATCCCCGAAAATCATAAAAGCTGATCAAGTTTAACATTTTGTCGTAATTAAGAAAAAAGTTTTTCCATGTTAGTCGAACAATACAACTTTAGATAAGTAAAAAAACAGATAAAAATAAGATAAATAAATTCAAAAATCTCCTAAAAAACAAACATGGAGTGCCACAGGGAGGCATACCCTCCTTTTCTCTTTCTCTTATTCGGTAATGACTTTATAACCACCTCCAATCTATAATAGGTGTTGACGTATGTCAATTCAGTGATGATACCTCCTTTATTGTCAGAGGCAGTAACGAAAATACCACATAAACAATGTAGCAAGTAAACTTGAATGTACTCACTATGCATGTTAAAGAACTCATTAAACTTACATTCTGTTTTTCTGTACTACTATGCCAGTATACACAGTCATTTAAATTATGCTATAATTGCATGGGGTTCCTCAAGTGAAACAAACCGATTATTTATCCTCCAAAAAAGGATTGTAAGATTAATAGTTGATGCTAAATATTTAGAACATTGTTCACGGTTATTCAAAAAGCTGGGAATAATGACAGTTTACTCTTTGTATCTATACAATCTTGCGTTCTTTGTAAAAATGAATAACCAACATTTTTTAACAAATGGAATGTTTAACGACATCACAGCAACGAGGTGTGTAAATCGTGTGCTAGACATCGAACTGCCTTATTCGAAAAGGGCAAGTTGTATTTCACCAATCATGCCTACTATTCGACCAACGAATATTTCAATAATAGAATTTAAGGTTTGTTATTTATTATATTAGTATAGGTATGTTTATTTGTCCATTATCTTAAATGCGTCATGTGATATACTTACCTACTTACTGTCTGTAATGTTATTTATATACTGTATTGACAATACCTATACTCTGTAAGAGCCAAAAGGGAAATAAAGATTATTATTATAAACAAAACTAAGAATGAGTCAATTAGGAGTTTGTGACACCAAAAATAAATTTTCTGGCCACTGATTACACCAGATGTTAGACTGGAGTACCTGTAATCTATTGCTGCCACCTTTGCTCGAAAAGTAAGCGATGACCAGATTTCATTTGCAATAAAATCAGGAACAGCAGTTGAATGGAATTTCGACGAGTTGCCATATCATACGCAATAGTAGAGCTGTGTGTGAGGTTAGTGACAGATGCGTCACAAAAAGCCGTTGGAGCCAAGTCCAGGGATGGGTTCATCAGAGCGACGCTTCTTTCACAATCTATAATGCCAAGTTTTTCGCAAAAAATCGGAGTTTAAAAGAACGGATAAAAAATGTGTTTTTCAGACACGATGTGAGATCAATAAATGATGAAATATTTATGATTTTTGAATTTATTTACCTTATTTTTATCTATTTTTTTTACTTATCTCAAGTTGTACTGTTTGACTAACATGGAAAATCTTTTGTTTTAATTACAATAAAATGGTAAATTTGATTAGTTTTATGATTTTCAGGGATAATGCGCGACCGGAAGATATTAACCGATTTTTCATTTCTTTGTTTTATTTTACTCATCTGCCCGAGGGGCAAGTTTTCCATGGTATAGCAGTTTGACCTTAATCAGTTTGACCATTTAAAACAAACACGAAGATTAGTTGAATTTCACTAATTTTTATGAGTCTTGGAGAAGATGCGCGACCGGAAGATATTAACCGATTTTTAATTTCTTTTATTTTTCTGACCGAGCGGCAAGTTTTCCGTGGTATAGAGAATCGAAAATAAAAAACGTTTTTCGGCCCACATTCTCTACAAATAAGTATGTTTAACAAACTGATTTTCTTTATCACCGTTCATGACTCTCAGTAGTTCAAAAGCATATCTCTTACTTTCATCTGTCCAAGCTATAGGTTTGCATTGAACATCACCGTCCACATTATCATTTTGATATATATTTCTTGCGGGAAACAGTTGTTTTGATTTTTTGCAAACGCCCTTTGTGCTTCCTTCCCTACTTGACCTGTCAGTCTCTTCTGAACATGTCAACCACTCGGTTTTATTTACATTTTCTTTTTGTAGTTTTGGCAGTCGTACGCTTTTTCGTTTGTTATAATCAACATCTTTTAATGGACTATGGCCCTTAAAACGTATTCTTCTCTCTGATAAAGTCCTTGTGAAAGGAGCTGGTTTTACAATCTTGCTCACGTTAAGTTTTTTACTTGTCGGCAGCAAAATGGAATCGCCGCAGCTGACATAGGTCGAATCCAAATTGTCGTTCTTGTTTTTTTTTTCACCCTCACATGGTACACTGGATTTAGTGCTTCCGCTGCTAGTGGACTTGAATTCTCGGCTGCGTTTTAAGTAAAGCTCTGCCTGTTGCAGTTTCTCCTTAGCACTCCTTTCCATCAAGGCAATTTTCTTTTCTCTCGTTGCTAGTTTATGCTCTTTCTCATTAAGTTGCTGTTCTCGAACTTGCAAGGCAATTTCTTTGTTCCTCAATTTTTCCAACCTTAGGGCATAGTCCGTATTGTCATCTTGGTTTTCATTTTTTATGGATCTGTTGGGAATTTTTAGGAAGCTCTTTTCTTTACACCACTGTGTTGATTTCAATAGAACAGTAGGGTGACATAAGACTTTATTTACACTTTTCTTTAGCTCAGTGTCATCTTTAATCATACACATCATTAGGGACAGCAAACTGCTGGTAAACATGTCGCTTATTTCTTTCATTCTATGTTCATAGCTGCTCTTGTCGAACTTTGTAAACGTGCATGTTTCATATAGTACCGCCCCCAAATAACACATCCTTGGCTCTTTCAAACCTCTGCCTTTGTGATTCAACTTAAAATTGAACAGCTTAACGTTAAAGTCTTCATCTAAAAATATTTCTTTTAGGGTAAGCTTTCCAGCGTAACTGTCAATCGTTTTAAATGTAAAAGCTATCTGATACAGTATCTTGCATACAAGTTCCTCGCTGAGGTATGTACCATTTGCCAGACAGGAGTCAATTATATTCCTTAGAGAACCATTCTCACAATATTCTGACATTATGTATAATACTTTGGGTTCTTGTTGTTCAATTAAGCCGTAGAATTTTAAAATGTTTGGGTGGTGTATATCGCTTCTTTTTTCAATTTTATCTCTTAGGAATTGAATGTTGGTATCTTCTATTTTATTGCAATCTAGAGTCTGCCATATGAATATTTTTTTAGTTTCTTTGTGCTTCACTTTGTAGGTGGTAGAATTGATGTGGTTACCCTGGATATTTAGTATCTCGTAATCCTCCACTGACATCTGAAAATATTGGATGTCTGTTAAAAAAGTCAAAATGATATAAATAGTTGTCTAATTCTTAAGTTTTAAAACTACATTACTTTTTCTATAAATACATATATGTTATTTTGATATAGATAATAGTTTACTCAAGGAATTAATTGTCTGTATTTTCAAGCCTGATATAAAATTAAAGTATAGAAAACATTGAAATGCAGGGATTTGAAATAAATTAAAATTGTTCCTTGTAAAGTTGTGCGGTTTTATATAATGTGGTAATGACTTTGTATAACAGTCATTTGGGCTACTCATAGTAGAGTAGTAAGTACCGAAGCATTTTTTGGGGGTTGTCGAAACTACATCAGAGGAAGTGTCCACTAAAAGTACAGCTGCTTCGAGATAAGGGCCTCAAGGCAGTATTCCAGGACTATAGGATTCTAGGTGCATAGTATATTGACAAACATTTCATTAACTAAGTGGGCATCATCAGGTGATGATGAAAATCACAGAATACAATATACCTAAAAAATTAACTTAAGAGCATGCTACAGAATGTTATAATTATAGGTTAAAACTGTTTACATCCGTAGTTTAAATTTAGTAATAATTTTATCGTTTTTTCACAGCATACAACAGTAAAAGTATAATATATAGTTTATGAAAAGAGTTATTTTAAATCTTATATGAGTACCTACCTAGGTATATTTTGCGTAGAAAGCAAACAAATACGATTTGGCGCGAAACGTCTAACTAAAATAAAAATAATGAAAATTATTACCTTTTAACCTATTCTTATTAAACTCCAAATAGTTTCAGTCACGATTTGTTGTTGTTTACTGTTTACACCTGAGTTCGTTTAAAAACCGTTTCACATTCCTTCCAATTTCCAGTATATCTCAGCAGGCGGGTGCATTTTGTACCTGATTGGTGGACCTCTGTGGTAGGGAGATAAAGATTTCATCTCTTCTCAACATCTCAGAGACGGCGGTTTGTTTATTTTCCACGAACTTCAGTTACATTACAAATATTTAAATTGCCATATAATGTAATAAAATAATTTACCAAGTGCTCCTGAACTTCTGTGCTATTTTAAACACGTGGGATCGTGGGAATCGAGTAGGCAATTTACACCCTTACCATATCTATGAAGACAAAACCGATGTCTTATGGATGTCTTATTCCTAGTGGTAATAAGTGGTTAAGCAGCAGGTAGTTTGTGGGCGGTTACTCCAATAATTCTCCAATCTGAAGAAATAATAAACATTTCATTCAAAGCAGACACATGTGAAACGCACTAATGATAAACCAATTTATAATTTGCCGTTAATTGGATATTTGATATTTTATTGTTTAAGATTAGACAACCAGGTAAACAAGAGAATGGGAAATTATAAGGTGGGTAGGCATATAAACACAAAATAATAATAATTATTGCCTCGAATTAAGTATTTATTATATTTAAAATAAAAATAAGTTATTGACTCTATACTGTAATATATTGAAAATTGTTAGAATTTAAATATTTGGAAATGGTTACTTATCAGCTTTTTTTACAAAATGCATCTATGGGTTTTGTTCCCTAATTCCAGAGGGCGCTAATTTTCCATTGACGGATTCTGCATTTTCTTAAGAAGCCATTAACCACACTGACGGTAAATTTAAAATTAAAGATGTAGGATGTAGTTGTAGATGAGAAGAAAGCAACAAGTTGAACCGTGTGTGTGTGTGTGTGTGTGTGTGTGTGTGTGTGTGTGTGTGTGTGTGTGTGTATATCTAATAAAAGGCTCAAGTTGGCATAGTGTAGGTATTCAAAACATCGACTTCACTAAAGAATTTAAAATAAATAATCATTCCATAATCATAACTTGAAAAATATGTGTAACCTTAGCTTATTTCGCGTAAAAAACATTTTTTCTACGCCTATTATGTAATATGAGCATTATGATGTCGATTTTAAATAAGGAATGACCTATATTCAAGTGGCTGATATGTAATATTTATTACATGCCACTAGAATGTAACAAGCATAGGTGGCGCCATCCAGTAGTAGTGCAATTTGAAATACTGTTTGCGTTTCTATTTACAGTTGACGTTTCTATATTGACAGTTAACGTTCCACCGTTGCAGTGGTAAAACAAATAGACATAGACACAAATCACAAATAAACCTAATTTATAGGCGTAGAAAAAGTATAGTCTGTAATTCGTTTGGAATGGCATATTCTGCTCTCGCGGACCGTCCCCTTTGCTTCGTTCGGGTGACAAACTTCCGCTCGCGCAGAATATGCTTCATTCCAAACATTACAGAATATACTATTTCATTTCTGTAGCTTCTGCTTTCTACCAGAGACCGTTTTTCAAGAATGGACTTCAGTTTATACTTATATCTCCGCGTCACAGAGGGCTCTACTATAGAATTCGGTGGTTGTATTAAACAGCTGATTGACCATTATCGTTCATCCTTGGATTTTAAACGGATGAAGAGGTTATGTAAAAACAAGGATGGATTTATGTGCAAATTACGTGCACTAAAAAAAGATGACGGCAGTAGTGTAGAAAATGGCAGGAGTAGGTACAACTAATTTTGATTGTTTAGAGATTAAAACTCGTAGTATAGAACAAACTTTGCTTCCTCTTATTAAACAGGTAAATTTCTCATTAGTTGCTTATTATAATTTAGTTTTCATTTAAGATTTGCGCCTAGCATTTCATTAATTAGATATATTTCCGGAAATGGGTGTGCACTTTGACATTTTGCAAGTTGTAATTATTAAAAATAGTTTATTGGCTGTAAATAATGATTAACTGTAATTGGGTTTATGGTACACACCATAATAATTGAAGTTGCATACATTGTGCTTGCGTAGTTAAATTTAAATATTAGATAGATATAGAATTTGCAATTATTAAATAGTCAAGATAGTTAAGGTTATGTTTTTGTTTATTGGATAAAAACATGTGTTTATTGTGCGGAAACTGAAAGTGTTTAATTAAATAAATCTGTTTACTATAAAACGAGGTAATTCCTTAACTGCGTAAACAAAGCTATTTAATTTTAAGTTAGTTTTTTAAGACTTCTATGCCATTATTTGTCTTTATATTTAAAATTAAAATAAAATTTGCATTATATGGTATGGAATCTGCTCGGCGGACTATTGACTATTTATTTTATATATGAAAAGAAGGTGTCATCACCATCAACTATTCATACCGGTTATTTTGATAACTTATGAATATATAGATACTATATCTTATACTTATACCTATTACTTATGAACATGTCCATATATTCATCTTTATTTACACAGTATTCTTAAAGGTGAATATAGACTTTACACTTTCAATGTGCATCGCGGGTGATTCATCTGTAGTGAAATGTGTAAAGATTGTTTTCATCTGCGTTTCATCTAAATAAGTGATCATCCAAATTAATCAGTAAACAAAGTAGAGGTATTCTCTACTTTGGATGAAATCATATTCAGTGTAAAGTCTATATTCGCCTTAAGGTGAGAATATCCAAGAGAGAGAGGTCCGATAGGGAAATATTTTTGGCCATAACTTCTTATTTTAAAACAAACATATTGCAAACAAACTATAAGACTATCTAAATAGAACTATAACAAGAGTAGGGTTATAGATTTTCACTCAAAAATTTTAAACACATGCGAAATAGTTAGAGTTAAGAAAACTGACTTAATTTTTAAAATTAAATCTAACTATTTTGCAAACAACTGAAACTATTGAGTAAAAATTCATATTACTACACCTGTCATAGTTATACCTAGGTAGTCTTATACTTTTTTTTACCAATATATGTTTTAAGAAAAAAGTTATGGCCAAAAATAATAAATATTTCCTTATCGGATCTCTCTCTCTCTTAAATATTCCCACCTTAAGTAGGTATGTATAGTTGAAGTAATAAGTTCCCGATACATAAAAAACGCAATAAAAACTTTACGACTTCATTAAAATACCGCTACTCTCTGTATTACTCCACAGACAAATTGACTCGCTTAACTTTATAGGTTTTTAATGTGCGTTGGTTCGTTTGATAACACTATGCCGCTTGGCCCAGGGGCGATAATAATTATGTCGTAAAATTTTTGTAGCATTTTTTGAGTGCAGGGAAGTCCTTACTTGGACTATACCTATCTAGTGTTGAGCAAAACTAACAAAATGCAAATCATGAAATCATTATTTATTTTAAATCTTTTTGAGACTTCTTTAACAAGCTTTAAAAAAATTAATAAATAGCATCAGAAAAGCGGAAAATAAATATTTTAAAAAAATTTGTGATTTTACACCCCAAAAATCGCGTACAAGACCAAAATTTAGAATTCGCACTCACCATATATGCACAAATAGGTCCTTAAAGGTCAAAATCGGTAGGTATGTTTTGTTTCGCAAAGGTATCCCTGCAACAATATCCTACTCTGTACCACGGTTCATATAGATACGGTTGGATTATGCCCGCCCCTACCAATCAGAAAACGTTTAGTGCAGTGACGTCAAAGTAGAATGCTGTCTCGTTCCCCCTCACTAATATTCTCTTAAGGAATTTTAATCTAACGTTGCCGACTGCGAATACGCCTATTTTGAGCTATGAAAATTTAAAAATGTATCTAGCATTATGTAAAACGTTTACAATGAAAACAAACGACAGAAATATGGCGCGTTCCGAGGTCTACTGCAACGTCACAGTCCCCGCCCATTAATCCAACCGTATCTATACTAACCGTGACTCTTTACTGCATCTGCAAACGAATCATCACTCAAATTGTACAGTGTCGGACCCGATTTTTTCTTGCTGTAGGGGAAATGGGGTCAGATTGGGCTATTTATATAAACTGGCATAAATAGGATATTTTTAAAGAAGTTATTTTCCAAATGATACAGTAAATGTCTTGCGAGTTAGCTATACAATAACGTCATCAATTATTTAAACAACTGAACTCACTTTACTCAAGAATAAAAGAATAAAAAACTACACATGTGTTTTTGGTCCAAAGCGCCCCCTGGTGGCGTAGGTTGGGCCAGCAGATGGGGCTGTTTGGACAGATAGGATTTTACCTTATAAAACAATGAAAACAGGTTATTTCACCGCTTGTGATTATTATACCGTTGACGTTAGATGGTAGCAGTACACAGGACCGGACTTAAAACATATTTTCAGTGTCAAGCAATGAATTAAGGGATTTGAGTACTCACCAAATAACAAAATTATTTAAACATATCATACACACATCATTTACCAGCGCATTAAAATTATATAGTTGCGTTTACTTTTCCTTTTACAGTTATTAAGGTTTAAAAAACTTTTATGTATCTCCCAGGGCAATCTAGTATTCCTATATATGCCTGTCTCTCATTCAATCGGCACGTGATTATTATTGCTAGAGTTCTCTGCGCAAAAGCCATATTTTGCCGGGCATTTTCATAAAACAGTCTACACGGAACAATATCGAGTTGCTGCCCGACATGACACCGAAATGACATAGTCTACTTGCAGTGTCGACCGGTCTTTCACGGATGAATTAAAAACCGCTTCATCACCCTTCATTTTCATTGTATCACGATAGACTTTTTACTTTCTCATATCAAATACCGAGTATATAGGGAGAATATAGTGACCATGCAAAAAAATCGACTTTGAGTTTTTGGAGGATTTAGACATTATCAAGTCCCCTGAAACCAAAGAAGTGATTCCTAAAAAATGTCGTCTGTGGTCGCACCTAGAGCCCAGACCACTAACTAGATCGACTTTAAAGAATTTAATATTTTTCTTCTCTGTAACGGTTGAAATTACAGGAGGGGTCGCGGTGTAAGGTTTAAAGGATTTTTTTTTCTCTAAAACAGTTTTAACAATTTTGATTAAATGTAACACTTGAACACTCCCTCAGTATCAACTTACGATGGTATAACTAGTTGCTTCTAGAATAGGCAGAAAGGCTGTGGAGGGTAGGATTTATAAAATTCAGAAATTATTTTCTCCAAAACTGTTATTACTCGTAAATGGAAAAATTTGTCCGAGTTGAGTTTACTGATTTAAAGATAAACTACCTATTTACTTCAACAATAATGTAAAAATTCAATAACATCTTTGATTAAATCTTCATGGTAAAGAAACAGTTATTCCACCCGTGGAACACATTCGACGAATCATCAAGATCTCTATTCTAGACCTCTATTCTGTAAAAGCGTGAAAGCACATTCCCGTGAGGAGTGGGCGGAGTTCACTTGATAATGTATAAGTCTATTCTGTAACTACGGGAGCGATCACATCGTGCGAAAAATGCGTGAACTTACTTCTATTGGTAAATCGTGAGGAATCCTCCAGTTCCCCGGGAGAACGGCGATTCTAATCGTACTTATCAGTTTCGTCAGCCAAAAATTATTGTTGTCAAATCTGTGAATCAGAATGGACATTGCGGATTTGCTCATCGCCAACGAGTTAATAACAATATAATTCTTAGCAAATATTATAATAACTCTTTTAGTTTATTACCGTCATATTTAAAAAATATATATTACCAATAACGAGGGTATATCCTTACGCAATTTTTGATCAATAAAAATTTATTCTATCACCTTTTACCTAACTTAATTAATGACATGTGACATAACAATGACAACAACTGAGCACTGAACAGCCGATGCTTTTCCGCCAACATAATTGGTTATAAATTCGGCTATTCTCGCTGAATTTCTTCACGTTCACCACCTATTCACTGCACTTACAGAATACAGTCTAGGACGGTCGGGTGAGATGCCTGTGATGTTCGCTCTCGCTTCGCACGATGAATGCTCACTCTCCCCATAATTACAAAATAGATGTCCTGTAATTTTGGAGACTGTGAGCATTCATGTCTTTTTTATTTGCGCGGTAAATCCGCAGGTTATTATACACCCTGTGTAGGCAATAGGGACTCTTTTTAAAATAGTGTTCCAAACATATTTTTAAAAAATATGCATTTACACCTGTAATTTTTAACTGAAATGCCATAAAAAATAAACTACTTAAAAAAACGAGCAAAATAAACGATACTTCAGTTTCCTACATGTTTATTTGTTTAATCCAAGAGTACTGACATGTAAATAAACAGTTTTTAAAATGAAAATGACATATTCAAACGCAACATTGTACAACGTTCATCCCTTGCGGCCTCTTTTTGTTTTGGCAAATTTTTTGCCCTAAAGCTAAAATTAAATTTGTGGTTATTATGTACCCATTTCCTCATAAGTCATAGACTTCCATTTCCACCAATTCACTGTGGTTCACTGTTCTGTTTCGTAGATATTTATCTTTCCTCGAGTCCCTTGCTCTGCTAATTGCCCAATTATCCAGCCGTATCATTAAGTGTATCTTTCTGTGGTAAGAGAATTAAGACAAAAAAGAGGGATTAAGAAAAGGAGAAATAAGACATTGTTCACAGTGAGTCTAATTAATTGGTATCCGCTAGAGAACTTCTTCGATAATGGCAAAGATACACGGACGTTGATTAAATTGTTGTTTAGAAGAAGTTGCATTCGGATGTTGTCGAATAACTTGAAATATTTTTTGATTCGCTCAATATTCTTTCTGTGCTTACGTACCATTTTGTTTTTAAATTGATAGAGCTGGAGAAAATAGTATGTCCCAAATGTCTGACGAGAAATAAATGGTAATGTAATATTGAGATAAAACGTGAGTATATAAGCTATGGGCGGTCTACGCCAAAATCCCATGTTATTTCTTATGGAGGTTCATTCTAGTTTTCCAAGGTCATTCGTGTAAAGAGCCGGCTGAAGTCAGCCGCGCGTACGCAGGTCTGTAGCTAGCTTCACGAATTGGCGGGAAATTCAAATTTTACGCCCTCCTATTAAACAGGTCTGTACGAATAATAATGTTGTTAGTTGATTCGAACCCTCGACCTCACTTGTGAGAATCGGGCAACCTAACAACTACACCACGGATTGCTGATGAGGAACCTACATACTTCTTACTGTATCACTACGTTTTAACGTCAATCGCGCATGTGCGGCGTGGAGTGTGCTAGGATCGGCGAATATGCGCTTCCGACCGTGCTTGAAAATAAAATAGCTTTGCGGTCAGACCGTGCAGTCACAGACTACCAGACTGGCAACTCAATGTTAAATTTTTGTCCAGAAATCTATCGTTCTCTCTCTCCGATTTTCGGAAGCCAAATTCAGAGGGCGCCACAGTTGCAGACGCGGGAGATTTGGACCATTTGTTTACTTTAACTTACAGTTTATGAACATATTTGACATTTAAAATTTGTGATCAAAGTGCAATGTCGTTTCATGCTTAATCTTTGATCACAAATTTCAATGTGAAATACGCCATATTATATATATACTATAGGAAATTAAAAGTCAAATTTGTAATACATCATAGAACTTTATTTTGTCAGACATAAATAAACATGTAATAAAAAGTATGACAAAGGAAAAATGCATAGTAAAAGAAAGCATAAGAATTAAAAATACACACATCCTTAACCTAAATAGATAATTTAAAAATTACATCATAAAACTTGTATTTTTATGTGGTTCAGTGGAAGAGAGCATTGCTTAACTCCGCCACAAATAAAGACAGTTTATTATTATTATTAATATTTAAGGCACTTTTGTTTTATTATATTCAATTAAATTATCAATATCAAGAGAACCATTTTTATATTTTACAATAACTCTCTTGCTGATTTCTTTTCATGTGCATTTATTAATTGTAGTAAATACTCGCCTTGCATCCTCTTACATGATAACAATGTTCTCCAAATTCGAATTTTCAGTGATGACGAGGTTAGTACCTCAATAAAAAAAACTCAAGGCAAACATGACTATAGAGTGGCAATCGATACGATAGCAACGAATTTCAAACACGTGTCGTTTGAAATTCTAAGTTGTTATAGAGTAAACTGTTATAATATCGTAAAACTGAAACAATAACTTCTTTGGTATCGAGCGTATTCTGTCGATTAAGAGTTAAAATTGTTGTGAAATAGTATACTTAGAACCACTAGTACCGTATCGACTTGATACGATAGCAACTTAGAATCCCGTCGCTGGACCTGATGAAATATATGGTTTTGCACAGCGTAGTTGAGATATTAAAAGGTCAACAGTACTTGACTTTAGGTCCTTAAAAATATTTCTGACAATATCAGAGTTACTCAGGTCACACATTTCTTTTATTTTATTTGCTCGCTCTTTATACAACTTTTTTAATTTTCGTATGTGATCTGCCTTTTTGAAATTTTTTAAAAATTGAGCTTTGGCCTCTGAATTCCCCAGATTTGGTATACGATGGTAGAGGTGTTGATGAACGATCAACTGGAGTACTTGGCACACTACTAGATGTTTCTGGATGCGGGTTTTCTAATTCCTCATTATGTGCAGAAGAAACACGAAGACCACGTGATGTCGATGGCAGACATATATCTTCTTTGGGTTCCTCGACCTGTATGGGTGCAGGTGTACAATCCCTTTCAGTACGTGTTTCTACTGTGTCTCCACATGGATACCGGGTAGGAACTGCATTCCTATTGAGGATGTAATCGGTATCATTTGAGTATGACTCTAGTGTAAAGTGCTTTTTACAAATTCTAAGATGGCGTATAGTATTTTCTGACACTTTCATTCCCATCAAGTCCTGCCACATTTTCGATCTGAAAACGATAATATTTATTTATTTATTTGAAGTAGATACTGTGGTAAGGCAGAACAATAGTTTAAAGTAGTCTTACGATATTTAGAAATATACAGGGTTACTGGTAATTCGATACATTCCTTTGGAGATGTGATGGGGCATGAGCTAAGGAGTAAATCTAGCCCTAACATACATATGCAAAACTCAATAGTTTTTGAGATATTTCAATTTTTTTGTTTTTCTCAAAAAAGTAGATCTTAATGTCTTAAAAGTTAATTTCCGAAAAATCTACTTGACATTTTTAATTTTTTTTTACTGGATTACTTGGCCAATATTATAGATATCCGTTTGGAATGAAAAATATCCGGAAACATTTCGATCATGTGAACATTTAAAATAAAAACTTGTAAACATTTTTTTTTTAAATCAGTTATGAAATTTACCTATTAGGTTTTTTTAAAAAAAAAATTAACGTAACGCGTATAAATTATTATAAAAACTGCCTTATTTCAATAGCTATCTAACAAGGTACAAATGTTCAATGTACCCTTAATAGTTCTAAGAAAATACTAAAATAGCTGATTTAAAAAAAAAAAAAAATTTAAGTTTTTATTTCAGATGTTCACATGATCGAAATGTTTCCAGATATTTTTCATTCCAAACGGATATCTATAATATTGGACAAGTAATCCAGTAAAAAAAAAAAATTAAAAATGTCAAATAGATTTTTCGAAAATTAACTTGGGACATTAAGATCTACTTTTTGAGAAAAACAAAAAAATTGAAATATCTCAAAAACTATTGAGTTTTGCATAATATATGTTAGGTCTAAATTTACTTCTTAGATCATGCCCCATCACATCTCCAAAGGAATGTATCGAATTACCAGTAACCCTGTATATTGCACTGTGTAAAAATCAAAAACTGAAAACAAAGACTGGAGCAAATGCACACTTACTTATGAAGGTTCCTGGGAAAATAGTGCAATTTTTGCACATCAACTTCTTCAGTTCCACAAACAATGCAGAAGGCAGAAGATATTTTAAGAAATAATCTGTAAAATACAATATTATGTATTACTGTAATCCAATGTATATTTGCACAATAACACTCACCTAACTCCTCTTTGGAAATCGAAATTTTTAAAGGGCACTAAAAACTACGTATTCTATGTTAAAAAGTCAAGTTTCTACAAAAATACTATCACCAGCACAACACAATCACAGTACATAATAAATAACAATGGATGACGTTTGACGTGACAAACGACATTTGCGTTAAGAGCGACATCTGAATTTGGCTTCTGTTGCCTCGACCTTGACCGGATAAATTTCTCAGGGAAGTTGCCAGTCTGGTAGTCTGTGGTGCAGTAGTCCTTCTAAAAATTTCCCCCTTCTTTGCTGATGAAAGTTAAATTTGAAGCGCGTAAAAAGTCTTTTCGGTCTACATTTTCTTTTAGTTCAAACTTTATACCAATTTAAAAACATATATAGTTGATCCTTATGTGCTTATATTTTGTAGGAGTATGTTTTATTATAACATCTTCATTATATAGTTTAGTTTTACGTTTATATATTTTTTTGTCATGTCTTCTGACACATGATCTTTAATTCTGGATAGAAGATTTTCTTTATATCCTTTCTGTTATTGTGATCTTAAAAAATATTACCTGAGTCATTGATGGCATGATTGCTGACCAAATATTCAATTTGGCTAATACTTCTAGGAATAACTTTTGTTTATTTTTTTATTATTATCAATAAATAGTTTCGGAGTTGTAAAGATCTAACATATTTCATATGCTAATCTAAAAAATATATAAACAAGAAATTGTTTAAATAAAATTTTAATAATCAATTAATTTAAACATTTAAAATTGTCCTTATCGTGTTCCCTGAAGGGAGCCGTTTAAAAACCCTATTTATTTTCATTTATTTTTATATTTTTCACTATCAAAATTTTTGTGACGTGATCTTTCTTAGCGTTGTTAAGTGGACAGGGAGAACTGTCACTTTGACACTCGTGCGTCAGTAGTGGTTATGGATGGTACGATTGCTTGGGCGCCAATTCCTGTTTAAACAGCCCGAGTTCGAACTCGCAATCACAGGGAAATTAATAAAATTTTCAAAAAATCCTGGAATACTGAGTCTCAATATGGAAAACAATAAATTTTCTAGGACTTCATAATGTTACTTTAAATTGTTTTCAAAATTACGGTTTTAGATTTAATTAAACAAAAAGTAATTTAAAAAAATCGGCAGCTACTGGAAGCGGCTGGAACCTCCCCACTCGGTGGATCTTTGAAGCCGAAAAGAGCATTAAATTGTATAACAAAACGGCACTAAACGTAATCCGATCTCATCCAAAACCTTTTCAGATCTTCTGGGGCTCCAAAAAACCCTCAACTTAATGAATTTACAATCATCTATGCGAGTTATTACCTACATTATCGCTCGTTGAATAATATACTATTAGGATATTAACAACTTTAACATCACTTGAACGACTAAGAAAGTCTAGTTATCCTAAATACTACAGATTTGTAAAGCAACAAACTGAAAATTGGTAAAGTGATAATCTATAATAAATTCACCAACGAAGGTACAGAAAGCATATGATATTGATATTGTTACATCTACCTTTAAAGTTTGTGACAATCCACTAAAAGTTACAAATGTGCCGAAGTCTTATTAACATGACATGACACCAACGTTATCGGATGACAAACGATGACAATGACAATCATCAAAATTTGCTCATTGCAATCCGATCGCTCGCGGCTGTCTTTGTTAAATCAAACATTAGCATTTCAGTAATTTTACTAGATTTTAGAGGAATATTTGTAGTTTAATTCTTCGATTTGTCTGTATATATATTTAAAAACGGCACTAAACGTAATCCGCTCTACTTCTAGAGCAGTGAAGAAACCCTCACACGTGTATTGACACGTGATGTGACGAGTTTCACGATGTAACCGCTACGCGCATCGATCATGTCATGCGAAATGCGATCTATGCCATATTTGGTTTGTTTTTAATTTTTTTCGCGGAAACCAAATCGAAAGGGTGGAAGTGTGATATATCGTTGAAATCAGAATTTTAACTGCTTTTCAATGGTTCCATTGTAAATTGAAAGTAAGTATAAAATAAACAACTTGTTGCGTCAAAATGGAACTAAACGTAATCCGATCTCAACCAAAACCTTTTCAGATCTTCTGGGACACTAAAGAAACGTACACGCAAAGTTTCATTCAAATTCGTTCAGTAGTTTCGGCGCTATCGTGCTAACACACATACACACATACATACACACATACACACACACACACAGACATTTTTCAAAAACCACTTTTTTGGGTTCCTAGGACCTCAAAACGTAAAGATTTGATATTATCTCAATTTTCGTTTTTGAACCAATTTTAGTAACCTCTCACAATTTTATTGTGGAGAGGTTAAAAAAATCGGCTACGCCACTATCCGAACGGTTATTGTATTTTGCGGACATGACCGAGTGCCTCCGTCTAATGACGAATGCGGATAAATGTTTAGTATTTGGTCAACAACAAAGAAAGATGCATTCTAGTGATGGGCAGAATTGGATACTCTTAAGAATAATAATCAGATACTGATAATTGAAATCCTATTCAGTTCACAAAATATATATATGAAGGGCAACTATAGAAATGAAATTAACAAAAAAAATCTCGGTCAAAAATCACCTCCACATCACACCCCCACAAAGATTTTAAAAAGTGCGTAAATTTTCGTAAGTCACAAATGCTTCCTACAACAACATAGAACACGTCCACGAAAAAAAGAACTCAAAATTGCAGAAGACGCCCCTTTCTTAATTCTGTACTCAAGTTTCGAAGTAAAATTAAGTAGTAGTTATTATACTTAAAATTATGTTCAATATAAATGTCATGGAAAAACAATTTTTTGGTCATGGAAAACTCAGGGAATTTTTTCAGCTACAAGAAATCCGAATCCTGACAGCACTTGAGTAACTACAGATGAGACACAGTATGTCCAGCGGATCCAGGGAAAACTGAACTTCACAAGCACAGTCGTAAGGCACGGGTTATATTATTACAATTATATAATTTATAAAAAAAAACGCTAATAATACATGGCTCTCTCCATCTAGGAGTAAAAATATGCTTCCAAAAAGCAAAAAAGTGCTAATAATAAATGGATATGAAAAAATGCTGTGGCTAGCCTGAGTTCGAGTTTCAGCTGCGGCAGGGAATAGTTGTGTAATTGTGGCTAAACTCCGCTAGGATAGGATATTCATCTAAATACGGTACAAAAAAATACTCTCAAATATCCGAAATATGGGAAGTTGTAGTTTTCGTGTTGGATTAATAGAAAAAACCAGTAAATTTTAACATACAAATAATTCGTATATTTGTTATAGTCACTTTCAACAGTTCTGCATGTTTCGTAGTCCTCGGTGTTTATTACTTGTAATCTGTGAAATACTAAGGTTAGGTAATTATTTCTATTGTCTGTGCATCATGTTTATTGGTATTTATTAAGTCTTTTCATGAATTTCATATGGTTTTATTTTTGTCAAATGACGTTCATACATATACACTGTATGTCAATTTGATTCTATTCTGTTCTGTCCTGTTCTGTTCTATTCTATTCTGTTATCTTCTGTCTTGTTCTGTTCTATTCCAATTTAAATTTACTGGGACGCATTTATGTAAAACACCCTGTATAAGAGTTTTGTTAAACTCCGCACATTTGAAGTTAGTACAACCGGACAAACTTAAATGACGTTATTTATTATATCGCATGCGGCATTGTCGTTTTCGGTAGCATCCAAACTAATACGAACTTTTTGAATAGAAAGTCTCGTAAAGTATTCCAATTTATTTGGGGATTTGTGAGAAATAGATATCACGTTCTATGCAGACATCCTGGGTCGGTTAAAGGTCTACTGGGTACGGCATTTGTGTAAGTAGATGGTTGATATAAAATGAAATATTGCGGAATATCGAAATATGAAATTTGTGCCGGATGTGGGTAATGTTGTTACGTGTTTACACCGTTTAGTAGACACCCCTAGTGGATTCAATAATTGCAACACGAATTACACCGATTTATTTAACAATTAATTAAGTTACAATAATTAGTCCTTCTAATTACAACACTAATTATTACTTTTAATCACTATAATTCACTACTTGTTACTGTACTTTTTACTAGGCTGATTACTTTGTTCTTTCTCTTGATCTCATCACTTTACTATCCAAACTAAAACTACTCCTTTTATACACCGTGACCCTTATTCCAGATCTTTCTCTATTGTTCTAGTACATGATAATAAAGTGATTAGATCAAGAGAGAGAACTACTATAATTGTCACTAATTAGTTTTAAATTAATTGAAACTAAAATAACTAAATCATAATACCTACTTAACGAAAACAAATTTCTAAGTAAATAATCTAATTTCAACATTCTACGCACGAACATAGTTTAGTTTCAATTTTGTAAAAATTATTCGCAATTTGGCTCACGTTTGCACTTACATTTTAATGAAGCATTAAATAAAATTTCCTTGTTTTTAGAGGTAAACCACGGCGGCATCTCATTTATCATTGTTCAAAATATGAATTATGGCAAACACAAAAAGAAAATGGTATTGTTATTGAGAAAAGAAAGTAATGCAATGTAATGTCTTTTTGCGCTTTTATATTCTACACGCTCTTGGTATTTTTTACGAACATCACACATTTTCGATTAAAATAGCAAAAAGTTAACTCAACACTCTGCGACCACTTGCTACAATCACCACTAGTGATTAACTATTGTATAGTTTCAATATCGAATCACGGATGACTACACTTCTAATTGAATTTGATAGATTAGGGTTGATTTGAGAGCATGAGCTCACACAGTCGGTTAAGTTAATATACTGTGTGTATTTCCGTTTATAATTAACATGTATCCTATAGGGTACACAATCAAATGATGATGGTTTAATAGATTGTTTAATTATTATCAAGCATTACATCTTGCGTTTGCAGTATTTCATCGAACATTTCTAATAATCTATTTTACTTTATTCCTTTTTAAAAAGGGATTTATAATGTTTTTGATTGATTGATTCGCCAGTTTACGGTAGGCATTGTTGCCAGTCCCACAAAACACACCGCCAGGCTGACTACGTCTACACTGAATTGGACTGAGGTCATGCTTGTTGCCAGCAGCGAAAGCCGCATGGAGCGTGGTACAAAAATAGGGAATGGGAAGTGTTGTTGTTCGTGAAATGCGTTGAGCATTGCGTCATGATATGAATTGTTTCTGCTCCTCTTTTTGCGTTTTTGCTTCTAGTGTTGTTCTTTTGTGTCTCCTGTTTTCTACGTTTCTGATTACTTAAATTATAATTCTTCTCTTCTTTCTACCTATTCAGCCATTGCTTTCACCGAGACGTGGCTTGATCCGTTCATATACAATACTGAATTATTCGGTTCTGACCACAGTGTTTTTTGTACGGATAGAAATTATTCTGTCATCAATTGCACCAGAGGTGGAGGCGTATTACTGGCAGTACCTGATAATCTAATTTCAACTTTGATATGTCCTCCTGCGAGTCTCAGCGATTTACCACCGTATGTGGATTTTTTATGTGTGAAGGTTGTATCTGCCTGGTGTCCGATTTATATTGTGGTATTGTATATTCCACCGAACTCTACAATTGCGGAATGTGAAAAACTCCTTGATACCATTGAATTTTTTGGGTGTCTTTTTGGATCTGACTTACTTATTATCGGTGATTTTAACATATCTAAATATGCAGTCTGTCTAGAGGACTCCCTGGGAGACCGACAAATTTTTGTATTAAATAATTTATTAAATGTCTTCAGTTTCACTCAACATAGTTTCATTTTCAACGACAACGGCAAATTATTTGATTTAGTTCTCTATAACAAAAATTGTAGCGTTGATTGTCCATCGATCCGTTTGTTAATGAGGATATTCATCATCCGGTCTTGCATATCACTCTTCAGTTGAAGAATTATATTAACTCGAAAAATAAATCATCCTTATGTAATAGTGATTACTGTTATAAATTTCGTAAAGCAAATTTTCCGTTGTTATACGAATTAATTGGAGGTAATTTCTTGTTGCATGTTCCAATCTTTTTTTTATGCATTTATTTAACGTCGGCCTATTTCCGCTACTGAGGCCTAACACCGACGCTTGTAGACGAGCTACCCCCAATCAGGAATTTTACCGAACCTCTTCCCTTAACAAGAGTAGGGATCTTTTACTTGCCTAACATTTAATAGACAAGGGACCGACGGCTTTACATCCTCTCCGAAGGATGGTATATCCCCTATACAACCCTCGCTTAAGGTTGTATAGCTTCCGCGCATACACTGATACACAAGCCGCTAGAAGATGTGTGAGGCGAGGACGCGGTCTTCGTTGGAATGGTCACTCATCCAACTACTAACCGCGCCTTACGTTGTTTTACATCGCATATCGGAAGTATGTACATAGTAAAGACGCACCTACGCTCGCCCCGTATTCCAATCTTGAAGATATGACTTCTCACTTGTATGATAAACTTTGCTCTATTTTTGACCTCTGTGTACCCAGATTTCCAGCTACTAAAAAGAATGCATACCCTCCTTGGTATAAAGATAATAAGGAATATTAGGAAAGCTAAAAGCCAAACACTGGCGCGATTATAATAGGTATAAAATAGAGTCAGATACGACTTTCCCCTTTTACTACTTACTACTATTATTAACAGATTTTAATTTAAACATAATATTTTTAGTCTCAAACTAACCCTGGCAAGGGAGCTCCTTTAAGTAGGATCAGTCTTTCGGCTGGTGTTTGTTGCAATCGAAGCATTAGCGTTTTGATGGTAATATGCAATTATTACACTTATCGCGCCAGATTTGTAACTTTGGTTGCAGTCTGGTTACTTTCCTTATAGTAAAATAAGGATTTATAGAGGAGTTTGCGACTAAAAATATTATGTTTAATATTCCGCCCTCTAAAAGCCCATTTGAACTATGCTAAGCCAAGTCAGGCTATTTATTTTTCGATTGCAACAGACACTGGACCGCTAGATGGTGCCTGCTGGCTGTTTTACATGTCGCTATTGTAAAAATACCGGGATGTACTATAGTCAAAGGATTCTCAAGTCGGTCGTCGCATACCTACCTTGCACTGACGAGAGCCAACAGCTCGAAACTGCAGTCTGCAAGTGGTGTGTGACGACTGGCAAGGGAGCTCCTTTAAGTAGGATCAGTCTTTCGGCTGGTGTTTGTTGCAATCGAAGCATTAGCGTTTTGATGGTAATATGCAATTATTACACTTAACGCGCCAGATTTGTAACTTTGGTTGCAGTATGGTTACTTTCCTTATAGTAAAATAAGGATTTATAGAGGAGTTTGCGACTAAAAATATTATGTTTAATATTCCGCCCTCTAAAAGCACATTTGAACTATGCTAAGCCAAGTCAGGCTATTTATTTTTCGATTGCAGCAGACACTGGGCCGCTAGATGGCGCCTGCTGGCTGTTTTACATGTCGCTATTGTAAAAATACCGGGATGTACTATAGTCAAAGGATTCTCAAGTCGGTCGTCGCATACCTACCTTGCACTGACGAGAGCCAACAGCTCGAAACTGCAGTCTGCAAGTGGTGTGTGACGACTGGCAAGGGAGCTCCTTTAAATAGGATCAGTCTTTCGGCTAGTGTTTGTTGCAATCGCAGCATTAGCGTTTTGATGGTAATATGCAATTATTACACTTAACGCGCCAGATTTGTAACTTTGGTTGCAGTCTGGTTGCTTTCCTTATAGTAAAATAAGGGTTTATAGAGGAGTTTGCGACTAAAAATGTTATGTTTAATATTCCGCCCTCTAAAAGCACATTTGAACTAGATTTCAATTTGGTTTTACCAAAAATATGGTAGCTTAAGTAAGTGGGTTCGTGAATAGAAAATATCTTTGTGCTCTGCGACCGCACTATAAGATGAGCAAAACTTTTTAAAGAATTTTTTTTTCAGCAAAATAACAAAGTTTATAACAGTGCGGTACTCTGTCCAATGACACACTGTATAACATAAATAATAAAAATATCTATTAAATTGTGAGTTAATCAGATTTCTATTTGGAGGGTGTAACTCTTGATGACAGCTTACTCTATATTTTCCAATTTACTTGATAAACGTCCTCTGTGCCTCATCTTTACGTCTCCCAAAAATATATCCTCGTTTACATATTTTTAGCATCACTTTATGTAAAGTAATGTAACTTATTTAAGGAAGTTGGTCCTCAACATATGTATTTAAGGGTCCTAAATTCTGTCATGTTGCCATCACAAATTATGTTAAAATTTTATGGGCCGCGCGCATAGATACTCCCTAGGTTATCCCTAGCTCGCGGTGCCTCTCGGTCTGACACTTTATACAAAGTAATTTAAAGTAGCAATTATTATTTAACGGACCGTAGTTTTAGTTAGAGAAGGTTACGTACTATTCTAATCGAGATTCTAATTAAAACTTTTGTCTTGAAGGACAATTTATACTGTTCCTCATTAGGTCAGCCGTTTGAAATTTGCAACTTATATTACATTTAAAAGTTTTAACATTTTCTGTACATTGTGTTAATATAAACAAATAAATGAATGAAAGAATAAATAATTGTTGATTGCGCTAACAAAAAAAAAAAAAAGAAAGAAATGTATAGCACAAAGAGTAGTAATTTGGCTAGGCCACTCTTCCATTCTACCCATATAAGAAAAAGGTAAAGTTCATAAAAGTTCAAATAATACACAATAAATAAACGAACTCAACATATAAATATCATATGCAAGAAGTACAATTATTACATATTAGTAGATAATAAAGTCTGCTTTATAATATGTTTAATAGAAGCACCGTGTGACAAAAGACAAAAAGTACAGATATTTTACTCTATTATTAATTTTCATTTCTGATAATCTGTGAATATTGGGGCTTATATGATTTCCACAAGGAACGTTACAAACAAACCGAATGCATGTCTGTATTCTCTGTAGCTCGTTGATTGTAATTTGGTAAAAAATTGTAGTACACCATACAGCAGTAATCGATATGTGGATAAATTAAAGATTTTATTAATTGAAATTTTGTATTTTCGGGGATAATATAACTAGTGTTATGACTATCATCGGTGATAGTCCGAGGTAAAACCGATAAAAATTGACCGAGTGCGAAGCTCGAGTTCAATTTTCTATTGGTTTAACGAGTGGTATCACCGATTATTAATCATAACACGTGTTATATTTGGTGAGAGAATATAATGAACGTTAACAGAAAATAAATTAAAAAAAAAAAAATACATGAACTGGTTCCACTGAGATCCTTTATTAATTTTAGTATTTTTTGGTGTTTTTTTCTCAATTAACTTTCGAATCTCTTCCTCGCTAGCATCTCCCCATCGACGGTGATTTACTGGTTGAAACATTTTTCTGCTTAAGAGCACTATTTTCTGATTTCGACGCGTCTACTGAAACTTTCTTTCACTTTGACAGTATACTATTTTATTCATTAAAAACAAGTGACAGTCAATATGTGGTGATAAAATTATCACCGATTTGATAGCCTATTATGCTCTTTTGTTTTTGTATTTTAACCAATGAAATTAATCAAAATTGTACCATGTGACACGTGAATTATATTCTCATTTTAAATGGTATATTGACTTCAATTTAAGAAATGAAACTTTGATAATATAGTTAACATGGTCATTAAAACATAATTAGTTGGATTTACTTTAAGACCATTTTTACCACACCAGTCAAAAATACTTTTTAGATCAAGATTTACTAAACTTATAACCTTATTACCATTAGCTCCATTACATCAACATACACATGAGTTGAGTATATTTTATAGCATTAAGCATCAAATGTAAAAATTGAGAATAACAATGGACCAAGAATGCTACACTAGGGTACACCGGAATTAACGTGACCAAAGTTAAAGTGAACTGTTTTATTGAATTTCACTCTTTGCAAATGACCATACAAATATTCAGAAAACCAGGCTAAGATAGTAGCGTCAAAACCTATGAATAATCGAGGTCAGGAGTCGGGGTACCTTTTTTTGCCAGAGCGCCAATTTAGAGATCTCCCCCCGTTTTCGAGGTCGCTGAACACGATAGTGGGGGTCCCATAATTTTTATTCCTCGGCAATGGCCCTTCTTCAAATTGGCCAAAAACCACCCCCAAAGTGCCCTTTTCCGTGAAGCCGTTTATTTTCTCCAGTTTTTTGACTAACTGTTATTACTTTGAGTAGAAAGGAAGGTCCCTCGAGGGATTTGACTTCAGCCACCCCTAACACCAGGCTTCCACCCCTCTAGGGGGTTGAAAAATTGATATTTTCTTTGTGGAAAGAAAATTGATATTTTAGAGGAGGTGTTTCTGTGAGGAAGGCGGTAGGTGACCAGGGTTGTGTAACCATCCCCGGGGGTTGTTTTTACTCTTCAAATGGGTGGAGAAAATTTTTTTTTTGGAAAAAAAAATATTTTGTAGGAGGCGTTTCATCGAGGAAAGTGGTACGCCTACTACAAAATATAATTTTTTCCCACCCCTTCGTAAGATGAAAACAACAACCCCCGGGGTTGGTTGTACAACCCTGGTCACCTGCCACCTGCCACCTTCCTTAAAGAAACACCTACGAAATAATAATTTCTAAAAAAAAAAAAAATCAAATATCCACCCCTTTGAAGGGTGAAAATAACCCCCCGGGGATGGTTACACAGCCGTGGTCACCTGCCACCTTCCTCACAGAAACACCTCCTGTAAAATATCAATTTTTTCAACAACAAAAATTTCAATTTTCCAACCCCCTAGAGGGTTGGAAGCCTGGTGTAGGGGTGGCTGAGGTCAAATCCCTCGAGGAACTTTCCGTTCTACTCGAGGGAATGTTTGTCTAAAAACTGGGGAAAATAAACGGGTTCACGGAAAAGGGCACTTTGGGGGTGGTTTTTGGCAAATTTGAGAGGGTTGCCGAGGAAAAAAATTGCGGGACCTCCACCATCCTGTTCAACGACCTCGACAACGGGGGAGGGTCTCTAGATTGGCGCTCTGGCAAAAAAAAGCAAAAACCCCAAAAAATCCCGACTCCTGACATCGACTAGAAGGAATTTTGCAAGCAATAGATTAAAATTAACTACATCAAATGCCTTACTTTGATCTAAAAGAATTAGTATTGTCGAGGGGGACTTATCAAATGCCGTCGCTATATTATCAACCACTTTTAATAAAGCTGTACTAGTGCTAAATTTTTTACGGAAACCTGATTGTATCAAAGGTAGAATTTGACTTGTTTCTAAGTAATTTTTTATCTCAAAAACAACAATTTTTTCAGCAGTTTTGCGAATGCTGGCAGTATTGATGTCGGTCTTAAGTCATTCTAATAATTTTATTTTTTTTTAGAAAATTACCAATTTGGCCATTTTGGCAATCTCAAATCAGTGGGCGAACTCAAAAACTAAGTTTAGTAGGTTAGTTTACATCAGATTACGTATTTTTTAGGTGGGTGTTCGCGAGTTGTATAGAGGGTGTCGAATTTAGAGGGTCTGATCTTCCACTATTATATGAGGTTGGATATAGCGATTTAGCAAGGGTACGACATCTGCAGATTTCCAAATGAGTGGAAAGATGCCCTGATTTATAGAGTCATTAAAAAGATTTCTTACTAGATCTAAATAATTTGGCAATACAATATTTATCATTTTTGTATATATATTATCCGTACTGTCGTGAGCAGAAAAAAATAGGACAATTTTTTTTTCTAATATAAATCTGTCTCTATTTGAATATGTAATGAGTAGCCGAAATAAAACAGATATCACTTTTAATTTATTTTTTATTTTAATGCTGTAGTTATTGTTATTGTAAATGATGGATGGTTAATGAGACAAATTGAGCTGCGTTATAACATTAACAAAAATTTGGTGTGTAACATTTTAAGAAAGTGGAGAATAAACGGAACGATTAGTAGAAATCCTGGATCAAAGGACAAAGGATATCCTACTTAACAAGAAACTAACTATTAATATTTCGTTATTGCACCATTTCTATTTATAACTTCTATAAGTCTGTTTGGCATAGAATTAAATAACCTTATACAATAATCATTAGTAATAATATTTTCCCATGCATTATTTACTATTTCCAGTAATTCTTCGGCATTCTTACATTTAGTTTTTGGATACTTCTTACGAGTAGTCCCCATACTTCTTCCACAGGGTTAAGATCTGGACTATGACTGGGCCAGTTAAGAACATTGATGTTGTTATCTTGAAACCAGTTAGTTACGGTATGAGCAGTATGAACGGAACAATTGTCTTGTTGAAATATGAACTCATTATTAGGAAATAATTGTGACACAGAAGGGAGCATAATATGGTCTAAAATCCTAATATACGTTTCACTATTAAATCGTTCCTCAATATGTCACAAAACACCAGGACCACGTGCCGATATCCAAGCCCACATATTGACGGAAAATCTACCACTTGTATCATTGTTAGCTATATATTTCTCATCGAATCGAGTATTCGGAGGGCGGTAAATACGAATACGACCGCTGTGTGTTGACTGGAAAGTTTTTTCGTCTGTAAAAATTACATTCTTCCAAAAATTTACATCATGCGCTAAAAATTCAAGCGCAAATCCTACTCGAGCTTCTTTATGTTCAGCTTTAAGTAAGTATTTCTGTGCTGCTGCATGACAGCATAGCTCCGATTCTCTTACTTCTCGCCGGCGACCAGAACTACACGATCCAGGAAAATTAGTTTCTTCAGCAGCCTGAATAACTGAGTAAAACGGATTTTCTGCTAAAGCATTTACCAATTGCAAATCTTGTTGTTGAGTTGATATCCTTCGTCGCCCTAATCCAGGATTTCTACTAATCGTACAGTTTATTCTCCACTTTCTTAAGATGTTACACACAGAATTTTTGTCAATATTATAACGCAGTGCAATTTGTCACATTGACCATCCATCTTCTGCTTTAGCAATAACTCCAGATTTAACTAAATCGCTTATATGAGGCATATTAGTTTTTTGCACACTTACAATAAATTATGACAACTAACTGAGAATGTCACAAAAATTAAAGTTAGATGTACACAACTAGATTTTAGCAAAATACCGTTATAAGACGTCCTATTTTTTTGTTCACGACCGTACGCTGCTGATTGAATAGATTTTAATCCTTTATAATAATTCCTCGTTATTGATGTATTTCATGGAAAATTGCCCATCGTTCAATTTATTATTGTTATAGTATTTTAATAATTCGTTATTTACACTCGAGCCGCCTGCAATACTTGGAAAATATTGATTTATCTCATTTGGTTTCATTAAATCTTCAGGTTTATATCAAATATGACGAATAATAACCTCGATTTTCATTAAGAGTCTGGAAATGGCTAGAAGTTATTAAGTTACCAACAAATATGAATATTGGTAGCAGCTTAGAAGGTTTAAAATGTTTTTTCTTTATGCAATGAACAATGTGAAGCAACGCATTGTTATCGAGCCTTTTCACAAACCCTGAAAAACTTAAAACCAAAAACTTTAAAATCATTACATTAATTCGCTTTATAACTTATCATTATCAAAATATAATAAAAAAGCCGTTTACCAATTTATTTTGAGTGATGAAGTTCAAAATTCAAATTCATTACTAAAACATTTCCCAAATTTACGCATTTGAATATTTATCTTCATTTCGGTTGCTAAAACCATTTTACAGCAGTTACTTTTCAAAATTCTGAAACCGACATTATTTTCACTCTATAAATATTCATACTTTATAGTAAATTCAACTAAATATCATAACAAATAACAAAAATCATGAAATTTGTCCATTACAGTTTCTAAAGTCAATTTTCATTACAATTCCTAATAAATTAAATTTATTTGGCGACGACAAACCCCTTAAATAGTTCATCTAACAAGTTCAGTTTTCACAGATCATATAAATTATTACCGATCGCTTGCTGTTCGATGCATGCATCAAATTTTTTTCCTAATTTAATTATTCATTATAGTTCAAAAAAAAAAAATATTCAGAAATTCCAAATTCATTTGAGATTTTACGAAAATATATAGATTATTAATTTTTCGTTCATATTTACAAATATACAATAAAATCTCATTAACCCATAACAATCATACTAAAAAGTCACAGCCGTTCATTTCCAATATATAAGCAGCATTTGCTTTAATCGAATGTCTATTGCATTTTGATAATGTAATGTATTATTATTAAAACAAAGTATAAGAACAGTTTCATATTATAATTTTTTGTATTTACATATTTCTATATACGTACGCGGTGAAGTGTATTTGAAAGTACATTTGATGCTTCATGACAATGTAATGTGAGATAAAAGCGCAGTCCGCCACTCTCTAACAACTCCCGTTATTCCACATAATGTATCTTTTAAAATCATTGTTATGTCCCAGCCAGCTGTTCTGATCTCCTTATTCAAAAAGCGAGATGCCTACGCCGACGTAGATGAAAAGAAATGCTGAAACCTCAGATCCTTGCCACAATAAAATACGAAGGAAATAAAAAGGACAACCAAAACAAAAGTATTCAATGAGATACGTCCAATTACCATTACAACGCAGCGAAAAATGTATTCAAGCTCTGTGATGAATGGAGTTTTGTCTTTCATTTCTTATTCCGTTTCGCTTTTTTCGCATCGCTTTCATTTACATTTTATATCTTGGGATTGTCGACTGGTGCCATCATTTACAGATAATATATATTCAGCTCTTGCCTGTTAACTTTTTTATTGAGATCAGCGAAAGATGTAAGCGTTTAGATGCTTTAGGATGAAAATTATATCATTTGCAGTCGGTTGACTTTCACGCGAGATTTATCAGAAATATTTTGAATCAATATTTCGGAACATAACGTCAAATGGAAACTCGCAATATATCCCGTGCTTTTTTTGTAAAAACTTATATTTTTATGGCTCCTCCTGTATTATAAGGGTCTCAGATAAGAAAAGTGCTGTTGTCTCTCTATCATTTGATTTTGTGTGTATTTGGTGAAAATCCTGTACCTAACCTTTTATAACTCGTACTTATGCAACCCCCGTCAGTTAAATACCTGGGGGTTATACTTGATCGCACTCTGAACTGGAAGAGACATGGATGTAAAGATAAGCAAGACATGTGTGGCCTTCTGGCAGTGTTACAGAACAGTAGGCGATTTTGGGGCTTTTCACCCAGAATCTCCATATGTTGTACACTGCCGTAATAATACCCAAAGATATATAAATGAATAAACAGAAGAGCTGGTTATATTTGGCCTTTTCCACCGTCTATTGTGGTGCTCCTAGAATACATTCCTTATAGTACCTCAACCAGCTTTGTCCTTTATACTAGACTCCACAGCTTTGATAAGGGCCCGTTTGTATAGCTGTCCGCCTTTGTTTTTTTCTTCGAGTACTCGGAATCTCAGTCTCGCCAGGCCTTCACAGTGGCACAATACGTGCACTGAGGTTTCCTCTTCCTCTTGACAGAACCTGAATGTTGCGTCCTCTGCCAGGCCCATTAGACTCATGTGTCTATCGAGCCGGCAGTGCCCAGTTAGAAGGCCTGTCATTACTCGGATGGCCTTCCTATTCTGGCTTAGATCTTCCGTGAATTTGGTTGAACGTTCTTTAATGAACTCTTTGGCCTGTCTCTGTCTTGGTAGATTCCTCCACCATTCCAGAGATTTATTTTGCACCCATTCCTAATTAGCTGCCCGTATGCATGGCTTTGCCAGGCCATAAAAGGGCTCAGGTCCTATTGGAGCTTTGAGTGCACCTTCTTTGGCCAGTTGATCAGCCTATTCGTTTCCTCTGTGTCACTCGTGTCCTGGTATCCATGCTAAGGTCACTCTGTTCTGACTTCCAAGCTCTGTAAGGGCCGTCAAACAGTCCCACACCAATCTTGAGTTGATTTGCATGTAACTGATTGCTTTTATTGCCGCTTGGCTATCAGAGAAAATGGCAATTGACTGGTTAACAGTGCCTTGTCCTTCCCGTCTCCTTTGCGCAACAGTGTATGGCGATCACTTCAGCCTGAAACACCGTTGCGTATTTTCCTAGACTTATCGGGATATTGGCTTTCGACCTTGAACCGTAAATCCCGACTCCGACTCCTTGTTCTGTCTTGGAGCTGCCAGTGTACCAGACTGTTTGTGCTGTTATGGGAGGGCCGTTTTTCCAGTCATCCATGTCTGGTGTTACAGTCTATTATTCCTCCATTATATACATTCATCAAGAATTTAGAAGCTAGACTGGACACGTCGGGAAATGAAGAACCCGGCGTGTCGATCTAAATCTCCAGATATTCATTCTAAATATTCAAAATTAAGCAAGATTAATTTAAATCAGAGTTCTCACTGACACCACCAATTGTTTATGCCTAGGTGTGTGTCCCATTTATTTTTCACAAATGACAAGACTACCTAAAAAGGAAAAGAAACAATAAATGATTTTCGGTAGCAATACAAGCCGGTTACGCAGGGCTTGAGCAACTCAAGGGGAGAAACGGTATTTTCAGCGGAACAAAGGAAATACTAGACTTCGCGAACACAATAGTAGAGGGCACTGTTTCCATTATTGCAATATTACAATATTTATTGGATCAAGCCTAATATGTACAAATACTAAAACCATACTTAACTACTAAACTATCACCACAAACTATTGCGAATTACGGACAACAGTTTGCAAAGCAGAAGTCCAGAAAATTAACTGGTGGGAGTTAACGCGCGGATACCAGTAGAGGGAGCAAAGCCGTACAGTGACAAGTATGTATACTACGGATTTTGTTAATGCGTAGTACTTTAAAGCTATAAACATAAATTAAAGTTAGTGCTCAGAGAGATATGCTTCGCTTCAGCCACTGTCAAAGGTTAAACCGGATGGTTTTTTATTGTCGTACAATGGAAAATATATCTACGATCTGGAACAGATAATATAATTAGTACAGGATTCTCAATAGTGTTCACGCCTACGCCACTGCCTCATAGAATATACCAGAAGGATCAGAAACGCCGCGAAGGATAGACTGGAATGTTCTAGAATAAAGCGCGTCAATATATAAGGAGTGGATGCCGCGCATGGAGTAGAGTGATATATTAGATGACAAGCGATCAGATGAAATAAAGAACAGTAACAAGTTGTGATTAAAAGCAGTGAATTTATGTTAGATTAAAGTTATTATTATTTGTGTTATTTTTAAGGAGTATTTATAGTAATTTAAGTGATTATTAAATCAGTGGTTTGTGAAAATTCTAGTTGCAATTTATTGAACCTACGTACAGGGTGTTTACTGAAGATTTTAAACATATAACAGCTAAATTTTGTGTCTACTATTTAACTTACGTACTTCCTAGCCCTCCTGCTGACACGCCTAGTCCTGGACTACTATGTTTGGGCCGGTATTTTTGGAGATCGCATGATTGATCCCGTTTTTCTTGATGGCGATCTGACGGGCGAGCGTTACCTCCAAGAGTTGAAAGATCTTGTCCAACCATTGCTTTTAGATATCGTTGAAAATGATGATCGTTATCTAGAAGACCATTTGACTGTCTAACAAGATAGACACCTCATTATGCGCTTGCTGTTCGGGAGTATCTGGACAGAGTGTTCCCGGGACATTGGAATAGACGAAGAGGTGCTCTGGAATGGCCGGCCCGCTCACCAGATTTAAGTCGTCTGGACTCTTTCTTGTGGGGTCATCTGAAAAGTAAAATTTACGCAACGGAACCAGGGTCTCTGGAAGAGTTGCATCGACGCATTGTTGAAGAATGCCACCAAATTACGCCACAGATCCTCCAAAATGTAAGGAAACGTTTCGAGCAGAATTTGTATTATTGTATGGAAGTTGGTGTCGCACAATTTGAGCATTTATTGAACTAATAAAAATGTCTTCTGATGTTGAATTTTAATGTTTTCATTTTCTTTTTACACTTTTCCCATCTTTATAAACATAAAAACAATCATGCACCCGCATAAAGAATCAAAAGACCCTTAAAATGAGGGATCAGTCGACCACATTACCGTAATTTTTGTATTTGTTGGGGGTTGTTGGGGCTAGGGGGTTCACCTGACAAAGTCAAATTTGACATTAATATGTGTCGTTCAAAAGATAAAAGGTGACGTATTTCAGGACTTTTCCCAAACAACGCCCCCACGTTAATTAATCTAGAGGGTGGTTTTCATGGGGACGAAAAAAAATTGAAAAACTAATTTCGACCATGCTGTCGCATAGTGAATTGAAAGACGCTTCAAATGAGGGGTCGCTCGACCCCCTTTCCGTATTTAAATTCTTGAGTTAGGGGTTGCTGAGGCTAGGGGGTTGATGTGTCAATGTCAAGTTTGGCATCAAAAGTTGTCCCCCAAAAATCAAGAATCGATCTGTCCTAGCGTTTGGTCAAGACACTAGCCAGTATCCCAAAACAGATATGTTTCGTTTTCAATAACCCGCCTTGTATGTTTATTTAATGTGAGGTTTGTCATATTTTAATGCGCAAAATAATAATTTTAATGCTCAAAATATGTGGAATAATGCGCGCTTAAATCATATCCACTTGTTTTAAGTGCAGTCCTGCACGCATATAAAATATTCTAAAGCTATTGTTATTTAGATGATATGTTATTGGCAAAAGTTTTTGTAAGCTAACATTCACGGCACAGAATATAATAAATTGATAAATTGTTTTTGATTTGGTTGTCTACGCCAAACTGGCTGCTGTGTATTTCAGATAACAGTTGGATATGTAGATTAGCTCAAGTTACTAGTCATTCTCTCGAAAAAGAACATGGAAAAACTATCCGTGTAGGTGATTTATTTTATATTTTACTATTGAGTTTTTAGGACTGTCATTCCGCTTGTGTCAGGTTTTCAGTTCTAGAAATTAATGTTTTCCTGCGAAAATGCACGTGAATAAGTGGTAAACGTCGACAGAAATGATTAATGTTGATTGATCGTCCTATTTAATTATTGGTGTATATACATTGTGTTTCTTACTCTGAAGCGGGTGCATTAAAAAATTTTCGGCAATATTCTGGTTGCGGCAAATAATTTGAGATTTTTAAGGCGTTTTATTTTTCGTCAGTATTTATTGGAATTAAGTTATTTTCACTTATAATTACTTTGTAATTTACACTCCTCCAAACACTGACATGCTCATAAAAAGTTTTTTTTTCATTTATTTATCGTCGGACTATTTCCTCTACAGAGGCCTAACGCCGACGCCCGTATACGAGCTACCCCCAACCAGGAATTTTTGCCGAACCTCTTCTCTTTCGAAGATTAGGGATCTTTTCCTTGCCAAACCAAACTGGAAGATGGTAAACTTGGCCATAAAGTATATAGAAAACCAACACATACTGATATGTTAATAAAAACTTTAGTAGACCAGGCAAATAAGATCTGTGAAAAAGAATACCTTTCAGAAGAAATGACACATTTGCAAGTTGCTTTTCAGAGTAACGGCTATTCCGAACATGAAACAAGACGAGCCCTGGATACTAGAAGAATTAACAGTAGTTCGGTCCAGGAAAAGTCATCCCCGAAGGGAAAGCACTTCCTCCCTTATATTAAAAATGTGATATATCGAATAGGGGAGCTCCTAGAAAAATTTGACGTAAAAATCATCTTCAAACCGACAAAAAAAATACCTGGCTACTTGAGATCTGCAAAAAGCTCACGTAATCATCTCTCAGTGACAGAAGTGTACAGTATTCCCCGCAGTTGTGGACAAGTGTACGTGGGAACCACAAAAAGAAATGTTAATACGCGCATCTCCGAGCACAAAAGATGCTGTCGGCTGGGACAAACTGATAAGCCAGCGGTGACGGAGCATGTCCTACAACATGGTTATCACCGTATTCTTTTCGGGGATACAAGAATTTTAGATTAAACTCATTATTATCCACGCATGCACAGGGAGGCCATTGGAATCTATAAGCGCGTGGAAAATTTCAATAGAAAAGAAGAAAGCCTGAAGCTTAATAAAATTGGATCCCTCTACTGGAGCAAAAACGAATGACAGGAAACTTCAACGGCCAATCAGAAGGCAGAGACACAGAGAACGGATAGCCTGCTATCAGATAATGGCCGACCGTCAGTTGTGTTATGTGAACGACCAAGAGAACTCAGGCCATGCCTTTGATAAGGTTCACCGCAGATGTGGACGAAACGTCAGGGATCATCAGAGACCCTTAGACCACGGCCTAACAGCCCGGTGTCTGAAACTTGGTTGATTAAAGAAGTATCTCAGATGCCCATATTCCCAATTATAGTTTTTTTTAGCATAGATCGACTAAGTGTGGAGTGCGAGTAGACATTTATATACGAAATAGTCTAAATGTTCAGGTTTTAAAAGATTCTGAGCCCACCAAAGGTGTAGAGCATATTTGGATAGAACTTAAAACAGGCGCTGATCGATTACTTATAGCAGTTGTATATAGGGTGCTGTCAGATGCAAAATTTTAAAGCTTTAGCTTTAAATTAGAAAAGTCGAAATTTTGATTGCAAGATTTGTCCCAGACAGAAAAAGTGAGCTAGTAAAAGCGTTGTAAAAAAACGGTTACTGATATTCCCGAAGATCTAAAAAGTCACAATGATATAAATGACTATTTTTTATCCGTTTTCGGCCTAGGTATTGTATAATGTTTTTTTTGTTAAATGTTTTCTTAACCGCCTCTCAAGTTACCGAAGTAACCTCCTGGAAGATCTCAAGGATCTTGTGCTAGGTAAAGACAGACGAGGCCCTACACTTTAATGTGGACTCCGAACCACTCTTGGGGCAATTTTGTTTAATGAAAAATTGTTTCGCCTTGCGGGAATCGAACCCATTTCGCTAGGCAACTCAGTTTGCTAGCCAGACGATTTAACACACTGAGCTACCATTCCCAATAATACAATATAAATACGGTAATTTATTATTAGTATTATTATTATCTCGTAACAGAAAAAAATATAATTTTCTTCCCTATTTAAGTACACATGAGGTAAAAAGTTTAAATAAAAGATCTAATAAAATACCTTAAAAGCCTGGTTAATTAAAAGAACACAAAGGACTAAACTTAATCCATTTAAAACTGTTTTAAAAACTTGCAAAGTAAAAGTGCGACTGACGTAAAACTTTAACTATAAATCTTTTCCGACAGCAGCAACGGCACAAAAAGGGGCTTATTATTCACTGTTACAAGCTAGGAAAAACAGTACACCCCTAGTTTAACTGAGCTAACCGCTTATTATTATTCTAAATAACATTCATAAATCTCTGTAGCTAGCGTATTTTGCATTTATGACTTCTCAGTTGCGGATGCTCGTAATTTTCCGTATATACCATTTTGCACGGGAACATGATAGAATGATACCATTAGGATAACGAAGATTTATATATCACTGTCATGGAGAGACAGATGTCTTAAATGGAAATATAGCTTATTGTAAATTTACCCCAGATGCTTATAAAAGTTTATAAAGATAGCTGTCATAATAAACGGATAATGGCAGAATCGGAAGTAAAAAAATGGGGAATAGCATGAAGGAAACAGCAGAAAGATGATGTAGAAATTTACGTAATATGCTCGTGTAAGATGAGCAACAATGTGTATTTCCCAAATACTTTTTATTTTTTGATATATTTGTTAGTACATTTAGATCTAGTAACTTTTTTCGCATATGTGGATTACTAAAGGTATTCGTATATCAAGTAAAACCAAACGTAGTATTTCTAAAATTGTACATGAAGTAAATACTTAGTGTTATATTAAAAAACTACCTAAAAAATATTCTAAAATATTAAATAGGTACCATTATCACAAACGCAAAAAACTTCACCTCGAAAGAGAAATTCTGACCTCAAAAAATAAATCAAAAACTATTTGGTCATATATCAATTAAGAAGTAGATATAAACACGGGTGAAAGAGGGAAAACATTACAGGAAGAGATCGTAATCAGCGATCCAATAGAAATGGCAGTTACATTTAACAATTTCTTTTTAGGAGTTATCAAAAAAAGATCTATTTCCATGAACGAACGAAATCAAGTACTTAGTAACCTAAAAAAGGGAACAATAGAAAATACTAAAACAATGTTTCTCGTCCCAACAACTGCAAAAGAAATAATTGAAATAACAAATTCTCTCGCAAACAAAAACTCCAGTGGTTACGATAAAATATCAACTAAATTAATAAAAAAATGTATTGTCACTTTAGCCGATGAATTATCAAATCTATTTAATGAATCTTTTATTCAAGGCGTTGTACCGGACTGTCTGAAAAAATCACATGCAATACCAATTTTCAATAAGGGAGACATAAATTCGATGAATAATTATAGACCTGTAGCATTTATCACAACAATTTCAAAAATACTAGAGAAACAGACAGACTATTAAACTTTGCAAACAAATCAAAATTACTAAGTAAACACCAACACGGTTTTCAAAAAAACAGATCAACTAGTTCTGCTATGACAGTTTCAGCGTACAGAATTTATGAAAACTTGGATAAGGGAAACCAAGTGTGCGATATTGCTTGTGATTTTAGCAAGGCTTTTGATAGTGTGAATTTTGAGGTATTACTGTTAAAACTTAATTTCTATGGCATCAGGGGTATTGTGCTTGACTGGTTTACATCATATCTATCAAGAAGGAGTCAAAGGACAGTAATATATAGGGACAATAACACTTATCTCTCAGATTGGGGCGAAATAGAGGGTGGAGTTCCGCAAGGTTCAATCCTTGGTCCACTTCCCTTTTTGCTCTATATCAATGAATTGCCAGATATCGTTGAAGAAGCAGAATGCACGTTGTATGCTGCTGACGCGTTAGTTATAATAAGCGACAAATCCGCGGATCGCCTTCGAGATAGAGTAAACTTTAATATCCACCTGATTTCTGATTGGTGCAAATTAAATCAGATTCAACTAAATTTGACTAAAACAAAATGCATTAACTTTTCAATAAACAGGGAGGTACCTTTAGATAAAACTGAACTTGATATAGAGTGTGTTGATAACCTAGAGTCTTTGGGATTTGTTTTGGATTCTCATTTGAAATGGAAACTACACGTAGCTACTCTGAACAGGAAGCTGTCAAGCAGCTGTTTTTGCCTTAGAGCAATGGTTAACAAAGCTCTTGATCTGCGAACTATTGAAACAGCTTTTATTTTGCTTGTTTCATATCTAAGCTGGTTTACGGAAATCGTATATGGGGTAACTCTATTGATGCCCCTTTTTGGTTTATACTACAAAAAAAGGCTATCCGAATTATGCTTGGTTTAAAGAAATTTGATTCTTGCAGAAATCATTTCATCAATTTAAAAATTCTTACTATGCCATCTCTATTCAAACTTGAGACTTTATTACACGTTGTCAAAAACAAAACACTTATATAATTTTGCTAGTTCTGTCATACGAAATCACGGTCACTTAATTATTCTGCCACAGCATAACACCACTTTTTATGAAAAATCTAATTTTTACGTGGGAGCCAACTTATTTTACAAATTGCCAAGTGCCGCTAAGAACCTCTCAATTAACAAATTTAAACGCAAAATAAAATCATTGTTATTATCTAAGGCATATTACTCAGTTGTTGAATTTTTGAATGACGAAATTTCTCTGTAATAAATTTTTCACCTCATAGATATAGCACATTGTTATTTTGAATATTGTTATTTTAGGATTAGACACATTTCAGAGTGACAATCTATTCTTTCTTAATATGTATTAATTTATAGAAGTTGCCATTCACAATATACTTTTCTATACATGTAAATGTTCAGAAAATAAATTTTCTATTCTATTCTATATTTGGGTTTCATCAAGGAATTAAAAAAAATTGTTATTTAAAACAAAGTAACATTGAGGATTATTGACGGCATATTCCGTAGGAATATTTAATTTAAGTTTAACATTTAATTCTTGCATTTGCTACATGTAAAATTCTCTGCTTACATGTAGTCCTGAATATTTTCGGCAAACTATAGATTGACTATGACAGTCCTTCTTATGAAGACAGATTTTCCAACATATAAAGCATCTGAGGATACTAAAATGTTATTAACTACACGAATTTAGTATAGACACATATAGATCAGATAATCCCAAGTCAACCACTTCGAACGCAACATTCTGTATGAAGTCAGATAGGAAAAAGCTACCCATTAACTGACACGTATTATATCCAGACGTTGCTCATTGCAATTCAGCAAAAATTACGTGTCACATTTTGTCAAATACAGCTTTCATTGAACGACCAGAATAACTCTTTCATTCTAAAGGGAAGATGTAAGTAATGTTAGCGTTTGATTCTTCAAAAGAAATAAAATCAAAGTTTCAACAGGTTTATTGAGAAACCATGTATTTTTTCAATATATTTTGAATAAAATTCACTTAAAACTAATAATTATACATATTATTACATGTATATTTAATTTACTAAAAAGAACTACGTTTAAAATAAAAATTTATCTCTTGACTTCAAAAGGTTAAATCCTTTTTTCTTTAGCTACCATTAGTACACGTGTACGGTATACGCTCCTTATCCACTTCCTGTACTTTTCCGGGCTCTTGGAATTGAATTTAAAATTAATGTGATTTACCCTCAGTTTTCTTTTCCGCTTCTTATGAGGTTCGCTTCATTCTTTTGCGGCCGTTTAATAAGTCTTTTTTTGCCCTTGACTATTATGAGTAGCTCGTAACAAATTTCTTTACAGGCGTAAGAAGAGTCTCATTCATTTTAATAATGTTATTTTCAGTGAAAAAATTTTAAATCATGTTCTAGGAAGCCGGCCACAAAAAGCTTCTGTAATTTATTTTAACTTGTCATGTCTTTCTTTTTTTGTGAATTGTCATGTCATTCATTTTTTATGATGAATTGTCTCTTGATTTTTACTTAATTTTCTTAACTGAGGGGCCAAAAAACTTGACCCGATTTAAATGCACATAAACATAATACTGATTTATTTTCGGCAATTAGGTGCACAGCTTTTTATCTTCCCACGTACCAAGTTTATATGGAAAATACTGTGATAGTGTAAAAAATCTATTTTGTTTTTTAGTCTATTACTCCGTGTAAATCCAGGATCCCTGGACTTTAAATAGTGAATATTAAGATATGTAATATGTCGTATGTGGTCGTATCTTTAGCCTAAACTGATGGAGCGATTTTATTCATGTGTGTTCAAGATGGCTACAATTTGAGTTAAAATCACAAGTTGATTTTTTCAAAACCAGTGTAAAATTGGCAAACAATTTTTCTTTAAAACGGCTTTAACAATTTCGATCAAATGGATACTCCCTTAATACCAGTATGAGGTGAAAAAAACCAACCGTTTTGGTAGTTAACGCAGACGGAAGTTGAGTAGTGTAAGAGCAAGATCCTGACTTCCCCCTCTCCGCCAGCAAATACACGCGCGAAAAGCTGCCTGGACTGTTTCAAATGTTTCTATAATATTGGAACCGATAGAAATATTAGATTAAAAAAAATCGGAAATATTCATACTTTTCAGTTTTCTATCTTCAAAGCTTTTTCAGTCTTTCTTTTATACACCGATTTATTGTTTCTTCCGACTATTACTTTCCCGAAATAAATGTGTATTATGCATATTTTTGCTGACATTCAGACAAAAATTAGTTTGAAATCGAAATAATAGTAAATTGTTGACTAGGTCGGATACAATTTGGATTTAATTTAATTAGTTGTCTCGATATTGGTACTTAACTTACTCTGTACTTTATTCCTAAAATGTTGACTGTAATACGATTTTTTGCAAAATTTTTAATTATGCAAATACGATCATGTAAGTAAACTTCCCATAATGACATAACCATTATTGCCGCAATTAATTAGTTCGGGATTAAACTATATTCAATTGTGACAGGGGCCCCTTTACTGTGGGTAAATAAAGCTGGATTTGAATCATTTATGGTCTCATATTTTTCATATCATAATTTGAAGGCTCATGATTTGTTAGCAGTTTCAGTACAATTAGTGAATTTAAAAAAAAAATCTGTGTCGAAATCGTGTCAAAAATTAGTTCAATACAAGTTCAAGTAAGCAAACTTTAATGTAAGGTTCGTTAAACCTTTATGTACCAAAACAAAATAACACATACTTTGGGATCTTTTACTTGCCTAGCATTTAATAGACAAGGAATCGCAGACTTGCATTCTCTCCGAACAATGGTGTGTCCACTACGCAATCCTAGCCTAAGACTGCATATCTTCCGCGCATACACTGATATACGAGCCGCTGGCTGGAACGTGTGGGGTGAGGACGTGTATTTCCTTGGTGAACACGCAGAGGACTCCCCGTTTGTAAAATAAAAAAATTCGGCAGAGCTTGGGGCCTTAGAGCTTGAGAGAGACCCTGGAAGCCTTTCGTGCACTTAGTTTTTGAATTTGAGAAGATTGGGTGGGTCACACGTAAAACGCTGGATAGGGTCAAATGCCCTGGAGTAGGTTACTTCTCTTGAAATAGCCTAATTATCACTTTTGTTAAGCTTATTGTCTTTGGCAGGGTCCCAAACTTCACCCTGTATCTGTATATGTTTCTTCAAGTAAAACACTCGATTTAATCGAAGAAAAATGAGTTTATTGTTTATAATTGAACAAAGTTTTAAAACGATTTAAACTAAAATATTTATTCTACACTGGTTTAAAAATATTACTTTCGTTGCTTAAAATAAACATGTATTAACATGATGGTTTTATAATGATTGAATAATTCACTTTTAAATTGTTGCCCGTTGACTTGCCCGAGCTCTTTGCGCTCGGCTCTTTTATACACTCCGTCGGGGACCCCACGAGCAGAGAGCTGAAAAGGTCTGTATGCGTCCCCGCCCATTCCGTGAGGGCTTCGATTGCGCAATATTGCACAACAGTTCGCAATATTGCATCAGAAATCTAAAAAACGTGAAATACGGGAATAAAAATTATATCTTCGTATCGGCCTTAGAAAGGAGAATTTTTTAATACGACTGAATCAATTCGGATTTAGGAGTTATTAACGAGAATCTGTTGAAAATATTTACGAAAATTGGAATGACCCCGTAAACTTGTCCCGAAGGTCTGTGCATGGAAAGTTGAAATGCTATGACAGTGTGCCGATACGCACTCGGTGAAAGGAATGACGTGGATTCAGTTTGATTTGATACATATCTTATGTTTCGGAAGTGAGTTTTGATATTGATGGGGATGAGAGTAACGGTACTTTATTTGAATAATTTGAATGGGGATTGATTGTATGTGGATAATTTGTATACGAAAATGAATGAACGGTGAAATTTTAAAGAATAATGATTTATAAGAAGTTTGTTTGATTGAAGTCAAATATTATAAATGGAGAGAAAGTAAGATGATTGATTAGCTGGCATACCAGGAAAGTGAGTGAGGAGTATTTTGAAGCACAAATGAAAATTTGAATGGGATGTTGAAATTGAGAGAAAAATGTTTTATAAAATTGATAGGAGTAAAATATAACCTTACAGTTTGGGGTGTGAAAAGTCAAGGTGGTATGAATCGGGTTAGTGAGGGGACTGTTGTTTGTAACTTTTTTGCTCTAAAATGACTGACATGAATGTTTGAACGGTGTTTTTGATAAATTTAGATTACTTATGAATTGTCAAGACATGTGAATTTTTCTAGATTTTTGTATTAAAGAATTGTATATTTTTGTTAATTTAAGTGTCTTAAGGATTTTTTTGTCATAATCTGCCAAGTTTAGAGGAAATAATTGAACATTGGAAAAGGTCTCCCATCCAAGTACTTGCCGCATCTGACGTTGCTTTGCACACCTATCGAATCATGTCACTCCCAGACATCAGATGGGAAACATAGTGCAACACCTTCCCCTGGACCAATTATTTCTGACTCTGAGGAGGAACCAATATGAGCTCAACGGTTGATTATGAATCTTTATTGGGTGCTAATCCAACGAAAGAGGTCATTAGTAAGTCACCTTGAATTCAGAAATTGTGCGGAAGAAAAAGGGAGAATCCGGAAATTATATAACTGTCCACAAAATTGTCCAGCCTTGCAACCACCAAAAATTAACCCCGAAGTAATACTCCTATTGTTAACAAATCGATACTACAATGTATTCAATTACAGGCAAAATAAAGGCAGATTTGGAGGGGGGGCTAAGTGCTTGGAGTTTGGTACTCTCTCGGAGCTGGCAGACAATTTTTTTTAAAAACGCCTATTTTCAAATACCAAAACACAGGCATCGGTTTTACCCAATATTAGACAAGGAAACCCAAAAAATCGCAAAACAAGCAGAAATTGGCGAATATTTGTTGTTTGTTTGTTGTTTGAAGTGACTTAACAGAAAGAATTGAATAGTCACAAATAGTTAAAAAATCAAATTTAGAGATTCAAGAGAAATCGGGTTGTTGAAATTACTAGTGTCAGACAACAAAAGGGAAACAAAAGTTGGGGAGTTCTGTATTAACTAACCCTCAACATTACAAAAATTCGTACTCAGAGCCCATTGAAGAACGAATAATCAACCCAAAAAGGACGATGGCAAAATCACAGAACAGAAGGACGGATTCTCGATTTCAGAGGTAAACATCCATCGCTGGAAGGCTAGGATATTTTTTACTTAATTAGGAAGGTATTACTAGTGATAATTTTGTTTTAAAATGTATAAAAGCTTACAAAATACCTTTGATATGAAACCTATTCAAACAAATTCTCACAAAAATTAAAAATTGCCCGACAGTGACAATTGTCCGTATAAAAAGTCAATAATGAATTTAATTAAAAGTGAACCTATTAGGGAATGTGAAACAGAAAACGGACAATTTATCTCAAATTTTTTCTTACCACCCAAGCTTGAACATATAGGTTTATATTAAATTACTATTAGATGTATGGCGCGCGGCGGGATGGTCAAAACCAAAATAAAACGTGTGTTTAGATCACCGTATAAGCTCTAAATATAGGCTATTGTGTTTACATTCGGGGAGGATCCAAATGAAGGAAGTATAATCAACGATTAAACGACTTACCTGGTAAGGAAATTCAATCGTAATTTTACGATTTTGGGTCTGACCAAAATGGAAACAACCCAACCCAAAGTCATAGGGATTGCTGTCCCACCTCTTAGCGGCGATCTATCTATGATTGCTGGTGTGCCTTATCATAGCAGTGCTTACATGCTTTTTTAAAATGGGTACATAACTGTTGACTCGATCACCAAGTCGATAACTAAAAAACTTCAAGTGCTGCGTATTTTCTGACCAAATACGATTACAAATAAAGAGATATGGAGACAAGCTAAGCAAGTTAAAATCGACTTAGAGATCAGGCACAGAAAGTGGAGTTGGCTGAGTCACACAATCCGCAGGCAAAACCTGCAAGGCAGCCGAAGAAGAGGAAGACCGAAGACAACGTGGAAAGGGTCATTATTGGAGGAAGCTAAGATGATGAGCAAGACCTGGAGGGAAGTAAAACAACTGGCTCATAATCGGGTCAGATGGAGAAATTTCGTGGAGGCCCTATGTTCCACCTGAGGAATATATATATATATATATATATATATATTGTTATTATAAATGATTTGCAGGAAACAACTACTCAGCGGGCAAATACCCCGACCTGCATTGAATTATACCTACAAATCATTTGGTAGCCAATGTCATTTGTCAATTCCCTGACCAGACATAGACCGGTTTCGAACTTATTAGTTCTCATCAGTATGCCATAGGTCGTGGAATAGACAAATGACAGTGGCCAACCTGCTAGTCTTATACAGACTAATGTAAATGGCGTAGTGGTGAGAGGTAAGTGAATCCTCTCATGTGGTCTAATGCTACTATACACCAGACATCATAGATGTCTCCATGATGTATAGCGACTTGCCATTTTGCAAGTACCGAGAGCGGTGACCTTCAGCCCTTGGTGGACTTAACCTATATACTGTTATTATAAATGATTTGCAGGAAACAACTACTCAGCGGGCAAATACCCCGACCTGCATTGAATTATACCTACAAATCATTTGGTAGCCAATGTCATTTGTCAATTCCCCGACCAGACATAGACCGGTTTCGAACTTATTAGTTCTCATCAGTATGCCATAGGTCCACTGAACTCTATTACAGTAAATGGAACGCCATTATAGGCATATGCGCGTAAACAAAATGTGATAATCATGCGATTTAAAATGCACAGACAAGCGCCGACGCAGTAGGAAATCTAAGGTTAAAAATATGTCGGAACTTGACTCAAACAGTTGTGTACGGAAGTTATGCGCTGACGCAAGTTTGTGTTTTATTTGTTTCTAAAGCGTAGGTCTTAAATTGAATGCGAATTACAGAGTCGGTCTTCGTGATTTTATCCTTTCGTTTGCGAAAAGTTGTGAGATATATTGGTTATTTTGTATATAATTTTGTGACTTATAAACAGTGTCTAATCTTAATTAAGACAATAGGTGCGCACTTGTATGGTACTGTTTTGTAAGAACCGGGACGAAATCCCGAGTTTGTTATATTTAAGTAAGTATACCTATTCAACTTTTGTCTGTTGTATTAAAATAAGCTACCATCTAAATATTGGCAAGACAGTCCGATTTTGGATTTTTTTTTCTTTTAAAATGAGTACATTTGCCTACTTAAACACGAATTTTTATTAAAAATAGGCTGTATATACTTCCCGAGATATCAGGATGCAAAATATTGTAACCTCACATTTTTTCATTGCTGCGATTTTTAAGTTTATTATTTGTGAATTGTTGAGTACCTAAATAGTATTAATATAAATACGTATTCAACATATTCGGGATAATAATACTGATTCCAAGATCTTTTTGAAAACACATAATGTTATCATACTTTTTGTAAATTAATATTACAATTTTATGAAACAAGCAAGTTCAAACTGTGAAATGTGAGTCCAGTCAGCCAACGTGGTAAAGTTGACAATAGGAACACTCAAGTAAATTACTAGTAAGTTTAATAGAGTGCGGCAGCAAGGCATCTCAATTATTTGTGTATTATGCAAAATAAATAAGCAACACATTACCCTCCTTTGCTTAGCGCAGTCGGTTAAAAATAATGCAAATATGTGCCAAATGTTTATGGAAATGCAAATAGAATGACAATGTTTGACATATAACAAAGCGTTTTGTGAATAAAAAGAGAATTTCCTGAAATTTTATAACTAATTTATATTTTTAATTATGTAATAATTTATTTAAAAATTTTGTTTTAATTTATATATTTTACTAGCGAGACATTTTGTAATATTCAAAAAACAAGTTCTGCTATTTTTAAGCAGAAGTTTCATTTATTAAAATTTTTAAATATTTTTTGCACACCATGGCAAGATACCACTGAAATCTATTATAACAGAACAGTTAAGGACGAGCGCAGCTCTGTCTTTATGGCATTGTACTGCGATACTAAATATAAAGAGAGGAGCCGCAGTTAGTGCTTGAATGGGTGACTTTCAGAGAAACGCAGCAATCTTGACTCACCTTCTAGCGGCTTGTATTTCAGTGTATTAAATGCTATTTAATTCTAGACGGGGATTGTGTAGTGGATATACCATCTTTGGGACGGTATGTAAAACAGTTAATCCCCTGTCCATTAAATACTAGGCAAGTAAAAAAAATCCCTACTCTTTGATAGAGGTTTGGCAAAATTTCCAGTTTGAGGGTAGCTTGTCTCCTGGTATTGGTTCTTGCCCTTGGTGGCGGTAATAGCCCGATGTTAAAAAAAATCAAGGAAAATAAAGCAATAGAGTTCAGTGCAAAATACTTAATAAAAAGTAAGAAAATTGTTGCTTCCCTTGGTTCATGTTTACATTATATTTGTCAAAAGTACAGTACAAGATTTTATCAGATTTTCCACGTTTCAGACGAAGTATATTACGAATTTTAGTTATTCAGTTACTTTGTCAGAAAAATTATTTAATGTAGCAAGTAAACATTTGGTATATGTACACTACTACCGGGAATGAAACCACATACTTTTAGTCAAAATATAAATGGACATTATACTTTAATTTTCTCTTGTACACTACTACCGGGAATGAAACCACATACTTTTAGTCAAAATATAAATGGACATTATACTTTAATTTTCTCTTGAAATTAGAGAAGGAAGTTTTACGTAAACACCTTTACATATTCTTTTACAATTCATTGTCTCATGAGTATGTCATATTTTTATAAACAAACGAGTAAAACAATCTATCACTTATATATCAAGGCATTTGATATTAAACAAAAAAGCTAAGTTATCTTGAAATTCAAATAATAATACCACACCAAGTATTTGAAAATAGTTAATGATTACCTTTTCTTCATTTCATTTGTCAATTCAAACATATTTGTGAATATAAAATGCATGATTTTAGTTTTCAATAAAAATTCACTAGTATCTACTCATATATTTACTGATTGATCGTAGAAAAAAAGTACAGGTTTTTTTTCAGGCCTCAATTTTAGCTTTTATTAATTTTAAAATCATATTTCGACCCCAGAGATAGAAAATATATGACTGTTTTTTGTGAACTATATATTGAACTTATGATCATACATATTCGACATTTGCTACAAGAAATTGAAAATAAAATGAGTGTTTTGGGAATAACGATAACTTTGATTTTTTTTATAACTATCAAGGCAAATAAATTGTTATATTTATTTATGCGATTTCTAAAAAAAGTTAAAAATATGAAACACGCAATAAAAATAAGGCCGGCCCTGACGTATTTCATAGTGCGATTGCGCGCTACTATGTGGCCGCCATACTTGCGCGATATTCAATTGTACGTAGAAATTTTTGTGGCATTGGCATTCCATTTACTGTAATAGAGTTCAGTGCATAGGTCGTGGAATAGACAAATGACAGTGGCCAACCTGCTAGTCTTATACAGACTAATGTAAATGGTGTAGTGGTGAGAGGTAAGTGAATCCTCTCATGTGATCTAATGCTACTATACACCAGACATCATAGATGTCTCCATGATGTATAGTATATGTATATATATATATATATATATATATATATATATATATATATATATATATATATATATATATATATATATATATATATATATATATATATATATATATATACACCAGACATCATAGATGTCTCCATGATGTATAGTATATGTATATATATATATATACATATATAAAACTGTTGACTTAGGTACAACTGCTATTGCGTTTACATTCGTGTCGGGCCCAAAATCGTATAATTACGATTGAAATTCCTTACCAGGTAAGTCGTTTAATAATAATAGTAATAATAGGTCTTCTATTCTTCTTCTTCTTATTTTCTATTAAACAAGTACAGATAAATTACAAATACATATAACATTTAAAATGATCTAATGGAAGAATTCCGAAGATCAGATGGTAGTGTGCGACGTTACCCCTGTTTTTCATCTTAAGCATATTGCATACTATAATAATAATTATATCATACACAACCCATAATAACAGTGCAACTTATAAACAAATATCAATGATACATATAAATATAACCAACAACTCAATATCAATAACAATACAATGCAATAACAATGCCAGAAAGCCAGAATAGAGAATGTGCCATTTCTCCCCTCTTTTCCCTTCCCCTTTCGTTCCTTTTATTTTTTCCCTCTTCCCCCTTTTCTTTTCCTTTTTCTTTTTCTTCTTCTTTTCTCCTTTTTCACTTTTTCTCATTATCCTCGACTACATTTGCATAAAGAGATACTTTTTACCATAGTGTTTAAATGTGGATAATGATTTGTTTTTAAAATTAGATGGTACGGAATTGTACATTTTGGATATTTGGTAAGTAAATGAACGTTTGAATAATTCAGTGCGATGTGCCCGGGGTCATTTAAATCTAATGTTGAGGTTGTGAACATCTGACCTATACGATATTTTTTTATGCAGATAATTTGGAATTTTATTTATGATGATTTTGTGAAATAAGCACGCCGAGTGTAAGAAATGACGTTTAACCATGGTAAGCCATCCAATTTCATTAAGTTTATGCGAAATACCCTGCCGGTGCCGGACACCGTAGTTTTAACCTTAAACATGAGTTCTGAATAACCTCTATTCTACGGGAGTCCTCAGAATTTAGACATGGACCATATACCGACTCCGCAAAGTTGAATTTTGATAAAACAAGAAATTCGCATAATATTGTTTTAACCTTTTTACTTAAAAAATGGCGGTTATTAAAAATAATCTTTAAATTCATATATGCTGTGCTAATACAGTTGTTAATTTGAGGTTTGAATCTCAACATCGTGTCAAAGGTTGGGCCTAGACTCTTTGCGGATTCAGAGGGCAATATATGGTGGTATAGAGATGTCTCTACTGGAGCCGCAATCTCTAGATTGATAATAGTCGATGCCTTGACATGCTTAGTGGGATCAACTGGGTATAACTGCGTATCGTCAACATGAAAATGATCGTGACAGTGCTTAAATATTTTTATAAAATTTGAAGTATATAAAGTATACAGCAGTAGACCTAGGATTGATCCCTGTGAAACTCCCGACGACACACTGAGGGGAGCAGACACCATTTTGACTTGTGTTTTGACTTGTGTTCGGTTGGATAGGAAACTGCGAAAGAAACTGATAACATTGTTATTTGGACGGATACATTTCAATATAGTTAAAAGTATTTCATGATTGATAGTGTTGAATGCTTTGGAAAAGCGAAAAGCACTAACACTGTAGCCATTTTTTATCAGTCCCCCTCAGTATATCATCAGTGAACAGGGCTGTTTCACAGCTATGGAGCGGACGAAAACCAGATTGTACCTCAGACAAAATGTGAAATTTCGAAACATGCTGTCGGAGTTGCGAGTCTTCCTCTCTTTCCAGTACCTTCGACAAAACTGGGACGCAAATCTCTAAATTCATCAACATTCTATTTTTTAGGAATCGGTTGTACGATAGCTTCCTTCCAAATTTCCGGAAATACACAATCGTTAAATGTATATTGTAAACACGCCTGAGGTCGCCTTCTAGAACCTGCACTTAGTAAATATTCCAATAGCCAACTATTGTATGCGTGTAATAAGATTGAGACATGTATTTCCTATAATAAAAAACTTATCAGTTTTTTTTACGAAGATTTTCTATTTGCCACTACGATGGTTTATTGCATTAAACTATGTTGAGAGTTCTTATTTATATATCTAGTTAACCACTAATTAATGAATATTTACTTAAAAACTTCTACGCAGCAATGCCAACGGGAGCACGTATGAACGTATGAAAAGACGTACGAACTGTAGCAAATATGACGTGAGACTTATTATGATTTGCTTTGTCCATTTAATAAATAAATATATAGCATTATTTTAGTTCGTAGATTTGGCGTTCTCGTTCTTATTAAACATATCCATAGTATCGTAATAAATGAGAGGTCATTGTTCACTGCAAAATTTCCCACTGTGAAATTCTGTGCTACAGGGTTTTAGCAAGATCTCTACATAAATCATGACCAACTACGCGCTGCGCGACCCATCGAAATACCAATTGTTCGCCCCGTTCAACCGCTGTCATATTACAGACTTGGGATTGGGTGCCTGGATTATCCCTACGATCCCACACCATTGCCACCGTATTGATGGTGTTGTGGATATCCACTATTGCCCTTATTTCATCTTCGGTGAAGTGTATTGAAATAAATCCCTTGCAGGATGAACCGGTGACACAAAGCGTTTTCCACATCTAACCTTGTTCTCTCATGTAGTACATCGATCAATACTGATTTTGTAGAATTAAATTTTCTGCCTAATTTTCACCGATTCGGCTTGTTTTGTGTCTGTACAGTAGTATGTTCTTATATGACCAGGGACGTTCCGACGGCTTGTGGTTGAGGGAGTAGACATCGGTAAAATTTCAAAAATATTCAACAGTTTTCTTTCAGTTTTTCCCCATTTTACCTGGGTACTCAGATTGGTACAGTGCACAGAAAGTACCTCTGCGGCTGGCTATTGGATGCGCAGTAGTAAGTACAATACAAGCCAGAGCTCATCACTATCTAACTCTATATCTATCTCTAATCTTTCTTTGCGCATTTCTCCCGCAAAATTCAGCTATACGGTTACACCTGTACCTCGGCTTGCCCGCCCACTAGATCTAAGCGTTTTAGATTTTTTTGTGTGGGGTTATGTGAAGGAACGTTTTTTTAATTAAATTTTACAAAATAATATCCGCGAAGTTTTTATAAGTATGAATCCTGCTGTGTTGCGATGTTATGCGAACCTAATTTTTTTCTTGTTTTTCAGTGTCTTTGTATCATTTGTCTTGACCAACATGTGTTGAAAAGTTTTTCGACTTGGGACGGGTCGATTCGGATATAGTCTCCTTTACATTGTCACCGAAGCTCTAGCGTTTTTATTTGGTTTTCTTTAACTCACAATCTCATGCACAATGTTTGTGTTCAAATCATGCATCCTTTATTTAATACACTTCCTGACATAATCAATTGATGAAATTTTGTATAGTTACTAAGATCAGATGACAATACAGTATACCACAGTTACTTTTGCAAATATCCCCACATAGGGGGAGCGGGGGTGAAAATTGAAAACTACAAAACGAAGGAGCGAGAAATCAAAACAAATCGTTAAGAGACGAATTTTTATTGAGCAATCTCTGGTGGGTGAACCCCCCAAAAAGTATGACTAAAAAATAGAAAATAAAAAAAATATTATTTTTTTTAACTTTTCGTAAAAAGTACTAAAGAGTGAAAAGTAAAAAAAATACTAATGTACGCATCACTAAATGCACTATGTATACAACGATTCCACCCCTTTTATACAATCCTGCGTACAATCATACATATTTTTTATTTTTTTCCTTTTTAGTACGACTTTTTACAGAAAAGCAAGTTTTTAAAATCTAATCTTTTGTAGCGTTAATAATAAACTTTTTTACAAAAATAATAAATGTGTAATAAAGTAACAAAATACCTACTACGAAAGTCCAGTATTCCTCTGTTTCCTATGAAAGGAAATCCCAATCAAGGTGCACAACGTGCATTTCCAAATCAATTGAAAATAATGTCCTATAATTTGCAACATACTACGTCTTCAAAAATTAAATCTGATTAATTCTAAAGAAAGGACTACAGTTTAGTTTCGAGCTTGTTAGCTCTCATCAGTATGACATAGGCAAATGCGCAACAACACTTCACTATTCCTCTAGTCATCAAATTACAGACAGGAGGTGTCCGCAACTTATCGAATAGCTCCATCTGGTAGCGACGTATTGCAATCAAAGTTGGCGAAAAACTCGGACTAAGTTACAAGACATATAAGCCAACGCAAAGTGGATAAATTATTACAAGAGTGATAAATGTGTAGTAAAGTAAAAAAAAATACCTACTACGAAAATCCAGTATTCCACTATTTCCTATGAAAGGAAATCGATTCATTGCCGCCAATCAATGTGCACAAACTTTTTTTTACTAACTACTACTTAACTTTTTACCTCCTAACTCCATAACTAGTTCGATTCGATTGCGTCGATCTTCAAAAATTGGTGACCAAACTAAATAATTACGGGATAAGAGGAATATCACTAAATTGGATTAAAACTTTTCTTGAAAATAGGAAACAACTGGTTAGTACCAAATATAATGATAATAATAGTTTTGATAAGGTTAGCTCTGAATGGTCATACTTAACGTTAGTAGTTCCACAGGGTTCCGTTTTGGGCCCTGTGCTCTTCTTGATATATGTAAATGAAATAAATTCGCTTTTATTCAGTACTCATGTTACAATGTATGCCGATGGCACTTCTTTAATTATTTCAAATGAAACAGGTGAAAGTTTGGAACTTTCTTGCCATGCTTTATTTATATTTTATTTATAAGTTTCTATATGTCATATTGAGAAAATAATGACGTTTCAATCTAACCATATATAGGGTGTTACTTGAAGTCTTAAAGGGGATGCCATTGTGTCTGACACTAGAATCGCAATCCTCATTTTTCTCGGATTTCAAAAATATAATATTTCATATATTTCTTCATAACGTCGATAATGGACCTTCCCGTATGACTGAATTTTACTATTTCACCATGACCAAGCCATATAATAAATGTAATATAATTTTATATTAATTTAATTTCTTGCAATTTTTCATGTTCTACCAAATATTTACTCTACAAAATCAGTTTTATTTCACTTCATTTGAAATATGAGTTCTAAGGCGTGATGCTTGCAACGTCAGTCTGATTAGACTAATAAAAAGTTGTATTTTTAAAGGCAGTTGTCTATTGCCAGGTGTATGTCTTTTCATATGAACATCGTATTTCCAATATCAACTGTCTACTTTGAATAGTACATATTTTTTCATTACAATGTATTCTTCCACCTGATACTAAATAAAAGCAAAAATTCTATCAACTTTTCACTTTCTGTGTCTAAAATCTATACATATATCATGTTCATATTCTTTATTTTTGATCGTATGATTTAATTTGGTTTTTGAAATGCTCGAATCGGTCCAGAAATAACCAAGTTAGAGGAGGGACATTTATGGTAAATCACCCTGTGCACCTACATACACACGTGATATTTGTTCTCAAAAATGTAGAAATTAAATGATGTTTGGAAATAGCAGAGAGGAAATAACCAATAAATTCGTAAAATTAATATGCGCATCTGATGTAACAGGAGGCGTAGGTAATTTATAGCCTTATCGATGGATTTTCTGGTGTTTAACCACGGGTCATTTTAAAGTCGCCGTAAAATGAGTTGGATCCTAAAGCAATAAATTCAAGAAAATTACGTGAAATTTACGGTAGCCTGTTTTGTATCGCAATTACATTTAATCCCTTTATACGAGAGAAATTGGCTTCTCTGGCAATTTGAAATGTTACAAAATGCAATTTCGTTATTCAATTAAAATCGATTTTATTCCTCCTCAGTTAATGCGGCAGAATCATTGGAATTTGGTGCATTTTAGTATTCGCTAAACGTTGAAAATATTCATGAATTTTATTCTGTTAGATGCATGACGGCGCATTACGGTTGCTGTAGGTATTACATTGAACACTGATATATTTTATTTAATTTTCTCTTGTTTGACAGCATTTAATATTACTCCAGTGATTTTTAAATAATTAGTCTTATTTTATATTGATAACTACTCACGTTTGTACGATAAAATTATTATTTTTTCTGTACAAACAATTTGATTATAGTGGAACCAGACAAGCAAAACATAAGGAATTGTTTCCCGTGTAAATTTTTTTTTAACATGTTAGTTACATCGAATACTATACGAAATAGATATTTTCTACCTCTATCAGCCATTTTGTAAAGAATCTACCATTTTGATCGTTCTTTCTAAATATAGGTGAGTATATCTCGGTATGTGTAGGTCCAAAAAAACGAAAAAAATTAAGGCTGTACGTTGAGATATAGACGGCCAGCGTACAATATGAAATTTTTATCTGCACGCATAACCTCAAAAAAAACTTAAACTGCTAAATTTTGATTTTTTGGTTATAACTTCGGATCTTTTTGAAATTTTATGAAATTTTCAGAAATTATACTCTATAATGTGAACAATAACTGGTTAAAATTTCAAGTGAAAATATCTAATACAAATGTCAAAAATTCGTTTCAAATTTTAAAATTGAATTTTGTGTATCGCTTCGTATAAGGTTCTTAGCCTTCTTAGCATTAAAAAAATATAAAAAATCAATTAATTATAAAAAAATTATACGTATATATATTTACATTTAGGTAGAGATCAATAAAAGCACTACTTGTTATGCAAATGTATATTTATTGTATTTAAATACTGTATAAAAAAATGGAAATATTTTAGTCGAAATTGAAAAAATATATATACGTGAGCAATTATATTAATCGCCTTCGTTTTGTCTCACTTGATAAAGAATCATCAGACTGATTTTCAGTATCGCTTGAAGCATAATTATAAAATGCACCATCATTTTCATTTCTATCTATTTCTTGATCAAGGGACCAATCAGTAAATCATAATGAAGAAACTTCGCTAACACTGTCTTCTAACTCTGTATCGGTTCCACATGTACTTAGACTTTCAGTTACAGAAAATGTTTCAGAATTATTTTCCAATTCTTCCAGTTAAAGTAATTTAAGCCTTCGCAGTACTTCCATGCTACAGTGCACTTTAATTCCAGTTTTTTACAAGAACATGCTCTAGTCTTGCGCATACTACCTATTGAAGACCGCGTCCTCGCCTCACACATCTTCCAGCGGCTTGTATATCAGTGTATGCGCGGAAGCTATACAACCTTAGGCGAGGGTTGTATAGGGGATATACCATCCTTCGGAGGGGATGTAAAGCCGTCGGTCCCTTGTCTATTAAATGTTAGGCAAGTAAAAGATCCCTACTCTTCTTAAGGGAAGAGGTTCAGCAAAATTCCTGGTTGGGGGTAGCTCGTCTACAGGCGTCGGTGATAGGCCTCGGTAGCGGAAATAGTCCAACGTTAAATAAATGTATTAAAACCAAATTAGTAATTTTTTAAAAAGTTACTAAATAAAACTGAAAAATAAATAACATCTTTATTTGTTTTTCTTATAATACAATATAAGTTATTATTTTTTGTGATGGCGACGTTCGATCCACGCAACTATCAGTAGGATATTATTCACATTATTTGAAAATAAAACACGCAATATTGGGTTTTCAAACAAAAGGTGTAAAGGGGTACGGAATAAAAAATAAGAATCACGGCCTCTGTAGTAGTAGATATTTTTTTTTACAATTTTTCGAAATGAAACAACGCTGGAGCATATTTTAATGTCAGGGGGGAGTTTATTATAGATTTTCGTAGCATTATAGGAGAAAGATTTTTGGAATTGCGAGGTTCTGTGCTTAGGAACAGTGTATAGATTGCTGTGTCTGGTGAAGCATCTCACTAGCTTATTGTACAAATATGTTGGTTCCTGATGTAAGTTTATTTTGAATATTTGAATATTAAGCACGATAACTGAAGTAAGAACCTTTCGTATAATAGGAACCAACCTGACTGCAATTTTCGCTGAGATATGATCAAACTTCCTAAGACTGTAACAGTAATGAATACAGGAATTCTGAATTTTTTGTAGGCTTAAACGATCTCTCTGAGTTAGTGGTGGCCAATAGAGTACGTCGTAGCAGTCATAGCAGGAAAGAGTCGACCAGATCAAGCAATCACAGAGCTTGAGTTTTACCCCAAGGTCTAGTACATCTTTATACATATAGAAAGTTTTAAGCTTACCATAGGATTTTTTAATTAAGTAGTTTAAATGATTTGTAAATCTGAACTGCACATCAAAATAAATATCTAAGTTTTTCAATTCTTGTTTGGGAGTTAACTTTTGCCCATTTAGGATAATATGGAACAATGGGTGATTTTCCATTAAAATATTTTGAGTACCAAAGACTAATAAATAATTCGTTTTTTTTTTTCGTTCAGAACCAAAGCATGAGCTCTTGGAACATCAACAATAATAATAAGATCGAAATTAATATTATTTACTGCAGTACCAATTTTAGTAAAGCCGAATGCAAGATCATCATCATCAGTATATTGATGGACATTGCATATTTAGAGAAAATTGCTGAAATCAGAGGTATAGATAAAAAATAGAAGTGGGTCCAAAATACTGCCTTGCGGAACACCGGTTGGTCTTTTCCAACTTTCTGGAAAAATACCATTAATTAAACATTTATTTATAATGTAAGTAAAGCATATAGTTAGATGAGGGAAAACCAAGTTTAGCATTTTTAAATTAATGTTTTCAGGACCGATAGCATTCGACTTCAAATGACGGACATTACGATCCGAGTTACGATCTATTTCCTCCGTAGTAACTTCACCGAATACAAACTCAACCTCAATATTCTAGTACACGGAAATTAGCAAAAATAGAAGAAAAAAATTATAATAATCTGATATTTTCTGAATCGACAGTTGATAGGGGTAGTAATACAGGATCAAAAAGTTCTCATCCCGAACTGGTGAGCTTTTGAGAGGTGAGGTGAGAGATTTTTCAATAATATTTTGGAAATGTGGTGTTCTACGACAAAAATAGAGGTATTGAAAAATATTCAGAATTAAATATTCTATAAAACATGTCCTATAGGTCGTTTGCAGATTATTAAGGGTACTTACGTTAATCGACGGCAAACTTAGGGGTAGGTAACAAAAACGCTTTTGGATGGAAACACAATATTTATCCAGCTTTGTAATATTCTGTTTTGTAGCATTCGGTTTCAACAACTTTTTATAAATTATACAGAATTTAATTTTAAACCAACCTTTAAACATCCGCATCGCTTTCCGCAGTCCTTTTTGCAGGCACACGAAATTAACTCTAAAATTGATAAGGGAGGTGCTACTTCAGTGGTCAAAAGAGGTATTAAAATATCACCTGATTTCTTCCATCTCCATTCTTCTGGCTTTAAAACATTTCCATGCCGAGCGTGAATTTGATGGTAAACCCGCATCGAATGTTGTTGCAAAGCTGCGAACGTAGGGGCGGGTAGCCTTGCCAATATCACCTCATGATTAGAATTGCCAATCGAGGTGTTAAACAGAACATACCTCTGATGATTTATTGACGTTTCATTTTTTTCGTGCTTTATATAGTGCAAAAGCAAATATTTCCCCAGCCTCAGGAATATCCTGTTTTGTAGCATTTGGTTTGTTAAAGGTTTTAATAGCTTCTTGTAAATTTGTTTGCCTTTTACAAAAAAAGCAGACGTTGTGTCACTACCAATAAATGCATGAATGAAAAGAACTATTTTTCTTGAGCTCTTAAGGAGATTTGGCAACTGTAAATCTTCTCTAAGATAAAGAAAGCGTTTAAAAGATATTGTAAAAAAAACAGTGCGGTATCCCTAAAGGGTGTGAGATAGGGATGAAGCTTACCCCTTAGAAGTGGGAACTTTTTTGATATGTATTCTTACACACATAAGCTAACTATTATAAACATTTCAGCTTATGGTGCATGAAGATCAAATAATTCATTTATATTGTGATTTCAGAACTGTAACATCATTGACATCAGCTATATCAAAAATATTATTCCATTAGAATTTAGATCATTAAGAAAGTTTTCGTAATTAAAAGACTGATAGCCTCTATAAGTTACCATTTTTGCTTTCCTTACTTCTTTTTTAATATTGAATTTGGGGAATTGAACAAGGGCATGATCAAAGATATCTTCCATATTTGCGACGTCGACTTCCGAGTATTATATCAATATTAGATGTGACGATATAATCAATAAGGGTGCTGGCATTATTGGTCACGCCCAAAGGACTAGAGGTCATTTGATTAAGATTATATTTACTTAAAAATGAGATGATTTGTTTGGAGCCATGTTTTATTTTTCTCCCTTTGAATAACAGTTTAGTTACAATTAATGGGTTACGGTCTTTAAAAAGCTGTTAAAGTGTTTGTAAAGCAAATTCACGGATTTAGTACTTTATCGATTTGGTAGTAAGAAAGAGACTGGTGACTATTTTCAAACGAGCGACCCGAGTTGAGGTTGAGGAGATATGGTGATTGACCGGATCTGCTAGAATGTCCATCTCTCTAAATAGATTCAAAACTTTGTGGTCGTTTGGGTGCAATTAAATCAACTAATTTTCAGAAAGCATTGTGTCTTATGTATATTTTCCGCTTTAAACGCTCGAGGTCGCTGCTAAAATTAGTTCATTTTGCTATATTTTTCATCAATTTGCTCAAAAACCAAGACTGGAACCAAAGAATCCTACAAAGTTGTGGCATCCTTCCTGGTTGCTATGATGTTTCGTTCTTAAAACTAATAACAAGCCAGATGTAATAATTAATAAGAAGCAATGACAATATTATTCATTTCGTCTACCGCTATAGACGATTGGCCTGTCGATGTTCCCCTTTCATCGTCCCTATCCGTTTACGACAACTTGAAGGTATATTTCGGTTGCAATACCACTGTCTATTAAATAATAATGTAAAATATAATTAATAGTAATAACCTAATTATTTCGTTGCAATTATCTCTTCTTAAAGACCTAAAGAGCCTAAACATATGTAGAGTGTTTCTAAATACATTCTTTGGAAACATCTAAAAGCAGTGCTTACTTGAAATGATAATAATAATAATTTATTATTCACACATGTTCTTGTCCCGCATCTTCTAGCGGCTTGAATATCGGTATATGCCCAAAAACTATACAACCTTAGGCGAGAATTGCGTAGCGGATATACCATCCTTCGGATGGGATGTAAAGATGTCGGTCCCTTGTCTATTAAATGTTAGGCAAGTAAAAGATCCCCACTTTTCGAAAGAGGAGAGATTAGAGGATAGACCTCAGTAGTGAAAATAGGCCGACGCGCGACGTTAAATAAATGTATAAATAAAATTACTATTAATTTATTCTCTTTTAGATATTGAATGTTAACATCGGTTCTACCCAAAAACAAATACTACGCCCCAGGGGTATATCAATCTGATAGGATAATGCGTTGAATGATTTCATAAAAGTAAATTTGCGTTTCAAAATGATTACTCCGTAATCCGTTCAGTTTTTTCCAGTCTATACTTTCTACATTTACCTTTGTTACAACTTCTTATCGGTAAATTGAAAGCAGTTTTTCGTGAAATCAATGGATTGAATGGAGGTTGCTAACAATAATCTTGATAAGTATCAAATGAAACAATCGAGTCATCACTAAAATGGGTCTGGTGCAGTTTTACGCTTAATACACATTTAAATATATAGTCAGGAGACCATAAACTAACGAAGATGCTTCTTAATCAATTTTTAATGGTAGTTTATTGTGTTTTATTAGTATTTATAAAAGGTAAAATTTGATGGTAATTTAGACTATTTTTTTTATTACTTCAAGTGTATAATAATATTTACTAATGTGTGCTTACGTCTTCATTTGAATTTTGAAAGGGCATTATTACATAATTTACAATATGTCAAATTACCTTCTTAGTAATAAGAGTCATTGTTATCATAAGTATTAGGTAAGTTTTACCATGCAAAAGACTGTAATAAGCTCATTAAATGTATTTAAGTCAATTTAGTCTTGTAAAATAACTTAATTTATTTATAAAATCTCAACTAACACAATTAGTTACTAGAAAGTAGCGGCAAATATTGTAGGAACTTTGAAGTATTTTGCCATTACACCTCGCGTAGTAAGAACGTTTCCATTACGTGCCTGCGACCAAAATGTGGAAGAATTTTTTGGTGGCCGCTGTTCCTGTAACTTACTCGGCTTTATTTCAATGACGTGGCTACGTAACGGAGACGTCGCGACGTAGTAAATTTTAAAAATATATTGAAGGTCGCAGACCATCAGCGCAGTAATTATCAAAGCTGCTTGTAATCCAGTCAAAATAGACAAAAAAACAGTGGGCTAAATATTGGTACAGGTCTTAGGTACACTATTACAAATAAAATATCAAAAATCTCCACCGATCCTACATCTGGTAAAAAATTTATTTAAAGTCAAAGGTCAAAAATATCGGTTTTTTGCATTTTTCTCGTAAACGGTGTTATCATAAAAGTGGGTCAGACAAAAGTTGTAGACCATGCAATTATCTACAAAAATTGTTCTTATACTTTTTTTCCTACGAATCACCATTCCTGATATATCACCATTTGAAACATCGGATATTCAAAATATTGGTTTGTATAACTTATGCATAAAATTATCAGATTTTGAGAATATACACAAGTAAATGGGTTTATGGCATGCATGTGATGAATACTGTATGTGAAGGATTGGAAGATCTCGCTAATGTTAGAACGGATACAACAGATCAGCATGTAGATGTAAGTGATTCACGAGTAAAGAGAGATGCTAAAGACATTAAAAAATTTCTTGAGTGGTTTTTATCACATGACCCTTTCCCTGAGATTAAAAAATCATATCAATTGCCAGTGGAGTCGTCAGTGATAATAAAATTAATTGTCATAAAGCTCGTGAAGTTGGGATTGCTTCGATGTCTAAAATGACAGGACAAACATTCAATAATATATCATTAAAACGCGCTGATAAAGTACTCCCTCTTTTAACCATGAGTAGCACCATAAAAGTTCGTGATGAGAAGGTACCTATAGACTCTGGATTATTATTTCAACGCATGATTACTAAGACATATGAGGATGAAATTGAAAATTTCTACGAATATGAAATAGCCCCCTACCCATTATCACTCTTCGATGCAATTAGAATGCGTAAAACACAGAAGTCAGCCATTTACGGTTGCTTTCAATCAGTGAACATTGAAATTGACAACACAAATGCTACTTATATCATCAGTGGAGGATATCTGTTACGAACGTTGAACGTTATTTTTGATAAATATGTTCAGAATATACATATAGACATTTTGGTCATAGAGTGACTATAGTATTTGATGGTTATACTGATTATAAGAAAAACAGAATAACAGAACAACGTCGTCGAACTACAAAAACATCTTTATCTTCTGATGCAGTTTTTATTTATTTATTTATTTGGAAATGCACTCAACAGGCAAGCCCTATTACAGAGTGATATTGTACATTTGATATTTACATTAACCTAAAATTAACTTAAAACTAGCTTAATATTTACATAATATTAAAAAGCAATGGTTTAAATCAATGAATTTAACATGGTTTTTAGTTTTTTTATACTGATGTCAAATATATCACAGCTTGGATCGAATTATAGTTACTACATATTCTGTGGAGAGGGGAATTGATTTGATAATTTGTACCTGCCAGCTCTAAGTGGAAAGTTCTATAAGTTCTAGTAGGATAGTGGCGGACACTTAAACTTATCATAGACAGGAAACTAAAATCGTTTACATTGCCATGTAACAATTTATGTAAGTATACAATATGCCCGTATTTTCGTCGATTCTCCAGTGTTTTGAGATCATATATATATCTTTATCTATATCGAAATCATATAAACCAGTCTCTTTATAATTTAAAAACCTTAAAACTTTATTTTGTATTGTTTCTATGCTATTTTTGTGTATTTGATAAAATGGATTCCAGACAATTGAGCAATATTCCAACTGAGATCTTACATACGAAATATATAATCGCCTAATAGCTCCTGTATTGTTAAACGTCTTCGTATTGCGTACTATGAATCCATACACTTTATTGGCCTTATTTATCATGGCGTAAATATAGTTACTAAATGTGAGCTGGGTGTCAAATGTTAAGCCTAGGTCCCTCATGGTTTCAACTCTAGCCAAATCTGTGTCATTTATTTTGTAATTAAATATAATTGGAGTTTTTCTTCTAGTATAGGTCATAATGAAACATTTATTAATGTTAAGATACAATTTATTTTGAAGTGTCCATTGATATAAATTATTAATGCCATTTTGGAGCAGGAACCAGTCCATGTTACTTTCAACTTTAATGTAAATCTTTAAATCATCTGCGAATAATAGATATTTGGAGGCTTTAATTATTTCAGTAAGACTATTTATGAACATGAGAAATAAGAGTGGTCCAAAATTGGAACCCTGAGGGACTCCGGACAAGGCAAGAAACTGTTTCGATGTATAACCACTTACAGACACATACTGTTTTCTATTATGCAAATACGATGTGAGGAGTTCTATAAGATTCTCATGGAATCCAAATTCATTTTTAAGCTTACAAAGTAGGAAATTATGCAACACCGAGTCAAACGCCTTTTGAAAGTCGGTATAAACAACATTCACCTGATTTCCTTCTTGTATTTCTTGGAATATGAACTGAGTGATATTAATCAGGTTACTAGCAGTTGACCTATGTCTCATAAAGCCATGCTGGTGAATGGATATGCTATTGGAGACTGATCTATAGATATCGCCATAGATAATCGATTCATAAAGTTTTGCTGGGACTGATAGTATAGCAATCAATAGGCCTATAATTCTTAATGTCGGTTTTATCATCGTTCTTGTGTACTGGGCAAAGACGGACTTCTTTCCAGATTTCAGGAAAGAAATACTTTGGTTTTTAAACTTAGGTTAAACAGGTAGTAAAGCGAGTAACGATGTAAGAGGGTAACCTGTCGGGTCCAACTGCTTTGTTTGACTTTAGTCTTTTTTTGATTAATTTATGACAGTTCCAACAAACCAACAATAATTTCTTTCAAATACTCACAACAAGTCTGCTTCATTACAATGTTATGTGAAAAATTTACAACTGCTGCTAACATTTCAGTGAAACAAGCTGACAATGACGCTGATATCCTCATAATTGAAACTGCAATAGAACAATTCAATACAACAAATACAACTATCATTGTTGGTGAAGATGTTGATTTGTTAATACTACTGACTGCACGAGCTCCAATCGATAAGATTATTTACTTTTTGAAACCTGGGAAGGCTCAACAATAAACAAAAATATATTAATCGAAAAGTTTATCTGCTTACCCAATATATCTAAATCATATCTTATTTTTACATGCAATAACTGGCTGCGATACTACATCAGCAATTTTCAAAAGGGGTAAAAAACAACAGTATTTAAAACGTTTGAAAAACATGATTTAATTGATTGTGCAAAAGTATTTATAAAGATGGACTCTTCTCCACAAGTCATCAGCACTAACGGAATTCTCTTTCTTCTTGCCTTATATGGAGCTTCAGAAAAAAAAACAATTATTTAGACAAGTATAGATATTTAAGTTTTGTAAAAAATACACGGAACAATAAAAGAGTAGAACCATCTTGTCTTCCTCCAACATCTGCTTCTGCTTATCAACACATATATCGAGTATATTAATATATCGTTCGAATTAGGTATTCTAAAAATTACGGAATCGGCTATATATAAACAACTATCTGAATATGTTTCTCAACACTCAATAATTCCTTCTAACCAGTCTGGATTCCGAAAAGGTTTCAGTACTTCTACTTTACTAAGTAATATAACTGACGATATCTTGCGAGCCATTGATACCACGCAAGTCACCTCCCTGACATTACTTGATATGACAAAGGCTTTTGACTCTCTAGATATTAATTGCTTGATTGCAAAACTAAGCTATTATGCCGTATCTGGAAGTACTTTCTCCTGGTTTTAAAATTATCTCCACGGCAGACAGCAGTTTACGAGTGTTAATACAGGAAACTCGATACTAACATCACATTATAGATCAGTTAAATCTGGTGTTCCACAGGGATCTATCCTTGGACCACTTCTTTTTAACATTTTTATTGCGGATGTAGCAAGGCTCCCACTTAATTCAAAATTATACATGTACGCTGATGATATTCAGCAAATGCATAGTTTCTCCTCTACAGAAGCTCCAAATGGCTGAATTTTACATAAATAATGATTTACGTTTTATATACGAATGGACAATCCAAAATACTCTTATGCTAAATGCTAACAAAAGTCAAAATATTGTTTTTGGAACATCTCAGCAGCTATTGAATCTTAGAGAACTGAATATTCAAGTAAATAATGAGATCATTGCATCAACCAACAACGTTAAAAATCTGGGATTCAAAAAATATCTAAACACAAATACTAAAATATTGCTTTCTGAAACTATGGTTTTATCGCACTTAAATTACGCAGATACTGTGTACGATCCCTGTCTCTCACAGGAAGACAAATTCCGTTTGCAAAAAATTCAAAATTGCTGTGTACGATATTTTACAACTGTGCCTCAATTTTGTCATATAACTCCACATTTACGTGCTTTCAACTTATTAAATATGTGCGAAAGGAGATTTATACACATTGTAGGATTCGTATTAAACATTTTCAAAACAGAAAAACCAAATTATCTATTTAATAAAATACATAGGCGTTCTGAAATCCACCATAGGGATCTAAGACATGTTGAAAATAAAGTTTGTATTCCCGCTCACAAAAATGCATCTTTTCGGTCTTCCTTTTCATTCATAGTAGCATATATTATTAATAACCTGCCAGCTCAATATCACAGCATATCAGTGGCAACTGTAAAATGTAAGTTAAAGGAAGACATTATCCTATCAAGATTAGAAAACTTTAATGTACAATTGTTCTAAATTAAATATTTTTTTACATGTATAAATATTTCTGTACTCAAGAAGTGTTGTAAAGCAACATTGTTGATACACTTCCTTTTGGAAAAATGTATGTACCTGTATTGCTTTTTTTCAATAAACGTATTGTATATTATCAAGTTCAAGTGTGGTTAGGCAATCAACTGGACCTAGAAGACGGGTTGGAAATTAATAGATATTTTGGAACCAATTCAAACTTTACTCCCACCTGCCCCTTAACACTATTCTTTGCAATTGCATAATGGGTTGTAGTGCAGACTGTGGCTGTAGGAAAGTCGGATTATTTTGTTCACCAGCATGTACTAATTGTCAAGGCCAGTCTTGCTCCAATGTTGAATCAAATACAACAGATGAGGATTTTTATGATATCGATGAGGAGACAACTGACGCATCTTTCTTAAAACAATTTACAGATATCCAGCAAGAAGAAAAAAGCGAAGAAGACATTACTGTTGAAGGAACATTTGAAGATTATCCGTCAGACTAAAATTTTCTCAAAATCAACAATAATTCGTACCACTTTAATCATTTCCAATAGTACCATTTTTTAGTTAATAGAACATTATTTAATAAAACTAAAACACAATATATCGTGGAGTGCGCCTACCGGGGAAACCAGGTTATAAAAAATGCGCCAAGTACACTTCCTCGCAGGTGTAGGCGGTGCGGAAATGTGTGCATATTATGTAGAATAACTTTTTGGAATCATGATATCTCAGGAATGGTGTTTCGTAGGAAAAAAAGTATAAGAACAAATTTTTTAGCAGACGTAGGATCGGTGGGGATTTTTGATATTTTATTTGTAATACTGTATTTAAGACCTGTACCAATATTCAGCTCTATGCGAATTACAGTAAATTAAAATGTCTACTTTGTCCGGATTATTGAAAGTGGTGTATAAGCTTTGAAATCGTGTTTCAGTAACATAAATTATACTTAACATTTCTCCAATATATAACACATGTAGGATATCCACGTCACTATAAGTGTCATAACGTTAAAAGAAATTTATTTGTCTCACTGTGTATGCATCCAGACTTAGTCTTCACTCTATGTAGCCTCCCATTGACTCATTATTCATCGTTGTGCGAAAGTGTTCACACCTGATTAGTGTAGTTTACTAAAGTGCCAAAAAAGAGCGCGAAGAACATCAGTCCAGGCCTGCGAAAAAAGCAAACGGAAACTGCTAGAAAATTTTCATTTAGTTCTTCGGAATGTAAGTTTTTAACATAATTGTCATCTTTCTAATGTAAGAAAAGAGCACACATCAATGGGTTCCACCCAGACGGAGCCCCGTACTTGTAAATGGACCATAGAATTGAACGTGATGTTTCTATAAACATATAAACAACTTATAAACGACATTTTTAACTTGACAGACAGGTGGACTCTTATCCTATTTACAAAAGTTGTTCAAAGGTTGTTCGTTTAAGGCATATTTTTGAAAATATTCAATATTTATATGCATATATAACATTTCGATAGCCTTTCTTACAATATTTTTGTAATAAAAGAAAAGATTTTATTCTTCAAATACTTTTTTCAAGGAACACTTTCTGTTGGATCTTAGTACTTTAAACATCTACATGTGTTATATATTGGAGATCAAATGTGAAGTATAATTAATGGATTAAACGACTTACCTTAATGAAGTTTAATCCAAATTATACGAGCATTTGGTCTCCAATATATAACCTCCCTCCCATCCCTTCACTTCTGATCATATATACCCCATAACTCAGTACGATCCATGCACAACTCATAATGAGTCAGTACTCAGTGGGAGGCTACATAGAGTGAAGACTGGGTCTGGATGCATACACAGTGAGACAAATAAATTTCTTTTAACGTTGTGACACTTGCACTGACGTGGATATACTACATGTGTTATATATTGGAGACCAAATGTGAAGTATAATTTGGATTCAACTTCCTTAAGGTAAGTCGTTTAATTCATTAATTATTTGCTGCTACCGTCGTTTGTCACTTTGAGGTCTTCTCGCTGGTAACTATGAAGTTCCCAATATAGTCGAGGCAAGAATTCTAGCGATGCACGTCACAGATCGATTCTATAAATAAGACAATACTGCTAAGAATCATGAAGCCCCATTAAACTATACCTATTTCTGAAAAATGCTTAATAATTGGGTGTCAAGAATTACTCTTTTTAACGTAATGAATGATTAAGAATTATGTTAGTATTAACATTTCTTTAATGAGATCACTCGCGACGTCATCGCTTGAATTCTTGCCTCGACTTTACCGGGAAATTACCTAGAAGTCACATGTAATTATGAAGTAACAAGCTGCGTGGCAACTACGTCGCAGCTACTGTATAATGTCAAATGAAGTTATTGTAGATTACAGTCACTTTAATGGCCGTTACGCAATAGGTACACATTCGAGGTTCCCGTCTCAGTTACTGTTACTTCGGTACTAGATATTAAAGCATTTTTGAGGGCTAAATAACATCAGAATTTTGGAAATTTATCTGTTGCACAAAACTAGTATTAGTCATTATAACGTTCCTTTAGGCAAAACTACATGGTACATTTTCCAATAATTACGAACTGTGCTAACGCAACAATTATTGATTATAATTTACCTTGCACTATACCGCAGACGGTTTCATTAACTTCTCGTGCAAATCCGTTATTTAATCATTCTGTAACTAATCAGATTTTTCCTGACCTTTCCGTGTAGATATAAGCGCTACCTAAAATTTGCGTGCCTTGATTTACTTTTGACGGCGAACTCTAATAATTACGAATGTTAAATTGTCTACTTTCCACGATTTATATGGTTATAATTCAACCAAATGGGATAGATTTATATATTGGAAACGTGATCACAAATGTCTTTCTGCTTGAATTTATCAGTTTCCTTATAAAATGAATGTTAGATCTACTTATTACTTTGCAGAGGCCGGTTTAGCTTTCGACGAAGGAGACAAATTTACGATTTAATTAACGTGCGATTTAGAGGACGGCAATACGTTAGATCTGGCAATTTTTCATTACTTGCCTTACGCCCAAGTAGTACGGAGATTACTTTTTAAATTTTCCCTGAGTTTTATTATAAAAGACATATGCGGCCTCGAAAGATATTCATTGTTTTGTATGTGGTTTTCACAGTTCACATATGAATACCAATTACGAGACATCTAGTTAATGTTTTTGAATCATTTTCATTTCCTAAAAATGTACAGGGTGGCCAAAAATTATTTTTCAGTTAAGAATATTTTAAATTGAATTTTCTCATTTTTTTCAAATGGAACACCCTGTATATTTTTCGACGATGTGATATAGAAATGCAAAACCAACACTTTTTGTAAGTACTTTCCTATTACTAATTGCAACCATTTTCATTTTATAAATAAATAAGTGTTTATTTTACAATTAAGAACTTTTTAAATTGAATTTTCTCAATTTTTTCAAATGGAACACCCTGTATATTTTTCGACGATGTAATGTAGAAATGAAAAACGAACATTTTTGTAAGTACTTTCCTAAGGCAAATTGCAACCAATTTAGTTCTATTGAGCAATAATTACAAAATTCAAAAATAAACTTAAAAAATAGGTTTCTTCAAATAACTCAGTAGAAAAAGTTATAATAAACCATTGTTGCCCATTTTCATTGACACACATCTCTATGTGCTTTTGAAATGAGGTTCCCACTGTTCCTAAAACTGCCCGTGTGATAGATGTAAAGGCAGTTATTATTCTTTCCTTTATATTTTGTATTGTTGTTGGTGTGTCACTATAAATAATTTTCTTCACGTATTTCCATAAAAAGAAATCAATTTTTGTAAGATCTGGGGATCTAGCAGGCCATTTAGTGGGTCCATTCCTTTCAATCCATTAATGAGGGTAGGTATTATTCAAGTGGTCTCTAGCTGCCATTTAAATAATGTGGTGGAGTACAATCTTGCTGAAACCACATCCTGGTTCGAATCCTTTCAGGGAGATTTATCAGTAATTGTGGCAGATAGTTTTCCAAAAAATGAAGTTAAATAGCTCCAGTCAATGTACCATCAAATAAATGTGGCCCTAATACATGTTCTCCAATAATTCCTCCCCAGACGTTTATAGACCATCTGTGTAGGTTATCAATCTGCATAAAAAAGTGAGGATTTTCCGAAGCATAATAATGGAAATTGTGTCTATTAACAGATCTATTTTTATAAAAAGTTGCCTCATCAAGTTGTTGTCTGGTTAATAGCCGAGTGGGTTAAGGCGCGAGGTGGCAATCGCGATTAATCACACCGACATCGCACCAACGGGTTTCAATCCTGGCTCCGGCACTGTCGGAGGAAATGGTTGTATGTCCGGGTTTTTTCAATGTATAACCCGCTTCTGCATAAGCCCTAGCTTCTGGAATTGGGGGTTGTCTAATTTTTGTGGTGTTTATTTATTTATATTATTATATCACTGAATAAAACAGTATTGAAGAAGTTGACATCATGTTGCATTTCACCTCTGGCCCAATTACAAAATTGTAGGCGCTTTTGAAAATCGTCATCAGATAATTCCTGGTGCATTTGAATATGATATGCATGCAACTTATTTGTTTTTAAGATTCGACCCACAAACCGTCTACTTATTCTTACTAATGAGCTCACTTCTCTTTGACTAACATGGGGATTCTCAACCGTTTCCAGCACCACAGAAAACTCATTTTCTTCGTTCATAACACGTTTTATTCTTTCACTTTTTTTATATTCGACATTTCCAGTTTGCAGAAATCTATCGAGAAGGATTTGGAAGCTGCTAATATCAGGAATCCTTTTTTCAGGATAACGTTGGTGATAAATTCTATTGGCAAGTAAACAATTTCTGTCTGACTCGCCAAAAGTCAAGTCTACAAGTTGCGCTTTAGTAAAATTCATATTGTAAAATTCCAAATATTTTAAATTCAATACAAATTGTAACGACCGATATGTGTGATAAATGCTCCTTTGTACACAACAATTTCTACCAAATTGAGGTTCTATTGCTTGTCGAATAAACAAAACAGCAAAAAAATGAACAAAAAAACACTACAGTAAAGGACCGGTTAAATACTATTTACTCATTTCAATGGATTGGAAGAAATGGTCCCACTAAATGGCCTCAGTTCAAAATTGCATAATTGTAAATTTTTCTAATGAATTATTTGAGGGAACCTCTTTTTTAAAATTTATTCTTGAATTTGACACTTATTTATTATAAAATGAAAATGGTTGCAATTAGCCATAGGGAAGTAGTTACAAAAAATGTTCGTTTTTCATTTCTACATCACATCGTCGAAAAATATACAAGGTGTTCCATTTGAAAAAATTGAGAAAATTCAATTTAAAACGTTCTTAATTGAAAAATAATTTTTGGCCACCCTGTAAATTTTTAGGGAACGAAAATGATTCAAAAACATTAATTAGATGTCTCCTAACTGGTATGCACATAAGTTTTTCTTAAACCCCATAATTGTGACTGTGGTGATTTTTTTAATATTCACCTGCAGATTACATTATTTCAACAAAAAAATTCATTAGATCCAAGTGGTTGGGAGATTTCACTGCCAATATAGGAATAAATAAAGCCTAGAAAGAGGCTTCAAAAAATGCACTGATATACATAGCATTCCATTTTAAAAAAGGCACTTGGTCCTATAATTTCGTCTTCTTTAGCCCTGTATGTTCGAAAATAATTTCCAGTTATAGACTTTCTATCTAGTTTACTTGCAATTTTTTAAAAAATTTCTAGCTATCGTAGAACTCGAGATATCGACGTCAGACGCGCTATTGCCCTATCTGTGCCTACCCTACGTCGCGGGAGTCACAGATAGGCTGAAGAAGATTTTATTCAAAAAGAAAATAGGTGTACGGTTTCGAACAGTGAAGAAAATACAGCAGATGCTTCCCTCAGTCAAAGACCCTGTCCCTAAACTGTTATCAAAAGGTGTTTACCAGTTAAAGTGCACATGTGGCAAGAGCTACATCGGACAAACAGGACGGAGTATCCAGTGCAGAATCAAAGAACACCAGAGAAATTCCAGATTTGGATACACGGATAGGTCGGCGATAGCAGAACATGTCCATAATAACGAGAACCATAAAATCGACTACGAGGACGTCAATATATTAGACAGGAATACGCGCTATTATCCGCGAATTATTAGGGAATCACTGGAAATTATGAAAAACGTGAACAACTTTAACAGAGAGGATGGGTATCGACTTAGTAACACGTGGAGACTGGTTATTGCCAAGTACTAGCACCGTAGTAAGTCACGGTCAAACAAACACGACGAATGAGCAGCGAAGCGAACCAAGCGTGACCAATGATCAGCGAAGCGAAGCGGCGCCTAGGTATATAACGAGGAGTGTAACACAACAGATTCAGTCTTTAGAATCCTTCTGAAGAAGCTGACAGGATGATCAGCGAAACGTCAAGTCAAGTTCGACGACCACGGCAAGACCCGGAAGAATCTACTTCAAAAGGGAAAATGTTTATTTTAATAATACCTATGTGGGATGATAAGAATAATTTTTGCAAATCGAAAATAGAAGAAAAAAAATTATTTTTTTTATATATACTTTTTTATCTCTCGTCATCCCACATTGTAACATGTTTTTAATGTTTTTTAGTGAAAGCGTTTTTTAAAATAATGATTATATGAGAGTAAATTGAACCGTATTTCCGGCTTATATCCGGAGCGCTCTTAATATCCTAATCCTAGCCATTCTAATCACGATCTACCACTCCAAACGCGCTTCAATTTTATATCAGTGAATTTGAAAAGTTCGCGCTTTTACCGCATAATGCATTATAATGAACGTACAACATTATCAATGTACTAGCTTGATGAATTTTTTATACACGGGAAAATTTAACTGTTCCACCAACAACTAGATGTTGAATTTGCAACAGTTACATAGAATTTATTTATAGTTTTTTCAAACGACGATGTCGCGAATAGGAGTCCGCTCATCCACCTTATCGACTTGTCCAGTTTAATTGGGCCACCTATGTGAAAGTATCCGACACAACATTGTTACCCTGTATAAGGGATTTGTAATTGTTTGGAAATAAAATTATGAAATAAGTAGAATGCTGTTATTGCTGTTGTTGTTCGGTAGTTTTTTCTGCATCGGTGAATTTCGGTCCATTTCATTGGCAATTTCTAGGGTCGTACTTTTTAAAAAGCAACATCTGCATTAAATTGTTTTCCATGAGCATTAATTTTTTAGTTAGTAACGCGAGAGAGAGGTGAAAATATAACAATTTTTCACTGCATCGCTAGAAATAATGGCTTCATATATAACCCAAAACGGATGAACGAAGAGGTACAGTTATAAAATGTAAAGTGGAAATAAAAACAAAACCTCTTGCTGTCTCGTAAATTCGTCAGAAGATCGATAGAGTGGTGAAAGAAAAAAGACATTCAGACATTAGTTGGAGGAAAAAGTAAAATCCTTTTAGTTAAATTAGAAAGAAAAGGACGAACTTTTTCAACAGAGTTCATGGATAGAACGTACAAAGGATGTTAAATGTTTTATTCTTCGGGAAGTTAATTAATTAACAGACAACGAAATAAAATGAGATACATTACAAAAGAATGTTATGTAAAGAATTCGTGATGTGTCACATACAAAATGCATAAAATTGTGTAGGTTTCACAGTTGATGAGTACGGAAACCTCGTGAAGCATTACTTCAAATTATCATGCAACGGTTGTAGATTGTAGATTGTTTTATGGGGTCGTTTGGCTTCGAACAGCCTTACTTCACTTCGACCTAAAAGATCTTTTGTGATTAACCCTACATCTAGTTGTTGCCCAGGATTCCAAGACTTTTTACAAAGCTTGTGATTTTCCTGGGGGCTAATTTCCCTATGTCTTCAGGCGTTAATTCCGCCTGTTCTAGGAATTTTAGCCTAATGCGGACTAACACCTTGCATTCACAAAGTATATGTTCCGCAGTTTCAGTTGCAGTATTGCAATATCTGCATTTGTTGTCTACTACCTTGCCCATATTCTTGAGATGATATCTCAAGGGGCAGTGGCCAGTTAGAAGGCCTGTGATTAGCCTTAATTCGGACTTTTCAAGTTCGAGAAGCCTTGTGGCATTCTTTGTCGAATAAGTTATAAACTTTTTCGCTTGTCTTTGACCTGGAGTATTCCTCCAGTAGGACTTCTTCTGGTCCTTTTCCCATTCTTGGATCTCCTCCGCTATGTGTCCCTTGGCCAGGCCACAAAACGGTTCGGGTCCAATGAATGGTGCTTTAGATCCTTTTTTTGCAAGGCTGTCAGCAAGTTCATTTCCTTGTATTCCCTCATGCCCTGGCACCCACATCAAGGTAACCTTGTTGTTGTTGGCCAGTTGCTTCAGGGATTGTCTACATTCCCAGGCAATTTTAGACTCAAAGGTATAGGACCTTAGAGCTTTTAGTGCTGCCTGGCTATCAGATAATATATAGATCTTTGCCCTTCGGATGCCTTTATTTAGGCATTCCTGGGCACACAGATCTATAGCGTAAATTTCTGCCTGGAAGATGGTTGGGGTGTTACCGAGGGCTTTGGATAGCCTACATTTAGGCCCTGCTATGCCCACTCCTACCCCTTCAACCATCTTAGATCCATCTGTATACCAGATGAGTGACCCTTGTTCCAATCGCAGTGCCTCTATCTTGCTCGTCTGACGGTTTTCAATTAGCACGTCAAACGGGCAGTCAAAGTCTTGTTTGATTGGCATTGAATCAGTGGGTTTGGTCATGGACTTCAAATGGATTAACTCCAGAATCCTTAAGTGACCAACCAGATCGCCTGGTTTAAATTTATATGCCTGGTGCAGTCGTAAAGCACTGAGTGCTGCCTCCTTCCTTACATGCAAGTGCAAGGGAAGTAGGTCAAGCATAGCTTCCATAGCTGCTGTGGGACACGAGTGCATTGCTCCTGTAGTCCCTATACAGGCAAGGCGTTGCAGTTTCTGCAACTTTCCCTGTGCTATTTTTTCTTCTGTTTTTGGCCACCATACGCATGATGCGTAGGTTACCATAGGTCTGACAACCGAAAGATAAGACCAATGTGTCATTTTCGGTCTTAGACCCCAAGTCTTACCAAACAACCTACGGCACGTCCATATTGCCGCTGTTGCTTTAGTAAGAGTCCTTTCCAGATGTGAGTTCCAGGTAAGTTTTTGATCCAGGATTACTCCCAGATACTTGACTTCACTGGAAAAATTTAGTATTGTTCCATTCAGTACAGGAGTTCTAAGATTGAGTTTTCTCCTTTTAGTGAACGGGACAATAGTTGTTTTGCTCAGATTGACATTGAGCCCCTCTGACGAGCACCATTTGGATATTATATTTAAGGCAATTTGCATGAGGTTGGAAATCATGACCTCATTTTTGCCTCTCACAGTGACGACCAGGTCATCTGCATATCCCTGGACGTTGAAGCCTGAATTACTCATTTTATGTAGGAGATCATCGACCACCATTGACCACAGCAAGGGCGATAGGACTCCACCTTGTGGACAACCTCTGACTGCAGTCACCGTAGCCGACTCATCCCCCACACTTGTGGTAATAATTCTGCTTCTAAGCATGGATTGTATCCATTTAATTGTAGGAGACTGTATTCCCCTTTTTTCCGCGGCTTTTTGTATGGATTCATAGGAGGTGTTGTCAAAAGCACCCTCTATATCTATGAAAGCACACATAGCCACTACTTTTGCTGTAAATGTCTTTTCAATGCCTTGAACCAGGCAATGTAGAGCATTTATTGTTGATTTGCCAGGTTGATAGGCAAATTGTTTTGCATGAAGCGGTGTTCCTGTAAGGATTTCACTTCTAATATATTGATCTAAAAGTTTCTCCATTGTTTTAAGGAGAAATGAGGTTAAGCTAATGGGGCGATACGACTTAGGCTCGTCTGGTGGACGTCTGCCTATTTTCGGAATAAACGCCACCTTGACTTCCCTCCAAGCTCGGGGAATATACCCAAGTATATAGCTAGCTATAAATATACTTCTCAGGCATGGGATAAGCTCCTCAATTCCATGTTGAAGTAGGGCAGGGAAGATGCCATCTCTGCCCGGTGATTTAAAGGGCTTAAAGGTAGATACCGCCCATTTAATTTTATTGGGGGTGAATATTTTCCTAGCCAGGCTTCTTCCTTCTCTGGTAGGACGAGGAGCATCCTCATCCAGATAGTCCTGTGGAAATTCACCCTGAATTATGCGACAGCCTGGGAAATGAGTACCTAAAAGCACTCTTATATTTTCCTGCTGACTCTCTGTGTATTCGCCATCGGGCTTTTTGAGTAGCCCTATTCCATTTGAGTGGTCTTTTGCAAGGACTTTTTGTAGGCGGACTGCTGGGGTTAGTTCGTCTATCCCTTCGCAGAACCGTCTCCATGATCTTCTTTTAGACCTTCTCAATTCTTTGTTGTACTCCGTAAGGGCTTTTTTGTAGTCCTCCCAGTTTCCAGTGTTTTTGGCTTTGTTAAAAGCTTTCCTAGTCTCAGCCCTGAGACGGCTGAGATCTCTGTTCCACCAGGGCACATCTCTTTGGATTGCCCTTTGTTTAATGGGACAGCTTTTTTCATAACATGATGTCATGATGTTTTGTAGTTGATATGAGGCTATATCCAGTTCCTCTATTGTGTCGATGGAATGCGTTACATCTTCGACCTCCGTCCTCAAGTGTTCTTTATAAACACTCCAGTCCGTCAGTCTAGGTATTCTACATTCCCCGAGGCTTGTTACAGCTGCTTCCAAGTCGAATCGTATGTGTCTATGATCCGACATGGAAGGCTCATCTGAAACATGCCAATTTTTAATTAAGTCGGTTATGAGTGGATCAGCAAGGGTTATGTCAAGAACCTCTTTTCTAATCGCATTCATAAAGGTGGGTTCATTGCCCTTATTGATAATGTCGATATTATTTGCCAACAAATATTCAAACAGGCACTCACCTCTAGTGTTTGTATCAGTACTTCCCCACATATGATGGTGAGCATTAGCGTCGCCACCTATTATGTAGGGTTTTTTCCTCCTCTTGCACCAGTTAATGAGGTTTCTTACCTCTTCTGGGGGTGGATTGCCTTCTTCACCGGGGAAATAGGCGGAGGCCACTACGACCTGCCTTTTTCCCCTTTCTGTAGGCACTTCCACAGCTGCTGCCACTAAGTCCCTCGTTATGAACTCTGAAAGGAGAACAAAGTTAGTATCCTTGTTGAACAACAGAGCTGTTCTAGGATAGTCATGCAAGGTTGAATAAATTAACTTGCATGATTGTGTAGGGAGTCCTTTGATACGTCCTCCAAGTGCCCAGGGCTCTTGGATTAGCCCGATATTTAACTTCCTCCTAATAAATTCCCTGCTGAGCACACTCGAGGCTGCTTTTGCATGGTCGAGATTTATTTGGAGGCACTTCAGATTATTTAGGGCCATTATGACTGCGTGGGGCCATTCTTGTGGCCCCTTTTAGCTGTCTTTTTGCCCATGTTATTGATAATTAAATCGGGCTTCATAACAGTCCCACGAGTAGCGGAGGAAAAGCGGTCTACCTGAGGCAGTGCCCCGCATACCACAGGCAGACATTTATTTAAACCAGGGTGCGTCAGGTGCCCTGGAGTCCGCATAATAACGACTAAGCTTCCCCTTAGCCACGCAGTCATAGACTTATGCTGTTCCACCTTTGACTTGGGGGGAGTTTTATTGTGGCTCCCATCCACTTGGTCGGCTGGTTAAGGCAGACCCCCACGTGGAGCAAGCAATCCTCAACAACCACCCACTTGCTCCACACGGTTTATACCAGGCAGGTTTCCACGACAGAGCTCCAGCCTCTCGCGCGCCCGAACCATCCGACCTTAATCAGACGATTCCGGCACCCGAGCGACTGAGTCCCCGTCTCCACGCTGTTGATCCTAGTATAGCTCCAGGACGTTGGGTAACGCTACCTCCCATACTGCATCACTGCAGCCTGTGACGGAGCTTGTTGCGACCTGTGATACCCATCCACAGATGTAGATAGATGTCATACCCATCCACAAACGTACACAGACATCCTAGGGCGTCAGTACCGGTGCGTGAACCCCAAGCTCATGCCGGATTTACCTCCCTGGTTACTTGTGGCGAAGAGGAAGATAATTCCGGATTAGTACCCATGCAACGGTTACTTAGAGCAAATGAGTGACAGGAAAATGATTTTCATTTAAAAATTTGTCTCCACAATTTGGGGTTTAAAGTGCTTGCAACGTCACAAATTATATTTTATATTCAGGCAAATTTAATGATTTCCATGTACCCTGTACGTAGTATTCAAGGACAAGTACATCCCAAATCACTGAGAAACCACTTGTTGGGTCGTTTCAGCATAAAGCTTGAACATTGGCGCTAAAATTTGATGTAAGTACATTTAAAAAAAAATTACTTTGGAATTTGTAATGTCCTTGACAAAACCTCATCCTTGAACTTTCTCGAAGAACTACAAACCCATCTTCGTAACATATCTTGCGAAAGTTGCAGTGCTACACAACTTTGTAAGGTAAATTAATTTTGGAATTATGAAATGATCTATGGGGGTGGTTCATAAAATGAGTATCGATATAGTTATTTTTGTAACAAGTACCTAAAATCATGTTTTTTTTAGATGAATCGTAACTGTTTCCGCCATGGCAACTTTTCGTGATTAAATCCAGAAGAGACTCATTTTACGAACTGAAACGAGTCCCTAAAATAGCTATTTTAGGGACCAAATATAAAAGAAGTTTTTGATGCAGTTCCTAAAAAAGTGTTTAAACTCGAATTTTGTTAAGTTCCTAAAGGGAACAAAAACTATTCGAAAGGGTCATGAGTCATGAAAATATGTTTTTTTATTCAAGTTCCAAGAGAAACGACACGGACTCGATTTTTACTTTTTCCAAAAATCATTGTAGTTCATAAAAATCCCCCGAAGGAAGATTTTCATGGCATTTGGACGGGTCGGCTTTCACTAATCGATGGTAGGTTCTTTGACAAGAACACATATTTGAACGATAAAAACAAAAAACCGCTGCCGAAGGAATCACTACTTCCACATCCAGATTTTGCATCCAAGTCTTATGCACACTAAATCCCAATGTAATATTTTATCCCCTTTAATAATAGAGTGGGGATGATAGAGGAGATGGCTTGTAAAAAAAAAATTTAAGTCCTTGGTTCTCGTATACACACTAAATCGCAATTTATTTTTTTATTCCCCTAAACAATACGGTGGGGGTGGAAATGGGGTGGTAGAGGGGGTAACTAATGCCAAAATAAATTTTAGAGGTTTTTGGTTCAAGTCCCAATTTAATTTTTGACTCCCTTTAATAATAGGGTGGGGGTGGTAGAGGGGGTAGCTAACGCATTAAAATTTTTTTAGACGTTTCGTTTTTGTATACACATTTAATCACATTTTTATTTTTTTACCCACTTTAATAACAGGGTGAGGGTGGCAATGGGGGTGGTAGAGGGGGTAGCTAATGCCAAAAAAATTTTTTTAGACTCGTTCTTGTATAACACTAAATTACTTTTTAATTTTTTTTTACCCCCTTCAATAATAGGGTGGGGATGGCAATGGGGGTGGTAGAGAGCGTAGCTAACGCCAAAAAAAATTTTTTTAGACCGTTTCGTGTCCTAAACGGTTCCAGAGTAAACGTGCGCACAAAAGAAAAGTTACAGACCGACAGACAGGAATTTTTTTTTAAGCCTATTTCAACAAAAAAAATTTTTTTTTTACGTTACTATACTTCCACTGGACATGAAAGTAAACCATATTGGCTGTGTACTTCATTTGTGGCACCGTGTGAAAGTGAATTGTGCCATATTTCAGCAAAATGTTAATCAATTAAGTATTCTCAGTCATCCACGTACGACTACAATTCTCTGTTAAAAATTGTTGTGACGTACTTTTCAGTCGCATTAAACGGGGGGAAAAAGTGTCACTTTGGTACCCGGTCGGTGGCATTTGCGGTTGCGGTTGCGGAATGGTACGGTTGCTCGGGCGTTTTCACCGATTAAGCGGGGCTTGAGTAACTGCATTGGAGATACGGTATGTTCAGCGGATCAAGGGACAACTAGACTTCACAAACACAACAGTAAAACCACGGTTTATAATATCTATTATTTAGAAGCCTACAAAGTCAGTAACTATCAAAACCTCATATATTATATAAGGATTTATCATTAAAGTAGAAACTAAACTTGAGTTACAGGTGTCATTTAAAGATGACGTAAAGAAAGTTAGCTCTGATGATCTGCCTGATTTTCTGATCGTCACTTCGGACTACTGCTAAAACAAATTAATCGGTTAAGTGGGGCTATTTGCAAATTCTGTCCGTGCTAGTAACATATTTAGAATAATTTGACTATATGTTAGAATGTATTTAACACGCTTTACTTATGTACGCAACGGCTAGCTTCATCACAGGCGACAATCAGCTAACTGATTTTAATATTCATCGCAGCAAGCCTGTTAATTTATGGATTGCGGCCGCACATCTGCTTCTAGTCCAACTTCGTAAACTTACGAACATTTCTCTGGAGGTCGGTTTGCCAGTCTACGTCGGGGTTCGCTCTTTACACAGATGTCTCGCAGTAGATTTAGGCCTGTTCCACCACCAATCCCACCCGCAAATGTGGGCGGTGCGACCGATGGACCCTTCTGGCTGAGTCGCCTTTCCTGACGCTCTTTCATCACCGGCATAGCTGTCCCGCCGAGGATGTCATTTGTCTTAGGACTTGGACAGCGAGCTGCCAGAGTTTAGGGTGTGTCTGAGCCTATTGACGCATTGGACTGGCATTGTGCTTTGGGAACACGTTGGTCTTTTCAAACAGTAGTCGACTGTTTGTAGGCCTTCCGAGAATCTGATAGGTGTTGTGTTATCGTCTATGTCTCTTCAAAGGTACCATCTTCGCCGAACTCGAAGATAATCTAAATTAAGCATACTTACTAGTTTGAACTTCGATCGCTTATGCCTAGGAGCATCTGCTGAATCGTAGGCCGTGGCCTGCTTGATCAGTAGGTTCCCGAGTTTCTCTACAGCATCGGATAGTATCTGATGGATCTTCTAATGAACCATGACGCGTTCACGGCGCACCGGATAGCGACGTTTTCTACGATTTAAGATCTTTTTGAGGCAGGTAGTTGTTTGATACCTCCAGGTCACAGAAGAGTAGGTCAGTTGAGGTCTTATTTATGATTCACAACGGACCATTTAACACTGAATCATTATGTAAATATATGTAATGCCCGTACTATATGTACACAATATTTGACAAAAAAAATAATATCTAAATATTAAAACTAATATTTTATTACTTCTATAGGAAAAGTACCTTGGAAAATATACTTCGTTATATTATAATATGGATATTTAATTTGTTATTCCATTTCGAAATCCTGCACGTGATAATGTTATCAGTGACTTACTATCCCTAAAGCGAACTTCTCATTGACGCTAGTTTGTTTTTCTGTATAATTTACTCCAAAACAAAATTGACTTTATGTATTGTCATGAAGTATATAAACTTTATCACCCAGTAATAAAATTCTGCAATACAAAGTACCTAAAAGCACAGTTTGATAAATCCTCAGCTTTCGAGTATGATACCTATATTGTATATTATATAAATTGGCCACAAAAACGCCTCCAATGGAATAAACGGAGGAGCGTCAAAAGGGAAGACAAGAGAATAGGCCCATTTATTTTCTATTAGACTTTTGGTATTAGTATTAAAGTGGATTGAAAAACTTCCACTTATTCTTTACGAATGATATACATAAATTTTATCAGACGTAATATTTTTTATAGTATAATATATCTATCGAAGGGTTTATTTTCAGAGAATACTAATTTGGCAATCAAAAAGATTTAGCCTTAATTAGTAATTATTATGACAATTTTTCAAAAATTGCGTAGGATTGCCTACTGCAAATACCATTCAACTTTAAGTTGGAAGTGGACGTGTATGGGTCAGAAAATTTTGCTTTTTACGATAATTACATTTTTTTCCAAAGAAACAAAATGTAAGTGTGTACATCGTAACAGTTAATGAGATTATTGTAGCTGAAACAACGGCTACGTTTATGTTATGTTGGAGAAAAACAAACCTAACATTTATTAACGAGTCCCCAGCCAGCTAAAAACTGCATGCCTTTATAATCCCTGCTAATCTCTGTGGCTTCAGCACAAGTAAATGTAGTCAAATACAATATTTCTGAATCGTAGACGTACCGATACAGTTTTATTATAATTGAAGATAATAGTTGTAGAGGATTATATAATATTTGTAAATACGGGAAACATAAGAAAGTACATACAAGCGTAGATCCAATAGTCGCAACACGAACTGTTAATAACCACTGAATTATTTAATGCTTAACTTGCAATAATTAGTTCTTATAATTACACACCAACTATAACTCTTAACTACTATAACTTCATTACTTATTGTGACTGTACTAGTTTGTTCACTGTTCTATACCATATCTGATCACTTGGCTCATCTAAAATATAACTGGACTCTATGCGTTAGTTCTTCTTCTTTTATACACCGTGACCCTTATTCCAGAATTATCTCTTTTATTCTTGTCAATCATTCTGGATCAAAACTATACTATCAAAATTTCTAGTTGCTGGCGCTATATCTGGGACAACTGATGAACTATCGTTTTACTGGTAGCTAATTAGGCAGGCTTCTTTTTACTGTGCTACTAGGGATTAAACCTTTCTTCGAAAGAGGGCGGCGCATAATATTAAAAAGTGAAAGTGATTGTATTAAAAAGTAAAGAACTTTTTGTTTTAATTCTTTGGCTTTGGACTGAACCTATAGTCCATTTAACGAGGTATAAAAAAGGCCAAAACATCAAAAGTTTGTAGGGTCTTTTACAATACGTTTCCTCCCTTATTCTCGTGGGTGAGAAAAAATGATGGTGATGGTTTCGAGTTTTGAAATCCTTGTGTACTACCCCTATCAAGGAAAAACCACCGCTATTTTCAGCTTCCCGGTTTGAACGTGATCATCGGATCAGGTTTTTTGGGGAATAATAACTAATTCAGTTAATTTACATTAGAGTACCCCGGAGTGACCCCCGGGGGTTGAACTTACCCCCGACCGTAATAGCAATATCTCCAAAGAATAAGAAAATATTCACTAGACAAGGTTATTTAATGGATTTCCGAGGGCAGGGATCATGATGGAGGTGCTATTTTTGACCCTACCCTCCCGCAACTACTTCCAACGTATAAGAACCATGGAAAAGGGGGTTTCCCATGATGTCAGTCCTAGGCATACGGGGACTCGTCGGATCGAGGTTTTTATAGGAATATCTGGGAAACTAACCAAAAAACAAGGTCACAAAACTAAAACCTTGGATAACGTCAGAACTAAAAAAAAAAACCGATGGCAGGGGCCAGTCCGAAAGGCAGATTTCGTCCTATATCGCATGTACTTATTTGATTTGAAATAAAATTTTGAGGACTTTGAACCGCCGCCATTTTTTATTTAAATTTTTCCTATGCGTTTTAGCAAAGAATATGTTAGACAAAACTTGTAAGTCTAGATAAGTACTCTCCAACGATGTATCGTATGTAAATATTTGATTCGAAAAAAAATTTTGAGAATTTTTTAAAGATTTTGAACCGCCGCCATTTTTTAAAATGTTTCCTATGCGTTTGAGCAAAAAATGTTTTAGACAAAAGTTGTAGGGCTAGATGAGCACTATCCAACGATGTATCGCATGTAAATATGAATGGGAATTTTAATACAATCTCATTTATCTCATGTTTTAATAAATAAATTATCCATTCTAAAGTGTATACGAACTTAATTGAAACCGTATAAAAACTAAAAGCCGGCAAAAACAGTCGGCATCTCTTTATTGTACACGGGCGGAGGTAAATAGAAATGCTTGTCATAAGAAAATGATAAGATTTTCGGGCGTTATTATATTATCCTGTTTCAAATGGTCTCCAGAAAGCCATGGTAAATTAGTAAATAATTAAAATATTTCACCTTTTATATAGTAGTAAATATTTATAAATATAAACAATAACTAATTAAACTCCTACGCTTGATATTATAATAGGTATTTATGCACTGCACTGGCACATTGACTGCACACCTCATCGACTTCTGAGAAACGATTTACGAGTTTTTTTATGCTAGTAGGCCTGTTCGTTTTATTATCTTTAAACCAGTGCAGTCGTAGATGGTTCATTCAGGCTGATCTTTGTCGACCTTGCGAAAGCCTTTGATACGGTCAGCCACCCTGATTTGTTAGATACCCTTGAAAATATTGGTTTCAGAGGGACAGCATATGAACTGCTAAAAAGTTATCTGCATGACAGAAGACAATGTGTTAAAATTGGCAATATAGTCAGCAACTCAAGAAACGTTCTCTTTGGACTTCCTCAGGGCACCATACTGGGTCCACTATTATTTAACATTTATGTAAATGAAATATTTAACATCCCTATTACTGATCATATAGTAAGCTTTGCCGACGACACGGCTTTATTCTATAAAAATAAAAGTTGGTCAAGTATAAAAGAAATTATACAACAAGAGTTTCCTATATTACTAGACTTTTTGCCTCAAAATTACTTACCATAAATATTAAAAAAACAAAATACTTACCTTTTACTAATTACGTTAACAACCTCCCTCATTATAATGAAATTATTCTCAATTATAATGACGTCGTCATAGAACTAGAATCTGCAAAAACAATTAAATACCTAGGAATTGTTATTGATGGCAACCTGAAATGGGATACCCATGTAAGTAATATAGTACGAAAGTTACGTGGTCTAATTCCAAAATTTAAATACCTTAGAAATATATTTGATATCAATCACCTTAAAACAATGTACTACGCCTTGGTTCAAACTCACTTACAGTACGGTATCCTCATTTGGGGAGGTGTATTGAACTGCCACCTAAAACAGCTAGAGATAATGCAAAGATGGATTTTGAAAGTTATATTCAATAAACCTTACCTATTTCCCAGTTGTGACTTGTATCTAGACACAGGAATTTTGGACATAAGACAGTTGTTTTGCCAAACTCTGATATTATATCAAAAGAATCATATTTGCAAGAACCAAATAGTTGACCACTCGCATAACACTAGATTCAAATCAAATTCTATCGCAATACCGAAAATGGAAAAAACAATAGGCCAAAAAAGCTTCACTTTTCTATGTCCCAAGGTTTATAATGCTATACCGAATTATTTAAAAGTTCTAAACTCTATTAAATTATTTAAGAAAAAACTGAGCGATTGGATCATAGCAACGCCTAGAACCGTAATTCATGGACTAATCTAATTATCATATTCCTTGACCGATCAATAAAAAATAATTAATGAAATGAAATAACTCAGTTATTTAATACAAATGCAACAGTACCAAAAAAAGCATATATACAGTGTGTTGCATCATGAGAGGGACATAGCTTAATAGGAGGTAGAGAACATCAGTGGTAACCGGAACCTCCCATAGAAATGTCCCATTGGGCCTTCATTACGAAGTTACAGGGTGTTAAATAATTTTTGGCCAAACCTGTTTTTTGTCATAACTTTGACAGGGAATGAAATAACGGATTCATATTTGGTACGGCTAATGTACTAACGAGCCCCAAGAGGTACATGTATAAAGAAAAATATATCCAGGTCCGGACTCACTATAATTTATGTTTCTTCTTTGCATCAATAAAACATCACCCTGTATATATTTTTTTGAAATTTCGATACGATATTCGAAAAGAGCAAGAAAAAACAAACAAAATGGCCTATTTCATTTTTTTGTTACACCTTCGTGGTTATTTAAATACGTTGTTAAATGTGCAAGAAAATAGATTACAGAACCCTATTAAATGAGAGGCACGTGAAATAAATAGTTTTATAACTAAAATTTGCAAAAATTCTATTGAGCCTAGGTGGTCTGGGTGAATCCTAATTCCGGCACGTTTTAAAGGTCCATTTTGGTAAAAAACTGTGGTCCTAATAAGTAATCGGGTATGAAATAAAATTTTTAATCAATCACAGCAGGCTTGTTCAAAGAATAAAAGTGACAGATAATTTAAACCATTTAGGCCTAAGCAACCAGTTACTTTGATCAAGAAAATCATCAACATTTTATACTTAATAAAAATTGGAAAAGGGAACAAACTAAAATCTAAATAAATAAAATATTTTCCATTCAATTAACAATAAATGACAAAACAATAACTAAATGTGTTTAAAAATAAAACGTAATTGACACTAAAGTAAATTTTCAAAATGTCCTCCCCCACATTCTGTGCATTTTCTTGCGCGTTTAGAAAGGTCACCAATTGCTCGACATATCATTTCTGGATTATTCCGTATTTCGTCGCAGTTTGTAACGATGCGCTGGATTAAATGTTGTCTACTTTCAATTTCAATGCTATAAACCTCGTTTTTTAAGTGGCCCCATAAAAAGTAATCACAAGGGTTACAATCAGGAGATCTTTGTGGCCATTCATGTGGACCCCCGCGTCCAATCCATCTATTAGGATACACATTGTTTAAGTGTTCTCTTACTTGAAGGTTAAAATGTGGTGGGGCCCCATCATGCTGAAACAACATGCCTCTTATACCGATATTTTCTAACATATTCGGTAAAATGTTTTGAAGAAAATCAAAGTAAATTTCACCATTCAATCTTTCTTCAAAAAAATGTGGCCCTATCAAATGTCTATTCACAAGTCCGACCCAAACATTTACAGAAAACCTGTGTTGCGAACGGCGTTGGCGTACCGCATGTGGGTTTTCCTGTGCCCATTTATCATTATTTCGTGAATTGTTTACTCCATCCCTTGTAAATTGTGCCTCATCCGTAAATAAGGTTCTGTAAATAACTGGGCGATGGTTAGACAACCAATGACAAAATGCCAGGCGGGGGATATCGTCGTCTTGTTGAAGACGCTGTACCTGCTGGATATGACATGGATGGTAACGTTCTCTTTTTAGGGTTCTCCATACTCGCCAATGAGGAATACCAGTTGCCAAACTGATTCGTCTAGTGCTCATATTTGGGTTTTCTTGAACTACGTTTATAATATTGTTTTGTTCCTGCACACCTTGTTGTAAAACACGCTCCACAACTGCAGAAGTAGGAAACTTTCCGTGTTGTCTTGCATACTGGAACACCGTACTAAAGGTTTTATGATTAGGGCATCGACGAACAGGAAAACGCAGCCGATATTCTCTTTCCGCCGACCTACCATTTCCATTACAGAAACCATAGATGAATATTATGTCAGCATATTCCACGTTTGTAAATTTTACTGGCATAGTTAAAATATTTTCACAAGTTTTCACTAACTAAATGCGGATTATTGACACATTAAATTACTAACAAACAATTATTCAACTGTTTAGGAGATTTCTTTTTATTATCTGTCACTTTGAACAAGCCTACTGTGATTGATTAAAAATTTTGTTATTTCATACCCGATTACTTATTAGGACCACAGTTTTTTACCAAAATGGACCTTTAAAACGTGCCGGAATTAGGATTCACCCAGACCACCTAGGCTCAATAAAATTTTTGCAAATTTTAGTTATAAAACTATTTATTTCACGTGCCTCTCATTTAATAGGGGTCTGTAATCCATTTTCTTGCACATTTAACAACGTATTTAAATAACCACGAAGGTGTAACAAAAAAATGAAATAGGCCATTTTGTTTGTTTTTTCTTGCTCTTTTCGAATATCGTATCGAAATTTCAAAAAAATATATACAGGGTGATGTTTTATTGATGCAAAGAAGAAACATAAATTATAGTGAGTCCGGACCTGGATATATATTTTTTTTATATATATGTACCTCTTGGGGCTCGTTAGTACATTAGCCGTACCAAATATGAATCCGTTATTTCATTCCCTGTCAAAGTTATGATAAAAAACAGGTTTGGCCAAAAATTATTTAACACCCTGTAACTTCGTAATGAAGGCCCAATGAGACATTTCTATGGGAGGTTCCGGTTACCACTGATGTTCTCTATCTCCTATTAAGCTATGTCCCTCTCATGATGCAACACCCTGTATATATATTATTCTTTTATTTTCTCTTTTTTAAATGATTTAAATGATATGAAGTATTTTGACAATGTTATACTATCTAGTTAGTCCTATTCCTATTATTACTTACCTATTATATCTTTATTTTTATGTTTATTTATTTTTATTTTATTTTATATTTATTATATCTTTAGTAATTAAAATTATTTAAATCCTTGTAAGTCTTTTTTCGTAAATAAACATTATTATTATTTATTATTATTATTACATTGCCAGTCTCTGACTCGCCTGCAGAGTTTCAACTACCGTTCGAATCTCGATACCATTTATTTATTTATTTATTTGGTAATGCACTCAACAGGCAAGCCCTATTACAGAGTGATATGGTACATTTGATATTTACATTAACCTAAAACTAACTTAATACTAGCTTAATTTTAACATAATATTAGAAAGCAATGGTTTAAAACAATGAATTTAACATGGTTTTTAGTTTTTTTATACTGATATCAAATATATCACAGTTGGCTTGGATTGTATTATAGTTACTACATATTCTGTGGAGAGGGGAATTGATTTGATAATTTGTACCTGCCAGGTCTAAGTGGAAAGTTCTATAAGTTCTAGTAGGATAGTGGGGGACGCTTAAACTTATCATGGACAGGAAACTACTATCGTCTACATTGCCATGTAACAATTTATGTAAGTATACAATATGCCCGTATTTTCGTCGATTCTCCAGTGTTTTGAGATTATATCTTTCCCTTAATATATCTTTATCTATATCGAAATCATATAAACCAGTCTCTTTATAATTTAAAAACCTTAAAACTTTATTTTGTATTGTTTCTACGCTATTTTTGTGTATTTGATAAAATGGATTCCAGACAATTGAGCAATATTCCAACTGAGATCTTACATACGAAATATATAACCGCCTAATAGCTCCTGTATTGTTAAACATCTTCGTATTGCGTACTATGAATCCATACATTTTATTAGCCTTATTTATCATGGTGTAAATATGGTTACTAAATGTGAGCTGGGTGTCAAATGTTACGCCTAGGTCCCTCATGGTTTCAACCCTAGCCAAATCTGTATTATTCATTTTGTAATTGAATATAATTGGAGTTTTTCTTCTAGTATAGGTCATAATGAAGCATTTATTAATGTTAAGATACAATTTATTTTGAAGTGTCCATTGATATAAATTATTAATGTCATTTTGGAGCAGGAAGCAGTCCATATTATTTTCAACTTTAATGTAAATCTTTAAATCATCTGCAAATAACAGATATTCGGAGGCTCTAATTATTTCAGTAAGACTATTTATGAACATGAGAAATAACAGTGGTCCAAGATTGGAACCCTGAGGGACTCCGGACATGGCAAGAAACTGTTTCGATGTATAACCACTTACAGACACATACTGTTTTCTATTATGTAAATATGATGTGAGGAGTTCTATAAGATTCTCATGGAATCCAAATTCATTTTTAAGTTTACAAAGTAGGAAATTATGCGACACCGAGTCAAACGCCTTTTGAAAGTCGGTATAAACAACATCCACCTGATTTCCTTCGTGTATTTCTTGGGATATGAACTGAGTGATATTAATCAGGTTACTAGCAGTTGACCTTTGTCTCATAAAACCATGCTGGTGAATGGATATGCTATTGGAGACTGATCTATAGATATCGTCATAGATAATCGATTCATAAAGTTTTGCTGGGACTGATAGTATAGCAATAGGCCTATAATTCTTAATGTTGGTTTTATCATCTTTCTTGTGTACTGGGCAAAGACGGACTTCTTTCCAGATTTCAGGAAATACTTTGGTTTTTAAACTTAGGTTAAACAAGTAGTGAAGCGGGTATACAAGAAAGTCGATACAACCTTTAACGATGTAAGAGGGTAACCTGTCGGGTCCAACTGCTTTGTTTGACTTTAGTCTCTTTACAGCATCACGTATTTCATTTTGTGTAATAGAGTTTACAACTACTTCATCCATGTGCGGATTTAGCTTTATGTGTGAGTCATCTCTATGAAAATCTACATTGTATACACTTTTAAAGTGACTTGCGAATGCATCTGCAATTGCCTCCCCGCTTTTACATTCTAGGTTATCTAGGTGCATAGTATTTGGGAAGGAGACTGCCCCTTTTTTGTCCTTCATAAATTGCCAGAATGTCCTTGAATCATCGCTAATATCCTTTTGTATTTTATTTATGTACTGTTTGTATGCTTGATCAATATCCTTTTTTAGTTTTGCTCTTAAATTACTATATTCATTTTTTATATCATTTGATTGAGAGAAGTTATATTTTTTACGAATTCTGTCCTTTTTTCTTAGATCTTTTATGATTTGGTTGTTAAACCATTGCTAAGTATATAGGATAAAATATCAAGTTCAGTGCGCACGGTCCTGTGCTTTAACACTGACCAGTTTCAATTTTGCCCCTATAAAATATACTCTCAATGAACCTCAAATCGTTTAAAAATTTGTAGTTTTATTAATTATATTTCAAAATATAGTGACAATTTTTCTGGAAAATTAAATAAACCCAATGTATTCGTGCGATAAGCTTAAATAAAACAAACTTCGGAAGAATTTTGGTCAATCATAAAAAAAAACTTAATAAATCTAGTGTACATGGAAGTAAGTGTAATCCTCTAATACTGTCTATACTGGTCAGAGTGGTCGAAGTGTTGAAAACATACTACAAGAACATAAGGAATCAATTTTAAATAACAATGAAAGCAAACGGAATAGCAGCATATTGCATTGAAAATAACTGTTTTATAATAATTATTTTCAATATATTTCACAAGGAACCAACCACAAATTCACCGCAGTGTAATAATACTGTAATGATTTTCTGACATCGTTATGCGCCACGCTAAATAAATAATAAATTACATAACTGTGTTCTATTAGATAAAGATTTACAGGGTATTGGAACACTAAATAACCATTATGGCAGATGAAATTTTAGATTAAGTAAGACTGGCACCGGCGCCGATATACTATACTTTATATCATATTTTCAGTGTTACACAAAACAAGCCAAGGGAACTGATAATCGCAAATGTATGCCAGTATATTTTTTCCGCGTTTCAAAGCAGCTTTGCCTTTGGGTTGGAATGGTGCCAGCGGAACGCTTACACGTGTAATGCATTACATTTCAACTGTGTGGTAGCGAGTGAACGTGCAATGAAACATGAAAATTGTGACATTCCTGAGTTGAAATTTTCATGCACGATTGTTTGTGGCGCTAATGCGTCCCTTATTCCATAATGTAAAAAGAGATTATTTGCATTTATTGTGTGCCATTATGAATATTTTTGATATATTTATTACTGGGAATAATTTCTTCTACGTCTGTGAGGGAGAGTAGACTTTACTGCACTCGTTTTTGTGAATTATTGTTGAATTATTCCAATAAAACTAATGCCAAATATGTTTACTATACACTGATAAAAAAATATATTTTTACAACATTTATTGAAATAATTAATGATATTAGTTAAAAAACAACAGAAATTTTGTAACGTGGAATAAATCTAATGAATTTTTACGTATGTGCTTTCTTAAATCTCCATACACATTCTGAGAGTGTAGCAGTGGATATTAAAAGAGCCTGGATGCCTAGATTAAAGTTCATTCTTATAGAATAAAATGTATATTTATTTACGATTTAATTATAACATACACATAATTTTTATTTTACGTTGCAAAAAATAAAAAAAAATAATCTACAAAGTCGAAACTTGTAGATAACGTATGTTTTGTGCCACTCTTTGACACTCGAGCTCCGGAATCGAGTTTTCGGATCATGCTTGGGCGCCAGTTCTTGTTTAAGTGATATGGCACACTACCCACAAGCCGAGTACGCGAAGCTGAGTAGCTCAAGTGGAGAAAGTATACTTCAGTGGGTCAGTTTGGTAAATTAGACGTTCACATACAATTCACACAAACAGTAAACCTCAGAATTTTCAATAATATTAGTATATTTAATTAAACCTACTATATACAAATCTACGGGCTAACTAATTGATTATCCCGACCGAACTTCACATGTTCTAAATCTTGGGATGAGGGCAAGCGACCCAACGACGAGAGCTGTACCAGATGACTCAGACAGGGATAGCAATCTGCAAAATAGTAACACAAAATATACGCGGTAAAGCGTTAGCACAGAATAAGCGGTAACACAGGGCAAAGTTATATACAGTACTTAGCTAGTACCAGTGTACTTACTCCTCCAGGGACTTACTTCCTTTGGTTGCGGTCGGGCACGGACTGGAATGGCCAGGTCGGACTCACTACATCACGACTTCTCAGGACCTTTTCTGTAAAATGAATCAACTTACTATCTGAGTGGAAGTAGACGCCAGATGGATGCGCTGCTGGTCGGTGACGTGGTATGGGCTTGGCCAAAATCTTACTGATCGAATATAATAATTGACATCTGGGTTCGGATCTCGGAGTGGACGCGTCTGCTGCCGATGAGTCGTTCTGGCTGACTACCAACAAAGGACGAATTCAATTACTTCTTTCAAATACTTACAAGCGGGGGTAGGCGCCAAACGTGCGGCTGATCGATGACGTAGTGCAGACTTTGCCAAAATTCTGCTGCTCTAAAATATATAACGCTAAACGGACTAAGAAAATATATCGGAATATTTCGCAACTTAATAAAATAATTCAATTACCTGAATATTTTCTAGACCGGAGCAAGCAGCAGGACACGTGTTTCGCGTATAAAGGCAGCCAGGGAACTGAACTATCGGATATTTTAATTATTCCCTTGTACTGAAAGAATGACGTCGCACGGGTGACGTCAAATCAACGTAGGAATGTTTTAAAACCTTGCTCTGTCACTGGAAAATATTTCACGGTGGGTTTACGCAGGATGGCAGGCACTCAGGTCTACCTCCCGGGACTGCTGGTTGTCGACTGAAAATATTTACTATGGGCTTGCAAGGTTATACACATTCCTCGCATTGTTCCCCCACTACCCAAATGCATCTGTACTTACAACTGGTATATTTATTCGGTGCTGCTGCAAATTAATATAAATTTTAAAGCGTAAACGGTACAGTAATAAATATAAAAGAGGGTATAAATAAATACAGATTCTGGGCACATTTTGGTAACGAAAAAATGCTTCGTTACAGAAATTAGACACCCCCCAATTCCAGAGGCCAGAGGCTTGTGCGGAAGGGGGTTACACATTGAAAAAATGCGGACATACAACCATTTTCTCCGATAGTACCAGCGCCGGAGCCGGGATTCGAACCCGGTGGTGCGATACCCATGTGATTAATCGCGATTGCTACCTCGCGCCTTAACTAACACCTTTATCGGCCAGAAAATAGGTACATATTTTCCCTTAAGAAGCGCTAGATCAAGTTCCTCTCTATCGTACACTTTGTACATAGGCTCTTAAGTTACCTTTTCTTGTGTTTTATCTCACAAATCATTGCAGAACGAGTTTTATGCATAGTAGTATGTCCGCTTAGAAAACTAGATCAAGAAAATAGTTTGTCACAAACATTGCATGTGTAAGTGTCTACCCTTTCACTGTATGACATCATATTACTAAAAATAGTATATTACCTTCATTTTACCCTCGCTTTATCCTCATGTTTTTCCAGTTACCTTCACATTACTCTTACTAACCCTTAACTGCAGTTAATTATACTTAATCGAGCTGACTTCAGCGCCATATTTTCTTAACTATATTTATTAAACTTAGTATATTTTCCGAGTGCTTAAATATTTTAAAACAAACTACGTCCATATTTTTAATAATTCATTTTAGTAACTTCACCCTTCAACGACTATTTTGTTTCACTTTTATTCAGGTAATATTTAGCATCTGAAAGTTGTTAATAAATACCGATAGAATACATACTTTTGTCCACCTAAATCATCATTTCCCTCACTGTGCATCTGCTCGAAACAGTAATTTTTTTAAAGCTGAGATTGTCTCACACTGCGTACTAGTTAGTAACTTGGGTAATTCTATTTAATTTACTTATTTCTGTTTAGTTGATTTGCGTACTGCGTTTAATATATTTTTCTTGAAAGTATGGTTTTGATTTGTACATATAGATTGAATATGTTGTTGCTTAAATTGTGTTTTATTTTAAGTTTTCCCTATGACCTTTTTCATAATTATATTTAATCACTATTATAAAAGTATTACGGCGTTACAGCTGATCATTTTAGGAGAACAACAGTCAAAGTTTCGATCTCTATAGCAATTAACCGTCTTTATTGTACCACCCTAAGCCTCTATCATACTGCCGACAGAAAAAGTGATATTTCTACGTTTCAAAACAGAGAGTGGCGCTCGACGTATAAACCTGGTTGCTACGTAGCGGCATTACAATATAAAATTCTTTCAAATTTGATTGCGAACAAAGAAACGACAAAGAAGTCAATTTTGCAAATAAATTGTTTTTTTAAACGAAACTGTACAATTTTATTTTATTCATATTTCATCTTGAGAGGCCACGAACAGATTTAAAGAATGAAATTGCTAGTCCACAACAACAAAAAATAGTATGGCTCCACTATATTCCAGATATAAGCTGTTATAGCTTAGGAAGTGGCAGTTTGTCAGAGACCACAATAGGCAAATCAGTTGAATATGTATTAATAAAGCACTGTGAAATCAATCAATACTAATTATGGCATCAGCACTACATAGATTATCAACGTTCATAGTTCAAATAGATTTGAATAATTGAGGACATAATCTGTACTCCCCGCTCATGCTTAGGTAATTACGTTTACATAGAACACCAAATTAAACAGTAATAGAATGTCAGATAATGTAGTGACCGCAACGAGAAAACACATAACAGCACTGGTATCATAGGAATAATTGAACTTCTGCAACAACCGCTTCGATCTTTGTTTCAAACACTGACTCTTGTGGAGGAATGTCGATTATACCGGTTGAGGAGTATTTATGACCGTGCCCTCACTAAAACAATTCGCCTTGCAAGGATTTATCGTGTACTCTCAGGCTTAATCATGAGAATAGTATTATCGTAACGATTAGTATGAGCTGGACCTATAACATGAGATATTCTACATCACAAGGATCTACATTTGTTCTACTGCCACAGTGGGAACTTAACTCCAATCACGCTGCTTTCTTTGTTGAATTTTAAGATGCTGCTTAAATCACTTAAATTTGCGGTTAAATTATCTAGATATCGTAGACCATTAGTCTTTTCCCTTTCCGTGTCGATAGTATATTACATTACTGAGATCGTTACACTTTGGACGAAAGATAAAACAACTACTGACAGCACATCTTACCATACCCAGAGATGATAACGGCAAAGGTTAAATTGCACATAGCTAACGGAAGGTCTCTCCGTAAGATTGAAACCATAGATACAGCACTATAGTATGCCCTGTAGTTTATAAGAAATGTAGATATCTCTGAGGAGTTCACGCCACTCGTAGAGATAATCGTTCACAGAAGCTTTGTACTAAAGAGAACGACAACTTCCTTATCAGACACACGATGGATTGTAATCCAGCTCACACTAACGCTAAAAATCAGAAGAGGAAAAAACTTTAGATCCTAGTCAATAGGCAAGTACCTCAAGAAGTGACATAGACTATACATTCGCCCTTCATCTATGCTTTCTAGCTTTATGTTTAAGCAAATAGCTGAATCTAGCACTTCGACTGTGTGTTTCTGACCTGCATCAGAAGCCTTAAAAACCTCCAGTAAATTTCTAAATTCACATCCTGGGGATAAAGGGCTGAGTAGCGGTTTGGTACATGGCAGGCTGTTGTGTGATATCCTTCTGGTACGTGACAAATAAATTGAAGATAAACAAAACGATGATCAAAAAGCACTAGTCTGAAGTATGTGATCCTAGTAGGCAGGATTCAACGAGCCAGCTGACACAGGATAAAAACTGCCAAAACACCTATATCGCCGTCACTTGCGGGGAAAGTTTGTGAGAATCTCGAAAACAATTTTTATGGAAGAAAATAATATTGTTATGAGCTTACACCCTTTAGTAACGTGGATTCAATAAATTGCAACGCAAATATCACTAACCACTGGTTTATTTACCAATTAATTGACATAATAATTAGTACAGCTCTGGATACTAATTCCTTTTATATAAGCCACTAATTGTTTACTTTCTTACTATGTAAGTCACTATTTATTCACTGTCTATTTCGTTACTTTGGTCACTTTGTTGCTTTTCTGATCTGTTCACTATACTATCCAATATTGAACTAACTCGGTGCAGCAACTCCGCCTTTTATATACTTAAATAGTTTTCTGGAACATGTTTGATTTTTCACTACTATTCTCGTCCATGGTCTAGTAGAGGAAGGCATTGCTTCCAGAAATCTAGGATCAGTAACGCTATCTCTGGGCTGATTGCCGAACCACTACCATTCTAATAGGGTCAGATAACTGCCCAGGCTCCTACAAATGAACCTATACACTACAGACTCATTTATTTGTAGCGATATTTGGTAGGTAGTTGACACATTGATGTGTCAGCTGAGAAACCAAACCTAGACTTATGTAGAAAAAATGCCCTAAGAAAGTTAAGATCAAGAAAATTAAGGCCTTTCTATCAATCTCTGTCAACTCGCACGAAATCTGAAAAAAAAAATCGGAAAGAAAAATACTGTGATGCAATTGACAGTATGACTCAGAAATAAAATTTGATATATTTTAGGTGAAAACTATACTAGCTAGACTCCTTAAAAAATAATAAAAACAATAATATTGTTATGTACCGCCCTCTTACGACGAGAGCTTTAATCCCTAGTAGCAGAGTTAAAGGAAGCCTACCTAATTAGCCACCATATTATAATAGTTCACCAGTCGACCCAAAGGTGGCACTGCCTCATAGAAATATACTGGAAGGCAGTAGAAGTAAGAACAGCCTGGAGGGAAATGGATGATTCGAGAATAAGCGCCATGGATATATAAGTAGCAGAGCCAACGCGATGAAGTTTCAGTACATTTCTGAGATGAGTCGAGCAATCAGATAAGATAAGGAACAATAACAAGTTGTGAATTATAGTAGTGAGACTATAGTAAATAAAAGTTATAATTAGTGTGTTATTATAAGGACTAATATTTGTGATTTAGTGACTAGTAAATCGGTGGTTAGTGAAAATCCATGTTGCAATTATTGGAATCTATGATTGGAGTGTTTACTGCATGGTGTAAACACATAACAGCACACATTTTGCTCATCCAGAGTTATTTCAAATGATGAGTAACTTAATTCTCTATTAATTAATTCTATCAACTATATTTGTTTTTAAAAACATTATTCACATGCTAGGCTTTTAGATGATATGAATTTAATGAAAATCTATAAATATCCTAGTTTTCTATTAAATATTAAATTATTAAAAACATATACTTTAGGCCGCCCATGTATGTAGAGAAAATCTACAGCTGTACCCTCGAAAATCCTATAACTGTTATTAAAACGTCGAGATGGAGAGTAATTAACCTAATTGAATTCGTTCGGCAACGGAACATTAATTTAATTTTTAAAAACCCATGTTGCTAATGGACTCGAGTTTAAAAAAATACGTTCATTGTAGTAGTACAGGTGTAACCTGTTTATATGAAGTCTTAAATAATGAATGAATTTTATAATTCGTTATTTAAATCGGACTATTTTTTGGTAAATAAAATATACCAGCAGAATTCGTAAATAATCGAATTTGGGAAATTTCTAAATCCAGGAGAGAAGAAATACTGAAGTCGTGTGTTATATTCTCATTAAGAATGTGACTGGATTTGACTTGAAAAACTCACAGAAAATAATATTTTAAAACTATTAAATTAGAATATAGTATTTTTTATATGAATCTGTTACGCAAGTTCCAATACCCAAGATTGAGTCAGAGATTTGTTAATGAAATATTGTTGTTTTTGGTCCAAATAATTAAACTTAAAATTTCAGCACCAAGCAAATTTTTGTATTTAATAGTTTTAAATTTATTACATTGATATTGATATTACTGAATGAAAATTCATAGCTCTGCTCAGATATAAATAACACCACAGAAATTAGACAACCCCCAATTCCATAAACTAGACGACACGATTTCACGGACATATGGACTGACAGATAAATACTAAATATTTTACAGACGAAAATTAATTTGTCTTTTACTGGATAAATTAACTCGGTCATGAAAAAGTTATATTACAATTATAAACTTTTATTAAATTCAATCAACTCGACTCTACTGGAGTGTCCCACATAAAGGCAGCGTCCCCGGTGAACATTATTCAGAGAAAACCCGATTTCAAACAACAATACTAAAATTTCAAAATCAATAATTTCGATACGACTCTTCTGGTATGACCTACATAAAAGCAGCGTCCTCAGTAAGTACTATTCGCGAAAATATATTCTAGCGTTGTCCATTAATAACGTTCAGATACTAAATGTTAGTTGAAGCAATTTCAAAAGAAAATTGTACTCACTGAATGTGATTAAAATAAAACAAAAGCAGATATACATGTAAAAAGGTTAATGTCGCAAAAACCTTTCGATCCTTCTCAAATTTTAACAGAGAAAATTTTCTTGTAGACTTAAGTAGCATCGATTGGCATTGTATGTATGCAATGACTGACATCGGCGAAAAAGTTTTTTATTTTAAAGCTCAATAAATAGCACTTTTTGATATTCATGCCCCACTTAAAACTAGAACCTTTGGCGGCAAAAGAACCAGTGAACCTTGGTTTACTGATACTTTACTTGCCATGAAAAAAATCAAAACTAAGGCTTGGAATCGGTATAAAAGTAGCAGAAATCATGTAGATAGAAAATATGTTTGTGATTTGCGAAATATTTACAGGGGTGCTTTGCAGAATGAGAAAAAAGCTTTTCTTAATTACCATATCAACTTAAACATCAGAAATATTAAAACTCTAAGGTCAACCCTAAAATCTAATGGAATTGTTAAGGCTATAGTCTAGTATACTTTAACTTGGCGTGTGTATGTATGAGTTGATATTACGCATACGATTTCATTTTCTCTTGTACACAAAGTTAAAGCAATGATCCAGAAACATTGTCCACGTAGACAATATTTCTGGACTATTGCTTTAACTTTGGGTGCAATATGAGAGAAAATGAAATCGTATGCGTAATATCAACTCATACATACACACGCCAAGTTAAAGTATACTAGTCTATAACCAAGCCATCGCTTCACTTCCAGAACATCTTTGTGCCACAAATCTTATAAACAATTACTTTATAGATTCTATACCGCGTGAAGAGATGCCTGACAACTATCTCTCAAAGTTTGAGAATGGTAGATTTTCAGATAATAACTTTGAATTTCAATTTGCCTTTACGGATCTAATTCAAACTCTAACCTTAAAGCAAAAACTTCACATAGTAGGATATGAAGGTATCTCCGGAAAAATGCTTCAACTTAGCTTACCAATTATAACAGAACCCCTGAGTCACATTATACGTTTTTCTTTCGAATCTGGAATAGTCCCGTTAATTTGGAAACAGGTACTAGTTAAGTCAATACCTAAAAATAATAAAATAAGCACAATATCGTAACTTAGACCTATCAGTCTACTTTCGGTACCCTCAAAAATTGCCGAAAGTGTTATCCAGCGACAACTGTCACCTTATGTGCTTAAAAAATGATAATACCAAAAGTACAATCAGACTTTCGTAAAAATCACGGTGCTTCCGCTGCTTTAATATCAATTGTTTATGATGTATTGACTTCAGTTAATTCTAATAATGTAACTTCTCTGACTTTGTTGGATATGTCAAAGGCCTTTAAAAAAGCTAAACTATTATGTTATAAATGATAACGTCTTAATGTGGTTCATCTCTTATTTACTTAATCGCGAACAACGTATCTGTCTTGACACTTCAAGTGGAAGAAAAACTTCTGCTGGACGCTTGTTACTCTCTGGAGTGTCTCAGGGTTTATTCTTGGGGCCCTTATTATTTAATATTTATACTGCAGACTTACCATAAGTCACAAAATGCTGTTCTTGACATACGTACGCTGATGATGTTCAGCTTTATTTTGCATTTGATGTATTGACATTAAACAAGTCCCAAACTAAGATCAAGAAACCCGGTCGGGTTTCGCAGCTAATTTTCGAGCGAAACAGGACCTTATTCATATACAATAAGAAATTAATTTCTGTGCCCTCTGGGTATTTCTTTTCTCTTATAAAAAGAACATAATCATTTAACATTGGTAGTTACATGTGAAATGAATTGTTTATCGTTTCATCTTTCAAATAAATACCTGTCTTTAATTTCTTATCTTATTACGGCATTGCTATTGATGTTTGAGTTTTGAGATCTTGCGTTCCGGTTATATTTGTGTACTAGACGGAAGTACGTCTTCAAAAACGGAAGTATGACGTCGACGGATACAGAAGTCGCTTAATTTAATACTGTGACAGTGACATTTATAAATAACGTAAATATAGATACAAAAAAACTAATATAAATATAATCTAAATTTTTAAAGACATAGTAAAGTTAGGCGCGAGCGGGTTTTCTAACCTAAAAATCGAACATTAAAGTAAGATTTTTTGCAAGCACCCCCACCGCACTGTTCGGGGGTACATAACCTCGAAGAGATTTAGAACAATTTTTATCGAAAGAAGGTCTGTGTCCTACGAGTACTGGACGGGACATTATCTGCGGAGATCCGAAGGCGTACAAGGTCGGGTGGGGTAGCATTTTCGACTATACCGACCACGGGGAAACGATTACGATGGTTATCGATTCGATCCGATCACTCCAGAGGGCATTATTCACTGTTTTATCAACGACTTGGGTAATTGATAAACCGAAACCAGTTTCAGGGGAATTCATACGTGTGGAAGCGAAAATTTTAAACAAAAGTCCGAACACTTCCGAAGTTTCCCCGAAGACACACGAAGGCGCGGGAGGTATCGTTATCGACTAAGTCGACCACGGGAAATCGATTACGATGGTTAGCGATTCGATCCGATCACTCCCGAGGGCGTTATTCACCGTTTTATCAACGACTTGAAAAACCGAAACAAGTTTCAGGGGAGTTCACACAGACACACGAAGGCGCGGGAGGTATCGCTATGGACCAAGTCGACCACGAGGAATCGATTCCGACCATTGCCGAATCGTTCCGACCAACGGTTCCGAGAAAAAGTGTGCTGTGGCTAAACTAAAGGTCAGATATAAGTAAAACATTACTGGAGGATAAATAACTAGGACCTCGATACACCTTCATCACCACTTTTGATCGACCGCCCAAATTTTGACCGGGATACTTAGTGACTTCGGGAAAAGGAGTTAAAGGCAAGTTCTTAGACACCATCGAGACCAGTAGTAAGGCACTCACCGAAGTTGGAATTCTTAAAACGCTAGCAAAAAAACAATGGCTATGATGAGTTATTGACAAATTAATAAAAAATAAACAGAAAATTATTACAAAAACATTTTTATAACGTGCCAAATATAGAAAACAAAAAGTGGCATAGTGTAAATTATGTATATAAGGTTAGCAACTCGGTACCATAAAAACGTTACAAATACACAAACAGAATTTATGAACAATCCTGTAGTAGACACAGTAATAAAATTAAAATTAAGTTCGTAGTTCCGACCTGTATTGTTAAATTTTAAGAAATAGCAAATCAAGTTATTATCCCCCTCTAGGTGGGTAGAGGATTTGTAAGATATATACTGTGAACCACCACTTTCAGGTCAGTTTTTAAGACTCCTTGATAATTGTCGCAAGGCCGAAACATATGTCAGAGAAATCTGAACAAAACTAATGAAACAATAAACCAAGTGTGTATTGTAACTATTCTTTTGAATATTTATAATTTTCTATTGAATATGTTTCATCAAGAACCTACCGCAAATTCCATCCAATTAATTTTCTGTACTCCTATCTTCTATTACATATGGAAAGTGTTTTATGCTGCTGCTTTTCTTGCATAATTCAATGGGTATCCGAGCCAGCGAAAAAGGTACCCCTACTAAGGTAGTACTACTGGAAGTAAAAACAAAATATAAATTCAAGTAAAGTATAATCAATTATTTACCTACATTTGGAAAATACAGTTTTTCTCCAACAAGTCCCGTGTTAGATTCTAACTGTGAAATCCAGCTTCAGGTTTTTGGTTGTATTGTCATGAAAACAATGTTGGTACCTTAATTGTACATGATTTCCAGAATTTATAACCTGCAATATTTTGCTTTTGATTATCATTATGTATTTAAAAAATGTATTTCACAATACATCAGGTTTAAAATAAGCTCTACACGATTTCATAAATTTCTAATCTGTATTTTGTTATGGTAACAGTAAAGCGATTTTTGCTATATTTTATTCTCTACCATCAATGCACATTAATAGGAGAAATTTTAGTCTGTTAAAATAACATAAATAAGGATTAAAATGAGCTTTACTCGATTCCATAAATTTTTAATCTGTACCAGAAAGTAAAGGTGGTCAGAAGATACAGGCGACTACGAGAACGATAGTAAAGAGCTTTTTGTTATTGTCTTCCAGTTTGGTTTAAACAAAGGTTATGTTGCTCATTATGAAGTATATAGTCAAAAAGAAAAACATGATGGATGGTTAGGGAGTGCGGGGAAGTCACATAGTGTTGGGGGGGGGGGGGGTTAATTAAATGAAAAAAGAAACAGGACCTTACAAAATTCACTCTTCTTAAATCCAAATAAATGTAAAAGCATCATCGTGGGTGCTAAGAGCTATTTCTAATTTTTGACTGTCAATTTGTCTGTGATACTAAACTGCTCCTATGTGACTCTCTAGTTTTGTCACATGTCAAGTGTTCATAGAAATATTATGCACAACAAAGATATTATTATTGTTATTACAACTGACCTAAAATGTTGAACGATTATTCTGAGAACAATACGTTCTAATGTTAGTAATATAAACTGTAGCTAATATCTTTCAAATAATGCAGTATGAGCGGTAAAAAAAAAATTAAATTTACAAATTGGCATTTTATATCTACCTAATGAATATGGTCTAGAATCATGCACCGCCAAGTTTGAAGCCATTCATACCTTGATTTGAAAGTCGACATTTTCATATTTTAATTTAAAAAAATCGTTGTTATTGCTCCTGGATATTTATTAATAGTACAATGATTGGACCGTAGCATAAGTATTCCAGAAGTTATTTTAATCTACGGAAATTTGTTTTCAGACTTGTTATAGCTTGAATTTTTAAATTAATTTCAGATTAAGCAAAACAAGTTTAGCTCTAGCAAGCGTATTATTAGAATAAATCTGCATGGAAACTGTAATATCCAATTTAACTGGAATTAAAGTTATCTCGGTAATTTATATTTCATAGTCTGAACGAATGGGTTATGCAAATTTAAATACTATGTCCGATTGCTTGCTTAGTGTCTCAGTATATATGATTCACGACAATAATTATTTATTGATTATGCAGGATACGATAATGTTAGTCTCACTCCGTCTGTTTGAGGCACATAGTTCTGGTATCTACAACTAGCAAGCCTGTGGATGTGGCGAAGTTGTAATTAATTTGTCAGCTCCACACTCATAAGCTGTAGGACCAACTGCTCATTTGGAAAAGGTGCTAATATATTGTTTAAAACAATTTTATTTATAACAAATGGAAAAATATAATTTTTCCATCAAATAATTTTTTTTTATATTTACTGACTGATTTCCAAGAAATAATAATAATATATTAATATAACTTTATTAGATGCAATAAGACATGTATACGAGTATTTATACTTAAACAATTTAAACTATGTACTTAACAACGTAATAAAGTTAAGAGTATCCACATGGAAAATCCGTGCGTGGATATCTAATGAGCCTTAGTCTAAATGCTATATTAATAATATATAATCTAATTTACTGAGTATAAAAGAAACAATATATAATTTATTAAACAAAAAATATAAATGAAGGAGAAGAAAAATTTTTTCAAAACGTTCAATAACTCTTTTTCGTAGTTGATATTTTAGTTTTTAAAAATTGAAAAAACGCCAATTTCCCGTTCTTTGACGCTCTATAAATATAATAAAAAAATGTTTTTTTCTAACGTCAGAAAACCATGACATGTCTTACTCACTTCATGAAAGTTTGACATATCAGACGGCTGTGCGTTGGAGAAGTGAAAGTATTTTTTCTTCCGCTCGAGCGGACTTACTTCCGTTATTAATGAATGAATTTTTTATCTTTATTTTTTTTATAGCTAATCGACCGACGTTTGAAGGAAAAATAATATGTATCGTATACTCAATTTTTAATTTTCAAGTTCTGAACTTTTGGAAAATTTGTCAGTCCCCTATTTTTATCGCCAGCGTGCCACCGTTTTTCCTGGACTACTAGTGTCTATGAGCCAGGTCTAACTAAAATCGAATTGCTACCATTAAATGGGACTAAACGGCACTTGGGTTTTTAGATTGTCCTATATAGTCGATGTCAGGAGTCGGGATTTTTTGGGGTTTTTGCTTTTTTTGCCACAGCGCCAATCTAAAGACCCCCAATTATGCCTATATCTCAGAAACCGTTGATCCTAGACGAAAAATACCTCTTAGTAAAGTTGTTCGGATTGATATTTTACCTGTAACTGTGAAATTTTTATGCCGGTTTAAGGCAGTTTAAGACAAGCTGTCAATAAAATGATTTTTTCAATGTTGTGTTTTTGGTTATTGTAATATTATTTTTGAAATTACGATTTCCTATTATTTGATTTCTTTTCAGGGTTTCCGGAATTTTCTGAGAAAATTGTTTGAAGTGTAATAAAAATGAAAAGAAGGAAACTAGCGGAAAAATTGATGGGAAGCTCTATTATATATGTGAAAAAGAGTCGAATTTGAATGAAATAATCAGTCCTCGAGATAATGCGAAATGCTTTGTGAGGTTGCAAGAGTAAGACAGTTTATCCCTATTTTAACATTACCTCAAGGTAGTGCGACTGTACCAAAGTGTATTATATTACTACAACGAATGCGGGTCACAATTCACCCACCCAAAAACCCTTGCAAAATTTACAACTACAACAGCTACGTCTTCAAAAGAAGAGGAACTAACTTCCACGGAAGAAACCACTCCGGAACCAAGGTACTCCATGAGGCAAGCTCCAAGTATTACTGTGAAGTCCACCAGAGTTTATGATAAGACTTGCATTTTTTGCATGAAAAAGTCTAAATCTATGAAAGGGACAAATAGTTGTGAACCCTTAATCAGCAGAAGAACTTAGGGCTGACAAAACTATTCGTTAAATTGCTGCACAATGCCTAGAAAACAGAATATTGTCGGTAACTTCAAGAGATATCGTGGCAGCTGAAGCACTTTACCATAAAACCTGTTACAAAGACTACATGCACACAACAAGGCCCGATAAACATGCCCGCAACGTGGACAACTTGTACCAAATAGGCGAGAAAGACGCTTTTAATATAATGTTTGACTTGCAGAAATGACTTCTCATCTTATCGTTTATACAATCCAAGGGCATTAGAGACGTTCGACTAAGAATCACTTCCAAGGAAATTTAGAGTCAGAGTTCAACGAATCAACACAGTATCACGCCAAGTTTATATCATGCCTGACAACTTGGGAGTAGAAGCAATCGCCACCGAATATATACTTTTGAAGAAGAAACTTGAGGCTCTCGCTCAGCAACAAAAACAAGAATCTGTGATTAATAATGTTGCCTGGTTTTTGCGAATCTAAATAAAAGGAACAATCAATGAACAATCTTGGCCACCACATCCAGAGGAATCGTATTACACATATTTTTTCTTACCTGATGGTCTTTGAAATTTTCTGTATATTTTACTTGGAGGAAAGCAAAAGGTCTCACCTCGTATCATGAGGCTTACGGTGTCTATTTCTCAAGACATTATTTCTGTAGTAATTATGGTGCAGTCCTAACTGGGTTGACAGGTAATATAAGTTTGATTAGAACAGTGAATCGATTAGGCCATAGATGTTCATACTCATCTTTGGATGAGATAGAAACCGCATTGTGTATTGATAGAATTAGTGCAATAAACAGAGATGCAGTTCCTCTCCCGAGCAGCATACATCCTTCAATACCTACAGAACCGTTGTATAACAATATTGACAGAAAGAACAGGTACTTAGCGGCGCCGGAGTAGGAACATAAATATGCAATTATTACACTTAACGCGCCAGACTTGTAACTTGTAATTCAGCGCTCGGCGGGGCACATAGCCCGGAGAGTAGCTGTTGGTTGCAGTCTGGTTACGTTCCTTATAGTAAAATAAGGATTTATAGAGGAGTTTGCGACTAAAAATATTATGTTTAATATTCCGCCCTCTAAAAGCACATTTGATCTATGCTAAGCCAAGTCAGGCTATTTATTTTTCGATTGCAACAGACACTGGACCGCTGGATGGCGCCTACTGGCTGTTTTACATGTCGCTATTGTAAAAATACCGGGATGTACTATAGTCAAAGGATTCTCATGTCGGTCGTCGCATACCTACCTTGCACTGACGAGAGCCAACAGCTCGAAACTGCAGTCTGCAAGTGGTGTGTGACGACTGGCAAGGGAGCTCCTTTAAGTAGGATCAGTCTTTTGGCTGGTGTTTGTTGCAATCGAAGCATTAGCGTTTTGATGGTAATATGCAATTATTACACTTAACGCGCCAGACTTGTAACTTGTAATTCAGCGCTCGGCGGGGCACATAGCCCGGAGAGTAGCTGTTGGTTGCAGTCTGGTTACGTTCCTTATAGTAAAATAAGGATTTATAGAGGAGTTTGCGACTAAAAATATTATGTTTAATATTCCGCCCTCTAAAAGCACATTTGATCTCATCATGTTAATGGCATAACTGTTCAGCCCAGGTTCTTGTAATGTACTCCACCTAAACCAAATGGAAGTGTTAAGAAGAAAGAAATGAAGCGATCTGTCGAAAAAGTTGAGACACCCCTTCCTGTGTACACCGTAGGGAAAAGGCTAGACCCACCTTCCGTCGTTCCAGCTGATCTTCGCACTACATTGGGCGATGCAGCTCTCAATGCTCTTCATCGGAATATTCTGTGAATACTGTTGCACGCGCCTGTCTCAGAAAAAACAGATAATCTGTTATTGGATTGGATTCAATATTTTAACGAGAAATGATATACATGTGACGAGAGACACGGTAGGATCAATGCCCCTGCAACTGGAATGTTAACTGTGCAAGAAATTTTACGGAATCCCATCACCATCCAAAAATCGGTAATCTTAAAATAGGGATAAACTGTCTCACTGTTGCAGGCCTCACAAGCATTCCCAGGAACGGTTGTCTCAAGGGCTGGTTAGTGCGTTCAAATTCGACTCTTTCCCGCATGTAATACAGCTTTCCATCAATTTTTCCTCTAACTTCCTTCTTTTCATTTTTCTTTGACTTCAAACTAATTCCTCAGCAAATTCCGGCAAACCTAAAATGAAACCAAATAATGGGGAATCGTAATTTTAAAAATGATATTATTGTAAAATGCAGAAGCACCACATTCAAAAAATCATTTTATTTAGAGTTTCTGTCTTAAACTGCCTTAAACTGAACAACTTTATTAAGAGGTATTTTTCGTCTAGGATCAACAGTTTCTGAGTTCCAGACATAATTGGATCAAAAAGATGCAATATTTTCAAAATGGCTGCTAAAAAACGTTTTAGGTGGGAATCTGAAATGTCCAGAAGGTGATTCCTTTTAACTCACAGAACAATCTAAAAATGTAGGTGCCGTTTGGTAGAGACGTTCTGACTGGCCACGAACTATAGGGCGAGCTCTCCAGTCATGCAAAAATGTTACGTTTTATTCACTCTAAAGAACACTTAACTCTCCAATTATTTTTGACTTCTAGATGATAGGATAGTATGTAAGTCGTTTAAGGAACGTGCTCCTAGCGCTATTTGAGTACTTTGCTATATTGTTGGCGTCATAATACAAATATTTCAACTCGGGACGAGAATTTTAAAGTAACGCACAGCCTGGGACATAAAGCCTCTTGACTTTAAATTAATATTTTAACAGCAGCTGCGGGATTAATCATATTTAAATTATGAACACAAGACAGACGAGAGTGGTCAAATTGGCGCTCACCAAGTTTATCTTCGAACTTGTGTACTGCGTAATTTAATTCAAACGAAATTCAATTACAGTTCTGATTTAGCAAATTGCTCCACCGTGCTACCGTCAGTTCATCAACAGTTTAATTTGCGTTATTACCGTAGGGGCGTTTGTCGATCGTGATAGACATTACGACGATAATGCGTTGCAACAAGAAAATACCGGTAGACCTGTTTGAATTAACAGCACCGTCTGTTGAATTTCACCCAATATTGATCCCAGTATACTCAGTTATACAGTAAGTCTTATTTTATAATTAATTTTATTATATATCTTAGCAGTGTAACAGTGAATATGGAGAGCTAAAAGATATCGCCAATGAAATGAGGGTATTTAAACAAGATGTAATGAATGGATTAAAAGAAATACGGTCAGTGGTCAATAAGCAAAATGGAGAGCACCAACTGAAAGATACTAAAATACAATTAGAGGAAATAAAGACATGTGTTATAAATTAAATTAAAGATATAAAAAACGGAAAATAAACAAGTATTAGTTTGGAAGGAAACAAAAAGGGAAATAGTGGCCATTAAACCAAAATCGAGAATCGAGACAAGAAAGTGAATAAATGAAAAAGAGATTGTCCAGGAATCATTAAAACCTTCCGAATTACAAGTAGGAATTACTGGTATTAAGGCAACTAAAGAAGGAGGAATATTAACAAAATGCAACACAGTTGAGGTAGTTGAGAAGATTAAAACAGCTGCCGAACGAATATTACATCATTAACCATCCTTAAGAATTATAGATGTAGACGAAAATTATAATGAAGAGGAACTGAAGCAAGCCATAATGAAACAAAATGCATTTCTACATGACAATGTTGAACTAGAAGTAAAATTAAATAAGAATATGAAAACTGTCTACATGGATATTATTGAATGTGATCCGTTAACTTTCAGTTTGATACTGTCGAAGAAAGAAGTGAGCATTGGATGGGTAAGTTGCAGAGTGTTTGAACACGTGAGAGATTTTCGATTCTTCAGGTATGTAGGCTTTAGCCGCATAGCAAATAACTGGTAATTAAGTGTGAAATGAAAAAGTGTATTGGTCACCATAAAGAAAAAGATTGGAATTCTACTGAACGTAAGTGTATAAATTGCTTAGTGGCAAATAAAGGTAACCTGAACACAATAGCAATTGGAAGGATGCTTTTTTTGTCTTAAAATCGCAAAGTTTTTAACATTAATTGAAACTCTAACCTAGGACATTGCAATCGCTTAAAAAATATAATTAATGACTTTGGTTTAAAGCAAATGGTTAACTCATATACACATATTTTCGGAACTGGTGGTAGTGTTATTGATTTAGTCAGCAATAATAATAAAGATGGTATTCAAGTAACAGTTTTAGACGAGCCAAATATGAGTGATCATAATAATTATAGAAATAAGTCTTCCTAAAATAAATAAAAACAAAACATCTACAATTAGAAGTAAACTTAAAAATGTAGTCTTGTTTCAAGCAGAAATAAGTTGTAGGCAATCTTGACTATAGAGTTAGCGATATTAATCAGAAATATGATTTATTCGTGACAATTTGAAAAAAATTGAGGATGAATTCATGCCTAAGAAAGAAGTTATGGTACATAAGAGAGACAAAATATGGTTTAACGACAAAGTTCTTGAAGCCATAAAGCAAAGAGACCAAAGTTATAAAATATATAAAACAACAAAATAAAAGTCATTTGAAGATCTATAACTTGAAACGGAATGAAGTAGTAGACGTTATAAGATCTGAGAAATGTACTTTGAGGGTAAGATTGATCTTTCTAGAGGCAACTCAAAAATGATGTGGAAATCTTTTAAAAAATAATATCTTGTAAAGGAGGTTGTGAGTGAGATAATATTTGGTAACGAGTTTTTAGAGGATATGAATTATAGCAGAAAGATATAATGAGTTTTATATAAATAGTGTGAGTGAAATAGTCAATGGCATAATCATAGTAAATTTTCTAGTTTCAAATTATCGCAAAAAACGAGCTTAAAGATATAACCAAATGACATTGCCATGCTTATTTACAAAGATTTTTTCCATATACGTTGGCTGACCCTCTACTAAATATCATTAATATCTCGTTCCAAATTGGTATTGTTCCTGATGCATTGAAATTCTCAACCATTGTTGTATCGAGAGTTGCTAGAACCGTTAAAGCTGAAGAATTTCGCTTTCAGCATTTGAAAAAAATCTGGAAAAAGGCGTATATGTACAAATCTTAGAGTTTGTGAAGGAAAACAAATTACTATACAAGTTCCAAACAAGTTTCAGAGAAGGATATGGTTGTGGAAGCACTTTACAGTGTGTTATTAATGAATGGAATTTTAGGTCCACTTTTATTTATTGTATATATTAACGACATTGCAACTCCGTTTAATAACTGCGATTATCACTTATTTAGAGATGATGCACTTATTTATATAACAGAGGAAAATAGTGCTTTATTGATGAGTCGAATGAATGAAATCTTGAAGTGAGTGACTGGTTAGAAGTAAATAAATTGATAATCATCACTAAATAAACAATTTTATAGCAGAAGGAAATTTTATTAAAACATAAAATATAGGAATTATAATATTCCAATCTATCTGCAAGTGCCTTATATAAATAAGGACTAAACAAATTAAACCAAAACAGCTATTCGCCCTTACGAGCGCTGAATTATACAGGGTGTCTCACCGGGAACTGAATCGATCGATATAGAGAAAAGTACGCATCAGAAAATTTTGAAAATTTAGATAATTACTAATGTCGGTGTGGTCAATCCAACTAAAATACAATTACAAGCAGCTGGAACTTCCGCTTATACCGGAAGTCGATACCAAATTGCTTATTTCAAATGGAACACCCTATATATTTTAGGGTTTTCGAAAAGAGCATAAAATTCTGAGTCGAAAATATGTAGCATATCCTATATCTAAACCTAGAGATATTTGACATTTCATAGAAAATTTGACAGGTGCAACGGTTTGCAAGAACCGTTATAACTTTCTTCGTGTAAAAGATCCTCATTTGCTTCTTGTCACATAAAAAGAACACAAGGAGAACTACGTTCTACAACTGAAATAAATTCAATAATATCGTACCAAGTGTTTTTCGCGTTACATTTTGTCAACTTCAAACCGCGAAAACTTGTTTAAGTCAAATGGAACACCCTCGTATGTTCAGAGAGCGAAACTGTCAGGAAAGTTGGCAGTTCAGTGTTTACTGTGCCATAAGAAACGATAGTGGTGGCATTACAATTTTATCAGGAAAATTTAAACGATAAATTAAATTTTCTCTTCTGCTAACATGTATAGGTAAATTTTGGTTTTTTTTTTTTAGGTGAAAGATATCTGAATATCTTACAAAATTTGAATAATAACTATTTAGAAAATTTACCTCTCGCCGAACATAGAAACATTTTTTATCAACGGTGCTCCCCCACATAACGCATATTTAATTAATAATTATTTACAAGAAACTTTTTATGATCAATGGATTGCCAATAATGGACCTTTCTTATGGCCTCCTCGTTCGCCCGATTTATCAGTTCTGGATTATTTCGTTTGGGGAACTATTAAAAATAAAGTTTATGAGAGCCCATTAACAACCATTGAAGATTGTATGCAAAGAGTAAGAAATGCATTTAAAAACATATCACAGGATTCAATTAGAAGAGCTACCCATGAAGAACTAATCCGAAGGCGCGAAAAATGTGTCGAGGTTCGAGGGGGGAATTTTGAGCAATTATTAAATTAAAATGAAATCATATTTTAAACTGATCTTATCTCTGCTATTTTAGTTCATGCCATATCTTCAATTCGATTAATACGCATGTTACAGTTTTAGTGTTATTTTGCGTTTTTGTGGATGTCGAGTAGCAAATGTGCTGCAAGTTCTTGATATTACTTTATCACATTCTCCATAAAATAAACAAATTTATAAAGTTTTCGTTGGTATAATTTAAACGTGCTGGCATTTTTTGACATAATATAATAACTGATTGTTTCTAATCATGGCTATTTTGATGAAATGATTACAACGATTCATGAATTTCTAATAAAATCGTAAATATTTCAAAAACTTGTAACTTTAACCCCCACAATGCTAATATCAGAAAAAGGGGAATTCGATTTTACACAACTTGACGTAAAAAAATTCAGGGTGTTCCAACGCGAAAAACGGAACACTTGGTATGATATTATTGAATTTATTTCATTTGTAGAACGTAGTTCTCCTTGTGTTCTTTTTACGTGACAAGAAGCAAGTGAGGATCTTTTACACGAAGAAAGTTATAACGGTTCTTGTAAACCGTTGCACCTGTCAAATTTTCTATAAAATGTCAAATATCTCTGAAACGGCTAGGTTTAGGTATAGGATATGCTACATATTTTCGACTCAGAATTTTATGCTCTTTTCGAAAACCCTAAAATATATAGGGCGTTCCATTTGAAATAAGCAAGTTGGCATCGACTTCCGGTATAAGCGGGAGTGCCAGCTGCTTGTAATTATTTTAGTTGGATTGGCCACACCGACATTAGTAATTATCTAAATTTTCAAAATTTTCTGATGCGTACTTTTCTCTATATCGATCGATTCAGTTCCCAATGAGACACCCTGTATGGTAAAAATTCGTTTTTTGCGTATTTTGTCTAAACACAGTTAGCACTAAAATACAATGACTTGGAATGCTACGAGGAAGATGCGAGATCTCCTTCATCTCAGGATGTCATTAACTGCAGGCCGGTTTCGACCTAGTTTTGGGTCTCATCATTGCCGTGCAAGTGATATCTTCAATACCCGCAGTTCGCATCTCCTAGACACTGTTAAGTTCCACCGCAGTAGAGCGTAACTAGCGCCATCTCTCAGTAGTTTCGAAACAATCCAAATCAAAAATGAAATTGATAATCATCACTGAATAAGCAATTTTATAGCAGGAAATTTTATAAAAATATAAAATTAGAAATTATAATATTCCAACCTATCTGCAAGTGCCTGCTAATTGTGTTTAGATAAAATACCAAAAATCTTACCATATAATTCAGCGCTCGTAAGGGGGAATAATTGTTTTGGTTTAATTTGTTGAGTCCTTATTTATATAAGACACTTGCAGATAGGTTTGAATATTATAATTCCTATATCTTATATTTAAATAAATTGAAGCTTAATGTATCTAAAACAAAAGGCATGATTGTAGGAAAAAAGAAATTTAAAGATGAAATAGGACAGGAGGCATTAGAATTTAGAGTTTGTGCTGAAGCTATTCAGCTTGTTAATTAAATTAAATACTTAGGTGTAATCATAGATGATCAACTTAAATTTAGTGGCCATATTAATCATGCGTGTAACAAAATAGCTAAAAAAAATGGGTGTCAGCTGGTACCTGTCTGTTACAAGTAGAAAATTGGTATATACCTCATTTTAATTATTGTAGCACTGTTCTGTATCTTGCAATTGATGGTGACTTGGATAGTTTGGAAAAGTTACAAAATAGGGTCATGAGGGTTATTGAAATGCATTTATACTGGAGTGAATGATATGCTAAAAGTTTTGGGTTGGATGAATGTGAATGTACGAAATTATGTTGAATTCAATGTACTGGTTTTCATACATAAAATAAGAATGAATCTATTACCTTCTTATTTGCAAGACAGTGTGCAAATATTTGAAGATTTGCATGATTATAACACAAAAGGTAGAAATAACTTTGTCCTACAACGTGTAAATATAACCTCTGCCCAAAGATCAATTTTCGCCAAAGGACTAAAACATACATAACTTCGGTAAAGAAATTAAGGAGGCTCGTAACATAACTTTCAAAAGAATTATTAAAAATATGTACATACAATAAGAGTACTGAGAAACTAAGTCAGCTATTTTAAGTATAAATTAGAATATGTAAATATATATTATTTTTTCTTTTCATTTTTGGTAGTATTTTGGAAAATGTATTGTATAGCGAAGTGCTAAATAAAGGATTATTATTATTAATGTAGTGGTTGCGGGGTACTTCGTTTAATTACTAAAAGAAATCCTGGTAATTATGTCACCAGTAAACTCATTACTATTTATTTATCTGAAGGATAAACAAATAAGATTGGCCATTTGCGTGATCGTCTAGTTTTGTTCGTGTAGGACTCAAACTTTGTTGTGTGTGTAGTAACCCTTTTTAATTATCAGGTTCTTTTATATAAAGTTTAATATTATTGTTTCTGTCTGATACTATATAACTTAGAAAATTAATCACTCTGTTAATTTAAATACCTGGTAAACTTGAACATACTGTCTATTAATTGAGAGACCTAGTTAATTTGATATATTATTTATGTAGTATTTTATTACTCAAGATTGCACTGTACATTTATAGTTGAAGTTTGTTTTCTATTTTGCTTTTGAAATTAAAACATCGTCATTTCGTCATATAAGCAATAAACTAAATAATAGTTTATTGCTTATATGACGAAAAGGTAAAGGTGAAAGAATAATACAATAATTGATGGGAAAAAATAGTAAAAAAAAAAACATTTTATTTTATATAAATTGATGCAACAATAGTCGAACATGAAATCAAAAGTAATACAAATATTTGAGACAACTGTCTAAATATTATAATAGGAAAATTTGCGCTGCTATAGTAATGACCATACTATAGATATGCTGAGTGTTTTGATGCAATAACAAGAACTTATACAAAAGCATGCTGTGTTATTTTAATAGTAATTAGGGTTGTGGCAATGGCCTGATAATGATAATTTATAATTAGAGCTGTTAGCAATCGCCAGGTAATAGTGGTTTTTAATTAAATAAAGTTGTTAGCAATTGCTAAGTAATAATAATTTATAATCAGAGTTGTTAGCAATAGCCAAATAATGAATCGAATGCAAAACAGAGGACAAGAATCATGTCATGTTTATACATTATCAAAATAAAGTTGAGAAATGAGCATTAAATAATCATGTAAAAGATCATAGAATGTTGAGGAAAAATCCTTTGATTATAATTAAAACAAGCAATCTACCAAATTTTGTATGACTGTCCAACAACGTAAAACAAGGTGGGTAGAGGTAAATCAAACAGACGAGACGTCCCGGTTCAGTACTCGACGAAAAGTAAACCCTTCTTAATACGAACAAGTTTACGGTCTAATTAACCCAACACTGACCGATGGCCTGTAAAGTTTGTGAGCGCAAGGTAATTAAATGGATGGATCGTTATTAAACAATCATAGAAAACCAAATAGATCGCTGGTGAGAAATCTCAGATTATCATTTGAAAGATAAACATTACTATGACATTTGACATATCCAAAATTAGGCACACAGGAGCCTTAATAGGTACATCAAATGAAAAATAATGGAAGTGAAAGTTTCTTGTCATTGCGTAAACGCAGAAAATATATAGTGCTTGAATATAAACTTGTTATTTTGCAAACGCAAATCTCCCTGGTAAAACATTCAGAAAGTGCAATTTTATGAATGTTTTACTCGTGAATGAATTCATAACTAAGTAAACTGTAATATAACCTTATCCTGTTTCCTTGTTAAAAATCAAAACTTCATAAAAGAAAATCTAATATTCTTTTAGTACCACAAATGTGTTAATTTCCCCTATTACACCCCGTCGAAACCAGAATATGAATGCAATTGCAAATAATAAAATAGAGTTTCGAAATAAATAAACGATCCCCTTTAAAAATTTATGCCTGCTGAATTCCTGTGCGCTCTGTATAGCGTTATATCGCCCGTGAATGCTCTCCCCCAGGTTCTACATGTTGAACGTTCGTTAAAATAAGATATAAGTTATAATATTGTTTGGCTAGTAGTTTAGACGGCTGATTTAGGAAAAAATATCCACAAAATAATTTATTAAGCTCGGCGAAACTCGCGACGTAGCTTAGAATAGATTTCAAGTGCAAATATAAAAGTTAGGCGAAAATATCGCGACGTAACTTAAAATATTCTGTCTTCCGATGCCGTCTATCTTCTCTTTTTTAAATACCACGCCGTCTTCATTTTATATGGTAAAAGTGACGCCACAATTACATGAAATCTTTGGATTTGTGGTCTCAAGGTTGGAAAATGTTTACATTATAAATTTCAATGTCTACATGCATCGTAGTTTGCAGAGTCCGTCTTTTGCATGACTTAAGATAGAAAACAACAGGCGATTTCACCCTGTGAGAAGTAACAGAAGTACTTGACGCTTATCGTGTCCATTGTAAACAAATGCTGTGACTAGACTCGATTTTTAAGTAAATTCTTTCGTACAAATGTAGTGTTTAACGTAGGTTTAAAAGAATGTAATTTTAAAATCCATTCTGGTAACTTTATTGTGTCCAATATTAAATGAGTAAATAAATGTAAAAATGAAATGAATTAACTGCAATAATTACTGGAATTTGGAAATAAATAAGAAAAAACTAAATTTATACATGGGGTATATACAGGGTGCTTCATTAAGGATACTGAGATTTCATAGTTCCATATTTCTTTATCATGTTTATTTTTTTTTTATTAGTTATTTAGTCTTTTTGAAATAATTTGTTATAGGATCTCTCTCTTTTAGCCATCTCAATTAACATTTTTGTGATGCATCTATAAAACATAACTGTTAAGCTATGATCTAAAAGAGCTGTTTTAATTTTTGCATACAGTATTTAAATGGACAAAGTAGTTTTAGTACGAATGATCATTTTCCATCACAAACAAATTATAAGCAATATGTTATTATTTATATTCATACACTGAATGTAACAACTTTCTTGGCACCTACACGTGATTTTGATCTTAACTTGAACCAACATATTTTAATCAATCGCCTCCTTGTCCGCGTGCTCGACTTCAAATGTGACACAGTAGACACGGATAAATCGAACAAGTGGTATAGGCTCGGTAATTAGCAGGGTCTTGTGCTAGGTAAGTACGGGATCCTGCAGAATATAACGCTACAGGCAGGATAATAACAGGATGACGAGTTTGCGCGAGTTCTTGGCGCGAACTACCGTTGATCAATAGGACTCTGATGTCCCGGTCTCGAGTACCACTGCAGTGAATAGTCTTCCCGGAGCCACCGTGCACAGCGGTCTACTCCACGCCGTTCTTCCACTCAACCACCCTCAACATTTATAATAACAAACACAATAATCAAAAATAAATAAGTCGCAATAAAATCACACACAGTAACTAACTGACCGTGCCGACATTGTTAAACAGTTTCTATTAAAATATATAACCAGTTAGTTCAACGGAAGCGTGTTACTCGCGATTAAGTCCTACACCTGTTAAACATGTTTTCTTGTTCGTCGCATTACCGGGGATATATACCAGATAATTATTACAATAGTACAATAATCTTTGACTATAAAATATAAATATTATACCTATATTAAACCCACGTGTTAAATATATTCAAAGTTTATCCGGGTAGAACGAAATCAAAATACGATTTGTTGCACGTTTCTATATAATTAATACTAATACTAATAAAAATAGACGCAGATGCATTTGCAGTTGTATATAAATACACTGTTTTAGAACAAATAATGGTTGTTATCAATCTAGTATGTATAGAGTGAACTTACTGTAATAAATAAAAACATAATCAACTAGAAGTCAAATAAGTTAAAAATACGTACCTAAACCGTGTGATATAATTTAAAACAGTAGCAATTTTCTACCCCAAGAAACCCTTAGACGACATTACCGTAGACATATCATATTAGAGCTTCTACATAGAATTAGTTTAGTTGAAACCCTTACCGTACTTAAAAATACAAAGAATGATAATAAATAGATCTAGTTGACCGTTGTACATACAGTTTATTTGTTATCGATAGTAAGTAATCGTTGTTAAGTGGTCGGTGTCTCAATTTCGAGGGAACTTTAATTGTGAATTTGGACAAAGTGATATAAGAAAAGTGCAACGATGAGCCTGTCTAGATCATGTTTGTCTAACCGAACAATGAATGGAAAGGTAATTATGAATGAAACTCCATGTTTATTGACGTTTTATAGCTTAGTTTACTACTACTATCGTGTATCTTTCATTAGCATGTTTTTTATTGCCGCATGTGTTCTTACATTTCCATTAAGCAAATACATTGGGACTTTTAAATTGCTTTGATGCGATTTGTTTATATAAATAGAATCTAACTGGATGAGAGTTTGTCTAAGTTATTTTAACCCGCGATGAATACATGTTTACTGTAATTTGAAGTACGAATAGTCATTGTTGGAGACAGCTACTGATAACTCTATCTAATATTGAGAAATATAGTATTTGGTAAATTTGGTAATAATAATAGTAGTGAAAATCTTTTGGGGTTAGATCCAAGAAGTGTATTAAGGATCACTACTTTATTAATTAGCCGACGTTTCGATATTTTTAATATCATCCTCAGGCCACTGAAAGATATAACATCATCAAATAGTATGTATACAACCATTGAATGTAACAAATAAACATAAATATACATATTAAGAGAAAAAAACAATACAGGCTGTCCATTTTATCAGGGCCCTCGAGAATATCTCACTTAATATCGGTCGTACAAAAAAAAATATTTTTACGAAAATTGTGCCGATTTATATAACCTACAAAATGGTTTAAAGAAATTTGAAATCCATGGCCTACTTTAAGAGTTATGGTGGAAAATATCGAAAATGCAGAAAACGTCTAGGCCAAATATCTCCGTTATTTGAAGAGATACGAGAAAAATTCTAAGGCGAATTTTTTTTGCAACAGAGTATTTCAACGAGGTTTTATCTAATTTTTTTCAAAACCGCTGTATTTTAAGATTTACTCTTCAGGCTGTTAATAAAATTATTTTGAAACGGGCGGGAAATGGCGCCATTAAATAGAGTATTTTCCTCCCTTTTCAACGATATATCACATGCCATATTTATTCATTGGTACTACGTTAGTAATTATAAAAACATTTTTTTAAAACCAATATTTTTTTTTAACAAGCATTATACTTGCCGTGAAAAAGTATGATTAAATAAAACGATAAAATAATTCAATAAGTTGTTCAAATATTTGCTATAATAAAACATTAACACAATTAAGAAGAATAAAGTAAATTCAGGTAACAAAAACAAATTAATAATAAAAAGAATATAGCACACAGAACATTAATATTTATCTAATCCTCAAAATAATTTTTAAGATATCATACCAAGTGTTCAAAGTGTCCACCGCGATTTCTTATGCACAACCGAGCGCGGCGAGGCACGCATTTAAAACATTACTAGCATTTCGGGGGTAACTGTAATACATGCCTGTTAAATTCGAGCTTTTAGGTCCTCTATATTTTGCGGTGTCGTCGAAAACACCTTATCTTTAATATAATTCATTGGGGTTATATCTGGAGAACGAGGGGGCCATCAAATAAATCCATTGGTACCTATCCAATGTTGTGGCAAAATTTCGTTTAAATAATCTAGGCAAATCTGGGAATTGTAGGGAGGAGCTCCATCTTGTTGAAAATATTGAAAGTTGTGTCGATTCTCTAAAGGTAGGTCATCTAAGAATTCATTAAATTCATTTCTCAAAAAGTTTAGGTACTTTTGACCACTGAGGTGACCCTAATAAAAATAAGGACGTATTAAATTGGTGCCTAAAATATTTATCCACACATTTGTTGAAAAACGGGTGTATTTTCAGAAGTCCATTTGTAATGAATATTGCGATTAAAAAATCCATTATTGGAAAAATTTGCCTTGTGGGACCAAAGTATTTTACTACATATTAATGGATCGGCACGTTTCTTTTCCAACAGCCACCTACAAAAGGTCGTCCTCCTCGGTTTGTCCCCCGTATTAATATAAAAGTTGTAAAAAACACTCGCCACTAGCAGCATTTATCTTTACCTTTGGAATCATTTTTAATTTTTTAATTTGCCTAATCTGCCTAGGAGGGCAATTTGACCAGATCAAGACATAACTTTTTTGACTTGTATATCTCAGGCATTAGATCCGCCGCCCGGAAGAATTCGTTTTTGCACAAAAATTTGTATTCATTCGAGATTACTAATATGATTGTAAAATGAAGTAAATGATATACTTGAAATACAAAAATGAAATGTTAACGATAGTTAAATAAAATAAAGAAATTTTTAATGGTTAATGGTTAATGGTTTGTCCCCCGCTTGTAAATTGTGAAACTTTTTGGCTTTATAATACCGGTAACCATTTTTCTTTAAAATTTTTCTAGCACTTGTTTTATTTATATGACAAGCAATTTGAATTTCTCTTGATGTTTCCAAATTTTCTGTATTTTTATTTCTTACATAATTAATAACTCGGTTTACTTTATTTACATTATCAGTAACACTGTTCAACCTTGTCTTCTTCTTTAAAAATGAACCATTATTTTTCAGTTTCGTAGCTAATTTTCTGAACAGATTTTTATTCGACTGTAATGCTTGTGGAAATCTGTTTCTACTTGAGCTAATCCAGAGTTATAATTGCATTGGCAATATGTAACGAACATATTATAACGATCAATATGAGTGAAAATCATTTTTGAAAATTCTAAATTGTTAAACGAGTGTGATTGAGTGAGAGTTTAAGTATTAACTGAGATGATCTGTCAAAAAATTAAACTGTGAAGTTTGTTCATAGCCAACTATTTTAAAATAATTGAAATAATACTGAAACCATGAAATACAAACAAATGGATATTATACTTAAATTAATTGGTAAAGACATTTTAACTTTCTGTTGGAGGACCTCTATACATTGGCGTAACTGTGAATACTCTTTCCATAATTGTTCCATGTTGCTTTCTTGATTATTATTTTGTTTTTGTTACCTGAATTTACTTTATTCTTCTTAATTGTGTTTTATTATAGCAAAGATTTGAACAACTTATTAAATTATTTTATCGTTTTATTTAATCATACTTCTCCACGTCAAGTATAATGCTTGTTAAAAAAAAATTATTGGTTTTAAAAAAATATTTTTATAATTACTAACGTAGTGCCAATGAATAAATATGGCATGTGATATATCGTTGAAAAAGGAGGAAAATACTCTATTAATGGCGCCATTTCCCGCCCGTTTCATAATATTTTTTTTAACAGCCTGAAAAGTAAATCTCAAAATACAGCGGTTTTGAAAAAAATTAGATAAAGCCTCGTTGAAACACCCTGTTTTGCAAAAAAAAATTTCGTCTTAGAATTTTTCTCGTATCTCTTCAAATAACGGAGATATTTGGCCTAGACGTCTTCCGCATTTTCGATATTTTCCGCCATAACTCTTAAAGTAGGCCATGGCTTTCAAATGTCTTTAAACCATTTTGTAGGTTACATAAATCGGCACAATTCTCGTAAAAATATTTTTTTTTGTACGACCGATATTAAGTGAGATATTCTCGTGGGCCCTGATAAAATGGACAGCCTGTATATTGAAATTTTAAAAATAATTACTTGTTTTAAGGTCAGTTTCTAAAAATATTCAGAAAATGTAGTTATTAAATAAATAAAATATATATACAGGGTGTTGCATCATGAGAGGGACATAGCTTAATAGGAGGTAGAGAACATCAGTGGTAACCGGAACCTCCCATAGAAATGTCTCATTGGGCCTTCATTACGAAGTTACAGGGTATTAAATAATTTTTGGCCAAACCTGTTTTTTGTCATAACTTTGACAGGGAATGAAATAACGGATTCATATTTGGTACGGCTAATGTACTAACGAGCCCCAAGAGGTACATGTATAAAAAAAATATATCCAGGTCCGGATTCACTATAATTTATGTTTCTTCTTTGCATCAATAAAACATCACCCTGTATATATTTTTTTGAAATTTCGATACGATATTCGAAAAGAGCAAGAAAAAACAAACAAAATGGCCTATTTCATTTTTTTGTTACACCTTCGTGGTTATTTAAATACGTTGTTAAATGTGCAAGAAAATGGATTACAGAACCCTATTAAATGAGAGGCACGTGAAATAAATAGTTTTATAACTAAAATTTGCAAAAATTCTATTGAGCCTAGGTGGTCTGGGTGAATCCTAATTCCGGCACGTTTTAAAGGTCCATTTTGGTAAAAAACTGTGGTCCTAATAAGTAATCAGGTATGAAATAACAAAATTTTTAATCAATCACAGTAGGCTTGTTCAAAGAATAAAAGTGACAGATAATTTAAACCATTTAGGCCTAAGCAACCAGTTACTTTGATCAAGAAAATCATCAACATTTTATACTTAATAAAAATTGGAAAAGAGAACAAACTAAAATCTAAATAAATAAAATATTTTCCATTCAATTAACAATAAATAACAAAACAATAATTAACTGTGTTTAAAAATAAATCGAAATTGACACTAAAGTAAATTTTCAAAATGTCCTCCCCCACATTCTGTGCATTTTCTTGCGCGTTTAGAAAGGTCACCAATTGCTCGACGTATCATTTCTAGATTGTTCCGTATTTCGTCGCAGGTTGTAACGATGCGCTGGATTAAGTGTTGTCTACTTTCAACTTCAATGCTATAAACCTCGTTTTTTAAGTGGCCCCATAAAAAGTAATCACAAGGGTTACAATCAGGAGATCTTGGTGGCCATTCATGTGGACCCCCGCGTCCAATCCATCTATTAGGATACACATTGTTTAAGTGTTCTCTTACTTAAAGGTTAAAATGTGGTGGGGCCCCATCATGCTGAAACAACATGCCTCTTATACCGATATTTTCTAACATATTCGGTAAATGTTTTGAAGAAAATCAAAGTAAATTTCACCATTCAATCTTTCTTCAAAAAAATGTGGCCCTATCAAATGTCTATTCACAAGTCCGACCCAAACATTTACAGAAAACCTGTGTTGCGAACGGCGTTGGCGTACCGCATGTGGGTTTTCCTGTGCCCATTTATGATTATTTCGTGAATTGTTTACTCCATCCCTTGTAAATTGTGCCTCATCCGTAAATAAGGTTCTGTAAATGACTGGGCGATGGTTAGACAACCAATGAGAAAATGCCAGGCGGGGGATATCGTCGCCTTGTTGAAGACGCTGTACCTGCTGGATATGATATGGATGGTAACTTTCTCTTTTTAGGGTTCTCCATACTCGCCAATGAGGAATACCAGTTGCCAAACTGATTCGTCTAGTGCTCATATTTGGGTTTTCTTGAACTACGTTTATAATATTGTTTTGTTCCTGCACACCTTGTTGTAAAACACGCTCCACAACTGCAGAAGTAGGAAACTTTCCGTGTTGTCTTGCATACTGGAACACCGTACTAAAGGTTTTATGATTAGGGCATCGACGACCAGGAAAACGCAGCCGATATTCTCTTTCCGCCGACCTACCATTTCCATTACAGAAACCATAGATGAATATTATGTCAGCATATTCCACGTTTGTAAATTTTACTGGCATAGTTAAAATATTTTCACAAGTTTTCACTAACTAAATGCGGATTGTTGACACATTAAATTACTAACAAACAATTATTCAACTGTTTATTAGATTTCTTTTTATTATCTGTCACTTTGAACAAGCCTACTGTGATTGATTAAAAATTTTGTTATTTCATACCCGATTACTTATTAGGACCACAGTTTTTTACCAAAATGGACCTTTAAAACGTGCCGGAATTAGGATTCACCCAGACCACCTAGGCTCAATAGAATTTTTGCAAATTTTAGTTATAAAACTATTTATTTCACGTGCCTCTCATTTAATAGGGTTCTGTAATCCATTTTCTTGCACATTTAACAACGTATTTAAATAACCACGAAGGTGTAACAAAAAAATGAAATAGGCCATTTTGTTTGTTTTTTCTTGCTCTTTTCGAATATCGTATCGAAATTTCAAAAAAATATATACAGGGTGATGTTTTATTGATGCAAAGAAGAAACATAAATTATAGTGAGTCCGGACCTGGATATATTTTTTTTTATACATGTACCTCTTGGGGCTCGTTAGTACATTAGCCGTACCAAATATGAATCCGTTATATCATTCCCTGTCAAAGTTATGACAAAAAACAGGTTTGGCCAAAAATTATTTAATACCCTGTAACTTCGTAATGAAGGCCCAATGAGACATTTCTATGGGAGGTTCCGGTTACCACTGATGTTCTCTACCTCCTATTAAGCTATGTCCCTCTCATGATGCAACACCCTGTATATTATAAAATTGTTTATGTATATAAAAAAATTTAATTAAAATTATATAAGCATACAAAATTATCAAACATAATAAACATTAAGATAATACTTACATTAAAACTTAGTTTTCCGTGTATACCATAAAATTAAATAAATAATGTATAATACTGGAACATAACAGATACGGAGGATTTAATAAACATACAGTATATAACTAAAATTACCTATTCTTGCGAGAATAACAGTGACACGAATGTTATTATTTCTTTAAACCATAAGTATAAAACAGGGAAGGTACGAAACACATTGTATAATAAAAGAAGGAATAGTGATAAAAAACGCAAACAAATTCAGTAGGTACTTCAATAACTGAAAAATGCACTTATGGCCATCTTCCTAGATATTTATATCACAGATTGTTTATTTTATTAATTAGATTAAAATAACAAGAGTTTAAATTCTCAATATTTTTCCTCGAAATTACCAACTTTGATTTTTTTATATTCATTTCTTGAAATTTTCTTTTTTCTAAATTATTTCGTCTACCTATTGGTTTAGTCTCCTCGAAATTAAATTCATGGTCAAAATTTTTGCAATGTTCCACTAGAGACGTAACATTTATTTTATTTTTATTCTTAACATCCCTAGTGTTTTCTTTTTTTCTAGTATTTAAGTATCTACCAGCTTGACCTGCATAACTTTTATCACAATTCTTACATGATATTTGATAGACTGCAGACCTCTAGGTGTTTTTGATTTTAATTTTGTGGCATGCTATTATACTACAAAAAATTCATCTAATGTATAGAAACATTTGTCTAATAAATATAGTATTAATTTTCATTTAAAACTATTTACATTTTTTTTCCTGTTTCGTATCATCAGATAAACAATTGAATAATTTTAGATGTAGACAGTTGGGTGCATTTATCGATTATTATATTTGTAATATGGAATATGAAATTCTTCTTTTTGTCTTGTGTTTATAGCATGAAACTTTTTATTTATGATAAATTTCTCCTTGTTACTATAAACATGTATACGCAAATTATAAATTAAAAACTAACAAGGGCTAGAACTTTATAATTTCTAAAAACATCTCTGGATGAACAGATTCTGGAAATTCCTGCCATGATTCTTAAAATCTGCTTCTGTGCAATAAAAATGTCCGCTGATAAGGTGGAGTTTTCTCAAAAGGATGAGGTGCCGTACCTTAATTTAGACCCCACGTGTGCTTGTTATAAATTTAACAGTTGATCTTTTAATAGAATTTATTTTAAACTACTTATCAAATAAGAGATCGAATTTAGTTTTGATATTAATTGCTCACCGTGTACCTTCCAGTTGAGATACTGATCTACTGTTATTCCCAAGAATTTAACATTTTTACTATTTGACAGATGTTATTATTAATTTTGTCAATGTCAATATCAATGCAACTTTTCTGACGGTTGTAAAATCTTATATACTGGACTGGTCGAGAGGTAAGCGCACTTGCCTCTCACCCAAAAGTTCCGGGTTCGATCCCCGGTTGTGGCAGTGGAAAATGCTGTGAGAGGGATTTTTTCACTATACACGGATATTGGGTGTGTGTCCCTTGTCTCTAAATGTGTAGCCCCCTCCCACACAAGACTCTTCTAGAGCCTTCCGAGATAAGGGGTGGAACGTAATTACCTGTAGTGTTATATTATCAGCTTTTAAAAATTGTTTATAGGAACAATACCTATTATAAAACTCATTTAAAAAAGCATTTATGCATTAATCAAGCATGTTGAATTTGAGCATTTATGCTCGAGTAAATTTTTAATTTTATTTGATATCAGCCAATCTGCACACATTATCAAGTCGGCCTCAGATGTTAAAGTATCAATTTCATTAGTATAAGGTAAAAACAGAATCAGCCTCAAAATTGAGCCCCGTGGGTCTGCTAAATTATTTACCTTGTACCCTGTTCAGACACTTCCGACATTCCCATCTGCGGAGTTGTCGTTGGCACGTACAGTTGTCTATTTTTGAGAAAAGAGGAAATTCAATCTCGAGCTACACCACGAATACCATAGGCATACAATTTTATTAATAACGGGTCCGGCAGAATGAAGAAACCGTTTTAAATTGAGTTGTTTTTATTAACGGCTAAATTTTTTTTCAAAAATTTAACACAAGGTTCTTGAGCAAACACGGAATGTTTTTTAAATATTACATCAGTCAAATAGCTTTCTCCACGCTGTTAACACTCTTGAAGCCTAACACGAGAGTTTTTCATCACGCGCTCCAACATTTCAAATGGAATTGCGTCCGTTATTATATTTTAGTTGTTTCAAAGTTTGCGGTTGCTTAGAAAACACTTTTGACTTTAAGTTAGTAAATATATTAATATCGATTTATAAACAGGTTTTAATAGAATGTGATAAATATTCATATTATGGTCCTGGAAAATTAAAATTTTGTTCCAGGAAAGTCAGGGAATTCAAAATTCCAATGTTGGCGGGAACCCTGAATAAGTATAATTAAGAGTAATTGCAGTAACAATAAGGTTAATTAAAGGTAATTACAGTAACAATAAGGGTAATTGTAGTAAACATAATGGTAATTAAAGCAATTATGTCCACCCATCCGTCTGTGTGTATTTCACCTGCCTTATCTTTAGGGATATCTTATGTTGAAGAACCTTTTGCGTCTACCTGTCTTATTTGCCGAGAGTTTATGAAAGGGAACATTTACATTGATACTTTTTAGTGAAATATTGCAGTGCATTTAAGTACCCTTTTTCATTATTTGCCTTATGATTGTACTTCAAGGGTTTGATTTATATTATCAGCGCACCCCCTTTAACGGCTTTAGGTACAGAAACATCCTGACGCCACAAGTGAGATAGGTGTGAAATGCTGTTCTTTGACTTAGTGTTATATTGCACAATATTACGTCACATATATAATTGACCTAAATTTCCTTTCTAATTAGGTGTATTAAGGTGTTATGTAATCAAGAATAGATAATAAAATGAAAGTATTGTGTTAATTTTTTCACATGCAATATTTATGTCATTGTATTTTTGATAAGTGTAGACACATAGGTAGTCATGTCGTGTATCATGTCTGGGACTTTACATAGTACGTCACTTCGTCATCTTAGGACTCTTGGATTCATCCGGCCGTAGAGTCGTAGGTGTAGACCTACATGGTACCAAATTTGACATTTAATGATTTCTTTTCTCAACAGCAATATTAAGTAGTTTTATAATTTCGATATATTCAGTGTATAAGTGAAAAAATAATGACAAACTTCACTAGTTTTTTGATTTTAACTTTATTTATTTTTTAATATAACAGTTGTTTCGCCACACAGTGGCTTCTTCAGACGTTGAGTACTAACATACTAATTTTACAATGCACAGAATCAGGCTCGTGTAATAATATTTAAGATACTCTGTTTATAGAAGAATTTTATAATGTAATAATTATGTTTTATATGATAAGTATTCTGATTTTTTAAGTTTATCTTTTCTAAAGAATTTAATAAACGGGGTTTCAACCATTTTCCTTCTGTACGTAGAACTTTGAAGTCTTCTGATTCTCCGCTATTAGGTAGTAGGCATATGTAGAGTCCTCTTTTTTATTGGTGTAACTTCTCTTATGTTTTAATATTCTTTTTTTCGTAATTTTACCAGATTGAGACAAGTACCGCAGGTCAGCGCATAGACACCTGACTTATTTTTCATTGAAATTCTATTGTTTACATGTTTTCTTAAAGAGTTGCTAGTTTTAAATGTTACATTATCATTTGTTTTTTTTTTTCTAGAAGAAATTGATTCTGTTGGGGAGCCGATAAAGCATTAAAACTTTGAAGTCGGTATTTTGGTATTTTTCTTTTGGGTATATTTCTTCGATAGCTACATTAAATATTTTCTTACCAATGATATATTTTATTTCTGGGTTGTAATTATTGCTGGGTGCAATTTGTTTTATTATTTGTAGTTGTTTGGTATAATACCTCTCATCTGAGAGGGAATCGTAAAAGTCTAGCATGATCCGTACGCTTTTAGTTATATACCAATGTCTTTTAAAAATTAAAAATCTGTCTATTATTATTTTTTTAATATAAGGAATGAAATATCTGAAACGTATTAACTTTTTGCCAATTTTTTAATTGAGAACCAACTCTCATCGAAATATTATATAGACTTCTGGTATCATACCAATAGAATTTTATTTGTCATGTCCCAAGTGATTTGTCAATCGTTCATTATGATGAAATATTTCCAGAACAACTTCCGTTGCAAATTGCGGTAGCATTTTTAATATCCTAACTGATCAAACTAAGCATGAATGATATCAGGTTTAAACTATTATTAATCACCGGTTCTTAAAAATACGTTATTAAATTAGTTTAATATATTTTGGCTTAATCGATTATAGATCGCGCTTTACGCTTCCAGTTTCAGGGCATTCATTAAAATCTCAAGCGCCAGATGCAGGCTGAAAAACATCCTGCAAAAAGTGAAGAGTTCATTTTAAATTACAATTTATCACAATGATTAATGTGCAAATTGAATTTTGAAGCACAAAGACCGTTATAAATAGTTTAGATGGTAATTTGTGAGAATGCAAAACGAGCTATAAATTATGTCTATCACGTCTTTATTCAATTCATCAAAATTGAAACTGCTGTGCCGTCACACTAGCTTCTTGTATTATGTTGAACTTTATGACTTACAAAGAAAGAGAGGTGGGAACTTTCAGCAGATTAGGTGAAAATAATAAGGACAACTGTTTCACTGGCGTTAATATACTTGATTAGGTTTTAACCTAAACTGTCGTGCTTAACTCACTTCGAAAATTAGTTTTGACAATACAGGAAACCTCATATTTGTGTTTAGCCTTGAACTATGAAGTTGGCAAGATATTGTCATAACTATCCTGTGGACGTCAACACACTTTCCTGCTAAGGATCAATAAGCCAGCCTTTTCTGGTGTAGAACAGCTACAATTAGTTTAGTGCATGTGGACGAAATTCATTATTCCATTAAAAAAATATAATTAAATATTTATTGATTTCGGTTTGGTTCGATTTACCAGTAGGCATGATGAGATTATGACCATGGATATGGCTAGAAGGCGTGCTATATTCTTAAGTATTAACCAATTAGTTTACGTTGCAGAATTCGGTTAGGTTGAAATGTGAGTGGGTCTATACCAGGCCCTCCACTGCGACCATTCGGTCCATTGTTGCACACTCCTAATTTATATTTCATCCAATAGGTTCAGCTTCTTGATAAAGCTGGTAACCTTGTTGGCTGAGGGATTGTTAGGTCCTCAAGCAAAATCTGTCTTTTGCCAAATAATGAGAACCGAGTTCTTTCTGCAGCGGGACAAGTACACAGAACATGCCTTGGCGTTTCATCTTCCTCTAGACACAGACGGCATTCGGCGTTTTCCATCAGTCCAAGTTTGTGTAGGTGACGATTTAATCTGCAGTGCCCAGTGTATAAGCTGATTAGAGACATTAGAGTCCTTAGGTGTGAAACAACTTAAAATTTTTAAAAATTAAATATTTTTATGAATATTTCTACTTAAAACGGCCCTAGCTAGCTCAGTATCAGGAGTGAGGGAAAGTGATTAATGAGACAGAAACAATGTAAAATTTAATCCTATATTATAACCATAAAATGGGTGATCCTTAGGCCATGGAACATAAAAATACATCAATGCTAAAAGCAAATCAAGAGTTCTTCTAAAATCTACGGTATTCGAATACGCAATCAAGTCATAGAAAAATAACCACATTAATATAGAGAATTTTATAGCAACAAAAGGTAATTTACAAATATAGAAAAAAAACTAGAATTTTGCATGGTAACAAAAGGTAATATGACAAAATTTGGAGTATACCAAATATGTAGTTAGATACTCCGACATTAACACACAATTATAATTCTTAAAGTCAAAATCTCGAAAGGAAAGTTGGGCGCCACGGATTTGATTTTTTGGTCAAAAGCTGAAAACCATTCAGGGAGCTTAACTAGAACGTACTTACAGTTTACGATACCCTTTGTCACATGAAGCAGTAAGAGGCATTGACGGAAATTTTCCAAACACCTACTTGGAGGGCGTATTGTTCGAAAATGTACAATTTAACCCCTAATTCACTGAAGTATGCATGCACTAAACAAGGATCCCAAGGATGTCCTAATTTCACTAAGAAAGTTTCTAAAGTTTACACTTTGATGAAACAGTACAAGTACGCATACGGATTAATACAGTAAATAAAACAGAACTGAAAGTGAAAATCTGGTAATATGGCCGACTTGCCGTTTACATCGTAAATACATAGCGGCTTCCACTAACCAAATAAAACTTCCCTCTAAAGTGGAACTTAAGAAGGTAATATCGCCAGATTTTAACATCAAAATGAATCTACAATTAACTAACCAACTTTACACATTACTTGACGGCAATACAATATTTGCTGTCTTTATTTTTATTTTAAGCATTTTTATTCGCCTTGCTACTGTCGGCGGAACCCAATACCTCAACCGGAATCATCCCACTCGGCGCATTCTCTCTCTCATCTAAACGGACATTTTACACGTAAACCAATCAGGGCCTCGGATCCAAAAATACACCAATCATAGCCTTAGAGTAGAATCGAATAGATCGCGACTATGTGTGTGCCGATTTATATATGATATTTTACTAATATTTCGCTAAATTTACACACGATAAAAAATGGACCGTTACAGGTGTAGCCTATTTAACTTTATCAGTTTTTTAATTCTTGATTTCAAAGGATATGTGATGAGTTCTTTTGCATCGGTGTCGTTGACGACATACCGGTATCGTGTCGGCCAGTGAAAAAGCGCCCTAAAGTTTTAACTGAGTTTATCGCTACTGTTTCGATATGTTCAACGAAGGATAGATCATAGTTAAAAATAATTCCTAAGTCCTTAACTGACTCACATCTTGTTTGTTCATCATTATTTGCATTATAATCATATAGATAAGGGCATTTCTTGCGTGAGTAAGTTACGACTTTGTACTTGGAAATATTTAATGACAATTTATTAACACTACACCATTCAACTACTTTATTGAGCTGAAGGTGGAGTCATCAAACTCTGAAATAACGCTTAATATTTTTAGGTCATCAGCATACAACAGTTTTTAATCTTCGATTGATTGAGTTAGATCATCGATAAATATTTTAAAAAGCAGAGGTCCGTGGGTTGACCCCTGTGGTACTCCAGATGATGCAACATATAAATCAGACTTGTGACCTACTATAAGATAAAAATTGCCGTCGATTTGTTAGATATGAGCTAAGTAACGCCAACAGTGACGTACTGACACCAAACATCTCAAGTTTAGCAATGAGAATGGAGTGGTCTATGCGATCAAAAGCCTTCGAGAAATCTGTATATATCACATCAACTTGCCCCTGGCAATCCAATGTGTTAGATATATATTAAGTTACAATGAGTAAATTAGTCATTATAGATTTTTGCTCACAAATCCATGTTGGGACATAGATATGCAGTTTCTTATTAAAGGATATAATATATGACTGTAAATAGACATCTCGAAAACTTTCGCAATATTAGAAATGTTTCCTCTTCTAACTGTGCTGCCTTTATCCTTCATATATATGGATATGGATATTTTATTTTGTAATTTTATGTTGTAATATTTGGAACTTTAGTTGGAACTAATAGTAGCTGCTAACTGACACCCCGCTGGGCTATATAAGAATAAAAATAATATAAAATAAACACCACAGAAATTAGACAACCTCCATTTCCAGAAGCCCGAAGCTTGTGCGGAAGGGGGTTACACATTGAAAAAATGCAGACACAACCATTTCCTCCGACAGTGCCAGTGTCGGAGCCAGGATTCGAACCCGGTGGTACGATACCCCTGTGATTAATCGCGATTGCCACCTCGTGCCTTAATCCACCCGGCTACCGGCCAGACGAAAATATACGATATAAAAGCATTTATCACTTTTATTAAAAATATAGGGCGAGCGTGGGTGCGTGTTTACTATGTACATATTTCGATATGCGATGTAAAGCAACGTAAGGCGCGGTTAGTAGTTGGATGGGTGACCGTTCCAACGAAGACCGAGTCCTCGCCTCACAGATCTTCCAGCGGCTAGTATATCAATGTATGCGCGGAAGCTATACAAGCTTTGGCGAGGGTTGTATAGGGGATATACAATCCTTCGGAGGGGATGTAAAGCCGTCGGTCCCTTATCTATTAAATGTTAGGCAAGTAAAAGGTCCCTACTCTTCTTAACGGAAGAGGTTCGGCAAAATTCCTGGTTGGGGGTAGCTCGTCTACAGGCGTCGGTGTTAGGCCTCAGTAGCGGAAATAGGCTGACGTTAAATAAATGTATATAAAAAACTTTTGTTAATGCCAGTTTCTCAGTATTTTATCCTGGTGTCTATGAAACTAAGTAATAATTAGCACCTATTAGAGCATTTAAAGGTTAATTTTATTTTATAATTTTTCTTGAAGCATTTGTATCATCGAAGGTTTTTAATATTTTGAAATAATTTTTCATTGTGATATTGACATAACATCATTACATAACTTCGCTCGAATGTAACTAAAAAGGAATTATTATCATTATTAATATTAGATCGGAAGATACGCAGTACTCATGCTTGTTGGCACGTGGTACATTCGTAACGTGAGAGATGGTTTCATTCTGCCCTCTACACATTTGACAAAAAGGTTTTTCTTGCATCCTTGACAAAATCATTCCGAGAGCTTGAGTCCAATAGTTGCTGAACTTGAAAGAAATTTTTGCTGCCTCAATGTCCTCTATACCACTGTACTCGAGCACCGAGATAATATAGTTGTGTTCCCATATTACGTTCTGATCGCATCCAAAATTAGATTATTTTCTCTATTTCTGAGGAGTTCTGCAATGACTTTTAGCTCTTTCACGTATTTACCGACATATATAGTTCATTTTCTGAAAATATTAATTCAAATTAGTTCTGTTAAATCAAGTACTTTATGAAATAAAATATTCATTAGAATCCGATTGAATGTTGAAGAAAAAATTACAATTACCATCAGTGACTGCGTTTTAATTAATTGAAACTAGAATTTTTTATCAATTTTAAATACATTTAGTTTGAATAAAATATAATATTTTTAATTATCTAGACCGTTTTATCAGTAAGAATGTGATATCCATGCGATCATTATAAAAAGGAGTACGTGACATTACTAGCAAACTCAGAAATGTGTGTAAATGTAGACACTTAGAGATAATGAAACCTTACCCAGTAGAACAAAGGAAAAATAAAAAAGAGGAAAGAACCAATGTGTTTCCTGTTTCAAGAGCGAGATTCCTTTGTACTTATGTATGTAATTACACCCAGAGGTTTGCTTTCTTACAGCTTTAAGGTCTCCTATCTCTAAACACAGCATTTAAACTTACAGCGGGTTTATAAACACTTCGTGATAATAATTTTGCACATTTAAAAGCTGTGGTAAAGAGCTGTATTATTTTTGCAGATGGGTTATTATTTATTAAAATTTAAAAAAAAATGCTTTGTACAGTGGCACTGCTATGTTTGTTGATGTTATGGATTTATTTATTATTTAGGGCTTAGGTCACAGGTAAACTTACCAAATTTAAGTATTATTGCACTCAAAATAATATTAACCTGTTAAAATTAATATTTTTTATTTAACAGAAGATAAAGTACAAATATAATTAGTAATGATAGTTAAATTATAGTAATTGTACTATGCTGCGTGATACAATAAATTTATTTATTAAACGGCCCATAATCGATCCACTTCCACTTATTTTGAGAAAGATAATTTTGTTTATTTGTTGACCACCATAATAAGTTTCAACAAATTAATATTTTGTGATGACACGTGGTATTTCCTTATTTGACAACCGGTCACCTGCACTTTCCGCTCCAAATACATTTACATTACTAACTGCAGCTGATCGACCAGCTATCATGCCTATGCTCCACCATCAATTTCATATCAGCTCTTGATTCTAACCCGTATTGCACATGTAGTGTATACGCCTAGTAGGAGAAAAGGGAGGTGTACAATTTCAAAATAAACAAATAATCGAATATCACAGGCAAAATAATAAATAAAGAAAATAATTAAAAAAATAGATAAACAAATACTTTTTAAAGGATTTTGGATTTTTTCATTTATTTCGAGAGCATTACCTATATTTGTGCCAAAACTGCATTGTACCCATCTGAAATTAGTTTTTCGTTGCCGGACAAAAACACTTTCAGTTTCATATATTGCATAGGTAACAAAAAGTTCATAAATAACATTTATAATAAAAGGTGGAAGAAAGTAGTAAAAAATAATAATCTATATACTAGCAGTTTATCTTACATCGGATAACTACTGTTATTAAAGGCGTTTTACACGCTTGTAACCAAAGATTTAATTAAAAGCTTAAATTTGTTTGGATTACCAAAAATTAAAAAAAGTTTTTCAATGAAAAGTTAATCAATTTTATTATTTTTATTGACATTTTCGCTAAAATAAAAAGAAAATGTCGTACATTCAACATGTTACAACACACTTTTCCTACATTGCCATCATGGGTCGTTTTTATTGGCCTTTAGCTTTTCTGTAAATAACACTTAAATTCAGTGAATTTCTAGACTTAATACTTAATAATTTTTAAAAGCGCTTGGTGCTCGGTAGCTCTGGTGTTTGTAAACTCCTCGGTAAACTATTTTTTTTTTTTTTTTTTTAATAAATATCTGCTATTTGTACCTAGCGCCTTCGCCAGAATTTTAAATTTGGTGCATTTACAGTTTGCAAGTTAGATTAACAATTTGCATACTGTAATTTAGTATTGGAAAGTTATTAGAACTTAAAATTGTGTAACGGTATATCATATGCTTTTAGTTACCTACCACATGCAGTCTGTTTTCAAAAGATATCGCAAAATTTCAGTTGGTGATTTTAGAAATCAAAACAGATTGTTATGTAATCCTAATTACCATTCTATGAAAATACATCACCGAGGTGTGACAGTCTTTCAAGCTCGACTCATTTTACTGTATAAGCCTCTTGCTCCACTGAAAAGTTGTGTGAGATTGTTTATATCTTAAATTGACGAGTATAACACGTTAATTAAAGGGAACGATAGCACAATGGTTCACGCGTCTAGCTTTCACCCTGAGTGTACTTAGCAAAGTGGGTTCGAGCCCCATCTACTCCAAAGTAATTTTCAATTATATATTACTCTCAAGAAGTGGTTCGGATCCCACTATAAACTGTAGGGCCCCGTCTCCTTTACTTAGTCAGGGTGTCCAGCAACCTGGAAAATATGGAAAACCTGGAAAAGTCAGGGAATTAGAAACAGTCAGGGAAATCACAAAAATCAGCAAATATCAGGGAATTTTTACTAAAATTCTGGAAAAGAAAGGAGCAGCTTCAATACATTTTTTGAACGTTGATTGGTCAGGTGATAGGAAATATAAAGGAAAAAGTTAAGAGATAAATGAAATTTTTCATTTGTACTTCATCTTTTTTCATCGCTTTAAATAAATCGATATTTTAGATCCTTGATGTAGAACTTATTGTTTTTGAATTGCGAATTTAGAAAGTAGAAAGTAGAAATATAAATTAAGCATTTTGAGAGTAACTCTGTCCTTTCCTCTGAAGTGCGTCCTTCCTCTTTTTCTACTTCCCAATGGTTCTATTTCAAAGATCCTCTTGACCGTGTTACTGTTCTTCATATGATCAATCTATCTGAACCTTTCAACCTTTATTATCGTTGTTGATTGTACCTGCATCGCTATACAGGGTGGGGCAATAGTGCGTCGGACCTCGATATCTCGAGTTCTACGATAGCTAGAAATTTTTAAAAAAATTGCAAGTAAACTAGATGAAAAAGTCTATAACTGGAAATTACTTTCGTACATAAAGGACGAGCCAAGACGAAATTACAGGACCAAGTGCCTTTTTTTTTAATGGAATATATATATATATATATATATATATATAACTAATAAGTTTTCTAATGTTGCATAATAAGTTCTCTACTAGTCAACATGGCTTTACTAAACATAAAAGTATAGACACCGCTTTAAGCGATTTCTTGAATAGTGTTATGAGTACAATTGATAAAGGCCAAGTAGCTTTAGGACTCTATAGATTTTTCAAGAGCTTTTGACTGTGTGGACCACTCTATATTGCTAACGAAGCTTGAGAGGTATGGAGTAAGGGGTGTTGCTCATGATTGGTTCGTGTCATATTTGTCAAATAGATATCAGCAGGTTTGTATTAAAAATGTTGTATCGGGCTTAGAAACTGTCAGCGTTGGAGTACCTCAAGGGTCTATTCTAGGGCCCACACTTTTTATTATTTATATTAACGATATGTTGAAATTTATTCAACGTCCATCATGTTTGATAGCGTCTTATGCCGATGATACAAACATTTTAATAAAATCTAATACCCTAGCTGATGCTGAACACTGCAAAATCAATTTATGATAAAGTAATGCTGTGGACTCAAAAAAACAAATTGTGTGTTAATCAAAGTAAAACAACTTGCATGATGTTTAGAACGGTACAGTCTAACAATGCTCTTATGTCCAATATTCTTTTATCTCCAACTACAAGCGTCAAATATGCCAATGATTCCAAAATGCTTGGATTGAGAATTGATTGTAACCTCAAATGGTCTAACCATATCCATGATATGTGTTGTAAACTGTCTAAGACCTGCTATGCCCTGGCAATAACATCGAAACAATGCAGTGAATCAATTGTAAGGCAACTATACTTTGCATCTTTTCATTCTTGTATTAAGTATGATATTGTGCATTGGGGTTCATCATCTGAGGCTCATAGAATCTTCCTTTTGCAAAAACGGGCTATACGCATAATAGCTAATCTTGGGTACAATGTGTCTTGTAGGGAAGCCTTTAAGAGATTGAACATTCCTACTTTAAGTGCTCTATATATATATGAAATATCGGGTTTTGTTTACAAAAATAAGGCTAAATTCGATGAAATAAGAACAGATCATCAATATAACACTAGAAAAAAAAAATCTCCTCCTACCCGAAGAACATAAAACAAGTTTGTATCAAAAAGGTCTGTTTTTTATGGGTTGTAAATTTTTTAACTGCTTACCAGAAAATGTTAGATCAATGACAACTATTTTTAAATTTAAAAGGGCTTTAAAATCTTTATTGTTGGATATAAACTGCTATACTGTTGACGAATTTGTATCTTCCATGTAATCTCTACTGTTTTTAATATATTTTGTTACACGTGAGTTATGTGTTATATTTTACTTAATTTATTTATTTGTTTCTATTTACATGTATTTTTTGTGTTAAGTGTCACAATGTTATTTGTAAGTTCTTTATATGTATATAATTATTGTAATTATGTCAACAATATTTCTTAACTGCACGTCTGTACATTTTCTGAAATAAATAAATATTATTATTATTATTATTATTATTATTATTATTATAGCATATATCAGTACATTTTTTGAAGCCTCTTTCTAGGCTATATTCATTCCTATGTTAGCATTGAATATCTCCCAACCACTTGGATGTAATGAATTTTTTTGTTGAAATAATGCAATCTGCAGATGGATATTAAAAAAATCACCAGTCACAATTATTATGGGTTTTAAGAAAAACTTATGTGAATACCAGTTACGAGACATCTAATTAATGTTTTTGAAATATTTTCATTTCCTAAAAATGTACAAAGTGGCCAAACATTATTTTTCAATTAGGAACATTTTAAATTGAATTTTCTCAATTTTTTCAAATGGAACACCCTATACATTTTTCGACGATGTGATGTAGAAATGAAAAACGAACATTTTTTGTAAGTACTTCCCTATTTCTAGTTGCAACCAATTTCGTTTTACTGACCAATAATTACAAAATTCAAAAATAAACTTATAAAAAGAGGTTTCTTCAAATAACTCAGTAGAAAAAATTATAGTAAATGTTCTACATGTTGCCCATTTTGATTAATACACACATCTCTATGCGCTTTTGAAATTAAGTTCCCACTGTTCCTAAAACTGCCGGTGTGATAGATATAAAGGCAGTTATTATTCTTTCCTTGATATTTTGTACTGTTGTTGGTGTGTCTCTATAAACAATTTCCTTCACGTGTCCCTATATAAAGAAATCCACTTTTGTAAGATCTGGGGATCTAGCATGCCATTTAGCGGATCCATTTCTTCTAATCCATTGATGAGGGTAGGTATTATTTAAGTGGTCTCTAACTGCATCTAAATAATGTGGTGGAGCACCATCTTGCCGAAACCACATCCTATTTCGAATTCTTTCAGAGAGATTTACCAATAATTGTGGCAAATAGTTTTCCAAAAAATGAAGATAAATAGCTCCAGTCAATGTACCATCAAAGAAATGTGGCCCTATTGCATGTTCTCCAATAAGTCCTCCGCAAACGTTTATAGACCATTTGTATTGGTTATCAACTTGCATAAGAAAGTGAAGATTTTCCGAAGCATAATAATGGAAATTGTGCCTATTAACAAATCCATTTTTATGAAAAGTTGCCTCATCACCGAATAAAACAGTATTGAAGAAGTTGACATCATGTTGTATTTTACCTCTGGCCCAATTACAAAATTGTAGGCGCTTTTGAAAATCGTCATCAGATAATTTCTGGTGCATTTGAATATGAGTTGCATGCAACTTATTTGTTTTTAAGATTCGACCCACAGACCGTCTACTTATTCCTACTAATGAGCTCACTTCTCTTTGACTAACATGGGGATTCTCAACCGTTGCCAGCACCACAGAAAACTCATTTTCTTCGTTCACAACACGTTTTGTTCTTTCACTTTTTTTATATTCGACATTTCCATTTTCCAGAAATCTACCGAGAAGGTTTTGAAAACTGCTAACATCAGGAATCTTTCTTTCAGGATAACGTTGGTGATAAATTCTATTGGCAATTAAACAATTTCTGTCTGACTCGTCCAAAACAAAAGTCATGTCTGCAAGTTCCGCTTTATTAAAATTCATATTTACAGTCTTATGATTCCAATATTTAGAAACTGATCTGGATTTAATTTGAAATAATCCTGGAAAAGTCAGGGAATTTGACAATTGAAAATTTCTGGGTGCCCTGTCACACAAGTCTAGGCTTGAGAGGCTCATTCAAGTTATCTAGAAGATAGATCTATTTAGAAAATATTTTATTTATAATTTCTTGGAGATACCTTGTGCGTGTATTGGTTCTATAAGCTTTCTGAAACCATATTAATTATTTTAAATATAAGCCAATATTGTGTGTCTTTGTAAATATCGAATATAAATGTGTTTGTTTCACAAAAATGTATGCGGTATTAATTAAAATTCCAGTAAGATTCTTCTTCCGTATACAACCATCTTATGTAGTTCTGATAAAAGTATTAGGAGCATCATTAGCTTGTCGAAAAAGAAAAAGAAATAATTTTTAGAAATTTACGATTTTTATCCTTTACAGCATTTTTTTTATTAAACCTCTCAGGGACGAAGGCGAAATCCTTATTGGGTTTAAGGAAGATCATAATAATCATTCTCAAACGACAGTTTCCTTCTGTGACTCTGTTGTCCCCTATTCTATTGAAAAATTTATAGCTGCCAGACAATACGGTTAAAATTGCTATAGAGAACAAAAGCACATGTCTTGCATCCTTCTTGCCCTTGTCTGGTAAATAATTTCCAATTTTACTCCACTACTACTTTTTGTGACAGTGATTCATTAGGGGCATTACCACCTCTATTCTTTTCGAGCCGTTTCGCTACACAAGCTCTTTTCATAAGTGGAGACGCATTCTTTGTCGCCCACTTGAAATGAGTAGACTACTTAAAGTTCGGCGCAAAATGATATTTGTGCGAAGTGCGAAGAATCAAAAAGTTATTTGTGCAACAAGAAATAAAAGTCTTACTTTCTCATCTGTATATAAAGCTGAGAGCAGACTTTGAATCTCGAAAGTTTCAAGCATATATATATATGGGTTTCAGTCAAAAAATATTTATAATAAAGGCCCAGACTAAATAAAACTCTTTGTTATTTGTCAAGCTTTCGGAAATATTTATTTCCTTCCTCAGGACATTAACTTGAGATTCTTGTCATGAAGTTACAAAAATTCAGAAATTTAATTCTAGTCCTCCATTTTATGTTGGTACAAATCATGTTTTATATTATAAAAAAAAATTCCATGCAAATATATGTAAAATATTCATTAATTTAAATTAATTAACAACACACAACAGAATTAAAAAATATAACTGATTAAACGCATTACAAAGGTTAAAAACGATCGCAATCTAAATGAATATTTCAATGTTAGAAAACAAACGTGTATCTAATACAACGTTGGGTTCTGCAGAGACTCTGCATTATGAACAAGTTAAAGAAATTAAGTTCCGCAAAATCCTGTCAAGGGAGATTTTCCTTGGCCTGGGGGGGAGGGGGGGGGCGGCGTCAATATTTAGTGCATGTATATTCTTTAACACCCTATAGTGGATTCTGTGAGTCGGAAAAATAGGAAAATATTTTCTAACGCAACGAAACTAGTTACCCCTCCCCCCGTTTTCGAGGATGCTGAACACGATGGCGGTGGTTTAAACTCTTTCTGAATTGACCGTCACCCTCAAACGGCCAATAACCACCCCCAAAAGGGGTGAAACGCGAACACACCGGCTCATACCGAGAAAAACTGCGTCACCTCCCGTTTTCGAGGATGCTGAACACGATGGTGATGGTATAGACTCTTTCTGAATTGACCGTCACCCTCAAACGGCCAATAACCACCCCCAAAAGGAGTGAAACGCGAACACACCGCCTTATACCGAGAAAAACTGCGTCACCTCCCGTTTTCGAGTATGCTGAATATGATGGGGATTCTGGATCTTCTCCCCGAAGCAAAGCAACCCCTGAACCGGACAAAAACTACCCCGTGAGACCCTGCCTTATGAAGTGGATAAGAAAATTCCGATATAACAAAATGAATAACAAATCATTGAATACAAACCGGATGATGATTCCTCGTTTGTTGACTGATCTCTTACCCTAAAAAATAGGCGCATATATAGGGTCTGGTTAGGTTATTTGGTGATTTTCAGGCGGGGAAATCTGCTGTATGGAATCAGTGGTAAATTTCATATATTTTATTATATTCACTTATGAACATGTGTATTTGACGCATACAATTACTTACTTGCTATATATATAAAACTAAAACAGATTCCTTGACGCATACAACTACATATCCACTATATATCCATACCATACATTTTTATTGACGCAGGGATGGGGTTGACTCGGAGAAATTCAAAAGCACCGCCGTCTTGTTCAGCATGCTTGAAAACGGGAGGTGACGCAGTTTTTCGCGATATAAGACGGGGTTTTCGCGTTTCACCCCTTTTAGGGGTTGTTTGTGGCCGGTGGGGGTGACGGTCAACTCAGAAAGAGTCTATACCACCACCATCATGTTCAGCATGCTCGAAAACGGGAGGTGACGCAGTTTTTCGCGATATAAGACGGTGTTTTCGCGTTTCACCCCTTTTGGGGATTGTTTTTGGCCGTTTGGGGGTGACGGTCAATTCAGAAAGAGTCTATACCACCACCATCGTGCTCAGCATCCTCGAAAACGGGGGGTGACGCAGATTTTCTCAATATAACACGGTGTTTTCGCATTTCACCCCTTTTGCGGGTTGTTTTAAGCCGTTTGGGGGTGACGGTCAACTCAAAAAGAGCTTAAACTATCGCCATCGTGTTCAGCATCCTCTAAAACGGGGGGGGGTAACTAGTTTCGTTGCGTTAAAAAATATTTTCTTTTTTCGAGGTTTTTTCCGACTCACAGAAGCCACTACTACCAAGAAGATGTTTAATCTCCCTGGGTGAGGCGTAATTGAGAATTGGAAAATTTAGTACTATACTTCTTTGTCAACAGCTTGAAGATTATTATTATATTGCAGGCCACGCCAACAAATACCAATACCTTCCCATTACACTAAGATTTGACGACAATCCTCAAGCTGCTGAATAAAAAATGTAACATAACCTGTGTCTGTAAATATATATTTCTATTTATTTCCAGTAGCAGTAATTGTTTGTCAGTTATGACGTACTTCATGTAGCATTGCTGGATATATTTATCTTTCTCTAGGTTATCCTAATAAAGCCCCTGTGTGGGAAATGACATATCCTATGTCATGATGGGAAAGCAAAATCGATATATCCCTCATATTCGGAACCTATATTTATAAAATAACCTAGCACGATACGAATATTTTTTTATGTTATCTAAGCCAAAAGTAAATATAAGAACAACACTGACGTAGTGGTGAGAGGTAAGTGAAACCTCTCAAATGGTCAATTGCTACTATACACCATAGATGTCTCCATGAGCGTATAGCGACTTGCGATTCTGCAAGTACCTGAGATAGGCGACCTTTCAGTCCTAGGTGGACTTAACCTACTGATATAGTATATGATTTGCAGGAGACAACTACTCAGCGGGCAAATACCCCGACCTGCATTGAATTACACCTTACAAATCATGAAAGAATGGTAACCAATATCATTTGTCAATTCCCTGACCAGACATAGATCGGTTTCGAACTTATTAGTTCTCATCAGTATGCCATAGGTCATGGAACAGACAAATGATAGTGGCCAACCTGCTAGTTTTATACAAAATATAGTGAATTGAGTAGTGGTGAGAGGTAAATGAAACCTCTCAAATGGTCAATTGCTACTATACACCATAGATGTCTCCATTAGCGTATACACAAATACCAAAACACTTGAACACTACATTAGAACCTTCGAGGTGCGTTTCGCTAACTATGTCAGCTTCATCGGAAGGTGATAATTTTTAGTGTGGCAACCGTACAGTGTTCCCAAAACTTGTTGAAAGTGTCCTGCAATGCTTTTCGTAACATGGATTTTTAAATCATTTGCAACTTTTATCTACAAAACTAAATGACGACTTTATAACTCCCCAGATGGTGCCAACTTGATTGATGGAACGCGCGTTGAGTATAATGTTCGGTGTCTTGGGATTTGTGAATAGAATTAATATTTAGATAAGGAAATACGTAATTTAATATAAAATACAGTAGAGAATCCAATTAAATAAAGCGAAATGTAAAGTTTACTAATAAATAATCGGATGAAATGTCCCTTAATAAATACATTCGGATGAAACACTGATAAGTCGACTATTCGTCAAAATTTAACACAATTGCTTTTTCATTGGATTTCATTGATTCTAATTGATTCTAAATTTACCGTCCTCCCTTTGTTTAATGAGTATTTCCCAGCTATTAATAGCTAAAATGAACTGCTGTTAAGTAAAAATTTGCATACTTTAAGCGAATGACATTGTGGAAATACATTGTCATTCCCTTGGACTAAAGAATCCTTAGAGAAGTGTTAGTTGAAACGTGATACTTACAACTCATGGATTTTAACGAATTTTATGAAACGAAAGTCGATATTACAACAGATTACATTTTACATAACAGTGAAATAAAGCGTAAACCTGATATTTGTTTAACGTGACTCTGAAATCTATTCGAAATTGATAAAATATGATTCATGAAACGTGATTTAACAAATATGCAAATTAATATGTCGTGTTCATTGTTTACCGTAATCACATTTCGCTGTTGTTTGTTTTATTGCTGTATTCATAGATCCTCATGACTGGTGGACCATTTTCGTTTGTGGGTTGAATGGTAACAATATATTAGTTAATTAATCATTGCATTTGACGCGGAGTAAATACTGTTCGTAACTTATTGTGGTGTCTGTGTAAATTAAATGTATTTCTGCTTTATCACCGATTTTTTTTCTAAAATTGTGGAAATAGTAATAAAAAACAGACTTATTAGTGCCTTATTTAACAAACATGATATACTTGGGTTTAGAGAAGCTGGATCCACCCAGGCTGCGATCAGCCTGCTTGCAAAAAATATATACAAATCTATGGACAATCGAAATCCTAGTATTCGGAGAACGAGGGATCTCTACGAAACACCTAAAAGAAATTGATTCTTATGTAAACCGACCTGGCGAATCCGATTTTGGAGTTCGCCAGACAATCCGGAATTGCGGAAATTTCCGAAAAATGGACAAAAGGACATATAACGCGATCCATACACAAAGCACAAAATCCTTCCCAAATTCAACAGACAGAAACTCTTCCTCAGCAAAAAGCTTTCCTACCCTACATCAAAGGTGTCACAGACAAAATTTCAAAAGTCCTGAAATCCAATAACATAAAAACCATATTCACAACACACCAAACAATTTCCAATTTAATCAGAACCCCAAAAGACCAAATACCTAATGATTCCCACGGTGTATACGAAATGCCTTGCTCAAACTGTCCCCAAACCTACATTGGACAAACCAACAGACGGATTAACAATAGAATATATGAACATCGTCTTGCAGTTAGAAAATCCGATCCCACATCATCACTTGCCCAACACCGCCTTCTAACAGGCCATAATATAGACTTCGATAACACCAAAACCATAGCACCATCATTTTTCCAGAAACCGCGAATCATCCGCGAAGCAATTGAGACTGAAAAACGTCCCAATTGTCTAAACAGAAGGGATGACGGTCATCGTCTTCCAGTCGCTTGGAAATCATTGATCTCCAGGCTAGCCCCACAATATTCATCCACATCTCATAATCCTGATAGCATCCGTTCTGCTCTGATGCCTCCATCAACAGACCCTCAACCCCCCACCACTCTCCCACCCACAGACAGATTTCTTATAAATAACACTTCGTCCGATACTGCCAGCGAGTTCGCTCTAAGGAGTAGGCAGATTGAGGCCTTAGAGACGGATCGTGGTGAGAATCGGAATCGAACCAGTTCCACGAACTCCTAGCATTATTTTCTTTGACAATTTTTACTTGACCCACTTTTTCTCTTGAAAATGGCTCCAAAACGGGAGCCGAAACGTCGAGACATTAACAATCTCAGACGCGGTTCAACCCGAGAACCTAGTATTTTTCATACCAACGACCGCGGAAGCTTCTCGGAACATATATAAGTACATTTACACTTTATGTTTAGTACATGTTATTGCAAAATTTCAATTTCCTCTCTTTCATACCCTGCGTACAAATTTATTTTTGCAGGGTTTATTGCACCGTAAAGTAATATTAACTATAAATGTTATATCAATAATAATAATAATAATACTTTATTCATCCAATAGATCACAAAGTGATATAGGACAAGTCAAGGTACAAATGTAGAATTACACTACTAAAGAATACAGTATGAACGAAATATGAAAGAGAAACAAAAATAAAGAGAGAGAAGACAAAGGAAAATTTAATGCATTAAGTATTCCTCAATGGAATAGAGTGCTTTACTTAAAAGAATTTTTTTTAATTTGGGAAAAATTTATTGGTATTATTTATACTTTTTATATCAATACTTAGCTTATTTTAGAGTGTACATCCTATGTAATATGGGTTATTTTTATATATTTCAAGTCTATGTATATTGTACTGCAGATTATATCCATGCCGTGTGGGGTAATCATGATTTACATTGAGAGAATTAAAAGTTGACAAGTTATTTTTAACAAATTTTAAGATTTCGAATATATAAAGACAAGATAATGTTAAAATATTTTGATTGATAAATGCCTATTTACACGACTCCCTATAGTTTAAACCGAACATACAACGGATAGCTGTTTTTTGCAGTACAAAAATGCGACTTGCTGAAGATGAATTTCTCCAAAAGATAATAAGAGATAAGATAATATATTATATATATTTATTTTCATCTTCAATAAATTATTATTATTAAAATAACTAAATGTCTTGTCCGGATCTAGAGCGATACAATTAGAAAGCAAATCTCTACTCCTTGCTATAAGGGAACAAGAAGTCATGACTGCCTTAATACAAATAGAGAACAAAGACCTCAGGAATTGATGAACTTTCCATTTTAACCATCTTAAATATAGACATTATTATTCAACCATTTGTCTACTTGATCAATCACTTTTCAAGGTCACTTCCTAAATTTATTCTAAACTGCTCTAATCATTCCATTATATAAAAAGGTAAATAATGAGGACATGCATCACTATAGACATTTCTCATTACTTAATGCTCTATCTAAATTATTGGAAGAAAATATTTCTAATCGGCTGATGAGCCATTTCGAAATGAATAATATATTATGCCCATCACAGCGCGGATTTAGGTCAAACAAGTGAAGCTTTATACAATAAAAACTAGTGGTATCATTATTATTCTATTTATCAAAAGACTTTTGACACGATCTGTTTTTTATTGTTAAACTGTCTAGCTGTGGCTTACCTAAAAATATTCTTCGGGTTAGGTCATGCATGGTAGGGCGAAATATAATATGTTGACGTCAATGGTACCAGATCCAATAAGCAGGATATTAAGCTTGGTGTTCCCAAGGGTCAGTTTTGAGACTGTTCTTAGTATATGATTTACGCAGTTATATTACAAAGAGATAGATTACAATGTTTGTAGATATCACTGTAACAGCCGATAATCAACAGCAATTGGTTTCAATAATTGGTTGTTTAATTGATGAGTTCAGTGCAGTTCAGTCTTATTCTTAATAATAATAATAATAATAATAATATTGGCCACTTGTGATATATACTTGTATATATGGCAAGCCATTTAAAACAAGATCGTGTATAATAATAAAATATCAAAAAGAACATTATGAAAAGAAAACATACAAGACACGAGAATAAATATAAAGATAAAATTATCCAGATACAAATTCGTCAACGTTATAAAAGCATTTTTCTAATAAAATGTTTTTAATTGTCTTTTTAAATAATTTGTAGCAATTTATCGTCGGTTATATTTTAGAGAATGTTTAACTATTGGGGTTTTGTGTGGAGAAATTGTGAGTAAAGCACCATCCAAGTCCTCTTACGCATGTTTATCACATACTTGATTAAAGATGTTTATATATACAGTATACTTCAAACATTTAAATATATGGTATAGTTAAAATATTATTGTTTAAAAATTGCTCTACAAGTTTCTTTAAAATTTATTTTAAAAATTAATCGCACTATTCTTGATTGTAGAATAAACATTATACCTTTATCTTCTCTACATCCCCAACTGAGTATATTTTATGAAATATGTGGGTAGGCCAGGAAATATTAAATGTTTAGTAAACCACTTTCATTTAAAATATCCTTCATTTATAAAATTCCAAATTACGCTGTGTTCATTTTTTTTGCAAACGTTATTAATATGATCCCACTATAACCTAGAATCGTGGAAATTGCTCAGGAATTTTGTTTCATGTGATAATTTAACATTGAAAATTTGAAAGGTTGTTGGCAAAGGATTTTAATGTGAATATTCATGAAAACTGTTTTACTTTTGTTTAATATTAATTTGTTTCTGTCGCGCCAAGCACTTAATTAAGTCAAGCTGCTGCAGCTGAAACTCGAACTCAGGAGTGGTACGGCAACTAGCCGTGTTGGCTTTCACACAACTTCTCTAGCCCGCTTCTACCAACTCGGTAACTCATGAAGAACACCACTAAATGTCCGTACCGTAGCCAGATATCCGGGAATCCTTTAGTTGTAAGCCTAACACATAAACGTTGAGCCACTGAGCCGGTTAATTATTACAGTATAACAGGCAATCAAATTTAATACAATTTTCAACAGAAATTATAACACAAACACCTAAATAGAAGATCTTAGAATCCCATAACTTTGATAAAGAACATTTCATCATTGCCAGTAGAAGTTAAAGATTTCTTAAAACTTATAGTCTTTACTTCAGAAAGCACTAATGAAAAATGGATTTTCGAGGTATACAATGCAGAAGTCGCTGGGGCCATACAGACAAAAACCCAGGAGGAAACCGAGAAACCAGTAGCAAAAGCATATCTACCTTACGTGAAAAGGACGACAGATACAATTGGCAAACTTCTACGTAAGCATAACATAGAAACAATATTTAAAACAGACCGAAAAATCAGTGCAGTCCTCCGTAATCCAAAATCAAAAACTACCCTAGATTGCAACAAATCATACATAGGACAGACCAACAGACGTATTAGTGTAAGAAAGGAAGAACATATGAATGCAGTACGAAAAGAGGAGAAAACATCGTCCCTAGCACAGCAGCATGTAAAATCCACACGACACAAAATAGACTTCGACAACACCAGAACAGTAGCTAATATCGAGCATTATAGGTCAAGGATTACCAGAGAGGCCATAGAGATCGAAAAAAGACCACAAAATCTTAATAAACGAGATGATACGCAGAGATTGCCCAGTTCCTGGAAGCCCGCTCTTGTGAGAAAATACGTAACCGAAGACACACGACGATCCACCGTGGACGAACCAATCACGAGGAGGCATGTTCAAGTATTGGCAAATAGTGAAGAAGCACAGCAACCTGACCGAAATGGACCTATCACGAGGAGTCAGAGCCGAGCGCGGACCAATCAAGGAGAACCACGGCATTCGGCGGCACCGATTGGGCACGAGGATGCCCGACCACCGGCGAGAAGTCACGTGGAGCGTGACGTTTCAGCGAGGCCACTTGTCGGGTTGGCTCAGGCGCCCACTACGCCTGCCACAGGTGGCGAGGGGCCGGTAACACGTAGCCAAACGCGCAGGCGCGCCCTAGACTGGAGCATATATAAGGAGCCGCACAACGCAGGGAACGTCAGTTCAGTTCGAGCAACGAGAAGCAGCAGTAGGCAGCTTTCAGTGAGAATCTGAAGATGGCAGATGAGAATCTGTCGAAACGTGGTTTAGACAACCGTGACTCCTGGAGGAGTCGATCATCGACGCTGGAAAGCACCCGGAAGTACAACAACACACAGATATATATATATATATATATATATATATATATATATATATATATCTATATATGTATATATGTATACTAAAAAATATATATATATATCTATATATGTATATATGTATACTAAAAAATATATATATATATCTATATATGTATACTAAAAAATACCATAACTTGGAATGCTGGAATGCTACGAGGATGATGCGAGGCCTCCTTCATCTCAGGATGTCACTAACTGCAGACCGGTTTCGATCTAGTTTAGGGTCTCGTCAATGCAGCGCAAGTGATACCTTCAATACCCGGAGTTCGCATCTTATAGACACTGTTAAGTTCCACCGCAGTAGAGCGTAACTAGCGCCACCTCGAAACAATCCAAATCGAAAATAAAATGGATGATCATCACTGAATAAGCAATTTTATAGCAGAAGGAAATTTTATAAAAATATAAAATATAGGAATTATAATATTCCAACCTGTCTGCAAGTGCCTTATATAAATAAGAACCAATATAGCTATTCCCCCTTACGAGCGCTGAATTATATGGTAAAATTTGCGTATTTTGTTTAGTTAGCACTAAAATACAATGACTTGGAATGCGTGAACTGTGTTTAGACGAATTTGGCGAGATATTTGCTAAAAACTTTTTTAAATGCATTTTTAGAAAGAACTCAATTATTTTGTTTTAATTAGCGCTTGAGAATATTCTAACATATTTTTCGAGATTTTTGTCTTTACTTGCCTTCGTCTTCTGGACTAAGTCATATTCGTAATAAATAGCTAAAACACTAAAACTTTGTCCCATCAGCAGTAAGCAATTATTAATATATTTATTAAAAAAAAAACAATACGATATATTGTATTGTATTGTATTTATAATTAATTTTGTATTTACTGTAATTAAAACCCTCTTGATCTGAGATATTACTTGTCATAAATTCGTAGAGAGATTCTGGCCAGCGGATTTGTAGAGATAAGTTGTCGAGAATTGGTTGAAATGACATTTAGACGGTCGATTTTGTGACATATCCATTAGCTGCTCACATTCCGGAATCTTAGCCCTTACTTGAACTGAACGCCTGGGGCCAAATCAATTGGAAATAACTATTTTATATCATTAGCCGAGTCTCTGAACCTGAAAGTACAAGAGATAGTTAATTTATAATAAGAATAATGGATAGATGACATTACAATTGCATAAGGATGGTACATCATCTGAAAAGGTTTTCAGATTTAACTAAATATGTTTTTGTTTTGAAATTATACATGGTCTTTCACTCTTTCGATCGTGATACAAAGTATCCTAGATCGTAATTTTTAAGTTAAATTTGTATTCAAGCCGTGCAACTGCTTTTTGAAAATTTAAATACATGATTTCACTGAAAATTCAATAGACAGGGTGTAATTAGTTTTATTATTAGGCCGATGTCATTAAAGAAACTGGTAATGGGGAACAAGCAAAAAGCTTTTTCACCTAGGAATACTTTGAAAGAAATTTAACCCATCCCAATAACCTGAACCTGATAGTTAACTATTAGTAAATAAAATCGAGGAAATCGCTATAGTACAATGCGGTCGCAGGAAGGGACCTAGTCTATCTTTTATATCGCTTACCTGAAAGTGAGACAGATGATCGTTATATAGTTGACGCTGCAATGAACATTTTTCTACCTACCGTCTCACTGCGACCGCATTCATATGAGGGGAGGACGAACTATCCTATAAATCATAATTTGTTTCATGTGATTATGTTGCTTAGTTGCATATCTTGAATTCATGAAAAGTAATAAGAAAAATGTACTGTTTTATTTGGTTAAAAAAATGTACGTTCTTTTGTATTCACTTTGTTGTAAGATTCTTATTCGTGTTATTACGGTGACGGTAGCTCAGTTGGCTAGAGCGTGTTATGTGGCAAATTCACTTTGGTGTGACTCTGTCGTTTTCTGGGTTCGATCCCTGGCATCGAGATCGGCCATGTCGGTGTGTAGTGGATGTTGTCTGCATTGTTTCAAATGCGTAACCCCCTTCTGGACATTTTTAAGCTTTAGATTTGGGGGTTGTCTACTATATATGGTGGTGTTTACTTTTATTAAAGCAATCGTCAATTTTGATGAAGCTCCGCGAAAGACGACTTCTAGCCGTGTCCCTCCTAAACATATGAAATGACCAATTGCAGCATCGTGGGCGGTAATGTTTAGTTCCAAACGCATGCACACAGATTGTATATCACCGGCGTTGGCGATTATTACATCAGTCATGTATGAGTGACGGAGCTTCATAAAGAACTGGTAGGAGTATCTGTGTCATGCGCTTCAGGTGGTTTCTTCATAATTAGCGATGGCTTTATTAACTTCTTATCACTCAACAAAAATGCAATATTTGTGATATGACAGTTGTCATATCTTAATGAACCTACCTATTGGTATTCTTAACAATAAGGTAACCACGACCTTAAAATAAATCAGATATTGCGAAACAGATGTCTATAGAAAACCTAACCTAACTATTAGTTAACCAATGATTGTGAAATCGGCCGCAAATGACACAAGTTAATCTTTACACAATAGTATATTATTTTTATTAGGAGAAAAGGGACTTTTTCCCGAATAAGACATTTTTTTCTTCAAACGTCGATTAGTTATAAAAAAAATAAAGATAAATAATTTAGTTGTGCGTTGCCATTAGCAACGGAAGTAAAAGTCCGCTCGAGCGGAAGAAAATGTACTTTTACTTCCGTTGCTAATGGCAACGCGCAGCCGTCTGAAATTTCAAACTTTAATGTCATGAAATGAGTAAGAAATGTCATGATTTTCTGACGTTTGAAGAAAATAACATTTTATTGTACAAATTTATTAAATCAGCATCAAAGTAGTTTCTTGAATGCACATAACTCATTTTCGCTAATAGAATAGTTACTAATGGCACATGTTTGTTAGGTTACTAATATTATGGAATAAATTTTCAATTGACAAACGCTGTAAGCAATAAACGTGAAGTGTGTGTAAATATGAATTAAAATACATGTTTCTGTCCCGTATAGTTTAAGCTTTTGACATTTTATAAGCACGGCACGTAACATTGCGGTTTTATCGTCAATAATACCGCAGAAATGTGATAATTTTAACTTTTAAACTCTCCCTTGACACGAAAGCTTGTTGCTCTGCGGTTTACTGATAAATCAGCAGTAAACTTGAGTTGCGATAGCAGAGTTTACACACACAAGGGAATTTGGAATAATTATTAATTTCACGAGAGATTATGTTAAGCTGAGTTATTGCGCCTCGGCATTTAATGGGTTGAAATTGTCAGATATGGCATAAAGCTATTTCATTTATATAAGGTATGCCTGCGAATACGTACTCTGCTTATTTATTTATATTGATTTATAAGTGTGAGAAGTCCAATGTAAATAGATAACATATAAATTGGATATTCAAAATTACGTTAATGTATATTGTATATGTGACAGGTATAATGCATTGGCGAATATTTTAATGGACTATCTGGTGGTGTTGGGAGACTGAAACAATCCGCCTGCCAGGATGCGAGTTTAGGGACGTTAAAATTTAGCGAACTAAGTATTTCACTACAATCAATAACATTATTGATTATTTTATGAAGGAATATCATAGAAAAACGTTTCCTATGTTTCTCAAGGTTTTCAACAGGAAGTCTGTTCAATAACTTTTTCTTAGGTAATCCGGTTGGAAGCTAAGCGTCAGCGATGTTAAAAGTTACTCCTTTTCTTGCTGTTCGTTTTCAGTGTACTTGGTCCTCTCTTAGTTTGTCTATGATTTTCCTTCCTTCTAGGTTGTTGCTGTTGAGTCTTTTCTTCAATAAGTGTATTTTTTTTTTGAACGTATCAATATAACACCCAAGACAGCGATCACCACAATTTTAACATCCTTTACAATCCTAAATTGAATTCTGGAAATGTGAGAAAATGCTTTGTTGGTATTCTCAGATGCTTCCAAATCTCCCTTAGGTACTGGCTGTGCATGTTACATTTCTTCCATCAATAATGTTATAACAGTCACCGTACGTTTCCATTTTTACAGCAGAAGCAATAGCTATATACGAATCGCTTGAATTTATTTACTCTTATAATGCAGATACCTCCATAGTATTAACTAACTCTTTATCTGTCCCAACCTCATTAGGAAATAGTTTCTCGTTCGATATCAAAACCACTGCTTATATATTGAAAATAAAGAAGTTATTACATAATATAAGAGAAATGGGAAAAGAAGTTCATTCCGTATGGTTGAAAGCACATATTGGCATAAAAAATAACGAGATTGTTGACCTTTAGCCAAGGAAAGTATCAACTCAGGATTTCCTTCAGAAACAAATATATGTCTATCTGAATCTTTCAACATTTTAAAATCCAAATTGTGAGATATGTAGTTGAGAATATAGTGAGAATACTACAATTGCAATTCTACTGAAAATTATGTGTGCCCTAGAAAATACATGAATTTAAATAAAAACCACTCTGCCTTTTGCTGGTTCTGAACGTTTAACTCTTCTTATCCAAAATTATAATGTCTCTCTAGTCCTCTGTTATTTGTATAGACCACCGAATACGTCATCGGTCGATGACAGAGTTATCTTTGATAGTCTGGTCAACCTCGCTGCTTCCTATACAAACTTAATAATTATGGGAGATTTTAACATGCCCGAGATAACCTGGCCTGCCTTTCTGGACTCACATGTGACCGAATCATCTCAATTACTGATTGATTTTGTATCAAATTCACATGTCTTTCAAATTCTATCTGAACCAACGAAATTTCGTCAAAACCAGAGACCCCCTCCCCCTCACCTCTAATAGAAACCTACTAGGTGACCTCACATATCTTTCACCAAACGAGAATTCCGATCATGTTGTCCTGGGGTCTAGCATTCAAATTCGCGTTGAAAGCAAATCTCGAAAAGAGTCTGTAAAAAGGAAATACACAAATTTTGCATCTCTTAATAGCGACTTATTAGCAGTTGACTGGGATATGCTTTTAAATGTGGATGATATCGAACTTTGTTGGATATATTTTTAAACAGAACTTCTTTAACGCTGTCAATAAGAATTCCCATTACAAAACTGTTGTAACTGTTTCATGAAAATCCTTTATTAATGAGGATATCATGACAATGATTAGGCATAAAAGACCACTATGGCAAAGATTTAGACGCAGCAAAAATGATGAAGATTTCCATGCTCACAGACTGTTTTCAAATTATCTGTCGCTTTGAACAAGGGTTGGCAGTTAGCAATGATCCCAAGAGACTGTACAAGTATGTTCGCTGTCAACTAGATTCGACAGTTGCTATGCCTTAGCTCAGAAGGGCGGTTGAATCCATTTCTAATAATCACAGCGAAGTAGCTAATTTGTTCGCCAACACTTTCTCTCAGGCCTATACAGTGGAATCTTCTGATGCTTTGCCCAACATTCATCATCTTCCTCGAGTGTTCGCTGATCTGACAAATATTGATTTCCAGGAAGAACAAATTGCTGAGAAAATTCGTACACTAGACCCGTCGGCTCCACCTGGCATTGATGAAATATCCACCATGTTACTTAAAGCTTGGATTAACTCCATCTGCAAATCGCTCAGTATAATAATGAAACTGTCCTTGGCTTTTGGGATATTACCTTCCGGACTGGAAACAAGCATGCGTTAAGGCCATTTTTAAGAAAGGGGATAAGCTCAGCTCTGACAATTTTCGTCCAATTAGTCTTACTTCCGTTGATGTCAAGATGATGAAATCAATCATTGTGGACAATATGCGATCTTTTCTCCTTGCACGTCAAATTATCCCTGCCAAACAACACGGGTTCATCCCAGGTCGCTCAGTTGACACTAATTTGCTGTTGTGCATCAGACTGGTCTCTCAGGTTAAATCGTGGTGAATGTGTTGACATGATATACCTAGATTTTCGCAAAGCCTTTGATAAAGTGCCTAAAAATCGCTTATTACAGAAACTGGAACAGTTTGGCATACCTGGGAGTTTGCACATGTGGATTCAAGATTTCCTTACCGATCGAATGTTTTCTGTTAATGAGTGATAGCGGAAACGTGCTCAGTGGGGTCCCCCAGGGATCTGTTTTAGGACCCCTGCTGTTTATCGCATGCACATCCGATCTGCGGCAATATATCAAATCCCAGTGTTCTTTCTATGCAGACGACACAAAAATCTACTGCAACTCACTAGCGGATCAAGTACAGTTACAAGATCTAGATCTCATTCAGAAGTGGAGTGAAACAAAACATGGTTCCTTCCATTAAACATCGACAAGTGTGCAGTACTCCATTTAGGAAAGCACAATCCACGCTTGGGGTACAATATTAACAGCAAACAACTGAGTTCATCTGGGAGTCATCATTACGCACAATCTTTCCTGGTCTCCAACCATATTGCCCGACAAGTTAAAAAAGCCAACACCAATGTATATCTTCTGAATAAAACTTTCGTCCACTTGAATCCCATCGCTTTATCCAAACTTTATAAAACGTATGACGTCCAGTACTCGAATTCGCAAACAGTATATGGTTTCCTACCTTGGTTTCGCGATTCAAACCTTTTAAAGAACGTTCAACGCCGCGTAACCCGGATACCATTTGGACGCATCCGCCCATATTACGAAGATCGGCTTGTACAGTTTAAACTTACCTCACTGGCTGCCAGAAGACGCCGGCGCCGGGGCGATCTTATCACCACCTTCAAAGGAATACGAAATGAATTATCTCCAATTCACAACTTATTTACTCTCGCTAGTGACAACAGGTTACGTGGACATCCATTTAAGATCACTAGGGACTCCTTCAGAACCTCTGTTCGCGAATGCTTCATTTCAGTGCGCGTATTCGACGCGTGGAACACTCTCCCATCTTGTGTTGTGTCCGCATCCAGTGTAAATTCGTTTAAATGTAGATACGACAGACATGTATCGAACTGATTTGTTTTTGATAATTTACTTTGTATTTTTTTTTCTCTTGTAATTTAATGTATTGCTGTTTGACCTAATGTCTTTTGTTGTTGAGCATAATGGGTATATTTCCCCTGCTCTTATTTTTGTATAATAAATAAATAAATAAATAAATAAAACCATAATACGTCTCAAATCTGGGCAAGTTTGTTTTCCAGCACAACTGTTTAAAATAAATGCGCTGTCTTCAGAGAATTCTGGTATTTGTGAAGTTAAATGTGACCTGGATCATATTTTCTTAAAGTAGTTCCAGTGCTCCAAATACAAAGTGTCTTGTGACAGATTATATACGAATCTTATTAAGCATACAAATCAATCGCCTTTTAATATACTTTCCCTTCTCAGTCAATTTAATAAACCAGTTTTTGACTGCATCATCTGCTTTTTGGAAGAAACGAAAATTTTGTAGTGAATTTTGGGTAAATGTCTCAATAGTTTAGCTTCGTATCCTCTGTTGTTTTTCCTTTCTAGCATCTTCTAATTTATAGTGGTCCTCTAAAATTGCTTGTTATTAAAAATGTCCCCAGGGCGAGAAGCGTGAGTTCCTGTTTTCTTTTCACTTTTTTGTGATCTTCAAATATTTTTCTTTTGTAGGTTAGTTTGTAATGAATGATTTTTAGTGCAATATTTATTTAGTGTTCCTGCAGTTTAATTTTATTGTAAGCAAATAGGTGTATTTGGGTACCTTTTTTCTCGTGTACATGTTATTCTATAACCATATATGTATACACGTACACATGCATATACACCTACTTACAGTACGGGTATCGCTTCTAGCCGTATAGGGGAATCCTATACAAGTATGGTTAGAATCATGAGATGATATGAAATGGATAGGCATGACAGCTGGTCAATCCACTGCGGGCTGCCGTTAGTAATGTGAATGTAATGTTTAACCTATTTAATAATATTGCATGGTCTACAGTGTTAAGTGCCCTAGCTAAGTCTAAGCATTTTCTATTTGTATTTAAAGCATCCCCAATTTTTTTGATAAATTCTATAACTGCGGTTTCTGTGCTTATTTTATTTCGAAAGCCATATTGATTTTTATTAAGGATATTATTCCTTTCTAAATAACTGGTTAAGCGCGATTTTAGTGATTTTTCAAAAATTTTTGCTATTTTATTTATAACTGAAAACTGAAAAATTTTGACCAAAATAAACTTTTTTTTTGTTAAAGTAAATGTATTAAAATATTCTTTATGAGCTGATAAAAAAAAATTTCAAATTTTTTTCTAATGGCCGAAAAAATTCATTTTTTGTTTATTGGGTCTTAAACAAATGCAAAGAAAATTGCCAAAATAGGTTTAAATTTTTTTTTTCTACGGCATCAAAAAACTGGCGTCGGGACCTAACTTTTTAAAAAAAATGATCCGTTTTGGACTTAATGGCATAAAATGGCTGCCAATTGAAATGTTAAATTACAAATTTAATTGCGCACACTAAATTTAATATTTTTACTCCAAATTTTCAGGGTTTTTGTTAGAGCAAAAGACAGATTTTCTAAAAGTTTACACTAAACGTAGATTTGTAGAAAATTTAATTACAAAAATTTAATTATTAATAACAATTTAAGCACGGAGTCTTTGAAGTACAAAAATTTTTTGGGTACTCCTAAGCACCTCCCCGACAGGATCCAACCATAAAATTGCTTATGGAAAAAGTTCCTTTATATTGATTTTTTGCGCTATTTTTACTGCGCCAATATGTTATTTTTAGACACATGCCACTCAGTTGTATAATTTTTGAAAAATATTTTTTTTACAATTCCTATTTGACATTTAATCCACGCTTATACATATATTTCTCTAAAATGTGAACTATTTTCAATTTAGTTACTCCTTGAAAATAAATTTTATCAATTCTCTATTAAATAAAAATTGAAAAACGGTTGATAAATAAAAAAAATTACGTAAAGTTTTATACATAAGCAACCGGCTATTTTTAATGACTGCCATATTGGGAAAGCTACCAGCGGCGAGCAGCTAACAGGCATTTATATGTTCTAAAATAGCCCAACAACGTGTCCTTAAAGCCGCGTTTAGTCCCCACAATTTTTACCAAAAACTTGTTCAGCACATGGACTAAGAATATTATTGCACTATGTTGGTATAATAGTAATCGACAGTTCTCCATTACAGACGTCTAATTTTAACTCATCAGGATTTCAATTCTGACATGTTTTCACCGTAGACCTTTCTATTAGCAAAACATTCATTACAGTTGCTAAAAATATAGAGCCACCTCCGCGAATGTTAATTAAACCCTCGTTTGTCTGGCGACCAATTAGCTACACATCACCTACAATTATTGTTGTTTGCTTCGGAACGGATATATCCTAATTACAATGAGCGACGTAATACTACGCAGCTTGTATTTTTTATATAGAACCTGTTGAACTCTGTTGAGCTTCTAATAAATATATATGAATTGCGTCATATAATACCACAATACAAAATAAAACAGAACTATAATAACGTCAGAAGCTTTTATGTAGCGCTACATATATCACAATGGTCCTAGGGACAAAGCGAAAAATTGAATGAAAATAAAAATATTACTGTAATATATTAGGAAGGTTCTATAGGCTTTTGTGGAATGTTTATTTAGTATTCCGATTGCAATAACCATTTTAAACGTGTTCATACTATACTTTCCTACAAGTGTGATGCAGTAAACATGAAATTTTATTAAAACAAATAAGCAAATATTTAGTTTCTAATCTAAGCTCTACTTTGTGTGCAACTCTGAGCAAAATACAGAACTATTAATAGAGGAGAAGCGCAAAATTTATTATTCGATTGAATAATTTGATAACAGGTGTCGCTGTCATATAAATAACATAGATGTACAAGAAAATAGTTAGAATAGATAGATCTTTATTGGTCATACATACACAAAAAATGTGCTTTAACAAGTCATCAAGTGTATAGTGACATAAGATAATGACTGATAATTTCTAATCATGGCTATTTTGATGAAATGATTACAACAATTCATGAATTTCTAATAAAATCGCAAATATTTCAGAAAGTTGTAACTTTAACCCCCACAATGCTAATATCAGAAAAAATGGAATTCAATTTTACACAACTTGACGTAAAAAAATACAGGGTGTTCCATTTGACCTAAACAAGTTTTCGCTGTTTGAAGTTGACAAAATGTACCGCGAAAAACGGAACACTTGGTATGATATTATTGAATATATTTCAGTTGTAGAACGTAGATCTTTTACACGAAGAAAGTTATAACGGTTCTTGCAAACCGTTGCACCCGTCAAATTTTCTATAAAATGTCAAATATCTCTGAAACGGCTAAGTTTAAGTATAGGATATCGTACATATTTTCGACTCAGAATTTTATGCTATTTTCGAAAACCCTAAAATATATAGGGTGTTCTATTTGAAATAAGCAAGTTGATATCGACTTCCGGTATAAGCGGAAGCGCCAGCTGCTTGTAATAATTTTAGTTGGATTGGCCACACCGACATTAGTAATTATCTAAATTTTCAAAACTATCTGATGCGTATTTTTCTCTATATCGATCGATTCAGTTCCCGGTGAGACACCCTGGATATGCGCAAGGCAGGGTAAGTATACCAAGCTTTTTTAAAAAATTTCTACAATCACCTCTATATGATAAACCACCAATGATTCTCACAGCTTTTCGTTGCATCGAAAAAACTGTGGGAGTATGTGCCGAGTGACCCCACACCAAGATAGAATACGTTATAGAGTGAACCAGTGCCTGATATGCCATTAACACAGTTGACTGTGACAAGCAATTTTTTAGATTGCGCAGTAGGAAGATGGATGGATGGATGGATTTTATGGAGTAAGGGTAGTTCGACTGTGAGGAGATATGTTTCAAACCAAATATCATTATCTCTGTCTTATCTTTATTTAGGGTTAACTGATTACTTGAAAACCATTCATGTACTGAAAAAAGACTATCTTGTGCCTCACATAACAAAATTTCGTTATCAATATGGGTATGGGCTATGTTGTGTCATCCGCAAAAAGAGTAACTTTGCTAAGGGTGTACTATTAGGCAAATCATTTACATAAGTAAGGAATAGAATCGGACCCAAAACAGAAACCTGGGGTACGCCAAACTTAGTGTTAATTGGATCTGAATTGACGTTATTAAAATAGATAAACTGAGATCTATCGGTCAAGTAGGAAGTAACCAATTTTTGATTGGCGTGAGAAAATTTATAAAATTTCAATTTGCTGACTAAAATATTATGGGAAACACAGTCAAAAGCCTTAGTGAGATCTAAAAATTGCACGTGTACAGACTCTTTGGCTTCAAAACCCTTATTTATTACGTTTGTTAACGAATTAATTGCTAAAGTTGTGGACAATTTTGCTCTAAATCCATATTGACAACTATTAAATAGGTTGAAACTTTCAAAATAATTACTAATTTTAATTTTCAAAATTACCTCAAAGATTTTCGCAAATAAAGGCACAATACAAATCGGTCTGTAGTTTGCAGGGTCGTCGAGACAGTTTTTTTTTGAAAAATGGTAACACCTTTGATAATTTATAGAGAATAGTTAGAAAATAGAATAGTTAATGGACTTCTGTTCTATATATTGTTAAGATTCAATTGTAACTTTTTTAGCTAATAAAGATGCGTTATTATTATTATTAAAAACTAGTATTTTGAGGGATTTGTAGTGATTTCTTGAAGTTGAAATATTCACAAGAAACTGGCTATTAATAACCAAGAAACTAGGAAAAATTCCAGATACTACTGGTCAGAAATATATAGAGAAGGCATTGAAGTATGTAAGCACCGAAAGAACTTCGATCGTAGGACTATAATTACCAATGGCATTAAAATCAATCATACGCTTGACCAATGAACCGGAACATACACTCCTCTTGACGATGAAATAGAGAAACTCATTCCAATCAAGCTTACAAATGACTTCAGAAGAAGACTACACGAAGATAGTTGAAATGTTAAGCGTTCTACAAACTCAACTCGGAAGAACTTCCTTCGAGTTGTGTTTGTTTGATTATAAATACAGTGAACAACTTCCTTGGAGGACCTACATATTCTATAGACAGAGTGCAGGCTCTCACGGCCGTTGTCCAATGAAGTACTTTCTACCGTATTTTCCCGTGGCCTTCAACGTTAACTTCCACTTAGACATCTTTACACGGAGGATATCTACCGAAAAATCAGGAAATTGGAGAAAAGAAGAGTAGACTACTGTTATCGTTAATAATTCTATGACTATAGAGACAAGATTATATCTACATTCATCAAAATTACACACCATGCTGCCCTAAGGATCATCGACAGAACGAAACAAGCGTTGAATAGAGAGAGTGAGGTACACATAGTGTCCTTAAGTCTATATAATCTACACCTGAAATTGGCTACTACACGCTACAAAGATCTCTGGAGGACAGTCTAACATATTATCCATAAACAAGCAGAGCTTCAATAAGAGAGAACAACTAAGAAGTGTGTTAATAAATTTGAAAAACTTCAGCCGAAAAAGACAACACTAAACCAGAAATGGACTTTGAGATGACCGTAGTTAACGGACCAAACACTACCATAGAAGTGGATATTTATTTAACCAAGAGTATGAATCTTGCTGTAGCACCGAATAAAGTATCCAAAAAGATACCTATTATTGCTCTGAAGTAGAAAACGTCATTATAAGATTGACAGTTGAGGAAGCACAAGAATAATGTGTCGTGTACTGAGGGAATCAAAACCGCCAAAGAGCAACGTCACTAGAAAGGAGGAGTCACTTAGTGATATTCGTAATAATTAAGATATCGTTCTAAAAGCAGATAATAATAATAACAATATATTTTTATTAAGGATGAAGTTAACCTTATACTTGTGGTTCTTTAACACTTAACCCTCAATGTATGTTGAATACGAAATAGATTACAATATTAATCATTACAGTATAAAATATTTGGGTAAGTAAAAACCCCATAAAAAAAAATTATGTAAAAATAATTGCTAAGCTAACTAAGAAAAGCTATAGAAATAAATTAGTGGGCACTTTGCACACAGAAACACATAATATGGAGTCCGATGCCCCTTTTTCAAAGTGATTACTAATAGGCTAAATTTTCGTGAGTGGGTTCATTTTGACGAGTCTTAAAGTTAGGTACGAGGTAGATAAAGTTCTACGCAGCCGCTAAACATGTTGATCGTTTAATTGACATTTTCATGGCGTAGGACTGGAAAATCTGCCAGAAAATTTGTAGGACAATTTGACCATTCAACTTCAAAAATATTAATTAAACGATAGTGTAAAAATCAGCCCGTTAGTGTAAAAAATTAGGAAGTTGCGCTTGTCTTACAAAAGCGATGTAAATATGTAAAAATAACGAGGTCTGAAATTTTATTACTAACGGGCGGCCTGATTTTTACACTATTGTTTAATTAATATTTTTTAAATCGAATGGTCAAATTGTCCTACAAATTTTCGGGCAGGTTTTCCAGTCCTACGCCATGAAAGTGTCAATTCCACGATGAACATGTTTAGCGGATGCGTGGGAACTTTATCTACCGAGAATTTTCGCAGACGGAAAAATTGGAAGGCTCGTCAAAATGAAGCCACTCACGAAAATTCAGCTTGTTAGTAATCACTTTAAAAAAGGGGCGTCGGGCCCGAGACTAATATTAATAACTATTCAATTGTATTGAAGAAAAATATAGCAATTAAATTATAAAAGCAGAATTTTACATTGGTGTTTCATTAAGAATTTTGTGGCAAATGCATATGGAAAGGATTGATAAAAATATATATCATATATTTAAGGGGTGAAAATGAAATCGGGAAGATAGCAACTCAACATTCGTAATGAAGAAATAAAAATCGTGGCCAGTTTCGACGTAGAATCTTTGTTCACCAACGTACCGATCAAGGAAACAGTTGACGTGATAGGCCAGCATCTTATACCCGAAGGATTAAGAGAAGATATTCCAGATCTGATCCAATCATGCCTGTCAGCAACTTATTCTCTGTGGAATGGAGATTTCTACGAGAACAAGTATAGAGCAGCTATGGGACTACTGTTTTCACTAGTAATCACCAACATATTCTTGGAAGCATTCGAAGAAGAGGTTATACACTGTAGTAAGAAGAAACCAAAGTGCTGATTGTGCTAAGTAGACGTTAATCCTGTGGCTGCATGGAGGATCTAGTTTTCTCGACCTCGACCATTTGATTAGTCAACAATCAAATATCAAGGTTCCGATGGAATTGAGAAAGAGAGAGTTTGACCACAAAAGTTCTGCATTATGGAAAAATTTCATCACGTGTGTCAATAGAAAAGCAAGTAATTTTACTGAAAGTAAATAATGCATGTTACCAAATTTTGTACAATGTACTAAAGAATAAATTGGCGAATGGTGGGTCGCAAATTTTATTTGGGGGCTACGGCACGAAATTTTATTGGGCCGGCATTGGTCTCAGGTAAAAGAAATTTAGATGTAATATTATTGAGGTAAAATCAACAACACTGTTGTAAGTGTAAAATGGGACCAACATACATCGATAATGCTTTGAGACACTTCGACTGGGTCTCTCATGATAGTTCTATTACAAAAATTGAAAGATATGGAATAAGAGGTTTACCTTCATAATTATTGAAGTCATCTTTTAAGCCGAAAACAGTGCGTCTTTTACAGTAATACTTCAAAAAGTAATATTGAAAACCGTGGTGTGCCCCAGCGTTCAGTCTTTGGGCCACCACTTTCTATATTTTCAATTTGTAATAATGATTTTATCAATTTTACATCTATAAAAAGTGTTCTTCTGGGCACATTAAAGTATGTTTATTATTCTACGTTTCTCTCATATTCGACTTTGTGGGGTAATTCATCACACTCCACAAACATTTTTTGACACGTGAAAAAACATTTAGCCAACGCTAACAGGAATCATGTCGGCATTTATTTTTTTACTTGTTTTATCTGTAAGTTTCTTAAAACTATATTTGTTTATCGTTTTTATATATTTATACCGTTTGTTGATAATTTTGTATGTTGGCTGATTAAAGATATACATTTATGTCTATTTTCAATAATTATAAAGTGTTAGGAATGTATTTATGAAAGTGCATTTCGAGTGAATTAATTTTCTAAATAATTATTTTTTATAAACTTTTGGTTATCAAAAAATATTTTTTAGGCAAACACATTTTTAATTTATTAATTATTTATTTACTTTTTTTCTCTTCAATAATTTTTTTTCTAGTAACATCTATTTTTATAGTTTTGTATTTTAAGTACTTGCATTTTGGGATTTGTATTGTCATTTAGTATAGTTAACTATGTGCATATATACTTCTTTGCTCTGATCTTTTACTATCTATCGATCTGTGTATCTATCAACTTGTGCAATTACATGACTGATTTTCTTTATTTTTATTCATTAGATTAATCATTTTAAATCCCGGTATAGTTTTTATTATAAAATGAAAGTAAATATACTCACTATAGTAATATCTGCACAAAATCGTTCATTGATTTTTTTAAATATTTTATAACGAATGATAAAAGTATGAACAGTGCCATATTGATTGTGTGCCATTTGTTTCAGATTTCATCCCTCGTAGAGCAGCATGGCAGCGCGGCGGGGTCTTTGCGACCGTCGGCGGTGGCGCGAGTGGGACAGGCCGTCAATTTGGCTGTGGAACGATTTGTCACTGTTGGCGAAACTATTGCCGACGATTATCCAGAAGTTCGCCAGGGAATGTATGAGGCGTGCAAGGAAGCACGACAGGCTGGTATGTGGTTTTATTGAAATTTCAGGCGTCATTATGTAGGCCTTAAAAGCCGTAAGGTATTGTTAGGTTTCCGCCGTTATTTTCCGTTTTCAGAATAAATGAAATGTAAAAAGTATCATTTATTTTATGATGGAAATATCGCCATGTTATTAATTTATTGTAAATTATTACGATCATTATTATTAACTAAATTATTAATGACCAAATGTGTTTCGTAAATTATCTATTTATTATCTTAGTAGTTTTAATAAAACGCCGAGTGTTGAGCGGAAAAATTTAAAACTTGAAATTATATGATTTTATCTTACTACTGTATTATTAGAGTTTGGAATTTTCATCCTGATTTCTTCAAAACCAAAATAGTTTCTAGGTCTGCCAGCTCGTAAAGATTCTAAAATAGTAAAGTAAAGATTTTAAAGAAATCTAAAGGATATGAACAGATCAGGAGGCTTGCGTTGTTTCACCGCAACGCAAAATGCTTCAAACGGAATTTTTCAACGCACCTAACAAATCAACAAAATATAGTTTTATTAATTGTGTCTTAAAATATAGTGACAAATTTAAATAATTTATGTGTCTCTACAATAAGTATGAATAAAACGAATTTAGGAAAAATATTGGTCAATAATAAAGAAAAATTTACTAAACTTAATAAATCAGGTATACATGAAATCAGATGTAAAGTTTGTAATGCCGTCTATATAGATCAGAGTGTTAGAAGCATTGAGAACAGGCTAAAATAACGTAAAAAATCTATTTTAAATAACAATAAAAATACTGGAATGTCAACACACTGCATTGAAAATAATCATTTCATAGACACAGTTAACATAAATTTGCTTCATAGAGAAGGAAACAGTAAACATCAAAATCTTCTTGAACTATTAGAAATTAAAAAATCCCTTAAAAACAATCCTTTTACCACAAATGAATAGCAAATGATTTTTCTTTTGAATTTACCTGTTACTATTTGGTACAGAATTATAAAAGTAATCTGCACCTAACATCTGCCCTTTACAAACGTCTTGCAAATAAAAGCTCTTGTCTCTTCGACAGAGAATCATAAGTCTGTGCCGCAAAATTTTCTGATTCCAGGGTAGTGCTTTTCTTAGTTTGTATTTCAGTTAGTATTTCGACTATTATCTACACACCACCAAATCCAACTTCTTTATTAAAATTAGCTTTACAAAAGTACATCCCCAGAACCTATCCCGGGAAAAATCGTGCACCACCGTGTTAATCGCGGTGACAGATTGCAGGATTGGGCGGAGTTGGTTAAGACGACAATTAAGAACTAAATCTATGCTTCTTCTATTTAAAACAGATTAAAAAAGTATTAAAATTGACTATATCTAAATATAACAGACTTAGCGAAACTGAAAAATTACATACTAAATTGAAATTCGAGCACTAACCACTTAAATTTTCACACCACCCTTGAGGTAGAGTTTACGGCGCGTTTTATTTTAACTTGGTATTCCCCATAAGACTATTCCACGACTACTTTTTCTGGTTTGTATGTATTTTTATAGTACAGCAAACGCTCTCTCTCACACACACACGTCACCATAAATACGAGCATCACATGCCCACGTTTATTTTACAGTGAATTTAGAGCTCTATATTATCGACGAATAAAACGTCAGTTGAAATTATAAAAAAAAACGAATAATTGTAACTATACTATATAAAATAGCACTTTACATTGTTCAGAAAACATGCGCCAATCGATAGTTATAAGGGAACACTCAATTCACCCCCTTACCGCTGATGATAACTGAGTTTTAGACTATGAACCGTGCAGATGACGCCATTAAATTTCCAGTCAAAAAAAATTAGAGCCCTTGGTTCTTGTATACACACTAAATCACAATTTAATTTTTTACTCCCTTTAATAATAGGGTGAGGCTGGTAGAGAGGTTGAGACGTTTCGTTCTTGTATGCACGCTAAATCATATTTTATTTTTTTTACTCCCTTTCATAATATTGTGGGGGTGATAATGGGGGTGGCTGATGCAAAAAAAAATTTTGAGGCCTTGACCTTTCGTACATGCCCTAAATTGCAATTTTATGAACTCTTATAGTCCGAGTAAGGCCTTCCCTGCACTCAAAAAACGCAACAAAAACTTTACGACATAAGTATTATCACCGCGGGCCATGCGGCATTCCTCTCATCAAACGACCCGACGCACATTAAAAACTTAAGGTAAGCGAGTCAATTGCTGTCGAGACAGCACAAAGGGGGATGGTATTTTAATGAGGTCGTAAAGTTTTTGTTGCGTTTTTTATGTGACGGAAACTGATTACTTCAACTATACCTGCTTGCCTTGCCTATTTACCCTTATTTACCCCATTTACCCCCGAACCCTTCAACGGAATTAGTTCAACATATAATCTAGTTTCAGATCTCGTTATAATACGTGAGTGTACCAAATTTCAAGTCAATATCATAACGCTTCTAGAGTAACATTTGCAAAAAAAAAAAAAAAAAAAAAAAAGACAGACAGACAGACCGACAGACAAAAATTTTTTCGCTCAAATTTAAAATCTCGACGTTTCATGACATTTTAAGCCTATTTCAATAAAAAAATAATGTTTTTTTTTGCGTTACTATACTTCCACTGGACGTGAAAGTAATTAAAATAAAAAAAAAGTATCTAAAAAGTAAAACCTATACTATAACTATACTAATGGTGGAAGTGTGGAGTAAAAATTAAATTTCTTAAAAAATGTTTGGGGAGGCCACACATTACATGAAAAAAAAAAACGATTTCCGTCGAATTAGCCCAGTTTTTGATATGTTGTAGTTCAAATCATTCTGAACCAAAAGTTCCTTTGGCAAAACTTCAAATTATAGACAGTTTTGCGGGTAGACTGGATTAATCTCTCGATACCGTATACCCTATCAATAATGGAATGTCATGCAAACTGGCAGTTCCGTTCTTGTTTTTAACTCCTTTGACAAAAATGTACCGAATTTTGTACAATTAATGCACAGACCACAATAGCGAGAAAATACAAATTTGTTTACTGTTTATTTGTTGTTATGGATTAATTTACCCAAAAATATGTATGTTGCTTCAACTTCAATTTTACAATTATTGCAATACAGTTTATAGGGCGAAAATAAATTAACCATCTCATCAGTCCTCAATTTTATTTTCGATTTGGATTGTTTCGAGACTATCGAGAGATGGCGCTAGTTACGCTCTACTGCGGTGGAACTTAACAGTATCTATGAGATGCGAACTCCGGGTATTGAAGGTATCACTTGCACTGCGCTGACGAGACCCAAAATTAGGACTAAACCGATCTACAGTTAATGACATCCTAAGATGAAGAAGGCCTCGCATCTTCCTCGTAGCATTCGAGCATTCCAAGTCATTGTATTTTAGTGCTAACTGTGTTTAGACAAAATACACAAATTTTACCATATAATTCAGTGCTCGTAAGGAGGAATAGCTGTTTTGATTTAATTTGTTTATTTATATAAGGCACTTGCAGATAGGTTGGAATATTATAATTCCTATGTTTTATATTTTTATAAAATTTCCTTCTGCTATAAAATTGGTTATTTAGTGACGTATATAATTTTAAAGAATGTTTTATGTTAAGAGGGTCTTGGCGGTTATACCAACTGGACCCTCATATATGTTGCACTACACGCCCATATTTGAACATAATGTTTCTGACTTGGATATATTTAACCCCCGCATTTTAAATAAATTAGCAATAGGTGCATCATTCACACATTTTTTTAATTGTGTCTCTAACAGAAATGCGCGATGCGCTCCATCGTTTTATGGCTATTGACGAATTCATATCTATCCTCGACTCGAACAGAAATATTCAAGTTTAAAAGTAAATCCTGTTCCAAGAACTTGTGTTTATTTAAGACTCTTGGTAAAAACATTTAATAACGCTCGATCCAATTATATAATTACTAACGAACGATGAAGCCATTCCCTCTAATGTAATATTTTAATGTATTATGTTCATTAAATCATAATTGTTTGTTCTAAACCAGTCATAACTTACTAACTAACATTGTGTTATTATTTTAAGCTTTACCCTTTTTGAAAGGGGCCTGACAGGAACGGTAACAGGCAGTTTGTGATTTATATTAGAATCTTACATGTTCCTGACGTTGATTTACTGCTCAAGCTCCAAAATAATTTTCTGGTATCTGATATTTAATCCGGTTATCTGATGTATTGTTCACTTCTACTCGATATGCTCCGAGTAAAATATCTTTTGTTGTGTAGGTATAGATAGGATAGAACTATAAATTATATTTTTCCGCAGAATGGATATCACATATGTGTTAGATGTTTCTGCATAATTTACTTAAATCGGCCTCACGTTCCATATTGAACACTAGCAATTCGCTCCGGCATTGCTCGGGGCCACGTAATGGAAAGTGATATAAAAAATATTGTAATGAACTAAGAACGGAATCATAATAAAATAATACTACATTAATAATTTTCTGATCAATTCTAATGTTAACAACTTTAAAACTAATGTTATTAACCTCTACTTATCTGATCATCTTTCTCAATCAATATATATAAACACAGTTTTTCCTGAAAATAAAGAAAATAAATTCGTTCAGCGTAGAAATTTTTGCAAAGAGAACATTGTACAGTTCTGTAATTTTTTAGAGAGGGTAGATTGGCAAGAAATGTATGCTCAAGATTGTGTAAATAAGGCTTGTAAATTTTTTAATGATACCATAATGTATTATTTTCAGCTATGTTTTCCATTAAGAAGGGTATCACTGTTTAAAAAAACACAGAAAGATAATTGGATGACTGATGAATTAAGAGAATAAAAACACAGAGTTACAGTTTTTAGCGACCTTGCGAAAATGAATCAAGCTTATAGGAATATTAGTATACTTTTGCAGAAACGATACTGCAAAGCACTTGTAATAGCTAAAAGAAACTATCATGAGAGGCAAATTCAAGAAGCTCATAACAAAACAAAGGCAATGTGGAACACAATAAATAAAATAAAAGGCAAATCAAATAAGTCAAATATTATAACTAGAGATATAGAAAATGGCAAAAAAATTCTAGATGCTATAGTGGCCAATAATTTTTATGAACATTTTACATCCGCAATAAGTAAAAATTCTGTTTTTGATCTAGTCTTTTTAAGCTCCAATGTGCCTTTTTTTGAACGATCACTTTTTTAAAACCAGTTTTATCATCCGATATATTATCTTTAATAAAAAAGCTGAAATCGTCTAACTCTTGTGGATACGATAATATTTCCAATAATTTAATTAAACGTTCTAAATTCAGTATCTATCAGCCATTGGCTTTTTTGATAAACCTATCTTTTAACACCGGAAATTTTCCAGACATTTTCAAGCTAGCTATTGTCCAACCTTTATATAAAAAAGGTGATCCTAATGATTACGGAAATTACAGAGTCATCAGTTTGCTTTGCAGTTTTTCTAAACTTGCTATCAAAGATCAGTTGTCTTCATTTTTGTATCAGAATAATTTACTATCTGTCTGTCAACATGGTTTCTCTAAAAACAAGAGCACCGAATCCATGAAATTTTATTGAATAAGCTAGACAGGTACAGAGTCAGAGGAGTTGCTTTAAACCTCTTTTCCTCTTACCTAAACACAGATCGTAAAATTAAACTATGATATAACCAGTGCTGTATGCAACATAACACATGGAGTTCCGCAGGGATCTGTTTTCGGGCCTCTACTTTTTAATATTTTTGTTAATGATTTAATAACATTTAAATAAAATGCCAAATATTCACTGTGTATGTTATGCGGATGATACAAATATTTTAATCATTGATAATGACTTAAATGTTATTAAAAACTCCGCTGAGTCAGCGTACTCACAGGTAGTTCATTGGTCTGAGGAAAACGAGCTTATTTTAAATAAAAATAAAACTAATATGCTGTTGTTTACTTTACACAGAAATCTGGATATGTCAATTTTTAATGGAAGTGATATAACTTTCTGTGAATTGGTCAAAATGCTAGGCATAACATTTGACAGATACTTGGATTGGGAAAACCATATAGATATTTTGTGTAATAAATTGCGAAGCAACTGTTATGGTTTGAGATTTATGTCATTACACTGTGATGTACTCATGAGCCTCTATTATGCAAATTTCCACTCACACTTGAGATATGGTATAACGAACTGGGGCAACAGTGTGCATATAAGTCGAGTATTCATTTTGCAGAAGTGTGCTATACGAATTATTGCTGGCTTAGGCTTTCGTCAGAGCTGTCGAACTACTTTCAAAAACTAGAAAATATAAACAGTAGCAGGTGTCTATATTCTGGAGGTCTGTACATTTGTTGACAAGAATCAACATAGGTTTTTTGCCAATCAAGTCAGCAATAACCGCAATACAAGGTTTAAAGGATTATTACAGCCACGATCTCACCGAACAGCTTTGTACCAAATAATCTTTTACTACAATGGTTGCAAAATTTTTAATGCTCTAAGCGAGGAGATAAAACTTTCTCCGAATTTACATGTTCTTAAATTAAAATTGAAAACAATAATACTGGAAAAAAATTGTTATGAGGTTGATGATTTCTTTCTTTAAATAAGTACTGGTTCGATTAGGCACCCTTAATTATATGTGTGTTTTATTAAGACTTCGCTGCACCCGCAGTTTTGAACCTTTTATCTATCTTTTATCTATATTTACCCAATTTTTTTTAGTGTATTTATGTATGTATTTCCTGTTTTATTGACTTTTGACAAAATATTTCTTTTTTGTTTTTCTATATATATTTACACTTTTTATGTAATATGTTTAACTTGTGTAAAACAATTTCTGTTTTATACACCAATAAAAAAATAAAAATAAAAAAAAAGAAATAAAAGCATAGAAATAGTACAAAAAGTAAAGGTTATATATTCTATAATTCAAATCGTCAGTCAAACTACAGCCGAATATAACAAGCATATCTTGAAGTAGATTATAAATTTTAGTAAATTACATCGTAGAATAGGAAGATAAAATATTTCACATCAAATATTCTTTCCTATTATTTGGGTTTTCTACCACATGTATTATTATCCTCTTCAAAACAAATTACCGAATCTACAAAATAATAGAATTAATGGGAAATAACCTCTGCGCCCGTGACGTTTACGCCAAAGGAAAAGTCAGAGGTTATGTTTTGCAAATAATATAAATCGGAATAAACACAGAAATAATGTATTTAGCTGACGTTTCGGAAAGTAATCTCTTTCCGTTTTCAAAGCTTTTTTTTTTTTGAAGAACTCTTATTTTGCTGTGTATGTCAAATACACAGCTTTAAGAATCTTAAAGTTGCTTTAATAAAGTAGCTTTGTTTATGCTGTTGGAATATTTTACCAGCAATCTTATTCCACCAAATTGCTGTAAGCAATTTAATGCCCGATTAAGTTTAGTAAGAGGACTAGATGTGTTATTTGGGTCGGTTGCTCCATAATAAGAGCTATGCATAATTTTGCAATGAAAAATTATTAAATAAATAAATAAATAACACCACAGGTAATGACGACCCTCTTTATCCCAAAGAGCATTGTGTATGGGGGGGCTATACATTTAGAGACAAGGGACACACACTCAATATCTGTGTATAGTGGAAAAATCCCTTTCACAGTATTTTCCACTGCCACGACCAGGAATCGAACCCGAAACTTTTGGGTGAGAGGCATTACCATTACCATTAAAAATTTCTTTATTGACTTATAATTACGGTTATGATAACTTATTTGCATTGTTCTTGAGACATAAAATTAGATTTCTCTGTGTCCTCTGGAGTCTGTTACATTGCGCGTCTGAAATGGTATTCCAGGACGCACATGCATACGTGAGGATTGGTTTTAAAATTACTTTATAAATGAATAAGTTGTTATCCTTAGTGAGTTTACTTCTTTTGTTGACTAAAGGGTAAAGTCGACTTAAAGAAGCATTTATTACTCTTGTTATGTGGGGTCCAAAGCGCAGTCTCGTATCCAGGGTTACCCCTAAATACGTGACCGCATCCTTTTCCCCTATAACTTCTTTGTTAATTTTGAGTTTCTTAAAAATTTTGTTGTTGAATTTATCTGTATCTTCCATTTATCATAAAATTTAAGCAATTAATCTAAATGGCACCTAATTTTTTGTACTGCAGTTTCTGCTTAGAAGGAGCTTGTGTATATTGCAGTATCGTCTGCGTGCAGTAATATATTTGTCGAATTGTAAGTCAGTGTAAGTATGTTATTAACTATTAAGTCATAGTTTCAACAGCCAAAGTATTCAGATAAGAATGCAACACCGGTTTAGTAGGAATTCATTGCAGACATTTAGGAAAACCCGGATAGTTCTTAATAAGACCTGTTTCTTTATTTGTTTCGCAGATCACCAAAGGAACTGTGTGGAAAGTTTTCTTTTATCTATTCTATGTTTATATATGTCTGTTGAAGTATGTTTCGTGCGTAGGGTTATCATTAACTTCACAGTTTTTTGTTTTTATGATAATGTATTGCACCCTCAGCCAGACCCGAGAAAATTGCCTGTCAACTCGAGCTGCTGTCTTCACACCGATTCGGTACATCTGTTGAGGCTTTATTGTTGAGAAATTTCAATATATCCTTCTACTGAGAGTCATAGCCTGCATACGCTGGTTTTTAAAAGTGCTTTAATTCAGCGAAATATATAAAATATTTTAATACTATTTAAGGTACTTTTAGACTTAGAGCGAGGTGTAATGAGACACTGAAATAAATTTCACAAGCACCAACATATTGCATCATATGGATAAAATTAAAACATTAATTTTGAATAGGGTTGAGTTGCGGGAAGTGGGAAGCCTAGTTACGATTTGTAGAAATATCTCACTGTTTAAATCATCCATCAATGGTTATGAAACTACTCATTAAAATTCGCAGTTTCGTTCGGAACTGCGTATGCGTCACTCAGTATCAGTTATTTAGCAAAACACTATACATACTATACATTTTATTTCTTTTTCAGCCGAATTATGTACAATTTTGGTTAGGAATATAAATATCTTGTAATAAAATTGTTTGCTATCTCATAACGCGAACATTAAACATATCTAAAAATTACATTTATTTAGTGTAGTTAATTTAGTGTAACGGTCTATTTTTATCGTGTGTAAATTTAGCAATATATTAGTAAAATGTAGCCTTTATAAATCGGTATAAATAAAGCCTGTAGCCGCGCGGCAGATTCATATTCAACTGTGAGACTATGATTGGTGCATTTTTAAATCCGATTTCCTAATTGGTTTAGGTTTTTAACTTTGTTTTGATGAGAGCGAGAGGATGCGCGAAGAGACATGCACGTTGATGTTATGGTGTACGCCGAAAGCAATAAGGCATAACTGCGATTAAAAATGGGTAAAAAGAAAGACTGCAAGTGGTGTATTAATACGAATTAATGTGTAAAGTTGTGGTAGATTGTTGTTGATTCGTTTTGATGTTAAAGTCTGGCGATATTACTCCATTCCATTCCATTTTAGAAAGAACTTTTACTTGGTTAATGAAAGACACCATCTATTTACGGTGTAAACAGCAAGTACACCATAATACAAGCTACCTGTGTTAAGTTCTGTTATATTTTCGGCATTGGCCCGTATTCTGTACTGTTTTATCAAAACGTAAATCTTAGAAACTTTCCTACTGAAATAAAACTTTTTTGACCACATACCCTAATATAGTGCGTGCAACCCTTCGTGACTTTCGAACACTACGGCATCCAAGTATTTGGAAGATTTTCGTCAGTGTCAATCATTGCTTCATGTGACAAAGTGCATCATAAACTGTAAGTACGTTTTTGTTAAGTTAACTCAATGGTTTTCGGCTTTTTACCAAACAATAAAATCCGCGGTGCCGAACTTTCCTTTCGAGATTTTGACTTTAAAATTGTAATTGCGTGTTAATGGCTGAGTATCTAAATGAGTTTTGACTCCGGGTATACTCCGGGCCTTGTTCATTTCTGTAAATTACATTTTATTACTGTAAAAGTTCCATGTTATTAGTTTAGTTGTTGTTTATTAAGACTTTGATTGCGTATTTGAATACCGTATATTATAAAGAACTCTTGTTTTTTACATTGATGTATTTTTATGTTCCACGGCCTCAGGGTCCTGAATTTTATTGTTGTAATATACAATTAACTTTTACATTGTTCTCATTAATCCGCCCCCCCCCCCTGCTGTCGAGCTAGTTAGGGCCGTTTAAGTACAAACGTTCTTAAAGAAATTTAGAGTAAAAATAAAAGTTGTTTCATTAGATCTTTGAGAAAAATGCGCTAAAATTTTCAGTTCCTATTAGAAATGGAAAGGCTTATATCCATATTTCTATGTTGATTTTCTCGGCCTTATTTGATATCTTAATAATCCAGTTAGACCATTTATTTTGCGTTGTAAAAAAGTGCGTATTTAGAACAGATTGTTTTCGATAAAAGTCCTCAAAGTTTGCCGCTCCAAACTTTGAAAAGCGTTATTTTGAAATGTTTTCAAATTCTGTGGTAATATTTTAAGAATTCGTTATTGTCTATGAAGTGGCGGAGGAGCCGGTGATTTTAACAAATTCTATTCCTCTCTTGTGGTGTCACCCTTCTACTTGTCATAATGGTATTGTCTACTGGACTGGCATTGGGTTGATGTAAATTTCGCCCGTATGGTTGACGTCGTCCGGAGCTCGGTACGAATTTCTTAGATAGGTATGTGTGCGCCAATCCAGTATCGACTCCAAGGGTTTTGAGAAGCACCAGTGTCGAACTGCGTTGTATCTCAGGGTGTTTTCACTTTGGATCGGGTTTGTGAGAGAGACCAGGGATTTGTTTTGTGTAGAGAGAATTTGTTTGTGCTCAGCTTCAGCGTGGGCAGGGCAGTAGTCCCTGATGATTTCTACTTTATATTCAGGGAAGTTAGCCCTCCTTAGATCGATAATGCGAATTCTTTATAAAATACTCAGAGAATGGGCTAGGATAGGTGTCCTAAGATGTAGATGAGTGTGGCAATGGAATGAAAGTCACTGTTTCCAAAAGCTCGTATATTAACACTCTATTTAAGATATTTACAAAACGGAAAAACGATTTATTTTTTTACTTTAGTTTACAGTTGGATTTTAGCAAGCACTTTTTTGTAGCTAAGATGCGTTACTAGTTAGAATGTCGTGGTTAAATGGTCGCGGCGGACTGAGTAATGATAGGTTAAGTCGCTAGGGTCAGAAGTTGATACGTTGAACGAGTGCGGTAGACTGTTCGAACTTCACTTTTTGTTAAATGCGCGATGTCAAAAATGGTTTAGAGCTTTTTTACTTGATACAGCCAAAGAAGCAGCTGCAGTGGCAGGGTTCTAAAAATAACGTTCACGACGCACGTATCAAACAGGACTTTTTTCTTGAACCTTTTTACTTAGCTTCCTTTGAGCGCGCTGAGCTCGGCCTTTTATATGTTTCGTCGGGGACTTAAGCTCGCACAGGTCTGGAAATTTCCCCCGACATTCATCTCGGTTCGATTGCGCAACATTGCGCAATATTACATCAGAGAATGTGAAAATTTGGAAATAAAAATTATATGACTGTTTCGGCCTTAAAATGAGGAATTCTTTGATGTATAAACGAAGTTTGAATCGACTTGATTTTTTGAGTTATTTACGATAGTTGTCTGAATAAATTAATTAATTTTGAAACAACTCCGTAACGTCTTCCTGAAGGTTTTGCCCGTTAAGTTGATATGATATGAGAATGTTCCGATAAGTCCGCGGTGAACGAAATGGAAGTAAGTTTTGATGACAATGGGTAACGAAAGTACCAGAACTCTATTGGAACATTATGAATGGAGCTTGATTGTATTTTGATATCTAAGGCGCGAAATCGAATGAACGGTGGAATCGAAAGGAAAGATAATTTATAAAAAAATTGTATAAGTGAAATGAAACATATTATTATTAAATATGTAGTAAAATACGATAGAGTAAAACTGTAGTTCTTTCTGTAGGATTAATCAATGTCTGCTGGGGGCTTATTGCAATCAGATACTACATATTTGTTTTTGCAATAATTAATCCACTTTGCGCTGGCCTTATATTTTGTTAAATGTAACTTAGCCCGAGTACATTGCCAACTCAGATTGCAATAAGTCGCCACCAGATGGAGCCATTCGACAAGTTGCGGACTCCTCTCGTCTATAATTTGATAGACTGAACAGTGTAGGGTTGTTATGTATTCACCTATGCCTTACTGATGAGAGCTAACAAGCTCGAAACTAATCTGGGCTGATGATACACTGCAGCTCTGCACTGTAGTCCTCTCTTTAGGATTAATCTGTCAGCTGGGCTTATTACAATCAGATTTTTGTTTGTGTTTTCCGATTGAAGACATAGTAGTCCATTTAACGAGGTACAAAAAAGGCCAAAACATCAAAAGTTTGTAGGATCTTTTGCAATACATTTCCCTCTCTGATTCCGAGGGTGAGAGAAACGATGGTGATGGTTTCGAGTGTTGAAACCCTTGCGTACTACCCCTATCAAGGAAAAACCACTCCTATTTCCGGCTTCTCGGTCTTGGACTTGCGAGGGATCGTCGGAGCGGGTATTTTGGGGGAGATGATAATAAATTTAGTTAATTTACATTATAGCACCCCGGAGCGACCCCCGGGGGTTGAACTTACCCCGGACCATAATAGCAATATCCCCAAAAATAGGAAAATATGGACTAGACAAAGTTTTTTAGGTTTTCGAGGGCTACGATCACGATGGTGCTGTTATTTTTCACCCTACCCTTGCGCAACTTCCCTCAACTTATAAAAACCGCCCCCTCTTCCATGGTGTCGATCCTAGGCATACGGAGAATCATCGGATCGGGGTTTTTATGAGAATATCTGGGAAACTAACTACTACTAAGCCACAAACAACCCGCGGGGGTTGAGACTACCCTGCTCGCAACACCGAAGTCATTCGAAAAACGGGAGACGGGCTTCTCACGGGTTTTCGAGAGCGGTAATCACGATGGTGGTATTTTTTTCATTCTACCCTCTCCAAACTACCCCCAACGTATAAAACCACCCCCTCTACCATGCTGTCAGTCCTAAGCATATGTGGATTTGTCGGACCGGGATTTTTATGAGAATATCAGGGAAACTAACCATTACTCAACCCCAATTGACTTAAGCAACCTCCGGGGGTTTAAACTACCCTGCTCGCAATACTAGAGTCACTCACTGGTTTTCGAGGACGGGAATCACGATGGTGGTGTTATTTTTTACCCCCTTTTCTATAAACTATATGTGTAGCCCCCGGGGGTTGCTTAGAAAAATTGCGGTTTAGTAATGGTTCGTTTCCCTGATATTCCCATAAAAATCGCGATCCTACAAATCCCCGCACGCCTAGGACCGACAGCATGGAAGAGGGGGTGGTTCTTATGGGTTGGGGGTAGTTGCGGGAGGGTAGGGTGAAAAGTAACACCTTCATAATGATAGCCTTCGAAAACCCATAAAAAGCCTGGTCTAGTCCGTATTTTCTTATATTTTGGAGATATTGCTATTACGGGTGGGGGTAGGTTCAACCCCCGGGGTTAAGTCCGGAGTACTCTAATGTAAATTAACTGAATTTATTATTATTCCCAAAAAAAACCAATCCAACGATCCCTCGCAAGCCCAAGACCGAGAAGCTGGAAATTGGGGTGGTTACACAAGGATTTCAGAAGTCGAAACAATCACTATCATTTTTCTCACCCTCGAAGACAAAGAGGGAAGAAAATGTATTGCAAAGGATCCTACAAACTTTTGATGTTCGGGACCTCGTTGAATGGACTTATAAGTATGTCGCAAGTTTTAGAGCATTGTTTTCAATCGTTTTGGAAATGAACATTGTGCACCGTAACTGATGACAATTAATTTAGTTCCTTTTATAGGAAATAGGGGCATTTTTGTTCTTTTGTAGTATGTATTTTACTACATATTTATTTTTGTAATAAATATAATTATTATCATTCTTAATATATTAGAACCAACTAAGCATCTGAATTCAGTAGTTTCGTGGAATCTTACCAATTTAATTTCAACATTGACCTTGTTAATAGTTTGTTCAAGCAATTTTTAAATTATTAAAAAGTTTACTCGTGGGAAAAGCGCCGACGGCGGCGCCTTGTCTAGTATAATTTCCTGGTTTGTGGTCAAGGTTTCAGGAATTTATGACGATATTCGGTCGGATGCCAAACGATCCTGTAAACAATTTCTTTTTATGATGTGGTATTGTTCGCTCGTGCACGTTTTATATCTTGTTTTACGTGTGCCGTTATAGATTTTTGCAATAATTCTATTTGTGAGAATATATTTAATATTCCTTTGGCGACATTAAACATCACTAGATAATCACACAATAGACCAGAATCGTCAGTTATCAGATTTGTAGCATGGGACGCAAGCCAAATTTTAAGGAAATTACATTGAAACTAAATGTGATTTTATAATTTAGAACGGAGGCGTCTATAGTTGAACATAATGTAGAATTGCTTCAAGGACTAGGTCACGTCAACTTGTCTGGAACACCGCCCACAGTTATACATATTAAAATAGAGATGATAGTCGTTCGAGGATTAAACTTGCAAAGTAATCAAATACAAATCGATTTAAATATCAGCTGTAAAAATTACATCATTCGCAAAGAACTATAAAAATATAATAATTGGAATAATTAGCCGGAAAGAATTGAAACCCATAAATAAAACTATTGTCGAGCCTACGGGGATACCTTCACTCCTTTTCGGGGTTACTTCTCTTAGCGCTCGACCCGGAATAATTGTGAAAGGCCGGGGTCGCATGTGCTTTGGCGGTTAGGGCTTCTCACTCTTACCAGAATCTAAAAAAAAGGCTTTTGTCTAATTCACTACTAACTATATTATGATGTAACACACACCAAGTATTTGGGTTACTTACATTATATAGATTTTTCGGCACCTCATCTCTGGACGATGCCGCGGCAATGCTAATACCCTCGGACACGGGGAATTAATACTACCTCTGTCATAAGCTTCCCCCTTTCGGGGCTTTTCTCTTCGGCGAGAGCTTCTCCCTTTTAGAAATTTTCCCCTCTCTCGAAGGTATCAACATTTTAATGATCTTTACAGACCAACACTGAAGCTAATTATCTCTTTTTGAAGGTTAACTTTGAAACCACGCCCTGCCTCTTATCGTATTTTACCTGGTTTAATTTAATTACAAATAGTCATTTCTTGTCCCTTAACTAATGCAAAAAATGTAAAATTTCACGAAATTTGCTCGTTTTAAAAGTGAACATTTTTTATGAAAACGGTAAATAAGTACATTAAATAGTTCTAAAATTTAAAAATTCATATTTTTCTAAATAATTGTTAATGCGTCGAAATGTTAACGTAGACTTGTTACTAATAGAGCAATGGATTGTTTCTAATTGTTGAAATCATTCGTCAGCTCGTCTAAGGGGGCGAAGCGAGGGGATGAAATGTATAATAAATCGTAACTTAAGTGGTTGTTAATGCGTCAAAATTTTAACGTAGATTTGTTTCCAATTCAATACTTGACAGTTTCTAGGTATTGAAATAATTTGTTAGGGGGTTTAAGTGAGTGAGAAGGGGTAAAAACGATATATATCAATAAAAAAATCAAAAGATTATTAATCTGTAAAAATATTTATGCAGTGACGTTGTAAATAATAAAAAGCTATTGCAGCTAACCGAGTCATTCGTCAGGTCGTGTTAGAGGGTGTGAAGGGGCAAAATTTGTTAATAAAATATAAATACTTTAACAGTCCTTGAATTGTAAAATATTTGATTCATACTTGTCATAAATAACTTTATTAATTGTTTCTAACTGCTGAAATCATTCGTCAGCCCGTCTAAGGGGGTGAAGCCAGGGGATGAAACAGCTAAAAAACTGTAGCTTTTCAAATAATTGTTTGTGCGTCAAAATTTTTGCGTAGATTTGTTACTAATAAGGCAGATTGTTTCTAGTTGATGAAATCATTCGTCAACCCGTCTAAGGGGGTGAAGCGAGGCGATGAAATGTATAATAAATCGTAACTTTCTAAGTGGTTGTTGATGCGTCAAAATTTTAACGTAGATTTATTACCAATACAGTACTTGACAGTTTCTAGGTATTAAAATGATATGTCAGGGGGTTTAAGAGGGCGAGAAGGGATAAAAACGGTATATATCAATAAACAAATTAAAAGATTATTAAACTTGTAATAATATTTATGCAGTGACGTTGCAAATAATAAAATAAATCTATTGCAGCTAACAAAGCCATTCGTCAGCTAGTTTTAGATGGTGTGAAGGAGTGAAATTTGTTAATAATCGATTAATACTTTAACTTTTTTTGAATTGCAAAATATTTAAATCACATTTGTCATAAATAATTTTATTAATTGTTTCTAATTGCTAAAATTATTCGTCAGCTCGTTTAAGCGGGTGAAGCGAGGGGATGAAATGTTTTAAAAATCCAAAGGGAGAAGCGAGGGATGAAATATTTAAGAAATCGTAGCTTTCAAAATAATTGTTGATGTGTCAAAATTTTAATGTGGACCTATTAGCTGCAATTGACCTATTTTATTATTTGCAACGTTATTGCATAAATATTTTTACCGATTAATAATCCTTTAATTTGGTTATTGATATTCACCCTCTTAAGCCCCCTGACAAATAATTTCAATACCTAGAAACAGTCCATTACTATGTTTTTTTCCCATTTTCTTCGCCATTTTTTTTGTGAACTGATGCCAGAAGACTTTGAAATGCTAAATTCAAAGACGACTACGCAAACTTGTATTGATTTGACATGCGCCTACTACGCGTCTTGATCGCATTTTTAATCTGCCAAAAACCATTCCATGGGTAACTCAACAGCTGAAACCTTAAAGTCGCATTATCTCAAAAACTTTACTCTGTAACCTAATACTTTTTTTACACATTCTAACTGGAAAAAATCTAAGTTTTGGAATCCAAAAGAAAAACTATGGTGTTTCATTTGAAAATCGAAAGTTGACGTCACTTCCGGCTAGACAGGAAACAGCAGAAAAATAAAAACAAAGTGCATTAGATGCAAAAAATGCAAGGGAAAGGTGCTGTATCAACTAAAAAAATCACTCGGTATATTTAAATTTAGTACTAATTCTACGGCGAACATCTTGTTCGGTTGTTAACTGTACAGTATGTTAAACAATGTAATGAAAACTTGGTCCAATGTTCATATTTTCACGCGAAAATAAAAAAAATCCCAGTTAACAAAAACTGTTATATTTTCGAACAGTTTTTTATATAAGGAGACGTACCTGGGCTTAAGCTCTTTCTATTTTTTAATTGTATGTGTGTATTTTCGTTGCAATTTTATTATATAGCCACTTATATGTTACTAATATAAGTTTTAATATATTTGTTCTTCCATGTATATATTGTAGGATGTATTTTGTAAAATGGAGAATACACAATATCTGAAAAACAAATTAAGAGAAAAAAAAAGTGAGTTAAATTTACAACAAACTTAAAAAGGATAGATATGTTTCCTTGCACGGTAAATATCTGAATCCAAATTAATGATAAAACATGACCACGATTCTTTTTTAAACAGTATTCAACAACGATTAAATAGTAACAACATTAAACCTTTTTAGTCATATGTAAATTCAAAGAAAACCACTCGTGTAATACCTAAAGTAATCAGTTATAATGGCATTAAATCAACAAATGGACTAGTAATGGCATAAATGTTTGCTGATTCCTTTGAATCGGTGTATACTAATAATAATGCACAAAATTTTAACAATGAAATCAACGTAGATTCTGGCATTAACATAAGCATTGCATTAGTATTGTTTAAGTTTTTAACGAGTTTATGTCCCCCGATAGTAATAAGAGTGTAGGACCAACCCCTATATTCTATAGCAAAAGTCCTTGACACTAGCAACAAGTAGATTGTGCCCCGAAATAGGAAAAAATATAATTCCAGAACAACAGTTAGCTAAACTTGTTCAAATTTAGCTATCTATAATAGTAATCATATTATTGATGCTATTGAAGTAGGGATGCAGCTAGACTCGGTGTAATCGGAAAAACCTTTGATCAGGTAGATCACACTATTTTATTACACAAATGCAAAAGTATAAATCTCACTGGGTCCCTTCTTTAGTGGCTCAGTAGATGCTTAAGTGATAGAACTCTTATAGTTAAAATAGAAAATTATAATTCAATGCAATTTTGTCCTTCGTCTGGAGTCCCCAGTGGTCGCTCCTAGATCCATTTTAAATTTTAATTTTTATGAATGACATATTAACATAATTAGAATGTAAAGCACTATTATTTGCGTATGACTTAAAAGTATTTATTAGGTTAAAAACGACAAAGATTGTCAAACATTGCAAGACAACTTGAATCAACTATTATAGAATTGAATACAGAGAAATGCAAAACACTAATTTTTCGAGAAGTAAACATCCAATTTTATTTAAATACTAATCGGTGTAGATTTGGTTCGCGTAAATCGTACTGAAGACTTATAGGTGTTATATTTACTAGCGATCTTAGTTTTAATCAACATAAACGCACAAATTAAAAAGCATACAAAATGTTGCATTGGCGATATCTTCAAATCATTGCCATGTTGTCCTTCGTCTGGAGTCCCCGGGTCTCACCTAGATTAATTTTTATTTTTTATTTTTATGAATGACATTAACAGTACTAGAACGTTTTAAGTTGTTGCTGTTCATCAGAATATTTCGTTGCTACGAAGGGAGTTTAATCCGCATATGTGCTGGATTTATGTGTGCACACGCTGGTTGAACACCTTCCCTTGGTAGTATCTTCACTGTCAATTGAGCTGCAGCATTGTACAAGGATTTTGGTAGATTGTATCCCTCAACAAGTCAGAGGGTTCACAGGCTGGGTTAGAACGTTCCACAGACTGGGTTAGAACATTCCACGGACTAGGTTAGAAAGTCCCACAGACTAGGCTGAAACGTTTTAGGGAGTCTATAAACCCACCACCATCGTCTGTTCCGAAGTCACTACCGTAGAGCTGCAGTCTCATCACTTGTGGACGTCTGGGTATCGTACCAATTTTGTGATAAGTGTTATCGTGTCCTCTACCAAGAAACCACCTTCAGTGGTTCTGTGTAATAATATTTGTTTTCTTTTAACTTACGTTGTACATATTTAAACAAAGATTTATTACTTATATTGATTAAGTAAGTTCTCTAATACAACCTGTGTCATTATTTCGTCTGCGAGCACTACGAATGGAACCTTCAATGATTTTATGTTAAATAAGCAAAAAAATTTCTAATAGTTTATATTAAACTTGGGCTTAACGCCCTGAGATTTCTGAGCTAGTGAAATTTTTGTCGTGGTCATGTTACATCACTTATCTCGGCTAGGTAGTGTCCACGATCTGCTACGCACAGCAGCCCAACCTAGTTTTCTTATGGTAAATAAACTAAACCCGCTAATGGTTAATGCCAGTAGCAATGTAAAGCACTATTATTTACGGATGACTTAAAAATATTCATTAAGGTTAGAAACGACAATGGTTGTCAAAAATTGCAAAACGACTTGAAAAACTATTATCCTGGTGTAGATTTGGCTCGCGTAAGAAATAAGTCGACCGACGGAGAAACCTCATCCAAACCAGCTTGTGCGGAGTTCACTAAACGTGGAAGCATGTTCGCATCCACGGACATTAGAAACTTTTGTAATAAATTTCACACATAACTTCCCGACTTAAAAGCCGAGAACCACGTTTTGTGCTTTTGAAACAACAAGTTCTAACAACAGTGTCACAATCAGTGCAAATGGAGTTCACTATCAGCTGTATATTATAATTTGTACGGAACGTGCTCAATGGGGTATGCAAGGTGTGACAGCAACTCGAGAGTTAAACTTGTCGAATGCAAATAGTAGAAACTGTGCGAAACTTGTCGGTAATGAATTTTATTAAATTGATTATTGTATATTATACAGTTATAGATTGGAGAGTGTTTAAATGCACCGGCACAATACCATTGCATTTAAACACTGTCCAATCTATAACTGTATAATAATTTATAATAAACTGCCAGCTATTTAAAAAACACATCTAATTATACGATATTTAAGAGGGAAGCTAGGACATTACTGATAATGGATGCCATTTACCCCAGATATTAGAGTAAAACAGGTATGAAAAATTACAAAAGTTTTCAAATTTTGAGACAACATTGGAGAAGGTAAAAAAATAACAAATCTTGTTTTGCGCCCTTTTCTGGCCCCCGGATAATTATTGTCGAACTTTCCATTATCGAAGTCCGTAATGACTGGCCTAATTATAGCACTGGCGAGTTTTTGAGTGACACTTTTTGACCACAAATATTTAGTAATTTTACAAAACTGTGCATACATATATTTTCTTCTATATTTACTTAATTCACTGTAGCTAAATATGCCTGTATGTGTGCATGTATTTATATAATTTACGTATATATATGGCTGTACATATATAGATCTTTAATTAATGACCTGACATCAACTTATGTTAGTTATTATTGTATGGTATTTTATTTTGTTTCATGTTACTATTTTATTATTATTTTTCTTTCTTTTATGTATATTTATACTTTTGTGTGACTTTTCATATCTGTATCTTATACGGCTTACATGAATAAATACTATTATTATTATTATTTGTTTCATAATCAGGTAAAGTTATAAAAGTTTTATAATATGCACTTCGTTGAGTTTGTTTGAGAAAGTTTGGGGACTCTCGAGAAGTCCATATCATCTGAAATTTGTTTCAAAGTGGAGCAAATATTAATAAAGGAAGAAAAAGATCGAGGTCAGTTTCACAAAAGAATTTAACAGAGTGAGCGTATAAACTGTGTTTTAATGGTATAATTTTTCCACAGATTTGTTTGGATGTATATAGCGATTTAGTGATATTTGCAAAATTTTGCGTCACCGAAACTACCTTTTTTAATATACGAGGTATGGGACAATAGTAGCACAGTACAGTAGCGTGCAGAAGTCGAAGGGTACAAGAAGCGCAAATATTTCATTAAATGGAATCGTTGTGTATTGTTTTTGAATTCTTTTTTTTCTGAATTCAAAAATATAACATATTCGTAACTTTAACCGTTTTCGAGTTATTGAACATTAAGGATTAATAAAATACAATATTCACATTGGAAATACATTATTTAAATGCTCTTGAACTTCTGTCGCACTATGTGGAGGTTCCCCGTCCTGCATCTAAATCATATAATTAAGTTCATTATCTGGAAAATTCTTTAAAAAATACTTCCAACCTCTGCATTCTCTTCGTACTGCAAGTTTATTCTTATTGTTTTCATATAATAAGTAAATGTTTGAAATTTTCCTGTCTTTTTGTTTTTAATCGAATTAACTCATAACTTTTCACATAGAACAACCTGTATACTTTTCGACGATATGATTTAGAAATGAAAAACAAACATTTTCTGAATTAGATAGATAAATAGACAGAGGAGCTGGTTATTTAGCCTAAAAGACCGCGACCTTCTCAGGTCTATTGTGGTGCTCCTAGAATACATTCCTTAAATGTTTAAAAAAATGTTTTCTTAACCGCCTCTCAAGTTACCGCAGTAACCCCCTGGAAGATCTCAAGGATCTTGTGCTAGGCAAAGAGAGACGAGGCCCTACAGTTTAATGTGGACTCCGAACCACTCTTGGGGCAAATGAAAAATTGTTTCGCCTTGCGGGAATCGAACCCACTTCGCTAGTCAACCCAGTTTGCTAGCCAGTCGCTTTAACACACTGAGCTACCATTCCCAACCTCATCCAGCTTTGGCCTTTGTGCTAGACTCCACAGCTTTGATAAAGGCCCTTTTGTGTAGCTGTCCGCCTTTGGTTTTCTTCTCCGAGTACTTGGAATCTCAGTCTCACTAGGCCTTCACAGTGGCACAATACGTGAACTGAGGTTTCCTCTTCTCCTTGACAGAACCTGAATGTTGCGTCCTCTGCCAGGCCCATTAGACTCATGTGTCTATTGAGCCGGCAGTGCCCAGTTAGAAGGCCTACTAGTACTCTGATGGCCTTCCTATTCTGGCATATTAGATCTTCCGTGAATTTGGCCGAACGTTCTTTAATGAACTCTTTGGCCTGTCTCTGTCTTGGGAAATTCCTCCACCATTCGAGAGATTTATTTTGCACACATTTCTTAGTGGCTACTCGTATGCATGGCTTTGCCACGCCACAAAAGGGCTCGGATACTATTGGGGCTTTGAGCGCGGCTTCCTTGGCCAATTTATCAGCCTTTTCATTTCCTTTGTGCCCCTTGTGTCCTGGTCCCAAGGTCGCTCTGTTCTGACTTCCCAGCTCTATAAGGACTGTCAAACAGTCACACACCAATCTTGAGTTGATTTGCATGGAGCCGATTGTCTTTATTGCCGCTTGGCTATCAGAGAAAATGGCTATTGACTGGTTAACAGCGCCTTGTCTTATTATCTAGCTCGCGCAATAGTGTATGGCGATCACTTCAGCCTGAAACATTTGTTATCATAAATATTGTTATTTCATGCATTGCGTTTTATACCTTTTATGCCGGTTTATCATTCATGTCTAATAAATGACTGTGTTAAACCATTAATAAGGAGTATGTTATCCTCAGTCTACCCTCACGTTACCCTCAATTATTCTCACGTTACCCTCAATTACACTCACATTACCCTTAGGCCACCTTTAGTTACCCTTTCAATTACACTTAATTTTGTTTGAATATTAATTACCTCCAATTTTATCATATCCTTAATTAAGCAATATTTTCAGTAATCAGTTATTGCCGGTAGGTAATTAGTTCACCATATACATTTACGGTCTGCTACACATGTATCTATACATAGGCAATGAAAAATGCACATAATCTCCACAAATTTACCTGCAAGTTAAATTGATACATGCCATAAATTACATGAAGCTCGTTCAAACTTTTCTTTAATGGCATTAAGACATGGTCCATACAGCCAGATGCACTGTCCTATAATTATAAAGTTGAAAAGCTAAACCTAATTCTAACCAAGAAGAAAAAAATACTAGAAAAACACAATTGGGAATGTAACACGCATTTCTCTCGTTAGAACTTCGGAAACTCACTATATACTGTACTATATATATTTCTGAGCTTATTTACAACCTTACTAATATTGCACTTTAAAAGTACGATGAAGTTCTTAATTGGTATGACTAGTATATAAAAAGTTTAAAACCAAAAAAGAATATGAAACTTTGACAGATAAACAGACGATCGTATTAAATTTCGTATTTAACTCGTAATATTTTCATCCGAGTTTGTTTTGACCTTTAACGAAATGTGGAAACCTAATTTGCTCGGCAGCATTCTGTTGTTTGCGAGTTGCTTTTAACTGATGAGGATAGGAATATTAAACCTAATTACACATGAACACACTGGCACTGGTACAAAACGCATGTAGAGAAGTTTTATCAGACAGATACACCGATGTTGCTGTAAAATAATTTTACAAAAATATAGGACGGTACTGTATTCACTGACCCATGAAGAACGGAAATTGCCGTCTCAGAAATTTATTTGATCCTATAGTTTGCTTACCCCTGAGCGAATACAGCTTCGATTTAAATGGAATATATTGAAACCTAAAGAGTTTTATTCAATGGGTCCCTCTGAATGCGAAATTTGAATGCGTGGGAATATCGATTAGGATTTCACTTTCAGCCAAAAAAAGTTCAAATTAACTGACAACTGTATTTTCAGTCGTAATAATTGAATTTCAAACTAAAAGCTTGCGTTGGTTTCTTTTCTAAAACAATTCTGCATGCCGTAACTGAGTTAGAATGTTGTAAAGTGGATTTCAATATTAGTGGTAGTTTATGTAAATGAGTATTTGAATGTCGGAAGCCAAACAGAAAAAGTTAACGTGCTGGTATTACAAACAGAGCAGAGAATTTAGATTGATTTGAATTTCAGTTCAAACATTTCTTGTCTCTCTAGAAAGGTATTTCCTACTGCAGAAATAGTGAATATTCAACAATAATACATCGAAATATCCCCGAAATTAGGTCATAAAATAACGCTCTCTCGAGGGCTCCCGTCTGATTATAAATGAAAATTTTATGGAGCAGTTGGGAAATCAACCTTTCACCGAAAATGTGGAAATTGATGACAGGATGTCGAATCGTATTGAACAATTTACTGAAATGCATATAAATAGGTAACAAAAAGTAACTAAATATTTTACTTTAACGGGGGGAGTAAATATTTGTAGTATTTTTAGAATGTGTCGCCATTAACAATAGATAAAATAAGTAGAAGACAATAAGTGTTCTCCGCAGTGCAAGTGTGGACAAAAACTAATTTTTCGTTTAATCTATGAATGTTTCGAATAAAAATTGTTTAAGTAGAAAAATTGTGTTCAAAAAATGTTTTTATTTATGTATTTATTATTAATTATACGATTAAGCCATTTTACAATTCAATAAATGAGAACATAATTGCCTAAAGATAGTTTTAAACGAATAGATAAAGCAAAGAATAGATAAAGCAAGAAAGATAAAATATTTACAAATATCTATAATAAAATTCAGCTACATCATGTATTAAGACCTAATTTAAATTACTTATATTTAACCTGGTTTTTAAATGAATATAGTGACGAGCCAAGGAGTTCTATATCATTACGAAATGAGTTTGCTGTTCAGAGTACTCTGCTAATGGGCTCATCTTGACCATAATTTGTGTGATGAAAGGGCATTTTAAAGAGTTCTGAATTTCTTGTCTTTACATTGAAGCAAATCAACTGAAGTATCTCGTGACAGTTAATATTACAATTATTTTAAGCAAAAAGCATAAATCGAATAGCACTCTATATCGGTCGGTAGCTCAGTGTGTTAAAGCGTCTGGCTAGCAAACTGAGTTGCCTAGCGAAGTGGGTTCGATTCCCGCAAGGCGAAACAATTTTTCATTAAAAAAATTGCCCCGAGAGTGGTTCGGAGTCCACATTAAACTGTAGGTCCTCGTCTCTCTTTACCTAGCACAAGATCCTTGAGATCTTCCAGGGAGTTACTTCGGTAACTTGAGAGGCGGTTAAGAAAACATTTTAAGAAAACATTTTTTTTAATGCTGGATTCCATATCACACTTCCATATCCTAGGAGACTACTTACCAGTGAAGAGTAGAGCAATTTATATATTTTAATAGAAAAAAAAGTAGGGCCCCTGTTGATGCAACCTAACACATTCAGTGCTTGTGTTATACTTTTTGAGGTATGTGATTTAAATGTCATCTTGACGTCAAATATTACGCCGAGATCTTTTATAGAATTTACCCTGTTTAAAGTATCATTATTGAGATGATAGTCGAATATTACAGGATTATTGCCTCTCATGGAAGAAATTTGCTGAGTTTCAATAGATTGATGTCACACCATCGAACTAGATTATCGAGATCACTTTGCAAAAGAGAGACATCATAGGAGATGTCAACGGTTCTGAACATTAGATAATTACTGTTAATGGGGACTTCACTAGTATCATTAACAAACAATTTGAATAATAATGGACCGATGTGCGATCCTTGAGGAACGCCCGAAGTAACTATAATAAAAGATGATACGGCTCCTAAGCATCTGATAAACTGTGGATATAAGTAACTATAAATCCATTCAAGCATGCAACCCTCGACGCCCAAAGTCCTTAGTTTGGCTACGAGTAACACGTGATCAACACGATCGAATTCCTTCAAGTATAAATTGAATCCGGTGATTGATCTTCAAAAGCATTGAGAATAAAATGTTCATAAAGAAGTAGATTAGTTTATGTGCTCTTCTTACGCAAAAAACCGTGCTACTCACTATTAATAATATGCGTAGTATCCCATGATATTTTTGTAATCATCAAGTAATCAAGAAGTTTGGATATCTCAGATGGATGCAAACGGCTAGATAGGTTTTGATGTCATTTCTTGGATCAGACTTGTATTAAAAAACAATTTTTCCAGAACTCAGGAAAATGCCGGTGCACAGTGACAAGTTATAGATTTCATGTAATGGTATCGCTAATGCAAATACACATTTTTTTAGAACATATAGTGGAATGCCATCTGGCCCAAATGATAATTTATAAGGTGCTTGGAGAAGTCTATCAATTATTTCAGTTAAGACGATTATGTAACAGTTAATGTCAACGTGATTCTGCAAGTGACCATAATTGAATCGGTTATTACTAAAACCCCCTAAGTCATATTTTGGCCAAAAAGCATTTGATACGAATATCGATAAACTTGGGATATTTACATCGTTTGGTGCTAAAACCCCTTAACTCAACATATTGCATATGTGAGAAATGCATTTTTAACCTACAGTATGTAGTGCTAAAACACCCTAAGTCACTCACTTAGGGGATTCTAGCGCTAAAGCGTTCGTGCCCTGTCGTTAGCTCATGATGACAACCTGACAACGCCGAGCCCCAAAAAGTTTATAATGCTTTGAAAAGTACAATGAAAATGTAAACAGCGCAATGACTTGAGGGCCATCGCATTGGACTTCATCATGAATCTGCAACTACCTTTGATTCCTATGCAAAATTTATTTTATCTTACCCAGTTGACTGTCTCGGTATTTTGCATACATGATTTAAAAACTAATAAGACATATTATTATGTATATTCAGAAACTTCAGCAATGAAATCTGCTCCTTTTTAATGAACTTTATTGAAAACTATGTGCCCAAAACAGTTATCGAACTTGTGTGGATGACATGACCGGATTTACGACTTACACACTGATGTTAAAAAATGGTGGCCAATACATTATAAAAAAGAGACTGCCTCTGTGGAAACAATAAACTTCCATAAAGACGAAAGAGTAAGGTTTGCTATTTCAAAATTTCATCACATTATACATGGTTCTGAGAAACCTGGTAGCATACGAGCCTCAGAATGCATAAATGGCTGAATTTGGTACACTTTTAACTTGGTACATCCTAAACGAAAGGAAAACACAATAGTGCAGTTCCCGAAAGCAAGGGCTTATTTAGGAAAACTTCCTATTTTAACTATTAAAGTCAGCACCTGAAAATGTTTCTGCCGTGGATTGAGGAACAGCATAAATCACGAGATAAATCATTTTATGAAGATATTAACTCTGGCAATGTTAAAGAACCAACCAAAAAAAAAGTGAAGGCAAACTGTAACTTCTTTATAACGCATTTTTAACAAAAAATAAAATTATAATTTTGCATTTATTTCAAAGACCTTTTAACCAGTTTTTTTCAAAACTTATTTTTTTTTTTGAAACTTTTTTCCTAAAGGTAGTTTATATATGTCCTTTAAATCTCTTTAAAATAGAAAAACACTTTTTATTTCATGTATACGTTCACCAGGGGTTTTTTTCGTTTGCTGAAAAGTTAGCAAAAGTGACTTAGGGGGTTTTAGTAATAACCGATTCAATTAACAATTTCATTTACTTTCCCAGTACCATAAGCTGCGGAGAAAAAAAGATGCAATTAAATTAACAATATCATTTGTATTATCCAGATAGATCGTCGTAGCGAATAACTGTAGATAGATTATACTGATTCCTTTTGTTTATTTTGCAAATTTCTCCTCAGTACACCAGGAAGGCTCTAGCGAGAGTCCAAAAACGATTTGTTATCGAATCAAAAATTGTTCATTGTAAAAACAATGTTTTGCTAAAGCGAAAGTGCTCTGTAAAAGTAATTTAGAATGAAAAATTGTATCGAAAGGGAATTTTTTTTTATTTCTCGCCAGTGCTTCAGGAGCGGAAAAGAATTTTTCGTCTATAAACTTATCCCAAAAAACTCGCGTATAATACCTCAAATAAAAAATAATAAGGGAGATTATTGTATCAAAAACTCCTTTTGCAAATTTCTTGTCTTGCAATTGTCTTGTCAATAAGGCCGAGCGCAAACACAGACAATACAGCCACTTGTGGTCGCCACCGGTGGCCGCCACACAAACCGGCCACTATGAACGCTGTGGGTGCGCTGAACCCATAACAAATGTGCACAAAAAGCAGCCCGCAGCGTGTGGCGGCCACCGGTGGCGACCACAAAGTGGCTGTGTTTGCGCTCGCCCTAAACGTTTCCGAGAAAGATTGCGGTCACGTTAATTTTGCGATGGGAATGTGGTATGATAAGAAAATGCTGTTAAGGTGCTCCTATCCGTGACCGTTTTTTTTAAGGTAGTTAAAAATAGTTAGTAAATCCCTTAAATGAAAATGTTTTTCTGATAAGACAAAGGAATTCGAAAAAAATATTGTTATGTGCCGCCATCTTACGTAGAGAGGTTTAATCCCTAGCAGTAGATAGAATACGAGGAAGCCTGCTTAATGAGCAACCAATAAAGCAATAGTTCACCAGATGGCCCAGGGTGGCGCAGCCTCATAGAGTACAGTGGAAGGAGTAGAAATGTCTCGATTGACAGACTGGATTAATCGAGAATGAGTGCCACGGAGATATAAGTTGCAGAGCCAACGCGGTGGAGTCAGTTCAGTACAGTTCTGAATGAGTTAAGTGATCTGATAAGATCAAGAACAGTAACAAGTTGTGGATTATAGTAGTAAGTCCATAGTAGATAAAAGTTATAATTAGTGTGTTATTATAAGGAATAATTATTGTAATTTAGTTATTAATAAGTGATTATTGAACATTTGTGTTGCAATTTCGAGGTGTTTACTACAGGGTGTAAAAACGTAACATTATTGTGTAATTTTGTGAGGATAGAAATTATTTATACACAATGTGAGACTCAGTTGTTGTATATGGTATTAAATACTCGAATTTTAGAATAAACACGTTATTTAAATGCTAACTAACGTTGTGAAATGTGAATAACTTCCGTCGTGTTCGCCGAGATTGGGGGATAAAGTGAATTTAATTTTTGTCTTCTATTTTTAAATTTAGTAATTGATATTTGTCTTCCCATTACATAAGGATCCCCAGATTAAGATATATGCATGCATTTCTGGTGTCATGTTCAGTATTTCGTCTCACATTTGTTGTTTTAATCCATCTATTGTTATTGTATTTGATCTATTTACGTACACCCTACTTTTAAGATAACACCATAAGAATCCAATGGGTTAAATCAGGCAAGCGTGGCGGCCACTCAAAAGTACCTCTTCTGTCTTTCCATCTTTGTCGAAATAACGGGTCCGGCGAAGTAAAGTATTGTTGCGTGTTTACATCCTCCAGTAAATACCCTGCAGTAGGTTCAATAAACACTGATTTATTTATCCACTTAAATTACAATAATTCATCCCAAAAAATAACACAACTAATAATAACTTTAATCTAACATAAATTCACTACTTTAAATCACAACTTGTTATTGTTCTTTATTTCATCTGATCACTTGTTCGTCTAATATAAAACTCTGTATATCAGAACTGTACTGTATACTGAAGTGCGCGTGCGCCGGATTCACCTCTTTATATACACACTTCGAATGTACTCGAATCTCTTTCGAGAACCGCGTCGAATATGCTGGAATTTTCTGTAGTTTTCTAGATGGTAAATGGCGGTTCTCAAGTTGGCTCACAGATGGCACTATCCTACTGACCGTCAACTACAAGTCTTCTTTCACTTTGTTGCACAGATTAATTACACCTCTCTCACGTTATTTCACTGAGATAATTTTTTTTGGGTGTCCTATTTAAATAGTTATCTATAACCGTTTCATATTAATTAAATTCATTACAATGGAGAGAAAAATCTATAACAGTATAATTTAATACCCGTCTTCCAGTATTTCATTATATAGCGTAAATTTTATAATGCCAACTTCGATTTATCCGTCCTTACGAGAGCATCAAATAAAATGAAACTCTTTCAAAACGGGCAAAATTGAACTCCTTGAAATATTATTTTCCTTGGCTTTTAATATTCGAGACCGTTCTTGTTACTTTGAATTTATTTGACATTAAAAGTCATTCCACCCTCCAACATTCTTTTGAATATCTACCCTGAAACTGTATTATCACTTCTTTTATTCTCATATTAATTTTCCACGGAGAGTGCAGTAATAATTGTGGATTATGCGAAAGTTAATGTGTTCGTTCCATGCAAATGAGAGCCTCTTTGTTGAAACAAGCGTTTGGCCAATTTAAACTTCTCAACGTGACCTATTTTATACTTGATGTTGCACTCGGAATGACCCTCTCAAATTTCCATTAATTCAAGCGGTACCGAAATGTTGGAAGTAAAGAGGTCGTCTGTTAAGAATAATGTGCGTAGATACGAATCGCCCTTTTAGAATTTACGCTTGGTATAACGAATGTGGGGTTTAGAAGACTGCTGCATTAAATGTATCCTTCAAGAACTCGTATAATATTCTAGACGAGTAGGTCTCTCAATGACAGGTCTATATCTATTAAATGTACAAGCCTGGCTTTAAGTGAATTATTTATATTTTCTTTTTGGAAAGACTATTTGAAATATACAAGTGGAGGCTTTAACTTGGTATTTCAGTGATAGAAATACATTCGAATGTAGTGGGGTTTTTCTATGAATTGTAAGAAACTTTTCTGTTTATAACAATAACAAACTCTTATTTTACATAAATAGGTTAGGAATTGCATCACAGAATTGCACCAAAACCCAGAAAAAATTCCCTGCTAGCTAAACTCTCTTTTGTTAAATAGGGAGACTTCCTCTATGACATATTAAAGCTCCCAAAAGTCCCATTAGGGGAAGGGGAAAGAAATGCCTGCTTTTGACATAAGATATTTTATATACAAGTATAAATACAAAATACTAGTAAAAATAGAACTACAGCATATACTTAGTCAATAAAGCAGGAAGTATACATAGAAAAAAATATATAAAATTTTGAAGGGTATTCTTGACTGACTTGTTAAGATAGAAGCAAGAATTAATTGAGGTTGCAGTCAGTGAATAGCATGTAGTTGCAGCCACCCAAATTGACTTTGCACATACAGGCACATACTAGCTGTTCCAAACTTCGATGTCAATCTGGTAAAGTTAAACATTCTAAACAAAATAATGACATTTGAGCCATAGTTACATACCTATGAATATCCCAAAGTTCAAGTGTTTAAGGTACAAAGTGTTAAATGTCTTTGTCGCAAACCATAATTTTTTAAATATCCTCAGAACCGTTTGACATGTCTTTTTTAATTCTAATAGGCTATAATATAAAGTACAATTGCGTACACTGAGAAAATTCCTTCTACTAAAAATGTTACTTGGGATTTTTTTAGTTATTATAAAAAAATGTCTATGTAATTTGTGTTGCAGTAACACGTCTTTGTTATTTACCACTACTAAAAAAATCTATTTTTCCACCTCTAGTGGCAGATGTTGAGGGACTACGAGGTTATAATTTACCCTTAACTGATGAACAAAATTTCCATATTTTAAAGCATAATTGTTGATATGAGATTTTACATAAGATACACATCTAAAGATGTATAATGATGGAACAGTTAATATATCAAGTTTCTTTAAACGAATTTCTACAGGAACAGTTCCTCCAACAAATTATGCAGTAATCAAGACAGAATTGTACATATGCACAGTAATAAATTTTTAGTATAATTAAACTTACATGCTGTCGCATTTGCAATAATATAAAGCACTGAATAAACAATTTTCTTATTAGTACGTGTATTTGATTATTCCATGAGAGACAAGAGTCTACCTGCAGCCCGAGGTATTTGACGTCATATTGGGCGAAAGATTTATTCTCTATCTTTATTAATAAACTAAAATCGAGAGGCTTAATGGAAAATGTTAACATGTTAGTTTTGTGGGGATTAAGGTCTGAGAACAATATTGATGTATCAAAGATACTGTATAATTTGTTTTGGATACTAGCAAGCATAAGTCATTTTCGGAATCAGCAGTAACCATGTTATCAGCAAGAATTGATGTAAAAGATCCTTTCATATGAACCTCAATGCCGTTGATAAAAATAATAAACAATAAAGGTCCTAACACGCTCCCCTGAGGAACTCCAGTAGACACATTTTTAGGATTAGAAATGTAACTTTATTTTTAAAGCCTAAAGATACTTTTTGGGTCCTGTCTGATAAATATGTTTTAATCCAACTTAGGGCAGGTTCCCTTATGCCATGATTTTCTTAGTTGTCCACCAGTATGTTATGATCCACAGTTTTTAATATATATGTGATTAATCCCATATATTTAAAAAACTGGAAGTGTTATCAATTAACATTTAACTTACGTTTTAAAAAAAAAATCTTAATAAAATTTAATTTAAAAGCAATTAACAAAATGGATTCTACCTGTTGAAATTATGCTGAAACACAATGATGCAGTTGAATAATGGGTATATACATAAAATAATCTTAACTGCAGATGCAGTGAAGTCTAAATAAAATGTGGACATAATTCGAAAAATAGAAGATACCTAATCGCACAGGTATAGTAAAGACGATACATAATACAGAGATATAAAAAAGCTCACAAAAAACGTAAAGGAGACCGATCGCATATCAGTTTCAGTTTAGTTATAACAAAGGCCGTAAAGCAGGCGTTCGGCTTCTTTTAAATCATCGCAAAACATGGTCATAATATTTTGTAACAAGTTGAGAAAGAAGGTCAATTCCACTCCTATGTAATTGCTTGAAATTTCTGCTACCGAATTGATGATGGGTTTTTAATGTTTACAATGTCTAAATCTCCTTTAAAAGCCCGATCCAATGAGTCCCCACGTGCCCGGATCAAGAAATATGAAAAGAGTGTGGTTTTAGGGGTGGTTGGTGGAGGGTGGGGGAGAAATGAATATTACCATTGTGTTGAGCACCCTCAAAAACGGAAATAAGCAAATTTTCAAGCATTTTCAATATTTTAATATTAGGAGAGGGGGAAGTTCAACCCCGGTGGTGGATAAGTTATTGTATGGTTAAGTTTCATACGGCCTACCCCAAAAAACTGATCCGCATGCCTACGATGGAAGAAACACGAAATAGGGGTGATTTTTCGAGTTTAAGGGTAGGTATTGGGGGTGGGAACCTTAAAAATATCACCATCCTATTCAGCGCCCTCGAAGACGGTAGGGTACCTATGTTTCATCCCTGTCACAAAATTTTTGTGTTTTAAGCCTTTTTCTGCAATTTTTTCATGGACTATAATGATTCTTAGCTAAGAATCTTACCAATAAAGTGCTTTACGAATCACAAAAAAGATTTTTAAACCGAATCAAAGCAGTTTTCAGTTACGAAGCCACCCGCACACGGGCAAATAATTATTATACGCGTTAAACACCTAACGCCCGTCTCATCGTCGGGAGTTAAGAGTGAACAATGTTTTAACTTTCTTTGAGGCAATTGAAAAACGGCAGCACTCTCTGCACGCGCGAATTAAATCGATTAAATAGGAACGAAAATGTGACATATTAAAACTCAGGCATTTATCACGTAACCTTATTCGTTTTGAATAGTTTACTTGTAAATGGTTAGCTGAGGCACGCGAGGTTTGATTATTATGATAGAAATATCAGCTATTGGTATGAAGGATAGATCCTGACAAGCACACAAGGAATTCACCGGCGCTACCTATATTTTAAGAGGGGAACTCGGTATATCATTAATATTTTCCTTCCTCAAGTTGTGCCTCATAAATTTTGCGTGGGACTTCAAATACTTTAGCCAAGAACGATTTTCTTTGAATATGGGGTGACGTTAAGGCTTAACTTGTGTTCTGCTTCCCACTTTTTCATTTCATTATTTCCATTTATTGTCTTCCGCTTGATTTTTACTATTTTTATCTCGCAAGCTTTTCGTTTTCGTGTTTGTCAACAATTTTAGATCACTCGATTTGAGAGGTTGACATTTTAACCTTTTTTCTGCGTAACATACATTCATTCCTAATTTAACTTGAAATTTTTCATCTACTGCTAAATCCTATTCAAATTATGCATTTTATTGACATTTGGGTCAAGAATCATATAAATATTTAATTTTGATTCACAAAATCTACAATAAACCATAATTATTGTAGATGTAGTTCCTATAGATAACTGCCTTAAGATTTAAATCTGTTTTTTAGCCATGAAAATGTTCACTGCCATCGGCTTTCCCTTATTATTGTATAATACAATTACCTACTGGTGATAAATCATTGCTGATATCAAAATTGAAAAAAAGCTTAATCATTTACTTAATTGAGAGTTGTGTATAAACAGATATTTAAAATCAGGATTCCAAATCTGAACACTAATGAACCTTAAATTAATCGCATGAAAATACGTAGATGATTGAAAACACCTTTTGATGAACAACGCCAAAGCAATTATATGATTCCTCTCCTAACGGACCAACTGTAATTTCCAATCACCATCAACATTACATTCGACGTCGTCATGTCTGCGTTCCAAATTCTGGATAATGCGACCGACTGCTTTATCTGAAGTTTTATTGTTAGGAAGCGTTGACGAAGTTGCTTAGTATTGATGTGGTTGTCGGGGTATTAATTAAACTTATGATAAAATTTGCCGAGAGTTCAAATACCTCCACCCTCTCCTAATATGAAACAGTTTTTAAGCAATATACAGGCTGTCCATTTTATCAGGGCACTCGAGAATATCTCACTTAATATCGGTCGTACAAAAAAAAAATTTTTTACGAAAATTGTGCCGATTTATATAACCTACAAAATGGTTTAAAGGCGTTTGAAATCCATGGCCTATTTTAAGAATTATGGCGGAAAATATCGAAAATGCGGAAAACGTCTAGGCCAAATATCTCCGTTATTTGAAAAGATACGAGAAAAATTCAAAATCGAAAATTTTTTGCAAAACAGAGTGTTTCAACGAGGTTTTATCTAATTTTTTTCAAAACCGCTGTATTTTGAGATTTACTCTTCAGGCTGTTAAAAAAAGTATTTTGAAACGGGCGGGAAATGGCGCTATTAAATAGAGTATTTTTCTCCCTTTTCAACGATATATCACATGCCATATTTATTAATTGGTACTACTTTAGTAATTATAAGAACATTTTTTTAAAACCAATAATTTTTTTTAACAAGCATTACTTGCCGTGGAGAAGTATGATTAAATAAAACCATAAAATAATTCAATAAGTTGTTCAAATCTTCGCTATAATAAAACATTAACACAATTAAGAAGAATAAAGTAAATTCAGGTAACAAAAAATAATAATCAAGAAAGAAACATGGAGCAATTATAGAAAGAGTATTCGCAGTTATGCCAATGTATAGAGGTCCTCCATAAAAGCGTCCACTCCTTGCTCAGAAAGTTAAAATTTATTTACAAATTAATTTAAGTATACTATCCATTTATTTGTATTTCATGATTTCACTATTATTTCAATTATTTTAAAATAGTTGGCTATGAACAAACTTGACAATTTAATTTTCTGACAGATTATCTCAGTTAATACTTAAACTCTCACTCAGTCACACTCGTTTAAGAATTTAGAATTTTCAAAAATGATTTTCACTCACATTGATCGTTATAATATGTTCGTTACATATTGCCAATGCAATTTTAACTCTGGATTAGCTCAAGTAGAATATAGAAACAGATTTCCACAAACACTACAGCCGAATAAAACTCTGTTCAGAAAATTAGCTACGGAACTGAAAAATAATGGTTCATTTTTAAAGAAGAAGACAAGGTTGAACAGTGTTACTGATAATGTAAATAAGGTAAACCGAGTTATTAATTATGTAAGAAATAAAAATACAGAAAATTTGGAAACATCATTAAGAGAAATTCAAATTGATTGTCATATAAATAAAACAAGTACTAGAAAAATTTTCAAGAAAAATGGTTACCGTTATTATAAAGCCAAAAAAGTTCACAATTTACAAGCGGGGGAAAAACCAAGGAGGACGACTCTTTGTACGTGACTGTTGGAAAAGAAGCGTGCCGATCCATTAATATGTAGTAAAATATTTTGGTCCGACGAGGCAAATTTTTCCAATAATGGATTTTTTAATCGCAATATTCATTACAAATGGACTTATGAAAATACACACTGGCATATACCGACTGGGTTTCAAAATCGTTTTTCAATAAATGTGGAGGTATTTTAGGCATCAATTTAATAGGTCCTTATTTTTCTG